>JAYKYS010000002.1:20587500-23087500 GCA_036924285.1 Asterella californica | reverse complement strand
GCCTTCTTCCCACCACAGAAGACGACATTCTCAAGTAGAAGACGGTGCAACTGTACGCACGTTTGTTGTCTTCCTCCCCAAACTATTACAAGCAGGGATGGCTTGTTAGTCAGGATCCGGACTAGAAGCCTGTCGGAATCTTAATTTCCTCTTTTCATCTTGTTTTTCTCTTGTTAGGATTTTCTCATCTTCCCCATCTTCTTACCTTCTTCTAGTGAGCTTCCGAGACTTCTATTGAGCTTCCGTGAATGTGAATGTCGTTGTAGTGCTGCAGGAAGACTATTTCCGTAGGCAAAAGCCTGGGAAGGCTACAGGAGGCATACACCCTGTGATTGATCTTACCCGTTGTAATGTGAGTGGAAGAGTAAGGTGTAACGACCGTTGCTAGTCGACTTCTGTGGAGCAGGACAATCTTCTGGAGGTGTGAGAAGACGAGCTGAACCCCCAGAAGACGAGAATCATTTCGGGAAGACGGTACTGAGAAGACCGGAAGAAGTGACCTGGAAGCAAGAAGATCGTCTTCCCGAGGTTCTCTGTGAATAGTTGTGTGATATTTTAGTTAGTAGTTGTTTATTTAGATCTAGAGTATATTTTGGCGTACCTGGAAGACGCGTGGTTTTGTGAGAAGACAGGATTCTTAGGCAAAACCCGTGTGTTTGTGTGTTTGAACAGATCTTAGAACTTAGAGCAGCGTTACTTGTGCAAATCCTCTGTGGAAACGATATCTTGTATACTAAATGGGCAAAAGGAGTAATCCTGCGTCACTACAAGAAGACGGGATTTCTAGACAAAACCCGTGTGTTTGTGTGTTTGAACAGATCTTAGAACTTAGAGCAGCGTTACTTGTGCAAATCCTCTATGGGAACGATATCTTGTATACTAAATGAACAAAAGGAGTAATCCTGCGACACTACATATAGTGAGCACCATTTTTGGCGCCGCTGTCAGGGATTTCATCTTAGTAACTTCTATTCTAAGCTTCCTGGATTTGTGTGCCAGTAGTTAGTTTCATTTCGAACTAACTTCGATTGTAGTTGAATGTGTTGTGGGACTCTATCTTGCTAGAAGACAAGAACCGCAACCGAAAGCTGATGAGATACATCAGGGGGAACTAGAAGAAGCCGCTTCCTCGCTTCCAAGAGTTTCTTGGAAGACTCGATCTGGGAAGACTGCAGTGAGTACAACAGGAAGCAGGAGAAGAAGACGTTCCGAACCTGTGATCAGTTGTTTAGACATTCAGTCTGCCGGATCTAGTATTAGAAGAAGAGGGACATCCCTTCTCAGCACTCTGGTGGATGCCTCCGATCAGAAGAAGAAGCAGAAGACGCACGGATAAAGATCCTGAGTGGGTACATTCATCCCAGCGAACCGCTTCTAGAGAGCAGCGGATATCCCTGAGACACCAAAGGAAAGAAGAAGAGCTCAGGAAGATCCGATCAATAGAGTTGGAAGAGCCTTCCATCTCGAGCATAATCTTTGGAGAAGACAGAAGCCAACCGGGTGACCACGTGTATAAAGTAGATTTTGATACTGGTTACTCGAAAGACATCTTCCCAAGTGCGGAAGAAGGTGAAGAAAGGTGAAGAAAGACTAGAGGAGATCGTTCCAGACGTCTCAGAAGGCGACAGCGACAGTAGTTCTGACTCAGAAGACGACCTTCTTGATTCAAACAGGCTTGGACCTTCGAGAAGATCATCTCCACTACCTGGGCCTGATGGAGGAAGAAGTGACAGTCGCACCAGCCGGCAGTCGACATGGCTTCCCACACTCGGCAGAAGTATCATCCGTACGACGATGATGCTGATGCGGACGACTTCATCACGATGTTCGAGACCATCTCTCGATCCAACAAGGAAGACTCGGATGCCGACAGACTCCGTGTATTTCCTAGTTTGATCGTAAGGAAGGGAAGGAAATGGATGAGTAAAATGTGGGATGATGGGTTAGTAATGGCCGCTTGGGCTACTCTGAAAGCAGCTTTTCTGAAAAGGTTCAGAGGAGTGGGCTATGATCGGATGACCCTCATAGAACTTTAGAGGCTCAAACGGAAGAAGAAAGAGACACTGCGGGATTACACCGAGAGGTTTGAAGACCTCCTGGATCACATCCCTCAAAACCAAGGAAGACCCGGTTATTGCGTCCAGCAAGCCGTGGACTAGTACTTGGAGGATTGTCTCAAGATATGGAGTTGTACTACAGAAGAGGAGGAGGTGATGATTAAGTAGAAGTACAGAAGCATGCCGAGCAGTATGAAACCTCGAGCATCACTCAGAATATGACAAAAGACAGAGGGAAGACCTCGAAGAAGTCCAAGAAGTCTTCTAGGAAGTCCAAGAGGAAGTCCAAGTCCACTGAAATTGATAACAGTGATTCGGAAGCATCCTCTATTTCTGAAGAGTCTACTGTCAAAAGTTCAAAATCTGAATCTGAACAAGAGAAGAAGACACGGAAGAAGAAGAAGGAGAAGACACGACCAAAGGAAGAAGTTGTGCAGAAGATGCCTCAGACTCAGATCATTCAGTCTGCACCTGATCTCCGCATCGATGAAGTGCTGAAGCAGTTTGCCGACCTGAAAGTTCATCTTCTGAACCGGAAGGACAAGCGGAAGCAACCTACGGCTTCCCGGCCAAACCTTTGGTGCAACCTTTGTAACTCTTCCGGGCACACCAGAGATCAGTGTACGCAGGACCAAGCTGTCAATTGGGCAGGCTGGGAAGAAGACGATGAGGGATATCTACACGATCCCAATGGGGAAGCCTGCTATAGGATCGAGACGATACAACCTTTCACTCCTACTCCTCCCGCCCAATATAATCGTTATGTACCTAGGGACAAGGCTAGTAATATACAGACCAGGACGCCCTGGCAACCTTCTTCATCACAACGACCTATGAACCCTCTTCCTGGAGCATGCAATAATTGTGGAGAGACAAGACACTGATGGTCCACCTGTCCTCATCCGAGAAGATAGATTGGGCAAGTACCCTTGTGTGGGAACTGTAAGGAAGCATGACATTTCACAGGAAGTTGTCCTCAGACCTTACGTCCACGACAAATGGTTAGATTTGCAGAGACCACGCCTCCTGCAGAAGTTGCATCAGCTTCTAAACTCGAGTTAGCAGTGGTACAGCACATCACGGTAGAAGAAGAAGATCTTGGGGATTGTACGGATTGTCTCCATATCGAGGAAGGCGAACCAGACCTCGAGAAGCATGAAAGAAAGGAACCTGAGCTGCAGAAGATGACTGTAGCTCAGAAGACGAAGTCACTTGAGGCAGCTTCCTCTTTCACTTTGGCAGATGGCACTGTTTGGAGCCCTTGTCCGAATTCAGGCAGAAGAAGTCTTGGATAAACCGGTGTTCAAGGTAAGTATTAGAAGCAAAGAGAAGTCAGAATCCCGTCAGAAGGAGATCAAAAAGAAGAAGCAGCAAAAGGAGAGGTCATCTTCCCTTGAGCCGCCTTCTTCTCCTACTTACGACCGAGAAGATCCGAAGTACTTTGCTCCTGACATTAGGCAAGAAGTTGAAGCGATCATGCAAGAAGAGCTGGAGAAGCGACGGAAGATAGTACAGCAGCTTCCTCCACCGACTACGGCAGCCCCTGTCTCACGAGAGCAGCTCCCAGTCGAGAGAAGACACCATTCTGGTCTTCCACCCAAGGAAGCAGCTATTACATCTTCTCTGTTGGAAACATCAATCACTCTTCTGAAGCGATCTCCTTATGACTTCTTACGAGATTTGTGGAATCAGAAGGCGGATGTAACCTTCCAACAGCTTTTGGATGACAACGCTGGTTACAGGAAGCTGTTACAATCTGTTCTTCGAGGATCGAGGAAGAGGAGAACAGCTAAACTTCCTCAGAGCACCCCGATCCTAAGGGTAGAGCATGAAGACTTGAGAGCCCCAGAACTTGATATGGAGATCCATGGCTGTCATCTGAAAAAGGTACCCATTGATTCCGGCTCCGGAGTTAACATCATGACTGAAAAAACGGCGCATACCCTAAGCTTCACTGAGTTCCAGCCTACTCCGAGCATCCTCAGAATGGCGGACCAGACCAAAAGATGACCTTTGGGACAACTAAAAGATGTCTTGACGATAATTGGAGGAGTATCTTTTTACCTCACTTACAATATTTTGCGACTTGTAGCTAGGGTTGGATATCAGGTGTTGATAAGAAGACCATGGTTGTATGCTGCAAATGTAAATACCGATTGGAGAAGACATCATTTGAGATTTCTCAATCCTACACCCAAGCCAGGTGAGAAGACCAAGGTCTCGCTTCTTTGGATCAAGATTGGACATCAAGGTGAAACTCCTTCTACGACAGAGGGGTACACTTCAGAAGACTCAGCTGCGTCTTCTGACATGGATGAACGATACAATGAGTTTGTGATGAATAACTTGTGTACTACAGAAGTAACAGAGATAGTAGAGGAGGTGATCTGTGGATACATTGAGTGCTACGAAGTTGCGGAAGAAGAGCTTCTAGAAGAGAAAAGTACCGTCTTCTCTTCGGAAGATCCGACAGTTGGTCTTCCAGAAGACGAAAGTACCGTCTTCCCTTCAGAAGATCCGACAGTTGGTCTTCCAAAAGACGAATCTGAACCAGAAGAAGCTCCCAAACCGGAATACTTCGGTGCCAGTGAGTACAGTCACACTGAAGGAATGATAAACCCGGATGATCTTCAAGAAATGGAGGTTGCTCCTGGGAAGAAGCTGAAGCTTTCCAAGGTGATCGAGGGCCACTGTTGGAAGACTTTAGAAAACTTCTGACGGAGTTCCAGGATGTCTTCGCGTGGACCATAGAAGACATGAAAGGCATACCTCGAGAGTTGGGAGAGCATCGCATTGACTTGCTGGAAGGTGTTGTTCTTGCACGACAGAGGCAATATCGACTCAACCCCAAGTACTCGCTTCTGATGAAGGACCAGATCGATCAATATCTGAAGGCGGGAGTCATCTTCCCAATACCTAGTAGTGAGTGGGTAGCTCCTATTGTCATCGTACCAAAGAAGCAGACAGGTAAGATCCGAGTGTGTCAGGACTTCCGGAAGCTGAACTTGGCCACGAAAAAAGATCATCATCCTTTACCGTTCACCGATTCTGTGTTAGACCAAGTAACAGGACATGAGTTCTACAACTTCTTGGATGGGTATTCTGGGTACAACCAAGTTTCAATCAGAGAAGAAGACAAGTCGAAAATCACTTTCACTACTGATTGGAGCACGTATGCATACAATCAAATGCCGTTTGGTTTATGCAACGCACCCGCCACATTCTAGAGATTGATGATTACAATCTTCAAGGAGTATCTTCGCACTTTCATGGAGATCTTCTTGGATGATTTTTGTGTCTTTGGATAAAAATAAACCACCTGATATTTCTAAGGAAGTGTTTTTTGAAGTGTAGAGAACATCGTTTGGCTCTTCACCCTGAGAAGTGCTTCTTTGGTATGTCAGAGGGAATTTTGCTAAGACATAGGATTTCTGGAAGAGGTATAGAAGTCGACTGTGCTAAGGTGGAAGTCATCATGAAACTTCATCCACCTGCTACCCTGACTCAGTTGAGAAGCTTCTTGGGCAACGTAGGATACTACAAGAGGTTTATTGACAGGTACGCAGAGGTAACAGGAAGACTTACCAAGTTGCTGAAGAAGGACGAACCTTACATTTGGTCTTCTGAGCAGCAAGAAGCATTCGAAGAAATGAAAAGTCTTCTATCAGAATCCCATGTCCTAAGGTCACGTGATTGGGAGAGGGTCTTCCATATTTATGTGGATGTTTCTGCTTTCGCCATAGGGGTGGTATTGAGTCAGAAAGATGAGAAGAAGAAGGATTATCCCATCTACTATGGGGGAAGACAACTCAGTGATGCAGAGAAGAAGTACTCTACAGCTGAAAGGGAGTGTCTTGGCATGATTTACTCTTGTAGGAAGTTTAGGCACTATCTTCTAGCCAATCCGTTTGTCTTCTATGTGGATCATTTTTCTTTGAAACATCTCGTGAAGAAAGAAATTTGTCTGGTAGGATAGCTAGGTGGATTCTTCTACTCCAGGAATTTACTTACATAGTTGAGTACAGGCCTGGAAGACAGCATGTTAATGCTGACTACCTATCCAGATTAGAGACGGAACGACGAGAAGATGAAGTGGAAGATGAGTTCCCTGACGAGAAGCTGATTTCAGTTTTCACAGAGACACTTTCATCTGAGGGAGGGCGTACCGCCTGCTTCTCAGAAGATGAGACTAGATCTTCTGATCCAGTCTTTGCGACTTCCACAAAGAATCGATCTTCAAGGACTTGAGGAAATTCTTGGAAGATCAACAGTATCCCGAGGGATTGGATGCGGAGCAGAAGGCTATCTTCTTACACAAGGCAGGTCCTTATGCCATCTTCCAGGGTATCCTGTTTAGGAAGGGACATGACGAGAAGCTAAGGAGATGCCTTGAGCCTTCAGAGATTAAGCCAATGATCACGGGTCTTCACTATGAAGATGCTGGGGGTCACTATGGGTTGAAGATTACAATGAAGAAGATGTTGGACGTCGGTTACTGGTGGCCAACCATGTACAGAGACACTTTTCAGGAGATCAGGAAATGTGATGCGTGCCAGAGGGTGGGAAGACCAACAGCTACTACTAAGTGACCTCTTACTCCCATTTTCGCTTGCTCATTTTGAAAAAAGTGGAGAATCGACTTTGTAGGGTTTATCATCCCGGTGGCTAGAAGAACACGAGCACGTATATTTTGATAGTTATCGACTATGCTACCAAGATGATGGAAGACGAAGCCACAAGGAAGAACGACACCGCAGTGGTAGCCAGGTTCCTCTGGCCCAACATTATCACTCGATACGGATGTCCGTTGGAATTGGTATCAGATAGGGGTTCTCATTCTTAAATGAGAATATTTCTCTCCTGACCCAATACTTCGGGATAAAGCATCTGAAGACAACGCCGTACAACTCGAAAGCTAACGGATTGATAAAAAAGTCCAATGGTCTTCTATGTAATATCCTGAATAAGGTAACTGTTAACCATGCGTATGATTGGGACACGAAATTGCCATCTGTGTTATAGGCTTTCAAGATTTCACCCAAAGTCACAACCCAGAAGACACCCTTCTACCTAACTTATGGCATGACACCTATTGTGCCCATCGAGTTAGAGGTCCCTACTTACAGGTTAGCCGTAAACAAACGCATAGAAGAAGAAGAAAGCCAGGAGCAGCGTCTTCTAAACTTTGTAGAGTTCGAAGAAGACAGGAATGCAGCTTTGGAGAAGACGTACGAAGTACAAGCGCAACGTAAGGTGAACTATGATGGCAAGCTGAAGAAGGTGACCGTCACAGATGAGGACTTGGTTCTTCTCTACGACAATCGACATCTTAAGTTCCCTGGGAAACTTCATCTTCGCTTGATGGGTCCTTACCGCGTCTTGGAGATCTTCACCAATGGTTCCTTGCAGTTGGAAGAGTTAGATGATACATTGATGACCACTCGTGTAAATGGGTGACGTGTCAAGAAGTACTGGACGTAATAGAAGTGCTGAAACGCTGATGTTTGCAAGGACGCAAACATGTGAGGGTGGGCGTATGTGGTGCCCACAATTTACAGGATTCACGAATTTTTGAAATTTTTAAGATTAATAACTTGTTTGTATAACTGAAGAAGCATTTGTACTTAAGATTACGGCTTCCTTAGAAGGAAGATGATCTTACGATCTTTTTGTAATAAGAAGTTGACTTCTTCGGAAGATGACCGTCTTACGGGAAGCGTCTTCTCGTTGTGTCTTCCGAAGACGGAAGACATGTATCTTCCGGAAGACGGCAACCGCGGAAGCCTAACCACGTATTTCCAAGTAAAGAAGTAGGTGTACCCACCAGGTAACACCGAGTAGGTTAGGTAGGTCAGGTAAGTCATCTACGTTGAGAACCCCTAAACCTGCGCGAGAAGATGCGAAGGAAGCGCATTAGCGCAGAATACTACCACTTCCCGCATCGAGGTTGCTTTGGCTTAGAAGATCGAATTGGAAGGAAATCGAGTTGAGTGAAGACAGCAGAGTGAAATTGAGTGGAGCCAGGATCGATTCACAGCTAGGAAGAAGGCGAGGATAAATCGCTGAGAGTAGGAATCGCATCGAGCTGAAGGGGTCTTCTTGAGACTCCCGGATGAAGACATTGGAGAGCAGCTGCGAGGAATCAGAAGAGGAACCTTTTGATTGAGGAGTGGCGAGACATTGGCAGCGGTAGCAGCTTAGTGAGGTCCCATTGGAGCTGAGGTCGAAGTCGTAAGTGCGCAGACGACTGAAGGAAGACCGAGAAGAAGACAAAAGATTGTAGAGGTTCTTCCCATGATCTCTTTCCTTCCCCACTGCTTCTCGCCTTTGTTTGGTATCTCCCGCGCTTCCTCAGTTATTTGCAGGCAACCCGATCGATTTATTCCCTCTCCACATTTTTCCTTCTGAGACATTGGACGCGGAAGCGCTGCCCAATTTTCGGCAGCCATTTTCTTGTTTCTTCCCGAGTGCAATTCGAGCTTCCCTACCCATCGTCCTCAAATTGGAGATCCCAGCTATCAATTTTCCTACCCTACCATCCCTCTACTCCCGAAACCTTGAACAGAAGACGCTTCTGAATCCTGAACATCTTCGGAAGACGCTTCGAAAGCTTGACTGTCTTCGGAAGACGACTGTGTGCAATTCGTATCGAGAAGTGGATTGGATTTGCTTTGGTGTTAAGAGAGGCTTGATACGAATCTCGAGTGGCTTGGTGAGTTGTTTTGTTATTTCGAGAAGTTGGAAGTCGGGAACTAGACCTGTGCCTCCCGGTCTTCCAAGCTTCTCAAATCCACATCTTCCTAGAGAGACTAGAAGACTGGAGAGATTGGCAGAATGCGCAAGAAGACGTGAGGGTCCGATAAGGGTCTCTTCTGTCTGACCCATAGCAGCCTATTCCTTCTTCTTCCCGAACTTAGAAGAGAGATGTGAGAAGTCTTGCTGGCAGAATCTGGAGAGAATGGTCGAGGGTCATGTCTTCTCATCATGCAGCAAGCTTCTTCTGAGTGTGTATGAGAGGTGAGAAGTCAGAAGAACAGAGTGCAAATGTCTTGAGTCTGTTGTGAGGATAGATTGCGCGTAGGAAACAGAAGACAGGTGAGACCAGTGAAGGGAAGCCTGGCTTCGGGAGGTCTTCCGAGAAAGATATTGAATCGGAAGCTGTCCCGGGAGTCTTCCCAGAGGTCACTGTCACCGCAGGAGCCCGCATCCATCTTTTGAACCTGTTATGCACTCTACTTCTCGGTAAGTGCCGGGGAGCACATCTTGCCTCTTCCTGGAGGACAAGCAGGGGAGAAACGGCTGGAAGGTCAAATCTTACCGGGAGCCGCAGAAGCGTCTTTTGACGAAGCTGTTCCTTCATCTCTTTCTTAAGAGAAAGGCGCAAAAGACGGGGTACCTTGGAGATCAAGACGTGGAGTTCCTGGAAGTAGTGTGCGCGAGAGAGAATGTCAATTGGGGTGCGTTCTTCCACGCATATGTACAGGCAGAGTTGGTGTACTTAGCTATCCCGGTAGGAGGACATCTTACTTCATTCTTCTGTTACCTATACGTGACCAAAGAGGATCTCACTCAGATTCTTGATGGATTTGGATTCTGAACCGACCGATTGAAGTTGAGAAGTGCAGACGTGATAAGACGGGAACAGCGAACTGTGATAGTCATGGATAGTTTGCTATTGCTTAAGTTCTAAGTCGAATTTCTGAGTGAAACTTTCCAGGATTGAAGCATGTCTTATCAGCAAGATACTTGGGAAGTTTCACCTCAAATGGTCGAGTAGTTTGTTCAGAATCTTGGATCAAATGTACTTGGGTCTGTAAAGCTCTGAAGTTAGCACAGATTACGGTTTGATCCATATCTGAGAATTGGTTTAAGATTTCGATCTGAAAATTGTTCAGGGTAGGAGTGAAGGGTCCAATCAAGCTTCTTGTGAAGTTTGATCATCATTGGTCGACTAGTTTGGGAGGACTGAGGTCTCAAAGTTCAAAGATACTTTTGTTATTAGCCGTCTCGGGTTTTTCGGTATCATCTATTGTCATTTTGATCATTTTCGAGCAATTTGGAGAAGAGTTGTTGCTGAAACTGCCATGCCTGCATACAACTCGACATTGGAGGATGTGGGGCTGATTTTAGCTCTTGGTGATGAAGGAGAACGGAGTCACGATGAGTCATAAGTCGCTGTTTCGATTTTTGAGCTGCCAAGTACTATCGCCGTTGGTGCTATGTTGAGATCTGAGTAGTGCCTTGAAGCATACATGCTTTACCTTGCTGGAATGCTTGGTAGACCAGGGTGTACAGAAAGTTGTATCGGTACTCTATCAAGTTGATTGAGTGATCTTAAAGCATCTTCTGGTTGTACTATGAAGTTGTGATAGTTGGATTGATGGACAATTAGCGTCGATGGGGAGCTATTCAGAAGTCATGCTTCCAATGATATAGAGGAATAACTTCAGTTAGATAATACAGACCTGAGTATTTTTAGTTAGAGTACAAAAGATATGTTTGTAACGCAAGTGTATGCAACTTATACGTAACCTTGGATCGTAGCAAGCTTTAAATTTGAGCCGAGCGGATACAAGGTCACTCGGGCTAGAAGAGTAGATAGTGAAGCATTTGAGTGGAAACATCCAGATCTAGATCCAACCTTTTCAATCCACATACCTCTGCACAGCCATATACCCAGCATATTCCTAGAAAGAAAAACACATTATACAATATCAATTGATATCAAAACGACCAGCACGTCGTCAGCTCTCCAACCCAACAGACAGCTGCTCAAAACTCCTCGCGAGTCTCTCGGAACAACCAGAAACGTAGCAGTAGGTACGACTTTCATCCCTCTCCACTCAATCGATCATAACGCCCTCATCCTTCCATCAAATTGATAGATTCTTCAGCCCAGATTGTAGCCCCGGTCGAGAGCTTTCCAACCATACCTTTCGTTTCGCGAATGGACCTCCGAAGCCTCCAGAAACCACAGAAACGTTGCGAGGATCAACTAGAACACCATTGGTCCAAAAGTGGACCAATAAGAGCAAAAAGATCTTTACTTTTGTCTTTTCTCCACTCAACTTTTTCCCCTAGAACGAGTTTTTACTCTCCAAGGAGACACAAGACAACAACAAGACTCTAAGACCTCAGAAAATCTTTCAGATATGTCGATGGATTCTTCGCGGTCCGTAACTACAAAGAAGCGCTCAATCAGAATAGAAACGATTGAGTCGCAGACTAATACAATGTCAATATTACAACCTGGAAACATTCTACAATAAAAGATACGACAAAAGGAAACGGTGAAGCTATCACTCGATTGTAATATTCTTGCCCGAAGTTTCTTACGATCCAAGCCCCATGATTGATCTTAGGTTTGCAATGACACCGGACATCAACCCAAAGGTTGAAAGGAACGTTCCATTGTTCCTCACAACAAAATGTACACCATCATATCCCAAGTCTCTCCATATGTTACGATCAGAACGATCACCGGAAGCTGTAACTCCATCATTCTTCCCATGAATTCATCGCCAAAGTATGCAACTAGCCACTGTCGAAAGTGATCGCGGTGGATGCAATGAAACTTGATGTGAAACGGATTCGAGAAAGGAAGATTCGGAGCCGGTAACAAACCTCCGTCCATAACCACCACTCCTGTAGTTCTTCACTCCTCCATGCAGACCACCGAGAATCCTCACGAATCATCCGCTGAGAGAGAATGCCGTATGAACCTTCGACCCACCATTTTATACACAAATGCGACGACAAAGACCAGTGAAATGAACGCGCACAGATCAATGACTTGGCACGTTCCTCTACCGTGCGATCACTTAGACAGATAATCACAAACGTGGCACTCATCACATCGTTCGGCGAGTTAAGCGATACGATTCACGAAACATAGAAAAGAAACAGAACCTACGTTCCACGAGAATTTCACACAAGAGCCGAACCACAACACGACAACAGAAGATCAGTTGGTGAGATATGGGTCAGCAGGGCAGCATGAGGAGAAGGAGGAGATCTCAGGAGAAGACGACCGAGCAGCAACGATGACTCCCCTCCCACTCTGATTCCGCAGATGAGACCCGATACTGTAACGACCTATGTTACACATAGGAAATTTGTCTATTAGTAAGGTATTTAGTTATAACTAAGTGTTGAGAATGTTTATTTGCTGCCAAAGTACTTTAAGGAGGTATCAAGTTAGTCATGACTAGCTAAAAGTTAGTTATGATTAAACTTAGCTGTACTTTTGACAGAATTCAGATATTTGCTAAAGAGTGAGCACTACTATCTTGTCATCTTGTCTAAATGATAAAAAGGAGGTGGAAAATATCCCTTATCTCCTTTTTGACTTGATATTAGTGGTTGGATTAAAGTTGTAGACTTTGTGAGCATTAAAAACAAGAAGAGATTTCACATGTCTCCTTTTTAGTGGGTCCTAGTGTAGAGGGGGGGTGGAAATTCGAGATTCTTTGAGAATATAGTTACGATTGAGTTACCGAAGGGTGCCAAAGTAAAAACCTAGAATGTATAAATAGAGGAGTAGAGAAGAGCTCCTCATCCTAATTTTCACATCGTCGTGATGACAACTTGAGTAATATAGAGAGTGTGGGATATTTTTAGCATGTGAGAACTTGAGAGACGTCGTTAGAATGGAGGATTTTAGTTGATGAGTTTATGGAGATTTTTAGTTGATAAGTTTGTGGGTGTATGAATGAGTGAACTTAGCATTTTTCCTTTCAAGTTCATGGTGTGCTTCCATCAAAGCCATCAGAGGTGACCCCTGAGTGAGAGACAGACCCAACATTTGCAGATTCATCGATGACGATCGTGGAGGTTGAGAGATCGGAGGGTAGTTGATCGATAGGATCATGGAGGGTTTACATTTTTAGTTCCGTTGCCGGGACCTCACTTGAAGAGATCGTTTAAAGATGTTTAGAGTTCAGTTCTATATTCGACAAAAAGAGATCATGAGAGAACACATGGAGAGAACGTTGGGAGGAGAAAGAACTAACGCGATGTTAGCAACATTAGAACCTTTCGTGTATCCCGTAGTGATCTATGACGCATTCGAGGTTATTCTTTACATCTTGTTCACTTAGAACGAGTTTGAGGAGAGTTGAAAGGGGATGAAACAAGAGTTGTAGAGAAAGGAGGAGAGAGAAGTTATTAGAGGAGAAAAATTTCTGGAGTTGAGGATTTTTGCTCTCTAGAAACTTTTTACAGTCATTGTCAGTTTTTCTGTGAATTTTATTTTCGTGAAAAACTTTCCAATGTTTTAGATTGGCTGATAAGCTATCTAGGGCAACAGAAATCAAGAGAAAAGGTGGTATGGAGAGAGAGCCATGAATTTTCAAAGTTGAGGGGGTTTATTCACGAGAGTTGAGGAATTCTGCTCTTTGGAAACTTTTTACAGTTATTGTCAGATTTTTTGTGAATTTTATTTTCTTGTGAAAACTTCTAGGATTCTAGCTTGTCTGATGAGCTACTAGAAGAAACAAAAATCATGAGAAAATGATGTCTGAAGAGAGAGATAGAATTTTTCAAAGTAGAGGGGGTTGAAAGCCATGAGAGAAGTGAAATATACAAATTTCAGTTCTCTGAAAATTTGTACAGTCATCACCACCTCTTTTGATTAAGGAATTTTCTATTGAAACTTCATTAATTAGTAGCTTGGAGGTTGAGCTACTGGAGATCACAAAAATCTTGAAGAGACCTCTTACCGATTAGGAGATATACGGTTCGACATACAAGGAGGTCTTGAAGATACTTCATGGGGAATCCAGTTCGAGTGCCGAGGTTGAAGAAGAGACGTTTGGGAATTAGAACAGAGACGAAAAAGCCAAAGTTAAGTATAGAGGCGTTGCGATCAAGCATCTATTGCAGTTGGGTGCCCTTTTTGCTCTATATCAAGAAGCTTCTGCGAGCATCGGCGCAGATGCGAAGAAGATTGAGTTCAAAGCATCATTCATTGTGGAGGCCACGAATGCTCCTCGCGAAGTAGGGTGTGATCTTTACAAGAGTGACTTTAAGATGTCTGCTAGGATCAGTACAGATGATGATCATGAGGATATGATCATGGACTCTTAATTTTAGATTGGATTTTATTTCATGTATAACATGTATAATACAAGATTTTCCGTATAAAGCTCAGAAGAGTTAAGAAAGTGATGTAGAGTTATTTTCCTCAAAGATATTTTGTCCAATTAATGGTTGAGAAAGTGCAACATGAGTGGAAGTTTGAAAGATTGGAAAGTTAGACTTAGAAACCTTCCTCAAAGTTTAGATGTCATAGTAAGCGTCAGAGAGAGCTCGAAAGAGGTTATCGTTGAGGTTGAGAACTCTAGTAGAATCAAGGATAGTAGTTCCGATAGGAGCAGATCAGGTAGAGGTTGCCTCCGAGCAATCAGAGTAGGTAGCAAACGTAGGAGACAAGTTGACATTTCTAAACTTAGCAAAGAACCGAACATGCTATCTTAGGGGTGGCAGTTCTAGTGTAAATTTAGTTAGCCAGCCATGTGGCAGTGTAGGAAGCACAAGAATAGGGAGGGGAAACCGCTTGCATGTGGAGGGGCAGCTTTTTTCTCCCTGGTGGTGGTTCTCTCTATTTTCTCATGGCAGATGCATAAGTAGGATCGAAGAGTAGGATTTTGGACACACATGACACATTACACATTCTACACAAGAGAGGCGCACGGAGTACACTAGTAGTTGTTGGTGTACACTACTGTGCGCACACACACTACACCCGATGTTAGAGACATACGAATAGATTGGGATTATACCGAAGGGGTCTGTATGCTCGTTACCAGCAGTGGTTCGAAGATGTAGATAGAGGTAGTGGACAGTTTAAGAGCAGGGAACGGCACCCTCGTGCAGTCCTGTTGGCTAGACTGGTGTGTCGAGGAGTAGGAGCAGGAAGTAGAGGGAGTGAGCTTCCCAATGCCAATGTGACTTCTTCTCGGGGAATGGATTGCTGATTTGAGTGCAGAAGCTTTGTCCATGTCTTCTGGGTGGTGGATTTTCTTGGATTCACTCCCGATTATGCATGAGAAGTGTTCTTCTTGAGTGGCGGTGACTGTCAGCAGTTGTGCAGATTCGCAGCTTGGCTCGTTCAGTGGAGCACTTCGGATCCACGTACGGACGGTCTTATGGATAAGGGATCCTAGAAGACAGAGTAGTCGGAGCAGCGAGAGAAGAAAGAAAGAAACCTTCTTCCCGCAGCAGAAGACAACATCCTCAAGTAGAAGACGGTGCAACTTTACGCACGTTTGTTGTCTTCCTCCTCAAACTATTACAAGCAGGGATGGCTTGTTAGTCAAGATCCGGACTAGAAGCCCTGTCGGAATCTTAATTTCTCCTTTTCATCTTGTTTTTCTCTTGTTTGGATTTTCCCTTCTTCCCCATCTTCTCTCATCTTCCCCATCTTCTTACCTTCTTCTAGTGAGCTTCCGAGACTTCTATTGAGCTTCCGTGAAGGTGAATGTCGTTGTAAAGCTGCCGGAAGACCGTGTCCGTAGACAGAAGCCTGGGAAGGCTACAGGGGGCATACACCCTGTGATTAATCTAACCCGTTGGAATGTGAGAGAGAGAGTAAGGTGTAACAGCCGTTGCTAGTCGACTTCTGCGAAGCAGGAGCAGCCTTCTAGAGGTGTGAGAAGCCGAGTTGGACCCCCAGAAGCCGAGAATCGCTTTGGGAAGACGGTACTGAGAAGATCAGAAGAAGTGACCTGGAAGTAGGAAGCGTCTTCTCGAGCTTCTCTGTGAATGGTTGTGTGATATTTTAGTAAGTAGTTGTTTGTTTAGGTCCAGAGCACCTTTTGGCGAGTCTGGAAGACGCGTGGTTTTGTGAGAAGACGGGATTTCTAGGCAAAACCTGTGTGTTTGTGTGTTTGAACAGATCTTAGAACTTAGAGCAGCGTTACTTGTGTAAATCCTCTGTGGGAACGATATCTTGTATACTAAATGAACAAAAGGAGTAATCTTGCGACACTACACCCATCCCCACTCATGATTGCCAATCTCTTCTTCAAAGTTCACACAGAAAGAAATCTCCACCCCAGACCTTCACGTCGAGTTCACCACCGTATCGTGTCGGATATTGCGTGAAGGATGTGTAGGAAAATGCGAGGTTCCTGACTGTGGAGATGTTGTGTGCTGAAACAGAGACAGGACAGAGAAAAACAACTACGAAAACGAATGCTGCGGTATATACCAACTCCAAATATATGTACACTGCCGGTTCTTCTTCCTAAGAACACAAAACTGAGAAACAGACCAGAGCGGTCTGTAATCTACTTCAAAGCCCCTAAACGAACCTCTGAATCTCAACCCTGGCCTGAAATCGTCAAAGCGTAGCTTAAAGCAAGAGAAACTTCCCTTTGCTAACAAACAGAGCTGCCCCAGTATCACACGATTGAAACCCAAGTCCAAACCACATCCATGTACAAGCTCTTAGCCAAAGCTAGCTACCACAAACTGTATATAGCCAACTAGAACTCTAACGACTCAAAAGGACAAAACTCGTAGCGAAGGAACCGAAAAAGACCTATCTAAGAACTTTCTCCTTTCGCTGAACGGTCTTCAGATGTCGATAGGGTCTTCTTCCTTGACTCTGTTGGCCTCAAGAACTATCAGATCCGACTCTCGATAGCCGAGATATCACCGGTTTTCGATCGCATGTGACTGAACTTTCAAAAACTCTTCCCTACGGCTTAAAACCGCACACACCGCACAAATGGATCGTCTAAACTGATCTAGCTACCTTGAACCCAACAAGACTCCAAACAAGTAGTTTGGAGTTCTCTTTGCAAAACCACGCAAGAAATTTGGTCGCAGGTTGCAAAAAACTGACGTAAATGAACTCCCTGCGGCTCAAACTCGCTCACCTCACCCAAACCAACAATCTAATCCACGTACTGTCTTCTCTTATGCGTAGATGAAGACTCCTTGGTCGCATAGGTACCAAGAACGAAGAGCTTGGCTCACCGATTGCGAAGAACAACCCAATCTCAGATCACAGACGATGAAAACTTGACGCAAGTGCTTCCTTGCGAGCCAATTTCACTCAGAACTCCCAAACCGCCTGATGAAACTTGGTATCGTCTTCAATTTCTTGAAGAACACGTTAATCTGATCCCGATGGATCCAAGGACAGCAAGTTTGGACTTTGGAATGGTCCGAACGGTCCAACTCTCCTTCACAGATCACTGAAGCTCTCAAAATCTTTTCTCTACGTCTCAATTTCTCCTAGTACACACACCTCGATCCGTCTCTTCAAGAACCGTCTTAATCCACACGTAGCCTGCACAGATCTGAACCCAATGACACCTTGGGCGCGTGTATTGGACTTCTCAATTCTCCAAAACGTCCACCAACAGGTCGTAAAAACAAGCAGGCCCCTTAAGCTGCCCTTTTACGTCAGTCTCTGTACGTACCAGTTCTCTTCAATAGTGAGGAAGCAGGCCCCTTGCATCTTTAATATAACGCTTGGGGCTGCAAATACCCAGTCAGCAAGTAAACAAGAGCTAGCTTGATTTTTCCTTCTTTCGAATCGCATAACTTCTCCAATAGGTGTCCAAATGAAGTAGACAAGATGCCCATGGAAAGTTGACAATGAGCTCTACCTATCTATGTGATGAAAGTGAAGATCCAAAGTTGTGCCAAAAGCCCGTAAGCTGGGGCTTAGCTTGTTTTCTCCATCTTTCGAGTCCTGTAACTTCTCCACTAGGCGTCCAAACGAAGTAGACAAAGTGCCTATGAAGAGTTGACAACGAGCTCTACCCATCTATGCGATGAAAATGGAGATCCGAAATGATGCCAAAAGCCCGTAAGCTAAGGCCTAGTTTGTCTTTCTCATGAGTGTCTTTGGAACGACAAGTATCGAAGTCTGAATTTCAGATAGGAGCCGGTCCAGGACATGACATCGCGGCCAGGCTTCCCTTCACTGATCTCATCTGTCTTTTTCTTCCGACACGCAATCTAACCTCACAACAGACACAAGACTCTCATACTTGTTCTCAACTTCAGCTCCTCAAAACAACAAACAACTCACCAAGTCACTCAAAATTCGTACCAAGCCTCTCTCAACACAAAACCTAATCCAATCCACTCTTGGTACGAATTGCACATAGTCATCTTCCGAAGACGTTCAGACATCCAGAAGCGTCTTCTGAAGATGTTCAGATCTTCCGAAGCGTCTTCTGTCCATGGGTTCGGGAGTAGAGATGCGGTAGGATAGAGAAATTGATAGCTGAGAGATCGAATTTAAATATGAAAGACAGAGAAGCTCGATTACCACTTGGGAAGAAGCGAGAAGATGGCTGTCGAAAATTGAGCAACGCTTCCGCGCTCAATTTCACAGAGGGAAATTTTAGGATGGGAAAAGTGATCGATGGGCTTCTTGCAAACAAGCCGGGAAGCGCGGGGGGCACTAAACCAGAGGCGAGAAGCGGTGGAAAGGAGAAAGAACATGGGAAGAACCTCAAACTGTCTTCTGGCTGCTTCTCATAGTGCCTTCAGTCTTCTACGTGCTTCCAGCTTCACCTCAGCTCCAATGCGACTCCACAGAACTGCTCCTATCGTCGATTCTGAGCTACGTCCTGTTGCTTCCTTAATCGATTTGTGCTCCACCTTCGATACTTCTTCGTCCTTCAATGTCTGCTTTCGGAAATCTACAAGGGACTCCTTCAGCTCGATGGTGCTTTCTGCTCGCACAGAATCGTCCTCTCGCTCTCTCTCTAGCCTTGATTCGATCCTTGTTGTCCACGATTTCACTATGCTTGCTTCCAGGTCCAGTTCGACATCCTGATTGCAATCGACCTCCTAATGCGCAATTGTCTTTCGGTACGGGAAGCAGTCAGTAGGTTTCATGCTAATGTGCCCTTCTCCCTTATCTTCCTTGCGCGATTAGAGGTTCGACCTCCTTGACCATAGTAGATACCTGGTAGGTACACCTATCCCTTACTGGGTGGTGCGTGGTTGATGTCCATGCAGTCGCGGTCGCTGTCGCTGTCTTCTGTCTTCTGTCTTCCGTCTTCCGAAGACCTGGTCGGGAAGACGTCTTCTCGGAAGATGTTCTTCTTCCGTCTTCGGAAGAAGTCGACTTCTCTTACAAAAAGTTCTTAAGATCATCTTTCTTCTAAGCAAGATGTAATCTTAAGCAACAAGGTTATTTCAATTACACCTACATGTTATTAACTTCAAAAATTTCAAAAATTCGTTAACTTGCTGCCTACTCTAATTCGCTGGATGCGATCTCCTCCTAATCGATTCTTATTTGAACTCCTAAATCGTCCTCTGATAAAATGAGAAGCCCTGCTGGTACCTCAGGTGAGGCTGAGATGGATTCATCCCCGATGTGCGTGGCTTGCTCTTCTGGGACGACTTCGGAAGACAGAAGCGTCTTCTGGGAAGCTGAGTCTACTTGCGCTTTCTCGCTCTTTTTGCGGCATTGGTTCGACGCTTGGAGCTAGGATGACTTCACAATGGTCAGAGGAAATCACCTCCTCCACTCGAAACACTTGGGAAGACAACTCTGCTTCCTGTCTTCCAGAAGACACCTTGTCTTCCTAGGCTTCTTCCGGGGTCTTCTCAGCTTCCAGCGCTTTCTCCTTGAGAAAGAGATGAAGAAACAGCTTCGTCAGAAGACGCTTCCGTGACTCTCGGTAAGCTTCGACCTTCCATCCATTCCTTCCCTGTCTATCTTCCAAGAAGAGGCAAGTTGTGCTCCCAGGCACGTGTCACTTCCCCGAGATCATGGGTAGGATCTTCTTCTCTAACTCATACCCTCGGTTCTCTGCTTCTGACTTGTGGAAGGCCCTACGCCACCATTCCACTATCCAGGAAGATGGTCTTTCACGAGCTACTCCTGCCTTTGCAGGTACAAGATTGCGAGGAGGCAATGCTGCCCAAACCTCCTCCTGAAGACCTTGGTCTGCGAGGTTCCAATCCCACAGGAAGAAATCGAGACCCAACTCCTTGATGAAGGGTTTGGTCTCAGTCAACTCTGCTGTCGATAACACCAACCCTCGAGGATACATCGACATACTTCAAGCTCTGTTACACTAAGCCACATGCACTAACTGTGAGCCGAAGGCTCAGTCCTTCCCAAGTCTTCACAGTCTAGCTTCCACCTCAGAAGACGAATCTAGTCTTCTTGAGGACAGCTATTTCGTCTTCCGGGATTCTAACAGTGCTTCTTAAGTAGCTCTCGTCTTCCGAGCTATATCTAAACAATCCTAGCTAAGCAAGGCATCGCATGGATTCTTAAGAAGACAACCCACTTGCATTTCATCCTACTTCCTAACAGAAGATACAAAATATGAGAGAAGCATATTGTATGAGAAGTTCAGAAGATGGTCGTGGGCTCCTGCTATGACAGTGACCTCCAGGAAGACTCCCGGGACAGCTTTCGATTCAATGACGTTCTCGGAAAACTTCCCGCGGCGAGGCTTCCCTTCACTGATCTCACCTGTCTTCTGCTTCCGACATGCAATCTAACCTCACAACAGACACAAGACATTCATACTCTGTTCTTCCGACTTCTCACCTCTCATACACACTCAGAAGAAGCTTGTTGCATGACGGGAAGACATGACCCTCGACCATTCTCTCCAGATTCTGTCAGCAAGACTTCTCACAACTCTCTTCTAAATTCAGGAAGAAGAAGAAGGAATAAGCTGCTATGGGTCGGACAGAAGAGATCCGTAAAGGACTCTCTCGTCTTCTCGCGCATTCTGCCAGCCTTTCCAATCTTCTAGTTTCTCTAGGAAGATGTGGATTTGAGAAGCTTGGAAGATCGGGAGGCACAGGTCTGGTTCCCAACTTCAGCCCCTCGAAACAACAAACAACTCACCAAGTCACTCAGGATCTGTACTGTCACACCACAAGTATCTCATTATTTGTGTGCGTGCTTATATAAATTTCATTAGGTATGACTATCTTATAGGTTACTCTAGTTCGAAGATCTAAATCTAGAGTAATCAAAACTAGTCATAACTAGCTGAGATAGTTATAACTAAGTTGGAGAAACTATTAGAGGTTTTACTATGGCACTATGTGACAAGTGCGGAGCTCTAAATATGCTTCTCAAAAGTATGTAACTTTGTTGACCATCGCTGATTGGATGCATGGTGGAAAGTCATGCACAAAGATCTAGAGATGCTCCTCAAAAGACGTATTAGTTTATTGTCGTCTTCCGATTGGATAGTTTGGAAAGTTAACACTTTACAAAAGCTACAGTAGAAGAATCTCTTACTTTAATAAAATAGAACAAGTAATGTGTGGCCTAATCTTAAAGTTTAGTAGCCTTTAGAAGTTTAACTATTTTGGATTGCGTACTTACGATGTGATAACGTAACTTAGTAAAAGTTACCACGGTAAGAAGTTGTAGAGTATATAAGGAGGAGTTGAGAGAGTGGAAAGGACTCTCATTTTTCCTGTCTATAAGTAAAGTGAGCATTGGAGACCTTGGGAGTCCTTGAGTGTTATGCAATGCAATGTTGAGAGTGGGATTAGAACTTGTTTCCAGGAATGTTCTTAGAGGGACCGATGTGACCATACGGGTCAGAGAGTTGAGTGAAGTGAGGATGGGTGTAAGTGAATCTTTGTAATTAAGGTGCACTAGTAATCCTAGTCATCTGAGGTACCCCTGGGTGAGGATAGACCGGTTTACATTTTGGTTCCGTTGCCGAGACCTCGATAGAAAGATTCATATTTAGTTGTTAGTACAGTTCATGTCTGTCTTTGAGCATGAGTTCAGAACCTTTGTACATACACCATGTTGTAGAGGGCAAGATAAGCTTTCCAATAAGCTTGATATCTCTCGAGAGATCAATTGTAAGGAGAGAGTTATGTCTTTCAGAAGTTAAGGGGGTTTTTTTGGTATCAAATAGTGAGCTCTCGGGAAGGAGTTTACAGTCATTTTCATATTTTCAGTTTTTGGAGTTAGACCTTGAATCTTCCATGCTGATAGCTTGCAAGATAAGCTATCTAGGCACCCAAATCATGCGTGAATTGATCGAGTAGAACTGGAGTTAGAGCATTCGAAGCGAAGGGGGTCAAATCTATTTTATCGCATGCTGAAGTAAAAGAGTGAAAGAATTTCAGAATTCTTCAGAGGGTTATGTTCGATCTCTGAGGCTCAGAGTTGACAAGTTAAGCTTCTACTTAGTAATGTGAGAGATTGCTAAACGAGAAGATAGTCGAGTGATCAAAAGTGTCAAATAAGCTATATAGTGAGAGAGATGTATGACGGATCATCGTCATGGAAGGACAGCAAGAGTGGAAATTGAAGTTGAGCAAGATCCCTCAAGGCTATGCGGTGATAGTTACCGCTGATCTGGCGAAAGGAGAATTTCGACTAGAATTTGAGGAAGAAGTAGAGAGTAGTCGTAAGAACCAGGAGAAGAACTCGAGGTGCTTTTTGTATGGAGAAGAAGGACATAAAGTGAGCAAGTGTCCTACGAAGAATAGACTTTTGCGTGAGTGAAGAGGGTTGGTCGACTTAAGCTTACACCTAGGTCCTTCTTCTCCTAGATAAGACGTCATTGATCCTACAACCTTTTGTCCTAGATGTGGAGTGGACGGGATTCCAGTTGAGCACGAGTGTAGCGCAGTGGTTGCTTTGCTAGAAATTGTAGCCGAAGGTCTCGAGAGAAGGTTGAGTGTAGAAACGGAACGAGTGAAAACCTCTAGCGAGGATGAAGATAGTCTGTCACACGAGAGATAAGATGACCATGAAGGTCAAACTTATTCTAACCTTTGGAGAGGAGAGAGCTCAACGGGGAAATTCTGGATCGCGGTGAAGTACGATCTTCACATCCGCAAGCAGTACCTTGAGTAAGAAGAAGAAAAGAAGAGAAGAATGGGGAAACTTCCGGTGTTTTACGAAAAAGATGGAGAAGACGTGGAAGGATTTGTGAGGGACTTCAAACGAGCATGTATTGGCAATGGAGATCGAAAGAAGAGCGAGTGGGTAGGGTTGATACCTGAATTTCTTGAGAATTTTGCATTGACATGGTATGAGGATAGGAAGAAGAGAAGCGTAGTGGGGACTCCAGTTGATACTTGGGAAGTATTGACGGAGGCCTTAATTGAAACTTTTCTTCCTGATGAAAGTTACGAGAAGTTAATGGTAGAGGTAACTTACCTCGAACAAGGAGAAAAAGAGAAAGTAAAGACTTACGCCGAGAGGGTGGAGAAATTAGAACAAAAGTTTCGAGTGGTTTTATGAAAGAGTGGAGATGTAGTAGAATCAACGATGGTGGGCATTGGAGCAATGCTTACAAAGAATTTTATTGAGGGATTGAGGCCGGAGATTCGAACACAAGTGCGGTATGAGAGACTAACTTCGAAGGCTGATGCAGTGAAGATCGCAACCAAGATGGAAGAGAGTCTGGATGGAGACGACTTGCAACCAATGACTGTTGGGGCAGCATATGGAGATGTGCAAAGACCGAGCATGCCAACTCTGACGCTTGCGAGTGTTCCAATTGTTCGATTTCAGGATCTGACTCCGATAGCTCCTACTAGTACGGTTACAGTCACTGCACCATCTAGATCTGTTACTCCCGACTTTCGTGATGAGTTGAAAAGTTTGATAGAGTCTTTAGCAGATTTGAAAATCAATATGGTGAATCTGTTGCAACATCGGAGTCCAAATGTTGGAGGGGGCTCACGAGGTTATGAGAACTATCAATCCAGAGATGGACCACCGCAAGGATCACCTAGTAACTACACGAACCAAGGATGTTTTACGTGTGGAAGATCACATTTCCAACGTAATTGTCCAAGTCGTAATAGTGGAACTGCGGATGGAGCTTCAACTTCACAAAGCAAGGACAAGGGTGTAGCATGCATTGACATCTTGGAGCCAAGAGATGTACGAGAAGGTTTTCAATCTGTAGAGTTGTTGGCTCAAGAGAGGAAGAGGATGAGGACGCATTTCGATGAGGGAGAACCAGTCGTGATGGAAGATTCTCCAAGTCAAAATACTCGGAGTAGCAAATCTTCTTCAAAAACCAAAGAACGGCGGAAGAAATTGGAAAATACTGATTTCACAATTTCGATGGAGCAATCAAAATACAATATGGTGGAAGATGTGGGTAAGCAACGAGCAAACATTACTGTGGGATAGTTGATTGCTTTGAATCCTTCGGTGAGGAAAGAACTTCGTAGCGGTCTAAGCTCCCGACGAGGTCGGAAGAAAAAAGTGAATCCTTCTATTGTCGGTGTGAGTGCTTTAGATGCTAGTGAAGGAGAGGTGTGCAACAAGGCATCAAAAGTAGAGGCTCGTATCGATGGGAGAGATGTCTCAGATGTTCTTGTCGATGGAGGATCGGTAGTAAATGCCATCACAGAACGACTCATGTGGAAGTTGGATCTAGTACCAACTCGTCCTTCTAGTATCACGGTGAGCATGGCTAACAGACATCGAGTTAGATCATTGGGAGTGCTGGAGGGAGTTTGTGTGTCGGTAATGGGAGTGCAAGTAAACATGACATTTCAAATCTTGAAAGAGTCAAGTTATGAAGTGTTACTCGGAAGACCTTGGCTTTGAGCAGTACATGCAACAGATAACTGACACAAAGGTTATTTACGCATCGGACCGAATCACCACCGGATCAAAGTTTCATTGCTCGGAGATCAAGTTGGGACGTCGGAATCGGATCGACCCACATCGGACTACTGGGAGTCAGAAGTTGTCGATACTACTTTTGATGTGGGTACCAATTCTTCAGATTCAGAATCCGAAAATACATCTTCAGAGGAGAAGAGAGAAGAACGAAATGTGGGTGTGAATATAGTGGATCTTTTCTCTTCTCCGGAAGTGCAAAGAGATTGAGACAAAGAAGCGTTGACTCCAGAGGAGGTGGAGAGAAGAATTGCCACCTTACGTGATGGATCGAAGGTTACTAAAGAGGAGAAGGATCGGTTCGAGGAGATCTTTCACAAATACATTCATGTATTTGCATTTAGTTACAAGGATTTGAGGGAGGTCACACTTGAGCAACACCGTATCGAGTTGGAGAAGGAGGTCAAACCGGTGCGGCAGAAGCAACGAAGAGTGAGTCCTCCGATTGCTGATCTGGTGAAAGAAGAAATCGAGAAGCTGCACACTGTTGGGTTCATTTACGAGGTGGAGTATTTTGAATGGGTATCACCCATTGTGATCGTAAAGAAGAAAAATGGCAAATTGAGGATATGTGTTGATTACAAAAAGCTCAATGCTATCACAAAGAAGGATTATTATCCTCTGCCTTTCATCGACGAGATCTTGGAAGAAGTGGCGGGAAACGAATGGTACAGCTTTGGAGATGGTTATAGCGGATATAACCAGATCAAAATTGCATCAGAACATAACACCTGACCACTTTCACTACTCCGTGGGGTACGTTTGCATTTCGAGTCATGCCATTTGGTCTGTGTAATGCTCCTGCGACGTTTCAAAGGTTTATGAACAAAGTGTTCGAACCTTTCTTAGGAAAGTTTGTGAGAGATTTTATAGATGACTTTTATGTTTATGGGAGTAAGGAGAAGCATTTTGAGCACCTTGTGAAGGTCTTGGGTGTGAGGAAAGGTTACTCTTGGGTCACATCATATCCAAAGACGGCATTGCCGTTGATCCAGAGAAGGTGCAGAAGATCTTAGAGCTCTCTTTTCCTAGTACTCTCACTAAGCTACGACAGTTTTTAGGTATGGTGGGGTATTATCGAAGGTTTATACTCTTGTTCTCACATAAAGCATATGCTTTGACTGTATATCTGAAGAAGGGAGTAGATTACGTGTTATTTTAGGAGATGAAGAAGCTCTAGCCGCCTTTGAGGAACTGAAGAAAGCTCTTACTTCAGCTCCAATCTTGGTTAAGCCCAATTGGAATAAACAGTTTATTCTATATACGGATGCTTCAAATATAGCAGTAGGATGTACTCTAAGTCAGTATGATGTTGAAGGTAGAGATCATCCTATTGCATATGTTAGTCGGCAAATGATCAAGGTAGAGAGAAATTATTTTGTGACAGAGAGAGAAGGATTAGCAGTGACTTATGCTCTGAGAAAATTTCGACATTATCTCATAAGGGGCAAGTTCACTATTGTTACAGATCATAAGGCATTGAAGTACATCTTCAATAAATCGATGGTCGAAGGACGATTAGCAAGGTGGAAGCTCTTATTGTCAGAGTACGATTATGAGATCTGCGATCGACCCGGAAAAAAACACATGAATGCAGATTTGCTATCTAGAGCATATGATGGCGATGGAGAGGAGCCGGTGGATGACACCTTTCCGGACGAAGATTTGATGGTCTTGATGAGCAATCCTATTATCCCAATAGAATATCAAGAAATTTGGGATTTTGTTACAGAAGGTGTCTATCCAGATGGGATGCGGACCAGAGAGAAAAAGGCTTTGGTGAAACAAAGTCAACCTTACACGGTGGTGGAAGGTGTGTTATTCCGTGAAAGAGTTGATGGGTCTTAAGAAGAGCTACGAGCAAGGAGGAGTCTCTACGACGTATGGAAGAATTTCATGACCGTCCAGTATGTGGAGGACATTTCACATGCAAGTTGACGGTCCACAAGATACTTGACGCAGGATACCACTGGAGGGGAATGTTTAGAGATTGCTTGACGTATTGTAAAACCTGTGATGTTTGTCAAGCTTTCGCTATCAAATCTAGTGTGTCTACTCCTCTTACATCTATTCCGGTTCTTGGACCTTTCGAGAAATGGAGAAGAGATTTTGTTGGGCCTTTGAATCGCACCCCTTGCAACAATAAGTATATTGTTGTAGCCACAGATTATCTTACAAAGTGGGTAGAAGCCAGACCTCTTGTAACTATTGGAGAAGTTGAGATGGGAAGATTTCTGTACGAACGGATCATTACTAGGTTTGGATGTCCCTTGGAGTTAGTTTCTGATAGGGGTCGAGAATTTGTGAGTGGTATGACTACTGCTATGTGCACACACTTCTCCATTTCTCAGAGGGTTACTACTTCATTTAAACCTAGTTCAAACGGTTTGGTAGAGAGGACAAACTTTACCTTGTGTCAAATGTTAGCAAAGGATGCTGACATGGAAGGGGCCAAACACAACTGGGACAAACGTCTTCATGCGATGCTATGGGAGTATCGTACAACAGTGAAGATGTCTACGGGATACTCACTTTTCAAGATGGTGTATGGGTTAGAATCAAGATTACCAATCCAGTTCGACCTAACCACCTTTCAGACCTTGCAAGCTGGATTGAAGAGAAAGGGTGGTCCAGTAGGTGAGAAAGAGAAGAGAGAAACCTTGTTAGAGTTGGAAGAGAATAGAGATGATGCAGCTCAATGAATTGAGATGGCTCAGCTACAACAGAAGAAGAGCTATGACAAGCGCTTGGCGAAGAACAAAACGAAGTTACAGCCATTTCAAAAGAGTGAGTGGGTGATGTTATGGGATGCTATTAGGCACAAGCGAGTTCAAAAGAAGTTCTTACGTCGATATTTTGGACCTTTCATCATCTCCAAAGTGTGGAGTAATGACACCTATGATCTTCAAGAAAGGAGTGGTACGTTCTTCGATCGAGTGAACCACGACAAGCTGAAGAAGTTTCATCAACATGATACTTCACTCCGAGGATGGAGTGAAAATTAAGTCTGGGGGTAAATGTCACACCACAAGTATCTCATTATTTGTGTGCGTGCTTATATAAATTTCATTAGGTATGACTATCTTATAGGTTACTCTAGTTCGAAGATCTAAATCTAGAGTGATCAAAACTAGTCATAACTAGCTGAGATAGTTATAACTAAGTTGGAGAAACTATTAGAGGTTTTACTATGGCACTATGTGACAAGTGCGGAGCTCTAAATATGCTTCTCAAAAGTATGTAACTTTGTTGACCATCGCCGATTGGATGCATGATGGAAAGTCATGCACAAAGATCTAGAGATGCTCCTCAAAAGACGTATTAGTTTGTTGTCGTCTTCTGATTGGATAGTTTGGAAAGTTAACACTTTACAAAAGCTAAAGTAGGAGAATCTCTTACTTTAGTAAAGTAGAACAAGTAATGTGTGGGCTATTCTTAAAGTTTAGTAGCCTTTAGAAGTTTAACTATTTTGGATTGCGCTTACCATGTGGTAACGTAACTTAGTAAAAGTTACCACGGTAAGAAGTTGTAGAGTATACAAGGAGGAGTTGAGAGAGTGGAAAGGACTCAAATTTTCCTATCTATAAATAAAGTGCGCATTGGAGACCTTGGGAGCCCTTGAGTGTTATGCAATGCAATGTTGAGAGCGGGATTAGAACTTGTTTGCAGGAACGTTCTTAGAGGGACCGATGTGACCATACGGGTCAGAGAGTTGAGTGAAGTGAGGATGGGTGTAAGTGAATCTTTGTAATTAAGATGCACTAGTAATCCTAGTCATCTGAGGTACCCTTGGGTGAGAGACAGGTCGGTTTACAGTACCAAGCCTCTCTCAACACAAAATCCAATCCAATCCACTCTTGGTATGAATTGCACACAATCATCTTTCGAAGACATTTAGACATCCAGAAGCGTCTTCCGAAGATGTTCAGATCTTCCGAAGCGTCTTCTGTCCATGGGTTCGAGAATAGAGGTGCAGCAGGATAAGAAAATTGATAGATGAGGGATCGAATTTGAGAATGAAAGATAGGAAAGCTCGATTACCACTTGGGAAGAAGCGAGAAGATGACTGTCAAAAATTAAGCAGCGCTTCCGCGCCCAATTTCACAGAGGAAAATTTCGGGATGGGAAAAGCGATCGATGAGCTTCTTGCAAACAAGCGGGGAAGCGCGGGGGACACTAAACCAGAGGCGAGAAGCGGTGGAAAGGAGAAAGAACATGGGAAGAACTATCTTCTCGCTGCTTCCCGTAATGCTTTCAATCTTCTACGCGCTTCCAGCCCCATCTCAGCTCCAATGCGACCCCACAGAACTGCTCATATCGTCGATTCTGAGCTACGTCCTGCTGCTTCCTTAATCGATCAGTGCTCCACCTTCGATACTTCTTCAATCGTCCTTCAATGTCTACTTCCGGGAATCTACAAGGGACTCCTTCTGCTCGATGGTGCTTCCTGCTCTCACTGAATTGTCCTCTCGCTCTCTCTCTTGCCTTGATTCGATCCTTGCTGTCCATGATTTCACTATGCTTGCTTCCAGGTCCAATTCGACACCCCTGATTGCAATCGACCTCCTAATGCGCAACTGCCCTTCGGTGCGGAAAGCAATCAGCTAATTTCATGCTAATGTGCTCTTCTCCCGTATCTTCCTTACGCGATTAGGGGTTCGACCTCCTTGATCTACCTACTACCATGGTGGATACCTGGTAGGTACACCTACCCCTTTACTGGGTGGTGCGTGGTTGATGTCCATGCAGTCGCAGTCGCAGTCGCTTTCTTCTAGAAGACACGCGTCTTTCGTCTTCTGTCTTCCGAAGACCTGGTCGGGAAGACGTCTTCTCGGAAGACGTCTTCTCGGAAGATGTCTTTCTTCCGTCTTCGGAAGAAGTCGACTTCTCTTACAAAAAGTTCTTAAGACCATCTTTCTTCTAAGCAAGATGTAATCTTAAGCAACAAGGTTATTTCAATTACACAGACATGTTATTAACTACAAAAATTTCAAAAATTCGTAAATCTTGTAAATTGTGGGCACCACATATGAGGCCAGTAATGAGAAGCTTGGCTTTGTGAAGTCTTCTGAGTACGTCAGTTAATCAGAAGCTGTCTCGGGAGTCTTCCTGGAGGTCATTGTCACCGCAGGAGTTCGCAACCCTCTTTTGAACTTTTCGTTTTCTCTGCTTCTCACGTATCTTGTATCTTCTGTTAGGAAGTAAGATGAAATGCAAGGTGGGTTGTCTTCTTGGGAATCCATGTGCTTCCGTGACTTCTCGCAGTGCCTTCCATGTCGTCTTCCTTTCTGCGAGAGATGTGATCTTATCTCTGACTCGCAGAACTTCCTGGTCACGCTACTATAGACGTGCCTGCAACTCCTGGTTGCTCTTCCTCAACTGCGCTGACTCCTTGGCAGAAGCGCAACTCCACGTCCTGATCTCCAAGGTATCTCGACTTTTGCGCTTTTCTCTTGGAGAAGAGATGAAGAAACAGCTTCGTCAGAAGACGCTTCCACGGCTCCCGATAAGCTTCTACCTTCCATCCATTCCTCCTCTGTCTATCCTCCAAGAAGAGACAAGTCGTGCTTCCAAGCACATGCCACTTCTCTGAGATCATCGGTAAGATCTTCTTCTCGAGCCCGTACCTTTGGTTCTCGGATTTTGGTCTATGAAAAGTCTTGCGCCACCACTCCTCTATCCAGGAAGACGGTCTTCTCCGAGCGACCCCTGCCTTCACAGGTGCAAGGTTACGTGAGGGTAGTGCTGTCGAAACCTCCTCCAGAAGACCCTGGTCCGCTAGGTTCCAGTCCCACAGGAAGAAGTCGAGACCCAACTCCTTGATGAAAGGTTTGGCCTCTGTCAATTTTGTGATGAATAACACCAACACTCGAGGATGCATCGACATGCTTCGAGCCTTTGTTACACTAAGTCACAAGTACTTGCTGTGAGTCAAAGGCTCAGTCCTTCCCAAGTCCTCACAGTCTAGCTTCCACTCTCAGAAGACGAATCTAGTCTTCCAGAAGACAGCTATTCCGTCTTCCGAGATTCTAACAGTGCTTCCTAAGTAGCTCTCGTCTTCCGAGCTATATCTAAACAATCCTAACTAAGCAAGCATCGCATGGATTCCCAAGAAGACAAATCATCTTGCATTTCATCCTACTTCCTAACAGAAGATATAAGATACGTGAGAAGCAGAGTATAAGAAAAGTTCAGAAGAGGGTTGCGGACTCCTATGGTGACAGTGGCCTCCAAGAAGACTCCTGGGACAGATTCCGATTAACTGACGTACTCGGAAAACTTCCCGCAGCCAGACTTCTCATCACTGGTCTCACCTATCTTCGACTTCGGACATGCAATCTAGCCTCACAACAGACACGGAACGTTCATACTCTGTTCTTCCGACTCTTTATCTCTCATACTTGCTCAGAAGAAGCTTGCTGCATGACCCTCGATCATTCTCTCCAGATTCTGCCAAGAAGGCTTCTCACAACTCTCTCCTAAGTTCGGGAAGAAGAAGGGATAGGCAGCTATGGGTCGGACAGAAGAGACCCATAAAGGACCCTCTCGTCTTCTTCGCGCATTCTGTCAGCCTTTCCAACCTTCTATTCTCTCTAGGAAGATGTGGATTTGAGAAGACGGAAAGATTGGGAGGCATAGGCCTGGTCCCAATTTCTAGCTTCTCGAAACAACAATCAACTCACCAATTCACTCAAGATTCGTACCAAGCTTTTCTCAACACAAAACGCAATCCAATCCAATCCTGGTATGAATTGCAAACAATCGTCTTCCAAAGATGTTCGGATCTTCAGAAGCGTCTTCCGTCCATGCGTTCGAGAACAAAGGTGCGATAGGATAGAGAAATTGATAGTCAGGTGATCGAATTTAAGAATGAGAGATGGGGAAGCTCGATTCCAACTTGGGAAGAAGTGGGAAGATGACTGTTAAAAATTGGACAGCACTTCCGCGTCTAATTTTTGCAGAAGGAACTTCAAGATAGGGAAATCGATCGATGGGTTTCCTGCAAACGAGCAAGGAAGCACGGGAGACATCAAATCAAAGGCGAGAAGCGGTGAGAAAGAGAAAAGAACATGGGAAGAACCTCAATACTTCTTTCGGTTGCTTCTGTTGCACCGTCAGTCTTCCGCGCGCTTCCAACCTTCAATTCCATCTTCGATGTGACACCACGATCCTGCTTCTGCTGTCAATCTTGAGCTGCATCCCTCTACTGCTACAATCGCTTCACACTTCTGCTCGACCAAAGCTTCTCTCTGATTCCTATTCAGTCCTCGATGTCTGCTTCTGAAAATCCGCAGGGATTCCTTCAGCTCGACTGTGGTTCTAGCTAGTAAAATTGACCTCGCTCTCTCTCTTGTCTCAATTCGATCCTATGAGTTCTCAATTCACTCTCCTTGCTTCCACGACATACTTGGATAACCCGATTGCAATTGACCTCTAAGACGCAGTCGACTCTCAGTGCGAGAAGCAGTCGACCGATTTCATACCAATGCGCCTTACCCCGTATCTTTTTTGCGTATTAGGTTAATGCCTTCGGTTATCCTGAATTATCTACTACTGCGGTGGCTACTTGGTAGGTACACCTACCCCTCGTCTATGTGGCACGTGGTTGGTACCCATGTAGTCGCAGTCATCATCTTCCATCTTCTGTCTTCTGGAAGACACCCGTCTTCTGAAAGACATGATCGAGAAGATGTCTTCTCGGAAGATGACCGTCTTCCGTCTTCCGAAGAAGTCGACTTCTCCTTCCCAAAAGACTTTAAGATCATCTTCTCTCTAAGCAAGGTGTAATCTTAAGTAATAAGGTTATTTCAATTACATAGACATGTCATTAATTTTAAAATTTTCAAAAAATCTCCAATCTTGTAAATTGTGGACACCATAGGAAGGCTATAGAGGGCATACACCCTATGATTGATCTAACCCCGTTGGAAACTAGAAGAGCAATGTGTGATCGACAGTGATAATTTGACGTCTACGAAGCAAGAGCAGTCTTCTGGAGGTGGGAGAAGCCGAATTGAACTCCCAAAAGTCGAGAATTGCTTCGGGAAGACTGTCGTGGGAAGACTGGAAGCCGTGACCTGGAAGTAGGAAGTGTCTTCCAGAGTTTCTCAGTAGATATCTGTGATATTTTAGGTTGTAGTTGTTTGTTTAGGTCTAGAGCACCTTCTGAAGGGTCTGGAAGCCGTGTGGTGTTGTGAGAAGACGAGATTTCTAGGTAAAACCCGCGTGTTTGTGTCTTTGAACAGATCTTAGAACTTAGAGCAGCGATACTTGTGCAAATCCTCTGTTGGAACGATATCTTTTATGCTAAATGAGCTAAAGAAGAGATCGTGAGACACTACAGTTACATTGGCTTCTGGAAGCTTACTCCATCATCTTTCTGTCACTACTCCTCAACACACCAGCCTAGAAGCAGGACTGCACGATGATGTCATTCTCTGTCTATACTCTCTACTCCTGTCTACATTTCCTGCGATCTCTTCTTTGGAGCGGAGGTGCAGACCTACTCTATGCGTAATCAAAACAGTGCATGTGTACTGTGTGTATGTGTGTGTCAAATTGTACACTGGCATCGATCTTATACAATTGTCTTGAGTCGTAGGAGAGAGCTCCCTTCCAATCGCAACCATAGCCTAGAGAAAGTGTGGCGCTGTCAGAAGACCACCACCTCCTAGACTTCGCTTCTCTTCTCAGTTTGGAAAGTACTTTCTACTCCTACCGTAGATAATCCTACCACATGGACAGTCATCTTGAAAATAAAAGAGGAGTTGTCCAGCTTAAAATAGTTAACTTTGATTTCTTACAAAATAGTAAGTATAAACAGCTAACTAGTCTATTGTCTATTCTTGATCACCAGGTGTGATCTCCGTAAGATCCGCACTTGCCCGACACTCTAATTTAGCTTCTGGCATCGTGGGTGACTCTGCTGGTACCTCTGACGTGGCTGAGGTGGCATCATCCTCAATGCTAGTCATGTGCGCTTCTGTCATGGGCTCAGAAGTCAGAAGATGTCCCTGGAATGCCAAATCCACCTGCGGTTCCTGACTCTTATGCACAACCTGCTCGATGCTGGGAGCTGGACGATCTCACATGAGTCAGAGGTAGTCATCTCCTCCATTCTGAACACCTAGGAAGCCATCTCTTCTACCTGTCTTCCAGAAGACATCTTGTCTTTTGGGGCTTCCTTGCACTTCTTCTCTGCTTCCAGTGCTGTCACCACCAAGTGGACAACGAGGTCAAACTCCTCCTGGTCCAGGTGCACCAGAAGACGTAGCTGCAGAATGAGGAACCGAGGAAAGACCATAAAGTCTTCAGATCCTCAACCTGTCGATCTAGATAGCGGAACATACTCTCCTTGCATTCCACCAATATCTCCTTGTACATGTGTAGCAGTGTGGTTCTTTTTTTCAGAAAACAAAAGAGAAGAGAAAGATACGTACAATGACATGTACAGACTTGAGACTGAGTGTTATAGTCAGTATATGCGGTGATGATTGGGATGACAGGTGATGTCTACTACGACACTTGGGTCACAAACCTCGACGTTGAAATTCTACTATGTAGATGGAAGACATTTATATGATATGATGGTTTACTGTGGTATCGTTTCTATGTCTTTGAACTCATATTGAAAGATGTAGATATTTAGATGGGGTGATTAGATGGGAGGTTGAAGAAGAAAGTTGATGAGCATGGAATTCTAGGTAAAACCCGTGTGTTTGTGTGTTTGAACAGATCTTAGAACTTAGAGCAGCGATACTTGTGCAAATCCTCTGTGGGAACGGTATCTTGTATACTAAATGGGCAAAAGGAGTAATCCTGCGACACTACAGAATGCAATTGAGACTCTGAGTTGGGATGTGAATGGTTACACACCATAGAATCTATAAATTTACAAGTAGTTGAAATGTGAGACTAAGTGTTGGGATGAAGATTTTGTATTATTTCACTCAAGTTTTTGGGAGTGAGAGTGGTGATGTCACGTGTGAGGGCCTTCATTCGTGAAAGAAAGAAATTCTCTATCAAATGAACTTGTAGTAAGTAAGAAAAGTTATTTAGGAATTTATGATAATCTATACACATAATAATTAAGTTGATTGGACTATGACGTCTAGACCAGTTCTTGATGATCAAGAATTTTTTCTCTTTTTGACAAAATTGGAATGTTGAGACTATCTTGATTTTGATGATTGGAAACTTAATTCATTTGATTGAAAGATCGGGACCGTATCCATGATGAAATATTCTTCTTGAAAATGAATTTCTGACCATTCTCGATGATCAAGAGTTGTTTTGTTTTTTGTTTTTTGTTTTTCTGTTGGTGACTCCATGGACTCTCATTGATCAAAAGTTCATGGTCCAAACACTAGATCCAAAAGACAAAAAAGTTCTTGGAAATCTCATTTTCTGTGATTATTTTTTGGTCAAATTCCTAACAACAAATTTAAGTCTCAATGATTGAGAGTAGTTGATTTGGTCAAATTTCTTTATGGTTTCTTAAAATGATTGTTTGATTCACTCAAAATATTATTAAATAACATGTCATTACATCAAATTGGAATTTTTGATGTCAAATGTTACATATTATAGAGTTAAAATAAACAAATATATTTATTTTTGTATTTTTAATATAAAATTAAATTTTATTATTTTATCAAACATTTGATAACTTTTAATGATCGAGAGTATATATAGTTTTAATTATTTAATTTTGATTATGTATGTTATGGATGAGTACTCTCGATGATCGAGAGTCCTTCCTCTAGAGTTCTACGTGATTCAATGAATATTTTATTTTTCCAATCGATAAAATTTTTTAGATATTTTTCTCTCGATGATCGAGAGCTCATATCTTCACCATAGATTGAAGATCATATGATCAAAATGCAACACTGGACATATTATATATTTGAACTTTTTAATTTTCTTTACTAAGCATTAATATTTCTTTGTTGATAAATGTATTTAAGATTTAGTCCAAATATCTCGATGGTCGATAGTTCTTAGATGAGACACAACTCTATATAGAAGTGAGTCAAAACATTATCCGATGATGAAATACAACTCATCCATGGAGGACATATTTGTATTAATGGTATTGTTCTATTGTTACATTTATATGGAGGAGGAAAAATTAAAGTTGAAGTTTGCACAAATATTTATCAAGTTGTTCACCATGCTAAGGAAAGCGTTGAATGAACTACCCAGAAGCCAACATCACGAATATTGAAGAGGAAGCCACCTCAGCCGCATCCGAGTTACTAGCAGAGCTTCCCACTTTATCAGAAGCCGATTTAGGGATAAGGTAGGAGAGGCTCCAGTGGAGATCGCATCTGACGATCAGGAGTAGATAATAGAGTTAAGAAGACAGTTGACTTGTCTAATTTTGGTAAGAAGTAGAGTCTATATTTTAGGAAGAGATAACTCTCTTTGTATTTTTAGGTGACTGTCCATGTGGCAGGATAGGCAACATAGGAGTAGAGAGTTAGTTTCCAAACTGAGAAGAGAACCGTATGCATGTGAGGTGGTGGTCTTCTCACAACGCCCCATCTTTTTTGGCTGCGAGTTGAGATTGGAGAGGATCTCCCTCTTGCGGCTCCAAGGCAGATTTTAAAGACGATCACATAGTAGGATTTTGTACACACAGGTTACACATAGTACGCAGAGCACATTAGGTCCGTTGCTAGAGACATACGAACATAGTTGGATTACACAAGAAGGGCCTGCACTTTTGCTCCCAGCAGTAGATCGAAGGATGTAGATAGCAATAGTGGACAGCCTAGAACAGGGAATGGCATCATCGTGTAGTCTTGCTTCTAAGCTGGTGTGTCGAGAGATAAGAACAAGAAGTGGAGGGAGTGAACTTCCCAAAGCCTATGTATCTTCTTCTCGAGGAATTGATTTTCAGATTTGATTGCAGAAGCTTTGTCTGTGTCTTCTGGGCAATGGGTTTCCTCGAATTCACAACCAATTGTGCATGGGAAGCCTTCTTCTTGAGTGACGGTGATTGTTAGAAGTTGTGCAGAGTCGAAGCTTGTTTCATCCAGTGGAGCACTTCGGATCCACGTACGGACTGACATAAGGGAGATTGGTTTCTGAAGTCAGAGTAGTCGGAGTAGCGACAGAAGAAGAAAAAAGTCTTTTTTCCACAGCAAAAGACGACATCCTCGAGTAGAAGATTGTGTAACTGTAACCCGATTTGTGGTCCTCTTCTCCAAATTACTACAAGCAGGGATGGCTTGTCAGTCAGGATCCGGACTAGAAGCCTGTCGGAGTCTTAATTTCTCTCTTTCATCTTGTTTCCTCTTGTTTGGATTTTCTCTTCTTCCTCATCTTCTCTCATCTTCCCACCCTCCTATCTTCTTCTAGTGAGTTTTCGAGACTTCTATCGAGCTTCTCAGTAGGTAATTGTGTGATATTTTAGATTGTATTTGTATATTTGGATCCAAGGCACCTTCTGAAGGGTCTGGAAGCCGTTTGGTTTTGTGAGAAGACTAGATTTCTAGACAAATCCTGCGTGTTTATGTGTTTGAACAGATCTTAGAACTTAGAGCAGCGATACTAGTGTAAATCTCTTTAAGGAACGAAATCTTTTATGCTACATGGGCTAAAGGAGAAATCCTGAGACACTACACACTCATTGTAGTCTTCCAAGATCAAGTCTTCCAAGAGGCTATTGGATGTGTCTTATCTAGACACATCCAATAGCCAGCGTCGTGGTAGGATAGCACTGCAGCTAGAGACCTTGCCAGAGCAGAGAGTAGCTCCTCAGGCTCCTATACTACCTCAGATAATATCCCAGGCACCTATAGTGATCCCTCAAGCACCTGTTGTGATTCCCCAAGCGCCTGTAGTGCTTATCCCAGCACAGAGAGGACCTAGACAACAGCAGCGACCTGTTGAGAATCGAAATTAGAATAACATGATTGAAGAGATCACTCAGCAGTTGAGAGATTTGAGAGTTGAGATGACTGATTTGAGGAGAGACCAACAACCAGTCGCACCAGGTGCTCGATATGTAGGAGGAACCTTTACCAGGAGATGTATTTGGTGCGATAGCCCAGATCATCTCAGAGGAGACTGTCAAGACTTAGCGGTTGTCTTGCGAGATGACATAGTCAATTATCAGAATAACAGGTTGTATCTAACCGTCACTGGCCAACCCTTGAATACATATTTTGGAAGAGGAGGAATGAGGAGTTCGCTTCCAGCACTTACTGGTGTGAACACTACAGCGATGACGGCGGGTTCTGCGGAAGCTGATGTGTATACTGGAAAGATTGAGGTGCGCTCTAATCCAACTATGGTTGAGCAGGCTGCTGAGGTTCCGATTGAAATGATGAAGAGAGGTGCAAAAAGCATTAGGAGAGCTACTGGATGGAGAGACCCAATGAATGCAACTTCTATTCGAGCGTTTTTAGAAGCGAGTGGTGAACAAGATGCCATGATCGAAGACAAAAGAAGACGGGATGCTTCTGATTTAGATGCAGGAGTACCAGAGGACAGTGACCGTTGGAGGGTTACGAGGAGGAGAGCAGCGGAACCATCACCATCTGTACCAGCTGGTAGATTTCCTGCTACAGAGGATATACCTTCTACCTCTACAGCTCCACCACATGCAGTAAATCCTATGGAAGGTCAGCTTCTTCCAATTCCTCTTGATGTCTCTCATCAGCTTCTGGCTGCGGTTCCTATCTTCTCAACAAGATAGAGTTCCACAACACACTAAAATACAATCCAAGTTAGTCCCAAATGCAACTAACTACTGACACACAGATCCATGAAGCTTAGAACAATCGTTACTAAGATGAAATCTTCGGCAGCGACGTTAGAAATGCATAGCTACTATATGTAGTGTCTTGTTGTCGATTTTGGAGCATCCAGAGACCATTGACGTCGCTGCCGAAGACTCAGGATTTCTCCTTTAGCCCATTATAGTATAAAAGATTTCGTTCCTCAAGAAGATTTACACTAGTATCGTTGCTCTAAGTTCTAAGATCTGTCTAAACTCACAAACACACGGATTTTACCTAGAAATCTCGTCTTCTCACAAAACCACACGGTTTCCAGACCCTTCAGAAGGTGCTTTGGATCTAAACATACAACTACTACTTAAAATACCACACAATTACCCATTGAGAAGCTCGAGAAGACGCTTCCTACTTCCAGATCACGACTTCCAGTCTTCCCACGACGGTCTTCTCGAAGCAATTCTCGGCTTCTAGAGGTTCAACACGGCTTCTTACACCTCCGGAAGACTGTCCCTACTCCGTAGGTGTCAAATTATCACTGCCTATCACACAGTGCTCTTCCAATTTCCAACGGGGTTAGATTAATCACAGGGTGTATGCCCCCTATAGCCTTCCCAGGCTTTTGTCCACGAAAGCGGTGTTCCTGCAGCATTACAACGACATTCATCTTCACGGAAGCTCAATAGAAGTCTCTGAAATCAAATAGAAGAAGGGGGAAAGATGAGAAGATAGGAGAAGATAGGGAAGAAGGAAAAATCCAAACAAGAGGAAACAACATAAAAAGGAGAAATTAAGATTCTGACAAGCTTCTAGTCCGGATCCTGACTAACAAACCATCCTTGCTTGTAGTAATTTGAGGAAGAAGACTACAAATTGACTTACAGCTACACAGTCGTCCAATCGAGGATGTCGTCTTCTGTTGTAGAAAGAAGTCTTCTTTCTTCTTCTATCGTTGCTCCGAATACTCTGACGTCAAGGACCACTCTCTCATAGGTCAGTCCGTACATGGATCCGAAGTGCTCCACTGGATGAGACAAGCTTCAACTCTGCACAGCTTCTAACAATCACCGCCACTCAAGAAGAATGCTTCTCATGCACAATCGGATGTGAATTCGAAAAAACCCACTGCCGAGAAGACATAGACAAAGCTTCTGCAATCAAATCCAAAATCAATTCCTCGAGAAGAAGGTACATTGGCCTCTGGAACCTCACTCCGTCCGTTTCTTCTCACTACTCCTCGACACTCCAGCCTAAAAGTAGGACTACACGATGATGTCGTTCCCAGTTCTATGCTGTATGCTACTGCTGTCTACATCTTTCGATCCTGGAAACGAAAGTGCAGACCTACTCTATGCGCTTGTAGTACCTGTGTATCCACATGTGTGTAGCAATGTGCGTATGTGGATCAAATCCTACCTTGCGATCTATTTTATACATCTGCCTTGAGTGGCAAGAGGGAGATTCTCTCCAATCTCAACTCACAGCCAAACAACAAAGGGACGCTGTCAGAAGGTCACCATCTCCCAAGCATTCGGTTCTTTTCTCAATTTAGAACTGCTTTCTACTACCTACAGTTGTCTATTCCGTCACATGGACAATCATCTAAAAATAAAGTGGGAGTTGTCTCTCTTAAAATAACAGACTCCACTTCTTACCAAAATTAGATAAGTCAAATATCTCCTACCTTTTAGACAAGATGACAAGATAGTAGTGCTCACTCTTTAGCAAATATCTGATTTCTGTCCAAAAGTACAACTAAGTTTAACCATAACTAATGTTAGCTAGTCATGACTAACTTGATATCTCCTTAAAGTACTTGGGTAGCAAATAAACATTCTCCACACTGAACTATAACTAAACACCTTACTAATAGACAAACTTCCTATGTGTATCATAGGTCGTTACATTTTACCCCCGGACTAAATTTTCGCTCCGTCCTCGGAGTGAAGAGAGAACTTTCGTTGATGAAACAACTTCAACTTGTCATGATTTACCCGATCGAATCTCCTTCCTCCTAGCTCCTGAAGGTCATATGTGAAGTTGCTCCACACCTTATCTACAACAAAAGGACCAAAATATCTAGTAAGAAACTTCTTCCTAGCCCTCTTGAATCTGATCGCAACATATAACATTACCCAATCTCCGACTTGAAAAGGTTTTACCTCCCTCTTGCCCAATCGTTTGTCGTAACTTTTCTTTTGATATGCCTGAGCTCTTTCCATCCGGATCATTGCTACCGCTCGGGTCTCTTCCAACTCCATGAGTTGCTCCCTTCTTGATCTGACCGCGTCTTCTCTCCTTAACCTCTTCAACTTTCGTTGAATAGTTTAAAAAGTATCCAATTCGAATTGGATCGGCAACCACTCCATAAACCAATTGAAATGGGGAGTACCCAATAGAAGTCTTTGTTGTCGTTCGATACTCCCATAAGATGACATGTAACCTCTTATCTCAAGTATATTTCGCAGTCTCAACACCAGCATCTTTGGCTAGCATCATACAAAATATAAGATTGGTCTTCTCCGCAAGATCATTAGCATTTGGGTTGTATGAGGTCGTTACTCGTGGCTTGATAGAAAAATGTTGTACCATAGCAGTAGTCATGCTCCCTACAAACTCTCCTCCTCTATCTGGGATCAACTCTAACGGACATCCAAATCTTGTGATGATCCTCTCCCATTGGAATCTATCGACTTTTGTTTCATTAGTCTCCCTCAAAGGTCTAGTCTCTACCCACTTGGTACAATAGTCAGTGACGACTACAATGTATTTATTGCCTCGAGGTGTCTTACTAAGAGGACCTACAAAGTCAATACCTCACTTCTCAAATGGTCCTAACACAGGAATTGATCTGAACGGAGGTGTTCTAGTAGACTAAAGAGCAAATGCTTGACATACGTCGCAAGTTTTGCAATAGTCTAGACACTCTTTAAAAATCCCTCTCCAATGATAACTCGCATCCAAAATCTTGAAGGCTGTTATCTTACCGGCAAAGTGACCTCCGCAAACAGTTCCGTCGTGAAACTCGTGCATTAGCTTGAATGTCTCCTTCTGACCAACTGCTCTCCTTAATAACCCATCTGCTCTTTGATGAAACAGAATTCCTTCCATCATGGTGTAAGGTTTGTATTTCTTGATCAACGCATTATGTTCTCGGGTATGCATACCTTCTAGAAAAGAACCATCTGCAAGGAAACTCCAGATTTTCTTGTACTCGTCCGGTATCTCCTCAATGCTTGTGATGGTCATCAGATGCTCGTCTGGAAATGAATCATCAAACCCTCATGAATCCCAAATGAATTCTTCTCCCTCATCATCATAAGCCCTCGACAAAAGATCAGCATTCGCATGCTTTTTTTCTGGTCTATCTTCGATACGTAATCATATTCTGTTAGAAAGATTTTCCAACGAGCAATACGACCTTTGGCATTAGGCTTATTAAAGATATAGTTTAAACCTTGTGATATGTGACTATGGAAAATTTCTCTCCTAGCAAGTAGTGTCAAAATTTCTTCAATCCAAAGATCACCGCTAATCCTTCTCGTTCAGTCACGGAGTAATTCTTCTCCGCTGGAACCATCTGCCTACTAGCATAAGCTATAAGATGATCATGCCCATCTCCATCTAACTGATTTAATGTACATCCGATTGTTACATTGGAGGCATCCGTATACAGAATAAATGCTTTACTCCACTCAGGTTTAGCAAGTATAGGAGTTGTCACCAATGCTTTTTTCAACTCCTCAAATGCTTCCTTTGCCTTCTGATCATGCACTATCAAGTCAAAATCAACTCCCTTCTTCATGTACATAGTCAAAGCTATTGCTTTGTTTGAGAAGGAAAAGACAAACCTACGATAATATCCAACCATGCCAAGAAACTGTCTCAACTTTGTCAAGTTGATCGGAAATGGAAGATCCACAATCTTCTTCATCTTCTCAAGATCTACCGCAATCCCATTCTTGGAAATGATGTGTCCTAACAACAGACCTTCTTCGCAACCAAAGATGCACTTCTCTGGATTTAGAGAAGCGTTGGCTTGCTCCAACCGCTGCAAAACTTTGATCACATGATCAAAGTGATCCTCCTTTCGTCCACAAAAATCGTCAATAAAATCACGGACAAACTTTTCTATGAATGGTTCAAACACCTTGTTCATGAACCTTTGAAACGTGGCCGGAGCATTACACAGTCCGAATGGCATCACTCGAAATGCAAATGTTCTCCAAGGAGTAGTGAAAATAGTCAATTGCTGGTACTCTTGTGCTATCTTTATTTGGTTATACCCACTATAACCATCACCAAAGCTGTACCACTCATGATCAACAACTTCCTCCAAAATCTCATCTATGAATGGTAGAGGATAGTAATGCTTCTTGGTAACTGCATTCAACTTCTTATAGTCTATGCACACTCGCAGCTTATCATTCTTCTTCTTGACAATCACAATGGGTGAAACCCATTCTGAGTTTTCCACCTCGTAGATGAAACTCGCCTCCTTCAACTTGTCTATCTCCTCCTTGATCATCATTACCTCTTCTCTGCTTCTGTCGACTGATCTTGCGTTCTTCTCCAATTCGATCGATGAGTCTCTAGAGTTACCTCCTTCAAATCCTTGTAGCTGAAAGCAAACACATGGATATATTTTCGAAATATATCTAGGAATCTACTTTTCTCCTCTTGAGTAACATTGATACCAAACTTCAGGGTAGAGAGTCTTCTCACAATCTCTATCTCATACAACTCTTCTTTGTCAAGATCTTTCTCCATTGCTGGTCAAGGCAACAAGTCAATAGCACTAAGCTGATGTAATGATTCATCTCGACCAAATCCTTTGTCCTCAGACAAAGATTCTTGATCATAAGAATCTCCAATATCTACTTCTGAGACACTCTGATCATCCTCCGTATCAGATTCCCAGTAGTCACTAGTGGGTCTATCAGAGTCAAAAGTCACAACTCCAACACCCAAGAGAGGTACTATCACTCTATGATCTCTAGGCCCAATCCGTAAGTATCCCTTGTGCCACCTATCAGTGGTGCTTACAGCTCTCAACCAAGGCCTACCCAGGAGCAAATCATAACTAGAGTCCTTTAACGTTTGAACTCCCATCACAGACACGACCACCTTCTCCAACACACCAAGAGGTCTTACCCGTTGCTTGTTAGCCATCCCCACGACAATGCTAACCGAGTGAGTTGGTTCCATCCTCAACTTCTTCATCAACCTCTATGATATGGCATTTACAGCCGACCCTCTATCCACCAATACGTAAAAGACGTAGTGACCATTCAATCGGACTTCAATCTTTGAAGCCCTACTGCATACCTCTGAAGCATGCACATCCACCACACCAACTCCCACAGATTTTGATGTCTTATTCTTGGGTTTCTTCTTCTTGTTTCTCTTAGAACTCAATCCTCCTCTCAGTTCCCTTCGTAAACTAGGATTGAGTGCAATCAATTGTCCAACCGTGATGTTGGCTTTATGAGCACCCACATCTTCAACCACATCATATCTCGCTTGAGAAGATGAAATGATGAAATCCGCCATCCCCAACTTCTTTCTTGGCTCTCTTGATGCACTCGAAACAGGACTCGAGCGAGTACTTCTACTTGGTGATTCCTCCATGAAAACTGGTTCATCAGAAAATCAAGTTCGTTTTCTTTCTTGAGCTAAAAGCTCCACCTGTGCATGAGATGAGTTCGAGCTCTCTCCCTTCTCATAGATGGAATCTCGCACTACATCGATAGTAGCAACTCCCTTATCTCGTGCTTGTGATGGATTTCCTCCACCAACATTCATTCTGACAGCTTCAGCACCCCTTGCTCTATTGTTAAGACAGTTTCGTTGGAAATGAGAACCTCCACAAGTCCAGCATGTGATTCCTCCAAAGTTACCTTGATTGCCTCCAAAGTTATCTTGATTTCCTCGGTTGGGATTGTTGTCGTAACCTCTTTGACCTCCTCTTCCACCTTTGTTCCTCCATTCTCGTAACTGCACCACGTTTATCTTGAGATCCGCAAGAGTACCGGTGATGCTCTTCAACTCAGCATGGAAATCAGAGGTAACAGTAGACATCGCTGTAGGGACAAATGGTCTTGGCACCACCGTTGGAGTAGGAGCTGACGTTGAAGCGATCACCAATTGTGATGGTGCAGATGCTATCGTTGTGGTTAAACCAAGAGTCGGAGTCGTCACCATAGCGAGATGAGGTTGGATGATATCCCCTTCATCCAAACTCTTTTTCATATTTGTCGCGATCTTGATGGCCTCCGTTTTGGTTGCTTGCTTCTCGTATCTCACTTGGGTTCGAATTGAAGGTCTCAATCCTCCCACCAAGTTCTTGATCAACACTGCTCCAATCCTCACCATCGTTAGCTCCACGTTGTCTCTACTCTTTCGTAGAATCGTCCGAAATCATTGCTCCAACTTATCCACCCTTTCGGCATACTGTCGAACTTTCTCATCATCCCGTTGCTTCAAATGAGTAAGCTCCACCATGAGCTTCTCATAACTCTTTTTTGGAAGAAACTCTTCGATGAATGCGTTACTCAACGTCTTCTCATGCGTCCTCAACTGCACCAGGTGTCTTGTTCTTCACTCGGTCTTCATACACGTAAGAGCAAAATCTTCTAAAAACTCTGGCAGTAACAACACCTATTCTTCCTTCCTTCTCAGGTTGTTTCCGATTGAAGTCTCGTACAAATAGTTCTACATCTTCATTGTCCTTCCTATGAAACACTGGTAACTTCCCCATCTTGTAACTACTCTTTCTACTCTTCTAATTTTTGTGCAATAACTACTCGCTAAAAGAATACGAACATCACCAATTCCATTCAAGAATAATCTACCATAGGTAAAATGAAAGGAAATGGTTGTAACAACACCTCTTGTGCCATTTCTTCTCCCAAGATAATCATGAGCTTGAGTTGCATCATAGCCTTCTTCACCATCCGAATGACGATCTCCATCACAACTCAGCCGAGTTCTCTTTTGAAGTCGACAACTTCTCCGTCTCAGCTCTTTGAGTCTCGTCCAACTTCTCGACTAGTGATGTAAGTAGGGCGGCCACATCGACGCACTTGTGTTCTCTTGATAGATCACCCACTCCACAACTTGGACAAGGATCTTCTCCTAGAAGATGAATCGGTGGTGGTGACGATCGATCCACTCGAAGACTTGAATCAATAAACAGTTTGAAGAGGTCTAATACTTCACTCGCATGTGCGAGATCTTCTTTTGGCACCCAAGTTGCTTCCTTCAAATGGTAACCACGCCATTTGATCAAGTACTCCATCCGGTTTGATTTGCACCGAGACCGCAAAATGGACTCCACCTCATATTCTGCTTCATCTTGCACGACATCAGGTTGAGGCCTAAGAACTTGTTTGCGCTCCGGTCGCAAATCATCCTTGAAGTGTTTCTTTAATAAAGAAACATGGAAAGTCGGATGCAATTGCCACTCGCGAGGAAGGTCTAATGTATAGACGTCTTCATACGGATTCTTCACAATGACAAAAGGTCCCGTGAACTTCGATGAAAACTTCGCCGATATTTCCTTCGGAAGTGTGAAGTTTTTCGTACTTAACCATACTTCTTCGTCCACTTGAAACTTCACTTGCCACCGATGCTTGTTTACCTGCTTCGTGTATCGTTGCTGCGCCTTCTCGAGGTTCTTCTTTACTTGTTCCTCGCGCCGCTGCATTACCGCCACCAACTCTTCAGCTGATGTTTGCCGTGTTCTTGGTCGTGCCGATGTAGGACTCCCTGCAAGAGTGAAGTCAAAAGGCCCTTCTGGCTCACGTCCGTAAGCCAGCAAGAAAGACGATTCACCGGTTGCCGAATGCTTCGTGGAATTGTAGCAATACTCCGCAAGACTGAGCCACTCCGCCCAATCGATTTGGTCCGCACTCACATAATTCCTCAAGTATTGATTCAGAACCGAGTTAACTCGTTCTGTTTGCCCATCTGTTTCCGGATGAAAGGTGATACTAAATTTTAACTTAGTCCCCAATTTTGGGAACAAGTGTTTCCAAAAGACACTTGTGAACTTAAAGTCTCTATCTGAATAATACTTCGAGGTAATCCATGTGAACACCACCAAGTATCTAGGAACAACCGAGAAGTCGTGAACGTTGTTGCAGTGTCCAAAGTCAGAGCAAACTTCGCTAGTTTGCTAAACCGATCAACTATCACAAATATCGCATTGTATCCATTCGAGTCAGGCAGAGAGGTAATGAAGTCCATGCTAATGCTTTTCCAAGGTCTGGCTGGAATCGGCAGAGGATGAAGCAACCCTTGTTTCTTCTCATAAAAAACGCGGTTCGCTTGACAGGTTACACATGTTTTCACAAAGTGGGCAACATCGTCTTTCATGTGGGGCCAATAAAACTTTTTAGCTATCACTGCTAAGGTGGACTTTTCTCCTTTATGGCTTGATAAGGGCGCATCGTGAGATTTTTTTAACAACTTGGTCCTAAGTTTTCCTTGTCCCACATAAACTCGACTTTGCTTGAACATGAGTAAACCATGTCTTAGCTGCATGTTCTGCAACTTCACTCCTCGTTTGAGCTGTTCCAGATACTCCTTCGCTTGATCGTCGCCCATGTAACCTTCACGTATTCGCCTCTCCAAGTCTGACTCCTTAGGATACATAGCTCGCAAATATGTGTGGACGATGGAAGATATTCCTCCTTGCGACTCAAGGCGTCAGGAACCACATTGTCCTTTTCCGCTTTGTGGATTAATTCCACGTTCATGAGCGCCAAGGTATCATGCCACCGTAGTTGCTTTGGCGTCATCCGATCTTGTGTCTCAAAGTACTTGAGCGAGATATTGTCAGTATACACTTGGGTTTTGTGAAGTCTCAAGTAATACCGCCAGTTCCTCAAGCAATGAACCACCGCAAACAGTTTCTTCTCGTGAGTCGGCCATCGACTCTCTGTCCCAAATAGCTTCTTGCTTTCGTACGCTACAGGTTTTCCATCCTGCACCAACACTCCGCCAATCGCATAGTCGCTCGCGTCAATATGCACTTCGAATGGTTTGTCGAACTCCGGCAGCTTCAAAACTGGCACCTTTGACAAAATAGTTTTGATCGTCTGAAACGCATCATCCACCTCCTTGGTCCAACTTACTTGTGCGTCTTTGCCCATCCAGTCCGTCAGCTGCTTTGCGATCTTTGAAAACCCCTTCACATACTTGCGGTAGCACTGCGCCAATCCTAAGAATCGTCGCATCCCTTTCACTGTAGTCGGAGGTTCCCAAGTCACAATCGCGTCCACCTTCTGTATATCCGGGCCGACTCTTTCTGCACTAATGACATGTCTCAAGAAGTTAATGCGCTCCAAACCAAACTTACTCTTGTCAATGTTGGCAAACAGCTTATGCTCCCGCAGCTTCGTCAACACCACCCTTAGCTGCTCCGCGTGCGACTCCAAGGTTTTGAAGTAGATCAAGATGTCGTCGATGTAAACGATGACAAACTCATCCATCTCCTCGCGAAAAATTGTGTTCATCAATGTAATGAATGTCGAAGGGGCGTTGCAGAGTCCAAATGGCATCACCACGAATTCAAACGATCCGTATCTGGTTCGACAAGCGGTCTTCTCAACATCTGGGTCAGCTATCTGGATCTGATAATATCCTGACTTCAAGTTGATCCTGCTGAAGTACTTTGTGCCGGCTAGCCTATCAAAGAGGTCGTCTATCCTTGGCAAAGGATAATTATTCTTCACCGTCACCTTATTGAGTGCACGATAATCTACGCAGAGTCGTAACTTCCCATCCTTCTTCTTTGCGAAAAGAACTAGGGCTCCATAAGGTGACTTGCTGGTTCGAATATATCCCCGCGCTAATAGCTCACCGAGTTGTCTCTTCAACTCAAGGAGTTCCACCTGATTGAGTCGGTAAGGGGCTTTGGAAGGTGGTTCTGATCCTGGCAAGACCTCGATCTTGTGATCCACCACCCGCCTTGGAGGTAACTCAGCAGGTAACTCATCCGTCAAGACATCCTCAAACTCCTTAATCACTTCGTGAAGCACCTTCCGAAGTTTAGTCGCGTCTCCTGATGTTTCTTCTTGTTTGTCACCCGCCATCAAATCTGCAACCCGCATCAAACACATGACCCCGTCGTTGAAGTCCATCTGTTTGCCCTTGATCAAATTACCGCAAAGTCGTCAATTTTCCGCGCCTTCTGGATCAGCCTCACTCCCAGCTTTCGCCCTTTAACTCTAACGTTTAACCTTAAAGGTTTCCGCCTAAGTTCCACTTCAAACCTGTCCAAGAAAGTGTTCCCTAAAACCGCATGGATATCATCCATCTCGCACACCGTGAAGTTCTCTGTGAACTCCAACTTCCCACACACGAATCGTACGTCCAAGGCTACTTCAGAAGTTTGGTACGTCTTGCCCTTAGCAAAGCGCACCTGAATAGGCTTGTCTGCCTTGGAGGTAGACAAGCCCAACTTCTTCACCAACTTTGGACTTATGAAGGAGTGAGTCGCTCCTGTGTCCACAAGAAAAGTAACATCACAGTTAGCAACCTTGGCTTGTAGAAACATCAATCTCGGCGTCTTCTTCGTGGTTCTCAAGGTCACAGTCATCTGGTCCTCCAACAAGTCCTTTGCAACAAATGCATTCATGCTACAGTTACTAACCTTGGGTTTCGTACACCCCTTAGCAATATGGCCCGCCTCGCCACAGTTGTAGCAAGTAAACTTAGCGCCATTGCCCTTCTGAGGTGTTTGTCCCTTAGGTTCTATTCCTGTTTGCTGCCGCTTTGCTGCCGGGACAGAAGAATCCCTTCGATCCTTCTCACCCCCATCCCACTGTCTCTTGAAGCCCTTGTTCTTCTTCTGGAACTTGTCCGTGCTGCGTGGTTCAAAGGGTTTCTGTTGCTGGACTTCATCTCCCTAATTCGCTCCGCTAGCTTCAAGAGTTCGGCACTTGTCGCAGGTAGTTCTGGCATCCGAAAGAGAGCCTTCTCCGAGCTTGACTTGAGTCCTCCGATAAATATACATATTTTGGTCTCCTCAGTCCACTTGGAGAACGAATCCAGCTTAGCACTGAACTCGCGTACATAAGCACTTAAGGTCTCTGTCTGCTTCAGCCGAACTAACTCAACACCATCCCGAATCCTTTGATATTCCGGAGTGAATCGTCTTGCGAGCAACTCCTTGAACTCCTTCCAACCAAGCGCCGAGACGGTCAAAGCATGCTCATCCCTGTATGCGGTCCATCAGAGAAGTGCATGGTCCTTCAGGAACGTAACCGCCGCTCTCACTTTCTCTGACTCCTGAGCCTGATGCGCTTCAAAGTATAGGTCCAACTCAGTTAAGAAATCCTTAACCTTGCGAGCCCGTCCTATATCTGTAAACGGGGTCGGCAAATTCATCTTACAAAGCTTCTTGGTAGACGAGGAACTTCCTTGGTCTGCCTCAAGCTCAGCGATACGTTTATCGTTGGAGACCATGCCTTCCTGCATGGTCTTCATCATCTTGATGAGTTCCGCATACAAGGCTCTTTGACTTCCCGTGCCTGAATCATTGGGTACCGTTGGCAAGACTCCGTCTTGCTGCACTGGTGCCGCAGCGGATACAGGGCTCCCTTGACGTTGGAGCGAAGGTTGTCGGTTGTCGTCTCCTGACTGTGCCTCGGGGCTAGCTCGAGTCGATCTGCTCCCGTTAGTCGCTCCTCGTTTCTTGGTCTTCCTCCTGGAACTCTGTCCAGTCAGCTTACCAATGGCAAAGAAAGCTGTGAGACCTTTAGTGATGAAGGGGTCGGCTTTGTAAAGATAGCTGTGAAGCTTTTATTAAGAAAGGCGCTGGTTTAGTAATTAAGGTTCTGTACGTAAGGACAGCAGGGGGCAGCTTAGCTGGGGACTTACCTTTTAGGTTAATTAACTTGCGGCCGTGGGAGATAGAGGACTTTTTGACACAGAGCAGAAGGAGAAGTCATCGAGACGCGCAGGAGAAGTTTGGGAGCAGGGGAGATCAAATTTCTGAGAAACTTGAATTAGGAGGTCGTCGCAAGGAGGGGGCCAAGTGCTTTAAGGCTTGAACTGTGTCTAACAACCTGTTTTGGAGAAAATTATCTTCAGGAGAGAGTCTATTGAGCGAAGATCAGTTTGATGATCTGTGAGAGACTTTTGATAGACGGAGAGAGAGACGCACAAGAGAGAAAGAGAGAGAGAGAGATTTTCTTTACAGTTGAAGAAATTGATGATGCAGCCGGCACTAAAATAAAATTATTCTGAATCTTGAAAGATCTATCTGTGCACCTGAGCGTCTGTTAGATGTCTGTTTGAGTGTTTGTCTTATAATTGGTGGCGGCAAAAGTAGGATTTTGAGATCTCATCGTCAGCAGCAACCTACTTTTCCTTTAGGTCGTTTCTCTGATCAATTACAGTCAGGAGGTCCGTCCTCTCCAAGAAAAGCTCTCATCGCGACAACGGAGAAAGAGTTTACAGCACAAGAGAAGGAGAAAGCTCCAGCTTACAAGTTAGCGGCAGACATCGAAACAACAACAGACTTGCGTGCTATTCTAGAGCAACGCATTTTGGATGCTAGAGTTGAGTTTACTCTTCGTGAAGTGCTTGGTATCGCAAAGAGAGAGTTTCATGAGTTGATAATAGACATCATGAAGAAAAGAGATAGGTATTGACTGAACAAGTAAGTAGTCAGATGGTTGGAGCAGTAGATGCTATTGGTGTTGATCGGTTCAGAGATGATAAGTATGAGGCATGGGTTGCTGGTCCTGTAACGACCTATGTTACACATAGGAAGTTTGTCTATTAGTAAGATATTTAGTTACAACTAAGTGTTGAGAATGTTTATTTGCTGCCCAAGTACTTTAAGGAGGTATAAAGTTAGTCATGACTAGCTAAAGTTAGTTATGGTTAAACTTAGCTGTACTTTTGACAGAATTCAGATATTTCTTAAATAGTGAGCACTATTATCTTGTCATCTTGTCTAAAAGGTAGAAAGGAGGTGGAAAGTATCCTTTATCTCCTTTTTGATTTGATATTAGTGGTTGGATTAAAGTTGTGGACTTTGTAAGCATTAAAAACAAGAAGAGATTCCACATGTTTCCTTTAGTGAGTCCTAGTGTAGAGGGGGGTAGCAATCCGAGATTCCTTGAGAATATTCCAGAATCTTTCTAGAAGTTGTTGACTTTGAAAGAATAAGCCCATGTGAAAAGATGAAAAGTCCATGTGATTAATGCTTTTATTTTAAGTAATATCTTAGTAAAACTCAGTAAAAGTAGTTACGGCTGAGTTACCGAAGGGTACCAAAGTAAAAACCTAGAATGTATAAATAGAGGAGTAGAGAAGAGCTCCTCATCCTTGTTTTCACATCGTCGTAATGACAACTTGAGTAATATAGAGAGTGTGAGATATTTTTAGCATGTGAGAACTTGAGAGACGTCGTTAGAATGGAGGATTTTAGTTGATGAGTTTATGGAGATTTTTAGTTGATAAGTTTGTGGGTGTATGAATGAGTGAACTTAGCATTTTTCCCTTCAAGTTCATGGTGTGCTTCCATCAAAGCCATCAGAGGTGACCCCTGAGTGAGAGACAGGTCTGACATTTGCAGATTCATCGATGACGATCGTGGAGGTTGAGAGATCGGGGGGGGGGGGGGGTAGTTGATCGATGAGATCGTGGAGGGTTTACAATCCGGCTGTTATTGAGAATGAAGACGAAGAGTTTGAAGAGGATAGGTCAAGCGCAGACAGCGATTTCAAAGAGAAGCACTGAGCAAGAGCGACAACAGAGACGCAGGTTTGGCTTGGAGGACTTTCTGAACCAGTACTTGCACTTGTGGATCACGGGTCGGAGATCAACATCATTTCCAAGGAGGTGTATGAGAAGGAGCAGTGGTCAATCGAAAGAAATCATGATTGGGTACTTCGTGCTACAAATAATCAAAAGGGTGAGTTATACGGAGCTTGTCCCAATATGCGTGTAAGGATTGGAGAGATCTCTTATCGATTAAGAGATATACGGTACGACATACAAGGAGGTCTTGAAGATACTTCATGGGGAATCCAGTTCGAGTGCCGAGGTTGAAGAAGAGACGTTTGGGAGTTAGAACGGAGACAAAAAGCCAAAGTTAAGTATAGAGGCGTTGCGATCAAGCATCTATTGCAGTTGGGGTGCCCTTTTTGCTCTATATCAAGAAGCTTCTGCGAGCATCGGCGTAGATGCGAAGAAGATTGAGTTCAAAGCATCATTCACTGTGGAGACCACGAATACTCCTGACGAAATAGAGTGTGATCTTTACAAGAGTGACTTTAAGATGTCTGCTAGGATCAGTACAGACGATGATCATGGGGATATTATCATGGACTCTTAATTTTAGATTAAATTTTATTTCGTGTATAGCATGTATAATACACGATTTTCAGTATAAAGCTCGAAAGAGTTAAGAAAGTGATGTAGAGTTATTTTCCTCAAAGATATTTTTTCCACTTAATAGTTGAGAAAGTGCAACATGAGTGGAAGTTCGAAAGATTGAAAAGTTAGACTTAGAAACCTTCCTCAAGGTTTAGATGTCATAGTAAGCGTCGGAGAGAGCTCGAAAGAGGTTATCGTTGAGTTTGAGAACCCTAGTACAAAATCTCAAGTAGAATCTCCGAGGAGAAGAGACTCAAGTAGAAACAGACTTGTGGTGTTATTTCTGTAGAGGGTTGGGACATAAAGTAGTGAATTGTCCAACTAGAATTAGAACCGAGAGAGCTAAAGAGAAGCGGGAGTTTACTAATTTAAGTCTTCGAGTGGGTCCATCGTCACCAGTGCCAATTCATCTTCTAGGAGAAGATCCTTGTCCAAGTTGTGGAGTGGGTGATCTATCAAGAGGACACAAGTGCGTCGATGTGGCCGTCCTACTTACGTCAGTAGTCGAGAAGTTGGATGAGACTCAAAGAGCTGAGACGGAGAAGTTGTCGACTTCAAAAAAAGACTCGGTTGAGTTGTGATGGAGATCGTCATTCGGATGATGGAGAAGGCGGTGATGCGACTCAGGCTCATGATTACCTTGGGAGAAGAGATGACACAAGAGGTGTTGTTACAACCATTTCTTTTTTATTTTATCTATGGTAGATTATTCGCGAATGGAATTGTTGATGTTCGTACTCTTTTAGCGAGTGGTTATTGCACAAAAATTAGAAGGATAGAAAGAATAGTTACAAGATGAGGAAGTTACCAGTGTTTCATGGGAAGGACAATGAAGATGTAGAACCATTTGTACGAGACTTCAAAAGGGGTTGCATCGAAAACAACGTGAGAAGGAAAGAAGAATGGGTGTTGTTACTGCCAGAGTTTTTAGAAGATTTTGCTCTTACGTGGTATGAAGATCGAGTGAAGAGCAAGACACCTGGTGCAGTTGAGGACACCTGGGAGACGTTGAGTAATGCACTCATCAAAGAATTTCTTCCAAAAGAGAGTTATGAGAAGCTCATGGTGGAGCTTACTCATTTGAAGCAACGGGAAGACGAGAAAGTTCGGCAATATGCCGAAAGGGTGGATAAGTTGGAGCAACGGTTTCAAACGATCTTACGGAAGAGTGGAGACAATGTGGAGCTAACGATGGTGGGGATTGGAGCAGTGTTGACCAAGAACTTGGTGGGAGGGTTGAGGCCTTCAATTCGAACCCAAGTGAGGTACGAGAGACCAAAGCGAAGGCCATCAAGATTACGACAAATATGGAAGAGAGTTTGGATGAAGGAGATATCATCCAACCTCATCATGTTGCTCTGATGTCGACTCCGACTCCTGGTGTAGTCACAACGATCGCACCTACACCATCACAATTGGTGATTGCTTCAACGTCAGCTCCTACTCCAACGGTGATGCCAAGACCATTTGTCCTAACAACGATGTCTACTGTCACCTCTGATTTTCATGCCGAGCTGAAGAGCATCACCGATACTCTTGCGGATCTCAAGATAAACGTGGTGCAGTTACGAGAATGGAGGAACAAAGGTGGAGGAGGAGGTCAAAGAGGTTACGACAACAATCCCAACCGAGGAAATCAAGGTAACTTTGGAGGCAACCAAGGTAACTTTGGAGGAATCACTTGTTGGACGTGATTGGACGTGATTCCTTGTCCAATCACTTGTTGGACAAGGAACAAGTTGTTCTAACAACAGAACAAGAGGTGCCGAAGCTATCAGAATGAATGTGGGTAGAGGAAATCCATCACAAGGACGAGACAAAGGGATGGCTACTATCGATATCGTGCGAGATCCCATCTACGAGAAAGGAGAGAGTTCAAACTCTTCTCATGCACCGGTGGAGCTTTTAGCTCAAGAAAGGAAAAGAACTCGATTTTCTGATGAATCGGTTTTCATAGAGGAGTCAGCAAGTAGAAGTACTCCTTCGAGTAATATTTCGAGTACACCAAGGGAGCCAAGAAGGAAGTTGGGGATGGCGAATTTCACCATTTCATCTTCCCAAGCGGGATATGATGTGGTTGAAGATGTGGATGCTCAAAAAGCCAACATCACTGTTGGACAACTGATCGCACTTAATCCCAGTTTACGAAGAGAACTCAGAGGAGGACTGAGTTCTAAGAGAAGCAAAAAGAAGAAACCCAAGAGCAAGACATTGAAGTCTGTGGGAGTTGGTGTGGTGGATGTGCATGCTTCAGAGGTATGCACTAGGGCTTCAAAGATTGAAGTCCGGTTGAATGGTCACTACGTCTCTGACGTATTGGTGGATGGAGGGTCAGCTGTAAATGCCATATGAGAGAGGTTGATGAAGAAGTTGGAGATGGAACCAACTCGCCCGGCTAGCATTGTCGTGCGGATGGCTAACAAGCAACGGGTAAGACCTCTTGGTGTGTTAGAGAAGGTGATTGTGTCTGTGATGGGAGTTCAAACATTGATGTTCTTTCAAGTGTTAAAGGACTCTAATTATGATTTGCTCCTAAGTAGCCTTTGGTTGAGAGTTGTGCACACCACTGATAGGTGGCACAAGGGATACTTATGGATTGGGCCTAGAGATCATAGAGTGATAGTACCTCTCTCGAGTGTTGGAGTTGTGACTTCTTACTCTGATAGACCCACTAGTGACTACTAGGAATCTGATACGGAGGATGATCAGAGTGTCTCAGAAGTAGATACCGGAGATTCTTACGATCAAGAATCCTCGTCTGAGGACGAAGGATTTGGTCAAGATGAATCATTACATCAGCTTAGTGCTATTGACTTGTTGTCTCGATCAGCAGTGGAGAAAGATCCAGACAAAGAAGAGTTGAGTGAGGTAGAGATTGTGAGAAGACTCTCTACCCTGAAGTTTGGTATCAATGTCACTCAAGAGGAGAAAAGTAGATTCTTAGATATATTTCGAAAATATATCCATGTGTTTGCTTACAGCTACAAGGATCTGAAGGAGGTGACTCTAGAGACACATCGGATCGAATTGGAGGAGAACGCAAGACCAGTTTTGTAACGACCTATGTTACACATAGGAAGTTTGTCTATTAGTAAGGTGTTTAGTTATAACTAAGTGTTGAGAATGGTTATTGGCTGTCAAAGTACTTTAAGGATGTATCAAGTTAGTCATGACTAGCTAAAAGTTAGTTATGGTTAAACTTAGCTGTACTTTTGGCAGAATTCAGATATTTGCTAAAGAGTGAGCACTACTATCTTGTCATCTTGTCTAAAAGGTAGAAAGGAGGTGGAAAGTATCCCTTATCTCCTTTTTGACTTGATATTAGTGGTTGGATTAAAGTTGTGGACTTTGTGGGCATTAAAAACAAGAAGAGATTCCACATGTTTCCTTTTTAGTGGATCCTAGTGTAGAGGGGGGGGGTGGAAATTTGAGATTCCTTGAGAATATTCCAGAATCATTCTAGGAGTTGTTGACTTCGAAGGAATAAGCCCATGTGAAAAGGTAAAAAGCCCATGTGATCAATGCTTTTACCTTAAGTAATATCTTAGTAAAACCCGGTAAAAGTAGTTACGGTTGAGTTACCGGGGGTACCAAAGTAAAAACCTAGAATGTATAAATAGAGGAGTAGAGAAGAGCTCCTCATCCTTGTTTTCACATGGTCGTAATGACAACTTGAGTAATATAGAGAGTGTGGGATATTTTTAGCATGTGAGAACTTGAGAGACGTCGTTAGAATGGAGGATTTTAGTTGATGTGTTTAAGGAGATTTTTAGTTGATAAGTTTGTGGGTGTATGAATGAGTGAACTCAGTATTTTCCCTTCAAGTTCATGGTGTGCTTCCATCAAAGCCATCAGAGGTGACCCCTGAGTGAGAGACAAGCCCGACATGTTGCAGATTCGTGGATGACGATCGTGGAGGTTGAGAGATCGGGGGGTAGTTGATCGATAGGACCGCGGAGGGTTTACATTTTTGGTTCCGTTGCCGGGACCTCACTTGAAGGGATCGTTGAACGATGTTTAGAGTTCAATTCTATATTCGACAAAAGGAGATTATGAGAGAGCACATGGAGAGAACGTTGAGAGGAGAGAGATCTAACGCGATGTTAGCAACGTTAGAACCTTTCGTGTATCCCGTAGTGATATATGACGTGTTCGAAGTCATTCTTTACATCTTGTTCACTTAGAAAGAGTTTGAGGAGAGTTGAAAGAGGGTGCAACAAGAGTTGTAGAGAAAGGAGGAGAGAAAGGTTATTAGAGGAGATAGATTTATGAATTTAGAAATTCTGCTCTTTGGAAAATTTATACAGTCGCTGTCAACTTTTCTGTGAATTTTATTTTCCTGAGAAACTTTCCAGTGTTTTAGATTGGCTGATAACCTATCTAAGACAAAAGAAATCATAGGAAAAGGTGGTCTAGAGAGGGAGCAATGAATTTTTAAAGTTGAGGGGGTCTATTCGTGAGAGTTGAGGAATTCTATTATCTGAAAAAAATTTACAGTCATTGTCAGATTTTCTGTGAATTTTATTTTCCTGAGAAACTTTCCAGTGTTTTAGAGTGGCTGATAAGCTATCCAGGACAAAAGAAATCATGAGAAGATGAGGTCTGAAGAGAGAGAAAGAATTTTTCAAAGTGGAGGGGGTTGACAACCATGAGGGAAGTGAAAATATACAAATTTCAGTTCTCTGAAAATTTGTACAGTCATCACCATCTCTTCTGATTAGGGAAGTTTCTGTTGAAACTTCATGATTTAGTAGCTTGGAGGTTGAGCTACTGAAGACCACAAAAATCTTGGAGAGATCTCTTACCAACTAAGAGATATACGTTTCGGCATACAAGGAGGTCTTGAAGATACTTCATGGGGAATCCAGTTCGAATGACGAGGTGGAAGAAGAGACGTTTAGGAGTTCGAACAGAGACGGAGAAGCCCAAGTTAAGTATAGATGAGTTACGAACACGCATCTATAGCACTTGGGGTGCTCTCTTTACCCTATATGAAGAAGCTTCCGCGACCATTGGCACAGATTTGAAGAAAGCCGAGTTTAAAGCATCATTCACTATGGAGGCCACGAATGCTCCTGGTGAAGTAGAGTTGGATCCTTACAAAAGTGAGTTCAAGATGTTTGTTGTGATTAGTACAAACGATGGTGAGGAGGATCATATCTTCGATAGTTAATTTTAGATTAGATTTTATTTCGTGTATAGCATGTATAATACACGATTTCCAATATACAGCTCGGAAGAGTTAAGAAAGTGAGGTAGAATTATTTTCCTCTATGATATTTTGTCCACTTAATGGTTGAGAAGGTGCAACATGAGTGAAAATTCAAAAGATTGGAAAGTTAGACTTAGAAACCTTCCTCAAGGTTTAGATGTCATAGTAAGCGTCGGAGAGAGCTCTAAAGAGATTATCGTTGAGTTTGAGGACCCTAGTACAAAACCTCAAGTAGAATCTCCGAGGAGAAGAGTAGAAACCGACTTGTGGTGTTATTTTTGTAGAGGGTTGGGACATAAAGTAGTGAATTGTCCAACTAGAATCAGAACCGAGAGAGCTAAAGGGAAGCGGGAGTTTACTGATTTAAGTCTTCGAGTGGGTCCATCGTCACCAGCGCCAATTCATCTTCTAGGAGAAGATCCTTGTCCAAGTTGTGGAGTGGGTGATCTATCAAGAGGACACAAGTGCGTCGATGTGGCCGTCCTACTTACGTCAGTAGTCGAGAAGTTGGACGAGACTCAAAGAGTGAGACGGAGAAGTTGTCGACTTCAAAAGAGGACTCAGCTGAGTTGTGATGGAGATCGTCATTCGGATGGTGGAGAAGGCGGTGATGCGACTCAGGCTCATGATTACCTTGGGAGAACAGATGGCACAAGAGGTGTTGTTACAACCATTTCCTTTCATTTTACCTATGGTAGATTATTCGCGAATGGAATTGGTGATGTTCGTACTCTTTTAGCGAGTAGTTATTGCACAAAAATTAGAAGGGTAGAAAGAATAGTTACAAGATGAGGAAGTTACCAGTGTTTCATGGGAAGGACAATGAAGATGTAGAACCATTTGTACGAGACTTCAAAAGGGGTTGCATCAGAAACAACGTGAGAAGGAAGGAAGAATGGGTGTTGTTACTGCCAGAGTTTTTAGAAGATTTTGCTCTTACGTGGTATGACGACCGAGTGAAGAGCAAGACACCTGGTGCAGTTGAGGACACATGGGAGACAGTTGAGTAATGCACTCATCGAAGAATTTCTTCCAGAAGAGAGTTATGAGAAGCTCATGGTGGAGCTTACTCATTTGAAGCAACGGGACGACGAGAAAGTTCGGCAATATGCCGAAAGGGTGGATAAGTTGGAGCAACGGTTTCGGACGGTCCTACGGAAGAGTGGAGACAATGTGGAGCTAACGATGGCGGGGATTGGAGCAGTGTTGACCAAGAACTTGGTGGGAGGGTTGAGACCTTCAATTCGAACCCAAGTGAGGTACGAGAAGTCAACAACCAAAGCGGAGGCCATCAAGATTGCGACAAACATGGAAGAGAGTTTGGATGAAGGAGATATCATCCAACCTCATCATGCTGCTCTGGTGTCGACTCCGACTCCTGGTGTAGTCACAATGATCGCACCTGCACCATCACAATTGGTGATTGCTTCAACGTCAGCTCCTACTCCAACGGTGGTGCCAAGACCGTTTGTCCCAACAACGATGTCTACTGCCACCTCTGATTTTCATGCCGAGCTGAAGAGCATCACCGATACTCTTGCGGATCTCAAGATAAACGTGGTGCAGTTACGAGAATGGAGGAACAAAGGTGGAGGAGGAGGTCAAAGAGGTTACGACAACAATCCCAACCGAGGAAATCAAGGTAACTTTGGAGGAAACCAAGGTATCTTTGGAGGAATCACTTGTTGGACGTGTGGAGGTTCTCATTTCCAGCGAAATTGTCCTAACAACGGAGCAAGAGGTGCCGAAGCTATCAGAATGAATGTGGGTGGAGGAAATCCATCACAAGGACGAGACAAGGGGTTGGCTACTATCGATGTCGTGCGAGATCCCATCTACGAGAAAGGAGAGAGTTCAAACTCTTCTCATGCATCGGTGGAGCTTTTAGCTCAAGAAAGGAAAAGAACTCGATTTTCTGATGAACCGGTTTTCATGGAGGAGTCAGCAAGTAGAAGTACTCGTTCGAGTAATGTTTCGAGTACACCAAGGGAGCCAAGAAGGAAGCTAGGGATGGCGGATTTCACCATTTCATCTTCCCAAGCGGGATATGATGTGGTTGAAGATGTGGGTGCTCAGAAAGCCAACATCACTGTTGGACAACTGATCGCACTTAATCCTAGCTTACGAAGAGAACTCAGAGGAGGACTGAGTTCTAAGAGAAGCAAGAAGAAGAAACCCAAGAGCAAGACATCAAAGTCTGTGGGAGTTGGTGTGGTGGATGTGCATGCTTCAGAGGTATGCACTAGGGCTTCAAAGATTGAAGTCCGGTTGAATGGTCATTACGTCTCTGACGTATTGGTGGATGGAGGATCGGCTGTCAACGCCATATCAGAGAGGTTGATGAAGAAGTTGGGGATGGAACCAACTCGCCCGGCTAGCATTGTCGTGGGGATGGCTAACAAGCAACGGGTAAGACCTCTTGGTGTGTTAGAGAAGGTGGTCGTGTCTGTGATGGGAGTTCAAACGTTGATGTCCTTTCAAGTGTTAAAGGACTCTAGTTATGATTTGCTCCTAGGTAGGCCTTGGTTGAGAGCTGTGCGCACCACTGATAGGTGGCACAAGGGATACTTACGGATTGGGCCTAGAGATCATAGAGTGATAGTTCCTCTCTCGGGTGTTGGAGTTGTGACTTCTGACTCTGATAGACCCACTAGTGACTACTGGGAATCTGATACGGAGGATGATCAGAGTGTATCAGATGTAGATACCGGAGATTCTTACGATCAAGAATCCTCGTCTGAAGACGAAGGATTTGGTCGAGATGAATCATTACATCAGCTTAGTGCTATTGACTTGTTGCCTCGACCAGCAGTGGAGAAAGATCCTGACAAAGAAGAGTTGAGTGAGGCAGAGATTGTGAGAAGACTCTCTACCCTGAAGTTTGGTATCAATGTCACTTAAGAAGAGAAAAGTAGATTCCTAGATATATTTCGAAAATATATCCATGTGTTTGCTTTCAGCTACAAGGATTTGAAGGAGGTGACTCTCGAGACTCATCGAATCGAATTGGAGGAGCACGCAAGACCAGTTCGACAGAGGCAGAGAAGGGTCAATCCCACAACGGCAATGATGGTCAAGGAGGAGATAGACAAGTTGAAGGAGGCGAGTTTCATCTATGAGGTGGAGAACTCAGAATGGGTTTCACCCATTGTGATTGTCAAGAAGAAGAATGGTAAGCTGCGAGTGTGCATAGACTATAAGAAGCTGAATGCAGTTACCAAGAAGGATTATTATCCTCTACCATTTATAGATGAGATTTTGGAGGAAGTTGCTGGTCATGAGTGGTACAGCTTTGGTGATGGTTATAGTGGGTATAACCAGATCAAGATAGCACAGGAGTACCAACAGTTGACTACTTTCACTACTCCTTGGGGAACATTTGCATTTCGGGTGATGCCATTCGGATTGTGTAATGCTCCGGCCACATTTCAAAGGTTCATGAACAAGGTGTTTGAACCATTCATAGGGAAGTTTGTTCGGGATTTCATTGACGATTTCTGTGTGTACGGACGAAAGGAGGACCACTTTGATCATGTGATCAAAGTTTTGCAGCGGTTGGAGCAAGCCAACGCTTCTCTAAATCCAGAGAAGTGCATCTTTGGCTGCGAAGAAGGTCTGCTGTTAAGGCACATCATTTCCAAGAATGGGATTGCGGTAGATCCTGAGAAGGTGAAGAAGATTGTGGATCTTCCATTTCCGATCAACTTGACAAAGTTGAGGTAGTTTCTTGGCATGGTTGGATATTATCGTAGGTTTGTCTTTTCCTTCTCAAACAAAGCAATAGCTTTGACTATGTACATGAAGAAGGGAGTTGATTTTGACTTGATAGTGCATGATCAGAAGGCAAAGGAAGCATTTGAGGAGCTGAAAAAGGCATTAGTGACAGCTCCTATACTTGCTAAACCTGAGTGGAGTAAAGCATTTATTCTGTATACGGATGCCTCCAATGTAGCAATCGGATGTACATTAAGTCAGCTAGATAGAGATGGGCATGATCATCCTATAGCTTATGCTAGTAGGCAGATGGTTCCAGCGGAGAAGAATTACTCCGTGACTGAACGAGAAGGATTAGCGGTGATCTTTGGATTGAAGAAATTTCGACACTACTTGCTAGGAGGGAAATTTTCCATAGTCACGGATCACAAGGCTTTAAAGTATATCTTTAATAAGCCTAATGCCGAAGGTCGTATTGCTCGTTGGAAGATCCTTCTAACAGAATACGATTATGTGATCGAAGATAGACCAGGGAAGAAGCATGCGAATGCTGATCTTTTGTCAAGGGCTTATGATGATGAGGGAGAAGAACCGTTTGATGATTCATTTCCAGACGAGCATCTGATGACCATCACAAGCATCGAGGAGATACCGGACGAGTACAAGGAAATCTGGAGTTTCCTTGTAGATGGCTCTTTTCCAGAAGGTATGCATACCCGAGAACGTAACGCGTTGGTCAAGAGATGCAAACCTTACACCATGGTGGAGGGAATTCTGTTTCATCAAGGAGCAGATGGGTAACTAAGGAGAGCAGTTGGTCAGAAGGAGGCATTCAAGCTAATGCACGAGTTTCACGACGGAACTGTTTGCGGAGGTCACTTTGCTGGTAAGATAACAACCTTCAAGATTTTGGATGCGGGTTATCACTGGAGAGGGATTTTCAAAGAGTGTTTAGACTATTGCAAAACTTGTGACGTATGTCAAGCATTTGCTCTAAAGTCTACTAGAACACCTCCGTTAAGATCAATTCCAGTATTAGGGCCGTTTGAGAAATGGGGTATTGACTTTGTAGGTCCTCTTAATAAGACACCTCGAGGCAATAGATACATTGTAGTCGCCACTGACTATTGTACCAAGTGGGTAGAGGCTAGACCTTTGAGAGAGACCAATGAAACAGAAGTCGGTAGATTCCTATGGGAGAGGATCATCACGAGATTTGGATGTCCGTTAGAGTTGGTCTCAGATAGAGGAGGAGAGTTTGTAGGGAGCATGACTACTGCTATGCTACAACACTTTTCTATCAAGCCACGAGTAACGACCTCATACAAACCAAATGCTAATGGTCTTGCGGAAAAGACCAATCTTACACTTTGTATGATGCTCGCCAAAGATGCTGGTGTTGAAACTGCGAAACATACTTGGGATAAGAGGCTACATGCCATCTTATGAGAGTACCGAACGACAACAAAGACTTCTACTGGATATTCCTCATTTTGACTGGTTTATGGAGTGGAGTCCAAGTTGCCGATCCAATTCGAATTGGATACTTTTCAAACTATTCAACGAAAGTTGAAGAGGTCGAGAGGAGAAGACGTGGTCAGATCAAGAAGGGAGCAACTCATGGAGTTGGAAGAGACCCGAGCGGTAGCAATGATCCGGATGGAACGAGCTCAGGCGTATCAAAAGAAGAGTTACGACAAACGGTTGGGCAAGAGGGAGGTAAAACCTTTTCAAGTCGGAGATTGGGTTATGTTGTATGATGCTATCAGATTCAAGAGGGCTAGGAAGAAGTTTCTTCCGAGATATTTTGGTCCTTTTGTTGTAGATAAGGTGTGGAGCAACTTCACATATGACCTTCAGGAGCTAGGAGGAAGGAGATTTGATCGAGTAAATCATGACAAGTTGAAGTTGTTTCATCGACGAAAGTTCTCTCTTCACTCCGAGGACGGAGCGAAAATTTAGTCCGGGGGTAAAATGTAACGACCTATGTTACACATAGGAAGTTTGTCTATTAGTAAGGTGTTTAGTTATAACTAAGTGTTGAGAATGTTTATTGGCTGCCAAAGTACTTTAAGGATGTATCAAGTTAGTCATGACTAGCTAAAAGTTAGTTATGGTTAAACTTAGCTGTACTTTTGGCAGAATTCAGATATTTGCTAAAGAGTGAGCACTACTATCTTGTCATCTTGTCTAAAAGATAGAAAGGAGGTGGAAAGTATCCCTTATCTCCTTTTTGACTTGATATTAGTGGTTGGATTAAAGTTGTGGACTTTGTGGGCATTAAAAACAAGAAGAGATTCCACATGTTTCCTTTTTAGTGGGTCCTAGTGTAGAAAGGGGGTGGAAATTCGAGATTCCTTGAGAATATTCCAGAATCCTTCTAGAAGTTGTTGACTTTGAAGGAATAAGCCCATGTGAAAAGGTAAAAAGCCCATGTGATCAATGCTTTTACCTTAAGTAATATCTTAGTAAAACCCGGTAAAAGTAGTTACGGCTGAGTTACCGGGGGTACCAAAGTAAAAACCTAGAATGTATAAATAGAGGAGTAGAGAAGAGCTCCTCATCCTTGTTTTTACATTGTCGTAATGACAACTTGAGTAATATAGAGAGTGTGGGATATTTTTAGCATGTGAGAACTTGAGAGACGTCGTTAGAATGGAGGATTTTAGTTGATGTGTTTAAGGAGATTTTTAGTTGATAAGTTTGTGGGTGTATGAATGAGTGAACTCAGCATTTTCCCTTCAAGTTCATGGTGTGCTTCCATCAAAGCCATCAGAGGTGACCCCTAAGTGAGAGACAGGCCCGACATGTTGCAGATTCGTGGATGACGATCGTGGAGGTTGAGAGATCGGGGGTAGTTGATCGATAGGACCGCGAAGGGTTTACATTTCGACAAAAACAAAGAAGAGTCAATCCTACAACGACAATGATGGTCAAGGAGGAGATAGACAAGTTGAAGGAGGCAAGTTTCATCTACGAGGTGGAGAACTCAGAATAGGTTTCACCCATTGTGATTGTGAGGAAGAAGAATGGTAAGCTGCGAATGTGCATAGACTATAAGAAGTTGAATGCAGTTACCAAGAAAGATTATTATCCTCTACCATTTATAGATGAGATTTTGGAGGAAGTTGCTGGTCATGAGTGGTACAGCTTTGGTGATGGTTATAATGGGTTGAAGAATTACTCTGTGACTGAACGAGAAGGATTAGCGGTGATCTTTGGATTGAAGAAGTTTCGACACTACTTGCTAGGAGGGAAATTTTCCATAGTCACAAATCACAAGGCTTTAAAGTATATCTTTAATAAGCCTAATGCCGAAGGTCGTATTGCTCGTTGGAAGATCCTTCTAACAGAATATGATTACGTGATCGAAGATAGACTAGGGAAAAAGCATGCGAATGCTTATCTCTTGTCGAGGGCTTATGATGATGAGGGAGAAGAACCGTTTGATGATTCATTTCTAAACGAGCATCTGATGACCATCACAAGCATTGAGGAGATACCAGACGAGTACAAGGAAATCTGGAGTTTCCTTGCAGATGGCTCTTTTCCAGAAGGTATGCATACCCGAGAACGTAACGCGTTGATCAAGAGATGCAAACCTTACACCATGATGTAGGGAATTCTATTTCATCAAGGAGCAGATGGGTTACTAAGGAGAGCAGTTGGTCAGAAGGAGGCGTTCAAGCTAATGCACGAGTTTCACGATGGCACTGTTTGCGGAGGTCACTTTGCTGGTAAGATAACAGCTTTCAAGATTTTGGATGCGGGTTATCACTGGAGAGGGATTTTCAAGGAGTGTTTAGACTATTGCAAAACTTGCGACGTATGTCAAGCATTTGCTCTGAAGTCTACTAGAACACCTCCGTTAAGATCAATTCCAATATTAAGACCATTTGAGAAGTGGGGTATTGACTTTGAAGGTCCTCTTAATAAGACACCTCGAGGCAATAGATACATTGTAGTCGCCACTGACTATTGTACCAAGTGGATAGAGACTAGACCTTTGAGAGAGACTAATGAAACAGAAGTCGGTAGATTCCAATGAGAGAGGATCATCACCAGATTTGGATGTCCGTTAGAGTTGGTCTCAGATAGAGGAGGAGAGTTTGTAGAGAGCATGACTACTGCTATGCTACAACACTTTTCTATCAAGCCACGAGTAACGACCTCATACAAACCAAATGCTAATGATCTTGCGGAGAAGACCAATCTTACACTCTGTATGATGCTCGTCAAAGATGCTGGTGTTGAGACTGCGAAACATACTTGGGATAAGAGGCTACATGCCATCTTATGGGAGTATCGAATGACAACAAAGACTTCTACTGGGTACTCTTCATTTCGACTGGTTTATGGAGTGGAGTCCAAGTTGTCCATCCAATTCGAATTGGATACTTTTCAAACTATTCAACGAAAGTTGAAGAGGTCGAGAGGAGAAGACGTGGTCAGATCAAGAAAGGAGCAACTCATGGAGTTGGAAGAGACCCGAGCGGTAGCAATGAACCGGATGGAACGAGCTCAGGCGTATCAAAAGAAGAGTTACGACAAACGGTTGGGCAAGAGAGAGGTAAAACCTTTTCAAGTCGGAGATTGGGTAATGTTCTATGATGCTATCAGATTCAAGAGGGCTAGGAAGAAGTTTCTTCCTAGATATTTTGGTCCTTTTGTTGTAGATAAGGTGTGGAGCAACTTCACATATGACCTTCAAGAACTAGGAGGAAGGAGATTTGATCGTGTCAACCATGACAAGTTGAAGTTGTTTCATAGACGAAAGTTCTCTCTTCACTCCGAGGACGGAGCGAAAATTTAGTCCGGGGGTAAAATGTAACGATCTATGTTACACATAGGAAGTTTGTCTATTAGTAAGATATTTAGTTATAACTAAGTGTTGAGAATGTTTATTTGCTGCCCAAGTCCTTTAAGGAGGTACAAAGTTAGTCATGACTAGCTAAAGTTAGTTATGGTTAAACTTAACTGTACTTTTGGCAGAATTCAAATATTTCCTAAATAGTGAGCACTACTATCTTGCATCTTGTCTAAAAGGTAGAAAGGAGGTGGAAAGTATCCCTTATCTCCTTTTTGACTTGATATTAGTGGTTGGATTAAAGTTGTGGAGTTTGTAAGCATTAAAAACAAGAAGAGATTTCACATGTTTCTTTTTTAGTGGGTCCTAGTGTAGGGGGGTGGAAATTCGAGATTCCTTGAGAATATTCCAGAATCCTTCTAGAAGTTGTTGACTTTGAAAGAATAAGCCCATGTGAAAAGGTGAAAAGTTCATGTGATTAATGCTTTTATTTTGAGTAATATCTTAGTAAAACTCAGTAAAAGTAGTTACGGCTGAGTTACCGAAGGGTACCAAAGTAAAAACCTAGAATGTATAAATAGAGGAGTAGAGAAGAGCTCCTCATCCTTGTTTTCACATCGTCGTAATGACAACTTGAGTAATATAAAGAGTGTGGGATATTTTTAGCATGTGAGAACTTGAGAGACGTCGTTAGAATGGAGGATTTTAGTTGATGAGTTTATGGAGATTTTTAGTTGATAAGTTTGTGGGTGTATGAATGAGTGAACTTAGCATTTTTCCCTTCAAGTTCATGGTGTGCTTCCATCAAAGCCATCAGAGGTGACCCATGAGTGAGAGACAGGCCGGACATTTGCAGATTCATCGATGACGATCGTGGAGGTTGAGAGATCGGGGGGGGGTTAGTTGATCGATGAGATCGTGGAGAGTTTACATTTTTGAGTAATGTAGAGAGTGTGAGATATTTTTAGCATGTGAGAACTTGAGAGATGTCGTTAGAATGGAGGATTTTAGTTGATGAGTTTATGGAGATTTTTAGTTGATAAGTTTATGGATGTATGAATGAGTGAACTTAGCATGTTTCCCTTCAAGTTCATGGTGTGCTTCCATCAAAGCCATCAGAGGTGACCCCTGAGTGAGAGACTGACCCGACATTTGCAGATTCATCGATGACGATCGTGGAGGTTGAGAGATCGGGGGATAGTTGATCGATGAGATCGTGGAGGGTTTACAGTCCGGCTGTTATTGAGAATGAAGACGAAGAGTTTGAAGAGGATAGGTCAAGCGCAGACAGTGATTTCAAAGAGAAGCACTGAGCAAGAACGACAACAGAGACGCAGGTTCGACTTGGAGGACTTTCTGAACCAGTACTTGCACTTGTGGATCACGGTGTCGCGTCGGACGTTTTGCGTGAAGGATATCGAGGAAAACACGAGGTTCCTGGCTATGGAGATATTGTGTGTTGAAACAGAGACAAGACAGAGAAAAACAACCACGAAAACGAATGTTGCGATATATACACTCCCAAATGTATGTACACTGCCGTTTCTTTCTCCTAACAGTAAAGAACTGATAATCAGACCTGAGCGGTCCGTAACCTACTTCAGAAGCCCTAAAACAAACCCCTGAATCACAACCCCGACCCAACACCACCGAAGCGTAGCTCAAAGCAAGAGAAACTTCTCTTTGTTAACAAACAGAGTCACAGCAGTATCACAAGATCCAAACCCAAGTCCAAACCACATCCATGTATAAGCTCTTAGCTAAAGCTAGCTACCACAAGCTGTATACAACCAACCAGAATTCTAACGAACTCAAAAGAGCAAAATCCGTAGCGAAGAAACTGAAAAAGACCTATCTGTGGACTTCCTCTTTTCGCTGAACGGACTTCAGATGTCGATAGGGTCTCCTCCGCTGACTCCGTTAACCCAAGAAACCTTCAGATCCGACTCCCAACAGCCGAGATATCGCCGATTTTCGGTCGCAGATGACCGAACCTCCAAAAACTCCTCCCTGCGGCTTAAAACCGCTCACACCGCACAAACGGATCGTCCAAACTGATATCCGTCTTCGCTGGCAGATAGATCTAGCTACCTTGAACCCAACGAGACTCCAAACAAGTCGTTTGGAGTTCGTCTTGCAAAACCACTCGAGGAATTTGACCGCAGGTTGCAAAAAACTGACGTACATCAGCTCCCTGCGGCTCAAACTTGCTCACCGCACTCAAACCAACAATCCAATTCACACACGGTCTTCTCCTATGAGTAGATGAAGACTCCCTGATCGCGTAGGCACCAAGAACGAAGAGCTTGGCTCACCGATCGCGAAGAACAGTCCAACCTCAGGTCGCAGATGAACAAAAATCTGATGTAAGCGCTTCCCTGCGAGCCAATTTCACTCAGAACTTCCAAACCGCCCGATGAAAACTAGTATCGTCTTCAATTTCCTGTAGAACTCGGTGTTCTGATCCCGTTGGATCCAAGGACAGCAAGTTTGGACTCCGGAACGGCCCGAACGGTCCAACTCTCCTTCACAGGTAACTGAAAATCTCAAATCTCCTTCCTGCGTCTCAATTTCCCTCAGTACACACTCCCCGATCCGTCTCTTCTCAAACCGTTTGAACCAGTGCGTAGCCTGCACAGATCTGAACCCAACGACGTCTTGCGCGCTTGCATTGGACTTCTAAATCTCCCGAACCGTCCGTTGACAGGTCGCAGGCGGAAGCTAGCCTCTTAAGCACCCCCCTTGCAACAGTCTCTGTACGTACAGTTTTCTCCCGAATACCTGAATAATAAGAAGCAGGCCCCTTGCATCTTTGATATAACGCCTGAAGCTCTGAATACCCAGTCAGCAAGTAACTAGGGGCTTAGCTTGATTTTACCTTCTTTCGAATCGCATAACTTCTTCCCTGGATGTCCAAATGAAGTAAACAAGATGCCCATGGAAAGCTGACAACGAGCTCTACCCATCCATGTGATGAAAGTGAAGATCCGAAGTTGCACCAAAAGCTCGTAAGCTGAGACCTAGCTTGTTTTCCCCATCTATGAGTCTTGTAACTTTTCCACTAGGCGTCCAAACGAAGTAGATGAAGTGCCTATGGAAAGCTGACAAGGAGCTCTATCCACTGGTGCGATAAAAACGAAGATCCGAAGTGGTGCCAAAAACCCGTAAGCTGGGGCCTAGCTTATTTTCTCCATCTTTCGAGTCTTGTAACTTCTCCACTAGGCGTCCAAACGAAGTAGACAAAGTGCCTATGGAAAGCTGACAAGGAGCTCTATCCATCTATGCGATGAAAATGGAGATTTGAGATTGTGCCAAAAATCCGTAAGCTGAGGCCTAGCTTGTCTTCTCATGAGTGTCTTTGGAGCGACAAGCATCGAAGTTTGAATTTCAGATAGGAGCCGGTCCACGACACGACATCCACTTCCTCCAAACCTGTGCATCCTCCGGTATGCACCAGAGATACCAACCAAGGAGTGGACCGGCACGCACACTCATTCCCATCTTGTTATCCTCCTTCCCATCTCAACCTCATCTTCAAGTCCGCAACTCGATCGTCATGTTGAAGTTGCTACCCTGTCATGATCCTCCCTAGATCCATGCTCATCGACCTTCACCTCGAACTTTCCATCCAATCACCCCCTCTAAATCTACACATCTTCAATATGCGAAGACATAGAAAGAATAACCCATCATACCATGGAAATGTCTTCCATCCGTCTTGTAGAACCTCACCGTAGAGATTTGTGACCCAAATGTCGTAGTAGACAATTACCCATCCTGTCAATCAGCACTCGTATCCTGACTGTAACCCTCAACCTCAAGCATGTACATGTCGTATCCAACTCTTCTTTTTTTGTTTTTCTGAAAAAAAATAAAAAAATACCACACCGCTGCAACCAAAATCATCAACTGCAACCATCATTGTCTCGCTGTAGAATAGTATCTTCTTCAACCATCATCCTCCCTGATATCTTCTTCCGAAAACCCTTGCAACCTTCCAAGCATCATCCTCTCAACCTTTTCCTGAAAATATTTACAATCTCCCAAGCATCATCCTCCCAACACAAATCACCTTCAGCAATGGCTTCTCCCCTGTAAGCCATCCTTACCCATCATCCTATACCCATAGCCTCTAGAGCATCAATCCATTCTCCTTCGTCCTCAGCATGTCCGTCCTTGATGATGCCGATGTAAGCATCATGGACTTCCCTTGTAGTGGCATCCAAGACCTCCCGTGATAAGAACCCAACCTTTACATCTCGAATGCGCTCCTCCCAACCTCCCTTCACATCCATCGTCGTCATATCTGCATCTGGTAGTTGTTTGTCAGCAATCAGATCACCCACGTCCGCTGTCTGCACCTCAACCATCTTCTCCGGTTGTGAAGGATTGCTCTCCATTGCCTGTTCAGGAAGAATAGTTTCCTGTTGAATCCTATCCTCCTGAGCTAGCCTCCCTGAAGAAGTATCTTGTTGGTCTTTCTTCTCGCATTGCATCGTGGATGCAGTATCCAACCTGAGCTCGTTTAGATCCTCGTGCTCATCCAAACCATCTCTATGGAGATCATGCTCAATCTCCTCCACCCTAGCACCATAACTTGTAGCTTCGTCAGCTACAACTGCATGTGCCGCAAGATAATCATCCACAATCTTCTTCATCCCTCCTTTACCAACGTTGGCTTGAAGGAGAGTACCCGTACTTGTGAATGCAACCTTTCCATCCTCCCAAGAAATTACCTCTCGTTGCAAAGATTCTGCAAAGTCGATGCAATCGTCTCGCTGATGGTCAGTACCATCACACCACAGGCAGTGATGTACCCAAGCTGGTTTGGGTACAAGCTCCATCTTGGTCGACGATCTCTTATCCTCCAACCTAGTAACCTTAGCTTGCAGATCTTGCATCTTTTGCTGTAGGTCCTCGATGGTTGGATCCTTCTCCTCTACAACCACAACTGGAGGTTGAACCTCAGATACTACCTGAACTGGTGTGGTAGTCAACGCTGCAGGTGTCAACCTTGTAACCCTTTCCCTTGTCTGTCTCCGGACAAGAAGCTCAACAGCTTCATGCACAACCTCCCAATTTCTTGTTAACCCTTCTTCTTCATCCCCATCCTCCAGAAGTAGCTCCAACTGTTCCTGCCATGGTTCATCCGCAGCTTGAAGAAACAGCTCCGTCTTGTAACTCTCCAAGGCTAGCTTATCCACCCGAGGTAGTTGAGAGAATTGTCTCTCAAACTCCTTTAACAACTCTGTAGGCTGTAAATCCTTGCTAGATCGGTTGACCCATTCCAAAAACGATTTCTTGGTTACTCGATCTGAGTTTCCCAAGAAATATTCCTCCATCAGCACATGTGAAAATGTATCCCAGTTCCTCCCAAAACGCTTTGTTAGACCTTTCACATGCTCCCTTATCTCAGGCACCGCAGCGAGTTCGAACGTCTCGATCATCTCCTTCTCCGATACCTGATCCAAATCCATCTACGTCTTGTAACATCTCAAATAGTTTGAGATGTCTCCCCCATCAAATAGATCAAGCTTGTCAATCACCCTCCGAAGCACCTTCGTCCTCAAAGTCTCCTTTTGTTGCTTCCCTTGCTCTTGTCGCATAAACAAAGTGAAGGCTTGAAACAATCGTGCAGTTGCTGCATCCAACTGCACCCCTGGTATCCCCTCTGATCTATCCATTCTGTCCAAAGTCATGGCTCGTCCCATCCTCCCATCCTCCCATGATCCCAACCGTCTAGAAATCCATCATCCCAGGTCCACAACATCCTCCCGAACAACCAAACCCATCTTCATCCTCGTTCATGATTGCTGATCTCTTCGGTCCAGTTCTAACGCACAAATATCTCCACCCCAGACCTTCACGTCGAGTTCACCACCTATGTCACGTCGGATGTTTTGCGTGAAGGATGTCCAGGAAAACACGAGGTTCCTGGCTGTGGAGATATTGTGTGTTGAAACAGAGACAAGACAGAGAAAAACAACCACGAAAACGAATGCTGCGATATATACACTCCCAAATGTATGTACACTGCCGTTTCTTTCTCCTAACAGTAAAGAACTGATAATCAGACCTGAGCGGTCCGTAACCTACTTCAGAAGCCCTAAAACAAACCCCTGAATCACAACCCCGACCCAAAACCACCGAAGCGTAGCTCAAAGCAAGAGAAACTTCTCTTTGTTAACAAACAGAGTCACAGCAGTATCACAAGATCCAAACCCAAGTCCAAACCACATCCATGTATAAGCTCTTAGCTAAAGCTAGCTACCACAAGCTGTATACAACCAACCAGAATTCTAACGAACTCAAAAGAGCAAAATCCGTAGCGAAGAAACTGAAAAAGACCTATCTGTGGACTTCCTCTTTTCGCTGAACGGACTTCAGATGTCGATAGGGTCTCCTCCGCTGACTCCGTTAACCCAAGAAACCTTCAGATCCGACTCCCAACAGCCGAGATATCGCCGATTTTCGATCGCAGGTGACCGAACCTCCAAAAACTCCTCCCTGCGGCTTAAAACCGCTCACACCGCACAAACGGATCGTCCAAACTGATATCCGTCTTCGCTGGCAGATAGATCTAGCTACCTTGAACCCAACGAGACTCCAAACAAGTCGTTTGGAGTTCCCCTTGCAAAACCACTCGAGGAATTTGACCGCAGGTTGCAAAAAACTGACGTAAATCAACTCCCTGCGGCTCAAACTTGCTCACCACACTCAAACCAACAATCCAATTCACACACGGTCTTCTCCTATGAGTAGATGAAGACTCCCTGATCGCGTAGGCACCAAGAACGAAGAGCTTGGCTCACTGATCGCGAAGAACAGCCCAACCTCAGGTCGCAGGTGAACGGAAATCTGATGTAAGCGCTTCCCTGCGAGCCAATTTCGCTCAGAACTTCCAAACCGCCCGATGAAAACTAGTATCGTCTTCAATTTCCTCTAGAACTCGGTGTTCTGATCCCGTTGGATCCAAGGACAGCAAGTTTGGACTCCGGAACGGCCCGAACGGTCCAACTCTCCTTCACAGGTAACTAAAAACCTCAAATCTCCTTCCTGCGTCTCAATTTCCCTCAGTACACACTCCCCGATCCGTCTCTTCCCAAACCGTTTGAACCAGTGCGTAGCCTGCACAAATCTGAACCCAACGACGCCTTGCGCGCTTGCATTGGACTCCTAAATCTCCCGAACCGTCCGTTGACAAGTCGCAGACGCAAGCTAACCTCTTAAGCACCCCCCTTGCAACAGTCTCTGTACGTACAGTTTTCTCCCGAATACCTGAATAATAAGAAGCAGGCCCCTTGCATCTTTGATATAACGCCTGAAGCCCTGAATACCCAGTCAGCAAGTAACTAGGGGCTTAGCTTGATTTTACCTTCTTTCGAATCGCATAACTTCTTCCTTGGATGTCCAAATGAAGTAAACAAGATGCCCATGGAAAGCTGACAACGAGCTCTACCCATCCATGTGATGAAAGTGAAGATCCGAAGTTGCGCCAAAAGCCCGTAAGCTGAGACCTAGCTTGTTTTCCTCATCTTTCGAGTCTTGTAACTTTTCCACTAGGCGTCCAAACGAAGTAGATGAAGTGCCTATGGAAAGCTGACAAGGAGCTCTATCCACTGGTGCGATAAAAATGAAGATCCGAAGTGGTGCCAAAAACCCGTAAGCTGGAGCCTAGCTTATTTTCTCCATCTTTCGAGTCATGTAACTTCTCCACTAGGCGTCCAAACGAAGTAGACAAAGTGCCTATGGAAAGCTGACAAGGAGCTCTATCCATCTATGCGATGAAAATGGAGATTTGAGATTGTGCCAAAAACCCGTAAGCTGGGGCCTAGCTTGTCTTCTCATGAGTGTCTTTGGAGCGACAAGCATCGAAGTTTGAATTTCAGGTAGGAGCCGGTCCACGACACGACAACGGGTCGGAGATCAACATCATTTCCAAGGAGATGTATGAGAAGGAGCAGTGGCCAATCGAAAGGAATCATGGTTGGGTACTTAGTGCTGCAAATAATCAAAAGGGTGAGTTATACGGAGCTTGTCCCAATATGCGTGTAAAGATTGGAGATGTAGAGGTTGATCAGCATTTCTTTGTACAGTCATCTGCCTCCTATCCTGTCATACTGGACCAACCATACATCACCGATGTTCGAATAGAGACAAAGGTGATGAACGATGGGTCTCATTATGTCAGAGTCCGGAGTCCTGATGACAGGTACTCAGTACAGTTTTTGACTATTCGTTCAAGACATGAGCGGAACCGACAAACCCTTAGAGATTCTCAGACGAAGAGATGTAAGGGTTTTCGCAATCCACTCCTGTAGAGCGGGAAGACAGGGGTGTAGGACCTGCTGTTGAGATCCCGTCAGAATTGGAAGCGAGATATGTACAAAGGTCTGGAGACAGGTGTAGTGTACAGAGTTGGCAGTCTGGATTGCTGATGTTTGAGACAGATGTGTGGAGTCGATTTACAAGAGTTGAAGATATGAGAGAAAATACAAAAAGATAGATGGTGAAACAAGTATCATGGTTGTGGCGTGTAGGGGTTCTGTCTGAAGACGAAGTGATTTCTGGCTTGTTTGAAGATTTTATGTCTGTACAGTCAGTTGTTGGTTGGTTAGTTAGCAGTGTGAGTAGATTGGTGGAAGGGTAAGATAGTGTGACAGTGATCCCTATCCACTCTCGACGTATATATGAGGAGGTTGTTACGTACGTGCAGTTCTTTCCTCATCCGATGCAGAATAGTGAGGGAAGAGAAGCCGTTAGTTGGTGTGCACTTCCTCAGGAAGCAGACGTCCATGCGAAGTACAAATCTATATTGAAAAAGGTGAGACCGGTAGCAGCTCAACTACCTGCTAACTCTCAGCAGCAAGTACAATTAGTGGAGACTGAGCCTATATTGCGTGATCATAGACGAGTAGGACATCAGTTTACTGAGGAGACGTTGAAAGACCTCCAGATAGGAGGGGGTGATTTCTTGACTGAGGTTGAGAGGACAGTGTTTGAGCAAATGATAATGGATCATGGTAAAGCATTTTCTTTTTCAGCAGAGGAGATAGGTTGTGTGGACCTAAAGGTTATAGCGCCTATGGTTATATTCACAATCCCTCATGTGCCTTGGGATCTGAAACCGATCCCAGTTTCTCGTGCTTTGTTGCCTAAACTCATCGAGTTGTTGAAAGAGAAGATACAAATGGGGATACTTGAGCCGTCTATGGGACCATATTCTAGCAGGTGGTTCACTGTACCCAAGAAGTCAGGAGCTTTGCGTTTTATTCAAGACCTACAGCTTGCGAATAACTTAACCATTCATAATGTTGGGACGGGTCCTGTGATTGAGGAGGTAGCAGAGGCATTTGCAGGGAGAGCTATGTATTCGATAGGAGATCTATATTCTGGTTATGATCAGTTCCAGCTGGCTGTAGAGAGTAGAGATCTAACTACTATGCGTACGCCCTTGGGATTGATGCGGATGTGTACTCTCTCACAAGGAGCGACAAATTCGGTGGCTCATATGCAGAATCTGATGCATAAGGTACTAAGGGAATTTGTGCCTAATGTTACCATTCCATTTCTAGATGATATTTCTATAAAAGGTTGCGCGGTTGAAGATAAGGATGAAGCAGTACTTGCGTATGGATGTAGGAGGTTTGTTGCAGATCATATCAGGGATGTAGAACGTATCTTGACTTGTTTGGAGGAGGTACATCTCACCCTGTCAGGAGCTAAGTTCAAGTTTGGTGTGTCTGAGATTTTAGTGGTTGGACATCTGTGTGGTGCCTTTGGAAGGCGATCAAATCCGGAGAAGGTTGAAGCCATAGCTAGGATGGTAGACTGTAAGAATATCATGGAGGTTCAACGCTTTCTAGGTGCTTGTGTATTTTATCGTTTATCCATTCCTCATTATGCTCATGTGGCTGAGCCTTTATATGCATTATTGAGGAAGGATAAGAGGTTTGTGTGGACCTCAGTCCATCAAGAAACTATGAATATGCTGAAGGAGGCTCTACAGTCTCCACCCGTTTTGAGAAGAGTAGACTAGGGGTGTGAGAGACCTGTCATTGTCACAATAGATACTAGTCCAAAGACGATTGGCTGGACGATAGGTCAAGATGACGTGGATGGTATGCGGCTTATCTCTAGATTTGGAGCTAGGATCTTGACAGACAGGCAACGAGATTATCCTCAAGTGAAGCGTGAGTTGTGGAGACCGGTGACAGCGATGAAGACAGACCGTGAGTTTCTGATTGATGCTCATGTAGTCCTAGAAACAGATTGTCTACCTCTACTAAGAATGATATCCAACTGTAACACGTCAGACATAGCGATGTTACGTTGGATTGCCTATATTAGAAGCTTGAATCTAGAGCTGAAAGGAGAATGTGGTCGCAGATATGTTGTCAACGGCTCGATTTGTAGATGAGGATGTAATGTTTTTGGAAGCTGAGGAAGAAAAGAGAAAGGATGCTCAGTGTCAGGTTAATCGACGGTCGAGGTTTAGAGAGGAGTTCTACACGGGAAGGTTACGTGACATTAGATTCTTTCTGAGTTCTTTAAACAGGCGGGAGGGTTTGAGTGATGCAGAGTTCAGAGAGGTAAGAAGGAAGGCATATGATTACTTGTTGCAGATGGATATCTTTGGAAGCGTCCAAAGAGAAAAGATGGAGCACTTTTACGAGTTATAGATGATCTGCAGACCAAGCAATAGTTGAGGAAGGAGTTTCATGACACCTTGTGGGTCGGACATCGAAGAGCTTGGGCAGGTTGAAGGAGAGATACTGGTGGAGATGACTTTATCAAGATGTGGTGAACTTTGCGAGTTCATGCTTGCACTGTCAATTTTATTCAAAGGTACGTTACAGAGATGGCTTGGTACCAACCTATCGCCCAGTATCTATTTTCAATAGGTTCTTGATTTGGTAGCAATGTCTCCTGGGTTATGAGGTATGAGGTACTTGGTGTTGGCTCGAGAAGACCTCTCCAACTTTGTGGAAGGATGAGCTCTGAGGACGAAGACCACAGAAGGGATATGTAGATTTGTTCTTGAAGATATTATATGTAGATACGGATTTATAGAGAGATTGCGAGCAGACAGAGGAGAGTTGCGTGGTACGAGAGTGAAGGAGTTCTTCGCCTAACACGGGGTGAAACTCAAACTCACTACTGCTATGAATCTGGAAGGGATTGGTAAGAGCGAGAGAGGGCATCCATCAATTGTTCAAGCTTTAGTGAAAGCATGCGATGGTAGGCATAGACAGTGGCCTAGGTTGCTCCTTTTTGCTCTATGGGTTGACAGGTCGACTCATTGCACTACTACTGGATACATGCCCATTGAACTGATGCTGGGTCAGAAGCCGATTATGTCGGCAGAGGAGGATTTTCCTACATGGGTTACTTTACCGTGAGAAGAAGAAATGGATCGTGTACAACTTCTTGCACTTCGGATCAGGCAATTGGAACATATGGAGGAGGATCTTATAGAGGCAAAACAGAAACTGAAAGAGGCCCGTCTCAAGAACAAGGACAAGTTTGACAAGATCCACCGGCTCCGACCAAAGCTCATACATGCTGGAGACTGGGTTTTGGTGTATGATAGCACGTTAGAGAATCAGCACTCTACGGTTCGGAAATTTTCTAGGAGGTGGTTTGGTCCTTATGTTGTCTTGGAAGTGCATCAGAATGCTACTTACTCTTTACGGGAGCTCGATGGTACACCTCTAAGACTTCTTATTGCTGGTAAGGGTATCAAGTTGTTTAGAAAAAGGAGAGAAACCGTTGAGCTAGATGAATTTTTGGAGTCAGATCAGATGATGGATGCCGATGCAGATCTGCTATCAGAAGAAGACGCAGAGGACGTTGAAGAGGACGATGGCAATTTAGAGAACCTTGGAGACTAGTGGAAAGGTTTACACATACTGGAGGATGTGCAGGTTGGGAGGAGGTGAATGTCGTAATACGTGACATTCAAGATGATGAAACGGAGTTTCAAAAGACACTCAACCAACATTTGTTCAGGAAGCTGCACCCTAGCTTATCAAGCTGGGCAGGAGCTAAGCTGGGGCTATGCTTGGCAAGCTGCCCCCTAGCTTGGATTGGAATATCACCCTAAAGGGGTTGAAAGACACTAGAATGCAAAGCTCAACAAGGAGAGCGACTTCATGCTTCCAGTTTTGACAGAAAGTGTTTTAAGCAATAGTTAGTACGGGTTTTAGACTGAAAAATATGCGAAAGAGAGAAATCCATCTCTTTCGCATATTTTTCTGGCTCGTGATTCAAATTCATAATCTGAGAGTATGAGTGCGTTGGTGTTGACAAGTACTATAGTTTTGACTCCTTATTCATTAAAAACAGAGTTGTACAGAAATGTTAAAGCAGATAATGCTAGCAAACGTTTCACAGAATATTTTCCTGCAACTTTCGGATATGTACCAACTTTATTACCTTTTAGAACAGAAACAAAGGCCATCCCAGTGATAGGGCGTCTGCCTAGGAGGAAAGTGGTCTCAGGATCAATTCCCCCTGGCCTCTCTGGTTCTTATTTCGGCATGTTGACCTCCTGGAAAGGAGTCTATGTTGGATATGCAACCACGTCCTGCATATCTAGGGACGAGAGACCAGTATCTCTCTTAATCGTGGGCTTTCTGACCTAAGCCTCCGCATGCCACCGTGAATATACCATGGAAGATACCTGGTACGCAATGAAGGGCTGTAAGCCCTGTGAGGCAGCTCCATAAGTGTAAGGGCTTCGGCTTACATTGGATGGCTTGTGGTATATTCAAGGTGGCATCAAGATGGCATCGAGAGCCGGGAAACTTTTATTAATCAAGGGTCTAGCTTAGCAGGAGGCATGCTTATCTGTTAAGTACGTCGTTAGGGTTTTTGAAGAAAAGAGCCGACGTTACAGTCGATGTTGCGAGAAAATGTTGCGTTGGAAGGAAGCGGGAAATGTTGCGAGGAACATCGGAGAGGAAAAAAGGATTTTTTTTGTTAGAGAACTAATAGAGGAGAGAGGAGGCGCGCGCAGGAGAGAGAAGAGAGATTTTGACGATTGAAGATTTTGAGAGTGGAGTCGACATTGAAATAATATTTGAGTATTGAAAGACCTATCTGAGTATTGGAGTGTTTGATTTGCATTTGGTGGATGCAAGAAGCAGGATTTTGAGTTCTCATCACTTGCAGCAATCTTTTTTTTCTTTTGGTCGTTTCTTTGATCGATCACAATCAGGAGGTCCGTCTTCCCCAAGGAAGACTCTCGTAGCGACAACGTGTCAAGATTTTCAAAAAGAGAGATGAGGAGGTCGATCTAGCAGATATCTTGACGGAGTTTCAGTTTAAGGATGAAGATTATGCAGAAGACCTTGAAGGTGAGGTTGATTACGATGAGAAGTAAGACAATAAGACGAGGTGTGTGTCGGTCCACTCCTTGGTTGATATCTCTGGTGCATATCGGAGGATGCACAGGTTCAGAGAGGGTGGATGTCGTGTCGTGGACCGGCTCCTATCTGAAATTTAGATTCGATGCTTGTCGTTCCAAAGACACTCATGAGAAAGACAAGCTAGGCCTAGCTTACGGGCTTTTGGCATCATCTCGGATCTCCATTTTCATCACATAGATGGGTAGAGCTCGTTGTCAGCTTTTCATAGGCACTTTGTCTACTTCGTTTGGACGCCTAGTGGAGAAGTTACAAGATTCGAAAGATGGAGAAAACAACCTAGGCCTCAGCTTACGAGCTTTTGGCACAACTTCGGATCTTCGCATTTATCGCGTCAATGGATAGAGCTCCTTGCCAGCTTTTCATATGCACTTTGTCTACTTCGTTTGGACGCCTAGTGGAGAAGTTACAAGACTTGAAAGATGGAGAAAACAAGCTAGGCTCCAGGTTACGGGCTTTTGGCACAACTTCGGATCTTCACTTTCATCACATAGATGGATAGAGCTCGTTGTCAGCTTTCCATGGACATCTTGTCTACTTCATTTAGACACCTATTGGAGAAGTTATGCTTTTCACATCCAAGAATCTAGGCTCCCATGAATGTTTGAGTTACCTTACCAATTGAAGTGGCATGTAGTTTCTTCAACTCCGCCCTTAGTTGTTTTGTAATAATCCTTATCTTGTTAATGGTTTCTCATTGTAAGTCATTGATAACTACCAACATCAAGATGGTCTTCGTCATTTCTTGTCCTTCCTGTTCCATAAGAACGATCCGCATAATCCAGGATAAGCGTGATCTCCAACTGAGATCTATACATATGTTAGGATAGTAAGTCGGTGTCACTCGGTTCAAGATCACCTTCAGATAGTTCCTCATGTGTCAATCTGTTGGGATTTCCCGTCGGTTACCGAGAATCAATCCTTCTTATACTAAATTGAGTTGTCTACGACTAATTTCTCGTCTAGGTAGATCTTCTCAAGATCTTGACTAGTAAATCTTCGACTTCAAAAGTACTTCAGGTTGTGAATGTGAAGGTCTTCAGATCTTAACTGCTCGCAACTTGAAGTACTTTTGCACGGAAGAAATCTTTCGTCTTGATCATAAACATAGATCCGAATTGCTCCACCCAAGCTTCATGCGCATCGTCCTCACTCCATTCATAATCCTTCTACGTTCTTGGATTATGTGGATGATCTGTTTGCTCTCGATTGGTTTTTCTCCTACTACGTAGTGATGACATATTTATTGGGAATTCTATCACGATGTCTGCTTTTGTGCGCTTCGTAGGTCCTATTTTACTTCTAGGTTCACACAGCAAGTCCTTCTGTCCAAACTCTCAACTCAAATCGTTCGAATTGCTTGCGTTCTCGTGAGAAATTTCTTTGCGCTCATGCTCTAGAGTTCTTTTGCTCATGCGTTCAAAGATTTGCCAAAGACTTAGTATTTTCTTCGAGTGTTTTTCTTGTAGTCCATGTTGTCTTTACTCTCTCGATCGTGATTTCTCGTGCCAAATGTATGTTGGTGGTAAGGTACTTTTGAATTACTCCCCATGCTCTAATACCATTATTGATTATTGCTTCTTGATACGTCGGTGTGTTTTTATACTTACCATTAACTGAATAGATCACACATGGACATCCGGTTCTTCTTCCGTATCCTCATCCGAGTTATCTTCTAGGTTGTTTTTCGGATCTCCTTCCGGTGTCATGTTGGGGTGCGGCTCATGTGTGAAATTCTCATAAAACTTAGGATGTGTTTCTTTTTTATGTTTCATGAACCTATCGTGTAACTCGTCTGACAACATATTAGGTGTCACGTTCATATGGGATGTGATATCACGCGATAATGAAATGTGACAGCTCAGTGATCCATGGACATTCGCATGAGACTCAAAAGATAGAGGGTCGAGGGTTCGTGAGAATATTTTTCTTTGCTTGATGTTTCGTGAGTGTTTCTTAGTGTCTTACATGGAGGGTGAGGAGCTGCGAGAGTTGTACTCATGGAGGGAGGATTGATCCGAGCTCTAGATCTTCCATATCCAAATCCGTTCCATATCAAGCTTCACTACATCCATCGCGATCACTTTTGACAGTGATTCGTTGCCTACTTTGGTGAAGAGTTCATGGGAGGATGATGGACTTGTCTACTCAGGTGATCTTGCCGATTGTCACATATGGAGATAATTGAGACATGATTATATACATCTTACTTTGACGGGTGAACAGACTTGAACTTTCTAGTCAATGTCCCTTTCAACATCTAGGTTGGTATTTGATGTCACTACTGACGAGAGATCAGTCATTGTGAGTGGATCACGAGAAACTTTGGTGAGGAGTATTGTAATCAAGTGATGGCTTCTTTTTTTTTGTCGTACTTTTCATCGTAGATCGATTCAAGATCATTATCTTGACTTTGTATTGAATCTCGTGTATTTTCGTGTCAATGTTATCTTAATCGCCCGAGGGTGATTATTCTATGTTAAGGTTAGGGTCCGAAGAATTTTGGTTCAAAATTTGTGAGAGTGTTTTAAGGGTTAGAACTCGTTCTGTGGTGCCAAGTAGGATATAAAGTGATTCTCAATCTCTTTTCTCATTGATCCATTTTTTACCAATCAAGTTCATCCAAGTTCCAAGAACAGTTTTGGAGTTTCAGAGACCTTCTCGGAGGTCTTTCATGAAGTGTGAGGTCTCGTTGGAAAGCTCTCGAGCTGGGCTACAATCTGGAGTGGAAGATCGATCGATTTGGAGTTCTGCGTAGAGTATTATGATCACTCAAAGTTGAGGGGGTCAGATCGGTATCCCGAGTCACGTTTCGGAATGTCTCGAGAGTTTGAGAGATGTTCTTTTTTTGTTCTCAAAGGAATTGGATAATTGACGCCGTGCTGGTTTCACTGATGTAAAATAGTCCTACGTTTGTGTTGGATTTGACTTTGAAATGATCGATTGAAGTTGACTGTAACAGCTGAGGGACGGAAGTAAAACGGTTTTGCTTGGATTCAAGGATTGAGTTGTTCCATGAGCATGAGATCGAATCTCTGGGTGAGAATTTTCAGGATTAGATTGTGCCTTATCAACTTACTACATGTGAAATTTCAGCTCGTTTGGTTAAGGAAAAGTGTTGGGGTCGTGGATTTTAGCCACCGGGGTATGTAAAGCTCATAAGTTATAACAGACGAAAGACTTGGTCCATCTCGGACAATTGGTTTGGGTTCTGAAGCTGGAATTTCAAAAAGTAATAGTGAAGGATCAGAAGAAATTTCTTGTGAAGTTTGAGCCCAATTGGAAGTTCAAATTGAGAGCAAGAGGTTGCCGAAGTTCAAACTGCAACATGACGGGTTTTAAAAAGAAGAGTGATTTCTCTTACTTGGTTGACTTTGAACAAACGACTTGGGGTTTGGAGGTGGAACTTCCTGGAGGAGCTGCATGTGAGTTGAATGAGCTATGTTGTGAATTCTGTATGGAATTCATACTCAGATAAGATCTTACACAATGTCGAGGTTGTTGATTAAAAATCTCTAACAGCGAGATATCGTTATCTTCAGCACCACGTACTGAGCTCACTAGTTGCTTGATGCGTGCATGCCTTATTTTATTGGAAAGCTTGTACAGTAGGCTATCCATTGCTGTAAGTCTCATTCTCATTTCAACGAATCGTAAGAAGCTAAAAGTATTGAGGGCATAAGTATTTTATCGAGTAGGTCATAGGTCTTGTTGTATCTCTCTACAGTCAGATACTCAATGTATTCCCATATCAAACTTCACGCTCTACGACATCGGATCCATATTGCTTGTATCATTAGTTTTCTGGACTAAGTCTTCGACTTGCCGGATGAGTCCATCTCTAGGTTTGTCTTCTTTACAAAGAAGGGTCGTAATTTATTCCCGTTTACAAACTTTACATCATTTTTATTTGAGGTGGCGATTATGTTCGTATCGTTCTTGAGTATTTGATAGATAAAAATAAGTTCCTTTCCATATAGATTTCAGCTTTCTAGTCTTTATCTTACATGTTCGAGCACACCATAATACTGAATCACCCTCCTCAAATTTGTAAAATTTTTTACTATCATTGATCCATTTCCTCCTAACTTCTTTCCGGTGATATTGTCATTTGAGTCCTCTTTCTCTTTCATATTCTAGCTTGAGTAGTTGTTCCAGTCGTTCTTGTGATATCTTATCTGGATTTAGATCGTATTCGGTTGATATCTAGAGATTTGAGACTATGTATTCCATTGGTTCTAATGGTTCAACTCCGTATACCATCCGAAATGTTGTATGTCTTGTGAAAGTTTAATATGTTGTTTGATCAAAAACTTTAGTAGGCGTTTTTAAAAGAGTTGTTGATTTAATCCAAATTCTTGTTAAATAACATGTTATTTCACAAAATTAGAACTCTTGATGTCAAGAGTTACATGTTATAGACTAAAAGTAAACAAATATCATAGAAATTATATATTTTATTACTTTATTATTTTATAGACATTTGATAACTTTTCATCATCTAGAGTACCTCCAATTTTAATTATTTAATTCTGATTTGTATACTGTCACTGACCACTATCGATGATGATCGAAAGTTCTTTATCTAGAGTTGTATATGTTTCAGTGAGTCTTTATTTTTCTAATGGATGAAATTTTATATCAAGAGAATAAAATAACTAACTTTGTTTTTTTTAAGTAAGTTCAGAATTTTATTTTGAGAATAAGTAACCCTCTAGCATGGAAACTGCAGAAACAAATTGGCACCTCACGAAAAACGTTAAGTTTTGAGTCTCAACAAATTACTAAGTTTCTACGTAGTCAAGTGTTGGCTCGGTTTATTCCCAAATGTCTAATGTTTGCTTCTCCAGACAATATATTTTGTGTTTCTTAATATTTATGTTTGTGGTTACCTAGATAACTTGCACTTCATGCACTCTGTTTTTCAGCTTATCGTTCTAGATTACAGTTATAGCTGCTCTCTCACTTATATCGTTAGGCATCACAATTTGTATATTATCTTCTGTCAGATAGCTACTTGGGATACCATCTTGAAAATGTGCTTCTCCTACATATTTCTCCTTGGTCCGAACTCGGTTATATACGTTCTCTAACTTCTAAAACCATGGACTGGTAAAAATATGTTCTTCAATTATTACCTTTGTTTGTCTTTTCCCTCTAAATCTCTATGATTCATAGTTTCTATTCTAGTTGCAGTCTGTCATTGGCTTCTATGATCCATAACTCACGATGATGAAAAGTTCAAAAAGATCAAAGCGAATGCGTTTCTACTTCGTCAAAAATGATCATTCTCAATCACTAAGAGATCCTACTGCATTGATGATGCTTTCATGGAGCATAGTTGTCTAGGACTCTCGATGATCAAAAGTTTCAAAGCAATTGAGAAAATAATCATAATGTCGATCAATTTCTAGTTCAGAGAGAAATGTGATAGAACCATTTTTGTTTTTCATCTTTCTCAATGCACTATACACTTTATGCTTTCACCATCTTAATAAAAGGAGGAGAGTTCTCACTTTATTAGGCAATAAAGATATGTATTGATAGTACATAGTATGATTAATTTCATATATACTCTCAAACTATATAGATATATTGATACGCTTATTTTGAATGGTCTAGATAACAACGTCTATTTGCTCTATTCGATCAATTCTGTTGACTATGATCCCTGTTCTAGTGGCTTTTCTCGTTGATTTTACAATATCAACTATCTGGAAGTGATAAAACTCTCAATGTTGACACCACAAACTTTTGATGACGAGAATAGAGAATATTCGTACAATTCGATCGAGAGTTCTGCTTGTTGCATACCACATGTCGTATGCGGAGTGACCAACCTCATGTCACAAAATCGAAATAAAGACTCCAAAACTCAATCTCCCTCTAGGAAACTAAATATGTTAGAAATAAAGTCTGGTAAAAGTCTGGTAAAAGTCTTCATCTTGGTTTCTACTTCGCCCAAACATCACTCAAAATCTTCATTTCAAAATCAAAGTTTAAACTATGACCCCTTTAAACCAATGTAACTCTCAAATCTCTTTCAGAACCAAAATTTGTATCCTAAAACTAGTTTTTTTTTTCTTGAACTTCAAAAATCTGAAACTCCTTGGTTATAGCTACAAATGTGCAAAAAGTGATAGCTTTGTATATCCCTTGAAAAATATTTCCTTGTGATACTCAAATCTCTCCACAGACACTCATTATAGTAGAAGTTATGTGAGGTAAAAGTTCTACTTCTCTAAAAATCTATTATAGAACCTGGATTTCAGAATTGAGGTATAGGATTCAAAACATGAATATTCAAAAAGTGAAAAAAGTGAAAGAAAATTTATATTTAAATTTTTCAAAAGATGATTTATTTTACCCAAAACTATACATAGCTCCCTCAAATATATATACAAAAGTAATACCTTTTACAGCGTTAGAAACCTTTATAGAGCTCGTTCTAATGATACCAAAAACTTAAATTACCAAGACTTATAGCAAAATTTATGATTATTTGAATTACTTATAATTTAATTTAACCTTAATATATATTTCGATTTCAAAATCAAAGTTAAAGAAACATTCTCAACCTCGATTTCAAAATCAAAATTTGATAACTACTCTGGTCTAAGTGATTCAAGAAACTCGTGCATTTCAGCATCCTAGCGACTTTGTACTTGAAAAAGAACCTCTTTGTGAAGCTGTCTGAAACCCTGACTTTTATACCTACTGGTATATATACTGCAACTGTATATGTAACGTTCGACCGCAGATCACGGAATCGAGTCGTCCGTCTCTAGCCAATGAATCGCCGAAAGTGAACCTCCTTGAAGACCTTATACTATATTTGTGTCTCCAGATCCAGTTCGTTAAACTTTCCGCTAATAAACACCGAGGAATTGATAACCGTCGGACGGGTTTAGAATAACCAACTAGTCTTCTGCAGGCCCTGCTACTAATCTCAGGTTTCTAAACAACACTGTGGAAACTACTCCAGGCTTGGGTTTGATAAAATTTGGGCAGCGCTTCCGCTACTGGTGGTTAAGTTGGAACGCAATAAGCCCTGCAGGACTACAGCCAGGACTAGGAAGCCTAGTGGATGCTAGGAAGTAGGAAAGTACACAAAAATAGAGTCAACTCCACACCAGACGCTTCAATCCAACTTTGGCACTCAATCCAAACTTGCTTATCATATAACAAAGCAAATCACGGACTCATATACATTACACGGTGTTTTCTTGCTGACAGGGTCTCTGAGAAACGCTCAGACCGGCAATCCTTCCTGCTACTGGAACTCTCTGATGAGAATTTAGCTTCGGAACTGGAATTTCTCCAAAAAGCTGGTTTTCTCTCTAAACGCTCTGATTACTCTAAAGACTAAATTGACTCCAGAATTCCTCTGGTAACCTCAGCCTGTAGCTCTTAACCAAGGGTCTTCTCTCTGTGGAATCTGGTCTAGGACTCTAGCCTGCCAAACGTCTTCTGTGCTCACGAAGTATCAGTCTCTCTACTCAGCCTCCGCTCTGCTGCTTCAGTCCCGCACTCAGGTGAAAATGAAAAGAAGAATGCCGTTTAGGGTTCGCGACCCCAGTTAAGTACCTTGGAACTTCACTTCAGGCTTTGCTCTCGAGACCCCAGTCAGCGCAGCGTGTTGTCATCTAATCATTGCCCAGTCAAGTCCGGTTATAAAAGTAAACGGCGTTACAATCGCCCCAACCAAGAAAAAGCAGTTCTTCCACTGAACTGCGGTATATGCAATACCACGTTAGGAATAACACTTTCTCAAATCCAGAGAAATACTACCCCATCCAGGGTAAGCTCTTTCTCAGAGCTATGCTCCATCACCGAGCATTCATTGAAGCTTTCGGATGAGACAGAACCCTAGCTTCCAGGTGGTGAACTCGTCAGTTTTCTTTTATCCACCTCCTTACTATGATACATCATAGTAGCATCAGCCTAAACCTGATTGACATCCGACAGTCATAAGAAGTCAGCAGACCACAACTCCACCTTTAGACGAGCAGATTGGCCAGATCTACTCGGTTCCAGTGTCCTTGAAGGGCCCTTAGGCATGACTCTTCTGACTCGATTCAATCCACCGCTTAGCTGGAAGAAAACACTGCGGACTGTCGTCTCACAAAATATCTACGCAGTGGTTCCTGAAACTTGTACAATGCTAGATCATCTAGGTACTCCCAAGTTTCACTTACCAATCCCGGAACTCTACCTGTCTAACGACATAGGTATTGAGTAACGGGTTCTCCAGCTCCATCTGGATTCGGTGATGCTCGATGATCTACTATCTCAATCAACTCAAGATCATCAGCTCTTGGTAATGCTTCTAACACTGGATGCCATTTCTGATATCTTCCTGGCAACGACTCTAGTTCCTCACGAAACATCTTTAAGTTAGAAACATGAATGATGGGGTGATAGTGCTTCATACTAGCTGAAAAATGTAACTTATAGGTCACAGGACCTAACTTCTTCTCGATCAGGAACGGTCCTGCCCACTTTGGAAGAAGCTTCTTGGCTAAATCCACCCCTGCTGGAATCTTGAAGTTCTTGGTTCTCAACCAGACTCTCTGCCCTTCTTCGAACTGTACGTCTTGTCTACCACGGTTTGCATACTTGGCATACCGTTGTTGTGCCTTCTCCATGTGTTTCTTGGCTTCTTGAAACACAGTTCCCTGAACACGTATGAAAGTCTCTAGATCTGGAGGATCTTGGTTCGACCTTCCTGTGTTTTCATGCCCCTTGGTAGCTAAAGCTATAGGAGTCCAAGGTGCATGAGAGCCCCGATAAACCACTTCAAATGGTTTAAATCCTGTACTCGAATGTTTGGTGTTGTTATATGTAAACTCCACCAAGTCCAAGTGCTCGCTCCAATCACTCTGATCTCGCATGATATAGTTCCTCAACCCTTGCTCTACTATCTGGATCGTCCTTTCCGTCTGACCATCAGTTTCAGGATGATAAGAGGAACTGAACTTGAGGGTAGTTCCGAGCCTTTGAAACAAACCCTTCCAAAAATCAGCTACAAACCTCCTATCCAGATCTGAAACAATGTCTTTAGGCATCCCATGATACTTAAAAACATATCGTATAAACAGTTCAGCGGCACCTCTTGACGTCACTGTTTTCCTACAAGGGATAAGGTGAGCTTGCTTACTGAAACGATCTATAACAACTAACAGAGCATCAAAACCTCCTGATTCAGGTAAACTTGTGCATAAGTCCATACTTATGCTCTCCCAAGGCCCATCAGGTATTGGCAATGGCCTCAGCAACCCTGCAGATCTCCTTCGCTCCGTTCGTTGTTGTTGGCATGTCAAGCAAGTCTGCACATACTTGACAACATCCTCCAACATGGACGGCCAGTAGAACTGCTCTTTAACTCGTTGCAACGTTCTATTCTGCCCTCCATGTCCAGCCAGTTCACAATCATGACATTCTTGCATGACTAGTGTCCGTAGAGATCCAGCTGGAACATAGACCTTGGTTTGCTTGTAAAACCAAAGACCATTGCGAAATGAGAGATTACGTACCAATGGATCTCTCTCTTGTTGGCTGGTCCAACGTTGAGCCTGAGGATCATCTGGCAATGCTTGTCTGATTCGATCCAAAAGCTCTTCACTTGTGTCCTGGGTTGTTAACGCCTGGACACGTCTGCTTAACACATCCGCTGGAATATTTTCCTTCCTCTTTTGATACCGTCATTCGATATCAAACCGTGCAAGTTCCACTTGCCATCTCTGCTGTTTGCGGGACAAACGGGGTTTACTCTGAAAGTATGTATTACCCTCGCAGTCCGTCATAACAGTAACCTTGCTTGGTAACAAATAATGCTCCCAACGCTTCAGACAATGAACAACTGCGAACATTTCTTGTTCATGAGCAGGCCATTTCACCTCAGTCTCTGAGAACTTGTGACTTTCGTAAGCCACTGGATGCTTTCCTTGCATCAACACTCCTCCAATGGCCCATTGGGAAGCATCTGTGTGAACCTCAAAAGGTTCTCCCATCTTGGGAAGAGCTAGCACGGGCATCTCTGTCAGTGCTTGTTTCAACTCCTGAAACGCTCTTTCAGCTGCTGGATTCCAAACAACCTTGGAAGTCTTGCGTAATAAGCCAAACAAAGGTGCGGCTTTATGCGCAAACTGATAAACAAAACGTCGAAAATATGTGGCTAATCTAAAAAAAGATCTGAGCTCATGAACACTCTCAGGTCTCTTCCATTCAACAATGGCTCGAATCTTAGTCCTGTTAGGATGAATACTCTACGCATCGATCAAACATCCCAGAAACACCACACTCTCTTGTCCAAAAGAGCACTTGCTCTTCTTGAGGTAAAGTTGATGTTCTTCCAGGCGCTTAAACACTATTTCAACATCTACTAGATGCTGATCCCAAGTGGATGAGAAGATGATGATATCATCTAGGTACACGATAACACTCTCATCCAAGAGATCTCTGAAGATCTCGTTCATTAGCCTGCAGAAAGTACCAGGTGCATTGGACAATCCAAACGGCAACACTGTATACTCAAACAAGCCATACCTCGTCCTTACAGCTGTCTTTTCTTCATCTCCTTCTTTGATCCGGATCTGGTGATATCCAGAACGCAGATCCAGCTTGGTGAAGTATCTTCTGGTGGCCAACCGATCGGTGGTTTCATCCATGAGAGGAAGAGGATACTTGTTCTTGACAGTAACCTTATTGAGTGCACGATAGTCCGCACACATGCGAATACCACCATCTTTCTTGGCCACGAACAACACCGGGGCAGCATAAGGTGAGATACTTGGTCGTAAGATACCCTGAGCTACCAACTCTTTCAGTTGAGTCTTCAGCTCTGTCAGCTCATCAAACGACATGCGTCTTGATGGCACTGCAATAGGCGTAGCCCCAGGAACCAGATCAATAGCATGATCCAAGGCTCTCCTCGGAGGAAGTCCTGTTGGTAACTGGTCTGGCATTATGTGAGAATACCTCTCAATCAATGCTTGCATATCAGGATGTATGGGAAGAGCAGCAACACGTTCTTCCTCATCCGTCTCCACCTTGGGTTTAGACATCACTGCAACCCAAGCTTCATCTACTGACTTGATCTGCTTTCCAAACGGTCTAGCTGTGCAGATTTGAAATGCCACCTTGGCTCGTTGGAACCTACGAGCAGCATGGTTTGGCTCCTTGGGTCTCTCTTTGATGATCAAAGGATGTGGTTGACCCAAGCCCCATCGATCCATGACAATGACATTCCCTTCTTGAACATCTAGCTTTGCCTTGGTCTCTTGTAACCAAGACCAGGACAAGATATCCTCCATTGTATCACCCAAGTTCATAACTAGGAATTCATGCTTCCTGGTTACCCCTCCAACAGTAATAGGAACACTCATGAGCTTTTCTGTAACGGTTGTGCTGCCTTGCACAAACCTTTCTAACAACGGGCTCATGATCTTGGTTCTAGTCACCCCTAAGGTCTTGACCAGCTTTTCATCCAAGACATTCACATCTGCTCCAGTATCTATAAGCAAACAACACTGTTGGCTTCCTAGTTTCACTTCAATCCACGGTAGAAAATCCTCATGTTCTACCAAATGCTCATCAGCACATACCTCTGCTTCAGTAGTCGCCTCAACTGGTTCTTCAACACTGGTTGTCTCTTCAGCTGCCAACCCACGAACATTGCTCGTTGTTGAACGTTGAGGACACTCACGAGCGATGTGACCATCTCGTCCGCATCGAAAACAGATGATCGTCCTTGAAGGTGTAGCACTGCTAGCTCCACTGCTCCTAGCACCTGAAGTCGAAGCTTGGTTGGATCCTGCATTGGATGCATAAGATCCAGTAGGTCGGGTCTGAGTAGGACCACGAGTAACTCCTTGCTGTTGCGACCCACGAGGAAACCTCCTTCCCGCTGCACCAAATCTTCCACCACCACGTCCTCTACCACCTCTACTCTGAGAGGACGCTATCTGTCCTTGAGGATTGCGCCAAAATCCTCTACTAAGCTCGCCACCACTTGTTCCACGTTGAAACTTGGAGGGCTGCACGGTGTAGTTACGTTCCCTAGTGTTCTCTGCTGCTTCCAGAAATGCAAACAAGTCTTGCATGTCCTCAGACTTGTGAAACATAACCCAGCTATCAAACACACTAGCATAGAAACCCTGCAGACCTTTCTTCAAGTGAAATAGCAAGTCGGTGCGATCCACCATGTGCAAACGAGTAACCAACTCAGAAAATCGCTGGAGGTACTGTCTAATACTCCCTGTCTGTCTCATATGAATGAGCTCCAGCCTGTGTAGCTTCATCCACTGGTACCAGATGTCTTCTGAGTTCATCTTTCAGCTCCGGCCAAGTGGACATAAGAGTTGTACCGTTCAAACTCCTCATCCGCTGTTGACCTCCATACCATTCCTTAGCCTCTCCTTCCAGTCTACTAACAGCATAGGTGAACCAACTGCGCTCATCGAAGTTCTCCAAGTAATTCTCCATCTCAGTAACCCATAACTCAAACTTGGAAAAGCTTTTCTCACCGTTGAAGGCTGATGGCGTTGCTGGTTCAGCCCACTTCACTTTCCGCTTGTGTCCTTCTTTGGCTGAGCTGCCTTCCGCAACATTCTCTTGCGCCTTCTGTGACCCCTCTTCATTCTTATCTGCTTGAGTAGCATCAACTGCTCCTTCACCCAGCAGTGCTAAATCCTTGACTTGCTCAGCTTGTAGTACAGGGACCTCTGCTTCTTTCTCCTGTGTTGCTTTTGCTTGAGCTAAATCCGCCTTAAGCACCTTATTCTCAGCTTCCACTTGCTCAAGTCGGCCTTTCAACTTCTTCAGAAACGCCTGCATCTCGTCCATCCCAGTCGGCACGGCTTCCATTGTCGATGGTGTTCAACAAAGATTCAACCTGAACCTGCTCTGATACCAACTATAACGTTCGACCGCAGATCACGGAATCGAGTCGTCCGTCTCTAGCCACTGAATCGCCGAACATGAACCTCCTTGAAGACCTTATACTATATTTGTGTCTCCAGATCCAGTTCGTTAAACTTTCCGCTAATAAACACCGAGGAATTGATAACCGTCGGACGGGTTTAGAATAACCAACTAGTCTTCTGCAGGTCCTGCTACTAATCTCAGGTTTCTAAACAACACTGTGGAAACTATTCCAGGCTTGGGTTTGATAAAATTTGGGCAGCGCTTCCGCTACTGGTGGTTAAGTCGGAACGCAATAAGCCCTGCAGGACTACAGCCAGGACTAGGAAGCCTAGTGGATGCTAGGAAGTAGGAAAATACACAAAAATAGAGTCAACTCCACACCAGACGCTTCAATCCAACTTTGGCACTCAATCCAAACTTGCTTATCATATAACAAAGCAAATCACGGACTCATATACATTACACGGTGTTTTCTTGCTGACAGGGTCTCTGAGAAACGCTCAGACCGGCAATCCTTCCTGCTACTGGAACTCTCTGATGAGAATTTAGCTTCGGAACTGGAATTTCTCCAAAAAGCTGGTTTTCTCTCTAAACGCTCTGATTACTCTAAAGACTAAATTGACTCCAGAATTCCTCTGGTAACCTCAGCCTGTAGCTCTTAACCAAGGGTCTTCTCTCTGTGGAATCTGGTCTGGGACTCTAGCCTGCCAAACGTCTTCTGTGCTCACGAAGTATCAGTCTCTCTACTCAGCCTCCGCTCTGCTGCTTCAGTCCCGCACTCAGGTGAAAATGAAAAGAAGAATGCCGTTTAGGGTTCGCGACCCCAGTTAAGTACCTTGGAACTTCACTTCAAGCTTTGCTCCCGAGACCCCAGTCAGCGCAGCGTGTTGTCATCTAATCATTGCCCAGTCAAGTCCGGTTATAATAAGTAAACGGCGTTACATTTATATATACAGTATATATACTGCAACTCCAAAATGCGATGCGGTCTGTCATACTACACCCATGCACCCATGCATTCATGATGTATTTTCAACGTCTATCCACTATGTAAACACTTCTAGTCCACATCAGTAAAATGGTTCTAGTGATTCTTTACTTCACGATGCAAAACAGCTCAGAGATGCTAGATACTACGTTCAACTTGGATTATCTTCAGACTGAGTCTCAGTTGTATGAGAACTATGGTTTACGACATTGTTGAATTATTGATACAAATTCGTAGCTTCTATCCGCAAACATTCTCATTATAACGGTACTCACATCCCAAAGGCTACCACACGGAAATTGGTGTCTTGAACAGTCTCCTTGCGGTAGATGTGTTTCTTGACCGGACCGCTCTGTGCCGCCAAGAGAGTCCGTCCAAGAGAATTGTGAAACCTTGGGGCTTGTTCAAGAAGCGCTAATGGCACAAGGGCATGTTCATGAAACTTTCTGCAATTTCATGCGATAACCCTATCTCGGTTCCAGGGAAACATTAAAGCATGAACCATCTATATATCACCCGGTCCTGATTTCGTTGTAAAAGTTCGAAAGCTATGGAATACGAGCCTTGGAAAAAGTATTATATATGAATATGAATATCTATGACTTTATGTAACGATCCAACAACGTCATGTCTTGATATCTTCATGTGGGAGTTGCAGACTTAATGAAGCGCATCGATTCGCTCATATCTCTTAACTAAAACACATATTCAGATGTGGAGAAAGAAAGAGGACGTTTTCACTTTCACGAGAGAAAGAATAATGTGATGTCCAAAGAGATTAGATTAGCGATCAGGCGAAGTTAAGTAATAACCATTTCTTTATCTGGAATAGCGGTGTCAAAGTGGCGGTTCCAGTTTTGTTACTCCACCTGAAATTTAACTTTACAGCATGTGTTATTTCGAAAATCATTATTTCTGCAGCTGGAACCAGATAATTTGAAATATAAAATAAAAAAATTTAATTGCTCAAATCATAAAGTAACAGCATGGATCACTCTGGATTCTGACACGAAGATGTCAGTTAAAACTCAACCTCAGTTTCACATAAGTTACCCGTTAGTGTCTATTTCCTTCTGTCGACGAGAAGAGATATCCACAGCCGCTACTTGATCCTGTCACTTTTATCCGTCGTGAACGAAATTGAAAAAAATGTAACTTGAAATTCACAAATTTAAAAGAAAGTTCTTTACTTTGACCGATATTAATCTTTTGAAGTACCAATCATTTGATAAGACAATTCATGTCTTTTGCTATATCAATTACTAGGAAAATTGTTATACTTTGACACCCCTATTACTTTTACCAATAGTAATTCGTTAATACTTTACCAGAGCTGCTTGTTTCATCTACAGAAGATAGAAAGAACTAGGTGAATATGCATGCTCGATGAAATTTCTCCCTTAAGGATTTAGGAAAAGATATATATATTAGATAATATTTTTATATCAAATGGATAAAATAATTAAAATATTCTCTAATTCTTGCTCGTGCCAGAGGCGGCAGGAGCCACACTTAACCCATAAGTGCAGAGGGTTCACACGTGCCTTGGAAGAAAGAAGTGCGAGAGCTTGTTCAGCCCAAAACAGTAATTAATCAACGGTTTAATTTATTACCTAACCTTTCCGACCTATTATCTAACCTTTTCAGTTGGAAGGGTTAGGTAATAAATTAAACGGTCCCGGCATATTCTTATCTTTTGAACTTTGGAAGACGTGAATATGTATCCAAATTACAATTCTAGGAAAATAGAGAAAAAAGATAAACGTTTAAATAAGCAACCAAAATAATCATAGATAATTGACTGACAACAATCTTCAATAATAATTTAGTGAAAGATGCAGTGTACTAAAGCTCACAGCCATAAGGAAAATACTACTTATTATGACTTGTGTAAAAGTTTTCTAAATTAATTTTATTAAATTTAAATTGTTAAGTTTAAATCACTAAATTTAAGAACTCCTTGGTAACTTGATTACACATGCTTACTGCAGTTATACAAAACCCATAAATGATTCATATGAAAGAACATTTTTCTGGTATAAAGATTTGTTACTCCCACGAGTAAAATATTTTTAATTTGTAAGTTCTAATTTATAGCTTAACTCTTCCAAGAGGAAGGGTTAAGAAATAAATTAAAGCTCTTTGCATATTCCCCTCTTCAGAACTTGGAAGAGGTGAATATGCAAAGAAATATGAATTATGCACGGGTGCTCACGTACAATAAACAAGAGACCAAGTGGGTGGGCCTAGAAAGTATACAGAATAACTATTGGGTAAGATACAGTATAGAGTCTTGAAGTCAGCCCATTGACAGTAAGAAAGGTGATCGATGAATGTCGATATTGTGTTCGAGTGTCTTTCAGTTCTCATTTCTGTTTCGATGAAGCCGCATAGAGTCTCGCCCTGGTCATGGCTGGCAAATTAATTCGCGAAATTCCTTTGGTGCGCACAGCACACACAGAAATGAGATGGCTAGTCTAACCTCATCTGCAGAGACTCATGGATGGCTCACTCCACTTTTTATTATGCTCTGCTTCTCAGGTAAGCAGCGGGGAACAACACTTCTTCAACATGCCCTACTGTACTTTTCCTAACGTTAACCCTGAGCTAAACTCCAAACGATCTCATTGAGGTGGAAGGAAAGAAGGTATTGTAGTAGGTTGCTGCTAACTGCGGATCCCCTCAACTACTTCCGCGTTACTACCACGTACTGTAGTGGCGGGACTCTCTCAACAGTCTACAAACGACACTGACTGCTCAAGCATTGCTTCTGTTATACTAGGAGCCATACTGTGAAATGAAACGTTGGAAGAACGATCTTCGATAAGTAGTAGGACACACCATCTCTCACGTGAGAGTTATGGAGTTCATCCAAAACCTTCACCGGAAAAATTGAGAAAAGATGTTAACACTTCTAGTACTTCCTATATATCTAGAACTATCCCGCGCGATCTATCTGCCGAATACTGTAGCTAAAGTTGTAACTGTGTTAGCTGGCTAATCGGTATCAACTCGCAAAAGTGAAGACTCAGTCGGTCACTCAGATCTGGACTGTAGTTAATCTCTCGTCTCGAAGTCTCGGCCTAGAGGGAAAGAAGAAAAGAAAGAGAGGAAGGAATTCGATGCATGGAACGGAATGGCATGTCATGATGGGCGTTAAGATGGAGGGACTTTATCTCTCCGAGCATAGTCCAGGCAGTTCTTGCCTGCTAATCTGATGGACATCATGTGGGCCGTGTAGTCCCCGTAGAGGAAGGGCCTGTAGAGAGATGGATGCTCGTCGTCGATGAGCTGTTGCGGAGCTTCCACGACCTGAGTTTCCGCTGGAGCCATGAGATACACGGCTGAGAAGCGGTCGCTGTTTTCGTTCACCAGCACTCGATGCTCCACGCTTTTGTATCTGCCATTGCTCCAAGCCTGTTTGTCCCACACACACGTACAAACAGGAAAGAAAGACCCGATCGATTTCTGATCAGCGACTGATTGAGATAGTTTGATTCTTGGAATCGGTGGCGGTCTGTACTACACTTACCTGCGTACGTGAAGGATTCAGTTGAAATGCTGTTTCAATGATCTGAATTCAATTATCTGCCCGCGCCCGCTGTTTCCGGTAAAAGTTCAAACTGCTCGTGCGAATCTCTGAACATGTTATATTTGGGCCGTGTCCGCTTCTAACTACTCAGCGAACTGCACTGTGGCAGATTCCAGATTCGTTCACAATCGGCGCAAGCAACGGATATTGCAGAATCCTCCAATCCAGCTGCTGCATGGACAACAACAACAGTCACCCGATTCGCGCCGTTCTTTTTCTTCAAGGTACTCTACCCGACCCGTTTGTATGTTTACGTTTATTCGAATTGAGTACGAAAATGTTCTCTTCGCTAGATTTTGTCACTGACGGTCCGAAATGGAAGGTGTAGGTCCTTTATCCTAGATCTGGACACGAGTTAGTCTCCTCATAGCTTTGTAGCAGTGATGAAGAGCTTTGTGAGCCCTGCATACTTCAGACGCTGTACGCATTTTGTCACTTGACTTTGTACAGCCGACACGACAGTAGATAAAAATTGAAAACGAGAAGGAAGGAAGGCCCCGCCGGCACCCAAATACTTTCACAATGGAGAAGAGTAGATGAGATGAGATGCTTGAGGAGAAAATATACCTCCAAAGCATCACCGACGTTGATGATTAAGCTTCCGGGGACGGGAGTAACATCAACCCATTTGTCACCCTTCTTAACCTGCAAACCACCAACAGCGTCCTGCCTTAGAAGAGTCAAAAGGTTCGGGTCGGAATGAGGTCCGGTACCCAAAGTCAGATCCGGTCGAGGGCAGGCCGGATAGTGATTGTATCTCCACGTGCTCCGATGCTTAACGTTGTCATCGAACAGTCGGGAGAAAACTTTTGGCTCAAGACCGAGTTGCGATGCCAGAACTTCCAGCAGTTCTTTCCCCAACCGCTGTAGAGTCCTCCAGTATTCCTGCAGAGGTTTGCTGCGACCATGCCATTACAAAACAGTACCACAAGCTTGTCAGCACCTGCTTGCTTGTGTCGAGTCAATTACGGGTAATACAAAAGAATGAAGTTGCTTATAGTCATCTTTCTCTCGCGACAGGCCCACAACTGAATATCTGCTGGAGTTGACGTCGATCAGCCCACATGTAGTTCAAGACCTGCTTGAGAGGACACAATAGCATGGCATTCTCTCTCTCTCTCTCTCTCTGAGAAATTTCAGCTTCGATCTATGAATTCAGGAAAAAGGCCCTTCTTGCAGTCACTGCAGTTGCTTGTCGATCGAGCCCGAGCTTTCAAAAATCCTTTTAAACTTCTTGAATATCTGCTGGACTAACGTCGATCAGCTTCGAGCCCGAGCTGTCAAAGAACTTTAAAACTTCACGTCTGCAATGTGCTCTCTCTCTCTCTCTCTCTCTCTCTCTCTCTCTCTCTCTCTCTCTCTCTCTCTCTCTCTCTCTCACTCTCTCTCTCTCTCATGAGTCCGAAGACCTGCTTAAGAGGACACAATAGCGTGCTTGTCATTCGAGCCCGAGCTGTCAAAGAACTTTAAAACTTCACGTCTGCAATGTGCTCTCTCTCTCTCTCTCTCTCTCTCTCTCTCTCTCTCTCTCTCTCTCTCTCTCTCTCTCTCTCTCTCTCTCTCACACAAAGAATTTTAAACTTCACGTATGGTATTTGCTCGATAAGCGAATTCGAAGAGAGAAAAATGGCATTTCATACAAGAAAGAAAGAGAGTCGAATTCGAAGAAGCTGTAGTTTACTGGATACCTAACCATATGTATCGAGCCACGAACCACTGCCAGTGCAGCATCTAAAGAAAGACCCAGCTAAATACGGATTATCAACATCCAAGAGACAACGCACACGCACATAGAAGCTAGCTAGCCAAGGCAGATAGGCAGATAGTCAGGCAGTTTCGAAAAGAGGAGTACATGTTGCTAAGAAGGAGATAAACGAACCTGAGAGCCGGGTTGCCATCGGGCCAAATCATTTTCGTCAGATTATCAACATCTCCTCGATCAGACAAGTATTCCATCCACGGTGTGTTGTACGATAGTCTGGTCAACCTGCCATTGTAGCCACACACAGCTTTGTCCTTAACAAGACTCGGGTCGTATTTAGCTTTCTCTTTGAGCTCCACGGGTAAGGCAAAGAACTTCCGAGCTTGAAGATCCACTTCATCCATTAGCTCGCCCGAAATTCCATGGTTGATGATCTGAAAGAAACCCCATTCCGCACAGGCAGCACCTATCTCAGCGGACACCCTTTTCTTGGCAGTTGGATCTCCAGAAACATTATTCAAGCACGAGACATCAATAATGGGTAGAGCCAAGTCGGCAACCTCTAGTCGGTTCACCACGTACTCCTGGGCCAAATTGCATCTCAGAGCCTGAGTCCACACGTACCGTTCCGGTAAATCTACAATAGTCGAATCTCTGAGTAGGGCTTGAAGAATAATGATGTTTTCGTAATCTCTCCGTTCTGGACTTGGCTCGACAATCGCCATTCTTGCTAGCTAGCTTGGAGTTGGAGCCCGAGCAGTGCCGGGCGGCGTCCAATATTCAAGACACGAATTCGGACTCCAACCCTTGAAACATCCAACGAAGAACGACCAAACGACCGAATGAATGAAGGGACTTCAGCTTCGATCGAATTTGAAGTCAAGTTAAACCTACTGCCGCAGGCTAGAGTGGTAGACTAAGCGCTGTCTTAGGCCCACTGACTAATCGGCTGTATGTGGCCTGCCTGCTGGTCGAAGGATATAACTGAGACGGAGGAGGAGCGGGAAGGAACGGGATCGGAGGAATTAAATGGAGTGGACTGACGTGGAAGAATGAGCGGTCGAAATGGGCCCGGCTTGCAGCTGGGTTCTGCCGAACACGAAATATGATGATGACGAGCTCGCACAAGAAGCAGATGAACGCCAAACTTGTAGCTTGGGTATTGTTGTGGGAATGAAAAAAGTCCGACAGATTCTCGTACCAGTGAGTATCATGAGGGTACTAGCTGAGTTCAGATCACGAGAACAGGCGGACAGACAGACAGGCCCGTATGGAGGAACACTTAGTCCTGTTCTGATTTGTTGCTTGTTTGTTAAATGCGACACACCCTTCGACTGTCGACACTCGTACAAGTTGATTTCGTACCCCGAGTTTCTTCTCCTTCTTCTTTTTCGCTTCATCTTCGGAACGTGAAAGAAGACGTGGCTTACGCAATGGGTTCTTGTGAGAGGAACGAGGTAATTTCTCTAACCAACCTACCCTGCCTCAGGAATCTTTGGCCAACCGAATTTCTTACTGTTAGCATCATTCTAATTACCATGAACATGGCACCTCTGTACCGCCGGGTTGGGTTTCGGGATTTGAGTTGAGTTGGGTTCGGTTCGGTTCGGTTCGGTCCCCTACGTTCGCTCGTCCCATCCATCCATCATCCTATGAGGAAGTGAGTGATTAGATTGATAGTTTTATAGTTTTATAGGCCTACTTCCATTGCCAGACATTTCCCATGCAATTCAAACACTAACTTGTAATAGTGCTTCATTCATTCGCAGTATCGCCAGTAACTAGGTTCGCTACTTGTTTGTTCTCTCTTATTCACTCGCCATGTCACTGACTGGTACACTTCTGGACGGGACTGTGTCTGCCTGACACCGTTCTGTTCAGCTTTTCTTGGCTTAATAGTAATACAATGATATTATATTGGACATGCAAAGGGATTCAAGTGTTTTTATTCCGTCTCTGCTGATCTGATCTGGGTTCCATTTGCGTAGACATTAGTTACCCAAGATGATATTCCTGTGATGAAAAGTTCGGCCCCACTAATGAATGCACCGGAAACGCGACGCACAGATTCAGGGCCATGCAGTGAAATCATTGCACATCAAGCGCGCAAATGATTCTCAGTGCTTGCTGAGCGCGGTAAGAAGGAGTGTACAGAGTAAGGCGGCTAGGTTTTGCGTGGTGATTATTCCATTACTGTACTTACGTGTGATAGAGTTACAGGCTGGTGGCGCCTCTGGGGAATCAAACGGGCTCATTCAAATTTCAGACATGAGTGATAGAAACCTTTTGTACTGCAGCAGCCAGTACTTCTTCACTTCTGTATATGCAGTAGTTAGATAGATTCCACAGACAGATGCTCCGGCCTGGCATCTTCCCTCCGTAACTGGCTCCATACTTCCCATGCTCTTCTTGTTCACCTACGTATGTACTTACTCATCTAGTCCTAGCTAGGAGATGCTGGCCACTGATGCTGCTTCCTCCTACTTAATAACCCACTGATTGCAGATTAGTTAAGCCTGAGCCCATTCTCCAGAGAGAGAGGGAGAGAGCGAGAGCGCGAAGGTAATGAGCTTCATTTACAGATACAGTCTCGAATTCTTCTGAATCAGATTTTCGTCTTGTGCACTAGTGTTTCGTTGCTCTGCATGCCATGCTTGACTGGCTGGAGTCCTCTCGCCTGAGAAGAAGAAGCTCGCGGGGGCCTGTCTACGACATCGATATCCACACACGCAAATCACATCATCTACCTGCATTAGTAAGTGATTCCCAGCGCTTGCAATTGATTTATAGATCTATAACTCATTTGCAAGCGCTGGGAATCATTTGCAAATGTCGATTTAATTCGGTTACTCCATCTGTACAAGTGATTCCATCTAATCCTCTTGTCAGTGCAACGTGACCAACGCATATATTTCTAGCTTCGTATGAGCTCGAACGACTTGGTTTGCTCGCGTAAGAATACCTCGAGCAAAACTGGATAATCAATCTCGTAACAAGCTGCGGTACCGGTCAGCTGGAGCTGGAGGTGAGTAAGAACAGATTGCACTCTCTCATAGAAGACTCAAGTATAGTGTATTATGGACTTTGTTTCAAAATCCGTATGATCATGATCTTCAGCATCTACTACTCAAGGACCGGCAGACTGCGAACCGACCCAGCCGAGCCAGTGGCCCAAGCGAGTGCTGCAGCTGGACAGATCTAGAAGTAAAGTAGTAGTACCAGGCACAAGCAGCTGCAGCTCTACACACAGCGATTGGTGCAGGCTTTGCAAGGATCTATATAAACAGTCTATATATGTCAGTGTGGGTGATGTGTATAGTACCAGCCCAACAAGTAGAAGTTTGTAAATTTCTGTGAAACAGAAAAGTATATATCATGCCCAACTCACCTGTAGTGCCCCTTAATTTGGGAATATCTCTCTGCGCAGATCATCATGTACAGAATTATCCTGCCCCCGTCCCTTGCCGCACCAGCATTATTTACTACAGCTGTGGAAGGACGATTTAGAGAAGATGTTGGTTATTGACAGTGTTCCTGGAAATGAGGTTATATGGTGGATTAGACTTGCAATTAACTTAAGTAATTACCCATGTCTTCTCCGTGTACACTGCGGAAGAGATTAGGGAATAAGGGGCAGAAGTGCTGCGGGGTGCGATGAGCACAATGTGCCAGACGGAAGTATTCCAGAGTTAAGGGTCTTATAACGACCATTCGAGTCCACCATATTAGTGTAGGTATTTAGTATACTCGGACCTTGTAAAGTGCGGACCTATCTGCTTTGACTTCAAATCTTTCCTTATCAGATTCTGGGCCAGCTAGGTAAAAATGCTCGCGTCTAATCGTTCTCTAGAACTCAGTGAAATTAGCAATCACTGCTACCTCTGCTCCTAACCCGTGAGTTAATTTGGAGTTCTGTACAATACACTGCGATTTGAACGCTAGCCTCATTTTCTCAACACAGACACATATGCATAACGCTACGCTATCGCCCCACCTCGATCATACAGTGTCGATTCCAGTTATGAAGAGGTCGCCCTCTTCTTCCCTCTTCTCTTCTTCCCTCGTGCCACTGCAATGCTTTCCACTCGCGCGTCTTCCAACAATTGATTGATAGTTGCAATCCATTGACGACGACGATTAGACCTGAGCCTAAAAAGTAGTAATATTATTTTATTTTATTTTTCACGCTTTACAGCATGAGGCGAGCCACGATATCTTCATTCAAAATCAAAGCGGGTAAATTGGCGTGTGATTGTCTTGCCTCTTGTTGGGTTTGTACACCCGCAGGGTACTCCTACTCGGGTACACAAACAACGAGACAAAATGGCCAGACGTGACACGTGTGTCCTTGGACCAAGAGTTGTCGTCGTTGTGCAACGAGTTCTCGTTTGGTCTATCGTTTGCATGCGTGATAACTGAATCCCGGTTGGGTCGCCTGCGCAGTGTTTCAGTTCATTTTGTTCAAAATTTTACAAGAATCAAATAACGTTACTGTATTTATTTTTATACTACTGAGGCATCTCAAATATTATTTTGTATAAATGCTGAGGGGATTAGGTTTCGTACCCATAGACACCTGAGACAAAAAATTTAGGTAACAGGTTTGAGAGGGCCCCTTAAAGTACAGTGACTTGTTCGGTTATATAGTCCTTTCAAAACTTGTTGTTCACTGGAAGTTTTGAAAAGATACTTCAAGAGCGAAGTTCCAGTTTCTTTCTTTTATGTTTTAGTATATTATAAAGATTATTTTCAAAAAATAAATTAAGGTATTTATTATATAATTTTAAAGATCTTATCACTCTTTTCAAACAAAAATAATTATTAATTCAAATACAATAAGTGATTTTTAAAAAAATATTTTTTAAACTTCCAATTTTAAATCTTTAGATGTGTTACTATATTGATTCATTTCATGAAGATGATAAGATGAAATGAAGACGAGATCTCATAGAAAACAAGCACATGTTTACTCACAACTTGAAGTCAAGTATTACAAATCATGCTCATTATTTCTATGATGAGTTGCACTTACTTCTTTCAATGAATATTTACTTTTCGGATTCCAATGGATATATCTATATATTTTTCTTCTTCATTATCGAGAGCTAATATCTTCACCATGGATTTGAATATTATATCAGATAAATACAAACACTTATCTACTATATATATAGAACTTTTGATATTTTTTACTAGATGTTTACATCTACCTATTGACACATATCTAAGATGTAGTTAACATCTTTCGATGGTCGACAATTTAGAGCTTCCAACGGCAATCTATTATGTTCCAACACTACAACTTGCTAATAGTTAAATATTTTTTATTTCCAACTCTCCACAATTAAGACTTGACGTTGAAACTTTCTCCTCATAGAAAACACATATAAATACAATTGAAAATTTACATCACATCTTTTGGCGATAGAGACTTCAAGACTTTGAGTATATTACATCCCAAATTATACTATACTCACTATAATTATTAATATAATATGCTAACAGTTGATAATTTTGTGATGTAAACTCTTGACAATAGAGACTTGTAGCTGAATCCTTCTTCTTTTTTACACAAGATTTAGTATAAATATAGAATGTAGTTCACATCTTTCAATGGTAGAGACTTCCAGACATTAAAATATTATCTTCGAAATATAATTATAATATAGTAAACAATATGGTTGGTACATTTTGCACTCCGATTTTTTACGGTTGAGACTCTACGTTCAAACTTACTTCTTAGAATACTAACAAATTTCTGAAGTATTGTACGATCTTTCTGTCGTCAAGACCTAAATTATCTATCAATGTTAGACTTATGATTTACTTTCACATTATTTGATGATCAATATTTTAATAAATTATTTAGAAATAAATTTCGTTTAATATTGAACTAGAGTATCAATTGTCGATTTATTACAAGTGACTGATTAACTTATTTGTCAAAGATTTTATTTCTCACAAACATATGTGTTGAATCTTAGGTATTGAGATATAACTACACTATGATACTAACCTTGACAACGACACTTCCAACTCTCGATACCAACATTTTTCTCTCTTGATATCGAGACTATCAAATATTCAGATAATATCATTGACACTTGTATTTGTTGCATGTTGCATGTCGAGTGGCAAATCTCCTCTAAGAGCTAGGTAAATTTAAGGAGGAAAATGAAGTTTTGAGTCTTGTGCGGTTCTAGTCAGCTATCTGCTCGTACCGACCTGAACGTTGTCATGGAGAGGGTCTTTCTTGGGGAGGACGGACCTCCTGTCTGTGATTGATTGTGAGAGAGACCAAAAAGAAAATAGACTGTTGCTAGTAATCGGAACTCAAATACAGTCTCTTGTAGTTACCAAGGTCAATCAGACACTCAAATCTGTGCAGATAGGCTTTCTAAGACTAAGAAAACTTTATTCATGTCTCAATTTTACAATTAATGTCCTCAGCAATCATAATCTTTCCTTCTCTCCCTTGCGCATGTCGTCTCCTCAACTCTCTTGAATTCTCGTCAATGACCTTCGAACTCTAGTCATACGACGATTTATCTAGAAAACAAGCCCTTTGTTAAGCAGCCCTCTAACTAAGTTGGGACCTTTATGTCCTTATATGCACATTTACTTATCAAGCAGCCCCCTAGCTAAGTTGACCCCTTGTTTAATAAAACTTTCTCAACCCTCTATGTCATCTTGATGCAACTCAGATTATAAACTAAGCCATGATTTTACGGCCGAAGCCACGTCTACAAGACCACCTCATAGGGCTTACAGCCATCCCATAGCTGAATTAGGTAGAATCAAGTATCTCTGCTCTTAGATGTGCAGGACGTAGTCACACACCCAACATAGACTTCCATCCAAGAGGCCAACATGTTGAGATAGGAATCAAGAGCTAAGAGGATATGATCATAAAGACCTCTTCTTCCTAGGTGGAGACCCTTCCACTGAGATAGCTCCTGCTTCTGGTTAATAAAGCATGTACATAAGCTTACAGAACTTGCTTTTATCTCCTTTGTAAATTTTTCGTAAATTTTAAATCCTTTTGTTATCAACTATGCAAACTATCTGCAACACGACATTCACCTTCTCCAAACATGCACATCTTCTGGTGTATGCCAACCCGTCACTGATCGTCGTAATTCTCCAAGTCATCTTCGTTCTCCTCAACTGTCTCAGATAAAAACCTTATCTGCACTTGTGATCTATTCTAGGCTTAAGAACTCAACCAACTCCACTATTTCTCCTCTCTTTCTGAAAAATTTGGCTCATTTTTCACAACAAGAAACCTTAAAGGCGTACCATTTAGCTCTCGCAAAGAATAAATAGCATTCTGATGCACATCTGAGACAATGTATGGACCAAATCATCTCTTGGAAAACTTCCGAACTATAGAGTGCTAATTCTCTAATGTACTATCGTATATCAACACCCAATCCTTAACTTGTATTAGTTTCGGTCAAAGCCTATGGATCTTGTCAAACCTCTCTTTATTCTCAAGTCGAGCCGCTTTCAACTTCTGTTGTGCTTATGCAAGATCCTCTTCTCTGCATTCTAATTGTTTGATGCGAATGGAGAGAAGTTGTATGCGATCCATAGTGCCCTCCTATGGTAAGGTAGCCCAAGTAGGGAAGTCTTCTTCTGTTGGCATAATCTGCTTCTGTCCTACCATCAATTCGACAAGCATGTACCCAGTAGTAGTACAATGAGCATAAAGCAAAAAGGAGTAACCTAAGTCATTCTCTATGCATGTCGTCGTCACATGCCTTCACTAAAGCTTGAACAATCGATGGATGTCCATGTTCACTCTTGCCAATTCCTTCTAGGTCATCGTAATAATAAGCTTGAGCTTCACACCATATTGAGCAAAAAACTCCTTCATTTCTACACCACGTAATTCCCCTCTCTGCTCATAGTCTTCCTATAGATCCATATCTACAAACAATATCTTCAAGTACAAATCTACATATACATTCCGTGGTCTTTGTCCTCAGTGCTCGTTCTTCTACAAAGTTGGAGGGGTCTTCACGAGCCAAAGTCAAATATCGCATACCTCATAACTTCAGAGGCATTATCACCAAGTCATGAAGCCACTGGAAGTGAATGCAAGACAGATAAGTAGACACAATGTCATCTCTATATCGCATCTTCGAGTAAAACTGACAATGCACGCACAAATTGATAAAGTTCACAACATCTTGATACAGGTCTTTCCCAGTATTCTTCCTTCAACTTTACATAAGTAGCCCAAATCCCTTGAGTCCAACCCACAAGGTGTCATGAAACTCCTTCATTACTTGTTGCTTAACCTGTAGATCGTCCACTACTCATATGAACATCTCATCTCTTCTCTGTAGTCGTCTCCAAAGATATCCATTGCATAGAAGATAGTTGTATGCTTGTTTCTTTATCTCTCTGAACTCTACTTCACTCCATCCTTCTTGCCTCTCTAGGGAACTCAAGTAATATTCTTTTTCACGAAGTCTATCTATGTAAAACTCTTTTCTAAACAACGACTACAAGTCTGTAACATGTCTACCAACTTGACATCAAACATTCTTTCTTTCTTCTCCATCAGCTTCTGTAAACACATCATCCTCGTCTATATAAATGTCCTTGACAATATATATGTTACAACATTCTCCTTATCTTTTATATGCTTCAGCTCTGGATTCAAGCTCTTGATGTAGGCGATCCAACGTAACATCGTTATGTCCGGCATGTTTCAGCTGGATATCATACCGAGTAGAGATAGACAGTCTGTCTCTAAAACTACATGAGCACCAATAAAAAGACTCACGGTCTGTCTTCAGCGCGGTGACCACACCTCACAACTCACGCTTCACTTGAGGATAATCTCGTTGCTTGTCTGACAAGATTCTAGCCCCAAACCTGGAGATAAATCATACGTCACTCGCATCATCTTGACCAATCACCCATCCAATAGTCTTTGGACTAATATCCACTATGATAATGACATGCTTTTTCCACATCCATAGTCTACTCTTTTCACACATGTGAGGACTTTAGAGTCTCCTTCAACTTATTCATAGCCTCATGATGAATTGAAATACATACAAACCTCTTATCCTTCCTCAATTATGCATACAGAGGCTCTACAACATGAGCATAATAAGAACTGGATAAGCAGTAAAGTACACAAGCTCCGAGAAAATACCGAACCTCTGTGATATTTGTATTGTCTATTATCCTAGCTATAGCATCAACCTTCTCCGGATTTGGTCGCCTCTCAAAAGTACCACACAAATGATCAACGAGTAAAATCTCTGGCACACCAAACTTGGACTTAGCACTTGACATGGTGAGATGTACCTCTTCTAGACGAGTCAGAATATGCTCTACATCTCTGATATGATCTGCAACGAACCTCTTACATCCATTCACGAGCACTACATCATCTTTGTCTTCAACCGCGCAACCTTTTATAAGAATATCATCTAGAAATGGAATCGTAACCTCGGGTACAAACTCTCGTAATATCTTATGCATCACATTTTTCATATGAGCTATTGAGTTCGTCGTTCCTTGAGAAAGAGTACATATCTGCATCAGTTCCAAACGTATACGCATCAGATCTATATTCTCGATAGTCAACTGAAACTGATCATAGCCGAAATAAAGATCTCCAATCAAATAAATAGCTCTCTTTGCAAATGTCCCGGCTACCTCATCAATCCCAGGATCTATCCTCACATTACGAATAATCACGTTATTCGCGAGTTGTAGGTCTTGAATGAAGCACAAGGCTCTTGGCTTCTTGGATATAGTGAACGACCTGCTAGAATATGATCTCATAGACCGCTCAAGTATATCCTCATCTGTACTTTCTCTTTCAACAACTCAATGAGTTTAGACAACAAGGCACAAGAAATCTGAATTGGTTTCAGAACCCAAGCACATGAGGGATTGTGAATATAACCATATGCATTATTATTATTAAAGATAATGATGCATACATACACAACTTATCTCCTCTGCTGAAAAAGAAAATGCTTTGTCATGATTTGTTATTATTTGCTCAAAAATTGTCTTCTCAACCTCATACAGAAAATCACCCTCTCTTATCTAGAGCTCCTTCAACGTTTTCTCAATAAACTGATGCCCTACTCGTCTATCGTACTTGTTGTTGCGAGTTAGCAACAGCAAGTACAGTTATCGGCTTCACTTTCTTCAGTACAAGTTTGTACGTTGTATGGACTTCTGCCTCCTGAAGAAATGTACACCAACAAAATGCATCCCTTCTCTCACTCTTCTACATCAAATGGAGAAAGAACCACAAACACGTAATAATCTCCTCATACATTTGTCAACAGTGGATGAGGATCACCATCATAACATCTTTCTCTTCCATCAATCTGCTTATACTGTCCGACCAACTAGCAACTGACTGTATAGACACAAACTCTTCAAATAAGCTTGAAACTACATCACTTTCATGTAGAATCCTTGCACGCCATACCTCTAACACTTGTTTCACCATCCATTTTTTATATTTTCTTCCATATCCTCAACTCTTGTAAACTGACTCTACCCATCGCTCTCAAACATCAACAATCTAGACTGCCAACTATGTACACTATCTATGTCTTTAAACTCTTGTACATGTTTCTCATCTTATTCTTCCACCTTTTGTACTAACTCTGACGGGATCTTAACCCTTGTCATCCCGCTCCACAGGAGTGGACTGCAAAAATCCTTATATCTCTTTCTCTGAGAATCTCTAAGGATTTGTCGGTTCCGCTCATGTCTTGAGTAAACAGTTAAAAGCTATACTGAATACTTGTCATCAAGACTTTGAATAGCGGTAATGTAAAGTTGACCCAGTATGATAAGATAAGAAGCAGATGACGTTACAAGAAAATGTTGTTCAACCTCTACATCTCCAATCCTTACGTGCATATTTGGACAAGCTTCGTATAACTCACTCTCTTGATTGTTTGTAGCATGAAGTACCCAACCATGATTTTTTTTATTGGTCATTGTCCTTTCTCATACACCTCCTTTGAAATAATCTAGATTCTTGACCCATGATCCACAAGTGTAGATACCGATTTAGAAAGCCCTCCAAGTCGAACTTGCATCTCTGTTCTTGCACGTGCATAATGCCTCTGTCTGAAGTCACTATCTGTGCTTGACTTTTCTTCCTCGGATTCATCATCTTCATTCTCACAACAGAGAGACCAGCAACTCATGCTTCATACTCGGCATCTCCGAATCCATCAATCCCAATAGCATCCACCACTCCAACCATGATATCAGTTATCAACTCATTAAACTCTCTTTTTGAAATACCAAGTGCCACACGAAGAGAAAACTCAACTCCAACATCTACAATGCACTGCTCCAAAACAATACGCAAGTCTGTTGCTATTTCGGTGACAGCAGTCAACTTGTAAGTTGGAGCATTCTCCTTCTCTTGTGCTGTAAACCTCTTTCTCCATACATGATCAGTAGCAATTGGCCTCCTATGACGAATCTTGTATACCTTCCATAAGATCTACTGCAGGTGGTGGAACTATAGAGATAGAAGGTGTATCCTTTGCAGTGGGAAATCTACTTGTTGGTATAGATCCAGATGGCAATGGTTTCTTTGTTCTTCTCCTCATAACTCTTCTGAAGATCACTGTCATCAAATGCTACTGCATCTAGATAAAAATCATCTCGTCGTTTTTTGTTTTTTATAATTGCATCTTGTTCACTGCTTGCTCCCAAAAATGCTTGAACAAAAGTTGCATTTACATGGTTCCTCCATCCTGTAGCTCTCCTAATACTTTCTGCAGCTCTCTTCATCATTCAACTGAAACTCCAGCAGCTTGCTCAACCATAGTTGGATTAGAGCGCACTTCAACTTTTCTTGTATATACATCAACTTCTACAGAGCCCGCAATCATTGTTATAGTGTTCACACCGGTAAGTGCTGGAAGCAAACCCCTCATCCCCCTCCTCTTTCAAAGTGCATGTTCAGAGGTTGCAGAGTTGTGCTTAGATGAAACATGTTGTTCTGATAGTTGACCACGTCCTCTCGCAAAACAATCACTAAGTCTTGGCAATCCCCTCTGAGATGTTCTGGACTATCATACCAAATACATCTCCTGGTAAAGGTACCCCTACAAGTCGAGCACTTGGCACTGTTGGTCGTTGATCTCTCTTCAGATCTGCCATCTGAACTCTTAAATCTCTCAATTGTTCAGTCAACTCTTCAATCAGGTTATGTTGATTTTGATTCTCAACAAGTCATTGTCTATGACCTCTCTATGCTGGAACAAGCACTACATGTGCTTAATGTGCACATGTGCTACATGTGCAGAATCACAAAAGTACTAGGAGAACTATAGAGGGAACTATTGAGACTTGAGGAACCACTCGTTGTTCAGACAAAGTCGTTATATCTAGTTGTCCAGCTGTTGCCATCCTACCACGGCATTGTCTTGCAAGAGTAAATATTACTTCTTCCACTCTTCTCCAATCAGATGTAACTCCCCTTCTGTTCCACAATCGGCTAACATAAAACAAAGTCAATCTGCTGTAAATTCATCCATAGTCTCCACGAACAACTCTATCTTTCTAACATCCAGCGTCAACTTTTCTAGACTAGAAAAGAGAGTACCTCTTATTGTACTCATGGATCAACTCATTCAGTCTCATGGTACGTCCATGCTGACGCTCTATCCAATCAAGAAATGTCCTCTTGATGACACTATCAAAATCTTCTTCTAGAAATTCTTTCCTCGACGCACGTTCAAAAAGAGTCCATCCTCCTAGATGTCTCCTCTGTATACTTCTTACTTTCTCTCTTGGTTCAAGAACACCAGTCAACTGAGCAGCAACACTATAAGACGACAGCACTATGATCCATCACTCAATCTAGCAAACTATCCAAATCAATCACTAAAAGATTCGCAATGGAAGCACCAGATGTGATGGAGAGAGTCTTTCTTGGGGAAGACGGACATCTTGCATGTGATTGATTTTGAGAGCGACCAAAAGAAAAACAGACTGTTGTCACTAATCATAGCTCAAATACAATCTCTTGTAGCTACAAAGGTCAATCAGACACTTAAATCTATGCAAATAGGCTTTCTAAGACTCAAAAAACTTTATTCACATTCTCAGTTTTACAATTAATGTCTCTAGCGATCACAATATTCCCTTCTCTCTCTTGCGCACGTCGTCTCCTCAACTCTCTTGAGTTCTCATCAATGTCCTCCGATAATTTACATAGAAAACAAGCCTAGTGCTAAGCAGCCCTCTAACTAAGCTGAGGCCTTTATGTCTTAGACAACAAGTCCCTTGCTAAGCAGCCCCTAACTAAGCTAGGGCCTTTATGTCCTTATACGCATATTTACTTATCAAGTAGCCCCCTAGCTAAGTTGACTCCTTGTTTAATAAAAATTGCTCAACCCTCTATGCCATCTTGATGCAACCCAAATTATGAACTAGGTCATGATTTTATGACCAAAACCACAGTTACTAGACCACCCCACAAGACTTACAGCCCTTTCATAGTTGAATCAAGTATCTCTCAACTCATAATCTCGGTTGCATGCGAAGGCTTAGGTCAAGAAGCCCACGTTTAAGGAGGATACCAATCTTCCACCTCTGCACAGCTACAAGATCACCCTACAAGGCTTACAGCCCTCCCATAGCTGAATCAAGTATCTCTCACCTCATAATCTTGGTTGCATGCCGAAGCTTAGGCGAAGAAGCTTACGTTTAAAGAGGATTCCAGTCCTCCGTCTTTATATATGTGAGACGTAACCACACACCCAACATAGAATTCCATCCAGGAGGTCAACATGCTGAAATAGGAATCAAGAGCTAGGAGGATTTGATCCAAGGATCTCTTTTTCTTAAGTAGGCGTCTTTTCTGCTGAGGTGGCTCCTACTTCTATTTAATCAAGTAAAGAAACATGTACATAAGCTTACAGAACTTGCTTCTATTTCTTTTGTTAACTTTCCGGGTGTTATTTTCACTATACATCTCTGTTCTAGTAACGAAAGAAACCATACTATACTACTCAAGAAGACCTACACAATGGTGTCATCAGATAATGAATCCAAGCCACCAACGGAAAACGATAGAGTTTTCTCTTTTGTCACTTTCTTGGACTGAAAATGATCTAAACATCTATGTATAACCTTGTTCTGCATAAATGAAAACACGTGCATGTTCTAATAAGAAAAGCTTCCACTTGGTACATTCATGACTTTTTAGTAGTTCTTTGGAATATAAGCTAAGGGGCAGCTTGTCTAGCTTGGCCCTAACTTAGCACCTGTCGAGCTTAACAAGCTCTAGGGCAGCTTCTTTTACAACTAAGTACACAGTGGTAGAAAAATCCTTTTGTTATCATCTTTCACAGTAACACACAAGAAAACGAAAAGATGCTTGAAAGTAATAATATTAAGATCGAATCGTAGAGATGCAAGTAAATCTCATCCAAATACAGTTACCAAGTAACAAAAGTGATTCTTTATAGTTGTTTTTTATTCTCATGGACAAACATCATTACCGGTAGAGTTCAAACTCAAGTCTATCCAACAAGAGAGAGTCGATAAACCTGACAACAAATATAACAAATACTAAACAGCTCAAGGACCTCAAGAACAGATAAAAAATAAGGATACAGAGCCACGGATAATAAATCTTCACATAGAAGTACTGTAAAAGTGCTACTAAGTAATTTCTATCACCATAAATGTTAAGTATCTTCGCACTAAGTTATCTTCACTTCTAGTGTTCTCGAAAATTTTGACAAAGAACTATCTTTTTCCGCCGAAGTATGAATAATACTTCTTCCGAATTACTTCTTAAGAAGAACTTCACATCGTCCAAAGTACTTCACTTTAAAATTACTTCATAGTAAACTAACTTCGAAGTTGCTAGTTTTTCTCAATCTTCACCCTAAATTTCAGATGCAAATGACGGAGGACTTCGTCACCCAGTCTAACTCCTACCACAACACACTCCGCAACTTCGTAGATAAAACTCTGAAGAACACAAGTATACTCTGGCTCCGTAAACTTTAGACAACACAAAATTTAAATAACAAAATAACAATGAAAGGGGTCTCAAGTACAAACAACAGAACACATATATACTACTTCGTCCAAACACTACAGATCTAATTTCCTAATGAGTAGGAAGAGCATCTGCAGAGACCAACGAAGGTTCTGCATCCAAAATGACATCAGGAACAACACCGGAGCCTAACACTAACTCCATAACTATTGCACTAACCAAAAATTCCATGGTTGCTCTAATCTCTCGAAGTTCTCACACTATTATCTATCCTAACCTAACTATTCGATTCTTTGTCAAAGAATCTTCTACATCCTTCGCTGCTGACTCTTGCATAATCTGCCAAAGAAGATCGAACTCCGAAGTATCCAAATCCGTCACAAACTAGTTCTTTAACGTCGCCTCAGTCTGTTGCAAAGAAGCGTTGATTGTTCTTCGACCGAAGTACACTCAACTTCAATTCCTCTGCTTCTTTCGTCATTTCCGCAACAACATCTTGGCATCGATCTCGTTGAAATCTCATCTCCGTTAATTCCTTCTTCACCAAAGATAATATCATCTCGTGTTCTTTCTTCAGCTCATACTTCTGCCAAAGTAAGTCATCTCGCTCCGAAGTAAACTGACGTACTTCTTCATTTTTTGTTGTGACTTTTCTCTTCGTCGTTATAATAACAGTCCATAAATTCTTCTTCTCCTCTTGTCAATTACCTCGGCCGAAATTCAACGTATGTATGAGCTTTGCTAAATTTAATTGTCTTTCGACCATCTGATCGTACATCTCATAATTATCCTCATAATTATCCTTAGAGCTAAGAGTAACGGCACTACAACCTCCTGCAAGTATTTCACCGAAATACTCAATCGATGCACATTCTCAATTGAAGAAGAAATTACGTGTATCTCTTCCTTCTTCTTTTCGACTGGTGTGGTGTGTCTTTGGTCTCCACGCCGACTTTGTCATTATCGAACTCTTCAGTGCACTCGTATGCTTTCTCTTCATCTTCTTCCTTGAAGTAGATAGTGCTGATCTTGGCGTTTCTCCTAATACTTTTCTTCGTCCACTTCTTTGCATTAGTGATGCGACTTCTTCAATCTTCTCAACTTCGTTCAAATCGAAGATCTCTAACTCCCTTAGAACTTTGCTGGTAGCAACTTCGTCAAACAGTTGCTCCATCGGTACTTCTCTCTTAGATGTCAATTCGATCATAAATTCATCTTCTTCGAGATGATCCATAAAATCCAACTTCTTCTTATCTTTCTCGGTGATCAACCCCATCCTCATGTAAAACACTGACACAAAAACGCCGATGTATACCATATCATCTTCGGCCCAAAGCTTATGTACATAATGATGAAGAATCCTCGTCCAATGTGCTTTCTTACCGGTGAAGAAGATCTGCTAGTTTGACAGGTAGGTGGTCCACTTTGGCCAAAATATCACCATGATCGCGTCGACTACTTCATGCTTCTTTGAGTTGAGGAAATCTCTTGTTCGATAATCATTCTTCCTTTGAGACAACTCCTTGAACAATCGAGAAAACTCCACACGGCCTCCACCAGTGCATGTATGAAATATTATCGAACATCATCTCTCCCTCCTTGCCTGCTTCGTCAACTCCTAGCACGAAGTTCTAGTTCTCCTCAATCTAGTTCCTTGGTCTCGCCTAAGGTTCCTCTGAAGGATGTTCTCGACAGACCCGAAGTTCCTGAACCAACTTCAAAGACACCATCGACCATCATGGCAGCAAGAAGAAAGATAACTCCATATCCTCGAGGTCCTTCTCGTACCTTCAAAGTCCTACATAGTTCACATCTGGAGTCCGAAGCTGTGGTGATTTCGCAGTCTATATCTCGTGCATCTAGGAAATACGAAGAAGTAACGAAGTACAAAGAATGAAACAATGAAGTACAAAGATGAAGAAACTTGTTGAAGAACTTCCTCACAGATAATTACTCTCTTCAAACAATCTTCGCCGAAGATCAACTTCTTCGTTGATTTCTCTCTCTCATTCTCTCTGCCTTCTCTAACACTATAGACATGATACGACAAATGACTTAATCAACCGCTCTTATATATCTCTACGGCTTCGTCACACATGCCGCAATTAAGGTTTTCTCAATCCGTTGAAGTTCTTCGTCGACCGAAGTACAAAGAAGTCATTTCTCATTGACTTCGTCGATTCTTCAATCCTTAGTAACTTCGTCATTCAGACTCTGTTAGAAAGCTTTTCGTCCAAAGAATCCATCCATGAGAAACTTCCGTCCAAATTGACTTCGCAACTTCATATGATTCCTCAAGAGTTGATCGTCTTCACTAAATTTCTAATTAACACTACTCTACTTCTATATTCTATCTTATACTACCTATTCTTCTTATTTACTCTACCACTAATGAATTAATTAACAAAAACGAAAAATCAAAGCTTCACATTCACTGACAAATCATGCAACACGATAACGTGATCATGGCCGAGCTACCAGACCTCACTCTATGAGGAATGTGAAGTTCAATCTTGCTTAGTGCTTGTGCTTAGGCTACATATCGATAGAGGAGGGTGTTGTCGTGAAGTCTTGTCTATTATTATAGTAGAATTAGAGTCAATGTGATTTGTCTAACGAACGTGATGTATGGTCGAATACTGAAGATTTCATTGTAGAACGGTGGTGTGTCGTGGATCGGCCTCACAGTGAAACATGGAGAGCACAGACACATATTTCTGCAAACTTGTTCTCTGAGTAGCTCAAAATTACTTTCTAGATCGTCGTGAACGGAGCTACAAGGAAGAAGTTACGGTGTTTGGAAGATTTAAGATTTTGATCGTCAGAAATGCTGACTTGACATTTGCTGATGGGGCAGCTGAAGAGAACATGGTCATAAAAGGCTGACCGAGCATTGACACGTAATAGTGCAACGTTGGCAGTTCGTGCTGACATGGCATGTGACTGTGATGTAGCACTTATGACTAGGACGAGATGCTAATGTGATAAGTGCCAATGAGGCAGACTACAGACATGTTGCTACTGACTGTGATTGCTGCTAGGGTTGAGGTGGTGACACACAAGGACAACATGTGACACGCATACGGCGTGCATTTCTGCCGCTTGGTGACTCTTGGCAGTGACACGTGGCTCGAGGTGTATAGAAGGAGACAACTTCTCAAAAAGTATATAAACCAACAAGTTTACCAAAAATCAGTTGGAGGTTTTTGGGATTTTATGCCGTCAGATTGTCAATTTTTGGGTCAAAATTTTAGAAACAATTTGGGTGCGGGTTGGTTGGAACGGGTCGAGTCATTTTTGTCTTGAGAATAAGAAGTTGATAGTGAACTAATTTTGCTTCAAAGTAGATCTTTGCTAGGTTGGGTGACGTCAGATCAGTTGGGTTAGCCGAGTTGGCAGTAATCTACTTTCACTCAACAGGTAGATCCCCGTGAGATTTGTGAAGGGAAGGGGTCAGACGTCTTCAGAAGACCATAGCATTTGTCGCAAGTGTTCGTTTTGAGCGATTTGTGTTTTTTCGAAAGCTCTTGATGAGTGTTATCACACCATGTATTCAAACTTTTGAGTCATTTTGGGGACAAAGTTGAAAGGATCTACCTTTTGCACGAAAGTAGATTACCGCAACATTTTTATATTTGAAGGAGTAGTCAACTTTGACATACTGTAGCGCGGCGTATGAATGTCTGTTTTTTCGATTTTGATGATGTCAGAAAGCTCTCATCGAGGACTATCTGCCTAGTTTCTCAGATCAGACTTTTGGTTTACTTGGGAACACTCGCAGTGATCTACTTTCGCTCGACAGTAGATTTTTGCAAAGTTTCGGATTTGTGGGGTTACTTTGGTTTCTGAAGGGTACAACTTTTGATAAGAAGCTCCGGTTTTGGGAATTCTGGATAGCGCTTTGAAGAGATTTTTGGTGGCTTCTCAACCAATTGGACGGAAATAGATTTAGGAAAACTGATTTTACTTCTTGAACCCGAAAGGGTTGTTTGTACATTTTGTCTATATCGTAACGTGAAGAAAAAAGTGTTAAAAAATCAATTCTTTGTGTAGGTTTACATACGCTTCTTTCACTCTTAGTAAATTTTTCTCCACAGTCAAGTACCCCGTGTATACCTGGACACACTTCATACAACGTGCAACACAACAACAGACATACAATGTGTAACGCAATGGTTTCATAAGCAGTCACTATGATCATAAATTGAGAAATGCGGTGCATATTGTTGATCATTGATACATACACGTAGATACTAAAGATCCATAGACCTTATCTAGAACGTGGTTTTCTGCAGGTTATTCGCTATCAGAGACAACCGCTTTTCTCCTTTGTGAATACTATGTTCATTATTTCTATCATTTTGATGATCATGATCGTGGCGATACAAGCTGTTAATATCCATAACGTCGCAACATATCATAACAATTTCAAAGATTCTTGAATTATATGTCATGAATAATAGATACTCGTAAACCAGATTGCACTCGTGGAGTTGATGAGTGATCAGAACCGAGCAAGCTCTCATTTCAAAAGTGAGAGAATAAAAAAAATCATACTGTAACTTCGTGGAATCTTTGATCATTGTTGTATCGTGGATCGGCTATGATGTGAAACCAAGGTCTTGAGAATATTGTTTTCTCAACTTACTACAAACATGGGCTTCACAATAGCATTGGATACGTCTTGTCCAGGAGACCAAAATTGTTATTGTTTCCTTTGCGAATAGATCCAAGAGGAGGGATTTACAGACAATTTCATTTTAAAGATTTTGAGACATCCTGACTTGACATTACAGATCGAGTGCTGACATGGAACTTTTCTGGCATGATAGAAATAAAAAAATATGCTATGGAAAGTTAACATGTGTCACTTTTATTGACATGTGTCACTCTTTTATGACATGACACTTTTTGCACGATGATGATTGGACTCATTTGATGATGTGGTAGTGAGAAATGACATGACGGTGACATGTGTTTATGCATGTTGAGCTGGTGGTGACACAACGCTGATGTGACATTATTGTGGATAAGGATGACATGACGAATGCTGACTAGATGGATGTCAAAGTGGGTTGAGTTGCTGATGTGACAATGTAGATGTGTGACAAGTTGCGTCCTACATGGATGCTATGTGACAACATGCATGTGAACGTGTGATGGAATATGGAGACGCAAGTGGATCTAGGTAGGTTGTTTGTTAGGAAAAGTCAGATTAGAAACATCTTTAAGTTCTTGACAAGTGTACTTTGGTACGTATCTCGAAGTTTATCATAGAGAGAAGAGGGAGAAACAAACCTTGAGCATAACTTCTTATACAATGGTCTGTTGGAGACGTCTTGGATATCATCAGAATCGACGTTCCGAGTGGAAAAAGTTGGAAACTGAAATAAAATAAAATGGATAATATTCTAGCAAAGCATCGTGAAGTTGAACGGTAGGAAAAGACACAAGAAAAAAGAATTGAAATCTTGAAAGTTGAAGTGACGTAATTGTTGGTAGAGAGGTCCGTGCTAGAATATTCAGTAATTCACATCTTCTCAGTAAGATACCTATAGGTGCTTGCCCTCCAAATTGGCAGAAAAATGTGCTCTAACTCAAATACGCAATATAAGCCTCTGGTCTCTCTTGAATCCAAAAATATATAATACTTCTAATTAAAATAATGCTTCATCCACTTCACTATTCGAGCTCTTATAGAACAATACAGACTTGTAGCACTGATACCATGTTAATAAAGTAAAACAGAGATCAAAATAACATCATATCCCAAGAGGGACCTTATATAGTCCTCGAGGGTGTCTCAACAATACTCATCTAAGGAACCTAAAAAGACTACAACTATAACTGACGTAACTACATAGATATGACAGGAGTCTTTTGAGTTACCAAGATGATTTATGACTAGACTAGCTGTCACTATCAACTATGTAGTTAAGCTTAATTGTATCCTTAACAAGGCCTTCCCTCAATTCGTTATGTGCAACTACTACGAAAAGCTTGAAATATCATCGACTCTCGTCTTGAAAATCAGGCTCTTATACTCTATAATGGAGTCTACATACATGACCCTCTTACTCGAATATTAACAGTTAATATCATCAATGAAAAGGACCTATTATTGTGAGACTCCTTCCGCGCTCGATTTTCTTAACTAAAATTTTCTCAAAGTCAGTTTTGGTACCTGGTAAGACATATCTTCGCACAACATATACAATTTCAATTTCTACCCACAAGCGTAGAAAGCCTATCGTACAAAAACTCAAAATAAAACTTGTAGGTCTCAGAGGACACTCTTTTCTGATTTTAGGGTCTACCTCATCATCATATGGGGCCGATTGGTGACAAAGCATATGAGTCATATGTCTCAAGAAGCACTCCTAGGAGGAGAGTTTCAATTGTCACTCTGAGGTGAAGGTGGCTTTTGATTGTCACCGTGGGATGGTGCAACCTTTGTAAGAGCAAAAGCTCCATGGTGAAAATAGCAAACAAAAGAAAATAGGTTGCTGGAAAACTTGAACCTCAACGTGTTTTTTTTTCAAATCAAGCTCACATCATATGATGCTCAAATAGTTCAAACATGGATTTACTTTCATCCGGTTCATTTTGTTGTGTATTTCATTCTCATCTCAGCGTGGAATTATCATCTCGTGGACCAACTATCTTATAAAACAAAGGTCATGGGAAAAATATTTTTCCAAGACAAACAAGTTATGACTAATTGAACTCTTATGGTTTTGGACTCCTGATGGATCGGCAGACCGCCGAACAGTATAAATAACAATAAGTTGTTATTCAGTTTGTTATTTATTTTGACAATAGACCTTGGTATGACAATTAAAAAGTTGTTATCTAGAGAGTAGCACCTGCTGACAGGCCACCAGCAACAGACGGTCGGCAGGTAAATGATAAATGACAACAAGTTATTATTTATAGATCATCGACAAGCGGACCGTCAAGAAACAAATGATAAATGACAAGAAGTTGTTATTTAGAGAGGATTACGAACAGACTGCTATCAGACTGGCACCGATGAAAAAGACAAATGACGACAAAGTGTTATTAACGGAGGATCATAGATGAACGGATCACACTATGAAGAATGGAAAATAGTAGTATGTTGTTATTTATCATTGAGTGACAAAAATCACAAGATATTTTTATTTCACAAATATATATGTGATAAATCACTGAGCTTTTTGGGTGCTCTATTAGTTTTTGGGAGGTTTTACAGGCAACAGGTCAGCTTGGATGATTTTGAGAGACGTGCGCATTGTGACGGATAATGCTAAGGGGTTGGTTTGAACGTATGAGCTAACGATGGAGATTTTGGGAGACTGGGGAATACAAGACAAGCGCGCAAGACGTCATTGGATTCAGATTTGTGCAAGCTACGAACTGGATCATACGGTTTGTGCAAAGGTGGATCGAGAGTTGAGATCTGGATGAAATTGAGACGCAAGGAGGGAGGATTAGGTGCTTCAGTTCTTTTGTGAAGGAGAGTTGGATTGTTTCGGAGTCCAAACTTGTTGTCCTTCGATCCATCGAGATCAGAACATCGAATTCTACAAGAAATTGAAGATGATGCAGATTTTCATCACACGGATTAGGAGTTCTGGGTGAAATTGGCTGCACAATTGGGAGCGAATTCAAGGAACCCACCATCCAGAAGACATGAACAAAGCTTCTGCACTCAAATCCACAATCTGTTCCCCGAGAAGAAGTCACAATGGTATCTAATCAAATATCTATTAGACGAGAGAGCTCATGAACTCCTTCATTTGACTGTTTGGTTGAGGATCTGGATGTTATGATTGTTTCTGGTCATCCAACATTTATGCATCTCATGTCAACTCACTTTATGTGCAAGATGACTACGTCTGAACTTTCTTCTATGCTTGTACTCTTTCACTTATTAATGGATGTGAGAATCTAGAAGATTTAACTTCCAGTTTTGACTATAGGATCCATCTGTTACTCCTGAAGCAACCTGATCTGCTTACTAGTATAAGGGACTAACCGCAACTGCATAGTCAATTTTGATTATCATAAATTATTGTTAAAACTATCATACTCCGACTCGGTCAAACTGTAGTCATTTTTATCAGTTTTCAACCCCGCACATGCAGGTCTGAAATCTACATACCCTTTCTACCTACAGGACAGACATTTCACGTGTTTTGAGAATGAAAATTTTCAATTTCTTTTTGAGACCATGTTCTCCTAAGACCTGTCTTGTGAAACGGTAGATTATGTAAGAGACACTACCCAAGCCCACTGAAACTGGAAACTCTCTCATAGTCTGGGCTGCACATTTATTACCAACCCTTTTCACAAGGTTCAGAAACTGAAAATACAATCTTAAAACTGCAGTTGCCGCTACGCTCTAAGTTTCAATATCATCTAGTGCGAACAACAACATTCACCAGCAAACAAGCAAGTGGTGGATGCGAGATGGGTAACCCAATGTAGAAATTCAGACTATCCGGATCGATAAGAGCAAGGTAGACAACGATAAGCTTAATCTCAGAGCAAGATATTTTTTTATATATTCAAATTTCAGAATGTTACTCTTTGAACTCAAAAGCATTTAAGATATACTTGTAATTTGAACCAATTGGCAATTGTAATAGAAATTAGGGCCGCTACAAGTTTGTCGTCTTGTATGACTCCGCATGGTATCTGCTCAGGCTACCAGGAGAGTAAAGACCATGGTCATCAGAGCTTGCCCTTACGTCACTCCACCGTAGCGAGTGACGATGCAACAAGAGTCAAGACCGCTTCGTGGTTTATGTAATCAAACGTTGTATAGAAGTAATTGCTTTCTTATTTTTTAAAGAAGAAAATGAAAATTTTGAGTGTGAGTCGTGAGGGTCACATCTCGAACTTGACGTAACTTGATCCAAATATGCATCCCAAGGCAGTGTCGGACAGACGTTGTAGAAGAAGATAACCGTAAGGAACGGAAGCTATATACTTTAACAGGTTTGGTGGAAGCGATCGCTAGATTTAATGTTTGAAAAAAATTAAATTCAAAGACTAGGACCTGGCGGCTTTTGTTTTGAGAAATAACTTGTAAAGGAAGTACATATTGCACCAGACTGCTGATAAACAAACATTAATTGGTCCATAATTTATTACCTAAGATAGAAAAGTTAGGTAATAAATTATATGGAGTGTGCCATCCTCTTCCATATTGGAAGAGGATGAATATCCATACATGAATCCAAAGTTGATTGCATCCCAACCGCATTCTAGGAAGAACGTGTGGATGAAGACCGGCATTAGAATAGGGAGAAAACCATTTGACGCTATTGGTTGTGTTTTTACTTCCATTGTCTCATGTGATATATTTTTTCAGAAAAAACTTACTTTTCCTCGAACAGGCGTTATGTATGCTTCTTATACTTGGTAAAATCCTCTTAATCTGCATATTGTACTTGCATAAAATTTGAGGAATGTTTTCCCTTTTTTGCTATTTGAAGATATATAAATAAATAAATATATTATATTATATTGATTTTTAAAATATTAAATAATGCGCAAAATGAGAGCTGCAAGCAAATCCAAACATAACTCATAACACATGAACACGCGATTCTGGAACTACAAGACCAAGAGTTTGATATGATATCGGTTTATGAGAGAAAGTAATTTGTTACCTAACTCTTAGGTACTAAACTAATGAACATGTTTTCTTCTCCCTTTGAAGATGGAGAAAGTGAACATATATGCCTGCGTCCCAAACATGATTCAGCTGGTAATCCTTTTCTAGTCATTTTATATGATTAAATAAGAGACGTGATCTCTTTGGATGACCCTCTTCCTACTGTGGTAGATCAAAGATTTTAAATTATGCTTGCTAAGAGTTTCAAAGCACGGGCTTTAGTTTCTCAAAAAATTATCTTTGATCTTTATAGTTTGTAATTATAAAATTATAAACTATAGAGGTCAATATTTTTTGACCATAATTTTATGCTTGATATATATCATGTTTTATATAAAACGACCATAATATATATAGAGAGAGAAGAACCATAATTCAAACCTAGAAAGATCAAAGATTCGTTTGAAAAATTAAAGGATATGCTCTGAAACTCTTCAAAGGTTCTGATATATTTCTTATAGAGTCTATTCATTCGGATAAAATAAAATAAGAAACCGGAGTATATAGTTTATTATAAATTCTCAAGAATTCTCATCTCAGACAACCAAAACCGGAGTATATACTTGATTATAAATTTAACTTTCTATATTTTCATGAGTTTGATAATTTATATTAACGATATTCTTCAATCAAGTGAGCCACAAAACAATGGTGGGTCGGTACAATCTCTGGAGAGACACTTGTATCTTAACACTTCTTTAACGTGATCTAGAACAAACTGGAGATCGGATAATCTATTGAATCGATTAATATAAATTTGTCGGACAAAAAATTATAGCAAACGACTAGAAGGTGAATGGATATTCGAGATTGAAAAATGATCAAATTAATCCGGGATTGGTTTCAAAGATTAAAAAGAAAGAAACTCCCGGAAGTATTAGAGGAATATGTCGCCAAAGATTTTCAGTATCTACTCAGTTGTTGTATATATATATTTATATATATGCAAAGCGGGAAAAAAATAATAATTTGTTAAACAAACAAATTTAAGAAAAACAGGGTTGGAAACATGGAACAATGAATCACTTTAAATTTTTGAAAGATCTAATACTAGTGTTCATATAAATGCAATAGAACCTTAGGCTAATTGAAAATTCCACAAAGGCATCTCTTCTATCAGTATATATACTCTATAATATGCTTGTTCATTTTCATTCAAATATAAACCTTTATTATTATGTGTATTATTAAATAAAGCTTCTAAGATTCTAAGAATACTGATGACTCTTAGGTTGAAAGTCAGAAATTCTTTCTCTAAATTAATTTAATCATGCAAGACAATGAATTATTCAAATCTCATAAAACTATTGACAAAAGATATTGAGAAATCTAGGAATTAGTATGTTATTAGTTCCACAAAGCCATGAACAAAACCTTCAAATTTTTCCACTGATTCTTTTACGAAGATACAAAATATCACAGCATAAAAGAATAATAGTAAGTATGTAATATAGGGTTTGGTTTTCACGTACTACAAAGAATTGACTCAAGAAGTAACGAACCAAGGGAGTATACAACATGGAATCTCGAAGGTCAACGATTGGTGAGTTTATAACCTCGCGAGGTCCACGATGAGAAGAGAGCTCATGGAATTCACTAAGATAGTTTCTTATAAATATGATAAGCAAAACTATAAAAATAGCATTTTAAAAATGTTCTAACATAATTCCAAACAAATGATGAAACTGAAATAGGATATTTTTCTTAAATACAGAAAATGAGGTTTTTTTAAAACGATATGGTTATTTGGTTCTAACAAATAATATTTAAAACTAAAAAATATATTTTTAGAACAATAGGGGTACTAAAATACATCTTGACTTGTGGGGGATATCTCCAAAATACAAAAAGTATTCCCACCAATGATAAGTAAGACGAGTAAAAGACATGGAACGTGAAGGTCAACAATTGCTGAACTTGTGTCCATGACAAGGTCCACGAAGGAAAGGAGACGTATCTATGCGAGATTGAGAGTAGTGAGGTGGACTGTTTACAGAGAATCCTCTTAATCAATAGATTAGAGATACCGAATATAATTGCAACATAAACCGATATCTTTCAAGTCTCATTGGTGTCAATAATTATCTTGGGAACCTTCAGTGATCCAAAGCAATGTGTATGTCTGGAGAGCTACTTGGATAGTTGTATATGCTTGGTTCATAAATTTGCAGTACAGGTCTGTATCAACCAACCGGATCAGCGTTGTACAAGTCAAATACTCAATTACTTAGTGATGGAGAGGAAGGTATGTTTGGGTACCCATAAACTAGTTAGTGTATCTGTAAGCAAACATCGATATCGGGGAGGCTAACAAATGCTCATTCCATGAATTCAACAAAACAAATCAGCCATAATCATCACGTTACTACGAGACTCTGACTTGCTAAGATGAATCATGACTGCGGTGTCAAACTCAAATATCATGAGATTTTCTTGTTGTGCCAGAGCTGGCAGATCGTGCTACAACATCTAGTGCAACATGCAGAGCTCTAGGCAATGTTACACAAAGACTGTACGACTCGCTGGAGACACTGGGGACGAACTGGAGCTACTTTTTACACCAAGACTGGAGGTCTAGTAGCTTGGATTTCATCATCACTTGGAGAGTACCTTTCAGAAGGTACTCTCCAAGTTTTCAGTGTCTCTTTTATCTATGGAGGTGAGGTGTCTATTCTACGGATGAGGGTAAACGATTTCTACTGCATTGTCGATCTTTGTGAAGCCTTAGGTCTTTTCTTCATAATTCAACTATGAGACTTTCGTGGAGAAATAAACGAATGTTCAAATTATAAGCTTGAGAAAAACCATCTCGTCCTCTCATATCTAGATAAATCATAATGGAACAAACTTTCAAAGCAAAAAAGAATCGTACCAAATTTGGTTACACCCATCGTCCTTGTTTTTGCCATGTAACTGGCAAGCAGAGTCGTCCATAATCCAGTTGATAGAATGAGCCTTTCTCTTCAAAAGCATCGCGAAGGTCCGCAGAAGAACAACCATTCTTGTTAAGAATCTCCCGGTATGAACGAGAACCTTCGTCCGCTGTTTTCGAGGGGAAAAATGGAATCTTGGTGTACTTGAGTGTCTGTTTCGGTTCTCACGAGAAACCTGTCACTCTAGTCACGTGGAAGCTTCAAAGTTGTTTCTTCTAGAACAGGAGCGAGTGGCGTAAAAATAGATCCGAGCCCCACGAACCCAGGGTAGTGAGTGAGGGGGATTTAGAGTGCAGCTCCTAGACCAGCCGGCTGGCCATGGCCACGTCCAACTGACAGACAGAAAGGCCAGAGAACGAGAAAACATCGTGAGATATAGAGTTTTAGACCCGAATGTAGAGCATTATAGTGACGGGAACCATCTAGACAACAGGCAGGAAAGACAGAACACATATGGTGCGCATGGAGCCAACCGGCAGGCAATGGGCAGCTGGATGAGATCCTAGACGACAAGCAACCTCTACCACTACGCTCCAGAATTCTTATGCTCCAATCTTCCAGGTCACTACTAAGTCTAAGTTTGTGGTGCAGGTAGTTTCCAGTTCATTTCCGGTGTCTGTCATTTCCTCAAAGATTCTTGTCACCGCCTTTTCAGTTGCAGCTTGAACTCGACTTGCTGAATATAACCATCACCTAAAAGTAGAAAATGTTTGTTACCCTTCCGTTCCCATCCGATCCAATTGAAAGCTTCTAAATGATTAATGAACGAGAGATGGGGGTAGGTCCGAAGATGTATTTTCGGAAGGGCATGTATGACCAACCGCAGAAACCTGCATTTCTAAAAGTGCATTTGTAAGATTTGATATAAATAAGAGATGACTTTATTCAAAACATTAATGTAATACTTATTTGGAAAAAATATTAAATAATACACTAAACATGTTACATTCTTCCATCTTCAGAGGGAAGGGATAACTATGTATGAAAATATTAAAAGATTCTCTCTGAATTCTGAGAACGACAAGTATAGTTTGCGTTTATGTTGGATCCATATTGGCTTGCTTATCTTATTCACCTCTTTCATCTAAAGAGAGAAGAGAGCAGCAAGCTTAATTTATTATTTTAATCTTCTGTCAGGAAAAGTTAGATAATATATTTGTTATTCAGTAACTTGCGGGACTTATACTCTTGGAAGGAAAGGTTAGATAATTGATTTGTTAGTACGTAAGCTGCCGGACTTATACTTTTGGAAGCGCGTTGCATTATTGTTCACTTATGGGTTCTGTTTTGGCTTTTTTGCTGTTCTCGGTATAACTATTATTTTTTATTTTTTATTAAACTTACTATAGAATTTTTATATACTAATATCTTTTCCGATAACAAACCGAGCAAAAGTTACTAAAGGTGGTTGACCTGCTTATTTGGATCCCAAAGGAAGATCAGAACTTGACATCTAGGTTTTCTTTCAGCTTTTGCTATTTCTTTTGTGGAAACTTGGAGGTCATTTTTTCTTAAATGTAATAACCATGTACGAGTAGTACCTTAAACTCCGAGTGTGAATACTTGCTCATGGTACCCAGAATACCTCATTTGCAGGTTTGCCTTCTAGCTGTTATGCGGAAAATGATTATTGTGATTATCATTTTAATTAGAATTTATAAAATAAAAAATTATATTCAAGTTATTCACTAGTATCACAAGTTATGATTCATTTCAAAGTAAACTATTTAATATTTACAAAGAAATGTGAAGATGATAATTTTGGAGTTTCTTGGAGCAGAACATAATCTTTTCTTCATATTAAAAGAACAGTAAGAGAAAAAAGAATATTTTTATACTTATACTCAAGGTTTAATTAATTATTTTAAAAAATAGTTTATAGTTTATAATTTATCTTTATAAAAAGTCATAAAGTGAAATATAGTATCATTTTCCACTTCAGAGTCCAAAAGATAACAATATAATTTAAATCAAATAATTTTCACTAATTTTAAAATATCTATCTTTAACTTACAACCCGTAACTGAATTACGCGCAGCGAATAACTATGAGTCTTCCGTTTTGAAGGAGTCAGAATTCCGGTTATACTCTTAGTTTATTGTACTCTTGGTGTCCACTGTCCACAGTTACATGTCTTTTTTGTCTTCAGAGTAAAGAGTTTCTTCACGTGGCAGATTCAGCTGATATCCACAAGCCTGAGGGTGATTCCGGAATGCAGTGTCACAAGATCATAAGCTTCCGACACAATTTAGGTGTTGTTTATCTGAATATAGATGGCAGCTAAGGTAGGGCGGGTAAGGAAAGTGAGGAAGAGTAAGGGGTTAGTAACGGAAAAAGTTACTCGTTTCATTGACGGTGTGGCATTAGACCGTTGCTGCATTTCTGGGACATCGCTGAATATATCATGTTTATGTTTTTTACGAATCAAAGTACAATGTTGGTCTTTGCCATAATTCTTCGCTACACATGCAAATTAAAGGAAGAGTAGATTCACGCACTGCAGTATATTGGATATCACCCAACATTAACTGCCATCCAACATTAGAAGGTGTAACAATAGAATATTCGTAAAGATTTTTAGTGTCGAAACTCTAGTTCGGGCCGATGCGGGTTTGTATCTCGGATTCTAAAAGTACTTCCTGACATGTCTCAAGAAATATTTTCAATCACCGTCGGGCTCCAAACAACGGTTGAGATTGAACGATATCACCACGATAAATATCTTGATCATTCAGTTTACTAAACGTAGACCGAGCAACTTGCACAACAACTGAGAGAGTTCCCTCGTGAAAATGGGTCGACCATGGACAAGTGGGCATGTTCAGATTGGGTGATCACGTATGGCAAGAATCTTTCTTCTCCGAAATGACTGCTCCTATTGTCCACGGATGATGTACATCTGACTGCTTCAACATGCCATTTTCAACAAATAACACCTTTTAATATATTATTTCTATATGTGTGTAAATTATAGGGCGGTGCAGCCAGGGGGCTAAGACTCCCAAAACCAAACATTGAAGGAAACATAGTAATAGGGAGTGTCAAAGCTAAAGCAAAAAAGCTACAACGTCGAGAAGAGAGAAAGCCGTAGTTTGTCCAACGACAGCTTTGTCTAAAGCTGTGTATTGCTTAGGGCTCTATCTTTGGATCATTCTGATATATATTTTTTGATTTTTTTGATTTTTTGAACATTATAATAAATTTTTTACTTATTGAATTTATTTACGACTGAAATGTATTGCCCAAATTGAACAAAAGATGAATAAGAGGTGCTCACAGACGTCTGGCTGTAACTGTAACAATCATTCGTGGACGAAGAATATATACAAAAGGTTCTAGCTTTGACACCCCTAATAAACTGTGAGAGAAAAGAGAGATGGAAAGAATGTAAATAGTAGAAGGAGAGAAACGACGATATCAAACCCGGACAAGAGGAATGCGAGACGTAAGCAGAAAAAATAAAAATTTCAAAAGCGAACAAAATCTGAAGAAAATGAGATTGGAAAAATTTAGAGACTAAGATCCAAAGGGAGAGAAAAGTATGTTATCCATATTCTTTAATGGCTTTGAAGTATAAAAAAAGATATTATTAAGTTGAGGTTGAGACAACAATTGTTTAGGAGGAAAGTTTCCTCTTTGGAAAAACTGTTTCTAGATATACTTAGTCGTTATACATTTACCTAAGATGTGAATCTGAGTTTTTTCCGTAATATGACGAAACCTGCATATAGGTGATTGTGGAAGTTAAATCTAGAAAAACAAGAACCTATCCCCATGTGACGCGTCCAAATCTAAGTTAAGAAGGAAGTAGTTCTTCTGTCCCGTTATCTAAGATTTTTAATGGTACTGGGAGGAGGTCCTACCGTTACAACTTTTTTCAAGTCGGAAACGTTTGATGTTTTTTCTCACTGAGATTGTCAAGATTTATTTATGCTTAAAAGTAACATATTTTTTGAGCCTAGATAGAATAAGGACTCCATCTCATGGAAGTGGTAGTTGAGAAATTGCAGATTTGGATAAGAAGACTTCTATCTTGTTTCCATCCATACTCTTATGTCCTAAGATCCAATAAGGGGATTCAAACATAAGTCTGTGACGAGTCACGAGCTTGTCCGTAATGATTTAAGATGAACTCGATGATCTAGTCTGATTGGTACTTGTCGAAAGTGTCTCTCGTTCTACCACGGACAGACCGTTCAGTCCATGGTTGCAATAGATCACATTTAATTAAGATAAAGATTAGAATGGACCGGTCGTAGACATGGTTCATTGAATATGTGAAGTACAGTAATCCATGTCTTAATTAAATATGATCTATTGCAACCATGGATTAGACGGTCTAGTCCGTGATAGAACGAAATGCACCCTCGATAAGTGTCAGTAACTATGTTTAGAACCATCATGGATTCAATGAATCATGTCTACCATCGATCCATCTGACGCTCGTGGACGCTCGTGATGGATCTCTCCATAGAGTTCATCTGTATATTACGAACTCCTATGTTTGAAACCTCTTAATGAACTTCTCTGCAGAGATATGATCATTGTTTCATGAACGCATGATAAGCTTTAAGAGCAAGGTAAGAGATGAATTGACTAGATCTAGCAGATGTATCAAAGAGACTTTTGATTGCTGATTGATTATCAGAGAAAATGATGACTGAGGTGAGGTTTAGTACCTAGAATGACAGAGTGTATGTTGTAGTGTTGTAGCGAGTGCAATCTTTTCTTTTCATATATTATTTCTCATGAGTGATTTTTTTTGAGTATATCAACAAATATTCTTAAGAAACCACTCGTGTTAGATGAACTCTATAGATTCATATATTAGCAAACTAATGCACTCTCGTGTTTGTTTAATTAACTTTCAAACGTGTGATGAAGAGCTGTCAGCGCGTGTGACGAGGAGCTGTCCGCTATTTCTTAAACATAGAAGGAGGGGTTTTTTTTCTAAGGCATTGACCTTAAGCCAGGAGCTCACAGTAGTTCCCCAAGGACCTTAAGATTGCGGCCTGCGGCCGCAGCGTCAAAATAAACATAGAGAGGACTGAATCCAAGATCTCTCCTTCCTACTCTCTAGTTTTCATCACCATGCTATCACGAGATGATTACAGAGATTTTGTCGCACAGTAATAAACAAGTTCGGCTCGACCTCCACATCTTCTGCTCGAATTTCTCTCTTGTCTACACGAGTGCTGTACTTAAACTGACATAAGGGATGCTGCATTAGTTTGCTAATTTATGACATCATTGTTGAGATACAAAATTCAACAAATGTGTTAAAATTTCTACTAAGATGTGTCAAAAGTTAAAAGAAAATTTCTTTAACGTCTAGAAAATAAACTCCATAGTTTATTGACAGATAACTTTGTATAGAGTTGTGGATTATTTACGATCATGTTGTAAATTGATATAATTCTTTTATTTTTTAGTTAATTATTTCTAAAATAAATATAAAAATAAAATTTAACTTCTTTCCCCTGGAAACTCACGGTCGAATCAAATGAAAGATCAATAAGAGATCCCTGCAAAACAGCGTCCACTACCTCTTGGACGAAGTCGCAACATTCACTCGCGGACCAAAATTATTTACCAAAGATTACTGTGTTGACACGCAATATCTTGAAAGGATCACAAGTAAAGACACGTAGCCCAAACTTACAAAGTATTCGTTGTGAACTTTTAATTTGCCACTCGTATTGAGTTTCGAGGTTTTACTCGGACACCCGTTGAAAAGAGTGATGCTATGACACCCCATATGTCGCGGCATGTCCGGAGTCCTGATCCTAATTCTCTGACAGAATACTACCTTAGGCACTCGGCCGAGGCGGAGTCTGCGGACTTGATTGACCGGATGGACCGGAGAAGGGAGTTCAAAGTTGCGGCGAGAAGCCCGTGGAAAGAAAAGCTTGAGTAGGTACTAGGTAGTTTCTGTTTGAACTTTGAGGGCCCCGCCCCCGCATGGAAGAGTAAACTGTAAAGTTCAAAGCCGTCCGTCATTCTGGACTTTCTAGTCTGACCAGCCTAGAATGGAAGAAAGGCCCCATGATTCGACAAAGTCAACAGGCGAGATAAAATTGGTGTAACGAGAGGAAATTCGTGTTTCCAAATGAGAGATTCAGTTGGAATGCAACTAGAGTAACTAACTACCCGTTCTTTGCTTTTTCCTCCACGGCACGTAGAAAGAACAGCCTCATTTAACAATTTAACAATTTAAAATTTTTCACACAGGTTAACTTAGAACTTGCAAATAACAGTTATACAACTGTATACAACAGTTTACAAAGATATTTAAGTTTCTAGAAAATGATAGGAGAAAAGTTATAGAGCTGTTATTGGAAAATAATTCCAATAACAGCTCTATACCTCTTTTCCTTGGCTATCGTGTAACCTTCCTTGATTCGCGCTTATCCTCTTCCTTCCCTCTCGAGAGGACTCCACGTTGCAAGCATATTCTGGTGGACCCATCATGTTCGAGAAAGTTGAAGCTAATGCAGTCAGCTCTTTCCTCAGGGAGATGGCTCCGTTTCCATGAATAACAGGCTTTCAAAGATTCCTCTTCTTCGAGGCACGTTTTACATCGCGCTTCCTCCCGGTTCCCGGTTGAGCCTCACGGAAAGAGGCATCCACAGCTTATTTGTTTCGCGCACTAATCAAGCTTCTTGAGCGTAGCGAAGAAAAGGGGGGTGCTTCTTTCCGGCTATCGGCTCTTCTGCAAGTTCCGTTCAGCTTGATTGTCGAGAATCCAAGTTTGCCGCTGGTTCAGTAGTGCAGTCCATGCCATTGTAACTGGACTACCGAATAATGGAGAAAAGCATGCAAAATAGTGTGTGAGGTGTGTGCTATGGCGATTCTCAGAACAAAAAATGGACACCAGCGAGGGTACACACATGATGTAGAGTTCAGTAGATTCTGAAAACAAAATCACAAATATTTCCAGTGCTCGATTCAATAGTGTCACCTTGCGGATCATTAAACCTGGGGTGACACTTGCGATCTAAGTTCATCTAATGTCCTGATCACATCAGTTTTTAGTAATTAACATATATTTTTTGTAAAATATAAAATAAAATTTATAAATTACTACTATTTAATTATCAAAATCTAGTGTGTAAAATCGTATCTCCATTATTCGGAACAGAATCAAGCTTATACTGGGAGCAATCCCGGCCTTTAGTTATGAATCCATCCCAGGGAAACCAGGAAACTGATGCATCACTTTGCATTCAACTTTATGTATAAATTACATGAATATAGTTTTAATTCTGATGTGGATTAATTTCCAATAATGTGAAACAATTACATAAAAAGGTGACACAGGCACTAGCTCATTAATGAAAAATTTAGAGCATGTTTTCTATATAAACTGAATGATATAAATAACTTATGTTTAAAGTATACATATTTAAAATCAAGGAAAAAAATAAAAAATCTAGTTTATTAGATCGCAAGTGCTTGTGATCCCGAGGGTCCCAGCCAGCAAGAGTTTGAGAAAGCTATAATGCTGGTCAACATGCGTGTTACCTGATCTTTCGAAAGGAGGGAAAGAAGAGAGAAAAAAAGCAAGAAAATAGAGAGAAAACTCTGGATGTAAATTGGCTCTGGTCGGGACGGGACAAATAAAACTTGGTCCAGGCAGGAGAAAAAGCTTGCTGCTTTCTGTTATAAAAAGATGTGAAGTTTAGATCTGAAATAAAGCTAAAAAGTAATCAATATTTATTGTAAGAATTAGATGTTAACATACTAGAAACACTGGAAAGCAAAAGAAAAATTCCAGTACCCCACTGTACTTCCTCTTAATTAAATGTCTCGGCGTGGTCTATGAATAGATATTTCTTTAAAAATATATTCACGAAATATAACATTTTGATAAACTTTAATATAAAGCTTAGATCTCGTTTTCTATAGGAGACGGTAGTAGGTCAGGAATAACTCATATACAGTAGACAGAATAGTGCAGCATTAGTGGATGACCACTTTGCCACGGACAAGTGTCGATCTAAGAACTTCCTTCTCAAAAAGGAACTGACGACTACTAAATTTCTTGTCGAGGGTGAAGTCTACTCTTGAAAGCAACTTTGTTAAACATAAATGATGTTAGTATCGAGAATCTAGAAACTTTTGGTTGGTTCTACCTCCAGCAGCAGTGGGGAGACACAAGGACAATAATTTCCGAAGCCATTTCGATTTCGTTGGAAGTTTGCTGCCATGCATTCCTCCTCTCCTTTCGGACTTCTACATGCATGATAGAGACGACCGAAACTGAATGGATTGGGAAATGCATGCTTTCTCCTCTTTTCTATGGCCCAAAGTCCTCTCTCTCTCTCTCTCTCTCTGGGGTTCTTGCATATGCGGCCCTGATTCACCTTTGTTTATCTGCTCGAGCTGCATGTGCCAGTACCATAAAGGATCGTGATCATTATCTGTGTGAATCGGATCATCTCCAATCATTCGTAAAGGCTAGCATCGTGGTCAAGGCAGATTCCCAGAATCATGCAAGTCCCCAAAAGTTTCCCCTCACTTCAAATGACTGACGTCCTCAGTTTTATGACACTGATCCTGGAACAATCGTCCGCCACTGATCGAAGGAAAATTGTGAGAGGTCGGAAATGTAATGTCTGACCTGGTCTTCCCTGGCAGATACTGATCGATAGTGACAGTTTTCCTCGTCTTCTTGAGGCAGTCCGGGAGAAGGTTGACTCTCGTAGCCAAAAGAAAGGATGTATGAGATTGGCTGTCCATTCTGCTCGATGGAAGGAACACAGATTGATCCATAACGTATCCTCGAGTTAGTTTCAGTGTGTCACTGTCCCCACACGCTATAGATCGGAGATACAGATCGATGCAAATTACAAGAAAAACGTTACAAACATTACAGAAACGGCCCAATACAAGAATGGTTGGCATGATTTCCAACTAAAGGTTGCATTGTACACACGACACAAGGTTTGGTCTGTTTCAAAGGTCTGGATATTTCACAATCGGTAAAAGCAGAGTATGATGCTTTGCAGAAATTGGTGAGGGGAAGCTCTGTTCTTATATGAAAGAAAGCAACAACCGACGAAGGTGCACGAGATGCAGTAGTAACATCTGACGAGAAGCAACTAGTAAACAATATGGATCAAAACCTCTCTTTGGGGATCAAACTAAATGAAACTTATTGCAACACATTTTTCAAACTGCTTGGGGTACTGTGAAAGATCTGCACTTGTGTTGTTGTGCAGATTGAACCTCTCTGGTGATGGAGCTTCCTTTATCAGCCCCTTACCGTTTGTCATGTCAACAGCAGGTTTCTTTCCCTCTAAAACTGGAACGGCCGCATTCTTGTCCTTCCAGCGGGCGTTTTTAGTCTTCACACCACGTTCAGTTTAGAAATCAAGAACATGGCTGCTTGTAACCTGTCTAGAGTCCGATCAAAGAAGCGCACTCAGCAGAAGTCTGGGTACGGAGAAACAATGGCGCAGTGGCCGATCAAGTCGATACCTGTCCCGCTGACAGGAAAGATCTCTCTTTGTCTGTGTAAGAAAACGAGAGAATACCGTAAAAGCTAATTAATCCGCTCAAGCAATTTTGAGGTAGTGAAATCGCGGCATGTAAACAAAGAATTTATTCATTGCGCGAAAAGGTGAATACAGACTCCAGAGCACAGTTGAAAAATAATACTTTTTATAAATTAAAATTGAAAAATATTTCTTTCAACTCAAATTAACAAAACATAATATTTACTCTTATAAACTAGAATTGAAGAAAAGTAGTCTTCTCTGTTATAAATTAAAACTAGATCATAAGCAAATGATCCGTACACACTCACGCAAAAATTTCACATATCACATGTATGATAATCGTATCTAAAAATCTAATACACACTGTGAGAAGTTGGTTTTGAATGATCTCTTTGTTTTAAAATCTCAAAGAAGAAAATGATTCCGAGTTCATCCTCGAAACTCAATTGCCTTAGTATATTCGTAACAAGCTGAAGAAGTCACATTCTATTTGTTCAATCATATTGAGGTCTGGTTAGAATAGGTTCTTCATTTTACTCTAAAATAGAAACATGAAATAATTCACGGAACAATTAACTTAGACACTCTCTAACTGCAATGAATATTGATAATAATTATTATATAAGTTTAACATTGAAAAAAAATATTAAATAAAATGACTGAGTTTTACATTTGTAAGTGTACAGACTTGACACAAAACCTCGCACAGCGCAGGAGACTGAGCGGATTGATTAGCTTTTACGATATGTACCTGTCCTTCGCATCGAACCAGATCGGGGTTGACCTGGAGTCCCTTGCTCGAGACCCAGAGATTTAATCACATGCATGCGGCATCCCGATATCCCTTTGAAACTCAACCTCCTCCTTGGGTCCACTATACACCACCAAGTCCCGAGCTCCAGTCGGGATTTATTGTATTTTCGGTAGAGTAGAACTAAAATAATTTACTCAAATCTTTTGAAAAATAAAATATTTAATAACATCCATTCATAATATAGTTATAAATTATCTAGAACTATATGCAAAGTTATCTTTTGATAAACTATCACTTTCCTCCTTCGTCTGTTAAAATTTATTCTTCCTTAGCTTTGACACTTCTATTAATCCATATGCACCAGTTCGGAAGTAGAGAGTAGAAATGAAAGGGTTGGAGTACAAATTGAATTTCACGGCAAGGCTGATAGACTCAAAGATCGAACACGAGTTTTCAGTTTCACGCATGACAAAAGGACATGTACACCAGATGCAGACAGGGGAAAACCATAAGCAGAGAGTACAAAGCGAGACGAGTCAAGCACAAAGGTACGACGTATATAAGTTTCCTGTAAATAATATTAATTTTAGACGAACATTTGTCGAAGGAAAACTTGCGGGGTATTCCCAAGTAAAATAGACCCGCACTCAGAACTCTTGCACGGATTACACCACAAGGGAGAACCCGGGTCCCCCATGAGGAACCCGCACGACTCGGAATGACCACCCACAAGCCAATCCCCGCCGGCAGTCGGAGTTGAACCCTGGACTTTGGTTTACACATACATCTTTTGACCTATTATGTGCTCGCAAATTCTCCAAAAGGAACTTCATTCTTTTATCATAATGGAATGACATGACTGTAGTATAAAGCACTTTGCTCTTTCTTTTCCTTTGACTCTTTTCCTTTCCCTAATACTATTCTCAGAAATCAGCCCCAGGATTCAGATTATTATTATTTTCTGAAGCAGGAAGCGAGTTAGACACACGAAGTCATTATTTTTATATATTTTTTTCGCGAGACTTTTTACCGTAGAATGTGGTTGCTTTTGCACGAGCTGAGCTCTCTTGGTAAGAGGACTCTACTCCATGTCACCCTGATTACTGACGGATGGGGCTGCCAACAAGATAAGACGTGGACCGCACCATCCTTTTGGCAACAGGCTTTTCTGAATTTATAGCGGAAGTGTCAAGGATCTGAGGTAACGAGAAGGATCCGTTATCAATAATATTTTTCAACTTTCAAACAACACCACCGCACTTAGTTATTTTTGAGCATATACTGTGTACATGGAGTTATTATTCCATAGCATCATTCATTCAGTGGATACTTGGTTCTCGTTCTCGCACATACATTTTGCACGACACTTGTAAATTTCATATTTTGTTCATTCTTTTCGTTGCAATTGATTTTTGTTGCGACTGATTTTTGTGCAGACACAAACTGTTCTAGAACACTATGACCAACTGAGGAATTGAACCTCGGTCGAAGCTCCAGCTTGACCTCCTGCAAACCATTTTATTAGAATGCAGTAGTATTCAGATCAAACACAAGAAATATCAAGCCGAGAGTGTCAAGTACTCAGCTAGTGCTCTATAAACTTCTTCGCTTGAATCTCCTGGACGTAAGGAGTTAACCCCACCCGTATGAACTCTTGGTGGTGTGCTAAATGATTCTAAAGAATGATCCTGGAGAGCCACTCATTTCTTGACGAGAATGTTATGTAATATACAAGTAGCGTGGATCAACTTCGCTGCCCATTGGACAGAGGACGATATACCAATGCTTAAGATGAGAAAACGAGCTTTCAGAACCCAGGATGCTTGTTCTACGCATAGTCGTCCTCGTATCTGACGTTCGGTAAATAGCTCTTGAAGGTCAGAATTCTCATGTCACACATTGTAAGAAATTAGCAGCCACGGAAACATCTGGTAGCCTGAGTCACATAAAATATAAGGTTTTAGGTGGAAGCTAGAGTTCATGACTATAGTCGGCTCTTGAAGCACAAGCCCGGATGTAACACTTGGGTAAAATTGAGAACGCTGTAAGACTCGACGATAATTGGTGTTCTCGGACATACTTGTGCTTATGTCCAAAAAAGACCACTGGAATCAACTATCTCTTGAAGCACCAAACAGTGCTAGTCCTTTCGGTTGTAATATTCAACATCAGTATTTCTTCCAATGGAAGTCTTTATCCAAATGTGGGTGCCATCAATGGCCCCTTGACAATCCGGTAGCCCAGACTTTCGAAAAAAAACCTTGGTGAAACTTTGACCATCTCCTCTCCTTGAGGCCACACAAGATACGTAGGTCCTAAAAAGCCAATGATTGTCTGAACTACTTCATTCATGAATTCATGCACTGTACTTTCTCCGAGGTCAAATCGATCTCATACATGAAAATAGCTCATGTCAGTACTCAACTTGAACAAGACCAGCGCACTTCTACATGCATCACTTTTCTCCAACGAGTGTCAACACTGTATATGCGAGGGCCTAACTGCTGACAGAGTTAAGTGAATACGTCTTTTGGTATTCAGAGACATTTCAACTAGCGTGCAGTATCAAAGAAATTGAGAAAATAATAGTCAACTTATATTAAAGACCGCTACTTGAGTCACCATTCTTCTCTACGTGATGACAAATTGAAAGAATTGGGTGTGCAATAGTAAGAGCAAACCTCCAAGTATCCACTGCCTCTATTGTTATCAAGTCCATTGTCTCCAAGTTCAGTTCAAACGTCTGGATTGCATGACGAGCTTTCCATGAATGGTAAGCATTCTCGAGAGATAGTATTACAATGGACATCATCATAAGTAGCCTCGTTGTCGTGTGACGTGCTTTCTTATCTGAGAATACACCGGGTATCTAGATGTGGAGAGTACGTGTCGCATTCTGTGACTCAGAACCAACGACCACCCAAACCTCTCTCCGACCTCCAAGTACACTCTGAACCTATCTCGCTACGATATCCTCACGCCCTCTCGGCAAATCTCTCTCTTACTCGACTAGGGATAGAACCGGGATAACAAGCACATGCAACCTGTTCCTGCCATCACCGCAAGCACTCTTGGGTCTACTGGTCATCACTCCAGTCTCACCACAAGAGAAATACCAGCACTCCTAATAGAAAAGAAACCTAAGCGCAACGTCCGCATACAAATCCAATCAAACCAACTAGGCGTACTAGTTGGTTTGATACTACTTAGGGAAGTACTAGACTCTTGGCTGTGGCTGGTTTGTTCAAAGGATAGGCGTCATGTTACAAGATAATACTGAAAAACACTCATACAAGTCTCTTGGCTCTTCTGATATGTTCAGGAAGCAAAGTTCAGGCTTAACTAGCAATGATAAGATCTGACGGCGAACTTTGGCACTCAGGATTGAGAAATATGTGAAGGTTTAGACTTTAGAACTCTCCTACATGTCAATGAGGTCCTACTTGATACACATACAAAGTTTCAGCTTGAGATCAATTCAGAGCACCAAGATATGTGTAGAAACTTTCTGACAGAGAAATTATGATAATTTCTGGTACCCAGCCAGCTATTTCGACCTATAACAGGAGATTGGCTCGATCAATTTCAAATTTTCTTACAGGATTTGCAGTACACAGCTTGCTGAACACTCCTGTGAAGTTGAGCCTCCTGATTGTACATTGAACTCCAGATTTCGTTCTCTGAAGTTGCTGCTCTGATTGCGAGCTTTACAGACCCCCTATGCTTCAACGGCCGCCCTGAATTACTGTGTAACTCGAATCACTTGAAACTTTTTTGACAGTCGTAGCCCGGCTGACAATGAACGCAACCACGAAGGTTTGAAGCGATTTTCTTAATTCTGCTGCAAATGACACTCAAAACTCCAAATTCAACAGAAGTGCTATAATTCTAACACAAATCGAACTTCAATCAGCCATAACTCCTTCTTTATTGCTCCAAATCGATCAAACTTTTCACTGACAGTGCTTGGCACGACGAGCTCTATCTCCCTATGCTCTCAAATTTCGCAGTATCCTCACCAATTGCTCGAAATCTACTCTAGAGCTCTGTTTCTAAACTTAGAGTTTTACAAAAGACAAAAATGGACCAATGGGAGTTCATAGCTCCACTTGACTGTCCTTTTGTGCCTTAAACTACCTAGTAACTTATCTACACTCATAAGCTACCACGTCAAGCCCCCTAGAGTGTCAGCGTAAAACTTAAACTACCTAAAACGACACGCAGTCCCGAAAAATAACTTAAATCAGCTAGAAAGCGTGCATGAGCGACACGCAAATACAACCCATGAGCTTAAACCCTATCAACATGGTAATCAACCTACTAAGACTCAAAATATATAACATCTTCCAAAAATGGACTTCTCGGAGGTCTTAACTTCACTCAGAGAGACTAACGCCTGACAGAGAAGTAAATCATTTACTATGTGAAATGATTCACATCACAACATCCACCCCCTCCAAACCTGCATATCCTCCGGCATGTGCCAACCTGTTCTGTAAACCCTCCACGATCTCATCGATCAACTACCCCCCGATCTCTCAACCTCCACGATCGCCACCGATGAATCTGCAAATGTCGGGCCTGTCTCTCATTCAGGGATCACCTCTGATGGCTTTGATGGAAGCACACCATGAATCTTGAAGGGAAAAATGCTAAGTTCACTCATTCATACACCCACAAACTTATCAACTAAAAATCTCCTGAAACACATCAACTAAAATCCTCCATTCTAACGACGTCTCTCAAGTTCTCACATGCTAAAAATATCCCACACTCTCTATATTACTCAAGTTGTCATTACGACAATGTGAAAACAAGGATGAGAAGCTCTTCTCTACTCCTCTATTTATACATTCTAGGTTTTTACTTTGGTACCCTCCGGTAACTCAGCCGTAACTACTTTTATCAGATTTTACTAAGATATTACTTAAGGTAAAAGCATTAATCACATGGGCTTCTTACCTTTTCACATGGGCTTATTCCTTCAAAGTCAACGGTGTCGTGATGAGAATCATTTCACATAGTAAATGATTCACTTCTCTATCAGACGTTAGTCTCTCTAAGTGAAGTTAAGATCTCAGAGAAGTCCATTTTTGGATGATGTTATATATTTTGAGTCTTAGTAGGTTGATTACCATGTTGATAGGGGTTTAAGCTCATGGGTTGTATTTGCGTGTCGCCCATGCACACTTCCTAGCTGATTTAAGTTATCTTTCGGGGCTGCGTGTCATTTTAGGTAGTTTAAGTTTTACGCTGGCACTCTAGGGGGCTTGACGTGGTAGCCTATGAGTGTAGATAAGTTACCAGGTAGTTTAAGGCACAAAATGACAACCAAATGGAGCTATGAACTCCCATTGGTCCATTTTTGTCTTTTGTTAAACTCTAAGTTTAGAAACAGAGCTCTAGAGTGGATTTCGAGCATTTGGTGAGGATACTGCAAAATCTGAGAGCACAAGGAGATAGAGCTCATCGAGCCAAGCACTGTCAGTGAAATTCTTGATCGATTTGGATCAATAAACAAGGAGTTATGCCCAATTGAAGTTTGGATTGTGCCAAAACTGCATCACTTTTGTTGATTTTGGGGTTTTGAGTGTCAATTGCAGCAGAATTGAGGAAATCGCTTCAAACCTTCGTGGTTGCGTTCACTGTCAGCCGGGCTACGCTGTCAAAAAAGTTTCAAGTGATTTGAGGTATTGAGTAATTCAGGGCGGCCGCTGAAGTAGAGGGGGTCCGAAAAGCTCTCAATCTGGAACAGCAACTTCAGAGAGCGAGATCTGGAGTTCTGTGTGGAATCAGGAGGCCCAACTTCACAGGAGTGTTCAGCAAACTGTGTACTGCAAACCCTGTAAGAATTTCCCAAAGTGATCGAGCCAATTCTTTGTTCTAGGTAGAAACAGCTGTTTGGGTCCCAGAAATTGCCGTAATTTCTCTACTCAGAAAGTTTCTACTCATATCTTAGTGCTTTGAATTGATCTGAAGCTGAAACTTCGCATGTGTATCCAGTAGGACCTTATTGACATGTAGGAGGAGTTCTGAAGCCTGAACCTTCACATATTTCTCAATCCTCAGTGTCAAAGTTCGCCATTTGATCTTATCATTGCTAGTTAAGTCTGAACTTTACTTCCTGAACATATCAGAAGAGCCAAGAGACTTATATGAGTGTTTTTTAGTATCACCTTGAGACCTGAAGCCTATCCTTTGAGTAAACCAGCCACAACCTGAAGCCCAACGCTTCCCTGAGTAGATTGAACACAGCCTTCAAGCTCATATCACAGCCAGAAGGTTCGCCCTTCCCAGGAAGACTCTCAACCCGACAACGGGCAATACGACCTTCGGCATTAGGCTTATTAAAGATATACTTTAAAGCCTTGTGATCTGTGACTATGGAAAATTTCCCTCCTAGCAAGTAATGTCGAAATTTCTCAATCCAAAGATCACCGCTAATCCTTCTCGTTCAGTCACGGAGTAATTCTTCTCCGCTGGCACCATCTGCCTACTAGCATAAGCTATAGGATGATCATGCCCATCTTCATCTAACTGACTTAATGTACACCGATAGCTACATTGGAGGCATCCGTATACAGAATAAATGCTTTACTCCACTCAGGTTTAGCAAGTATAGGAGCTATCACCAATGCCTTTTTCAGCTCTTCAAATGCTTCCTTTGCCTTCTGATCATGCACTATCAAGTCAAACTCAACTCCCTTCTTCATGTACATAGTCAAAGCTATTGCTTTGTTTGAGAAGGAAAAGACAAACTTACAATAATATCCAACCATCCCAAGAAACTGTCTCAACTTTGTCAAGTTGATTGGAAATGGAAGATCCACAATCTTCTTCACCTTCTCAGGATCTAACGCAATCCCCTTCTTGGAAATGATGTGTCTTAACAGCAGACCTTCTTCGCAGCCAAAGATGCACTTTTCTGGATTCAGAGAAGCGTTAGCTTGCTCCAACCGCTGCAGAACTTTGATCACATGATCAAAGTGGTCCTCCTTTCTTCCGTACACACAGAAATCATCAATGAAATCACGAACAAACTTTCTTATGAATGGTTCGAACACCTTGTTCATGAACTTCTGAAACGTGGCCCGAGCATTACACAGTCCGAATGGCATCACTCGAAATGCAAATGTTCCCCAAGGAGTAGTGAAAGTAGTCAACTGCTGGTACTCCTGTGCTATCTTGATCTGGTTGTATCCACTATAACCATCACCAAAGCTGTACCACTCATGACCAGCAACTTCTTCCAAAATCTCATCTATAAATGGTAGAGGATAATAATCCTTCTTGGTAACTGCATTCAGCTTCTTATAGTCTATGCACACTCGCAGCTTACCATTCTTCTTCTTGACAATCACAATGGGTGAAACCCATTCTGAGTTCTCCACCTCGTAGATGAAACTCGCCTCCCTCAACTTGTCTATCTCCTCCTTGACCATCATCGTTGTTGTAGGATTGACCTTCTCTACTTCTGTCAAACTGGTCTTGCGTTCTCCTCCAATTCGATTCGATGAGTCTCGAGAGTCACCTCCTTCAAATCCTTGTAGCTGAAAGCAAACACATAGATATATTTTCAAAATATATCTAGGAATATACTTTTCTCTTCTTGAGTGACATTGATACCAAACTTCAGGGTAGAGAGTCTTCTCACAATCTCTGCCTCACTCAACTCTTCTTTGTCATGATCTTTTTCCATTGCTGGTCGAGGCAACAAGTCAATAGCACTAAGCTGATGTAATGATTCATCTCGACCAAATCCTTCGTCCTCAGACGAGGATTCTTGATCGTAAGAATCTCCGGTATCTTCTTCTGAGACACTCTGATCATCCTCCGTATCAAATTCCCGGTAGTCACTAGTGGGTCTATCAGAGTCAGAAGTCACAACTCCAACACCCGAGAGAAGAACTATTACTCTATGATCTCTAGGCCCCATCCGTAAGTATCCCTTGTGCCACCTATCAGTGGTGCGCACAGTTCTCAACCAAGGCCTACCTAGGAGCAAATCATAACTAGAGTCCTTTAACACTTGAAAGGACATCAATGTTTGAACTCCCATCACAAACACGACCACCTTCTCTAACACACCAAGAGGTCTTACCCGTTGCTTGTTAGCCATCCCCACGACAATGCTAGCCGGACGAGTTGGTTCCATCCCCAACTTCTTCATCAACTTCTCCGATATGGCGTTTACAGCCGACTCTCCATCCACCAATACGTCAGAGATATAGTGACCATTCAACCGGACTTGAATCTTTGAAGTCCTAGTGCATACCTCTGAAGCATGCACATCCACCACACCAACTCCCACAGACTTTGATGTCTTGCTCTTGGGTTTCTTCTTCTTGCTTCTCTTAGAACTCAGTCCTCCTCTGAGTTCCCTTCGTAAGCTGGGATTAAGTGCGATCAGTTGTCCAACAGTGATGTTGGCTTTCTGAGCACCAACATCTTCAACCACATCATATCTCACTTGGGAAGATGAAATGGTGAAATCCGCCATCCCCAGCTTCCTTCTTGGCTCCCTTGGTGTACTCGAAACATTACTCGAACGAGTACTTCTACTTGCTGACTCCTCCATGAAAACCGGTTCATCAGAAAATCGAGTTCTTTTCCTTTCTTGAGCTAAAAGCTCCACCGGTGCATGAGAAGAGTTTGAACTCTCTCCTTTCTCGTAGATGGGATCTCGTACGACATCGATAGTAGCCACCCCCTTGTCTCGTCCTTGTGATGGATTTCCTCCACCCACATTCATTCTGACAGCTTCGGCACCTCTTGCTCCGTTGTTAGGACAATTTCGTTGGAAATGAGAACCTCCACACGTCCAACAAGTGATTCCTCCAAAGTTACCTTGGTTGCCTCCAAAGTTACCTTGATTTCCTCTGTTAGGATTGTTGTCGTAACCTCTTTGATCTCCTCCTCCACCTTTGTTTCTCCATTCTCGTAACTGCACCACATTTATCTTGAGATGCGCAAGAGTGTCGGTGATGCTCTTCAGCTCGGCATGAAAATCAGAGGTGGCAGTAGACATCATTGTTGGGACAAACGGTCTTGGCACCACCGTTGGAGTAGGAGCTGACGTTGAAGCAATCACCAATTGTGATGGTGCAAGTGCGATCGTTGTGACTACACAAAGAGTCGGAGTCGACACCAGAGCAGCATGATGAGGTTGGATGATATCTCCTTCATCCAAACTCTCTTCCATATTTGTCGCAATCTTGATGGCCTCCGCTTTGGTTGCTGGCTTCTCATACATCACTTGGATTCGAATTGAAGGCCTCAACCCTCCCACCAAGTTCTTGGTCAACACTGCTCCAATCCCCGCCATCGTTAACTCCACATTGTCTCCACTCTTCCGTAGGACCGTCCGAAACCGTTGCTCCAACTTATCCACCCTTTCGGCATATTGCTGAACTTTCTCGTCGTCCCGTTGCTTCAAATGAGTAAGCTCCACCATGAGCTTCTCATAACTCTCTTCTGGAAGAAATTCTTCGATGAGTGCATTACTCAACGTCTCCCATGTGTCCTCAACTGCACCAGGTGTCTGGCTCTTCACTCGGTCTTCATACCACGTAAGAGCAAAATCTTATAAAAACTCTGGCAGTAACAACACCCATTCTTCTTTCCTTCTCACGTTGTTTTCGATGCAACCCCTTTTGAAGTCTCGTACAATGGTTCTACATCTTCATTGTCCTTCCCATGAAACACTTGTAACTATTCTTTCTACCCTTATAATTTTTGTGCAATAACTACTCGCTAAAAGAGTACGAACATCACCAATTCCATTCGCGAATAATCTATCATAGGTAAAATGAAAGGAAATGGTTGTAACAACACCTCTTGTGTCATCTCTTCTCCCAAGGTAATCATGAGTCTGAGTCGCATCACAGTCTTCTCCACTATCCGAATGAGGATCTCCATCACAACTCAGTCGAGTCCTCTTTTGAAGTCGACAACTTCTCCGTCTCAGCTCTTTGAGTCTCGTCCAACTTCTCGACTACTGACGTAAGTAGGGCGGCCACATCGACGCACTTGTGTCTTCTTGATAGATCACCCATTCCACAACTTGGACAAGGATCTTCGCCTAGAAGATGAACTGGCGCTGGTGACGATGGACCCACTCGAAGACTTAAATCAATAAACTTCCGCTTCCCTTTAGCTCTCTCGGTTCTAATTCTAGTTGGACAATTCACTACTTTGTGTCCCAACCCTCTACCGAAATAACACCACAAGTCGGTTTCTACTCTTCTCCTCTGAGATTCTACTTGAGGTTTAGTACTAAGGTTTTCAAACTCGACGATAATCTCTCTCGAACTTTCTCCGACACTTACTATGACATCTAAACCTTGAGGAAGGTTTCTAAGTCTAACTTTCTAATCTTTTGAATTTCCACTCATGTTGCACCTTCTCAACCATTAAGTGGACAAAGTATCATAGAGGAAAATAATTCTACATCACTTTCTTAACTCTTCCGAGCTTTATACTGAAAATCGTGTATTATACATGCTATACACGAATTAAAATCCAATCTAAAATTAAGAGTCCATGATAATATCCTCATGACCATCGTCTGTACTGATCCTAGCAGACATCTTAAAGTCACTTTTGTAAGGATCACACTCTACTTTGCCAGGAGCATTCGTGGCCTCCACAGTGAATGATACTTTGAACTCAACTTTCTTCACATCTGCGCCGATGCTCGCAGAAGCTTCTTTATATAAAGCAAAAATGGCACCCCAACTGCAATAGATGCTTGATCGCAACGCCTCTATACTTAACGTTGACCTTTCTGTCTCCGTTCTAACTCCCAAACGTCTCTTCTTCAACCTTGGCACTCGAACTGGATTCCCCATGACGTATCGTCAAGACCTCCTTGTATGCCAAAACGTATATCTCTTAGTTGGTAAGAGATCTCTCCAAGATTTTTGTGGTCTCCATTAGCTCAACCTCCAAGCTACTAAATCATGAAGTTTCAACAGAAACTTCCCTAATCAGAAGAGATGGTGATGACTGTACAAATTTTCAGAGAACTGAAATTTGTATATTTTCACTTCCCTCATGGTTGTCAACCCCCTCCACTTTGAAAAATTCTTTGTTCCTCTTCAGACCTCATCTTCTCATGATTTCTTTTGTCTTGGATAGCTTATCAGCCACTCTAAAACACTGGAAAGTTTCTCAGGAAAATAAAATTCACAAAAAATCTGACACTGACTATAAACTTTTTCCAGAGAACAGAATGCCTCAACTCTCACGAATAAACCCCCTTAACTTTGAAAATTCATTGCTCCTTCTCTAGACCATTTTTTCCTATGATTTCTTTTGTCCTAGATAGGTTATTAGCCATTCTAAAACACTGGGAAGTTTCTCAGGAAAATAAAATTCACAAAAAAGTTGACAGCGACTGTACAAATTTTCTAGAGAGCAAAATTTCTGAACTCACAAATTTCTCTCCTCTAATAACTTTTCTCTCCTCCTTTCTCTACAACTCTTGTTGCACCCTCTTTCAACTCTCGTCAAACCCTTTCTAAGTGAACAAGATGTAAAGAATGACTTCGAACGCGTCATATATCACTACGGGATACACGAAAGGTTCTAATGTTGCTAACATCACGTTAGCTCTCTCTCCTCCCAACGTTCTCTCCATGTGTTCTCTCATAATCTCTTTTTGTCTAATATAGAATTGAACTCTAAACATTTTCAATGATCCCTTCAAGTGAGGTCCCGGCAACAGAATCAAAAATGTAAACCCTCCACGATCTCATCGATCAACTACCCCCTCGATCTCTCAACCTCCACGATCGCCACCGATGAATCTGCAAATGTCGGGCCTGTCTCTCACTCAAAGGTCACCTCTGATGGCTTTGATGGAAGCACACCATGAATCTTGAAGGGAAAAATGCTAAGTTCACTCATTCATACACCCACAAACTTATCAACTAAAAATCTCCTTAAACACATCAACTAAAATCTTCCATTCTAATGACGTCTTTCAAGTTCTCACATGCTAAAAATATCCCACACTCTCTATATTATTCAAGTTATCATTACGACAATGTGAAAACAAGGATGAGGAGCTCTTCTCTACTCCTCTATTTATACATTCTAGGTTTTTACTTTGATACCCTCCGGTAACTCAGCCGTAATTACTTTTATCGGGTTTTACTAAGATATTACTTAAGGTAAAAGCATTAATCACATGGGCTTCTTATCTTTTCACATGGGCTTATTCCTTCAAAGTCAACAACTTCTAGAAGGATTCTAGAATATTCTCAAGGAATCTTGAATTTCCACCCCCCCTCTACACTAGGACCCACTAAAAAAGAAACATGTGGAATCTCTTCTTGATTTTAATGCCCACAAAGACCACAACTTTAATCCAACCACTCATATCAAGTCAAAAAGGAGATAAGGGATACTTTCCACCTCCTTTCTACCTTTTAGACAAGATGACAAGATAGTAGTGCTCACTCTTTAGAAAATATCTGAATTCTGCCAAAAGTACAGCTAAGTTTAACCATAACTAACTTTTAGCTAGTCATGACTAACTTGATACCTCCTTAAAGTACTTTGGCAGCAAATAAACATTCTCAACACTTAGTTATAACTAAATACCTTACTAATAGACAAACTTCCTATGTGTAACATAGGTCGTTACAGTTCAGTCTTCTGCTTGTTCTTCTTTATCATCGCTCTCCTCCGCCTCAATCTCTTCAAACACTAGGACATCTTCGTCTCTTGTTGTCCTCTGCTCTGACTCTAGAAAGTTGAATAACTCAACTAACCCTCCGCGTCTTTTGAACAATTTCACACGTTTGCCAGCCACAGATAGCTTCAAAGGAGTACCATCCAACTCACGTAAACTATAGGTGGCATTCTCATACACATCTAGCACAACATAAGGCCCGAACCATCTTCGAGAGAACTTACGAAGTGTAGAATGCTGATTCTCCAACGTGCTATCATATACCAGAACCCAATCACCAACATGTATTGGCTTCGGTCATAGTCGGTGAGTCTTGTCAAAACGTTCCTTGTTTCTGACTCGAGCTTTCTTCAGCCTTTCCTGCGCATCAGCAAGATCCTCCTCCTTTCGCTCTAACTGCCTAATACGTAAAGCAAGGAGTGAAGCACGATCTATACCATCTTCCTACGGTAGCATAGCCCATGTAGGAAAGTACTCCTCAGCAGGCATGATCGGTTTCTGTCCCAGCATAAGCTCAACTGGCATATAGCCAGTCGTAGTACAGTGTGTAGTTCTATCAGCCCACAAAGCAAATGGAAGTAGTCTCGGCCATTCTCTAGGCTTACCATCACATGCTTTCACTAAAGCATGAACGATAGAAGGGTGTCCTCGTTCACTCTTACCAATGCCCTCTGGATTCATAGCAGTGGTAAACCGAAGCTTTATTCCATAACGAGCAAAGAACTCCTTCACTTCAGTGCCTCTCAACTCGCCTCTATCTGCCCGTAATCTCCCAATCGATCCATAAGGACAGATGATATCTTCAAGCACGAACCTGTAGATATTCTCTGTAGTCTTCATCCGTAGTGCTCGTCCCTCCACATAGTTGGAGAGATCCTCTCGAGCCAGCACCAAGTAACGCATCTCTCATAACCCCGATGGCATCATCACAAGATCAAGAACCCACTGAAAATGAATACTAGGTGGATAAGTAGGTACAAGTCCATCTCTGTAACGGACCTTAGAGTAGAATTGGCAGTGCAGACACGATCCAACAAAGTCCATCACGTCTTGATACAAACCCTTCCACCAGTAACGCTCCTTCAGCTTCGTGTATGTAGCCCAGATTCCACGGTGTCCAGCCCACAAGGTGTCATGAAACTCTTTCAGCAGATTCAGCTTCGTCGGTTGATCATCCACTACTCTAGCAAGCATTCCATCTCTTCTTTTCGGACGTTTTCACAGATAACCTACACACAGAAGATAACTGTACGCCTTCCGTCTGATCTCTTTGAACTTTGCATCACTCCATCGTTCTCTTTTGCATAATGAACTCAGATAAGATCTAATATCGCGGAACTTTTTTGAGTAGAACTCCTCATTGAACGGCAGTGGTTCCAAGTCTGAAGTCTGCTGACCAACTTGGCACCAAATGTCTCTCTTCTCTTCATTCTCCACCTCTGCAAACATCTCATCCTCATCTGTATAACGAGCCTTAGACAACATATATGCAACTGGATTGTCTTTCCCTGCTATATGTTTTAGCTCAGGGTTCAGACTCTGGACATAAGCAATCCATCGCAACATTGCTATGTTTGATGTATTGCAGTTTGCTATCATACCCAACAAAGGCAAACAATCTGTTTCTAGTATCACACGGGCTCCTATCAAGAACTCTCAATCTACCTTCATAGAAGTAATAGCTCTCCATAACTCACGCTTCACTTGAGGATAGTTACGTTGTCTATCTGTTAAGATCCGAGCTCCAAACCTTGAAACAAACCGCACATCTTCTGCATCTTCTTGACCAACTGCCCATCCAATCGTCTTTGGACTCGTATCAACAATCAGCACCACAGGTCTCCCGCTCTCGTAGTTAAGCCTCCTTAGTATAGGTGGAGACTTCAGAATCCCCTTCAGCTGCTCCATCGTCTCGTGATGTTCTTACCGCCAAGTAAACCTCTTTCCTTTCCTCAGAAGTGCATACAGAGGCTCGACAATGTGTGCATAATGAGAAATACTCACACGAAAGAATACACAAGCTCCTAAGAACCGTCGAACCTCAGTAATGTTGGTGTAGTCAGCTATCCTTGCTATAGCATCTACCTTCTCTAGGTTCGGCCGTCTTCCAAAAGTACCGCATAAATGACCCACCACCACAATCTCTGACATTCCAAAGCGAGATTTGGTACCTGACAAAGTGAGGTGTACCTCTTCCAAGCGCATCAGAATCTTCTCCACATCTCGAACGTGGTCTGCAACGAACTTTCTACAACCATCAGCAGTCATAGTTTCGTCCTTGTCCTCCACCGGACAACCTTTCATGGAAATATCATCCAAAAACGAGATAGTGACCTCAGATACAAACTCTAGTAACATCTTATGCATCACATTCTGCATATGGGCTATTGAGTTTGTCGCACCCTGAGGAAGAGTACACATCCGCATCAAACCCAAAGGTGTACGCATGGTAGTCAAGTCTCTACTCTCCAAAGCAAGCTGAAACTGATCATAACCTGAAAACAGATCTCCAATAGAATAGATTGACTTTCCAGCAAACGCCTCAACTACTTCATCAACTACAGGTCTTGCCCCGACGTTTTGAATTGTGATATTGTTGGCAGGCTGCAAGTCTTGGATGAAGCGTAGAGCTCATGTCTTCTTAGGTACTGTGAACCATCGACTAGAGTATGGAGCCATAGACGGTTCAAGAATTCTCATCCGTATCCTCTCCTTCAACAACTCAATGACCTTTGGTAGTAAGGCACGAGGGACAAGAATCGGCTTCAAGTCCCAAGGTACGTGAGGAATAGTGAAGATAACCATCGGAGCTATCACACTAGGATCCACACAACCAATCTCCTCAGCCGAGAAAGAAAATGCCTTACCATGGTTAACTATCATCTGCTCAAAAGCTCGTTTCTCCTCTTCAGTCAAGAAGCCACCCCCTCCTATCTGGAGCTGCTCGAGTGTCTCTTGAGTAAACTTATGTCCTACTTGTGTAGGATCTCTAAGCACAAGCTCAGCAGCCGCTAACTCCATCTGCTGCTGAGAATCAACAGGTAATAGGGTCGCCACATGTCTCACCTTTCTTGCTACAACTTTATACTTGGCATGTACTTCCGCTTCCTGCCGAGAGCCACACCAACAGACAACATCCTTCCATCCATTCTCCAGTCTCGGATGAGGAAGATATCGCAAGTATGAGATAATCTCCTCATAGACTTCACGAGAATGGATGGGGATCACCACCCTACCTCCCATCTGTTCCATCAACCTATCTACATCATCCAACCAACGAACAAAACACTGTACATCTACAAACTCCTCATAAACACCAGAAATCATCTCATCTTCCTTAAGAACTCCTGTACAACGCAGATTTGTTGCACACCTCTCCATCTGCCTTCTACTCTTCTCAGTCAAATCCTCTATCCGTGCGAACTCACTCCAATCATCAGAACTGAAAGCCATCAAACCAGATTTCCAACTATGTACAGTGCAACTACTTTCTGAATCTTGAGCAGCCTCTCCATCAGCCTCCTGTGATCCCTCAGGCTGCTCAAGCAGGATCATAGTAGCAGTAGATCCTTCACTCTCGCTATCCCGTCCTACGAGAGTGGTTTCTGAAAACCCTTACTCCTACAGATAGGAGAATCCCTCAAGGTCTGCCGGTTTCGTTCGTGGTTCGTACGAACGGTCAGAAACTGCACAGAACGTCTATCATCTGGACTACGGATCCTAGCGTAATGAGATCCGTCATCCATTACCTTGGTCTCCATTCGGACTGCAGTGATATAAGGCTAGCCAAGAATCACAGGATATGAAGCAGAAGACTGCACGAAGAAATGTTGATCCACATCCATATCACTTATCTTCAACTTCACGTTAGGACAAGCGCCGTATAACTCACCTTTCTGGTTGTTTGCAGCACGTAACACCCAACCATGGTTCAGCTCGATAGGCCACTGACCTCTCTCATACACCTCCCGTGATATGATGTTGATCTCAGATCCGTGATCAACTAAAGCAGCAACAGGTTCAGCCAAACTTCCAAGACGAACTCGTGTAGCAGTTGTAGCACGAGCCCAATGTCTCTTTCTGAAATCACTATTAGTAGCTGGACTCTCCTCGCCAGCTTCCTCATCATCGAACTCAATAGTGTTGGTACCAGCAACTAACGCTTCTTGCTGGTAGACCTGGTCATCAACTTCCTGAAAATTCACCTTTCCAAACTCTGCATCATTCACAGAAGCTCCCACCACATCTATCATTTGACTTTCTACTTGTTCAGACATCACCTGTCTCTTGCGATTGATGATGTCGATGATCAGCTCGTGAAACTCCCTCTTTTGCAATACCAAGAACTTCCCGGAGAGAAAACTCGATTCGCGCATCCAGTATCCTCTGCTCCAAGATGCTCTTCAGATCAGTAGAAGTTTCAATATCAACTGCCAACTTATAAGCCGGTCCCTTCTCCTTCTCTTGGGCAGTAAACCGCCTACCAGCAGTCGTTGGCTCCTGCTGGGATCTCTGCACGTCCTCCTGGTGCAGGTGGAGGAGCTGCAGAAATAGACAGGATGTCCTCAGGAAGAGCCGCTCGTCTCCTTGTGACTCTCCGTCTATCCCCAGTCTCCTCACGAACTCCAGTATCAAGTTTAGAGGCTTCTCGTCGTCTCTTTTCCTCCACAAAAGCATCCTGCCAATGAACGTGTCTATCTACATCCAAGAATGCTCTGATAGAAGCAGCATCTACAGGATCTCCCCATCCGGTGATCCTACGAATAGACTCGGCTCCTCTCTTCAGTATCTCAGAAGGAACTGGAGTCACACTCTTCTCAACAATCCTATCTAGCAATGTAAGACTAGAAGAGACCTCAATATGCTCAGCATATACATCAGAATTTACCAGCGGTGCCATTAACGCAGTTGCTGTTGCAGCCGCAGCAATTTGAGGTAGACTTCTCATGCCTCCTCGTCCAAACTGCGTGCTCAACGGCTCTCAAGTAGAAGATAGGTGCAGCCTACCGTTCTGATAGCGAACCACACCATCTCGCGAAGCAGCTGTGAGCTCTTGACAATCTCCTCAGAAATGATCAAGACTGTCACACCAAATACATCTACGAACCGGAGCTCCTCCTGGACGTGCAGCAGCAGGCGCCGGTGGCTGCTCTCTCTACAATCCAGCTAGCTCTACCTTCGGCTCTCGCATCTGCCGAATCAGGTCTTCGATCTGGCTCTGTTGACCATGGTTCTCCGCAGGTCTCTGAACAGGTGCTCTTTGTGCCGGAGCTGGCACAACTGGCATCAAAAGAACTGCAGCTGGGACAACAGGTCTGGGAGCAGGGGCCAAAGGTGGAATGACCACTTCTACAAGCGGACGTCCTCCCACAGCCACTCTTCCCCTCCTCTGTCTTGTCAGTACAGCCACAGCATCCTCAACTCTCCTCCAATCCGTAGTAACACCTCCCTCAACAGATCGATCAGCCAACATAAAACATAATCGATCTGCCGTAACATCATCGGTAGCTTGTAGGAAAAGCTCTGTTCTCCTAGCATCTAGGGTTATTCGCTCTAGAGTTGAAAGTTGCCCGTATCTCCGATCAAACTCTTTCAGCAACTCACTGAGGCTCATCATACGACCGGGTTGTTGCTCAACCCAGTCTAGAAATGTCCTTCTAGTAACTCTCTCTGAATCCTCCTCAAGAAACTCCTCTCGAAGAGATCGCTCAAAACTCATCCAGATTTCAAGATTTCTTCTCTGTACATCCCTAACTTGGTCCCGCAACTCAGGAATGAACAACTAACTCAAAACTTGCTATCATCTCAGCATCAGTAACCCTAACCAGCTCCATCTCTCCTCTATACTCATGCAGATATCTAGAAATATCTCTTCCTTCAAACCTTCCACACCTATTCACTATCGCTTGCAAAGCCTTGGTGGATTTTAACTCACCCCCTCCAACGATCGGATGCTGTTGGACCAAGGCCGCAAGCGTCTTCAGAATCTCAGCCGTATCCAGACCAGGTACAGAGGTCGCTGCAGTCACAAGTGCTACAGAAGGTGCTGCAGTAGACGTAGATGCAACAGCCGTAGAAATAGCAGCAGTAGCGCTCTTGCGATCCATCTTCTCTCCTTGTAGTAAAATCAACCTCCTCAATCAATCACCCCAAGAGCTCTCAGTGGAAGCGCCAGATGTAGAGTTGAGAGTTTTCCTCGGGAAGGGCGGAACCTTCTGGTTGTGATATGAGCTTGAAGGCTGTGTTCAGTCTACTTAGGGAAGCACTAGACTCTTGACTGTGGCTGGTTTGTTCAAAGGATAGGCGTCAGGTTACAAGGTGATACTGAAAAACACTCATACAAATCTCTTGGCTCTTCTGATATGTTTAGGAAGCAAAGTTCAGGCTTAACTAGCAACGATAAGATCTGACGGTGAACTTTGGCACTCAGGATTGAGAAATATGTGAAGGTTTAGACTTCAGAACTTCTCCTACATGTCAATGAGGTCCTACTGGATACACATACAAAGTTTCAGCTTGAGATCAATTCAGAGCACGAAGATATGAGTAGAAACTTTCTGAACAGAGAAATTATGATAATTTCTGGTACCCAGCCAGCTATTTCGACCTATAACAGGAGATTGGCTCGATCAATTTCGAAGTTTCTTACAGGATTTGCAGTACACAGCTTGCTGAACACTCCTGTGAAGTTGGGCCTCCTGATTGTACACTGAACTCCAGATTTCGTTCTCTGAAGTTGCTGCTCTAGATTGCGAGCTTTACAGACCCCCTCTGCTTCAGCAGCCGCCCTGAATTAATCAGTAACTCAAATCACTTGAAACTTTTTTGACAGTCATAGCCCAGCTGACAATGAACGCAACCACGAAGGTTTGAAGCGATTTTCTTAATTCTGCTGCAAATGACACTCAAAACCTCAAATTCAACAAAAGTGCTGCAATTCTGACACAAATCGAACTTCAATCAGCCATAACTCCTTCTTTATTGCTCCAAATCGATCAAACGTTTCGCTGACAGTGCTTGGCACGACGAGCTCTATCTCCCTGTGCTCTCAGATTTCGCAATATCCTCACCAATTGCTCGAAATCCACTCTAGAGCTTTGTTTCTAAACTTAGAGTTTTACAAAAGATAAAAATGGACCAATGGGAGTTCATAGCTCCACTTGACTGTCTTTTTGTGCCTTAAACTACCTGGTAACTTATCTACACTCATAAGCTACCACGTCAAGCCCCCTAGAGTGCCAGCGTAAAACTTAAACTACCTAAAACGACACGCAGCCCCGAAAAATAACTTAAATCAGCTAGAAAGCGTGCATGGGCGACACGCAAATACAACCCATGAGCTTAAACCCTATCAACATGATAATCAATCTACTAAGACTCAAAATATATAACATCTTCTAAAAATGGACTTCTCTGAGGTCTTAACTTCACTCAGAGAGACTAACGCCTGACAGAGAAGTGAATCATTTATTATGTGAAATCATTCACATCACGACAGCGTGGCAGACGAAGTACTTGTCAATGTCAGGCCGGAGAGGGCTCTTTGGAAGCGCATTGGAGAGACGATTCTAGTGCATCAAGTTTCATGGAGTTTGGCCGAGCATCGAAGAAGTTATGGCATGTCGAAGTTTGCTGCCGTGTGACTCGAAAGTGCAAAAAGGTTAGTTACGTCAGATTTTTGTGCAATTTCGTGTGGAAACTCGAGTTTATGAGTTTCTTTGTGTGTGTGTGCAATCGCGAAGTGTGTATTGTGCATTCGCGAATCTGTTGTAGTGGTGTTCGGGTTGGCTTTGGGTGCTCTTGCTGTTTTACGTCAGATTTTTGGTTACCTGTGTCCACCCGTGAGCTGTTTTGCTGTTTTCGAGCCTCTTTTGGTGCAATTTGGTGCAATTCGAGGTGTAGCCGAGCCTATTTTGGTGTGTTCTAGTCTACTCCAAGCGGAGCGGAGCGAAGAGTGAGCGGGAGTGTCGAGGTGTTTAGAGGCTTCGAGGAGCAGAGGTGCGTGAGTGCAGAGGTGTGAGAAGCGGAGTCCAAGAGTACGGAGGCGGAGCGGAGCCTGAGTCTGAGCCTGAGCCTGAGTCCGCTGCAAGCCAGCTTGCGTGCGTGCGTGCGTGAGAGAGGTATGCAAGTTTCAGTTGTGTGGGAAGTGTAAAACCAGCTTTTCATCCATCCCAACACTGTTCCTGGACTTGGAAACTTAACTCTCTAGTCTTAGCTTTGGCTTTACACTAGACCAATAGCTCTTGGTGTCTTCTAAGGATGCGTGCAAGTACTTATGGACTTGTTTAAGGTAGTAGGAGATCTTCTCGCACGTTCCCAAGGGGGTGGTAGGCCGACCCACAGTATTAGGGGGAAGCTATAGTTGTGGTAGTTTTTGTCTATACCGTAGAGACGCGTATGGAGACAGTTGGTGGTTGTTGTCTTGAGTGAGCTAGTAGAGCTACCACGTGGATATTTTTGGAGCTACTAGAGGTGTGGACATCTAGTTAGTGATCTTAAGTATCAGTTACGACGATTGGTGATCATATATTGTGCATGTGGTCACCGAAGAGGAGGCGTCAGTCCAGGTGAGACTAGGTTTATCCTTATGTGAATATTTGAGTGTGGAGAGTTATCGTTTGGACTTCTTGTGGTTGGAACCCTTCCATATTCTGCTTCTTGTTTGTGCGCCGCGTTTGCTTGTGTTGGCGCTTGATTTCAGGTTCACTCTAGTGTGTTGTCGGTAGTGAGGCTGGAGTTGCGGACCAGTCAGACTATCTTTGTTTCTCTCACATTGCGGTTGGAGTGACGACCAACAAACCGTGAGAGGCTGCATGTGGTGATTACATGTACAAGTTGTCCTTACCTTGACCGTCCTAGTAAGGAATAGGTGAGCTCAGTAAGAGCGGGTTAAGCAAGTGGTGGTTACAGTGGTGACGAGGATTTCGGCGTTCTGGTTGAAGAGTGTGTTACCGAGATTCTCTCATCATGGAGTTCTTAAGAGGTTCTGGTGGAGACTTCTCGAACAGTGGTTATACACGGAGTGGGGTCAGGTACCGACTATCTACACAATTGTTGTCGATTGTTCTAGTGGACGAGTCAGATGCAGGTAGCACGTTTTCTGATGATGATTCGAGTGTCACCACACCGTTGTTGTGGGACATGGACGAGATCTATGGGACCACAAAGGGACCTCGACGTTACTCGGGTACAGTAGGTACCATCGAGCTTGATGACTTCATCTAGGAGTTCGACAGTTGGTGCGATCTGCAGCAGATGCGGAACCCACAGCTGTTTACACCTTTCATGGCGTGAAAAGGTTTGTTCCAACACTTGGAGGACCGTCGATGGGACGATTATCATGAGTTCCGGCGAGACTATAGTGTGGAGATTGAGTTGTGGAGACAACATTGGTCTCCCAATTATGTTTCCATCACTACTGGCATAGTTTCAGGAGTTCGATTGCTAGTAGCAATGGTACATCCACAGGTGGCGGAGTACCTACTACCGGCGGTACGTCCATTAGTAGTGGAGCAGGTGGTAGTGTGAGCGAGATACCATCAGGGTTAAACCATGAGGTTCAGTTCTTCCAATGTTTGATGAAGAACTATCAAGGTGTGCGGACCGACAAGTTGAGGAGTCTGCAGGAGTTCCAGCGGAAGACTGTAGAGAGCCTACGCGAGACGTTTACTCGCATGAGGCTGTTGGTCAGCGTTATCCAAGGGGTGACGGAAGCACATGCAGTCCAGTTCTGGTATGAGATACTAGATCAGGAGCTGCGTAGGAGAGTCAGAGATGTCACTCTTCTTAGAGACACCGTTCCGACGTTAGCGGTTGTCTTTGGTTTGGCTGAACGAATTGAGCTCAACATCGTGGAGCAGAGGATGGTGGTTGCTGAGTTCAGCAAGGAGACACCCCATGGGACGACCTTTTCTCGAGGATCACAGGCTACACAACATCGTGGTAGTGGTGATGGTAAGGATCGTGCGGAGCAGTCACGATCCCAAGGAGGTGTTGGAAGATCTGGTGGATAGAAGCCCATGCCGTCCTTCTCTAGTCAGCAGCAAGCGTGTCCTTACTGGAGTCCACAAAGGAGAGGTGGTTATGAGACGTCAGCGACGTCTCAAGCGGTACTCAGGCAATGTGAGCATTGCGGACGACCTGGTCATAGTAGTGACCGTTGTTTCGATCTCCATCTCCTCCATCTCGTCTACAATCAACCTTGGGCTCCTCCACCGTGGTCAAGCTGGAGATAGAGGTCCAGCACCTGGGAGAGGACCAGTCGATCCACCGTCTGCTACGACGTCAGAAGCAGGTATGGCTGCTCGGATTGAGCAGTTGGAACAGAGGATAGCTAGTATGGCTATGGCTTTGCGGAGATCAGGTGGAACAGAGACTTCCACGTCTTATGGAGGAGAAGGAGGTGACTTTGACTTCATGGTTGGTGTGACGTAGATTGAGACATCTGCGGTAGTGACTCAAGGTGCAGTACGTGTCTCTGAGCCATGAGATGCGTCGGTGGAGTTGGATCCACAACGCGGAGAGGCTGGTAGACAGGCCAGGCTTCCTCAATCCTTCACGTTATCAGAGGCATTGAGGACCACGTTTATGGTTCCTAAATGATCTATCGATGGTGCAGTGGAGTTGGAAGCATGACATCCAAGAGTGGGGTGATGTAAGTCAATCCTCGACGTCTGTGGATGCGATGTCGAATCCGATGTTGGGGGCAACTACAGTCTCACTATTTTCAACCACGGATATGAGGGCGTTGGGAGTCAGCTTGGCTCCAGTGTTCCAGCTGGCGGTCACACTCAGTGAGAGCGAGGATGTTGTTACCTCTAGTGCTGAGGTGGTTCAGTGAGAGACGGTAGATGTGTTTATGGAGTCGAGGATCAGGACGGCTACCAGTGGTACTTGGCAAGCAGCGACTGCCAGATTAGATGAGTTATCAGCTAGGTCGGCGATTGACCATACTGGTTTGGCACCAGGTGTGGTGTTGTTGGACAACAAAAGTGATATCTTTTGTTTGGTGGCACCTTCAGGGAAGGTGTATCGATCGTAGAAATTCTTGTTAGACTCTAGAGCCCAACCGTTGATGTTGAGGAAGGCGGCGTGTATTGGTTTGGGTTTGAGAAAGTCCGAGGTGGAGAGATGTCCATTCCAACTACAGATCTCTAAGAGATCAGGAGGTACAGCTCTACACATGACACGCGAGATGTTGACGATGAGAATTCGACCATATCATCTTACGGATGACTCCATGGTGAGAGCCAAGGTCATCATTACGGCCGTGGAGTCTTATGATGTATTGGTTGGAGGTGTTGTGTTATATCCTATGGGGTTCGTGATCGACTATTGGACGGAGACAACATCTTACAGACCAGGTTGGCAGTCCGGTGAAGGACGAGTGAGCCGCTTACCAGTGCGGTTCAGTGCTAGTTGGGATAACGGAGCCTACACTAGGGACGATGACCTCCATTGCAGGCTTCAGTTCGGTCATCACCTGACCGGACGAGTTGTTAGAGGGCAATGCTCATGCGGAGGATACTCCGATCTTTGAGGAGGTGGAGGACATGCCTAGCATGTCTACGTTAGTACCATCTTCCTTGGATGTTCCACTCTTGAGTTCGAGTGGAGAGTTGCAGCAGTATGTTGATCAGTTGGTGCAGCAGGTTTGGAGTGAAGCCTTTGTACCACCAGTAGAGGAACCAAAGGTTGTTCCTACTACTGGCCTTGTGACCTTATCACCGTTGGATACGACTCCCATTGTATGACAGTATCCAGAGGAGGGTGTGTGTGTGCTAGAGCTGTTTGGAGAGATCAGCACAGATCTGACTGCGGTATTGCGGACAGGCATACAAGTACAGCAATACTTGTATGTGGAGAGAGTGAGGTTGAAAGACGCATCTCATTGCGTCATGTGGCACGTTTGGTGCAGGAATATCATGAGTTGTTGCCCATATCAGCTGTTAGAAGATACTAGCAAGCATTATCGTCAGATATTTCGCTGCTGGGGGTGCAGGATCTTACGTTTGTTGATACCATTCACTTGGTGATAGCCGGGTGGTCATGTCAAGGTCACACGCTGTCATGATGTGAAGTATTCCACATAGTAAATAATTCACCTCTCAGTTAAAAGTTAGTCTCTCTGAGTGAAGTCAAGATTTCATAAAAGTTGATTCAGGAAGAAGTGAGCATTCAAAAATCTGAAAACACCACGGCGTAGGACTCGTCGCGCTGATCACCGTGGTATGTTCAAAAGTTGCAAACGGAGTTGCAGGCAAAAAGTTACTTGAGGTTCGTCAAGAAGATTTTTGATACCGGGAATTTTACCATAAATCTGAGTGAGTTTGAAAAATATGTTTTAGATTTTTCTCATGTAGATTGTAGTATCTAGTATTTGTTTGCATTTCAAAATGCACAAAAAGAGCATGTCTAGAGAAAGTTATGACACAGCAAAGAAAAGATGAAATACCGCAGTTTTCTAGCATATCAATTTAGAAAGTGGTATATAAAACCAGTTGTGAGATCAGCTTCCGTTGTCGTGAGTCTCTCTGAGTGAAGTTAAGACGTCAGAGAAGTTGATTCTGGAGGCTGTGGACATTGACGGCTACGGGTTACGCTTCTATTCCGACACTTGGGAGTTAGTAGCGGTAGAAGTTAGCTTGATGTTACTCCTAGTCCTTCATGCATATATTAACATCGTTCTGTTATACGTTTTAAGTCCTAGTAGACTGTTAGTATGCTAGTTATCTTGTTCAAGCATTTGTGCACTTGTGCGAGTGACTTCTTACTTGTCTATGATGTTCAATGTATATAACTTAGATTTATCATGTTGATAGGGTTTAAGCTCATGGGTTGTACTTACGTGTTGCCCATGCACGCTTTTTAGCTGGTTTAAGTTTATTTTCAAGGCTGCGTGTCATTTTAGGTAGTTTAAGATTTACGCTGGCACTTTAGGGAACTTGACGTGGTAGCCTATGAGTGAAATTAAGTTACCACATGGTTTAAGGCTCAAAAGGACAACCAAGTGGAGCTATGAACTCTTATTGGTCCGTTTTTATCTTTTGTAAAACTCTAAATTTAGAAACAGAGGTCTAAAGGAGAGTTCGAGTATTTGATGAGGACACTGCGAAATCTGAGAGCACAGGAAGATAGAGCTCATCGTGCCAAGCACTGTCAGTGAAATTCTTGATCGATTTAGATCAATAAAGAAGGAGTTATGCCAATTTGAGGTTCGAATGCGTCAGAATTGCATCACTTTTGTTGATTTTGGGGTTTTCAATGTCCATTGAAGCAGAATTGAGGAAATCGTTTCAAACCTTGGTGGTTGCATTCACTGTCAGCGGAGCTACGACTACCCAAAAAGTTTCAAGTCATTTGAATGAGTGAGTAATTCAGGGCGACCGCTGAAGCAGAGGGGGTCTGAAAAGCTCTCGACCTAGAACAGCAACTTCAGAGAACGAGATCTGGAGAACGGTGTACAATCAAGAGTCTCAACTTCACAGGGGTGTTCAGCATCCTGTAGACTCCAAATCCTGTAAGAATCTTTGAAAGTGATCGAGCCAATTTTCTGTTGTAGGTCAAAATAGCTGTCCGAGTACCAGAAATTACCGCAATATCTTTACCCAGAACTTTTCTGTCCATATCTCGGTGTTAGAATTTGATCTGAAGCTAAAACTTCGTGTATGTGCTCAGTGGGGTGTAGGAGAAGTTTAGAACTATCTTCACATACTTCTCAATCCTGAGTGTCAAAGTTCGCCATCTGATCTTATCATTGCTAGTTAAGCCTGAACTTTGCTTCCTGAATATATCAGAAGAGCCAAGAGACATGTATGAGTGTTTTACAGTGTCACCTTGTAACCTCGACATCGTGGTGTAGCTGAGAAACTTGTAGGGAGGAGGTCTCCGGATCAAATCCCTTCAGACTCACAACCGGCTTGGAGTAGGTTGGCCCTTTCCGAGGGAATATGAGAGGCACCAAGGTCCCTAGAGGCAGGACACTAGATGTCCCTGAATGGAAGACTCCTCCGTCTACCCCTGTACTAGTGCGTCACCTGGTGTGGATGCTAGAAGGAGATTACCACCGGATTTCGAAATGGACCTTATGCTAGAGGACTAAGCTCGCCTTCAGGTTGTCGAGGTCACTAGTACGAATTTGGTTGCGGCCTTCTAAGTCCTGTGTAGTGAGATGACATCAAAGCTACTAAAAGTCGGTACCAAATCTTTTGTAGAAAAATATACATCTCGTCATATTATTCACTTGGGCCGAAAAATCAAGTGAAACTGATACATGAGGCAATACTTACGGCACTTAAAGTTTAAGGGGTCAGAAAATGACAATGGTGATAACTCGGGCTCCACGTGTCAGAAGGAGGTAATTCCGGTGGTCAGAGGTAGCCGTGATCGAGTTACTTCGGGTGGAGGTGTCAAATGCTGACTGTACGACTGACTCAGTGGCCGTCCATACAGATGAACCTACGGAGGCTTAATGAACTAGTCTTCTTACGTGTAGATTAATTATCAGTGATTTATTTTTCTACTACCATCTGTTTAGGACATCTTTTATCCCTGCCAGGTGACACTGAAGGTTACGTATGGTGGAGGAAAACATAGAGAGGTGTACTCCAGAGGAGAGAGAATTCTCAGAGCATTGTCGAATTATCAGAGTACCGTGCTGAGACTATTGAGTAGAGAATCAAAAAGTTAGGAGAGGAGTTTACAAAGGTTATGTCTGGAGAGAATTTCTGACTGATCATAGTTTTGACATCGAGATATTGAGATTAGAGGACCGAAACGAGTAGAGGAGACCAGAAACTTGTACGTGTATCTTTTTGAATAGAAAACGAGAAGCTTCTAGGTGAACGCCCTGGTGCTTCATAAGAGCAGTTTTCTGATATTCTGAGTTACTGAGCGTGAGATTTATAGTCTGAATGATCAAGAGTTGAAGATTTATTTGCATGCCATGTGTTTTATCTTGGTCGGATCGAAGTCGTGGTGGTGTGTTTTCTTGCGGTCCGTATTCTGTGTGATTTTCGCCCTCCTCTTCACGATCGTATCACAGCTAGAAGGTTCCGCCCTTCTCAAGAAACTCTCATCTCGACAACGCGTGCTGAGAGAGGTCAGGGTTTACATGACCCGCGATCTAAAATGTTCTGGGAGATGTTACGGATCTTACTACATCTCCAGATGCATCAAGTGGATTCTCCGGCATACATCTTGGAGAACATCCCGTTGTTGGGTGATGCTCGTACACAGATGATGACGAGTGTGCACCTAGTGCGGTCTTGGATTGGACCGGCAGTGTTGTTGGATGCAGCAAGAGTACGATCTCGTGCACATCGTCCACGGTTGTGGTGGACTGTAAACCCTCCACGATCTCATCGATCAACTACCCCCCCTCCGATCTCTCAACCTCCACGATCGCCACCGATGAATCTGCAAATGTCGGGCTTGTCTCTCACTCAGGGGTCACCTCTGATGGCTTTGATGGAAGCACACCATGAATCTTGAAGGGAAAAATGTTAAGTTCACTCATTCATACACCCACAAACCTATCAACTAAAAATCTCCTTAAACATATCAACTAAAATCCTCCATTCTAACGACGTCTCTCAAGTTTTCACATGCTAAAAATATCCCACACTCTCTATATTACTCAAGTTGTCATTACGACAATGTGAAACAAGGATGAGGAGCTCTTCTCTACTCCTCTATTTATACATTCTAGGTTTTTACTTTGGTACCTCCGGTAACTCAGCCGTAACTACTTTTACCGAGTTTTACTAAGATATTACTTAAGGTAAAAGCATTAATCACATGGGCTTCTTACCTTTTCACATGGGCTTATTCCTTCAAAGTCAACAACTTCTAGAAGGATTCTGAAATATTCTCAAGGAATCTCGAATTTCCACCCCCTCCCCTCTACACTAGGACCCACTAAAAAAGAAACATGTGGAATCTCTTCTTGTTTTTAATGCCCACAAAGTCCACAACTTTAATCCAACCACTAATATCAAGTCAAAAAGGAGATAAGGGATACTTTCCACCTCCTTTCTACCTTTTAGACAAGAGGACAAGATAGTAGTGCTCACTCTTTAGCAAATATCTGAATTCTGCCAAAAGTACAGCTAAGTTTAACCATAACTAACTTTTAGCTAGTCATGACTAACTTGATACCTCCTTAAAGTACTTTGGCAGCAAATAAACATTCTCAACACTTAGTTATAACTAAACACTTTACTAATAGACAAACTTCCTATGTGTAACATAGGTCGTTACATTTTACCCCCGGACTAAATTTTCGCTCCGTCCTTGGAGTGAAGAGAGAACTTTCGTCGATGAAACAACTTCAACTTGTCATGATTTACCGGATCGAATCTCTTTCCTCCCAACTCCTGAAGGTCATATGTGAAGTTGCTCCACACCTTATCTACAACAAAAGGACCAAAATATCTCGGAAGAAACTTCTTCCTAGCCCTCTTGAATCTGATAGCATCATACAACATAACCCAATCTCCGACTTGAAAAGGTTTTACCTCCCTCTTGCCCAAACGTTTGTCGTAACTCTTCTTTTGATACACCTGAGCTTGTTCCATCCGGATCATTGCTATCGCTCGGGTCTCTTCCAACTCCATGAGTTGCTCCCTTCTTGACTTGACCACGTCTTCTCCCCTCGACCTCTTCAACTTTCGTTGAATGGTTTGAAAAGTATCCAATTCGAATTGGATCGGCAACTTGGACTCCACTCCATAAACCAGTCGAAATGGAGAGTACCCAGTAGAGGTCTTTGTTGTCGTTCGATACTCCCATAAGATGGCATGTAGCCTCTTATCCCAAGTATGTTTCGCAGTCTCAACACCAGCATCTTTGGCGAGCATCATACAAAGTGTAAGATTGATCTTCTTCGCAAGACCATTGGCATTTGGTTTGTATGAGGTCGTTACTCGTGCCTTGATAGAAAAGTGTTGTAGCATAGCAGTAGTCATGCTCCCTACAAACTCTCCTCTATCCGAGACCAACTCTAACGGACATCCAAATCTTGTGATGATCCTCTCTCATAAGAATCTACCGACTTCTGTTTCATTGGTCTCTCTCAAAGGTCTAGCCTCTACCCACTTGGTACAATAGTCAGTGGCGACTACAATGTATCTATTGCCTCGAGGTGTCTTATTAAGAGGACCTACAAAGTCAATACCCCACTTCTCAAATGGTCCTAACACGGGAATTGATCTTAACGGAGGTGTTCTAGTAGACTTCAGAGCAAATACTTGACATACGTCGCAAGTTTTGCAATAGTCTAAACACTCTTTGAAAATCCCTCTCCAGTGATAACCCGCATCCAAAATCTTGAAGCAAAGTGACCTTATCAGCAAAGTGACCTCCGCAAACAGTTTCGTCGTGAATCTCGTGCATTAGCTTGAATGCCTCCTTCTGACCAACTGCTCTCCTTAGTAAGCCATCTGCTCCTTGATGAAACAGAATTCCCTCCACCATGGTGTAAGGTTTACATCTCTTGATCAACGCGTTACGATCTCGGGTATGCATACCTTCTGGAAAAGAGCCATCTGCAAGGAAACTCCAAATTTCCTTGTACTCGTCCGGTATCTCCTCAATGCTTGTGATAGTCATCAGATGTTCGTCTGGAAATGAATCATCAAACGGTTCTTCTCCCTCATCATCATAAGCCCTCGACAAAAGATCAGCATTCGCATGCTTTTTCCCTGGTCTATCTTCGATCACGTAATCGTATTCTGTTAGAAGGATCTTCCAACGGGCAATACGACCTTTGGCATTAGGCTTATTAAAGATATACTTTAAAGCCTTGTGATATGTGACTATGGAAAATTTCCCTCCTAGCAAGTAATGTCGGAATTTCTTCAATCCAAAGATCACCGCTAATCCTTCTCGTTCAGTCACGGAGTAATTCTTCTCCGCTGGCACCATCTGCCTACTAGCATAAGCTATAGGATGATCATGCTCATCTTCATCTAACTGACTTAATGTACACCCGATAGCTACATTGGAGGCATCCGTATACAGAATAAATGCTTTACTCCACTCAAGTTTAGCAAGTATAGGAGCTATCACCAATGCCTTTTTCAGCTCCTCAAATGCTTCCTTTGCCGTCTGATCATGCACTATCAAGTCAAACTCAACTCCCTTCTTCATGTACATAGTCAAAGCTATTGCTTTGTTTGAGAAGGAAAAGACAAACCTACGATAATATCCAACCATCCCAAGAAACTGTCTCAACTGTGTCAAGTTGATTGGAAATGAAAGATCCACAATCTTCTTCACCTTCTCAAGATCTACCGCAATCTCCTTCTTGGAAATGATGTGTCCTAACAGCAGACCTTCTTCGCAGCCAAAGATGCACTTTTCTAGATTCAAAGAAGCGTTAGCTTGCTCCAACCGCTGCAGAACTTAGATCACATGATCAAAGTGCTCCTCCTTTCTTCCGTACACACAGAAATCATCAATGAAATCACGAAAAAAACTTTCCTATGAATGGTTCGAACACCTTGTTCATGAACCTATGAAACGTGGCCGGAGCATTACACAGTCCGAATGACATCACTCGAAATGCAAATGTTCTCCAAGGAGTAGTGAAAGTAGTCAACTGCTGGTACTCCTGTGCTATCTTGATCTGGTTGTATCCACTATAACCATCAACAAAGCTGTACCACTCATGACCAGCAACTTCCTCCAAAATCTCATCTATAAATGGTAGAGGATAATAATCCTTCTTGGTAACTGCATACAACTTTTTCTAGTCTATGCACACTCGCAGCTTACCATTCTTCTTCTTGACAATCACAATGGGTGAAACCCATTCTGAGTTCTCCACCTCGTAGATGAAACTCGCCTCCCTCAACTTGTCTATCTCCTCCTTGACCATCATCGTTGTTGTAGGATTGACCCTTCTCTGCTTCTGTCGAACAGGTCTTGCGTTCTTCTCCAATTCGATTCGATGAGTCTCGAGAGTCACCTCCTTCAAATCCTTGTAGCTGAAAGCAAACACATGGATATATTTTCGAAATATATCTAGGAATCTACTTTTCTCCTCTTGAGTGACATTGATATCAAACTTCAAGGTAGAGAGTCTTCTCACAATCTCTGTCTCACTCAACTCTTCTTTGTCAGGATCTTTCTCCACTGCTGGTCGAGGCAACAAGTCAATAGCACTAAGCTGATGTAATGATTCATCTCGACCAAATCCTTCGTCCTCAGACGAGGATTCTTGATCGTAAGAATCTCCGGTATCTACTTCTGAGACACTCTGATCGTCCTCTATATCAGATTCCCAGTAGTCACTAGTGGGTCTATCAGAGTCAGAAGTCACAACTCCAACACCCGAGAGAGGTACTATCACTCTATGATCTCTAGGTCCAATCCGTAAGTATCCCTTGTGCCACCTATCAGTGGTGCGCACAGCTCTCAACCAAGGCCTACCTAGGAGCAAATCATAACTAGAGTCCTTTAACACTTGAAAGGACATCAATGTTTGGACTCCCATCACAGACACGACCACCTTCTCTAACACACCAAGAGGTCTTACCCGTTGCTTATTAGCCATCCCCACGACAATGCTAGCCGGGCGAGTTGGTTCCATCCCCAACTTCTTCATCAACCTCTCCGATATGGCGTTTACAGCCGACCTTCCATCCACCAATACGTCAAAGACTTAGTGACCATTCAACCGGACTTCAATCTTTGAAGCCCTAGTGCATACCTCTGAAGCATGCACATCCACCACACCAACTCCCACAGACTTTGATGTCTTGCTCTTGGGTTTCTTCTTCTTGCTTCTCTTAGAACTCAGTCCTCCTCTGAGTTCCCTTCGTAAGCTAGGATTAAGTGCGATCAGTTGTCCAACAGTGATGTTGGCTTTCTGGGCACCCACATCTTCAACCACATCATATCCCGCTTGGGAAGATGAAATGGTGAAATCCACCATCCCCATTTTCATTCTTGGCTCCCTTGGTGTACTCGAAACATTACTCGAACGAGTACTTCTACTTGTTGACTCCTCTATGAAAACTGGTTCATCAGAAAATCAAGTTCTTTTCCTTTCTTAAGCTAAAAGCTCCACCGGTGCATGAGAAGAGTTTGAACTCTCTCCTTTCTCGTAGATGGGATCTCGCACGACATCGATAGTAGCCACCTTCTTGTCTCGTCCTTGTGATGGATTTCCTCCACCCACATTCATTCTGATAGCTTCGGCACCTCTTGCTCCGTTGTTACGACGATTTTGCTGGAAATGAGAACCTCCACACGTCCAACAAGTGATTCCTCCAAAGTTACCTTGGTTGCCTCCAAAGTTATCTTGATTTCCTCGGTTGGGATTGTTGTCGTAACCTCTTTGACCTCCTCCTCCATCTTTGTTTCTCCATTCTCGTAACTGCACCACGTTTATCTTGAGATCCGCAAGAGTGTCGGTGATGCTCTTCAGCTCGGCATGAAAATAAGAGGTAGCAGTAGACATCATTGTTGGGACAAACGGTCTTGGCACCACCGTTGGAGTAGGAGCTGAAGTTGAAGCAATCACCAATTGTGATGGTGCAGGTGCGATCGTTGTGGCTACACCAGGAGTCGGAGTTGACACCAGAGCAGCATGATGAGGTTGGATGATATCTCCTTCATCCAAACTCTCTTCCATATTTGTCGTAATCTTGATGACCTCCGCTTTGGTTGCTGGCTTCTCGTACCTCACTTGGGTTCGAATTGAAGGCCTCAACCCGCCCACCAAGTTCTTGGTCAACACTGCTCCAATCCCCGCCATCGTTAACTCCACATTGTCTCCACTCTTCCGTAGGACCGTCCGAAACCGTTGCTCCAACTTATCCACCTTTTCGGCATATTGCCGAACTTTCTCGTCGTCCCGTTGCTTCAAATGAGTAAGCTCCACCATGAGCTTCTCATAACTCTCTTCTGGAAGAAATTCTTCGATGAGTGCATTACTCAACGTCTCCTATGTGTCCTCAACTGCACCAGGTGTCTGGCTCTTCACTCGATCTTCATACCACGTAAGAGCAAAATCTTCTAAAAACTCTGGCAGTAACAACACCCATTCTTCCTTCCTTCTCACGTTGTTTCCGATGCAACCCCTTTTGAAGTCTCGTACAAATGGTTCTACATCTTCATTGTCCTTCCCATGAAACACTGGTAACTTCCCCATCTTGTAACAATTCTTTTTACTCTTATAATTTTTGTGCAATTACTACTCGCTAAAAGAGTACGAACATCACCAATTCCATTCACGAATAATCTACCATAGGTAAAATGAAAAGAAATGGTTGTAACAACACCTCTTGTGCAATCTCTTCTCCCAAAGTAATCATGAGCCTGAGTCGCATCATCGTCTTCTCCACCATCCGAATGACGATCTCCATCACAACTCAGTCGAGTCCTCTTTTGAAGTCGACAACTTCTCCGTCTCAGCTCTTTGAGTCTCGTCCAACTTCTCGACTACTAACGTAAGTAGGGCGACCACATCGACGCACTTGCGTCCTCTTGATAGATCACCCACTCCACAACTTGGACAAGGATCTTCTCCTAAAAGATGAATTGGCGCTGGTGACGATGGACCCACTCGAAGACTTAAATCAGTAAACTCCCGCTTCCCTTTAGCTCTCTCGGTTCTGATTCTAGTTGGACAATTCACTACTTTATGTCCCAACGCTCTACAAAAATAACACCACAAGTCGGTTTCTACTCTTCTCCTCGGAGATTCTACTTGAGGTTTTGTACTAGGGTTCTCAAACTCAACGATAATCTCTTTCGAGCTCTCTCCGACGCTTACTATGACATCTAAACCTTGAGGAAGATTTCTAAGTCTAACTTTCCAATCTTTTGAACTTCCACTCATGTTGCACCTTCTCAACCATTAAGTGGACAAAATATCTTTGAAGAAAATAACTCTACATCACTTTCTTAACTCTTTCGAGCTTTATACTGAAAATCGTGTATTATACATGCTATACACGAATTAACATCCAATCTAAAATTAAGAGTCCATGATAATATCCTCATGACCATCGTCTGTACTGATCCTAGCAGACATCTTAAAGTCACTTTTGTAAGGATCACACTCTACTTCGCCAGGAGCATTCGTGGCCTCCACAGTGAATGATACTTTGAACTCAACTTTCTTCACATCTGCGCCGATGCTCGCAGAAGCTTCTTTATATAAAGCAAAAATGGCACCTCAACTGCAATAGATGCTTGATCGCAACCCCTCTATACTTAACGTTGGTCTTTCCGTCTCCGTTCTAACTCCCAAACATCTCTTCTTCAACCTTGGCACTCGAACTGGATTCCTCATGACGTATCGTCAAGATCTCCTTGTATGCCAAAACGTATATCTCTTAGTTGGTAAGAGATCTCTCCAAGATTTTTGTGGTCTCCATTAGCTCAACCTCCAAGCTACTAAATCATGAAGTTTCAATAGAAACTTCCCTAATCAGAAGAGATGGTGATGACTGTACAAATTTTCAGAGAACTGAAATTTGTATATTTTCACTCCCCTCATGGTTGTCAACCCCCTCCACTTCGAAAAATTCTTTCTTCCTCTTCAGACCTCATCTTCTCACGATTTCTTTTGTCTTGGATAGCTTATCAGCCACTCTAAAACACTGGAAAGTTTCTCAGGAAAATAAAATTCACAAAAAATCGGGCACTGACTGTAAACTTTTTCTCGAGAACAGAATTCCTCAACTCTCACGAATAAACCCCCTCAACTTTGAAAATTCATTGCTCCTTCTCTAGACCACCTTTTCCTATGATTTCTTTTGTCTTAGATAGGTTATTAGCCATTAAAACACTGGAAAGTTTCTCAAGAAAATAAAATTCACAGAAAAGTTGACAGCGACTGTACAAATTTTCCAGAGAGCAGAATTTCTAAACTCACAAATTTCTCTCCTCTAATAACTTTTCTCTCCTCCTTTCTCTACAACTCTTGTTGCACCCTCCTTCAACTCTCCTCAAACCCTTTCTAATTGAACAGGATGTAAAGAATGACTTCGAACGCGTCATATATCACTACGGGATACACGAAAGGTTCTAATGTTGCTAACATCGCGTTAGCTCTCTCTCCTCCCAACGTTCTCTCCATGTGTTCTCTCATAATCTCTTTTTGTCTAATATAGAATTGAACTCTAAACATTTTCAATGATCCCTTCAAGTGAGGTCCCGACAACGAAACCAAAAATGTAAACCCTCCACGATCTCATCAATCAACTACCCCCCCCCCCCCCCGGATCTCTCAACCTCCACGATCGCCACCGATGAATCTGCAAATGTCGGGTCTGTCTCTCACTCAGGGGTCACCTCTGATGGCTTTGATGGAAGCACACCATGAATCTTGAAGGGAAAAATGCTAAGTTCACTCATGCATACACCCACAAACCTATCAACTAAAAATCTCCTTAAACACATCAACTAAAATCTTCCATTCTAACGACGTCTCTCAAGTTCTCACATGCTAAAAATATCCCACACTCTCTATATTACTCAAGTTGTCATTACGACAATGTGAAAACAAGGATGAGGAGCTCTTCTCTACTCCTCTATTTATACATTCTAGGTTTTTACTTTGGTACCCCCGGTAACTCAGCTGTAACTACTTTTACCGGGTTTTACTAAGATATTACTTAAGGTAAAAGCATTAATCACATGGGCTTCTTACCTTTTCACATGGGCTTATTCCTTCAAAGTCAACAACTTCTAGAAGGATTCTGAAATATTCTCAAGGAATCTCGAATTTCCACCCCCCCCTCTACACTAGGACCCACTAAAAAAGAAACATGTGGAATCTCTTCTTGTTTTTAATGCTCACAAAGTCCACAACTTTAATCCGACCACTAATATCAAGTCAAAAAGGAGATAAGGGATACTTTCCACCTCCTTTCTACCTTTTAGACAAGAGGACAAGACAGTAGTGCTCACTCTTTAGCAAATATCTGAATTCTGCCAAAAGTACAGCTAAGTTTAACCATAACTAACTTTTAGCTAGTCATGACTAACTTGATACCTCCTTAAAGTACTTTGGCAGCAAATAAACATTCTCAACACTTAGTTATAACTAAACAACTTACTAATAGACAAACTTCTTATGTGTAACATAGGTCGTTACAGGACGAACTTGTTACCGAGAGAGGTGCTTAAACGCGCACACGATGGAGTGAGACGACCAGTGCACCTCATGGTCGATAGCATCTTGGATGCAGGACGATGATCTCAAGTAGTAAGAGTTGTCGACAAGTCACCCATAACAGTGGTGAACCTAGTGGGACGGCCTATGGTAGCATTCTCACTTTGGTGAGCTTTCCAGCGTCACATGCTTACAGAGATGGAGGACTTGAGCTTGTGTGGGATGCTCAATTACGGTAGTTGGTGGAGCTCAATGCCGATGAGAGAGAGCGAGCGATGGGTTTCGCTACGGATACGACGGCAGTAGCTTTGGTGTCGGAGGTTTCACGTCGTCAAGTATTGGATCAAGCATTGGACTTGAATTGCTTGACATGGATTGTTGGCCTTGGATTGGCTGAGCAGCGTCAGATGCGATCGACGGGTGTTACTGCTTGGACACTTCTGAGCTCTTTGTTTATCGAGTCGGTGGCAAAGACTGGGGGTGAGGCTTGTGGAGTTCGTCATCCTTGGACATCATGGGATGTCATAGGAGAGAGTGTGGAGCATGCATCTAGGACTGTAGGAGTTTTTTGCATAGTGGCGGTGGAAGTTGTTGGTGGTTGGAGCATACCTGGTTGGTTATCTCGAGCATGGTGACAGAGGATACTCGGGAGTCAGAGATTGGACCCAAGCTCATAGAAGAGGAGAGACGAAGAGTTCAGAGATTCCTGAAGAGCTACATGAGTTGTTTTACCTTCAGTATGAAGGATTTGGATACCTTGAAGGGACCAAGTATACGGATCGACTTGACTAATGACACGCCAATCTTTCGACGTCCTTACAAGTACAATGACATGGAGAGAGTCTTGATCCAAAGCAAGACTCAAGACTTGTTGGAGGTTGGGTTGGTGGAGATGTCGCATGGAGAGTATGCATTTGTCACAGTAATGCGAGCAGAGAAAGATATGTATGGCAACTACATGGATAGGCGGATGTGTGGAGACTACCGTCTTATCATTCGGCAGACGAAGTCCGATAAGTATGCCATGCCGACACCTGAGGAGATCTTTGATGCAGTGGGGCATGTGCAGATCTTCAATACGTTGGATCTTCGAGCAGGGTATCATCAGTTGCCAATGAGAGAAGAAGATAAGTCCAAGACAGCATTCTGGAGAATTGACTTTCACGGTGGCGTATTGTACATAGGTCTGTACAGTGAAAAGTATTGCAGAGAGATTTTTTTTCTATATTGTGTAAAGGAAGTTGCCCTGTAGCTTAACAAGCTAGGCAGGAGCTAAGCCGGGGCTATGCTTGGCAAGCTGCCCCTTAGCTCAGACTGAAATATCACCCTGAAAGAGATCGAAAGACATCAGAATGCAGAGCTCGACGAGGAGAGTGACTTCGTGCTTCCAGTCCTGTAGCTTCTCGGATTGAGTTGCCAACCCTTCGTAGCACATCCTTGTCTAGCTCTGTTCTAGCTACTGACCGCACTACATCAGACCACAACCCAGTAGTCCCTTTCTCTCTCTCCATCTCCACTTTCACTCCACAGGTAGCAGCATTCACAAGAGAAACAGCATGTGATGCTGATATCTCATTCACAAGTCTCTTCATACCACCCTTGCCAAAGTTGGTTCCCAACATCATCCCAGTCTCTCTCAAATGGATCTTACCATCTTTGAAGAAGATCAGATCCTTCCTCAATGCATCTGAAAACTCCCCACAATCTCTCCTTACATGGTCTAGGCTATCACACCATATACAACGATGAACAAAGCCTTCTCTCATCTGAGGTTTCTGCATAGCAGGCTGTACATTCTGCTCCTTCTCTTCTAACCTAGTGAGCTTAAGCTTAAGCTCCTTCATACCCTTAATCAACTCATCAAGCGGTGAGTCTTCCTCTCTAGCAATTACCAAAGCAGGCTTAGTAGGCAACTGCTTGACAGGAATTATCAGAGGTGCTGCTTCACTTACCACCACCTTGTCCCTTCTTCTCTGTCTCTTGGCCAGCAAAGAAACAGCCTCTTCAACCTCCTTCCAGTCAGTCTTCAATCCTCTCTCCTCACTCTTGTCTTCCAGCAACAGCTCAAGCTTCTCCTGAATAGTCACGTCCGCTGCTTGTAGGAAAAGCTCGGTCTTCTCAACCTCTAGTGTAAGCTTCTCTGTCCTAGAAAGCTGAGCATATTGACGATCAAACTCCCTTAACAACTCATTTACAGACAAACCTTTGTTAGGTTTCACCACCCACTCCAAGAACGTTCTCTTGGTCACCCTCTCTGAATCTTCAGTGTAGTACTCCTCCTTCAAAGCTCGCATAAAGCTCTCCCAACTCTGTCCTTGCTGCTGCTTGAGCTCCTTCACACGCCCACGAATCTCAAGGACAACAGCAAGCTCAAAGTTCTCCACCATCTCCTTCTCAGGTACCTTGTTCACCTCCATCTCCCTAGCATAGTATCGTACATACTTGGAAATATCTGTCCCCTTGAACTGGTCCATCTGATGCACCACAGATTGCAACGCCTTGGTTGCTAACACCTCCTTCCTCTCTGTGCTCTGCTGCTGCTGCATGAACATGGAAAAAGCCTGGAACATCTTCATCGTAGCAGCATCAAACTGAATAGGTTGCTGAGCAGCAGCAGCACCCCCACTTGATGATCCTTGGTTCGCCATGATATCTGATCTTGTAACACTCTCAAGAAAACTCCCACCCTAGGTGTTTCACGTCGAGTTCACCAAAAAGAGAGTATGTCGGAGTGTGATCCGTCTACCTAGGAAAGCGCCGGGCTTCTGGCTGTGGTTGTTTACTCAAGAGGTTGGCTTTCAGGTCACAACAGGAGCTATAAACACTCACACAGGAGTGTAGGATCCTCTGATATGCTCAAAAAAGCGAAATTTAGGTCTCACTGGTAGTAATAGGCTTAAGCGGTGAACTTTGACACTCAAAGAGAGGAAAACTATGAAGGTTTAGACCTCTAAACTTCCCCTACATGCAAATGAGGTACTACTGAACTCACAGACGAAGTTTCAACCTGAGATCAAATTCTGACACGAAGATGTGAACAGAAAAGTTCTGAATAAGAGAATTATGGCAATTTCTGGTACCTAGACAGCTATTCAGACATAGAACAGAGAATTGGCTCGATGAATTTCAAATCTTCTCACAGTATTTGAAGTCTACAGGATGCTGAACATCCCTGTGAAGTTGGGACTCCTGAATGTTTATAGAACTCCAGATCTCCTTCTCTAAAGTCGCTGCTCTAGATTAAGAGCTTTTCAGACCCCCTCTGCTTCAGCGGCCGCCCTGAATTACTCAATTACTCAAATGATACGAAACTTTTTGGACAGTCGTAGCCCTCCTGACAGTGAACGCAACCACGAAGTTTTGAAGTGATTTCCTCAATTCTGCTGCAATTGGCACCGAAAACCCCAAAATCAACAAAAGTGACATAGTTTTGGCACAATCCGAACTTCAATTGGGCATAACTCCTTGTTTATTGATCCAAATCGAGCAAAAATTTCACTGACAGTGCTTGGCACAACGAGCTCTCTCTTCCTGTGCTCTCAGATTTCGAAGATACCTCACCAAATGCTCGAACTCTCCTCATAAGTGTTGGGGCTTCGGCCTACATTGGATGGCTTGTAGTATATTCAGGGTGGCATCGAGGACACGGGAAACTTTTGCTGATTATTACGTACGCATAAGGACAGCAGAGGAGCAGCTTAGCTGGGGCCTTAAAACTGAAGCGGAAGCGGACATTTTTCTGAGAAATGTTTCTTAGAGAGCGGAAGCGGAAGATTACAGCGGAAGATTACCGCGGAAGCTTGAAGCGGAAGAGTACCGCGGAAGCGTACAGCGGAAGCGGAAGATTACAGCGGAAGCTTGAAGCGGAAGCGGGCATTTTTCTGAGAAATATTTCTTAGAGAGCGGAAGCGGGAGATTACAGCGGAAGCGGAAGATTGAAGCGGAAGATTACAGCGAAAGCGGAAGATTGAAGCGGAAGATTACAGCAGAGGCGGACATTTTTCTGAGAAATGTTTCTTAGAGAGCGGAAGCGGAAGATTACCGCGGAAGCTTGAAGCGGAAGATTACAGCGGAAGTGGAAGCTTGAAGCGGAAGCGGACATTTTTCTGAGAAATGTCTCTTAGAGAGCGGAAGCGGAACTCTGTACGCATAAGGACAGCAGGGGGACAGCTTAGTTAGGGCCCTATTTCTGATAAGTGACTGCGCTTATAAGGACAACAAGGGGGCAGCTTAAGCTGAGGCCTTAACTTTTAGGTTAAATACCTGCGATGACTTGGGATCGGGGAGAGTTTTTTTTGAAAAGGATTTTTTTCAGAGAGAGCTGAAGCGGAAAGAGGAGGATTACGGATTGGGGGATCGAGGACACGCAAGAGAAGCTAAGAGGCTGGGGAAAGATCAAATTGCGGACAGATTGAATTGGGAGATCATCGTAGGGAGAGGGGCAGGAGTTTTAAGCTTGGACGTTGTCTAATAAACTGTTCGGAGGAGAAATTATTCTCAGGAGGCAGTTTTATTGAGAGAGATCGTTTGAAAATCTACAGAGGACTTTTGATCGACGCTGGATCAAATTTCTGAGAGTTTCAGTTGAGGCAAAGAGAGGAATAAGATTCAGGGGTTCAAATTTCACTATTAGGTTCGGATTGAGACGTACTTGGTAGACTTTTGGTTGAGAATTGATTGACGAGAGAGAAAGACACGCATGAGAGAAAGAGAAAGAGATTTTCTTTACAGTTGAAGAGATTGATGATGCAGCGACACTGAAATAAAGTTATTTGGGTCTTGAGAGACCTATCTGTGTACCTAAGGTGTGTTGGAGTGCTTGTTTTTTGTAAACGGTGGGCACAAGAGGCTGTGGTTTGAGATTTCATCGTCGGCAGCAGCCTATTTTTCTTTCTGGTCGTTTTTCTCTGATCGGTCACAGTCAGGAGGTCCGCCCTCCCCAAGAAAGACTCTCAACTCGACAACGGCAAGGATTGTTTGTATCAGTGACGGTTCTTACCATTTGGATTGAAAAATGCCCCTTCTGAGTTCTAGAGGATGATGGACAAGATCCTAGCAAGATTGGATTTTGTCAGATGTTATATTGACGACATCTTAGTCTATAGTGCTGCTGTGGAGGAGCACGAGAGACACTTACGAGATGACACGAGACACTTACGAGATGTGTTCGAGCGGTTGAGAACACATGGATTGAAGTTACACCCTCGGAAGTGTAAGTTCTTCCAGGAGTTGGTACAGTATCTAGGTCACACCATCTAGCCAGGATTGGGTGTTCAACAGACGAAGGTTGAGGCTATTGCACGTTGTCGGAGTGTGATCCGTCTACCTAGGAAAGCGCCGGGCTTCTGGCTGTGGTTGTTTACTCAAGAGGTTGGCTTTCAGGTCACAACAGGAGCTATAAACACTCACACAGGAGTGTAGGATCCTCTGATATGCTCAAAAAAGCGAAATTTAGGTCTCACTGGTAGTAATAGGCTTAAGCGGTGAACTTTGACACTCAAAGAGAGGAAAACTATGAAGGTTTAGACCTCTAAACTTCCCCTACATGCAAATGAGGTACTACTGAACTCACAGACGAAGTTTCAACCTGAGATCAAATTCTGACACGAAGATGTGAACAGAAAAGTTCTGAATAAGAGAATTATGGCAATTTCTGGTACCTAGACAGCTATTCAGACATAGAACAGAGAATTGGCTCGATGAATTTCAAATCTTCTCACAGTATTTGAAGTCTACAGGATGCTGAACATCCCTGTGAAGTTGGGACTCCTGAATGTTTATAGAACTCCAGATCTCCTTCTCTAAAGTCGCTGCTCTAGATTAAGAGCTTTTCAGACCCCCTCTGCTTCAGCGGCCGCCCTGAATTACTCAATTACTCAAATGATACGAAACTTTTTGGACAGTCGTAGCCCTCCTGACAGTGAACGCAACCACGAAGTTTTGAAGTGATTTCCTCAATTCTGCTGCAATTGGCACCGAAAACCCCAAAATCAACAAAAGTGACGCAGTTTTGGCACAATCCGAACTTCAATTGGGCATAACTCCTTGTTTATTGATCCAAATCGAGCAAAAATTTCACTGACAGTGCTTGGCACAACGAGCTCTCTCTTCCTGTGCTCTCAGATTTCGAAGATACCTCACCAAATGCTCGAACTCTCCTCTAGAGCTCTGTTTCTAAACTTAGAGTTTTACAAAAGACAAAAATGGACCAATGGGAGTTCATAGCTCCACTTGACTGTCCTTTTGTGCCTTAAACTACCTGGTAACTTTTCTACACTCATAAGCTACCACGTCAAGCCCCCTAGAGTGCCAGCGTAATACTTAAACTACCTAAAACGACACGTAGCCCCGAAAAATAACTTAAATCAGCTAGAAAGCGTGCATGGGCGACAAGTAAGTACAACCCACGAGCTCAAACCCCTATCAGCATGGAAACCCTAAGTTATGTACATTGAATGTCATAGACAAGTAAGAAGTCACTTGCACAAGCGCACAAATGCTTGAACAAGATAACTAACATACTATCAGCCTACTAAGACTCAAAATAGTATTAACACCGTATGCAAAGGTGTCAAACATATATATAAAGGACTAGAAGTAATATGAGCTAACTTCTAGAACTATCAAACTTAAGCGTCGGAGTAGAAGTCAAGCATGTAGCCGCCAAATAGCGCGACAACGTATCTCACGTCCCACAGATATGAGTCAAGTTCGGGCATTTGTTGGTTTGACGAACTTCTATCATCGGTACGTGAAAGGGTTTAGTGTAATTGCGAAGCCATTGACCAAGCTGATGAAGGTGGACCAAGAGTGGCAGTGGGGAGATGAGCAGGAGTGAGCTTTTGTAGAGCTCAAGGATATCTGCTCCTATCTTGAGGAGATCCGTTAGGGGGCGTTCTTTCCAACTGCACACTGATTGGAATATGTTGGACTTGGAGCAGTGCTTACTCAGCATGATGATGAGAAAAAGGAGTTTGTGGTGGCATATGTCAGTCGCTCCAACAATTCGGCGGAGGCGAGGTACATTTTTTGTACGAGGAGGAGTGTTTAGCTGCAGTGTGGGATGTTGCACACTTTCGTTGTTATCTGTTTGAGAACCTCTTTACTCTCATCACTGATCACCAGCCGCTCAAGTGGTTGATGGAGTCCAACAAGCTTATAGAGAAGCTTGCACGATGAGCTCTTATCTTACAAGAGTATGACTTCCAGGTAGTACATAGACCTGGAGTTGCAAACCTAGATGCTGATGGGTTGAGTCGTAACTCATGCACGAGTCAGCAAGATCATACTGGGGCTCGATGTCATGACGAGGTTGATGAGGAGATAGTGTCAAGGTGGCATGCATTTGCCTTTCTTTGTGTGTTGGCCATGAACTCTAGTATGGAGGACCAAGTCATATTTTTTTCTGGTCAGAGAGTAGATGATGAGTCTCCAGAGATGGGGTATCAGACCAGCGAGATATCCATGACGATGTGACTGTAATGGAGTATCTACGTACTAGCGTGGTGGTAGGCACAGTAAGTGCCAAGGAGCGAGATCGTGTCTTTCAACGAGCGAAGAGATTTCGACGAGAAAGACGACATGTACTTCGAGTCTGGGATGATGGGAGAGTACGGATAGTGCCACACCCATCTCAGAGGACACAATTAGTACGACATGCCCATGAGGAGTTGGGACATTTTGGAGTGAAGCGTACGCATAGCTTACTCCAAGGACAGTATTGGTGGCGTGGTATGCACGTTGTCGTGATGTGAATCATTTCACATAGTAAATGATTCACTTCTCTGTCAAGCGTTAGTCTCTCTGAGTGAAGTTAAGACCTCAGAGAAGTCCATTTTTGGAAGATGTTGTATATTTTGAGTCTTAGTAGGTTGATTACCATGTTGATAGGGCTTAAGCTCATGGGTTGTATTTGCGTGTCGCCCATGCACGCTTTCTAGCTGATTTAAGTTATTTTTTGAGACTGCGTGTCATTTTAGGTAGTTTAAGTTGTACGTTGGCACTCTAAGGGGCTTGACGTGGTAGTCTATGAGTGTAGATAAGTTACCAGGTAGTTTAAGGCACAAAAGGACAGTCAAGTGGAGCTATGAACTCCCATTGGTCCATTTTTATCTTTTGTAAAACTCTAAGTTTAGAAACAGAGCTCTAGAGTGGATTTCGAGCAATTGGTGAGGGCACTGCAAAATCTGAGAGCACAGGGAGATAGAGCTCGTCGAGCCAAGACTGTCAGTGAAATTCTTGATCGTTTGGATCAATAAACAAGGAGTTATGCCCAATTGAAGTTCAGATTGTGCCAAAATTGCATCACTTTTGTTGATTTTGGGGTTTTGAGTGTCAATTGCAGCAGAATTGAGGAAATCGCTTCAAACCTTCGTGGTTACGTTCATTGTCAGCCGTGCTACGACTGTCAAAAAAATTTCAATTGATTTGAGTTACTGAGTAATTCAGGGCGGCCGCTGAAGCAAAGGGGGTCTATAAAGCTCACAATCTAGAGCAGCAACTTCAGAGAACGAAGCCTGGAGTTCTGTGTACAATCAGGAGTTCCAACTTCACAGGAGTGTTCAGCAAACTGTGTACTGCAAATCCTGTAAGAAACTTTGAAATTGATCGAGCCAATCTCCTGTTATAGGTCGAAATAGCTGGCTGGGTACCAGAAATTGTCATAATTTCTCTGTTCAGAAAGTTTCTACTCATATCTTGGTGCTCTGAATTGATCTCAAGCTGAAACTTCGTATGTGTATCCAGTAGGACCTCATTGACATGTAGGAGAAGTTCTGAAGTCTAAACCTTCACATATTTCTCAATCCTGAGTGCCAAAGTTCACCGTCAGATCTTATCGTTGCTGGTTAAGCCTGAACATATCAGAAGAGCCAAGAGACTTGTATGAGCATTTTTCAGTATCACCTTGTAACCTGAAGCCTATCCTTTGAGCAAACCAGCCACAGCCAGGAGTCTAGTGCTTCCCTAAGTAGACTGAACACAGCCTTCAAGCTCATATCACAGCCAGAAGATTCCGCCCTTCCCAAGGAAAACTCTCAACTCTACAACATCGATGTGCAACAGTTTGTAGCACGATGTGTGGTTTGTGATCGAGTACGAGCATCGTTTAATGCTCCTACTCCACAGTTACACCCCTTACCGATTATGGGGTTGGATTATCGTTGGATTTTGGATTTTGCGGGACCCTTACCGTACGTCATCACCGGTATGTGTTGGTGATGGTGGAGCACTTCTCCAAGTGGATTGAGTTGGTGGCATTACCGGACAAAATGAGTGAAGGAACGGCGTATGTGTTCTTAGATCGAGTGCTGAGTCGTTTTGGAGCACCAGCTGAAGTGCTGACAGACCAAGGTATAGAGTTCCTTGATGAGTTTCAGGCCTTGTGTGATCAAGCGTTGATTGATCATCAAACTACATCTCGAGATCATCCTCAGGCGGATGGTTTGACGGAGATGGTAGTTCAGACGGTGAAGAAAGGATTGCGTAAGTATGACTTGCAGGAGGACCACTTGTGCGACTGGGATGTGCAGTTACTATGGTTGACTATGGGCTACCATTTTAGCCGACAAGCGTCTTTGGCTTCTTTCTCACCGTATTTTCTATTGTATGATCGGGGTCCAGATCTACCTTTGGCCATTCGTCGTGATTCTGCTGAGATGCTGAACCTTGATGACCTGGATATGTGGATGAATGCATGTTCTCAACGAACAGAGACATTTCGGAGAGTTATGTCTATGGCTTTTGAGAACCTAGCGATTGCTCAGCAGAGCGACACGTTGCGATATACTACTATTCGAGGAGGAGGTTATCAGCCATCGATTCGCAGGTTTCATCTTGGCGATTATATCTATCTGCAGCAGACTGCACCGACGACATTGGATGTGATTGCAGGGCGTATTATTTTGCGAGTGGATGAGGTGTTACCTTCTGGAATACTCATGTTAGAGGGCTGTGATGGCGTTGTTTGAAAAGACTATGTGCGTAATTGCGCATCATGTCATCTTTCCAACATCGATGGTACAGTTGATCCAAGCTTAGCAGTTGTATGCACGGGCTTGAGGTGTATGTTGTGTGAGTTTGCTGGTGGAGCAGCCCGTATGTTGGTGTGTGATGGTTGTTCGAGAAGTTGCCACATGTCATGTTTGACTCTTCTTCTCAGTGTCATTCTTATTGGACAGTGGGTTTGTCCTCGATGTATATAGTAGGGATAGCCGATTAGATATTTGCGTGGTATGGATTGCAGACAGACGACTAACGATGGGGCGATGTAGCACCCGGCCTCCTGATCCTTGCATCCATAAAGATGTATATCACGTATTTGGGATATGAAGCTATCTGGAGTTAGGGGGGCCTAACTGGGAGTTAGGGGGACCTAACTGTCAGTTAGGGAGGCGATTGTGATACATTTGTGTACGTGTATGACATCGTTCATGTGTTAAGTGTATATGTCGTGTATCTCTGATAGCGATGTATGTTGTGTAGTGATGTGTATGCGCACGACAGAATAGACGTGTCCTGCGTTTCACGAGTCGTCTGACACACAGATAACGGTTATCCGGTCCACGCCTAATGCTTGTTGTTGACACCCAGACTAGCAGCGGAATCAATAAGACATCCCTAAATCTAAATGCATTTAACTTAATAAACCTTAACGAGATATAGCTATAGTCATAAAGAAATGCAAGTTTTATATCTCTTGGTTACTTGTCACGAAATCTATATTTGCATTGAATAATCTATTAACCCAAGTGAGTCGATAGTAAAATGTTAGCCAAAATATATTTGACCTTTGAAGCAGCCAGTAAACCGAAACTAGACAGAAAACTGGAAAAAGTGAAACGACTTTGCGTCACCCCTCGACAGTTTTCCATCAGTGTATGCTAAAGAAAGTATTGTCGTACGTGCATGCAAAATCGAAAGGATATGCCATGTCGAATATAATAAGCTTATTTGGAACTCGTTAGTTGGACTATATTGGTTTGGCACATGATTATCATGAATAACTACAAGAGAAGGCTATGACCAACAATCGATATGATTCAAAAGAAGGTTGAGTAGTTGATTATAGGTATATGATGACTTTCAGCCACATGAAACTGAGGAGGGAATATTATTTACAAGAACTACTCACTGGATTAGATCACATCATACCTTGAATAGTATAATGCAACAAAGGAAAACATGATCACTTACCAGAAATGATCATGATAACATACGAAGTTTAGGGTTTACACTGTAATAACCGGTATTATATAGTTATTAATCTAGATTATTACTGTGCAAAGTATGGCATATAGTAACATGTAGCGATCGGAGGGTATTTCTCGTAAACTCGTTCCGAAACTCGAAACTATGATGCCTCACACTTTAGATAAGATAATATAGTTATTCCGATTATCAATTCGTTAAAAAACATCAGAAACCAAGTCAGGAAATAGAAATAACTGATTTTGATAAGCAAACTATTTTGGATTCAACCGTGTGACAAAACTGCAGAGACGAATCCTCCATCTGATGCGACAGTACTCTGATTTTTATCAAGAATAGGACCAAGATATACCAAGATAGATGAACAATGTTCAATAGATTTTACTTTTATTATTATTATTATTGTTATTATAAAGAAAAAATAGATATGAGATCTGATGACAAGATCAAATGCTAAAGGACATGTAATACGATATCAACATATGGAGAACACATATAAGTTCTGAAACATAGAAGTACAACTGGTCTTTTTCAACCGGATGAGCACAGTTCGACTCCTGTTCTCGTTCCGGGTGGGTTCTGGCATTTGGATCTCGTGCTTGAAATTGAATATTCAATTTCAAGCACGAGATCCAAATATACGGTTCTACTCTCTGCAGCCGAGTCATGAGAAATCCTCTCTTGGTATTTTTTGAGAATTACTCGAGAATTATTACATCTTAGGTATGACTTCTTTTTCTCTTCATTTGATACGTCTGTCCCTCTGACCTTCAAGGAAGTGGAATCCATGTTGCCAAATGAAAAGGTTGGATTCTTAAGCATCTAACTACTGCTATGGGGTAATCTTCGAGATATATTAAAAAAGTGTATTTGAAAAATATATAAATGATAAAGTTTCTAACTTTTGCATTATTCTAGATGTAATGGAAACTTATGTGATATAATAAAGTAATCATTTGTCAATGAGTTGCGAAAGCATACTAACGAAAAGGTGGAAAAACACTAAGTAAAAAAGAAAAAGCAATTATAGTGACTACTACACACTACAATAGTTACACAAGAATAGACTAAGTTTGATTTTAAGATAAAATTCTGCTTCTGCATACCCCGAAATGAACATAACATTTTTTCTCATATCTTTGTGTAGTTTCTTTTCAGGTAGCTTGAGAGGTCTCCGTAAAATATTATACACTCTCTCGTACTATTTGGCGCCCTTCTCCGTTCTTAATAAAGTCTTTGCGTATCGTCACCTTTTCCCAAAAGAACAAGAGGAAGAACAGTAAAATTTTCTCACAAACTAAAGTTAATATCCATACTCCTCTTTTAAAGAAATTTATTGCAAATAAGATACTGGTACAAGTATTAGAAAACCCGATCACAACAACGAATCATATATAATCATATATAAACGATAAAAAATAGTGTAAAATCAGCATCCCAAGAACACACAGACATTGAAAAATCTAAAAAGTTAATATCCATACTCTTATTCAGAACTACTTGCAGAGGCACTGCAAAGTAATACGAAATATATATATTCATTGCAGAGGAGGAGATTCATACCAGAGTTAGTTCAGGTACAACAGTCAATGCACATCACACACATGAACGTTTTCCAGCGGCAGTGTCTTGCACGAATCTGACTCTCCTCGTGTCCACGCTTCTACCGTCCACAACTCTTGTGTCCATGTTTCACATTTTCCACGGCAAAACACGCTTTTCATCTTTATAGGGCTGGAAACTCACTACTCCGTCAAAAGAACATATTTGGCCTTTTAGCAGTAGCTAAACGCTGCTACTTCACTGTTAGTACTTTTTAGTTGGTAACTACTACTTTTGACTGTAGTTTACAGATAGTATTAGAATTGTCTAACAGAAGTATGTAGTTGGTTTTCCACTAGTCCGCTATAAATTTCGCAATCTTTAGTTTCTCACCACATTTTTGTTTCGAACTTCCATTGCCACGAAAGATGATTTGTTTTTTAATATTGAATCGCTCGTTTCCATTATAGTGATACATTGAATTTATGGATCCACCTATATATACAGTGTCAGTTTGCTTGATTTAAATTCAATTGTCCTCTAAATATTATATGACAAATGGGATTGGAGTTACAGGCAGGTCCAGACATAACCCATAAACCGACATACGTGGTGCAGATACTACAAATGCGATAACCTGATAACGACAAGGATAAAATTTATACATTTATTTATTCTTATCTCTTCTTGACGAAAAAATAAGTAATAAATTAAACTTGCTGTCCTCTTCCATCTTCAATCTTGAATGTGCAAAGTTCTCAAAAATGCATACTTGACTTTAAGTGTATGAATGAGTGTCAACGTTAAAACAAAATATTCTCTATTGTCGAGAGATATTAAGGTTATAGTTTGTCCAAGGTAACTTCGTCTAGAGCCATGTATCGCTAAAGCTGATGTTTTTGAATCGTTATAAATATTTATTTTTTATTTTCAAAGAACTAAAATATTTTAAATTTTAAATTAATTTTTTTAATTTTATAGTGTTCCAAAAAATTCTCTAAATCAACTTGTTTATCACTCAAACTCACATTCGATTTGAACAAAAGTAGGTTAGAGACGTTCACGGGAATTTCTTACAGGCGTCTCCGGAAGTATCCCCAGGAAACATCAGTGACCTCTTGACTGAAGCAGTAATATTCACTTGTGAGCAACGATTATCTTCCAGAGATTCGAGCTTTGACACGTTCTATTATCCTATGTTCGTCTGGTACTTGGCTTGGCAAGTAAAGGTGGAGAGTTCAACCTTGGCCGGTGGTTGGGGTTGGCTTGTGAGATACTGTGTTAGGAGTGAACCCCAACTCCTGGTTCTTATGGGCGACGCGTGTACTGGAAGGGATTACACCACCCCCGACAGTTATTCCGTGTAGAAGAACATGACAACTATCACCTCTAGAAACGAAAGTTCTTCACTAACGTGACGGAAGGACAGAAGACTACTACACTACAGGGTATATTTAGCATAAAGTACATTTGACTGGCATGTATGGAGAAGTCCGAATGATGGCATACATGATGATAAACTGGGCATAAAAACATGTCGTTGTACATCAACATCAGTCTCTTGTTTTGATCACAGTTTCTGGTAGAGCTTTTGTCCCTGGCCGGTACCAACGACTCTTACCTGATTTTCAAGTTTAGGTAGTATACATAAACGTTCCAAGACGCTGTCACTATTGAGAACCTAAGAGATTCTGTTCAGAGGTTGTATCATTCTTTTGTGCACGGCACTGCATTTCTCGTTGACCACCCTACCACCAAACTTCTATCTCACTCTCTAGATAGTAAACAAACTTTCATCTGGAATAAGCGGTTACAAATAAGAACAATCAAATTTTAGTGCGTGTTTGAAGTTACTTTTGGTGTACTAAAGCTCCATGTCAAGAAAAGATCTAAGAGATTATCAAGATAAAAACATAGGGTTATCAAAGTGTACTAGTCACCTAATCATGTGTTAACTAGGATATTAACATATGTATAGTATCTTGCATTATCACCTCCTAAGATTTATTTTCATGTATTATATTATTTCTTTATTATTGAGAATAATTTATTTTTCATAAAGACGGTATCAGGGATCTGGCCTTGTGTGGGATGCTCAATTACAGTAGTGAGAATGCGAGTAATGAATTTTTGTACGAGTACGATGGCAGTAACTTCGATGTCAGAGGTTTCACGTCGTCAGGTGTTAGAGCAAGCAATGGACTTGAACTGCTTGACATGGATTGTTAATATTGGATTGGTTGAGCAGCGTCAGATGCGATCGACGGATGTTACCGCTCGTGCACTTCTTAGCTCTTTGCCTACCGGGTTGATGGAGGCAAAGGTTGAGGGCAAGGTGCGTGAAGTTCGTCATCATTGGACATCGTGGGATGCAATAAGAGAGAGTGTGGAGCTTTTTGCATAGTGGAGGTGGAGTTGTTGGTGGTGAGTAGAAGGAAACTGCTCCAGAGGCTGCAAGATAGCAGTTAACGACTTCATCTTCTACCTCTAGCATGGTGACAGAAGATACCTGGGAGCCGGAGATTAGATCCAAATCTCCATCTCTCATGTATCTTCTATCTAGAAATGGAATGGTAACCTCAGGTACAAACTCCCGAAATACCGTATGCATCGCATTCTGCATATGAGCCACTGAGTTTGTCGCTCCTTGAGGAAGAGTACACATCCGCATCAATCCCGAAGACGTACGCATATTCATGTAGTTTGGACAGTACTTAATAATCTAGATACTCCCCTAAACTTTTAACATAATAATCAGTGCTAACTGCAGTGCCTTCGTATTAATGAAGTATTATTACGTTACAAAAATCTTCTCATTTCTCAGACTCGAACACCCGACGTTTGAGGTATCAGGCACTGCAGTTATCACTGTGATAACTTCAGATAGTGGTTAGATCATAGTACTCTAAGTATAGTACCCGTGAGCATTCACTTCCTCTCCTTCTGTACGTACACATCCAGTTTATTTCCAATAAACAAAAGGCTCAATTCGTATCTCATAAACTCACTTGTCTTTTTCCTCCACCGTGACGAGTGTACACTTTGGGTGCATATTAACCTCATTTACATTTAGAAATCTGGAGTGAATGTGTTTTAAGTGTATATTAATTTATGCTCTAACTCTTCTTACAAAAAGGGTTAAGGCATAAACTAACATGTACATAAAATGACTCTTTTTAATAAATAGGATTTTGGACTTATACCTCCAGTACTGCTTCAGTCAGTGTCTCATTTATTGGTTATATCTGGATCTACTGATAAGATGAATTAATATCAATTAATTATAGATTAATTTGATTTTTGATAATAAATTATAGTAATATTTTTAAATAACATCTACATAATTTTTCGATAAGAATAAACAAAATTTGATGTAAAACACCATGGGGAAAGATATTCAGTGTGCAACGTTCATGATAAAAAACTCCAGAGTTCTTTAAGCTATACAAACTATCCTTAATGTAACGATAAAATTTTGAAAAGAATGTCGTTTAAGCTACATAATGTGTGACAATACATTGTCTTTCAGAATCTGTTCTTTCACTCTCGCATGTGTTGTCATGAGAGTTTGTAATAAGTCTGTTACTTGGGCTGATCGTCTTTTGTTTTCCAGCCGAGTTATCTATGTATCATACTGAATCCATTATTATCGTAGGCAGACTGATGAAGAGCAAATTTAGGTTTCAGTTTCCTGTTTTTCTGACCTTACACGAGTGAGGCGAGCATCCTCGTCTACTTCGTGTCATCGATATGTGCGACCGCAATAAAAATATGGTAGTCCTGTCATACATATTTTTTGTTTCGATAAAACTGAGATAGTCCATGTCTTCACGTCAGCTCAGGAACGGTAGATTGTGTTGAAAATAAAAATCCTTAATAAAATATTATGCAATCAAACCCATAGACTCTATCCACGAGTAGAATCACAAAATAACTCACGCTCCAGAGGCTTCATGGCAAGATAATCCACTCCCAAAAGGAGATAAGGTTTCTCCGTATTGTGTAAGACTATTAATTGATCTTTTGTGAATACTTGAGTCAATAGAGTTTGAGTCTACTCCTCGTCTCAAATTGCTGTGCTCGGAGTGTATGTAGTCATACGTGAATAATGTGTAAGTTCGAAGAACCTCTCCAGAACTTTTGCTCTTTTAAACCACAATTAGCACTATATTAACGATGGGATATCCCACCAGAATCAGTTTCAGTTCAAAATTCCGGACATTAGCTCTGACGATTAGTCCACCGAAACTGCACCTGTTTGTCATGTTCTTATTCGTTGTCTAAAGTTGATAATCTAAGGCTCAAAATGATCAGAATCTTGAGACTTACAAAATGATCCATAGATGTCTTCAAACCGAGATCTGACAACTGAGAAATAAGTCAAAAAAACAAGCTGTGATGTGAATCACAAATAAGAAATATACTCTGTTTTAAGTTTTGAAAAGTTCTCTTATCGAAAAGACTCTTGTTACAGTGAGCAAAAATTTGGTTACAGTGATCAACTCGCCTAGAATCAAAATCGATTTTCTAGAATTCAGATTTCCGAGAGAATTTGTCGGAACTTATCATCAAAATTAGATTTTCAGGTAAAAACTCTGGCTCACACCAGGATTCAAACACAAAACCTCTTTCTCCTCATGTTCAGACCTCAACCATCTGAGCTATGACGCTCTCGTTACAATGCTAAGTTGTTTCTTATATACCCCTACCTGTGGTTTAATGATATCAGAAAAAATACAGGTATTAGATGCTAAGTTAGTAAAATAATCAAATCTTTTATTATTATTATGTGTTAGCTGAACCGACAATTCAGAGAAGAGCCAAACTGAACCCATAAGTGGAAGGGATCTAAACGCACTTTCAAGAATATTATTGCGACAACCTACCACCTCATAATGTACAGTTTAAATTATTACGTAACCCTTCCAGACGGAAGAGTTATGTAATAAATTAAATCTCTTGTGCATATCCTTTTCCGAACTTTAAAGAGATGCAAATATGCATGATGGATAAAACGTTCCGATAAGATGAATGCGATTCAGCCCTTAAGTGATTTACACTAAATCACTAACTAACACCCCAAGCACGAGGGTTGTACCTCACGACCATCGTGACGATCAACGATGGTGAGGGGCGTATGTACATGACTTATAGGGAACGTGAATCCGTCTCAATTCCGAGGAGTGTCTGATCGCCTAAAGTCACTGCCCACTCCGATTTGCATCGACATACGCGACGGTCTCCTGAACATCCGCTCGTCGTCTCTGGGAACTGTTGGGAACGTGAGGGGAACAGTTTCGGTATGATAAATAATTTGATCCGGAGAATTCGCCTCAAACCTCGTTTCCACAGATATACGAGGATATTAGGGGCAGCCGGAAGTTACACATGTAGGAACAAGCCCCGAGCCGTGTCGGACCGCCGGTCCTGAGAGGAGACAGCCAGTCAGTTAACGGATATATGGTTTCACATGATAATTGCATTCTGGGTCATGCTCTTTCTTACATGATAAGGTGGGAATAGAGAGGTTCAAACATCTCCCCTGTAAAGCATTCTTGTCATTCCTGTAAAAGAAGTTCCTTTTTATAGGTTATGGCTGTAAAACGGACCAGACATCTCCGGAGTACCCAGTAGGAATTTTCATGTCTTTTCGCGTAAGTCTCCGAGCGTATGCACATTCTGCATGCTCTGACATTATCTGACACCAGAAGCTTCCAGGTTTAAATTTTAATCCCGTTTTATATATAAAGGAAGATTTGAAAGTATAATATTATAATATTATAAAGTAACATAATAACTTGATATGTAAATAGATAATATTTATATCATATGAATACAAAAGTGAATAGAAGAAAGAAGTGCAGAAGATACACTAAAAATGTTGACGATAAAAATCGTACGAAGAATTTTATTTAAACACTAAAATAAAATACAGTCTAATATTAACGTCAAGATAAAATGTAAAGGAAAAATTAACTCAAAATTATATTAGAAACTTTAAAACCGGATAATAAACGTTCTTGTACAAAAGTCAAATGAAGATGCGTAAAGGACTTTACGGTGGAGTATGGTAAGGACAAAATCATATACCAAGACATCGCAAATAGCAACCGCAGTAGACCTGTACGCATGAGGAACAAGATGACAAATGCTCGTTTGAAAAGTCGCATCCTTATACTATAAGGAGACAATAATGTTAAAAGATGTTAATGGTTTTTTCAATTTTTTAAATAAAAGGAAAAGGAAATTAGAAAAGCAACGGAGACCAGATTTGTAACCAAGAGTGCTGATTTGCTTACAGTAGGACCACAAGATAAGCAAAGGATTGCGTAAGCAAAGGAGATTTCCTTCTCCGGGTCACATGGACGCTTACGGTAAGGACGTATGAGGAACATGGTGATGACGTACGGGAAACATCACGATCACCCCAATGGCCCAGGAATTTAGTTGGACGTTGTTGGATGTTTGTTGCTCAATGTCACGTGGTTGTAGCCACTAGCCTTGTCCGTTGGATGGCGTTACTTCCGCCTTTCACGTTAGCCTTACGCTCATATTTAGCTACGAACGCTTGACACCGGTGAACTCCCTCTCCATTCGCCCACCGTCATTCAACTTGACTCGAAGAAAGTCAGTCCTTGAGGTCCAGTTCGAACCAGGTGTGCTGCGCTAGTCCACATCGACCAACAAAGGAAGGCAACAAGCAGTCAGTGGTCGACAATGTTCCCTCTTGTGATTCCGGTCACCGTCGCCGTCTTTAGGGTACTCCTGACTGGAGTTGGAAGCATTTTCCACCACATTTTTAACTGTAGTCTAGACTTTGCAACCGGTGATCATATAATACATACGTGTACGTTTCCCCGAAACTTACCACGAGTAGAATTTTGACAGAGTTTCACCTCATAACGAACACGTCGTACCCCTACATACAAAACTCTTCGCCTCCACATGCGATCATAACCCATAACATACTCCAGCGCACAGTAGTGGTGGTGTGCAAGTCAAACAAAAGAAAAGAATTGTGAGATTCTCAAAATAACGCGGAGAAGATTCTAACATGAAACGTTAAATGTTAGCCATCATTGTTTGGCACGTTTGTAAATTTCTTATCTTTTTTCTCTATTCTCTTCTCATAAGTTTAAGGACAACAAGATGTATTCCCCTCTCATTCTGAAGATTTACAATGCAAAGACATAATTTTTTGAATTTAAGATCAATTATTTTCCATTGAGATTAACTCATAAATAAAAAGGATTAACTTCCTTGCATATTCGCCTCTTCCATCTTCAGAAGAGGGGAATATGCATCCCAAATGAATGTAGGAGCCAAGAGACAGCAAAAGACAAACATGAACATAGGCTTAAAATAATTCCAAATGGTTTTATGACATGATGATTTTAGCAAAAATTACTTTTATGAAAACATAAAATTCGTTCTGTGTAGTAAGCCAGCAGGCACAATGTTGAATGGAGCATGAGACTAGTTGACATTTCTGAGATATTTGAGAAACACTTTATAGGACTATGATTTCAGAAAGTTTTGAGATTTTAATTTATTCAGTTTGACCTGATTTCTTGAAATAAAATAATCCAAGTGAGCTATATTATATATATTTAAAATAATGATGATATTTTTAAGATGTCAAATCAAATAAATCATAAAAAGATAAATATCATTGAAAAAGTTATAGATCTAAATTGCGAATATTCCACTCACAAGTTGTGTAAAAGTTTCACATTGAAAATTTAATAAGTTATATTGAGACTATGGTATTTCGAAATCAGTCCCGGTTCAGGCTCGTACAAGTCGGAACCACTTTTGGCTGTTCCGTTCAAATCCGGTCGGTTCAAGAATGACTTGATTTAGAATTTTGTAAATGATTTTAGTTTTTACAGGAAATTTTTTAAATAATCTAATTTCCAAAGTAGATGGTCTTTGAAAAGAACAATAAATTATGATGATATGGTTTTACAATTTTAAAAATTATAAGTAAAAAATTTTGATTGTAAGTTCAATATTATAGTACCATGTTCCTTTGTGTTAAGTTAAACGAACGGAACCGAAAAGTAACTGATAAAAGCTAGTGGTAATGCAGTTAAAGATGTTTCCTGAACAGTTTGGTTTGGTTCAAGTGTTCTGAAACCGGTTAAATTCAAAAGATAATCGATTAAAAGATTTCTAATTAATATAGTTCATGAATGATATAGTTCAGAACGTTTGGTCTTAGTTCCATGTAAAAACAGTTCAGTTTAGAACCAGGCTATTGTTATTTATGACTGAGTAAAACTTAATGACTGATATTTGTATTGTGTCAAGATCTTTCAATCTCGTCTGATATTTAAATATTTAATTATAGCCAATGATCATGAAAAGATATTTTTTGTACATGCCCGAGAAGTTTTTATGAAATCTGAGTTACAAGCACGGTAAGGTTCGAACTGGAGTTCCGGAACAGAGAATGTTTAGAAATAGGGCGTGTCATTTCTTCCAAGTAGTCTTTCAAAGCTCTGAGAGTTGTTTCACAGCTCTAGTAATGCCTGCCGTCAGGAAAAATGTAGGTTAGCTGATGTGCCTGTGGTGAATGTAGGTCATGGTATTTTCCTGATTTTAATTACACGGGTACCAGCACGAGAATAGGCCGGACCAGTTTGTGCCGCGCGAAGATAAGAAAATTGGACATCAACAGAGAAGAAATCAAACGCAGCGGAGATCGCCGTCTTAGTCAAATGCAAAATAGTGACACCCCCTAATATTCTACTAGTGGCACCCCTAGTATTCTGCTAGTGACACCCTGGGTAAAAATTATTTTCTTGAAAGTTGCAGACGAATCTATGGATCTTACGAGATCTTTCACCCTATGTTTTCAGAGTTCAAGGTCATTAAAGAAAAAAGTTGTGGAGAACTGCTTACGCAAGTAAGAAGATTTTGAGATCTTTTCATATTTGAAATGTTAGACAAGTTCGTAAAGATGTTTTTACTGTTTGTAAAAACTATTAACATTTAACTCGCTGAGAGAAAGAAAGCGATTTTCATCACCGAAATCAGATTGTTGTATTCTCCAGAAGAGATGAGCATTGGTATTGGTATAAGATGTTTGGAATAGCAACAAACTATGTAGAAAAGAAAAGAGAAAGAAATGAGACTTGCAAGAAATAGAGCGGATCACATGGGCAAGGATGAGCTTTTACATGATAAGACTAGACTACGGTTGTAACTACGTTAAAATATAATAAAGAATAGGTTGAAAATTATAAATTCCATCGTAGGGAAGCTTCTTCCCAGCACACGGATATTGTACAGAATTGATAACGAAGGCAACCAATGAGGTCATCAATCATGAGAAGATAAGTCCTTCAGTACAGTAGGGTCCAGGACAGTAGTAATTCTGAAAGTCAAAGACGAGATATTTACTGAAACAAGAAACCACTCAGTATTCTATTCTATATATAAATAAAATATGTAAAGGGAGTTATTTGAAGAAGAATATAAAGAATTGTAACATACCACCAAACAGAATTCCTTTTGGAATATTCAGCCACAACTAATCATGTGTCCCCAAAATAGCTCTATTTTGTAGAAAGGCAGCGTTCCAAGTGATTTATTCAAGCTTTCGTAAGTTACAACTGGAAACATTAATACTTCATCATTCTCCATAGTGAAATTCAAATTATTTCTTTTTTATGACAAGGAATTTAGGTCTTTGTGACACTTGAATCTTGAAATTCCAGTAACTGAGTGAAAGTTGATCTAGTAATTATTTCATTCATCCATTCCATTCTTACTTCGATACCAATATAAAAGAACAACAAAACTGGGGAGAGAAACAAGAGACTGAGACAAGGGAGAACACAAAATGAAAATTCTTTTTTGTTAAATGATAAAAGACTAGATAGAATTTTCTTCTTCCACTAAGAAAAAATTGGGAAAAAACCAAAACATGAATATATAGCAAGAAAGAGTAATTCCATAGTCTTTTGTTTTAATTCATTAATCAAGATGTTAATTTAAACCAGTACATCTCTGCTATGTCACTCAAGATTAGTAAAATCATACTAAAGTGATAATAAAATCAAGATAACATGGCCTAGCGTAGCTTGATTAAACAATCTATTAAGGAAATGATATTAAGAATAACTGTCTTAATATATTATAAACATTGAAACGAAAGGCTTAATTGATTTCTCACTTAGTAAAGAGTTTTGCACGTCATTCTATAAATATCATTTAACTGGAATTTATGTTAAATATATAAATAATATTATAATATTATATTTTGTCTAGTTATCATGTTTGTAAGTACTTATTATTAACGAATTGCTCGTACAACCAAGCCAAAGGGCTTTTGTCAAGGAGTCTTTATATTCTCAGTGTTCATTTTCATAACAGTAAGTGACATGTGGTATTCTCTAAAATATAATACGTTCATGGTTCTACTATATAATAATATATATCAAATTTTGTAATTGGATTCATTTGTTCCATCTGTTTGTAGCTTTGCATGTAACCTCCCTCCCGGATTATCAATTTAGTATAAAATTTGGAAAATTTTCCCCAGAAGTTCAGTTGCATGCATATTAAATGATGTGGAGCATTTATTTACTTGTCCTCTTAGAAAGCCATTTGAACTGCAGAAACTCCACGAATGAGCCACGTGATGAAAATTAACAAGTAATAGGTTCCAGTTATAAAAGAAATAAACACAACTAATTAAGTTCAACATTATTATGAAATACATGAAGAAAAGACCGCAACGCTTCTCAGAGTGTAATTTCCAATGGCTACTAGCAAAGAACTAGTTAATAAATTAACCTTTTATATATTTATCTCCTCCATCATAAAGTGGAAGAACTGAATATACATACAATATAAACTTGGGTAACTTTTGCTCGCTTGTTGTTAGTGAAATGTTTTTACCAAGGTGACTAAATCAAAATTATTTCTAAATATTTAATGATAGCTACACCTGGAGACATAGAAAGATCCAAAAAGAATCCATAACAGGATCACTGACAAACGCACTCCCATAACTACATATCTAAAGTTTTACCTCAAGAAAATCACATTTTTTTGTAATTTAATTTATGATCTAAACTGTCTTAATGTAAAGGTTAGGTAATAAATTAAACCCTTGTATTTGCCTCTTCTATCAAAAAATGGAGGAGGTGAATAGGTATGCAAGAAGCCTATAAGAAATGTCGTTATCACTTTGAAGAAGATTCAATCCTAGCTCTAGAATCAGAAAACTCCAAACAAAAAACAATGTTACTAGAACAATTAATTGTAACACTCTTTAAAGTATAAGAACTAGCTTGCCTCTCTAGTCCATGACTTTTTTGTTTTTGGAGTGAGAATCAAAGAAATATTTTATACCAAGCAACTGCGGAAGAACAAGAGAAGGTCTTGCCATCGACGGATCCTAGATTGTGCTTTCAGACTCACTACGCAGGGAGGAAGGAGGGGAAAAAAGAATTCAACGGACAACAGATTAGCACACATCGTTATCGTATCATACGAATTATGTAAGTGAAAGTTGTATGAAAAAACACGGGGTTCCTGGCTGTAGAGATCTCTCGTGGGTAAGAAATGTGTCGAAGGATGCGTAACCACACAAAAAATCTTTCTAAGTGTAAACTTATCATTTATTTATACTTGCAAATCTGATCCAGTTTCAAAATTTTCAACTTCACTAAAAAATCCAAAACAAATAATCTGATCGCATATCTCTTGTGAAACCTTATCCAATCATACACTAAACTCTCCAGATTGAGATTAAGAGGTAGAGTTATTATAAAGTAAAGATTTCTGATCCAAAATTTCTTTAGGTGTTGAACTTTAAACTTCTTCCATCCTTTGCTAACAAACCCACATGTAGTTTTCTTCTCCGAATTCCAAATCAAGTACTCAGTATTTTGTTGGAAAGCCCTTGTGGAATGCTTTTAAATGATACCAAGAACAGCCAACTACTACGGCCGGTCAAAGTATGTCCATTCTTTGCTGCACATGAAAAGCTTCCACGAGCGTAGAGAAATTTTACCCAACCTGAAACTTCTTCTTCAAATTCTGACCCAACAGCTACGTATCCTAAAAACTCTTTTTCAATGATACCCAATACGTTAGAAATAGACTTATGAAGCTCGAGTTATGGCCCTACCAAGTTTCACCTTCAGTCTCAATGCTAGAAAAGTTTTCATGCGCATGGAGGTTTATCCTAAAATCTCTCATAACATGCTTTCAGTTCTAACCCCCCAACTCTATGAAACGATACCACTTTCACCTCCAACATACACCTACAAATCACGCTATGGCCGGTCAAAGTCTACCCTTCCAAATCAAGTGTAAAAACTTATCAAAATTTATCTTACCATTCTTCAGTCGAAACTCCAAAACTCCAAAAGCTTCCATGAGTGCGGAGGCTTTTTCCCAAAAGTCTAAAAAACATACTCAAATATCAACCAACTACCTCTTCTTCCTGAGACACCAAATCTAGTGTTTCTGGTGGCACTAGAAAATTACTGAAGCCAGCTTTCCAAAGAGACCGTTTTGACTTCCAACTGATGCTCGTAGACAATGTTGTAACCAAAAAGCTTCGACGAGCACGGAGACTTTTCCTCGATCTCGAAGAAACTTTAAATCTTAACAGCAAACTTTGAACTCTCATAAATTCCTTGTGCCAACTCCAAATGAAGTGTTTTTGGTATCAGTGGAAAGCTCTTAAAACCAGATTTCCAACAAGATCAATTTCAGCCAAAACTGAGCTCATGGCAGTGAGTTATACCTCTCCAAAATATGTGATCATCCTCTCACGTGTAAAAGCTTTTGCATGCGTGGAGGCTTTTCTCAACACCCTCTCAAGTCCTTCACCTAACCTCCCTTCCCAAAGCTTCCGTGGACGCGGAGACTTTTGCCTGAAAACTCCCAAAGTTAAACCCCCACTGGGGGTATAAAAGGGCCCTAGATGAAATATTCCTCTTAGATTTTTTTTTGGAATTCAAAATCCCTCTCCGAAATCTGAAACACAGAAAAGCTTAGAATTTAACAAACTGAGTTCTGATAATACTTAGATGAAAATCAAATCTTTTTTTGCAAAAGTGTAGCGATTTCTAGTCGCTTTCCAACGCTACCTACCACGTCAACAACGGAGGTCAGACTTAAATATGATGAAAAGGTGCAGTTTTCTCTGGGTAACCTAGAGGTCCGTCTTTCACGTCCGTGCATGTCAAAAAATGAGAAGTCTAGGTAACCCAGACCCTAAATATCAGGAGCGAGGGTTTAACAAAATTGCACAAAAATCCTGAAATCCTCGAAGTCAGCAGCTCAGAAATGAGTAGGCTAACGACGTCTCAACCAGATGAACCCCCTTCTTCCCTCGTACACTCGGTTTGTATATCGTTCGGGGCACCTCGAGTAGGTACAAGTGACAAAACCTCCAATATCATCAACATGTCTACATGCTATGTTGACATATGACACACATGTGACCTCCCAAAATGATAGTCATGCAGCCTTCCAACTGACACTCATGCGAATGACGATGTCAACTACTCTGTCCAATCACTACATGTCACATAAGTCTCACATCACCCTACTGAGCCATGTCAGCACTACCACATCAACAAACCATCTAGTCAGCAGTGCCACATGAGTGGAATGTATAGTCGTCAGTGCCACATCAGCAAAAATATACAGTTAATACACTATCACATCAGCACTTTGACTTCTATCATGTCCGAAAGAAAATACCTCGTGTCGGCACTTTTTGGACTGACACGTCAACATCTCCGTCTTGTCAATTCATCAAAACTTTAAATCTTCATATCTTTACGTTGATTCAAAGACCAAAATTGATCTACACAACTAACATTACACAATGGTGTCTTCAGATTGACATTATGAGAAAGTTGACAAATTCACTTCCAAAGCTCACTTTCAACCTACAACTTGTCCATGACACGACAGCTGTCATCAAGTCACAAACTAAACAAGTGAGTAAGCCAAGGCATGAAGCGGCAAGTGGGAGAGCGTTCTAAGCTATGAACTAATCGGATTGAGTGAGGAAACTCAACGGCAAATTCATAACGGACAAGCTTATTCCTTCAGCTCCACATTTCTTGAAGAAGTTAGATTTTTTTCCTATGGATGTCTTGATCTGACAAAGTCGTCCATGCGTAATTTTTGCTTCTTCCATCTAATTGCAATATGCAGCTTGAGTCTACTCCAGATGGAAGCAATGATCCTTGCTTCACTTTGTGTGTGTCGATTGAAAACGTGTGTGTTCCTCTCCGTCTAGATACCACCTATAACTATCAAACAGATGGTTTCTCATAGGATCAGTGCTTGTTTGATATTCTATGACAGAGTGTCTTCCAAAATAGCTTTTGCAGTTGTGATGCGTCAGTTTTGGATTGCCGTCAAAGGTAGAAAGCATGAGTCTTTTTGTCCATACCTAGGCTTTGGCTAAAGACTTGCAAGCCCAAAATAGGTGCATGTTGTTCTCCAATCGTTGAGTATTACATGTGGAGCACCATTTCTGCGGATTGTTGGATGAAGGGATCGAGAATCTCCAATCTTGTGTGACAATAGCGTTGTAAATGATGAGTCATATGAGTGATGCTTCCGATGAAGTTCTTTGAATGCTCCAAATTCTTCTCCATCTCTGTAGGTCGACTCCTGTCCACCGAACATGCTTGTTCATCTTCCTTGTTCGTTTCACTAAGTCTGCCTTGTCTTTTTTGAGAAATCTACGTAATTGGTCTGTAGTGATATGAAGAAAGGAATGAAGCATTTCCTGAGGAATTTGGATATCTCTACAACACTCAAAATGTTTTCGGTTATCACTTCTCGGACATTGTGCTGTGGTCGTGACGAGAGTATGGCAAACATTTTGTGGAAGGTTTTTTTGGTCCAACCTATTGTGGCCGCCGATTCTGATCCTCACCAATTGCTCATCTCAAAGATTAGGGGTACTTGAAAGTTGGACACGAGAATGTGACACATCTTGGTGAATCTATGGTTTTTTTGGTCCAACCTATTGTGGACTCCGATTCTGATCCTCACCAATTGCTCATCTCAAAGATTAAGGTACGTGAAAGTTGGACACGAGAATGTCGCACAACGCTATATCACCTTTGATATTGCATTGTCAAGAGTTTTGCATCACCACGGAGAGTCTCTTCCCAGATGTCGAACTCTTTCTAGTGCTGCTGAGAAGCGGCAGTCCTGTGTGCAGATGTAGTCGGGTGCGTGTCCAGTAGGTGAAGGTGTTGGTGAGTTCTGAGGAGAAAGAATGAGCTCTAAGCATTGTTCTTCTACACAGCCACACAGTCTCATCTGTCACTCCCCAATTCGAGTTAACCGCCTTGAGTATGATCTTCTTGAGCAGATGGAATGTTGATTTGAAGACAAAGACAATGAGTTTTGCTAACAACACAACTATTTGATCCTTGAATCTGGTGAGTCCTAGACCACCCTCACTTCTAGGTCTCGTGATGATCATCTGTCACTCTTAGTCTTACTGTGGACGAAGTGTCTCTCCAAATGAAGTTCCGATTCTCTCTTCGATCAACTTGACTTGATTTTTGTTTCATGTTCATATGGTGACGGCAAACCAGACAAATTCTAGCAGAAGATGGTTAGCAATGACAACCTTTGCGATGAGTGAATGATGATTAACTTTCCATCTGTCAATGATAGATTTCATTTTCTGGAGTACTTTTGTTATCATGGTGGTAGACTGAAGTTGTTCCAAAATAGTGATCAAGCAAGAGATCTTATTCTAAGTTGCTTTTCCACATCAGTGGAGGGACAAGGACATCCTTGTCTCACAAATCTGACAATCGCGAAGAGTCGTGACCGCTTCCTGTTGATGATGATTGTCGATGAAGCCAACTGCAACAAAGCTTTAGTGGCTTCCATAAATCCATTGCCCATTGCAGATTTCTTAAGCATCTTTAATAAGAAGGGCCACTTTACTGTATCAAATGCCTTGTGGAAGTCTAGCTTGAGCAGCATTGTGGGCTCAGCTTCGACCGTGACGATGTGGAGGATTTCAATGAGCGTCAGCACTATGTGGATGAATGCTCCTTGGTTCCACAATATTACTTGTGTTATATCAAGGAGAGTCTTAGCTGTAGTACTTTTGCTGCTATCTTGTAAGCTGAATTGAGTAAGGTTATCGATCTCTTTGTTTTTGAGAAGAGCTTGGTTCTGTCTTTTAAGAACTAACACAATGTCTCCTTGAGTGAGTGATGATAAGAGCGGTCCCGGTGACAGCCCTCGATGATCACAACCAAGAGTAGGATGGAGAATGTATCCGAGGTGGTGAGAAAAAATTCAATTGGTACAGATACTGGATTGTCATCGATTAGTCCAACTTCCTTGAACATGATAACTTACCTTGAGGTCTACTGTCATCGTCCCTGGAAGAGCGTCACGACCAACAGAGACACGATTTCCTGAAACTCTGAAATATCTTGAATGAGTCAAGACTATCTTGAGTGATCTATACTATTGGGTCTTGGAACTTCTCTGATGGGCTTCTCCTTGTGTTACTTCTCTTTGACTTCTCTCTTTTTCTCTATCTGATCTCTCTAGAGATCTCTTCTCTTGAACTAGACTCCCAAGATGATCAGTTCTCTGACTGACTTTTCTAGGTGATCCATGAATCCTCTTAGGATAACTCCCAAACCCTCTTTTGGTCACTCTTAGGACTCCTCCCTATACTATAGAATCTATGAGGTAGCGGACTCTTCCTTGTTAGCTCTCCGTAATTTTGAGCTCACTATTCACTTCTCAAGGAAGGCCTCCATTTTTCCCTGAACTGAGTGGTGATCTCCTTCACTGTGAAGATAAATAATAACTCTTGACAAACACCCACATATGCGCACAAACACACTTAGGCAAACACACTTGCACATACAAGTAATCTCATGAAGATTTTCTACTAATGATTGGAAATATAAAACTTTGAGAAACGTCTACTCTATTCCTTGATGGACTGCTCCTAACACTGGTGCTTAGAATGACCATGGATCTCAGCTTAAATAGTAATCGAGAATCTTAAATTCCTAACTAATTCTCAATGACAGCGATCGTGGACTGACATTCCATGGTGTCTTCCTACCACCGCCGTCATGAGTCTTTAAGTGAAGGGACTCATCGTAGTCTTGGCCCTTACACTGATCATAGGTCAGAGATTGTTTGTCAACTCCGGACAAACTTTCACTTCCTCTTGTACGAATATGCTTTCTTATCATTCCAGAATTCCTCTTATCAACTCCGGTTGTTTTCGTCCAAGAAATCATCGCTGCTATGTCGTAAGAAGTCATCCATCACTGCTAACTCCAGAGCTCGGTCAATTCGATGTCCATAGTACATTTCTTGAGAAAGAAGTAGGACTATGAGTGTGGACGGTTGATTGTAGTTAGGGTCCAATCGAACCCTGTGAAGACATCTCTTCAGAGTTCGATAGAACAAACAACAGTAGATACCAGTCCTGAACACCACAACATCTTGTGTATCCTTGTGCTTATCCTAGAACCAAATTAGACTTTCTTGAATATCTCATGGATCATTAAATATCCCTGAGATTTTAGACCATGAAAATGATACAATCCATAATGCTCGTGACTTAATCGACTCATTTGTGGTACCTTGATGTCAAAAGTTGGATGCTTCAGCAAGGTTGTGGGGATGGTGTCTAGCGAGAGAGAAAACTTGATATCCGTATAGGCGTCTAAACTCAAAGTAGGTGATCTCAGACGATGATGAGAGAAAAAAATCAGAAGTTGAGAAGATCTGAATGATAGAAGAGGTCGTCAATGACTTCTCTCTGAAGATCGATTGGAAGAACAATGTTTTACGTAAGACATAATGCTCATAGAATGAGGGTGTAGTCCCCCTTGGACACCCTTATTCATTAGTTTCTTCATCGGTTTCGTCAATGTCTGATATCCCTGAGCTTGACATGGAGGGCACATGCTGAGAGAGCATCATAGGATAGAGAGTACTCCAAGTGTCGTATCTTTCATATATCTTTTTCTGCAAGGACACGTGTGTTCGTCCAGTTGGAGTCATGCTATCTTGGTCTCGATGTTGAGTAGACGGATATCTTTCTTGATATCTGCTATCAAGATCTCAATTTGGATTCTAACGACATTCTCTATCCTTTCTATGGTGAAGTTTCTGACTTCTTTGAGCATGATATCTCCTCTGATTGGAGCCTTCTCTTATGCTAATATAGGGATGTGCCCTAGATATGTTTTAGGAGCGATGAGGGACATCTTTTTGGAATAAGTGATCCTGATTTTCTTCAGACAGTGCAAGAAATAGGGTCAGCGCTTGGAGATTAACCACGACAATGATTAACTCCTGCAGATTGATCAAAGTGATGTCTCTACATAGGATCACCTCACCTAAAAGTTCTGAAGTAAGTGATATATCAATCTTATAAGTCCTTGCTCCAGATCTGTGTGAACACCTCCGTTGTTAATGGTTCTCTTACATTAACATGCCATTCCAACGCGTTGAAGGTAATAAACAAGGCTTTGTCCGTGAGTTACACATATTCCACCACACATGGTTACCCTCACATCCTCATTGACCTGCATGCATTCACCACATTGAGAATCAACGTATTGTTCAAGGTGAGCCTAGGTAAAAAAGGGTAGTTTGCAGCTTATGGATGTTTGAGCATGAACTCTCATGCCTCTCCTCTGTTGTACAAAGATCCATGTACCCTTCCTTCCGAATTATCACAAGTAGCGGTCGTAATTTGATCATCAGATTGACCGAGCTAAAATGACGATCCATAATAGTTTATCAAGTAGTGGGGTCATTGTGTTACATCTGTAGGAGAGTATAATCTCTCTTTGCTCTCTCCTTTGGACATTGGTGGTCGCATTGTCGTGTTATGACATGACTTACATGTGAACTTAGCATAGAACTTGTATTGTGTTATTTTTTGTGTTTCACGAACCTTTTCATGTAACTCGCTTTATAGCATATTAGGGATCACGTTCATGGTTATTTGAGATGCGAGATCGCATAGTAATGAGACATGCCAGTTCAGTGATCTGTGGACATTCACGTGTGTGACTCTTGTTGTCAAATTTGGATATAAGATAGAGGGTCGAGTGTTCGTGAGAGTATTCTTTCTTGCGTGGTGTTTCTTGCGTGTTTTTTAGTATCTTACATGAAAGGTGAGGAGTTACGAGAGTTATATTTACGGATGGAGGATTGATCCAAGTTCCGGATCTTTCATTTTCAAATCCATATGTATCAAGCTTCACTACATCTATTGCGATCACTTTCGATAGTGGTTTGTTGCCTACTTCGGTGAAGAATTCATGAGGAGGGTGATGGACTTGCTTACTCATGATCTTGCCAATCATTACATTCGAGAAGAATTGAGAATTGTCTGTATACATCTTATTTTGACGAGTGAATGGACTTGATCTTTCCAACCAACGTCCCTTTCAACGTCTGGGTTGATATCTGATCTCATTACGGACAGAAGATCAACCATCGTGCATGGATCATGAGGAACTTTGATGAAGAATATTGTAATCAGTAATAATTTCTTCAAATTTTTTTGTCGTACTTTTTGTCATGGATCGATTCAAGGTCATTATATTGACTTTGTACTGAATCTCGTGTATTCTCGTGTCATTGTTAACTCTATCTTCCGATGAGGATGATTATTTCATGTTAAGGTTGAGGTATGAAGTATTTTGGTTCAAGCTTTGAAGGTGTGAGGGTGTTTTAGGGTTACAACTTGATCTATAGTGCGAAGTAGGAGATAAAGTGATCACCAATCTTTTTTCTAATTGATCCATTTTTTGTCAATCAAGTTCATCCAAGTTCCAAGGACGGTTGTGAGATTCTGGAGATTTTTTCCGAAGGTCATTTGAGGAGTGTGAGGTCTTGTTGGAAAGCTCTCGAGCTAGGTTACAATCTAGGGGGAAGATCGATCTATTTGAAGCTATGAGTGAGGTTTTATGATCGTTCAAAGCAAGGGGTCAAATAGGTATCTCGAATCATATTTTTGAGTGCCTTGAGAGTTAGAGAGATGATATTTCAATATTGATATTTTTCCAAACACACAAAGAAAGAAACTACAGAGAAGAAGCACCCAACGTTCATCAAGAAGAAGGTCGTAGAAGAAGTAGAGCTCCAAGAAGAGGATCAGGCTCTGGTCCAACCAAAGGTGATCGCGTCATTTATGAAAAAAGTACTAAGGATGTCATCCTTCAAATACGCTATCATAGAGCGTGAAGTTTGATACGAGAGTACCCGAGATATTTGGCTGTAGAGAGATACGACAAGATCTTGGATCAACTCGATGAAATCTTAGTGCCCTCACTATCCAATCTATCTAGCTTTGTCTCATTTCTATTGACCGAACTTAACCTTAAGTGTAACACACGTGCACCACACACCACAACTGGACGTTCGATCTTATTCTAAGTACATGAAGGATCTATACATGATGAACATATGCTTAGTTCAAAAGAGTGCCTTCATGAAGTTCTACCTTGAAACCCCAAGTAGTTTAGTCAAGGCCAAGCAAGAGATGTAGGTGAAATCTCTCATCTCCTTCAAAACTCGTCATGTTGTAATTTGAACTTTGACAACCTATTGCTCCCACCTCGAACGTCCAATTGAGCTCAAACTTCACAGGAAATTCTCTCTAACCCCATCACTATTACTCTTTGAAATTTCAACTTCAGACCCTAAACCATTTGCTCGAAATGGACCAAACCTTTTGTCTGGACTAACTTATGAGCTTTCTAGACCCCGGTGGCTAAAATCCACGACCCCAACACCTACCTTATCACATGTAATAAACTGATATTGCACACTCTAATCTTGGAAATTTCACTTAGAGATTCGATCCCATGCTCATGAAACAACTCAACTTTTGAAATTAAGCACAACGGTTTAACTTTTACCTCTCAACTGTTACAGCCAATTTCAATCAATCATTTCAAAGTTAAATCCAACACGAAAGTAGAACTAATTTACATCAATGTAACCAACAAGACGTCCACTATCCAGTGGTTCTTGAACTGAAATAACAGTCTTGAACACACGACCGTAAGTGATGAGCGTGAGTTGTTGTGAGATCATCGGTACTTTTTCTATTTAGAGGAGAGTGAGAGGAGCAACATAGTCAAAGAAGGAGTCCGATAGAGGACTTCAAGGAGGTCCTAGTGCCCCTTTCGGAGCTAGAGATGGAGTGTGATGGAGCAGACATCTTGTTGTTGAATGCTGAATTTTTTATTCGTTCCTCTCGTGGGTGCATGGAGACAGATGAAGCTCTCATTGCAAATTCAGCTAGCTCTTTATACTTGATGCTTTGTGCCACTTGAGTCAATCTTGCTTGGAGGAGTTGTCAAAGCTGTCAAAGCCGAAGGAGGAAGAAGAGGAGAAGAAGAATTCTTTGATCGGACACTCTTCGTGTTGTCCAGACGGGTTGCTTAGTTGAATCTCTTTCCCTCGCTCTAGCAAAGTGGAGACCGTTTGTCTGTGAGGTTGTACTTCTAAGTCAGTTTTGCAGTTGTTTATCGACAAAGGGCGTGTGTGCATCGGAAGGCACAATCCTCGGTCTTGTGGTCGAATGAATCATAGAGAAAGCAACAGAGATGCAGTTCAACGTAGTCAAGATCTAACTTGAGATCTAACAAGAGCTTGCTACTGTTGAAGGGGATGTGTGAAATACCTACTCTGAGTTCAGTTTCAACTCAAGATAGACATATGCTAAAGCTGCATTCGCAACTGTACGTTTGTCATGAGTTATCGTTTTCATCAACAGAAACGAGATCGATGTTAGTGAAACGCCATGCAACTTTTGCTTTTACGTGAAAGAGAAAGCATCTTCAATCGTGTTTATGTCACTTATCATGAAAAGGTGTCGAATAAAAATATCAAAATGATGACAAGATGCTCCAGATGCACATCTAGAGGGACGTAGATCCACACATGAGCATTTATTTCATCACATGGATGTGCGTGTTATGTTTATCTCGTATTTTTTACAGATGACTAATTTTATCAAAATTTTCTATCAGTCACTTTTTTTCTCGTAGAGTCAAATGAAAATATATTTTTGGGGTGATTAAATGTTGGTTAGATCCATTACTTTATTATTTAGGTTTCTTTTTGCCATGAGACTTTTTGCACTCGAATCTTGTTGTCCTTGCACGGAATGAGCCCTCCCGATAGGAAAACTCAATCCCATGTCTCCTCGACTACAGACAGATGGTGCTGTCAACAAGCTAATGCTCGTTGGCTTTACAACACATGCACGTAAAGGTGTGCGATGCAACTTAAGATTCACATTATCGAATAAATCTTTTAATTCACATTCAAAGATTTCATGTTCATATTTTCATAATGTTTACGTTTAACCACAAGTGCTTTTTGCGCTTGGACCATGATGTACAAATTCTTGCCAACGTGAAACGTAAAGTGAAATGTTCATCTAATTTTTAACTTAGAATAATATTTTATTTAATATTTATATGTTTTTCGAGAACAACACACGGGAAACAATTTCCAGAAGTCCACGTTGCATGCATAACTTTTTCACTCTTGGAACTTTTTCTCTTGTTGAAAATTTGAACTTTGTTGTCATGTTGTTTTGCAAGGAAGCTTTTGTCTGCCTGAAGATGGAGGAGGTGAATATGCATGCAACATGCATTTCCTGGCCAAGGCAAGAAAGACTACAAGCATAGTATGAGAGACAAAATACAACAAGTGGATTGGTTGACGAGGAATCAAAGATCATTTTAAGGATATCATTTGATGTTTCTCTTCTTTTGTGTGTTCTGATGTTCTTGTTTAGGTTATAAGAATATGTATATAGGTTAGATAAGAATTTGAGTAAATTAAAATTATTTTATAAACATTTTAAGTGTTAAAACCACCAGCTACGTCTGGATCCAGAGAAAACCCTTAAACACAATGTTGCAGCACGAGCTTCTGGAAAGATAAGACCGGGGCCCTGCTCTCAGAAAAATCTGTTCAACAGATGAGTTAAGTAATAAATTAAATATGCCACCCTCTCTATCTGAGGATGGAAGAGGTGAATACCCAAGGAAGACTAATGGGTTCTTCAGTCACTGTTTCTCATCACAACATGTAAAACGTTCAAAAGAATAATGATTAAAATATAGAGAAATCTTTCCAAATCGTGAGACTAGTCCGTGGTCGAACCTAAAGTTACCAATGCGTGGAACATGACTCAGAATAAGACAGGTTGATACAAGTAGCCCTCTCCTTCTCCTCTCCATTTCGTTCCTGTTCTTCCTCCTCGAGCTCTTGTTCAGTTGCATTCTGGCCTGAAGGCTCGTGGTCTCCTAACCCACGTGGCCCAACACAGGGTTGAGACGAGACCTCACAGGTACTGACGATTGCGCGATACTCCGGAGACAAGTACCAATTTCCTTGAAACCGTCACTTCTTTACGTTTTCTTCTTTACGCGCGTTACGTTCATAACTTCATTGGGAGTTCCGTCCGGGAGCATGAGAAACTTGCAACTATCTTCCTAGTTGGGGGTTTCGAAGTTAAGGGGAAATATTTTTCAACTGAATAGAGAAAACATCGAAATTTTTTAGAATGTAATTTTGTGTACAACTGCGGTGCATTCTGGATGATCCTTGGGAATAAACACTGTGATTTTTGTATTAACTTTTGTCCTGTTCTGACACTGAGAATAAATAGTTAGAGCAGTAGATTCACCACTGTAGAAAAGACCGAGTGAAAAGAATGAATCATTAAGAAAATGCCCGTAGTTATTTCTTGCTAACACTTCAGAAAATGCCCGTAAGAAACAGCCGCATGTATCTGACCAAAAGCATAACTCCCTCCCGTGGATTTAGAATCTTCCAAAATGGTTCCAACTTTAACATCCCTAGTATCAGAAGGTGGTATTTCCAATGCTCGGGGTTGAAAACTTGCAGAACCGGAAAATATTCGAGGGTAATGAATGAGAGTAAATGTACCGGATTTCAAAATAGTTAGTTTTGTTTTATATGTTCATTTTACTTATAAAACTTCCAATTGTTTATAACTTTATCTGATTTTCTTAACATTCTAGCCGATTGAGAATACAAAGAACACCGATTACACCCTAATGCCAGTTATTTGAAAATCTTATCTAAATTCATTCTGCTGGGTATTCAAGTTCAAGTCAAGGTGATTAGCTTTTCGGTCTCTGAAGAATATGAAATTAAAACTATAATCCACTAGGCTTATTACGGGTCGTTTTTTGGTCTCACATGATTAGAGTTGAAGATCGATAATAAGAAATTCATCGCACTATGCCCAATTTATATTGTTTAAGTCGGTTCGAGGTCTTTCCACAGTTCAAAAAAATAATCTATATGAATCTTTGCATCGTGTTCGATTTAGGATATTTTCTGGACGCGCATGTCACACCCTTTGATAATAATGATGATTTCTCTCAAGAGCGAACTCTAAGATCCAAAAAACCGACGTCATTGAGATACAACTAGTTTATTAAAAAATAGATGTAAAAATCCACATGCGTGAAACTTCCTCAAGAAAAGACATAAAAATACAGAACTCGATTAGCTTGTTGCGGCTATTGCCTAAGTGTCGTGTAGATAAACGGACGACCGTATCGAGACGTTCTTTTTCTTTTTTGTAAACCGACACGCATAATTTATTTAGTTACGTACAACTTTCCCTTTCCACTAGTCGACAAGTTTCAGAAGTCCTGATGCGGTGAGATCCAGCCCAACTGTTTCAGTCCGGACGTTGACCTGAAGATAATATTAGGGTGTCACTAGCAGAATATTAGGGGTGTCACTATTTTGCATTTGGCTAAGACGGCGATCTCCGCTGCGTTTTATTTCTTCTCTGGTGATGTCCATTTTCTTATCTTTGCGCGGCACAAACTGGTCCGGCCTATTGTCGTGCTGGTACTCGTGTAATTAAAATCAGGAAAATACCATGACCTACATTCACCACAGGCACATCAGCTAACCTACATTTTTCCTGACGGCAGGCATTACTAGAGCTGTGAAACAACTCTCAGAGCTTTGAAAGACTACTTGGAAGAAATGACACGCCCTATTTCTAAACATTCTCTGTTCCGGAACTCCAGTTCGAACCTTACCGTGCTTGTAACTCAGATTTCATAAAAACTTCTCGGGCATGTACAAAAAATATCTTTTCATGATCATTGGCTATAATTAAATATTTAAATATCAGACGAGATTGAAAGATCTTGACACAATACAAATATCAGTCATTAAGTTTTACTCAGTCATAAATAACAATAGCCTGGTTCTAAACTGAACTATTTTTACATGGAACTAAGACCAAACGTTCTGAACTATATCATTCATGAACTATATTAATTAGAAATCTTTTAATCGATTATCTTTTGAATTTAACCGGTTTCAGAACACTTGAACCAAACCAAACTGTTCAGGAAACATCTTTAACTGCATTACCACTAGCTTTTATCAGTTACTTTTCGGTTCCGTTCGTTTAACGGAACACAAAGGAACATGGTACTATAATATTGAACTTACAATCAATTTATTACTTATAATTTTTAAACCGTAAAACCATATCATCATAATTTATTGTTCTTTTTAAAGAACATCTACTTTGGAAATTAGATTATTCAAAAATTTTCCTGTAAAAAAGCTAAAATCATTTACAAAATTCTAAATCAAGTCACTCTTGAACCGACCGGATTTGAACGGAACAGCCAAAAGTGGTTCCTACTTGTACGAGCCTGAACCGGGATTTCGAAATACCATAGTGTAACGTTAGACCGCAGATCACGAAATCGTTGTCCGTCTCTAACCAATGAGTCGTTGAACGTGAACCTCCCTGAAGACTTATATATTTCATTTGTGTCTCCAGATCCAGTTCGTTAAACTTTCCGCTAATAAGCACCAAGGATTTGATAACTGTCGGACAGGTTTAGAATAACCAACTACTCTTTTGCAGGTCTCTGGTACTAATCTCAGGTTTCAGAACACCGTGGAAACTATTTTGGCTCTGGGTTGGATAAAATTTAGGCAGCGCTTCCGCTACTGGTGATCAAGTCGGAACGCAATAATCCTTGAAGAAGAACAACCAGGACTAGGAAGCCTAGTGGATGCTAGAAAATAAGAAGACAAAGTAATTACACCGAAAGAAAGTCAACACCACACCAGGTGCGTCCAATCCAGCTTTGGCACACAATCCAAGCTTGCTGACAAGGTCACGAAGAGCTCTTGGACCGACAATTCTTCACTGCTCTTCAACTCTCCTGTGAGAATTTCATTCCAGAACTAGGATTTCTCCAGAAAACTATTCTTTATCCTGAACGCTCTGATTTTCCACTGAATAGACTAAATCTCAAATTAAAGATCGGGCCAATGCTAAAGTCTCGCTGGTACCTTTGGTTTGCAACTATTTACTCACAGCCTGCTATCTGTAAACCTGGTCGGTGTCTCCAGTCTACACATCTTCTCCTCTGGATAATGTGTACAGTCTCTGCTCAGTCTCTCTACCAGCCACCAGCCTGAGAACCATGAAAACTAACCCAAGTCAACAAGTGAAAACAACAATGGAGTTTTTAGGGTTCGCGATCTCCTTATCTAGTCTCTGCGAGCCTTCCTTATGACCTTGTAGTCGTCACGTATTTTGTCTAATCGCGACCTCTTTTTATAGAAAATGACGTTACAATTGTCGCAACCAACAAAACACAGTTCTTCCACTGAACTGCGGTATCTGCAGTACCACATTAGGAACAACACTTTCTCAAATCCAGAGAAACACTACCCCATCCAGGATAAGCTCTTTCTCAGAGCTATGCTCCATTATCGAGCATTCGTTGAAGCTTTCAGGTGAGACAGAACCTTAGCTTCCAAGTGGTGAACTCGTCAGTTCCTTTTTATCCCAATCAACTCAAGATCGTTAGCTCTTGGTAATGCTTCTAACACTGGGTGCCATTTTTGATATCTTCCTGGCAACGATTCTAGTTTTTCGCGAAACATTTTCAAGTTAGAAACATGAATGATGAGATGATAATGCTTCATACTAGCTAGAAAACGTAACTTATAGGTCACAGGACCTAACTTCTTCTCAACCAGTAATGGTCCTGTCTACTTTGGAAGAAGCTTCTTGGCTAAGTCCATCCCTGATGGGATTCTAAAGTTCTTGGTCTGTAACCAAACTCTCTGCCCTTCTTCGAACTGTACGTCTTGTCTATCACGGTTTGCATACTTGGCATACCGTTGTTGTGTCTTCTCCATGTGTTTCTTCGCCTCTTGAAACACAGTACCCTGAACGCGTATGAAAGTCTCTAGATCTGGAGGATCCTGATTTGACCTTCTGGTGTTTTCATACCCCTTGGTAGCTAGAGCTATAGGAGTCCAAGGTGCATGAGAGCCTCGATAAACCACTTCAAATGATTTAAATCCTGTACTCAAATGCTTGGTGTTGTTATATGTAAACTCCACCAAGTCCAAGTGCTTGCTCCAATCACTCTGATCTCGCATGATATAGTTTCTCAACCCTTGCTCTACTATCTATATCGTCCTTTCTGTCTGACCATCAGTTTCAAGATGATAAGAAGAACTGAACTTGAGGATAGTTCCGAGTCTTCGAAACAAACCTTTCCAGAACTCAGCCACAAACCTTCTATCCAAGTCTGAAACTATGTCTTTAAGCATCTCATGATACTTAAAAACATATCGAATGAACAGCTCAGCGGCACCTTTTGACTTCACTGCTTCCCTACAAGGGATGAGATGAGCTTGTTTGCTGAAACGATCGATGACACCAGCAAAGCGTCAAAACCTCCTGACTCAGGTAAACCGGTGCATAAGTCCATACTTATGCTCTCTCAAGGCCCATCAGGTATTGGCAAAGGTATCAACAACCTGCAGGTCTCCTCCGCTTAGTTCTTTGTTGCTGACATGTTAAGCAAGTTTGCACGTACTTGACTACATCCTCCAAAATGGACGACCAATAGAACTGCTCTTTCACTCGTTGCAATGTTCTATTCTGTCCTCCATGTCTAGCTTGTTCACAATCATGGCATTCTTGCATGATAGTGTCCTTAATGATCCAGCTGGAACATACACTTTGGTTTGTTTGTAAAACCAAAGATCATTGCGGAATGAGAGATTACGTACCAATGGATCTCTCCCTCGCTGACTCGTTCAACCTTGAGCTTGAGGATCATCTGGCAATGCCTGTCGGATTTGATCCAAAAGCTCTTCACTTGTGTCCTGAGTTGTTAATGCTTGGACACGTCTGCTTAGCACATCTGCTGGAATATTTTCCTTCCCTTTTTGATACCGCCATCGGTATCAAAACGTCCAAGCTCCACTTGTCACCTTTGTTGTTTACGTGACAAACGAGGTTTACTCTGAAAGTATGTATTACCCTCGCAGTCCGTTACAACAGTAACTTTGCTTGGTAACAAATAATGCTCCCAACGTTTCAGATAATGGATAACTACGAACATCTCCAGTTCATGAGCATACCATTTTGCTTCAGTTTATGAAAACTTGTGACTTTCGTAAGCCACTAGATGCTTCTCTTGCATCAACACTCCTCCAATGGTCCACTGAGAAGCATATGTGTGAACCTCGAAAGATTCTCTCATCTTTGAAAGAGCTAGCACGGGCATTTCTGTCAGTGCTTGTTTCAACCCTTGAAACGCTCTTTCAACTGCTTGAATCCAAATAACCTTGGAAGCCTTGCGTAATAAGCCAAACAAAGATGCGGCTTTATGCGCAAATTGATAAACAAAGCGCCGAAAGTATGTGGCTAACCCATGAAAAGATCTGAGCTCATGAACGCTCTCAGGTCTCTTCCATTCAACAATGACTCGAATCTTAGCCCTGTTAGGAAGAATACCCTGCGCATCAATCAAACATCTTAAAAACATCACACTCCCTTGTCCAAAAGAACACTTGCTCTTCTTGAGGTAGAGTTGATGTTCTTCTAGAGGCTTAAACATTGTTTCAACATCTGTTAGATGTTGATCCCAAGTGGATGAGAAGATGATAATATCATCTAAATACACGATAACGCTCTCATCCAAGAGATCTGTGAAGATCTCATTCATCAGCCTGCAAAAAATATCAGGTACATTGGACAATCCAAACGGCAACACTGTATACTCAAACAAGCCATACCTCGTCCTTACAGCCGTCTTTTCTTCATCACCTTCTTTGATCCAGATTTGATGATATCTAGAACGAAGATCCAACTTGGTGAAGTACCTTCTTGTGACCAACCGATCGGTAGTTTCATCCATGAGAGGAAGATGGTACTTGTTCTTGACAGTAACCTTATTAAGTACACGATAGTCTACACACATGCGAATACCACCATCTTTCTTGACCACGAACAACACCAGAGCAGCATAAGGTGATATACTGGGTCGTAAGATACCTTAAGCTACCAACTCTTTCAACTGAGTCTTCAGCTCTGTTAGCTCATCAAACGACATGCGTCTTGATGATAATAGGTGTAGCCCCAGGAACCAGATCAATAGCATGATCCAAGGCTCTCCTCGGAGGAAGTCCTGTTGGTAACTGATCCGACATTATGTGAGAATATCTCTCGATCAATGCTTGCATATCAGGATGTATGAGAAGAGCAGCAACACGTTCTTCCTCATCTGTCTCCACCTTGGTTTTAGACATCACTGCAATCCAAGCTTCGTCAACTGACTTGATCTGTTTTCCAAACTGTCTGGCTGTGTAGATCTGAAATGCCACCTTAGCTCGTTGGAACCTACAAGCAGCATGGTTTGGCTCCTTGTGTCTCTCTTTGATGATCAAGGGATGTGGTTGACCCAACCCCCATCGATCCATGACTATGACGTTCTCTTCTTGCATATCTAACTTTGTCTTGGTCTCTTGTAACCAAGACCATGACAAGATACCCTCCATTGTGGCACCTAAGTTCATAACTAGAAACTCATGCTTCCCAGTTACCCCTCCAACAGTAATAAGAACACTCATGAGCTTTTTTGTAACGGTTGTGCTATCTTGCACAAACCTTATCAACAACGGGCTCATGATCTTGGTTCTAGTCAAGCCTAAGGTCTTGATCAGCTTTTCATCCAAGACATTCACATCTGCTCCAGTATCTATAAGCAAACAACATTGTTGGTTTTTTATTTTCACTTCAATCCACGGCAGAAAATCTCCATGTTCTACCAAATGCTCACCAGCACATACCTCTGCTCCAGTAGATGCCTCCACAGTTTCTTCAACACTGGTTGTCTCTTCAGCTGTCAACCCACACACGTTGCTCGTTGTTGAACGTTGAGGACAATCACGAGCGATATGACCATCACATACGCGTCGAAAACAGATGATCGTCCTTGAAGGGATAGTGCTGCTAGCTCCACTGCTCCAAGCACCTGAAGTTGAAGCTTGGTTGGATCATGTATTGGATGCATAAGATCCAGTACGTCGTGTCTGAATGGGACCACGAGTAACTCCTCGCTGCTGAGATCCACGGAAAAATCCCCTTCCAGATGCACCAAATCTTCCACCATCACGTCCTCTACCACCTCTACTCTAAGAGGACGCTATCTGTCCTTGAGGATTGTGCCAAAATCCTCTACTAGGCTCGCCCCCACTTGTTCCATGCTGAAACTTGGAAGGCTGCACGGTATAGTTACGCTCCCTAGTGTTCTTTGATGCTTCCAGATATGCAAACAAGTCTTGCATGTCCTCGGACTTGTGAAACATAACCCAACTATCAAACACACTAGCATAGAAGCCTTGCATATCTTTCTTCAAGTGAAACAACAAGTCAGTGCGATCGACCATGTGCAAACCAATAACCAGCTTAGAAAATCGCTGGAGGTATTGTCTGATACTCCCTGTTTGTCTCAAATGAATGAGCTCTAGCCGAAATTGTGTAGCTTCATCCACTGGTACCAAATGTCGTCGAAGCTCATCTTTCAGCTCCGGTCAAGTGGACATAGGAGTTGTACCGTTCAAACTCCTCATCCGCTGTTGACCTCCATACCGTTCCTTCGCCTCTCCTTCTAGTCTACTAACAGCATAGGTGAACCGGCTGCGTTCATCAAAATTCTCCAAGTAATTCTCTATCTCAGTAACCCATAACTCAAACTTGGAAAAGCTTTTCTCACCGCTGAAGGCTGATGGCGTTAATGGTTCAGCCCACTTCATTTTCCGCTTGTGTCTTTCTTTGGCTGAGCTACCTTCCGCAACATTATCTTGCGCCTTCTGTGACCCACCTTCATTCTTATCCTCTTCACCTAGCAGCGCTAAATTCTTAACTTGCTCAGCTTGTTGTATAGGGACCTCTGCTTCTTTCTCCTGTGTCACTTTTGCTTGAGCTAAATCTACCTTAAGCACCTTGTTCTCAGCTTCCACTTGCTCAAGTAGATCTTCCAACTTCTTCAGAAACATCTTCATCTTGTCCATCCCAGTCAGCATAGCTTCCATTATCGATGGTGTTCAGCAAAGATTCAACTTGAACCTGCTCTGATACCAACTGTAACGTTCGACCGCAGACCACGAAATCGAGTTATCCGTCTCTAACCAATGAGTCGCCGAACATGAACCTCCCTGAAGACTTGTATATTTTATTTGTGTCTCCAGATCGAGTTCGTTAAACTTTCCGTTAATAAGCACCAAGGATATGATAACCGTCAGACAGGTTTAGAATAACCAACTAGTCTTTTGTAAGTCTCTGATACTAATCTCAGGTTTCAGAACACCGTGGAAACTATTCTGGGTCTGGGTTGGATAAAATTTAGGCAGCGCTTCCGCTACTGGTGATCAAGTCGGAACGCAATAATCCCTGAAGAAGAACAGCCAGGACTAGGAAGTCTAGTGGATGCTAGAAAGTAAGAAGACAAAGTAATTACACCGAAAGAAAGTAAACATCACACCAAGTGCGTCCAATCCAGCTTTGGCACACAATCCAAGCTTGCTTATCATAAAATGGAGAAAATCAAGGGTTCATATACATTACACGACGTTTATTTGCTGACAAGGTCACGAAGAGCTCTTGGACCGGCAATTCTTCACTGCTCTGCAACTCTTCTATGAGAATTTCACTCTAGAACTAGGATTTCTCCAGAAAACTATTCTTTACCCTAAACGCTTTGATTTTTCACTCAATAGACTAAATCTCAAATTAAAGATCGGACCAATGCTAAAGTCCTGCTGGTACTCTTGGTTTGCAACTATTTACTCACAGCCTGCTCTTTGTAAACCTGCTCTGTGTCTCCAATCTACACATCTTCTCCTCTGGAAACTATGTACAGTCTCTGCTCTCCACCAGGCTGAGAACCATGAAAACTAATCCAAGTCAAAAAGTGAAAACAACAATGGAGTTTTTAGGGTTCGCGATCTCTTTATCTAGTGTATGCGAGCCTTCCTTGTGACCTTGTAGTCGCCACGTATTTTGTCTAATCACGGCCCTTTTTTATTTAAAACAGCGTTACAATAGTCTCAAATATATTTGCGGTAGGTCTATACGCGAGAACGGTAAGTACCGGAGGTCGAATAAAAATTTAGCAGGTTTATTGTTGTGTAAAGACACTGTATTAAATAAAAAATAATCTAAATTGATAATTTATTAAAAAAAATTTTGAATTTGAATTTTTATATAAATACACAAATGATGACTAATATACACTTCTCGCATTTTGATGACAAAGAATTTTGATTCTACGGAACCTGCTATAGCCTTGGTGTGTTCGAGTAATGCAAACTTAAGACGGATGGGCCAAGTCCGACAAACGTATAAGGATGGAGTGAAGTAAATTGCTGAGTAAATTTCTGGGCACCACGGAGTATGTACCGTGTAACGAGAAATTTCCTTTCCCGGACATGTACGCGTCTTCTCCGAGCCGGATACAGAAGGAGACTTGCAGATCACGTCTACAAAAGGATGTACAGTTCGTGTAAAGCTCTTTCACTCAACACGTGTTTTGCCCCATTCGTGAAGTAGAGTAAGCGATCGGTTACGGGAAAAGAATCCGGCCAATGGAGTACACCTCCGGCCACGACTTTCGTAGAACAGTGGCTATGTTATCACGTCTCTTCTGCTGGTGCCGGCGTGAAAGTCACAGCGTACGCTATCGGTACCAGCAACGCCAGTATCAAAGAACCAGATAGCCATTCGTTCAAGAACGAAGATCCAACGCAAGGAATCAGCGAGTATTTCTTTTGGCTACTAATATGCATCCCGACACCACTTCTACGAAAACGGAGGAAAAAAACAAACGTTTAAACAGCAAACAAAAATAAGCAAACAAAAATAATCATAGGTAATTGGTTTACAGCAGTCTTCACAAAGCTTTAGTGAATAATACAGTGTGTTAAAGCGCACAGTTACATAAAAAATGTATTGCTCGATAGGGTTTACAAATTATGACTTGGGTAGAAGTTCTCTACATTAGCTTTAATAAATTTAATAATTTAATAATTTAATAATATTAAATCATTAAATTTAGAACTTACTTGATAACTTGATTATACATGCTCATTTCAGTTATATAAAATCGATAAATGAATCATGTGAACAAAAGTTTTTTTCTGGTATAAAGATCCGTGACTCTCACGAATAAAAATATTTTTTATTTGTAAGCTTTAGTTTATAACTTAACCTTTCCAAGAAAAAGAGTTAGTACATAAATTAAAGCTCTTTGCCTATTCCCCTCTTCCGAAATTAGAAGAGGTGAATATGCAAAGAAATACACCAAGAATGCGACCATAGACCTAAGAACTCCTCATGATTTCATGTACAGATACAGAATTTTCCCCCTTTGACCGGTAGATGGATAAATCAAACAATCGATTATCATTTTAATTATAGTGAATTATTATAAAATTAAAGTTTACAAAAAAAGATTGATCATGAGATTTTTCTTATAGTTTTTCTTAGGTGTCTAAAATAACTCGCCGAGTGAATAGTCAACTGAATGAATGTTTAGTTGGTGTAAGTGTTGATGACGTAAAGTGGAGATTAGATTAATATCATATCCAAGAGTGATCATATATAGTTTTGAAGGATGTCTTAACCGAAATCAAATAAGGAACCAAAAAGATTATCAAGATAACTGACCAAAAAATTACAAAAGTAACTTACGTAACTAGATAAATATCACATGAGTCTCTTGAGTTACCAAGGTGACCTGGGACTAGTGACTGACAGACTGCAACTATCAACTACGTAACTATGTAGCGTTTAGCTTAGCCGTATCTTTAACAAAGCTGCAGTGGCAAGACTCTACACATGATTATTACCCCGTTATGGACAAGATTTGAAATCACCCCCTCGCAAGAGCCAACCCCCCAAGAACAAACTGATAATATCTGATCAGTTACATTCAAAAGATCATCTACTGTAACGACTAGTCAGAAAATATTCCTTTAATATTTCTGTATAACAATAAAAAGTAAAATAATGTTTCTTAATGATCTCTTGAAGAAATCTATAACCTCTAGTCCGGTAAGGCGTATAAGAGCCAACTAAGACCCATCACGTGACATTTTCCGACCAGTAAGAATCTGATGTGTTCACAAACACCAACTTCGCCGTTAGTTTTGCTGCATGTCTCATCATGATTTACTCTATACTGAATATGCATGAAACAACTCAACAGTGCATCTACAGGAATTTCAGTCTTTTGTGTTATTCTTCTAGGTGGGTTTGTGTTACTTGCACGGCATGCCTGCTGGGCTCTCTCTCGCGACCTTAGATTGAACCCACGATCTGCCTGCCTTGCGTGCAGTGCTGTAGCCTGGAGGATACTCACCGTTTCAGGGGACACTTCTGTGCAGCATATCACGCAATGAGCTCTTTCTACTCTCTCTCTCTCTGCAAGATGATCACGTCAACGGCCCAAGCGAAAGCAATCATTGGTCAGAACATGAAACCACCAATGATGCACCGACAAGCTGTCGTTGCTACAGTACTGTACTTGCAGTAGAATACGGGAGTTCACCCTTTGCTCCACTCTTTGCCGATTGACGGGCACTGCACTACATACACGTCCTTGAAAAGCTTTTGAAAAGTTATCGCTTCTGTGAGGAATGACATTTGTTTTAGGTAATTTTCTTAAGATTTAGTATCAAGATCGTTATAATTACAATATTCATGTTATTCTTGTGCATTTGCATAGCTATACATCGATTTTGTTGAAATAGGAAGAAGACCAAAAACGAAAGAGAAGGAGAGATTTTTTTTGTTCATTTCTATACACATATACTTTCGGTATAAAGCCCAGATGCTTCGTTATATGCATGGTAAAGTGGATGTTTTCCGAGATGGATATCTGAAGACAAAGAATTTGGACACTTATGGTTTGTCTCGATTAAGTCCCTAATTGCTTTTCTTATACAATCACCGGTACTTTTGATCACTATCAAGATGCAATCTGTAAAACTTTTGTCCTTACTATGGTCGGACCGAGATCGCTCAGTTTGCAATCCAGAGCTTGCATCCCTTGACTCACTAGATTACTACTGGAGACTGTAAGTCACTAATGTGATAATGACTGATAAATACCATAGAGTATAAATTATGCACCCTATAACTACAAGCTACGCATGTCGGCAATTACAAGCAAGAAGAAATCACCGTATAGAACTGTTAATCGTCATTATACTCTGCTGTGATTATTACTGTTGCTAATTATCATACTCTTCTTTGAACACTTTTTCAAATCTACACAAATAGTGTTTGAAAACTTCTGATTTCGTTTTAAATCTAGATCTAGTGTAAATCAATGAAAATTGACGACATGAGTAGTTTCATGAACGAAAAATGCGCCGTATATCACCAGAGGTAGGTGCTTAGGTCACAATGGAGATATGCTCTTATACCTAAATTCGCTGTTGCTGATAAGATTTCCATACAAGAAACTAACTTGTTAAATTAAAATTAAAATCAAAGCTCTCCATAGCTTTACAGTATGTGATTAACTTCACAAGTAAATATTCAATATTCTTTGAATAATATTAAATAGAACTTTGGTGATTCTTTGAAGAAAAACAGTATTTTTATCCTAACCTAAAGTAAATGGAGAAAAAAGTATGTTTTCCTTCACTTTTATATCTACACCTAAGGTTTAATGTAGCATATTTAAACTTAAACTATGAATTCATCTAGTCCTATAGTTGGTTGTACATCTAAACTAGTTGAACTTTCCTTGGGGAAAGATTATGTATAGCTAACCTTCTACTGTGAATCTCATAAGAAAGAAATATGTTCTTTCCCACTATATTTATCCTATGAGACAAAGGTTAAAGGAAGGGAAAAAGAGTTTAGATTTGGATAAATCTCAAATGAATAGCCCTACCATTCCATTGCAAGCACAACATTTTGTTATATACCCAAGTTCAACCTTTAAACTTCATTTTGGAAGTTCTGAAATAAATTTCCATCCACTGAAATAATTCAATTAAAATGTAAGGGTACATTAATTTGAACTCTACCTTTATGTTGTATTACTAGGTTCATCCCATGATATATAATATAACGTGTAATATTTTTCGTTTATTTTCATAAAGAGGGTTAGCATTTCAGTATAACTTCCATTATTTTGGAGAGGAATGGCAGAGGAGAACGTCAATCTGCAAAACTGCAAGTGTCATCACTTCCAGTTTGTCTATACCTAGTTTGGGAACCATGCATATCCCTCCTCATCTGAAGATGGAAAGGGTATTATGCAAATCTTTAATTTATGACTCAACTTTTTTAGGAAGATTTGGTCATAGATCAAATCTAATAAAATTTATAAAAAGTAATTTCATCTATTCTTCTTAACGACACTATATATAATAGCGCAAGTAGGTTTTTCTACTCTTGAATAGTTTTATTTGACCGACTGTCCATATGTATATTTGGTGTCCTTGTACCTTTAATATATAATTTCTTTATAGGAAATGAATAGAATTTCCAAGGTCTTACATTTCCGATCTCACGTTTCCGGTCTAAATCCGTCTTGCTATGTCATCTACAGTGCAAGATATTTTCTCATTACATCCCTTTGATGAGAAAACGAAAAGTATATTTTTTTCCTGTCGCATACATAATCAAGACCCACGGAAAGAAAACTCTAAACACTCTAAACTTTCAGAACTTTTCTCCCACTTCTTTCTCTCTTATCGAAACCTCAGGAAGCACGCATATTTTGGAAATCTGAGAAGCAAACATAATCATCTCCTCCATGTTAAGATGGAAGAGATATTAATGTATGTTTAATTAATGACCAAATATTTTTTCTTATAAATTAATATACATTAAATTAAATATTAATATTTGTTCATGACAACAATGTTTGTACTAGGAGGGTGGCCGATTAACATATTTCACTTACAGGTGTTGTGTTATCATAGCAACCAAATGTAACCAAGATAAACACTTTTAATTATAAACTATAAAATTTATAATTTACATAAAATTATTAAATTAGAAATAACTTCTCAGTTCTTTGTCGCTTCTCTCCTTGTAAGATAAATGAACTACCTCTGTATTTCTTCTGAGAACTATCCTTTTAAAGCCAATCATGACGTCAAAATCCCACCGACCACTTGTGATGAAATTTTTTCTATATCAAACGCTTGTCTTTTTATGTCTCCGACAAAATCTTAAGAAACATGGATATATTTTCTCTAGAATGTAGGTTTCTTTACAGTCAAGACATGATAATATCTGGCCTTGGTATTCAACCAATCTATCTAGCTTGTGGTATGGTAAACCTCGGAAGGGAACCGGGATAGTTTTGTTTTTAGCCAAGATGTTCTTAGAGGTACTATGCACTTGTAGTTTTAAAAATGTGGGTGGAAAACTCACGCGTGTGTAGCAAGGGTGGTGATAAGCGTGAGGTACAGACTGTTCACTGTTTCAGTTTGACGAATAGGGTTGGAGATAATGTACAAGTTCTTGTACTTTTGGAGACTGTTTATGGCCGGGTGCTTTTGAGTTACATGTCTGCAGTTTTGACTGGAACACGCATGAGTCAAGCTTTGTTGGATGGTAGCTCACCTCCACATCAGCAAGGATAGGGATGAGGAGAGCGGGAGAAACTGTTGTATGCATGACTGAGCAAAGAAGGTTCAAGAGTATATGAGCAAGTGGTGCACGTGAACGGCTTGCGTGATCAAGCGTTTGAGTGTTTAGGGTGCGCGTGAAGGGCTTGCGAGTTGAGAGAACCGCATTTGAGTGTGATACGATCATGAAGTGTCTTGCTAATCCTTCTGATGTTTATGTCGGCGGTTTATGCATGAGTCCTATTTGCTGTTTATTACTCCTCGGGTTTGTGATTTGTGGAGTTCTTCTTTTCGAACTGTGCAGAAGTCCAGGTGCGATGACTTTTTGTCGATCTGTGATGGAGATTTTTGAAGCTTCTGGTACTCCCATGGATGTAGAGTATTTTGTGGACTTGAACCGAGAGTCTATGAGTCCACATAGCCAAGTGCCGATCCAAGAAGCTTCAGCTGATTACAGTAGTCTGTGATATGTGATGAGAAGTTCACTAGAGAATGCAGTTCCTCTGAATAAACAGGCATTCGAAGCATTAATGCGAATGTGAGCTACATTTCTGAGATGGCGCTCAATTTCAATCTCATGATCCGAGCCTCTCGAGGCTGATTCACAACATGATTCTCCTATCCTAGTTAACTCTCTTCAAGGTAGATTTACATGGCAAGACTGGCAAATAATAGCACTGATCGAAGCGAAGAAAGTTGAGTGGTAAAAAGCAGTTGGCTACTCGCACCGAGATAACATGCAGTCTGTAGAATTCAAACTCTGCAAAATCCAAATAGCACTATGGTCTAAAGACATAGAGATAAGCACATCCCAAATCAAAACAAAGTGGGAGAACCATCTTTCAAATTTCTTAAAGGTCTGCAATCATAACAAGCTCTCAGACAACGCTCCGTATGCAGCAATGGATGTAAGTGAGAAAAAAGAGTTGAAGCTTCCACTTGATTTTCTGTTGTATCATTAAGATTTGATTGACTGTTACTATCACTAGCGACCATCAATGACACCACCTTGCATGATAGAGTCCATGGTCCATAGCAATGCCACTGGTACCATTCCTATAGCTAACCCGGGGCCAACATCCATTCTTGTATCTAATCTTGACCTACATACAACCAAGAATCCAAAGTTCAAAATACTCTTTCCATGGACACGGAGGCTGCTAGCCGACATACTCAAGAAAGAGAAAAAGACCTCAGAACAAAGCTACATCATAATTGAATGACACGTTGAGTAGTTCTCCATTGTGATTGTTGACGTGGAGGAGTAGAAACTTGAGCTTGCTAGAAAGGTTGATAAAACTTGCATTGACAGCTTGAAAATACGGTCAGATAAAAAATTTTAGGTGTTAGTTAGACGACTAGTGCTCTCATGGACATCGGGTCAGCTTTGAATACCCATAAGAGATAAGTAGCCATGGTGTCCTATCAGATTTTGCGTGAAAGTTGTCCAAGAAAACACGAGATTCCTGATTGTAGAGATATCTTGTGCTGAACAAAGAGAAGAAAGAGAGAGACAAGCACGAGAACGAGTGTTGCAATATATACCAACTCTCAATTTATATACATTTCCAATTCTTTTTCCTTAAGAACACAAAACTGGAAAACAGACCGGAGTGATCTGTAACGACCTATGGGCTAACATCGCGTTAGCTCTTTTTCTTCTCAACGTTCTCTCTATGTGCTCTCGCATGATATCCTTCTGTCGAATATAGAATTAAACTCTAAACATCATTCAACGATCCCGTCAAGTGAGATCTCGACAACAAAAGTGTAAATCCTCCGCGGTCCTGTCGATCAACTACCCCCATCTCTCAATCTCCATGATAGTCATCGATGAATCTGCAACATGTCGGATATGTCTCTCACTTTAAAGTCACCTCTGATGACTTTGATAGAAGCACACCATGAACTTGAAGATAAAAATGGTAAGTTCAGCTATTCACACATCCATAAACTCATCAACTAAAATTCTTCATTCTAACAACGTCTTTCAAGTTCTCACATGCTAAAATATCACACTCTCTCTATATTGCTCAAGTTGTCATTATGACGATGTGAAACCAAGGATTCTCTTCTCTACTTCTCTATTTATATATTCTAGGTTTTTACTTTGGTACCTTCTGGTAACTCAGTCGTAACTATTTTTATCGAGTTTTACTAAGATATTACTTAAGATAAAAGCATTAATCACATGGGCTTTTTATCTTTTCACATAGGCTTATTCTTTCGAAGTCAACAACTTCTAGAAGGATTCTGGAATATTTTCAAGGAATCTCAAATTTTCACCCCCTCTCTACACTAGGACCCACTAAAAAGGAGACATGTGGAATCTCTTCTTGTTTTTAATGCCCATAAAGTCCACAACTTTAATCGCACCACTAATATGAAGTAAAAAAAAGAGATAATGGATACTTTTCATCTCCTTTCTACCTTTTAGACAAGATGACAATATAGTAGTGCTCACTCTTTAAGAAATATCTCAATTATGTCCAAAAGTATAGTTAAGTTTAACCATAACTAACTTTAGTTAGTCATGACTAACTTGATACATCCTTAAAGCACTTGGGTAACAAATAAACGTTCTCCACACTTAGTTATATCTAAACTCCTTATTAATAGACAAACCTCCTATGTTTATAAAGGGGTTGAGGAGAGTTGAAAAGGGATGTAACAAGAGTTGTAGAGAGAGGAGGAGAAAGAAATTATTAGAGGAGAAAAATTCGAGAGTTTGGGAATTCTGCTCTCTGGAGAATTTGTCTAGTCGTTGTCAGTTTTCTATGATTTTTATTTTCTTATGAAATTTTTTCTAGTATTTTAGATTGATTGATAAGCTATCTAGGAGAACAAAAATCATGAGAAAAGATGGTCTAGAGAGAGAGATATCATTATTCAAAGTTGAGTGGGTTTATTCGTGAGAGTTTAAGAATTCTGCTCTCTCAAAAATTTATACAATGGTTGTCAAATTTTTTGTGAATTTTTTTTTGTGAAAATTTCAAGTATCTTAGCTTAACTGATAAGCTATCTTGGACAATAGAAATCTTTGGAAGAGGAGGTCTAGAGAAAGAGCTATAAATTTTCAAAGTTGAGGAGGTTTATTCGTGAAAGTTTAGAAATTCTGCTCTCTGGAAATTCTATATAGTCGCTGTCATCTTTTCTGTGTTTTTTATTTCTATGTGAAAATTTCCATGATTATAGCTTGAGAAGATGAGGCCTGGAGAGAAATAAAAATTTTCAAAGTGGAGGGGGTTGACAATCATGAGTGAAGTCAAAATATATAAATTTCAGTTCTCTAGAAATTTGTATAGTCAACACCATTTCTTCTGATTAGGGGCCTCCACAGTTAATGATGCTTTCAACTCAACCTTCTTCACATCTGCGCCAATGGTCTCAGAAACTTCTTGATATAGAGCAAAGAGGGCACCCCAAGTTAAGTATAAATGCGTGTTCGCAACTCATCTATACTTAACTTTCGCTTCTCCGTCTCCGTTTGAACTCCCAAACGTCTCTTCTTCCACCTCGGCACCCGAACTGGATTCCTCATGAAATATCTTCAAGATCTCCTTGTATGCCGAGACGTATATCTCTTAGTTGGTAGAGATCTCTCTAAGATTTTTGTGGCCTCCAGTAGCTCCACCTCCGAGCTACTAACTCATGAAGTTTCAAGAGTTAGTAGCTTGGAGAAGACGGTGATACCACTTAGTCTCGTGATTACCTTGGGAGGTGTTGTTACAACCATTTCTTTTTATTTTACCTATGGTAGATTATTCTCGAATGAAATTGATGATGTTCGTACTGTTTTAGCAAGTCGTTATTGCATGAAAATTAGAAGAGTAGAAAGAGTAGTTACAAGATGGGGAAGCTACCAGTGTTTCATGGGAAGGACATGAAGATGTAGAGCTGTTTGTTCTCTCATGCACTGGTGGAGCTTTTAGCTCAAGAAAAAAAATGAACTCTATTTTCTGATGAACCGATTTTCATGGAGGAATCACCAAGTAGAAGTACTTGTTCGAGTACTGTTTCGAGTACACCAAGAGAGCCAAGAAGGAAGTTGGAGATGGCAGATTTCACTATTTTATCTTCTCAAGCAAGATATGATGTGATTGAAGATGTGGGTGCTCAAAAAGTCAACATCACGGTTGGACAACTGATCGCACTCAACCCCAGTTTACGAAAAGAACTCAAAGGAGGACGAGTTCTAAGAGAAGCAAGAAGAAGAAATCCAAGAGCAAGGCATCAAAATCTATCGGAGTTGGTGTGGTGGATGTGCATGCTTAAGAGATATGCACTAAGGCTTCAAAGATTGAAGTCCGATTGAATGACCGTTACGTCTTTGACGTATTGGTGGATGGACGGTCGGTTGTAAATGTCATATCGAAAAGGTTGATGAAGAAGTTGGAGATGGAACCAACTCTCCCAGCTAGCATTGTTGTGGAGATGGCTAACAAGCAACGGGTAAGACCTCTTGGTGTGTTAGAGAAGATGATTGTGTCTATGATGAGAGTTCAAACATTGACGTCCTTTCAAGTACTAAAGGACTCTAGTTATGATTTGCTCCTAGAGAGCTGTGCGCACCACAGACAAGTGGCACAAGAGATAGTTACTGATTAAGTACCACTAATGAGCGAGATTGTAGTGATGTGTTAGAGGAGGTATTCTCGCTGGAAGATGAAAGTGCTTTTTGTACAAGATTTAATCGATTTGTCGAGTGTGAGGTTGTTGTATATGTGAGGAGGGTTGAAAAGATGAGAAGTAAACAAAAAAATTTTGTATGTGAGAGGTTGAATTGGTATTGTGAAGATTGGATGATGAGTGGATTTCAAGTGTTTATCAAGAAGATGGGGATCTGTTAAGAAAGATTGTCTTAAGGATGAAGGGGAGGATGAAGACAAGGTTGTGCAAATTCATCTGAGGGAGGTTTATTCGATAATCGAATCATTTCGAGCACTTGAGGTTTTGATTGAAACAAAATACAAGATCGTCAACAAGAAGGTCAAGCTAGTAGTCAAACCTCTATCAAATGATTTGAAGAGACATGTCGAACAAGCATCTAGAGAAAAGAGCTTACGAGATCCATCGAGGATAGAACATATGTTCTCGAAAGTAACTTTCGAAGAACTTAAGATTGAGACGGATGGGTTCACTTCTGCCAACAGAAATAGTGTGTTTCAAAGAAATGCTTTCACGACATGAGAAAGCATTTGCTTTTGAGCATCACAAGATAGAATGTGTTGATTTGTATGTTATGACACCGATAGTTATTTTCATAATGTCACACGTATCTCGGAATTTGAGGTCAATTCTAGTACCATGAGTATATTTTTGACCTAGAGATCATAGAGTGATAGTACTTCTCTCAATGTTGGAGTTGTGACTTCTGACTTTGATCGACCCACTAGTGACTATTGAGAATTTGATACGGAGGATGATTAGAGTGTCTCAGAGATAGATACGGGAGATTCTTATGATCAAGAATCCTCGTCTGATGACGAAGGATTTGGTCGAGATGAATCATACATCAACTTAGTGCTATTGACTTGTTGCCTCGACCAGCAGTGGAAAAAGATTTTGACAAAGAAGAGTTGAGTGAGGCAGAGATTGTGAGAAGACTCTCTATCCTGAAGTTTGATATCAATGTCACTCAGATGAGAAAAGTATATTCTAGATATATTTTGAAAATATATCCATGTATTTGCTTTTAGTTACAAGGATTTGAAGGAGGTGACTCTAGAGACTCGTCGAATTGAACTGGAGAATAATGCAAGACCAGTTTGACAGAAGCAGAACTACAACAACAATGATGATCAAAGAGGAGATAGACAAGTTGAAGGAGGCGAGTTTCATCTACGAGATGGAGAACTCAGAATGGGTTTCACCCATTGTGATTCTGAAGAAAAAGAATGGTAAGCTGCGAGTGTGCATAGACTAGAAAAAGTTGTATGCAGTTCCCAAGAAGGATTATTATCCTCTGCCATTTATATATGAGATTTGGAGGAAGTGTTGGTCATGAGTGGTACAGCTTTGGTGATGATTATAGTGGGTATAACCAGATCAAGATAGCACATGAGTACCAGCAGTTGACTACTTTCACTACTCCTTGGGGAACATTTGCATTTCCGGTGATGTCATTCGGACTGTGTAATGCTTCAACCACGTTTCAGAGGTTCATGAACAAGGTGTTTGAACCATCCATAGGGAAGTTTGTCCGTGATTTTATTGATGATTTTTGCGTGTACAGAAGAAAGGAAGACCACTTTGATCATGTGATCAAAGTTTTGCAGCGATAAGAGCAAGCCAACGCTTCTCTAAATCCAGAGAAGTGCATCTTTGGCTGTGAAGAAGATCTACTGTTGGGCACATCATTTCCAAGAATGAGATTGCGGTAGATCCTGAGAAGATGAAGAAGATTGTGGATCTTCCATTTCCGATCAACTTGACAAAGTTGAGGCAGTTTCTAAGCATGCTTGGATATTATCGTAGGTTTGTCTTTTCCTTCCTGAACAAAGCAATAGCTTTGACGATGTATATGAAGAAAAGAGTTGATTTTGACTTGATAGTGCATGGTCAGAAGGCAAAGGAAGCATTTGAGGAGCTGAAAAAGGCATTGGTGACAGCTCCTATACTTGCTAAACCTGAGTGGAGTAAAGCATTTATTCTGTATACGGATGTCTTCAATGTAGCAATCAGATGTACCTTAAGTCAGTTAGATGGAGATGGGCATGATCAACCTATAGCTTATGCTAGTAGGCATATGGTTCCAGCGGAGAAGAATTACTCCGTGACTGAACGAGAAAGATTAGCTGTAATTTTTGGATTGAAGAAATTTCAACACTACTTGCTAGGAGAGAAATTTTCCATAGTCATAGATCATAAGGCTTTAAAATATATCTTTAATAAGTCTAGTACCGAAGGAGTATTGCTCGTTGGAAGATCTTTCTAACAAATACAATTACATGATTGAAGATAGATCAAGGAAAAAGCATGCAAATATTGATATCTTGTCGAGGACTAATGATGACAAGGGAGAAGAACCGTTTGATGATTCATTTCCAAACGAGCAAGTGATGATCATCACATGCATTGAGGAGGTACTTGACGAGTACAAGGAAATCTGGAGTTTTCTTGTAGATGACTCTTTTCCAAAAAGTATGCATACCCGAGAACGTAATGCGTTGATCAAGAGATGCAAACCTTACACCATGGTGGAGGGAATTCTATTTCTTCAAGGAGCAGATGGATTACTAAGGAGAGCAGTTGGTCAGAAGGAGACTTTCAAGCTAATGCACGAGTTTCACGATGGCACTGTTTGCAGAGCTCATTTTTTTGGTAAGATAACAGCCTCAAGATTTTGGATGTGGATTATCATTAGAGAGGAATTTTCAAACAGTGTTTAGACTATTGCAAAACTTGCGAAGTATGTCAAGCATTTGCTCTGAAGTCTACTAGAACACCTCTTTTAATATCAATTCTAGTGTTATCAATTCATACTTCACGTATGATCTTCAAGAGCTAGGAGGAAGGAGATTTAATAAGACCAATCATGACAAGCTGAAGTTGTTTCATTGATGAAAGTTCTCTCTTCACTCCGAGGACGTAGCGAAATTTAGTTCGGGGGTAAAATATAACGACCTATGTTACACACAGAAAGTTTGTCTATTAGTAAGGTGTTTAGTTATAACTAAGTGTGGAGAACGTTTATTTGTTGCCCAAGTGCTTTATGGATGTATCAAGTTAGTCATGACTAGCTAAAGTTAGTTATGATTAAACTTAGTTGTACTTTGAGCAGAATTCAGATATTTCCTAAAGAGTGAGCACTACTATCTTGTCATCTTGTCTAAAAGGTAGAAAGGACATGAAAAGTATCCATTATCTCCTTTTTGACTTGATAGTAGTGGTGGGATTAAAGTTGTGGACTTTGTGGGCATTAAAAACAAGAAGAGATTCCACATTCTAAGAGACCCATTAAAAAGTCTCCTTTTTAGTGGGTCCTAGTGTACAAAGGGGGTGGAAATTTGAGATTCCTTGAGAATATTTTAAAATCCTTCTAGAAGTTGTTGACTTTGAAGGAATAAGTCCATGTGAAAAGGTAAGAAGCTCATGTGATTAATGCTTTTATCTTAAGTAATATCTTAGTAAAACCTGAGTTAGTTACGGCTGAGTTAGTTAGTTACGGCTGAGTTAGTTAGTTATCTTAGTTACGGCTGAGTTACCGAAAGATACCAAAGTAAAACCCTAGAATAGAGGAGTAGAGAAGAGCTCCTCATCCGTGTTTTCACATCATCGTAATGACAACTTGAGCAATATAGAGAGAGTGTGATATTTTAGCATGTGAGAACTTGAGAGACGTCGTTAGAATTGAGAATTTTAGTTGATGAGTTTATGGGTGTGTGAATAGCAAACTAAGCATTTTTCTCTTCAAGTTCATGGTGTGCTTCCATCAAAGCCATCAGAGGTGACCCTTGAGTGAGAGACATGCTCGACATGTTATAGATTCATCGATGACTATCGTGGAGGTTGAGAGATGGGGGGTAGTTGATCGATATGATCGTAGAGGGTTCAAAGATATGTAATATGTATCAAAACCCCTAAAACGAGTCCTTGAATCTCAACCGGACCCAAAAGTATCGAAGCATAGCTCAAAGTAAGAAAAACATCCCTTTGCTAACAAAAAGAGATGCACCAGCATCACACGATTCAAACCCAAGTCCAAACAACATCCATGTACGAGCCCTTAGCTAAAGCTAGCTACCAAAAGCTGTACATAACCAACTAGAATTCTAACGAACTCAAAAGGACGAAAATTATAGCGAAGGAACCAAAAACGCATATCTAGAAACTTTCTTCTTTTGCCAAACCGTCTTCAGATATTGATTAGGCCTTCCTTCCTTACCCCGTTGGTCCCAAGAACTCCCAAATCTGACTCTCAACAGCCGAGATATCATCGATTTTTGGTAGCAGGTAACCAAACCTCCAAAAACTCCTTCATGCGGCTTAGAATCACGCACACCGTCCAAACAAATCGTCTAATCTGAGATCCATTTTCTTTGATAGGTAGATCAAGCTACCTTGAACCCAAGGAGACTCCAGACAAGTTATTTGGAGTTCCTCTCACGAAAAGACGTCTCACATGTAAATTCAGTACAAAACGTGTGTTGTGTTTCTTTTGTGTTCCTCGAACCTTTCGTGTAGTTTGCATGAGAGCGTATTAGGTGTAGCGTTCACGGAGATCTAGATGTGAGATCACACGATAACAAGATGTGCTGACTCAGTGATCCGTGAACATTTGCGTGAATGGCTCTTGTTGTCAAACTTAGATATAAGATAGTGAGTCAGGATTTGTGAGACATTCTTCTTGGGGGGTTTCATGAGTGTGTCTTAGTGTCTTACGTGATAAGTGAAGAACTGCAAGAGTTGCATTTATGGATGGAAGACTAAGTGGAGTTCCGAATCTTTCATTTCCAAACCCGATTCATATCAAGCTTCACTACATCCACCGCGATTACTTTCGACAGTGGTTTGTCGCTTACTTTGGAGAAGAGTTCATGAGGAGGATGATGGACTCGCCTACTCCAGTGGTCTTACCAACTGTCACGTACGGGAAGAACTGGGACTTGACAGTGTATATCTTACTTTGACGAGGGACGAATGGACCTGAATTATCCAGCTAACGTCCCTTTCAACGTCTGGTTGGACGTTCGATGTCACTGTCGGCGGAAGATCAATCATCGTGTGTGGATCGCAAGGAACTTTGACGAGGAGTACTGTAATCAAGTGATGGCTTCTCCATTCCTTTTTGTAATACCTTTCATCATAGATCGGTTCCAAGTCGTCATCTTGGAGAGTGTAATTATCCTAAGGTTAGGGCCGATGCCTTGAAGGCGTGAGAGGGTATTAGGGTTATAGTGGTTCTAGGGTACCAAGTAGAGGAAAAAAGTGGTTTCCAGATCTGTTTCTTATTGATTTACTTTTGACCAATCAACTCCATTCAAGATCTGCCAACGGCTTTAGGGTTTTGGAGGTCTTTCCGGGGGTCATTTGAGGAGTGAGTGGTCTTGTTGGAAAGCTCTCGAGACGGGCTACACGCAGGAGACAAAGATCGGGCGATTTGGAGTTCTGAGGAGAGAGTGATGGACGTTGAAAGTCAAGGGATCAAATCGGTACCCCGAGCCACGTTTTGGAGTGATCCGAGAGTTTGAGAGGTGATCTTTAGGAGCTGTAAGGGGATCGAGTAGTTCACTCCGTCCTGGTTACGTTGATGTAAAACAATCCTACATTCGGGTTGGATTTGCTCTTGAAATGGTCGATTGAAGTTGGCTGTTACAGTTGAGAGATATGAGTAAATCCGTTTTCTTTGGGTTCAAAGCTTGAGTTGCTCCTTGCACATGGGATTGGATCTTTGAGTGAAACTTCTCAGGATGAGAGTGTGCCCTATCAGCTAGTCACATGTAAAATTTCAGCTCATTTGGATAAGAGAATGTGTGGAGATCTAGGATTTAGCCATCGAGATCTGTAAAGCTCATAGGTTAGCACAGGCGGTGGCTTGATCCATCACGGACAGTTGGATTCAGATCTGAGGCTGGAATTTCATGCAGCAGTAGAGAAGGGTCAGAGAGGATTTCCTGTGAAGTTTGAGCTTGATGGATGATCGAGGTGAGAGCACGAGGTTGTCAAAGTTCAATTTACAGCGAGACGAGAGAAAGATGGGGAGAGATTTCGCCTAAATCTCTTGAACGACCTTGAACAAGCGACCTGAGGATTGGAGATGAGCTTCTTGGAGGTGTTGCATGGATGACAAGGAGGCTGTATTAATGAGATTGGTACGGTGATCACGTTCAGTGGAGGTGCCACGCCTTGCTGAAGCTGAGGTACCGTTATCTTCGGTGTCACGCCTCGAGTTTCTGGTTGTTTGCTGCCGATATGCCTTGTATCGTTGGGAAGTTTGTGTAGTTGGCTGTCCTTTGCTGCGCACATCTTCCTGAGCGAAGCTCGTATCAGCGAACAATAGAAGACCAGAGTCTAGCATTTAGGTAGTTTGTCGAGAAGAAGTAGTGAAGCGGATATCGATGAAAGATTGTATGAGAAGTGCTTGGGATCTAAAGCAGACATGTATCGTGTATGAGCCCTGCTTTTATCTAGAATGGGATCAAGCTCTGAGTCGTTTGTGCGATGCACGTGTATTGCACTTGGGTCAGGTTAGATCGATAGTAACCAAGACAAAAGACAGATAAATTAGATAGTGAGAGCGTAAATTTTCATTGGTTAGGTCGTAGATCCTATTGTATCTCTCCACAGTCAGATACCCCGTGTATTCTCAGACCATATTTCATGCCTAACGACACCGTTCACCGACATGTCGCAAAAATAAGTTAGCTCTTTAAGCTGCTCCCTTATGTCAGTAGCGTACGTGAAGGTTTGCACAGATAATGAAACAAGCAGACCCCTTGCATCCTTAGTATAGCGTCAAGAATCGCAAATATCCAGTCAACAATAGTAAGCTAGAGGTTAACTTGATTTTCCCATCTTATGAACCTCGTTATTTCACCACTAGGCATCCAAATGAAATAAATGAAGTGCCCACGAAAAGCTGACAATGAGCTCTACCAGTTCATGTAATGGAAGTGAAGATGCGAAGTTATGCAAAAAAGCTCATTTTTAGTCCTATCAGCATCTTTGGAGCAATAATGATTAGTATTAAAATTAGATTTTCAAGTAAGAGCTAATTCACGACACGATATCCACCCCCTCTAAATCTATGCATCCTTCGGTATGCACCAAAGATACCAACCAAGGAGTGGACCGGCACATATACCGTCTTGTCGTCCTACTTCTCATCGTAGTCGACCTCATCCTCAAGTTCACAACCTGACCGTTATCTTGAAGTTGCAACTCCATGATTTTCTCTAGATCCATGCTCATCAACTTCATCCTCAAGCTCTATTGTATAATCCTCATCCTCAGACTGAAACTCTGTTAAGATATTTGTTAGATCGACCTCCTCATCTCTCTTTTAGAAAATCTTGATACGTTTACCTGCCACTGATACTTTCAAGCTCGTTCCGTCCAACTCTTGCAGGGCGTAAGTTGTGTTGTCGTGAACCTTTTTGGACCAAACCACCGCTTGGAAAACTTTTGTTGTGCACTATGCTGGTTGTCTAGGCTGTTGTCGTAGACTAACACCCAATTACTCTCCTTGATTTCCCTAGGTCTTAGACAATGTCGCTGATCAAATTTGACTTTGTTCTTCAACCGTACTTCTCGTAGCCTATCCAAGCAACTTGGATATCCTTGGGTCTTCTCTCTAACTGTCTAATTCGAATAGCAAGAAGTTCTTCCTTTGTCAGATTGTCCTCCCAAGGTAACACACTCATGTCAGAACAAGTTCTTCAGTCAGCATGATAAGTTTCTGACCTATCTTGAGCTCCACTGGCATGTAATCTGTTATTGAGTTGTGCGTCGTTTGATTTGTCCATGACCCAAATGATAAGAGTCAAGATCACTCGCGCACACTTCTGTTGCAAGCCTTCACCAAAGCCTTCACAATGGACGGATGACCGCGTTCGCTCTTGGCCTTCCCTTCAGGGTTGTAAGCAGTTGTCAGTGACAACCTCACTCCGCACCTTGCAAAGAATTCATGAGCCTCATGTGCATCTAACTCTCCTCGATCTGCTGTGATCTTTCCCACACATCCATATCGACAAACAACCTCTTCCAAGAGAAATTTACATACCTTCAATTATCTTTGTCGCGTCTTATCGTCAACTTGATTTGAAAGATCTTCTCGAGCAAGTATCAAGTATCTCATCTGTCACAACCCAACTGGCATAGTCACCAAGTCTACGACCCACTTGAAATCGATTGTCAATGGATAAGTCGGGTGTAATCCGTCTCGATGCCGGATGTTCGAATACATCTAACATGTCAAACAAGACTCCACAAAAGATATGACATCCATGTACATATTTTTCCACCAGTATCTCTCTTTCATCTTCGTAAAAGTGATCCAAATCTCTCGATGTCCAGCTCAAAGACTCTCATGAACTGCTCTAAGCAACTTCTGTTGATCTTCTTTGTCGCAAATCACTCGATATCCTACCTTTCTACTTTGACCGCTTCCAAAGAAATCCATCCTACAACATGAAGTTGTAAGTCTTCCTTTGAACTCTCTGAAACCTCTCATCCGTCCAACCTATTTGCTTAACCATCGTACTAAGGTACATCCCAATGTCAAGTAATTCATCATCATACAACCCTTCAACAAATAACTCATCTTCCCTTCTTTTATGTGCAATCGAATAGAACTTTGCACCCACCCCATCATATCGCAACATATCTATCATCAGATTATCCTTCTTTGTGATATGTCTAAACTCCGGATTCAACAACTTGATATATGCGATCCATCGTAACATCACAATATCAAGAGTCGTATAATTCATGATCATCCCTAATAACGACAAACAAACTGGTTTCGTGAGGAGAACTCCAAACAACTTGTTTGGAGTTCAAGGTAGAGAAGACGAATCTGAGATCAGGCGATTCGTTTGAGTGGTGTGCTTGATTTTAAGTCGCAAGAAGGAGTTTTTGGAGGTTCGATCACCTGTGATCTCGGCTGTCAGGAATGGGATTTGGGAGTTCTTGAGACCATCGGAGTCATCGACATCTGAAGACGATTTTGCGAAAGAAGAAAGTTTCTAGATAAGCTTTTCTTAGTTCTTTCGCTACGGTTTTTGTCTTTTTGAGTTCGTTAGAGTTCTAGTTGGTTATGTATATCTTGTGATAGCTAGCTTTAGCTTGTACATGGATGTTGTTTGGTCTTCGGTTTGAATCTTGTGATGCTGGTGCAGCTCTTTTTGTTAGCAAATGGATGTTTCTCTTGCTTTGAGCTACGCTTCGGTAGTTTTGGATCTGGGTTGGGTGTCAGGGACTCGTTTTAGGGGGGTTTGATGCAGATTACAAATCATTCCAGTCTGTTTTCCAGTTTTGTGTTCTTAAGGAGAAAGAGACGACAATGTATATAAATTGAGAGTTGGTATATATGCTCGTTCTCGTGCTTGTCTCTCTCTTTCTTCCCTCTGTTTAGCACACGATATTTCCATAGTCAAGGACCTCACGTTTCCTAGACAACCTTCACGTAAAATCTGATACAACATAAAGGTGGTGAACTCAACGTGAAAGTCCGAGATGGAGATTTCTTCTATGTTTGAACTTGAAGAGAAGATTGATCGTCATGAGGTGGGAAGAGAACGGTGATGGAAATGGAGCTAGTGGTTTGGGTGGATTGCCAAAGGTGCAATTGGATCCGAAAACTGCATCGATGTTTCAAGCATTCACATTATCTTTACGGCAACAACAGTTTGATGAGCGGAAGAAAGCTTCGGCAACAAAGGCGCTTCAAGCAATGGTCAGCAAGATTGACCAATTTGATGGGAGGGACGTCTCAAGGTATCTGAGGTATTATGTGAAGGAGATGGAGTTGAATCGAGTATCAGAAGGTGAGATGATTGAGACGTTTGAGTTGGTAAGAGCTCCAGAGATTAGAGATCGTGTTAAAATGCTAACGAAGCATTTTGGCAAGAACTGAGAGATGTTTGCTCGTGCATTGTTGGACGAGTATTTCTTGAAGGATGCTGGTCGGGTAACCAAGAAGTCGTTCTTGGAGTGGGTTGGGTAACCGAGGAAGGGTTTACAAGCTATCGAGTTACTCAAGGAGTTTGAGAAATAGTTTACTAGGTGACTAGGATGGAAAAGTTGACGCTGCAGTCCAACAAGACAAAGTTATTTCTTCGGACTGTAGATGAGAAACTGCAAGAGAAGTTGGAGGTGCTTCTGGAGGATCAGGAGGAAGATGATGGATTGATCAGTAGTTGGAAGAAAGTCGAGGAAGCGGTTGGTCTGTTTACCAAGAGGGAGTGAAGACGAGAGAAGATTCTCATTAGAAGATCAGCACCAACACTGACTGTTGTAGCACTTGTTCCTGTAGTTCGACCAATGGTTCTTTTGTTAGACAGGTAATACCAATTGCTCTAGATGTTCCAGTTGTCCATACACCTATATGTCTTTGTAGAAAGATGATTCAAGTCTTGAGGAGATCATGCATGGAATGCGAGACCTTTAGATCAAGCTCACAAGATTGGAGGAGCAAGGATCTACAAGCGGAGCAAAACCCGTTAGAAAGCAAGGTTGGATCCAACGATATATCTGGTGCGATGGTACAGATCATCCACGCAAAGATGGAAAAGTAGCGTTGAGAGATACCAGTGCACTTCTTCAAACCAACTTTTGGTAGAGGAGGGATGAAGAAGTTGGTTGAGGATCATTTATCATCACAAGCAGTTGCAATAATGGAAGTTGGAACTTATGGTACGAGGGTTGTGGATCAAGTTGAGAGAAGTTTTAATGAGCATGTTGAGCCGAGTGGATTGTGGTCGTCTGCCATCTCTGTGAAAAAAGAAGGAAAGATGACACATGAGACACTATTGAGGATAGCTGCTACGATCAGAAGGGATACTGGATGCTTGTAACGCTTTTGTGGATTTCTGCTCAACTCTTCCAATTGCAGGTTGCTGTTGAATCAAGGCAGCCAACGCCTGAAGAATCTGAGATGTGTCTATAACAGGTTATGCTGTTGCTGTTGGAACTACCGTAGGTCCTCCTTGAGAGCCAATCCCATCTTGACCAGGACTCCCCTGAACGGGAGCACCTTGAGCAGCAGTCACACCTTTTACGACAACATTGTGATTCATTTTCTCACTCAATCTAATCAATCCTCCAAGTCAATCACCCCAATATCTCTCAGTGGAAGCACCAGATGTCACGACGAGAGTATTTGTAGGGTAGGACAAACCTCCTGACTGTGATTGATCAGGAGAACGATCAAAAAGAAAACAGATTGCTCCTAGCGATGAGAACTCAAAATTCTATCTCTTACGTCCATCAAATACAATCAAACACTCAGATACTCAGATAGGTCTTTCAAGACTCAAATAAACTTTATTTCAGTGTCGACTCCACCATCAAAGTCTTCAATTGTCAAAAATCTCTTTTCTCTCTCTTGCGCGCATCTCCTCTCTCTTCTGTAAGTTCTCTATAAAAGTCTCCATTGAAAACCGCCACAGGTTGATTTATCTAAAAGATAAGCCCCTATTGATCGATCATCGATGCTGAAACAATCAGCACAATGTAGTGAATTGTCAAATACGCTCGCTTCTTCGACTTATTGAATTTCTCATTGAATATGGGTACATTAAGCACTTTTTGCTCCTCAACGATAAGATCTCATGGATCTTGTCGCTGCAGGAAAGTTATCATCTAGAACTACCGCTCTTGGTAGTTGTTCTTATCAAAGCTTCTTTCCAGTGATCAAAGAAACTGACTCCGCCAAAGCTACAATCGAGAAATTGCAATATTTTGTACGTATTTTGTACGTCTACAAAATTCACGCACTGTCGCAACGAGAGTATTTCTTGAGGAGGACGAACCTCCTGACTGTGATTGATCAGGCGAACGATCAAAAAGAAAACAGATTGCTGCCAACAATAGGAACTCAAAATTCTATCTCTTACGTCCACCAAATACAAATCAAACACTCAAATACTCAGACAGGCCTTTCAAGACTCAAATGAACTTTATTTCAGCGTCGACTCCACCATCAAAGTCTTCAATTGTCAAAAATCTCTCTTCTCTCTCCTGCGCGCATCTCCTCTCTCTTCTGTAAGTTCTCTGTAAAAGTCTCCGTCGAAAATCGTCGCAGGTTGATTTACCTAAAAGATAAGTCCCTAGCTAAGCTGCCCCCTACTGTCCTTATACGTACAACTACTTATCAAAGCAGCCCCTTAGCTAAGCTAACCCCTTAATTAATAAAATTTTCCCGTGCTCTTGATGCCACCTTGAATATACCACAAGCCATCCAATGTAAGCCGAAGCTCTAACACTTATGGGGCTGTCCAGATGGCCGCTACAGATGCTCCAATACTTATGGCCGCTCCAGATGCACACCAGATATCTCCCATGGTATATTCAAAGTGGCATGCGGAGGCTTAGGCCAAGAAGCTTACGATTAAGGGAGATACTGGTCTCCCGCCCCTAGATATGCAGGACGTGATTGCATATCCAACATAGACTCCTTTCCAGGAGGTCAACATGCCGGAATAAGAAACACATGCTAGGGAGAATTGATCTTGAGATCACTTTCCTCCTAGGCATGCGCCCTATCACTGGGATGGCATGTGCTGTCGTAAAAAGATAAACAAAGTTTGTACATGTCCTTAAGGAAAATTTTCTGTACACTCTTTACTAGCTTTTCCTATACTAACTTCTCTGTACAACTCCGTTTCTAGTGAATGAGGAGTCAAAACTATAGTACTCACGAACACCTACGCACTCATGCTATCGGATCATGGATTCGAGTCACGAGCTAGAATCGACAGCTTTCCCTCTTTCGTACTTTTTACAGCTTAAGACTTGTACTAACTATCGCCTATAACGCTTTTTCTCGAAACCGAAAATAAGAAGTCGCTCTTCTCGACGAGCTCTGCATTCTGAAACTTTTCGCCTCCTTCAGGGTGATATTTCATCCAAAGCTAGAGGCAGCTTGTCAAGCATAGCCCCAGCTTAGCTCCTGCCCAGCTTGATAAGCTACATGGCAGTTTCTTTCACAACTACGTACACAATGAAAAGAAAATCTTTCTGTTACTAGTCTTCACTGTACAGACCCACGTGCAACATGACACCGCGCACACCTCATGATCAAGAGTTGATCATAAGTCACAAAAACTAACTTCGTTCACTCCTATAACGAGAATGAAGAAAACAACTGTCCGCGAACTATAGATGTACAAAACAAGGTTGAAACTGGACCAAATGAGGTAAAAAATGGATGCACAATACTTCAGAATTTCACAAAATTTTAGAAGTGTTAGAGGCGGGCTCACTCAGTCCTACCCTAACCCTAAATCAGTCCTAGCTCTGTCTAGTCTAGAACCCTAATACTAAACCATAATTCTACCAGTCTTTGTTTTGTACTCAAGTCCTAAAACTTTCTATTTGGTCAAAATAGATCCATTTGAAAATCTGCAGTTAGAAAGCTCTAAATCAGCTGAAACTTGACCCAGTACACAATTCACATCTTATGAAGAAGAAAATCTATTTAAGGCTAGTCGATAGATTTCAATGAGAAAAAATCATCTAGATCTCTGAAATTGCATTCAAAGTTTTTGGTGATGAAATAAATAATTTCACCTCACCCGAACGCATTAATAAGATAGTGCTCTGTATTAGACACAAATCCAGCTGTTCTCTCTTGTACTTTTCCATGCACAAACTCCATCTTGCTCATCAGCAAGGGACACAAGCTCCTTACTGCTCTAATACATTGTAGAAAGATCGATACTTCTATGTAGACTTTTTAAGAAGAAAGAGCAAGTAGACAATGAAGTAAATAGGAATGAGATGAGAGAGGCTTCACCTCTCCATGTATATATAGTAGGATGAGAGTACAAGAAAACCTCTAATGATAGATTAGCCTCTAACTAATTGTATGTAACAACCCTAACTACTCCGACCGGTATCACCCGTCTACTAAAGCTTGGGACTATATCAACAATACCTACCAAAAATCATTAATCTCGTTATCCACCTTTGGAAGCAAACTCTCGCTTACGTGATCTCTATTCTTCTCATGATTCGGCGATATAGTCAAAAATTACACCGTCCTCTTCCTATCTTGACCTCGAATCCTTGCATATGCATATCCGTCGTCCAACACCCTCGTCTCCATTCATGTGACAGTGATGTATGATTGCCCGAGGATAAACGAATACGATGTGACTTCTTGAATAAAGAAATTTTGATCGATAGTTACATCACCAATCCGTACTCAAACATTCAGACAAGCTCTGTATAAGTCTCCATGTGTGTTGTTAGCGGTCCTAATCACTCACCTGTGCTTGATGTCGAAGGACCATCATCGCTTCTTACAAAGGTCCTTAGACATAATATTTATCTCGGACACGTGATCAATCAAAGCAACGATGGACTCATCCAAATCTCTATCCTTACGAGAGTTTCAATTGTTGCTCGAGCTCAATGATTACGATTATAGTAGCTCGAGCTCTATTTCTCGTTGTTCTTCTCGTTGATGAAATGCATATGGTCACCTAGACCTTTCTCTTCATCACAAGATTACACATTGTAATTTTTGAGCTCTTCCTCCTCATCTATGAATACTCTTGTATCCAAAGCGTGTGACAAAACTACCTCTCTCGTAATATGCCATTTTTGTTTAATAATGTCAATGATGACATCATGAAATTCGCGCTTGACGATTCTTAAAACCTCTCTCAAAATAATTCTACTTTCACATTCAGAATGTGTACCTCGAGAACTCCTTTCACGGTCTCAATCTCCAACTAGAACTTGTACGCAGTCGGCTTCCGCTTCTTGGTTGCTCTTAGTCTTCTTCTTTGACGGAGAAAGAGCATCATCCATTGACAAATCTTGCATCATTGCATCTTTAAGCTCTTGCTGCTATCTCTCTTCTTGAGTTTGTCTCTTGGATCAAAGTTCCATCTCTTGCATCTTCTACATCTCATCCTCGTTTCTCATCGATGAGAGTCTCGTGTTGACTCTTTGCAATTTAAATGTATATGAACAAGCTCTCGACTGGATCTTCTCATCTTGGTCGCTCTTCAAACAGTAGCAACGGTCCTCAATAATGCCTCATGCGGCATCTTCCATTCATCTTTTCTTTTGTTTGGAAATAGTTTACGTCCATAACCTACTCAGTTCCACATGTTCTTGAAAATCATCTTCTCGGTGATTCTCAACCTTAGCACCATAAGTTGCAATTTTCACTACTGCAACATCATGTGCCATCTGGTGCTCTTCTACCAACTTCTACACTCCTCCTTTCTTGAAGTTGATCTGCAAGAGCGCGCTAGTATCTATTAATCGACCTTTCCATCCTTCTAGAAGATAATTCCTTGTTGCAAAATATAAGCGAAGTCCTTGCAGTCCATCCTTGGATGGTCCATACCATCGCACCAAATATATCATTTAACCCATATATGCTTTGGCGTAGGTCGAGCTTCAGATGTCATACCTTTCTCCTCCAACCTCGTTAGCTTGATTTGCAAGTCCCGCATCTCTCACATCACCTCCTCGAGCACAAAATCATCTTTCTTTGATACTACGATTAGGGGGTGCAAAATTGGAGGTTGTGAAGCAATAACGTTAACCATCGGTCGCACAACTAGCATTGGACCAACTAGTAAAGTCATACTTGGAACTGACATCGATCTTTTGATCAGAACTTTCTCTCGTCTTCGTTCTCGCATCGTAAGTAGACCAACAGACTCTTGGACTTTTTTCCAATCACTCGTAAGTCCTTCATCTTCGTCCCATATCCTTGAGAATCATCTCGAGCTTTTCTTATAACTTCTCATATACAACCTAAGGGAATAACTTTATTTTGCTAAGCTACAACCTCAGCTTCTACATCCGAGTTAATCGAGAACTGTTTCTCAAATTCTTTGATCAACAATGTGGCGTGTAAACCTTTGTTGGATCTTTCAACAACGACTTCTAGGTAACCGTTTTGTGTCTTTCAAAAAGTACTCTTATCTCAATGCACGTGAAAACGTTCTCAATCATTACCAAAGTGTTTCCTCAATGTCTCTATGTGATCACGAATCTCGGGCACCATAACCAGCTCGAACGTTTTGATCATCATCATCATCATCAACGTTCTATTCAGCTCCATATCTTTGACATAATGTCTCAAGTACTTAGAGACATTCCTCTCGTCGAATTGATTGATCTTGCTAAAAATAGCTTGAAGTGTCATTCTCGCCAAGGTCTCCTCCCGTTTGTTTGCCTGTTGGTGCTTCATGAACAATGAAAATGCATGGAACATTTAAGCAATAGCAGGATCTAGTTATAGCCCCGACACTCATATTAAAATGTTAGCTTCATCTCCACTCCCGTTTCCACTCATGGTTGCGTTCTTGTGGTGTCCCAGGATTTCTCTTTTAGCCCATTGTAGCAAAAAAGATTTCGTTCCCCAAGAAGATTTACACTAGTTACGCTGTTCTAAGCTCTAAGATCTGTTCAAACTCACAAACGCATGAGTTTTGTTCAGAAATATCTTCTTCTCACAAAACCACGTGGCTTCCAGACCCAACGCTGTTATCATCAGATGAACAGCGAGGTCGAACTCTTCCTTGTCTAGATCTTCCACAAGGGTTGATCCTGAGGCACCAGAAGACGTGACTGTAAGGTTGAGAACCGAGGGAAGATCATAAAGAGTCTTCAGACCTTCGACCTGCCGATCCAAGTAGCAGAACATGCTATCCTCTCATTCCACCAACATGTTCTTGGAGGCATCATCTCATGTTCGGGCCAAGGTCAGAAGCTTACTCCCTATGATGAAGGTTAAACTTCTTCCTAAGCGCTTCTCCCATCTGCACCATGATCTCCTTACCTCAGGCTTCCGCTTCCACCCACTACTTCTTCTCCTTTGCAACCTCGGCTCTGCAGCTTCCCGCTGTGCGTTCCAAATCTTCTTCTCTTCTGTCAGATTAGTTAGTTTACCCCTGATCCGTAAGACTTCTTGCTCCTTCTGCTGAAGTCGTGGTGGTTCTTCCATAGTTGGACCAATTTCTTAACAAAAGTGGAAGCTTCCGTTTTGTACTTCATGTCGATCTTCTCTGTGGTGCGGAGGGTTGGCTTCCAAAGCTCCACCCACTACTTTTGCGCTTCCTCCTGCTGAATCAAGGTCTGAAGATCAAATCCAGGCTAAAAAGGCTTCTCTTGGGCCTTAGCCCGCTTCTCCACCAACTCTATAGCTGGCTGGATCTTGGCGCTGAAGAAGGCGATGAACTCCTCCAGTCTTCTTCTCGCAGAAGCAAGGTTCATGGTGACATAACGATCGTCGACCTCTTCCTTGTCTTCATGAGGTACTTGTATCTCTTCCACCATGGTGACCTTCTCCTTCTACACTCGGGAAGATGCTACTCTCAATGTCTTCCTAGGTGGAAGATCTCTTCCCACAATAGAGATCGATTTCTTCTCTGTGCAATCACCGATTGCAGTCGTAACATCAATCCAGGTCCTGTCTTCTAGAGTGTTCGCAAGACTCCTTGTGGTCTCAAGAACCGTCTTCCTGGTGGTCTTAGTGCCGGAGGTGTCTTCCTGCGAATCCGACTTAGACCCGGAGTGGATGGTGGGATAAGACGTACTCTTCCTAAGAATGTTCTTAGGTGCCATACTCCTCGATGACGATGCATCTTCCGTGCCGCTGGAATCAACCTCCCGAACGGTGATCTTCTTTTGGTTCGTGTCTGGTCCTTCCTGAGACACTAGAGTGAGAGAGGAAGACATGACACCTGTCCGATCTTCTTTCTCTGAGGTCTCCTTCTTGATCTCTCCCTGCCGCGCTGGTCCATACTTGGCCAACTGAGTCTCCTTCAGATCCTCCTTGGACACCTACAAGTAGCAAAAGAAGGGGGTGAGATGTCCTCTTGTTGAGGTGCCCAAATAAGTTAACTCAGCGTGGAAGAAGGCGCCCCAATTGACGACCTCTCTTGCCCAAACAGCTTCAAGGAACTCCACATCCTGGTCTCCTAAGTACTTGACCTCCTGAGCTTTTCCCTTGGAGAAAAGATGAAGGTACAGCTTCTCCAGAAGATGCTTCTTCGGTTCTCGATAGGCTTCCACCTTCCATCCATTCCTCTCCTGTCGATCTTCCAGGAAGAGGCATGTTGTACTCCCTGGTACATGCTATTTTTCTGAACTAATTGTTGAAATCTTCTTCTTCTCTAGCTCGTAACCGCGGTTCTCATATTCATGTCGATGGAAAGCTCTCTGTCATCATTCCACTGTCCACAAGGCTGGTCTTCCTCTGGCGACCTTTGTCTTGATACGTACATGGTTTCGAGGAGGCTGGGCCGCCCAGATCTCTTGCAGCAGACCCTGGTCGACGAGATTCCCATCCCATGTGAAGAAGTCGAGGCCCAACTCCTTGATGAAAGATTTGGTCACGATAAGCTCCGCTTGTGATAACACAAGCCCTCGAGGATGCATCATCATTTCAAAGCTTTTGTTACACTATATCACACATACTTGCTGTGAGCCTAAGACTCAATCCTTACTAGGCCCTCATAGTCCATCTTCCACTCTCAGAAGACGAGTTTAGTCTTCCAGAAGATAACTATTTTGTCTTCCAAAATTCTAAAAGTACTTCCTAAGTACATCACGTCTTCTGATCTATATCTACGCAGTCCTAACTAAGCAAGGCATCTCATGGAATCCTAAGAAGACAATCCACCTTGTGAAGACAATTTATCATACTTCCTAACAGAAGATGAAGAGATACTTGAGAAGTGAGGCATGTGAATCAATTAGAAGAAGATTAAGGGCTCCTGCGATAACAGTGATCTCCAAGAAGACTCCGGGGATAACTGATGACTACCTGATGTTTTCAGAAGACTTCTCGCAGCTAGGCTTCTCATCACTGGTGTCACTTATCTTCGGCTTCCTACACGCAATCTATCTTCACAACAGACAGTGAACTTTCGTGTTCTTTCTTTTGACTCCTCACCTCGCATTCACTCTAAAAAGAAGCTTGCTGCATAATGAGAAGACATGACCCTTGACATTGCTCTCTAGATTTTGTCAGCAAGACTTTTCAAAATTCTCATCTAAAGTTGGGAAGAAGAAGGAACAGGCTGCTAGAGGTCAAACAAATGAGACCCGTAGAGGACGCTCACGTCTTCTCGTGCATTCTGCCAGCCTTTCCAATCGTCTAGCTCTCTAGGAAGATGTGGATTTGAGAAGTCAGGAAGCTTGGCAGGCATTGGCCTTATTCTCAATTTCCTGCTTCTCGAAATAATCATCAACTCTCAATTTCACTCTGGACTCACATCAAGCTTCTCACAGTTAAATTCCAATCCAATCCAAGCTACTTGATGTGAATTCAAAAATTTTGCTTCCAGAAATGTCCAGACATTCAAACAAGTCTTCTGTTCATGGATTCGAGAACAGAGGCACAGTGGGGTAGGAAAATTGATAAACAAAACAAAGGATTCGGGACAAGGGGGAGAAGAAGCTCAAATTCGATTCTTCGAGAAGAGATTGAGAAGAGGGCTGTCAAAAACTGGATAGCACTTTCGCGTCCAATTCTCTCAAGAGAAATTTCAAGAAAGGGGAGTAATTGGTAGATTTCTTACAAACAACCGAGAAAGCATGGAAACATAAGAACAAAAGGACGGAAGCGATGAGAAAAGAGAAAGAAGCGAGAAGAACCTCACTATTGTGCTTTCAATGTGCTACGCTTCTGCTTCACTCTTCAGACGTCTTCTACGCAGACCTAAGTAATTCGATTCTGCTCATGATGACTTCACCTTGCTACGATCCTACTTCTGCATTCGACTTCGAGCTGCAATTTGCAATCCTGAAGCTTCTAGTCCTCGATTCTCTTCTTCGATTCCTAATTTTCTAATCTTCGATTTGAACTCCTGCCTTCTTCTAATCCGAGTTCTCTTCCTGGTAGAAAACGACCGTTCTCAATCTCTCACTGAAATTCTCTCTACGTGCGTCTCTAGTTTCCTCCTCGATTTTGAATTGAGTCGAGAAGAAGAAAAAAGGTATGACGCCTCTTCTCTTGAGCTTTTCTGTCTACTCCCCGCGTTTAGGTAATTGTTTGGTCGACCCTGGTCCTACCTACTGTGGCAATGGCTATCCTTTAGGTACACCTAACTTCACCTAGTTGGAACGAGGTTGGTGCTTCTCGCAGTTACAGTCATAGTCTTCTTGAGAAACACACTTTATCTTCTAGATCCCGTCTTCCGGCTTCGGAAGAAGTTGACTTCTTCTCATGAATTCATCTTAAGTTCATCTTCCCGCTAAGCAGGATGTAAACTTAAGTAATACAGTTACTTAAATATATAACACGTCATTAAGTTAAAATTTTTGAATTTTTTTTTGAAAAAAGTCTCCAATCTTGCAAATTGTGGACACCATAATTCTCTTTTTCTAAACCATCACATTTTCAACCCTTGATCTTTAACGTCGAGCTCCATCTATCGTATCATAGGACACGAAAGGTGTATCTCATAATATGCAAATTATTTGGTTGTGAAAAGGTGTAAGGTCGAGAAACACAAACGACAATGTATGAGCGCAAACTTCTAATCCAAAATCTTACATCTTACTGTTGGTAATAGAGTTTGAAAATAGACTCAACGATATGTAGTTATTATACAAGTTATAAAAATTTTAAGCTAGCGCTATCATTACGTAACCCTCGAAAAATTGAATCCAACGATATCCAATATGTTTCTACGCACACCCTTGGAATAAATTACGTCCATTCTAAGTCCACGGTCTTCAATCTCCAAAATACTCAAAACTATTTACCAAAATCTAAAACTGAAGTACCACGCATATATATATATTATGCCAAAGTCCCTCCCAACTAGACGATATTGCACGAGGGCTTGTGCAGTTTTATGTCAAGACTTGAAACTTCACTCAAACTTCAAAACTCATTAGTATCTATGTAGTGACGCAGGATTGCTCCTTTTGCCCATTTAGTATACAATATATCGTTCCCACAGAGGATTTGCACAAGTATCGCTGCTCTAAATTCTAAGATCTGCTCAAACACACAAACACACGGGTTTTATCTAGAAATCCCGTCTTCTGACAAAACCACACGGCTTCCAGACCCTTCAAAAGGTGCTATGGACCTAAACAAACAACTACCACCTAAAATATCACACAAATATCTACAGGAAAGCTCGGGAAGACGCGTCCTGCTTCCAAGTTACTTCTTCCGGTCTTCTCAACACAGTCTTCTCGAAGCAATTCTCGACTTCTGGAGGTTCAACTCGGCTTCTCACACCTCCAGAAGACTGCTCCTGCTTCGTAGAAGTCGAACTAGCAACATATGTCGCACATTGCTCTTCCAAGTCTCAACGGGATAGATCAATCACATGGTGTATGCCTTTGTAGCCTTCTCAGGCTTCTGCCTACAGAAACGGTCTTCCTGCGCGTCTTCCCCGCAGATTAGAGGTTTCGACCCTAGGTGTCTTTCTTGACCTACCTACCACCTGTGTGTTACCTAGTAGGTACACCTACTGTTTTATCCAAAAACTCGTGGTTAGGCCTTCGCGGTCGCTGTCTTCCGGAAGACATGTGTCTTCCGCCGTCTTCTCATCTTCCGCCGTCTTCCCGTCTTCCGAAGACGCAACTGAGAAGACGCTTCCCGGAAGACGGTCGTCTTCCGAAGAAGTCAACTTCTTATTAAAAAGCTCATAAGATCATCTTCCCTCTAAGGAAGCAGTAATCTTAAGTAACAACGATTCTTCAGTTATACAAACAAGTTATTAATCTTAAAAATTTTAAAAATTCATGAATCCTGTAATTTGTGGGCACCACATACGTCCACCCTCACATGTTTGCGTCCCCGCAAACATCAGTGTTCTCGCCACTTGTGTTCACGTCCAGTACTTCATGACGCACGACCCATTAACACGAGTGGTCATCAATGTACCGTCCAATTCTTCCAACTGCAAGGAGCCATTGTCGAAGACCTCCAAGACGCGGTAAGGATCCATAACACAGATGGCAGTTTCGTGTCCCAGTCATACGCATGGTTAACAGTTACCTTATTCAGGATGTTACACAGAAGACCGTTCGACTTCTCCGTCAGTCCATTCGCTTTCGGGTTGTATGACGTCGTCTTCCGATGCTTAATCCTGAAGTATTGGGTCAGGAGGGAGATAGTCTCATTTAAGAAATGAGTACCCCTATCTGACACCAATTCCAGCGGACATCCGTACCTAGTGATGATGTTGTGCCAAAGGAACCTGGCTACTACTACAGCATCGTTCTTTCTTGTGGCTTCGTCTTCCACCATCTTGGTAGCATAGTCGGTAGCTATTAAGATGTACCGTGCTCGTGTTCTTCTCGCCACCGGGGCGATAGGACCCACAAAGTCGATTCCTCACTTTTCGAACGGGGCAAGCAGAAGAATGGAAGTAAGAGGCCACCTTGTCCTAGCTGTCAGTCTTCCCACCCTCTAGCACGCATCGCACTTCCTGATCTCCTGAAAAGTGTCTCGGTACATGGTCGGCCACCAGTATCCGACGTCTAACATCTTCTTCACTGTGGTTTTCAACCCGTAGTGACCCCCAGCATCTTCGTAGTGAAGACCTGTGATCACTGGTTTAATCTCTGAAGGCTCAAGGCACCTCCTTAGCTTCTCGTCATGTCCCTTCCGAAACAGGATACCCTGGAAGATGGCATAAGGACCTACCTTGTGTAAGAAGATAGCCTTCTGCTCCGCATCCAATCCCTCGGGATACTGTTGGTCTTCCAAGAACTTCCTCAAGTCCTTGAAGATCGACTCTTCTGTGGAAGTCGCGAAGACTGGATCAGAAGATCTAGTCTCGTCTTCTGGGAAGCAGGCGGTACGCCCCCCCTCAGATGAAAGTGTCTCTGCGAAAACTGAAAACAACTTCTCCTCAGGAAACTCGTCTTCCACTTCATCTTCTCGTCGTTCTATCTCTAATCTGGATAGGTAGTCAGCATTAACATGCTGTCTTCCGGGCCTGTACTCAACGGTGTAAGTAAATTCCTGGAGTAGGAGAATCCACCTAGCTATCCTCCCAGACAAATCTGTTTTCTTTATAAGATGTTTCAAAGAAAAATGATCCACATAGAAGACAAACGGGTTTGCTAGAAGATAGTGTCTAAACTTCCTACAGGAGTAAATCATGCCAAGACACTCCCTTTCAGTTGTCGAGTACTTCTTCTCTGCATCACTGAGTTGTCTTCCCGCATAGTAGATGGGATAATCCTTCTTCTTCTCGTCTTTCTGACTCAACACCACCCCTATGGCGAAAGCAGAAACATCCACATAGATATAGAAGACTCTTTCCCAATCAGGTGGCCTTAGGACAGGGGATTCCGACAGAAGCCTCTTCATTTCTTCGAATGCTTCCTGCTGCTCAGAAGACCAAACGTATGGTTCGTCCTTCTTCAGCAACTTAGTGAGTCTTCCTGCTACTTCTGCGTACCTGTCAATAAACCTCCTGTAGTATCCTACGTTGCCAAGGAAGCTTCTCAACTGAGTCAGGTTAGCAAGTGGGTGGAGTTTCATGATGACTTTCACCTTAGCACAGTCGACTTCTATACCTCTTTCGGAAATTCTATGTCCTAGCAAGATTCCCTCGGACATACCAAAGAAGCACTTCTCAGGGTGAAGAGCCAAACGATGTTCTCTACACTTCAGAAAACACTTCTTTAGAAATATCAAGTGATCTTCTTTCGATCCAAACACGCAAAAATCATCCAAGAAGATTTCCATGAAAGTGCGAAGATACTCCTTGAAGATTGTAATCATCAATGTCTGGAATGTGGCGGGTGCGTTGCATAAACCAAACGGCATTTGATTGTACGCGTACGTGCCCCAATCAGTAGTGAAAGTGGTTTTCGACTAGTCTTCTTCTCTGATTGAAACTTGGTTGTACCCAGAATACCCATCCAGGATGCTGTAGAACTCATGTCCTGCTACCTGGTCTAACACAGAGTCGGTGAATGGTAAAGGGTGATGATCCTTCTTCGTGGCCAAGTTCAGCTTCCGGAAGTCCTGACATACTCGAATCTTCCCTGTCTGCTTCTTTGGCACGATGACGATATGAGCTACCTACTCACTACTAAGCACTGGGAAGATGACTCCTGCTTTCAGGTATTGGTCAATCTGGTCCTTCACCGGAAGCGAGTAATTGAGGTTGAGCCGATACTGCCTCTGCCGTGCAGGAACAACGCCCTCCAGCAAGTCAATCCGATGTTCTCCCAGCTCTCGAGGTATGCCCTTCATGTCTTCTATGGTCCATGCGAAGACATCCTGGAACTCCGTCAGAAGTTCTCGAAAGTCTTCCAACTGCTGGCCCTCGATCACCTTGGAAAGCTTCAGCTTCTTCCCTGGAGCAACCTCCATCTCTTGAAGATCATCCGGGTTTACCATTCCTTCAGTGTGACTATACTCACTGGCACCAAAGTATTCCGGTTTAGGAGCTTCTTCCGGTTCAGATTCGTCTTCTGGAAGACCAACTGTCGGATCTTCCGAAGAGAAGACGGTATTTTCATCTTCTGGAAGACCAACTGTCGGATCTTCCGAAGGGAAGACGGTATTCTCGTCTTCTGGACGCTCTTCTTCCGCAATCTCGTAGCACTCAATGTATCCACAGATCACATCTTCTGCTCTCTCTGCTACTTCTGTAGTACACAAGTTATTCACCACAAACTCATTATACCGTTCATCACTGTCAGAAGACGCAGCTGAGTCTTCTGAAGTGTACCCCTCTGTTGTAGACGGAGTTTCACCTTGGTGTCCAATCTTGATCCAAGGAAGCGAGACCTTAGTCTTCTCACCTGGCTTGGGTGTAGGATTGGGAAATCTCAAACGATGCCTTCTCCAGTCGGTATTTACATTTGCAGCATACAGCCATGGTCTTCCTATCAACACCTGATATCCAACCTTAGCTACAGGTCGCAAAATGATGTAAGTGAGGTAAAAAGATACTCCACCAATTACCGTCAAGACATCTTTCAGTTGCCCCAAAGGTTGTCTTCTGGTCTGGTCCGCCTCTGAGGATTCTCGTAGTAGGCTGGAATTCAGTGAAGCCTAGGGCATGCGCTGTCTCTTCAGTCATGATGTTAATTCCGGAGCCAGAATCGATGGGTACCTTCTTCAGAAGACAGCCATGGATCTCCATATCAAGTTCTGGGGCTCCCAAGTCCTCATGCTCTATTCTTAGGATCGGGGTGCTCTTGGGAAGTTTAGCTGTCCTCCTCTTCCTCGATCCTCGAAGCACAGATTGTAACAACTTCTTGTAACCAGCATTGTAATCCAACAGCTGTTGGAAGGTTACATCGGCCTTCTGATTCCACAAGTCTCGCAAGAAGTCGTAAGGAGGTCTTTTCAGAAGAGTGACTGATGTTTCCAACAGAGAAGATGTAGTAGCTGCTTCCTTGGGTGAAAGACCAGATGAGTGTCTTTCCTCGACTGGAGGTTGTTCTCCTAAGACAGGTGTTGCCGTAGTCGGTGTAGGAAGCTGCTGTACTATCTTCCGTCTCTTCTCCAGCTCTTCTTGCATGATCGCTTCTACTTCTTGTCTAATGTCAGGAGCAAAGTACTTCGGATCTTCTCGGTCGTAAGTAGGAGAAGAAGGTCGCTCAGGAGAAGATGACCTCTCCTTTCGCTGCTTCTTCTTCTTGAACTCCTTCTGACGAGATTCTGACTTCCCTTTGCTTCTGGTACTTACCTTGAACACCGCTTCATCCAAGACTTCTTCCGGAGGCCAACTGTCTGAATCCGGGCTAGGGCTCCAAACAGTACCGTCCGCCAAAGTGAAAGAAGAAGCTGCTTCAAGTGACTTCGTTTTCTGAGCTACAGTCGTCTTCTGCAGCTGAGGTTCCTTTCCTTCGCGCTTCCCGGGGTTTGGTTCGTCTTCCTCGATATGGAGACAATCCGTACAATCCCCGGGATCTTCTTCTTCTACCGTGATGTGCTGTACCACTGCTAACTCGAGTTTAGAAGTTGATGCCGCTTCTGCAGGAGGCGTGGTATCTGCAAATCTAACCATTTGTCGTGGCCGTAAGGTTTGAGGACAATTCCTTGTGAAATGATCGGCTTCCTTACAGTTCTCACACAAGGGCACTTGCCCAATCTGTCTTCTCGGATGAGGACAGGTGGACCACCAGTGTCCTGTCTCTCCACAATTATTGCATGCTCCAGGAAGAGGGTTGAGAGGTCGTTGTGATGAAGAAGGTTGCCAGGGTGTCCTGGTCTGTACATTGCTAGCTCTATCCCTAGGTACATAACAATTATATTGGGCGGGAGGCGTAGGAGTGAAGGGTTGTATCGTCTCGATCCTATAGCAAGTTTCCCCACTGGGATCGTGTAGATATCCCTCATCGTCTTCTTCCCATCCTGCCCAGTTGACAGCTTGGTCATGCGTACACTGATCTCTGGTGTGTCCGGAAGAGTTACAAAGGTTGCACCAAAGGTTTGGCCGGGAAGCCGTAGGCTGCTTCCGCTTGTCCTTCTGGTTCAGAAGATGAACTTTCAGGTCGGCAAACTGCTTCAGAACTTCATCGATGCGAGGATCAGGTGTAGACTGAATGATCTGGGTTTGAGGTATCTTCTGCACAACTTCCTCCCTTGCTCGCGTCTTCTCCTTCTTCTTCTTCCGCGTCTTCTTCTCTTGTTCAGATTCGGATTCTGAACTTTCGACCGTAGACTCTTCAGAAGCAGAAGATACTTCCGACTCGCTGTTATCAGTTTCAGTGGACTTGGACTTCCTCTTGGACTTCCGAGAAGACTTCTTCGACTTCTTGGACTTCTTCGAGGTCTTCCTTCTGTCTTTCGTCATATTCCGAGTGATGCTCGAGGTTTCATACTGCTCGGCATGCTTCTGTACTTCGACTAAATCATCACCTCCTCCTCTTCTGCAGTACAATTCCATATCTTGAGACAATCCTCCCAAGTACCAGTCCACAGCTTGTTGAGCACAGTAGCCGGGTCTTCCTTGGTTCTGAGGGATGTGATCTAGGAGATCTTCAAACCTCTCGGTGTAATCCCGCAGTGTCTCTTTCTTCTTTCGTTCGAGTCTCTGAAGTTATATGAGGGTCATCCGATCATAGCCCACTCCTCTAAACCTCTTCAGAAAAGCTGCCTTCAGAGTAGCCCAAGCGGCCATTACTACACCATCATCCAACATCTTACTCATCCACTTCCTTCCCTTCCCTACGATCAAACTAGGAAATACCCGGAGCCTGTCAACATCAGCGTCTTCCTTATTGGATCTAGAGATGGTCTCGAACATCGTGATGAAATCGTCCGCGTCAGCATCATCGTCGTACGGATGGTACTTCTGTCGAGTGTGGGAAACCATGTCGACTGCCGGCTGGTGCGACTGCCAACTTCTTTCTCCATCAGGTCCAGGTGGTGGAGATGGTCTTCTCGAAGGTCCAGGTCTGTCTGAATCACGAAGGTCGTCTTCTGAGTCAGAACTACTGTCACTGCTATCTTCCGAGACGTCTGGAACAATCTCCTCCAGTCTTCCTTCTCCTTGAGAAGCTTCTTCCGCACTTGGGAAGACGTCTTCCGAGTAACCAGTACCAAAATCTACTTTATACACGTGATCACCCGGTTGGTTTCTGTCTTCGTCAAAGATTATGCTCGAGATGGAAGGCTCTTCCAACTCTACCGATCGGATCTTCCTGAGCTCTTCTTCTTTCCTTTGGTGTCTCAGGGATATCCGCTGCTCTCTAGAAGCGGTTCGCTGGGATGAATTTGCCCACTCAGGATCTTTACCCGTGCGTCTTCTGCTTCTACCTCTGGTCGGAGACATCCACCAGAGTACTGAGAAGAGGTGTCCCTCTTCTTCTACCACTAGATCCGGGAGACCAAATGACTGAACAACCGATCACAGGTTCAGAACGTCTTCTTCTCCTGCTTTCTGTTGCACTTACTGCAGTCTTCCAAGATCGAGTCTTCCAAGAAGCTCTTGGAAGCAGGGAAGCGGCTTCTTCCAACTCTCCCTGATGTATCTTATCAACTTCTGGTTGCGGTTCCTGTCTTCTAGCAAGATAGATTCCCACAACACATTCAACTACAATCGAAGTTAGTTCGAAATGAAACTAACTACTGGCACACAGATCCAGGAAGCTTAGAACAGAAGTTACTAAGTTGAAATCTCCAGCAGCGGCGCCAAAAATGGTGCTCACTATATGTAGTGACGCAGGATTACTCCTTTTGCCCATTTAGTATACAAGATATCGTTCCCACAGAGGATTTACGCAAGTAACGCTGCTCTAAGTTCTAAGATCTGTTCAAACACACAAACACACGGGTTTTGCCTAGGAATCCAGTCTTCTCACAAAACCACACAAAACCACACATCTTCCAGACACGCCAAATGGTGCTCTGGAACTAAACAACCAACTACCCACTAAAATATCACATAATTATTCACATAGAAGCTCGAGAAGACGAGCTTTCTGCTTCCAGGTTGCTTCTTCCGGTCTTCTCGATACCGTCTTCCCGAAGCGATTCTCGTCTTCTGGGGGTTCAGCTCGTCTTCTCACACCTCCAGAAGGCTGCCTTGCTTCGCAGAAGTCGACTAGCAACGGTCGTTTACACCTTATTCTCACACTCACATTCCAACGGGTTAGATTAATCACAGGGTGTATGCCCCCTGTAGCCTTCCCAGGCTTCTGCCTACGGAAATGGTCTTCCTGCAACACTACAACGACATTCACCTTCACGGAAGCTCAATAGAAGTCTCGGAAGCTCACTAGAAGAAGGTAAGAAGATGGGGAAGATGGGAGAAGATGGGGAAGATAAGAAAACCCAAACAAGAGAAAACAAGATGAAAAGAGGCAATTAAGATTCCGACAGGCTTCTAGTCCGGATCCTGACTAACAAGCCATTCCTGCTTGTAATAGTTTGGGGAGGAAGACAACAAACGTGAGTACTGTTGCACCGTCTTCTACTCGAGGATGTCGTCTTTTGTTGCGAGAAGAAGGCTTCTTTCTTTTTCACTTCGCTGCTCTGACTACTCTGTCTTCTGGGATCCCTTATCCATAAGACCGTTCGTACGCAGATCCCAAGTGCTCTACTGAACGAGTCAAGCTACACTTCCACAACTGTTGACATTCACCGCCACTCAAGAAGAACACTTCCCATGCACAATTGGGAGTGAATTCAAAGAAACCCACCACCCAGAAGACATGAACGAAGCTTCTGCACTCAAATCCACAATCTATTCCTCAAGAAGAAGTCACAATGGCATTGGGAAGCTCACTCCCTCTACTTCTTGCGTCTACTCCTCGACACATCAGTCTAACCAGCAGGACTGCACGAGGATGCTGTTCCCTACTCTAGATTGTCCACTACTCATCTACATCTCCGAACCACTGCTGGTACGAACATGCAGACCCCTTCTGTGTATTCCTAGACTATTCGTATGTTTCCAACAACGGGTGTAGTGTACACTGTGTACTTCTAGCGTCTACTCTGTCTCCTGCACCGTAAGATCAGTATGTGCGTGCAGAACTACAGAACTATCAAACTCTAGAACTCTGTCTCCTACTCTTCGATCCTACTTATGTCGCTGCCATGAGAACCAGGGGAGATGACCACCAAGGAGAGAGAGGCGCTGACAGGAGGTTGTCACCCCACATGCAAGCGGTTCCCCTTCCTAATTAGCCATCAACCTTGTTGCTCCTACGCTACCTATGCTGCCACATGGTATCCTAACTAATTTTACACTGAAAACTGCCACCCTTAAGATAACATGTTTTGATCTTACTAAATTTGGAAGTGTCGATGGAGTTACTAACTACTCTGATTGCTCGGTGGTAATCTCTACCTGATCTGCTCCTATCGGAGCTCCTAACGCGGCTTCTGATAAGGTAGAAAGCCCTGCAGTTACCTCGGGTGTCACTGAGGTGGCTTCCTCCTCATCGTCCTTGGTTGACTCTGCTCTCGCTGCTGCTGCGTCTTCCTCGACTTCGGCTTCTGCTTCGGAAGACAGAAGCGTCTTCTGGGAAGCGGAATCGACCGGTGCTTCTTCCGTCTTCTGAGCCACTAGTGCGGGACTAGGGACCATGGCGACCTCATAGGGGTCCGGGGAAGTCGCTTCCTCCACTCGGAATACTTGGGAAGACGGCTCGTCTTCTTGTCTTCCAGAAGACATCTTGTCTTCCGGGGTGTCTTCCGGTGTCTTCCCGGCTTCCAACGCTGTCACTACCAAGTGCACAGCGAGGTCGAACTCCTCCTTCTCCATTCCGGAACCAGTCGATGGTGCTGGAGCGTAGAAAGATGCGATTGCAAGTGTCGGAAGCAAGGGAAGACCATAAAGTGTCTTCACTCCTTCTATCTGCCGATCTAAGTACCTGAACATGCTCTCCCTGCATTCCACCAACATTGCCTTGGACTCGCTGTCCCATCCTCTAGCCAAGGTAAGTAACTTCCTACCCGCGGTGAAGTTGAACTTCTTCTGAAGCGCTTCCACCGACCGTGCTAGCATCTCTTGTGCACGAGCCTCCGCTGCTTCTCGCTGCGTCTTCTCGGCTGCAACTCGCGCTTCTACGGCTTCTCGCTGCGTCTTCCAAGTGGTCTGCTCCTCTGCGAGGGTGGTGATCTTTTCTCGCACTCGGAGGATTTCCTGATCACGCTGCTGCACGCGCGCCTGCACTCCTGGTTGCTCTTCCGAAGCTGCACCAGCTCAGAAGCAGCTGCTTCCGCCTTGTACCTGGCTGCGAGCTTCTCCGTGGTGCGGAGACTAGCTTCCAGCGACTCCGTCTTCTTCTGGTCTTCTCCCTGTCGCAGCAAGGTGCGCAGGCCGAATCCAGGTTGCAAGGGCCTCTCCTGAGCCTTCGCTCTCTTCTCCAGCAACTCCATAGCTGGCTGGATCTCCTTCTGGAAGTAGGCGTTGAATTCCTCCAGTCGTCTTCCTGCGGAGGACAAGTTCATCTCCACCACTCGCTCCGCGGTGTCGACTTCATCTTCCAGAGGCAAGGAAGCCTCTTCCACCATAATGACCTTCATCTTCTGCACACGAGAAGAAGCTACCCTTCTCATCTTCCGAGGTGGAAGATCCCTCATGGCAGGAGCGGCTCTCTTCGTTGCGCTTCCTCGCATCGCAGCAGGAGCATCCCTTCTTCTCTTGTCTTCTGGAGTCTTCGGAAGACTCCCAGGTGTTGCAGAAGCGGTCTTCTGCTCCGATCGGGTACTCAGCAGTTCTTCTTCCGAGTCGGACTCCAATCCTGAATGAATGAGGGAGATGGGTGTCCTCGGTACACTTCTGGGACCCATCTTCCTCGGTGGCGTGGCGTCTTCCGACCCACTAGACTCATCTTCCCTCACCAGAAGCGTCTTCTGGTGAGAGCCGGGCCTCAGCTGTGGCATCAGAGTGGGAGGGGGCGTTGCGGCTACCGCTCGGTCATCGTCTTCCGAGGTCTCCTCCTTCACCTCCTTTTGCTCCGTTGGCCCATACCCTGCCAGTTGATCTTCCCTAAGATCCCCCATGGCTACATACAAGTAGCAGAGGAAGGGCGTCAAGTGTCCTCCCGTCGGGGTACCCAAGTACGCTAGCTCTGTCTGTACATAGTTGTGGATGTACGCGCTCCAGTAGATGGGCACTCTGTCATCCCACACTGATTCCAAGAACTCCACGTCCTGATCTCCTAAGTACCTTGTCTTCTGCGCTTTCTCCTTGGGAAAGAGATGCAGAAAAGGCAGGTGGTGCTCCCATGCACATGCCACGAACTCACGATCCTAGGCAAGATCTTCTTCTCGTACCAATATCCTCGGTTCTCAGATTCTGGCTTGTGAAAAGCCCTGCGTCACCAATCTTCAGTCCAGGAAGATGGTCTTCCTCGAGCTACTCCTGCCTTCGCAAGTACACGGTTACGAGGTGACAACGCTGCCCACACCTCCTCCAGAAGTTCCTGGTCTGCGAGGTTCCAATCCCACAAGAAGAAGTCGAGACCCAACTCCTTGAGGAAAGGAGTGGCCTCGGCCAATTCTGCCGCTGATAACACCAAGCCTCGCGGATGCATCGTCATGCTGGAAAATCTGTTGCACTAAGCCACAAGCACCTACTATGAGCTGAAGGCTCAGTCCTTCCCAAGTGCTCACAGTCTAGCTTCTACTCCTCAGAAGACGAAACTAGTCTTCCAGAAGACAGCTACTCCGTCTTCCGAGATTCTAACAGTACTTCCTAGATAGCTCTCGTCTTTCGAGCTATATCTAAACAATCCTATCTAAGCAAGGCCTCGCATGGATTACCAAGAAGACACCCCACCTTGCGTTACATCCTACTTCCTATCAGAAGATACAAGATTCGCGAAACATCAAGTGCATAACAGGTTCGGAAGATGGTTGCGGACTCCTGCGGTGACAGTGGTCTCTGGGAAGACACTCGGGACAGCTTCTGATTCAATGTCTTTCTCGGAAGACCTCTCGAAGTCAGACTTCCCTTCACTGGTCTCACATGCCTTCGTCTTCCTACGCGCAATCTATCCTCACAACAGACTCAAGACAATTGCACTCTGTTCTTCTGACTTCTCACCTCTCATACGCACTCAGAAGAAGCTTGCTGCTCGGTGGGAAGACATGACCCTCGACCATTCTCTCCAGATTCTACCAGCAAGTATTCTCACGACTCTCTTCTAAGTTTAGGAAGAAGAAGGAATGGCTGCTATGGGTCGGACAGAAGAGACCCGAAATGGACCCTCACGTCTTCTCGCTCATTTTGCCAGTCTTTCAGTCTTCTAGTCTCTCTAGGAAGATGTGGAGTTGAGAAGCTTGGAAGACCGGGAGGCACAGGCCTAGTTCCCGACTTCCAACTTCTTGAAATAACAAAACAACTCACCACACCACTCAGGATTCGTACCAAGCCTCTCTTAACACAAAAGCAACACAAATCCACTCTTGATACGAATTGGTTACAGTCGACTTCCGAAGACAGTCTTCCGAAGACAGTCAAGTTTAAGAAGCATCTTCCGAAGATGTTTCCATCTTCCGAAGCGTCTTCTGTTCGAGGTTTCAGGTGTAGAGGGGTAGTAGGGTAGGAAAATTGATAGTTGAGATCGTCAATTTGAGGACGGGGTGTAGGGAAGCTCGAATTGGACTTTAGGAAGAAGTAGGAAGATGTCTGACAGAAATTGGACAGCGCTTCCGCGCCCAATGTCTCAATAGAAAGAATGGGGGGTGGGGGTAATCGATCAGGCTGCCTGCACACAACCAGGGAAGCGCGAGGAACACACAACAGAGACGAGAAGTAGTGGGAAGGGAAAAAAACGTGGGAAGAACCTCTACAGTCTTCTGTCTTCTTCCCGAGATGTCTTCGACCTCCCGCACGCTTCTAGCTCAGGTCCTAGCTCCAATGCGACTCCTCACGACTGCACCTGCTGTCAATTTCTGGCCACGCCTCGATTCCACCTTCGATTCTACTCGCTACTCTCCAATGTCAGCTTCTTGGGAGCTCACAGAAACGCCTTCGCTCTCTACCTTCCGTGCTCCAGCAATTCGGTCTCGCCCTTCGCCTAGCTGCCAACTGGTTCTCTCCTACCTCGATGTCCTCACTCGATTCCTCTCTCAAAGCTCACTTGCGAAGCTCACTCTCTCAAATCGATCTTCTCAAGCGCGTTGTGCTACGGGAAGTTGGAATGCACTAATGCGCTTCCTGCGCATCTTCCCCGCAGATTAGGGTTTCGACCCTATGTGTCTTTCTCGACCTACCTACCACCTGTGTGTTACCTAGTAGGTACACCTACTATTTTACCCGAAAACTCGTGGTTAGGCCTTCGCGGTCGCTGTCTTCCGGAAGACATGTGTCTTCCGCCGTCTTCTCATCTTCCGCCGTCTTCCCGTCTTCCGAAGACGCAACTGAGAAGACGCTTCCCGGAAGATGGTCGTCTTCCGAAGAAGTCAACTTCTTATTAAAAAGCTCATAAGATCATCTTCCCTCTAAGGTAGCAGTAATCTTAATAACAACGCTTCTTCAGTTATACAAACAAGTTATTAATCTTAAAAATTTTAAAAATTCATGAATCCTGTAATTTGTGGGCACCACAAGCAATAGTTAGTACTGGTTTTAAACTGAGAAATATGCGAAAGAGGGAAATCCGTCGATTCTGGCTCGTGACTCAAACTCAGAATCTGATAGCGTGAGTGTGTAGGTGTTCACAAATACTATAGTTTTGACTCCTTGTTTATTAAAAACGGAGTTGTATAGAGAAGTTAGTGCAGGAAAGGCTAGTAAAGACTTTATAGGAAAGTTTCCTCAGGAAAATATATGTACAGAAAATTTTCCCTTCTTGAACGGAACTAAAGGCCATCCCAGTGATAGGGCGTCTGCCTAGGAGGGAAGTGGTCTCAAGATCAATCCCTCTTGGTCTCTGGTTCCTATTCCGGCATGTTGGTCTCCTAGAAGGGAGTCTATGTTGGATATGCAGCCACGTCCTGCATATCTAGGGACGGGAGACCGGTATCTCGTTAATCGTGGGCTTCTTGGCCTAAGTCTCCGCATGCCATCCTAAATATACTATGGCCTCCTGGAAGGGAGTCTATGTTGGATATGCAGCCACGTCCTGCATATCTAGGGACGGGAGACCGGTGTCTCTCTTAATCGTGGGCTTCCTGGCCTAAGCCTCCGCATGCCATCCTGAATATACTATGGGAGATACCTGGTGCGCATATGGGGGGGCTGTAAGTCATGTGGGGCAGCCTCATAAGTGTTGGGGCTTTGGCCTACATTGGATGGCTTGTAGTATATTCAAGATGGCATCAAGATGACATCAAGAGCACGGGAAATTTTTGTTAATTAGTTAAATAACCATCGAGTCAGCTTGCGATGAGGAATGAGGCTATGAGAACTTTTATTAGTGAAGCGGTAGAGTTTGTGGAGACAACTGTGAAACTTGTATTGAAAAGGGGCCAACTTTGTAAATAAAGCTCTGTACGCATAAGGACAGCAGGGGGGCAGCTTAAGCTAGGGCCCTACTTCTGATAAGTGAGTGCGCTTATAAGGACAGCATGGGCAGCTTAAGCTGGGGCCTTAACTTTTAGGTTAAATACCTGTGGCAGCTTGGGATCGGGGACAGTTTGCAAAGAATTTTTCTGAGAGAGTTGAAGCAGAAGGAGGAGGATTAGAGATTGGAGGTTGAGGACACGCAGGAGAAGCTAAGAGGCTGGGGGAAGATCAAATTGCTGACAGATTGAATTAAGAGATCATCGTAGGGAGAGGGGCAGGAGTTTTAAGCTTGGACGTTGTCTAATAAACTTTTCTGAGGAGAAATTATTCTTAGGAGGCAGTTTTATTGAGAGAGATCGTTTGAAAATCTACAGAGGACTTTTGATAGACACTGGATCAAATTTCTGAGAGTTTCTGTTGGGACAAAGAGAGGAATAAGATTCAGGGGTCTGAATTTCACTATTAGGTTCGGATTGAGATGTACTTGGTAGACTTTTGGCTGAGAACCGATTGATGGGAGAGAAAGATACGCAGGAGAGGAAGAGAGAGAGATTTTCTTTACAGTTGAAGAGATTGATAGTGCAGCGACACTGAAATAAAGTTATTTGAATCTTGAGAGACCTTCTTGTGTACCCAAGGTGTGTTGGAGTGCTTGTTTTTGTAATCAGTGGATGCAAGAAGCAAGATTTTGGAGATCTCATCGTCAGTGACTACCTGTTTTTCTCTTTTGATCGTTTCTCTGATCAATCACAGTCAAGAGGTCCGCCCTCCTCAAGAAAGACTCTCGTCACGTTATCTGGTGCTTCCACTGAGAGCTATTGGGGTGATTGATTTGGAGAATTGACTGAATTGAGAAGATGGATCACAGTGCTGCCGTACAAGGTGTAGCTGCTGCTCAAGGTGCTCCTGTTCAAAGGACTCCTGATCAAGATGGAATTGGCTCTCAAGGAGGACCTACGATGGTTCCAACAGCAACAGCACAACTTGCTGTAGACACGTTGTCGCACCATTTGGCGGCTACATGCTTGACTTCTACTCCGACGCTATCGTGTCGGATATTTTGTGCGTGAAGGATGTCCAAGAAAACGCGAGGTTCCTGGCTGTGGAGATGCTGTGTGCCAAACAGAGACAAGACAGAGAAGGACAACCACGAAAGGAATGTTGCGATATATACCACTCTGAAAGTATGTACACTGTCGATTCTTTCTCCAAACAGCACAAAATTGAAAAACAGACCAGAGCGGTCCGTAACCTGCTTCAAAAGCCCCTGAAAACAACCCTTGAATCGCAACCCTGACCCAAACCCACCGAAGCATAGCTCAAAGCAAGAGAAACTTCTCTTTGCTAACAAACAGAGCCACAGCAGTATCACAAGATCCAAACCCAAGTCCAAACCACATCCATGTATAAGCTCTTAGCTAAAGCTAGCTACCACAAGCTGTATACAACCAACCAGAATTCTAACGAACTCAAAAGAGCAAAACCCGTAGCGAAGAAACCGAAAAAGGCCTATCTGTGGACTTCCTCCTTTTGCTGAACGGACTTCAGATGTCGATAGGGTCTCCTCTGCTGACTCCGTTAACCCAAGAAACCTTCAGATCCGACTCCTGACAGCCGAGATATCGCCAATTTTCGGTCGCAGGTGACCGAACCTCCAAAAACTCCTCCCTGCGGCTTAAAACCGCTCACACCGCACAAACGGATCGTCCAAACTGATATCCGTCTTCGCTGGCAGATAGATCTAGCTACCCTGAACCCAACAAGACTCCAAACAAGTCGTTTGGAGTTCCCCTTGCAAAACCACGCAAGAAATTTGGTCGCAGGTTGCAAAAAACTGACGTAAATCAGCTCCCTGCGGCTCAAACTTGTTCACCACACCCAAACCAACAATCCAATTCACGTACAGTCTTCTCCTATGAGTAGATGAAGACTCCCTGATCGCGTAGGCTCCAAGAACGAAGAGCTTGGCTCACCTATCGCGAAGAACAGCCCAACCTCAGGTCGCAGGTGAACGAAAATCTGATGTAAGCGTTTCCCTGCGAGCCAATTTCACTCAGAACTTCCAAACCGCCCGATGAAAACTGGTATCGTCTTCAATTTCCTGTAGAACTCGATGTTCTGATCCCGATGGATCCAAGGACAGCAAGTTTGGACTCCGGAACGGCCCGAACGGTCCAACTCTCCTTCACAGGTAACTGAAAACTCCAAATCTGCTTCCTGCGTCTCAATTTCACTCAGTACGCACTCCCTGATCCATCTCTTCCCAAACCGTTTGAACCAGTGCGTAGCCTGCACAGATCTGAACCCAACGACGCCTTGCGCGTTTGCATTGGACTTCCAAATCTCCCGCACCGTCCGCTGACAGGTCGCAGACGCAAGCAAGCCCCTTAAGCAGCCCCCTTGTTACAGTATGTACGTACGAAGTTCAACCCTCAATAATAAGAAGCAGGCCCCTTGCATGTTTGATATAACGCCTGAAGCCCTAAATACCCAGTCAGCAAGTAACTAAGGGCCTAGCTTGATTTTACCTTTTTCCGAATCGCATAACTTCTTCTCTGGATGTCCAAACGAAATAAATAAGATGCCCATGGAAAGCTGACAACGAGCTCTATCCATCTATGCGATAAAAGTAAAGATCCGAAGTTGCGCCAAAAGCTCGTAAGCTGGGGCCTAGCTTGTTTTCTCCATCTTTCGAGTCCTGTAACTTCTTCACTATGCGTCCAAACGAAGTAGACAAAGTGCCTATGGAATGCTGACAAGGAGCTCTATCCACTGGTGCGATAAGAACGAAGATCCGAAGTGGTGCCAAAAACCCGTAAGCTGGGGCCTAGCTTATTTTCTCCATCTTTCGAGTCCTGTAACTTCTCCACTAGGCGTCCAAACGAAGTAGACAAAGTGCCTTTGGAAAGCTGACAAGGAGCTCTACCCATCTACGTGATGAAAATGGAGATCTGAGATTGTGCCAAAAGCCCGTAAGCTGGGGCTTAGCTTGTCTTCTCATGAGTGTCTTTGGAGCAACAAGTATCGAAGTTTGAATTTCAAGTAGGAGCCGGTCCACGACATGACATCCACCCCCTCCAAACCTGTGCATCCTCCGGTATGCACCAGAGATATCAACCAAGGAGTGGACCGACACGTACACTCATTCCCATCTTCTCATCCTCCTCCCATCTCGATCAACCTCATCCTCAAGTCTGCAACTCGATCGTCATCTTGAAGTTGCAATCTTGCCATGATCCTCCCTAGATCCATGCTCATCGATCTTCACCTTGAACCTCCCATCCAATCACCCCCTCTAAATCTACACATCTTCAATATGCGAAGACATAGAAAGAATAACCCATCATACCATAAAAATGTCTTCCATCTGTCATGTAGAACCTCACTGTCGAGGTTGTGACCCAAGTGTCGTAGTAGACATCCCCCATCCTGTCAATCATCACCCGTATCCTGACAGTAACCCTCAACCTCAAGCATGTACATGTCGTTGTACGTATCCAACTCTTCTTTTTTGTTTTTCTGAAAAAAAAGAACCACACTGCTGCAACCAAAATCATCAACTGCAACCATCATTGTCTCGCTGTAGAATAGTATCTTCCTCAACCATCATCCTCCCTGATATCTTTTTCTGAAAATCCTCACAACCTCCCAAGCATCATCCTCTCAACCTTCCTGAAAATATTTACAATCTCCCAAGCATCATCCTCCCAACACAAATCATCTTCAGCAATGGCTTCTCCCCTGTAAGCCATCGTTACCCATCATCCTATACCCGTAGCCTCGAGAGCATCCGTCCACTCTCTGTCACCCTCAGCATGTTTGTCCTTGATGATGCCAATGATGACATCATGGACTCCCCTTGTAGCTGCACCCAAGACCTCTCGTGATAAGAACCCAACCTGTGCATCTTGAATGCACTCCTCCCAACCTCCCTTCACATCCATCACTGTATCAATATCTGGTTGCTGTATGTTTGCAACCAAATCAACTATGTCCACTGTCTGCACCCCAACCATCTCTCCGGTTGTGAAAGATCGTCCTCCATTGCCAGTTCAGAAAGAATAGTTTCCTGTTGAACCTTATCTTCCCCAGCTTGCTTCCCTGAAGAAATCTCTTCTTGTCCCTTCTTCTCGCTCTGCATCGTGGATGCAGTATCCAACTTGAGCTCGCTTGGATCCTCGTGCTCATCCAAATCATCTCTATGGAGATCATGCTCAATCTCCTCCACCCTAGCATCATAACTTGTAGCTTCGTCAGCTACAACTGCATGTGCCGCAAGGTAATCATCCACAATCTTCTTCATCCTTCCTTTACCAACGTTGGCTTGAAGGAGAGTACCCGTACTTGTGAATGCAACCTTTCCATCCTCCCAAGAAATAACCTCATGTTGCAAAGACTCTGTAAAGTCGATGCAATCGTCCTGTTGATGGTCAGTACCATCACACCACACGCACTGATGTACCCAAGCTGGTTTGGGTACAAGCACCATCTCAGTCGATGATCCCTTATCCTCCAACCTAGTAACCTTAGCTTGCAGATCTTGCATCTTTTGCTGTAGGTCCTCAATGGTTGGATCCTTCTCCTCTACAACCACAACTGGAAGTTGAACCTCAGATACTACCTGCACTGGTGTGGTAGTCAACGTTGCAGGTGTCAACCTTGTAACCCTTTCCCTTGTCTGTCTCCGGACAAGAAGCTCAACAGCTTCATGCACAACCTCCCAATTTCTTGTTAGCCCTTCTTCATCATCTCCATCCTCCAAAAGTAGCTCCAACTGTTCCTGCCATGGTTCATCCGCAACTTGAAGAAACAGCTCCGTCTTGTAGCTCTCCAAGGTTAGCTTATCCACCCGAGGAAGTTGAGAGAATTGTCTCTCGAACTCCTTTAACAGCTCTGCAGGCTCTAAACCCTTGCTGGATCCGTTGACCCATCCCAAAAAAGATTTCTTGGTTACTCGATCTGAGTTTCCCAAGAAATACTCCTCCATCAGTGCATGTGAAAATGTATCCCAGTTCCTCCCAAAACGCTTTGTTAGACTCTTCACTTGCTCCCTTATCTCAAGCACCACAGCGAGTTCGAATGTCTCGATCATCTCCTTCTCCGGTACTTGATCCAAATCCATCTCCGTCTTGTAACATCTCAAGTACTTTGAAATGTCTTCCCCATCAAAAAGATCGAACTTGTCGATCACCCTTCCAAGTGCCTTCTTCCCCAAAGCCTCCTTTTGTTGGTTCCCTTGCTCTTGTTGTAAAAACAAGGTGAAGGCTTGAAACAATCGTGCAGTTGTTGCATCCAACTGCATCCCTGGTATACCCTCTGATCCATCCATCCCGTCCATAGTCATGGCTCGTCCCATCCTCCCATCCTCCCATGATCCCAACCGTCTACATATCCATCATCCCAGGTCCACAACATCCTCCCGAACAACAGTATCCATCTTCATCATCGTTCATGATTGTTGATCTTTTCTGTCCAGTTCTGACACATAAATATCTCCACCCCAGACCTTCACGTCGAGTTCACCACCGTATCGTGTCGGATATTTTGTGCGTGAAGGATGTCCAAGAAAACGCGAGGTTCCTGGCTGTGGAGATGCTGTGTGCCAAACAGAGACAAGACAGAGAAGGACAACCACGAAAGGAATGCTGCGATATATACCACTTTGAAAGTATGTACACTGTCGATTCTTTCTCCAAACAGCACAAAATTGAAAAACAGACCAGAGCGGTCCGTAACCTGCTTCAAAAGCCCCTGAAAACAACCCTTGAATCGCAACCCTGACCCAAACCCACCGAAGCGTAGCTCAAAGCAAGAGAAACTTCTCTTTGCTAACAAACAGAGCCACAGCAGTATCACAAGATCCAAACCCAAGTCCAAACCACATCCATGTATAAGCTCTTAGCTAAAGCTAGCTACCACAAGCTGTATACAACCAACCAGAATTCTAACGAACTCAAAAGAGCAAAACCCGTAGCGAAGAAACCGAAAAAGGCCTATCTGTGGACTTCCTCCTTTTGCTGAACGGACTTCAGATGTCGATAGGGTCTCCTCTGCTGACTCTGTTAACCCAAGAAACCTTCAGATCCGACTCCTGACAGCCGAGATATCGCCAATTTTCGGTCGCAGGTGACCGAACCTCCAAAAACTCCTCCCTGCGGCTTAAAACCGCTTACACCGCACAAACCGATCGTCCAAACTGATATCCGTCTTCGCTGGCAGATAGATCTAGCTACCCTGAACCCAACAAGACTCCAAACAAGTCGTTTGGAGTTCCCCTTGCAAAACCACGCAAGAAATTTGGTCGCAGGTTGCAAAAAACTGACGTAAATCAGCTCCCTGCGGCTCAAACTTGTTCACCACACCCAAACCAACAATCCAATTCACGTACAGTCTTCTCCTATGAGTAGATGAAGACTCCCTGATCGCGTAGGCTCCAAGAACGAAGAGCTTGGCTCACCTATCGCGAAGAACAGCCCAACCTCAGGTCGCAGGTGAACGAAAATCTGATGTAAGCGTTTCCCTGCGAGCCAATTTCACTCAGAACTTCCAAACCGCCCGATGAAAACTGGTATCGTCTTCAATTTCCTGTAGAACTCGATGTTCTGATCCCGATGGATCCAAGGACAGCAAGTTTGGACTCCGGAACGGTCCGAACGGTCCAACTCTCCTTCACAGGTAACTGAAAACTCCAAATCTGCTTCCTGCGTCTCAATTTCACTCAGTACGCACTCCCTGATCCATCTCTTCCCAAACCGTTTGAACCAGTGCGTAACCTGCACAGATCTGAACCCAACGACGCCTTGCGCGTTTGCATTGGACTTCCAAATCTCCCGCACCGTCCGCTGACAGGTCGCAGACGCAAGCAAGCCCCTTAAGCAGCCCCCTTGTTACAGTATGTACGTACGAAGTTCAACCCTCAATAATAAGAAGCAGGCCCCTTGCATGTTTGATATAACGCCTGAAGCCCTAAATACCCAGTCAGCAAGTAACTAAGGGCCTAGCTTGATTTTACCTTTTTCCGAATCGCATAACTTCTTCTCTGGATGTCCAAACGAAATAAATAAGATGCCCATGGAAAGCTGACAACGAGCTCTATCCATCTATGCGATAAAAGTAAAGATCCGAAGTTGCGCCAAAAGCTCGTAAGCTGGGGCCTAGCTTGTTTTCTCCATCTTTCGAGTCCTGTAACTTCTTCACTATGCGTCCAAACGAAGTAGACAAAGTGCCTATGGAATGCTGACAAGGAGCTCTATCCACTGGTGCGATAAGAACGAAGATCCGAAGTGGTGCCAAAAACCCGTAAGCTGGGGCCTAGCTTATTTTCTCCATCTTTCGAGTCCTGTAACTTCTCCACTAGGCGTCCAAACGAAGTAGACAAAGTGCCTTTGGAAAGCTGACAAGGAGCTCTACCCATCTACGTGATGAAAATGGAGATCTGAGATTGTGCCAAAAGCCCGTAAGCTGGGGCCTAGCTTGTCTTCTCATGAGTGTCTTTGGAGCAACAAGTATCGAAGTTTGAATTTCAAGTAGGAGCCGGTCCACGACACGACAACGCTTAGGTTTGGTAGTTCTAGAAGTTAGTTCATATTACTTCTAGTCTTTTATGTATATGTTTGACACCTTTGCATACGGTGTTAGCACTATTTTGAGTCCTAGTAGGCTGATAGTATGTTAGTTATCTTGTTCAAGCATTTGTGCGCTTGTGCAAGTGACTTCTTACTTGTCTATGACGTTCAATGTACATAACTTAGGGTTTCCATGCTGATAGTGGTTTGAGCTCATGGGTTGTACTTACTTGTCGCCCATGCACGCTTTCTAGCTAATTTAAGTTATTTTTCAGGGCTATGTGTCATTTTAGGTAGTTTAAGTTTTACGCTGGCACTCTAGGGGGCTTGACGTGGTAGCCTATGAGTGTAGATAAGTTACCAGGTAGTTTAAGGCACAAAAGGACAGTCAAGTGGAGCTATGAACTCCCATTGGTCCATTTTTGTCTTTTGTAAAACTCTAAGTTTAGAAACAGAGCTCTAGAGGAGAGTTCGAGCAATTGGTGAGGTATCTTCGAAATCTGAGAACACAGGAAGAGAGAGCTCGTCGTGCCAAGCACTGTCAGTGAAATTTTTGCTCGATTTGGATCAATAAACAAGGAATTATGCCCAATTGAAGTTCGGATTGTGCCAAAACTGCATCACTTTTGTTGATTTTGGGGTTTTCGGTGCCAATTGCAGCAGAATTGAGGAAATCACTTCAAAACTTCGTGGTTGCGTTCAATGTCACGAGGGCTACGACTGTCCAAAAAGTTTTGAATCATTTGAGTAACTGAGTAATTCAGGGCGGCCGCTGAAGCAGAGGGGGTCTGAAAAGCTCTTAATCTAGAGCAGCGACTTTAGAGAAGGAGATCTGGAGTTCTACAAACATTCAGGAGTCCCAACTTCACAGGGATGTTCAGCATCCTGTAGACTTCAAATACTGTGAGAAGATTTGAAATTCATCGAGCCAATTCTCTGTTCTATGTCTGAATAGCTGTCTAGGTACCAGAAATTGTCATAATTCTCTTATTCAGAACTTTTCTGTTCATATCTCCGTGTCAGAATTTGATCTCAGGTTGAAACTTCGTCTGTGAGTTCAGTAGTACCTCATTTGCATGTAGGGGAAGTTTAGAGGTCTAAACCTTCATAGTTTTCCTCTCTTTGAGTGTCAAAGTTCACCGCTTAAGCCTATTACTACCAGTGAGACCTAAATTTCGCTTTTGAGCATATCAGAGGATCCTACACTCCTGTGTGAGTGTTTATAGCTCCTGTTGTGACCTGAAAGCCAACCTCTTGAGTAAACAACCACAGCCAGAAGCCCGGCGCTTTCCTAGGTAGACGGATCACACTCCGACATACTCTCTTTTTGGTGAACTCGACGTGAAACACCTAGTGTGGGAGTTTTCTTGAGAGTGTTACAGGATCAGATATCATGGCCAACCAAGGATCATCAAGTGGAGGTGCTGCTGCTGCTCAGCAACCTATTCAGTTTGATGCTGCTACGATGAAGATGTTCCAAGCAGCAGCAGAGCACAGAGAGGAAGGAGGTATTAGCAACCAAGGCGTTGCAATCTGTGGTGCATCAGATGGACCAGTTCAAGGGGACAGATATTTCCAAGTACGTGCGATACTATGCTAGGGAGATGGAGGTGAACAAGGTACCTGAGAAGGAGATGGTGGAGAACTTTGAACTTGCTGTTGTCCCTGAGATTCGTGGGCGTGTGAAGGAGCTCAAGCAGCAGCAAGGACAGAGTTGGGAGAGCTTTATGCGCGCTTTGAAGGAGGAGTACTACACTGAAGATTCAGAGAGGGTGACCAAGAGAACATTCTTGGAGTGGGTGGTGAAACCTAACAAAGGTTTGTCTGTAAATGAGTTGTTAAGGGAGTTTGATCGTCAATATGCTCAGCTTTCTAGGACAGAGAAGCTTACACTAGAGGTTGAGAAGACCGAGCTTTTCCTACAAGCAGCGGACGTGACTATTCAGGAGAAGCTTGAGCTGTTGCTGGAAGACAAGAGTGAGGAGAGAGGATTGAAGACTGACTGGAAGGAGGTTGAAGAGGCTGTTTCTTTGCTGGCCAAGAGACAGAGAAGAAGGGACAAGGTGGTGGTAAGTGAAGCAGCACCTCTGATAATTCCTGTCAAGCAGTTGCCTACTAAGCCTGCTTTGGTAATTGCTAGAGAGGAAGACTCACCGCTTGATGAGTTGATTAAGGGTATGAAGGAGCTTAAGCTTAAGCTCACTAGGTTAGAAGAGAAGGAGCAGAATGTACAGCCTGCTATGCAGAGACCTCAGATGAGAGAAGGCTTTGTTCATCGTTGTATATGGTGTGATAGCCTAGACCATGTAAGGAGAGATTGTGGGGAGTTTTCAGATGCATTGAGGAAAGATCTGATCTTCTTCAAAGATGGTAAGATCCATTTGAGAGAGACTGGGATGATGTTGGGAACCAACTTTGGCAAGGGTGGTATGAAGAGACTTGTGAATGAGATATCAGCATCACATGCTGTTTCTCTTGTGAATGCTGCTACCTGTGGAGTGAAAGTGGAGATGGAGAGAGAGAAAGGGACTACTGGGTTGTGGTCAGATGTAGTGCGGTCCGTAGCTAGAACAGAGCTAGACAAGGATGTGCTACGAAGGGTTGGCAACTCAATTAGAGAAACTACAGGATGGAATGACCCTGTGGATACTATGTCAGTGCATGCTTATGTTGCAAGAAGTCAGCATGAAGCTGTACTAGAAGAAAAACGCAGGAGGGAGGATGCAGGTGAGGCTTCTACAGCCAAACGACCTGCTACAAGGAGTGAAAGGGCTAGACCAGAAGCAAGGCAGGAGACAACACCTACTCGGGAAGAGACTATGGAGGATCTACCATCTACAACACCAAAGGAGAAGGAGAGAAGCAAGGAGAAGGGTAAGATGCCTGCATACAAACTTCAGTCTGACATTGAGATTGCTACAGACTTGAAGCAGGTGTTAGAGAACCGTATCTTGAATGGGAAAGTAGAGTTTACTTTGGGTGAGATTCTTGGGATTGCAAAGCGTGAGTTCCATGAGGTTATCATAGATATCATCAAGAGGAAACGTCAGATTTTGGGTGAAGCAGCTACGCTTAACGCTCTAGGGACCGAACTGTCGGAGGATGAGGAAGATGAGATTGCTGGTTACTGCTCTCAAGTATCAGAGGGAAGATTAGATCAGCACGTGAGGTTTGAAGATGAGGTGGAAGCATCGCAGAAGAGCCATTATTCTCACAACCATTGGGCGAGAGCAACCACAGAGACCTTAGTGAAGCTGGGAGATCTAGAGGAACCTGTGGTGGCGTTGATTGATCATGGCTCAGAGATTAATCTGATGTCTAAGGAGCTGTACAAGCGTGGGAGGTGGCCCATAGACACCGATCATGGATGGCTTATCCGTGCTGCCAACAACCAGAGGGGAGAACTCTATGGTGCTTGTCCCAACATCAAGGTAACTGTGGGTGACATCAGTGATGTTCAGAATTTCTTTGTGCAAGACATGTCAACCTATCCTATCATTCTAGGGCAGCCTTACATTACTGCTGTTAGAATGGAGACACGAGTTATGGATGATGGTTCAGCTTATGCTAGGATACGTAGTAGAGACGGCAAAAGAGCTGTTCAGTTTTTGACCGTTGCTGCAGAACATGAGAGGAATCGTGATAGCTTGAGAGACCGTCCACTACCTAAGATTACTCAGGAGTTTAGAGAGTCTAGGGGTTTTGGCAGAGTACCATTGAAGAGCGAGACTTCAACGGTACAGTAGAGCTAGGATTCTCGCCTGATCCAGTAGAGCATGAGGCTTTATCCACTGGCTTCTTAGGATTGACGGCATGTGGGTCAGTGTGTTATAGGAAGGTTGAGAATCTGAAGAGGTTTGAGAGGCAACATGTGAAGTGTGTACAGCAGTCTTTGTGGGACAGTGGAGAGTTAGCAGGAGATGAATATATATCTGGAGTGTTTGAAGAGCAGTATTTGGTAGATACTATAGGGGAGTTGAAATCTATAGTAGAAAGTTCTGTAGATGATGTAGATAGAGTGGTGAGAGTGAGCTCCAAGGAGCTTTATGATGTAATTGATAAGTTTATAGATCGACAAGAGGTGTATGTGGAGACCAAGTACAAGTCAGTGGCAAAGAAAGTTAAACCAGTGGCTTTGCCTTTACCACTCGACTACAATCAGAAGATGGAGCAAGCTGCACGAGAACCGACGCTCAGAGGACCGAGAAGAATTGGGCACCAGTTCACAGAAACAACACTGAAGGAGCTGAGGATTGGAGGTGATGGGTTTCTTACTGAGCAAGAGAAGAAGAGCTTCAAGGAGATGCTATCTAGGCATGGTAAGGCGTTTGCGTTTGAGTCACATGAAGTAGGATGTGTAGATCCAAGTGTAGTTGCACCTATGGTAATCTTTACTATACCGCATGTGCCTTGGAATCTACGTCCTATCCCTGTGCCTAGAGCTCATCTGCCAAAGCTGATAGACTTGCTCAATGAGAGGATTAGGATGGGTATCTTGGAACCATCTATAGCTCCCTATTCTAGCAGATGGTTTACTGTTCCGAAGAAAAGTGGAGCTTTGAGATTCATTCAAGATATGCAGCCAGTTAACAAGGTAACTATCAGGAATATGGGTATAGGACCTATTGTAGACGAGTTTGCGGAGGCTTTTGCTGGTCGTGCTATCTATTCCATGGGAGACTTATATTCAGGTTATGACCAGTTTCAATTATCCTCTGAGAGTAGAGACTTGACTACAATGAGGACACCTTTAGGGTTACTAAGGATGTGCACCTTACCGCAAGGTGCTACCAGTTCGGTAGCACATATGATGAATGGCATGAACAAAGTTTTGAGGGACTTCATTCCTGAAAAAACTATGCCATTCCTTGATGATGTGCCGATCAAAGGGTGTGCTGAGGAGGAGAAGAATGAGGTAAAAGATCAGAGGGGGTGCCGTAAGTTTGTAGCAGATCACATAGCTGATTGTGATAAGATACTGAGTCGACTGGAAGAGGTTCATTTGACTTTATCAGGAGCCAAGTCTGTGTTTGGAGTACAAGAGGTGTTAATAGTGGGACATTTGTGTGGATCTTATGGTCGGAAACCTTGTCCAAACAAGGTTGATGCCATCCGAAGGATGAAGGAGACATGTGGATCGGTTACTGAGGTGAGAAGGTTTCTAGGAGCATGTGTGTTTTATCATATATGGATTCCACACTTTGCACATGTAGCAGATCCGTTGTACAAGCTGCTGAGGAAGGGGCAAAGATTTCAGTGGCAAGAGGAGCAAAGCGAGTCTATGAGGAAGTTGAAGGATCTTTTAGCTTCACCACCAACTCTACGGAAGGTAACATATGAGTTGGGCAGATCTGTTATCCTTACTGTTGATACTAGTCCTATTGGCATTGGATGGGCTGTAGGACAAGACGATGAGGATGGAAATAGATATGTGGTGCGTTTTGGTGCTAAGGTATTAAGTTCACGGCAGAGAGACTACCCTCAGGTCAAGAGAGAGCTATGGGGAGTAGTTACTGCGATGAAGAGTGATAAGGAATACTTGATAGGAGCACCTGTGGTTGTGGAGACAGATTGTTTACCTCTCTTGAGAATGATCACTAGCTGTACAACTCCAGATATTGCTATGTTGAGGTGGATAGCATATATCAAGTCCTTGAACCCAGAGTTTAGACATATTGCAGGGAAGGATAATCCTGTGGCAGATATGTTATCAAGGGCTAGGTATTACGATGAGAAAGAAATGATAGATGATCAGGAAGATGTGGGAACAGAGTTCTATTCTAGTGCTCTTGCTAGAAGAGATAGAAGCTGTTTTGTAGCCTCGTTGGAGTTTTTTGAGGAAACTATGTATGATGGCGAGTGGTTGGATCTTGGGCGCTATTTGAGTTCACTGGAAAGGCAAGAAGGCTGGTCTGATGCAGATTTCAAGAGGATCCGTAGGATAGCTTATGGTTACTTTTTACATGGAGGACATCTATGGAAGCGCCCTAAGCTACAAGGAGGTATACCGCAGCGGGTGGTATGCGACCTAGAATCGCAGCAGAAGCTGATCAAGGAGTTCCATGAGAGTTTATGGGCTGGTCATAGAGGAGTTTGGGCTACATTTGCCAAGATGAAGGAAAAGTATTGGTGGAAGGGTATGTATAAGGATGTAGTACAATTTGTTTCATCTTGTATACCCTGTCAGATGTATTCCAACGTACGTCATCGTGATGGATTGCATCCTACTTATCCTTTAGCCATTCATTACAAATGGGTAGTTGATCTGGTAACTATGCCATTTGGACTTGGACAAATGAGGTATCTCGTCTTGGCTAGAGAAGATCTATCTATCCAAGTTGAAGGTCGTGCTCTGAGGACGAAGACCACTGTTAGTGTCTGCCGCTTTCTACTTGAAGATGTTATTTGTAGGTATGGGTGTGTAGAAAAGATCACTGCAGATAGGGGTGAGCTGGATGCACAAGAAGCAGTTGAATTCTTCAAGCGATTGGGAATCAAGTTGGCGTTAACCACTGCTTACAATCCTGAAGGGAATGGCAAGAGCGAAAGAGGTCATCCGCCAATCATCAAAGCTTTGGTAAAAGCTTGCAAGGGTAAGATCCGTGAATGGCCTAGACTGTTACCATTTGCTTTGTGGGCAGATCGTACAACTCATAGTACCGTTACAGGTTACATGCCAGCAGAGTTGATACTAGGGCAAAAACCTATGATGCCGATTGAGGAGGTTGTGCCTACTTGGAATGTTTTGCCATGGGAAGATGGTAGAAGTACGGAGGATCTTCTTGCATTAAGGATCCAGCAGTTAGAACGAAGACCTGAGGATGTTGCCAAAGCTGTGGAAAGGTTAAAGACTGCTAGAGAGAGAAACAAAGGCAGATTTGATAGGACGCATAGATTACGACCCAAACCAGTTAAGGAAGGTGATTGGGTGTTAGTCTATGATAGTAGTCTTGATAATCAGCATAGCGCTATCAGAAAGTTTTCCAAGAGATGGTTCGGACCTTATGTGGTATTAGAAGTTTATGATAATGCCACATACTCTTTGAGAGAGTTAGATGGTGCAGTGCTCAAGATACCAGTCGCAGGGAAGAGAATCAAGCTCTTTAGAAGGAGAGGGGATGACCAGAACATTGCAGAGCTTACTGAGGATGAAGCTGAAGACTCAATGGAGGTTGAAGATGAATTTGAAGCTGAAGCTTAAGAGTCTTGATCTGGATCTGGCACATACCGGAGGATGTGCAGGTTCAGAGGGGGTGGATGTCGCACCATTTGGCGGCTACATGCTTGACTTCTACTCCGACGCTTAGGTTTGGTAGTTCTAGAAGTTAGTTCATATTACTTCTAGTCTTTTATGTATATGTTTGACACCTTTGCATACGGTGTTAGCACTATTTTGAGTCCTAGTAGGCTGATAGTATGTTAGTTATCTTGTTCAAGCATTTGTGCGCTTGTGCAAGTGACTTCTTACTTGTCTATGACGTTCAATGTACATAACTTAGGGTTTCCATGCTGATAGTGGTTTGAGCTCATGGGTTGTACTTACTTGTCGCCCATGCACGCTTTCTAGCTAATTTAAGTTATTTTTCAGGGCTATGTGTCATTTTAGGTAGTTTAAGTTTTACGCTGGCACTCTAGGGGGCTTGACGTGGTAGCCTATGAGTGTAGATAAGTTACCAGGTAGTTTAAGGCACAAAAGGACAGTCAAGTGGAGCTATGAACTCCCATTGGTCCATTTTTGTCTTTTGTAAAACTCTAAGTTTAGAAACAGAGCTCTAGAGGAGAGTTCGAGCAATTGGTGAGGTATCTTCGAAATCTGAGAACACAGGAAGAGAGAGCTCGTCGTGCCAAGCACTGTCAGTGAAATTTTTGCTCGATTTGGATCAATAAACAAGGAATTATGCCCAATTGAAGTTCGGATTGTGCCAAAACTGCATCACTTTTGTTGATTTTGGGGTTTTCGGTGCCAATTGCAGCAGAATTGAGGAAATCACTTCAAAACTTCGTGGTTGCGTTCAATGTCACGAGGGCTACGACTGTCCAAAAAGTTTTGAATCATTTGAGTAACTGAGTAATTCAGGGCGGCCGCTGAAGCAGAGGGGGTCTGAAAAGCTCTTAATCTAGAGCAGCGACTTTAGAGAAGGAGATCTGGAGTTCTACAAACATTCAGGAGTCCCAACTTCACAGGGATGTTCAGCATCCTGTAGACTTCAAATACTGTGAGAAGATTTGAAATTCATCGAGCCAATTCTCTGTTCTATGTCTGAATAGCTGTCTAGGTACCAGAAATTGTCATAATTCTCTTATTCAGAACTTTTCTGTTCATATCTCCGTGTCAGAATTTGATCTCAGGTTGAAACTTCGTCTGTGAGTTCAGTAGTACCTCATTTGCATGTAGGGGAAGTTTAGAGGTCTAAACCTTCATAGTTTTCCTCTCTTTGAGTGTCAAAGTTCACCGCTTAAGCCTATTACTACCAGTGAGACCTAAATTTCGCTTTTGAGCATATCAGAGGATCCTACACTCCTGTGTGAGTGTTTATAGCTCCTGTTGTGACCTGAAAGCCAACCTCTTGAGTAAACAACCACAGCCAGAAGCCCGGCGCTTTCCTAGATAGACAGATCACACTCCGACAACGTCTCAGATTCTTCAGGCGTTGGCTGCCTTGATTCAGCAGCAGCCTGCAATTGGGGAAGCTGAGTAGAAGTCCACAAGAGCATTACAAGCAATTGTTGGTCGATGTGGGCGATTCGATGGAAGAGACGTTACTAGATACTTGCGGGAATATGTGGGTGAGATGGAGTTAGTCAGGGCACTTGAAGTTGAGGTAATTCTAAGCTTTTAGTTGACTGTTGTCCTTGAATTGAGAGAGAAGGTGAGAAATTTACAGAGAAGACATTTAGGTGGGTGGACTTTGTTTGAACGTGCACGGAGAGAAGAGGATTCTGAAAGAGTCATCAGAAGAACCCTCATGGATTGGATAGAGCGTCAGCCTGGACGTTCCATGAGATTGAATGAGATAATTCCTGAGTTTGAGAAGAGGTACTCTCAGCTTTCTGGTCTAGAGAGGTTGACGCTGGATGCTAGGAAGACGGAGTTGTTCTTGGGGGCTCTGGATGAGTTCACAGCGGACAGACTTTGTTTAATGTTGGCTAATCGTGGAGCTGAAGAGGGAGTTACATCTGATTGGAGGAGAGTGGAAGAAGCAATATCCACCCTTGCTAGACAACGTCGTGGTAGGATGGTATTGCAGTTAGAGACCTTGCCAGAGCAGAGAGTAGCTCCTCATGTTCCTGTAGCTCCTCCTGCAATACCTCAAGCACCTATTGTGATTCCTCAAGCACCTATAGTGGTTCCCCAAGTGGTTCCTCAAGCGCCTGCAGTACCTATCCCAGCACAAAGAGGACCTAGACAGCAGCAGCGACCTGTTGAGAACCGAAATCAACATAACTTGATAGAAGAACTTACTCAACAGTTGAGAGATTTGAGGGTTGAGATGGCAGACTTGAGGAGAGATCAACGACCCGTTGCACCAGGTGCTCGACTTGTAGGAGGAACCTTTACCAGGAGATGTATTTGGTGCGACAGCCCAGATCATCTCAGAGAGGACTGTCAAGACTTGGCGGTTGCCTTGCGAGAGGACGTAGTCAACTATCAGAACAACATGTTGTATCTAACCGCCATTGGGTAGCCTTTGAACACATATTTTGGAAGAGGAGGAATGAGGAGTTCTCTTCCAGCACTTATTGGTGCGAATACTACAGCGATGACTGCGGGTTCTGCGGAGACTGATGTATATACTGGGAGAGTTGAGGTGCGCTCTAATCCAACTATGGTTGAGCAGGCTGTTGAGGTTCCGGTTGAAATGATGAAGCGAGGTGTTGAAAGCATTAGGAGAGCTACTGGATGGAGAGACCCAGTAGATGCAACTTCTATTCGAGCATTTTTAGAGACGAGTGGTGAACAAGATGCCATGATCGAAGACAAAAGAAGACGGGACGCTTCTGATTTAGATGCAGGAGTACCAGAGGACAGTGACCATCGGAGGATTACGAGGAGGAGAGCAGCGGAACCATCACCATCTGTACCAGCTGGTAGATTTCCTGCTGCAGAGGATATATCTTCTACCTCTACAGCTCCACCACCTGCAGTAGATCCTATGGAAGGTGTACAGGATTTACCACAAGAGACTACTGTTACAGTTAGAGTACGAGGAAAGAGGTTTACAGCACAGGAGAAGAGGAAAGCTCCAGCTTACAAGTTAGTGGCAGATATCGAAACAACAACAGACTTGCGTGCTGTTCTAGAGCAATGCATTTTGGATGCTAGAGTTGAGTTTACTCTTCGTGAAGTGCTTGGTATCGCAAAGAGAGAGTTTCATGAGTTGATAATAGACATCATGAAGAAAAAGAGACAGGTATTGACTGAACAAGTAAGTAGTCATATGGTTGGAGCAGTAGATGCTATTGGTGTTGATCAATTCAGAGATGATAAGTATGAGGCATGGGTTGCTGGTCCTGTTGTTATTGAGAATGAAGACGAAGAGTTTAAAGAGGATAGGTTAAGCGCAGATAGCGATTTCAAGGAGAAGCACTTGGCAAGAGCGACAACAGAGACGCAGGTTCGGCTTGGAGGACTTTCTGAACCAGTACCTGCACTTGTGGATCACGGGTCGGAGATCAACATCATTTCTAAGGAGGTGTATGAGAAGGGACAGTGGCCAATCAAAAGGAATCATGGTTGGGTACTTCGTGCTGCAAATAATCAAAAGAGTGAGTTGTACGGAGCTTGTCGCAATATACGTGTAAGGATTGGAGATGTAGAGGTTGATCAACATTTCTTTGTACAATCGTCTGCCTCCTATCCTGTCATATTGGACCAACCATACATCACCGCTGTTCGAATGGAAACAAAGGTGATGAATGATGAGTCTCATTATGTCAGAGTTCGGAGTCTTGATGACAGGTACTCAGTACAATTTTTGACGGTTCGCTCAAGACATGAGCGGAACCGACAAACCCTTAGAGATTCTCAGACGAAGAGATGTAAGGGTTTTTGCAGTCCACTCTGTAGAGCGGGAAGACAAGGGTGTAGAACCTACTGTTGAGATCCCGTCAGAGTTGGAAGCGAGACATGTACAAAGATCTGGAGACAGATGTAGTGTACAGAGTTGGCAGTCTGGATTGCTGATGTTTGAGGCAGATGGGTGGAGTCGATTTACAAGAGTTGAAGATATGGAGAAAAATACAAAAAGATGGATGGTGAAGCAGATATCAGAGTTGTGGCGTGTAGGAGTTCTACCTGAAGACGAAGTGGTTTCTGGTTTGTTTGAAGAGTTTATGTCTGTACAGTCAGTTGTCGGTTGGTTAGACAATGTGAGTAGATTGGTAGAAGGGAAAAATAATGTGGCGGTGATCTCTATCCACTCTCGACGCATATATGAGGAGATTGCTGCATATGTGCAGTTCCTTCCTCATCCGACGCAGAATAATGAAGGGAGAAAGCAAGTTGTTGGTGTGCACTCCCTCAGGAAGCAGATGTCCATGCGAAGTATAAATCTGTACTGAGAAAGGTAAGACCGGTAGCAGCTCAACTACCTGCTAACTCCCAGCAGCAAGTACAGTTAGTGACGATTGAGCTTATATTGCGTGATCATAGACGAGTAGGGCACCAGTTTACTGAGGAGACATTGAAGGAGCTCCAGATAGAAGGGGGTGATTTCCTGACTGAGGTCGAGAAGACAGTGTTTGAACAGATGATAGTGAAGCATGGTAAAGCATTCTCTTTTTCAGCAGAGGAGATAAGTTGTGTGGACCCAAAGGTTATAGCGCCTATGGTTATATTCACAATCCCTCATGTGCCTTGAGACCTGAAACCGATCCCAGTTCCTCGTGCTTTGTTGCCTAAGCTCATCGAGTTGTTGAAGGAGAAGGTACAGATGGGGATACTTGAGCCGTCTATGGGGTCATATTCTAGCAGGTGGTTCACTATACCCAAGAAGTCAAGAGCTTTGCGTTTTATTCAAGACCTACAGCCTGTGAATAACTTAACCATTCGTAACGTTGGGACGGGTCCTGTGATCGAAGAGGTAGCAGAGGCATTTGCATGGAGAGCTATCTATTCGATAGGAGATCTATATTCTGGTTATGATCAGTTCCAGTTGGCTGTGGAGAGTAGAGATTTAGCTACTATGCGTATGCCCCTGAGATTGATGCGGATGTGTACTCTTCCACAAGGAGCGACGAACTCGGTGGCCCATATGCAGAATGCGATGCATAAGGTACTAAGGGAATTTGTGCCTGATGTTACCATTCCATTTCTAGATGATATTCCTATAAAAGGTTGCGCGGTTGAAGACAAGGATGAAGCAGTACTTGCGAATGGATGTAGGAGGTTTGTTGCAGATCATATCAGGGATGTAGAACGTATCTTAGCTCGTTTGGAGGAGGTACATCTCACCCTGTCGGGAGCTAAGTCTAAGTTTGGTGTGTCTGAGATTTTAGTGGTTGGACACTTGTGTGGTGCTTTTGGAAGACGACCAAATCCGGAGAAGATTGAAGCCATAGCTAGGATGGCAGACTGTAAGAATATCACGGAGGTTCGACGTTTTCTAGGTGCTTGTGTATTTTATCGTTTATCCATTCCTCATTATGCTCATGTTGCTGAGCCTTTGTATGCATTATTGAGGAAGGGTAAGAGGTTTGTATGGACCTTAGTCCATCGAGAAGCTATGAATAGACTGAAGGAGGCTCTACAGTCTCCACCTGTTCTGAGAAGAGTAGACTACGGGTGTGGAAGACCTGTCATTGTCACAGTAGATACTAGTCCAAAGGCGATTGGTTGAGCGATAGGTCAAGATGATGCGGATGGTATGCGGCTTACCTCTAGGTTTAGAGCTAGGATCTTGACGGACAGGCAACGAGATTATCCCCAGGTGAAGCGTGAGTTGTGGGGAGCGGTGACAGCGATGAAGACAGACCGTGAGTTTCTGATTGGTGCTCATGTAGTCCTAGAAACGGATTGTCTATCTCTACCAGGCATGATATCCAACTGTAACACGCCAGGCATAACGATGTTACGTTAGATTGCTTATATTAGAAGCTTGAATCCAGAGCTGACATATAAAAGAAAAAGAGAATGTGGTCGCAGATATGTTGTCAATGGCTCAATTTGTACATGAGGATGTCATGTTTTCAGAAGCTGAGGAAGAAGAGAGAAAGGATGCTCAGTGTCAGATTAATCGACGGGCTACAAACTTGGAGCCGCTGCCGTTCAAAGAGGAGTTCTACACGGGAAGGTTACGTGACATTGGATTCTTTCTTTAAACAGGTGGGGAGGTTTGAGTGATGCAGAGTTTAGAGAGGTAAGGAGGAAGGCATATGACTACTTATTGCGAGATGGGTATCTTTGGAAACGTCCAAAGAGAAGAGACAGAGCACTTTTACGAATTACAGATGATCTACAGACCAAGCAACGGTTGATGAAGGAGTTTCATAACACCTTGTGGGCCGGACATCGAGGAGCTTGGGCTACCTACACAAAGTTGAAAGAGAGATACTGGTGGAGAGGACTTTATCAAGATGTGGTGAACTTTGTAAGTTCATGCTTGCACTGTCAATTTTATTCAAAGGTACGTTACAGAGATGGTCTGGTGTCAACCTATCCGCCTAGTATCCATTTTCAATGGGTTCTTGATTTGGTAGCAATGCCTCCTGGGTTATGGGGTATGAGGTACTTGGTGTTGGCTTGAGAAGACCTCTCCAACTTTGTGGAAGGACGAGCTCTGAGGACGAAGATCACAGAAGAGATATGTAGGTTTGTTCTTGAAGATATTATCTGTAGGTACGGATCTATAAGGAGATTGCGTGCAGACAGAGGAGAGTTGCGTGGTATGGAAGCGAAGGAGTTCTTCGCCCAACACGGAGTGAAACTCAAACTCACTACTGCTATGAATCCAGAAGGGATTGGTAAGAGCGAGAGAGGACATCTGTCAATTGTTCAAGCTCTGGTAAAGACATGCAATGATAGACATAGACAGTGGTCTAGGTTGCTCCCTTTTGCTCTATGGGCTGACAGGTCGACTCACTGCACTACTACTGGGTACATGCCCATTGAACTAATGCTGGGTCAGAAACCAATCATGCCGGCAGAGGAGGACTTTCCTACATGGACTACTTTACCGTGGGAGGACGAAATGGATCATGTACAACTTCTTGCACTTCGAATCAGGCAGTTGGAACATAGAGAGGAGGATCTTATAGAAGCTCAACAGAAACGGAAAGAGGCCCGTCTCAAGAACAAGGACAGGTTTGACAAGACCCACAGGCTCCGACCGAAGCCCATACATGCTGGAGACTGGGTTTTGGTGTATGACAGTACGTTAGAGAATCAACACTCTACGGTTCGGAAATTTTCTAGGAGGTGGTTTGGCCCTATGTTGTCTTAGAAGTGCATCACAATGCTACTTACTCTTTACGGGAGCTCGATGGTACACCTCTAAGACTTCTTGTTGCTGGTAAGCGTATCAAGTTATTTAGAAGAAGGGGAGAATACATTGAGCTAGATGAATTTTTGGGGTCAGATCAGATGATGAATGCAGATGCAGATCTGGTATCAAAAGGAGACGTAGAGGACGATGAGGAGGACGATGGTAATTTAGAGAACCATGGGGACTAGTGGAAAAGTTGACACATACCGGAGGATGTGCAGGTTTGGAGGGGGTGAATGTCGTAGTGCGTGACATTCCACATGATGAAACGGAACTTCAGAAGACACTCAACCAGCATTTGTTCGGGAAGTTGCACCCTAGCTTATCAAGCTAGGCAAGAGCTAAGCTGGGGCCATGCTTGACAAGCTGCCCCCTAGCTTAGACTGAAATATCACCCTGAAAGAGGTCGAAGGGCATCAGAATGCAGAGCTCGACGAGGGGAGCGACCTCATGCTTCCAGTTTTGACAGAAAGTGTTTTAAGCAATAGTTAGTACAGGTTTTAAACTGAGAAATATGCGAAAGAGAGAATCCGTCGATTCTGGCTCGTGACTCGAACACAGAATCTGATAGCGTGAGTGTGTAAGTGTTCACAAATACTATAGTTTTGACTCCTTGTTCATTAAAAACGGAGTTGTATAGAGAAGTTAGCGCAGGAAAGGCTACTAAAGACTTTACAGGAAAGTTTCCTCAAGAAAACATATGTACAGAAAATTTTCCCTTCTTGAACGGAACCAAAGGCCATCCCAATGATAGGGCGCCTACCTAGGAGGGAAGTGGTCTCAAGATCAATCCCTCTTGGCCTCTGGTTCCTATTCCGGCATGTTGGTCTCCTAGAAGGGAGTCTATGTTGGATATGCAGCCACGTCCTGCATATCTAGAGACGGGAGACCGGTGTCTCTCTTAATCGTGGGCTTCCTGGCCTAAGCCTCCGCATGCCATCCTGAATATACTATGGGAGATACCTGGTGCGCATATGGGGGGACTGTAAGCCATGTGGGACAGCCTCATAAGTGTTGGGGCTTCGGCCTACATTGGATGACTTGTAGTATATTCAGGATGGCATCAAGATGACATCAAGAGCACGGGAAACTTTTGTTAATTAGTTAAATAACCATCGAGTCAGCTTGCGATGAGGAATGAGGCTATGAGAACTTTTATTAGTGAAGGGGTAGAGTTTGTGGAGACAACTGTGAAACTTGTATTGAAAAGGGGCCAACTTTGTAAATAAAGCTCTGTACGCATAAGGACAACAGGGGGGCAGCTTAAGCTAGGGCCCTACTTCTGATAAGTGAGTGCGCTTATAAGGACAGCAGGGGCAGCTTAAGCTGGGGCCTTAACTTTTAGGTTAAATACCTGCGGCAGCTTGGGATCGGGGACAGTTTGCAAAGAATTTTTTTGAGAGAGTTGAAGCGGAAGGAGGAGGATTAGAGATTGGGGGTTGAAGACACGCGGGAGAAGCTAAGAGGCTGGGGGAAGATCAAATTGCTGATAGATTGAATTGAGAGATCATCGTAGGGAGAGGGGCAGGAGTTTTAAGCTTAGACGTTGTCTAATAAACTGTTTTGAGGAGAAATTATTCTCAGGAGGCAGTTTTATTGAGAGAGATCGTTTGAAAATCTACAGAGGATTTTTTATCGACGCTGGATCAAATTTCTGAGAGTTTCAGTTGGGACAAAGAGAGGAATAAGATTCAGGGGCCTGAATTTCACTATTAGGTTCGGATTGAGACGTACTTGGTAGACTTTTGGCTGAGAACCGATTGATGGGAGAGAAAGACACGCAAGAGAGGAAGAGAGAGAGATTTTCTTTACAGTTGAAGAGATTGATGGTGCAGCGACACTGAAATAAAGTTATTTGAATCTTGAGAGGTCTTCTTGTGTACCCAAGGTGTGTTGGAGTGCTTGTTTTTGTAATCGGTGGATGCAAGAAGCAGGATTTTGGAGATCTCATCGTCAGTGGCTACCTGTTTTTCTCTTCTGATCGTTTCTCTAATCGATCACAGTCAGGAGGTCCACCCTCCCCAAGAAAGACTCTCGCCAACATTGACAAGATAGAGTGCTCATATGACGATTGCTGATCGGTTGAGACGTTGTCCTGTTGTGGGACCAGTTAATATGTAAATTACCCGTATAAGTACGTTTTGCACACAGTTGTAGAAGTTGTAGTGTAATGGGATCTAAAACATTGCTCTTATGAGCTTAGAATGCTCTATTATCTGCTGGGGGTCTCCATGGGGCAGAAAAGGACAAGGTTGAGTCCTTTAACTTCCCATTGGTCCACCCAAAAGTGAAAATAACTTGTCATCTACCTAAGTGTGCGCTCTGGGAGGTTCGGGGCACTTTGACGAGGGATTTTGGAGATCAGAAGGCATGGGCGGAGAGCTCTTGACGGGAGGAGCAATCTGACCACAAATTTCACTCGATTTGGACGTCCAGGGCATACGTTATGATGATTTGAAGTTCATAGAGTGATGAGAGTACAAGAGTTTCTCTTCCGATTGTAAGATTAAGGGGTTTGAGTGATTGAACCGTCAGATTGAGACCAGATTTCATGAGATTGTAGTCTGTCAGCTGCTGAAGCTCTGACCACAAATTTCACCACCGGATGTTCTGCGGATTGAGAGCAATGGCGATTTGAAGACGACGGGGTGCAGAAAGCTGTCAATCTGAAGCAGCGAGTTTGCAGATTTATGGAGGACGATCAGAACGGTCAAATCGGCTCAAATTTCCTGTGTAGTGAGTTTACCTTCTGAATTGATAGCACAGGAAGTTGGAGTGGAAGTGGACGGTTCATTTAGTCGAAGAAGCTTCTGTCCTGAATCTGAGATTGGAAGTGCGTGTTAGTTTCTGTGGATTTGTGTTAATTGTGGGAGGAGATCTAGCCGTCAGATCTTCCTGAAATTTGACCTGCAAGTAGAGATTTTAGTATCCTACCTACGTGGCAAGTTTGAGAGGAGATTGAGATGTAGATCTATACGTATCATGTGTGAAAGTTCGCTGGTTTTTCTGCCGAGTTGTATCGGCAACGATATCTACTCTAGGTCTCGAGTTGTAAGCGACAGCTGGCTGAAAAGTATCCAGTGCGACATTTGTATTGCTTTGGGGAGTATTCTAGGCGTAGATATGACTTTAGCAACCTACGTTGTATCCACGTCATGTGGTTGTTAGGTTCGCACTCAACGTGGCAAAGTGCGATCCTTGACCTGTAGAGTCGACTACATGTCTAGCCTAGTCTCCGGTTTTTGGGACACGTTACGGTGCATGCATTAGAACCTTTCACCCAGAAGACCCACACGTGGATGAGTATGACGGCACCAAACATGCGATGTGCATGTGTGCCACCTCATCGGTCCGTGAGGCTTGGGTTGCTTGGTTAGGGAGCTTGCACCTATCCTTGTTTTGTGTTCGAAACTTTTAAGCAAAGGGGAGTGACCTGTGTGGGGGGCATTCGACCTGGGGAAAAATCCAAGAGATTGTTCGTGGAGAGATCGTGGTGATCCTATGAGATTGAATCAGAGTTTTATGGATCGATATACCTTTGTAGTTGGAGTGCACATGTTGTGAGAGATGGACGAAGGACTCTACTTACCGCCCAGATTCCCTTTTCGAAACCCTTTCTCGATTAAACTGATGTATATGGAACGAGTTCACTTTCAACAGTTTCTGATAGGATCCTTCGGGCATAACTTTACCGCGCAAGTCATGCTCTCGCCTGTCCTTGTGATCTTACCTGTTGTCACTTACGGCCAAGAATGGGATCTCACCGTCTTTATTCTCATCTAACGAAGGATGGATCTAAATCAGCTCCCTCCTGTAAACTTTAACACCCAGTGCGAGATAAGACACATCTGTCGACCCAAAGCCATGTACGAAGCCCTAGTAGTGAGAAACTTCGGAGAGGAATACTACCGAGAGATCATGTCATCACATATCCAGTTTGTCGTGCCCATGATCATCCAACGTTTTCGTGTAGTTATCTTGACCCTTTACTGAGAGAAAGAAAGTGCTTAGTTATCGAGGAAGTTAGAGAGAAATCTACGAGATACTAGTCGCTCTGCTGTGTATCGATCGCTAACCACAGCCAGAAGGTACGCCCTTGCTCAAAGGAAAGGCTCTCGCTACGACAACGTTCATTATGAATTAAGACTGAAGTGGAAGATTAAGATGATGTGTCACGTTTCATGCGTGACACTTGACAGCGAGGCTGATATGACACTTGGCATGTAGAATACATGCCACATGGCGCTAGTACATGATGACACCTGGACTTTTATCCCTTGCTTGCAAACACTATAATACTTGAGGGTTCTAAGGTTCAATCTAAAGAATTTAGAGAAGGCGTCAAAAGACTATCTATTTTTTTACCAAGAAAATACGAACTTGGGATCATTTCTTGGGTCAAATGGGTATGCTCATGCCTTGTGCAAATTTATTGAAGGGAAAGGTGAATTGAACTTAAAATGGCCTCAGTTTTCTCTACATAACTCAGTTCCGGTCATGCTTGGTACCACTGGAAAGAGAGTGACGAGACCTTTCCAACCCCACCTCAACAGCTAGATTTGGAGTAGCAGTTAGAAACTGCATGGGCTAAAAGTTTACTATGCACTTAGAGACTAAACTTGAGATAGAGCGAGGGCTCGATTATATTTCAGTGGAAAAGACATTTAGGGACTAAGAGGCGACAATTTCCGAGAGGGCTCATGCAAGTTTTCTCAAGAAAGGGTTGAAACCTTCAAGTGTCTGTAACTCAGGCTACAATGGTGAGGTTGAGCTGAATTTGATATTGTTGGATAGAGATTTTCATGGGCTCTCCAATGACACCAAGGACATCAGATTCTGAGGTTCTAGATGGAACTTACAAGGGTTTGAAGTTGATGTGGTACCTTGAGGTTGTAAGTCAAATTTTGTTCGAGATCTCATACAGATTTCAACGGAAATGTGAGTTTAGAGGTTGGAGGTAACAGTTTGTGTGAGAGCTTGCACAAATTTTCACAAGGAGGAGCGGAAAACTTTAAGTTGCAGTAACTCATGCTACAAACGTCAGTTTGGATCAAGATTAGTATCATTGGATAGGTATTTTAAGAGCTTTCAAGTGACACCAAGATCATCTGGTTCAGAGATACGAAACAGCAGTTATACACATTTGAAGTTTATCGAGACTTTAGTCGATACTTCAAATCTGTGCGAAGGCTCGTGTAGATTGATAGCTGAGAAGGATACTGAGAGTCTGAACTTCATATATATGTGAGAGTTCACGCAGATTCACAAAGAAGAAGAGGTATTAGGACTTTGATCGGCCGTATCTCCAGTTGTAGAAGTCAGTTGAGAGTGAAAAATGTAGCAATGGAAAGATGACATCGAGAATTTTCTAAAGACATCAAGAATAACATATTTGGATGTGTAAGGAGGAAACTGCATGGTTTGAAGCTAGAAATACATTTTAGGCTTGAGCTGATAATTTGCATGAAAGCTCGCGCAAGTTCTGAGTAATGAGAGAATTTGGACCTGAAAACTTGAAATGTTCATAATTCTTTACTAAGGTGTTCGTTTGAGACACAAATGGTAGCGTTAGAATCATATTTCCATGAGGAGTCTACTTGGCTTGTCAAATTTGGATTTTGATAAATAGGTTTGATGAGTTTGGAGAATGAAGATTATCAATGCGAAAGTGGCATAACTTCTTTCACATGACTCTGTTAGAGACATATTGGCTACCGTTGGATTCAATTTTTTGAAGGCTACGCAACTCTATTCTTAAACCAGGGTTTTAGGATTTTGTGTAATAACCACACAAGATTGAGTCCGTTTGTAAATTTTGTTGATAATTTACCAAAATAAAGAATAGGATTTTGGGTTAGAAGGTTGCACTCGTACATTCCAGTTCTTGGTTCTCAAATCCCATGCGCTCTCCATAGCCAAATACCATGCGTATTTTCAGATACACCTTTTGTGCCTAACGATATGACAACAGTAAAAATATCAGTTTTGATTGTCTCGACAAAGGGCCATCAATGGTGCTGTTAGAAATATGTTTGGAACAAGTTGATAAATTTTATCTTATAACCTTAGGTTAACACCATAGTCGATCAAGGGCATGACATCAATGCACAAATAGATGTATAAGAGGTTTCAAGAGCGCCTTGAACATTCTGTAGATGACATATTCTTTAGAATCCATCTAAAACCTTAATCATATTCGTCCTACGAAACCAAAGAAAGAATTTAAGAATTTATGCCAAGAACAATACAAATGATAAAATCCAAACTTGGATGATTTCATTTATTCTTGTCTCATCTATCTTGAATCTCTCACATATTGCAGTGTATGTATCTACTTTAGCTACCGAAACATGATCACTCCTAATATAAGCTCAACAGACACATGCACATACATCACAACCTTTATGTTTTCCTTCTCTACACTATGATCTAAAGATTACATACTGTAAAACAAAATATCTCTTTGCTCATATGTATCATCATCACCCATCTCTCTTGATCATGATCATATACTCTCGGTAAATAGTAATCAAATTATACGAGATATTTATTCTATCATCGCTGTTCTGAGTGCATTCGAAGGATTCCTATAAGAGAATCCACTAACACATATAAATTGTAAATTTGTCATATGCGAGCAAAATTACCCTCGTCATCCATATAGTCAATTGAACTCCAAAACAAATGTCCACACATAATCAAAACAATTTGTACAACAATACTACAATCATAATCATCGAATCCATCATTAGGAATACATCTTTACTATAGTCCATGTATGTAATGCATTATAACTAGAATGTGCATCCAAATTATCCTGTTGCACTACTATTAAGTTTTGATGATAAACTTGAACAATGTCATAATCATTTGATAAGAACAAGTTTGCATAGTTTATAAATATAATATTACAACAAACACCAGATAATTATTTACTCGTACCCTTAAGTAATCTTCCAAACTCACGAAGATATTTCATGATGGCGCTTCTTTATCATACTCGTCACTTGTTAACGAAGGTAAGGTGATGATATGACACCAATGTCAAACACTCTCATTCTCTTCTATCATAAAGCATTCTCTTTGTCATTGTGAGAGAAGCTTGAGATCTTGATTACAAGCTCTCTCACGAGTACTGCGCTATGAAATATTTCAGATACAAGCAGTATAACATCGACTTCCAACGCGGTCTATTGTGAGGGCTTGAGTAAGTAAAGTCATCTTGGGATGCATGAATCAAGTGAGTTTGGAAGAGGGCATAAGGAAAAAAATATAATTTACTACAATAACTGCACATTCAGTTAGAACATTTATCTTTGCGTTTGGCATGTATAGTTTAACTTGCCAGATAGACTACCCACATGACTTCACGTCCGTAAGGACCTTAACGGATTGTACTTCTGGAAGGTCTTCCGAGTAGTATTTCTTTAAAGTAACAACGGAGGTATAGCTTGAATTGTACAGACTCGGGTATCCGACGGTTAGATAATTAGATAGTTTCCTTTAAGGCTTTAGTAGCCAAACTGGTTGAAATCATGAGAGAGTAAAAAGAGGTATTTAAAATTTTTATTTTTATTTTTAAATAAAATCAATAAATATTTTATATAAATAAAAGAATATACTCTCATAAATCATTTACTCTTATATATATAATTTTCTTTTTATTCTAAAATTAAATTATGTTAGTTAACTAAATTGAACACTACGACATATTGACTTATACAGTTAAATGAACTCTTTGAGGTAATTTCTTGGTAGAACCAAAAAAATTTGCGTTCATTGCTAAACCAGTAATATATATATATATATATATATATATATATATATATAAAATCGACATATTGGGATTAACCAACGGAAGATAAGATACTTAGTCTATAAAGTGAAAAACACAATTTTAGAGGAAATCTGTTGATTGTAATGACTCCATGTGGTGTAATTAAACGAATGCATGCTCTCACTCATATCAGAGTTTGCAAACTTCCTTGCATAAATATTTTGGGGCTTACTAGTGCATGTTCAAGTCAAGAGGTCTGTACCAGAGACTGTAAAGTTGGTGAAAATGTTTTCTTAGGACGGTACTACGACAATAACAACTGATAACTGAAACTTTTTTAAACATTATTTCTTCTTAATTACCATTCAGTATGATAATTAGATATAAAGAATGACATCTCCAAATGTAGTAACAAAGAAACAAGAGTACTGAAATAATAATGATTAACAATACAACAAGATATCGTATATCTGCTTTATAGAGTAAAAGAGTCCTCACTATCATAAAAATAATAAAACAGTATGTTTATCCCAAAGCGAATTGCATAAAGTAAATCCGCATCCGTGGATATATATATTCACCAGTCTCCCAGGTCGTTAGGTCATATACAAAGACCTTACTTTACAATCCATTTTTTCCTCGCAAAAGAGTTTGTTACCAAATAAGTCAAACTTTAAAATAAATTCCATTCCTCACAAATAACGATTTTACGTTGGAGTGGGGACGTCTCCTTTATTTGCTGCTATTCGGGTAAAGCAAATGAAGCACCAAATCCATTATTTGTAATAATAATGCGATAATCTTCGAAGTATAAGAACCTCCTTTTAGTATTTATCTTTAAGAAACTTAAACATTCAATAATACATTAGTCCATACTTTTTATTCCGTTTTCCAGGAGCCGCATCGAAGTGGAAGGTCCCACAAAGAGAGGCAACACGACAACAACTGTAATGGTCACAAGCAATCCGTTCGTCAGTTTCCATCTTCCTGTAAGATGGTGGAAATCCTGCGTACAAGTTAGAGAGGGGCCGGAGGACAATCCGTCAGTACATAACCACGTGGAATACAAGGAATAGCCAACGGACGGAAAGACCCCATCAAGCATTACAAGGGAAAGAGGGACCCGAAGGGCCAATTGATGGCCCTGTATGCTTTGATACCTCAGTCCTCGCCGCGTCCTACTCTTGCGTGGTGACCGCTCTGTTATGGTCCTTATGGACGAAAGGATAAACGTTACGTCTGATGCAGGGCCTTTTGCATTCACCCATTGCATGGTAAAACCAATCTTTACCGGAAGGGAGGATAAAATTAAAGATATCCACTGCGTCGACTGATGTATAGGAAAGAAAAGTAGGTGAAGTGTCAAACTACGTAAGAGAAACCACGATGCTGCGAGTTGCCGTAAACGTAAAACAGAAATGAGAAATGAACCTTCTGACCGGAAACGTAACACAACCCTCTCCCCTCTCCAGTCCAAATATATTAGACGAGAGTCTAATGAAATACCGCCATTTTTACAGCCGTCTCTAGTCATGTGCAAGGTAAAAAAATTTGGAAATATAAATTCTCTCTTCCTTTTTATTTTGGAGTGTTTTTAGGTATGGTATACCTTCCTCGTGTAACACATTTTGTAAATCACGATTTAACTTACTAAACCATAATTTTTATATATTATTTTTTGAAACACATCTGACTCAAATTGACTATATACATAGGGGTCCTCATTCTTCTAACCCTTCAAATTACGTACGCAAGGCTAATTATACATACGCTGTTCTATCAAAAGAACAAGTCGTCAGAAGCTGAAACTTACTGGTATATCATACGAATTACTGGTTATACACATGTTCATTATAGCACATTGATATCATGAGTAGTTGCGACTTCAGAAGTCAGGAGTTATAATCACAAAGAGCTCTCTTTCTGAATAGAACTCTCATAATATAATAATAATTGTTTATTACTAAAGAGAGATTAGAAGAGTATCTGGAGTATTTTCTAAAATTAAATTATTATCTTGAAGATTTAGTGGGTATTTGAAATAGAAATTTGTGTCAAAGGTACCAACAACATATCTTATTCGTTCTAAGCAAAAATAATTCATCTCCCTAATAAAAAACCACTCTGATATATGAAGTGAATAGAGCATCAGGTGATAATGCACGCTTTTCACAGAATATGGAAAAGAACATATCTTTCATGATACGAGCATCCTCTTGCTCTCTCTTGAGGACATACGGAGAAAATGCAAGTCCAAAATTTGTCCCAGACCCACCAAATGTAGCAGAGTCACAAGAATGAGTGAAAAGGACAGCGTGTCCAAGAGCAAAAGCTCCACGGAAAGACAGCTATGAATAATTCTTCAACAATAATGTTCTTCTTCAAAAAAAAATGCAAAAGTCTCAAAACGGAGACAACTACTTGGCTTGCACTAACCCGTAGTCTCTGCCACGCCCCTAGCCTCTGCTTGGCTCCAGTTTCCTTGGGGACTCACTAATGTGGAGAAGGAAAATGACATGGCAAGCACTGGGTTTTTTATACCCACATGTGGTTTAGACTACACCACAAAAATCCTATTTGTCGATATCATGTGACGGGGTGGACTTATTATCCATGGAGGAGATTGCTCCGGCAGTCTTTTTGGGTTGTTGGGCCCTCTCAGCACCTTGGCTCTGTTGTCATTTTCTCGTACGAGATAGATATATTATGGAGAGCTATATGACAGAGGTGGAGGATGATTCTTATCCACTGCAGATGTGTCTCTGTGAGGCAAGGGATAATTTGACTCTTGGCACGTGAGGCACACCTTCGATTCGATACTTTAGCTTCTGACGGATCTCACGGACTACAACTTTTTCTGACGGGACACCACTTCCAGCAAGTTCTCTATGCGCTCTTAGTGGATCCTTCCATCTCACGTGATACTAGAGCTCGACTCTGCTCTTGTTCGGACAAGGGCGCATGCTCTTGACTCTTAGCTCGATCTTGCATTAGAGCGTTTTGACTCGCACCGACTATCTTCTCTACAGCGATGAGGTTCCGCTTAGGTTTGATCCTACTTGTTGCTTCGGTACTGTCCACTTGCGAGTGAGGTGTCTCGCTCAACACCTCGGGTCGTCACCTTGCTCGCCGTCCTCACTGTGGAGAGCGGATAGCTACCCTCGATGTTATCAGAGACGTCATGTTTGTCTTAGCACGGGAAAGCGATTACATGATGTGGAGAGAACATTGGTATATCTTTAAGAGGATCAGTGCGAGCTAACATGTACATGATGAGGGAAGACCATGTCTCAGTGACAGATGTGGTTGTCACCGATCCGACATGGGACTCAATGATGGTACATGTGATCATCCATCTCTCAAGATGGGCTGCAGGCGTGGCGGCAGCAGCGAAGGTGACCAAGTATAGAGGTATGCAGGTGAGACTTCATCTCCTTAGCCTTGGAGATATACGAATTGACAACTTTGGAGTTCGACGTTTCTTCGAGATTGTGCCAGAGCATACCATGAGAGATGTCAAAAGATACCACTTTCTCTTTCTTCTACACTATGTTTTTTAGACAGCGAGTTTTCATTTCTCTACAGAGAGTTTTAGCATGCGTGGTCCACCGGAGAGCAATTGCAGTAGGCGATGCTACTTCATGTGCACCTGTTGTATGCAGGAATACTGACCTATCAATGGTCTGACATTATAGGTGCGATAGGCGACTTTAGAGCTACTGATAGCATGGCTTAGCCCCGGTGTTCTTCTCTTCGGAGCGTTAGTTGCTTGGCTCTTCAGGTCCTTCTTTCCTTTGTAAGGCTTGATGGGATCTTTCCATCCGTTTGTTATTCATTGGATCACATTTTTCTCGTTTAGACTACACCAGGGATATACAAGGGCCTCAACCCTCTTGCGTGCATTCAAGGTCGAGTCCCAACGATGAAGATCTGAACAATTTTTTTGAAGTTAACTAGTAATATTGCTCATCATAATAAAAGAGATCGAGCTCAATTATGTGATCACAAGAGATCAAGTTGCTGATATCTTACTAAGGCGTTGCTTTGAGATAAGTTTGATTCTTTTAGACATTTTCTATAGTATAAGATGTAGAGTCAAGTTTGAAACAGAATGTTGATATAATCCCAAGCTGTAGTTGATGGACTAACATCTGATAACTAATATCTTTTGATATTTATATCCTACTTGCAAATAACTCTATCTCGTTTATGGTTTATATCCCAGTGCACACATGACCAAATCATTTATGTGAGTACAGCCATGTGACTCATTTAGTTACAATATGTATTTTATTTTAGAGAGATCTATTTCTTGGGATTCTTGTTTAGTTTCAATTTATCGAGTCTGAAAGTAACCAATGCGACTCTTATTTCCAGGTAAAGTCATTTTGGTGTATATTTACAAAACATAACATTTAAATACTGTATTTTTGCAGTAGCATCTTCCATAATGTGGCTTGGTTATTCAACTTGTTATTGCTTCGCTTGAATTCTCTAGTGACTTGGGATGCATATCTATCCACTAGAAAGATTGTAAATGATGAAAGATGATTATAATAAATTATCCGAATGAAAATTGCGAACGGATTGAAAAGTTGGTACCATTAGCATCCCAAAATGCAGCGAAATATGCATTCAAGATCAATTCCGGATAAATTTTGTTTGTTTTTTTGTTACTAGAGTAAGTGTAATGTAAAAATTATAGTTTAAATGATTTAAAAATCAAATTTATATATAAATATTAAATAATAACCACACCAAGAGTAACAACGATCCGGACATAATTCATAAAGCGAACGTGGATGGACTCGTTTCTGAAATTACAGATACAAGAGATTCTTAATAACTATATATTAAATCAACTCAAACTTTGATTTATTATCTAATCCTTCTCCAAAAAATAAAAATAAAAATTATACCCTTGCATATTTGCCTCCCGCATAGGAGAATATATGCAAGGAAGTTTACGTCAAAATGTTTGACATGTTTACTACCTATATGGGATTATGCCTTCTCTTATCCAAAAGGCTGTCGTACCACCTGAGCGAGGTTACCGTGGTTATGAAGGCCAGATACAGTACAGAGTACTTCAGGTTGGAGAATTTGGCAGTTACCATAGTTCGGAGCAAAGTGCTCGAATTTCGCGCAAGGTGAGTATTGTGACCGGGCAGCTTGGAAGTTGGAACCCAAGATCACACGTGCTTCACATCTTCTTTCTACCTTTTCAAACTGATCTCTGGCCAAATCTGTAACTGTTATAAGTTTACATATATATGTTATTCGTTCTTGCTTACCCGCAGTAGTTCCCCAAAACTCTACATGTAAGGTTATTTGACCTCTCCCCAATACTGCATATGATGATGTATACATCATACGGTAAATCTTTTTATAGACATAGATTGCCATAGACAGTTTCGGCATAGTATTCCAGCATGCAAAGCCTTCCATGATGATGACTTGCAAATATATTATACAGCAAGATGCCTAATGATTTTTGAACATCTACATAGATTAATTTTTCTGCTGATAGAAGTATTAAAGCTCGTTACCTACTCATCATGGCATCTTTCAGATATAGTAGGAGAAGAGAAGTGGGGTCTGTAAGTTCAAGAGGCATGCATATTATTCACCTTGTGGTGTATGCAGTTCGTTACGGTCTTCGTTGATTGTTTATTTTGTTAAAGTCCTTGCTTTCAGCTGCTTTTGGGTTTTTTTTATATCTTGTTCTGCGTGACAGTATGCTTTGCTTTTTCGAGTCTTTCTCGAGCAACGCGATCCAAGAATTATGATGCCCTATATGTTCGCTTCTCGTCCTCAGTTGTTTGCTCTGTTCTATTTCGTTGAAAATGATCTCTACTTCCAAGTCACAAGCATACTTCATATGGGATATATTTGTCTTTCACTGCGTGTAAGAAAAGACCACAGTGGGTCACTCAAAATTTATTGCAAGAAATATCATTGTACAAAGAGGTCAAGAGAAGAGGCATAGTAACTCAATACCTCTCGTCTGTCCGAAAGCAGTAAATTCAGAGACAGAGCACTGCGAGCAATTTCTGCGGTTCATTATTGTATTATATACACTCCGAAAGAAAAGCACTTTTCTGCTATTGTACATATCACTTCTGCACTACACTGAAGTCGTTCTGTTTTCCTGCGTGCTTGAAGGTCTTTCCTCCGTTGTCTCACCTGGGTTCAAGAAGAGAAACTGTCAGATTCGGAAGGAAAAAATGAAAAGAGAAAACTTGTCACAACTATCGATACATTACTTTCTGTTCGTCTGGCTGTGTTGTCGCGAAGGAAAGCACTGCATAACGGCATATAATTAGAGAAAGCACGCACAGTCTCGAACAGTGGGTAGGAAGTGTCCGTCCTAAGGGAGGATAAACTCAATTCATCATCTGGAGTCACAGCGTCAAAGTATCGTCTGCGATCTTACTGATTAGCAAAAAATATTGTATCGATATCTGTCACAGTGATAGTCTGCGAGTGGACAATAGACTTCCACAATGCCTCGCTTCTGACACGCTGTATTCGATTACCCATGAGCCATGTGCAAGAGAGAGAGTATTTCTCAGATCGAACCATGGATCTGAGTGAAGTTCGTAATGTACTTCCGAGCACCTGTACTTGTTGAACCTGTACTTCCGAGCACTTGTACTTGTTGACAGTCGGCACCTGTACTTGTTGAACTGCAAGGCTCTTTGCAGTATGTTGTTCGAGCTGAGTTCTCTCATGTTTTTAGTGTCTACTGCACCGAGGAGAGTAAAAAGCTCATCTCCATCTGCAAGCATGGAATCTGTGAGATTCTTCATGCAAGAACGATGATGAACCTCAGACTTATCTTTCATGCAGTACCCAACCATACCCACGAAGATATGAAGCCATCTGTTATTAAGCTTCTTGACGCAAACCTCCGCCCCTAGTGGTCTACTGATGCCTTTCCAACCTAGGACGACAATGAGTCCATTTTTTACATCTATAGGACTTGTGGCTCGTAAACACATCACTCCTTGGATGTGAATGTGCAACAAAGCACCCCTCGACGGAGATTAGATCATTCTCACATTCATGTTGTAGAAAACTACATAATGGATCCCAACAAGCGAGATAAAGGTCACCGCCTGACTGTCCAACAGTGACTTATACAAAAAGACTTTTTGTTATTGTATGTCTAGAACGAGGAATACTCGGATTGCTCGCCGTTCGCTTCTCGCGAGCAGCCTGTCGCATTTGCATCAGATGGATAGGGATAGTGTTTGCAACTTATCTTGTAAACTCTATTGTTTACTGTGTCGCATATGCACCTCACAGATTTCTGTCTGAACACAGAGCAAACGACTGGCTTGATAGTATCGTCCTGCTGACTACGGATGAACTTTGGATAACAAAAATAGATGGATGGACTATCTTTTAAGATGAGCCACAAGTCTTTGGAGTCGATATATAAGAAAGGTCTCACTATACACTGGAAGCACTCGGTCGTTCCTGAGAAAGCATAAGATATTTTCACGTAATCTAACTCATGCAAGAGGAATCCAGACAGTTTCAAACAAAATCAAAAATCGATGTAAATGTAACTCCTTGTGAGGTAGAGTACTATTTCAAAGAAGAAAAGAAATCTTGAACGTAGCAAGGGATAAGGAGGGAGAATGGATGGAACTGTAAATTCATCTAGTTGGCACTTGTAACCCTCGATACCGTGCTTCCAAAACGCCTTAATACTATGTAATATAGATAAAGATTGTAGAGACACAGATGGAGAGAGGTCCGATGGTGATGACAGAAGCAAAGGGCTTGATGATACAAGTAAAGGGCTGGATGCAACAGTAGAAGACGAGAGGTCAAGACTCGCATGTTGCTCATCATCGGTTCCGTCCTTGCGTTGAGAATCACTAGACATTGAGAAAAAAGAAAAAATGTTTGAAGAGAAGTACCAAGGAGGACGATAACGAGAAAACGATGCAATTACCATGCAACGAACTGCCCAACCCGTCGACATGTGTGTCGTAGTACATTTTGAAGTAGTCTTGGCATCCCTCTGACCAAGATGAAGACCAAAACAGCAGCGGTGGATGGCCCTGTGAACGTCCCTGCAAGAAGACGATAATTTGAAATGACTGCGAGGAGTGAATCAATGAGACTAGGATGAGTCCTCGCTCCCAGAAGGCAAGAAGACCACAGCCCGTGGAGCAGCGCAGAAAACCAGAAGGAGCCCCGTGTGAGAACAACGAAGAAACAGCATTGCTCTCCTGCACAAATCGACACGGAAAAAAAGAAAGAAGGTGAGGTCTGGTGAGAAAGAAGTCAGCTTCGATCTCGTCGGGGATGGATGACAAATCTCATGGAGCAAATCGTGATCGAAGAAGGCGGCACCAAATGTGCAAGACCGCGAGCAAGGACATCCTCGGTCCCACTATAGCAGCCCCGTAAAGACAATAGATGAAAGAAGAAACGTGAGTGATCACGAACATCTGACTCATTTAGAGCAAGTGAGGTGACAGGTCCTGCAAAGAGATGAAACAAGAAACACAAGAAACACGATAGCCCCTACAAGAAAAGAAGCAGGCGAATCTTTGAGTCAATCCCATCCATCCTTCAGCAGTGAGTTGAAGTGACGATAGCCCCTCGAAGAGAACAAGTTCAAAAAAATTGGATAGCCATTGCAAGAAAAGAAGAAACTTGAAAAAACGTGATAGTCCCTACAAGAAAAGAAGCGGATGTATGGACGAGCACGATATGAGCGCTCGAGCCAACCGCCCCGACCATCAGTCCGTGCAATCCCAGACAAATCTCTGAATGCATACCACGATCAAGGAGTCAAAAAAAACTCTCAGAGAGCCCCTGCAATCTCCGACGAATCCTCGCAGAAGAACAAGAAATAAGGCAAATGCGACAGCCCCTGCAAGCAGACGAATCTCTGGATGCATGCCACGGTCAAGCAGTAGAAAAAACTCCATGAGAGTCCCTGCAATCCCAGACAAATCTCCGCACAAGAACAAGAAAGACGGCAAACCCCCGACCCTGACATGACCATTTCAGCCAGCGGTCTGTCCTTCAGCACTCGCAAGCAAGAAAAAAGTCACAACGAGTTGAAAAAACTTGATAACGAGAGCCCCTGCAATCCCTGACGAATCTCCGAATGCACATGAGCAGTGAAGGCAGCGGCTCCGACCGTCCTTAGGCCGTCTCTCTTGAAAAAAAATAGCCGCACGTTAGCTATGCTGCGAAAGTAACGGCGAAAGTAACCTCGATGTGTTGGGACGTCCTTCTTGAAAAAATGGCCGTGCAAAATAAAAGACGTTAGTAACGCATCAAAACTATCAGCGAACAGACAAATAGAGAAACGCGTTCATTAAAGAGGTTGTTTAACGTCTAGGCTTTGATGTGTGGGGATGTTTATTCTCTCACTACAAATCAGTAGTGACTTCCATCCATGGGTTTCTTCTACAGCTCTCATTTCCTTGCTAGAAGGTTACAACATTCCACATATCTCTTGGAGGTAGTTGATATTACTCGTCGAGATATAATTCGTTAGTTTTTCTAAGAACAGAATGTGTGCTATGAAGTAAGTTGATGTACAAAATAAACAGTATAAACAACTAGGTTTTTGAGATAATCCTTGTTGTGCAATAGTCTATTCCACAAGTTTTAGAACCCTTAAAAGTCACATCCATATGGGTTGTCGAGTTTGCTAATGTTCAGAAAGCATGGTGAACATCAAAGGCATGTTGACAAAGTTTTCACAAACTCTGTTGTATTAAATCGACATATGACTCAAAGCAAATGATAAAAAAAGAAAAAATGTTAAAAAGATGAAGTGGTGTCGCTTGATCATCACACCGATTGACGTTTTCAAACAATAATTTGACATGGATTCTTGTGACGGAAAAAAAGAAGTTTGAATGATTATTCAAATCTTTTACATATAACCGGTCTGTTTCTATCTGAATATCCTACTTCAAATCATTAGTCAAATTTCAAACATCATCTTTTACATACTCAATGCTGAATCCTCTATCGACATAATACTCAATGGCTCTTTCAACCAGTTCTTGCTTTGTTTTCTTGCTGCAATATCAAACACATTTCACTTCTATTAGTAATGATATGCTTTTGCAGCTATGGTGTCAAAATCAAACACTGATTGAATTGACATTGCTTCATAGCTTGCATACAATTGATCATTGTGAACCATGAAGAAATTGGAGTTGTAACAAGGCTTTTAAAGTGCAATGAATAAAGATGAATATACTTGAGAAACCATCTTCTCTAGGTGGTATTTGCATGCATCATCTCATTGATTAAAAAATCACTATCATTTTTATATGTGACATTAGAATAGACCATATAACGCTTGGTCTTGTTCTTCAAAGATGGTCTACCGTGTCATCAAACAAACTCACCTCTTGCTTTTGTCAATAGTGACTTTATCGTATCGTTGTGCGTGAAATATGTATATGAGAATAGATGGGATATCTAGTTATAGAAAGCATATACAGTCGAGAAAGACAAAAATAACATAGGAGCATAATATTAAAAGTTATAAATATATGATAATATGTGGTTTTTTGCAAAAATCCTCAAAATCCTTAATTAACTCTTCTGATATGTAGTCCTTGAAAAATGCAATCCAACAGTATCCATTGTGTTAGTATGAACTTCTCTAAAAGAAGTTACATCACTTTTAAGATCCAACCCTTCAACCTCATAAAATTTCCATCTTATTTATCAAAATCTGAATCCAAGAAGTCAAATATGTTCTTCTTGAAAATCAAGTCCAGATAATATCTTATATATCTCTTGACAATCCTCTCAAATTTCAAACATCTATATCTTTCCTCTTGTAGCTCAGATTTCGATGTCTTTGTGTCACAAAAATCTTTGAAAATCTTTATCCAGTTATATCAAGACTAGCCCAAACTGACCTCTATAGTCCAAGTTACGGCCACATGAAGCTTTTAGATATATATGCAGAAAGATCTCACAATCCCTTGCACGAATTGTCACCCCAAGCTTCTAAACACTTTTTATTACTGAAATTTGTATGAGCCTTTGCATAAATTTTACGTTTTGTTTCAAAGTACATAGTAGAGTTTAAACTCTTGTAGTCCTCTAAACACAACTCCAAATAATTTAATTGATGTGACGACGGAAAGATCTTGTCTCTCTCTTTACAACGATACAATATCATAACTGAGTTACATACAAATGACAACAGCCGTTCCAAAGTTACAAAGTACCCTCCCTTCAATAAATTTGCACGAGATCTGGTGCAAATTTGCTACTTTGACTTAAATCCACCTAACAGTCCATCAGTAATGATCGTCTTGTAAGGAAACATTTGTCAAGTCTTAAAAATTGTGGTGGAAACAATAGACATAATCTCGATGTCGAACCTAATTCTTCTCCCCAAACCCTTAAAACCTCAACTTTTATATTCTTTTGAAGCATAGGAGTTAAATCTACGTGTACTCGTTATCCAAAGTATTCCAAAGTGATATAATCCGAATGATCACGCGATGTTATTTATGATATTGAGAATTTGACCGTGATAGTTGTGTAGAGGAACTACAACATGTTGTTAGTATGTCTTACATGTGATATGCGATAAGTTATAATTTACTCATACTAAAAAAAAGAAAAATATCTGAAAAATCAAATACATATTGAGATGATAATTAATCTTCATGACTGGTCTTAATAAGCCACAAGTTGGTTGTAGTATTAAACATACATATTGGAATGATCATTGAGCATTATTCACTTGTACTAATCAGCTGAAAATTGACGGCAACATTATAATTAAATATAAATTATAATGAAATCTAACTCCATTCATTGGTACTAATAAACACAAAATAACTTGAAGTGTATAAAAATAAGATCAGTCATTGTGAATTATCATTCAGTACTACTTGAGGGTTTAATACTATAACTACAATAAGATAGTTATTATTCATTGCTAAGCTGAGAGACACGAACAAGTGATCATTCATCACATTCAACTAAATAAGATCATATTGTCATCATCATATGGATCATGGAATGTTCAAATGTGGACTAATTTAATTATTTCAAAATCGGTTAATCATACGCACCACAACCTAATCAAAATGAGAACTATTCATTATAACCTTGACTATTGTTAAAATCATTAGAGTATTCCAACTACATAACATTGCTCTCTTACATATAGATATTGTATGAGGACTGAACATGTGATTTGTCTCTAGTGCATCGGTTGTGCTCTCTATCAAGACAGACAACGATTATGGAAAACAACTCAAAGTTGAACACTATGTAGATCAATCAAAATCCATAAAAGTTTCAAACGCTGAGGCTTATTGTGGTTCCACTTTATTCTTGAGACCTACCATAAAGATGTATTCTTGCAACTTCAACTTTGTACATCTTCGTACTCCATCTCTGCATGTGTCCATGAAAATGGTCAACTGATACTCTATGTGCATTCCTGGAAAGATAAAACGAATCATCATTTTTGCCAAATGAGTCATCAAATTCTATCATAATTAATCACTTTGTAGATATTCATGCCGATTTGTTCACACATTTTTTGTTCAATCGATACCTAGTGCAAATATATATTTGCATCATATACTCTAGCGCACTTATTTACCAACTTGGACTCTTGGAGTGGTTCAAGCTACTCGGTCAATCGTAACAGGTTGAAATTATGAAAAGTTTACCAACTCGAGGTCTACTTAACACAACCAAGTGGATGTCACACCATAATAACGACTAATAAGTCATACATTGAGAGTTCTGAAACCTCGTAGGATAGAGTAGGATACTATGGGACCTTAAGATGCGGTTAAGAAATTATCCCCTCCATTCTTTTATATAGTAAGATTTGCAGTAAATTACTGCAAAACAGAAAAATGGATGTTTAAGGTTTTCGTGACTAACTGTCAATTTTTTCCTGAATTTCTGTATATTTTTGTCAGAGTAAATTCTTTTTCTCACGTTAGAATACAAATCATTAAATAATACATTAAATGTTTTATTATATACAACTGATAAATATTATAAATTATATTAAGAACTCTTTAGTTGTTATTTCTATTTTATGTTATCCCTTTTAACGATGTATTGCTTGATAACACCTCTGACTCACTATCGATCGTAAAACCACAGTCAGTTTGTCATATCAATGACATGTAGGAGTACAAACCTATGCTTTCCGATCATATGCCATCTGATATGTACTTTACTGATAGAATGATTTGAATGACAAAATCATTTAATCATGATCAGAGATAGTCAAATATGAACTATATAACAAAGTGATTGGTTTTATTGTCGATAGGTCAAAAGTGTGATCAAATAATACATTGTTAAGAGGGATGTGATCAAAGACAACAAACCTATTGTGGTGTGATCTAGCACAACAAACTCTGGCTGGGGTTGGCTTGTGGGATCTAGTGTCGAGAATGAACCATGATCTCTTTGTTTTCATGGACGATTCTGGTACTCACAGACGAGGTATTGCAAGAGGTAGTGTAATCCGTGTAAGAGCTAAAACCTCAACGGCAAAACAACTAAAATCCAACTAAAAGAAAAAGTAAAAAGAAAATCAAGTTGGGGTATGATCAAGCAAATTTTGTGTTATCTCCCTACCTTGTATTTCAACCACACCCTACGAAGAATCCATCAGCACAAGGTTGGCAGAATGGTGGTGGGAAGCGACAATAGCAATATCGAAGTTGTGGAAAAATCACCCCAATATATATACAAAGTGCACTTCTAGGAAAATGAACGAAAAAGACACGTTTAAACATGCCACCAAATTAAATTGATTGACAATAGTCTTTAAAAAAGTAGTGAAAAATACAATTTACTAAAGCGCTTAGTCACGGAGAAGAGTGGTGCAAATTATGACTTGTGACAAAGTTCTTTAATTTTGCTTCACTAAATTTAAAGTGCTAAATTTAAATCACTAAAATGAAAACCCACTTGGTAACTTGATTACACATGATCACATGAGTTACACAAAATTCATAAGTAACTCACACAAATAGAACTTTTTTTCTTGTATAAAGAATTGTGTTTTGTACGAGAAAAAGTATTTTAAAATTCTAAGCATTATTGATAGCATTATCCTTCTAAGAAGAAAGGCTATGCCATAAATTAGAGCTCTCTGTATATTCTCCACTTCCGAACTTGAAAGAGTTGAATATGCAAAGAATACTTAAACTAAGTCATCATATTCTTGAAAATGGAGAAGATGGTCTTATGTCAACCCAAGAACTTTATAATTATTTTCAACTTCAACACTCTTCACTAGAACTGGATAGCAATGAGATCGAGACTTCATTGACAAAAGCCTTTGATGTCGATGATATCCACGTGCGTTGTAAACGATGGAGATTCATATAAAGAGCTTTCCTTATAGTGGATTATATGAGACAAGAAAATAATTCACAATCTTGTTGTCGACTGAGAGGAGCTTTAATGTGGGTTGACCAAGCAGTAATGCATTTCGTGGCATATGTGGTTCCAAATTTGGTAGAATAAATTGAAATTTCATCTAAGTCACAATTATTTTCTTTATTTATATATGTTGTTCTCACTATGAAAACAAAAAATTGTCTTTGTTCTCGATGACTTGGTTGGAATCTATGGAGATTTTTGCTCCTTTAGGCCCCACCCAGAACATCAATATCTCTTAAGTCACCCGATCATAGAAATATCTCCCTCAATCCTCAACCGGCTGTGAATCCGGTGTTGATCATATAGAGGATGCGATGGGATGATCATGACTACACTAGACCATTGTAGATAAGATTCGCACGAGTAGTTCCGAGGGTGTGTCAGTGCTCAAGCTCCTTTTGTCATTTCCAGTTGTTTTCAAATTGATCAAATTGGCATGAATGTCTTCTGTATACTGTGAAATGGGTTTCGTGCGGGTCAAGAGTAGACAAAGGCACAAAAGGTAGAGTGCGAATGCGATGGCAGAAGAGATCGAGTGGTTTAAAAGGAGCTTGTCTCCTTACGAAGATCTCGATCAAATTTGATTTTCTCATGGTGAGGAGGACAATTTCACTGTCTATGTTGATACTCGCGATGTGAACCCAATCTCGAGCTTTCTCTCTCATCCTGTAGACAGTCGATTAGGTTTATGTTTCTTGAATGTATGTCTGAAATCATTCACGAATGTCCTGCAAGAAACATTGGATATATGATCACACAATTACACTCCACACAACAAGGTGTTTCGAGTTCTGACAAGGGTTTCTCCAATTGTGCAAGTGGTCATGGCAAGTGTGCATAAGATTACACACGATAATTTTGTAATTTCCTAACTTCAAATTTTGACAATGAACTCTCCCCTCACAATTGTGGTAAATCAACTTCCTTATAAGATTCTTTGTCCTCCAGCAATCATCAGTCTTCTGTTGCTCCTCTCCAATTTCTTGAAATGGTCCTGTTGACAAATGTCGAACACGCTCTTCACACGCACATGATAAAAGAATTATTTGGATCTTCCAAGGTTGAACACCCAATTCAAATCCAAATCCTCCATCTCATCGCTAGAACCTTCGTTCAATCAGTCCCACCTATCATAGTGCATTGGAATGATCTTCGTTGTGTGAACTGAATAAAGCTTATAGATTATAAGATCTGTTTCTTATTCTCTTTATTTGCATTGCGATGGACCGTCAGTCCATTTTGTTTCTTGCTGGGAGGATCTTTCCTCATCGGAAATCCATAAATATACGACCGCATGTAATACTTCCCTCTGGTTTTCCACTGCTTGCTGATCCGTAGAATTATAAATCGATCAACAATCCAGCGCAAACTGAAATTCTCCTAGTGATTCTAATGTACCCCCAGTTTGATCTGTGCAGCTTCAAACTGAAGTTCAACATACGTCTTTCCAACTAGCAACCCCTCAGTCTTTCCCACGAATAACATAGTTTCTTGTCATCTCTATCATGGAGTAGCTTCATGCTCGCGTGAATAGACTATATCATTCCACACCATCTCTGCTCTCTATCGAAGGATTAAAGAGGTTGATTCGGAGTGTGCAGTTGAGTTTGGAGCTTGAGCAAACGAATATTTGTCTATCATAGCATATATCATCATGCATTTCTCTTCTCGCAAAAGGTTATTAATCTTGATGCTGCCATACAAAGAACAAGAAGTTTCCAGCTCAAATATTTACAGTTAGTTGTTCGGATGGGAACAACCAAACGATTATCCTCTATTTTGTTGTAGCAGCAAGCAAGATGAAGAGACATGGACATGATTCTGTTCTTTGCTGCGAGAAAATATAACCGGATTAGAGTAGAAGCAAATAGTGATCATCTCAAATCGTTGCAAAGGTTTGTTGAATGTAGTGAAGCGAGTTTTTCCATTGCATGTTCATGGTCATTGTTCACAACATCTGAAAATGAATGTGAGAGCATGTTATGGGAAAGAAGCGGAGAAGAGTTTCTGGAGTTGCATGTATGCGAGGAAAAAGATGAAGTAAGTACTATGCAATATCTCTATTGTTTATATTTTAGTTTACAGAAGTGGACTACATGCTACTATTTCTGTTTTTTGAAATTTTAGAAGTCATATAATTTCTTCCTCTAACCTCTAGAAGTGGTTTGATTGTCATTAAATCTAGGTTCAATCTTATACTGGAAAATCTGAAAGACATTGGTGACCAAGGTAGTCAAGCTGCGGATTACATTTGTGAGACCTGATCTTGCATATTTGTGGGTCAGGTCTCACTTCTCATTGCCACAAAGTGACATCAAATGTGACAGAGTCTATGAATTCTGCACTGAAAGTCATCCGAGAGTTTTCTCCATTTCGTATGATATGCCAGCTCTGGACGTACACGATAACTACATTTGTGAAGCAAAAAAACAATGTTGATATATATGAACCTTGACCTCTTTTGCGTAGTCCATATATGTAGAGAATGAAAAAGTTTGCAGATTATTCTTTGTCATGTATCAAGTGTTGATATCGCTTTGATACAAAAGACAAGGGTAGAGAGCAATATGTTGTGCATCATGGAATACACCCTCTTGTGATTGTCTGGAGATGGAATGTGTTGGCTTTGTGTGCATTCTATTGTCTGGGATCGTGATATGTGGTTTAGCAAGACATTTCAGTGAATTTATGCTCCATCTCTCCAGTCATTATTATAAATGTGTTGTTGTCTTATGAATGTGATCCGTCACAAATTGCAGTGAAGAAAGACATACATAGAGTTGTGCGGAGCTACACAATCTAGAGAAAATGATGACTGATGTGTTCTACACTCAGTGTTTATAACTAGAACGTACTCTACAACCAAAGATATGATGCTTTGTCTAGACATTTCACAGAGAAAATGAAATGATAAATGGTACATAATTATAAGCACAAAAATCTAGATACTTGAAACTTGGGTTGAGCTTTAATCTGATTGTGGTTATGGATAGAAAAATTATGAGTTGGGCAAATCAACAGAGGAATATGAGTTAAACTCATTAGTGCAATAACAATGAATGGATGGTTACACAAGAGACATTTGATAATATATTATTTATAAATGAATTTGAAATCCATTGAATATGCATGCAAGATGAACTTTGGGGGACTTATGCTCGTATGTTGTCATCGAGAAAATATATAAGTGTTAAGCAAGTCAAAACATCAAAATTTCTTTTAGATATTTACTAGTAACTCAAAACCTGCAAATGCTAGAAGATCCAGACATAAACCGTAAAGAGAGCGACTACAGATGCACTCCTTAACGTACATATGCGGAATGCTGTTCACCACTATTAGGTGGTAATACAAAGTTTTATTTATTAACTTCCCTTTTCCAACCGAAAGGTTATGTAATAAATTAATCCCGTGAATATTTGCCTTCTCCATCTTCAGGTGAAGGTGCACGGGATTGAATATAATTGACATTTCATCCCAGAGGATTACACCAAAAAATTATCCATAATACTTTTGTTCCATAGAAAGTTGACGCATCGGGCCTGTGCTATTCGACGTCTGCCCAATCTGCCCATCCGCGACATGAGAGAAATCTATATCACTCCTACCACCCCCATGCTGTGAGTCATGTACATGCACGCATACCATCCAGGATCATTGGTTGACCCATGATCGAATCATCTCAAGCACCCCAGCCCGATAGGGATGATTTATGGAAGAAGAACTGGCGGTACCAAGAGGGTTGGGCTGGGTTGTCGGATGTGGGGAATAGTTGACAAGAGGGGAAAAAGACAAAGACTTAACTTCGCCCGTCGGTAGAACTGGTCCGGAAGTTTCAAAGGGTGCCGTTTACTGTTCTCAAGGCTTTCATCTTCTTCGTGCGCTTCGACGGGTGATGGGCGCGTGCACCAGCTCTTACCAGCATCAGTAATATTGACCGTGAGCCGGCCAGCAGTTGCCTGGAAGGGCGTTTCCCGGCAAGTGGCTGACGTCAATGGCTACAGTTCAGATACAAAGCGTCTCCACGCGTCTGTGGGCAATTGGCCCCCGCGGGAAAATGATCCGTAGGGGGCCTGGAACGAGATGGGCTGGAAAATGGTTCAAAATTCTGAAAGAAATTAGGGAGAAAACCGGGGGGGTGGAGTTGGGGGCACGGGCAGACGATAGTTGGGCAGGGAGGCCAGGTCCTCTGTTTCGCCTGCGAGGAGGAACGTACGAGGTCGGAGGTCCAGAGAGAGGGCCTGGGCAGTGAGAGGCGTTCCCCTTCCCTTCCCCTGACGCCCTCGAGGCCTTCCTTGGTGTGTAGAGCTTTGCTTTGAGTCTCGGCAGGCAACGTTCTCTCACCGAGAAAGTGCTCTGCGCTCCCTGGAGCACGGCAGCGCATCTCCCCACTCCAGCACTTCCCTCCATTCCAACCTCTTTCGTCTTGCCTATACCAGCGTTCCTCACGTCTGACAACTCTTCCATCCAGCTTTCTCTCTTTTCACGTTGCAGGCCTCCGCAATAGACCTTTCCTTACTTTTCTCAGTGCTTGCTCAGGTTGCTCATCTGTTGGCCTTTTCTCCTCCTCTATCTTCTCGTCTTGCTGTGCATATTTCTGGTCTGTCATTTCTCTCTTCCTCTCTCGTCCCCCTTCCCCGCACGGTGGTATTCGTCTCTCACCTCCCCGTTCCTCGTCGGAGCCTACTCCCACTGCTGTGCGACTGCGTACTGTCCCTGTCCGTCCTTGCTGGCCCAGCTTTTTCCCCCGCCTTTTGTCTCCACTTCTTTCTCGCACCTTTTCCGCTTCTCTCGATTGATGCATCAGACAGAGACTTGGTCTACGATTTGGGTCGGGGAGTGATAGATTGTGCAGGAGGATGATTGTTATCCGGACAGGCCAGTGTTCGATTCTTGGCTTGACAGAACTAGTCCGGAGTGCTGGCCTGTTCCCTCTCTGTGACTGTATTTGGTCTGCAAAGGAAGTGAAGAGAGGAGTGACAGGGGGTGCTGGACCACGTCGGGGAGGACACTCGTTTTCTCTTTCATCCTCATGAGCATTTGCGTTGTGCACTCAGGAAGGCGATCCACTCACGGTGTGACGTATCGAGCCTTCCGGATTGGGGCTTAGGTCTTAGCTGCGCCGGCAAACATTTACTGCCCATTCTTTGTACATCCTCTCTTGCCATTCGTCCGTCTGCGAGTACACTGCTTAGCAGTCTAGGATAGATTTGTAACCACGTGTGCTCGCCTACGAGAAGGGATAGGCGGTCCGCTGTTTGTCCTTTCATCCGCCGGTTGCATCTGCGACTTGTTCCTCTTCGTATCACCTGTGCTCGGACAACGAAGGTAGCTTTTGCACTCTCTCATCGGTCTAGGGCGTCTGCAGAAAATTGTCTTTGTTGCCGCCCCATCTTTGTTACCCAGGTACCGCCTTTCAAGAACAGCTAGCCTCTGCGTGATGGCCCTTCATCCTCGTTTCTCATTGTTCCTTAGTATCCCATATGTCTTGCGATTTCCTCGAGCGTTGATCTGTCGTTTCGTGTCCCCCGTTCCGTCATTTCGGATAATTTTCGCTGTCAAATGTTACGTCTCACCCTTGTATGCATTGCCTCTGTTTCTGTCTTGACCTTTCATGAAGCCAGTCCGCGAGGACTATGAGACAATCCCTTATTGTTTACTGCCAGAACTTTCTCTACGTTCGGTGAGGGTCATCATCCTTCCATGCCCGGCTTCCTTCCTGTTGGTTGAAGGCCTTCGTGCTCTAGTACGGGAGCTGCCTGTTACGCTTGTTGCTACTTTGGAAGATATAGTGTTTGCTTGGTACGTTCTTTATGACTAGCAGATTGTTACATGATGCCGAACTTCTCATGCCTCCCTATCTGGTATCTTCTTTTTGATTTGGATTTGTTTCTGCTATCTTATTCCAGATCTTTACTGTAATCACCTTGTTATTGGATGGGATAGAGGAATGCCAGAGCAGGAGCGAGGGCCAAACATCTGCGATCTACGGATCTGTGAAGAGTGCGTGTATGTACTTTGGGGGAAAGGGTTAGTTCGAGCAGGTTTGGTGTCGTGCCTGCGGGCCAAGGAAGGAACTTGTTGAGAAATTGAGTCAGGGAAGGTTTCCGAGGTTGACGGTCAAACATCAAGACTGCGCTTTTCTGAGAGGAGGATTTCTATGTAGGCCTGACATCTGTCGGATGTTCTGAGCTTTACGGATACTTGGGCTGAGTCTTGCCGTCGGCGGTGTGACACTGGGATTATGTGAGATCTCCACCTCGCAACCCTACTGTAGGAGACGTGACATAAGGGCTGGCAAACAGGTCTCTGATCATCACCTGGAAATCCTAGGTGGAGAGCTTGGGGCTTGACGTTGGCTTGAAGTGAGTTCAGGATTTGGGAACATGCCCAAAGGAGGTGAATGAAACGCATCAAATTGTACAGGATGATGGCTGAGTAGAGAGTGAAGCAAACGCGCAGATAATGTGAAGCCTAGAAGGTTCTGAGGAAGCATCCTGTGGAGGACTCACCGTAGTCACCTTGAGCAAGCCGAAGGGAGGGTTGGGTTACAATGACTTTTTGACGATAAGGAAGGGGTTCATAGTGAAGAATGATGTTGGAAGGACATAATAGTGGCAATGTTATGGAGTCACGAGGTCTGAAAGTGATGCAGGCCCAAGCTGCGTCCCTCCCGTTTTATGGTTCTTCTGTTTCGTCTCCCTTGTTCTCTGACAACATCTACTTGCCTGCGGAGGTCTAGCCTTGACCTTTCCTCTATTACCTTATGGACTTAATCCTTACAATGATGAGTGTTGGTAGATTGCATTTAGATCTGATGTCATAAAGTGTAGTTTCTGGTGCGCCTCCATACATTGTGGGCATGTGATATATATGAGATTGCCTATGCAAACACGTTGTTTGTTGTTCTTGTGTGCTTGTTGTTTTAAATTCGATTTTGTACTGGAACACGCGTCTTTCAGTGTCAGTATAATCTCATCCTTGTACGTTTAAGATCTGTTGTCGTTTCATGATATTGTTGTTTGTTCCAGTTGGCTTGCAATGAAGTTCAGTGGTGTAATTACACTTACTCGTCAATTTGTGGGATATTACTCTGGGCAATTGGGTCTTGTTTAGCTCTTGGAGACTTTCTACTGCACCATGCTATTGCGTTAGGCCGGGACTGGGGCGTCTTCATCCTCACAGTCTTGGTCCTTGTAGACTTTGAACAATCACACAGGTTGCCGCATTCATGTTAGCAGTTTCTTCTTTCGGTTTTACTACTGGTTAGAATACCATTCTGGACACGACTTGCCGGAAGAGGAGGAGGTGGTGACGGGGATGCAGTCTGCTTCTGGGACAAACTTCCTTCCACGCCCTGACCAACTTGTCCCTTGCCTGTCCTGTTTATGTCTCACACTCGTAATACCTGAACCTCAGCGCGGAGCGTTTAAAGTCATTAAGAAGACAAGCTTCATCCAGCAGAATTCAGATGGGAATTCTGTCTCACGGTTCTGATAGGTGTGAATGTTTCGAGGATAGTTTTCTTCATTTTACTTCGTTATAAATTGGGAAGAAGTTTAGAGTGAACCCGTCGAGTCGTAGGGACATTTGAAATAACTTCAGATGATTGGCAGGTTCAATCTTGAATCTCCCAACAAAATTTCACGGCTGGATAACTCTTGCAAGCTTGGCAGAATCCCTTTACTCCTGGCTGGCAGGTTACATCTTGACTTACCCGAGCAGCCGTAGAGAAAATGTTATTGGAGTTTATTTGCTTACTAATCGTGAAGTGGAAAGATGATTTCTGTAACGTGGACGATCGAAAGATAATTTTCCAAGACATAACTTTTGCGCAAGATAGAGGTTCTCACTTCTGTATGACACTATCACAGCTGAGGAGAGGAGCATCTGGGTGGGAAAAGTATGTGATCTTAATTGGTTTTAGGCGTATGTACTCACGGATAAGGCTCTCAAAGTTTATTGGACATATGTATTTGCAGAGACAAGTTGGATTCTGGAAAAGTGACGGAGGTTCCAATGGTCATCTGGACGCATATTCAGCTTCTGTATCTCAAGTGTTGTCTTCATCTTTTGGTCTGTGAACTGTGCAGTTTTTACATTCTTTTGTATGCCATTTCTTTGTGTACAAGCAGGATGCATATAGTAGCATTTATGCTTTCAGTGCCTTCAGTGCCGTCGTAGCTAAGGCGACATCATCATGTCGGTTCGCAGGATTTGGTGTAGAGGATTCTGCAATGGATCCATCTAATCGGGGCGGGCATGTAATCTCAAATGGCCCTTCTGAGCAAGTCAAGCAGAACGAGTGGAACCAGGACTGGTCCAGAGGTTCTCATCATGGGAAGGTCAATGCCGATCAGTGGGCTGTTGGATCAGAAAGAAGGGCTAGCTTATCGTCCTATCCTTGGAATTCTTCAGGTGAAATTGCAGGGCTGAGACCGAACGTTCTGTCTTCATCACCTCATGTAAATGGAACATTGGACAACCTGGATGGTTATAGTGATGCCGACACCAGCGGGTTTTCCGGCTCTTATCCAGCTCTTTTCCAAACCAAATGTGAGTTCCAAACTCGTTCGCATTCTTGCATTTAGCGTAGGTTGTAACTTCGTGCAAGATCAAAGCTGGTTTGGACGTTATTTTGAGCTGGGTACCAATTCTTGGATCAGAGGTTTACTGTGTTGTAGGCGCATTCAGGTACTTGTCGCGAAGTTCCTCATTAAGTAGGTTCCAGTCAAATGGAGAGTCTATTAGAGACCATGAGTACCTGGCCCTGGAATTGAGTGGGATGCTGTCAAACGCCCGGGTTAACTCGCTTAGACCCTGTGGAACCATGAAGGGAAACCGGAATCTGCAAGAACTTAAGAGATATATCCAGGGCACGTACAAGAGAAGAGATTGCATGCGTAGGAATAAAGATGTCCATGAAGTAAGGATAAAGATAGGGATAAGGATCCCGTTACATATTATAAGAAGATTCGGAGAAAGATCTACCAAAGCTTGTTTTTAAGTCTATCTGATACCTCATCATCGGCCATACAATGATCTCGATCTGATCAGCTCAATCTTCCGTTGTATAATTGAGAGTGATATTCATTGGAAAGGATCCACCGAATGGATGCGGGAGAGGTTACAACGGGATGGCGCGTTAGCATGTGTAATTTTGTCTATGTCGAGGAAAGTTGGTGATTCGGTGTAGATTCTTGTAACCCTAAATAAATAGCGTTAGAATTTTCGAGAAGAAAACTTTGTAGTACTGAAATAATTTGCATTATTGCTATACAGTATAGTGGATACATTCACGGTGTAGTACTACTAAAATTTTAGCGTAACTGTGTTCCTTTTCTCTTGTTGCTATGTCCTTAGTCTTCACTGCCTTCGCTTATTTCACTATTGTAGTACACAACTCCAGTTGTTTTCACTTCTGCATTAGCATTTACATTAGAATGCATCAATACATACTGCGTTTGTTTTCTGGCAGTCGCATTGAAATTTATACAAAGGGGAACCTTTTCTGGAAATGTGCTTCGTACTAGACATTCCCATCGGCACACCCTCCGGTTACAAACAGTTGGTTAACTCCCTTTTGGCAAGTTAGTGCACATTCGGCCCCTAATCACTTCTTACTGTGTCCTTACATAGTAATTTGCCGGGCTAATTGCATGTTACATCTATACTAGAGAGTGGTCCTTGAGAATATCTGCCATTCTCGACGTATGAACATATGTCCTTAGTCTAGCACATTCTCTCAGCTTCCCTACTACACCGAGCCTGTAAGGTTGCTCAAACCATACTGAATTTGTCGGGTGCATATATCGCCTAGTGCTCTGTCTAATCATCTGAATTGGATGGAGCTGCGCAGTGAGACTTTCAAACGCAGATGTGTGCATCAGTCATTCAATCGATACGGCAGGTTCTCACCTAAACGGAGATCTTGAAGGTGACGAGCCTTTTGGGTCTCTAGAGGAGTTGGAGTCGCACACGATTGGCAATCTCCTTCCTGATGACGAGGAAGAATTACTCGCGGGAGTTACCGATGATTTTGATTTCAATGGAACAAATGCCGAAGATGCAGATGATTTTGATCTGTTCAGCAGTGGAGGTGGTATGGAGCTTGAAGGGGATCCTCAAGATCCCCTGAGCGCATACATAAACACTCATCGGACTCTAGATGTGTTGGTTGGAACATCTGCAGCACAGCACGGTAGTTCCAACGCCGCAGGCTCTGTTGCCGGAGAACATCCTTATGGGGAGCATCCTTCACGAACGTTGTTTGTTCGCAACATCAACAGTAATGTCGAGGATACCGAGCTTCGAGCGCTGTTCGAGGTATTTATTTGTGTACTTGCTCCCTCTTGTTTGTATACAAGAACTTCTGCAGTCTAAAAGAATACGTTTGTTGGAGTAGAACATCGTTACCATCACCTAGCTCAACCACGGTATCTACGAGGGGCTCATAAAAACGTGATTTGAAGGCCTACTACGGCTTCGCATCTAAAAGAAGACTTTTCACTTTACAGTGTTTTCATATCGCTGGAAATGAGATTTTGTTCCAGAATTCTTTCACGTAGCCTCTTTTACTGTCAATTGGGTCACTTGCTCATGGTTTACAAGAGTCCAGAAGACACTTGTAGAGTACTTTAGTGGTCTAGGAATTCGATCGATTTTCTTTGTGAAGCTAAGACTGATTTATATCCTTAAGATATAGGCTCCTGGCTGATTACGCAGCTAGAATTTGTATGTAGAGCGCCTCACATGCTCGCGAACTGCACAGAAATTCTACTGTGTACACTTCCTTAGAGGCAGTTAACGTGGTAATTCGTGCTATGAATATGCTGCTTGGGACTTGCCTTAATGTTCGGGACAAGAGGTCAACGTCAAAACGAGCAGTACTAGCCTTCATGTGCTGTGCTTGAAACAAGAAGTCCGCCGTATGAGGAATCTTACATGTGAAGTGAGATAATTTTGCATAGAACCAATATACACAGTACCTAGGTTTAACTATCAGATTTTCACTAGATTTAACTGCTTTCCCTACACATTTCCCCCCTTGGCCCGACCTGGTTATATACATTCGCTCGTGTGGTATTCATTGCCCACTACGTCTGCTTCTTGGATTACCTTTTTGTAGTTGGCTCTCGGTATATAAGCCTCCGCTCCAATCTACCTCATACTTTCGTTTTTTCTTTTTCACTCTATACCTTCTAACTCCAGAGGCTCCTCGACCCCCGGCCTGTTTTAGGCTTTCTTATTTCTTATTATGTTTACAGAGCAGCATCAACGTAGTGTAAGTAGTACAGCAGTATGTCCAGGGTTTCTACCTGCAAGGACATCTGCCCCAGAGTACTCTGTCTCGGTCTAGTCTGTCTACCTCATTCGCTGGTGCCTGAAACGTTTCCTTCGCCGACCTCCTTCAAGTTTCAAGTTTCGGTACTGGTTCCTTTTTCTGTTGTTGCTGTTCTCGTTCTTCACATAAGTTTAGGCAAAGCGATGTGTGTCCGTTTTGTTGCCAAGGTCACTGATCTACCACTACACAAAGACTAGGAGTTTGCCCTCGGATGTCCCGGAACTGAACAGAAACGCCTGGACCGACAAGGTCCTAATGAGTCGGTTAAGTCTTCTGGACCGACTAAGCCCAGAAGCGGTTTGTATTACACAAGGCTAGTTTGTCTTCATTTCTGCATGGGGGTTAAATTTGGTTTTCACATTAGAAGCGATCAGACTGCATTAGTACATATTGCATTTGTTCTGTTGTCATTGCCCTGTCGCACTCGACTTCATACCAAGGGAAACCTTTTCTGGAAATATGCGTCGCACTTCACATTACCATCAGCATGAAGTAAGTACTTTAGCTCCACTTACTGATGGTTTTTACTCTTGAATTTTATGCAGCAATATGGTGCCATTCGCACTCTTTATACGGCGTGCAAACACCGGGGCTTTGTCATGATATCGTACTATGACATAAGAGCTGCACGTAGCGCAATGCGTGCTCTCCAGAATAAGCCGTTGCGGCGTCGGAAACTCGATATTCACTTCTCCATACCGAAGGTAAGTGTTGGAGTCACGCGCTTTTACGGGGCGCGCTGTTCCGTATATATCATTTAGAAAGCTTGAAAGAATAGTTAAGCCGGATGCGGATTCCATTTTCGTGCCGTTTTTCTTCGCAGCTTCTCTTGCTTGGGGCACACTTCTCTCGCGTACCACGCCTGAATCATCTTACTTGCACTGAGGTCCGTAATCATGGATCGTAGTTGTTTCGTGAATCTAGCCTATATAGTTACCTTGTGGGGCAAGATACGTGTTTCACTCGTTGTCCTCTTATATCTCACTGATTTACGTCTGGACAATGGTTATTGACTGCCTTTGCCGTGCCGCAGGATAATCCTTCTGATAAAGATGTCAATCAGGGGACTTTGGTGGTGTTTAACCTTGATGCGTCTGTTTCAAATGATGACCTTCGTCAAATTTTTGGAGTTTATGGCGAAGTCAAAGAGGTAACCTTTTGTAGCCGATTACCAGGTGATCAGTTTAGTATATACCACTAGTGTAGCGACTACGCACATTGTTGAGACACGTATTTCGCGGGCGACCCTCTACTGGATTCTACCCACCTACCGTCAGGGATTCTGAATGGCAGTGATTCATAGGGAGGTGATAAAAATAGGATTACTGAGGGTATCAGACCAGATCCGAGAATATGTTAGGATAGGTTAGGGGTGTGGTGAGGAGATAACTCGTACAAAACAGATTACCTATCTCTAATAGAGTCCGACGCTCACCTGTCTTGTGAGAAGGATCTTACGTTGTTTTACACATACGAATGTCAGAATATCCGAGCCGATGTACCGGAACAGAATAGAAACTCCTGGACTGAGAATGGAAATGTCTATTTCGGTTGACTACTTTCCCTACTCATCTATAACCTGACCGTCGCTGCTATGACATGGTTGAGGTGCATCAAAGGGCAGTGTGTATTACCGGCATTCTTCGCGTGTAATTTGTGGTAGTTAGCTACTTGAGTGTACACCTGCTCATTACCTACAGCTGTGTCAGTGACCCTTGCGCAGACAACTATTTCTGGGTTGTAGATCGTAGTTATTGCGTAGATCCAGTCGCATAGACCATGTCATCTACTACTTTGCACTTCCATATCTTGGGGTACTATATGTAGTAATGATTGCTGTACTACTCTCTCCAGTCGGTCTGACCCTTCCGTCACATTATTTTTTCTAAGTTCAAGTGTAAAGTTGAGTTTTGAGCAGGTTGAGGTTGCATGCGACGGGAGTGTGTTCTGCTGCATGCTCCGAGTGCATATTGTCGTAATTAGGTTCTTAGGTGTACACTACTCAGTACCTCCTATATGTAGTAATGTTGGCTGTACTACTCTCTCCAGTCGGTCTGACCCTTCCGTTACATTATTTTCTCTAAGTTTCAAGTGCAAAGTTGAGTTTAGAGCAGGTTGAGGTGCATGCGACGGTAGTGTGTCATGCTGCATGCTCCGAGTGCATATTGTCGTAATTAGGTTCTTGGGTGTACACTACTCAGTACCTAAGTGCATCAGTGATGGACGGGCAAATACAGGCTTTTCTTTTACTACCTCTGTCTGCCTTCTCCTGTATTCACTCGCTAAATCGTGCTCCTCAACTCCTGCATTAGATTCTATGGTTATCGGTATCTACGTTCTGCTTGGATAGCCTTCGTTTCTTGCAATGGATTCTATTGTTAAGCGGTATCTACGTTTTGATTCGATAACCTTCGCTTCTTTCAACATTGCAGTACACAAATCTAGTCTGTCTTCATTTCTGCATTGGGGTTTGCATTTAGCCTTTGAAGCATACTGCATTTTTTCTCTTGTCATTGTCTGCTCGAATTCGACTACATACCGAGGGGAACCTATTCTGGAAATGTGCTTCGCACTACACATTTCCATCGGCACACCCTCAGGTTATATAACAATTCGCTAACTCCGCTCGGCATTGTTAGCGCACATTCGACCCCTTATTGATTCTCACTGTGTACTTGGCTGTAATTTCAAGTGTAAAGTTAGCACACATTACCCCCTATCCGCTACTTACTGTTTACTTCGCGGGGTTCATTTCTTGCGTGTGACCTGTGTTCTTGTTGAACTGCCATTCTCGAATAAGTATCTAAAACCTACTTGGAAGTCCAAAAGTACCATCTCTGTGAATGTGATCTGTACTACACATTGCGTTTGATCTGACCTTTCGTTTACAAACTTCCTTTCATTCCCCCAGTTTGCTGCTTACTATTTACTTCACCAGGTCGTATGAATATATGTACTTCACCGGGTCCGTTTCTTGCGTGTTACCTCTGTTCTGGGCGTATAGTTCTTGATTCAAACGGCTATACTCATGGACGAATTAATATCTTAGCCCGACTTGAAGTTAAGCGACCTGCAGCAAGTGACTAGCGTTCCTGGATTTACTGTGGTGCAGATTCGCGAGACACCACACAAGCGCCATCACAAGTTCATTGAATTCTATGATGTTAGAGCAGCTGAGGCTGCCCTAAGGGCGTTAAACAGAAGTGACATAGCTGGCAAGCGCATTAAACTTGAGCCCAGTCGTCCTGGGGGTGCTCGCCGCAGGTTTGTACCTGGACTGCGGAGTAACGATGTTAAGTTCTTAAGTGATGAGGACGTTCTTTGTTCACTTCTCGTGTCGTAATTGGAGTCCTTGGAACCGTTGTCCCTGTATTATTGATCCAAATGGATCTTTTGCAGTTTAATGCAGCAATTAAGTCAAGAACTGGAGCAAGAGGAAAGTCGCCCGCACCGGCAGCAAGCCCATTCGCCACTAACTAGTTCACCTCCAGGTTTGTCTTTTTTACTCTTAACAAGTGTGACCGTTTTCGAAGCAATGCGAGAGTCGAGCACCTTAGCGTTAGGGAAGAGGCATAACACAACACAGTAGTAAAGCACTTTGCCCATCTTTCAGGTGCAGCGTACAGGAACGGCAAGTGCCTTTCATTGTCCTGCTAGAATGTCTCTGATGACTTCAGGTTCTATGGTTACTGCATATCAACCTTTCTACCGGAAAAGCGTTTCACTTGTCGGTTCTTAATTCAGATCGTATGGTCAATTGTGACAAACAGGACATCCTTCGCAGTGGGGCTCTGTGAGTAGTTCTGTGGATAATACCCTCCGAAGCCTACACCATTCATTGCCTCATGGAAATTTTTCTCCTCTCATAAGCAAGCCAGTCAGCGGTGTAGCTGCCAGTCTGCCGCCGCATCTGTCCTCTCCTGTTCGAGTAGGGACAATTGGCAGCCATGTTGGCCAGTCGAGTCAGATTGAAGCGGGGCATTCTCTCGGACACATGAGCCTGGGAGTACATCGCCTTCCACCCCATCACCCGCACTCACTACCTGAATATACCAATAGTATGATGAACTCGGTAAACTTCAGTGCTGCCCCTGGATCTGGGTTAGCGGCCAGCAATGCAACAGCACTAAGGTCACGTGAAGCGGTGGAAGGAAGCAGGCTACAGCGAAGTAGTAGTGGTACTATAAATGATCCATCGACTTTTGATCATGCAAATGGAGGTACGGTTATAAGTCCTCCTTTTAATTTTCGATTCTGTGGGGTCACTTGACCGAGCGTATATCTCCAGCTCTTTGCACAGTTTCAAGTACGTTTTAGGGCCATTTTGGAACTGCCGTTTCCTCCTTACGGAGCGGTAGAGTCTCGTATGTACGTTTTCCCCATCCTAACCATCAGAGTTCAATGGGAGTGGATCTTATCAGGGCATCAGTTTCTTTGGGGAAGTTCAGCACCTTATCATCACCATACTCAGAGTTCTCCGCCGCTGATATGGCCATCATCGTCTGTGGGACTCTCATTCAATCATGGCGGGCAGTCTCAGCCTCAATCACATGCGTTCTCAGGAACACACGGCCATCTGGTTAATCAGGCTGTCCTTGCGCATCGAGGACATCATGTCGGTTCTGCTCCTCCTGGAGAACCATCAGTAATGGATAGACGCCACGCTTATCTCGGAGAATCACCTGATTCATCTTCTCTCGGTCGACCTGGATCGCTAACTCTTGGAAGTATGGGTATTGGTGGCTCCAGCGGAACACACGCGATCAACATAACCGGTGGTGGTCATGGCTTAATAAATCTTGCGCCTGGGATGGGAAGCAATGGGGGACTTGAGCACACTGCTGCATCTCCTAGTTTAGGAGTTTTGTCACCGCAGCATCGGCCTCGGATGTTCCCCAGCGGTAGTTTGCCCGGTTCTGTTTCAGCCTCCTTGGACGGATTGAATGATCGAGGAAGAAGTCGGAGGGGAGAAAGTAGTGGCGCACAGGCTGACAACAAGAAGCAGTACCAGCTCGACTTAGATCGCATTATGCGTGGGGAGGATTCTCGGACCACTCTTATGATTAAGAACATACCAAACAAGTAAGGAGATAAATTCTGGAGTTGATGCTGCGCTCATACGGATGGTCATTTGAAATGAATGCTTCGAGTACTGATCTCTTAGACCCCTTATGGAACCGTACCGTTTTCTGCCCTGCAGGTATACATCGAAGATGCTACTTGCAGCCATTGATGAACACCATCGTGGAACCTATGATTTTATATACCTCCCGATTGACTTCAAGGTAATAGCTTTTGCCGCGGTTTATATAGATTCCTTTATCTCCTTCCATAAATCGGTGTTTTGAGCGTGATTGCGTAGTACTGATTGTAGAAGCGATATGTGGCGAACAGTGTCTCATTTAGAAGATTACCCTCGATGGTAAGTTGGGACGTTCATATTCTTCTACCCAGGGGATTCTGTTTTTCTCGTGTAATGTATCCGACATTTTAAACCCTAATGCTGCTAAATTGTGATTATGCAGAATAAATGTAATGTGGGCTATGCATTCATTAATATGATTGCACCTTCTCGGATTGTCCCATTCTATCAGGTAAAGTAAGTTCGGATGTGGAGGATAAGTGTAGTAGTAGATTGAGTTCCCGAGTTGGACGCGGGGATGAATACACTTAATAAGGTCCTGGAGTTCTGCTTTTCTCTGTACTCGTACATACTAGGTAGCATACGCATAGACTGATACTAGGTAGCGTTGATCGCTACATGGAACTTGGAAACCGGTTCTTATATTGGCCCACCTGGCTGATGGGCTTTTCGTACAGCAGAATGAACAGTGTCAATGATGTACTGGTTAAGTTTCTCGGCATTCTCGTGCACGGTTCCTGGATTTAATTCTGCAACTGTATCAATGCAGGCATTTAACGGAAAGAAGTGGGAGAAGTTTAATAGTGAAAAAGTGGCATCTCTTGCTTATGCCCGTATTCAGGGCAAAGCAGCACTCGTGGCCCACTTTCAGAATTCCAGTTTAATGAATGAGGATAAGCGATGCCGCCCCATTTTATTTCATTCAGAAGGGCCTCATGTGGGGGACCAGGTATTTACCCTCATTGGAGAGGTAAAAGGTTACTGTTTTCATCTGTCTGTGTTCGTCAAACTTATCCGTTTCTTCCTTCAGTCATGCAAGCGGTTTTCATGTTTCATATCCTACGTGGAGTTAGATCGGTTGTCCTTTGTCTTTCATTATGGTAGAAGTGAGCTTGTAGTAAGCTTGAACCTTGCTTTGGCTTGTCTTGTGTGTCAGGAACCATTCCCAGTTGGAGTAAACGTACGAACTCGTCCTAGCAGGGACCGTGGTAGTAATGGAGGGAGTCATCAAGGAAGTCCCTCGACAAGTAGCAGCAGCAGGGATGAATCAGTCCACGGGGGCCTTGGATCTTTGTCTGGTGCAGTGCGCAATTCCTCACCAGACAGGGAAAGGGAATGATTCAAATGACCCACTTCTATAATACAACTCGGATTGAAAGTGAACGCCAGCTTATATTTTGTGGGAACTCTCATGATACTTCTTATGCAACGCAACGCAACGCACGCGAAGGTTTTGGAATTGGATTGTTGAGACATCCAGTTACGGTGGAAGAAGGATGAGGCCTACTCAAGTTTTTGTCATACGTCGAACAGCTGGCAAGAGAGGCAGGACTAGTCCTGTGCATTTTGAAGCTGCGAGGGCAGCTGTTTTTGCGGCAGCGCAAATAGCTTCTGCAACTTTGTTCACAGTTTTCCTCTCTAGATTGATTATTATCTAAGCACGAGTGGCGTCATTCAGGGACGGCTGAAAGCGGGTGTAGGTTTGTAAACAAAGGGTGCTTACGAATGTATCGGCATGTGTTTGACTGAAGGCTCTAGATTTTCAGGCTCTAGTGGGGCAGCAGCTTGAAGAGTTGGATTAAGGTTTATCTGTTCTGCTGACATGAGTCTGAGACGCGCCACGAAGTGTACAGACGACGTGAGTTGGGCATTGGAGAGTGAAGTAAGTGTGTAATTAGATTTTGCCGGTACATTGCCCTCGATGGTAAATTGGCATCTTCATATTCATATAGAGCTCAGTTCGAGCGGGTGCTTGTTTTGTAGGCTGTGGATGACTGTTTTTCCTTCTGGACCTTTGAGGGAAGGCCAATTGTCTAGATTTAATTATTGGTTCTTGGAATTTTTTTTTATAAATCACTTAATAATCGTGGTTATTATATCGTTAAGTACAGGAGGTAGGAGGTGTGAGAGTGTCCAATTGGGCAGAACGGTTGTGTAAATTGTGTATTTTGATCTATTGTAAATCATTCTCCTGTATTCTCCGCATCGAACATTTCCTTCGCCAAAGAACTTCGGATTCACATTTCAGGGGCAACCCACTTTGGTGTGATTGGTCTCAGTTGGCTGCTCAAAACATGTTATGCTCATATCTCTCAAGGTTTAAATGTCAGTGTGTAGGGGCAGTTTCGAGGATTTTACGCGGCATAGCGTCTTGGCAGTTATCGCATTCCTAAATCGTCCGTAGTCTATGTGAGATCTGAAATTTCATATACATGGTGCGGACTTTCTAATGAGTATTATTACTGAGGTGTCGAACTTGGTTGAGTACCATTTGGTTAACCAAGTTTTGATGAATTATTGCGACCAGAGCTCATCAAACCATAAACCGTTTCTGCCTTTGTCTTTATGTAATTTTCCTCTTTTGGAGGATGCAATATGATATTATGCATATGATTTATTCACCCCCTTCCAAGTTCGGAAGAGGGAAAATATGCAGACCTTTAAATTTATGCACTAACCTTTCAAGAGGAAAGAGCCCATTCATTAAAGACACATGAATCTAATATTGTTATTCGATGTAGAGTGGACTCTTTATGGAAGCATGACGGGGAAGCATGACGAACGCTTCGTTCGCTACATTCTATAGTTTGATAGGCTGGCTTCAGTACACTTATAGTTCTATAGTTTGTAACACCAGGTGTACTGCTTTATGGGAACAGGCCTTGTAAGTTAAGGGCAGAAAGGTTGAATTTAGGCATTTAGATTTAGTTGCAAAAACAGTATAGTGAAGTCCGGAACCGCGGCGCTACTCAGGCCGTCGGGACAATGCTGCTGGTTGCAACAGTGAGGAGTAAATAGGATACGATACGTAGTAGTTTACCGCCATAAAGTGAAGGGTAAACAAGATGTGATACGTAGTAGCTTACTGCCGTAAAGCTAGTTTAACGACTTATGAAATAGCGACTAGACATCTGTCTTTTGCTCTAAAGTATCTTCTTTTGTTCTAAAATATTATCATTCATCTCGTGTTTCGGTGGCTCGAAGGGTTCTATTCGGACGTTGAATTTACATTCCCGTCGTTCATGCTTGTCCTGTACTGGCCTCTGCACGAAATTACGCTTTTGGATACATATTATTATTTCTTCAATGATTTATATTTAAGTATGCAAGGAAGCTAGACTAGGGAGGTTAGGCTTTTAATGAACCATCTATATTCTGTTGGTATATCATTGTCTAGGGTGCGAGAAGTTAGTAAGCGCGGGAGAGAAATTACAGCTTTTATTGTCTAGGGTGAGAGAAGTTAGTAAGTGTAGGAGAGAAATTACAGTTTTATTGTCTAGGGTGCGAGAAGTTAGTAAGTGTGGGAGAGAAATTACAACTTTTATTATCTAGGGTGCGAGAAGCTAGTAAGTGTGCGAGAGAAATTACTGTTTTCTTAGAAAGCTGCTTTACCTCAGTACTAATATATACTATTGTTTAGGTTTGAAAAATTTATAAAGCACAGTTTAGGTCAAGAAAATGATTAACAAGTTTTTAGAGTTGAAAGTCGATTTGCCATTGTTTTGATTCGGTTCAAGATCAGGAAATCGACATGCCATTGATCAGGTTCAGTTTTATTGCGTAAGATTGATAAGTGCGATTTAAGCTCGATTTTGGTTTGAATGATTGATAGATCTCATTTAAAAGATTCGAAGGAGAGATGAGACATGTTAAAACTAGAGTTGAACGATTATTTTATAATAACGGTTAGCATTTGAAAAGGAATGCATGTGGCCTAACCTATGAGAATCTTGATATTCCTTGAAAACCTCCGTCAACATCACCATTAAATTTTTTTTTATTGTACTTCATTTTTTTCGTGGTTTATATTATGAAAGTTATGCGAATCCTAGAAAATTAGCTTCGACAGACTGCTTAGTCCCATTCATCTTTATTTGGTAAATGGTCAATATTTACTCCCACGAGCAAGCAGATCAAGAATGACAAGAAGAAAGATGATTGTTGAGTCCTCTCCAACAGTAAGAGCAGCTCATCCACAGTAACTGACAATAGTGATCTAGTAAGTGAATCTAAAGGCAACACTTGTGAAATGTGCACAGACCCAGGTCCTATCACTTAGAAACACTGACATAGACGAGAAATAAAGAAAAAGCTCACATGTAGGATGAATGAACAGTTGGAGCTTGCAAAGGAGAGCTCTCCTCTCCTAGTTACCACCCAACCAAAACAGATTTACATTTACAACAAACGGATGAAAGTATGAGGAGGTGACAGCAAATCCAAAAAGTGATTTCTTTGTATCGAAATATGAAAAATACTTCGATAACACTAAGGGAAGACCTCATTTGAACAAATCACAGCAGAGCAAAGAGAGCTTGGAGCCTCAAGGAAGTGAAAGATTAGATTAGATATTGTACTTGATTTAATAGTTTAGATCAAACTTGATATATGAATATTCATAAAAATCATAAAAATATCTTAATAGTAGAAATTAAAGATTTTTAAAATAAAACATAAAATAGATACTTCTATTTAAAATATGTGAAAATTTAATATAAAATACACTATTTTGGAATCATCAGTTCTTTTAAAATTTTACAAAAATCTTTTAAAAATAGTTTATTTTACCTTGCATGTGTTCTCAACGAACAACAACAGTTAAGTCCCCTAGTGCGTCCATCCTGCCTGTCATATAAAACAAAATAACAGTAAATATTAAAATATGTCTATGTGCTTTGCTGAGGAAATGATAACAAAAACAAGAAGCAACAACGGTAACTAGATCTATAGTCATAGAGAGTTTCAGACACATTCCAGCAAATACTTCTTATGCTATGTCTACAACCTTGGCCATCATTCTAGGTGGAAAGCATTATAAGATCTGATAGGAACCTTATATGCGACGGAGCAATCATGCCACCGAAGAGGCAAGGGGACCTCCAACCCGTGGAGAAGCTTCATCCCCTTGAAGGAAGAGAGTAAAGGTGATCGACAAGACCGCTTGCCATATCGAGAAGAGAAGAAGAGAAATAGCAAAAGAGACAAGTGGGAAAAATCCTCACCGTGGATACAAGACGAGGACCATCAGACACAAGATGGAGAAAGAAAGAACTCGTAACACTAGATATGTCTAGCTAACTACGCAACCTCCTCAAGTAAGGAGACCAGAGTCTTCATGAGCTGAGTCACTGATGTACCACCTCTCCTAACGGACGATGAAAGCACCTCGACTCTCCTCTGCAAAGTCTCTGCTAACGTCCTCTACAATGCTATACTGATTCGCTGCTGTACATAAGCGACATACCATCCTAAAGATAGGGTAGTCTCTCTAGAGTTCTCCATAATGCATACGTGCTTACTGTTGATATAGTCCCAAGCTCTAGTAGATCGACGGCTATCATTAGCCGGAGTGGTTAGGGTTGTTAGAGTTAGTTAGAGGGCTAACCCACCATTAGGGTTTCCCTTGTACTCACCTCCACTATATATACAGAGAGAGGCAAAGCCTCTCTCATCTCATTCCTATTTTACTTCCTTGTCTACTCGCTCTCTCTCTCTTCTTGGAGTGTCCTCGAAGTATCGATCTTTCTACATGGTATCAGAGCTGGTGAGAGCGTGTGTCCCTTGCTGATGAGCAAGATGGAGATTGGAGTACAGGAGAGAGCAGCCGGAGTTGTGCCTGATATCGAGCACTATCCTGCTGATGCGTTCGGGTGAGGCGAAATCGTTTCTTTTGCCACCAGAAACTTTGAACGCGATTTCGGAGGCCTAGACGATTTTTTCTCGCTGTTTTCTGTCGACCAGCCCTTTTAGGGCTGTCTTGTTCAGAAGGTGCGAATTGTGTACTGGGCCAAGTTTCAGTCGATTTGGAGATTTCCAGCGGTAGATTTTCAAACGGATCTTTTTCGACCAAAACGAAAGTTTTAGGACTTGAGTCCAAAACTAATCCTGTTTCGAATAAGGGTGGAAAATTTGAAAATTTGAAAATTTCTGAAAATTTCTGAAAATTTCAAGGGGTCGCACGCCCATGCTATTTGAAAATTTCTGAAAATTTCAAGGGGTCGCACGCCTATTTTCGACCTCATTTGGTCTAGTTTCGACCTTTCTTGGTGTGTTCTTTCGACGTTTCCGTCGTGTTTTGTACTCCTACAGTTCGCGCGCACAGGTGCGATAATCTGTTAACCTTCGCTGATCCAAACGTTGTCGCTGCAGGAGGAGTTCGCGGAGTCGCCTCGTCGTGACTTGTGACAACTCTTGATCGCGCGGTGAAGAGAGACGAGTTTCGTGCAGTTTCTGGGAGGTTTTCCGTGTACAGAACAGTGCAATTTCGACATTGCAGCTATGGCGGAGTCTGTGTCTTTGATAAACTCGACAAGAACAACTACCAAGTGTGGAAGTTCCGGATGAAGACTTTCCTGCAGGGACAAGATCTATGGGATCTTATCACTGAGGAGGAGAAAGCGCCTGTAGTGCCAATTTCTGATCCGAAATTCAAGGAGTGGAAGAAGCGCTCATATCAGGCTATTCACTACATCGCGCTGACAGTTTCAGCATCGATGATCGGTCACATCCAGGATTGTGATACGCCCAAGAAAGCTTGGGATGCACTCGCGCATCTGTTTCAATCCAGAACAGAGGCGCGGAAGCTGCAATTGCTGCAGCAGTTCAATACCGTGAAGAAGGGGTCGATGTGCATAAACGACTATGTGAACGGGGTCAAGCAGCTTGCGGATCAGCTATCTTCTGTCAAAGTCGAGATTGATCCCACTGTCTTGATCGGAGCCACATTGCTCGGACTGCCTGCAGAGTACAAACAGTTCATAACATCGATTTCGACCAGAGAACCTCTTCCGCGGTTTGATGAGCTTGTTCCTATGATGTTAGGAGAGGAGGTGCGCCTACTGGGGAGTTCTACTTCGACGAGTCAGCAAGAATCTGTCTATTTTGCAGGTTCTGGAGGATCTCGAGGTAGGGGTCGTGGCAAAGGTGCTGGACGTGGACGGGGTCGCGGACAGCAACAGCAATCGCAGCAGCAGCAGAACCAGCAGAACCAGCAGAACCAGCAACAGTCTGGTGGTTCCAACAACAATCAGAGAAGAGCGCCTGGTTCCTGCAACTACTGCAAGAAACAAGGCCACAATGCGAATCAGTGTACAAGAAGCAGAACGATCAGAGACAACACGACAACAATCCCCAACAAGGTATCAGCAACCAGCAAGGCTATGCAGTCACTGAGCATGTCTATTCGGAGCAATTGCTGATTACTACGCATCAGAGTTATGCGGCTTTCGAGCCACAGACTGACTGGGTGATCGACTCCGGCGCCACCAGTCATATGACTCCTCATCGGGAGTGATTTAGTTCACTCGAGCCTGTGGAGACTCCACAGTTTATGGTGACAGGAGATGACACCAAGCACAAGATCCAGCACAAGGGTAACATTCCACTTGACATTCCTACCTCAACGTTTATTGGTATACGGAATGTCTTACATGTACCTACATTGACTAGAAACCTGCTATCTGTAGGACAGTTGATAGAGCAGGGTCTGCAAGTGCGCTTCAATAAAGATGGATGCTTTATTGAAGATTCGAATGGCACTGTCATAGCTCGAGGTATCAAGAGTGGTAGGCTATTTAAACTAGATGCATCTGCGCCTAAGTTACAGGCTGCCATGTATGGACAGAGTGGTCCAGTAGTGTCTGATATTGACATCTGGCACAAGCGAATTGGGCACATGAACTTTCAGAGGCTGAAAAGCCTTCCGAGTTCTGGCCCAAAATTCGAATCCAGTGAGCCCACTGGAGTCTGTGCAGCATGTCAATTCGGCAAGCAAGCTAGACAGCCCTTTAAAGGATCAGGCAGTAGAGCGAACAAGCTTCTGGAGCTTGTTCACACTGATGTATGGACTGCTTCTCAGCCAAGTATGACCGATTTCCAGTACTTCGTGTCGTTCATTGATGATCATTCGCGTTATACTTGGATCTATTTGTTGAGAAACAAGTCCTCTGCCGAAGTACTGTCAGCATTCCAGACTTTCCGCAAGTTGGTGGAGAAACAGTCTGGAGCATCTATCCTCTGTTTGAGATCTGATGGAGGAGGCGAGTTTCTTTCTGGAGAGTTCGATGCATATCTGCGTGAGCATGGTATTCGACGCTAGAAGACCTGCAGTTACAGTCCGCAGCAGAACGGGGTTGCGGAGCGCAAGAATCGACACATAGCAGAAGCTGCTCGTGCGATGTTGAACGAGAAGACCATGCCTAGACCTTACTGGGCAGAAGCTGTTTCATGTGCGGTGTATCTGATGAACCGGACGCCTACAGCGGCAGTCCACAACAAGACACCGATGGAGGTCTTCACAGCCAGTAAGCCTGATTACTCTTTCCTTAAAGTTTTCGGATGTATCTGTTATGTGCATATACCTGATGAAAGACGTAAGAAACTAGATCCGAAAGCAGATAGATGTATCTTCCTTGGTTATGCTTTTGATACGAAAGGATATAGGTGCTACAATCCTTCGTCCAAGCAGTTCTATATCAGTAGAGATGTCGTGTTTGATGAGCTACAGTCTTGGTTTGCACCTGCACCTGTGATAGCCATCCCTGTACCTACTGTAGAACCAAGGAGTCAGTCCACTGTAGTATCTCAGAGTAGTACGTTGAGTGGAGGATCTGGAGAAGTCACTGATTCCAGATCAGAATCTGTTGCACATAGAGCTGTTGTTAACGCTGGAGTCCACGTAACACAGCCTAGTGGAACTAGTGTAGTTTCTACACAGGATGAGCGCGTGCTATTGCAGCGTATGTTTGACTCATCCAGATATGTGGATCTTCCACATCCCCTGGATACTTTGTCCCAGACCTTGGCATCTACGTCAGATCAGTTGCAAGGGGAGGTGACTAGTGCACCGATTACCTCTCGCAGATCTGAGCGGCCAAAACATCCAGTGAGTAGGTATATGCATGAAGGTTTTCTTGCTGCGCACCATGCATATATGGCCAATGTTCTTCAGGAACAGGAACCGAGTTCGCTTGAGGAGGCGATGCACAAGGCCCAATGGGTAAGTGCTATGGAAGCTGAACTTGCTGCGCTTCATCACCAACAGACTTGGGAGTTGGTAGACTTACCTCAGGGTAAGAAAGCGATTGGTTGCAGGTGGGTCTTCAAGGTCAAGCGCAACTCGGATGGTATCGTGTGTCGGTACAAGGCCAGATTGGTAGCTAAGGGCTACGCACAGCAACATGGAGTGGATTTTGAGGAGACCTTTGCTCCTGTTGCGAAGATGGTGACTATTCGAACAGCAGTTGCAGTTGCAACTCAGAAAGGTTGGAAGATGCACCAGATGGACTTCAAGAACGCCTTCCTCAATGGCGATCTTGAGGAGGAGGTCTACATGCAGCAACCTCCTGGTTATGAGGATCCTAAGTTCCCTTCTCGTGTATGTAAGTTACGGAAGGCTCTCTATGGTATGAAACAGGCACCAAGAGCATGGTATGCAAAGATCAGTTCTTACTTGCAGTCTCTTGGTTTCCACCTGTGTAGTTCAGACTCTACCTTGTATTCATTGAGAATACGAGACCGGATTGTTGTGATCACCATCTATGTTGATGACTTGATCATTACCGGTAAATTTGAGGAGCTTATTTCCCAGATCAAGGATCACTTGAAATCCGAGTTCGAGATGATGGACTTAGGAGAACTCAAGTACTTCCTTGCTGTGGAGTTCATTAGAGATGGGAAGGATGTTTGGCTTGTACAGCGACAGTATGCTCTCAGTATGCTTGAGAGATTTGGTATGCTTGATTGCAAACCCATTGCTACACCATTAGAGTAAGGGATAAAGCTAGGAGCAGAGGATGGTGAGTTGCTGGATGATCCACGCATGTACAGACAGATGGTTGGGAGTCTTATCTACTTGACCATCACCAGACCAGACTTAAGCTATGCTGTCGGTCTGATTAGTCAATTCATGCAGTCACCACGGAGACCACATTTTGAGGCTGTCAAGCGGATCCTCCGCTACGTGAAGTTCTCGATGCAGTACGGACTTCACTATCGATACGGTGGACCATTGTTGTTACATGGCTACACAGATGCTGATTGGGCAGGAAGTGCCGACAGGAGATCCACTTCAGGTTACGCTTTTGGACTTGGAAGCGCTGCTATAAGCTGGGCTTCTAAGAAGCAACCCACAGTTGCTTTGTCATCCACGGAAGCAGAGTATCGAGGAGCAACGAACGCAACATGCGAATCGATTTGGCTTCGATGTCTGCTATCTGATATTGGTGTGGAGTGTACAGATCCTGTTGTTGTATATACAGACAACATTAGCAGCATGAAGTTAGCGGTGAACTTTGACACTCAAAGAGAGGAAAACTATGAAGGTTTAGACCTCTAAACTTCCCCTACATGCAAATGAGGTACTACTGAACTCACAGACGAAGTTTCAACCTGAGATCAAATTCTGACACGGAGATATGAACAGAAAAGTTCTGAATAAGAGAATTATGGCAATTTCTGGTACCTAGACAGCTATTCAGACATAGAACAGATGATGGAACACTTACTTCGAGACATGCAACTTTTTTTATGTTTGAGCGAAAGATCCGTGACTATTCAGATAAGGATGCTTCTGTGAGATTTTTCCCTCTTGCGATTGAGACCCCGGATGTCTTCATCTGAAGTTTACTGACTTGTTGAGTTCGTAAGTGTAGAAAGATCGATACTTCGAGGACACTCCAAGAAGAGAGAGAGAGCGAGTAGACAAGGAAGTAAAATAAGAATGAGATGAGAGAGGCTTTGCCTCTCTCTGTATATATAGTGGAGGTGAGTACAAGGGAAACTCTAATGGTGGGTTAGCCCTCTAACTAACTCTAACAACCCTAACCACTCCGGCTAATGGTAGCCGTCGATCTACTAGAGCTTGGGACTATATCAACACTCCCCTTCAAGCTCATCTCTACATCCTGTACTCCTAGACAATGTCTGAAAGCATCAAATTTATCTCTAGGCAACGCCTTAGTGAAAATATCGGCAACCTGATCTCCTGTGCTCACATAACTGAGCTCAATCTCTCCTGCAAGGACCTTCTCTCTAATAAAGTGATAGTGCACCTCAATGTGCTTCGTCCTAGCATGGAAAACAGGATTACTAGCTAACTTCATGCTGCTAATGTTGTCTGTATATACAACAACAGAATCTGTACACTCCACATCAATATCAAATAGCAGACATCGAAGCCAAATCGATTCGCATGTTGCGTTCGTTGCTCCTCGGTACTCTACTTCCGTGGACGACAAAGCAACTGTGGGTTGCTTCTTAGAAGCCCAGCTTATAGCAGCGTTTCCAAGTCCAAAAGCGTAACCTGATGTGGATCTCCTGTCGGCACTTCCTGCCCAATCAGCATCTGTGTAACCATGTAACAACAATGATCCACCGTATCGATAGTGAAGTTCGTACTGCATCGAGAACTTCACGTAGCGGAGGATCCGCTTGACAACCTCAAAATGTGGTCTCCGTGGTGACTGCATGAATTGACTAATCAGACCGACAGCATAGCTCAAGTCTGGTCTGGTGATGGTCAAGTAGATAAGACTCCCAATCATATGTCTGTACATGCGTGGATCATCTAGCAACTCACCATCCTCTGCTCCTAGCTTTACCTCTTGCTCTAATGGTGTAGCAATGGGTTTGCAATCAAGCATACCAAATCTCTCAAGCATACTGGGAGCATACTGTCGCTGTATAAGCCAAACATCCTTCCCATCTCTAATGAACTCCACAGCAAGGAAGTACTTGAGTTCTCCTAAGTCCATCATCTCGAACTCAGATTTCAAGTGATCCTTGATCTGAGAAATAAGCTCCTCAAAGTTACCGGTGTCGCGCTACTTGGCGGCTACATGCTTGACTTCTATTCCGACGCTTGAGTTTATTAGTTCTAGAAGTTAGCTCATATTACTTCTAGTCCTTTAAGTATATGTTTGACACCTTTGCGTACGGTGTTAACACTATTTTGAGTCTTAGTAGGTTGATTACCATGTTGATAGGGCTTAAGCTCATGGGTTGTATTTGCGTGTCGTCCATGCACGCTTTCTAGCTGATTTAAGTTATTTTTTGGGGCTGCGTGTCATTTTAGGTAGTTTAAGTTTTACGCTGGCACTCTAGGGGGCTTGACATGGTAGCCTATGAGTGTAGATAAGTTACCAGGTAGTTTAAGGCACAAAAGGACAGTCAAGTAGAGCTATGAACTCCCATTGGTCCATTTTTGTCTTTCGTAAAACTCTAAGTTTAGAAACAGAGCTCTAGAGTGGAGTTCGAGCATTTGGTGAGGGGACTTCAAAATCTGAGAGCACAGGGAGATAGAGCTCATCATGCCAAGCACTTCCAGTGAAAGTTTCGATCGATTTGAGGCAATAAAGACGAAGTTATGACCAATTGAAGTTTGAATTGTGCTAGAATTGAATCACTTTTGTTGGATTCAGGGTTTTCAGTGTCACTCGCATCAGATTTGAGGAAATTGCTTCAAAACTTCGAGGTTGTGTTCTCTGCCAGCAGGGCTACGATTTCCCAAAAAGTTTCATATCGATTGAGCGACTGAGTAATTCAGGGCGGCCGCTGAAGCTGAGGGGGTCTGAAAAGCTCTTAATCTAGAGCAGCGACTTCAGAGGAGGAGATCTGGAGTTCTGTGTACATTCAGGAGTCCCAACTTCAGAGGGATGTTCAACATCCTGTAGACTTCAAATACTGTGAGAATATTTGAAATTCATCGAGCCAATCTTCTGTTCTAGGTTGAAATAGCCATCTGGGTACCAAAAATTGCTGCAATTTTCTTAATCAAAACTTTTCTGTCCACATCTCAGTGCTGGAATTTGATCTCAAGTTGAAACTTCGTGTGTGTGTCCAGTAGTACCTCATTTACATGTAGGGGAAGTTTAGAAGTCTAAACCTTCATAGTTTTCTTCTCCGTGAGTGTCAAAGTTCACCGCCTAAACCTATTACAGCTAGTTAGACCTAAATTTCACTTTTTGAGCATATTAGAGGATCCTACACAACTGTGTGAGTGTTTATGGCCCCTGTTGTGACCTGAAAGCCAACCTCTTGAGTAAACAACCACAGCCAGAAGCCCGGCGCTTTCCTAGGTAGACAGATCACACTCCGACATGTTCTCTTTTTGGTGAACTCGACGTGAAACACCTAGGGTGGGAGTTTTCTTGAGAGTGTTACAGGATCAGATATCATGGCCAACCAAGGATCATCAAGTGGAGGTGCTGCTGCTGCTCAGCAACCTGTTCAGTTGGATGCTGCTACGATGAAGATGTTCCAAGCTTTTTCCATGTTTATGCAGCAGCAGCAGAGCACAGAGAGGAAGGAGGTATTAGCAACCAAGGCGTTGCAATCTGTGGTGCATCAGATGGACCAGTTCAAGGGGACAGATATTTCCAAGTACGTGCGATACTATGCTAGGGAGATGGAGGTGAACAAGGTACTTGAAAAGGAGATGGTGGAGAACTTTGAACTTGCTGTTGTCCTTGAGATTCGTGGGCGTGTGAAGGAGCTCAAGCAGCAGCAAGGACAGAGTTGGGAGAGCTTTATGCGAGCTTTGAAGGAGGAGTACTACACTGAAGATTCAGAGAGGGTGACCAAGAGAACATTCTTGGAGTGGGTGGTGAAGCATAACAAAGGTTTGTCTGTAAATGAGTTGTTAAGGGAGTTTGATCGTCAGTATGCTCAGCTTTCTAGGACAGAGAAGCTTACACTAGAGGTGGAGAAGACCGAGCTTTTCCTACAAGCAGCGGACGTGACTATTCAGGAGAAGCTTGAGCTGTTGCTGGAAGACAAGAGTGAGGAGAGAGGATTGAAGACTGACTGGAAGGAGGTTGAAGAGGCTGTCTCTTTGCTGACCAAGAGACAGAGAAGAAGGGACAAGGTGGTGGTAAGTGACGCAGCACCTCTGATAATTCCTGTCAAGCAGTTGCCTACTAAGCCCACTTTGGTAATTGCTAGAGAGGAAGACTCACCGCTTGATGAGTTGATTAAGGGTATGAAGGAGCTTAAGCTAAAGCTCACTAGGTTAGAAGAGAAGGAGCAGAATGTACAGCGTGCTATGCAGAGACCTCAGACGAGAGAAGGCTTTGTTCATCGTTGTATATGGTGTGATAGCCTAGACCATGTAAGAAGAGATTGTGGGGAGTTTTCAGATGCATTGAGGAAGGATCTGATCTTCTTCAAAGATGGTAAGATCCATCTGAGAGAAACTGGGATGATGTTGGGAACCAACTTTGTCAAGGGTGGTATGAAAAGACTTGTGAATGAGATATCAGCATCACATGCTGTTTCTCTTGTGAATGCTGCTACCTGTGGAGTGAAAGTGGAGATGGAGAGAGAGAAAGGGTCTACTGGGTTATGGTCTAATGTAGTGCGATCCGTAGCTAGAACAGAGCTAGACAAGGATGTGCTACGAAGGGTTGGCAACTCAATTCGAGAAACTACAAGATGGAATGACCCTGTGGATACTATGTCAGTGCATGCTTATGTGGCAAGAAGTCAGCATGAAGCTGTACTAGAAGAAAAACGTAGGAGGGAGGATGCAGGTGAGGCTTCTACAGCTAAACGACCTGCTACAAGGAGTGAAAGGGTTAGACCAGAGACAAAGCAGGAGACAACACCTACTCGGGAGGAGACTATGGAGGATCTACCATCTACAACACCAAAGGAGAAGGAGAGAAGCAAGGAGAAGGGTAAGATGCATGCATACAAACTTCAGTCTGACATTGAGATTGCTACAGACTTGAAACAGGTGTTAGAATCGTATCTTGAATGGGAAGGTTGAGTTTACCTTGGGTGAGATTCTTGGGATTGCAGAGCGTGAGTTCCATGAGGTTATCATAGATATCATCAAGAGGAAACGTCAGACTTTGGATGAAGCAGCTACGCTTAACGCTCTAGGGACCAAACTGTCGGATGATGAGGAAGATGAGATTGCTGGTTACTGCTCACAAGTATCAGAGGGGAGATCTTATCAGCACGTGAGGTTTGAAGATGAGGTGGAAGCATCGCAGAAGAGCCATTATTCTCACAACCATTGGGCAAGAGCAACCACAGAGACCTTAGTGAAGCTGAGAGATCTAGAGGAACCTGTGGTGGCGTTGATTGATCATGGCTCAGAGATTAATTTGATGTCTAAGGAGCTGTACAAGCGTGGTGGGAGGTGGCCCATAGACACCGACCATGGATGGCTTATCCGTGCTGTCAACAATCAGAGGGGAGAACTCTATGGTGCTTGTCCCAACATCAAGGTAACTGTGGGTGACATCAGTGATGTTCAGAATTTCTTTGTGCAAGACATGTCAACCTATCCTATCATTCTAGGGCAACCTTACATTACTGTTGTTAGAATGGAGACACGAGTTATGGATGATGGTTCAGCCTATGCTAGGATACGTAGTAGAGACGGCAAAAGAGCTGTTCAGTTTTTGACCGTTGCTGCAGAACATGAGAGGAATCGTGATAGTTTGAGAGACCGTCCACTACCTAAGATTACTCAGGAGTTTAGAGAGTCTAGGGGTTTTGGCAGAGTATCATTGAAGAGCGAGACTTCAACAATACAGTAGAGAAAGGATTCTCGCCTGATCCAGTAGAGCAGGAAGCTTTATCCACTAGCTTCTTAGGATTGACATCATGTGGATCAGTGTGTTATAGGAAGGTTGAGAATCTGAAGAGGTTTGAGAGGCAACATGTGAAGTATGTACAGCAGTCTTTGTGGGATAGTGAAGAGTTAGCAAGAGATGAATACATATCTGGAGTGTTTGAAGAACAGTATTTGGTAGATATTATAGGAGAGTTGAAATCTATAGTAGAAAGTTCTATAGATGATGTAGATAGAGTGGTGAGAGTGAGCTCCAAGGAGCTTTATGATGTAATTGATAAGTTTATAGATCGACAAGAGGTGTATGTGGAGACCAAGTACAAGTCAGTGGCAAAGAAAGTCAAACCAGTGGCTTTGTCTTTACCACTCGATTACAATCAGAAGATGGAGCAAGCTGCACGAGAACTGACGCTCAGAGGACCGAGAAGAATTGAGCACCAGTTCACAGAAACAACACTGAAGGAGATGAGGATTGGAGGTGATGGATTTCTTACTGAGCAAAAGAAGAAGAGCTTCAGGGAGATGCTATCTAGGCATGGTAAGGCGTTTGCGTTTGAGTCACATGAAGTAAGATGTGTAGATCCAAGTGTAGTTGCAACTATGATAATCTTTACTATACCGCATGTGCCTTGGAATCTACGTCCTATCCCTGTACCTAGAGCTCATCTACCAAAGCTGATAGACTTGCTCAATGAGAGGATTAGGATGGGTATCTTGGAATCATCTATAGCTCCATACTCTAGTAGATGGTTTACTGTTCCGAAGAAGAGTGGAGCTTTGAGATTCATTCAAGATATGCAGCTAGTTAACAAGGTGACTATCAGGAATATGGGTATAGGACCTATTGTAGACGAGTTTGCAGAGGCTTTTGCTGATCGCGCTATCTATTCAATGGGAGACTTATATTCAGGATACGATCAGTTTCAATTATCCTCGGAGAGTAGAGACTTGACTACAATGAGGACACCTTTGGGATTACTAAGGATGTGCACCTTGCCGCAAGGTGCTACCAATTCTGTAGCACATATGATGAATGACATGAACAAAGTTTTGAGGGACTTCATTCCTGAAAAAACTATGCCATTCCTTGATGATGTGCTGATCAAAGGATGTGCTCAGGAGGAGAAGAATGAGGTAATGGATCAGAGGGGGTGCCATAAGTTTATTGCAGATCACATAACCGACTGTGATAAGATATTGAGTCGACTGGAGGAGGTTCATTTGACTTTATCAGGAGCAAAGTATGTATTTGGAGAACAAGAGGTGTTGATTTGTGGGGCACCTATGTGGATCTTATGGTCAGAAACCTTGTCCAAACAAGGTTGATGCCATTCGAAGAATGAAAGAGACGTGTGGATCGGTTACTGAGGTGAGAAGATTTCTAGGTGCATGTGTGTTTTATCATATATGGATTCCACACTTTGCACATGTAGTTGCTCAGGGAGGGGCAAAGCTTTCAGTGGCAAGAGGAGCAAAGCGAGTCTATGAAGAAGTTGAAGGATCTTTTGACTTCACCACCAACCCTACGGAAGGTAACATATGAGTTGGGCAGATCTGTTATCCTTACTGTTGATACTAGTCCTATTGGCATTGGATGGACTGTAGGACAAGATGACGAGGATGGAAATAGATATGTGGTACGTTTTGGAGCTAAGGTGTTCGCGACAGAGAGACTACCCTCAGGTCAAGAGAGAGCTATGGGGAGTAGTTACTGCAATGAAGAGTGACAAGGAATACTTGATAGGAGCACCTGTGGTTGTGGAGACAGATTGTTTACCTCTTTTGGGAATGATCACTAGCTGTACAACTCCAGATATTGCTATGTTGAGGTGGATAGCATCTATCAAGTCCTTGAACCCAGAGTTTAGACATATTGCAGGAAAAGACAATCCTGTAGCAGATATGTTATCAAGGGCTAGGTATTACGGTGAGAAGGAAATGATAGATGATCAGGAGGATGTGGGAACAGAGTTCTATTCTAGTGTTCTTGCTAGAAAGGACAGAAGTTGTTTTGCAGCTCCATTGGAGTTTATTTGAGGAAACTGTGTATGATGGCGAGTGGTTGGATCTTGGGCGCTATTTGAGTTCACTAGAAAGGCAAGAAGGCTAGTCTGATGCAGATTTCAAGAGGATCCGTAGAATAGCTTATGGTTACTTTTTACATGGAGGACATCTATGGAAGCGCCCTAAGCTACAAGGAGGTATACCGCAGCGGGTGGTATGTGACTTGGAATTGCAGCAGAAGTTGATCAAGGAGTTCCATGAGAGTTTATGGACCGGTGTCGGAGTGTGATCCGTCTACCTAGGAAAGCACCGGGCTTCTGGCTGTGGTTGTTTACTCAAGAGGTTGGCTTTCAGGTCACAACAGGAGCTATAAACACTCACACAGGAAGTGAAATTTAGGTCTCACTGGTAGTAATAAGCTTAAGCGGTGAACTTTGACACTCAAAGAGAGGAAAACTATGAAGGTTTAGACCTCTAAACTTCCCCTACATGCAACTGAGGTACTACTGAACTCACAGACGAAGTTTCAACCTGAGATCAAATTCTGACACGGAGATATGAACAGAAAAGTTCTGAATAAGAGAATTATGGCAATTTCTGGTACCTAGACAGCTATTTAGACATAGAACAGAGAATTGGCTCAATGAATTTCAAATCTTCTCACAGTATTTGAAGTCTACAGGATGCTGAACATCCCTGTGAAGTTGGGACTCCTGAATGTTTGTAGAACTCCAGATCTCCTTCTCTAAAGTCGCTGCTCTAGATTAAGAGCTTTTCAGACCCCCTCTGCTTCAGCGGCCGCCCTGAATTACTCAATTACTCAAATGATACGAAACTTTTTGGACAGTCGTAGCCCTCCTGACAGTGAACGCAACCACGAAGTTTTGAAGTGATTTCCTCAATTCTGCTGCAATTGGCACCGAAAACCCCAAAATCAACAAAAGTGACGCAGTTTTGGCACAATCCGAACTTCAATTGGGCATAACTCCTTGTTTATTGATCCAAATCGAGCAAAAATTTCACTGACAGTGCTTGGCACAACGAGCTCTCTCTTCCTGTGCTCTCAGATTTCGAAGATACCTCACCAATTGCTCGAACTCTCCTCTAGAGCTCTGTTTCTAAACTTAGAGTTTTACAAAAGACAAAAATGGACCAATGGGAGTTCATAGCTCCACTTGACTGTCCTTTTGTGCCTTAAACTACCTGGTAACTTATCTACACTCATAAGCTACCACGTCAAGCCCCCTAGAGTGCCAGCGTAAAACTTAAACTACCTAAAATGACACATAGCCCCGAAAAATAACTTAAATTAGCTAGAAAGCGTGCATGGGCGACAAGTAAGTACAACCCATGAGCTCAAACCCCTATCAGCATGGAAACCCTAAGTTATGTACATTGAACGTCATAGACTAGTAAGAAGTCACTTGCACAAGCGCACAAATGCTTGAACAAGATAACTAACATACTATCAGCCTACTAGGACTCAAAATAGTGCTAACACCGTATGCAAAGGTGTCAAACATATACATAAAAGACTAGAAGTAATATGAGCTAACTTCTAGAACTACCAAACCTAAGCGTCGGAGTAGAAGTCAAGCATGTAGCCGCCAAATGGTGCGACATCCACCCCCTCTGAACCTGCACATCGTCCGGTATGTGCCAGATCCAGATCAAGACTCTTCAGCTTCAGCTTCAAATTCATCTTCAACCTCCATTGAGTCTTCAGCTTCATCCTCAGTAAGCTCTGCAATGTTCTGGTCATCCCCTCTCCTTCTAAAGAGCTTGATTCTCTTCCCTGCGACTGGTATCTTGAGCACTGCACCATCTAACTCTCTCAAAGAGTATGTGGCATTACCATAAACTTCTAACACCACATAAGGTCCGAACCATCTCTTGGAAAACTTTCTGATAGCGCTATGCTGATTATCAAGACTACTATCATAGACTAACACCCAATCACCTTCCTTAACTGGTTTGGGTCGTAATCTATGCGTCCTATCAAATCTGCCTTTGTTTCTCTCTCTAGCAGTCTTTAACCTTTCCACAGCTTTGGCAACATCCTCAGGTCTTCGTTCTAACTGCTGGATCCTTAATGCAAGAAGATCCTCCGTACTTCTACCATCTTCCCACGGCAAAACATTCCAAGTAGGCACAACCTCCTCAATCGGCATCACAAGTTTTTGCCCTAGTATCAACTCTGCTGGCATGTAACCTGTAACGGTACTATGAGTTGTACGATCTGCCCACAAAGCAAATGGTAACAGTCTAGGCCATTCACGGATCTTACCCTTGCAAGCTTTTACCAAAGCTTTGATGATTGGCGGATGACCTCTTTCGCTCTTGCCATTCCCTTCAGGATTGTAAGCAGTGGTTAACGCCAACTTGATTCCCAATCGCTTGAAGAATTCAACTGCTTCTTGCGCATCCAGCTCACCCCTATCTGCAGTGATCTTTCCCACACACCCATACCTACAAATAACATCTTCAAGTAGAAAGCGGCAGACACTAGCAGTGGTCTTCGTCCTCAGAGCACGACCTTCAACTTGGTTAGATAGATCTTCTCTAGCCAAGACTAGATACCTCATTTGTCCAAGTCCAAATGGCATAGTTACCAAATCAACTACCCATTTGTAATGAATGGCTAAAGGATAAGTAGGATGCAATCCATCACGATGACGTACGTTGGAATACATCTGGCAGGGTATACAAGATGAAACAAACTGTACTACATCCTTATACATACCCTTCCACCAATACTTTTCCTTCATCTTGGCAAATGTAGCCCAAACTCCTCTATGACCAGCCCATAAACTCTCATGGAACTCCTTGATCAGCTTCTGCTGCGATTCTAGGTCACATACCACCCGCTGCGGTATACCTCCTTGTAGCTTAGGGCGCTTCCATAGATGTCCTCCATGTAAAAAGTAACCATAAGCTATCCTACGGATCCTCTTGAAATCTGCATCAGACCAGCCTTCTTGCCTTTCCAGTGAACTCAAATAGCGCCCAAGATCCAACCACTCGCCATCATACATAGTTTCTTCAAAAAACTCCAACGAGGCTACAAAATAGCTTCTATCTCTTCTAGCAAGAGCACTAGAATAGAACTCTGTTCCCACATCCTCCTGATCATCTATCATTTCTTTCTCATCGTAATACCTAGCTCTTGATAACATATCTGCCACAGGATTGTCCTTCCCTGCAATATGTCTTAACTCTGGGTTCAAGGACTTGATATATGCTATCCACCTCAACATAGCAATATCTGGAGTTGTACAGCTAGTGATCATTCCCAAGAGAGATAAACAATCTGTCTCCACAACCACAGGTGCTCCTATCAAGTATTCCTTATCACTCTTCATCGCAGTAACTACTCCCCATAGCTCTCTTTTGACCTGAGGGTAGTCTCTCTGCCGTGAACTTAATACCTTAGCACCAAAACGCACCACATATCTATTTCCATCCTCATCGTCTTGTCCTACAGCCCATCCAATGCCAATAGGACTAGTATCAACAGTAAGGATAACAGATCTGCCCAACTCATATGTTACCTTCCGTAGAGTTGGTGGTGAAGCTAAAAGATCCTTCAACTTCCTCATAGACTCGCTTTGCTCCTCTTGCCACTGAAATCTTTGCCCCTTCCTCAGCAGCTTGTACAACGGATCTGCTACATGTGCAAAGTGTGGAATCCATATATGATAAAACACACATGCACTTAGAAACCTTCTCACCTCGGTAACCGATCCACACGTCTCCTTCATTCTTCGAATGACGTCAACCTTGTTTGGACAAGGTTTCCGACCATAAGATCCACACAGATGTCCCACTATTAACACCTCTTGTACTCCAAACACAGACTTGGCTCCTGATAAAGTCAAATGAACCTCTTCTAGTCGACTCAGTATCTTATCACAATCAGCTATGTGATCTGCTACAAACTTACGGCACCCCCTCTGATCTTTTACCTCATTCTTCTCCTCCTCAGCACACCCTTTGATCGGCACATCATCAAGGAATGGCATAGTTTTTTCAGGAATGAAGTCCCTCAAAACTTTGTTCATGCCATTCATCATATGTGCTACCGAATTGGTAGCACCTTGCGGTAAGGTGCACATCCTTAGTAACCCTAAAGGTGTCCTCATTGTAGTCAAGTCTCTACTCTCAGAGGATAATTGAAACTGGTCATAACCTGAATATAAGTCTCCCATGGAATAGATAGCACGACCAGCAAAAGCCTCCGCAAACTCGTCTACAATAGGTCCTATACCCATATTCCTGATAGTTACCTTGTTAACTGGCTGCATATCTTGAATGAATCTCAAAGCTCCACTTTTCTTCGGAACAGTAAACCATCTGCTAGAATAGGGAGCTATAGATGGTTCCAAGATACCCATCCTAATCCTCTCATTGAGCAAGTCTATCAGCTTTGGCAGATGAGCTCTAGGCACAGGGATAGGACGTAGATTCCAAGGCACATGCGGTATAGTAAAGATTACCATAGGTGCAACTACACTTGGATCTACACATCCTACTTCATGTGACTCAAACGCAAACGCCTTACCATGCCTAGATAGCATCTCCTTGAAGCTCTTCTTCTCTTGCTCAGTAAGAAACCCATCACCTCCAATCTTCAGCTCCTTCAGTGTTGTTTCTGTGAACTGGTGCCCAATTCTTCTCGGTCCTCTGAGCGTCGGCTCTCGTGCAGCTTGCTCCATCTTCTGATTGTAACCGAGTGGTAAAGGCAAAGCCACTGGTTTGACTTTCTTTGCCACTGACTTGTACTTGGTCTCCACATACACCTCTTGTCGATCTATAAACTTATCAATTACATCATAAAGCTCCTTGGAGCTCACTCTCACCACTCTATCTACATCATCTATAGAACTTTCTTCTATAGATTTCAACTCCCCTATAGTATCTACCAAATACTGTTCTTCAAACACCCCAGATATGTATTCATCTCTTGCTAACTCTCCACTATCCCACAAAGACTACTGTACACACTTCACATGTTGCCTCTCAAACCTCTTCAGATTCTCAACCTTCCTATAACACACTGACCCACATGCCGTCAATCCTAAGAAGCCAGTGGATAAAGCCTCATGCTCTACTGGATCAGGCAAGAATCCTAGCTCTACTGTACCGTTGAAGTCTCGCTCTTCAATGGTACTCTGCCAAAACCCCTAGACTCTCTAAACTCCTGAGTAATCTTAGGTAGTGGACGGTCTCTCAAGCTATCACGATTCCTCTCATGTTCTGCAGCAACGGTCAAAAATTGAACAGCTCTTTTGCCATCTCTACTACGTATCCTAGCATAAGCTGAACCATCATCCATAACTCGTGTCTCCATTCTAACAGCAGTAATGTAAGGCTGCCCTAGAATGATAGGATAGGTTGACATGTCCTGCACAAAGAAATTCTGAACATCACTGATGTCACCCACAGTTACCTTGATGTTGGGGCAAGCACCATAGAGTTCTCCCCGCTGGTTGTTGGCAGCACGGATAAGCCATCCATGATCGGTGTCTATGGGCCATCTCCCACGCTTGTACAGCTCCTTAGACATCAGATTAATCTCTGAGCCGTGATCAATCAATGCCACCACAGGTTCCTCCAGGTCTCCCAACTTCATCAATGTCTCAGTGGTTGCTCTTGCCCAATGGTTATGAGAGTAATGGCTCTTCTGCGATGCTTCCACCTCATCTTCAAACCTCACGTGCTGATCTGATCTTCCCTCTGATACTTGAGAGCAGTAACCAGAAATCTCATCTTCCTCATCTTCCGACAGTTTGGTCCCTAGAGTGTTAAGCGTAGCTGCTTCACTCAAAATCTGACGTTTCCTCTTGATGATATCTATGATAACCTCATGGAACTCACGCTTTGCTATCCCAAGAATCTCACCCAAGGTAAACTCAACCTTCCCGTTCAAGATACGGTTCTCTAACACCTGCTTCAAGTCTGTAGCAATCTCAATGTCAGACTGAAGCTTGTATGCAGGCATCTTACCCTTCTCCTTGCTTCTCTCCTTCTCCTTTGGTGTTGTAGATGGTAGATCCTCCATAGTTTCCTCCCGAGTAGGTGTTGTCTCCTGCCTTGTCTCTGGTCTAGCCCTTTCACTCCTTGTAGCAGGTCGTTTGGCTGTAGAAGCCTCACCTGCATCCTCCCTCCTGCGTTTTTCTTCTAGTACAGCTTCATGCTGACTTCTTGCAACATAAGCATGCACTGACATAGTATCCACAGGATCATTCCATCCTGTAGCTTCTCTAATTGAGTTGCCAACCCTTCGTAGCACATCCTTGTCTAGCTCTGTTCTAGCTACGGACCGCACTACATCTGACCACAACCCAGTAGTCCCTTTCTCTCTCTCCATCTCCACTTTCACTCCACAGGTAGCAGCATTCACAAGAGAAACAGCATGTGATGCTGATATCTCATTCACAAGCCTCTTCATACCACCCTTGACAAAGTTGGTTCCCAACATCATCCCAGTCTCTCTCAGATGGATCTTACCATCTTTGAAGAAGATCAGATCCTTCCTCAATGCATCTGAAAACTCTCCACAATCTCTCCTTACATGATCTAGGCTATCACACCATATACAACGATGAACAAAGCCTTCTCTCATCTGAGGTCTCTGCATAGCAGGCTGTACATTCTGCTCCTTCTCTTCTAACCTAGTGAGCTTAAGCTTAAGCTCCTTCATACCCTTAATCAACTCATCAAGCGGTGAGTCTTCCTCTCTAGCAATTACCAAAGCAGGCTTAGTAGGCAACTGCTTGACAGGAATTATCAGAGGTGCTGCTTCACTTACCACCACCTTGTCCCTTCTTCTCTGTCTCTTGGCCAGCAAAGAAACAGCCTCTTCAACCTCCTTCCAGTCAGTCTTCAATCCTCTCTCCTCACTCTTGTCTTCCAGCAACAGCTCAAGCTTCTCCTGAATAGTCACGTCCGCTGCTTGTAGGAAAAGCTCGGTCTTCTCAACCTCTAGTGTAAGCTTCTCTGTCCTAGAAAGCTGAGCATATTGACGATCAAACTCCCTTAACAACTCATTTACAGACAAACCTTTGTTAGGCTTCACCACCCACTCCAAGAACGTTCTCTTGGTCACCCTCTCTGAATCTTCAGTGTAGTACTCCTCCTTCAAAGCTCGCATAAAACTCTCCCAACTCTGTCCTTGCTGCTGCTTGAGCTCCTTCACACGCCCACGAATCTCAGGGACAACAGCAAGCTCAAAGTTCTCCACCATCTCCTTCTCAGGTACCTTGTTCACCTCCATCTCCCTAGCATAGTATCGCACATACTTGGAAATATCTGTCCCCTTGAACTGGTCCATCTGATGCATCACAGATTGCAACGCCTTGGTTGCTAACACCTCCTTCCTCTCTGTGCTCTGCTGCTGTTGCATGAACATGGAAAAAGCCTGGAACATCTTCATCGTAGCAGCATCAAACTGAATAGGTTGCTGAGCAGCAGCAGCACCCCCACTTGATGATCCTTGGTTCGCCATGATATCTGATCTTGTAACACTCTCAAGAAAACTCCCACCCTAGGTGTTTCACGTCGAGTTCACCAAAAGAGAGTATGTCGGAGTGTGATCCGTCTACCTAGGAAAGCGCCGGGCTTCTGGCTGTGGTTGTTTACTCAAGAGGTTGGCTTTCAGGTCACAACAGGAGCTATAAACACTCACACAGGAATGTAGGATCCTCTGATATGCTCAAAAAGTGAAATTTAGGTCTCACTGATAGTAATAAGCTTAAGCGGTGAACTTTGACACTCAAAGAGAGGAAAACTATGAAGGTTTAGACCTCTAAACTTCCCCTACATGCAAATGAGGTACTACTGAACTCACAGACGAAGTTTCAACCTGAGATCAAATTCTGACACGGAGATATGAACAGAAAAGTTCTGAATAAGAGAATTATGGCAATTTCTGGTACCTAGACAGCTATTTAGACATAGAACAGAGAATTGGCTCAATGAATTTCAAATCTTCTCACAGTATTTGAAGTCTACAGGATGCTGAACATCCCTGTGAAGTTGGGACTCCTGAATGTTTGTAGAACTCCAGATCTCCTTCTCTAAAGTCGCTGCTCTAGATTAAGAGCTTTTCAGACCCCCTCTGCTTCAGCGGCCGCCCTGAATTACTCAATTACTCAAATGATACGAAACTTTTTGGACAGTCGTAGCCCTCCTGACAGTGAACGCAACCACGAAGTTTTGAAGTGATTTCCTCAATTCTGCTGCAATTGGCACCGAAAACCCCAAAATCAACAAAAGTGACGCAGTTTTGGCACAATCCGAACTTCAATTGGGCATAACTCCTTGTTTATTGATCCAAATCGAGCAAAAATTTCACTGACAGTGCTTGGCACAACGAGCTCTCTCTTCCTGTGCTCTCAGATTTCGAAGATACCTCACCAATTGCTCGAACTCTCCTCTAGAGCTCTGTTTCTAAACTTAGAGTTTTACAAAAGACAAAAATGGACCAATGGGAGTTCATAGCTCCACTTGACTGTCCTTTTGTGCCTTAAACTACCTGGTAACTTATCTACACTCATAAGCTACCACGTCAAGCCCCCTAGAGTGCCAGCGTAAAACTTAAACTACCTAAAATGACACATAGCCCCGAAAAATAACTTAAATTAGCTAGAAAGCGTGCATGGGCGACAAGTAAGTACAACCCATGAGCTCAAACCCCTATCAGCATGGAAACCCTAAGTTATGTACATTGAACGTCATAGACTAGTAAGAAGTCACTTGCACAAGCGCACAAATGCTTGAACAAGATAACTAACATACTATCAGCCTACTAGGACTCAAAATAGTGCTAACACCGTATGCAAAGGTGTCAAACATATACATAAAAGACTAGAAGTAATATGAGCTAACTTCTAGAACTACCAAACCTAAGCGTCGGAGTAGAAGTCAAGCATGTAGCCGCCAAATGGTGCGACACCGGTCATAGAGGAGTTTGGGCTACATTTGCCAAGATGAAGGAAACGTATTGGTGGAAGGGTATGTATAAGGATGTAGTACAGTTTGTTTCATCCTGTATACCTTGCTAGATGTATTCCAACGTACGTCATCGTGATGGATTGCATCCTACTTATCCTTTAGCTATTCATTACAAATGGGTAGTTGATATGGTAACTATGCCAATTGGACTTGGACAAATGAGGTATCTAGTCTTGGCTAGAGAAGATCTATCTAACCAAGTTGAAGGTCGTGCCTTGAGGACGAAGACCACTGCTAGTGTCTGCCGCTTTCTACTTGAAGATGTTATTTGTAGGTATGGGTGTGTGGGAAAGATCATTGCAGATAGGGGTGAGCTGGATTCACAGGAAGCAGTTGAGTTCTGCAAGCGATTGGGAATCAAGTTGGCGTTAACCACTGCTTACAATCCTGAAGGGAATGGCAAGAGCGAATGAGGTCATCCGCCAATCATCAAAGCTTTGGTAAAAGCTTGCAGGGGTAAGATCCGTGAATGGCCTAGATTGCTACCATTTGCTTTATGGGCAGATCGTACAACTCATAGTACCGTTACAGGTTACATGCCAACAGAGTTGATACTAGGACAAAAACTTGTGATGCTGATTGAGGAGATTATGCCTACTTGGAATGTTTTGCCATGGGAAGATGATAGAAGTACAGAGGATCTTCTTGCATTAAGGATCCAACAATTAGAACGAAGACCTGAGGATGTTGCTAAAGCTGTGGAAAGGTTAAAGGCTGCTAGAGAGAGAAACAAAGGCAGATTTGATAGAACGCATAGATTACGACCCAAACCAGTTAAGGAAGGTGATTGGGTGTTAGTCTATGATAGTAGTCTTGATAATCAGCATAGCGCTATCAGATAGTTTTCCAAGAGATGGTTCGGACCTTATGTGATGTTAGAAGTTTATGATAATGCCACATACTCTTTGAGAAAGTTAGATGGTGCAGTGCTCAAGATACCAGTCGCAGGGAAGAGAATCAAGCTCCTTAGAAGGAGAAGGGAGGACCAGAACATTGCAGAGTTTACTGAAGATGAAGGTGAAGACTCAATGGAGGTTGAAGATGAATTTGAAGCTGAAACAGAAGAGTCTTGATCTAGATCTGGCACATACCGGAGGATGTGCAGGTTCAAAGGGGGTGGATGTCGCGCTACTTGACGACTACATGCTTGACTTCTACTCCGACGCTTGAGTTTAGTAGTTCTAGAAGTTAGCTCATATTACTTCTAGTCCTTTATGTATATGTTTGACACCTTTGCATACGGTGTTAACACTATTTTGAGTCTTAGTAAGTTGATTACCATGTTGATAGGGCTTAAGCTCATGGGTTGTATTTGCGTGTCGCCCATGCACGCTTTCTAGCTGATTTAAGTTATTTTTCGGGGCTGCGTGTCTTTTTAGGTAGTTTAAGTTTTACATTGGCACTCTAGGGGGATTGACGTGATAGCCTATGAGTGTAGATAAGTTACCAGGTAGTTTAAGGCACAAAAGGACAGTCAATTGGAGCTATGAACTCCCATTGGTCCATTTTTATCTTTTGTAAAACTCTAAGTTTAGAAACAGAGCTCTAGAGTGGAGTTTGAGCATTTGGTGAGGAGACTTCAAAATCTGAGAGCACAGGGAGATAGAGCTCGTCATGCCAAGCACTTCTAGTGAAATTTCCGATCGATTTGAGGCAATAAAGACAAAGTTATGACCAATTGAAGTTCGAATTGTGCTAGAATTGAATCACTTTTGTTGGATTCAGGGTTTTCAGTGTCACTCGCATCAGATTTGAGGAAATTGCTTCAAAACTTCGAGGTTGTGTTCTCTGCCAGCAGGGCTACGATTTCCCAAAAAGTTTCATATCGATTGAGCGACTGAGTAATTCAGGGCGGCCGTTGAAGCTGAGGGGGTCTGAAAAGCTCTTAATCTAGAGCAGCGGCTTCAGAGGAGGAGATCTGGAGTTCTGTGTACATTCAGGAGTCCCAACTTCACAGGGATGTTCAACATCCTGTAGACTTCAAATACTGTGAGAATATTTGAAATTCACCGAGCCAATCTTCTGTTATAGGTTGAAATAGCCATCTGGGTACCAAAAATTGCTGCAATTTTCTTACTCAAAACTTTTCTGTCCACATCTCAGTGCTGGAATTTGATCTCAGGTTGAAACTTCGTGTGTGTGTCCAGTAGTACCTCATTTACATGTAGGGGAAGTTTAGAAGTCTAAACCTTCATAGTTTTCTTCTCTTTGTGTGTCAAAGTTCACCGCTTAAACCTATTACTGCTAGTTAGACCTAAATTTCGCTTTTTGAGCATATTAGAGGATCCTACACAACTGTGTGAGTGTTTATGGCCCCTATTGTGACTTGAAAGCCAACCTCTTGAGTAAACAACCACAGCCAGAAGCCCGGCGCTTTCCTAGGTAGACGGATCACACTCCGACACCGGTAATGATCAAGTCATCAACATAGATGGTGATCACAACAATCCGGTCTCGTATTCTCAATGAATACAAGGTAGAGTCTGAACTACAAAGATGGAAACCAAGAGACTGCAAGTAAGAATTGATCTTTGCATACCATGCTCTTGGTGCATGTTTCAGACCATAGAGAGTCTTCCGTAACTTACATACACGGGAAAGGAACATAGGATCCTCATAACCAGGAGGTTGCTGCATGTAGAGCTCCTCCTCAAGATCGCCGTTGAGGACGACGTTCTTGAAGTCCATCTGGTGCATCTTCCAACCTTTTCGAGTTGCAACTGCAACTGCTGTTCGAATAGTCACCATCATCGCAACAGGAGCAAAGGTCTCTTCAAAATCCACTCCATGTTGCTGTGCATAGCCCTTAGCTACCAATCTGGCCTTGTATCGACACATGATATCATCCGAGTTGCGCTTGACCTTGAAGACCCACCTGCAACCAATCGCTTTCTTACCCTGAGGTAAGTCTACCAACTCCCAAGTCTGTTGGTGATGAAGCGCAGCAAGTTCAGCTTCCATAGCACTTACCCATTGGACCTTGTGCATCGCCTCCTCAAGCGAACTCGCTTCATGTTCCTGAAGAACATTGGTCATATATGCATGGTGCGCAGCAAGAAAACCTTCATGCATATACTTACTCATTGGATGTTTTGTCCGGTCAGATCTGCGAGAGATAATCGGTGCACTAGTCACCTCCCCTTGCAACTGATCTGACGTAGACGCCAAGGTCTTAGACAAAGTATCCAGTGGATGTGGAAGATCCACATATCTGGATGAGTCAAACATACGCTGCAATAGCACGCGCTCATCTTGTGTAGAAACTACACTAGTTCCACTAGGCTGTGTTACGTGGACTCCAGCGTTAACAACAGCTCTATGTGCAACAGATTCTGATCGAGAATCAGTGACTTCTCCAGATCCTCCACTCAACGTACTACTCTGAGGTATTAAAGTGGACTGACTCCTTAGTTCTATAGTAGGTACAGGGATGGCTACAACAGGTGCAGGTGCAAACCAAGAATGTAGCTCATAAAAAACGACATCTCTACTGATATAGAACTGCTTGGACGAAGGATTGTAGCACCTATGTCCTTTCGTATCAGAAGTATAACCAAGGAAGATACATCTATCTGCTTTCGGATCTAGTTTCAAAACAGGATTTGTTTTAGGGTCAAGTCCTAAAACTTTTGTGTTGGTCAAAAAAGATCCGATTGAAAATCTGCCGCTGGAAACCTCCAAATCGACTGAAACTTGACCCAGTACACAATTCGCACCTTCTAAACAATACAGCCTTAATAGGGCTGGTCGACAAATTTCAGCGAGAAAAAATCGTCTAGGTCTTCAAAATCGCGTTCAAAGTTTCTAGTGACGAAAGAAACGGTTTCGTCTCACCCGAACGCATCAGCAGGATAGTGCTCGACATCAGACACAACTCCGGCTGCTCTCTCCTGTAATCCAATCTCCATCTTGCTCATTAGCAAGGGACACACGCTTTCACCAGCTCTGATACTATGTAGAAAGATCGATACTTCGAGGACACTCCAAGAAGAGAGAGAGCGAGTAGACAAGGAAGTAAAATAGGAATGAGATGAGAGAGGCTTTGCCTCTCTGTGTATATATAGTGGAGGTGAGTACAAGGGAAACTCTAATGGTGGGTTAGTCCTCTAACTAACTCTAACAATCCTAATCACTCCGGCTAATGGTAGTCGTCGATCTACTAGAGCTTGGGACTATATCAACAAGTGTCGCTTGATGAACATAGGAGTCAGTCATTGGATCCGCAATAACCACATCCGTCACCTATCCCACTCTCTCATGGCTGAAATATATATCTATCTTCCGTCGAGAAGGATCCATGGAGGAGGAGGGAATGAGACCTCTAACCTCCTTTCTCACATGAAGACTCGCCTCTCTCATGAAAGAAAATGTCTCAAATGATGTCATGCTTGGCAATGATGTCCCTTCCATGTGTACATCAAGAGAGATGCCGTCCTGTAACAGATATAGCCTGACCACAACTACACCTCGAGATACATGCGATCAGAGGATGAGGGAGACCCAATCAAAGACGCATCGCACCTTCAGCTCAATCGAGAGAAAGAAGGCTTAGCAGAAAGCCAAGTACCCGCACCCAGAAAGCAAGAACGAAAACGAGCAATAATATGATCTGAAAGTCCATCTTACTAGAGACGAGCAAAGACTAGATGCAAATAGAAACAATAGCAAAGTGTCCTCTAGAGCGAAGGCATCTCATCTCTACATTAACATAATGATATATGTATGGAGAATGACTCATCTTTTATATGCAAAACAAACTCTCAGTAATAGTAGAATATGATGTACATGAAAATGTAGTGCTAAAGATGGTGCGACTAGAGTCCAACTACTCAAGAAAGCCAAAGGGGCAGAGACTCTAGAGGCTAGGAGGTCTACTCCATCATACCTACAAGGTCAAATAACCTGCTCCTCGGTCAACTCTCCTTTTGGACAAAGAAAAGCTCCTCGTCCCAAAATATCTTATTGTTGATTCTACATATAGATGTGGAGAATGCATTCGACTGCATTTGGAGAGACGTAATTTTCTCAGATTTGTTGGATGCGGGTCCTTCACTTTTTCAACTCATATGGTTTATTCGGATATTTTATGATCCTACTACCCCTTTGTATTATTTTCACGGTTCTTCAATACAAGGTGTGGAGTTCATATGATCCGAGACATGTACTAGACAAGACGATCCTCAAGGCTCATTTTTGAGTCTTGCAAAAGATGACGGCTCTCCATCCAAGATGTCTTATTCCTTCTTTACAAGATGATATTCATATTGTGGGACCTACTTCTTTGATAGGATAGGTTTTTGAGGATTCGAGAGGAGCTTTTGACCAATGGTTTGTCAGTTAAGTTGACCAAGTGTCGGACTTGACCTTTTTTTGGTTTGGATTCTTCTTTCATCATTTTGGAGGGCCTTCTCACTCCTCATGATGGTGTTAGATCTTGGGCACTTCTTTTGATTCACTCGAGTTTGTATCTTTCTTCTTAGAGGAGCATCTATTGGAGCACGGTCTTTTGACTCCTCTCTTATCTCAACTTGAGGACTCTCATATTACATTTTTCATTTTATCTTCTTGCTTTGCTAGGAGATCATCATTACTGCAAAGATGTGTGACACCTACTCCTACTTTCCTCGACAATTTGAAGTGATTTGATCAGGGTTTGTTTACAAATTTTACGGGGTGGGTGTCAGAGGAGACATTGAGATTGTGGTGTATGCGCTTTGTGCGTCCATGGAGCTTCAGCTCATACTTTCGAAGATATCAAACGCTCTCAAATTCCTCTACTTTTATGTTGACTGCCGAGCTTGGAGAGGGGGCCTCTGCCACTAACATTGCTTGTAGCTTTGCTAGCAGCTCCTCGTCCGTAGAAGCAGCTGTTGGTGAGGAAGTAAAGAAAAGATTAGCTATAACTCGTCAAAAGCAGAAGAGATAAGTTGGTGGTCCGTCCTCGGCTCCCGTCTTTATGGTCGATAGTGTCTCCACAGTCTGAGGAGGGCATGTAACCTGAAACGGTGGTGCTCCTCAGTCCGCTAATGGTCGAGGTATCGACAAAAAAAAGCCGTAAACTTTTTTCCTCTGCACTGAGATATAATCATTATGAAAAAGGAGATGGGAGTAGATAAAACACAGTTGTCCGACTATTAGAAAAGACGATGGCAATCGGTCAACATAGTATCCAACAAGGGTGGAGGAGAACGCGTTAAGTGATAGCTTGCATGCTATAAGAAATGAATCTAATGTAAAACCAAAAGTAAAATTGTGAGCTGCATCAAACAACAAGAATTGAGAATCACACATCTAGAGCCGAACATGCGCTTGTAGAACCAGTCTAGAAGATCACAACAATATGAGAGAGAGAGAAAAGATGCTTGAACCCCAGAGCGTATAACAAGGAGACCGTAGTGTCGATGATAAAATCCGAAGAGTTAAGCCAAGTTGCTCACTGCGTCGTAAATCATAGAGTTTCTATCTCCGCAAAGCAATCGTAGATCAAATGTATCTATCTTTTGAGAATTCTATTTATGCATTGGATAGATTATTTTTATTTATAAATGAGATGAGGAATACAAAGAGTCATAAACTATCTCGCTTCCATTCAGTCCATATCCATTGATAATATGTATGCAAAGTGTACATATGCAGAAGGAAAAAAGACGAAAGCATGAAGAGAAAAGAAAAATATAGTGGTGCAATTAGATTGGACAGGGCAGTGATATCTTATCAAACTTTTGGACTATATTAATCAATGTTAGATTTATGTTTGATTATGAATTATGAAATTTTAAGTATATAATATCAAATGATAAGTTTAAAGTAACCTCAAAATGAATTCGAACATGTATAAATATTATGTGTTATATATAACATGCATACCAGAATTGCTGGAAGAAACCTATGAGCAATATAAGAGACCGTGCTCCAAGAACCATAAGACTGCGTTCTTGTCTCATATAAACTTACAAACATTATACAAGATTTTCTTCCCATTTTATACGTTTGTCTTTTTCCTTCTGTATGCCTAAAGTGCACTTTGCATACATATTTTCACTCAATCTAGAGAAGATGAATTACACAAACATTTGATTATAATTTCTTCTTCTCTCGATTGCTGCTGAAGGTCCTTCTTTTCCATTTTTCCATTTTGTCTTTATATTACAGCGAAGCAGCAAGACAATAAAGTTAGAGGGTGTTTCAGTTCAACTATACATGAAGAGAGTCTTTATCTCATTGCAGTGACAGAAATGCTCGTTGTGATCGAGAACCTGAGTTTTCTTGTCAACCCCTGCACCTAAACCTCTAATCTTAGTATCAGTGAAGAGAAATCCTCATTGTCAATCGAACACAAGATCACACCTATCTTGATGTTCGTGATATAACTCACTCCATTATAGGCGGTTTTCCTTGCGAGGACTCTGCAATAAATGCTAGCAAGCATTAGCTTGTTGGCAGCCACATCTGCCACCCTTGCAGTCTTGCATTACATTTCACGTAATTGAAGGGCCTCCTAAGAGTCATCACGTCCCGGAGGAATGAGATTTGCTTTATAAAATTGTCCTAAGACGGTCTTTAGTTTAGGGTCATTTTCCTATCACGTCCATTTATCACAAAACTTCATGCTACTATATAGACAAGTTAAATTTCAAATTTTATGTTAAATTTTCATGAATTCTAAGTTTTAATATGCGAGAATTTCTCCCTATTTTCATAAGAAATGGTAGCATTTCAGTTTAACTTCCTCTGTTTTGGGAAGAAATGCAAAGGTGAAAAAGAAATCTGCAAGGCTGTCATCCGTCCGTCGCGGGAGCGAGAAGAGACTCAACCTCACCCAAGAAGGAAGCAGTTTGCCTGGAAGTAGATTCACCAAGTATATATATACTCACTTGAGTCTCAGTTCTCTTCATGTATCACAATATCTTCATATTTCTAGATATGAATATTTTATCTCAGAACGAATCAGATGTTGTCTTGGAGTGCTCTTAGTGTGTTTTGATATTTAGACTACCCCTCTAAGTTTGTCAATAATATTCTGAGTTTTAGACTACCCCTCTAAGTTTATGAATAATAGTTATTATTTACTTTTCTAATTCTGTGTTAAATAATTTCTCCTCTGCTTTGATTCTTAGAAGTTTGCTTTCTAGATCTGTATTAAATAATCTCCTCTGCTTTGGATTCAATATCTTATGTTTCTGTGTGTAGAGAACTGGGTAGTTTTGGGTTTTGAACTCGTGACGTCTTGCATCTTAACATCAACACTAGTCACTGTAGTAAATGTAACATGTGTAATTATCTCATGTGCATCTGTATGTGATCTTCACGTGACAACTGTATCAGAACAATGTTTATTGACGAACGGAACTCACAGGAACGGATAACATCATTGTCTAGAACAATTAACAATATACGTACCATACGTCTAGATCATCTTTATATCATCGTCATTTTTATAGAATGCTTAATGAGGTGATGAAGCAATGAAAAAACTAAAATTTTATTGAGGATAATCCGCTTGTCCTCTTTTTTCTGTGGGACAAAAGTTCACTTTGGATGTATATTGCCAGCTTTCTTCTTCCTCAGTCCTCAACCGGTTGTCCTCTCGATAACAACTGTGATAACGTCTCAACTGTGAATATCTAAGTACACAATCGATGGTTCCAAAAACACGGACAGAAAGAAAAATTTTTCTTCCTCAGCCTCCAACCAGCATGAACCGCACCCGCGTGCGTAAACTGCGATGTGTAACCATCTCTATAACTAGGACCAAAAGCAGGCGACTGCCGGTAAGGGGACAGAGGAAGACATTTTCTAACTTCGGGGGCTAAGGAAGATCGAAAGTCTATTTCGGGGACTGAGGAAGAAGAAAGCTGTGTATATTGCCTATGAAGTATGGAAATAAACTTCGGAGACCTTTGTTCTCTTTCTGTTGACAAAGAAAATATAAATATTATACTATGTTAATATGTGTTAATATTAATAGTTAACAAACTAAGACTTGCGGCAGATACTCACTTAACCATAAGCACAGCGCAACTGAGTGCACATATCTACTCCTCAAGTTTAGACAACTTTCGCTAGCGCTGGATCTGTAGATTTCGAACTGACAACGAGAAAAACGCGAGCATCTGATATGACAAATTAAAGATGTCATCCATATATTTCAATCCTATGCTTCGGTGTAACGTACGTCGAGAGTAAAGAGGCCTATGAAACTATGAATTTTACTTCTCGAGGTTAGAGAAGTACTTCGCTAGAGCTGGATCAGCAGATTTCGGATTGCAATGACGAGGAACACGCAAGCATCTCATATGACAAAACTGTCATCCATCCTTTGCTTCGGTTGTAGCGTACGTCCAGTACAGTACAGTGGCCTAGCTAACTGTTAGTATAAGGCGCTGACTGATTGACGCGTGACGCTTAGCGAGCGTCAAAAAGACCATGTTTAGCATTTGACAGATGCTAAACATGGTCATTTTGACATGGCTAAAGCGGAAATATTCCTCGCTATGTGCGAACTTCGGTGTAGTTTTCCTCCTCTTTATTAAACGCGGAAGCCCAGTTGGCAAGTTGAACGCAGTTTACCACACAGACAACATGTCGCGTCAAACGCGGTTGCTGCTGCGAACGAGGCGAAGGCTGCTAGCCGATATGATCATTGGGTCTCTGCACATTGAGCAGCTTAACAACTTGAACAAGCTTGACCGAACGGAAAGTGCCCACCACGTAAAATGATAATCTTTCTCTTGTTTATCGTGCAGTTTATGTTCTCTGTCCACTGTGTCCGAATTTATCTCAGTTTTTCAGGAATGAGCGTGCGAGGTATAACGCCAAAACACTGTACCGTGTTTTGGCGTTATACCTCGCACACACACAATGTTTGTTAGCTAAAATAAGAAAAGTTAAGATTGGATACCTCCACCCTAAAGTTATTCTTATCAAGATTCGAACTTCTGAACAAACACTTCACAGTGAGAAAAAACTGTTATTACCCAACCAAACTAACACAACCCTGATAAGCTTGTTAACGGCATAGTGTGTAGAGACCACATAGACTCAGCCTTGTTCGACGCCCCATGGGGATGGGGCTACTGCTTGTGGGCTGTAAAGCACCATTTGAGTGACTGGCAAGAGTTAGATTCCACCTGCATAGAATCACCAGGAATCAGTTGCATATGTTTACGAGTAAGGACAGGGCACCGTCTTGTGAAATCTACGTACAGTCAACTGGTCCAGGAGAGGATAGATATTTTTACCTTTTGACTTCGTCTCGCCAAAACTCCGGATCCTGAGAACCGAAAATCAGACTTCGTCTGGGTTAAACCTTCCGGATCGACGACACTGTCATCTGAATATCGTCCACAGGGTTGACCTTACCACTGTGTATAAAAGCACTTCGAAACTGGGACATATCCAGTGTCCACAAGCTTCCACAGTTGAGTATCGGAGAGGAGATTTTCATTATCGAGACATGGAAATGTAAGACTGATATTGCCATGCGACGTGTGTGAAATCTCTTTAGAAAGAAATTTCAATCGGTGGACACTGGCTGATAGAGGTCCATGCTCCGGATTTTAGAGCACGCGACTCGAGCATCTTTCTTCGTCAGAAAGTTAAACTGAAGTCCGTCCATGCACATCCACGAAGCTTCAACGGAGGTGAGGGTGCCAAGCTGAGATCTCGAGCGTGGTCACCACCTCAGAACGCAAAAAGCTTCAATCCATCACTGAAGAACATCGGAAATCATCGTCAACGATTTCGAGACTTCGTACAACGCAAAGTTTCAGCTTCTAATATTACAAGTACAATTCAAGCTACAAGATAGCTATGGCCAGGAAATCTATCGAGGCATGTACTTGGCAGGTTGTTCTGGTGTTCGGATTGTTGCAGTTTCTCTCATTCATTCAGGCTCAGGATGTTCATTCGCAATGCGGAAACCTGACTGCATCACCTCCTCTGGCAACATTTATTCAACCACTGTTTATACCTGAGAGTATCGATGTTTGCAACTCTGTTCCTCTAACTCTGGGCGCATACAAGATCTCGCAGGTACGTAGCTGTCTACTGCTCGTATACCAAGTGTTATTATTATCTATTTGCACGCATGAGTTTGTAGTTTTCAACTACGATGAGAATTTCCAGACCATTTAGTCTGAGTCCATGTTTGTTGTGCTGAACTAGTACGAGAAACTGTCGAAGTGCTGAGTACGTGAGTAAATATGTAACTACGACCGTGGTGATTGTGAGGCAGCAATTACGTAGTAGTTGAGTAACTGCAATGCGAGACTTACGACTTACGATCACTTACGACGGTAATCAATTTCCTGATATGAACTGCTTTTTGTACTTTTTTGACGTGCAGAATGTACATCCGGACCTCCCGAACACAACGTTCTACAGCTTCGGCAGGAGTCAAGAGACAGCCACCTTCCCGGGACCGACTCTGGAGGCGAAGGCTCACGTGCCGTCGTTCGTGAACTTCGAAAATCACATCACAGATCCGGAGCACATGTTCACGGTGGACAGGAACATTCACTGGGCTAACCCACCAAACGGAGGAGTTCCAATCTCCGTTCATCTGCACGGGCAAGACACCGAGAGCAAGTATGATGGGCATCCAGAGGCTTGGTTCACAGCTGCTGGTGACAGAGGGCCAACCTTCGTCACGGTGAACAATACATATCCCAACGAGCAGCCGTCAAGTCTTCTGTGGTACCATGATCACACAATCGGAATGACTCGCCTCAACGTGGCAGCAGGCCTAGTAGGGCTGTACGTCTTACGAGATTTACAGAATGAGTCCCCATTTCTGCCCCAAGGAAAGTACGAGATCCCTCTGGTGATCCAAGATAAGCAGTTCTTCCCCAACGGTTCCATCAACTTCCCGGACATAGGTTTCTTCCCGACGGCACTGCCGAATTGGTGCAATGATTATCTTGGTGATGTAGTTCTGGTCAATGGCAAAGCATGGCCTTACCTCAACGTCCTGCCCAAGGTTTACCGCTTTCGTATCTTGAACGCAGCGAATGCTCGATTTTTCAAGCTTGTCTTCAGCGACAGCAGGGTGAAGTTTGTTCAGATTGGCACGGATGGTGGCTTCCTCTGGCAACCCATCACGCTACAAGATCTTACGATTGGTCCAGGTTACCGAGTGGATGTTATCGTGGATTTCAGATATGTACCAGTCGGGACCAGCCTGTATCTAAACAACGCAGGCATATATCTTGACGTTAACCCTATGCCTGAGACCGTAAAAAACGTCATGAAGTTCAACATCGTCAGGAGAATCAAAGGAATGCCTCCCCAGAAGAAGGTTGTGGTACCCTCATCATTTTATCCGACTCCGAATGCCAATGAGATGGCAGCCGGTGCTTTGTACCGTAATGTGACTTTGACCTCCAGTTTTAATCCTGAAGCCGCCACTGTGCTTCCGTCCGATGTTTCGCTCTTGCTCAATAACCATCACTGGTCGGAGCCAGCAACTGAAACCCCAAATCTGTACACAACTGAGGTTTGGGACATCACTCACGTCGTCCGCACTGGAGTGCACCCCATCCACATTCATCTTGTGAACTTCCTCATGATCCATAAGCAGCAGTTCGACATTGCTAGATTCAAAGCTGACAACTGTACACTTGAGCTACCATACCCAGATGCCAGAAGCTGCTTCACTGGCGGCGCAGTGCCTCCGTCTCCGACCGAGATTGGGTGGAAGGACACCATTGTAGTCGAGGCTGGCACCATAGTCAGACTGCTGGTTCCATTCTTCCCCAGAGATGGTGGTCAATATTCTTTCGATCCGACGACGTTCCCTGGTTATGTCTGGCATTGCCACAATCTCGATCACGAGGACAATGACATGATGAGGCCGCTTCTGATTCAGCCACCTCTCAGTGCTTGATGGAAACCAGATCGAGTACTAACTTCGATGGGATCAAGAACCAATCCGCTGCGGGGCATCAAGTTACCGGGGGGCGAGTAGACACGAGGCTCCGCTGAGCTCAAAGAACGAACTTCTGCGGTCAGTATTCTTTCGATACCGACGACGTTCCGTGTTTATGTCTGGCACTGTCACAATCTTGATAGCAAGCGTCCGACGACAATCGCATGATGAGACCGCTTTGACCCAGCCACCTCCACTGCTTGATGGAAACCCGGCCCGGTCGAGAAGTAACGTCGATGGGGACCAGCTGCAAGAACCAATTCTGTGCGATGCATCGAGTTCCTCCGGGGAAGAGAAAGACACGGACGGAGCCCACAAGATGAGCCGATTATCTTGATAGGAAAATTCTCATTTGAATGACAGGGAATCTCGCCATTCAAATGCGAATTTTCCGCAGTTTCTGCGCGGCGAGCGGGCAGTGATCGATTAGAGTAGACAGGTTTGAGTCTAGTCAGCGTAACATGTGTAGATGGCGCGACGACCTTGACGCGCCTGATACACGGGAGACCACCTTCTCCATTCTTCTATTTTAGGTGATATCATTTATGTATAAAAAGATTCTTTCCCGACATCGGGACGTACCCGCGAGACTAAACTGAACATTTTCGTGGATATGATACTCAAGTTGCCGTGTAAACTTCCCGGTCGATTATCGGACTCTAACTACGATGAGATGATTAGTCCGGGGTATTTACTCGGGTCCGAGATATATAATCACTCTGACCCGCCCTTCAGCTATTCGAGACATAGAAATTTTAGCACATATTTTGAAATGATACATGCTATTAAAAGTGTAAAGTTAAAATAGATTATAATCAGTTATTTTGCTTAGAATCACGGGTTGTTGAGAGCCACCTTTATGAGATGATAGTGTTTTTTTTTCATAAAACTTTTTATTTTTTGAAACTTAGAATTCTTAATTTAAATAGTAAATTTCTCTATCGCAAAAAGTCTACAGATACTTGGCTGAAGTCATAATCCTTTTTTTGCAAGTAAAACTTTATAGAAAAAAATTATAACTATGACACCCTCTATTATACCTATTGGCTTTGCTGGACTCTCCGAAATGAGCACTCGTTCATGTATATTCAAAAAGGAAATATTCACAGAGAGTTTAATTTATTAACTAGTCCTTTCATCCGGAAGAGTTAAGTAATGAATTAATCTGTTGATTATTTGATTATTTGAGCTGAACAGGCTGAGGGACTATATTCTCCAATGCGTGTCTGGACCCTCTACACTTATGGCTTAAGGTTGTAATCGCACTGCGCTTTTTGGTCTTAATTTTTTTTTCCCAAATGCTCAGAACTTTAGGTTCGGTAATAAGATCTTCGTGTTTTTTTGTTTTCGCGGCTTCAACTGGCCCTTTTCATGGTTTAAAGAATAATCTTGGAGAACCCATCCATTATATTTTACTTAAGAGCTGCTTAGCACTCACACGCTTAAACTACTCTTGCGAGTCCACTGACATGCGGCAGTGGTCATATAGAATCCTCCATGGCACTTTATCGCTTAGATTACGCTTTGGGTACAGTTCTGGAGCCGGATGTACATAGTGCGTTGCGGTGATGGTGACCCTAAACATATCTCATCTAAACAAACTCCAAAAAGCGGCACACATGAACCAGCTACCGAGAAGATCATTTTTGCAAAAAACTTGAAAGAACAAAAAAAAAAAGCTATGTGAGATTATGGTCTAAGTCTGGCTCTTCCACAACTGATACTCCAACTAACCCTTAATAATTACATAAATATTTAATTATTTTATCTCTTTAAAATATAATTATTATCTAATACATATCTTTCCTATATCATTATCATTAAGAGAAGAAAAATTCCCCATATGTTAATCGAGCATGCATATTCGCTTGACACAAAGAACTGGTTGGTAGAAACCACGCACAGTATACCCTAACGTAGTGACGTACTGCAGATCGGCTTACCACGTACAGCTCCGCCATCGATAATGGTGTTGAAACTTGGTTACCGTAGTGAAGAGAACTGAATACAAAACTAATTTGATCTATTTTTGTAGAGGAAATGCTACAAGTGACACCATCTTGCAGCTGGGAATTTAATTCACATCTGGAATATATTCAAAATTCGTTATATAAGTAGTCTCCCCTAAAGGAACGAGTTGGCGGATATGATGGAATTGGTAGACATGCCAGGTAACCTGTATACTGATCTGATGATGATAAACTTTTCATTTAATATGTTCACTAAAAGAGCAAAAGTTCCTCGGAAGTTCACTAAGCATGCATATTATTCACTTTCTCCATGGAGAAGAAAGCATGCTATTAATTTATTACCTAACCCTTATGATGAAAAAAGTTAAATAATAAATTACTATAGACAAAAAGTTATGTTTATTCTGTTTTGGGCTCCGGTCTTGTAGTCCTGGAAGAGCGTCTTCGTGTGCTTACGGGTTAAGTGAGGATCTGCCGCAAGTCTTAGTTTGTTAACTTTTAATATTAACTTAGTGTAATATTTATATAATATATATATTATTTTCTTTGTTAACAGAAAAAAGAAAAAGGTCTCCGAAGCTTATTTCCATACTTCATAGGCAAACTGCTTCCTTCTCGGGTGGGGTTGTGTCTCTTCTCGCTCCCGCGACGGACGGATGACTGCAAGGCTGTCATCCGTCCGTCGTCACCTTTGCATTTCTTCCCAAAACAGAGGAAGTTAAACTGAAATGCTACCATTTCTTATGAAAATAGGGAGAAAGGGAAACAAGGGTGGCTGCCAACAAGCTAATACTTGCTGGCGTTTATTGCAGAATCCTCGCAAGGAAAACAGCCTATAATGGTGTGAGCTATATCACAAGCATCGAGATAGGTGTGATCCTGTGTTCGATTGACAATGAAGACTTCTCTTCACTGATTACTAAAATTAGAGGTTTAGGTGCAGGGGTTGACACGAAAACTCACGTTCTCGATCACAACGAGCATTTCTGTCAGTGCAATGAGATAAAGACTCTCTTCATGTATAGGTGAACTGAAACGCCCTCTAACTTTATTGTCTTGCTGCTTCGCTGTAATGTAAAGACAGTACAGTATATAAAGACAGTAAAAGAAGGACCTTCAGCAGCAATTGAGAGAAGAAGAAATTCTAATCAAATGTCATCTTCTCTAGATTGAGTGAAAATATGTGTGCAAAAGTGTACTTTGGGCATACAGAAGGAAGAGGACAAACGTATAAAACGGGAGAAAATCTTGTATAATGATTAGCTATGATAGGGGTTAATGTTAACATAGAAAAAATCTTTTCATTTGTCTAACATTATTTACAAGTGCAGAGAAAAAATAGTTTGTCATGAGTATTCTCGTGAGGCAATAAGAAGGTACTAACTATGAATATAAATTTTTAACTATTTTAATCTTGGCAATATGGATCTGTAAATAAAATATTGTTTGCTCAAGAAGGAGACAATATTGTGAAGACACCACGTACTATAAACATATACAATCAAAAGTTTTGGATATTTTTTCTCGTTTGACAAACGTTTTTCAATCCAATTACTTAAAAATAAAAATTATGTTAATTGTATTCTCGTAGTGACAACAGCTTCAGTTTCGAGATAGTTTGGTTTCAGTTCGAATCCTGAATCACTCTGTATGACGAGAAGTTAGAATAACCCTCTAGCTTAGAGAAAATACTTATCTCTAACAATCATTCATGAGAAGAAACAAAAACTCATTCTGAAAATGATTTAGAGGGGTATGTTGAATATTTAACTTTCAATAGAGCCGTCTAAACAACACCTGATTGGTTTGGAGTGTAAATCAAAATACATATAAAAACCATGACACGGAAATACATTGAATGAACGGAGCTCAGGTGAATATGCATGCTCGATGAACTTGTGAGGAAATTTTTCTCCTCTAGTGATATTGGAAAATATATAAGTGTTAAATGAAATTTATACATTAAGTGGATGAAAATAATCAAATCTTTTTATAAATATTAACTGATAGTTCATGCTTGGAAACACAAAAAGACTTGGATATAAACCATAAGGTATGCATAGACTGCCGTGCTACTAAATGAATAATTTTAATAACTTAAAATTATTTATTCTTAATTTACTATGAGTTTAATTTATTACCTGACAACTCCTGCCGGAAGGATTAAGTAATAATTTAAAACTCTGGATATTTACTTTCTCCATCGAAAGTGAACATGCATTTTGGGAACTTTTGTTCGCGGTTGTTATCGGGGAATAATATAAAGATGAAATGAAAATATATATCAAATAAAAATAAATAAATAAATAAAAATGGTTAACTCATGCTTGGAAATGCGAGAAGACGAGGATATAAACCATAAGACATGAGTAGATTGCAGTGCTGCTAAAAATCCAAGTACCAAAACCTGAAGCTATTTACATGAATTTAATATAAGTTTGATCTATTATCTAATCCTTCCAGTCATATGCAGGTGATCTGAGGGAAGGTTCTATAGATTGAGTGAATCCATCCATACCTTTTGATGCGGACACAAGAGAGCACACGGGCCTGAGTACACGATTATCCGTAACATCAGTTTCCTTTTAATTTCTTTTTCTTCTTTGACAGAACTGTTCTTGCCGTGGAACAGTTCTGTCAGCCTATATTAATGTACACCCATGTACACTTCGAAGTGTACATGGGTGAATATCCTTTTGAGATCAAAAAATATACATGCAACATGCAGTTCTGGTTGGAGAATGAAAACGACAAGCAGATTCTCAGGAAGAAGATATTCGAACTTCTCATTGGTGTTTAGACTTCTTACACAACACGAATGTATTTCTTCTTCTTCAAGACCTCGAACAAAATGAATACTCAAGGTGAATGTATTTTCTCAGGTCTGTCAGATGTATTTGGTCTCTGTCCGAGGAGTGGCTATCATATCAGAAGGGACCTCTTATTTTCTGTAGACAAGTCTGTCAAATATTTCTGGTAACTGTTCGGAGATTACTTTATGAGACCAGAAGAACACTATTTTTACAAACATTTAAGTTAGCACAGTGAAAACTGTGCTGGTTAACAAGGTCCACGTCCAGAATTCGAGTCAAGGAGAAGACACTCAAGAGAACATGATCGTACGAGATTCTCTGTATAATGTATCATTATTTCACGAAAGACTTAGAGGGGTTTGTAGAATACTGATTTGCACCTAAACTATTATCAGACAAGATCTGATTCGTTCTCAGCAAGAATTTTCTTCTTCAGAAATCAATGCGCACTCTAATACATGAACTGGATCATAAACATATACACATAAAAATCTCTATTAGAATGTTAAATCGTGGTCCGGATATATTTGTAATATTAGTTTTAGGTTAACTCGAGTTATTGTAATCCAACTATTTTGTTTATAATGAAACTTGATCGGAAAATTATTTGACCCGGATATCGACCAGACAATCTGCACGGAAAAAGAAAATCATACCCTGCAGGAAAAATCCTTACCCACGAAAATGAATGAGATAAGCACGACGGGCACTCTCGACTTCGAAGATACCACGAGAGAAAATCATTTAGTACATAATGACACCTTTCTTTGAACTCCACAAGCCAATCCCAACCACCGGCGGGAGCTAAACGCTCGACCTGGACATGGTCAGAAAGGATGCACGCTAGAAGTGCATCCTTTTCTAATTTGAGAAGCATGCATATTCACATTCTTTCGAGTTCAGAAGAGAGGGAAATGCATGTCCGTTTAATTTAATACCTCACCCTTCCGGCTTCCGAGTTCAGAAGAGGAGGAAATGCATGTTCGTTTAATTCAATACCTAACCCTTCCTGTCGGAAGGGTTAAGTATTAAATTAAACTCCTCAATAAAATAATGAATACACGAGTACATGTTCTCGGTCTTGTACCTTCTGAAGCGCGAGAACCGACTCAACGTTTAAGGTTTTTCTCTTACTCTCTCCGTCCAGACATGAACTAACAAATAATGTTTATCGAAATTTTTAATTTTATACATCTACTTAGTAAATATTTTTCATTTAATATTTATATATTTTCTTGATAACAATAAACGAACAAAAGTTCCCCGAGTTAATCGAGCATGCATATTCAGATGGTAGAAGTGCCCATGACATGATGTTTGAGAACTTCAACGAGAAATAAGTCAAGGAGCCCAATAGCTCTCGCGAGAAGACCGGCAAGCAAGCACCGGCAAGCACCGGTTAACAGGAGATTCTTGGACGGAAACCATTATAATATCGCACAGAAATTACTCACGGGATCTGAAAACGATGTGAGATAAGATATTCTAGTCACATAAACACTGTTTAGTAATCGCACCGATGAAAGCCGAGAATAGAAAGTTTAGGACCGGTTGAAAAACATTTAAATTTTCCATTCAGATCTGAGAATATTCGAGATTGAAACATCCATGAGGACTGTTCACATCCAGTCAGATTTCAACACCAACTAGATGTCAAACGTTTGATCATGATACACTGTTGGATTCTTTATTCAAATATTTTTTCTGTTACATTAAAAGTTTATCCTTTTCAAATACAAAAAGAAAAAAATATGATATTAGAACTGAGTCAATCATGCAAAAGAACTGCATGCTTGGACATAAAAGAGTAAGTATAGAATATAAATAAAATACGTGAAATCTTACCAAAGCTTTAACTATCACGCGATTCAATGACATCTAGGACAGGATTAAACATGTGGAGAATTCATTAATTTTGCAGAACATATTAAGATTTTTATAAAAAATTACTATTATCTGATTATTATCATAGGGCACTCCGTATTTAGCTCTGGATTTGGAGTTATGGATTCAAAGTTAGGATTTATTGTATACCTAGTGAAGTTAAAAAAACAAAAAAATTGTAAATAATACCAAAAGGGAAGAAGAAGATTTGTTGTATATTTGTTGTGTATGTTATTAATGCAAAATAACGTTTATTTAGATACATGTATGAGAGAACCTTCACACACTATTAGATTATGAAACGTTTTGCGTATATATATGTTGTTGTATATTTACTGAAGTTATATATAGTGCTTGGAATGATCTCACTTTGAAATGATTCCAAGTCGGGAGAAATAATGATCTTTATTTTTGCTGCAACGTCGTGGATGATTTCTTTTCGCAGTGCTCTATCTAAGTTTTCTAAGTGTGTCTCTCTGGGACCAAACTGAACAGTCCATCCAAAATTTATCCATAAAGTTACAAAAGAGTTGAACTTCATGTTCAGTAAAATGAACTTAGTGACTTCAAAAACTGACATGTTGAGACGATACTTTTATCTTGTTCCAACGGAAACCAATAGAAGCAGATAATTATGTTCAGCTGAAAGCATCCAACTCAACGTCATGAACTTTATTAACGCAAAATAACGTTTATTTAGATACATGTATGAGAGAACCTTCACACACTATTAGATTAGGAAACGTTTTGCATATATGTATGTATATAGTCACTTACGCGCGGAAGAAGGACTGTAGAGGCGTATTATTTTTACATTAGGAGGTATTATTTTCTGGCTGGTACAATCCTTATCGCGGTTTGGGTGCAGCGGTCGCAGTGCACACCCCTTTAGCAGCTTGTTGTAAATATAATTTACAGATATACTTATATTGTCGTACAACTACTCACGTGTAGACTACGCTTTTCGCAGATGACACTGTACACTACAGTTCCTCTACAATGAAGTGCAGTGCACGGTTTCGATGACCTTATGAGGTAGAGCTTTTATGTACAAATTGCAGAAACCATGATCTTGTGAGTAGTAGGTGAGTAGTCTTGTGAGTATTCTTGAGAATAGTATGTGAGTAGTCTGTATTGTGCAATGCAATAAGAGGTACTCTGCACTCTCAGTTTCAAAACTGGGGAATGCAAACTCGTGCATGTGTAACAAGGGTGGTAATAAGTGGGAAGGTCTAGACTGTTCACAGTTCCAGTTTGGAGAATAAAGTTGAGAAGATAACGTACAGATTTTCACATTTTTTGAGAAGGTTTGTGGCCGGTTACTTTTGAGTTACATATTTGCAGTTTCGACCGCTACATGCACGACAGAAGCATTCTTGGATGGTAGCTCGTCTCCACATTAGCAAGGACAGAGATGAAGCGAGCGGGAGAACCTACTGTATGCGTGACCGGTTCAAGGGTTTTCTTGAAGTAGTGCGCGTGATCGAGCATTTGAGTGTAGTCTGTTTTTCCGGCTGTACATATAGATTCCAAGTCGCTTGTCATGAAACTGCGACACTGCGAAAGACAATACGGAGAAAAACTCTGAAATTACGCTAAACTACGAAACTGTTTGTGGCTCGGAACCCTTTTCTCAATAGTGGAAATGTCAAAAACTGCACATGCGTTTTCTAAGTAGATTATCGCTTCAAGCACAAATTTTACAAAGTACACGCATGCAGAATTAGTTTATTCTCGGTACAGTGGATGTCAAAGCATACACAAAACTTGGAGAAAATGGATCCTCGAGTATGTATATATATCCTGGATTTTCGTGAAGTCCAAAGCGAAACTCTTCAGTCTATACTAGTCTGAAATTTAGTGTATATTCGAGAAAACTAAGAGAATGTTGATCCTCGAGTATATATATATACCCTCAATCCTCGTCAAATCCAGAGCCAAACTCTTCTATCTATACTAGTATGAAATTTAGTGTATATTTGAGAAAACTAAGAGAATGTTGATCCTCGATTATATATATATATATCCTCAATCCTCGTCAAATCTAAAGCCAAACTCTTCAGCTATACTAGTCTGAAATGTACTATATACATGAAAGCATTGGAGAATCAACTAGTCTATAGAGATCTGTCGTGTTCAAACGGATACTAAGCTAAACTGTTGTTATTAGACTTTGATCGGGTTTGTTTTGTCTGAATCGATAGATCTAAGTAGGTATCAGCCAACGGGATGAATGTTTGAAGTTGCTCTGGAAGTTCCGCCTCCCCTTCTTGGATTTCTTGCTCGTCGTCGTGGCCTTCGTTCAGTTCTGACTGCCTCCGGCTGTGTTCGCTTCATTGTTTCCTAGAAAGTACATGTGCTTACAGTGTGGACAATGCTTGTTATCTATGTAAAAGAAAATACTGTTTATATCCTCTGGTGTCACCTCCTCTGGTCTAATGAACGAATGTCAAAAAGATTCAAAACATCTTTCCTGTATCTCACTTTCAATTATCCACCTAAGAGATGCATTATAGATCCTTGACAAAAGCATCTATCGAAGGCAACACGTAAAAGTATTGGAAAGTGAGTTATAGCTTTTGTACTCGTTAAATTGAAAAGTCTTATGTAGGATATTCTTGTAGATCAATTTGATACGATTCTTTGTGTGGGTGGCTCATAAGAACATAAACAACTCTTTGCCATCCATGACCATGCTCTCAGATATATTTTTCATGACCGTATCACTACAACAATTTGTGATAAGCAATAACTAAGAAATGACTAGAACAAGTTACTTAAGACAACTTATGAATGGGAATGACTCAACACATTATGAGTCAAAAACGACGCTTCGTTAAAACCAGTTTAGTCACTAAACACATATGTATTATTTGAGAAATGACTAAGTATAGAGATTCATAAGTGTCATATCAAATTCTCTCAACGTGTCATTCATTTAATCACTTGCCATTTTGTGTTGAGACAACATTCAAGACATGTTATGTATGTATATACATGATATTTGATCAGGACGAGTTATATATCACGAGTAACTAGATCAAAGACATGCCACGTGTAAAAGGTTATTTGACAAGCGTGTGTTATTTGTGTTGAGTCATTAAATAAAGACATGCCAAATGTTTAAACTTTATTTGATTATGATATATGATGATGAAATTGAATTTTCCTATGTGGCAAGAACCATTGCTAATTTAGAAAATTCATGTGTCAAAGTAACAAACGTGTTAAATCTCATCACTAATTGACATTTGTCATAATGTATATGTGTAAAATCTCGCGTGTGAATACTATAAAACAAGTTGAACACGTGGAAAATAAAAAATTTAAATGTATATAAAATTTAAGATCCACGTGGTATACGATCACTGGTGTATATCTTTAGTCATCAGACTGAAGACAAGCCCACTTGTAAGTCTTAATTCGATGCTTTAGTTGATTATGGCAAAACTGTCAAAAAGGTCGATGTATCTATGTTACATATATCTTTAAACTAACAAAAAAATATCACATATTAAAATATAAGTATGTGTGTCATGTACAATTTTTACATGTTGAAAGCTTTGTACATAACACAATGTCATATCGCATGTGATACTTTAAAAGTATTTATAAATTATTTAATTTAAATATTGTCCAGTTCAAGCAGCCTCAACCATAGCATGTTTTGGTTTCTTGAGGACAACGTATTCACCTGTCATAAACTGTACAGAGACAAAGAAAAAGATCATCAACACAATATTCAAAGATACAATTCAAAAGACATTACTCACAATGGAAAAAGAATGAGTCCGGAAGATCAGAACATCAGAATATGATCAGAACATACCTTTTTATTTCTCCGACAAGTTCATGGAGGAACCTTTCGCTTTTCGGCTGAAGTTGGAAGAAATCATTTTGTCTTCTCATCTTCATCTTCGACAGAGTCACCAAATGTCTGTTGGACTTTCGCAACAATATCTAGAGAAGAGTTCTTAGGTATCTGATTCCTAGTAATAGCAACGATTGGTGGTTCATCATGAACATGAATGCTATTTTTCCGGTGAAGAGAATTTTTCTATATCAACAGACTTAGATGCAATGGACTGTACCAGGGAAAGGAGTTGAGTTAGCACAGTCGTCTAAGAATCAACCTTTCTGTACAAGACAATCAAAATTATTCTGATGTTCTCGATAAGAAGTTTTCATAGACTCCATCCTCGTATCAAGTGTAACCTCCGATAGCTGATAACAGTCAAGGCAAGAAAGATATGTGTTAGAATTTACAAGTAAGAATGTGTACAATGTGTGTAATGGGTTTTTGGTGTACTGAAGGTCATTACAAGAGAATGTAACGTAAGAATGGCAAGGAGAGGAAGAAGAGACATTGTTATTAAACAAGTAGTCGAGATCAGAAAGATCTATCAATATGTGATTGCAAACCTTAGATTCTGAAACTTGAACAGAAGTTGCACGATGACTTCCACTTTTTGCAATAAAAACATGATCCTATACTTGTTTATGACTCGAGCTGCAGCCACTTTCAACTTTCTGTCCACATATAACATTACAAGAAAATGTTCAGAAACAAAACAAGGTATGATGAATCAAGACAACTGTTTAGAAAAGAAACAGGTAAATTAATAAGAAAAGCTAAGAAGAAGAAAAACTCGAACAATGCAGCTGCTGATTGGTGACAGAAAAAGCTTTTCTCAGTAGACATCCGTCTAGTGGTATGAAGACATCGATCTCTGAACTATTCTGATCTAATTCAGGTGGAAGAATTGAGGATAAACTAAAGAGAGACAACCAACAATTTCAAAATCAGTCAACCACACAGAGAAAACAAAAGACGATATGATCTATGTGAAAACAAAAGACTACATGATGTAATAAGTTACCAGTTTCTTTGCAGATCCAGTGCAGGCTGAATAGTTCAACTTTTGTATTGCTGCTTTTGCTGACTTCATTTGCATATATTTCGCTTGACCTTGTGGAGAGAGTCAATATTGTATGAGGGACTTCCACTGATCGAATCGAGTATCGAGTGGACAGTCATCAGCTTTTCCTCCTCCCGTCGTCTCTCATATCTTCTTCAGTTTGTCTCTCTCTGTCTTCAAAATCTGCATGACTTTGTGCTTCACAAAACGCTCAAATGGTTCACCCTTCACATACTCGTACTTAGAATCTAAAGCTCGCCTCATGTTACAAAGACAAGCATATGATTGCTTTGAGTACTCAATCAGACCCAAATCCAAGTAAGACAAGCAAGCCCGTCTAAGATCCATGAACCATTCGCTCTTATCATTATCCATAATTTCACCATCATCATTAACTTCGATTACATTTGATTTCAAACTCTGTTGTTTACGAGCTTCTACTGCTGTTAGCCATTGACGTTTTTGAGAACATTGTTGTCTTCGATGTTCTGCGACAAAGATGAAACTCTCTCCTTACAAATTACATACAACCAAATAGCACAGATATGATACAAGTATGAACATCCAATCTTCATTTGGAGCATGAGTTAAACACTACACCTTCTTTGGCTTGTGCGCAGAAGATTCTATCAGAGCTTGCATTAGCAGTTGATTCATCCGGAGTGCACGTGGTCGATGTTGGCGTCGGCTGATTGTGACTTTCCAACTTAGTTGTTCTGACAAATGCTTGCGAGGCACTCGTAGACCTTTCGTGTGGAATATGAGTAGAAACTCTCATATGAGATGACCAGCCGCCGGAAGCATTGCTCATCCAAGGACATGAAGGTCTTGAAAAAGACTACCCTATGCAGGATCCTGTCGTCACATAATTCATAATAAGAAATGCGTACACAAGTTCCGGGGATATTGATCTTACACAGATTTCTGTAAATTTAGGGTTGAAAGAGACTTACATCATAAACTAAGTGCATTCGCTCTTCAAACAAACCTGGTGGCCATGCTGACGAAGTCACAATGTAGTTCCATGCTTGAGGTGGAATCGATATCCAACCCATGACACCTGATTGTGACCGATCTTGTGACTGTCGTGATGAAGATGCATTCGACGTTGCTTCATGAGTCATTACATTTATATGTCAGAACCATGCAAGAGTTCTTCCTTTATCGTCATCAAGCTTCCTGTGTAATTCAGCATTCTGCTCATGCAGATGAGCATTACATGTCTTTACAGTAACATGCATGGGTGCTTCACGTTCATCTTGAAGAATAGTTCGCTTCGCATTTGGTCGTGAAAGACTGCATCAGATAACAACAAGATATAGACAACACGTGAAGTAATGATAAAACATCACAAGCGTGAGGTGAGGATAAAAAAACTTTGAATAAAAGATAAGAACGCTTGATGTCCACACTTACTTCTCTTCACTAAGCAATCCATTGAACATCTTTTACTCTATTTGCTTGCGTTGAGAAATGTTCTTTTGACGTAGAGCTTCATATGCACTTAGAGAGGATGCTCCACTCGCTGAAAAATCTTCATCACTTTCATCATCTGTATCTGCGCGATTCCAGTCGTGTGCTGATCTTTGAGGTTCAGTAGTAGTTGACCCCATGGTTACTAGCAGAAACGAAACTACTGAAAGTGCGTGATAAAAAACGAAACAACTGAAAGTGTGTGATAAAAAACGAGATTTCTGTATGAGTGGCTTCCAGCAAGATGCAAAGAACTTCTGAACTTCTGAACTCACAGAACTGAAACTTTTCAAACCATCTGAGCGGGAAATTTAAATCTCGGAGTAAACTACTGCTTTCTAGGGTTCTCCTCCTAGGGAGAGAGGAAGGTACTAGAAAGCGAATAGAGAGTGAAGGTTTGGGTCTTTTTCTCGAGCAGCGGCGGCGGGAGGCACAGCAGCAAGCAGCAGCGGGAACAAGAAGAAGATGCAACATCCGGAAGAATGAACGAAAGAAAAGAGTAATAAGAGAAGAGAGAATAAACTACAAGATAAGCAGTTTGTCAAGCGACTCTGAGCGTCGAGAAGTGAAAGTGAAGTTCTCTCGTTCTTCCGATAGGGAAGAACGAGAGAACGCAAGCGGGAAGAAGTCTCTGAGTAGAGCCCGCAGCGGAAAAAGAAGAAGATGTAACCTTTTGAAAGAATGAACGGAAGAACGATCAGAAGAACGAGGGAACGCAAGCGAGAAGAAGTCTCTGAGCATAGCAGCAGAGGGAACAAGAAGAAGATGCAACCTCCAAAAAATGGACGGAAGAAAAGAAAGGTAGTAAGAGAAGATAGAATAAAATACAAGATAACGAGTTCGTCTGACGACTCTGAGTGTCGAGAAGTGAAAGTGAAGAACGATCGGAAGAACGAGAGAACGCAAGTGAGAAGAAGTGCAGAGCAGCAGCGAGAACAAGAAGAAGATGTAACCCCTGAAAGAATGAATGGAAGAAAAGAAAGGTAGTAAGAGAAGAGAGAATAAACTACAAGATAAGCAGTTCGTCAAGCGACTCTGAGCGTCGAGAAGTGAAGAACGATCGGAAGAATGAGGGAACGCAAGCGAGAAAAAGTCTCTGAGCGTAGTTCAACGCAGTAGTAGTAAGAGGAGCAGTAGTAGAAGAGTTCGACCGACTCTTGTCAACAAGCTGCTCCATACATCGATAGCAGCACAAACTGAGGTCGAGGTCTTCTACCGCAAGCTTTCAGGATTGCTCAAGCTGTGAAGGAGCTTAAACTTAGTAAAATATATCCCTTGTCAAAATAGTTTCTCTAAACATCTCATCGAACGTTGTATCTTTCACTCATCAGTGTAAGCAGACACCAAGGACCAGTAAACATAGTGAATTTAATGATGTTTGTCATTTTCTTCATCCCGGTCAAAATGACACTTTGCATGTATATTAGGTTGAAGAAGCAATAGAAGTGATGGAAAAATGAAAAACAATAATTTGAATATGTCTCTTTGCTTGCAAACACCATAATGAAGTAACTGTCTTTCTCCCGGATAAACTTCGTGTATCAGTTTCTAGAAATAGCGTCTTCAACGCTTTTGAAATAGACGTACCCTTCAATTTATTTTCGGACCTAGGTAGATGAAAGATACAAGTGATACAATAGATTACATAGTGGATTATATTTTCTTATGAACTTACAGAAAATTGATCTTCATGGTTTTTTATGGGAGTATCCAACTATGTCCACCTGGCCAAGTACATAATAAGTAACAGATATGGACCGAATTACAATATGAGGATGATTGTCCACAATTGTTCAAGAAGACAATGTGTAATCTGTTTCACATGCTAATAATTAAGGATCATGTGGGCTACATGTTGCATCTCTCTATGACTTCATCTCATTTGAAATTGTACTCATGGAGAATATATTGCATTTAGTGTTATAAAACAGAAATGATGTCTCGTACTTCTGGATGTATTCACGACGATAATTGCTGAAAATTTGTGGAGAAGGTGTCTTTATCATTTCAAGCATTGTGATGTGGTCATATTCCTAGAAACGTGTTGCGCCACATGAGATATTGTATTTAGTGTTATAGAACGGAAATGATGTCTGGTACTTGTGGATGGTATTCAAGACGATAATTGCCAGAAATTTGTGGAGAATGTGTCATTATCATTTAAGTGTTGTCATATTCATAGAATAAGGTTGCATCCATGAGAATATTATATTCAGTTATATTTTGTTATTTTAATATAAAAAGAGAAGTATTATTGAGTAAAAGTATTATTAATGAACTTCTTAGAACTTTTTTTACTTTAAAATTTCAAATAAATTATAAAATACCTTATTTTTATGAAATTGACTCAAAAATAATCATTTAATGAATAAAAATACCTTATTTTACTTGCACTTATGTTAAATAAAATTAATTAATTAACCCTAAGAATATACCTCTTGATATACCTTCTATTTTAATAGAAATCTTATATTTATAATAGAAGGAAATATCTCAAAATAATCCTCCTTTTCGATATATAATATAAATAAAAACGTGAAATCTTACACAAGCTTTAACTATCGCGCGATTCAATGACATCTAGAACATGATTAAATATGTGGAGAATTCATTAATTTTGCAGAATATATTAATATTGTTATCAAAAATTATTATTATCATAGGGCACTCCGGATTTAGCTCTGGATTTGGAGTCATGGACTCAAAGTTAGGATTTATTGTGTACCTAGTGAAGTTCAAAAAACAAAAACAAAATTGTAAATAATACCAAAAGGGAAGAAGAAGATTTGTTCTATATTTACTGAAGTTATATATAGTGCTTGGAATGATCTCACTTTGAAATGATTCCAAGTAGAGAGAAATAATGATCTTTATTTTTGCTGCTACGTTGTGGATGATTTCTTTTGGCAGTGCTCTATCTAAGTTTTCTAAGTGTGTCTCTCTCGGGCCAAACTGAACAGTCCATCCAAAATTTATCCATAAACTTACAAAAGAGTTTTGAACTTCATGTTCAGTAAAATGAACTTAGTGACTTCAAAAACTGAGATGTTGAGACGATACTTTTATCTTGTTCTAACGGAAACTAGTAGAAGCAGATAATTATGTTCAGCTGAAAGCATCCAACTCAACGTCATGAACTTTATTAACGCAAAACAGCGTTTATCTAGATGCATGTATGAGAGAACCTTCACACACTATTAGACTAAGACGTTTCGCGTATATATAGGTATGTATATTCACTTACGCACAGAAGAAGGTCTGTAGAGGCATATTATTTTTCCATTAGGAGGTGTTATTTTCTGGCTGGTCCAATCCTCGTCGCCGTTTGGGAGCAGCGGTCGTAGTGCACACCCCTTTAGCAGCTTGTTGTAAATCTAATTTACAGATATACTTATATTGTCGTACAACTACTCCCGTGCAGATGACGCTTTCCGCGGGTGACACTGTACACTGCAGTTCCTGTATAATGAAGTGCAATGCACGGTTTCGATGACGTTATGAGATATAGCTTTTATGTATAAATTGTGGAAACCACAATACTGTGAGTAGTAAGTGAGCAGTCCTGTGAGTATTCTTGTGAATAGTATGTGAGTAGTCGATACTGTGCAATGCAATAAGAGGTACTCTACACTCTCAGTTTCAAAACTGCGGAATGCAAACTTGCGGATGTGTAACAAGGGTGGTAATAAGCGAGAGGTCTAGACTGTTCACAGTTTCAGTTTGGAGAATAGGGTTGAGAAGATAACGTATAGGTTCTCACATTTTTGGAGAAGGTTTGTGGCTGGGTACTTTTGAGTTACATTTTTGCAGTTTCGACCGCCACAGCACGACATAAGCATTGTTGCATGGTAGCTTCCACACATCAGCAAGGACAGAGATGAAGCGAGCGGGAGAACCTACTGTATGCATGACCAGTTCAAGGGTTTTCTTGAAGTAGTACAGGCGACCGAGCATTTGAGTGTAGTCTGTTTTCCAGTCATGAGACGGCTATACATATAAATTCCAAGTCGTTTGTCATGAAACTGCAATACTGTGAAAGACAGTACGGAAAGAAACTTTGAGATTATGCTAAACTACGAAACTGTTTGTGGCTTGGAACCCTTTTCTCAGTAGTGGAAATGTCGGAAACTGCACGTGCGTTGTAGTTCTAAGTAGATGATCGCTTCAAGCACAAATTTTACAAAGTACACTCATGCAGAAGTAATTTATTCTCAGTACAGTGGATGTCAAAACTTGGAGAAAGTGGCTCCTCGAGTATGTATATATATTCTGGATTCTCGTGAAGTCCAAAGCGAAACTCTTCAGTCTATACTAGTCTGAAATTTAGTGTATATTTAAGAAAACTGAGTATATATATATCCTCAATCCTCGTCAAATCCAAAGCCAAACTCTTCAGTCTATACTAGTCTGAAATGTACTGTATACATGAAAGCACTGGAGAATCAACTAGTCTATAGAGATCTGTCGTGTTCAAACGGATACTAACCTAAACTGTTGCTGTTAGATTTTGATCGGATTTGTTCTATCTGAGCCGATATCTAGATTTAAGTGGGCATCAGCCAACGGGATGAATGTTCGAAGTTGCTCTGGAAGTTCCGCCTCCCCTTGGATTCCTTGCTCATCATTGTGGTCTTCATTCAGTTCTGGCTGAAACTCTAAGATTAATTTAGAAGCAATCCAGAGCATTATTCAATATTCTGCTTGTTGTGAGGAGAGTATCAAACTTACTATTGAAGCTTGTGATACAAGAAGAGAAGCTTGGGAGAAGCTAGCTATCATATATGATCATGTGAGCAAAAATAGAGTGGCAAAGTTGAAGAATGATTTACACTCTATCAAGATGGATGAGAGTGCAAATATTCATGAGCACCTTGAGAAGATAGATGGTATTTATGTGCAACTCATCAGAGCAGGAGGGACATATGGTGATGAAGATATGGTTTCAGTAACTTTGAATAGTCTAGTCCATATTTTCATTTTGTTTTTGATATCAACAGAAGGGAGAGTGTGCCAACTTATGAGGAGTTGTGCAGTTTACTACATGAAGAACAGTAGCTGATCAGAAACTTTTAAAAGATCTCTTTTATGGTGAAGACTTACCAAAAAGAGGAGCAGCAATCTCGGAAACATGGGTCTTCCTAAGTAGGAAGTCAAGGTATAACTTTCTGCTCATTCCGTTGTCACGTTGAGAGTTTTTCTTGGGAAGGGCGGAACCTTCTGGCTGAGGTATGATCGTGAAGGTTGTGGGAAGACTACTTGGGGAAGTGCTGGGCTTCAGGCTATGGTTGTTTTACTATACAGAGATAGGCTTCAGGTCATAAGGGGCACTATAAACCTACACACATGTCAAATAGATCCTCCAGTATGTTCAAGAAGTGAAAATCAGATCAGACTAACAGTAATAAGGTCTGACAGTGAACTTTAACAGTCAAGAATCAGAAACATAAGATGGTTTAGGCTTCAGAACTCCTCCTACATGTAAATGAGGTCCTACTGGATACACATATGAAGTTTCAGCTTGAGATCAGTTCAGAGCACCAAGATATGAGTAGAAACTTTCTGAATAGAGAAATTATGACAAGCCAGCAGTTTCGACCTATAACAGGAGATTGGCTCGATCAATTTCGTAGTTTCTTACAGGATTTGCAGTACACAGTTTGTTGAACACTCCTGTGAAGTTGGACCTCCTGATTGTACACAGAACTCCAGATTTCGTTCTCTGAAGTTGCTGCTCTAGATTGCGAGCTTTACAGACCCCCTCTGCTTCAGCGGTGGCCCTGAATTACTCAGTAACTCAAATCATTTGAAACTTTTTTGACAGTCGTAGCCCGGCTGACAATGAACTCAACCACGATGGTTTGAAGCGATTTCCTCAATTCTGTAGCAATTGACACTCAAAACCCCAAATTCAACAGAAGTGCTGCAATTCTGACATAAATCGAACTTCAATCAGCCATAACTCCTTCTTTATTGCTCCAAATCAATCAAACTTTTCACTGACAGTGCTTGGCACACGAGCTCTATCTCCCTGTGCTCTCAGATTTTGCAGTACACTCACCAATTGCTCGAAATCCACTCTAGAGCTCTGTTTCTAAACTTAGAGTTTTACAAAAGATAAAAATGGACCAATGGGAGTTCATAGCTCCACTTGACTGTCCTTTTGTGCCTTAAACTACCTGGTAACTTATCTACACTCATAGGCTACCACGTCAAGCCCCCTAGAGTGCCAGCGTAAAACTTAAACTACCTAAAACGACACGCAGCCCCGAAAAATAACTTAAATCAGCTAGAAAGCGTGCATGGGCGACACGCAAATACAACCCATGAGCTTAAGCCCTATCAAGATGATAATCAACCTACTAACACTCAAAATATTTAACATCTTCCAAAAATGGACTTTTCTGAGGTCTTAACTTCACTCAGAGAGACTAACGCCTGATAGAGAAATGAATCATTTACTATGTGAAATGATTCACATCACGACATCCACCCCCTCCAAACTTGCACATCCTCCGGCATGTGCCAACCTGTTCAGTCTTCTGCTTGTTCTTCATCATCATCGCTCTCCTCCGTCTTAGTCTCATCAGACGCTGAGACGTCTCTGTCTCTTGTTGTCCTAAGCTCTGACTCCAGAAAGTTGAATAACTCAATTGACCCTCCGCGTCTCTTGAATAGTTTCACACGTTTGCCAGCCACAGATAGCTTCAAAGGAGTACCATCCAACTCATGCAAACTATAAGTGGCATTCTCATACACATCTAGCACAACATAAGGCCCGAACCATCTTCGAGAGAACTTACGGAGTGTAGAATGCTGATTCCCCAACGTGCTATCATATACCAGAACCCAGTCTCCAACATGTATTGACTTCGGTCGTAGTCGGTGAGTCTTGTCAAAACGTTCCTTGTTTCTGACTCGAGCCACCTTCAGCCTCTCCTGCGCATTAGCAAGATCCTCCTCCCTTCGCTCCAACTGCCTAATACGTAAATTTAGGAGTGAAGCACGATCTATACCATCTTCTCACGGTAGCATAGTCCATGTAGGAAAGTACTCCTCAGCAGGCATGATCGGTTTCTGACCCAACATAAGCTCAACTGGCATATAGCCAGTCGTAGTCCAGTGTGTAGTTCTATCAGCCCACAAAGCAAATGGAAGTAGTCTCGGCCATTCTCTAGGCCTACCATCACATGCTTTCACTAAAGCATGAACAATAGAAGAGTGTCCTCATTCACTCTTACCGATGCCCTCCGGATTCATAGCAGTGGTAAGTCAAAGCTTTACTCCATAACGAGCAAAACACTCCTTCACTTCAGCGTTTCTCAATTCGTCTCTATCTGCACGTAATCTCCCAACCGATCCATAACAACAGATGATATCTTCAAGCACGAACCTGCAGATATTCTCTATAGTCTTCGTCTGTAGTGCTCGTCCCTCCACATAGTTGGAAATATCCTCTCGAGCCAACACCAAGTAATGCATCCCCCATAACCCCGGTGGCATCATCACAAGATCAAGAACCCACTGAAAATGAATACTAGGTGGATAAGTAGGTACAAGCCCATCTCTGTAACGGACCTTAGAATAGAACTGGCAGTGCAGACACGACCCAATAAAGTCCACCACGTCTTGATACAAACCCTTCCACCAGTATCGCTCCTTCATCTTCGTGTAAGTAGCCCAGACTCCACTATGTCCAGCCCACAAGGTGTCATGAAACTCTTTCAGCAGATTCAGCTTCGTCGGTTGATCATCCACCACTCTAGCAAGCATTCCATCTCTTCTCTTCGGACGTTTTCACAGATAACCTTCATGTAGAAGATAACTGTACGCCTTCCGTCTGATCTCCTTGAACTCTACATCACTCCATCCTTCTCTTCTGCATAACGAACTTAGATAAAATCCAATATCGCGGAACTTTTTTGAGTAGAACTCCTCATTGAACGGCAGTGGTTCCAAGTCTGAAGTCTGCTGACCAACTTGGCACCAAACGTCTCTCCTCTCTTCATTCTCCACTTCTGCAAACATCTCATCCTCATCTGTATAGCGAGCCCTAGACAACATATCTGCAACTGGATTGTCCTTCCTTGTTATATGCTTTAGCTCAAGGTTCAGACTCCGGACATAAGCAATCCATCGCAGCATTGCTATGTTTGGTGTATTGCAGTTTGCTATCATACCCAACAAATGCAAACATCTGTTTCTAGTATCACACGAGCTCTTATCAAGAACTCTCGATCTACCTTCATAGCAGTAACAGCTCCCCACAACTCACGCTGTCGTGTCGTGGACCGGCTCCTACATGAAAATCAAATTTTGACTTTTGTCGCTCCAAAGACACTTATGGGTAAGACAAGCTAGGCCCTAGCTTACGAGTTTTTGGCACAATTTCAGATCTCCATTTCCATCGCATAGATGGGTAGAGCTCCTTGTCAGCATTTCATAGGCACTTTGTCTACTTCGTTTGGACGCCTAGTGGAGAAGTTACAAGACTCGAAAGATGGAGAAAACAAGCTAGGCCCCAGCTTACGAGTTTTTGGCACAACTTCGGATCTTCGTTTTTATCGCACCAGTGGATAGAGCTCCTTGTCAGCTTTCCATAGGCACTTCATCTACTTCGGTTGGACGTCTAGTGGAGAAGTTACAGGACTCGAAAGATGGAGAAAACAAGCTAGGCCCCAGCTTACGGGCTTTTGGCGCAACTCCGGATCTTCACTTTCATCACATGGATGGGTAGAGCTCGTTGTCAGCTTTCCATGGGCATCTTGTTTACTTCGTTTGGACATCCAGAGAAGAAGTTATGCGATTCGAAAGAAGGTAAAATCAAGCTAGGCCCCTAGTTACTTGCTGACTGGGTATTTAGGGCTTCAGGCGTTATATCAAAGACGCAAGGGGCCTGCTTCTTATTATTGAGGGTTGAACTTCATACGTACATACTGTAACAAGGGGGCTGCTTAAGGGGCTTGCTTGCGCCTGCGACCTGTCAGCGGACGGTGCGGAAGATTTGGAAGTCCAATGCAAGCGCGCAAGGCGTCGCTGGGTTCAGATCTGTGCAGTCTACGCATTGGTTCAAACGGTTTGGGAAGAGACGGATCGGGGAGTGCATATTGAGGGAAATTGAGACACAGGAGGCAGATTTGGAGTTTTCAGTTATCTGTGAAGGGGAGTTGGACCGTTCTGGCCGTTCCGGAGTCCAAACTTGCTGTCCTTGGATCCAACGGGATCAGAACACCGAGTTCTACAGGAAATTGAAGACGATATCAATTTTCATCGGACGGTTTGGAAGTTATGAGTGAAATTGGCTCGCAGGGAAGCGCTTACATCAGATTTTCGTTCACTTGCGACCTGAGGTTGAGCTGTTCTTCGCGATCGGTGAGCCAAGCTCTTCGTTCTTGGTGCCTACGCGATCAGGGAGTCTTCATCTACTCATAAGAGAAGACCGTGTGCGGATTGGATTGTTGGTTTGGGTGTGGTAAGCAAGTTTGTGCCGCAGGGAGCTGATTTACGTCAGTTTTTTGCAACCTGCGACCAAATTTCTTGCGTGGTTTTGCAAGGGGAACTCCAAACGACTTGTTTGGAGTCTTGTTGGGTTCAGGGTAGCTAGATCTATCTGCCAGCGAAGACGGATATCAGTTTGGACGATCCGTTTGTGCGGTGTGAGCGGTTTTAAGCCGCAGGGAGGAGTTTTTGGAGGTTCGGTCACCTGCGACCAAAAATCGGCGATATCTCGGCTGTCAGGAGTCGGATCTGAAGGTTTCTTGGGTTAACGGAGTCAGCAGAGGAGACCCTATCGACATCTGAAGTCCGTTCAGCGAAAGGAGGAAGTCCACAGATAGGCCTTTTTCGGTTTCTTCGCTACGGGTTTTGCTCTTTTGAGTTCGTTAGAATTTTGGTTGGTTGTATACAGCTTGTGGTAGCTAGCTTTAGCTAAGAGCTTATACATGGATGTGGTTTGGACTTGGGTTTGGATCTTGTGATACTGCTGTGGCTCTGTTTGTTAGCAAAGAGAAGTTTCTCTTGCTTGAGCTACGCTTTGGCGATTTCAGGCTAGGGTTGCGATTCAGGGGTTTGTTTTAGGGCTTCTGAAGTAGGTTACAGACCGCTCTGGTCTGTTCCTCAGTTTTGTGCTGTTTGGAGAAAGAATCGACAGTGTACATACTTTCAGAGTGGTATATATCGCAACATTCCTTTTCGTGGTTGTTCTCTGTCTTGTCTCTGTTTGACACACAGCATCTCCACAGCCAGGAACCTCGCGTTTTCCTGGACATCCTTCACGCACCACCGACACGATACGGTGGTGAACTCGACGTGAAGGTCCGGGGTGGAAATATTTGTGTGTTAGAACTGGGCAGAAGAGATCAGTAATCATAAACGAGGATGAAGATGGATTTGGTTGTCCGGGAGGATGTTGTGGACCTGGGATGATGGATTTCTAGACGGTTGGGATCATGGGAGGATGGGAGGATGGGACGAGCCATGACTATGGACGGGATGGACGGATCAGAGGGTATACCAGGGATGCAGTTGGATGCAGCAACTGCACGATTGTTTCAAGCCTTCACTTTGTTTATGCGACAAGAGCAAGGGAACCAACAAAAGGAGGCTTTGAGGAAGAAGACGCTTGGAAGAGTGATCGACAAGTTCGATCTTTTTGGTGGGAGTGACATCTCTGAGTACTTGAGATGTTACAAGATGGAGATGGATTTGGATCGGGTACCGGAGAAGGAGATGATCGAGACGTTCGAACTCGCTGTGGTGCCTGAGATAAGGGAGCATGTGAAAGGTCTAACAAAGCGTTTTGGGAATAACTGGAATACATTTTCACACGCGCTGAGGGAGGAGTATTTCTTGAGAAACTCAGATCGAGTAACCAAGAAATCATTCTTGGAATGGGTTAACGGATCCAGCAAGGGTTTACAGCCTACAGAGCTGTTAAAGGAATTTGAGAGACAATTCTCTCAACTACCTCGGGTAGACAAGCTAACCTTGGAGACCTACAAGACAGAGTTGTTTCTTCAAGCTGCTGATGAGACATGGCAAGAGCCGTTGGAGCTACTTCTGGAGGATGGGGAGGAAGAAGAAAGGTTAACAAGAAATTGGGAGGTTGTGCATGAAGCTGTTGAGCTTCTTGTCCGGAGACAGACAAGGGAAAGGGTTACAAGGTTGACACCTGCAGCGTTGACTACCACACCAGTTCAGGTAGTATCTGAGGTTCAACCCCCTGTTGTGGTTGTAGAGGAGAAGGATCCAGCCATCGAGGACCTACAGCAAAAGATGCAAGATCTGCAAGCTAAGGTTACTAGGTTGGAGGATAAGAGATCGTCGATTGAGATGGAGCTTGTACCCAAACCAGCTTGGGTACATCACTTCATGTGGTGTGATGGTACTGACCATCAGCGGGACGATTGCATCGACTTTGCAGAGTCTTTGCAACGAGAGGTAATTTCTTGGAAGGATGGAAATGTTGGGTTCAGAAGTACAGGTACTCTCCTTCAAGCCAACGTTGGTAAAGGAGGGATGAAGAGATTGGTGGATGATTAATTTGCGACACATGCAGTTGTAGCTATCGAAGCTACAAGTTATGATGCTAGGGTGGAGGAGATTGAGCTTGATCTCCATAGAGATGGGTTGGATGAGCACGAGGATCTAAACGAGCTCAGGTTGGATACTACATCCACGATGCAGTGCGAGAAGAAGGACCAACAAGATACTTCTTCAGGGAAGCAAGCTGGGGAGGATAAGGTTCAACAGGAAACTATTCTTCCTGAACTGACAATGGAGGACGATCCTTCACAACCGGAGGAGATGGTTGAGGTGCAGATAGCGGACATGGTTAATCTGGTTGCAAACATACAACAACCAGATATTGATGCAGTGATGGATTTGAAGGGAAGTTGGGAGAAGTGCATTCAAGATGCAAAGGTTGGGTTCTTATCACGAGAGATCTTGGGTGCAGCTACAAGGGGTGTCCATGATGTCATCATTGGCATCATCAAGGACGAACGACTTGCTGAGGGTGAAAGAGATTGGATGGATGCTCTCGAGGCTACGGGTATAGGATGATGGGTAAGGATGGCTTACAGGGGAGAAGCCATTGCTGAAGGTGATTTGTGTTGGGAGGATGATGCTTGGGGGATTGTAAATATTTTCAGGAAGGTTGAGAGGATGATGCTTGGGAGGTTGTGAGGGTTTTCAGAAGAAGGATCAGGGAGGATGATGATATCATTGTACAGCGAGAGAATGATGGTTGCGGTTGAGGATTTTGGTTGCAGCGGTGTGGTTCTTTTTTCAGAAAAACAGAAAAAGAAGAGAGGGTTAGGTACGATGACATGTACAGACTTGAGGTTGAGGGTTACAGTCAGGATACGGGTGATGATTGGCAGGATGAGGGATGTCTACTACGACACTAGGGTCTCAAACCTCGACAGTGAGGTTCTACATGACGAATGGAAGATATTTCTATGGTATGATGGGTTATTCTTTCTATGTCTTCGCATATTGAAGATTAGTAGATTTAGAGGGGGTGATTGGATGGGAGGTTCGAGGTGAAGGTCGATGAGCATGGATCTAGGGAGGATCATGGCAGGGTAGAACTTCAAGATGACGATCAGGTTGCAACCTTGAGGATGAGGTTGACTGAGATGGGAGGGAGGATGACAAGATGGTTGAGTGCCGGTCCACTCCTTGGTTGGTATCTCTGGTGCATACCGGAGGATGCACAGGTTTGGAGGGGGTGGATGTCGTGTCGTGGACCGGCTCCTACATGAAAATCAAATTTTGACTTTTGTCGCTCCAAAGACACTTATGGGTAAGACAAGCTAGGCCCTAGCTTACGAGTTTTTGGCACAATTTCAGATCTCCATTTCCATCGCATAGATGGGTAGAGCTCCTTGTCAGCATTTCATAGGCACTTTGTCTACTTCGTTTGGACGCCTAGTGGAGAAGTTACAAGACTCGAAAGATGGAGAAAACAAGCTAGGCCCCAGCTTACGAGTTTTTGGCACAACTTCGGATCTTCGTTTTTATCGCACCAGTGGATAGAGCTCCTTGTCAGCTTTCCATAGGCACTTCATCTACTTCGGTTGGACGTCTAGTGGAGAAGTTACAGGACTCGAAAGATGGAGAAAACAAGCTAGGCCCCAGCTTACGGGCTTTTGGCGCAACTCCGGATCTTCACTTTCATCACATGGATGGGTAGAGCTCGTTGTCAGCTTTCCATGGGCATCTTGTTTACTTCGTTTGGACATCCAGAGAAGAAGTTATGCGATTCGAAAGAAGGTAAAATCAAGCTAGGCCCCTAGTTACTTGCTGACTGGGTATTTAGGGCTTCAGGCGTTATATCAAAGACGCAAGGGGCCTGCTTCTTATTATTGAGGGTTGAACTTCGTACGTACATACTGTAACAAGGGGGCTGCTTAAGGGGCTTGCTTGCGCCTGCGACCTGTCAGCGGACGGTGCGGAAGATTTGGAAGTCCAATGCAAGCGCGCAAGGCGTCGTTGGGTTCAGATCTGTGCAGTCTACGCATTGGTTCAAACGGTTTGGGAAGAGACGGATCGGGGAGTGCATACTGAGGGAAATTGAGACGCAGGAGGCAGATTTGGAGTTTTCAGTTATCTGTGAAGGGGAGTTGGACCGTTCTGGCCGTTCCGGAGTCCAAACTTGCTGTCCTTGGATCCAACGGGATCAGAACACCGAGTTCTACAGGAAATTGAAGACGATATCAATTTTCATCGGGCGGTTTGGAAGTTATGAGTGAAATTGGCTCGCAGGGAAGCGCTTACATCAGATTTTCGTTCACTTGCGACCTGAGGTTGAGCTGTTCTTCGCGATCGGTGAGCCAAGCTCTTCGTTCTTGGTGCCTACGCGATCAGGGAGTCTTCATCTACTCATAGGAGAAGACCGTGTGCGGATTGGATTGTTGGTTTGGGTGTGGTAAGCAAGTTTGTGCCGCAGGGAGCTGATTTACGTCAGTTTTTTGCAACCTGCGACCAAATTTCTTGCGTGGTTTTGCAAGGGGAACTCCAAACGACTTGTTTGGAGTCTTGTTGGGTTCAGGGTAGCTAGATCTATCTGCCAGCGAAGACGGATATCAGTTTGGACGATCCGTTTGTGCGGTGTGAGCGGTTTTAAGCCGCAAGGAGGAGTTTTTGGAGGTTCGGTCACCTGCGACCAAAAATCGGTGATATCTCGGCTGTCAGGAGTCGGATCTGAAGGTTTCTTGGGTTAACGGAGTCAGCAGAGGAGACCCTATCGACATCTGAAGTCCGTTCAGCGAAAGGAGGAAGTCCACAGATAGGCCTTTTTCGGTTTCTTCGCTACGGGTTTTGCTCTTTTGAGTTCGTTAGAATTTTGGTTGGTTGTATACAGCTTGTGGTAGCTAGCTTTAGCTAAGAGCTTATACATGGATGTGGTTTGGACTTGGGTTTGGATCTTGTGATACTGCTGTGGCTCTGTTTGTTAGCAAAGAGAAGTTTCTCTTGCTTGAGCTACGCTTTGGCGATTTCAGGCTAGGGTTGCGATTCAAGGGTTTGTTTTAGGGCTTCTGAAGTAGGTTACAGACCGCTCTGGTCTGTTCCTCAGTTTTGTGCTGTTTGGAGAAAGAATCGACAGTGTACATACTTTCAGAGTGGTATATATCGCAACATTCCTTTTCGTGGTTGTTCTCTGTCTTGTCTCTGTTTGGCACACAGCATCTCCACAGCCAGGAACCTCGCGTTTTCCTGGACATCCTTCACGCACAAAATATCCGACACGATACGGTGCCAAACAGAGACAAGACAGAGAAGAACAACCACGAAAAAGGAATGCTGCGATATATACCACTCTGAAAGTATGTACACTGTCGATTCTTTCTCCAAACAACACAAAACTGAGGAAAAGACCAGAGCGGTCTATAACCTACTTCAGAAGCCTTAAAACAAACCCCTGAAACGTAACCCTAGTCTGAAATCGCCAAAACGTAGCTCAAGGCAAGAGAAACTTCTCTTTGCTAACAAACAGAGCCACAGCAGTATCACGCGATCCAAACCCAAGTCCAAACCACATCCATGTATAAGCTCTTAGCTAAAGCTAGCTACCACAAGCTGTATACAGCCAACCAGAACTCTAACGAACTCAAAAGAGCAAAACCCGTAGCGAAGAAATCAAAAAAGGTCTATATGTGGACTTCCTCTTTTTGCTGAACGGACTTCATATGTCGATAGGATCTCCTCCGCTGACTCCGTTAACCCAAGAAACCTTCAGATCCGACTCCCAACAGCCGAGATATCACCGATTTTCGGTCGCAGGTGACCGAACCTCCAAAAACTCCTCCTTGCGGCTTAAAACCGCGCACACCGCACAAACGGACCGTCTAAACTGATATCCGTCTTCGCTGGTAGGTAGATCTGGCTACCCTGAACCCAACAAGACTCCAAACAAGTCGTTTGGAGTTCCTCTTGCAAAACCACGCAAGAAATTTGGTCGCAGGTTGCAAAAAACTGACGTAAATTAGCTCCCTGCGGCTCAAACTTGCTCACCACACCCAAACCAACAATCCAATCCACGTATAGTCTTCTCCTATGAGTAGATGAAGACTCCTTGATCGCGTAGGCACCAAGAACGAAGAGCTTGGCTCACCTATCGCGAAGAACAGCCTAACCTCAGGTCGCAGGTGAACGAAAATCTGATGTAAGCGCTTCCCTGCGAACCAATTTCACTCAGAACTTCCAAACCGCCCGATGAAAACTGGTATCGTCTTCAATTTCCTGTAGAACTCGGTGTTCTGATCCCAATGGATCCAAGGACAGCAAGTTTGGACTCCGGAACGGTCCGAACGGTCCAACTCTCCTTCACAGGTAACTGAGAACTCCAAATCTGCCTCCTGCGTCTCAATTTCACTCAGTATGCACTCCCTGATCCGTCTCTTCCCAAACCGTTTGAACCAGTGCGTAGCCTGCTCAGATCTGAACCCAACGACGCCTTGCGCGTTTGCATTGGACTTCCAAATCTCCCGCACCGTCCGCTGACAGGTCGCAGGCACAAGCAAGCCCCTTAAGCAGCCCCCTTGTTACAGTCTGTACGTACAAAGTTCAACCCTCAATAATAAGAAGCAGGCCCCTTGCGTGTTTGATATAACGCCTGAAGCCCTAAATACCCAGTCAGCAAGTAACTAGGGGCCTAGCTTGATTTTACCTTTTTCCGAATCGCATAACTTCTTCTCTGGATGTCCAAACGAAGTAAACAAGATGCCCATGGAAAGCTTACAACGAGCTCTACCCATCTATGTGATGAAAGTGAAGATCCGAAGTTGCACCAAAAGCCCGTAAGCTGGGGCCTAGCTTGTTTTCTCCATCTTTCGAGTCCTGTAACTTCTCCACTAGGCGTCCAAACGAAGTAGATGAAGTGCCTATGGAAAGCTGACAAGGAGCTCTATCCACTGGTGCGATAAAAACGAAGATCCGAAATGGTGCCAAAAACCCGCAAGCTGGGGCCTAGCTTATTTTCTCCATCTTTCGAGTCCTGTAACTTCTCTACTAGGCGTCCAAACGAAGTAGACAAAGTGCCTATGGAAAGCTGACAAGGAGCTCTACCCATCTATGCAATGAAAATGGAGATCTGAAATTGTGCCAAAAACCCGTAAGCTGGGGCCTAGCTTGTCTTCTCATGAGTGTCTTTGGAGCGACAAGCATCGAAGTTTGAATTTCACGTAGCAGCCGGTCCACGACACGACATCCACCCCCTCCAAACCTGTGCATCCTCCGGTATGCACCAGAGATACCAACCAAGGAGTGGACCGGCACGCGCTTCGTCATTCCCATCTTGTCATCCTCCCTTCCATCTCAGTCAACCTCATCCTCAAGGTTGCAACCTGATCGTCATCTTGAAGTTGCTACCCTGCCATGATCCTCCCTAGATCCATGCTCATTGACTTTCTCCTCAAACCTCCCATCCAATCAACCCCTCTAAATCTACACATCTTTCAATATGCGAAGACATAGAAGAAATAACCCATCATACCATAGAAATGTCTTCCATGCGTCCTGTAGAACCTCACAGTCGAGGTTTGTAACCTAAGTGTCGTAGTAGACATCTCCCATCCTGCCATTAATCACCCGTATCCTGACTGTAACCCTCAACCTCAAGTCTATACATGTCATCGTACGTATCCATATCTTCTTTTTTGTTTTCTGAAAAAAAAGAACCACACTGCTGCAACCAAAATCCTCAACCCAACCATCATTATCCCGCTGTACAATGATATCCTCCTCAACCATCATCCTCCCTGATCTCTTCTTCTGAAAATCTTCACAACCTCCCAAGCATCATCCTCTCAACCTTCCTGAAAATATTTACAATCCCCAAAGCATCATCTTCCCAACACAAATCACCTTCAGCAATGGCTTCTCCCCTGTAAGCCATCCTTACCCATCATCCTATACCTGTAGCCTCGAGAGCATCCGTCCACTCTCGTTCACCCTCAGCAGGTCGTTCGTCCTTGATGATGTCAATGTTGACATCATGGACTTCTCTTGTAGCTGCATCCAAGACCTCCCGTGAAATGAACCCAACCTTGACAACTTGAATGCGCTCTTCCCAACCTCTCTTCACATCCATCGTCATCATCTCCGCATCTGGTTGTTGTTTGTCTACAACCAGATCACCCACGTCCGCTATCTGCACCTCAACCATCTCCTCCGGTTGTGAAGGATCGCCCTCCATTGTCTGTATAGGAAGAATAGTTTCTTGTTGAACCTTATCCTCCCCAGCTTGCCTCCCTGAAGAAGTATCTTGTTGGTCCTTCTTCTCGCACTGCATCGTGGATGCAGTATCCAACCTGAGCTCGTTTAGATCCTCGTGCTCATCCAAATCATCTCTATGGAGATCATGCTCAATCTCCTCCACCCTAGCACCATAACTTGTAGCTTCGTCAGCTACAACTGCATGTGCCGCAAGGTAATCATCCACAATCTTCTTCATCCCTCCTTTACCAACGTTGGCTTGAAGGAGAGTACCCGTACTTGTGAATGCAACCTTTCCATCCTCCCAAGAAATAACCTCAAGTTGCAAAGACTCTGCAAAGTCAATGCAATCGTCCCGCTCATGATCAATACCATCACACCACAGGCAGTGATGTACCCAAGCTGGTTTGGGTACAAGCTCCGTCTCAGTCGATGATCCCTTATCCTCCAACCTAGTAACCTTAGCTTGTAGATCTTGCATCTTTTGCCGTAAGTCCTCAATGGTTGGATCCTTCTCCTCTACAACCACAACTGGAGGTTGAACCTCAGATACTACCTGAACTGGTGTGGTAGTCAACGCTGCAGGTGCCAACCTTGTAACCCTTCCTCTTATCTGCCTCCGGACAAGAAGCTCAACAGCTTCACGCACAACCTCCCAATTTCGTGTCAACCCTTCTTCTTCCTCCCCATCCTCAAGAAGTAGCTCCAACTGCTCTTGCCATGGTTCATCCGTAGCTTGAAGAAACAGCTCCGTCTTGTAGCTCTCCAAGGTTAACTTGTCCACCCGAGGTAGTTGAGAGAATTGTCTCTCAAACTCCTCTAACAGCTCTGTAGGCTGCAAACCCTTGCTGGATCGGTTGACCCATTCCAAAAAAGATTTCTTGGTTACTTGATCTGAGCTTCCCAAGAAATACTCCTCCATCAGTGCTTGTGAAAATGTATCCCAGTTCCTCCCAAAACGCTTTGCTAGACCCTTCACATGCACCCTTATCTTAGGCACCGCAGCGAGTTCGAATGTCTCGATCATCTCCTTCTCCGATATCTGATCCAAATCCATCTCCGTCTTGTAACATCTCAAGTACTCAGAGATGTCTCTCCCACCAAAAAGATCGAACTTGTCGATCACTCTTCCAAGCGCCTTCCTCCCCAAAGCCTCCTTTTGTTGGTTCTCTTGCTCTTGTCGCATAAACAAAGTGAAGGCTTGAAACAAACGTGCAGTTGCTGCATCCAACTGCACCCCTGGTATACCCTCTGATCCATTCATCCCGTCCATAGTCATGGCTCGTCCCATCCTCCCATGATCCCAACCGTCTACATATCCATCATCCCAGGTCCACAACATCCTCCCGAACAACCAAACTCATCTTCATCCTCGTTCATGTTAATCTCTTCTGCTCAGTTCAAACACACAAATATCTCCACCCCAGACCTTCACGTCGAGTTCACCACCGTATCGTGTCGGATATTTTGTGCGTGAAGGATGTCCAGGAAAACGCGAGGTTCCTGGCTGTGGAGATGCTGTGTGCCAAACAGAGACAAGACAGAGAAGAACAACCACGAAAAAGGAATGCTGCGATATATACCACTCTGAAAGTATGTACACTGTCGATTCTTTCTCCAAACAACACAAAACTGAGGAAAAGACCAGAGCGGTCTGTAACCTACTTCAGAAGCCCTAAAACAAACCCCTGAAACGTAACCCTAGTCTGAAATCGCCAAAACGTAGCTCAAGGCAAGAGAAACTTCTCTTTGCTAACAAACAGAGCCACAGCAGTATCACGCGATCCAAACCCAAGTCCAAACCACATCCATGTATAAGCTCTTAGCTAAAGCTAGCTACCACAAGCTGTATACAGCCAACCAGAACTCTAACGAACTCAAAAGAGCAAAACCCGTAGCGAAGAAATCAAAAAAGGTCTATATGTGGACTTCCTCTTTTTGCTGAACGGACTTCATATGTCGATAGGGTCTCCTCCGCTGACTCCGTTAACCCAAGAAACCTTCAGATCCGACTCCCAACAGCCGAGATATCACCGATTTTCGGTCGCAGGTGACCGAACCTCCAAAAACTCCTCCTTGCGGCTTAAAACCGCGCACACTGCACAAACGGATCGTCTAAACTGATATCCGTCTTCGCTGGTAGGTAGATCTGGCTACCCTGAACCCAACAAGACTCCAAACAAGTCGTTTGGAGTTCCTCTTGCAAAACCACGCAAGAAATTTGGTCGCAGGTTGCAAAAAACTGACGTAAATTAGCTCCCTACGGCTCAAACTTGCTCACCACACCCAAACCAACAATCCAATCCACGTATAGTCTTCTCCTATGAGTAGATGAAGACTCCTTGATCGCGTAGGCACCAAGAACGAAGAGCTTGGCTCACCTATCGCGAAGAACAGCCCAACCTCAGGTCGCAGGTGAACGAAAATCTGATGTAAGCGCTTCCCTGCGAACCAATTTCACTCAGAACTTCCAAACCGCCCGATGAAAACTGGTATCGTCTTCAATTTCCTGTAGAACTCGGTGTTCTGATCCCAATGGATCCAAGGACAGCAAGTTTGGACTCCGGAACGGCCCGAACGGTCCAACTCTCCTTCACAGGTAACTGAGAACTCCAAATCTGCCTCCTGCGTCTCAATTTCACTCAGTATGCACTCCCTGATCCGTCTCTTCCCAAACCGTTTGAACCAGTGCGTAGCCTGCTCGGATCTGAACCCAACGACGCCTTGCGCGTTTGCATTGGACTTCCAAATCTCCCGCACCGTCCGCTGACAGGTCGCAGGCACAAGCAAGCCCCTTAAGCAGCCCCCTTGTTACAGTCTGTACGTACGAAGTTCAACCCTCAATAATAAGAAGCAGGCCCCTTGCGTGTTTGATATAACGCCTGAAGCCCTAAATACCCAGTCAGCAAGTAACTAGGAGCCTAGCTTGATTTTACCTTTTTCCGAATCGCATAACTTCTTCTCTGGATGTCCAAACGAAGTAAACAAGATGCCCATAGAAAGCTTACAACGAGCTCTACCCATCTATGTGATGAAAGTGAAGATCCGAAGTTGCACCAAAAGCCCGTAAGCTGGGGCCTAGCTTGTTTTCTCCATCTTTCGAGTCCTGTAACTTCTCCACTAGGCGTCCAAACGAAGTAGATGAAGTGCCTATGGAAAGCTGACAAGGAGCTCTATCCACTGGTGCGATAAAAACGAAGATCCGAAATGGTGCCAAAAACCCGCAAGCTGGGGCCTAGCTTATTTTCTCCATCTTTCGAGTCCTGTAACTTCTCTACTAGGCGTCCAAACGAAGTAGACAAAGTGCCTATGGAAAGCTGACAAGGAGCTCTACCCATCTATGCAATGAAAATGGAGATCTGAAATTGTGCCAAAAACCCGTAAGCTGGGGCCTAGCTTGTCTTCTCATGAGTGTTTTTGGAGCGACAAGCATCGAAGTTTGAATTTCACGTAGCAGCCGGTCCACGACACGACAACGCTTCACTTGAGGATAGTTACTCTGTCTATCTGTTAAGATCTGAGCTCCAAACCTTGAAACAAACCACACACCTTCTGCATCTTCTTGGCCAACTGCTCATCCAATCGCCTTTGGACTCGTATCAACAGTCAGTACCACAGGTCTCCCGCTCTCGTAGCTAAGCCTCCTTAGTATAGGTGGAGACTTCAGAATCTCCTTCAGCTGCTCCATCATCTCATGATGTTCTTGCCGCCAAGTAAACCTCCTTCCCTTTCTCAGAAGTGCATATAGAGACTCGGCAATCTGTGGATAATGAGGAATACTCACACGAAAGAACACACAAGCTCTCAAGAACCGTCGAACCTCAGTGATGTTGGTGCAGTCAGCTATCCTTGCTATAGCATCAACCTTCTCTGGGGTTCGGACGCCTCCCAAAAGTACCACACAAATGACCCACCACCACAATCTCTGACATACCAAAACGAGATTTGGTACTTGATAGAGTGAGGTGTACCTCCTCCAAATGCATCAGAATCTTCTCCACATCCCGAATGTGGTCTGCAACGAACTTTCTGCATCCATCAGAAGTCACAGCTTCGTCTTTGTCTTCCACCGGACAGCCTTTCATGAGAATATCATCCAAAAACGGGATAGTGACCTCAGGTACAAACTCTCGTAACACCTTATGCATCGCATTCTGCATATGGACAACGAGTTTATCGCACCCTGAGGAAGAGTACACATCCGCATCAATCCCAAAGGTGTACGCATGGTAGTCAAGTCTCTACTCTCCAAAGCAAGCTGAAACTGATCATAACCTGAAAACAGATCTCCAATAGAATAGATTGACCTTCCAGCAAACGCCTCAGCTACTTCATCAACCACAGGTCCTGTTCCAACGTTTCGAATCGTGATGTTGTTGGCAGGCTGCAAGTCTTGGATGAAGCGTAGAGCTCCTGTCTTCTTAGGTACTGTGAACCATCGGCTAGAGTACGGAGCCTTAGATGATTCAAGAATACCCATCTGCATCCTCTCCTTCAGTAACTCAATCACCTTCGGTAGCAAGGCACGAGGGACTAGAATCGGCTTCAAGTCCCAAGGTACGAGAGGAACAGTGAAGATAACCAGCGGAGCTATCACACTAGATCCACACAACCTATCTCCTCAGCCGAGAAAGAAAATGCCTTACCATGGCTAACTATCATCTGTTCAAAAGCTCGTTTCTCCTCTTCAGTCAAGAAGCCACCCCCTCCTATCTGGAGCTGCTCGAGTGTCTCTTGAGTAAACTTGTGTCCTACCTGTGTTGGATCTCTAAGCACAGGCTCAGCAGCCGCTAACTCCATCTGCTGCTGAGAATCAACAGGTAATTGGGTTGCCATAGGTCTCACCTTCCTCGCTACAGCTTTATACTTGGCGTGTACACGCCAAGTATAAAGCTGTGTGTGGCTTCCTGATGTAAGCCACACCAACAGATTGCATCCTTCCATCCATTCTCGAGTCTCTGATGAGGACGATATCGCAAGTACGAGATAATCTCCTCATAGACTTCACGAGAATGGATGGGGATCACCACCCTACCTCCCATCTGCTCCATCAACCTATCTACATCATCCAGCCAACGAACAAAAGACTATACACCCACAAGCTCCTCATAAATACCAGAAATCATCTCATCTTCCTTCAGAACTCCTGTACAACGTATATTTGCTGCACACCTCTCCATCTGCCTTCTACTCTTCTTAGTCAAATCCTCTATCCGCGTGAACTCACTCCAATCATCAGAATTGAAAGCCATCAAACCAGATTTCCAACTATGTACAGTGCAACTACTTTCTGAATCTTGAGCAGCTTTTCCATCAGCCTCCTGTGATCCCTCAGGCTGCTCAAGCGGGATCATAGTAGCAATAGATCCATCACTCTCGCTATCCCGTCATACGAGAGTGGTTTCAGAAAACCCTTACTCCTACAAATAGGAGCATCTCTCGGGGTCTGCCGGTTTCGTTCGTGGTTCGTACGAACGGTCAGAAACTGCACAGAACGTCTATCATCTGGACTACGGATCCTAGCATAATGAGATCCATCATCCATTACCTTGGTCTCCATTCGAACTGCAGTGATATAAGGCTGGCCAAGAATCACAAGATATGAATCAGAAGACTGCACGAAGAAATGTTGATCCACATCCACATCACCTATCTTCATCTTCACGTTAGGACAAGCGCCGTATAACTCACCCTTTTGGTTGTTTGCAGCACGTAACACCCAACCATGGTTCAGCTCGATAGGTCACTGACCTCTCTCATACACCTCCCGTGACATGATGTTGATCTCAGATCCGTGATCAACTAAAGCAGCAACAGGTTCAGTCAAACTTCCAAGACGAACTCGTGAAGTAGTTGTAGCACGAGCCCAGTGTCTCCTTCTGAAATCACTATCAGTAGCTGGACTCTCCTCGCCAACTTCCTCATCATCGAACTCAATAGTGTTGATACCAGCAACCAACGCTTCTTGCTAGTATCCCTTGTCATCAGCTTCCTAAAAATGCACCTTTCCAAACTCTGCATCATTCATAGAAGTTCCTACCACATCTATCATTTGGCTTTCTACCTGCTCGGACATCACCTGTCTCTTGCGCTTGATGATGTCGATGATCAGTTCGTGAAACTCCCTCTTTGCAATACCAAGAACTTCCCGAAGAGAAAACTCGATTCGCGCATCTAGTATCCTCTGCTCCAAGATGCTCTTCAGATCAGTAGAAGTTTCAATATAAGCTGCCAACTTGTAAGCCGGTCCCTTCTCCTTCTCTTGGACAATAAACCGTCTACCAGCAGTTATTGGCTCCTGTTGGGATCTCTGCACGTCCTCCATAGGACCTGGTGCAGGTGGAGGAGCTGCAGAAGTAGACGGGATGTCCTCAGGAAGAGCCGCTCGTTTCCTTGTGACTCTCCGTCTCTCCCCAGTCTCCTCAGGAACTCCAGTATCAAGTTCAGAGGCTTCTCGTCGCCTCTTTTCTTCCACAGAAGCATCTTGTCAATGAACGTGTCTATCTACATCCAAGAATGCTCTGATAGAAGCAACATGTACAAGATCTCTCCATCCTGTGACCCTACGAATAGACTCGGCTCCTCTCTTCAATATCTCAGAAGGAACCGAAGCCACACTCTTCTCAACAGTCTTATCTAGCAATGTAGGACTAGAAGAGACCTCAATATGCCCAGCATACACATCAGAATTTACCAACGGTGCAATCAACGCAGTTGCCGTTGCAGCCGCAGCAATCTGAGGTAGACTCCTCATACCCCCTCGTCCAAACTACGTGCTCAACGGTTCTCCAGTAGAAGAAAGGTGCAGCCTACCGTTCTAGTAGCGAACCACACCATCTCGCAAAGCAGCTGTTAACTCTTGACAGTCTCCTCGGAAGTGATCAAGACTGTCACACCAGATACATCTACGAACAGGAGCACCTCTTGGACGTGCAGCAGCAGGCGCTGGTGGCTGCTGTCTCTGCAATCCAGCTAGCTCTACCTTCAGCTCTCGCATCTGCCGAATCAGGTCTTTGATTTGGTTCTGTTGACCATGATTCTCCGCAGGTCTCTGAACAAGTGCCCTTTGTGCCGGAGCTGGCACAACTGACATCAAAGGAACTGCAGCTGGGACAACAAGTCTGGGAGCAGGGGCCAAAGGCTGCTGTACTTGAGGAGCAGCATAAGGTGGAGTGACCACTTCTGCAAGCGGACGTCCTCCCACAGCCACTCTTCCCCTCCTCTGTCTTGTCAGTACATCCACAACATCCTCAACTCTCCCTCAATCCATAGTAACACTTCCCTCAGCAGATTGATCGGCCAACATAAAACATAATCGATACGTCGTAGCATCATCGATAGCTTGCAGGAAAAGCTCTGTTCTCCTAGCATCTAGGGTTATTCGCTCAAGAGTTGAAAGTTACTAGTATCTCCGATCAAACTCTCTCAGCAACTCACTCAGGCTCATCATACGACCAGGTTGCTGCTCAACCCAGTCCAAAAATGTCCTTCTAGTAACTCTCTTTGAATCCTCCTCAAGAAACTCCTCTCGAAGAGATCGCTCAAAACTCATCCAGATTCCAAGGTTTCTTCTCTGTACATCCCTAACTTGGTCTCGCAATTCAGGAATGACAGCTAACTCAAAACTTGCTATCATCTCAGCATCAGTAACCTAACCAGCTCCATCTCTCCTCTATACTCACGTAGATATCTAGAAATATCTCTGCCTTCAAACCTTCCACACCTATTCACTATCGCTTGCAAAGCCTTGGTGGATTTTAACTAACCCCCTCCAAGGATCGGATGCTGTTGGACCAAGGCCGCAAGCGTCTTCAAAATCTCAGTCGTATCCAGACCAGGTGTAGATGTTGCTGTAACCGCTGGTGGTACAGAGGTGCTGCAGTAGACGTAGATGCAGCATCCGTAGAAATAGTAGCAGCAGCGTCTTTGCGATCCATCTCTTCTCCTTGTAGTAAACTCAACCTTCTCAATTCAATCACCCCAAGATCTCTCAGTGGAAGCACCAGATGTCGCGTTGAGAGTTTTTCTTGGGAAGGGCGGAACCTTCTAGCTGTGGTGTCACGTCAGTTTGGTAACTCGGTTAGGTTGACCGAGTGCGAAGTGACGGACCCCGGTAAGGCCGTTAAGGCAAGGTGGTGAGAGTGTCCACAAGAGGTATACTTCGCAGGTAGGGGCTTGGAGACCTCAGTTCTTCAAGTTGAGCCTTCAAGCTCCTGGCTATGGTGGGTAGTCTTGAGAGTGAGATCCGGATTCTCTACGAGCACAGAGTGGATTTGGCTCGACTGTAGTGATTGTAGTGCCTGTTGGCAGGTGGAGTGAGTACATACCTTGTTATCACTTGAAGAACTCAGATTGCAAGGCCTGGGGTAGGGATTTCAGGTCACAGATTGCTATCGATGGTATCTCCGGAGTTGGCAGATCGTTGGTATCTTCGATTTGCGAGTGCGCGCGTGCGTGGAGTGACTTGTTTTGGTGTTGTGATCGATCGCTGTGTGTATGGGTGTCGTCTGAACTTGTTCGCAGTCTATTTGGTCGTGAGGTAGTGCGGAAGCGCTGCTGAAATTTTGCGGAATGTGTTGAAGTGACCTGTTTCGAGCTGAAGTACGCATTTGGACGTGGCAGACGAAATAGTCGACAATGTCGGGCCGATGTGGGCTCGTTGGAAGCACGCTGGGAAGACGGTCCTAGTGCAGGAAGATTCACGAAGTTTGGTCAAGCCGTTTTTGAGTTATGAGAAGTCGAAATTTCTGGTGACGGGTTTTGTGACGGGTTTTAGGTCAGCAGAAGTGCGTCGGGGAGTGTCAGGTTGGATTGGGTCGATAATTTTTGGATCTGAGGAGTGCAGTAGGTGCACGCCGGGAAGACGATTCCAACGCAACCAAAATCGTTCGATTTGGTGAAGGATCGACGAAGTTACAAGCCGAAGAAGGTCACGGGTTGGTCAAAATCTGACGTAAATCCCGTCTGCGAGTTCCAAATTGGCTGATTTCGACAATTTGGTGCAATTTCGACCCTGAGTTGCTGTTTCGGGTGTTTTCTCGTCGTACTCGTCCTTCTTTATGGTGTTTGGCCCGGGTACTCTTCTCCAAGCAGACCGGAGCGGAGAGTGAGCGGGAGTGTCGAGGTGTGGAGTTGTGTGTTAGGATGCGTTTAGAGGCTTCGAGGAGCAGAGGTGCGAGAGCGGAGTGCGAGAGTGCGGAGGCGGAGCCCGAGCCCGAGCCCGCGCCCGCCGCAAGCCAGCTTGCTAGCATGCGTGCGTGAGAGAGGTATCCAAGTTTCAGTTGTGTGGGAAATGTAAAACCAGTACGTCACGCATCCCAACACTATTTCTGAACTTGGACGCTTAACTCTGTAGTCTCAACTTTGGCTGTACCACTAGACCAATAGCTCTTGGTGTCTTACAAGGATACGTGCAAGTACTTAGGGGCTGGTTTAAGGTAGTAGGAGACTTGTTCGCACGTTCCTAGAGGAGTGGTAGGACGACCCCAGAGTACTAGGAGGAAGCTGCTGTTGTGGTAGTGTTTGCTTATACCGAACAGACGCGTATGAAGGCAGTTGGTAGCAGTTGTCTTGGATGAGCTAGTAGAGCTATCACGTTGATATTTTTAGAGCTACTAGAGGTATGGACATCTAGTTAGTGACCTTAGGTACATGTTATAACAGTCGGTGATCATATATTGTGCATGTGGTCACCGAAGAAGACGCGTCAGTCCGAGTGGGGCTGGGTTTCTCTTTATGTGAATGTTTGAGTGTGGAGGGTTATCGTTTGGACTTCTTGTGGTTGGAACCCCTCCATATTTTACTTTCTGTTTGTGCGCCGCGTTTGCTTGTGTTGGCGCTTGATTTCCAGAGTGAGTTCACTCTAGTGTGCTATCAGTAGTGAGGCTGGAGTGATGACCAGCCAGACTATCTTTGTTTCTCTCACGGTGCAGTTGGAGTGACGACCAACAAACCGTGAGAGGCTGCTTGTGGTGATGGCAGGTACAAGTTGCCCTTACTTTGACCGTCCTAGTAAGAGATAAGTAGCTCAGTAGGAGCGGGGATAGGCAAGTTGTAGTTACGGTGGTGACGAGGATTTCGACATTCTGGTTAGAGAGTGTGTCCTCGAGATTCTATCACCACGGAGTTCTCGGGAGGTTATGGTGGGGACTTCTCGGACAGTGGGTATACACGGAGTGGGGTGAGGTACCGACGACCTACACCATTGCCGTTGGTGTTCTAGAGGACGAGTCAAACGCAGACAGCACGTTTTCTGGTGGTGAGTCTAGTGTCACCACATCGTTGTTGTGGGACATGGACGAGATCTATGGGGCCACGAAGGGGCCTCGACGTTACTCGGGTACTGTAACGACCTATGTTACACATAGGAAGTTTGTCTATTAGTAAAGTGTTTAGTTCTAACTAAGTGTTGAGAATGTTTATTTGATGCCAAAGTACTTTTAGGAGGTATCAAGTTAGTCATGACTAGCTAAAAGTTAGTTATGGTTAAACTTAGCTGTACTTTTGGCAGAATTCAGATATTTGCTAAAGAGTGAGCACTACTATCTTGTCATCTTGTCTAAAAGGTAGAAAGGAGGTGGAAAGTATCCCTTATCTCCTTTTTGACTTGATATTAGTGGTTGGATTAAAGTTGTGGACTTTGTGGGCATTAAAAACAAGAAGAGATTCCACATGTTTCCTTTTTAGTGGGTCCTAGTGTAGAGGGGGGTGGAAATTCGAGATTCCTTGAGAATATTCCAGAATCCTTCTAGAAGTTATTGACTTTGAAGGAATAAGCCCATGTGAAAAGATAAAAAGTCCATGTGATCAATGCTTTTACCTTAAGTAATATCTTAGTAAAACTCGGTAAAAGTAGTTACGGCTGAGTTACCGGGGGTACCAAAGTAAAAACCTAGAATGTATAAATAGAGGAGTAGAGAAGAGCTCCTCATCCTTATTTTCACATTGTCGTAATGACAACTTGAGTAATATAGAGAGTGTGGGATATTTTTAGCATGTGAGAACTTGAGAGACGTCGTTAGAATGGAGGATTTTAGTTGATGTGTTTAAAGAGATTTTTAGTTGATAAGTTTGTGGGTGTATGAATGAGTGAACTCAGCATTTTCCCTTCAAGTTCATGGTGTGCTTCCATCAAAGCCATCAAAGGTGATCCTTGAGTGAGAGACAGGCCCGACATGTTGCAGATTCGTGGATGGCGATCGTGGAGGTTGAGAGATCGGGGGGTAGTTGATCAATAGGACCGCAGAAGGTTTACATTTTTGGTTCCGTTGCCGGGACCTCACTTGAAAGGATCGTTGAATGATGTTTAGAGTTCAGTTCTATATTCGACAAAAGGAGATTATGAGAGAGCACATGGAGAGAACGTTGAGAGCAGAGAGAGCTAACGCGATGTTTGCAACGTTAGAACCTTTCGTGTATCCCGTAGTGATATATGACGCGTTCGAAGTCATTCTTTACATCTTGTTCACTTAGAAAGGGTTTGAGGAGAGTTGAAAGAGGGTGCAACAAGAGTTGTAGAGAAAGGAGGAGAGAAAAGTTATTAGAAGAGATAAATTTGTGAGTATAGAAATTCTGCTCTCTGGAAAATTTGTACAGTCGCTGTCAACTTTTCTGTGAATTTTATTTTCCTGTGAAACTTTCCAGTGTTTTAGATTCGCTGATAACCTATCTAAGACAAAAGAAATCATAGGAAAAGGTGGTCTAGAGAGGGAGCAATGAATTTTCAAAGTTGAGGGGGTCTATTCGTGAGAGTTGAGGAATTCTGTTATCTGAAAAAAAATTACAGTCATTGTCAGATTTTCTGTGAATTTTATTTTCTTGAGAAACTTTCCAGTGTTTTAGAGTGGCTAATAAGCTATCCAAGACAAAAGAAATCATGAGAAGATGACGTCTGAAGAGAGAGAAAGAATTTTTCAAAGTGGAGGGGGTTGACAACCATGACGGAAGTGAAAATATACAAATTTCAGTTCTCTGAAAATTTGTACAGTCATCACCATCTCTTCTGATTAGGGAAGTTTCTGTTGAACTTCATGATTTAGTAGCTTGGAGGTTGAGCTACTGGAGGCCACAAAAATCTTGGAGAGATCTCTTACCAACTAAGAGATATACGTTTCGGCATACAAGGAGGTCTTGAAGATACTTCATGAGGAATCCAGTTCGAATGACGAGGTGGAAGAAGAGACGTTTAGGAGTTCGAACAGAGACGGAGAAGCCCAAGTTAAGTATAGATGTTTTACGAACTTGCATCTATAGCACTTGGGGTGCCCTCTTTACCCTATACGAAGAAGCTTCCGCGACCATTGGCACAGATTTGAAGAAAGCCGAGTTTAAAGCATCATTCACTGTGGAGGAGGAGGTCAAAGAGGTTAACAATCTCTTTTTGTAGATTGTTCATATTGTTCAGACCTTACAAGGATTTGAAGGAGGTGACTCTCGAGACTCATCGAATCAAATTGGAGGAGCACGCAAGAGCAGTTCGACAGAAGCAGAGAAGGGTCAACCCCACAACGGCAATGATGGTCAAGGAAGAGATAGACAAGTTGAAGGAGGCGAGTTTCATCTATGAGGTGGAGAACTCAGAATGGGTTTCACCCATTGTGATTGTCAAGAAGAAGAATGGTAAGCTGCGAGTGTGCATAGACTATAAAAAGTTGAATGCAGTTACAAAGAAGGATTATTATCCTCTACCATTTATAGATGAGATTTTGGAGGAAGTTGCTGGTCATGAGTGGTACAGCTTTGGTGATGGTTATAGTGGATACAACCAGATCAAGATAGCACAGGAGTACCAGCAGTTGATCACTTTCACTACTCCTTGGAGAACATTTGCATTTCGAGTGATGCCATTCGGATTGTGTAATGCTCCGGCCACGTTTCAAAGGTTCATGAACAAGGTGTTTGAACCATTCATAGGGAAGTTTGTTCGAGATTTCATTGACGATTTCTGTGTGTACGGAAGAAAGGAGGACCACTTTGAAACTTTGATCATGTGATCAAAGTTTTGCAGCGGTTGGAGCAAGCCAACGCTTTTCTAAATCCAGAGAAGTGCATCTTTGGCTGCGAAGAAGGTCTGTTGTTAGGGCACATCATTTCCAAGAATGGGATTGCGGTAGATCCTGAGAAGGTGAAGAAGATTGTGGATCTTCCATTTCCGATCAACTTGACAAAGTTGAGGCAGTTTCTTGACATGGTTGGATATTATCGTAGGTTTGTCTTTTCCTTCTCAAACAAAGCAATAGCTTTGACTATGTACATGAAGAAGGGAGTTGATTTTGACTTGATAGTGCATGATCAGAAGGCAAAGGAAGCATTTGAGGAACTGAAAAAGGCATTAGTGACAGCTCCTATACTTGCTAAACCTGAGTGGAGTAAAGCATTTATTCTGTATACGGATGCCTCCAATGTAGCAATCGGATGTACATTAAGTCAGCTAGATGGAGATGGGCATGATCATCCTATAGCTTATGCTAGTAGGCAGATGGTTCCAGCGAAGAAGAATTACTCCGTGACTGAACGAGAAGGATTAGCGGTGATCTTTGGATTGAAGAAATTTCGACAATACTTGCTGGGAGGGAAATTTTCCATAGTCACAGATCACAAGGCTTTAAAGTATATCTTTAATAAGCCTAATGCCGAAGGTCGTATTGCTCGTTGGAAGATCCTTCTAACAGAATACGATTATGTGATCGAAGATAGACCAAGGAAAAAGCATGCGAATGCTGATCTTTTGTCGAGGGCTTATGATGATGAGGGAGAAGAACCATTTGATGATTCGTTTCCAGACGAGCATCTGATGACCATCACAAGCATTGAGGAGATATCGGATGAGTACAAGGAAATCTGGAGTTTCCTTGCAGATGGCTCTTTTCCAGAAGGTATGCATACCCGAGAACGTAACGCGTTGATCAAGAGATGCAAACCTTACTCCATGGTGGAGGGAATTCTATTTCATCAAGGAGCAGATGGCTTACTAAGGAGAGCAGTTGGTCAGAAGGAGGCGTTCAAGCTTATGCACGAGTTTCACGATGGCACTGTTTGCGGAGGTCACTTTGCTGGTAAGATAACAGCTTTCAAGATTTTGGATGCGGGTTATCATTGGAGAGGGATTTTCAAGGAGTGTTTAGACTATTGCAAAACTTGCGACGTATGTCAAGTATTTGCTCTGAAGTCTACTAGAACACCTCCGTTAAGATCAATTCCAATATTAGGACCATTTGAGAAGTGGGGTATTGACTTTGTAGGTCCTCTTAATAAGACACCTCGAGGCAATAGATACATTGTAGTCGCCAGTGACTATTGTACCAAGTGGGTAGAGGCTAGACCTGTGAAGGAGACTAATGAAACAGAAGTCGGTAGATTCCTATGGGAGAGGATCATCACCAGATTTGGATGTCCGTTAGAGTTGGTCTCAGATAGAGGAGGAGAGTTTGTAGGGAGCATGACTACTGCTATGCTACAACACTTTTCTATCAAGCCATGGGTAACGACCTCATACAAACCAAATGCTAATGGTCTTGCGGAGAAGACCAATCTTACACTTTGTATGATGCTCGTCAAAGATGCTGGTGTTGAGACTGCGAAACATACTTGGGATAAGAGGCTACATGTCATCTTATGGGAGTATCGAACGACAACAAAGACTTCTATTGGGTACTCCCCATTTCGACTGGTTTATGGAGTGGAGTCCAAGTTACCCATCCAATTCGAATTGGATACTTTTCAAACTATTCAACGAAAGTTGAAGAGGTCGAGAGGAGAAGACGTGGTCAGATCAAGAAGGGAGCAACTCATGGAGTTGGAAGAGACCCGAGCGGTAGCAATGATCCGGATGGAACGAGCTCAAGCGTATCAAAAGAAGAGTTACGACAAACGGTTGGGCAAGAGGGAGGTAAAACCTTTTCAAGTCGGAGATCGGGTTATGTTGTATGATGCTATCAGATTCAAGAGGGCTAGGAAGAAGTTTCTTCCGAGATATTTTGGTCCTTTTGTTGTAGATAAGGTGTGGAGCAACTTCACATATGACCTTCAGGAGTTGGGAGGAAGGAGATTCGATCGGGTCAACCATGACAAGTTGAAGTTGTTTCATCGACGAAAGTTCTCTCTTCACTCCGAGGACGGAGCGAAAATTTAGTCCGGGGGTAAAATGTAACGACCTATGTTACACATAGGAAGTTTGTCTATTAGTAAGGTGTTTAGTTCTAACTAAGTGTTGAGAATGTTTATTTGATGCCAAAGTACTTTTAGGAGGTATCAAGTTAGTCATGACTAGCTAAAAGTTAGTTATGGTTAAACTTAGCTGTACTTTTGACAGAATTCAGATATTTGCTAAAGAGTGAGCACTACTATCTTGTCATCTTGTCTAAAAGGTAGAAATGAGGTGGAAAGTATCCCTTATCTCCTTTTTGACTTGATATTAGTGGTTGGAATAAAGTTGTGGACTTTGTGGGCATTAAAAACAAGAAGAGATTCCACATGTTTCCTTTTTAATGGGTCCTAGTGTAGAGGGGGGTGGAAATTCGAGATTCCTTGAGAATATTCCAGAATTCTTCTAGAAGTTGTTGACTTTGAAGGAATAAGCCCATGTGAAAAGGTAAAAAGCCCATGTGATCAATGCTTTTACCTTAAGTAATATCTTAGTAAAACTCGGTAAAAGTAGTTACGGCTGAGTTACCGGGGGTACCAAAGTAAAAACCTAGAATGTATAAATAGAGGAGTAGAGAAGAGCTCCTCATCCTTGTTTTCACATTGTCGTAATGACAACTTGAGTAATATAGAGAGTGTGAGATATTTTTAGCATGTGAGAACTTGAGAGACGTCGTTAGAATGGAGGATTTTAGTTGATGTATTTAAGGAGATTTTTAGTTGATAAGTTTGTGGGTGTATGAATGAGTGAACTCAGCATTTTCCCTTCAAGTTCATGGTGTGCTTCCATCAAAGCCATCAGAGGTGATCCCTGAGTGAGAGACAGGCCCGACATGTTGCAGATTTGTGGATGACGATCGTGGAGGTTGAGAGATCGGGGGGTAGTTGATCGATAGGACCGCAGAGGGTTTACAGTACGGTGGGTACCATTGAGCTGGATGACTTCATCCAGGAGTTCGACAGTTGGTGCGATCTGCAGCAGATGCGGAACCTATAGTTGTTCACACCTTTCATGACGTGGAAAGGTTTGTTTCAACACTTGGAGGGACCGCCGATGGACAATTACCACGAGTTCAGACGAGACTACGGTGTTGAGATTGAGTTGTGGAGACAACATTGGTCTCCCAACTATGTTTCTATCACTACTGGTGCAGTTTCGGAAGGCGTAGCACCTACGAGATCAGGTGCTAGTAGTAGTGGTACATCCACGGGTGGCGGAGTCCCTACTACCAACGGTGCGTCCACTAGTAGTGGAGCAGGTGGTAGTGCGAGCGGGATACCACCAGAGTTTAACCCTGTGGTTCAGTTCTTCCACTGTTTGAGGAAGAATTATCAAGGTGTACGGACCGACAAGTTGAAGAGTCTGCAGGAGTTCCAGCGGAAGACTGGAGAGAGCCTACGCGAGGCATTTACTCGCATGAGGCGGTTGATCAGCGTTACCCAAGGGGTGATAGAAGCACAGGCAGTCCAGTTCTGGTATGGGATACTAGATCGGGAGCTACGTAGGAGAGTCAGGGATGCCACTCTCCTTAGAGACACCGCTCGGACATTAGCGGTTGTCTTTAGTTTGGCTGAGCGGATAGAGCTCAACATGGTAGAGGAGAGGGTGGTGACTGCTGGGTTCAGCAGGGACGCATCACATGGGGCGACCTCCTCTTCTCGAGGATCACAGGCTACGCAACAGCGTGGTGGTGGTGGTGGTAAGGATCATGCTGAATACTCGCGATCCCATGGAGGTGCTAGAGGATCTGGTGGGCAGAAGCCCATGCCGTCCTTCTCTAGTCAGCAGCAAGCAAGTCCTTGTTGGACTTGTGATGGTCCTCATCAGCAAAAGGATTGTCCACAAAGGAGAGGTGGTTATGAGACATCTGGGACGTCTCAAGCGGTGCCTAGGCAGTGTGAGCATTGCGGGCGACCAGGTCACAGTAGTGACCGTTGTTTTGATCTTCATCCTGAGCTACGGCAAGGGAAGGTTGATCGTGGACGAGGCGGAGGAGCTCAAGGAGGCCGTGGTGGTCGAGCTGGAGGTAGAGGTCCAACACCTAGGAGAGGACCAGTTGGTTCACCGCATGCTACGACGTCAGAAGCAGGTATGGCTGCTCGGATTGAGCAGTTGGAGCAGAGGATAGCTAGTATGGCTATGACTCAGCAGAGATCTGGTGGAACAGAAGCTTCCACGTCTTATGGAGGAGAAGGAGGTGACTTCGACTTCATGGCTGGTGTGGCGCAGATTGAGGCATCTGCGGCAGTGACTCGGAGTGCAGTACGTATCTCCGAGCCACGAGGTGCGTCAGTGGAGTTGGATCCACAACACGGGGAGGCTGGTAGACAGACCAGACTTCCTCAATCGTTCACGTTATCAGAGGCATTGAGGACCACTTCTATGGTTCCTAAACGACCTACCGATGATGCAGTGGAGTTGGAGGCATCGATATCCAAGAGTGAGGATAATGCGAGTCAACCAACGTCTATGGATGCGACGTCGAACCTGATGTTGGGGGCGGCTACAGTAGTTTTGCGAGCCTCACTATTGTCAACCACGGATATGAGGGCATTGGGAGTCAGCTTGGCTCCAGTGTTCCAGTTGGCAGCCACGCTCAGTGAGAACGAGGATGTGGTTATCTCTAGTGCTGAAGTGGTTCAGCAAGAGACGGTAGATGTGTCCATGGAGTCGAGGATCAGGACAGCTACTAGTGGTACTTGGCAAGCAGCGACTGCCAGACTAGATGAGTTACCAGCTAGACCGGCAATTGACCGTGCTGGATTGGCACCAGGTGTGGTGTTGTTGGACAACAGAAGTGGTATCTTCTGTTTGGTGGCACCTTCATGGAAGGTGTATCGACCACAGAAAGTGTTGTTAGACTCTGGAGCCCAACCGTTGATGTTGGAGAAGGCGGCGTGTATCGGTTTGGGTCTGAGGAAGTCCGAAGTAGAGAGATGTCCATTCCAGCTACAAACATCTCTAGGGGGATCAGGAGGTACAACTCTACACATGACACGCGAGTTGCTGACGGTGAGAGTTAGATCAGATCATCCCACAGATGGTTCCATGGTGAAGGCCAAGGCTATCGTTACGGCTGCGGAGTCTTACGATGTATTGGTTGGAGGTGCTGTATTATACCCTATGGGGTTCGTGATCGACTATTGGGCAGAGACAGCATCTTACAGACCGGGTTGGCAGTCCGGTGAGGGACGAATGAGCCGCTTACCAGTGCGGTTCAGTGCTAGAGTTGGGACAACGGAGCTTACATCAGAGACGATGACATCCGTTGCAGAGTTCAATTCATCACTTGGTCTGGCGAGTTGTTAGAGGACAATGCCCATGCGAAGGATACTCCGGTCTTTGAGGAGGTGGAGGACATGCCTAGCATGTCTACGTTAGTACCATCTACTCTGGATGTTTCACTCTGGAGTTCGAGTGGAGAGTTGCAGCAGTATGCTGATCGATTGGTACAGCAGGCTTGGAGTGAAGCCTTTGTACTGCCAGTAGAGGAACATCGGGGTGTCTCTGTTACTGACCCTGTGACCTTAACACCGCTGGATACGACTCCCATTGTATGGCAATATCCAGAGGAGGGTGTGTGTGTGCAGGAGCTATTTGGAGGGATCAGCACAGGTTTGGCTGCGGTATTGCAAGCAGGCATACAAGTACAGCGATACTTGTATGTGGAGAGAGATGAGATTGCGAGACGCATCTCATTGCGACATGTGGCATGTTTGGTGCAGAGATATCTTGAGTTGTTGCCCATATCAGCTGTTAGAGGATACAAGCAAGCATTACCGTCGGATATTTCGCTGCTGGGGGCGCAAGATCTTACGTTTGTTGGCACCATTCACTTGGTGATAGCCGGATGGCCATGTCAAGGTCACACGCGTGCTGGGAGAGGCCAGAGTTTGCATGATCCACGATCTAGGATGTTTTGGGAGATGTTTAGAATCTTACGACATCTCCAGATGCATCAGATGGATTCTCCAGCGTACATCTTGGAGAATGTTCCTTTGTTGGGTGATGCTCGTGCACATATGATGACGAGTGTGCATCAGGTTTGATCTTGGGTTGGACCAGCAGTGTTGTTGGATGCAGCGAGAGTAGGATCTCGTGCACATCGTCCACGGTTGTGGTGGACGAACTTGTTACCGAGAGAGGTGCTTAAGCGCGCACACGATGGAGTGAGACGACCAGCGCATCTCACGGTTGATAGCATCTTGGATGCAGGACGACGATCTCAAGTAGTGAGAGTCGTCGATAGGTCACCCATGGTAGTGGTGAACTTAGTGGGACGGCCCATGGTAGCGTTACCCACTTTGGTAAGCTTTCCAGCGTCACATGCTTACAGAGATGGAGGACCTGGGCTTGTGTGGGATGCTCAATTACGGCAATTGGTGGAGCCCAATGCCGATGAGAGAGAGCGAGCGATGGGTTTCACTAGGGGTACGACGGTAGTAGCTTCGGTGTCGGAGGCTTCACGTCGTCAAGTGTTGGGTCAAGCAATGGACTTGAACTGCTTGACATGGATTGTTAGCCTTGGATTGGCTGAGCAGCGTCGGATGTGATCGACGGGTGTTACTGCTCGAGCACTCTTGAGCTCTTTGCCTATCGAGTCGGTGGAGGCAAAGGCTGGGGGCGAGGCACGTGGAGTTCATCATCCTTGGACATCATGGGATGTCATAGGAGAGAGTGTGGAGCTTGCAGCTAGAACTGCAGAAGTTTTTTGCACAGTAGCGGTGGAGGTTGTTGGTGGTGAGCAGAAGGAAACTGCTCCAGAGGCTGCAAGATAGCAGTCAACGACTTCGTCTTCTATCTCTAGCATGGTGACAGAGGATACTTGGGAGCCGGAGATCGGACCCAAGCTTATAGGAGAGGAGAGACGAAAAGTTCAGAGATTCCTGAAGAGCTACAGGAATTGTTTTGCCTTGAGTATGAAGGATTTGGGTACCTTGAAGGGACCGGGTATACGGATCGACTTGGCTAATGACACGCCAATCTTTCGACGTCTTTACAGGTACAGTGACATGGAGAGAACCTTGATCCAGAGTAGGACTCAAGACTTGGTGGAAGTTGGGTTGGTGGAGATGTCGCATGGAGAGTATGCATCTGCCACAGTTATGCCAGCAAAGAAAGATATGTATGGCAACTACACGGATAGACGTATGTGTGGAGATTACCGTCCTATCAATCGGCAGACAAAGTCCGATAAGTATGCCATGCCGACACCTGAGGAGATCTTTGATGCAGTGGGGCATGTGAAGGTCTTCAGTACTTTGGATCTTCGAGCAGGGTATCATCAGTTGCCGGTGAGAGAGGAAGATAAACCCAAGACAGCATTCTGGGGGATTGACTATCACGGCAAGGATTGTTTGTATCAGTGGCGGTTCTTACCATTTGGGTTGAAGAACGCCCCTGCTGAATTCCAAAGGGTGATGGATAGGATCCTAGCAGGATTGGATTTTGTCAGATGCTATATTGATGACATCTTAGTCTATAGTGCTACAGTGGAGGAGCACGAGAGACACTTACGGGATGTGTTCGAGCGGTTGTTCAAAGTTGCTCTGGAAGTTGCGCCTCCCCTTCTTGGATTCCTTCCTCGTCGTCGTGGCCTTCGTTCAGTTCTGACTGACTCCGGCTGTGTTCGCTTCATTGTTCCTTAGAAAGTACATGTGCTTACAGTGTGGACAATGCTTGTTATCTATGTAAAAGAAAATATTGCGTATATCCTCTGATGTCACCTCCTCTGGTCTAATGAACGAATGCCAAAAAGAATCAAAACATCTTTTCTGTATCTCACTTTGCATTATCCACCTAAGAGATGCATTGTAGATCCTCTATGCAAGCATCTGTCGAAAGCAACACGTAAAATTATTGGAAAGTGAGTTATAGCTTTCGTACTCGTTAAAGTGAAAAGTCTTATGTAGGATATTCTTGTAGATCAATTTGATATGATTCTTTGTGTGGGCGGCTCCTAAGAACATAAACAACTCTTTGCCATCCATGACCAGGCTCTCAGATATATTTTTCATGACCGCATCACTACAACAATTTGTGATAAGAAATAACTAAGATAAATGTCTAAAACAAGTTACTTAAGACAACTTATGACTGGGAATGACTCAACACATTATGAATCAAAAACTACGCTTCATTAAGACCAGTTTAGTCACTAAACACTTATGTATCATTTGAGAAATGAATAAGTATAGAGATTCATAAGTGTCATATCAAATTCTCTCAACGTGTCTTTCATATAATCACTTGTCATTTTGTGTTCTGTCAATATTCAAGACATGCTATGTACGTATATACATGATATTTGACCAGGTCGAGTTATATATCACGAGTAATTAGATCAAAGATAGGCCACGTGTAGAAAGGTTATTTGATAAGCATGTGTTATTTATGTTTAGTCATTAAATTAAAGACATGCCACTTGTATACATCTTATTTGATCTGCATGAGTTATATATCACAAGTAACTGGATCAAAGACATGCAACATGTAGAAAAATTATTTGACAAGCGTGTGTTATTTGTGTTGAGTCCTTAAATAAAGACATGTCAAATAAATGTTTAAACTTTATTTGATTATGATATATGATGATGAAATCAAATTTTCCTATGTGGCAAGAACCATTGCTAATTTAGAAAATCCACGTGTCAAAGTAACAATATTACACGTGTTAAATCCCATCACTAATTGACACATGTCATAATGTATATGTGTAAAATCTCGCGTGTGAATACTGCAAAACAAGTTGAACATGTGGAAAATATCAAATTTAAGATCCACATGGCATACGATCACTGGTGTATATCATTAGTCATTAGAGTGAAGACAAGTCCACTAGTAAGTCTTAATTCGATGCTTTAGTTGATTATGCAAAACTGTCAAAAATGTTGATGTATATATGTTACATATATCTTTAAACTAACTAAAGACTATTACGTATTAAAATATAAGTATGTGTGGAAGACATGTCATGTACATTTTTACATGTTTTTACATGTTTTTACATTGTCATACCGCATGTGATACTTTAAAAGTATTTATAAAGTATTTAATTTCAATATTGTCCAGTTCAAGCTAAGATCCATAACTGGTTGCTTTTTTCAAATGACTCTCTTGTCATAATACTACATGGTCTCTGGTATCAGTCAGCGTGAACAAGGGTGGATCTAAATCATTTTCTGGATAAATAATATTCACATCTCCCTCCCAAATCTCGATCACCAGAATTGCAGTTGAACCACGAGGAATCTCCTACTCATGATGTAAATAATGATCTTCTACGTCCACAATCTTCCCCAAAGTAGCCTCAACCATAGTATGTTTTGGTTTCTTGAGGACAATGTATTCACTTGTCATAAACTGTACAGAGACAGAGGAAAAGATCATCAACACAATATTCAAAGATACAATTCAAAAGACATTACCCACAATGGAAAAAGAATGAGTCCGGAAGAATGATTCGAACTTATCTTTTTATTTCTCTGAAAAGTTTGTGGAGGAACCTTTCGCTTTTCGTCTGAAGTTGGAAGAAATCATTTTGTCTTCTCATCTTCATCTTTTACAGAGTCATCAAATGTCTTTTGGACTTCCGCAACAATATCTAGAGAAGAGTTCTTTGGTATCTGGTTCCTAGTAACAGCAACAATTGGTGGTTCATCATGAACATGAATGCTATTTTTCCGGTGAAGAGAACATTTCTATATCAACCGACTTAGATGCAATGGAATGTACCAGAGAAAGGAGTTGAGTTAGCACAGTGGTCTAAGAATCAACCTTTCTGTACAAGATTATCAAAATTATTCTGATGTTCTCGATCCTCGTATGAAGTGTAACCTCCGATAGCTGATAACAGTCAAGGCAAGAAAGATATGTGTTAGAATAACAATTTACAAGTAAGAATGTGTACAATGTGTGTAATGGGTTTTTGGTGTACAGAAGGTCACTACAAGAGAATGTAACGTAAGAGTGGCAAGGAGAGAAAGAAGAGACGTTGTTATTAAACAAGTAGTCGAGATCAGAAAGATATATCAATATGTGATCGCAAACCTTAGATTCTGAAACTTGAACGAAAGTTGCACGATGATCTCCACTTTTTGCAGTAAAAACATGATCCTATACTTGTTTATGACTCGGGCTGCAGCCACTTTCAACTTTCTGTCTGTACATATAACATTACAAGAAAATTTTCAGAAACGAACCATGATATGATGAATCAAGACAACTGTTTAGAAAAGAAACAGATAAATTAATAAGAAAAGCTAAGAAGAAGAAAAACTCGAACAATGCAGCTACGGACTGGTGACAGAAAATGCTTTTCTTAGTAGACATCCGTCCAGTGGTATGAAGACATCGATTTTTGAACTATTCTGATCCAATTCAAGTGGAAGAATTGAGGATAAACTAAAGAGAGACAACCAACAATTTCAAAACCGTACGAGTATGTGAAGGGTGAACAATTTGAGCATTTTGTGAAGCACAAAGTCATGCAGATTTTGAAAACAGAGAGAGACAAACTGAAGAAGATATGAGAGACGACAAGAGGAGGAAAAGCTTATGCAGACTGTCCACGCGCTACTCCATTCGATCAGTAGAAGTCTCTCATACAATATTGGCTCTCTCCACAAGGTCAAGCAAAATCTATGCAAATGAAGTCAGCAAGAGCAGCAATACAAAAGTTGAACTATTCAAGCTGCACTGGATATGCTGGATCTTCTTCGTCCACCTCGTTGTCATGTACTACGTGTCGTGCGCATACACATCGCTACACAATATACATCGCTGTCAGAGATACACCACACATACACATAACACATGGATGACGTCATACACATACACAAGTGTACCACAATGATAAACGGTATGTACTCACTCCATCATGCCAACGGGCACTAAACAATCACTAAAGTCGAGCCAAATCTACTCTATTCTCGTAGAGAATCCAGATTGAACTCACCAAGACTATCCACCATAGCCAAGAGCTTGAAGGCTCAACTCGAAGAACTAAGGACTCCAAGCCCTACCTGCGAAGTATATCCCTAGTGGGCTCTCCCACCAACTCGTCCTAACGGCACTAACGGCCTTATCGGGATTCGTCACTTCGCACTCGGTCAACCTAACCGAGGTGCTAAACTGACGTGACATCTGTCGTGTGCATACACATCGCTACACAACATACATCGCTGTCAAAGGTACACCACACATACACATAACATATGGACGATGTCATACACATACACAAGTCTACCACAATCGCCCTCCTAACTGACGATTAGGTCCCACTAACTCCAGATAGCTCCATATCTCAACTACGTGATATACATCTTCATGGGTGCAAGGATCAGGAGACGGGGTGCTACATCGTCCCATCGTTAGTCGTGTGTTTGTAATCCATACCACGCAAAGATCTAATCGGCTATCTCTGCTATATACATCGAGGACAAACCCACCGTCCAGTAGGAACGACACTGAGAGGCGGTGTCAAACATGACATGTGTCAACCTCTCGAACAATCATCACACATCAACATACGGGCTGCTCCACCAGCAGACCCACACAACATACACCTCAAGCCCGCGCGTACAACTGCCAAGCTTGGGTCAACGATATCATCGATGTTGGGAAGATGACATGGCGCGCAATTACGCACATGATCCTTCCAAACAACACCATCACGGTCCTCTAACATGAGTACTCCAGAAGGTAACACCTCATGCACTCGTAAAATAGTGCCCCCTGCGGTCACATCCACGTCGTCGGTGCGTTCTGCTGTAGATAGATATAACCTCCTCCTCGGATAGTTGCATATCGCAACGTGTCTCTATGCTGAGCAATCGCTAGGTTCTCAAAAGCCATGGGCATAACTCTCCAAAATGTCTCTGTTCGTTGAGAACATGCTCTCACCCACATATCTGGGTCATCAAGGTTCAACACCTCAATAGAATTACGACGAATGACCGAAGGTAGATCTGGATCTCGGCCATACAATAGAAAATGCGGTGAGAAAGAAGCCAAGGACGCTTGTCGGCTGAAATAGTAACCCATAGCTAACCATGGTAACTGTACATCCCAGTCTCCCAAGTGACTCTTCTCCAAGCCATACTTACGCAATCCTCTCTTCACCGTCTGAACTACCCTCTCCGTCAAACCATCCGCCTCAGGATGATCTCGAGATGTAGTCCCATGATCAATCAGCGCCTGATCACACAAGACTTGAAACTCACCAAGGAACTCAATACCTTGGTCTGTCAGCACTTCAGCTGGTGCTCCAAAACGACTAAGCACTCGATCTAAGAATGCATACGTCGTCCCTTCACTCGTCTTGTCCGGTAATGCCACCAACTCAATCCACTTGGAGAAGTGCTCCACCATCATCAACACATACCGGTGGTGACGTACGGTCAACGATAAAGGTCCCGCAAAATCAACGGTAACCCAACCCCATAATCGGTAAGGGGTGTAACTGTGGAGTATGAGCATTAAATGATGCTCGTACTCGATCACAAACCACACATCGTGCGACAAACTGCTGCACATCGACGTGCATACCACACCACCAATATTGTCCTTGGAGTAAGCTATGCACTCCAAAATGTCCCAACTCCTCATGGACATGTCGTACTAACTGTGTCCTCTAGGATGGATGTGGCACTATCCGTACTCTTCCATCATCCCACACTCAAAGTACATGTTGTCTTTCTCGTCGAAATCTCTTCGCTCGTTGAAAGACACGATCTCGCTCCTTAGCACTTACTGTGCCTACCACCATACCAGTACGTAGCTACTCCATCACGGTCACATCGTCATGGATATCTCGCTTGTCTGGAACCATCTCCATCCTCAAGATCTGGAGACTCATCATCTACTCTTTGACCAGAGAAAGATACGACTTGGCCCTCCATACTAGAGTTCATGGCTAACACACAAAGAAAGGCAAATGCATGCCACTCTGGTACTATCTCCTCATCAACCTCGTCATGCCATCGAGCCCTCGTCTGATCCTGCTGACTCGTGCATGGGTTACGACTCAACTCATCGGCATCTAGGTTTGCAACTCTAGGTCTATGTACTACCTGGAAGTCATACTCCTGTAAGATCAGAGTCCATCGTGCAAGCATCCATGTAAGCTTGTCGAACTCCATCAACCACTTGAGCGATCCAAAGTACTGAAGACCTTCACATGTCCCACTGCATCAAAGATCTCCTCAGGTGTCGACATGACATACTTATCAGACTTCGTCTGTTGATTGATAAGACGGTAGTCTCCACACATCCGTCTATCCGTGTAGTTGCCATACATATCCTTCTTTGCTGGCATAACTGTGACAGACGCATACTCTCCATGCGACATCTCCACCAACCCAACCTCCAACAAGTCTTGAGTCCTACTCTGGATCAAGGTTCTCTCCATGTCACTGTATCTGTAAGGACGTCGAAAGATTGGCGTGTCATTAGCCAAGTCGATCCGTATACATGGTCCCTTCAAGGTACCCAAATTCTTCATACTAAAGACAAAATAATTCCTGTAGCTCTTCAGGAATCCTGAACTCTTTGTCTCTCTTCTCCTATAAGCTTGGGTCCAATCTCCGGCTCCCAAGTATCCTCTGTCACCATGCTAGAGGTAGAAGACGAAGTCGTTGGCTGCTATCTTGCAGCCTCTGGAGCAGTTTTCTTCTGCTCACCACCAACAACCTCCACCGCTATTGTGCAAAAAACTTCTGCAGTTCTAGCTGCAAGCTCCACACTCTCTCTTACGACATCCCATGATGTCCAAGGATGATGGACTCCATGTGCCTCGCCCCCAGCCTTTGCATCCATCGACCTAGTAGGCAAAGAGCTCAAGAGTGTCCGAGTAGTAACACCTGTCGAACGCATCCGATGCTGCTCAGCCAATCCAAAGCTAACAATCCATGTCAAGCAGTTCAAGTCTATTGCTTGACCCAACACTTGACGACGTGAAGCCTTTGACATCAAAGTTACTGCCGTCGTACCCGTAGAGAAACCCATTGCTCGCTCTCGCTCATCGACATTGGGCTCCACCAACTGTTGTAACCGAGCATCCCACACAAGCCCAAGTCCTCCATCTCTGTTAGCATGTGACGCTAGAAAGCTCACCAACGTGGGCAACGCTACCATGGACCGTCCCACTAGGTTCACCACTGCCATGGGTGATCTATCGACGACTCTCACTACTTGAGATCGTCGTCTTACATCCAAAATGTCATCAACTGTGAGGTGCGCTGGTCGTCTCACTGCATCGTGTGCGCGCTTGAGCACCTCCCTCGGTAATAAGTTCGTCCACCACAATCGTGGACGATGTGCACGAGATCCCACTCTTGCTGCATCTAACAACACTACCGGTCCGACCCATGATCACACCTGGTGCACACTCGTCATCATCTGTGCACGAGGACACCCAACAAAGGAACGTTCTCCGAAATGTACGCTAGAGAATCCACCTGATGCATCTGGAGATGTCCGTAACATCTCCCAAAACATCCTCGATCGTGGGTCATGTAATCCTTGACCTCTCCCCGCACGCTGTCGTGTTGTACATGGGTCTGTACAGTGAAAACTAGTTGCAAGGAGATCTTTTCTTTGTTGTGTAAAGGAAGCTGCCCTGCAGCTTAACAAGCTAGGCAGGAGCTAAGCTGGGGCCATGCTTGACAAGCTGCCCCCTAGCTTGGGTTGGAGTATCACCCCTAAGGGAGTCGAAAGACACCAGGATGTAAAGCTCGACGAGGAGAGCGACCTCATGCTTCTAGTTTTGACAGAAAGTGTTTTAAGCAATAGTTAGTACGAGTTTTAGGCTATGAAATATGTGAAAGAGGGAAATTCGTCGATTCTGACTCGAGAGTCGAACTCAGAATCTGATAGTGTGGGTGTGTAGGTGTTCCTGAATACTATAGTTTTGACTCCTTATTCATTAAAAACGGAGTTGTATAGAAAAGTTAGCACAGAAAAGGCTAGTAAAGACTTTACAGGAAAATTTCCTTAGTAAAGCATATGTACAAACTGTAAAAGCTTTTTGAACGGAACTAGAGGCCATCCCAGTGATAGGGCGTATGCCTAGGAGAGAAGTGGTCTCAGGATCAATCCCTCCTGGCCTCTGGTTCCTATTCTGGCATGTTGACCTCCCGGATGGGAATCTATGTTGGGTATTCAGCCATGTCCTGTATAGCTAGGGGCGGGAGACCGGTATCTCCTTTAATCTTGGGCTTCCTAGCCTAAGCCTCCGCATGCCATCCTGAATATACTATGGGAGATACCTGGTGCGCATATGGGGGGGCTGTAAGCCCTGTGAGGCAGCCTCATAAGTGTAGGGGCTTCGGCCTACATTGGATGGCTTGTAGTATATTCAGGATGGCATCAAGATGGCATCAAGAGCACAGGAAACTTTTGCTAAATAGTTAGATAATCATCGAGTAGGCTTGCGATGAGGAATGAGGTTATGTGAACCTTTATCAGTGTAGAGATAGAGTTTGTAGAGACAACTGCGAAACTTATATTAAAAAGGGGTCAACTTTGTAAAAAATGCTTTGTAGGCATAAGGACAGCAAGGGGGCAGCTTAAGCTAGGGCCCTGCTTGTGATAAGTGACTGCACTTATAAGGACAGCAGGGGGGCAGCTTAAGCTGGAGCCTTAACTTTTAGGTTTAATACCTGCGGCGGCTGGAGATCGGGGACACTTTTCAAGGGAGTTTTCTGAGAGAACTGAGGCGGAAGGAGGAAAAAGGAGCAGAATTAAGGATTGAGGAGAGGAGACGCTGAGAAGCTTGGAGGCTGAGTGGGGGTCGATTTTTCTGACAGAATTGAGTGGATTGAGGAGAGGGGACGCTGAGAAGCTTGGAGGCTAAGTGGGGATCGATTTTTCTGACAGAATTGAGTGGATTGAGGAGAGGGGACGCTGAGAAGCTTGGAGTGAGCAGGGGAGATCGTGAGAGAGGCAGGAAAGTGTTTTGGAGACAAGAACCTCATATGTTACACAGTTTTGAGGTTTGGAAGGAGTAGAATTGAACGGACAGAGGTGGTTTATTGAAAGGAGATCATTTTTGACAAGGCTTTGGTTGTCATAAGATCAAATTCCTTGGAATTTTCAGCTGAGAAGGACTTAGGAGAGGAGGAGAGAGATAATTTCTTAACAGTGAAGCAGTTGACGCTGAAATAAAGCTATTTCTACTCTGGAGAGACATATTTGTGTACCTGAGTGCATGCTTGAGTGTTTGTTTTGCAATTGGTGGGCACAAGAGGCTGTGTTTTGAGATTTCATCGTCTGCAGCAACCTATTTTCCTTTCTGGTCATTTCTGTTTGATCTATCACAGTCAGGAGGTCCGCCCTCCCCAAGAAAGACTCTCACCACGACATCTGGTGCTTCCACTGAGAGCAATTGGGGTGATCGATTTGGGAGATATTGGCTAGATTGGGTGGAAAATGGATCACAGTGCTGCTGTACAGGGTGCGGCTGCTGCTCAAGGTGCTCCTGTCCACGGGACTCTTGGTCAGTATGGAGTTGGTTCTCAAGGAGGACCTACGGTGGTTTCAACAGCAGCAGCACAGCCTGCCATAGACACATCTCAGGTTCTTCAGGCGTTGGCTGCCTTGATTCAACAACAGCCTGCAGTTGGAGGAGGTGAGCAGAAATCCACGAAGGCGTTACAAGCAGTTGTTGGTCGATGTGGACGATTTGATGGGAGAGATGTTACTAGGTACCTGCGGAAGTATGTAGGTGAAATAGAGTTGGTCAGGGCACCTGAAGTTGAGGTAATTCTAAGCTTTGAGTTGACTGTTGTCCCTGAATTGAGAGAGAAGGTTAGAAATTTACAGAGAAGACATTTAGGTGGGTGGACTCTGTTTGAACGTGCACTGAGAGAAGAATTTCTAGAAGAGGACTCTGAAAGAGTCACCAGAAGAACTCTCATGGATTGGATAGAGCGTCAGCCTGGACGTTCCATGGGATTGAATGAAGTGATCCGTGAATTTGAGAAGAGGTACTCTCAGCTTTCTGGTCTAGAGAGGTTGACGTTGGATGCTAGGAAGACAGAGTTGTTCTTAGGGGCTCTGGATGAGTTCACAGCAGATAGGCTTTGTTTCATGTTGGCTGATCGAGGGGCTGAAGGGGGAGTTACATCTGATTGGAGGAGAGTAGAAGAAGCGGTATCCACCCTTGCTAGACAACGTCGTGGTAGGATGGTATTGCAGCCAGAGACCTTGCCAGAGCAGAGAGTAGCTCCTCATGTTCCTGTAGCTCCTCCTGCAATACCTCAAGCACCTATTGTGATTCCTCAAGCACCTATAGTGGTTCCCCAAGTGGTTCCTCAAGCGCCTGCAGTACTTATCCCAGCACAGAGAGGACCTAGACAGCAGCAGCGACCTGTTGAGAACCGAAATCAACATAACTTGATAGAAGAACTTACTCAACAGTTGAGAGATTTGAGGGTTGAGATGGCAGACTTGAGGAGAGATCAACGACCTATTGCACCAGGTGCCCGACCTGTAGGAGGAACCTTTACCAGGAGATGTATTTGGTGCGATAGTCCAGATCATCTCAGAGGAGACTGTCAAGAATTGGCGGTTCTCTTGCGAGAGGGCGTAGTCAACTATCAGAACAACAGATTGTATCTAACCGCCACTGGGCAGCCTCTGAATACATATTTTGGAAGAGGAGGAATGAGGAGTTCTCTTCCAGCACTTACTGGTGCAAATACTACAGCGATGACTGCGGGTTCTGCGGAGGCTGATGTATATACTGGGAGAGTTGATGTGCGCTCTAATCCAACTATGGTTGAGCAAGCTGTTGAGGTTCCGGTTGAAATGATGAAGAGAGGTGCTGAAAGCATTAGGAGAGCTACTGGATGGAGAGATCCAGTAGATGCAACTTCTATTCGAGCGTTTTTAGAGACGAGTGGTGAACAAGATGCCATGATCGAAGACAAAAGAAGGCGGGACGCTTCCGATTTAGATGCAGGAATACTAGAGGAAAGTGACCGTCGGAGGGTTACAAGGAGGAGAGCAGCGGAACCATCACCATCTGTACCAGCTGGAAGATTTCCTGCTGCAGAGGATATACCTTCTACCTCTAAAGCTCCACCACCTGCAGTAGATCCTATGGAAGGTGTGCAGGATTTGCCACAGGAGACTACTGCTACAGATAGAGTACGGGGAAAGAGGTTTACAGCACAGGAAAAGGGGAAAGGTCCAGCTTACAAGTTAGCGGTAGACATCGAAACAACAACAGACTTGCGTGCTGTTCTAGAGCAACGCATTTTGGATGCTAGAGTTGAGTTTACTCTTCGTGAAGTGCTTGGTATCGCAAAGAGGGAGTTTCATGAGTTGATAATAGACATCATGAAGAGAAAGAGATAGGTATTGACTGAACAAGTAAGTAGTCAGATGGTTGGAGCAGTAGATGCTATTGGTGTTGATAAGTTCGGAGATGATAAGTATGAGGCATGGGTTGCTGGTCCTGCTGTTATTGAGAATGAAGATGAAGAGTTTGAAGAGGATGGGTCAGGCGCAGACAGCGATTTCAAGGAGAAGCACTGGGCAAGAGCGACAACAGAGACGCAGGTTCGGCTTGGAGGACTTTCTGAACCAGTACCTGCACTTGTGGATCACGGGTCGGAGATCAACATCATTTCCAAGGAGGTGTATGAAAAGAGGCAGTGGCCAATCGAAAGAAATCATGGTTGGGTACTTCGAGCTGCGAATAACCAAAAGGGTGAGTTATACGGAGCTTGTCCCAATATGCGTGTAAGGATTGGGGATGTAGAGGTTGATCAGCATTTCTTTGTACAGTCATCTGCCTCCTATCCTGTCATACTGGGCCAACCATACATCACCGCTGTTCGGATGGAGACAAAGGTGATGAACGATGGGTCTCATTATGCTAGAGTTCGGAGTCCTGATGACAGGTACTCAGTACAGTTTTTGACGGTTCGTTCAAGACATGAGCGGAACAGACAAACCCTTAGAGATTCTCAGACGAAGAGATGTAAGGTTTTTCGCAATCCACTCCTGTAGAGCGGGAAGACAGGGGTGTAGAACCTACTGTTGAGGTCCCGTCAGAGTTGGAAGCGAGACATGTACAAAGGTCTGGATACATGTGTGGTGTACAGAGTTGGCAGTCTGGATTGCTGATGTTTGAGGCAGATGGGTGGAGCCGATTTACAAGAGTTGAAGATATGGAGGAAAATACAAAAAGATGGATGGTGAAACAGGTATCAGGGTTGTGGCGTGTAGGAGTTCTATCTGAAGACGAAGTGGTTTCTGGTTTGTTTGAAGAGTTTATGTCTGTACAGTCAGCTGTTGGTTGGTTAGACAATGTGAGTAGATTGATGGAGGGGAAAAATAATGTGGTGGTGATCCCTATCCACTCTCGATGCATATATAAGGAGATTGCTACATACATGCAGTTCTTTCCTCATCCGATGCAGAATAATGAAGGGAGAGAAGCAAGTTGTTGGTGTGCACTCCCTCGTGAAGCAGACGTCCATGCGAAGTACAAATCTGTACTGAGAAAGGTAAGACCGGTAGCAGCTCAACTACCTGCTAACTCTCAACAGCAAGTACAGTTAGTGGGGACTGAACCTATATTGCGTGATCATAGACGAGTAAGGCACCAGTTTACTGAGGAGACATTGAAGGAGCTCCAGATAGGAGGGGGTGATTTCTTGACTGAGATCGAGAAGACAGTGTTTGAACATATGATAGTGAAGCACGGTAAAACATTCTTTTTTTCACCAGAGGAGATAGGTTGTGTGGACCCAAAGGTTATAGCGCCTATGGTTATATTCACAATCCCTCATGTGCCTTGGGACCTGAAACCGATCTCAGTTCCTCGTGCTTTGTTGCCTAAACTCATCGAGTTGTTGAAGGAGAAGGTACAGATGGGGATACTTGAGCCGTCCATGGGGCCATATTCTAGCAGATGGTTCACTGTACCCAAGAAGTCAGGAGCTTTGCGTTTTATTCAAGACCTACAGCCTGCGAATAACTTAACCATTCGTAACGTTGGGACGGGTCCTATGATTGAAGAGGTAGCAGAGGCATTTGCAGGGAGAGCTATCTATTCGATAGGAGATCTATATTCTGGTTATGATCAGTTCCAGCTGGCTGTGGAGAGTAGGGATTTAACTACTATGCGTACGCCCCTGGGATTGATGCGGATGTGTACTCTTCCACAAGGAGCAACGAACTCGGTGGCTCATATGCAAAATGCGATGCATAAGGTACTAAGGGAGTTTGTGTCTGATGTTACCATTCCATTTCTAGACGATATTCCCATAAAAGGTTGCGCGGTTGAAGACAAGGATGAAGCAGTACTTGCGAATGGATGCAGAAGGTTTGTTGCAGACCATATCAAGGATGTAGAACGTATCTTGACTCGCTTGGAGGAGGTACATCTCACCCTGTCAGGAGCTAAGTCCAAGTTTGGTGTGTCTGAGATTTTAGTGGTTGGACATTTGTGTGGAGCTTTTGGAAGGCGGTCAAACCCGGAGAAGGTTGAAGCCATAGCTAGGATGGCAGACTGTAGAAATATCACAGAGGTTCGACGTTTTCTAAGTGCTTGCGTATTTTATCGGTTATCCATTCCTCATTACGCTCATGTTGCTGAGCCTTTGTATGCATTATTGAGGAAGAGTAAGCGGTTTGTATGGACCTCAGTCCATCGAGAAGCTATGAATAGGTTGAAGGAGGCTCTACAGTCTCCACCTGTTTTGAGAAGAGTAGACTACGGATGTGGGAGACCTGTCATTGTCACAGTAGATACTAGTCCAAAGGCGATTGGTTGGGCGATAGGTCAAGATGATGCGGATGATATGCGGCTTACCTCTAGGTTTGGAGCTAGGATCTTGACAGACAGGCAACGAGATTATCCTCAGGTGAAGCGTGAGTTGTGGGGAGCGGTGACAGCAATGAAGACAGATCGTGAGTTTCTGATTGGTGCTCATGTAGTCCTGGAAACGGATTGTCTACCTCTACTAGGCATGATATCCAACTGTACCACGCCAGACATAGCAATGTTACGTTGGATTGCCTATATTAGAAGCTTGAATCCAGAGCTGAAGCATATAAAAGGAAAGGAGAATATGGTTGCAGATATGTTGTCAAGGGCTCGATTTGTGGATGAGGATGTCATGATTTCAGAAGCTGAGGAAGAAGAGAGAAAGGATGCTCAGTGTCAAGTTAATCGACGGGCTACAAACTTGGAGCCATTGATGTTTAGAGAGGAGCTTTACACAGGTAGACTTCGTGACATAGGGTATTATCTAAGCTTGTTGGAGAGGCAGGAGAGGTGGAGCAAAGTAGAGTTCAGAGAGATAAGGAAACAAGCTTACAACTACCTTCTACGTGATGGGTATCTTTGGAGACGGCCGCAAAGAAGAGATGGAATGTTCATACGAGTAGTGGACGATCTGCAGACTAAGCAACAACTAATGAAGGAGTTCCATGATACTTTGTGGGCCGGACATCGAGGGATTTGGGCTACCTACACCAAGTTGAAGGAGAGGTACTGGTGGAAAGGTCTGTATCAGGATGTGGTGAACTATGTCAGCTCCTGCTTGCATTGCCAGTTCTATTCAAAGATGCGGTATAGGGATGGTCTCGTGCCAACTTACCCGCCTTGCATTCACTTTCAGTGGGTTCTCGACTTAGTGGTAATGCCTCTGGGGTTATGAGGCATGCGATATTTGGTTCTGGCTCGTGAGGATCTCTCCAACTTTGTAGAAGGGCGAGCTTTGAGGACGAAGACCACAGAGGGGATATGTAAGTTTGTTCTTGAAGATATTATCTGTAGGTATGGGTCTGTAGGAAGGCTACGGGCAGATAGGAGAGAGCTACGGGGTACGGAAGCGAAAGAGTTTTTTGCTCGATATGCTGTGAAGCTCAAGCTTACTACTGCGATGAATCCAGAGGGGATTGGCAAGAGCGAGCGAGGACATCCGTCGATAGTTCAGGCTTTGGTGAAGGCGTGTGATGGTAAGCATAGAGAGTGGCCCAGGTTACTCCCTTTTGCTTTATGGGCGGATAGAACAACACATTGTTCTACTACAGGGTACATGCCTGTTGAGTTAATGTTAGGACAAAAACCAATGATGCCAGCAGAAGAAGACTTTCCTACTTGGGCTACCTTGCCATGGGAGGACAATATGGACCGTGTGCAGCTTCTCTCACTACGAACCAGACAACTAGAATGTAGAGAGGAGGATCTCGCTGAAGCGCAGCTCCGGCTGAAGGCAGCTCAACTTGGGAACAAGGAGAGGTTTGATAAGACTCATAGACTTCGGCCAAAACTGATACAAGTTGGGGATTGGGTGTTGGTATACGACAGCACATTGGAGAACCAACACTCTACAATCCGAAAGTTTTCGAGAAGGTGGTTTGGCCCGTACCTTGTCTCTGATGTACATCAGAATGCTACTTATTCCTTACAAGAGCTAGATGGCACGTCTTTAAGACTTCCAGTTGCTGGGAAACGAGTGAAGTTATTCAAGAAGAGAGGGGAGGCTGTGGAGCTAGCTGAGTTCTTAGGTTCAGAGCACACAGGAGCAAATGAAGACCTTTCTGAGACGGTCGAGGAGAGCGAAGACGATTTGGAAGGCCACGACGATCGATGACGGATTGGCACATACTAGAGGATGTGCAGGTTTGGAGGGGGTGAATGTCGTGTTGTACATGGGTCTTTACAGTGAAAACTAGTTGCAAGGAGATCTTTTCTTTGTTGTGTAAAGGAAGCTGCACCGCAGCTTAACAAGCTAGGCAGGAGCTAAGCTGGGGCCATGCTTGACAAGCTGCCCCCTAGCTTGGGTTGGAGTATCACCCCTAAGGGAGTCGAAAGACACCAGGATGTAAAGCTCGACGAGGAGAGCGACCTCATGCTTCTAGTTTTGACAGAAAGTGTTTTAAGCAATAGTTAGTACGAGTTTTAGGCTATGAAATATGTGAAAGAGGGAAATTCGTCGATTCTGACTCGGGACTCAAACTCAGAATCTGATAGCGTGGGTGTGTAGGTGTTCCTGAATACTATAGTTTTGACTCCTTATTCATTAAAAACGGAGTTGTATAGAGAAGTTAGCACAGAAAAGACTAGTAAAGACTTTACAGGAAAATTTTCTTAGTAAAGCATATGTACAAACTGTAAAAGCTTTTTGAACGGAACTAGAGGCCATCCCAGTGATAGGGCGCCTGCCTAGGAGGGAAGTGGTCTCAGGATCAATCCCTCCTGGCCTCTGGTTCCTATTCTGGCATGTTGGCTTCCCGGATGGGAGTCTATGTTGGGTATTCAGCCATGTCCTGTATACCTAAGGGCGGGAGACCGGTATCTCCCTTAATCGTGGGCTTCTTAGCCTAAGCCTCCGCATGCCATCCTGAATATACTATGGGAGATACCAGGTGCGCATATGGGGGGGCTGTGAGCCCTGTGAGGTAGCCTCATAAGTGTAGGGGCTTCGGCCTACATTGGATGGCTTGTAGTATATTCAGGATGGCATCAAGAGCACAGGAAACTTTTGCTAAATAGTTAGATAATCATCGAGTAGGCTTGCGATGGGGAATGAGATTATGTGAACCTTTATCAGTGTAGAGATAGAGTTTGTAGAGACAACTGCGAAACTTATATTAAAAAGGGGTCAACTTTGTAAAAAATGCTTTGCACTTATAAGGACAGCAGGGGGGCAGCTTAAGCTGGAGCCTTAACTTTTAGGTTTAATACCTGCGGCGGCTGGAGATCGGGGACACTTTTCAAGGGAGTTTTCTGAGAGAACTGAGACGGAAGGAGGAAAAAGGAGCAGAATTAGGGATTGAGGAGAGGAGACGCTGAGAAGCTTGGAGGCTGAGTGGGGGTCGATTTTTCTGACAGAATTGAGTGGATTGAGGAGAGGGGACGCTGAGAAGCTTGGAGGCTGAGTGGGGATCGATTTTTCTGACAGAATTGAGTGGAGTGAGCAGGGGAGATCGTGAGAGAGGCAGGAAAGTGTTTTGGAGACAAGAACCTCATATGTTACACAGTTTTGAGGTTTGGAAGGAGTACAATTGAACGGACAGAGGTGGTTTATTGAAAGGAGATCGTTTTTGACAAGGCTTTGGTTGTCGTAAGATCAAATTCCTTGGAATTTTCAGCTGAGAAGGACTTAGGAGAGGAGGAGAGAGATAATTTCTTAACAGTGAAGCAGTTGACGCTGAAATAAAGCTATTTCTACTCTGGAGAGACATATTTGTGTACCTGAGTGCATGCTTGAGTGTTTGTTTTGCAATTGGTGGGCACAAGAGGCTGTGTTTTGAGATTTCATCGTCTGCAGCGACCTATTTTCCTTTCTGGTCATTTCTCTTTGATCTATCACAGTCAGGAGGTCCGTCCTCCCCAAGAAAGACTCTCACCACGACAACGCGTTGTCTTGTTGTAAGACGTCTCACATTTGAATTCAATACGAAACGTGTGTTGTGTTTTCTTGTGTCTCGGAACCTTTCGTGTAGTTCGCATGAGAGCGTATTAGATGTCGCATGAAATGTGGCTTGAGAATACACGGGGTATCTGGCTATGGAGAGATACAATAAGATCTATGACCTAACTGATGAAAACTTACTCTCTCACTATCTAATCTATCTGTCTTCTGTCTTGGTTACTATCGATCTAACCTGACCCAAGTGCAACACACGTGCATCGCACAAACGACTCGGAGCTCGATCCCATTCTAGGTAAAAGCAGGGCTCATACGCGATACATGTCTGCCTCAGATCTGAACCCAATTGTCTGCGATGGATCAAGCCACCCGTCTGTGCTAACCTATGAGCTTTACAGATCTCGATGACTAAAATCCTAGATCTCCACACATTCTCTTACTTAAATGAGCTGAAATTTCACATATAACTAGCTGATAGAGCACACTCTCATCCTGGAAAGTTTCACTCAGAGATCCAATCCCATGTGCACGGAGCAACTCAAGCTTTGAACCCAAAGAAAACGGATTTACTCATATCTCTCAACTGTAACAGCCAACTTCAATAGACCATTTCAAGAGCAAATCCAACCCACATGTAGGATTGTTTTACATCAATGTGACCAGCATGGAATGAACTACTCGATCCCCTTGACAGCTCCTAAAGATCATCTCTCAAACTCTCGGATCACTCGAAAACGTCACTCAGGATATCGATTTGACCCCCTTGCCTTTCAACGTCCATCACTCTCTCCTCATAACTCCAAATTGGCCGATCTTCGTCTCCAGAGTGTAGCCCTTCTCGAGAGCTTTCCAATAAGACCACTCACTCCTCGAATGACCCCCAGGTAGACCTCCAAAACCCTAAAGCCGTCTGCAGATCTTGAATGGAGTTGATTGATCGAAAGTAGACCAATAAGAAAACAGATCTGGAAATCACTTTTTGCCTCTACTTGGTACCCTAGAACCACTATAACCCTAATACCCTCTCATGCCTTCAAGGCATCGGCCCCAACCTTAGGATAATTACACTCGTCAAACTATAGAGATCATACTTAACACTTAAGATTCAATACAAAGTCAAGATGACGACTTGGAACCGATCTACGATGAAAGATACTACAAAAAGGAATGGAGAAGCCATCACTTGATTACAGTACTCCTCGCCAAAGTTCCTTCTACGACAGCGTGTGACGTTGACATGGCCATCCCGCTATCACCAAGTGAATGGTGTCAACAAATGTGAGATCCGGCGTCCCCAACAGCGCAATATTTGACGGTAATGCTTGCTAGTATCCTCTAACATCGGATATGGGTAACAACTCATGATATCTTTGCACCAAACGTGCCACATGACGCAATGAGATGCGTCTCGTAATCTCATCTCTCTCCACGTACAAATATCGCTGTACTTGTATGCATGCCTGCAATACCGTAGCCAAACCTGTGCTGATCCCTCCAAATAGCTCCAGCACATACACACCTTCCTCTGGATACTGCCATACAATGGACGTCGTATCCAACGGTGATAAGTCACATGGTCAGTAGCAGGAACAACCTTTTGTTCCTCTACTGGTGGTACAAAAGCTTCACTCCAAGACTGTTGCACCAACCGATCAACATACTGCTGCAACTCCCCACTCGAACTCCAGAGTGGAACATCCAAAGCAGATGGTACTAACGTGGACATGCTAGACATGTCCTCCACCTCCTCAAAGACCGGAGTGTCCTCCGCATGGGCATTGCCTTCTAACAACTCATCCGGCCGAGTAATGATCAAACTAAACCTGCAACGGATGTCATTGTCCCTGGTGTAGGCTCCGTTGTCCCAACTCTAGCAATGAACCGCACTGGTAAGCGGCTCACTCGTCCCTCACCGGACTGCCAACTTGGTATGTAAGATGCTGTCTCTGCCCAATAATTGATCACGAACTCCATAAGCTATAACACAGCACCTCCAACCAATACATCATAAGACTCCGCGGTCGTAACGATGGCCTTTTCTCTCACCATGGAGCCATCCGTGGGGTGATCTGATCGAACTTTCACCGTCAACATCTCGCGTGTCATGTGTAGAGCTGTACCTCCTGATCCTCCTAGAGATGTCTGTAGCTAGAATGGACATCTCTCCACCTCGGACTTCTTCAAACCTAGACCAATACACGTCGTCTTTCCCAACATCAACGGTTGGACTCCAGAGTCGAACAAGACCTTCTGTGGTCGATACACCTTCCCTGAAGGTGTCACCAAACAGAAGATACCACTTCTGTTGTCCAACAACACCACACCTGGTGCCAAACCAGCACGGTCAATCGCCGGTCTCGCTGATAACTCATCTAATCTAGCAGTCGCCGCTTGCCAAGTACCCTGGTAGCTGTCCTGATCCTCGACTCCATGGCCACGTCTATCATCTCTTGCTGAACCACTTCAGCACTAGATGTAACTACATCCTCGCTCTCACTGAGCGTGGTCGCCAACTGATACACTGGAGTCAAGTTGACTCCCAATGCTTTCATATCCGTGGCTGAGAATAATGGAGCTCGCAAAACTGCAATAGCCGCTCCTAATATCGGGTTCGACGTCGCATCTACAGACGTCGAGGGTTGACTTGCATCACCTCCACTCGTGGATGTCGATGCCTCCAACTCCACTGCACCATCGATAGACCGTTTAGGAACCATAGACGTGGTCCTCAACGCCTCCGATAACGTGAATGACTGAGGAAGCCTGGTTTGTCTACCAGCCTCCCCGCGTTGTGGATCCAACTCCACTGATGCATCTCTTGGCTCAGAGGTACGTACTGCACCTCGAGTCACCGTCGCAGATGCCTCAATCTGCACCACACCTGCTATGAATTCGAAGTCTCCTCCGTCTCCTCCATAAGACGTGAAAGCTTCTGTTCCACCAGATCTCCGCTGAGTCATAGCCATACTAGCTATCCTCTGCTCCAACTGCTCAATCCGAGCAGCCATACTTGCTTCCGATGTCGTAGCAGACGGTGGTCCGACAGGTCCTCTCTCAGGTGCTGGACCTCTACCTCCAGCTCGACCACCATGGCCTCCCTGAGCTCCTCCGCCTCGTCCACGATCAGCTTTCCTTTGCCGTAGCTCGGGGTGGAGATCAAAACAATGGTCACTACTGTGACCTGGTTGTCTGCAATGCTCACACTGCATAGGCACCGCTTGAGACGTCCCAGACATCTCATAACTACCTCTCCTCTGTGGACAGTCCTTCTGCTGATGAAGACCATTACACGTCCAGCAAAGACCCGCTTGCTGTTGACTAGAGAAAGACGGCATTGACTTCTGTCCACCAGATCCTCCAACACCTCCCTGAGATCGTGACTGATCCGCACGATCCTTACCACCACCACCACCACGTTGTTGCGTAGTCTGTGATCCTCGAGAAGAGGTGGTCGCTCCCTGTGGTGTCTCCTTGCTGAACCCAGCAACCACCATCCTCTCCTCCACCATATTGAGCTCAATCCGCTCAGCCAAACCAAAGACAACTGTCAACGTCGGAGCGGTATCTCTAAGGAGCGTGACATCTCTAACTCTCCTACGTAGCTCTCTGTCTAGTATCCCATACCAGAACTGGACTGCTTGTGCTTCCGTCACTCCTTGAGTAACGCTGATCAATCGTCTCATGCGAGTAAACGCCTCGCGTAGACTCTCTCCAGTCTTGCGCTGGAACTTTGCAGACTCCTCAACTTGTCGGTCCTGATAGTTCTTCCTCAAACAGTGGAAGAACTGAATCACAGGGTTAAACCCCGGTGGTATCCCGCTCACACTACCACCTGCTCCACTACTTGTGGACGCACCGCTGGTAGTAGGTACTCCGCCACCTGTGGATGTATCACTGCTACTGGCATCCGAACTCGTAGGTGCTACGCCTCCCGAAACTGCGCCAGTAGTGATAGAAACGTAGTTGGGAGACCAATGTTGTCTCCACAACTCAATCTCAACACTGTAATCTCACCTGAACTCATGATAATCGCCCATCAGCGGTCCCTCCAAGTGTTGAAACAAACCCTTCCACGTCAGGAAAGGTGTAAACAGTTGTGGGTTCCGCATCTGCTGCAGATCGCACCAATTGTCAAACTCCTGGATGAAGTCATCTAGCTCAATGGTACCAACTGTACCAAAGTAACATGGAGGTCCCTTCGTGACCCCATAGATCTCGTCCATGTCCCACAACAACGGTGTGGCGACACTAGACTCACCATCAGAAAACGCGTTGTCTGCGTCTGACTCGTCCTCTGGAACAACCGACGGCAATGGTGTAGATAGTCGATACGTCACCTCACTCCGCATATACCCACTGTCCGAGAAGTCTCCACCAGAATCTCTCGAGAACTCCGTGATGAGAGAATCTCGATAACACATTCTCCAACCAAAATGTCGAAATTCCCGTCACCACCATAACCACCACTTGCCTAACCCCGCTCCTACTGAACTCACATATCCCCTACTAGGACGGTCAAGGTAAGGACAACTTGTACCTGTCATCACCACAGGCAGCCTCTCACGATCCGTTGGTCGTCACTCCAACCACACCGTGAGAGAAACAAAGATAGTCTGATTGGTCCGCAACTCTAGTCTCACTATCGATAGCACACTGGAGTGAACTCACTCCGGAAATCAAGCGGCAACACAAGCAAACACGGCACACAAACAGGAAGCAGAATATGGAGGGGTTCCAACCACAAGAAGTCCAAACGATAACTCTCCACACTCAAACATTCACATAAAGAGAAACCCAGCTCCACCCGGACTGACGTCTCCTCTTCAGTGACAACATGCACAATATATGATCACCAACCGTCGTACCTGATACTTAAGGTTACTAACTAGATGTCCACACCTCTAGTAGTTCCAAAAATATCTACGTGGTAGCTCTACTAGCTCACCCAAGACAACTGCCACCAATTGCCTCCATGCGCATCTCTACGGTATAGACAAACACTACCACAACTATAGCTTCCCCCTAATACTGTGGGGTCGCCTTATCACCCCTCTAGGAACGTGCGAGAAGGTCTCTTACTACCTTAAACAAGTCCATAAGTACTTGCACGTATCCCTAGAAGACACCAAGGGCTATTGATCTAGTGGTAAAGCCAAAGCTAAGACTACAGAGTTAAGTGTCCAAGTCTAGAAATAGTGTTCGGATGGACGACCAGCTGATTTTACACTTCCCACACAATTGAAACTTGCATACCTCTCTCACGCACGTCAGCAAGCTGGCTTGCGGCGGACGCAGACGCGGGCTCCGCTCCGCCTCCGCACTCACGCACCTTTGCTCCTCTTCAGCACCAGAAATTGTCCACCCACGACAACTCCACATCCATCGGCGCACTTCTGCCGACCTCAAATTGACACAATTGATCACTAAAACCTGCCACAGGAAATTCCAGCAGCGCTTCCGCACTACCTCATCACCAAATCAACCAAGAACAGGTTCAAACGACAGCAATCTTCACAGCGATCGATCACCCAACCAAAAAAACCACTTCGCGCACGCGCGCACCCGCAAATCGAAGCTACCAACGATCTGCCCACTCTGGAGATACCACTGGTTGAAATCCGCGACCTGAAAGCTCTCAATCAGACCTCGCAATCTGAGTTCTTCGAGTGATAAACGATATGTACTCACTCCATCATGCCAACGGGCACTAACAATCACTATAGTCGAGCCAAATCCACTCTGTGATCGTAGAGAATCCAGATTGCACTCACCAAGACTATCCACCATAGCCAGGAGCTTGAAGGCTCAACTCAAAGAACTAAGGCCTCCAAGCCTTACCTGCGAAGTATAACCCTAGTGGGCTCTCTCACCAACTCGTTCTAACGGCACTAACGGCCTTATCGAGATCCGTCACTTTGCACTCGGTCAACCTAACCGAGGTGCCAAACTGACGTGACATGCGCCATCTCTATTCGCTTCGTCTCCAAGACCTCTAGCCTCTTCCTTCTCTCCTTTTTCCTTTGCGTGATTGACTTTCTCTTTGTGTTGTAGCATTCTTCTCGTATGGCTCCACTTTCTCTATCGTCTCTTCCAATAAGAGGACTTCTGGAGAGACTTTATAGTACGTACCTTTACGTCTCTGTTGTTGCGAAGAGCGCTCCAGCAAACAGCACAGACGGAGAGGTGATCCGAGAGAGTCTGCTTCTCATCATGGTGTATCTGTGGTTTTTCTGAGAATCATTCTCTTCGTCTTGAGAAGTAAATTCTATCCAATCTCGATTGATGATATATTTGTCCTACTTGCTGCTGTCTTGTGAAAAAAGACCTTTCCAGTGATGATGTTATTTGAAGACCGTCTTCCATGTCAAATTTAAACATCAAACTCTGCCACTTCCTTCTTTCAGTCCCGTGTTGTATAGCTGTTCTTCCGATGCTATCGACGGACGTCTCCACAGAGTTCCAGTCACCTCCTAGAACCCAATCCTCATCCGTAAGCGTTGTTTTAGCCATTCTCACACTCTTATTCGTCCAGCTCTATCGTTGGGTCCATACACCGAGGCGGCATTGAGCGTCTCGTCATTCGTCTTGATCTTCACCCACGCTACCGTCTCGTCTCTCTTGGTGTCTTTGTTTTCCACGGACCAGCCACTCTGAAGGATTAGAGCAGCTCCCGCTTTCTCCTCCTCATTGTAGTCCACCATAATATTTTCAGCCTTGGTAAGTTATTGTAGATTGAAGGTCTGTTTTTAATTTTTAATTTTTAGTTCCTGAAGCATCAGGATATCAGGTCTCTTATCCCTTTGTGTCATCCACGCTTTCAGTCTTCTGACACTGTTCGGGTTCCTCAAACCTCGAACATTCCATGTAGTAGTCTTCAGATCGTTTCTCATCCGTGAGTTTAGTTACTTCTAGCCTTCTCTGTCAAGCTCGTATCTCCAAGATTGTTGTTGATCCCTCTTGATTTAGAAGAGAGTCGAGACTGAACGGGTGTGCACATTGTTTTCTCTGTCAATTTTCTTCTTTTCTGCATTTCTATCACATTCTCGTGTTGAGTTTTGTATTTGTCGATCCTGTCTTCTACTTTCATTTCTTCTTCCTCCTGTCGTCCTTCTTGTCCATGCTTCTCTCTTATCGTGCTTGGTTGCTCTGGGCGCTCTCCCTCTTTTTCATCGCTATCTTCTTCTTTTTCTTCCTCCCTTCACGATGTTCTCTCTTTTCCTTGTTTCCTCCTTCCTCTCCTCTCCCTCCAAGCTTTTGTCTCCTAATCTTATCTCCCTTTCTTACCCTGCTGTTCTCCTCTGTCCTTCCCTACTGTCTCTAGATTTAACTTATCGAAAATGTCAGTTTAGTTTCTATCCGTGGCCCAGCATTTACGCGGGTCCGGGATTCGGGCTCCTAAATCTTGAGGACGCGTCCTGGATACTCCACGGAAACACCATTAAATTTTGCACCCGAAACACAAGCGACAAAGCGACCAATAATGTAGAGTATAATACCAATAATGTATTACTGATTGTAATTGGGTCTTTCTATCCGTTGGCTATTCATTGCGTCGCGTGTTCCCATGTAGACAGTGCTGTCGGGTTCTTCGTGTACCTTGGCATCTAGTTCCATGACTTCCGTCAGTGAAGTCTGGGACGACTCCTGGGTCCACGGGCTCTAACATCTGCATTCCTTTCTGCTGGTCGACTTAACATCCTTGAATGTGATACTAGTTTCATCTCACTCGATCGAAGGAGTTTGTTGCTTGGAAGGAAAAGATGACCCAGTTGAGTATCCACGGGGACGAGAGTGCAGACGGGACTGAAAATGGTACACAACACAGTGCTCATGTCTTGATGATCCCACATGCTGCTCTACCTCACATCACGCCCATGGTGCATTTAGCCCAGCACCTGGTCAGTCAAGGCGGGGTCACTTGCACAATCTTAATCTACGATCACTTGATTCACAAAGTGAACAAACACGGTTTGAACGCTGCCGTACACCTCCTCGGTTTCACGAAGAACTTGACAGGCTTTACTGCGCAAGCTGGATGGCTTCCCCCGGACGTGCACAGCGAAGAGCTCCGGTGTACTACGACAATATACATTGAGGAGTTGCTACAACAGAAAGCTGCGGGTGAACAAGGGCCTAAATTTACATGCCTTATTTCAGACTTGATGCTTCACTGGACAATCGTAAACTTCAGCACTTTGATCGTGTCCTTACATTTGTCAGTTATGAAGCTATGCATGATTTAAAAGCGCTGTTTCTTCTTGCAGATTCAGTTACCTTTGTATAGTACTATACAAAGGTAACTGAAGACTACTAAAGTCAAACGTAATCACACCGGAGCGTGGAATCAGTGATAACAGTTGCAATGTAACTTAGCGAGCTTGGCAATGCGTTGATTGTGACAGTCGTCTCTGAAAGCGCTCGCAAAACAGGGAACAGAGTGAACGTAGTGGTAACCTCTGACTACCAACGTGATGGCAGGACTCGGCTTCTAAGCTTGGATGTTCGCGCTATATCTTCGCTCCGGTTTCGACCTTTTTCGCTTTGAACGTGGCAAGTCTCGAACTCTTTCCGAACACGGTAGAAGCCACAAATTTGAAGTGGCAGGACTCGTGGCTGGCGGATCGTAGCATGCCCAAACTGAAGCCGCTTGAGAACGGGAAGCCATTCCACCCGCTTGCAACGAATATCATCAGATCTCAATTCCACTCCATGATGGGCGCTGCAGGAATTCTAATAAACACCTTTTATGAGCTCGAATCTCGGTCAACTGATTACCTTCGAGATATGGTACGTATCAGTAGCTACTCTTCCCACACTCATAAAATTAACGCTTCCTGATGAGGATGAGTACTTAACGCGTTACTGAACAAGAGGTCCGTTGGCTGCAGGGCCGAAACGTCATACCGGTGGGACCGCTCCAGTCTCCCTGTCAAGTGAGCCAGGCGTCGTTCGAGGATTTTAAACAAGTCGATGATGAGTGTTTGCAGTGGTTGGATAAGCAAGCGGCGAAGTCAATCGTCTATGTGAACTTCGGGACGACAGGTTTCAACTTTTTCACCTTGCCAATGGTACACGAGTTGGCCTTAGGACTCGAGGCAAGCCAGGCTAGATTTCTTTGGGTTCTGCGGCCACCACCTCAGCTGAATCCCGATGAGCTCGACCAGCTGCTTCCGAGCGGATTTGAAGAACGAGTGAAAGACCGTGCGTTAATCTCGCGAGGCTGGGCTCCACAGCTGAAAATCCTGGAACATCCTTCCACGGCTGCCTTCCTCATGCAATGCGGCTGGAATTCGATGCAAGAATCTGTAGTCAGAGGTATCCCATTCATCGGGTGGGCGACATATGCTGATCAGCCGTTCAATGCCCTGTAAGAATGCAACTATTCTCTTCCTGCTCTTTCTTCCATTTGTACATGTGAGGATGGTGAACGACCAATCATGGACTAACTTGCGAGCTTGGCTGCCTCGTATTGTGAGAGCACACTGGTAGCTTCTAAATTGCTAACGTGGTGGTGTTGTCCATTTCGTTGCCACTAGTTAGTACGTGGCAACGTCGTCTTCTTTGTATCAAGTTGCATATTCTCACTGTCAGATGCTGCATTCATCTGATTCTTCATTTCGTGAATGTCTGTGACAATTGGTGTAGGTACGCGGCAGAGGTTGCGGAAGTTGGACTTTTACTTCCTTACGAGGAGAAGAGCGTAGATCGACACGACGTCGAGAATACAGTTAGGACGATGATGTTCTCGGAGCACGGCCTGCTTAGAAGGAGAAGAGCTGAGGAGATGAAAATAGCAGCGGCTAATGCAATCAGACCGGGAGGTTCATCGCACGACGGCTTAATGAAATATATTGAAGCTATTGTGCGTAGAACAGCTTGACTGCAAATAACGAGAATAGTCCTGGGACACTTCATTCGTTCACGTCCCCATCCGCCCATAGCCGGGACTGCTTGGGGTCGAGTCCTTTTCCAGGGGTCTCAGTCTGTGCACGGTTGCAGCAAGCCCCACAGCGAAAGTGGCCAAAGCAAATCAAACAAAAAAAGAAAAGATTCTTTTCACTTCTTTATACGGTAGTCAAAGTCAATTATTCCACTTATCTGCTGGTCTCCGAGTATGACTACAAGTGCTCCTGGTGATGCAGAAGACTTTACTTTGCGGGTGTGCTTTATGAGAACCGAGAAATTGAACTGTTAGTGAGAAAATGCTTTTGGTGAGTAGTTGTTCATTCGAACTTGGAATCTGTGAAATAACTAAATTAAATTAAAACTATTCACCAGCTTTACCAATTACAATTCATCCCGAAACAAACTACTATTTAACACTAACACAGAAATGATTAAATGAAGATTACAAAAATTCTTGGAGCAAAAGAGAACCTTTTTTTCGCAGTGTTCTTCATACTCAAAGAACTACTGTGAGGAAAAAAGAAATATTCATGTTTTTATACTCATATTGGGGGTTTAACTATCCTCTTATTAATTTCCTTGTCGTACATAGTAATACCGATATATGGTTATTTGTAAGCTAATGAGACTATGCAGATCCAGGTAACGATGTTTGCTTTAGTTTACTCTATATCCTCGTACCGTGATTAAGTTACACGCGGTGGCTACTAGTTCTGGACGAGGAGGCTGAAGGTTCAAATAAAATCAGGAGCACAAAAGGTAATTGAACCCTAGATTTCAAACCTACTCGTAGAGAGATGAAAAAAGCAAGGGACTGGAACCCAGAGATCAAAGAGAGAACTTTCACATTCTGGTGTCATGGACCGGTCGCTACTTCAAAATCGAACTTCAAGATACATTACCCCTCCAAAGACGCTCATGGAGTAAAATATTCAACTTTTAATCTACTTTTGGATTTGGATTCTCAAAACACCAAGTGATAAAGCTCGTTGTAAGCTTCTCATGTGCACTTCATTAATTCTTCGTGATAAAATTATGAGATTCGGAAGATGCAGAAAATAAACTAAGTCTTAGCTTGTCGATGTTGATTAGATATTTGTGATTCTTGGCGCTATACTAAGGGTGCAAGAGGCTTACTTAGTGATAATCTAGGATAGCTAACTTCACGTATTGTGAATTGACATAAGGAGATGCTTAAGGGATCAACTTGTACTTGTGACTTGTCGTTGGACGTTTTGGGAGGTTGGGAGATCTAGTGCATGTGCGTAAGGTGTCAATGGGTTCATGTGCATGTGTAACGCATAAGATAAGACGGTTTGTGAAGAGATGGATCGTATTGTGTGTTCTAAGAGAAATTGAGATATACAAAAGAAGAATTGAAGTGCTTCAGTTGCTCCAATACCCATCATCGTTAGCTCCATGTTGTCTCCACTTTTTTGTAAGACCGTTCGAAACCGTTGCTCCAACTTATCCATCACCCGTCATCGTTAGCTCCATGTTGTCTCTACTTTTTCATAGGTGCTCACTATATGTAGTGACGCAGGATTACTCCTTTTGCCCATTTAGTATACAAGATATCGTTCCTACAGAGGATTTGCACAAGTAACGCTGCTCTAAGTTCTAAGATCTGTTCAAACACACAAACACACGGGTTTTGCCTAGAAATCCCGTCTTCTCACAAAACCGCGCGTCTTCCAGACACACAAAAAGGTGCTCTGGAACTAAACAAACAACTACTAACTAAAATATCACACAACTATTCACAGAAAAGCTCGGGAAGATGATCTTCTTGCTTCCAGGTCACTTCTTCCGGTCTTCTCGATACCGTCTTCCCGAAGTGATTCTCGTCTTCTGGGGGTTCAGCTCGTCTTCTCACACCTCCAGAAGACGACTAGCACGGCTGTTACACCTTACTCTCACACTCACATTACAACGGATTAGATCAATCACAAGGTGTATGCCCCCTGTAGCCTTCCCAGGCTTCTGCCTACGGAAATGATCTTCCTGCAGCACTACAACGACATTCACCTTCACGGAAGCTCAATAGAAGTCTCGGAAACTCACTAGAAGAAGGTAAGAAGATGGGGAAGATGAGAGAAGATGGGGAAGAAGAGAAAATCCAAACAAGAGAAAACAAGATGAAAAGAGGAAATTAAGATTCCGACAGGCTTCTAGTCCGGATCCTGACTGACAAGCCATCCTTGCTTGTAATAGTTTGGGGAGGAAGACAACAAACATGTGTACAGTTGAACCGTCTTCTTCTTGAGGATGTCGTCTTCTGCTGTGAGAAGAAGGCTTCTTTCTTCTTCACTTCGCTGCTCTGACTACTCTGTCTTCTGGGATCCCTTACCCATAAGACCGTCCGTACGTAGATCCTAAGTGCTCTACTGGACGAGCCAAGCTACACTTCCACAACTGCTGACAGCCACCGCCACTCAAGGAGAACACTTCCCATGCACAATTGGGAGCGAATTCAAGGAAATCCACCACCCAGAAGACACGAGTTAAGCTTCTGCACTCAAATCAGCAATCCATTCTCCGAGAAGAAGGTACATAGGTGTTGGGAAGCTCACTCCTTCTACTGTCTGTCCGTACTCCTCGACACATCAGTCTAACCAGCTAGACTGCACGAGGATGCCGTTCCCTGCTCCTAGACTGCCCACTACTCATCTACATCTTTGAATCGCTGCTGGCGGTAAGAGAATGCAGACTTCTTCCTGTGTTATCCCCTTATTCCAACATCGAGCGTAGTGTACACTGTGTACCTCTAGTGTCTAATCTGTCTCCTGCACCAAAAAATCTAGTGTGTATGCAGGCAGTCAGTTTCTTCGAAGATTCCTCTGTGTGTCTAATCTGTCTGCACCGTAAGATTGGTATGTGTGTGCAGAACTCAATTCTCCACACAGGTCTAATTTCCTACTCTACAATCCTACTTATGCCGCTGCCATGAGAAACAAATGAGACGACCACCAAGGAGAGATGGGCGCTGACAGGAGGCTGCCACCCCACATGCAAGCCGTTTCCCTTCCAGATTTAGTCATTTGTCTTGTTGTTCCTACGCTACCTATGCTGCCACATGGTATCCTAACTAATTTAAGATTGGAACTGCCATCTCTCAATGTAGCATGTTACTACTTTACTAAGTTTGGACAAGATTGACTTGTCTGCGGTGCTTGCTGCCTACTCTGATTTCTTGGTGGCAATCTCTACCTGATCTGCTCCTATCAGAACTACTAACGCGGCTTCTGATAAGCTGGGAAGCTGCCGGTGCCTCGTGTTTGATATCATGAAGGTCCATCCTCGTAACTCTGGTACCACGAATGCAGTCCTCCTCGATCTTACAGCTTGTCTCAATTCATCCTTTAGATCTGCGTCAGAGAATTGTACCATTTTCTGAGAGAAATTATCCTCAGTATAGAATCTTCATTCCCTGCTCCTTTAGCTGGTGTTGAGGTCAAGACAGCCATAAGCTTTCTCCGCTACAGCATCATTGAACTTTAGAGGAGAGCAATTCCTGACGTTGAGATTCGTCACCTGTTGTGCTATGTCATGTTGAAGACGTTCATCCTTTCCATGAGAAGTTGTGGTCTAATTCTCTCGTTACCCAGTTTCAGCTCCATAACAGCACGCTGCTGCAATTGTTCAGCTACCTGGCAAGATTTCAAATCAAATCCTTGAGGCTGTCGTATCGATCACGAACTTGTGAAGCCTCCAACTGTAAGAACTCTGATTGAGCTTTCAACTCCTCTGCGGTAAGAACTTCTGCTGCAATAGGTGGCTGAGCATTCACGACAGGAGATTCCAGTTGTCTCATTCTCCTCTGATTGGCAATCTGAGGAAAACTTCGTGACCACTGTAAAACTCCCCACATCCATCCAACGCTTCCACCTGAAGCTGGGTGCTTCATCAATCTCTGGATTCTGTCCACGGGAGAAATAGCAATACAACGATATGGCAGGACTTCCACCATCCCACTTTGAGGATTGTCAATAAAGACCTCCAAGCAGTCATTCCTGCACGCTGTTGCACCACAGTCTTCGCAGTCCAACTTCCACTCTTCAGAAGACGAATCTAGTCTTCCAGAAGACAGCTACTCCGTCTTCCGAGATTCTAACAGTGCTTCCTAAATAGCTCTTGTCTTCCGAGCTATATCTAAACAATCCTAACTAAGCAAGGCCTCGCATGGATTACCAAGAAGACAACCCACCTTGCATTACATCCTACTTTCTAACAGAAGATACAAGATTCGCGAAACGTAGAGTGCATAACAGGTTCAGAAGATGGTTGCGAGCTCCTGCGGTGACAGTGACCTCTGGGAAGACTCCCAGGACAGCTTCCGATTCAATGTCGTTCTCGGAAGACCTCCCGAAGTCAGGCTTCCCTTCACTGGTCTCACCTGCCTTCGTCTTCCTACGCGCAATCTATCCTCACAACAGACTCGAGACAATTGCACTCTGTTCTTCTGACTTCTCACCTCTCATACGCACTCAGAAGAAGCTTGCTGCTCGGTGGGAAGTCATGATCCTCGACCATTCTCTCCAGATTCTGCCAGCAAGTCTTCTCACGACTCTCTCCTAAGTTTGGGAAGAAGAAGGAATGGCTGCTATGGGTTGGACAGAAGAGACCTGAAATGGACCCTCACGTCTTCTCGCTCATTTTGCCAGCCTTTCAGTCTTCTAGTCTCTCTAGGAAGATGTGGAGTTGAGAAGCTTGGAAGACCGAGAGGCACAGGCCTAGTTCCCGACTTCCAACTTCTCGAAATAACAAAAGAACTCACCACACCACTCAGGATTCGTACCAAGCTTCTCTTAACACAAAAGCAACACAAATCCACTCTTGATACGAATTGGTCATAGTCGACTTCCGAAGACAGTCTTCTGAAGATGTTCCAATCTTCCGAAGCGTCTTCCGTCTTCCGCCGTCTTCCATCTTCCGAAGACATCACCGAGAAGACGCTCTTCTTCCGAAGAAGTCAACTTAATATTACAAACAGCCCTTCAGATCATCTTTCTGCTAAGGAAGCCGTAATCTTAAGTAACAACGCTTCTTCAGTTATACAGATAAGTTATTATTCTTAAAAATTTCAAAAATTCGTGAATCCTGTAATTTGTGGGCACCACAGGACCGTTCGAAATCATTGCTCTAACTTATCCATCCTTTCGACCTACTACCAAAATTTCTCGTCGTCCCGTTGCTTCAAATGAGTGAGTTCCACCATGAGGTTCTCATAACTCTCTTCTGGAAGAAACTCTTCGATGCGTGCATTACTTAACGTCTCTCATGTGTCTTCAACTACACCATACGTTTTGCTCTTCACTCGATCTTCATATCATGTGAGAGCAAAATGTTCCAAAAACTCTAGTAGTAACAACACCCACTATTTCTTTCCTTCTCACATTGTTTCCAATGCAACCCCTCTTGAAATCTCGAACAAAACGGCTCTACATCTTCATTATCCTTCTCGTGAAAGATGGGTAGTTTCCTCATCTTGTAACTACTCTTTTTGCTCTTCTAATCTTTGCACAATAACGACTCGCTGAAAGAATACAAACATCACCAATTTCATTCAAGAATAATCTATCATAGAAAATGGTTGTAACAACACCTCTTGTATCGTTTCTTTTCCCAAGGTAATCATGAGCTCGAGTCACATTACTATCTTCTCCACCATCCGAATGAAGATCTCCATCACAACTCAACGGAGTCCTCTTTTGAAGTCGACAACGTTTCCGTCTCAACGCTCTGAGTCTCGTCCAACTTCTCGACTTCTAATGTAAGTAGAGCGGTCACATCTATGCACTTGTGTCTTCTTGATATATCACCCATTTCCACAACTTGGACAAGGATTTTCTCCTAGGAGATGAATTGGCGTTGGTGAAGATGGACCCACTCGAAGACTCAAATCAGTAAACTCTCGCTTCTCTTTGACTCTCTTTGCTTTGATCATAGTTGGACAATTCACTACTTTATGTCCCAACCCTCTATAGAAATAACACCATAAGTCGATTTCTACTCTTCTCCTCGGAGATTCTACTTGAGCTTGTACGCTAGTGTTTTCAAACTCAATGATAATCTCTCTCGAGCTCTCTCCGACACCTACTATAGATCACTATTCGGGAGCTTAGATCCAGACGGACATCACGGGCGGTTGGACCGCTAGGTGTGCTGGAGGTACCATTTAGGACCTTGGACTTTATGGGAAGTCCGCCCCAAGTCATCTTGTGACTTGCTCATGTTTTGAGACCGATCTAGGCGGATCTAGGTCGAGACTTAAGGAACGCTGAGCTTGATGATTAGGAAGACGGTCTAGCTCCGGTCCGGATCAAACATAGTTAAGATAAGTGGTGCATGGACGCTAACTTGTGATTATGGCTTGTAGGTTAGCGTTGTGAGTTTTGTGACCTACTGAGCAAGAGCTTCCGCTGACGCAACAAGGTGATAGGTGCACGAAAATCACAAAATGGTTTTCACCTCGTATTCTACTTTGTCTCTTACGACATCAAGTTGAGGCATGAGAACATGTTTGCGTTCCGGTTGTAAATCATCCTTGAAGTACTTCTTTAATAAAAAACCATGGAAGGTCGGATGCAACTACCACTCGAGAAAAGAAGGTCCAAAGTATAGACATCTTCATGCGGATTTTTGACAATCACAAAAAGTCCCGTAAACTTGGATGAGAACTTTACCGATATTCCTTTCAGAAGGGTGAAGTTTTCCGTACTCAACGAGGTTGTCTCGTGCTTACAATCTCGTCCTTATTCGAGACTGGAGAGTGGATGGAAGGATGCAATCTGTTGGTGTGGCTCTCGTGAAGAAGTAGAGGTTCACACCAAATACAAAACTGTAGCGAAGAAGGTGAAACCATTGACGACTTAGTTACTTGTTGATTCACAGTAACAGATGGAATTAGCGGCCACTGAGCTTGAATTGAGAGATCCTAAACAGATCGGACACGAGTTTACTCAAGAGACACTCGAGCAACTCCAAAGCAGTCTCTACTCTCCAAAGCAGCTTGCTTTGGAGAGTAGAGACTTGACTACCATGCGTACACCTTTGAGGTTGATGCGGATGTGTACTCTTCCTCAGGGCGCGACAAACTCAGTAGCTCATATGCAAAACGCGATGCATAAGGTGTTACGGGAGTTTGTACCTGAGGTCACTATCTTATTTTTGGATGATATCCTCATGAAAGGTTGTCCGGTGGAGGAAAAAGACGAAGCTGTGACTGCTGATGGTTGCAAAAAGTTCGTCGCGGAGCACATTCGAGATGTGGAAAAGATTCTAATGCGCTTGAAGGAGGTACATCTCACTCTGTCAAGTACCAAATCTCGTTTTAGAATGTCAGAGATTGTGGTGGTTGGTCACTTATGCAGTACATTTGGGAGACGGCCGAACCCAGAGAAAGTAGATGCTATAGCAAGGATAGCAGACTGTACCAACATCACTGAGGCTCGACGATTATTAGGAGCTTGTGTGTTCTTTCGTGTGAGTATTCCTCATTATGCACACATTCTGTATGCACTTTTGAGAAAAGAGAAAAGGTTTACTTGACGGCGAGAACATCACGAGACGATGGAGCAGCTGAAAGAGATTCTGAAGTCTCCATCTGTTCTATCACAGTGTCTCTCACGTCAAAGTCATGTTATAAGTCACCTCTTCTTTTTTTCTTTTGTTCTTTTATCTTCTGTAGAGTTTAGATGTGACCTTCCATTGATATTTAACAATATCTATTTATAGCAAATCCTCTATAGAAGTGAAGAAGAGAATACCAAGCACTCGACTGGGATCCAGAACGGTCCATAGAGAGCGAGATCTGTATCAATTTCAAACAACTTTCGAACAAGGGATTACACACATTCATTGGTATGGTCAAGTATTGTCTGAAAGATGACTAGGAGCAGCACCATCATGCTGTCATGAAAAACATATCTGAGAGCATGGTCACTGATGGCAAAAAGTTGTTTGTGTTCTTAGGGTCACCAACACAAAAAATCGGATCGAATTGATCTTACGTCTCGCGACGGAAAAACAGACTACACTCAAATGCTCGGTCGTCTGCACTGCTTCAAGAAAACCCTTGAACTGGTCACGCATAGAGTAGGTTCTCCCGCTCGCTTCATCTCTGTCTTTGCTGATGTGCAGACGAGCTACCATGCAACAATGCTTATGTCATGCTGTGGCGGTCTAAACTGCAAAAATATAACTCAAAAGTACCTGGTCACAAACCTTCCCCAAAAATGTGAGAACCTGTACTTTATCTTCTCAACCCTATTCTCCAAACTGAAACTGTGAACAGTCTAGACCTCCCGCTTATTACCACCCCTGTTACACATGCGCGAGTTTGCATTCCACAGTTTTGAAACTGAGAATGCAGAGTACCTCTTATTGCATTGCACAGTACCGACTACTCACATACTATTCACAACAATACTCACAAGACTACTCACCTACTACTCACAGTATCGTGATTTCCACAATTTATACGTAAAAGCTCTATCTCATAACGTCATCGAAACCGTGCACTGCACTTCAATGTACAGGAACTGCAGTGTACAATGTCATCCGCGGAAAGCGTCATCTGCACGGCAGTAGTTGTACGACAATATAAGTATATCTGTAAATTAGATTTACAACAAGCTGCTAAAGGGGTGTGCACTGCGACCGCTGTGCCCAAACTGGGAAGAGGATTGGACCAGCCAGAAAATAACACCTCCTAATGGAAAAATAATATGCCTCTACAGATCTTCTTCCGCGCGTAAGTGAATATACATACATATATATACGCGAAACGTTTCTTAATCTAATAGTGTGTGAAGGTTCTCTCATACATGCATCTAAATAAACGCTGTTTTGCGTTAATAAAGTTCATGACGTTGAGTTGGATGCTTTCATCTGAACATAATTATCTACTTCTACTAGTTTCCGTTGGAACAAGATAAAAGTATCGTCACAACATCTCAGTTTTTGAAGTCACTAAGTTCATTTTACTGAACATGAAGTTCAAAACTTTTTTGTAAGTTTATGGATAAATTTGGATGGACTGTTCAGTTTGACCCGAGAGAGACACACTTAGAAAACTTAGATAGAGCACTGCGAAAAGAATCATCCACAACGTTGCAGCAAAAATAAAGATCATTACTTCTCTCGACTTGGAATCATTTCAAAGTGAGATCATTCCAAGCACTATATATAACTTCAGTAAATATACAACAAATCTTCTTCTTCTCTTTTGGTATTATTTACAATTTTGTTTTTGTTTTTTTAACTTCACTAGGTATACAATAAATCCTAACTTTGAGTCCACGATTCCAAATCCAGAGCTGAATCCGGAGTGCCCTATGATAATAATCAGATAATAATAAATTTAGATAAAAATATTAATATATTCTGCAAAATTAATGAATTCTCCACATATTTAATCATGTTCTAGATGTCATTGAATCGCGCGACAGTTAAAGCTTGTGTAAGATTTCACATTTTTTATTTATATTATATACTAACTCTTTTATGTCCAAGCATGCAGTTTTTGCATGATTGACTCATTTCTAATATCATATTTCTTTCGTTTTGTATTTAAAAAGGAAAAAAATTTAGTGTAACAGAAAAAATATTTCAATAAAGAATCCAACAGTGTATCATGATCAAACGTTTGACATCTCGTTGGTGTTAAAATCTGACTGGATATGAACAGTCCTCATGGATATTTCAATCTCTAATATTCTCAGATCTGAATAGAAAATTTAAATGTTTTTCAACCGGTCCTAAATTTTTTATTCTCGGCTTTCATCGGTGCGATTACTAAACAGTGTTTATGTGACTAGAATATATTGTCTCACATCGTTTTCAGATTCCGTGAGTAATTTCTGTGCGATATTAGAAATCACTATAATGGTTTCCGTCCAAGAATCTCCTGTTAACGGGTGCCTGCCGGTGCCGGTCTTCTCGCGAGAGCTATTGTGCTCCTTGACTTATTTCTTGTTGAAGTTCTCAAACATCATGCCATGCCATGGACCACTTCTGCAATCTGAATTAGAAAAGGATGCAAGCCTAGCGTGCTGGTCTGGCCAGTCCAGGTCGAGGATTTAGCTACTGCCGGTGGTTGGGATTGGCGTGTGGAGTTCCAAAACGGGTTTCGTTATGTATTAAATGATTTTCTCCCGTGGTATCTTCGAAATCGAGGGTGCCCGTTGTGGTTATCTCATTCATTTTCGTGGGTAAGGTTTTTTCCTGCAGGGCATGGTTTTTTTTTCGTGCAGATTGCCTGGTCGACATACGGGTCAAATAATTTTCCGATCGGGTTTCATTATAAACAAAATAATTGGATAACAATAACTCGAGTTAACCTAAAACTAATATCACAGTATAGGGTGGTGTGTTCCATGGCGCCGCGCAGAAACTGCGGAAAATTCGCATTTGAATGGCGAGATTCCCTGTCATTCAAATGAGAATTTTCCTATCAAGATAATCGGCTCATCCTGTGGGCTCCGTCTGTGTCTTTCTCTTCCCCCGAGGAACTCGATGCATCGCACAGAATTGGTTCTTGCAGCTGGTCCCCATCGACGTTACTTCTCGACCGGGGTTTCCATCAAACAGTGGAGGTGGCTGGATCAAAGCGATCTCATCATGCGATTGTCGTCGGACGCTTGCTATCAAGATTGTGACAGTGCCAGACATAAACACGGAACGCCGTCGGTATCGAAAGAATACTGACCGCAGAAGTTTGTTCTTTGAGCTCAGCGGAGCCTCGTGTCTACTCGCACCCCGGTAACTCGATGCCCCGCAGCGGATTGGTTCTTGATCCCATCGAAGTTAGTACTCGATCTGGTTTCCATCAAGCACTGATAGGTGGCTGAATCAGAAGCGGTCTCATCATGTCATTGTCCTCGTGATCAAGATTGTGGCAATGCCAGACATAACCAGGGAACGTCGTCGGATCGAAAGAATATTGACCACCATCTCTGGGGAAGAATGGAACCAGCAGTCTGACTACGGTCCCAGCCTCGACTACAATGGTGTCCTTCCACCCAATCTCGGCCGGAGACGGAGGCAGTGCGCCGCCAGTGAAGCAGCTTCTGGCATCTGGGTATGGTAGCTCAAGTGTACAGTTGTCAGCTTTGAATCTAGCAATGTCGAACTGCTGCTTATGGATCATGAGGAAGCTCACGAGATGAATGTGGATGGGGTGCACTCCAGTGCGGACGACGTGAGTGATGTCCCAAACCTCAGTTGTGTACAGATTTGGGGTTTCAGTTGCTGGCTCCGACCAGTGATGGTTATTGAGCAAGAGCGAAACATCGGACGGAAGCACAGTGGCGGCTTCAGGATTAAAACTGGAGGTCAAAGTCACATTACGGTACAAAGCGCCGTCTGCCATCTCATTGGCATTCGGAGTCGGATAAAATGATGAGGGTACCACAACCTTGTTCTGGGGAGGCATTCCTTTGATTCTCCTGACGATGTTGAACTTCATGACGTTTTTGACGGTCTCAGGCATAGGGTTAACTTCAAGATATATGCCTGCGTTGTTTAGATACAGGCTGGTCCCGACTGGTACATATCTGAAATCCACGATAACATCCACTCGGTAACCTGGACCAATCGTAAGATCTTGTAGCGTGTGGGTTGCCAGAGGAAGCCACCATCCGTGCCAATCTGCACAAACTTCACCCTGCTGTCGCTGAAGACAAGCTTGAAAAATCGAGCATTCGCTGCGTTCAAGATACGAAAGCGGTAAACCTTGGGCAGGACGTTGAGGTATGGCCATGCTTTGCCATTGACCAGAACTACATCACCAAGATAATCATTGCACCAATTCGGCAATGCCGTCGGGAAGAAACCTATGTCCGGGAAGTTGATGGAACCGTTGGGGAAGAACTGCTTATCTTGGATCACCAGAGGGATCTCGTACTTTCCTTGTGGCAGAAATGGGGGCTCATTCTGTAAATCTCGTAAGACGTACAGCCCTACTAGGCCTGCTGCCACGTTGAGGCGAGTCATTCCGATTGTGTGATCATGGTACCACAGAAGACTTGACGGCTGCTCGTTGGGATATGTATTCTTCACCGTGACGAAGGTTGGCCCTCTGTCACCAGCAGCTGTGAACCAAGCCTCTGGATGCCCATCATACTTGCTCTCGGTGTCTTGACCGTGCAGATGAACGGAGATTGGAACTCCTCCGTTTGGTGGGTTAGCCCAGTGAATGTTCCTGTCCACCGTGAACATGTGCTCCGGATCTGTGATGTGATTTTCGAAGTTCACGAACGACGGCACGTGAGCCTTCGCCTCCAGAGTCGGTCCCGGGAAGGTGGCTGTCTCTTGACTCCTGCCGAAGCTGTAGAACGTTGTGTTCGGGAGGTCCGGATGTACATTCTGCACGTCAAAAAAGTACAAAAAGCAGTTCATATCAGGAAATTGATTACCGTCGTAAGTGATCGTAAGTCGTAAGTCTCGCATTGCAGTTACTCAACTACTACGTAATTGCTGCCTCACAATCACCACGGTCGTAGTTACATATTTACTCACGTACTCAGCACTTCGACAGTTTCTCGTACTAGTTCAGCACAACAAACATGGACTCAGACTAAATGGTCTGGAAATTCTCATCGTAGTTGAAAACTACAAACTCATGCGTGCAAATAGAGAATAATAACACTTGGTATACGAGCAGTAGACAGCTACGTACCTGCGAGATCTTGTATGCGCCCAGAGTCAGAGGAACAGAGTTGCAAACATCGATACTCTCAGGTATAAACAGTGGTTGAATAAATGGTGCCAGAGGAGGTGATGCAGTCAGGTTTCCGCATTGCGAATGAACATCCTGAGCCTGAATGAATGAGAGAAACTGCAACAATCCGAACACCAGAACAACCTGCCAAGTACATGCCTCGATAGATTCCTGGCCATGGTTATCTTGTAGCTTGAATTGTACTTGTAATATTAGAAGCTGAAACTTTGCGTTGTACGAAGTCTCGAAATCGTTGGCGATGATTTCCGATGTTCTTCAGTGATGGATCGAAGCTTTTTGCGTTCTGAGGTGGTGACCACGCTCGAGATCTCAGCTTGGCACCCTCACCTCCGTTGAAGCTTCGTGGATGTGCATGGACGGACTTCAATTTAACTTTCTGACGAAGAAAGATGCTCGAGTCGCGTGCTCTAAAATCCGGAGCATGGTCCTCTATCAGCCAGTGTCCACCGATTGAAATTTCTTTCTAAAGAGATTTCACACACGTCGCATGGGAATATCACTCTTACATTTCCATGTCTCGATAATGAAAATCTCCTCTCCGATTCTCAACTGTGGAAGCTTGTGCACACTGGATATGTCACAGTTTCGAATTGCTTTTATACACAGTAGTAAGGTCAACCCTGTGGACGATATTCAGATGACAGTGTCGTCGATCCGGAAGGTTTAACCGAGACGAAGTCAAAAGGTAAAAATATCTATCCTCCCCTGGACCAGTTGACTGTACGTAGATTTCACAAGACGGTGCCCTGTCCTTACTCGTAAACATATGCAACTGATTCCTGGTGATTCTATGCAGGTGGAATCTAACTCTTGCCAGTCACTCAAATGGTGCTTTACAGCCGACAAGCAGTAGCCCCATCCCCATGGGGCGTCGAACAAGGCTGAGTCTATGTGGTCTCTACACACTCTGCCGTTAACAAGCTTATCAGGGTTGTATTAGTTTGGTGGGTAATAACAATTTTTTCTCACTGTGAAGTTTTTATTCAGCGAGGAATATTTCCGCTTTAGCCATGTCAAAATGACCATGTCTAGCATCTGTCAAATGCTAAACATGGTCATTTTGACGCTCGCTAAGCGTCACGCGTGAATCAGTCAGCGCCTTATACTAACAGTTAGCTGGGGGATGGCGGAGCTGGGATGGCGGAGGTGGCGGAGGGCGAGCCGGGGGGTAGAAGTGAGGATTAGGGGGACCTAGAGGAGGGTTTAACGGGAGAGCCCAGCTTAAACGACGCCGTGTTCGGACTTCTCCACGGGAGAAAGAGTAATTAGTTAAACAACTGTCAGTTAGGGTTGCGAAGTTTGAAGATAAACAGAAAGAAAAGGGCTACGAAATGGCCGCGGTGGGAGCAGCAGCAGGGAAAGGGAGCATACAAGATTCTGGCTCTATGGAAGCAATGTACGTGAGCAAGATGGGTGGAAGCTCCCCCGAGGAGATCAAGTTTGAGGTCATGAAAAGTAGAGTGGCGAGTATAGAGACAGATCTGGAAAAAAAACGAAGACTAAGGGATTCTCTTAACTTGATAGACCCGAGAAGTGCGGAGACCCTTACAGGAGCAAAACTACTGTGGAGGGCCTTCTACACGCCCAAAAAAAATGCAGCGTGAGACACAATGGAGAACCTGGAGATGAAGGAGCGACAGAAGTAAGTGAGAAAGTGCAAGAAGCTTTAGGGAAGGTGGTGGATAGACCGAATGGGAGGGATCTGCCGATTATCTCCTCAACGGGGAAAGACGATGCAGAGGCTTGCACTCCGCAATAACAAGTGGGTTTACCGTTAACAGGAGGGGGCGGTCTGGGCGACAACGCGGATATGAGACCCAGCGTAATGCCCAGGGACGCCCTGACAGACCTGCAGCAAGGACACACAGGAGTCACATCGAGAAACGAGCAGCAGCAGAATGCGAAAAGCACCACCGGCGGGTGACCGCTAGGAACAAATGCACAGACCAAGGCGAGACCGGAAGGAGAGACTCATGCAGCGAACAGCTGGACGAAGCCCCTTAAAATACTGGGCCGAACAGGACTGAATCCGTACCTGGAAGGATTGAACCCGCTAGCAGGTGCTGGCATGCCGGATGGAGAATTGATTGCAGCGCTGCTGAATATGAAATATGTGCCGTTGAACTTGACCCAGCCTTTGGTGTTAAAGGGGGCAGACATTCTGTATCAGATTGATCGCTAGAACGGTGAAATTCTGTTAGCGAAGATACAGAATATGGGTGCGTGAAGCGTCCTTCTTGCAGCAGCTGAAGCGTCCTCCAACTGCTCTCACCTAAGGGCCGAAGGCCTACCTAGTGCCTATGCTATTGTGCTAGTGCATCAACAATGCAAAGCTCTGATACCATGTTGGAAATGGACTGCTAATAGAATAGGCTAAGGCAAAACTCTAAGTCACGGCATAAGGACAGTATGAGAGTGTGGGAGAGCTCCTCAAGAGAGTGTAGGCAAAACCAAGTAAATGAAGACTCAATAATGTACAATGGTCTTGGGTCTGAATAATATACCTTGGGTCTTGGCCTTGGTGACCTTACGAAAGGTCACCATCTAATAGCCTGAACTGCTTACTGCAAAAGGGGTATTCACACTGTATGGTATTCTAACATATGCCTGCGTTGTTTAGATACAGGCTGGTCCCGACTGGTACATATCTGAAATCCACGGTAACATCCACTCGGTAACTTGGACCAATCGTAAGACCTTGTAGCGTGATGGGTTGCTAGAGGAAGCCACCATCCGTGCCAATCTGAACAAACTTCACCCTGCTTTGGCTGAAGACAAGCTTGAAAAATCGAGCATTCGCTATGTTCAAGATACGAAAGCTGTAAACCTTAGGCAGGACGTTGAGGTATGGCCATGCTTTTCCATTGACCAGAACTACATCACCAAGATAATCATTGCACCAATTCGGCAATGCCGTCGAGAAGAAACCTATGTCCGGGAAGTTGATGGAACCGTTGGGGAAGAATTGCTTGTCCTGGATCACCAGAGGGATCTCGTACTTTCCTTGTTGTAGAAATAGGGGCTCATTCTGTAAATCTCGTAAGACGTACAGCCCTACTAGGCCTGCTGCCACGTTGAGGCGAGTCATTCCGATTGTGGGATCATGGTATCACAGAAGACTTGACGGATGCTCGTTGGGATATGTATTGTTCACAGTGACGAAGGTGTTGATAAAGCAAGAGTTAGCAGGACCTCACACACAGCTGAAGCTGAGAACTTGGGATCAGAAAATGAATGTTTCATCATCTCCAGAGTCGAGGTCGTTTGAGGTACATCAGTGAAGAAACAAAGGAACAAGGGAGTTACAACGCAGATACACAAGAAGGACATAAGAATGGTCATGGATGGCAAAATTTGTTTATGTTCTTAAGGTCACCAATACAAAGAATCGGATCGAATTGATCTACAAGAACATCATACCTAAGACGTTACAATTTAATGAGTACAAAAGCTCTAACTCACTTCCCAATACTTTTATGTGTTGCCTTCGACAGATGCTTGTGTCGGGGATCTACAATGCCTCTCTTAGGTGGATAATGCAAAGTGAGATACAGAAAAGATGTTTTGACTCTTTTTGTTCATTATACTAGAAGAGGTGAGGAAACAATGAAACGGACACAGCCGACGGCAGCCAGAACTGAATGAAGACCACAACGACGAGCAAGGAATCCAAGAAGGGGAGGCAGAACTTCCAGAGCAACTTCGAACATTCATCCCGTTGGCTGATGCCTACTTAAATCTATTGGCTCAGATAGAACAAACCCGATCAAAATCTAACAACAACAGTTTAGGTTAGTATCCGTTTGAACACGACAGATCTCTATAGACTAGTTGATTTTCCAGTGATTTCATGTATACAGTACATTTCAGACTAGTATAGACTGAAGAGTTTAGCTTTGGATTTCACGAGAATCTTGAATATATATACATACTCGAGGATCCACTTTCTCCAAGTTTTGTGTATGCTTTGACATCCACTGTATTGAGAATAAATTACTTCTGCATGCGTGTACTTTGTAAAATTTGTGCTTGAAGCGATAATCTACTTCGAACTACAATGCAGGTGCAGTTTTCGGCATTTCCACCACTGAGAAAAGGGTTCCGAGCCACAAACAGTTTCATAGTTTAGCATAATCTCAGAGTTTCTCTCCGTACTGTCTTTCGCAGTATTGCAGTTCCATGACAAGCGACTTGGAATTTATATGTATAGCCGTCTCGTGACTGGAAAAACAGACTACACTCAAATGCTCGGTCGCCTGCACTACTTCAAGAAAACCCTTGAACTGGTCACGCGTACAGTAGGTTCTCCCGCTCGCTTCATCTCTGTCCTTGCTGATGTGCAGACGAGCTACCATGCAACAATGCTTATGTCGTGCTGTGACGGTCGAAACTGCAAAAATGTAACTCAAAAGTACCCGGCCACAAACCTTCCCCAAAAATGTGAGAACCTGTAGTTATCTTCTCAACCCTATTCTCCAAACTGAAACTGTGAACAGTCTAGACCTCTCTCTTATTACCACCCCTGTTACACATGCACGAGTTTGCATTCTGCAGTTTTAAAACTGAGAGTGCAGAGTACCTCTTATTGCATTGCACAGTACTGACTACTCACATACTATTCACAAGAATACTCACAGGACTACTCACCTACTACTCACAGTATCGTGGTTTTCACAATTTATACATAAAAGCTCTACCTCATAACGTCATCGAAACCGTGCACTGCACTTCATTGTACAGGAACTGCAGTGTACAGTGTCACCTGCGGAAAGCGTCATCTGCACTGGAGTAGTTGTAGGACAATATAAGTATATCTGTAAATTAGATTTACAACAAACTGCTAAAGGGGTGTGCACTGCGACCGCTGCGCCCAAACGGCGACGAGGATTGGACCAGCCAGAAAATAACACCTCCTAATGGAAAAAAAATATGCCTCTACAGACCTTCTTCCGCGCGTAAATGAGTATATATATATACGAAACGTTTCTTAATCTAATAGTGTGTGAAGGTTCTCTCATGCATGCATCTAAATTACCGCGGTTTTGTGTTAATAAAGTTCATGACGTTGAGTTGGATGCTTTCATCTGAACATAATTATCTGCTTCTACTAGTTTCCGTTGGAACAAGATAAAAGTATCGTCTCAACATCTCAGTTTTTGAGTCACTAAGTTCATTTTACTGAACATGAAGTTCAAAACTCTTTTGTAAGTTTATGAATAAATTTGGATGGACTGTTCAGTTTGGCCCGAGAGAGACACACTTAGAAAACTTAGATAGAGCACTGCGAAAAGAAATCATCCACAACGTTGCAGCAAAAATAAAGATCATTATTTCTCTCCACTTGGAATCATTTCAAAATGAGATCATTCCAAGCACTATATATAACTTCAGTAAATATACAACAAATCTTCTTCTTCCCTTTTGGTATTATTTACAATTTTGTTTTTGTTTTTTTAACTTCACTAGGTATACAATAAATCCTAACTTTGAGTCCATGACTCCAAATCCAGAGCTAAATCCGGAGTGCCCTATGATAATAATCAGATAATAATAATTTTAGATAAAAATATTAATATATTCTGCACATATGAATGAATATATTCTGCACTAATGAATTCTCCACATATTTAATCATGTTCTAGATGTCATTGAATCGCGCGATAGTTAAAGCTTGTGTTAGATTTCACATTTTTTATTTATATTATATACTAACTCTTTTATGTCCAAGCATGCAGTTTTTGCATGATTGACTCATTTCTAATATCACATTTCTTTCGTTTTGTATTTAAAAAGGAAAAAAGTTTAGTGTAACAGAAAAAATATTTGAATAAAGAATCCAACAGTGTATCATAATCAAACGTTTGACATCTCATTGGTGTTAAAATCTGAATGGATGTGAATAGTCCTCATGGATATTTCAATCTCGAATATTCTCAGATCTGAATGGAAAATTTAAATGTTTTTCAACCGGTCCTAAACTTTCTATTCTCGGCTTTCATCGGTGCGATTACTAAACAGTGTTTATGTGACTAGAATATCTTGTCTCACATCGTTTTCAGATTCCGTGAGTAATTTCTGTGCGATATTAGAAATCACTATATGACTAGAATATCTTGTCTCACATCGTTTTCAGATTCCGTCAGTAATTTCTGTGCGATATTAGAAATCACTATAATGGTTTCCGTCCAAGAATCTCCTGTTAACCGATGCCTGCCGGTGCCGGTCTTCTCGCGAGAGCTATTGGGCTCTTTTACTTATTTCTTGTTGAAGTTCTCAAACATCATGCCAGGGACCACTTCTGCAATCTGAATTAGAAACAGATGCAAGCCTAGCGTGCTGCAGGTCTAGCCAGTCCATGTCGAGGATTTAGCTCCTGCTGGTGGAGGCTTGTGGAGTTCCAAAACGGGTGTCATTATGTATTAAATGATTTTCTCCCGTTGTATCCTCGTAATCGAAGGTGCCCGTTGTGCTTATCTCATTCATTTTCGTGGGTAAGGTTTTTTCCTGCAGGGTATGGTTTTTTTTTCCTGCAGATTGCCTGGTCTATATCCGGGTCAAATAATTTTCCGATCGGGTTTCATTATAAATAAAATAATTAGATTACAATAACTCGAGTTAACCTAAAACTAATATTACAGTATAGGGTGGTGTGTTCCACGGCAGGAGCAGTTCTGTAAAAGAAGAAAAAGAAATTAAAAAGAAACTGATGTTACGGATAATTGCTTTACTCAAGCCCGTGTGCTCTCTTGTGTCCGCATCAAAAGGTACGGATGGATTCACTCAATCTAGAGAACCTTCACTCAGATCACCTGCATATGACTGGAAGGATTAGGTAATAGATAGAATTTATATTAAATGAATGTAAATAGCTTCAGGTTTTAGTACTTGGATTTTTAGCAGCACTGCAATCTACTCATGTCTTATGGTTTATATCCTCGTCTTCTCGTATTTCCAAGCATGAGTTAACAATTACTATTTAGTTATTTTTATTTATTTAATATATAATTTTCATTTCATTTCCGAGAACAAAAGTTCCCAAAATGCATTTTCACTTTCGATGGAGGAAACAAATATCCAGAGGTTTAATTTATTACCTAACCCTTCATGCAAGAATAGTCAGGTAATAAGTTAAATTCATAGTAAATTAATGAACAAATAGTTTTAAGTTATCGAACTTATACCTTTAGTAGCACTGCAGTCTATGCATATCTTATGGTTTATATCCAGGTCTTCCCATGTTTCCAAACATGGACTATCAGTAATATTTATAAAACGATTTGATTATTTTTATCCACTTAATATATAAATTCCATTTCACACTTATATATTTTCCAATACCATTAGAGGAGCAAAATTTCCCCACAAGTTCATCGTGCATGCATATTCACCTGAGCTCCTTTCATTCAATATATTTCCGTGTCATGTTTTTTATATGTATTTTATTTTACACTCCAAACCCATCAGGTGTTGTTTAGAAGGTTCTATTGGAACTTAAATATTCAACATACCCCTCTAAATCATTTTCAGAATGAGTTTCTGTTTTTTCTCATGAATGATTGTTAGAGATAATTATTTTTTACCCTCAGTGAACCCCCCATTAATATGCACTGTGGACGTTCCTTCTTCTGTCAAGCCCTTCAGCAGGTCCACGAAGTGAGAGTCGAATTTCATATGTGACATCGTTTCGCACAAGTAATCCTGCGATACCCGATCATATGCTTTCATGAAGTCCAGTTTTAGGAACAGCGAGGGGATCCTCTCGGCCTCCGTCCATTCCTGACCTAGTTTAAAACTAAGTATATTATCATGTATGTCCCTTCCCTGGATGAATCCGGTTTGTTGCTCGTCGACCACGTTGCTTATCAGTGTTTTAAGTCTCTCAGCTAGTATCTTACTCAGTATTTTGTATGTCATCGTCAGCAGCGAGATAGGTCTCCAGTTCCCGAGCTCCTGTCTATCCCCTCCTTTGAGAATTAGTTTGATGACGCCCTAAAGAGTTTTCCCATCGATTTTTCTAGTTTTCTAGAACTCTCTGACCATCTCTGCACATTCCTCCCTTATGAACGACCAGCATTCTTGCAGAACTTCGTACGTCACCCCGTCGATCCTTGGGGATTTTTCCTTCAGAAAGCCCTTTACCAGTTCTTCAATCTCCTCTAGAGTTGGTTCCTCTATCAGTTTGACGTTTTCGGCCTCCGTCACCCACTTCGAGGTGAGTTCCATCACCTTCAGCCTTTTGGTCTTGTTTGCAGTCACTGACTTGTCCTCCATGTATAGCGTCGTATAGTAGTTGTGGACCCTTCTTATAATCCCCCCGTGGTCTTCTATGAGCAGCCCATCATCTGTCTTAACTCCCTTCATCGTTTCTCTCGTCTGCTTCGCCTTGAGCTGCTCAAAGAAGTGCACAAAGAAGTACCTGGAAGGAGCTTCACCCTCCTGAAGCCATCTCACCCGGCTTCTCTTTCTTCATAACACCGCGTCCTAGTGCTACCTCTTTCTTAGTTTCCCCTCCGCTTCTTGTAGCAGCAGGTTGAGGCCCTCCTGACTGTTTTCACTTACCTTTATTCTCAATCTTAGTACCTCGGCTTTGAGTTCGCCCCTACTTGGAGTTTTCTTCATTGCCGTCCTCTTTTCTTCCATCATTATTCTTCTAACTTTCACCCATCCTACTGACCATTTCACTCGTGGATCCCCTTCCTCCCTCTTCTGTTCCCTCCACACGGTTTCCACCCGCGTCTTAACTCTTGGGTTTTTTAGCATCTCCGCGTCCATCTTGTAATATGTTGATTTCTTGACCTTTTCGCTAGCCTCTTCCTCCTTTAGTCTCACGCTAATAGTCACCGGGATGTGATCGGATAGCGTCTGCTTACCATCGTGTTTCACTTCCAACACCCCTGTGCACCAGTCCTCCCTGGTATTCAAGTAGCACCTGTCCAGTCTCGCCTGGTCCATTCTTCCCCCAGTTAGAACTTGTCTGGTGTAGGTAGGCCCTTTCTTGCTCTATGCACAGAACATAGCATCCACCAGGTCGAATTGGAGGAGGGTGTTTCTCCAAAGGTGAAGTTCACTTCCATGCAGTAAAAAGGAGGGACCATTGCTATTGTCCGGGAGCTCCATCATATTCCAGTCTCCGAGAAGCACCCACTTCTCCTCCTTCGCCCGGGTCCCCAGCCACTCCCACAGCTGTCGTCTCTCCTCCCTCCTGTTCGGAGCATAGACAGAGGTCACACCCACCGGTCCTACTACGGAGTCGAAGGTACACCACGCCATCGAGCCGTCCCCCCTAACGCCATGCTCCTTAACCTGGATGTGATTGCCAATTAGGAGCGCAGCTCCCCCTCTCCCTCCAGCCGTGTAGTCGACAATCCTCTGTCCCGATGGCAGTAATCTTTTCAGGTTATATTCTAGTTTTTGTTCTTCAGTTTTCATCTCTTGCAGGGCTATGATGTTTAAGTTCTGTCCTCCTCTTCCTAACCACTTGCGCAGAATGGTCACCCGGTGGATCCCCTAACCCTCTTACATTCCAAGTTGCAAATTTGATTGTGTTCATCATGTATGTTTGTTTTTGTAGTCGCCCTTCTCCAAACCGCCCCTTTCCAGCAACCTCTACGGCTTGGTTTCCTTCGTGGGCAGGAGGCTCCTGGCTAAGACCGCATTCCCCTTCTTCGTTAGTTTCCCTTTGTTCGATGAAGTCTTTCCTACCCCTCTCCTCATGGGCTTCATTTGTGGTCCAGTCGTCTTGTTGGGTTGTTCCTTCCTTGTTCCTCTCCTGTCGGCTAACAGATTTGGCTCTACCTCTTGAAGAACTTCCCTTTCTAGGTTTCTCAGGGGTGAAGCAGGAGGTTGAGAGTCAGCGGCCGGTCCGTCCCATTGCCCTGGAGGAACCGTCCACGGACTTTCACCATTCCCCTCCTCTTTTTTGCCTCTCTGCTTCCTCTTCCCAAGACCCCCTGTCGTCACCAGACCTGGAGTCCCAGTCCGCCCTTTTTAGTGGTTCTCTATCCGAGGTCAGCTCCCCCTTTGCCATCTCCCCTCCCTCCGTTCGATTGTCTCTCATCTCTTCCTCCCTTGTAATTTCCATTTATGTCCCTCCTATTAGACTCTGATCTGTGCTCCTTCCCTACTCCTTGATTCTTTGCATCTGTTGTCCCTTCTTGTGTCGTTCTCATGATCTGTTCGTCGTCTGATGTCTCTTCGTCTAGATCTTCCGTTCCCTTGTCAGTGGGCTCCTCTCTTGTTCCTTCTGTGTTTCGTTCTCTTTCTATCTTCTTCTTGCAACCCTCGGCTGTCTGGTTAGTCCCGACTATTTCGTTGAGATCTGGTAGTACTCCCTTGGAGTTGCCTTCATGCTTCTGTCCTTCGCTGTTTGGGCTCGCACCGCTGACCTGGAGGGAGGACATTGCCCCTCTGAGCCCTTCCCCCACCTGACTTGGTAGCATAACCTGCTCGGCCTTGTCCTTCCTTCCTGCATCTCCTCCTACTTCTCCTTTATCTTCCCTTTGCTGCTTCTCATTAGCTTCGCTCCCTTGTTGACCTCTCTCTTCTCCTAGCACACTAAACCGGTTTGTGAGCTTTTGGACTTCCTTCCATCTGCTCTCGACCCTTGTCCATTTCTTTTTCGTTGTTACTTGTGTATACTTTTCTTCCTTGTCTTCTTTCGAGGTTTCTCTTACCTCTGCCACCTTCTCTGCGCTCCTTGTTAGATCAGCTACGCCGCTTTTCCCCTTAGATTCTCTTTCTCCTCTTTTGGGGTTCTCCGGACAGTTCCTTGCATAGTGCCCTTTCCTCTTACACATAAAGCAAGTGTCTGGCAAGGATTGGTAGGTTATTGGCTGTACTATTGTTTCACCCACTCCTAGTCTAATCTGCAGATGATCTTTAGCTCTGCATCAGGGTCGATTAGAACGCACTCCCTGATGTGAGGGTAGGCGTTGGTCGACCTTGTGGTAGACTTGTACAGGACCTGCCCTATAGCGTTCAGCATCGCTTCTGCTCCAATCTCGAAAGTAGGGTCCACCAGAGGGAGGTCCACCCAAACAGCTACCGCCTTGGGATTTTCCGACTGGGTTTGGAAGCCCGGGTTCCAAGGTGCCGCAATTACAATTCTCCCATTACAGAACAACGGAGCTTCCCTTAGTAACTGGTTGTGTTGTTCTTGCATTGCGAGAACCACCAGAAAATTCTTTCTTCCTAGCATCCGTAGCTGCTTTATTTGAAGTCCTATACCTTGAACCAGTCGCCTAAACGCCCAAACTTCGGAGGCATCTCTCGAGGGACTGCAATCCACCGTAGATAAAACCACCGTCGTGGCTTTCAGAAGGGACAGTCTGCTCGCAACCAGGTTTCTGTCCAGTTGAACCTCCATCCCGTGTTTGTATTCCCCTAGTATTTGGTTCTTCTGAATTTTGGAAACACAAGACAACCTTGCGGCTCAGGGCCCATGGTGTTCTTGATATCGTGGAAAGAAACGTGCAGAGACCACGTGCCACGACACCCGGAGGTACTGCGGTACCCATCCCTCCCCCTGCTACCGGACCCAGTAGCATTGCAGATTGGGATCAACGTGATGTTAACGCGCTCGGAGCGATCAACGAATGTTGCGAGAACAGTGTGGCAAGACATCTAATGTCCTGCACCACGTCGAACGATGCATGGTCCATCTTGACCAGACACTTTGCAGGTCAAGACATGGTGACCAAGATGCACTTAAGAGAGAAGTTGCGGGTTTTAAAGATGAAACCCAACGAGACTGTCACCCAGCATGTAACCAACTTCAAGTCTCTCATCCAGCAGATGACTTCAGCTGGATTGATAATCACCAACGAGGAGCAAGTCCTCGCGTTGATGGGCAGCATGCCCAACAACTACCATCTATTCTTGCAGGCGATGAGAATAAATCCAAATCTCTCGCTACAGGACCTCATCACCTTCCTCATTCAGGAGGAAACGATCGGGCGCAAGTTATCGATGGAACCATCCACTGCCTTGTTTGCAGGACGCCGGCAAGGAGGACGCAATGGCAACAACCGGCGCAACAGTGGTGGCAACCGACAAGGCGGCAACCAGCCACCGAAGAGACCGTCAGATCCTAACGAGAAATGTTTCCAGTGCAACAAGCCCGGGCACCGCATCGCCGAATGTCCGGACAAACCCAACAGCAGTAACGAAAACTCGACTGCTGGTAACAAGAACAAGGACAAGAATCGCCGTTCTCAGAACAACGGCAACACTCGTCGGGTTCTGATGGCACAATGTTCGTCTGCAATCGTGCAGACAGCTGATCCTAATTGGTATGTGGACACGGGTGCCACACACCACATGGCGCATAATCGACGACAATTCGTCGAATACTCACCCGTCTCTTCTGAGAACACCGAGAATGATGCGATTCTACTCGGTAACAACACCATCATCCACGTTGCTGGTTCCGGCATGGTGGAAGTGCGTCTGCTCAACGGTGAGCATGTGTACATACGTGACGTTCTTCACGTGCCCGTCTTGCAGAAGAATTTATTCTCAGCTCGGCAATTTGATGCCAATGGCGGCTGGTGCTTAATTGGCAACGGATTCTATCACCTAGAAGACAGATTTGGACAAGTGCTAGCTCCCTGTCCCACCGTCCACGATCTCTACATGCTCGGGAATTCAATTTTGGTCGCTCACCAAACCGCGCTTGTAGCTACAGCTGGTAGGACTTCAGTAGTCCACACACTACCACCTAGCCAGAGAACAGGACCGCGCTTGCGAGCTAGACCGCAATCTAACCAGCGGACTAGCACCTCACTATTCAACCGCAACATGCGCAGGATCCGCTTCCCACGGTCCTGGTCCAGCCCCGCCTCACAGAATGTGCACACCCAAGCTGAAATTCACCCAAGTCACTCACAGAATTTTCAAATCCCTAATTCGGAGCACTCTCTCACTAGAGAAGTCCCCCTCACTCCACAAAATTCGGAATTGTCTCACTTGAATAATGAGAGCTCAATTTCAGTCATCGCGGCCTCTACCCCCTTCACTATGACACCCCTTGGTTCATTTCTTGTAAGGACACCACCCCTTGACATGCCCCCTCAAACGCGCACACGGATCGAGTCCCTTCCCCTCACACGGATCGATCCAGCTCGCACGCCCTTAGTGGTCCCCGTCGATTGGGAAGACCCCTCGTCTGAAGACTTCCATGCGAACCGCCACTCAAACGCGCCCCCACGCCGATCGAGGAAAGAGATGGGGACCTCATCCGGATGAGGATGAGATCCTCATCCGCGCGGCATGTGTCGCCTCCCCACATAAGGGACAGTGTGCATCCTCTGCGCAGGGACGCACACTTCATATCCCCGCACAGGTGGAGATATGAAGGCGACTCCCCATCGGGAGCGCCGCCCCCTCATCATGTCCATGTGCATCCTCGCATAAGGGATGCACATGAACATCAAGACAATCTCACATCGGGAGTGCCGCCCTCGCAACACCAAGACACCCTCACATCGGGGGTGCCGCCTCCGCATCCCCACACGACGGGACCGGCAGCCAAGTCTTCATGGATTGCCCCGGTGGCAGTCCGTCCGGAGCCAGCCTCAACGGCCGTCCGTCCCCCACGGACTGCCCCGACGGCAGTCCGTCCGGGGACCAAGGGGACGGTCCCTCCAATAGGGACATAGTCCCCCAAGGTGGGACAGAGGGCCTTCTTGGCCTTCGTCCCTACAGTTCTTCTTTTGCTCACTTGGCCTCATCTCGGATTCTCTTTGGCGAGCAATCGGGTTCTTCTTTTTCTCGGCCTCGGTCTCCTCCGCATTTGTTGGCAGGCCTTCAGGGCTTTACATCTGGCAGTCGGACTCCTCCACCGATGCCACCTCGATCCTGTGCTCTTGTTACTACGACGAGCGATCTCTCTACCTGATGGCATCAGCGACTCGGCCATATCAACCATCATCGAGTTCATGAGCTGAGCCACCGCAGGTATGTTACCAGCCTCCCTTCCTTCCCGCTCTCTGAGGATATTTGTCCAGCTTGTGCACACGGCAAGCATGCACGCACTAAATTCCCACGTGCCAGCTCCACTCGATCCACTCGTCCTCTGGCACTGGTCCATTTTGATATTAGTGGTCGCATCTCCCCTTGCACCTTTTCTGGCTATGAGTATTTCATAGCGCGAGTAGTCATCACCTTTATTGATGACTACTCGCGCTACACTGTCACTCGTCTTCTCTACTATAAGAGTGACTGTTTTGCTGCTTTCCGGGACTATCTAGCATTTGCTGAGCGCGCCATTGGTCAATCTCTTATCACTTTGCGATCTGACAATGGCGGGGAATATCGTTCAACTACTTTGACGCTTTCTGTCGCGAGCGTAGCATCCAGCGTCAATTCACAGTCCCTTACTCTCCTCAGCAGAATGGCATTGCTGAACGTAAGAACCGCAGCTTGCTTGATGCTGTCTGTTCTATGCTTTATACTTCCAAGCTCATCAAGCCCTTCTGGGGTGAAGCAATCACTTGCGCCACCTTCCTCCAGAACCGGTGTCCGTCTAAGGCTATCCCGTCTATGACTACACCTTATGAACTCTGGCACTCCTATGGCTCCACAACTCCTCGTCGACCCGATCTCTTCTTTCTGTGCGTCTTTGGCTATCGCGCTTTTTCCCAGGTCCCCGATGTTGAACGCACAAAGCTCGATGATCGCTCTCACGAGTGTATCTTCCTTGGCTATAGCGGCCAGAGTAAGGATTACCGTCTTCAAAGAAAATCTGACAGTCATACCTTCACCTCTCGTGATGTTATCTTCGATGAGTCTTCTCCGACTCTCCCTCCCACATCCACCCCCTCTGCTGATCTCTCACTGACTCAAGCGTCTCTTGAGACCGACGTCCATTTTTATCATACTGTGCCCGCCCCTTCAGCTGGTCCAGCTTATGTCCCGTCCGTCTATCCCGGTTTCTCTTCAGTGGGAGTTCCTCTGCCATCTCCAGCTCCAACCTCATCCGTTGGTCTTGGATCTAGAGGAGGAGTCCCTAGCAGTCATGGCCCTGGCGGAGGAGTCACCAGCAGTACACAGTCCAGTGGGAGCAGTCGCCCTCCACGTTCTCACTCCTCAAGCCATCACTCTCCCCCTGCAGAGAACTTGAGCCCGCGCCATCCTTACCTTCGGCGCACATCACCACGCTCACCACGAGTTTCTGGCTCCACCCACAGCGAGTGCTCTCTTCCTCCATTGGATTTCTCAGCACCGTCTCCATTGAGACGATCAGCTCGACATTCAGTTCCTCTACAACGGAACCCAGATGAAGGCTACGACCCTTCATCGCTGATCCCCAAGTCTCGGAAGAACACCAAGCGTGCATTGATGGTAACTCTCAAACCAGTGCTAATAGAACCTGTTTCTTACACAGAAGCAGTATCTTCTCCTGATGCCAGATCAGTGGAGAAGAGCAATAGAGGAGGAGCTAGATTCTCACGAATCTAACGGCACTTGGAAGCTCACCGACTTGTCACAAGGACGCCGACCAATAACATGTAAGTAGACCTTTAAGTTAAAACTTAATACCGATGGGTCCATTGCTCGTCATAAGGCGAGACTAGTGGCTCGTGGTTTCACCCAGATCTACGGGTTGGACTACACAAAAACTTTTTCCCCTGTAGTCCGCATTCAGTCAATACGGCTCATCCTTGCCATCTCAGCGCAGTATAATCTACATGTACATCAAATGGATGTTAAAACTGCATTTCTGAATGGAACACTTAACGAGGAAATATACATGAGTGTTTCGGAAGGCGTGACTACAGCAAGGCGCAGTCAAGTATGCAGATTGCTCAAGACTCTCTACGGTCTTAAGCAATTATCAAGAGAATGGTACTTGATCATCGACAACTTCTTGCTTTCTCTTGGATTTGCTAAGTCCGGTGCAGACGGAAACGTTTACTACTTGCACCAGAAACAACACTTCGTCATCCTTGCCCTCTACGTGGATGACACTGTGATTGCCAACAGCAGTGAGGCTCTACTGTCTCACGTAAAAGAAAAATTGAGCTCACGGTTCAACATGACTGACATCGGTCCAGTCCATCATTACCTTAGCATTGAGATTAATCGTGACCCGTCCTCCGGCACTATCAGACTTAGTCAAACTTTGTATTTGACACAAAAACTATTTCAGTTTGGCTTACAGGACTGCAAACTTGTAAGCACCCCTCTAGTTACAAGTGAGAAACTTTCTTCGGATGACTCCCCTATCACTGAGGATGAAAAGAAGCTATGTAATAGTTATCCTTACAAGAGTGCAGCTGGCTCTATTAACTGGGCCGCAGTATGCACTCGTCCTGATTTGTCTTATCCCTTTAGTGTACTCTCCCAGTTTATGAGTAGTCCCAGACCTAAGCACATTGCCGCTATGAAGCGGGTTTTCCGTTACATCAAGAGAACTTTAAATTTGTACATTGAGTATGCTCACTCACCCCAGTCATACTCTCTGTTCGGTTACACCGATGTTGACTGGGGAGGACATGCGGAGACAAGACGATCCACATCAGGACATTGCTTCATCTACTCTGGAGGAGCCATCAGCTGGTCCTCCAAGAGACAGAAGTCAGTAGCCCTATCAAGTACAGAGGCAGAATGTGTAGCTCTTAGCACGAGCTGCTCAGAGACAATCTGATTACGTCAGCTCTTGATCGACATCGGATTGCATGACAAAGAGCCGACCGTTACATATTTGGACAACCAAAGTGCTATGGCCCTTGTCGACACTAGCAAGTTCGACGATCGTACGAAGCACATCGACATCCGATATCACTTCATCAAAGATCACGTCGCTGGAAAAGTTATAGAAGTTAGATATTGTCCTACAGAGCACATGGTTGCAGATATTCTGACAAAGAGCTTACCAGCTCCCAAGTTGGACTATCTACTACCGAAGCTAGGAATGTTTTCTAGCTAAGTAATATTTTTATCCGAACTGTTACTGAGTGGGAGTGTTAGAATACCATACAGTGTGAATACCCCTTTTGCAGTAAGCAGTTCAAGCTATTAGATGGTGACCTTTTGTAAAGTCACCAAGGCCAAGACCCAAGGTATATTATTCAGACCCAAGGTCATTGTACATTATTGAGTATTCATTTACTTGGTTTTGCCTACACTCTCTTGAGAAGCTCTCCCACACTCTCCTTATGTCCGTGACTTAGAGTTTTGCCTTAGCCTATTCTACTAGCAGTCCATTTCCAACAGCATATATCTTTACGTTAACCCTATGCTTGAGACCGTAAAAAACGTCATGAAGTTAAACATCGTCAGGAGAATCAAAGGAATACCTCCCCAGAAGAAGGTTGTGGTACCCTCATCATTTTATCCGACTCCGAATGCCAATGAGATGGCAGACGGTGCTTTGTACCGTAATGTGACTTTGACCTCCAGTTTTAATCCTGAAGCCGCCACTGTGCTTCCGTCCGATGTTTCGCTCTTGCTCAATAACCATCACTGGTCGGAGCCAGCAACTGAAACCCCAAATCTGTACACAACTGAGGTTTGGGACATCACTCACGTCGTCCGCACTGGAGTGCACCCCATCCACATTCATCTCGTGAACTTCCTCATGATCCATAAGCTGCAGTTCGACATTGCTAGATTCTAAGCTGATAACTGTACACTTGAGCTACCATACCCAGATGCCAGAAGCTGCTTCACTGGCGGCGCACTGCCTCCGTCTCCGGCTGAGATTGGGTGGAAGGACACCATTGTAGTCGAGGCTGGCACCGTAGTCAGACTGCTGGTTCCATTCTTCCCCAGAGATGGTGGTCAATATTCTTTCGATCCGACGACGTTCCCTGGTTATGTCTGCCATTGCCACAATCTTGATCACGAGGACAATGACATGATGAGGCCGCTTCTGATTCAGCCACCTCTCAGTGCTTGATGGAAACCAGATCGAGTACTAACTTCGATGGGATCAAGGACCAATCCGCTGCGGGCCATCGAGTTACCGTGGGGCGAGTAGACACGAGGCTCCGCTGAGCTCAAAGAACGAACTTCTGCGGTCAGTATTCTTTCGATACCGACGACCTTCCGTGTTTATGTCTGGCACTGTCACAATCTTGATAGCAAGCGTCCGACGACAATCGCTTGATGAGACCGCTTTGATCTAGCCACCTCCACTGTTTGATGGAAACCTCGGTCGAGAAGTAACGTCGATGGGATCAGCTGCAAGAACCAATTCTGTGCGATGCATCGAGTTCCTCGGGGGAAGAGAAAGACACAGACGGATCCCATAGGGTGAGCCGATTATCTTGATAGGAAAATTCTCATTTGAATGACAGGGAATCTCTCTGTTCAAATGCGAAATTTCCGCAGTTTCTGCGCGGCGAGCGGGCAGTGATCGATTAGAGTAGACAGGTTTGAGTCTAGTCAGCATAACAGGTGTAGCTGGCGCGACGACCTTGACGCGCCTGATACACGGGAGACCACCTTCTCCATTCTTCTATTTTAGGTGATATCATTTATGTATGAAAAGATTCTTTTCTGACATCGGGACGTACCCTAAACCCTAAACCCATTATACTCAAGTTGCCGTGTAAACTTCCCGGTCGATTTTCGGACTTTAACTATGATGAGATGATTAGTCCGGGGTATTTACTCGGGTCTGAGATATATAAGCAGTCTAACCCGCCCTTCAGCTATCTAGAGACATAGAACTTTTAGCACATATTTGGAATGATACATTCTATTAAAGTATAAAGTTTAAAATAGATGATTCATATTGTTATACGTTTGTGCATAGTTTATTATCAGTTCTTTGAATTTGTATAATCCTATAAAATAGAAAGGTCTTTCTTGTCAGATTCAAATCATCATACATTGAAACCTGATGTCGGTTCAGGTAGTTAGAAACTTCCGAAAAGAACAACTGCAGTGACACAAGAGAAGATGATTGCATTCTGAGAGTGCGAGAGAAAGATCAAAAGAACGAGAGATTACGAGAGGACAAGGAAGCGGCGGGAGACGGAGAGATCTCGGATCAGTGGAGAGAACAGAGATCTCGGAGATTACGAGAGACGCCGTCCGCATTGGAAAAAAGTCACTAATTGACAATCGTGCTCATGAGACACAGACGCTGGTGAGAGTCACCTCGCGTCTTTGGTTTGGTGTCTGTCTTGTTGGAGATTGCACATGGGTGCAATCTTTAGAGTGTTTCGCTGGTAACCAGTCCCAGGTGCCATCGAAGCGCCGCGCGAGTTGACGGATATGAATTATCTTATCAATGTCCTCGAAAGAGAAGCCTTCGCTTGGATTCCCATGCCCAAGTTCCGTGTTAGCGGTTTGCAGGACTCATTGATGGTTTGGAAGATCCGTTCGTTCACATTCGTGCAGAAGCTTAGTTGGTTCCCGTATTCTGGAATGTGCCTTTACTTTGACGCGATGTAAATATGACGCAAGAAGAGAGAAGTCTAAACAAACTCAATCTCACTGGGAGCAATCTATCCCCTCGAGTAGTGAAGTTCGAGGGAGAACTTGTTGAATAGGCTTGACATTATGGGCGGTCTACAAGAGATTGTAAGATAGAGTCACAAGGCATGCGCTCGTTCTATGTTCTGTGCGAAGATCAAGAAAGATTTGTTAATGAGTGGGTGCGCTACGTCAAGTCATTGGGAGAGAACTGACTTTTTGGATACTGATACACGAGATTCATTGCTATTGTAATTCTCTACGTCTTTCGTGTTCCTTTGTCAACCGAGGTTGTAGGAGTTCGTACTTGTTTGGGTGTTAGTTCTCCTGTCGACGGGTGCAAGTCACATGCATTTTAGGCTCGTGTTCTCCAGTAGTCAGTTTCCGTGATGGATTATCGGTAGTACCCGTTGGAGACAAGTGGAAATGACATTCTCTTGATTGAAAATGTTTTTACCCTGCATACGGCCGCAGTATCTACAGTTAAGCCAATATTCATGACTGTAAGACACATGAGCTTTGTTGTTCTTTTTCCGCTTGAAGAACTTTGGCTGGTAGCTATAGGTAGAGTCACCATAAAACCTAGTCTGGATAAAAAAGATTTGTGGATCTGTGAATTGGACCAGCGTTGATCTCGGGCAGCATAATGCTGCTCAAGTGTAGACTACTGCATATGGTAGCTAGAATACGATCTATTCGTGAGCATGAATCTTCTCTAGATGAAGGTGAATAGGTTCGGGGCAATGTGAATTCAAATGGCATGTTACCATGGTAACTGTTACTAGTGCGTCAGGAGATGTCTCTTTGTTCCAGTGACTTGAAACCCATCTTCCAGATCGGAGTCTGCTCTTTCACTTTGCTAGTACTCAAGGTCATCCAGATAGATTCACCTTAGGGATCCTGCGGGTGGAAGCGACAATCAGCACATTTTCATTTTTTCTAGCTATCATTAAGCACGACCATGATGATGCAAGTGAGCTTCACACTGGGAAGATGTTCAAGCGATCTAGTAAGTAGATTTACTAGTTATGGCATGGACGACCGGATCACTTTAAACTTCCAGGAGTCTATGTGGGTTTCTTTCCGTTGTAATGACTTTCTAGTTTTGTTCGGGTTCCCTTGATGAATATTCATCGTCAAGATTGAAGACGGAGATGGTCCTCACTTGAGACGGTTCTCATTAGAATTCTGTCGTGAAAGTGATCTGGTTTATGTACGTTTATTTAGTTAAACCTCTCGTCATGCACATGGAGCCGATCTAGCTGAACTTGTACACCTCCCGGTAGCGATTAAGTGGGGGTCGTGATGCAGTAATTACTGTTCGATAGTGAGGACATAGTTTTTCATTTGCATGATCTAGTAGGGTTCCTGAAGTTGTGGAACGCAACAGCTGAATGAGCCAAGTTGAACGCTCGACTGAACGTTGAACTTGACAGTGGGAGCGAGAAAGGTTGGAGTTCATCCACGATCATTGATTACTGCCTCTGCACGATTTGGATCTTGTAGTCGACACGTTTTCAACCAACGGAATTCAGTTGTACTTCCATTTTGACAATTACACAGATGAGAGTTGCTGGTATTTGAGATTTTTTTCGTCCAAGATTATTTACGTAATCATCAATCTTACGCAACGGGCTTTTCCATGTATAGATATCGATCTAGTCTATCTCCTCTAGGGAGAAGATGAGTCTACTGTCAATAATGTGCGGCACATTTGGTGCATTGTCATTTGGACTACTTGTCTCCTAAGAATTTACATGCATGTGCTACTATAGATGGCGGTTCGCCAGCTCCTGCTGCATCTCCTCCTTAGCTTTCTCTTTCTTAATGGCACGCTTGGCAATCGCGTCTGCCCTCTTCTGCATTCTCTCTCATTTTTCAGCTCACGCTTTTCCGTCTCACGTTTATAAGTATCCTTGTCTTATTACTCTTGGAGTTCTATCGGTCAACTGCGGGAGTTGTGCTTATTAGGATCGTCCAAAGTTGGCTTGACGGGAGACGGCTCTCAGCGCTTCTCATCCAAGCGCTCATTCTTCAGATGACTGCATGTTTCAAAGAAAAAGCCAAGACACCACTTCACTTTCTGGAAAGTGATTGCTGGCCAGTTCGTGCAGAGATGTAGGAGGGCTCCACAGGTTAGCAGTCCTTATCTTGGAGAGGTGCTTGTCTATACGTTTTGTACGTTTTGCAAAGAACTTCCACCAGTTGAAGAACTTGACGTTTCTCATGGTCAGTGGAGAGCAGTTCAAGAAACGTAGAGAGAAGTTTGGACTTCTGCCATCGCTTCAACTGTTCTTCCTCAAAAACACGTTGGGCTGCTACAACTTGAAGTTAAGCGACTGTCCCGCTCTTGAGACCTTGCCTGATTGTCCTATCCAGAAATATACTCTTCTGGCACAAGATGTTCACAGTCCACTGACACTGGAGTACCTTCAAACATGAGGTGCCAGGAAGCTTGGAACTTTATGCGAGACTTTTGGGGAACTTGGATCTCTTTGCATGCTTGAGATCAGAGCTTGTCGACGTCTTGGACGTCTTCCTGACTCGCTAGGCCAATTGAAGGCGTTAGGGCATATGGAGATTGAAGGTTCGAGTGTCTCTAGTTTTCAGTCTATGGGTCAAATGAATACGCTTTGAAGCATTGACGTTCGAGAAAGCTTGAGTCTGCAGAGATCGTCTAAGTCAGTCGGACTACTTAGCCTCGAGGTGCTTCATATAGTAAACTGTAGAAATCTCCAGAGCCTCCTTGAATCCATGGGTCAGACCATTTCGCTTAAGAAAAGTCAAGTAGTCTGTTGCAGAAGTCTGGAGAGATTGCCTGAGTCGATAGGACTACTTCAAAACCTTGAAGCGGTTTATATATCCCTTCTTAATAGTCTAAAGAGTACACGGTAAAATGGATGTGCTTAAAGACATAATCATATGTTATTGTGTCGGATTTTACGTGAAGGATGTCCAAGAAAAAACGAGATTCATGGCTGTGGAGTTGTAGTGTGTTGAACAGAGACAAGAAAGAGAGAAACAAGCACGAGAGCGAGCATCGCAATATATATCAACTCTCAATGTATATACACTGCCGGTTTTTTTCCCTAAGAACACAAAACTGAGAAACCGACTAGAGCGATATGTAATCTGCTTCAAAACCCTCTAAAACGAATCCATGAATGTTAACCCAGACCCAAACTATCAAAACGTAACTCAAAGCAAGAAAAATACCCCTTTGTTAACAAAAAGAGTAGCACTAATATCACACGACTCATACCCAAGTCCAAACAACATCCATGTACAAACTCTTAGCTAAAGCTAGCTACCACAAGCTGTACATAACCAACTAGATCTCTAACAAACTCAAAAGAGTAAAAACCGTAGCGAAGAAACCGAAAAGGATCTACTTGAGAACTTTCTCTTTTAGTCAAACGGTCTTCAGATGTTGATAAGTCTTCTTCCGTGACTCTGTTGGCCCAAGAAACCTTCAGATCCAACTCTCGACAGTCAATTTTGGTCGTAAGTGAGAGAATCTTCAAAAACTCCTCCTTGCAACTTAAAATTACACACACCGTCCAAACGATCATCTGATCTGATATCCGTCTCCTCTGGTAGATAGATCTAGCTACAACTGAACCTAACGAGACTCCAAACAAGCCGTCTGGAGTTCTCTTCGCAAAACCACGCAAGAAATTTTGTCGTAGGATGTAAAAAACTGACGTAAATCGACTCTATGCGACTCAAACTCGCTTATCACATAACTAACAATCCAATCCAAATACAGTCTTCTCTTATGCGTAGATGAAGACTCCTTGATCGCGTAGACACCAAGAATGAAGAGTTTGACGCACCGATCGCGAAGACAACCCAATTTCAGATTGCAGGTGACGAAAAACTGATGTAAACGCTTCCTTACGAGTCAATTTCACCTATAACTCTCAAATTGTCCGATAAACTTTATATCGTCTTCAATTTTCACGGTCCGAACGGTCCAACTCTCCTTCATAGATCATTGAAGCTCTCAAAATATCTTTTCTTACGTCTCAATTTCTCTGAGAACACACTCCTCGATCCGTCTCTTCACGAGTCGTCTTAATTAACGTGTAATCTGCATAGATCTGTAACAAATGACACCTTGTGTGCATGCATTAGACTTCTCAATTCTCCAAACCGTCCATCGACAAGTCGTGGAAACAAGCTACCTCCTTAAGCTACCCCCTTACGTCTGTCGCTGTACGTATAAGTTTTCACAGATAATGAGCTAGCAAGCCCCTTGCGTCCTTAGTATAGAGCTAAGAGCCGTAAATACCCAATCAGCAATAGTAAGCTATAGTCTAGCTTGATTTTCTCTCTTTCGAATCTCGTAACTTCTCCACTATGCGTCCAAATGAAGTAGACGAAGTGTTCATGAAAAGTGACAACGAGCTCTACTCATTGATGTAATGTAAGTGTGTGCAAAAAGCTCGTAAGCTATGACCTACCTTGCTTTTTCATCTTTCGAGTCCCGTAACTTCTCTATTAGGCGTCCAAATGAAGTAGACGAAGTGCCTATGGAAAGCTGACAACGAGCTCTACTCATTGATGTAATGAAAGTGAAGACCCGAAGTTGTGCAAAAAGCCCCTAAGCTAGAGCCTACCTTGATTTCCCATCTTTCGAGTCTCGTAACTTCTCCTCTAGACGTCTAGAGGAAGTAGAGGAAGTGCCCATGGAAAACTGACAAAGAGCTCTACCCATTGATGCAATGAAACTGAAGATCCGAAGTTGTGCAAAAAACTTTATTTTTAGTCCCATGAGTGTATTTGGAGCGATAATGATAAGCATCAAAAATAGATTTTCAGGTAGGAGTCGGTGCACGACATGACATCCACCTCCTCTAAACTTGTGCATCTTCTGATATGCACTAGAGATGCCAACCAAGGAGTGGACCGGCACGCACTTTGTCTTGTCATCCTACTTCTCATGGTAGTCAACCTCATCCTCAAGCTCTACTGCATAATCCTCAGACTCAAATTGAAACTCTGTCAAGATATCTGCTAGATCGACCTCCTCATCTCTCTTTTTGAAAATCTTGACATGTTTATCTGCCATTGATATCTTCAAGTTCGTTCTATCCAACTCTTGCAAGACGTAAGTTGCGTTGTCATGAACCTTCTTTATCATATACGGACCAAACCATCACTTGGAAAACTTTCGCAGTGCACTATGCTGGTTGTCTAGGTTGTTGTCATAGACTAACATCCAATCACCTTCCTTGATTTCCTTAGGTCTTAAACGATGTCGCTAATCAAATTTGACTTTGTTCTTCAACCATGCTTCTCCTCCAAAGCAACTTGGATGTCCTCAGGTCTCCTCTCTAACTGTCTAATTTGAATAGCAAGAAGTTCTTCCCTAGTCAGATTGTCCTCCCAAGATAACACACTCCATGTCAGAACGTGTTTTTCAATCGGCATGATAGGTTTCTGACTTGTGATGAGCTCCACTGGCATGTTATCTGTTACCGAGTTGTGCGTCGTTCGATCTGCCCATAATGCAAATGATAAGAGTCGAGGCCCCTCGCGCACCTTTCCGTTGCAAGCCTTCACCAAAGTCTTCATAATGGGCGGATGATTGCGTTCACTCTCAGCATTCCCTTCGGGGTTGTAAGTGACAACCTCACCCCACACCTTGCAAAGAATTCACGAGCCTCATGTGCATCTAACTCTCTCCGATGTACAGTGATCTTTCCCACACATCCATATCGACAAACAACCTCTTCCAAGAGAAATCTACATACCCCTTCAGTTGTCTTTGTTTGAAGCGCCCTATCCTCAACTTGATTTGAAAGATCTTCTCGAGCAAGTACCAAGTATCTCATCTGTTACAATCCAACTAGCATAGTCATCAAGTCTACGACCCACTTGAAGTGGATTACCAATGGATAAGTCGGATGTAATCCGTCTCGATGTCGAATGTTCGAATACATCAGACATGTCAAACAAGACTCCACAAAAGATACGACACTCTTGTTCATGTTTTTCCACCAATATCGCTCTTTCATCTTCGTAAAAGTGACCCAAATTCCTTGATGTCCAGCGCAAAGACTCTCATGAAATGCTCTGAGAAACTTTTGTTAATCTTCTTTGTTGCGAATCACTCGTAACGGTATCCCACCATTCTGCTTTGGCCGCTTCCAAAGAAATCCATCCTGCAACATGAAGTTGTATGCCTTCCTTCAAACTCTCTGAAACCTCTCATCCGTCCAACTTGTGTGCTTCATCATCGTGCTAAGGTACCTTCCAATGTCAAGCAATTCATCATCATACAACTCTTCAACAAACAACTCATCTTCCCTTCTTGTATGTGCAGTCAAATAAAACTTTACACTCACGTCGTCAATATCTTCAACCATCTCATTCTCCTCATATATCGAGCTCGAGATAACATATATGTCATCGGATTATCCTTCTATGAGATATTCTAAACTCCGGATTCAACGACTTGATATATGCGATCTATCGTAACATTGCAATATCAAGAGTTGTACAATTCATGATCACCCCTAACAAGGACAAACAATCAGTTTCAACCACCATTGCTGCTCCAATCAAATACTCTTTCTCGGTTTTCATGGTTGAAACAATACCTTATAGTTTTCTCTTCACTTGCGGGTATGCATGTTGACGAGCACTTAACACTTTCGCTCCGAACCTAACCGTAAATCTGTCTCCATCCTCATCATCATGCCCTACTGCCCATCCGTTTGCAGCCGGACTTGTATCTACAATAAGAACCACCGGCCTGGCATCCTTATAATGAATCCTTCTCAAAATTGGAAGAGATGATAGTAAGGACTTCAGCTTCCGTACTGCCTCGGTATGCTCTTCCTCTCATGTGAACTTATGACCAATCCATATAATGGATCTGCCACATGCGCATGATGAGGAATCCAAATGTGACAGAATACACAAGCACCCAAAAATCTTCTTACTTCTGTCAACAAGTTGCAAACCTCCTTCATCCTCCCAATCGCATCCACTTTGTTTGGGTTTGGCTTCCGACCAATCGATCCACATAAATGATCAACGATCAGAACTTCTCTAACCCCAATTTGTAGACTTCGCACCAAACAACGTGAGATGAACTTCCTCAAGTCGAGATAGGATCTTCTCACAATCTGCTATATGATCGATGATGTATCACACGAGCATGTTGAGCCTAGTGGATTGTGGTCATCTGTCATCTCCATGAAACAAAAAAGGAAGATGACACGTCAGACATTGTTGAAGACAGCTGCTACGATCCGAAAGGATATTGGATGAGAAGATCCGATAGAAGATCTATTGGTACATGCTTACATATCCAAGAACCAACACGAAGCATTGTTGGAAGAAAAAAGAAGGCGAGATTCAAAAGATGCAGGGGAAGGAACTTCTTCCAAGAGATAGACTCGAGGAGAGAAGGTTCGTCAGGAGCTTTGGCATGCAAGAGCTCAAGATCTACCAATGGATGATGTCCCTTCTTCATTGAAAGAAAGAGCAAAGGAGTCTCAAAAGGAGAAGGGTAAGTCGGTTGGATACAAACTACAGTCGGACATCGAGGCTTCAACAGACTTGAAAGGAGTCTTGGAAGATCGTATTCTAAATGCGAAGGTGGAGTTTACTTTAAGGGAAGTTTTGGACATTGCTAAGCATGAGTTTCATGATGTCATCATCGATATCATCAAACAGAAGTGATAGATTACGGGTGAGATTGTTTTTATCGCATGCTTTGGATACTAGGGTGTCTGTGGATGAGGAGAGTGAGTCTGCAAAGTGTAGTGTATATTCTTTAGAGGAAGAAAGGGATCGAAGACGCATGGTACATTTTGAGGATGAAGAGGAGGATGAGAAGCAAAGCTGAAGTCATTATAGTCACTGTCACTGAGCTCGAGCTACGACCGAGACAATGATGAGGATAGAAGATTTGGATGAGCCGGTGGTTGCTCTTATTTATCATGGATCAAAAATCAACATCCTGTCGAAGGAGTTATACAAGAAGAAGAAGTGACGTATCGACACAGAGGATGAATGGGTCATAAGAGCGACCAACAACACAAGAGGAGATTTATATGGAGCTTGTCCAGATGTTAGAGTGCGCATATGTGATGTTGCTATCGAGCAAAACTTCTTTGTTCAAGAAGCAACATCATATCCGTTCATTCTTGACCAACCTTTCATCACAGCAACTCGGTTGGAGACAAGGGTACTAGATGACGGATCTGTTTGTGCTAGGATCCGAAGGTAAGATGAGAAGAGAGCGGTACAGTTCTTAATTGTACCGTCAAATCAAGAGCGCAATCGAGATCATCTAAGAGAGAAATCGCTTCCAATGATGAGTGAAGAGTTCAAGGATCTTTGTTGAGTACCACTATAGAGTGAGATTGTGGTGCTGCGCAGGAGAAGGTACTATCGTCTGAAGGAGAAAGTGTCTTTTGTACATGGATTGTTGGGTTTTCAGAGTGTAAGATTGCTATTTACAAGAAGGTTGAAGAACTGAGAAGGAAAGAACAAAAACATTTGCGTGAGGTTGAGTTGAGGTTGAAAGAGATGGGTGAGCTAGAAAGAGATCAATGGATTTTTGATGATTAGTACCATTGCACCAGATACATCGTTGGATCCAACCTTACTTCTCAACGGATTTTACTCCGCTTGTAGACCTTTGCTCCTCCAATCTTGTGAGCTTGATCTGCAGGTCTCGCATTTCTACACGTGATCTCCTCAAGGCTTGAATCATTCTTCTTCGGAGACACTATAGGTGCTTGGACAACTAGAATAGTTGGAGCCACTAGTACCATATGTCTACACAGGAATCACTGCTCGAACCACAATAACAAGTACTACAGCAGTCAGTGCTGGTGCTAGTCTCCTAATAAAAACCTTCTCTCGTCTTCGTCCCTCTTGGTAAGCATACCAACAGCTTCCTCAACTTTCTTCCAACTATTGATCAATCTATCGTCTTCCTCCTGATCCTCCAGAAGCACCTCCAGCTTCTCTTGCAGCTCTCATCTGCAACCCGAAGAAATAACTTTGTCTTGTTGGACTGCAATGTTAACTTTCCATCTTAGTCAGCCGAGAAAATTGTTTCTCAAACTCCCTGAGTAACTCAATAGGTTGTAAACCCTTCCTCGGTTGCTCAACCCACTCCAAGAATGATTTCTTGGTGATCCGATCAGAGTCCTCCTAGAAGTACTCATCCATCAAGACACGAGAAAATTTCTGCCAATCTTTGTCAAAATGCTTGGTTAGCATTTTAACATGATCTCTAATCTCTAGAGTTGCTTCCAACTCAAACTTCTCAATCATATCATCTTTTGATATCCGATTCGAGCTCCATGTCTTTCATATAATGCCTCAATTATCTTGAGACATCTCTCTCATCAAATTGGTCAATCTTGCTGACCATCGCTTGAAGCGCCTTTGTTGTCCACGCTTCCTTCCGCTCATCAGACTATTACTGTCATAAGAACATTATGAAAGCTTGAAACATCTATGCACTCGTCGGATCCAACTATGCACCTTCGGTAATCCATCTGAACCACTAGCTCCGTTCTCATCACCGTTTCACCTGGGTTGCTGAATAGAGACAAAAAAGAGAGAAATAAGCACGAAAGCGAACGTCGTAATATATACCAACTCCCAATGTTTATACACTGCTGGTTGTTTCTCCCTAAGAACACAAAACTGAGAAACAGACCAGAGCGATATGTAATCTGCTTCAAAACTCTCTAAAACGAGTCCTTAAATATCAACCCAGACCCAAAACTATCGAAACGTAGCTCAAAGCAAAAGAAACATCCCTTTGCTAACAAAAAGAGTAGCATCAGTATCACACGACTCAAACCCAAATCCAAACAACATCCATGTACAAGCTCGTAGCTAAAGCTAGCTACCACAAACTATACGTAACCAACTAGATCTCTAACAAACTCAAAAGAATCAAAAAAGATCTATCTGAGAACTTTCTCCTTTCATCAAACGATCATCGGATGTTGATAGGGTCTTCTTCCCTGACTCTATTGGTCCAAGAAACCTTCAGATCCAACTCTCGACAGCCGAGATATCGTCGATTTTTGGTTGTAGGTGACTGAACCTTCAAAAACTCCTCCTTGCGGCTTAAAACCGCACACACCGTCCAAACAGATCGTCTGATCTGATATTTGTCTTCTCTGGTAGATAGACCTTGAACCCAACGAGACTCCAAACAAGTCGTGTGGAGTTCTCTTCGCAAAACCACGCAAGAAATTTGATCACAGGATGCAAAAAAATGACGTAGATCGACTCTCTACGGCTCCAACTCGCTTATCACACTCAAACCAATAATCCAATCCACATACTGTCTTCTCTTATGCAGTATCACGTCTTGGTCAGACAAAGGCTTGAAGGTGAAGATTTTTCGGATGACAACGAGTCTGATGATGACGAGAATGCTGCGAAAGAAGATACAGACCTGACTGATGCAGAAGAATGCACTGGTGATAGTGAGGCTGATACTGAGGAGATGGTAGAACCTTGGGAGCCGAAACTGAGGATCAACTCATTTGGCAGGAAGTCAACATCTAGGAAAGAGAAAGAGCAAGGACTTTCTGGAGATCATCAGTATTGCGATCATAACCAGCAGGATCAGCATAGACAAGAAGCTATGGCGCACAGTCCGTCAAGTTCTCCTTCTTATGAAGAAAAAGGAGTATATTCAGTTCACTATGAAGAATGCTCTGAAACAGTTCTAGAAGGGGAACTAAAAGAAGCGACCAGTTGAACTTTTGTGTGCAGCATCCTGTCACAGAAGGATATGTCAATCACTCTGATGTTGACGGTTTCCAGCGGGACCCGAATTTGTGTGAATGTGAGATTGCTGATATTAAGACATCAATCTCTAGTTATGGTAATGTCGGCACCATAGAAGTCTACAGCGAAGGCGGAAAAGTCACATGAGAAGTCGAGGACCAGCTCAAACATCATCAATCCTTGTGCACAGTCGAGTAGACTGCTCTCCAATGTTAGAACGTTTATATCAGTGTGTCAACGTCTAGCCCCTACCTTCATTCCGAACGGTATGTTGTCTTAACGTCCCGTGTGTCTTGAAGTACTTCAGACACCCTCTCTCATTTCTCTCATAAACTTCTAGTATGCTCAGAGCACCTGATCTACTGCATCCAGAGTTCAAGTTGTAGCATTTTCTGAGTGAAACCAGTAGAGGATAGTCCCCCGTAGTGCTCCATTTAATTGAGAGAATTCTGTTAAACATCTAGCTCCATCCTCTTGTCTTACCACTCGTGCAAAATAATTTACTTTGAAATGACATGAAGTTGTCTATAGCGTGAGGTTATACTTAGAACTTTACAGTGGTCTGAAAATTTGGTCTTTGTGGGCTTGGAAACCTCCTTCCTACCATCATGAAGGATACCATGAACCTTCGCAACCATCATGTGACTATTCCTAGTCGGCCAAGACAAAGCGTGAGATTGAAAAAAAAGAGAATGCGTAAGAGGATGGACGCTCTTCGTGTAATAATAGTCCACTGAGCTTGTCCGGAGAATTGCAAAAGGTTACATATGAATAAGAAATGTAGCTACGACGGAAATAACGAAGTTAACCAGCAAAAGTGTTAGACAAGGATCCATCATAGCAATTGAAAAAGAGGTAATGAAAGAAACAAACCGAACGAAAGAAAACGGAAAGCTTAGGGTTGGAAGTAGGAAGTAGTAAGAAAAGAGATTTTTCGTTGGAACATAAGGATAGCATGACAAAGGTCATGAAGTGTTAACTAGTATAAAAAAAGCGTAGGGAGTTATACGGTTCGGAGTGCACGTCCGACAGAATGACAGCTCAGCTAAGGAGCAAAAACCACGCTCAAAGACAGAGGTAACACCCAGTAGAAGATAATCATTGATATGTGAAAATATTGAAGGTTGCTTAACAGTCCAACATACTCGGGCACTATCTTAAAAGTTATTGCAATCGATTTGATCGAAGTACTTAGACTGGAGTACTTTAAATTTTCAAAACTCATGATATAGAAGGTCAAAGCTCATTCCTCATCTAAAACGTCCTTGACTCTAGTAGTTCTTGGGAATAATTCAATGCAGTTACGCGAGTCAACTTGACCAAGCATGCAAGCAAGATCTTAGGACTTTCACATTCTGATATGTAGAGCTCTTCAAGGTTTCTAAGTTGTCCAACTGACTCAGACAAGCTCTCTAGACTTCTGCAATCCAGTGCATCAAGTCGATCTGTATAATCAGATAAGGTTTCTAGACTTCCACACTTGGAAATATGAAGCCCTTCAAGATTTCTAAGTGTCCAACGGACTCAGGCAATAAGCTTCTCCAGACTTCTGCAATCACGTTGTGGACCGGCTCCTACTTGAAAATCTATCTCCAATGCTTATCATTATCGTTCCAAATACACTCAAGGGACTAAAAATGAGGCTTTTTGCAGAACTTTGAATCTTCACTTTTATTACATCATTGGGTAGAGCTCGTTGTCAACTTTCTATGGGCACTTCGTCTATTTCATTTGGACGCATAGTGGAGAAATTACGAGACTCGAAAGAAGAGAAAATCAAGCTAAGCTCTAGCTTACTGTTGCTGACTAGGTATTTGTGGCTCCTAGTGCTATATTAAGGACGCAAGGGGCCTGCTAGCTCATTATCTGTGAAAACGTGTACGTATAACAACTGACGTAGGGGGCAAATGCATGCGTCCAATGCATGTCCAATGCATGCGCGTAAGATGTCATTGGGTTCAGATCTGTGCAGGCTACGCGTTGGTTAAGATTGTTCGTGAAGAGGCAGATCGAGGAGTGTTCTGGGAGAAATTGAGACATAGGGAAAGATTTTTTGGAGACTTCGGTGACCTGTGAAGGAGAGTTGGACCGTTCTGACCGTTCTGGAGTCCAAACTTGCTGTCCTTGGATCCATTGGGATCAAAACACTAAGTTCTTCAGGAAATTGAAGACGATATGAAGTTTCATCGGACGATTTGGGAGTTCTGGGTGAAATTAGCTCACATGAAAGTGTTTACGTCAGTTTTTCATCGCTTGCGACTTGAAGTTGGATTGTTCTTCGCGATCGATGAGCCAGCTCTTCATTCTTGGTGTCTACGCGATGAAGGAGTCTTCCACGTAAACTTTTCAATGTCGACGTCCTCCTTGTCTCAATGTTGGTATTGCCTTAACTCTCAACACCCAAGCCTCTGTCTTCACCGCTCAAGTGGACTGTGCTACCCGAGTCTATGTCACCTCCTGCTTGTGGATTCTAATTTGAACTAAATAGAAACCGTTAGCCCCACTGCACTGTTTGGAAGGCTTCCTTCGTTTCGACGGAGACTCACTAGAGAAAATCTTGAACATTTACGAGTAAATTATTTTCTGGTGTTCAAAGAGCTGTTGCGTATGGAACTTGTAATTCAAGATGGAATCCAGTGTATCATCCATCCAAGAGAGATGCATTTTGATCAGAATTAGCTTCCCTCTCAGAAGTCTCCAAAGGAATTCAAACAACACGCAAGGCGCCGTGGGTTCTCATACTGCAGTTCGTGAAAGTCAAAAACTCGTTACCAACGAATCCAATGATCAGTTCATTCGGAAGGGAGGCAATGAACCAACGATCTGTGATCTCATAACAAACTGGATAGCACATGGAATGCTCCACCCTCGTCTTGCGACTGCACTGTTCTGATCCATATGCTCGTAAACACCGCTCGACAAATTCTACATACATATTACTTATCACGTCATTGTATGTTTGATTGTACCATCTGCTTTTGCATATGGACGTAGCAAAGTACTCCATATTGATCCTAATTCGAACTGATTATTAGCCAGGCCTTGGCACATGGTCAATAATCAAAATCCTAGTTCTTTGAGAAATGGATCTGGTCCTGCTGATTCGGCCTTCCGTGCTGCAGCTAGCTCTGTGCCAGTACCAGAACCTACTAAGGTTCCAAAGAGAGAGGCACCAGCAGCTACTGCACCTCCCAGCACTGAAAAGCTTACGAAGAAAACGGAGTCAGCAAAACATATTGTCAATACGTGTTGGATCCACATGCTGCGGCACAATATTGTACATCATATCTAAAAAGAGTATCCAATACAAGAACGAATGAGATGAAGAAAATTAACAATAAATATACTGAGGAAAATCAAGAAGTAACCACACAAATAGAAAAAGCATGCAATGCATTCCTAAATTCTAGATAAGTTTCGGCTCAATTAGCCATCTGTACAATATTAAAATTATCTTTGTATCATGCTTCTCGCTCCTTTCAATTCATAGATACTAGTAGTCCATCCAATTGAACCTTCCTCCTCAAAAGTGCCAAATAGTTATCTTTTGGAGATGATTCTTCAACAAACATAGGATTACCATCCATCATAGGTAAGTATGCACGACGTCCACAACATCTGCAAACAAATTCAATGGCTTTGATAGAATTCGTGACCAAGTTTAATACTTCACAAAATAGAAGATTGAGAAAATCTAAAATCGTTCGATGGATATAGTTCGACCAATATAAACAAACGGAAGAATATTTCATAGAGCAAGTGTTGTTATATGTCTCTTTTCTTTACGACTAGAACAACATTAAAGATTCAACTAAAACATGGGAAAATACATATAACAGACAAAGATCACATATTCTATTGTTACAAAATTTGTATACTTTTAAGTACAATACAAACGAAGTAAACAAAGATTAGAAGAAATTTGAGGATGAGGTGGTGGAACTGGAAGAAATAAGAGAATATCATAACAAACAAAGCGAACCAGATCAAGATTCAAGCAATATAGATTTGGAGAATGTCGAGTTAATACAACGAACTACTCTTTCTTGACCAAAGATCCTCTAATATCAATAGAATCGTTTTGTGCTGAATTACGTCAATTGAACAAAAAACAGAAGCTAATCTTCAATGATTGTTGTAAAAAAGAACACTTTCCACATGAACCAGTCCATTTATTTCTTACGGGAGAAGCAGGAACCGATAAAACATTCACCTTATTAAAAATTATACAAGGATTGTCATGGATATACGAAGATGATAAAGCCTAGTTTAATAATCTTCAATAATTAAAATTTTTGAAGATAGCATACACAGGACGAGCTGCATATAACATAGAAGGAATGATTATTCACAGTGCTTTGGCAATCCTTAAAGACTCTTACGATATGAATGTATCAAAATTAAGTTCAGATCGATTGGATAAATACATCAAATATTATAACCAATTAAGATTATTAGTGATAGACAAAATCTCTCTAGTGGGCGTGAGAATGTTCTTATACATAAACCAAAGACTACAACAAATAACTCAAAATTTCAACCTTCCATTTGGTGGCATAGATATAATTGTTTGCGACGACTTTTATCAAGTACAACTTGTTCAAGATTCATGGATTTTTCAGTCATCTAATATTTTCTCTGAAAATATTGCCACTAACATATGGTCTTCATTTTTCAAACACTATGAACTGACTCAACCTATGCGTCAGAACAATATAAATTTTATACAAATTTTGAATCGTATTCGCATCAACCAACAAACATCTTCGGATCTACATAATATAAATTCAACTTATCAAAAAATGTATTCTAAACCAAACGATATACCTCATTTATTTTATCTAACAAAGATACAGAAATTCATTATCAACATATATTTAATATAACTGATGAGACGAATATTTATTTCATCAAAAAATCATTTTTCCTCTATTATATCAAAAAGATTTAAGATATCCATAAATCCAAAAGATACATCTGGATTACACGGTACTTTGTTATCATATTAGTTGAATTATGTTATAATTATAACACACGAGATGGACTCACAAACGGAAGCGATGATCATGTCCACAACAACATATAACGATGATCAAATCATTTGGATTCGTTTCTTTGATCTAAAGGTTAGAATATACACGATGAACAAACAAAAACATTTGTATTTCAATAACATTAATCCATATTGGACGCCCATTACAATAATTTTGCAACAATTTCCAATCAATAAATATACCAGATAACATAAGATCCCTAGAACACAATTTCATGTTCAACAAGCATCTGCATGAACTATCCACTGACTGCAAGGATAGACCATGCATCAGGTAGCTTTCCGTCCCAAGCACATAAATCGACATGGATTGACATACACTGTATTATCAGAGTGAAAAATCTGAAGCACTTACATATATTACAATTGATCGAGCATCATCATATAGTTGTAGAGAACATGGTGACGCTCGAATGAAACGGTTGAAACTAAAATCACCATGGCAACTCCACATCCATGATCTTGAGATGAATATCTCATCTTCCAATTACATGCTCATATAATTTCTAAACACAATATCATTAATAAAACATCACCTTTTAGCAAATCATAATTTACAACTATTTGATATTTTGTGCTTCAGTGAGACACTTATACAAAATCCTAGTTCTAACACATTTCATAAAAATCGAATGATTTCAATATATACAACACACACAAGTCGAGGTTTGCTACTAACATATCGAAACACAATGCAACTCTCGGCACATAATATTTTTGAAACTCATAACATGGAAATAATTTCTGCAGATTTCAACATTCGAACTCGTCATGCAATTGACATCATAGTTGTATACAGATCTCCTTATATGCATCTCGATGAGTTTTTCATCAATTTTACTACCATTATTCATGACATACCTAAGGATTATCCAACGATAATCATAGGGGATTTCAATATCGATCTGCTCAAAATTGATGATCATCAAATTGCATCCTCCTTATCTTTCATGAATTCATATAACTTTTTTCTAACTTTCAAAAAACCAACCACAAAATACGGATCAAATCTAGATCAAATATGGACTAACGCTCTCCAATACGAAAATCTCTCTTCAACATCACATGCTTGGATAGATCATGATCATATTTTTATTCTCTATAAAAAACCATCACATGTTAATATGTTCTCATTTACGTGAAAAATGAATCCAATCTTCTTTTGTTTGTGTACTCATCAATCGAGCTATACGAGTGATGTTCATGATCATATATTTTAGATTCAAGAGATTTTTAACACTTGCGAAACAAGGTATTCTCTCGTACGTTTCTTGAGAAAAACATTTCTTATATAAACTAGAAATCATCATCATGTCAGGAGCTATTGACTTAACAAAATTTCTAAATGGATGCATCCATATTTGTTCAATATAATATAAACATGCTCATTCTAACATCCATAATATTCCAAATATTTTTCTTTGCAGTTTCGATTCATCATTTCTCTCAAGAGGACCTCAAGATTCAAATCATTTTATACATTTCTTGCATATCTTATATATTATCAATACTTGAATGTACATAATCTTCACAACATCTCTCACATTCTCCATTATATACTTTTTCATTTCAAAAATCATCATATGTTAATATATTCTCATCTACTTGAACAAATTAGTCTACTTATTTTCTTCATACGCTCATCATTCGAACCATTCAATAGAAATTCATATGCATCGAATTAAAGCTAAGGAGTATATGATGTCAACAATTATGACATCATATACTCCTTCATATTTTCTAACAATCATTGCATTTCATACACAAACTGAAAACTAGGACAATGTCATTTATGTATATTTTCTTAACTTCCATAAATTTTGAAATGTAAGTACTAACACAGTATGAAATTATCCTTCCTAACCTCCACAATATTCTAAATGTTATTTTCTGCCGTTGTAGCTGATCACTACCTTCGAGTCGATCCAAAGATTCACAAATTTTTACATTATCATACATCCGAAGATAATCTTATGATGACTATCCTCAAAATGATCCAAAAATTCACAACTATATATTTGCATAAAAGATGCAAACATGTTACTATCAGTATACGAAAACATGTTGAAAATACCCATTACGACTTACATAAAATTATAAACTACTTCTTTTAGTATCCAAAAATAATCTTATCATAGCTCACAAAGATTATATTAATTTTCATCATTTTGTTAACATTCATCCACATCTCTAGAATTACACCTTCACATATATCACCTTCTAAGACTTGTGAGACGAGATGGATCTCACTTTTAAGATTCACCTTCACAGATTTTGGATTGTGAGGTCTTGTAAACGCATAGCCCTTGCAATGCTATTGCATGCGTAGCGCCTTGCTTGCAACTGTATCAATACAGACATTTAACGGAAAGAAGTAGAAGAAGTTTAACAGAGAAAAAGTGGCATCTTTTGCTTATGCCCGTATTCAGGGCAAAGCAGCATTAGTGGCCCACTTTCAGAATTTCAGTTTAATGAATGAGGATCAGCGATGCCGCCTCATTTTATTTCATTCAGAAGGGTCTCATGTGGGGGATCAAGTATTTACCCTCATTGGAGAGGTAAAAGGTTACTGTTTTCATCTGTCAGTATTAGTCAAACTTATCCGTTTCTTCCTTCAGTCATGCAAGCGGTTTTCATGTTTCATATCCTACGTGGAGTTATATCGGTTGTCTTTCATTATGATAGAAGTCAGCTTGTAGTAAGCTTGAACCTTGCTTTGGCTTGTCTTCTGTGTCAAGAACCATACCCAGTTGGAGTAAACGTGCGAACTCGTCCTAGTAGGGACCATGGTAGTAATGGTGGGAGTCATCAAGGAAGTCCCTCGACAAGTAGCAGCAGCAGGGATGAATCAGTCCACGGGGGGCTTGGATCTTTGTCTGGTGTAGTGCGCAATTCTTCACCAGACAGGGAAAGAGAATGATTCAAATGACCCACTTCTATAATACAACTCGGATTGAAAGTGAACGCCATCTTATAGTTTGTGGAAACTCTCATGATACTTTTTATGCAACGCAACGCACGCGAAGGTTTTGGAATTGGATTGTTGAGACATCCAGTTACGGTGGAAGAAGGATGAGGCCTACTCAAGTTTTTATCATACGTCGAACAGCTGGCAAGAGAGGCAGGACTAGTCATGTGCATTTTGAAGCTGCGAGGGCAGCTGTTTCTGCGGGAGCGCAAATAGCTTCTGCAACTTTGTTCACAGTTTTCTTTTCTAAATTGATTATTATCTAAGCACGAGTGGCGTCATTCAGGACGGCTGAAACCGGGTGTAGGTTTGTAAATAAAGGGTGCTTACGAATGTATCGGCATGTGTTTGACTGAAGGCTCTAGATTTTCAGGCTCTAGTGGCAGCAACTTGAAGAGTTGGATTAAGGTTTATCTGTTCTGCTGACATGAGTCTGAGACGCGCCACGAAGTGTGCAGACGATGTGAGTTGGGCATTGGAGAGTGAAGTAAGTGTGTAATTAGATTTTGCCGGTACATTTATCATTTTTTCAAGCATATTCATCCTACACTCGTTTCATTCCTGTTTTGCAGTTCGTATTAAACCAGAGTGGATAAAAAATTAATGATCTCTACGAATAGAACTGGGTCCACGCAAGCAGGTCGCACATTTCACCGAAGTCGGTGCCGAGCGACCCGAAACATTTTCTTCCGTCCACGATAAATATGATGTGCAGCACGGTACAGTCCGTCGCGGGTGAAAAAATAAGACGACTCTCCTTCGGCTATAACTTTATTTAAATAATCTTTCGCATACACGAATCCATTGGATTCCGTTTCGCTACAGTTCTAAGCGAAGTTCCACTACACTTCTAAATTGCAGATAATCGCTACACTCCGATATATACTTGAAACGGAGTCCGTCCTGCTACACTTGGCTCTACACTTAAAAGCAAACTTTTAACTCTACACTAGCGGTAAGCAGACATGTATAATTCAAACAACTACACTCCAATGTACTTCGCTCTATACTTGAAAGGAGAATTTTAATTGTACAGTAGTGATGCGCAAAGATGAGATGTGTACTTCAAAGTACAGTCGAATGCATATATTTACTATGTCAGGTCCACTTTCACTGTTGTTCGTGCTCGCTCCGACCTAGTTGCCATCATGAACGCCTCCGCAAGTGAGACATACTCGGAGAGCAAGTGCATCGTTGCTCGCGGCTAGCACTGAGATGTGCTCGGGCTGCCTCGAGGAGGTACTGCAGCGGCTTCATCTTCACAGTCGTCATCCGTTGCGTTCATATACCTGCCTCTACAATGACCACACCTGCGCTGTTCTTGTCAAAAGAAAATGTCCTGAATATCCTCAGGTGTAACTTGCACAGGATGTACAAAGGATTTTCACAAAAATCAACTCTACGAACCTGAATCCAGTCTGCATTAACCAGCGGGGTGAAGCTGAGTATTTTTCAGATTCTATCATACCTCGAAGACAACTGCTGACAGAGGATGACTGCTTTTATACTTATTATACTACAGTGCACGCGCTAGTATGTTAGCATATCTCAACTTTACACGGTTTTTAGTATCACAAGCACCGAGGAGCGTATACAACTCTTTACTGTCTATGAGCATACTCTCATAGATACTTTTCATATGTGCGTGATGATGATCCTCGTCCTTGTCTTTCATACAATACCCAATCATTCTCACGTATGTGTGGAGTCCTTTATTAGTTAGTCCCTTGACACATATCTCTGCACCTACTGGACGTTGCTGACTCTAGCCCAAGGCACACATAATACGCTTTTTCACCTCCTGACAAGATTTTGCACAGATGACGATGACACCTTGGTAGTGCAGGTGTAGCAGTGCTCCCCCTCTTTCCATTGTGACGACAGCTCCAATGTCATGTAGCTAGGGCGCTGATTTCTCCGCACTCGCTTGCCTCCGAAGAAACATTAAACCGGCTCGGTTCTGAAAAATGAGAGCACAGATATCAAAAACACTCAAGAGAGCTTACGAGAACGGTAGATGAAGTAGGACGAAGAAAGTTTGTGCTCATTTCTATGTAATACCTAGGATAAGAGAACATTTGAAAGAACGTGTCTTGAAGAATTACCCAGTATCTATCATCACTGGTCTCCAAATACATGAAGGGATCTGATAGAGCAGGGAACGAGCGGCCCACCTTCACGAAATCACCATCGACTAGGAAGTGTGACGGATCTAAGTAAACACAAAAGCATCCAAATTGAAAAAGAATAACTCTCTCATGGAAACATGAGACTGTAGCACGAGAAGAGAGCAAGTCATCTAGAGAAGGAAGAGGGGAGGCGTAGCCTTCAAGAATGTATAAAATATCTGTACTGTAGACGAGTCCTCAACAGAAGACATTGAGACAGGAGTAAGTGGATTCTCCGAAATGGACTCCAGGTCTGGTACGATGTCAAGATCCATGGCGGTCATCAGCAGGCTTGTCTCATCATCGAGATCAAACAAAGGAAGCAAAAGCAACGCGATATGGAAAACGTACATGTATGACCCGAAGAAGGATAAAGCATTTGTACAGTTAAGAACGAAGTAGCCAGGCAGGAGAAGAGAACGTACATCTTGACGTCGAAGATCACCTTCTCTCCTGTTACGCTCGCATCGGTAGGATCCACAGCATCCGAGTTGGACATCATGCGTGTCCACTCCAGCAGCGGAAGGCCAAATTGTTCACGGTAGGACCCTTGAGTACTCCCGTCGAAGACAAGAGTAGTCCATGGCAACGAAGAGCTCCAAGAGAGAAGAGAAATAACGAAAAGACGAGAGTACCAAGATGAGAGAAGTCGACGGACATAGCTTGAAAGCTGCCGAAAGAGAAAACAAACGAAAGCAAACAGCGACTGCACACCGACGGCCAGGAGAAGACTGACACTACCTCCACATCTCGAATGACAGTCCCGTCTGACTGCAACTCCCCATCAAAATCTGCATCATATCGTGAAGTAACGAAAAGAACTGACACGAACAGCAAAAGAAAAATAACGGAACCCACTTTGGTGTGATTGGTCTCAGTTGGCTGCTCAAAACATGTTATGCACATTTCTCTCAAGGTTTAAATGTCAGTGTGTAGGGACAGTTTCGAGGATTTTATGCGGCATAGCGTCTTGGCAATTATCGCATTCCAAAATCGTCCGTAGTCTATGTGAGATATGAAATTTCATATACATGATGCAGACTTTCTAATGAGTATTATTACTGAGGTGTTGAACTTGGTTGAGTACCATTTGGTGAAACAGGTTTTGATGAATTATTGCGACCAGAGCTCATCAGACCATAAACCGTTTCTGTCTTTTTCTTTATGTATAATGAGTATTATTACTGAGGTGTCGAACTTGGTTGAGTACCATTTGGTGAAACAGGTTTTGATGAATTATTGCGACCAGAGCTCATCAAACCATAAACCGTTTCTGTCTTTTTATTTATGTAATTTTTCTCTGTTCTCCAAAATGATATTATGCATGTTATTTATTCACCCCCTTCCAAGTTCGGAAGAGGGAAAATGTGCAGACCCTTAAATTTATGCACTAACCCTTCAAGAGGAAAGAGCCCATCCATTAAAGACATATGAATCTAATATTATTATTCGATGCAGAGTGGACTCTTTCTGGAAGCATGACAGACGCCTCGTCCGCTACCTTCTATAGTTTCATAGGCTAGGGTCACTACACTTATAGTTCTATAGTTTGTAACACCAGGTGTATTGTTTTATGGGAACAGGCCCTCGTAAGTTAAGGGAGAAATGTTGAATTAGACATTTAAATTTAGTTGTTAACAAAAACAATATCCGGAACCGCAGCGCTACTCAGGCCGTCGGGACAATGCTGCTGGTTGCAACAATAGGATACGATACGTAGTATTTTACAAGATATGATACGTAGTAGTTTACTGCCTAGCTTTTAACGAGTTATGAAATAGCGTCTAGACATCTGTCTTTTGGGTCTAAAATATTTTCTTCTGTTCCAAAATATTATCATCCATCTCGTGTTTCGGTGGCTCGAAGGGTTCTATTCGGACGTTGAATTTACATTCCCGTCGTTCATACTTGTCCTGTACTGGCCTCTACAGTATAGTACAGTGGACTGATTGACGCGTGACGCTTAGCCATCGTCAAAATGACCATGTTTAGCATTTGACAGATGCTAGACATGGTCATTTTGACATGGCTAAAGCGGAAATATTCCTCGCTATGTGCGAACTTCGTTATAGTTTTCCTCCTCTTTATTACATGCGCAAGCCCAGTTGGCAAGTTGAACGCAGTTTACCACACTAGACAACACATCGCCTCAAACGCGGTTGCTGCTTCGAGACGAGGCGAAGGCTGCTACCCGACATAATCATTGGGTCTCTGCACACTGAGCAGCTTAACAACATTAACAAGCTTGACCGAATGGAAAGTGCCCACCATGTAAAATGATAGTCTTTCTCTTGTTTATCGTGCAGTTTATGTTCTCTATCCACTGTGTCCGAATTTATCTCAGTTTTTCAGGAATGAGCGTGCGAGGTATAACGCCAAAACACTGTACGTGCCAAAATTCACCCGACACAATGTTTGTTAGCTAAAATACGAAAAGTTAAGATTGGATACCTCCACCCCAAAATCGTGCAGATACTTTATTCTTATCAAGATTCGAACTTCTGAATAAAAACTTCACAGTGAGAAAAAATTGTTATTACCCAACCAAACTAACACAACCCTGATAAGCTTGTTAACGACAGAGTGTGTAGAGACCACATAGACTCAGCCATGTTCGACGCCGCATGGGGATGGGGCTAGTGCTTGTCGGCTGTAAAGCACCATTTGAGTGACCGGCAAGAGTTAGATTCCAACTGCATAGATTCACCAGGAACCAGTTGCATATGTTTACGAGTAAGGACAGGGCACCGTCTTGTGAAATCTATCGTACAGTCAACTGGTCCAGGAGAGGATAGATATTTTTACCTTTTGACTTCGTCTCGCCAAAACTCCGGATCCTGAGAGCCAAATCAGACTTCGTCTGGGTTAAACCTTCCGGATCGACGACACTGTCATCTGAATATCGTCCACAGGGTTGACCTTACCACTGTGTATAAAAGCACTTCGAAACTGAGACATATCAAGTGTCCACAAGCTTCCACAGTTGAGAATCGGAGAGGAGATTTTCATTATCGAGACATGGAAATGTAAGACTGATATTGCCATGCGACGTGTGTGAAATCTCTTTAGAAAGAAATTTCAATCGGTGGACACTGGCTATAGAGGTCCATGCTCCCGATTTTAGAGCATGCGACTCGAGCATATTTCTTCGTCAGAAAGTTAAACTGAAGTCCGTCCATGCACATCCACGAAGCTTCAACGGAGGTGAGGGTGCCAAGCTGAGATCTCGAGCGTGGTCACCACCTCAGAACGCAAAAAGCTTCAATCCATCACTGAAGAACATCGGAAATCATCGTCAACGATTTCGAGACTTCGTACAACGCAAAGTTTCAGCTTCTAATATTACAAGTACAATTCAAGCTACAAGATAGCCATGGCCAGGAAATCTATCGAGGAATGTACTTGGCAGGTTGTTCTGGTGTTCGGATTGTTGCAGTTTCTCTCATTCATTCAGGCTCAGGATGTTCATTCGCAATGCGGAAACCTGACTGCATCACCTCCTCTGGCACCATTTATTCAACCACTGTTTATACCTGAGAGTATCGATGTTTGCAACTCTGTTCCTGTAACTCTGGGCGCATACAAGATCTCGCAGGTACGTAGCTGTCTACTGCTCGTATACCAAGTGTTATTATTTTCTATTTGCACGCATGAGTTTGTAGTTTTCAACTACGATGAGAATTTCCAGACCATTTAGTCTGAGTCCATGTTTGTTGTGCTGAACTAGTACGAGAAACTGTCGAAGTGCTGAGTACGTGAGTAAATATGTAACTACGACCGTGGTGATTGTGAGGCAGCAATTACGCAGTAGTAACTGCAATGCGAGACTTACGACTTACGATCACTTACGACGGTAATCAATTTCCTGATATGAACTGCCTTTTGTACTTTTTTGACGTGCGGAATGTACATCCGGACCTCCCGAACACAACGTTCTACAGCTTCGGCAGGAGTCAAGAGACAGCCACCTTCCCGGGACCGACTCTGGAGGCGAAGGCTCACGTGCCGTCGTTCGTGAACTTCGAAAATCACATCACAGATCCGGAGCACATGTTCACGGTGGACAGGAACATTCACTGGGCTAACCCACCAAACGGAGGAGTTCCAATCTCCGTTCATCTGCACGGTCAAGACACCGAGAGCAAGTATGATGGGCATCCAGAGGCTTGGTTCACAGCTGCTGGTGACAGAGGGCCAACCTTCGTCACGGTGAACAATACATATCCCAACGAGCAGCCGTCAAGTCTTCTGTGGTACCATGATCACACAATCGGAATGACTCGCCTCAACGTGGCAGCAGGCCTAGTAGGGCTGTACGTCTTACGAGATTTACAGAATGAGCCCCCATTTCTGCCACAAGGAAAGTACGAGATCCCTCTGGTGATCCAAGATAAGCAGTTCTTCCCCAACGGTTCCATCAACTTCCCGGACATAGGTTTCTTCCCGATGGCATTGCCGAATTGGTGCAATGATTATCTTGGTGATGTAGTTCTGGTCAATGGCAAAGCATGGCCATACCTCAACGTCCTGCCCAAGGTTTACCGCTTTCGTATCTTGAACGCAGCGAATGCTCGATTTTTCAAGCTTGTCTTCAGCGACAGCAGGGTGAAGTTTGTTCAGATTGGCACGGATGGTGGCTTCCTCTGGCAACCCATCACGCTACAAGATCTTACGATTGGTCCAGGTTACCGAGTGGATGTTATCGTGGATTTCAGATATGTACCAGTCGGGACCAGCCTGTATCTAAACAACGCAGGCATATATCTTGACGTTATGCCTGAGACCGTCAAAAACGTCATGAAGTTCAACATCGTCAGGAGAATCAAAGGAATGCCTCCCCAGAAGAAGGTTGTGGTACCCTCATCATTTTATCCGACTCCGAATGCCAATGAGATGGCAGCCGGTGCTTTGTACCGTAATGTGACTCTGACCTCCAGTTTTAATCCTGAAGCCGCCACTGTGCTTCCGTCCGATGTTTCGCTCTTGCTCAATAACCATCACTGGTCGGAGCCAGCAACTGAAACCCCAAATCTGTACACAACTGAGGTTTGGGACATCACTCACGTCGTCCGCACTGGAGTGCACCCCATCCACATTCATCTCGTGAACTTCCTCATGATCCATAAGCAGCAGTTCGACATTGCTAGATTCAAAGCTGACAACTGTACACTTGAGCTACCCTACCCAGATGCCAGAAGCTGCTTCACTGGCGGCGCACTGCCTCCGTCTCCGGCCGAGATTGGGTGGAAGGACACCATTGTAGTCGAGGCTGGCACCATAGTCAGACTGCTGGTTCCATTCTTCCCCAGAGATGGTGGTCAATATTCTTTCGATCCGACGACGTTCCCTGGTTATGTCTGGCATTGCCACAATCTCGATCACGAGGACAATGACATGATGAGGCCGCTTCTGATTCAGCCACCTATCAGTGCTTGATGGAAACCAGATCGAGTACTAACTTCGATGGGATCAAGAACCAATCCGCTGCGGGGCATCAAGTTACCGGGGGGCGAGTAGACACGAGGCTCCGCTGAGCTCAAAGAATGAACTTCTGCGGTCAGTATTCTTTCGATACCGACGAAGTTCCGTGTTTATGTCTGGCACTGTCACAATCTTGATAGCAAGCGTCCGACGACAATCGCATGATGAGACCGCTTTGACCCAGCCACCTCCACTGTTTGATGGAAACCCGGCCCGGTCGAGAAGTAACGTCGATGGGGATCAGCTGCAAGAACCAATTCTGTGCGATGCATCGAGTTCCTCGGGGGAAGAGAAAGACACGGACGGAGCCCACAGGATGAGCCGATTATCTTGATAGGAAAATTCTCATTTGAATGACAGGGAATCTCGCCATTCAAATGCGAATTTTCCGCGGTTTCTGCGCGGCGAGCGGGCAGTGATCGATTAGAGTAGACAGGTTTGAGTCTAGTCAGCGTAACATGTGTAGCTGGCGCGACGACTTGACGCACCTGATACACGGGAGACCACCTGATGGTCGCTTGTTAACTTCTCCATTCTTCTATTTTAGGTGATATCATTTATGTATGAAAAGATTCTTTCCCGACATCGAGACGTACCCGCGAGACTAAACTGAACATTTTCGTGGATATGATACTCAAGTTGCCGTGTAAACTTCTCGGTCGATTATCGGACTCTAACTACGATGAGATGATTAGTCCGGGGTATTTACTCGGGTCCGAGATATATAATCACTCTGACCCGCCCTTCAGCTATTCGAGACATAGAAATTTTAGCACATATTTTGAAATGATACATGCTAATAAAAGTGTACAGTTAAAATAGATTATTTATTTAAATATAATAATAATAATATATAATCAGTTAATTGAGCCACCTTTATGAGATGATAGTGGTTTTTTCATAAAACTCTTTTACTTTTTTGAAACTTAGAATTCTTAATTTAAATAGTAAATTCTCTATCGCAAAAAGTCTACAGATACTTGGCTGAAGTCGTAATCTTTGTTTGCAAGTATAACATTATTGAAAAAATTTATAACTATGACGCCCTCTATTATACCTATTGGCTTTGCTGGACTCTCCGAAATGAGCACTCGTTCATGTATATTCAAAAAGGAAATATTCACAGAGAGTTTAATTTATTAACTAGTCCTTTCATCCGGAAGAGTTAAGTAATGAAGTAATCTGTTGATTAATTGATTATTTGAGCTGAACAGGCTGAGGGACTATATTCTCCAATGCGTGTCTGGACCCTCTACATTTATGGCTCTTTTGTAATCGCACGGAGCTTTTTGGTCTAAGTTTTTTTTTCTCAAATGCTCAGAACTTAGGTTCGGTAATAAGATCTTCTTGTTTTTTGTTTTAGCTGCTTCAGCTGGTCCTTTTCACGGTTTAGAGAATAATCTTGGAGAACCCATCCGTTATGTTTTGCTTAAGAGCTGTTTAGCATTCGCACGCTTAAACTACTCTTGCGAGTCCACTGAAATACGTCAGTTGCCATCTTGCATCCTCCATAGCACTTTATCGCTTTGATTCTGCTTCGGGTACAGTTCTGGAGCCGGATGTACATAGTGCAGTGCGGTGATACTAGTATCTCATCTGAACAAACTCCAAAAAGCGGAACACATGAACCAGCTACGGAGAGGATCATTTTTTTACAAAAAACTTGAAAGAACAAAACAAACTATAAAACTATGTGAGATTATGGTCTAAGTCTGGCTCTTCCACAACTGATACTCCAACTAACATTTAATAATCACATAAATATTTAATTATTTTTCTAAAAATATAATTATTATTTTATACATATATATCTTATATCATTAAGAGAACAAAAATTCTCCAGAAGTTAATCGAGCATGCATATTCGCTTGACACAAAGAACTGGTTGGTAGAAACCACTCACAGTATACCCTAACTTAGTGACGTACTGCGGATCGGCTTACCACGTACAGCTCCGCCATCGATAATGGTAGTGAAACTTGGTTACCGTAGTGAAGAGAACTGAATACAAAACTAATTTGATCTACTTTTGTAGAGAAAATGCTACGAGTGACACCATCTTGCGGTTGGGAATTTAATTCACATCTGGAATATATTCAAAATTCGTTATATAAATAGTCTACCCTAAAGGAACGGGTTTGCGGATATGATGGAATTGGTAGACATGCCAGGTAATCTGTATGGTGATCTGATGATAAACTTTTCTGCATTACTAGATGATCTTTTCTGCATTCAGTTTTTGCATTTCTGCATATGGATCACTCGGCATGCATATTCACCTTCACTCATAGCACTTGCTTATTTCACCTCCTCATCTTTCTATGGAGGAGGTAAATATCCAAGGGTTTAAATTTTTAGTAAGTTAATGAATAAATAATTTTAAATTGTCGAACTTATGTCTTTAGCGTCACGGTAGTCTAGGTATTCTTTATGGTTTATATCTAGGTCTTTTCGCATTTCAAAGTATGGACTAACATATAATATTAATATCTTTTGAGTATTTTTATCTATTTGGTATATAGGTTTTATTTAACATTTATGTATTTTTTGATATCATTAAAAGAGCAAAAGTTCATCGGAAGTTCAGTAAGCATGTATATTATTCACTTTCACCATGGAGAAGACAGCTTGCTATTAATTTATTACCTAACTCTTACGATGAGAAAGGTTAAATAATAAATTAATATAGATAAAAATTAATGTTTATTCTGCTTTGGACTCTGGTCTTGTAGTCCTGGAAGAGTATCTTCATGCGCGTGCTTATGTGTTAAGTGAGGATTATGAGTATACAAAATAGACTCACATAGCCGAGATATTAGATTTTTTGAGTTGAATTCTGATCTGATGAAAGATGAGAAAGAAGCTTATGATACACTCAGATTTAAGCTACCTACAAGTAAAGACCAGATTGATTCAGAATCTGATAAATCTGATATTAAAGTGGACTTGGAGCAGTTAACATCTCTCAAGAGCAAGTTAAATTTCAACCAAATTCTGAATCTGAGTTATCAAGTATTCATGAAATTAAAGAAGATGTTACAACCTGCAGCATATTTTCAAGTAAGGGGATAAAAAAAATTAGAAAATCACTAGCAAGGCTTGATGATTATTGTGGAATTGCTGAAAGAATTCAGGAGGATGATCCACTTATATTTGAAAAAACTAACAAAAACCTTGGTTGGAGACAAGCTATGCAAGAGGAGTACAAAATGCTACTCAAAAATCATTTTTAGGAATAACTGGAAGAATATGAGAAGAAGCGATAAGGTCTTGCTAACGTCTGAATAGGGAGCGAGTGGAAACGGCAAGGATGGTACATTGTCACGTCGTGAACTCGCTACGACATGAAACAGAATTGTTGAGAAAAATATATCTCCAACTTGCAGTTGACACAGTTTTGACAACAGCATTGGATCGATCTCTTCGAGGAGATGAATATCCATGTGAGGAGAGGAATTCAATTCTCCATCCACGAGAGATTTATTTGGCAGTTAGAAACAGTCGAAGGTCCATTCGAGACTTCAAAACAAATTTGCATACACCCGAAATCTTCCAGAGCGATAGAATGCCGATAGCGTCCGTGAAGTTGGGTGGTAACTGGGCAAGGGGTCTGCTCAAGTACTAACATGATCTTTTTTCTCGTTCGTATTCAGAGAACGAGAAGAATAGTTCCTCGCCATTTACGAGAAGTGGAGAGGAGATGTTCACTTCTTCCCTCTCAGAGTCTCCAGATTTCTATCTGCTAACTAAGCATCTTGAAGCATCGATCGACCTACCGCAGGAAGTCGTCAGTCCTGCGAGTTCAAGAAGAAGTTGTACAAAGTGTAGAATGTTCCAGGCGGACCCAAGTCATATTCATAGGTTAAGACTGTGAGAATGCAGTGCACATTCTGATAGAACTAACAAGAGAAGGGAAGACAGAGCATCCCCTCCCCGCTTCCCGTGAATGGCGAAGAGCTCTTCTTCTCTTTCTCTGAGTACGAACAAGCAAAGAGCTCGGACGGTGTAGTGTCAACGAGCCCGCCGCGACTGCGAGAGAGAATTCGAAGCTGACTTTGGTCATGCGTTGACGTATTCGCCGGCCTCGGTTGTCGGATTCTACGTGTTTCTTTTCAACGGTCAGTGAAGTTAGATTATTTGGTTTCTCATCTGATGAACAGTCCAACTGCAAGTGGGTCATGTATACGCGTAATATCACTACTGTTTATTGGCTCACCTTGTGGAGAACGCGGATACTCAGTGTCGACTATGCTGCATGAGATCTAACTTTGCAACTTTAGGCGAAAATGACGTCAAAGCAAAGTCCCTCTTTTACGTTCTGGAGAGAGCCGCAGCTGTTAGTCCGGATCCAAGTATAATTGTTTCCGAATTTTATGATGCGTTGATTAGCTTTCCGGGACTCTCAGTCTGGATCTGATTGTCTCTCTTCATCACCAAGGTCGACTCTGCAACAAGCAAGCTACGAACTGCATATCGTATATAGTGATGACAGATGAGCTGTAATATACAGTATATCTGGCATGGACCCAAGGGATACATATAGTGGGGGCATATGTGAGTCCTTCTGCAGCGACGGGTCACGGGCGGCCTCTCCGGCCCCTCGCGTTCTTACGAGCACGTTATCCAGCCATACGCCAGGCATCCGTCCATCGGGGCTGTCACCCGCTCGCCTATCGTACGGTGGTTTCACATGTTTCGCCTTACCCTCTACGTGACTTGTCACTTGGGTTCTTTGGCTAACTACTGTCTATCTATCTACGATGCGATATGGTTACAGGAGTGCTTGGATGTCCCGGTTGCGGCACTCCATGTACTTAGTTTGGGGGTAGCACGTAGGAGAAGGGGTCAGGATAGAGTCTGGAGCCGTATACAGTAGAACTTGCTTAAAGTGGTCGGGCCGGGACCAGTCACTTGTCGCCGTAAAAGGTTATCGCTAAAAGAAGGTTTGATGATAAAATCTAGTGTATATATTTTTATTTAAACACCAAAATAGAAAATAAAATTGAAAATGTACGTAAGTAACATGAGATGAATGTTAGAGGAAATAAAAAGATAGTCCTAATTTATTTTAAATTTGTCGATTTTTCTCTCCTACATACCACTCTCTTATCTTGAACAAAGTCTTTCTCTATGGAATATCATTAATGTGTATCAAAGCTAAGACATACGCCATCACAAACTTTTTTTCTCATCATCATGTTGCGTCAACATTGCTCCAAGTCTCATTATACTCCAATCAATGTTCAGTTTGAAGAGACGCATCTTAACAGGTCTACTCAAGATAGGAGCAGATGTCAACCGATCCTTGGGTTTTACAAAAGCTCGCTCTTGCTCATCTCCTTACTGCCATTCTTGGTCCATCTTTCATCAACTTGGTCAATGATTTCGCTATTGCACTAAATCCTTTCACGTATCCAAGATAGAAGTTCGTCAAATCAACAAATGTCTGAACTCAACTCACATCTGTGAGATGTGAGATACATGCAATAGCCTCAACCTTTGTCTGTTGAACACCCAACCCACATGGGTAGATGGTGTGACCCAGATACTCTACCAACTCCTGGAAGAACTTACACTTCCCAGGGCGAACTTCAACCCATGAGCTTTCAACCGCTCGAACACATTCCGTAAGTGTCTCTCGTGCTCTTCCACTGTAGCACTATAGACTAAGATGTCGTCAATATAACATCAGACAAAATCCAATCCCCTAAGATCCTGTCCATCATCCTTTGGAACTCGGCAAGGACGTTCTTCAATCCAAATTATAAGAACCGTCACTAATACAAACAATCTTTGCCGTAAGAGTCAAATCCTCAAAATGCTATCTTGAACTTATCTTCTTCTCTCATTGACAACTGATGATACTCTGCTCTAAGATCCAAAAGTACTGAAGACTTTCATATGCCTCACTACATCAAAGGTCTCCTCAGGTGTCGGCATGATATACTTATCGGACTTCGTCTGTCGATTGATAAAACGATAGTCTTCACACATGCGCATATCCGTGTAGTTGCCATACATATCCTTCTTTGCTGGCATAGTTGTGGCAGATGCATGCTCTCCATGCCACATCTCCACCAACCCAGCTTCCAACAATCTTGAGTCCTATTCTAGATCAAGACTCTCTCCATATCACTGTATCTATAGAGACGTCGAAAGATTGATATGTCACTAGCCAAGTCGATCTGTATACCTAGTCCATTCAAGGTACCCGAATATTTCATACTGAAAGTAAAACAATTCTCGTAGCTCTTGAGAAATCTCTGAACTCTTCAATTCTCCTCTCCTGTAAGCTTAGGTCCAATCTATGGTCCTCTGTCACCACGCTAGAGGTAGAAGATGAAGTTGTTGACTGCTATCTTACCCAACAACTTCCACCTCTATTGTGCAAAAAACTCCTGCAATCCTAGCTGCAAGCTCCACACTCTCTCCTACGACATCTCATGATGTCTAAGGATGACGAACTCCACACGCCTCGCCCCTAGCAATTTTTTCCACCGACCCGATAGACAAAGAGCTCAGAAGTATCCGAGCAATAATATTTGTCGATCGCATCCGACGTTGCTCAACCAATCCAAGGCTAACAATCGACTAGTTCAAGTCCATTGCTTGACCTAACATTTGACGACGTGAAGCCTTCGACACCGAAGCTACTACCTTCGTACTCGTAGAAAAACTCATCACTCGCTCTTTCTCATTGACATTGAGCTCCACCAACTGCCGTAATTGAGCATCCCACACAAGCCCATGTTCTCCATCTTTGTAAGCATGTGACGCTGAAAAGCTCACCAAAATGAGCAACGCTATCATGGACTGTCTCACTAAGTTCACCACTGTCATGGATGACTTATCAATGATTCTCACTACTTGAGATCGTCGTCTTACATCCAAGATGTCATCAACCCTGAGATGCGTTGGTCGTCTCACTCCATCGTGTGCGCGCTTAAGCACCTCTTTCTATAACAAGTTTGTCCACTACAACCTGGACGATGTGCACGAGATCTCACTCTTGCTGCATCCAACTGCACTACTGGTCCAACCCAAGACCGCACCTTGTGCACATTTGTCATCATTTGTGTACGAGCATCATCCAACAAAGGAACGTTCTCCAAGATGAACGTTGGAGAATCCACTTGATGTATCTGGAGATGTCATAAGATCCGTAACATTTCTCAAAACATACTAGATCGCGGATCATGTAAACCTGATCTCTCTCAGCATGCGTTTTGATCTTGAAATGGCCACCCGGCTAACACCAAGTGAATGTTGTCAACAAACATGAGATCTTGCGCCTCCAACAGCGAAATATCAAACGATAATGCTTATTGGTATCCTCTAATGGCTAATATGGACAACAACTCATGATATATCTGCACCAAGAGAGAAATGCAATGAGATGCATCTCGTAATCTCATCTCTCTTCAGTACAAGTATCGCTGTACTTGTATGCTTGCCTACAATACCGCAACCAAATCTGTGCTAATCTTCACAGCTCCAGCACACATACACCCTCCTCTAGATACTACCACACAATGGAAGTCATATCCAACAGTGATAAGATCACATGGTCAGTAGCAAGAACAACCCTTTGTTCCTCTACTGGCGGTACAAAGACTCCACTCCAAGCCTACTGCACCAATCGGTCAACATATTGTTCGAACTCTAGAGTGAAACATCCAAGGCAGATGGTACTACCGTAGTCATGCTAGACATGCCCCCCACCTCCTCAAAGACTGGAGTATCTTTCGCATGAGCATTGTCCTCTAACAACTCACCCGGTCAAGTGATGACCGAACTGAACCTTGCAACGGATGTCATCATCTTTGGTGTAGGCTCCGCTGCTCCAACTCTAGCACAGAACCGCACTGGTAAGCGATTCACTCGTCTTTCACCAGACTGCCAACTTGATCTATAAGATGCTTTCTCCGTCTAATAGTCGATCACGAACTCCATAGGTATAACACGACACCTCCAATCAACACATCATACGACTGCGAGGCCGTAACGGTGACCTTGGTCTTCACCATAGAGCAATCTATGGGATGATCTGGTCGAACTCTCACCTTCAACATCTCGCGTGTCATGTGTAGAGCTATATCCCTTGATCCTCCTAGAGATGTCTGCAGTTGGAATGCTCTCTCCACCTCGGACTTCCTTAGACCCAAACCAATACACGTCGTATTCCTCAACATCAACGGTTGAGCTCTAGAGTTTAACAAGACTTTCTACGGTCGATACACCTTCTTTGAAGGTACCACCAAACAGAAGATATCACTTCTGTTGTCTAACAACGCCACACTTGGTGCCAAACCAACACGGTCAATCGCCGGCCTAGTTGGTTACTCATCTAACTTGATAGCCGCCGCTTGTCAAGTACCACTGGTAGATGTCCTGATCCTTGACTCCATGAACACGTCTACCGTCTCTCGTTGAACCACCTCAACAATAGAGATAACTACAACCTCACTCTCACTGAGCGTGGCTGCCAATTGGAACACTAGAGCCAAGCTTACTCCCAATGTCCTCATATCTATGATTGAAAATAATGAGGCTCTCAAAACTGATGTAGACGCCCCAACATCGAGTTTGATGTCGCATCCTTTGACGTTGAAGTTGACTCGTATCACTCCCACTCCAAGATATCGATGTCTCCAACTCCATTGCATCATCAATAGGTCGTTTAGGAATCATATATGTGGTCCTCAACGCCTTTGATAGCGTGAACGCACCAGTAGTGATAGAAACATAGTTGAGAGACCAATGTTGTCTCCACAACTCAATCTCCGCGCTATAGTCTCGCTTGAACTCATGATAATCGTCCATCGACGGTCCCTCCAAGTGTTGGAACAAGCTCTTCCACGCTATGAAGGATGTAAACAGAGTTCCGCATTTGCTGCAGATCGCACTCACTGTCGAACTCCTAGATGAAGTCATCCAGCTCAATGATATTCGCCGTATCCGAGTATCGTCTAGGTCTCTTTGTGTCCTCATAGATCTCGTCCATGTCTCACAACAACAGTGTGACGACACTTTGTGTACCTCCAACCACTTCCTCGTCTGACTCGGTGTCTTCCGTCGATGAGATCGGTGCTACTGGTTGATACCTCACACCACTCCGTGTGAACCCACTGCTTACTGCAGCTGAATCTCTTTTGAAACCTTCATAGATCTCGGTGATGACAACCCTCATGTCAACCGCGAATACTAAGCTCTAACCAGAGCATCCAAACCTCGTCACCACACATGACGCTAACCTGCCTAACCCTACTCCTACTTAGCGCACCTATCCCTTACTAGGACGATCAAGCTAAGGACAACTTGTACCTGCCATCATTACATGCAGCCTCTCACGATCCGTTGGTCGCAACTTCAACCTCACAATGAGAGAAACAAAAATAGTATCATTGATCCGCAACTCCAGTCTCACTATCGACAACACACTTGTGTGTTGTCACTACCTCATCACCAATTCGATCAAGAACACATGCAAACAGTACTAATCCGATAAACCACACGACCAAAAAGAACCACTCTGCGCACGCGTGCACCCTCAAATCGAAGATATCAACGATCTGCAAATTTTGGAGATATTAGCGGCACAAATCCGTGATCTGAAAACTCTCAATCAGACCTCACAAATTCAGTTCTTCGAGTAATAAATGATGTATACTCACTCCATCATGCGACACTAAACAAACACTAAAGTCGGGCCAAATCCACTCTGTGTATCAAAGAATCCAGATTACGCTGATTAAGATTATTCACCATAGCCAGGAGCTTGAAGACTCAACTCGGAGAACTAAAAGCCTTCAAACCCTAGTAGACTATCCCAAGAACTCGTCATAACGGCACTAACGGCCCTATCGAGATTAGCCACTTCACACTCTATTAAACTAGCAGAGGTGCTAAACTAACGTGACATAGTACAAAATACTACTCAAAAATCATGAAGATAAAAAGTTAAGATTCGATACCTCCACACCAAAATCAAAGTTAAGATTGGATACCTCCACCTAAAATTATTCTTATCAAGATTCGAACTTATGAAAAAGAACTTCACGGTGAGAAAAAATTGTTATTACCCAACCAAACTAACACAACACTGATAAGCTTGTTAACGGCAGAGTGTGTAGAGACCACATAGACTCAGCCATGTTCGACGCTCCATGGGGATGGGGCTACTGCTTGTCGGCTGTAAAGCACCATTTGAGTGACCGGCAAGAGTTGGATTCCAACTGCATAATCACCATGTTTACGAGTAAGGATAGGGCACCGTCTTGTGAAATCTATCATACAGTCAACTGGTCCAGGAGAGGATAGATATTTTTACCTTTTGACTTCGTCTCGCCAAAACTCCGGATCCTGAGAACCTAATCAGACTTCGTCTCGGTTAAACCTTCCGGATCGACGACACTGTCACCTGAATATCGTCCACAGGGTTGACCTTACCACTGTGTATAAAAGCACTTCGAAACTGGGACATATCCAGTGTCCACAAGCTTCCACAGTTGAGAATCGGAGAGGAGATTTTCATTATCGAGACATGGAAATGTAAGACTGATATTGCCATGCGACGTGTGTGAAATCTCTTTAGAAAGAAATTTCAATCGGTGGACACTGGCTGATAGAGGTCCATGCTCCGGATTTTAGAGCACGCGACTCGAGCATCTTTCTTCGTCAAAATGTTAAACTGAAGTCCGCCCATGCATACCCACGAAGCTTCAACGGAGGTGAGGGTGCCAAGCTGAGATCTCGAGCGTGGTGACCACCTCAGAACGCAAAAAGCTTCAATCCATCACTGAAGAACATCGGAAATCATCGTCAACGATTTCGAGACTTCGTACAACGCAAAGTTTCAGCTTCTAATATTACATATACATATCAAGTACAAGTACAATTCAAGCTACAAGATAGCCTGGCCAGGAAATCTATCGAAGCATGTACTTGGCAGGTTGTTCTGGTGTTCGGATTGTTGCAGTTTCTCTCATTCATTCAGGCTCAGGATGTTCATTCGCAATGCGGAAACCTGACTGCATCACCTCCTCTGGCACCATTTATTCAACCACTGTTTATACCTGAGAGTATCGATGTTTGCAACTCTGTTCCTCTAACTCTGGGCGCATACAAGATCTCGCAGGTACTGCTCGTATACCAAGTGTTATTATTCTCTATTTGCACGCATGAGTTTGTAGTTTTCAACTACGATGAGAATTTCCAGACCATTTAGTCTGAGTCCATGTTTGTTGTGCTGAACTAGTACGAGAAACTGTCGAAGTGCTGAGTACGTGAGTAAATATGTAACTACGACCGTGATGATTGTGAGGCAGCAATTACGTAGTAGTTGAGTAACTGCAATGCGAGACTTACGACTTACGATCACTTACGACGGTAATCAATTTCCTGATATGAACTGCTTTTTGTTCTTTTTTTACGTGCAGAATGTACATCCGGACCTCCCGAACACAACGTTCTACAGCTTCGGCAGGAGTCAAGAGACAGCCACCTTCCCGGGACCGACTCTGGAGGCGAAGGCTCACGTGCCGTCGTTCGTGAACTTCGAAAATCACATCACAGATCCGGAGCACATGTTCACGGTGGACAGGAACATTCACTGGGCTAACCTACCAAACGGCGGAGTTCCAATCTCCGTTCATCTGCACGGTCAAGACACCGAGAGCAAGTATGATGGGCATCCAGAGGCTTGGTTCACAGCTGCTGGTGACAGAGGGCCAACCTTCTGTTGAAGGATAATATAAGTTCACATTGTTTTCATTTATGACTGTTATATGTGTGGAATACCTTTCCTTACGAGGGCTCAGTTCTTTCTCGGGCTCAGTTTTTTTTCCCTCTTGTATGTCTGTTCCTATCTCCTTCTTGTGTATCTGCGGTGTAACTCTCCTGTTCTCTTGTTCCTTCACTGACATACTCCCAATGACCTCAGACTCTGGAGATAATGACACATTCCTTGTCTGATCCCAAGTTTGCAGCTTCAGCTATGTGTGAGCTCCTGCTAACTCTTGCTTTATCAACATGGTATCAGAGCGAAGTTGTGAGAGATGAAAGAGAGAGAGGTTTTTTGCAAGGAGGCTTGACAAGAGGAACGTAAGGTTCCATCTAAGGAGAAGAGAGTCTGAGTGAAGATGCAGATGTACTCTTGACTGTATGAGAGAAATGAGAATGAGATCTGAGTGAGTGATCAAAAAAATTTTGATTTTGAGACTATTTTACAGTTCCAGAGAGTTTGAAACTCATTTTTGAGGGGTTTCTCGAGGTTTTTTGGTGATTTCAAAGGCACCCACCTATGGTGTCTTGTCAGGAAGGGTGAATTAAGTAGAATACACCCTTTCTTGGATTTTTTGTGATGATGACAAGTTATCTTAAACCCACCTTTGACCAGCGTTTTGAGGGGGTTAGAGATGTTTTCTGCGAATTCTAAGGGCACTTTATTGTAGAAAAAGGCTCCGCCTTTCCAACAAAATTTTTTCGACCGATTCTGACCTCGTTTGAAACTGTCATCATACTTTGTCGAACTTTGACCCTTGATTTGAAGACCTTAGAGGTTTTTTTAGAGGAAACTAAATTTTCCAAAGTTTACCTCTATCCCACACCTCCCATATATTGTTAGTCCTACTTTCACTTTGCCAACAATCATACCAAGTTTCGTTTCATTTCATTTGGAGACTGTTTGGTTAGACCAGTTCCGTCAGAGGTACAATGACGTCAGTTACCATAAGTGACAACTTACTTTCTGATTCTCATAAGTTGAATACTTCGAACTACCTTATTTGGAGAGCTAGGGTACATGCCATACTTGCTGGATATGACTTGTGGAAGTTTGTTACTGGTTTACATGAGAGACCCATTGTTGCTGAAGAAGCTATTGTTTGGGACAGACGTGATCAGTTAGCACTTTCTGTTATCAAGATGACAGTGAAAGATGTTGAACTAGTAGATATCTTAGATACAGAAACTTCGAAAGCAGCATGGGATACTTTTACCAAGAAACATGAAGTGACGAAAGAAGGGAAGTTGAGAGTTCTTAAGGATAAGCTCGCAACCTTGCAGATGCAAGAGGGTAAAAGCATTGAGGATCATTTTATGACCCTCAAATCCCTCTTACAGGACATCAAAACCTTAGGAGGAAGAGTTGAGGGCTCAGAGGTTATTCATCCGTTTCTTGAAAGTCTCCCTCTTGCTTATGAGACATTTGTGAAGGCTATGGAGGTACGTCCTAGAAAGATTGAGATGGACGAACTGGAGAGTTTGGTGCTGCAAGAAGAAATCAACATCGAACAAAAGAACAAACGAAAAGCAGCAAGTGACAAATCTATTTTGCTGGACATCAACAAATAGAGGAAAAACTTTCAGGGAAGAGGAAACCATTTCCTCCCAACAAAAGGTGGAATAGCAGTGCTGGGCCAGTCAACCAAGGAGGAGCCTCTTCGGCATATGCACAAGGTGACAAGAAGCGTAAGAATGTAACCTGTCACTACTGTGATAAACCAGGCCACTATGCTCGTGAGTGCAGATTGAAGACAAGACACGAAGGTACTAATAAAGACAAAAACAGAGCAAATCTTGCTCAAGCTAAGTCTCCTAAAGAAGGTAATGAGCAACTATTTTTTACTGCTTTATACACTGATCAGTAAGTTAGATCACTCATGGTGGATAGATTCTGGAGCATATAACCATATCTCTTCCACTAGAGAGTGGTTTCACAACTTCAAGGAGATCACGAATGGACCAACAGTTGGTCTAGGAGATGATGAGAGATACAAAGTTAAAGAACAAGATGATATTCACCTCCAACTATCTACTGGAGCAGTATTTCGAGTTGAGAGAGTTTGGTACATACCTGGTGTGGTGCATAACTTGCTCAGTGTTGTAAGGTTAGTCTAAGCTGGCTTTTACATCAACTTCAACAACAAAGGATGCATCATACAAGACAATCAAGGTGTAGTAACAAGAGATAACGTGGTAGGTCATTTACATGAGCTTGAAGCTACTTTCTTACCTGAAGTTCTACTTAGTGCTATTGTATAAGAAAAGACAGATCCGTAGCACAGAAGGCTAGGTCACATGAGTTTAGATAGAATGAACTTGCTGTACAAGTTCAACCTAGTTGATGGAGTACAGAAATTTGATTCTTTGCACAAGCCAAGTGAGATCTGCTTGAAGAGAAAACATGTTCAGAAAAAGTTCTCTTCAGCAGCAAGAAGTACTACGGCTCCACTAGACTTATTGCATATAGATCTAGCAGGACCCGTTGATCCTCCATCATTAGGTAGAGCTGAATATTATCTTTTGATAGTTGATGATTACTCACGGAAAATGTGGGTGAGGTTTTTGAGGAAGAAGAATGAAGCTTTCATACACATGAAAGACTTCATAACTGAAGTTGAGCTTCATACTAGCAGAAAAATTCGAACAATCATGAGTGACAAAGGAGGGGAGTTTCTGTCCAAAGCAGCGGAGGCTTTCTACAAGTCCAAAGACATCGTACTAGAACTAAGTGCACCTTACACTTCACAACAAAACAGAGTGGTGGAGAGGAAGAACAGAGTGGTTGCTGAAGTAACCAGATGTCTACTCAAGGATGGAGGAGTACCTAGGAAGCTGTGGATTGAAGCAGTTAACACTACAGTATACCTTCTCAACCGAAGTCCAACAAAGGTGGTGGAAGGTATGAGCCCTGTGAGGTTTTCCGGTGTAAGACGTATGTACTTGTGCCTAGAGAGTTGAGGAAGAAGTTAGATGACTGTTCTGTTTGCACTTTCATAGGCTACTCTGAACAAACGAAGAGATACAGACTACTTGACAGTAAAGAGAAGATTCTCATTAGTAGGGATGTTTTATTTGATGAGGCAAATCATACTGCTCATCTTGAGGTAGAGAAGAAAGAGACTACCACTACCTCCAATGGAAGCTAGCCACTACCTCCAATGGTACTAGTCTAGCTTTCAGATTTCCTCTTTATGATATGTTACAAGGTAATCAGTCTGATGAGAATGTACCAGAAGCTGTTAGAGATGCTGTAGATGTATATGTCGCTTAAACAGAACATATCGTGCACTCACCTGAGTTGGTAGTAGATCCAGGAGATCTTGCCACACAAGCTACAGTTCCAGCTTCAGTACTTGAACAAGTGCTTCAACCACTTCTGAATCAAGTAAGAAGATCTACTCGAATCAGGAGGCTACTTGCTCGACTTGCTGAGATGTGGTTGGCAGAGGTGATTGATAACACAAAACCACTGAAGTTCGAAGATGTTATGAAGTCTGAGAAGTGGACAAAGACAATGAAAGGAGGAGTTTATTGCATTGCAGAAAAAAGATATTTGGTTCTTGACAACTCTTCCTGAGGATAAGAAGTTGACTGGAACCAAATGGGTGTTTAAAATGAAGTACCATGCTGATGATACACTTCAGAGGTATAAGACTCGACTTGTAACCAAAGGCTATCTAAAGCAGCAAAGGGAGGACTATGGTGAGACATTTACTCCTGTAGCGAAAATGAGTTCTGTTAGGCTGCTAAAAGCATATTCTATGCTTTAGAACTGAAAAGTATGACAACTAGATGTGAAGAATGCTTTTCTGAATGATAAAATACAAGAGGATGTATACATTCAGCAGCCGCAAGGTTTTCAGGTTGCTAGAAAAGAGCAGTTAGTATACAAACTTCGTAAAGCCTTGTATGGTCTTAAGTAGGCTCCTAGAGCTTAGTTTACTAAGATAGACAATTTCTTAAGGAAAAAAGGTTTCTCTTCTACAAGAAGAGATCCTAATTTATATATCCTAGTTACAGCAAAAGGGAGAGTAGTGTTGCTGCTGTATGTGGATGTTGTAATCTTTTCAGGCAGTGATGAAGAGGTTATCTCTCTAGTGAAGTTACAGTTATCTACAGAGTTTGAGATGACTGACCTGGACAGACTTACCTACTGTCTTGGAGTTCACTTAGTCGAAGATGGAGAAAATCTGTACCTTGTACAGGATAAGTACATCAACGATACAGTGAAAGAGTATCAGATGCAGGACTGCAAGTCAGTGCCTACTCCAATGATACTTTCGAAGGATTGGTCTACTCAGCATGGGTTTGACGAAGCGGTTGACAAAACTGAGTACATGAGACTAGTGGAAAAATTGATCTATTTGGTTGTAACGACTAGACCAGATCTAGCTTATGCTGTAAGCAAGCTTGACCAAGAGATAGAGGATCCAAGAGTTCCACATGTGAAAACAGCGAAACGAATACTCAAGTAGCTGAAAGGTACTGCGTTTCATGGATTGGAGTTTACTTCAATTAATCTTAAAGTTATAACAGGCTTTATGGATGCTGACTGGACAAGTGATGTCATAGATTGGAAATCAAGATCTGGTTATGTATTTCTGCTTGCAGGTACAGCTGTTACTTGGCAAAGTAAGAAACAGAAGGTTTCTTCTTTGTCATCCACAAAAGCCGAATATCATGGACTGTGTAATGCAGTTCAGGAAGTCGGGTGGATAAGATGGATGCTGGAAGATCTGAGAGAGATTTAAAGAGAACCAACTATCATTTTTAGTGGTAACATGAGTAGCATTGTTCTTGTCAGAAATCCAGTCCATCATGCAAGGACAAAGTACATTGAGGTGCTGGTCCATTTTATTCGTGACAAAATATAATGTGGAGAGGTACGTGCCACTTGGGTACATACTGATGATCAACTAGCAGATATATTCACTAAATTTTTGTCTAAATCTTAGTTTGACAAACGAGGGGGTGTTGAAAGATAATATAAGTTCACGGTTTTTTTCATTTATGACTGTTCAGTTATCTGTGTGGAATATCTGTCTTTATGACCGCTCTGTTCTTTCTCCCTCTTGTGTGGAGATGATGAAACATTCATTTTTTGATCCCAAGTTCTCAGCTTCAGCTGTGTGTGAGGTCCTGCTAACTCTTGCTTTATCAACACCTTCGTCACGGTGAACAATACATATCCCAACGAGCATCCGTCAAGTCTTCTGTGGTACCATGATCCCACAATCGGAATGACTCGCCTCAACGTGGCAGCAGGCCTAGTAGGGCTGTACGTCTTACGAGATTTACAGAATGAGCCCCCATTTCTGCAACAAGGAAAGTACGAGATCCCTCTGGTGATCCAGGACAAGCAATTCTTCCCCAACGGTTCCATCAACTTCCCGGACATAGGTTTCTTCCCGACGGCATTGCCGAATTGGTGCAATGATTATCTTGGTGATGTAGTTCTGGTCAATGGCAAAGCATGGCCATACCTCAACGTCCTGCCCAAGGTTTACAGCTTTCGTATCTTGAACACAGCGAATGCTCGATTTTTCAAGCTTGTCTTCAGCGAAAGCAGGGTGAAGTTTGTTCAGATTGGCACGGATGCTGGCTTCCTCTGGTAACCCATCAAGCTACAAGATCTTACGATTGGTCCAGGTTACACTTGGTCCAGGTTACCGTGGATTTCAGATATGTACCAGTCGGGACCAGCCTGTATCTAAACAACGCAGGCATATATCTTGACGTTAACCCTATGCCTGAGACCGTCAAAAACGTCATGAAGTTCAACATCGTCAGGAGAATCAAAGGAATGCCTCCCCAGAAGAAGGTTGTGGTACCCTCATCATTTTATCCGACTCCGAATGCCAATGAGATGGCAGACGGTGCTTTGTACCGTAATGTGACTTTTACCTCCAGTTTTAATCCTGAAGCCGCCACTGTGCTTCCGTCCGATGTTTCGCTCTTGCTCAATAACCATCACTGGTCGGAGCCAGCAACTGAAACCCCAAATCTGTACACAACTGAGGTTTGGGACATCACTCACGTCGTCCGCACTGGAGTGCACCCCATCCACATTCATCTCGTGAACTTCCTCATGATCCATAAGCAGCAGTTCGACATTGCTAGATCCTCATGATCCATAAGCAGCAGTTCGACATTGCTAGATTCCAAGCTGACAACTGTACACTTGAGCTACCATACCCAGATGCCAGAAGCTGCTTCACTGGCGGCGCACTGCCTCCGTCTCCGACTGAGATTGGGTGGAAGGACACCATTGTAGTCGAGGCTGGCACCGTAGTCAGACTGCTGGTTCCATTCTTCCCCAGAGATGGTGGTAAATATTCTTTCGATCCGACGACGTTCCCTGGTTATGTCTGCCATTGCCACAATCTTGATCACGAGGACAATGACATGATGAGGCCGCTTCTGATTCAGCCACCTCTCAGTGCTTGATGGAAACCAGATCGAGTACTAACTTCGATGGGATCAAGGACCAATCCGCTGCGGGGCATCGAGTTACCGTGGGGCGAGTAGACACGAGGCTCCGCTGAACTCAAAGAACGAACTTCTGCGGTCAGTATTCTTTCGATACCGACGACCTTCCGTGTTTATGTCTGGCACTGTCACAATCTCGATAGCAAGCGTCCGACGACAATCGCTTGATGAGACCGCTTTGATCTAGCCACCTCCACTGTTTGATGGAAACCCCGGTCGAGAAGTAACGTCGATGGGGATCAGCTGCAAGAACCAATTCTGTGCGATGCATCGAGTTCCTCGGGGGAAGAGAAAGACACAAACGGATCCCACAGGATGAGCCGATTATCTTGATAGGAAAATTCTCATTTGAATGACAGGGAATCTCGCTATTCAAATGCGAATTTTTCGCAGTTTCTGCGCGGCGAGCGGGCAGTGATCGATTAGAGTAGACAGGTTTGAGTCTAGTCAGCATAACACGGGAGACCACCTTCTCCATTCTTCTATTTTAGGTGATATCATTTATGTATGAAAAGATTCTTTCCTGACATCGGGACGTACCCGAAACCCTAAACCCGTTATACTCAAGTTGTCGTGTAAACTTCCCGGTCGATTTTCGGACTTTAACTACGATGAGATGATTAGTCCGGGTATTTACTCGGGTCTGAGATATATAAGCACTCTAACCCGCCCTTCAGCTATCCAGAGACATAGAACTTTTAGCACATGTTTTGGAATGATACATTTTATTAAAGTATAAAGTTTAAAATAGATGATTCATATTGTTATGCGTTTGTGCATAGTTTATTATCAGTTCTTTGAATTTGTATAATCCTATAAAATAGAAAGGTCTTTCTTGTCAGATTCAAATCATTGGACATTGAAACCTGGTGTCTGTTCCGGTAGTTAGAAACTTCCGAAAAGGACAACTGCAGTGAGACAAGAGAAGATGATTGCATTCTGAGAGTGTGAGAAAAAGATCAAAAGAACGAGAGATTACGAGAGGACAAGGAAGCGGCGGGAGACGGAGAGATCTCGGATCAGTGAAGAGAACAGAAGAGCGGAGATTACAAGAGACTGTAGTCCGCATTGAAAAAAGTCACTAATTGACGATCGTGCTCATGAGACACGGACTATTTCGCTGATGAGAGTCACCTCGCGTCTTTGGTTTGGTGTATGTCTTGTTGGAGATTGAACATGAGTGCAATCTTTAGAGTGTTTCACTGGTAACCAGTCCCAGGTGCCATCGAAGCGCCGCGAGTTGACGGATATGAATTATCTTATCAATGTCCTCGAAAGAGAAGCCTTCGCTTGGATTCCCATACCCAAGTTTCGTGTTACCGGACCCCGCAGTGATGTCACGGTTTGTCAAATGAATGTCCCTCTAATCGTGCGAACGTTAAGACGAAAAATTAGGTGAGCTGCCGCAAGAAAGGTTTACCGTTTCGGCACTTCGACCGTTTCCGGCTCGGTTTACCGTTTCTGCAGGACGCAGGAGGGAAAGGAAGGAACGGCGTGGCTTTTTTGATTATCGTGGACGGACGGAGAGCCGCTGACAGAGAGTTGTTAACCGCGTCTGAGTCGCAGTCTCTCTTATCGCGAACGCAGTCCCTTACCCTTCTCACAGTCTCCTTCGCGAACGTGGTCCCTGCATTGCATGGTTTCGCGAACGCATGACGCTTTTTTTTGAACGAGTGTACACTGAGCAATGCGGACGAAGAATGTGCGGTTTCGGGAGTCTGTGCTCTTGATCTCGGTTTCGGGAGTCTCTGCTCGTGATCTCATAGTGATTCTTATTATTACTGCTTCCGCTTTTCATGATTTCAAAATTGAGTCTGTACGATTTCAGGACTAAGAGAGCGTCTGCTTCTAAACGTGAGACAGGAAAGCTCTTGAAGAAGGAGAGCGTCTTTTCTGAACGTGAATGAATGTTGTGCGATTTCAAGACTAAGAGAGCATCTGCTTCGGAACGTGAGACAGGAAAGCTCTTGAAAGAGAGCGCCTTTTTCTGAACGTGAATGAATGCTGTGCGATTTCAGGATTGCTGAGATTTGTGTGATTGCTGAGAGTATTACTGCTTCCGCTTTCCGTATTAAGTGAGACACGATTTCAAGACTAAGAGAGCGTCTGCTTCTAAATGTGAGACAGGAAAGCTCTTGAAGGAGAGCGCCTTTTTTTGAACGTGAATGAATGCTGTGCGATTTCAAGACTAAGAGAGCGTCTGCTTCTGAACGTGAGACAGGAAAGCTGGTAATGGAGAGCGCCTTTTTCTGAAATGGTGAATGAACGTTTCAGGTTTTTATTCCAGTGCATTCCGTTGGTTGTACTGTAGCATGAATCTGCAGCTTACGCTTTATGAATGAATCATCGGATGAATGAGCGCTTGTTCCACTGAATGCTGCAGTTGACTGATCGAATTTGAGAATCGTGAAGTAAGTAAGTGGTCGATATGGATAAAACTAACTGCGGTCGCTGCAACAGAGATTTGAATGTTGTCCAGTTCACTCGTGCTCGCAAAGGGCATAATCCGTTAGATCTATGTATCTTCAAGACTTGCAATGATTGTTACAACAAAGCAGCTGGGAGAGGTACTACAGTAGAGGTAGAAGAGGACGAAGATGCATCATTTATAGTCACAGTAGATTGCGTGTTCTCAGCAATGGGTGATGTTATTAAAGAGTGTTTTAGTGAAGAGCTGATCGAAGACAACATTATCTTTTTTAAGTTGACAGTTTCTCTTTCGGAAGAAAGGGTCACGAGTGAGTTTGCGTCTTGGAACTCAACAAGCATCAATGAGTCATTGACACAGTGGGTGAAGATGCATGTTATTCCGGATCTAGAAATGTCATCAGGTTATTATTGGGACGTCCGTAATGCACGAAATAGTGTTAAACATAAGAGTGTTTTCAAGTCAACTCTTTGGTGTTCTTCGCGATATGATCGCATAATGTATCATCGTCCTGAAGTGGCAGGTAGTTCACAGAGGCAACAAGAGAAGAAACGCAAGATAGATAGATTTGAATGTGGAGGTACAGTGCGTGTTACTGTAGACACAGAGACAAAAGTGATGCAGTTGACATGCCAACATCTGCTGGTTCACACCAAGCCCTCTCACAAGGAGAAAACTTTCCCTGCTGCCGCTGTTACCTTCTTGGAAGGCATAGCCACTTTGAATATCCGCAAGCCTGAGGTATATCGAATGCTTGTTGATAAAAGCATTATCAACCCACTGAGTATAAATAGGGCACAAGTGAATTTTTGGATTTCTGAAATTCAGTCTAGACTCTATCTTCGTGATGTTGATGATCAAGTCAAAAGTGCATCTGACTTAATCAGAAGCGACAGTTTCGCTGCTAAGGGGTTCTCTCAGGTAATGTATGAACACACTGAGAGTTTTACATGCTTTGCTTTTTGTACATCTTTCTTTGAACGAGTATCTGCTGTGAGAGAGATTGTTGTTGATTCCACCTTTAAGACTAATGCGATGCGATTTGAGCTCTTTGTAGTGGCAGCTAACCTAGGAGGGTTTGGTGTACCTCTGTCTTATTTCTTTTATCATCGAAGTGTTGATGATAAGAAGACAAATGGTCCAGATACTGAGCAGCATCGCAAATTGGTGTTGATAAGGTGGTTTCAAAGTCTTAGAGATCGAGGTTTGTGTCCTTTGTTTGGTCTGACAGATAAAGATGCTGGACAAATTGCCGCTTTACAATCAGCTTTTGCTCCTATGTATTTACAGTTATGTTTGAAACACGCGCAAGCTTCAGTAGAGACAAAATGCATGGCTGTAGGAAAGTCCAAGGTTTATTATACTGGAGATGAAGCAAATCGTCTGTTTGGCTTTATAGACCCGACTTGGGTTCCTTCTGATAGTGTGCAAGTTCTCAATGTTCAGACTAGAAAGGTGTTGTTGAGTTTGTTTACTTCCCATTACAACTTAAGTCCACTCATCCCAAACGCCGCAGGTGAGATGGCCAACTCAGAGACTCTGCACACCCAAGCAGTCAAGGAGATGTACGAGTGGTGTAAATCAGAGAAGTTGAACCACGTATGGGGCTATCTCTGGCGGGAATGGTATTGTCCTTCAAAGTGGAAACTGTTCAGTCGAGCATCCAAACCTCTGCTCAGTTTATCCAGGACTACTAACATCGTTGAGAGCCATTGGAGGAAGCTAAAGTACGACTACAAATATGCCTTGAATAGACCTAGATTAGACAGACTAACCTTGGTTATTGCAGATTCGCTTGTTTCAGATATGCAGATGATGCTGCATCAAATACTTCGTGGTAGAACAATACCATCGTGGTGGGAGCAATTCAGAGGAATTTGGCGAAAGCTTGCTATGCAGAAACTGTCCAACATCGGAAGTTATCACACAGATGTTATCAAGTGGACATGTTCATGTCCATCATATCTAAACTCTCCTTATCTCTTGTGCAAACATCTTGTCTTTGTTTATGGTCAGACGTATGCAAATGCTCCATTGTATGAGTTGACTTTCCGAAGGTGCACATATCCTCTGTATTGTTTTGATAGTAGTTGTGATTTTTTCGCTCGAGAGGTAGTCCCTTGGTCTCTAAATCCTTGGTTACAGTATACATTACCTACTACAAATGCTGTACCAAGTTTGACTAACTTGTTGTCACGCTATCCAGAATTTACATCAGATGACTTTGTACAGGAAACAGGAGGTCTTAATTCTGAGAGAGAAGGAGGGCCAAGCATTTCTGAAGAACCTTCAAGTGAAGCACTTCTATCTCGAGTCGAGGTCACAATGGGACATGTCCGAGAGCTCTTGACGCGAGAGGGTGATAATGTATTATTCCTACGAGAAGTTGAGAAATGCTTATTTGTCTTCGAGCGCCGAATGAAGGACTGTATTCAACGTTTGCGTTCACGTGCACAACAACCAACTTGGGCCTCTGTAGGATCGGCACTATATTTGCGATAATACAATAGCTCTTTTCGTTATGGTCAGTTCTCTTATTCTGTTTTCTTGTTCTGTTCTGTTATTCTGTTCTCTGGAAATGTATTTGTTGACAGTTCCCTAAACGCTATGATTTAGCAGATTCCCGTCTTGCAGATATCGGATGCCTCTTCATCCTGCTAAGGACTTGTGAATTCTCGGGTGGAGTGGCCTGCAGGGCTTCGGCCACGAAAACATGGTTCGTCTTATGCTGCTTTGCCATGATGTACCGGTGGAGTCCAATTTTTATGCGATAATATAAGGGTTTATGATGGAATCCAGTTTTTACTTGGCAGATTCCTGGCATTTTTCTTGGCTTTGGATATTTCCAGCAGTTAAGTTTCTACACTAGGGAAGTTCAATTCTAGATCTGGTTTCCCATTCGGTAGATTACTTTAGTAGGTACTGTACTTAAGTACTTACTGTGTAACATGTGTACTGTGGTAGTTTAGATCACAGCAACAGATCAGCCCATGTTCACGGTTAGAAATGTCACCAGCATGATATATATTCACAGAATTCACAATATAATCGACTATATCTTCAAAAGAATTTTAGTGATGAACTCGAGTTTCTCTCAATCGTCTCGTTGAGTAAACTTACCATCTCCCCAATAAGTCAGCAGAATGTCACCGTCTACACGAGCTAGTGTTAGTCTAGATACCACAAGTGTTTTACTTCAAGTGATGCTTAGGGTCTCTTCCGACTATACCCTTTAACGCGCGTAATGTCCTCCGCCGGACCTGAAGGATACAGCTGCCAGTCCTGCAGCTTTTGGTGTCTACTGCAGTAGTGATAGTTATCGTCTTCTCATTACATACGGTTCACCTTCGTGATTTTCGGAGAAAAAGGTATCCACACGTTGTCGTAGGGCGTGAAATATGGTCTGGGAATACACGGGGTATCTGGCTGTAGAGAGATACAACTGGATCTATGACCTAACTGATGAAAACTTATGCTCTCAATATCTAATCTATCAGTGTTTTTTGTAGGTTACTAGCGAGCTAACTTGACCCAAGTGTAGCACATGTGCATCACACAAATGACTCGGAGCTCGATTCCACTCTAGATAAAGGCAAGGCTCATACACGGTACGTGTCTGCTTTAGATCCCAAGCATCGCCGTACCAATCTCACAATACAGCCTCCTTGTCATCCACACGACACCTCCAAGAAGCACACCTCCCATCTTCAAGTCGTTTTTGTTCAACTCCAACCAAGAGATTTCAGCAAAATCTCTCTACGTCTTTCTCGTCTCGCTGCAAACTGAACTTTGACACTCTCGTGCCTTCACCTCGATTATCCAATCAGGTTCAAACTCCACAGGACATCCCCTCTGACCCTTCTCTACTACTGTATGAAATTTCAGTCTCAGATCTGACCCCCAACTGTTCGCGATGAATCAAGCCACCCGCCTGTGCTAACTTCTGAGCTTTACAGATCTCGATGGCCAAAATCCTAGATCTCCACACATTCTCTTACCCAATTGAACTGAAATTTCACATGTGACTAGCTGATAGGGCACACTCTCATCCTGGAAAGTTTCACTCAGAGATCCAATCCCATGTGCACGGAGCAACTCAAGCTTTAAATCCAAAGAAAGCGGGTTTTCTCATACCTCTCAACTGTAACAGCCAACTTCAATTGATCATTTCAGGAGCAAATCCAACCCAAATGTAGAATTGTTTTACATCAATACAACCAGCACGGAGTGAACTACTCGATCCCCTTGACAGCTCCTAAAGATCACCTCTCAAACTCCCGGATCACTCCAAAACGTGGCTCGGGGTACCGATTTGACCCCCCTGACTTTCAACGTCCATCACTCTCTCCTCAGAATTCCAAATCGCCTGATCTTTGTCTCTAGAGTGTAGCCCGTCTCGAGAGCTTTCCAACAAGACCACTCATTCCTCAAATGACCCCCTGGAAGACCTCCAAAACCCTAAAGCCGTCTGCAGATCTGGAATGGTGTTGATTGGTCGAAAATAGACCAATAAGAAACAGATCTGGAAACCTCTTTTGTCCTTTACTTGGTACCCTAGAACAACTATGACCTAGCTACCCTCTCATGCCTTCAAGGCATTGGTCCCAACCTTAGTTAATTACCCTCGTCAAACTATAGAGATCTTACTTAACACTTAAGATTCAGTACAAGGTCAAGATGACGACCTGGAACCGATTTACAATGAAAGGTACTACAAAAGAAAATGGAGAAGCCATCACTTGATTACAGTACTCCTCCCCAAAGTTCCTTGCGATCCACGCACGATGATTGATCTTCCGCCGACAGTGACACCGAACATCCACCCAGACGTTGAAAGGGATGTTGGCTGGATAATTCAAGTCCATTGGCCCTCCTCAAAGTAAGATGTACACTGTCAAGTCCCAGTCTTCTCCATACGTGACGATTGGTAAGATCACCGGAGTAGGCGAGTCCATCATCCTCTCCATGAACTCTTCTCCAAAGTGGGCGACGAACCACTGTCGAAAGTGATCGCGGTGGATCAAGTGAAGCTTGATATGGAACGGGTTCGGAAATGGCAGATTTGGAACTCGATTCAATCCTCCATCCATGAATACAACACTTGCCGCTCCTTCTTATCACGTAAGACACTAAGACACACTCATGAAAACTACCCCAAAGAAGAATGCCTCACAAACCCCCAACCCACTATCTTATACCTATGTTGACAACAAGAGCCATTCACGCGAACGTTCACGGATCATTGAGTCGGCACATCTCGTTATCGTGCGATCTCACATCCAGATCTCTGTGAACGTGACACCTAATACTCTCTCATGCGAACTACACAAAAGGTTCACCGAACACAAAAGAAAACACAACACCCGTTCTACACTGAATTCACATGTGGGACGTCTCACAACACGACAACGTGCCACCACAGTGGATTCACCTCAGTTCCACTTGGATGAACGCGGTGGAAGATAAAAGAAGCACTACCCTTTGAATTCTTTGTTCATACAAATACCTATTCCTTTACGTGCAATGGTCGTTTACTGAGCACTTGTGAGAAGGATATGTTTATAGCGCAATACAATTCGTGACAATTCTTGAAAGTTTCAGAAGCAGGCTCCATTACTTTCGCACCTCTCCAAGAGATGACTCTTGACTGTAGTTTCGATAGTATTCAAATCGCGTGGCTGTGGGCTAACAAATGCGCTAGGGAGCAAACTCCACGTCTGCTTACCAACGAGGTTTCATTCCACAGATGTGGAGATTACCACAGACAGGTAAATGCCTACACAAGTGCGCTGGAGTCTGAGTCTTCATTATTATTGTATCCGAGAACTCTTTTACATCCGTAATTTCTCTCACCCGAACTCATTTCCGGATACTGGTAAATAGATGCGCTCCTTAACACTAACTAAACAGATCTCTTGAAAACCGAGCAGCTTGCAAGCTGGAATTGGGGCAATTTGAGGCTTGCAGAAGTGACTGGTCCGAAGCTGTATGAATAATGCAGCAAGTGATGCCTAAAATCTACACATCAAGGCCTACTGCTGCTCCTAGCAGAGTCTGGTTGTATCTTCTCAGTTAACGTGTGCTTCTGTTTGTGCATTTTGCGTTGGGCGCGGTGATGATCAAGGGCAGGTGGAGAGAGCACTGCAATCCAATGTGAAATCGTACGGAGCTTGGTACCACCGTAAATGGATTATTGACTTTGGATTATCTTCTTTGGATCACGAATTTATGCTACTGAAATTGCTTCTGAAGATAGACTGCAGAAATTTTCACGGATGGAATTATAGAAGGTGAGTTTAGGCAATGTCAAAGCCCTGTAAGGCACCAGGCCTCAGATCCATGAGTTGGTCCCACAAATTACGCAGCTTGCGAGCTTTGAGCCAGGCCGGCTTGAGAATGAGGGCAAGAGCTTTAGCAAGGGCACGGAGAGTTCCAGTTCAGCTACCACCCTTCGCGCGTTTTCTTGAGTGTCCACCCGTCTGCTTGAGAGAGTTCCTGTAAGCGAAAAACACGGAAATGTTAGCTCTGAGGTACCCCCACCCAAAAACCGTGGAGATGCTATATGCTGACGAATATGCTATTGGCACACTTGCGGAAGTACAGTCGGAAGTCAATTCTTATTACCGAACCAATCTGACAACGTCTGATAAGCACACTAAGGACCTAGTCGGAAGAAGCCCTTAGTCTGTTTAGTCTTATAGTCCGAAACGGTAGAGTGTCTGTTGAAGCATCCGCGTAAACCTGTAAAGGGAGGTCCATAAGCGTAAGACTCATTCCGTTGTTTAACTATTTAGTCACTTTCTGCCAGGGTTTTAGACATAAGGCTCCAAAGTCCGCTTGTGAGTTCTCAGGTGTATTTAAGTCGATAGACTGTGCTCCCCAGTGTATTGGAGTCGATTAGTCATCGATCACAATGTCAGTGAAGAGTCATCAATTACTTCACATACATTCTTCCGGAGAGAACAATGCTGCCATTTACGTAAAGTGGGAACCAGCTTCCAAGCAGAGGAAGTAGAAACTGCCATAAGTGCCGTACTTGTATGCATAAGTGTCATCAAAGTACTTCTCGGAATACTGAACGGAAGGCATGGTCGACGAGCGACACGTTGGGTCAGAGACTGGCTCCCACAACAGACCCGCTATCAGAATGTGGAATAAACCTGCTCATGAGCCGAAACGAAACTCATGAGAACTTAGGTGCAAACACAGAACAGAAGGCTAAACATATATCCATCAGATCTCCAACACTGAGACAACATTGAAGGTCACAGCAACCCGATAATTTCAGCCGTGCCACCAAGATGAAAGTGCGCTCATAAATGTCAGGACTAAGTAACCGAAAACCATAGACTACAACGACCCACGAGGAAATACACGACAGTACCCAGTTGCTCGACCACCAGAACAGATTGAAGTCCTTACAGAAAATAATTGCACCATATGGGATCGAAGACTGCTACATGAAATGATCGAGGACTGCTACATAAATCTTGATGATATAGTATCGAATATGCAAACCGATTCGTTCGTTTGTTCATTCACTCATTTGTTCAATCTGCGGTGCCATCGTTGGCTAAGAACTTAATATATCTGAAAGATTGGAGAAACTTTGCTTCCCAGGAAGCGGAGGCTGTAAGTTTACGCAGAAGTTAGAAGTCCACTGAAGGCAGGAACATCAGAGTTTTGTCCCATGCCACCAAGCGGTTGAAACGGGATGCAGACAATGGATTAGGAGCAAAGCGAAAAAAAACTCTTGACACTGCACAACAAGATCTTGACGAGATTCAGCAGCAAAGGTAAACCTTGGCTTGAAAGTTCCGAAATCTTCAAGTTTATTCAACATTCATTCTATGATACGGGTCTACATGACATGACAAATGCCAAAATGGCAAAGCTTACTATGAAGCTCAATGAGCCCACAAAAAATCCCAAAAAAAACTCTGCTGATCTTTTATGCTCATCTACGCTGCCTAGGCCGTCGACTACGTTTATCTCTACTTTCTTCTCAAGTTTCTCTGAGTAGCTCGATCTTGTACTATTGTCTCCTGTCTCTACGAGGTTACTGGAAGGAGTACCACTACAGAACAATGCACGTTTAGCAATAGCATCAGCACGTTCAATTCGGACATACTTCCCACCAGTAGCTCTTTTGGTCACCGCTGTCAGCTTCGCTATCCAGCAATGTCCAATTAATTTATCAAGGACTACTGAATCTTCACGTTTCATCTCCATGAGACTGAAGTCCTCCGCTGACATGCCAACGAAGTCTTTGCTAGCGTCCCAAGCCACTGCCCATGTTTCTGTCGACTCATCAGCAAGCAAGAGTTGTAGTCGAAAATACCTTCTCAAACTGCAACATAACTTCTGACATTTCGTACAATACTCCCGGATGCTAGCGAGTTTTTTCCCACAGGACCCGCATCCATCATATGTACGAAACCCCTCAATGTCATAAGACATTACTTTCACTCTTAATCGAAATGATTTGCTTGCTTTGCCGCTCTCGAGCCAATCCACTACAGATTGTAGGTTCACAGATGAGTTCACCTCGTCCGTCTCATTGAGAACTGGTTCCATCACAAGTCAATTCGCTTCAAAACCGTACACACTGCTCACTAGCAACCTCCTGTCTCTCGTTCAGACAAACGCGTTCGAAATTGTGAAAGCGGAAGCAGTAATACTCTCACCTCACAGACTTCTGAAACCGCACACTCCGCCCCACAAAGCTCACTGTACACTCGTTCGAAAAAAGACGCCCTGCGTAACTCGTCGCTGTTTGCTACTCCGTGAAGCCATAGACGATTAAGGGACCTGGCAGACTGTAGACGCTTAGCAATGAAGCGAAATAGAGATTGAACATTACCAGCTTTCCTGTCTCACGTTCAGAAAAAGGCGCTCTCCTTCAAGAGCTTTCCTGTCTCACGTTTAGAAGCAGACGCTCTCTTAGTCTTGAAATCGTACAGACTCGATCGTTCGAAATCGTGAAAAACAGAAACAGTAATACTCTCAGCAATCACAGGTTGAATCACTACGAGATCACGAGCAGAGAGCACGAGCACAGACTCCCGATCACGAGCACAGACTGCGGGGTCCCGCACATTCGTCGTCCGCCTTCCTCACTGTACACTCGTTCAAAAAAAAACGTCAACCATGCAATGCAGGGACTACGCAATACCACGTTCGCGAGGGAGACTGCGAGAAGAGTACGGGACTGCGTTCGCGATAAGAGAGACTGGGACTCAGACGCGTAGTTAGCAACTCTCTGTCAGCGGCTCTCCGTCCGCGATAATCAGTAAAGCCACGCCGTTCCTTCCTTTCCCTTCTTCCCTTCCCTCCCTCCTGCGTCCTGCGGAAACGGTAAACCGAGCCGGAAACGGTCGAAGTGCCGAAACGGTAAACCCTTCTTGCGGCAGCTCACCTAATTTTTCGTCTTAACGTACGCACGATTAGAGGTACATTCATTTGACAAACCGTGACATCACTGCGGGGTCCGTGTTACCGATTTGCAGGACTCATTGATGGTTTGGAAGATCCGTTCGTTCACATGCGTGCAGAAGCTTAGTTGGTTCCCGTACTCTGGAATGTGCCTTTACTTTGACGCAATGTAAATATGACGCAAGAAGAGAAGTCTAAACAAACTCAATCTCACTGGGAGCAATCTATCCCCTCGAGTAGTGAAGTTCGAGGGAGAACTTGTTGAATAGGCTTGACATTATGGGCGGTCTACAAGAGATTGTAAGATAGAGTCACAAGGCATGCGCTCGTTCTATGTTATGTGCGAAGATCAAGAAAGATTTGATAATGAGTGGGTGCGCTACGTCAAGTCATTGGGAGAGAACTGACTTTTTGGATACTGATACACGAGATTCATTGTTATTGTAATTCTCTACGTCTTTCGTGTTCCTTTGTCAACCGAGGTTGTAGGAGTTCGTACTTGTTTGGGTGTTAGTTCTCCTCGACGCGTGCAAGTCACATGCATTTTAGGCTCGTGTTCTCCAGTAGTCAGTTTCCGTGATGGATTATCGGTAGTACCCGTTGGAGACAAGTGGAAATGACATTCTCTTGATTGAAAATGTTTTTACCCTGCATACGGCCGCAGTATCTACAGTTAAGCCAATATTCATGACTGTAAGACACATGAGCTTTGTTGTTCTTTTTCCGCTTGAAGAACTTTGGCTGGTAGCTATAGGTTATAGTCACCATAAAACCTAGTCTGGATAAAAATGATTTGTGGATCTGTGAATTGGACCAGCGTTGATCTCGGGCAGCATAATGCTGCTCAAGTGTAGACTACTGCATATGGTAGAATACGATCTATTCGTGAGCATGAATCTTCTCTAGATGAAGGTGAATAGGTTCGGGGCAATGTGAATTCAAATGGCATGTTACCATGGTAACTGTTACTAGCTAGTGCGTCAGGAGATGTCTCTTTGTTCCAGTGACTTGAAACCCATCTTCCAGATCGGAGTCTGCTCTTTCACTTTGCTAGTACTCAAGGTCATCCAGATAGATTCACCTTAGGGATCCTGCGGGTGGAAGCGACAATCAGCACATTTTCATTTTTTCTAGCTATCATTAAGCACGACCATGATGATGCAAGTGAGCTTCACACTGGGAAGATGTTCAAGCGATCTAGTAAGTAGATTTACTAGTTATGGCATGGACGACCGGATCACTTTAAACTTCCAGGAGTCTATGTGGGTTTCTTTCCGTTGTAATGACTTTCTAGTTTCGTTCGGGTTCCCTTGATGAATATTCATCGTCAAGATTGAAGACGGAGATGGTCCTCACTTGAGACGGTTCTCATTAGAATTCTGTCGTGAAAGTGATCTGGTTTATGTACGTTTATTTAGTTAAACCTCTCGTCATGCACATGGAGCCGATCTAGCTGAACTTGTACACCTCCCGGTAGCGATTAAGTGGGGGTCGTGATGCAGTAATTACTGTTCGATAGTGAGGACATAGTTTTTCATTTGCATGATCTAGTAGGGTTCCTGAAGTTGTGGAACGCAACAGCTGAATGAGCCAAGTTGAACGCTCGACTGAACGTTGAACTTGACAGTGGGAGCGAGAAAGGTTGGAGTTCATCCACGATCATTGATTACTGCCTCTGCACGATTTGGATCTTGTAGTCGACACGTTTTCAATCAACGGAATTCAGTTGTACTTCCATTTTGACAATTACACAGATGAGAGATGCTGGTATTTGAGATTTTTTTCGTCCAAGATTATTTATGTAATCATCAATCTTAAGCAACGGGCTTTTCCATGTATAGATATCGATCTAGTCTATCTCCTCTAGGGAGAAGATGAGTCTACTGTCAATAATGTGCGGCACATTTGGTGCATTGTCATTTGGACTACTTGTCTCCTAAGAATTTACATGCATGTGCTACTATAGATGGCGGTTCGTCAGCTCCTGCTGCATCTCCTCCTTAGCTTTCTCTTTCTTAATGGCACGCTTGGCAATCGCGTCTGCCCTCTTCTGCATTCTCTCTCATTTTTCAGCTCACGCTTTTCCGTCTCACGTTTATAAGTATCCTTGTCTTATTACTCTTGGAGTTCTATCGGTCAACTGCGGGAGTTGTGCTTATTAGGATCGTCCAAAGTTGGCTTGACGGGAGACGGCTCTCAGCGCTTCTCATCCAAGCGCTCATTCTTCAGATGACTGCATGTTTCAAAGAAAAAGCCAAGACACCACTTCACTTTCTGGAAAGTGATTGCTGGCCAGTTCGTGCAGAGATGTAGGAGGGCTCCACAGGTTAGCAGTCCTTATCTTGGAGAGGTGCTTGTCTATACGTTTTGTACGTTTTGCAAAGAACTTCCACCAGTTGAAGAACTTGACGGTTCTCATGGTCAGTGGGGAGCAGTTCAAGAAACGTAGAGAGAAGTTTGGACTTCTGCCATCGCTTCAACTGTTCTTCCTCAAAAACACGTTGGGCTGCTACAACTTGAAGTTAAGCGACTGTCCCGCTCTTGAGACCTTGCCTGATTGTCCTATCCAGAAATATACTCTTCTGGCACAAGATGTTCACAGTCCACTAACACTGGAGTACCTTCAAACATGAGGTGCCAGGAAGCTTGGAACTTTATGCGAGACTTTTGGGGAACTTGGATCTCTTTGCATGCTTGAGATCAGAGCTTGTCGACGTCTTGGACGTCTTCCTGACTCGCTAGGCCAATTGAAGGCGTTAGGGCATATGGAGATTGAAGGTTCGAGTGTCTCTAGTTTTCAGTCTATGGGTCAAATGAATACGCTTTGAAGCATTGAAGTTCGAGAAAGCTTGAGTCTGCAGAGATCGTCTAAGTCAGTCGGACTACTTAGCCTCGAGGTGCTTCATATAGTAAACTGTAGAAATCTCAAGAGCCTCCTTGAATCCATGGGTCAGACCATTTCGCTTAAGAAAAGTCAAGTACTTTGCTGCAGAAGTCTGGAGAGATTGCCTGAGTCGATAGGACTACTTCAAAACCTTGAAGCGGTTTACATATCCCTTCTTAATAGTCTAAAGAGTACACGGTCAAATGGATGCGCTTAAAAACATAATCATACGTTATTGTGTCAGATTTTACGTGAAGGATGTCTAGGAAAAACACGAGATTCCTGACTGTGAAGATGTAGTGTGTTGAACAGAGACAAGAAAGAGAGAAACAAGCACGAAAGCGAGCATCGCAATATATATCAACTCTCAATGTATATACACTGCCGGTTTTTTTCTCTAAGAACACAAAACTGAGAAACCGACTAGAGCGATCCTCTAAAACGGATCCATGAATGTTAACCCAGATCCAAAACTATCAAAACGTAACTCAAAGTAAGAAAAATATCCTTTTGTTAACAAAAAGAGTAGCACTAGTATCACGCGACTCAAACCCAAGTCCAAACAACATCCATGTACAAGCTCTTAGCTAAAGCTAGCTACCACAAGCTCTACATAACCAACTAGATCTCTAACAAACTCAAAAGAGTAAAAACCATAGCGAAGAAACCGAAAAGGATCTACTTGAGAACTTTCTCCTTTAGTCAAACGGTCTTCAGATGTCGATAGGTCTTCTTCCGTGACTCTATTGACCCAAGAAACCTTCAGATCCAACTCTCGACAGTCGATTTTGGCCGTAAGTGAGCGAACCTTCAAAAACTCCTCCTTGCAGTTTAAAATTACACACACCGTCCAAACGAATCATCTGATCTGATATCAGTCTCCTCTAGTAGATAGACCTAGCTACAGCTGAACCTAACGAGACTCCAAACAAGCCGTGTGGAGTTCTCTTCGCAAAATCACGCAAGAAATTTGGTCGCAGGATGTAAAAAATTGACGTAAATCGACTCTATGCGGCTCAAACTCGCTTATCACATAACCAACAATCCAATCCAAATACGGTCTTCTCTTATGTGTAGATGAAGACTCCTTGATTGCGTAGACACCAAGAATGAAGAGTTTGACGCACTGATCGCGAAGACAACTCAATTTCAGATCGCAGGTGACGAAAAACTGATGTAAACGCCTCCTTGCGAGTCAATTTCACCTAGAACTCTCAAATTGTCCGATAAACTTTATATTGTCTTCAATTTCCACGGTCTGAACGGTCCAACTCTCCTTCAAGATCATTGAAGCTCTCAGTATCTTTCCTTACGTCTCAATTTCTCTGAGAACACACTCCTCGATCCATCTCTTCACGAATCGTCTTAATTAACGCATAATCTGCATAGATCTGAACCAAATGACACCTTGCGCACATGCATTAGACTTCTCAATTCTTCAAACCGTCCATCGACAAGTCGTGGAAACAAGCTACCCCCTTAAGCTACCCCCTTACGTCAGTCGCTGTAGCGTATAAGTTTCTACAGATAATGAGCTAGCAAGCCCCTTGCGTCCTTATAGAGCTAAGAGCCGTAAATACCCAATCAACAATAGTAAGCTATAGTCTAGCTTGATTTTCTCTCTTTCGAGTCTCGTAACTTCTCCACTATGCGTCCAAATGAAGTAGACGAAGTGTTCATGAAAAGTGACAACGAGCTCTACCCATTGATGTAATGTAAGTGTGTGCAAAAACCTCGTAAGCTATGACCTACCTTGTTTTTTCATCTTTCGAGTCTCGTAACTTCTCCGTTAGGCGTCCAGATGAAGTAGACGAAGTGCCCATGGAAAGCTGACAACGAGCTCTACTCATTGATGTAATGAAAGTGAAGATCCGAAGTTGTGCAAAAAGCCCTTAAGCTAGAGCTTAGCTTGCTTTCCCATCTTTCGAGTCTCGTAACTTCTCCTCTAGACGTCCAGATGAAGTAGAGGAAGTGCCTATGGAAAACTGACAAAGAGCTCTACCCATTGATGCAATGAAAGTGAAGATCCGAAGTTGTGCAAAAAGCTTCATTTTTAGTCCCATGAGTGTATTTGGACGATAATGATAAGCATCAAAAATAGATTTTCAGGTAGGAGTCGGTGCACGACACGACATCCACCTCCTCTAAACTTGTGCATCTTCTCTACTGTATAATCCTCAAACTCAAATTGAAACTCTGTCAAGATATCTGCTAGATCGACCTCCTCATCTCTCTTTTTGAAAATCTTGACATGTTTATCTGCCATTGGTATCTTCAAGCTCGTTCTGTCCAACTCTTGCAAGACGTAAGTTGCGTTGTCATGAACCTTCTTTATCATATACGGACCAAACCATCACTTGGAAAACTTTCGCAGTGCACTATGCTGGTTGTCTAGGTTGTTGTCATAGATTAACATCCAATCACCTTCCTTGATTTCCTTAGGTCTTAAACGATGTCGCTGATCAAATTTGACTTTGTTCTTCAACCATGCTTCTCATAGCTTATCCAAAGCAGCTTGGATGTCCTCAGGTCTCCTCTCTAACTGTCTAATTTGAATAGCAAGAAGTTCTTCCCTAGTCAGATTGTCCTCCCAAGATAACACACTCCATGTCAGAACGTGTTCTTCAATCGACATGATAGGTTTCTGACTTGTGATGAGCTCCACTTGCATGTTATCTGTTACCGAGTTGTGCGTCATTCGATCTGTCCATAATGCAAATGATAAGAGTCGAGGCCACTCGCGCACCTTTCCGTTGCAAGCCTTCACCAAAGTCTTCATAATGGACGGATGACCGCGTTTACTCTCAGCATTCCCTTCGGGGTTGTAAGTGACAACCTCACCCCACACCTTGCAAAGAATTCACGAGTCTCATGTGCATCTAACTCACTCCGGTGTACTGTGATCTTTCCCACACATCCATATCGACAAACAACCTCATCCAGAGAAATCTACATACCCCTTCAGTTGTCTTTGTTGAAGCGCCATATCCTCAACTTGATTTGAAAGATCTTCTCGAGCAAGTACCAAGTATCTCATCTGTTACAATCCAACTAGCATCAAGTCTACGACCCACTTGAAGTGGATTATCAATGGATAAGTCGGATGTAATCCGTCTCGATGTCGGATGTTCGAATACATCAGACATGTCAAACAAGACTCCACAAAAGATACGACACTCCTGTTCATGTTTTTCCATCAATATCGCTCTTTCATCTTCGTAAAAGTGACCCAAATTCCTTGATGTCCAGCGCAAAGACTCTCATGAAATACTCTGAGAAACTTTAGTTAATCTTCTTTGTTGCAAATCACTCGTAACGGTATCCCACCATTCTGCTTTGGCCGCTTCCAAAGAAATCCATTCTGCAACATGAAGTTGTATGTCTTCCTTCAAACTCTTTGAAACCTCTCATCCGTCCAACCTGTGTGCTTCACCATCGTGCTAAGGTACCTTCCAATGTCAAGCAATTCATCATCATACAACTCTTCAACAAACAACTCATCTTCCCTTCTTGTATGTGCAGTCAAATAAAACTTTACACTCACGTCGTCAATATCTTCAACCATCTCATTCTCCTCATCATATCGAGCTCGAGATAACATATCTGTCATCGGATTATCCTTCTATGAGATATGTCTAAACTCTAGATTCAACGACTTGATATATGCGATCGATCGTAACATTGCAATATCAAGAGTTGTATAATTCATGATCATCCCTAACAACGACAAACAATCAGTTTCAACCACCACTGCTGCTCCAATCAAATACTCTTTCTCGGTTTTCATGACTGAAACAATATCTTATAGTTTTCTCTTCACTTGCGGGTATGCATGTTGACGAGCACTTAACACTTTCGCTCCGAACCTAACCGCAAATCTGTCTCCATCCTCATCATCGTGTCCTACTGCTCATCCGTTTGCAGCCGGACTTGTATCTACAGTAAGAACCACCGGCCTGGCATCCTTATAATGAATCCTTCTCAAAATTGGAAGAGATGATAGTAAGGACTTCAGCTTCCGTACCGCCTCGGTATGCTCTTCCTCTCATCTGAACTTATGACCCTTACGTTGTCGCGCTACTTGGCGGCTACATGCTTGACTTCTACTCCGACGCTTGAGTTTAGTAGTTCTAGAAGTTAGCTCATATTACTTCTAGTCCTTTATACATATGTTTGACACCTTTGCATACGGTGTTGACACTATTGTGTTATATATTTTGAGTCTTAGTAAGTTGATAGTATGTTATCTATATTGTTCAAGCACTCCTGCGCTTGTGCAAATGATATCATGCTTATCTATGTTGTGAAAGTACATAACTTAGGGTTTTCATGCTGATAGAGGTTTAAGCTCATGGGTTGTACTTACTTGTGGCCCATGCACGCTTTCTAGATTGGCTAAGTTATCTTTTAGGGTTACGTGTTATTTTACATGCCTTCGCGTGAAGTTTAAGATTTACGCTGGCACTTTAGGGGCTGACGTGGTAGCCTTTGAGTGAAGTTGAGTTACCACGTCGATTAGGGCACTAAAGGACAGCCAAGTGGAACTATGAACTCTCATTGGTCCATTTTTGTCTTTTGTGTAACTCTAAATTTAGAAGCAGAGGTCTAAAGGGGAGTTCGAGCATTTGGTGGGGGGACTTCGAAATCTGAGTGCTCAGGGAGAGAGGGCTCGTCATGCCAAGCACTTCCAGTGAAATTTTCGATCGATTTGATGCAATAAAGACGAAGTTATGACCAATTGAAGTTCGAATTGTGCTAGAATTGAATCACTTTTGTTGGATTTAGGGTTTTCAGTGTCACTCGCAACAGATTTGAGGAAATTGCTTCAAAACTTCGAGGTTGTGTTCTCTGCCAGCAGGGCTAAGATTTCACAAAAAGTTTCATACCGATTGAGTGACTGAGTAATTCAGGGCGGCCGCTGAAGCCGAGGGAGTCTGAAAAGCTCTTAATCTAGAGCAGCGACTTCAGGGAAGGAGATCTGGAGTTCTACAAACAATCAAGAGTCCCAACTTCACAGGAGTGTTCAGCAAGCTGTGAACTGCAAATCCTGTAAGAAACTTTGAAATTGATCGAGCCAAACTCCTGTTATAGGTTGAAATAGCCATCTAGGTACCAGAAATTGCCGTAGTTTTCTTGCTCAAAACTTTCTGTTCATATCTCCGTGTAAGAATTTGATCTCAGGCTGAAATTTCGTCTGTGAGTTCAGTAGTACCTCATTTGCATGTAGGGGAAGTTTAGAGGTCTAAACCTTCATAGTTTTCGTCTTCGTGAGTGTCAAAGTTCAACGCCGGATCCTATTACTGCCAGCTAGACCTGAATTTCGCCTTCTGGGTATATTACTAGATCTTACACATCTGTGTGAGTGCTTATAGCCCATGTGTAACTTGAAAGCCAACCTCTTGAGTGAACAACCACAGCCAGAAGCCCGGCGCTTTTCTAAGTAGACGGATTACACTCCGACAACGTAACAACCCATATAATGGATCTACCACATGCGCATGATGAGGAATCCAAATGTGACAGAATACACAAGCACCCAAAAATCTTCTTACTTCTATCAACAAGTTGCAAACCTCCTTCATCCTCCCAATCGCATCCACTTTGTTTGGGTCTGGCTTCCGACCAAATGATCCACATAAATGATCAACGACCAGAACTTCTCTAACCTCAATTTGTAGACTTCGCACCAAACAACGTGAGATGAACTTCCTCAAGTCGAGATAGGATCTTCTCACAATCTGCTATGTGATCGATGATGTATCACACGAGCATGTTGAGCCTAGTGGATTGTGGTCATCTGTCATCTCCATGAAACAGAAAAGAAAAATGACACGTCAAACATTGTTGAGGACAGCTGCTACGATCCGAAAGGATACTGGATGAGAAGATCCGATAGAAGATCTATTGGTACATGCTTACGTATCCAAGAACCAAAACGAAGCGTTGTTGGAAGAAAAAAGAAGGCGAGATTCAAAAGATGCAGGGGGAGGAACTTCTTCCAAGAGATAGACTCGAGGAGAAAAGGTTCGTCAAGAGCTTTGGCATGCAGGAGCTCAAGATCTACCAATGGATGATGTCCCTTCTCCACTGAAAGAAAGAGCAAAGGAGTCTCAAAAGGAGAAGGGTAAGCCGGCTGGATACAAACTACAGTCGGACATCGAGGCTTCAACAGCCTTGAAGGGAGTCTTGGAAGATCGTATTCTAAATGCGAAAGTGGAGTTAACTTTAAGGGAAGTTTTGGACATTGCTAAGCATGAGTTTCATGATGTCATCATCGATATCGTCAAACAGAAACGATAGATTACGGTGAGATTGTTTTATCGCATGCTTTGGATACTAGGGTGTCTGTGGATGAGGAGAGTGAGCTTGCAAAGTGTAGTATATATTCTTTAGAGGAAGAAAGGGATCGAAGACGCATGGTACATTTTGAGGATGAAGAGGAGAATGAGAAGCAAAGCTGAAGTCATTATAGTCACAGTCACTGGGCTCGAGCTACGACCGAAACAATGATGAGGATAGGAGATTTGGATGAGCCGGTGGTTGCTCTTATTGATCATGGATAAAAAATCAACATCTTGTCGAAGGAGTTATACAAGAAGAAGAAGTGACGTATCGACACAAAGGATGAATGGTTCATAAGAGCGACCAACAACACTAGAGGAGATTTGTATGGAGCTTGTCTAGATGTTAGAGTGCGCATATGTGATGTTGCTATCGAGCAAAACTTCTTTGTTCAAGAAGCAACATCATATCCGCTCATTCTTGACCAACCTTTCATCACAGCAACTCGGTTGGAGACAAGGGTACTAGATGACGGATCTGCTTGTGCTAGGATCCGAAGTCAAGAAGGGAAGAGAGAACTGTACCGTCAAATCAAGAGCGCAATCAAGATCGTCTAAGAGAGAAATCGCTTCCAATGGTGAGTGAAGAGTTCAAGGATCTTCGTTGAGTACCACTATAGAGTGAGATTGTGGTGCTGCGCAGGAGAAGGTACTATCGTTTGAAGGAGAAAGTGTCTTTTGAACATGGATTGTTGGGTTTTCAGAGTGTAAGATTGCTATTTACAAGAAGGTTGAAGAACTGAGAAGAAAAGAACAAAACCATTTGCATGAGGTTGAGTTGAGGTTGAAAGAGCTAGGTGAGCTAGAAAGAGATCAATGGATTTTTGATGATCAGTACCATTGCACCAGATACATTGTTGGATCAAATCTTACTTCCCAACGGATTTTACTCCGCTTGTAGACATTTGCTCCTCCAATCTTGTGAGCTTGATCTGCAGGTCTCGCATTTCTACACATGATCTCCTCAAGGCTTGAATCATCCTTCTTCGGAGACACTATAGGTGCTTGGACAACTAGAATAGTTGGAGCCACTAGTACCATATGTCTACACAGGAATCACTGCTCGAACCACAAGAACAAGTACTACAGCAGTCAGTGCTGGTGCTGGTCTCCTAATAAGAACCTTCTCTCGTCTTCGTCCCTCTTGGTAAGCAGACCAACAGCTTCCTCAACTTTCTTCCAACTATTGATCAATCTATCGTCTTCCTCCTGATCCTCCAGAAGCACCTCCAGCTTCTCTTGCAGCTCTCATATGCAACCCGAAGAAATAACTTTGTCTTGTTGGACTACAATGTTAACTTTCCATCTTAGTCAGTCAAGAAAATTGTTTCTCAAACTCTCTGAGTAACTCAGTAGGTTGTAAACCCCTTCCTCGGTTGCTCAACCCACTCCAAGAATGATTTGTTGGTGACCCGATCAGAGTCCTCCAAGAAGTACTCATCCATCAAGACACGAGCAAACGTCTGCCAATCTTTGTCAAAATGCTTGGTTAGCATTTTAACATGATCTCTAATCTCTAGAGTTGCTTCCAACTCAAACGTCTCAATCATATCATCTTTTGATATCCGATTCGAGCTCCATCTCTTTCATATAATGCCTCAATTATCTTGAGACATCTCTCTCATCAAATTGGTCAATCTTGCTGACCGCCGCTTGAAGCGCCTTTGTTGCCAAAGCTTCCTTCCGCTCATTAGATTTTTACTGTCATAAGAACATTATGAAAGCTTGAAACATCTATGCACTGGTCGGATCCAACTGTGCACCTTCGATAATCCATCTGAATCACTAGCTCCGTTCTCATCATTGTTTCATCTGGGTTGCTGAATAGAGACAAAAAAGAGAAATAAGCACGAAAGCGAGCGTCGTAATATATACCAACTCCCAATGTATATACACTGCTGGTTCTTTTTCCCTAAGAACACAAAACTGAGAAACAGACCAGAGCGGTATGTAATCTGCTTCAAAACTCTCTAAAACGAGTCCTTAAATATCAACCCAGACCCAAAACTATCAAAATGTAGCTCAAAGCAAAAGAAACATCCCTTTGCTAACAAAAAGAGTAGCATCAGTATCACACGACTCAAACCCAAATCCAAACAACATCCATGTACAAGCTCGTAGCTAAAGCTAGCTACCACAAACTATACGTAACCAACTAGATCTCTAACAAACTCAAAAGAATCAAAAAAGTTCTATCTAAGAACTTTCTCCTTTCATCAAACGATCTTTGGATGTTGTTAGGGTCTTCTTCCCTGACTCTATTGGTCCAAGAAACCTTCAGATCCAACTCTCGACAGCCGAGATATCGTCGATTTTCGATTGTAGGTGACTGAACTTTCAAAAACTCCTCCTTGCGGCTTAAAACCGCACACACCGTCCAAACGGATCGTCTGATCTGATATTTGTCTTCTCTGGTAGATAGACCTTGAACCCAACGAGACTCCAAACAAGTCGTGTGGAGTTCTCTTCGCAAAACCACGCAAGAAATTTGATCACAGGATGCAAAAAATTGACGTAGATCGACTCTCTACGGCTCTAACTCGCTTATCATACTCAAACCAATAATCCAATCCATATACTGTCTTCTCTTATGTAGTATCACGTCTTGGTCAGACAAAGGCTTGAAGGTGAAGATTTTTCTGATGACAACGAGTCTGATGATGACGAGGATGCTGCGAAAGAAGATACAGACCTGACTGATGCAGAAGAATGCACTGGTGATAGTGAGGCTGATCCTGAGGAGATGGTAGAACCTTGGGAGCCGAAACTGAGGATCAACTCATTTGGTAGGAAGTCAACATCTAGGAAAGAGAAAGAGCAAGGACTTTCTGGAGATCATCAGTATTGCGACCATAACCAGCAGGATCAGCATAGACAAGAAGCTATGACGCACAGTCCGTCACGTTGTCCTTCTTATGAAGAAAAAGGAGTATATTCAGTTCACTATGAAGAATGCTCTGAAACAGTTCTAGAAGGGGAACTAACGCGAAGGGACCAGTTGAACTTTTGTTTGCAGCATCCTGTCACAGAAGGATATGTCAATCACTCTGATGTTGGCAGTCTGCAGCGGGACCCGAATTTGTGTGAATGTGAGATTGCTGATATTAAGACATCAATCTCTAGTTATGGTAATGCCGGCACCAGAGAAGTCTACAGCGAAGGCGGAAAAGTCACATGAGAGGTCGAGGATCAGCTCAAACATCGTCAACCCTTGTGCACAGTCGAGTAGACTGCTCTCCAATGTTAGAACGTTTATACCAGTGTGTCAACGTCTACCCCCTATCTTCATTCCGAACCGTATGTTGTCTTAACGTCCCGTGTGTCCTGAAGTACTTCAGACACCCTCTCTCATTTCTCTCGTAAGCTTCTAGTATGCTCAAAGCAGTAGATCAGGTGATCTACTGCATCCAGAGTTCAAGTTGTAGCATTTTCTGAGTGAAACCAGTAGAGGATAGTCCTCGGTAGTGCTCCATTTAATTGAGAAAATTCTGTTAAACATCTAGCTCCATCCTCTTGTCTTACCACTCGTGCAAAATGATTTATTTTGAAACGACATGAAGTTGTCTATAGCGTGAGGTTATACTTTGAACTTTACAGTGGTCTGAAAATTTGGTCTTCGTGGGCTTGGAAACCTCCTTCCTACTGTCATGAAGGATACCATGAACCTTCGCAACCATCATGTGACTATTCCTAGTTGGCCAAGACAAAGCGTGAGATTGAAAAAAAAGAGAATGCGTAAGAGGGTAGACGCTCTTCGTGTAATTGTAGCCCAGTGAGCTTGTCCGGAGAATTGCAAAAGGGTTACATATGAATAAGAAATGTAGCTACGACGGAAATAACGAAGTTAACCAGCAAAAGTGTTAGACAAGGATCCATCATAGCAACTGAAAAAGAGGTAATGAAAGAAACGAACCAAACGAAAGAAAACGGAAAGCTTAAAGGAAGTAGTAAGAAAAGAGATTTTTCGTTGAAACATAACGATAGCATGACAAAGGTCATGAAGTATTAACTAGTATAAAAAAGCGTAGGGAGTTATACGGTTCGGAGAGCACGTCCAGCAGAATGACAGCTCAGCTAAGGAGCAAAAACGACGCTCAAAGACAGAGGTAACACCCAGTAGAAGATAATCCCTGATATGTGAAAATATTGAAGGTTGCTTAACAGTCCAACATACTCGGGCACTATCTTAAAAGTTATTGCAATCGATTTGATCGAAGTACTTAGACCGGGGTACTTTAAATTTTCAAAACTCGGGATATAGAAGGTCAAAGCTCATTCCTCATCTAAAACGTCCTTGACTCTAGTAGTTCTTGGGAATAATTCAATGCAGTTACGCGAGTCAACTTGACCAAGCATGCAAGCAAGATCTTAGGACTTTCACATTCTGATATGTAGAGCTCTTCAAGGTTTCTAAGTTGTCCAACTGACTCAGACAAGCTCTCTAGACTTCTGCAATCCAGTGCATCAAGTCGATCTGTATAATCAGGTAAGGTTTCTAGACTTCCACACTCGGAAATATGAAGCCCTTCAAGATTTCTAAGTGTCCAACGGACTCAGGCAATAAGCTTCTCCAGACTTCTGCAATCACATTGTGGACCGACTCCTACTTGAAAATCTATTTCCAATGCTTATCATTATCTCTCCAAATACACTCAAGGGACTAAAAATGAGGCTTTTTGCATAACTTCGAATCTTCACTTTTATTACATCATTGGGTAGAGCTCGTTGTCAACTTTCTATGAGCACTTCGTCTATTTCATTTGGACGCATAGTGGAGAAATTACGAGACTCGAAAGAAGAAAAAATCAAGCTAAGCCTTAACTTATTGTTGCTGACTAGGTATTTGTGGCTCCTAGTGCTATATTAAGGACGCAAGGGGCCTGCTAGCTCATTATATGTGAAAACGTGTACGTATAACAACTAACGTAGGGGCAGCTTAAGGGGTTAGCTTGTTTCTACGATCTGTCTGGACGGTTTGGAGAATTGGGTTGTCCAATGCATCCGCGCAAGGTGTCATTGGGTTTAGATCTGTGCAGGCTACGTGTTGGTTAAGACTATTCGTGAAGAGGCGGATCGAGGAGTGTTCTGGGAGAAATTGAGACGTAGGGAAAGATTTTTTGGAGACTTCAGTGATCTGTGAAGGAGAGTTGGACCGTTCTGGAGTTCAAACTTGCTGTCCTTGGATCCATTGGGATCAGAACACTAAGTTCTTCAAGAAATTGAAGACGATATGAAGTTTCATCTGATGATTTGGGAGTTCTGGGTGAAATTAGCTCACATGAAAGTGTTTACGTCGGTTTTTCATCGCTTGCGACTTGAAGTTGGATTGTTCTTTGTGATCGATGAGCCAGCTCTTCATTCTTGGTGTCTACGCGATGAAGGAGTCTTCCACGTAAACTTTTCAATGTCGACGTCCTCCTTGTCTTAATGTTGGTATTGTCTTAACTCTCAACACCAAAATCTCTGTCTTCACCGCTCAAGTGGACTGTGCTATCCGAGTGTATGTCACCTCCTGCTTGTGGATTTTAATTTGAACTAAATAGAAACCGTCTGCCCCGCTGCAGCTAGCTCTGTGCCAGTACCAGAACCTACTAAGGTTCCAAAGAGAGAGGCACCATCAGCTACTGCACCTCCCAGCACTGAAAAGCTTACGAAGAAAACAGAGTCAGCAAAAACATATTGTCAATACGTGTTGGATCCACATGCTGCGGCACAATATTATACATCATATCTAAAAAAAATAAACAATACAAGAACGAATGAGATGAAGAAAATTAACAATAAATGTACTGAGGAAAATCAAGAAGTAACCACACAAATAGAAAATCATGCAATGCATTCCTAAATTCTAGATAAGTTTCGGCTCAATTAGCCATCTGTACAATATTAAAATTATCTTTGTATCATGCTTCTCGCTCCTTTCAATTCATAGATACTAGTAGTCCATCCAATCGAACCTTCCTCTTCAAAAGTGCCAAATAGTTATCTTTTGGAGATGATTCTTCAACAAAGATAGGATTACCATCCATCATAGATAAGTATGCACGACGTCCACAACATCTGCAAACAAATTCAATGGCTTTGATAGAATTCGTGATCAAGTTTAATACTTCACAAAATAGAAGATTGAGAAAATCTAAAATCGTTCGATGGATATATTTCGACCAATATAAACAAACGGAAGAATATTTCATAGAGCAAGTGCTGTTATATGTCTCTTTTCTTTACGACCAGAACAACATTAAAGATTCAACTAAAACATGAGAAAATACATATAACAGACAAAGATCACATATTCTATTGTTACAAAATTTGTATACTTTTAAGTACAATACAAACGAAGTAAACAAAGATTAGAAGAAATTTGAGGATGAGATGGTGGAACTTGAAGAAATAAGAGAATATCATAACAAACAAAGCGAACCAGATCAGGATTCAAGCAATCTAGATTTGGAGAATGTCGAGTTAATACAACGAACTACTCTTTCTTGATCAAAGATCCTCTAATACCAATGGAATCGTTTTGTGCTGAATTACGTCAATTGAACGAACAACAGAAGCTAATCTTCAATGATTGTATGTAAAAAAGAACACTTTTCACATGAACCAATCCATTTATTTCTTACAGTAGAAGCAAGAACCGATAAAACATTCACCTTATTAAAAATTATACAAGGATTGTCATGGATATACAAAGATGATAAAGCCTAGTTTAATAATCTTGAATAAATAAAATTTTTGAAGATAGCATACACAAGACGAGCTGCATATAACATAGAAGGAATGACTATTCACAGTGCTTTAGCAATCCTTAAAGACTCTTACGATATGAATGTATCAAAATTAAGTCTAGATCGATTGGATAAATACATCAAATATTATAACCAATTAAGATTATTAGTGATAGACAAAATCTCTCTAGTGGGCTTGAGAATGTTCTTATACATAAACCAAAGATTACAACAAATAACTCAAAATTTCAACCTTCCACTCGGTGGTATAGATATAATTGTTTGCGACGACTTTTATCAAGTACAACTTGTTCAAGATTCATGGATAATATTTTCTCTCAAAATATTGCCACTAACATATGATCCTCATTTTTCAAACACTATGAACTGACTCAACCTATGCGTCAGAACAATATAAATTTTATACAAATTTTGAATCGTATTCGCATCAACCAACAAACATCTTCGGATCTACATAATATAAATTCAACTTATCAAAAAATGTATTCTAAACCAAACGATATACCTCATTTATTTTACCTAACAAAGATACGGAAATTCATAATCAACATATATTTAATATAACTGATGAGAACGAATATTTATTTCATCAAAAAATCATTTTTCCTCTATTATATCAAAAAGATTTAAGATATCCATAAATCCAAAAGATACATCTGGATTACACGGTACTTTGTTACCATGTTAGTTGAATTATGTTATAATTATAACACACGAGATGGACTCACAAATGGAAACGATGATCATGTCCACAACAACATATAACGATGATCAAATCATTTGGATTCATTTTTTGATCTAAAGATTAGAATATACATGATGAACAAACAAAAACATTTGTATTTCAATAACATTGATCCATATTGACGCCCATTACAATAATTTTGCAACAATTTTCAATCAATAAATATACCAGATAACATAAGATCACTAGAACACAATTTCATGTTCAACAAGCATCTGCACTGAACTATCCACTGACTGCAAGGATAGACCATGCATCAGGTAGTTTTCTGTCCCAAGCACATAAATCGACACGGACTGACATACACTGTATTATCATAGTGAAAAATCTGAAGCACTTACATATATTACAATTGATCGAGCATCATCATATAGTTGTAGAGAACATAGTGACGCTCGAAATGAAACGGTTGAAACTAAAATCACCATGCAAACTCCACATCCATGATCTTGAGATGAATATCTCATCTTCTAGTTACATGCTCATATAATTTCCAAACACAATATCATTAATAAAACATCACCTTTTAGCAAATCATAATTTACAACTATCTGATATTTTATGCTTCAATGAGACACTTATACAAAATCCTAGTTCTGACAGATTTCATAAACATCGAACGATTTCAATATATACAACACACACAAGTCGAGGTTTGCTACTAACATATCGAAATACAATGCAACTCTCGGCACATAATATTTTTGAAACTCATAACATGGAAATAATTTCTGCAGATTTCAACATTCGAACTCGTCGTGCAATTGACATCATAGTTGTATACAAATCTCCTTGTATGCATCTCGATGAGTTTTTCATCAATTTTACTACCATTATTCATGACATACCTAAGGATTATCCAACGATAATCATAAAGGATTTCAGTATCGATCTGCACAAAATTGATGATTATCAATTGCATCCTCCTTATCTTTCATGAATTCATATAACTTTTTTTCAATTTTCAGAAAACCAACCACAAAATATGGATCAAATCTAAATCAAATATGGACTAATGCTCTCCAATACAAAAATCTCTCTTCAACATCACATGCTTGGACAGATCATGATCATATTTTTATTCTCTATAAAAAACCATCACATGTTAATATGTTCTCATTTACGTGAAAAACGAATCCAATCTTCTTTTGTTTGTGTACTCATCAATCGAGCTATACGAGTGATGTTCATGATCATATATTTCAGATTCAAGAGATTTTTAACACTTGCGAAACAAGGTATTCCCTCGTACGTTTCTTGAGAAAAACATTTCTTATATAAACTAGAAATCATTATCATGTCAGGAGCTATTGACTTAACAAAATTTCTAAATGGATGCAGCCACATCTGTTCAATATAATATAAACATGCTCATTCTAACATCCGTAATATTCCAAATATTTTTCTTTGCAGTTACGATTCATCATTTCTCTCAAGAGGACTTCAAGATTCAAATCATTTTATACATTTCTTACATATCTTATATATTATCAATACTTGAATGTACATAATCTTCACAACATCTCTCACATTCTCCATTATATACTTTTTCATTTCAAAAACCATCATATGTTAATATATTCTCATCTACTTGAACAAATTAGTCTACTTATTTTCTTCATATGCTCATCATTCAAACCATTCAATAGAAATTCATATGCATCAAATTAAAGCTAATTTCAATAATTATGACATCATATACTCCTTCATATTTTCTAACAATCATTGCATTTCATACACAAACTGAAAACTAGGACAATGCCATTTATGTATATTTTCTTAACTTCCATAAATTTTGAAATGTAAGTACTAACACAATATGAAATTATCCTTCCTAACCTCCACAATATTCTAAATGTTATTTTCTGCCGTTGCAGCTGATCACTACCTTCGAATCGATCCAAAGATTCACAAATTTCTACATTATCATACATCCGAAGATAATCTTATGATGACTATCCTCAAAATGATCAAAAAATTCTATATTTGCATAAAAGATGCAAACATGTTACTACCAGTATATGAAAACATGTTGAAAGATACCCATTGCGACTTACATAAAATTATAAACAACTTCATTTAGTATCCAAAAATAATCTTATCATAGCTCACAAAGATTATATTAATTTTCATCATTTTGTTAACATTCATCCACATCTCTAGAATTACACTTTCACATATATCACCTTCTAAGACTTGTGAGGCGAGATGGATTTCACTTTTCAGATTCACCTTCACAGATTTTGGATTGTGAGGTCTTGTAAACACATAGCCATTGCAATGCTATTGCATGCGGAGCGCCTTGCTTGCAACTGTATCAATACAGACATTTAACAGAAAGAAGTAGAAGAAGTTTAATAGAGAAAGAGTGGCATCTTTTGCTTATGTCCGTATTCAGGGCAAAGCAGCATTCGTGGCCCACTTTCAGAATTTCAGTTTAATGAATGAGGATAAGCGATGCCGCCTCATTTTATTTCATTCAAAAGGGTCTCATGTAGGGGATCAAGTATTTACCCTCATTGGAGAGGTAAAAGGTTACTGTTTTCATCTGTCAGTGTTCGTCAAACTTATCCGTTTCTTCCTTCAGTCATGCAAGCGGTTTTCACGTTTCATATCCTACGTGGAGTTATATCGGTTGTCTTTTGTCTTTCATTATGATAGAAGTCAGCTTGTAGTAAGCTTGAACCTTGCTTTGGCTTGTCTTCTGTGTCAGGAACCATACCCAGTTGGAGTAAACGTGCAAACTCGTCCTAGTAGGGACCATGGTAGTAATGGTGGGAGTCATCAAGGAAGTCCCTCGACAAGTAGCAGCAGCAGGGATGAATCAGTCCACGGGGGACTTGGATCTTTGTCTGGTGTAGTGCGCAATTCTTCACCAGACAGGAAAAGAGAATGATTCAAATGATCCACTTCTATAATACAACTCGGATTGAAAGTGAACGCCATCTTATAGTTTGTGGAAACTCTCATGATACTTTTTATGCAACGCAACGCACGCGAAGGTTTTGGAATTGGATTGTTGAGACATCTAGTTACGGTGGAAGAAGGATGAGGCCTACTCAAGTTTTTATCATACGTCGAACAGCTGGCAAGAGAGGCAAGACTAGTCATGTGCATTTTGAAGCTGCGAGGGCAGCTGTTTCTGCGGCAGCGCAAATAGCTTCTGCAACTTTGTTCACAGTTTTCTTTTCTAAATTGATTATTATCTAAGCACGAGTGGCGTCATTCAGGACGGCTGAAACCGGGTGTAGGTTTGTAAATAAAGGGTGCTTACGAATGTATCTGCATGTGTTTGACTGAAGGCTCTAGATTTTCAGGCTCTAGTGGCAGCAACTTGAAGAGTTGGATTAAGGTTTATCTGTTCTGCTGACATGAGTCTGAGACGCGCCATGACGTGTTCAGACGATGTGAGTTGGGCATTGGAGAGTGAAGTAAGTGTGTAATTAGATTTTGCCGGTACATTTATCATTTTTTCAAGCATATTCACCCTACACTCGTTTCATTCCTGTTTTGCAGTTCGTATTAAACCAGAGTGGATAAAAAATTAATGATCTCTACGAATAGAACTGGGTCCACGCAAGCAGGTCGCACATTTCGCCGAAGTCGGTGCCGAGCCACCCGAAACAGTTTCTTCCGTCCACGATAAATACGATGTGCAGCACGGTACAGTCCGTCGCGGGTGAAAAAATAAGACGACTGTCCGTCAGCTATAACTTTATTTAAATAATCCTTCGCATACACAAATTCATTGGATTCCGTTCTGCTACAGTTCTAAGCGAAGTTCCGCTACACTTCTAAATTGCAGATAATCGCTACACTATGATATATACTTGAAACGGAGTCCGTCCTGCTACACTTGGCTCTACACTTAAAAGCAAACTTTTAACTCTACACTAGCGGTAAGCAGACATGTATAATTCAAACAACTAACACTCCAATGTACTTCGCTCTATACTTGAAAGGAGACTTTTAACTGTACAGTAGCGATGCGCAAAGATGAGATGTGTACTTCAAAGTACAGTCGAATGCATATATTTACTATGTCAGGTCCACTTTCACTGTTGTTCGTGCTCTCTCCGACCTAGTTGCCATCATGAACGCCTCCGCAAGTGAGACATACTCGGAGAGCAAGTGCATCGTTGCTCGCGGCTAGCACTGAGATGTGCTCGAGCTGCCTCGAGGAGGTACTGCAGCGGCTCCATCTTCATCGCTGTCATCCATTCGTTCATATATCTGCCTCTACAATGACCACACCTCGCTGTTCTTAATGAATATCCTCAGGTGTAACTTGCACAGGATGTACAAAGGATTTCCACAAAAAATCAACTCTACGAACCTGAATTCCAGTCTGCATTAACCAGCGGGGTGAAGCTGAGTATTTTTCAGATTCTATCATACCTCGAAGACAGCTGCTGAAAGTAGATGACAGAGGATGACTGTTTTTATACTTATTATACTGCAGTGCACGCGCTAGTATGTTAGCATAGCTCAACTCTACACGATTTTTAGTATCACAAGCACCGAGGAGCATATACAACTCTTTACTATCTACGAACATACTCTCAGAGATATTTTTCATATGCGCGTGATGGTGATCCTCGTCCTTGTCTTTCATACAATACCCAATCATTCTCACGTATGTGTGGAGTCCTTTATTAGTTAGTCCCTTGACACATATCTCTGCACCTACTGGACGTTGCTGACTCTAGCCCAAGGCACACATAATACGCTTCTTCACCTCCTGACAAGATTTTGCAGAGATGGCGATGACACCTTGGTAGTGCAGGTGTAGCAGTGCTCCCTCCTCTTTCCATTGTGACGACAGCTCCATTGTCATGTAGATAGGCGTTGATTTCTCCGCACTCGCTTGCCTCCGAAGAAACATTCAACCGGCTTGGTTCTGAAAAATGAGAGCACAGGTATCAGAAACACTCAAGATGAAGCACAGAGCAAACACAAGGGAGCTTACGAGAACGGTAGATGAAGTGAACAATAGGACGAAGAAGGTTTGTGCTCATTTCTATGTAATACCTAGGATAAGAGAACACTTGAAAGAACGTGTCTTGAAGAATTACCCAGTATCTATCATCACTGGTCCCCAATACATGAAGGGATCTGAACGAGCGGCCCACCTTCACGAAATTCTCATCGACTAAAAAGTGTGACGGATGCGCAGAGAAACCAGCCGGCCGATGGAAATATACTGACTACCGAACAAATTGGAGTGATTTCATCTACACTTGTTAATATACGTATGCGTGTATTATAGTCAATACTAAGTAAATTATAAACTATTTCGAATCTTCGTTAAGATTTTGATAGCTCTCGAATTTTTTTACCACCACCGGACTTGACCAGCACAACCCCTTCAAATTTCAAGACTATTTTTCAACCCTCTGTCTCTTTTAGCCTTTTGAAAGGGCCTCCCGGCGGTTAATCAAAAGAAAAAGACCTTGGCATATATGCCGAGGTCTTAACAAGTCTAAGTAAACACAAAAGCATCCAAATTGAAAAAGAATAACTCTCTCATGGAAACATGAGAGAAGAAGAGAGCAAGTCATCTAGAGAAGGAAGAGGGGAGGCGTAGCCTTCAGGAATGTATAAAATATCTGTACTATAAGACGAGTCCTCAACAGAAGACACTTAGACAGGATTAAGTGGATTCTCCGAAATGGACTCTAGGTCTGGTACGATGTCAAGATCCACGGCGATCATCAGCAGGCTTGTCTCATCATCGAGATCAAACAAGGGAAGCAAAAGCAACGCGATATGAAAGACGTACATGTATGAACCGAAGAAGGATAAAGCATTTGTACAGTTAAGAATGAAGTAGCCAGGCAGGAGAAGAGAACGTACATCTCGACGTCGAAGATCACCTTCTCTCCTGCTACGCTCGCATCGGTAGGATCCACAACATCCGAGTTGGACATCATGCGCGCCCACTCCAGCACCGGAAGGCCAAATTGTTCACGGTAGGACCCTCGAGTACTCCCGTCAAAGACAAGAGTAGTCCACAGCAACGAAGAGCTCCAAAGGAGAAGAGAAATAATGAAAAGACGAGAGTATCAAGATGGGAGAAGTCGACGGACATAGCTTGAAAGCTGCCGAAAGAGAAAACAAATGAAAGCAAACAGCGACTGCACACCGACGGCCAGGAGAAGACTGGCACTACCTCCACATCTCGAATGACAGTCCGTCTGACTGCAACTCCCCATCGGAATCTGCATCATATCGTGAAGTAATGAAAAGAACTGACAAGAACAGCAAAAGAAAAGTAACGAAAAGAAACAGCGACTGCACACCGATGGTCACGACAAGACTGCTATCACCTCGACATCTGAACGACAGTCCCGCTTGACTGCAACTCCCCATCGGAACCTGCATCATGTCGCGAGACCACAACACAGCAAAACTAAAACAGCAAACTTGTCAGACCGCTAGCATCTCCAAGACGAGACTCCTGTCGACCGAGGAGACGAGCATGTGACTCCCCATCAGAACCTCCATGTCGTCCACAAGTGCAAAAAACCAAAAATGCCTACTGGTACAGGTGCCTCGTCTGATTGCAACGGTCCTCATCGAAACATCGTCAAACTAGCACACATCTCCAAGAAGACGAGAAGACGACAGAGCTCGCAGAAGCTGTCAATTCGAGAACTTCCACAACAACATGCTACAGACATAAAGCCGAGAAGAGAATTAGCAACACACCTCCAAGAAGACGAGAATGCAACAGAGCTCGTAGAAGCTACCAATTCGAGAACGTCCACTACACAGAAGACACGACTGACCTCAAGCGGAGAAGAGAACCGAAGACGCAAGAAGAAAATACAGTTCCAAGAAGACGAGAATCACCACGACAACGCCACAGACGTAAAGCCCACGTCTGAATTCTACTTGCACACATTTTCACCACTACTAACCTAAACGTGAGACAAGCCAGCACGGCGGACGCATTAAAGTTCACTTCTTTTCGTCGCATGGTTTTCAAAACTAGAGTACAAGGCACCCACAGCAAACCATAACCGAGCATTTTTGCACGAAATCACCACTTGTCCAGACACGCCTGCCTCCACGAAAATGTATACAGCATGCATATTTGCCCTCAATGGTAAATTGACATCTTCATATTCTTATAGAGCTCAGTTCGAGCGGTTGCTTGTTTTGTAGGCTATGGATGACTGTTTTTCCTTCTGGAACTTTGAGGGAAAGCCAATTGTCTAGATTTAATTATTGGTTCTTGGATATCTGGATCACTTAATAATCGTGGTTATTATATCGTTAAATACAGGAGGTAGGAGGCGTGAGAGTGTCCAATTGGGCAGAACGGTTGTGTAAATTGTGTATTTTGATCTATTGTAAATCATTCTCCTGTATTCTCCGCATCGAACATTTTCTTCGCCAAAGAACTTCGGATTCACATTTCAGGGGCAACCCACTTTGGTGTGATTGGTCTCAGTTGGCTGCTCAAAACATGTTATGCACATATCTCTCAAGGTTTAAATGTCAGTGTGTAGGGGCAGTTTCGAGGATTTTATCCGGCATAGCGTCTTGGCAATTATCACATTCCAAAATCGTCCGTAGTCTATGTGAGATATGAAATTTCATATACATGGTGCAGACTTTCTAATGAGTATTATTACTGAGGTGTCGAACTTGGTTGAGTACCATTTGGTGAAACAGGTTTTGATGAATTATTGCGACCAGAGCTCATCAAACCATAAACCGTTTCTGTCTTTTTCTTTATGTAATTTTTCTCTGTTCTCCAAAATGATATTATGCATGTTATTTATTCACTCCCTTCCAAGTTCGATAGAGGGAAAATGTGCAGACCTTTAAATTTATGCACTCCCCTTCAAGAGGAAAGAGCCCATCCATTAAAGACACATGAATCTAATATTATTATTCGATGCAGAGTGGACTCTTTATGGAAGCATGACAGACGCCTCGTCCGCTACATTCTATAGTTTCATAGGCTAGGGTCTCTACACTTAGAGTTCTATAGTTTGTAACACCAGGTGTATTGTTTTATGGGAACAGGCCCTCGTAAGTTAAGGGAGAAATGTTGAATTAGACATTTAAATTTAGTTGTTAACAAAAACAATATAGTGAAGTCCGGAACCGCAGCGCTACTCAGGCCGTCGGGACAATGCTGCTGGTTGCAACAATAGGATACGATACGTAGTAGTTTACAAGATATGATACGTAGTAGTTTACAAGATATGATACGTAGTAGTTTACTGCCTAGCTTTTAACGAGTTATGAAATAGCGTCTAGACATCTGTCTTTTGGGTCTAAAATATTTTCTTCTGTTCCAAAATATTATCATCCATCTCGTGTTTCGGTGGCTCGAAGGGTTCTATTCGGACGTTGAATTTACATTCCCGTCGTTCATACTTGTCCTGTACTGGCCTCTACAGTATAGTACAGTGGACTGATTGACGCGTGACGCTTAGCCATCGTCAAAATGACCATGTTTAGCATTTGACAGATGCTAGACGTGGTCATTTTGACATGGCTAAAGCGGAAATATTCCTTGCTATGTGCGAACTTCGATGTAGTTTTCCTCCTCTTTATTACATGCGCAAGCCCAGTTGGCAAGTTGAACGCAGTTTACCACACTAGACAACACGTCGCCTCAAACGCGGTTGCTGCTTCGAGACGAGGCGTAACGACGACGACGAGGCATAATCATTGGGTCTCTGCACACTGAGCAGCTTAACAACATTAACAAGCTTGACCGAATGGAAAGTGCCCACCATGTAAAATGATAGTCTTTCTCTTGTTTATCGTGCAGTTTATGTTCTCTATCCACTGTGTCCGAATTTATCTCAGTTTTTCAGGAATGAGCGTGCGAGGTATAACGGAAAAACACTGTACGTGCCAAAATTCACCCGACACAATGTTTGTTAGCTAAAATACGAAAAGTTAAGATTGGATACCTCCACCCCAAAATCGTGCAGATACTTTATTCTTATCAAGATTCGAACTTCTGAATAAAAACTTCACAGTGAGAAAAAATTGTTATTACCCAACCAAACTAACACAACCCTGATAAGCTTGTTAACGACAGAGTGTGTAGAGACCACATAGACTCAGCCATGTTCGACGCCGCATGGGGATGGGGCTAGTGCTTGTCGGCTGTAAAGCACCATTTGAGTGACCGGCAAGAGTTAGATTCCAACTGCATAGATTCACCAGGAACCAGTTGCATATGTTTACGAGTAAGGACAGGGCACCGTCTTGTGAAATCTATCGTACAGTCAACTGGTCCAGGAGAGGATAGATATTTTTACCTTTTGACTTCGTCTCCCAAAACTCCGGATCCTGAGAGCCAAATCAGACTTCGTCTGGGTTAAACCTTCCGGATCGACAACACTGTCATCTGAATATCGTCCACAGGGTTGACCTTACCACTGTGTATAAAAGCACTTCGAAACTGAGACATATCAAGTGTCCACAAGCTTCCACAGTTGAGAATCGGAGAGGAGATTTTCATTATCGAGACATGGAAATGTAAGACTGATATTGCCATGCGACGTGTGTGAAATCTCTTTAGAAAGAAATTTCAATCGGTGGACACTGGCTATAGAGGTCCATGCTCCCGATTTTAGAGCATGCGACTCGAGCATATTTCTTCGTCAGAAAGTTAAACTGAAGTCCGTCCATGCACATCCACGAAGCTTCAACGGAGGTGAGGGTGCCAAGCTGAGATCTCGAGCGTGGTCACCACCTCAGAACGCAAAAAGCTTCAATCCATCACTGAAGAACATCGGAAATCATCGTCAACGATTTCGAGACTTCGTACAACGCAAAGTTTCAGCTTCTAATATTACAAGTACAATTCAAGCTACAAGATAGCCATGGCCAGGAAATCTATCGAGGAATGTACTTGGCAGGTTGTTCTGGTGTTCGGATTGTTGCAGTTTCTCTCATTCATTCAGGCTCAGGATGTTCATTCGCAATGCGGAAACCTGACTGCATCACCTCCTCTGGCACCATTTATTCAACCACTGTTTATACCTGAGAGTATCGATGTTTGCAACTCTGTTCCTGTAACTCTGGGCGCATACAAGATCTCGCAGGTACGTAGCTGTCTACTGCTCGTATACCAAGTGTTATTATTTTCTATTTGCACGCATGAGTTTGTAGTTTTCAACTACGATGAGAATTTCCAGACCATTTAGTCTGAGTCCATGTTTGTTGTGCTGAACTAGTACGAGAAACTGTCGAAGTGCTGAGTACGTGAGTAAATATGTAACTACGACCGTGGTGATTGTGAGGCAGCAATTACGCAGTAGTAACTGCAATGCGAGACTTACGACTTACGATCACTTACGACGGTAATCAATTTCCTGATATGAACTGCCTTTTGTACTTTTTTGACGTGCAGAATGTACATCCGGACCTCCCGAACACAACGTTCTACAGCTTCGGCAGGAGTCAAGAGACAGCCACCTTCCCGGGACCGACTCTGGAGGCGAAGGCTCACGTGCCGTCGTTCGTGAACTTCGAAAATCACATCACAGATCCGGAGCACATGTTCACGGTGGACAGGAACATTCACTGGGCTAACCCACCAAACGGAGGAGTTCCAATCTCCGTTCATCTGCACGGTCAAGACACCGAGAGCAAGTATGATGGGCATCCAGAGGCTTGGTTCACAGCTGCTGGTGACAGAGGGCCAACCTTCGTCACGGTGAACAATACATATCCCAACGAGCAGCCGTCAAGTCTTCTGTGGTACCATGATCACACAATCGGAATGACTCGCCTCAACGTGGCAGCAGGCCTAGTAGGGCTGTACGTCTTACGAGATTTACAGAATGAGCCCCCATTTCTGCCACAAGGAAAGTACGAGATCCCTCTGGTGATCCAAGATAAGCAGTTCTTCCCCAACGGTTCCATCAACTTCCCGGACATAGGTTTCTTCCCGATGGCATTGCCGAATTGGTGCAATGATTATCTTGGTGATGTAGTTCTGGTCAATGGCAAAGCATGGCCATACCTCAACGTCCTGCCCAAGGTTTACCGCTTTCGTATCTTGAACGCAGCGAATGCTCGATTTTTCAAGCTTGTCTTCAGCGACAGCAGGGTGAAGTTTGTTCAGATTGGCACGGATGGTGGCTTCCTCTGGCAACCCATCACGCTACAAGATCTTACGATTGGTCCAGGTTACCGAGTGGATGTTATCGTGGATTTCAGATATGTACCAGTCGGGACCAGCCTGTATCTAAACAACGCAGGCATATATCTTGACGTTATGCCTGAGACCGTCAAAAACGTCATGAAGTTCAACATCGTCAGGAGAATCAAAGGAATGCCTCCCCAGAAGAAGGTTGTGGTACCCTCATCATTTTATCCGACTCCGAATGCCAATGAGATGGCAGCCGGTGCTTTGTACCGTAATGTGACTCTGACCTCCAGTTTTAATCCTGAAGCCGCCACTGTGCTTCCGTCCGATGTTTCGCTCTTGCTCAATAACCATCACTGGTCGGAGCCAGCAACTGAAACCCCAAATCTGTACACAACTGAGGTTTGGGACATCACTCACGTCGTCCGCACTGGAGTGCACCCCATCCACATTCATCTCGTGAACTTCCTCATGATCCATAAGCAGCAGTTCGACATTGCTAGATTCAAAGCTGACAACTGTACACTTGAGCTACCCTACCCAGATGCCAGAAGCTGCTTCACTGGCGGCGCACTGCCTCCGTCTCCGGCCGAGATTGGGTGGAAGGACACCATTGTAGTCGAGGCTGGCACCATAGTCAGACTGCTGGTTCCATTCTTCCCCAGAGATGGTGGTCAATATTCTTTCGATCCGACGACGTTCCCTGGTTATGTCTGGCATTGCCACAATCTCGATCACGAGGACAATGACATGATGAGGCCGCTTCTGATTCAGCCACCTCTCAGTGCTTGATGGAAACCAGATCGAGTACTAACTTCGATGGGATCAAGAACCAATCCGCTGCGGGGCATCAAGTTACCGGGGGGCGAGTAGACACGAGGCTCCGCTGAGCTCAAAGAATGAACTTCTGCGGTCAGTATTCTTTCGATACCGACACAATCTTGATAGCAAGCGTCCGACGACAATCGCATGATGAGACCGCTTTGACCCAGCCACCTCCACTGTTTGATGGAAACCCGTCCCGGTCGAGAAGTAACGTCGATGGGGATCAGCTGCAAGAACCAATTCTGTGCGATGCATCGAGTTCCTGGGGAAGAGAAAGACACGGACGGAGCCCACAGGATGAGCCGATTATCTTGATAGGAAAATTCTCATTTGAATGACAGGGAATCTCGCCATTCAAATGCGAATTTTCCGCGGTTTCTGCGCGGCGAGCGGGCAGTGATCGATTAGAGTAGACAGGTTTGAGTCTAGTCAGCGTAACATGTGTAGCTGGCGCGACGACCTTGACGCACCTGATACACGGGAGACCACCTGATGGTCGCTTGTTAACTTCTCCATTCTTCTATTTTAGGTGATATCATTTATGTATGAAAAGATTCTTTCCCGACATCGAGACGTACCCGCGAGACTAAACTGAACATTTTCGTGGATATGATACTCAAGTTGCCGTGTAAACTTCTCGGTCGATTATCGGACTCTAACTACGATGAGATGATTAGTCCGGGGTATTTACTCGGGTCCGAGATATATAATCACTCTGACCCGCCCTTCAGCTATTCGAGACATAGAAATTTTAGCACATATTTTGAAATGATACATGCTAATAAAAGTGTACAGTTAAAATAGATTATTTATTTAAAATATAATAATAATATATAATCAGTTAATTTTGCTTAGAATCACGGGTTGTTGAGAGCCACCTTTATGAGATGATAGTGGTTTTTTCATAAAACTCTTTTACTTTTTTGAAACTTAGAATTCTTAATTTAAATAGTAAATTTCTCTATCGCAAAAAGTCTACAGATACTTGGCTGAAGTCGTAATCTTTTTTTGCAAGTATAACTTTATTGAAAAAATTTATAACTATGACACCCTCTATTATACCTATTGGCTTTGCTGGACACTCCGAAATGAGCACTCGTTCATGTATATTCAAAAAGGAAATATTCACAGAGAGTTTAATTTATTAACTAGTCCTTTCATCCGGAAGAGTTAAGTAATGAATTAATATGTTGATTAATTGATTATTTGAGCTGAACAGGCTGAGGGACTATATTCTCCAATGCGTGTCTGGACCCTCTACATTTATGGCTCTTTTGTAATCGCACTGAGCTTTTTGGTCTAAGTTTTTTTTTCTCAAATGCTCAGAACTTAGGTTCGGTAATAAGATTTTCTTATTTTTTGTTTTAGCTGCTTCAGCTGGTCCTTTTCACGGTTTACAGAATAATCTTGGAGAACCCATCCGTTATGTTTTGCTTAAGAGCTGTTTAGCACTCGCACGCTTAAACTACTCTTGCGAGTCCATTGAAATACGTCAGTTGCCATCTTGCATCCTCCATAGCACTTTATCGCTTTGATTCTGCTTCGGGTACAGTTCTGGAGCCGGATGTACATAGTGCAGTGCTGTGATACTAGTATCTCATCTGAACAAACTCCAAAAAGCGGAACACATGAACCAGCTACGGAGAGGATCATTTTTTTACAAAAAACTTGAAAGAACAAAACAAACTATAAAACTATGTGAGATTATGGTCTAAGTTTGGCTCTTCCACAACTGATACTCCAACTAACATTTAATAATCACATAAATATTTAATTATTTTTCTAAAAATATAATTATTATTTTATACATATATATCTTATATCATTAAGAGAACAAAAATTCTCCAGAAGTTAATCGAGCATGCATATTCGCTTGACACAAAGAACTGGTTGGTAGAAACCACGCACAGTATACCCTAACTTAGTGACGTACTGCAGATCGGCTTACCACGTACAGCTCTGCCATCGATAATGGTCGTGAAACTTGGTTACCGTAGTGAAGAGAACTGAATACAAAACTAATTTGATCTACTTTTGTAGGGAAAATGCTACGAGTGACACCATCTTGCGGTTGGGAATTTAATTCACATCTGGAATATATTCAAAATTCGTTATATAAATAGTCTACCCTAAAGGAACGGGTTTGCGGATATGATGGAATTGGTAGACATGCCAGGTAATCTGTATGGTGATCTGATGATAAACTTTTCTGCATTACTAGATGATCTTTTCTGCATTCAGTTTTTACATTTCTGCATATGGATCACTCGGCATGCATATTCACCTTCACTCATAGCACTTGCTTATTTCACCTCCTCATCTTTCTATGGAGGAGGTAAATATCCAAGGGTTTAAATTTATAGTAAGTTAATGAATAAATAATTTTAAATTGTCGAACTTATATCTTTAGCGTCACGGTAGTCTAGGTATTCTTTATGGTTTATATCTAGGTCTTTTCGCATTTCAAAGTATGGACTAACAGATAATATTATAATATCTTTTGACTATTTTTATCTATTTGGTATATAGATTTTGTTTAACATTTATGTATTTTTTGATATCATTAAAAGAGCAAAAGTTCCTCAGAAGTTCAGTAAGCATGTATATTATTCACTTTCACCATGGAGAAGACAGCATGCTATTAATTTATTACCTAACCCTTACGATGAGAAAGGTTAAATAATAAATTAATATAGACAAAAATTAATGTTTATTCTGCTTTGGACTCTGGTCTTGTAGTCCTGGAAGAGTGTCTTCATGCGCGTGCTTATGTGTTAAGTGAGGATTATGAGTATACAAAATAGACCACATAGCCGAGATATTAGATTCTTTGAGTTGAATTCTGATCTGATAGAAGATGAGAAAGAAGTTGATGATACACTCAGATTTAAGCTACCTACAAGTAAAGACCAGATTGATTCAGAATCTGATAAATCTGGTATTAAAGTGGACTTGGAGCAGTCAACATCTCTCAAGAGCAAGTTGAATTTCAACCAAATTCTGAATCTGAGTTATCAAGTATTCATGAAATTAAAGGAGATGTTACAACATGCAACATATTTTCAAGTAAGGGGATAAAAAGAATTAGAAAATCACTAGCAAGGCTTGATGATTATTGTGGAATTGCTGAAAGAATTCAGAAGGATGATCCACTTATATTTGAAAAAACTAACAAAAACCTTGGTTGGAGATAAGCTATGGAAGAGGAGTACAAAATGCTACTCAAAAATCATTTTTAGGAGTAACTGGAAGAATATGAGAAGAAGCGATAAGGTCCAGCTAACGTCTGAATAGAGAGCGAGTGGAAACGGCAAGGATGGTACATTGTCACGTCGTGAACTCGCTATGACATGAAACAGAATTGTTGAGAAAAATATATCTCCAACTTGCAGTTGACACAGTTTTGACAACAGCATTGGATCGATCTCTTCGAGGAGATGAATATCCATGTGAGGAGAGGAATTCAATTCTCCATCCACGAGAGATTTATTTGGCAGTTAGAAACAGTCGAAGGTCCATTCGAGACTTCAAAACAAATTTGCATACACCCGAAATCTTCCAGAGCGATAGAATGCCGATAGCGTCCGTGAAGTGGGTGGTAACTGGGCAAGGGGTCTGCTCAAGTACTAACATGATCTTTTTTCTCGTTCGTATTCAGAGAACGAGAAGAATAGCTCCTCGCCATTTACGAGAAGTGGAGAGGAGATGTTCACTTCTTCCCTCTCAGAGTCTCCAGATTTCTATCTGCTAACTAAGCATCTTGAAGCATCGATCGACCTACCGCAGGAAGTCGTCAGTCCTGCGAGTTCGAGAAGAAGTTGTACAAAGTGTAGAATGTTCCAGGCGGACCCAAGTCATATTCATAGGTTAAAACTGTGAGAATGCAGTGCACATTCTGATAGAACTAACAAGAGAAGGGAAGACAGAGCATCCCCTCCCCGCTTCCCGTGAATGGCGAAGAGCTCTTCTTCTCTTTCTTTGAGTACGAACAAGCAAAGAGCTCGGACGGTGTAGTGTCAACGAGCCCGCCGCGACTGCGGGAGAGAATTCGAAGCTGACTTTGGTCATGCGTTGACGTATTCGCCGGCCTCGGTTGTTGGATTCTACGTGTTTCTTTTCAACGGTCAGTGAAGTTAGATTATTTGGTTTCTTATCTGATGAACAGTCCAACTGCAAGTGGGTCATGTATACGCGTAATATCACTACTGTTTATTGGCTCACCTTGTGGAGAACGCGGATACTCAGTGTCGACTATGCTGCATGAGATCTAACTTTGTAACTTTAGGCGAAAATGACGTCAAAGCAAAGTCCCTCTTTTACGTTCTGGAGAGAGCCGCAGCTGTTAGTCCGGATCCAAGTATGATTGTTTCCGAAGTTTATGATGCGTTGATTAGCTTTCCGGGACTCTCAGTCTGGATCTGATTGTCACTCTTCATCACCAAGGTCGACTCTGCAACAAGCAAGCTACGAACTACATATCGTATATACTGATGACAGATGAGCAGTAATATACAGTATATCTGGCATGGACCCAAAGGATACATATAGTGGGGGCATATGTGAGTCCTTCTGCAGCGACGGGTCACAGGCGGCCTCTCCGGCCCCTCGCGTTCTTACGAGCACGTTATCCAGCCATACGCCAAGCATCCGTCCATCGGGGCTGTCACCCGCTCGCCTATCGTACGGTGGTTTCACATGTTTCGCCTTACCCTCTACGTGACTTGTCACTTGGGTTCTTTGGCTAACTACTGTCTATCTATCTAGGATCGGATATAGTTACAGGAGCTTGGATGTCCCGGTTGCGGCACTCCCTGTACTTAGTTTGGGGATAGCACGCAGGAGAAGGGGTCAGGATAGAGTCTGGAGCCGTATACAGTAGAACTTGCTTATAGAACGGGCCGGGACCGGTCACTTCTTGTCACCGTAAAAGGTTATCGCTAAAAGAAGGTTTGATGATAAAATCTAGTGTATATATTTTTTATTTAAACACCAAAATAGAAAATAAAATTGAAAATGTACGCAAGTTACATGAGATGAATGTTGGAGGAAATAAAAAGATAGTTCTAATTTATTGTAAATTTGTCGATTTTTTCTCTAGTGCATACCACTCTTTCATCTTGAACAAAGTCTTTCTCCATGGAATATCATTAATGCGTGTCAAAGCTAAGACGTAAGATTCTTTAATTTCTAGAAGGAGAAAGCGCATAACTTTTTTAAGAGAAAATTTTATATAGACTGTGTATAGATGTATTAGTTACGGTTATTTGTGACCATAACCATATAATTATTTTATTTTATAATATTATTATTATTCTAATTTTAAAGTAGAATAAATCGACGCATTTTAAACCTTTTTATATTAGAAACTCATGTCCGAATATCCGAATCGGATAGACGATCAATAAAAGACGTTCTTGATATTTTCTTAAAATCATTTCCGACGCCTTTTCCCAGCCAGACTGAGTGGGATATCTCCCACTCAGTCTGGCTGGGCCAAAGTAGTATCACTCATGAACCAAGAATATTGGTGAAAGATTTTAGCTTTGACACTTTCTACTCTACCATTAGTGATAGAATGAAGAGAAACCAAAATTTTGTATCACTATACACACCAGAGAGGTGACAATACTATATGAGAAGGGCCCAAGTTGGGACCACAATATGTTATCATTATGAACAGGTTATCACTTTACAAATGAAGGTTCTGCTGTACTTGGTTCATACTCTTGTACGTATACCTCTTGTTTTCCGATCAATAAAGCAGGTGGATACAGTCTCCTTTCATAAGTTAAAAGAAAACAAAGAAAAAACCAAACCATACTGCCATTTGTATTCATGTATCACTCAAGTTATTTTAATAATAATAATTAAAATAACTTCAAATTATCTGGAGTTGGTCTTATTACTGCATGTCGTAAGAATAATTTTCCCTGCAATCAGGAATTTTACCGTAGTAGTTCTCTGTTTGTTAAAACTTTGGTTTAACTTAGTTTGATTGTCGACAACATCGTTCATCCAGAACTTAGTCATTATGAGAACATCTCATCATGATACGAACTCATGCATGACTAAGTACTTCAGTCATGCATGAGTATCGGTACTGCAGGATAACATGTAGCAGCACTTACTTACGGTAAGTGTCCATTCGCACCTGCTGAAAACGTTGAAAACTGACAAGCTTAAGAGTTTACGGTAGTTTCCCAGGTGACACGAGGAAAACGAAAGCATATCTGATCATGAGGGCAGGGGAACATGTCATTCAGAAGCCTCCAGTCCTTTGGTTCGGTCGTTCATTACGTACGTGGATCGGACTAAGGAGCTCCATTGTCAGCGGCGATCTATAAATTAAACGGTTAGTCATATGCTGAGCTGAACTAGGAAGCTTAATGCATGCCCAGCTAGCTCTGAACTCATATACATGCTTAATTAAGCATGGTAATTTTGACATGGTTAAGTAGAAGTATTCTTAATTAACATTTCAGCTTGACTCAGTACATGTAACGCACCATTTGATGGAAGCCGAAGACTAGATTCCAAGTGCATAAACATCGCAAGGAATCGAGTTGCATACATGGCCAGTAAGGAAAACCTACCGAAAGGCCAACTGGAGACCACATACATGGCCAGTAAGGAAAAGCTACCGAAAGGCCAACTGGACAGGTCTCCAGTTGGCCTTTGATTGGCGTTTGAAGAGATAGTCTGACGTCATCTCTTCAAACGTCCTCAATGCTCAATCGACAAGACTATGCAAGACTGTCACCTAAATATGTTCCAGATTTCTAGGCACGTGTACATGTAATGCTTTCTGTGTGCTTCTGTAACAAACACTAGTATACACCTAAAACATTAATACTTCTCTGTATTCTAGCCTGGAAACAACAATAGTGGCAGATGATCTATCTATGGCTGTGGAAAGGGATTATTGTAGTTCATTTTCTTCGGAGGCTTGAGCTAGCACGGCACATATAAAAGCACTGCCTACAGCAAGTGACATGGTCAGTGTTCCCAAGTTCTTCATAGGATCGAACAAGAGTTTCGCTTTCGAGGCCTATGATCCAGGCCTCGTTTGAAATCTCTTTATTAGACAGAAACTGCAATCATCAGTGGACACTGGCTGACTGAGGTCCAAGCTCCGGTCTGTGTAGAGATCCAGTCGCTTTCGAGAAAATTAAATAGATCAGTTCCTCGTCGTAAAGGTAAACTGAAGTCCGTCCAGCGCATATAGACGAAACTTCAACGTAGCTGAGGGTGCCGAGTTGAGATCTCGAGCCCGGTCACATCTCAGGACGTAAAGAAAAGAAAATCTTTTCATTTGTGTCATCACTGGAAGAGCATCCGAAATCATCGTCTAGGATTTTCAGACTTTGTACAACGTTCGTAAAATTTCAGCTTTTGATATCATTCTTGTAGCCTTGTAGCAAGTACAAGTAGAATTCAAGCAACAAGATGGCCAGGAAATCTATCGCAGCTTCTACTTGGCCGGTTGTTCTGGTGCTCGGAGTGTTGCAGTTTCTATCATTCATTCAGGCTCAAGATGTTCATTCGCAATGCGGAAACCTAACTGCATCACCACCTCTGGCACCATTTATTCAACCACTTTTTATACCTGAGTGTCTCGTTATTTCCAATCGTGTTCCTTTAACTCTGGGCGCATACAAGATCTCTCAGGTACGTACTTGTCTACTCTACTCTGCTCATTTACCAAGTGTTGTTAGTCTACTCTGCACGCGTGAGCTTCTAGTTCCAAGCACAGTGAGAATTTCAAGACCATTCAGTCTTAAGCTTGAGTCCATGTTTGTTTCGCTGAATTTGTACGACAAAACTGTTACAAGTGCTGAGTGCGTAAGTATATATGTAACTAGGACGGTGATTGTGAGGAAGCTGTCAAAAACGTAATGATGTCCAGTGTCGCATTGCGCCGCGACAAGACCGGTACCGATGCACCGATGTCTTAGACGATCTCGAATTTCTGACACGAGCTGTTTTGGGTACTCCTTTAACTCGCAGAGTGTACATCCAGACCTCCCGAACACAACGTTCTACAGCTTTGGGAGGAGTCAAGAGACAGCGACGTTTCCGGGGCCGACACTCGAGGCGCAGGTTCACGTGCCGTCGTTCGTGAGGTTCGAAAATCACATTACAGATCCGGAGCACATGTTCACGGTGGACAGGAGCATTCACTGGGCTAACCCACCAAACGGAGGAGTTCCAGTCTCCGTTCATCTGCACGGGCAAGACACCGAGGGCAAGTATGATGGGCATCCAGAGGCTTGGTTCACAGCTGCTGGTGACAGGGGCCCAACCTTCGTCACGGCGAACAACATATATCCCAATGAGCAGCCGTCAAGTCTTCTGTGGTACCACGATCACACAATCGGAATTACTCGCCTCAACGTGGCAGCGGGCCTAGTCGGGCTGTACATCGCACGAGATTTTCAGAATGATCCTCCATTTCTGCCACAAGGAAAGTACGAGATCCCTCTGGTGATCCAGGACAAGCAGTTCTTCCCCAACGGTTCCATCAACTTCCCGGACATCGGTTTCTTGCCGGCGGTTCATCCGAATTGGTGCACAGATTATCTTGGTGATGTAGTCCTAGTCAACGGCAAAGCATGGCCATACCTCAACGTCCTGCCCAAGGTGTATCGCTTTCGTATCTTGAACGCAGCGAATGCACGATTCTTCAACCTTTTCTTCAGCGACGACAGGATGAGGTTTGTTCAGATTGGCACGGATGGTGGCTTCCTGTGGCAACCTGTCACGCTACAAAATCTGACCATTGCTCCAGGCTATCGCGTGGATGTTATCGTGGATTTCAGATCAGTGCCAGTCGGGACCAGCTTGTATCTGAACAACTCAGCTTTAGCGTCTGACCTTGCCCCTCTCCCTGAGACCTTAACATACGCCATGAAGTTCAACATCGTGAAGAGAATCAGAGGAATGCCTCCCCAGAGGAGGGTTGTGGTCCCGTCTTCATTTTTCGCGACTCCCAATGTCACCGAGATGGCAGACGGTGCTTTGTACCGTAATGTGACTTTGAACTCCAATATTGTTCCTCCGAACGCTCCTGTCATTCCTCCGAATGCGTCGTTCTTGCTCAATAACCATCACTGGGCGGAGCCAGCCACGGAAACCCCATATCTGTACACAACTGAGGTTTGGGACATCACTCACCTTATCAGCGGTGGAGTGCACCCCATCCACATTCATCTCGTAAACTTCCTCATGATCCATAAACAGCATTTCGACATTGCTAGATTTCAAGCTGGCAACTGCTCACTTCAGCTACCGTACCCAGACACCAGAAGCTGCTTCACTGGCGGCCCACTGCCTCCCTCTCCGACTGAGATTGGGTGGAAGGACACCATCATAATCGAGGCTGGCACCGTGGCCAGACTGGTAGTTCCATTCTTTCCCAGAGGTGGTGGTCTCTACTCTTTCGATCCGACGACGTTCCCTGGTTTTGTGTGGCACTGCCACATTCTTGATCACGAGGACAATGACATGATGAGGCCGCTTCTGATTCAGCCACCTCTTGCTGTTTGATGAGAACCACGTACTGGCATGGAGATCCGTTTAGTTACCACCTTCAGCTCTGCGATCAATAATGCTCTTCAAGGACTGAAAGTCGTTTGGTCGTTGAGCATTGAGTAGCAGCGAAATTAGAGGAGGTTGTGTTCGTAAATAAGTTCTGGAGAACCTTGTGAGTAGGTGCCCTTCTCTGAAATGTTCTAAGGCTTACAGCATTCTTGCGTACATCACTGTCAAGACCACCAAATATAGCCGGTGCAGAAGTGCAAAGATTTATTACTAAATGTAGGCTGTATATATATAACACTCCAATTACAAGAAGGTTGCCCAAAAACGTTCCATCAACTTTTCTCTGTGTCAAATGGATATGCTCATTGGGTCACTCCAGTCTTAGAACTCTTTGCTAAGAGAATACTTGCTTCAAGGCGAAAAAGATAAACAAATGTACAACTAAAGTTTTCGATTACTGGTCATGCATTTTCACTGGCTGCGCTGTTGACAACATGCATTACGTTGTGCATCACTCTCAGGCTGATGACAGAAGCGAAAGTTCTAATGTTTGAGGATATATAGTCTTTGGTCTTAATTATGATCGTATTAATCGTCGTTAGAAGTTCAGGAGGAGCAAGTGCTCGACGTATTAATCGTAAGAAGGGAGGGGGACTCTCGTTCTCTGGATCCTTATTAGGTGAGTAGACATGACACTTCGGAAAGGATTAACGATGAGCAGAATGTATACATTACCTCTGAGGTTTAGTGAATTTTGCCACAAGCAGTATTTTGTTGGCAGACCCATAAACCTGTAGCCCGGGCAGCAGGGGGCGACCGGATTTGAGTAAGTGAAATGGCAGTGATTTCCGGCTTCGTAAAGCCGTTACGTCCAAACATTTATCTAGGCTTTGTACTTAGACGGGATCTCTTCAGCTGCAGCAATCCACTATCTATAAGGGGTGTTGTAACCTTGCTCGAAGAGTTTTCACCTGACGGAGTGAGTTACGACTTCGGGCAGGACTTTGTGGATGTTTCTCGTGACGTTTTCTCATTCTGCTCTCACTGGTTTTCGTTTGTCTTTGCAATAAACAAATAAAATACTCAATGTCTACTCTTATCGCACTATTATCCGTTTAACGTCTCTGGGTTCTGTATACTTTGGTATTCGTTTCTGAACAGTTTTCGTTTCTCGGCAACCACAACTACCGGTGATTGTCCGTACCGAGCGGACATTAGGGACACCTCAAACCTGGCTTTTATGGAACTGACGTAACTCCTGTAAATATTTTTATAGGTTTCGGCTATAAATTATACCACTTCTGGAGATGGTGCGTAAATTTTACAGTCACTTGACGGAAATAGTGTATCCCTGTAAACTGCATCTTCTGAATATCGTTGAAAAATTCTGATTTCAATTTATATATTCATTCTGAAATCCCTGACTGTGTCTGCTTCTCATCTGAACCTTGTAAATGTCACTATGGAAAAAGGTTTGAGTGGCCCTATTAGCAAGTAATCATCAATAACGCAAAATCACAGAGTTTAAGAACACTTGGTTATCACCTTCAAACAAGGGTAGAACCATGTGTTGTATTGCTAAATTTGTAAAAGTGATTTCTTTTCCATATGGACATCCGGTTAATTTAGGTTGAATGTACGTTTTAACGTGGAAAGTGTTAGCTACATTTTTGTCACTTCGGCTACCGAAAAATGTTTCTCGGTTACAGAAGGGTACAGAGATTGCCGTGATCATCTACGTAACTGGCCGAAAAGCGAGAAACGATGCCCATGGGAGTAGCCCTTCAGTGTGCTTTGCTATTGGTTTCTTCACTGCTAAATTATTCTTAGATGCCATGTCTTGGACACCAATAAGTTTGACTTCAAAATCTAAAATCTTTCAATCTGAACAGAATCAGTGAATACTCAAATTAGAAGGTCGTTGAAAAGATTTTGAGTCTGCCAACAAAATACTGCTTGTGGCAAAATTCACTAAACCTCAGAGGTAATATATGTATTCAGGTCGATGCCGGATATACAATCTACCTGGTGTAAAAGTGACCTCCATAATTGTTTAAAACACAATAAATGTTCAGAGGGTCTCTAAGTTACTCCTCATGTCGGCACACATGTTAGAGTCGTCTACATGTTTTGGTTCAAAATCGTACGTGTCACACAATCTTGGGAAGTTTTATTGTAAATCTCAAACACAAATTGTATATAATATATTCTTGTAAATGGAACTATGCTGACGTAACAGTGATGAGTGTTGACTTTTCATTTATATACGTAAGATCATCTTCAATCATGTGAATAACCTAATATAGCACATAATAACGTTATAGTTCTATAACCTTTCGAACAGAAAGTTTATCTTCTTGAAAGTCTCCGAGTCGATTGTTTTCTGTTTCCTTTCGAACGTCCTGCTCATCATAAGACTTAAATTAAATTCCGGAGAGTCATGTCTACTCACCTCATAACTTAAGGGATCCGAAGAACGAGAGTCCCCCTTCCTTCTTACGACTAAGAGACCTCTTTCTCCTCCTGAACTTCCAACGACAATTAATATGAATCAGATCATAATTAGGACCCAAAGACTATATATCCTCAAACATTAGAACTTCCACTTCTGTCATCAGTCTGACGGTGATGCACAATTAGTGCCTGTAGTCAACAGTGCCAGTGAGAATACATGACCAGGACTAGAAAAGTTTAGTTAGTTCGTTTAATTTTCTTTTTCTTCTCGAAGAAAGAATTCTGTGTTGGATTTCTAGCACGATGCACAGAAGAGGAAGCCAAATCTGGTCGAGTACCTGTCATTCCTCACATAATACTTTCAACTATGCTGCGATAAGGGATACTATTCATCTCTTCTCTCTCAGCTTCCGTCTTCAGAAACTGAGAGAGAAACTCAAAAGTGAAGATACAAGCTTCATCTGGGAAGCGGACTGATATACAAATCAGGAACCATTGTTCTTACTGCTAAACTTATCTGATCTTATCTACACGATCAGTCGAAATAGATCTCCTGCCTGACCATGTGCGTCTGATCTGCCTCGCAGTCTGCCAGCTAGTACTTCCTCCGATCCAGACAATATAACATGTGATACTGAAGCTTGTTGCTTTTAATACAAAGTCAACTCAACACTCCCACTCAAAGACAAGCATCGGTTATACCCATCAGACTACAAAATCATTTGTGTTTCTCAAAGATAAGACCTTTGGTTAGCACGTCAGCCATCATATCTCCAGTCGGATAGTAAATGATTTCTACCGTTCCTTTCTTGACTTCATCCCGAATGAAATGGTGCTGTACTTCTACATGCTTCGTTCGAGCATGAAAGACTGGATTTTTAACGAGTGACAGACAACCTGTGTTGTCACTGTAAATCACAGTTGGTTCTGGTTGAGGACATCCGATCTCTATCAGCAGTCTCCGTAGCCAGATTCCTTCTTTAGTAGCCTGCGTGCAAGCTACATATTCAGCTTCCGTGGTAGATAGCGCCACAGTAGGCTATCGTTTACTGTTCCAAGTTATGACAGCATTTGTCAATTTGAAAACGTAGTCAGTGATGGATCGTCTGGTATCTGGATCTCCAGCATAATCTGCGTCACCGTATCCATGAACTTGCACTTCCTCAATACCTGCAATAGTTCCTTGGTAGTGGTTATTGTGATTCGCCGTTCTCTTGATATATCCGTAACAGTCTCTTTGCAGCAATGAAATGTTGTGGCCCCGGATCCTCCATGAACTTACCGATTTCTCCAACCCGTAAGCCAAATCTGGTCGAGTACCTGTCATTCCTCACATAATACTTCCAACTATGCTGCGATAAGGGATACTACTCATCTCTTCTCTCTCAGCTTCCGTCTTCGGACTCATGTCCTTTCAAAGTTTCACGCTAGGATCTACCGGTGTTTGGACAGGCTTGCAGTCCTCCATTCTAAAACGTTTGAGCACGTTGAGGAAATATTGCAGCTGAAATGATCAGTTGTTTTCTCCTTGTCTCGGTAAATCTATAGTAGATGATGAACTTCATCGACCAAGGTCAGTCATTGCGAAACAACCTGCTAGGTATAATTTGACCTGTAACATTAAATCTTTACTGTTGGACAGCAATAACAGATCATCAACATAGAGCGCAACAACTATCATTTTCTTCCCTCTAGACATCGTGTAGACGCTAGAATCAACTTTACTACGTATGAAGTCTTTTTCATGAAATGACTTGTCGATGGTGTCATTCCACTCGTAGGCGGATTGTCTAAACCCGTAAATGATCTTAAGGCACCGGAGTACCAAATGCTCCTTCCCCTTGATGACGAAACCTTCAGGTTGCTCAAGGTAAATCTCCTCGGTCACTTCGCATTCAGGTAGGCTGTCATAACGTCCATCTGGTCTGCTTCATAATCCTTCTCAGCTACTACAGCTAGCAAAGTACGGATTGAAATCAGCTTTATCACCGGACTGTAAGTATCAGTAAAATCTATACCTTCGATTTGAGTATAATTTTTTGCAACTAAACGTTCTTTGTATCTAACGACTGAACCATCTGCCGCATGCTTCACCTTGAAAACCCATCGGACACCAATCCTTTTTCTCCCTGGTGGTAGGTTGGTCACACGTCACGTTTTATTATCAATCAGAGATTGATACTCTTCATTCATCACCTCTATCCACTCTACAGATCTATCACTGTTAATGGCCTCTTCTAAACTCTGTGGCTCCTCCACTGTGGTGTGAAAAGCATGAAGGAAAGGCTTGATTATCCTCTCACTTCTCCTTGTAGCCTCGGGTGCCGGACGTACTTCAAGACTACGTGAAGGGGAAACTCCCACTATCTCTCCATCTCGAATTTCAGTTACTGGTGACTTAGCAAGCTCCACTGACTCTATCGCAACCTGATCTTCTTCTCCTCCAACAGCTTCTTCTGGTCTGGGACCGCTGCCGTGATGAGAATTCACTGGATCAGTTGCTCTCACGGGAGGTTTCACTACTTCACTAATTCTGAAGATTCCTCTCATACATCTGGAATTAGATCCATAGTTCTTGCATCAAACGACTCATTTTCCAAGTTAAAAATGAGATTCGGCGCATTGCCTGTCATCAGCGTATCGTTCTCCATCTCGACAAAATAGACATCCTTGCTTTTCACTACTTTCTTGGTTTTGGATTGTACAGTCGATAGCACTTATTCCCTTCAACGTAACCTAAGAAAATGCATTTACACTCTTCGCATCAAGTTTCTTTCTCCTTTCAGATGGAACCCACGCATACGCTTCGCTGTCAAACACCCCCAAGTGTTTTATCGATGGCTTCTTCTCGTTCCACATTTCTTCTGACGTTCGTCCTCTCACACTACTATTTGGAGCCCGATTCATCATATTGTTAGCGGTGGAGATCGCTTCTGCACAGAAGACCTTCGATAAACCTCTTTGGTGTAGCATGCACCTCGCGCTTTTGCAGAGACTCCAGAGAGTCCGATTCTTCCTCTCGGTGACTCCATTCTGATGTGGCGTATACGGTGTAGATGTCTATCTTGCAATCCCGTGTCGTTCACAGAACTGTTGGAAGATGTTGGACGTGTACTCTCCATCAAAGTCTTGATGCCCAAATGTGCTTGACCTTGACCTCGAGACTTTCCAGGTACATCGATCTGCTTGATCTTGCCGTCTGTCTGATTCTCAACCATCGCCTTGAAAATCTTGAACTTATCAAGTGCTTGATCCTTAGTTGATATGAAATAGACCCAAGTCTTGCGTGAGAAATCATCAACGAAGGTAATGAAATACTTTGAACCGCTATGTGAGAGGTTCTCAACTGGCCCACAGATATCACTGTGAATTAATTCCAACCTTCTCGTTGCACGAGTTCCGGTTGTGGAAGTGGGTTCTCTGTGATGTTTAGGATACACGCATCCTTTGCAGAATTTAAGATAAGGATACACGCATCCTTTGCAGAATTTAAGAACAGATTCTATAATTCCTTCCGCAAGTTTGAAGTCTTCGGTGATCCCACTCCTCAATTTCTTCAAGCTTTTCACTCCTAGAAGCCCCATCCGCTGATGCCATAGATCTATGGTACTTGATGTCACTACTGCTAGTGCTGAATCTGTATCAGTGTTCACAGATCCTAGTAGTTTGAACAGAGATCCTGCTCTAACTCCTCTAACTAGCACTTTCTCCTATTTCATTAAACATCCATCAGAGGTAAAGCTTACAACAAATCCTTGATCGATCATCTTAATTACAGACAACAGATTTTTCATAAGACCTTCTATATGCAAAACTTCTGCTATACTCTTAGACTTCCCGTCTATCAGTCTAAAAGTTATGACTCCTTTCCCCAGGATTCTCAACCCAGTATCATTTCCTAGATAAATCTTCTACTGAGTTTTTAGTTCAGTATAAGATGAGAACAACCTCTGTTATCAGTCATATGTTGTGAAGCTCCCGAATCTATGAACCAGAAGTCATGACGGACAGAGTTACTTACAGAGAATGCTACAACGAAGAGGTCTTCATCCTCGTCTTTTCTCTTGTCTTTGCTGGTAGACGTGTGATGTACCTCCTTCTTGTCTTTGGAGTCTGCGTCTTCTCTATTTCTGCATTCAGTTGAAATATGTCTCTTCTTGTTACAAATGTGACATCTAGCCTTCTTCTTCCACGCAGTTTGGAATTCCCGCTTTTGAAAATTCTTTTCTTCTGGTCTTTGCCAGAATACAGTGCTGCTTCATTCTCTTCGGAATTCAGTAGTGAACGCATTTGTCTGCATTCTTCTTGCAGTAAGTTTGCTGTCATCATCTCCACCGTAAGGTCCTCAGGTGATATTAACCCCAAGGATACAACTAATGAGTTGTAACTCTCTGGAAGACTCGATATTAAGATCATAAAAAAATCAAGATCTGTCACAGCAGATCTTATCGAGGTAAGCTGATCCACCAGCTCTCAATTTTGTGGATATGCGTAGCCATGGTGCTTCCAACGCTCATCTGCATTGTAAAGAACCTCCTCCATAGGTACATGAAGTTGATCGCATTTCTCTTCTCATACAGTCTCTCTAGAGTCGGTCAGATGTCAGATGCAGTAATAGCATTGCTAACGTGCAAGAGTTGAGAATCCTTGAGGTTGAGACAGATAACTGCCATAGCTTTCTCATCTAACCCCTCCCATTTCTCTAACTCTTTTGGCCCTTCACCATCAGGCTTCTGAAGCTTACCTGAAGTGACTTTCCAGAGCACTCTATCAGTCAAAAGAAATTTGATTTTAAGTTTTTTCTACACATGGAAATTCTCGTCATCAAATTTCTCTATCTGTCTGTATTCTGTTCCCATATTGTGAACAGAAATCCACTGAATCTCACGCTAGTTGGCTATTGATCTACTTTGCTTATTTCTTTTTGATGCATCTCTCTATGCTAGGTCCTCCTGTTCACCCTCAATCTACTAAGATGATTTAAAGAGCACATGCTCTGATACCATGTTGGATTTGTAGCAAGATGCACAGAAGAGGAAAGCTCTCCTGTATTCACAGAAACGCAAAGCGAAGATACAAGCTTCATCTGTGAAGCGGACTGATATATAAATCAAGAACCATTGTTCTTACTGCTAAACTTATCTGATCCTATCTACACGATCAGTCGAAATAGATCTCTCCTGCCTGATCATGTGCGTCTTATCTGCCTCGCAGTCTGCAAGCTAGTACTTCCTCCGATCCATGCAATATAACATGTGATACTGAAGCTTGTTGCTTTTAATACAAAGTCAACTCAACATTCTGTTGCAAAAGAGTTCTCAGACTGGACTGACACAATGAGAATCTCCATTTGACACAGAGCAAAGTTGATGGGACGTTTTAGGCAACCTTCTTGTTACTGGAGTGTTATATGTATACAGCGTACATCGATCTAGTAATCTTTGCGCTTCTGCACCGGCTATATATGGTGGTCTTGAAAGTGATGTACGCAAGAATGCTAAAAAGACATTTGAGAGAACGGCACCTATTCTCAAGGTTCTCCAGAACTTATTTACGAACACAATCTCCTCTACTTTCGCTGCTACTCGCTGCTAGTAAGGGTTCAACGACTAAACGACTATCAGTCCTTTCAGTTCAGCATTATTGATGGCAGAGCTGAACGTGCGAAGCGGATCTCCAGTACCTGGTTTTCATCAAACAGCGAGAGGTGGCTGAATCAAAAGCGGCCTCATCATGTCATTGTCCTCGTGATCAAGAATGTGGCAGTGCCACACAAAACCAGGGAACGTCGTCGGATCGAAAGAGTAGACACCACCATCTCGAGGAAAGAATGGAACTAGCAGTCTGGCCACGGTGCCAGCCTCGATTATGATGGTGTCCTTCCACCCAATCTCAGTCGGAGAGGGAGGCAGTGGGCCGCCAGTGAAGCAGCTTCTGGTGTTTGGGTACGCTAGCTGAAGTGAGCAGTTGCCAGCTTCGAATCTAGCAATATCGAAATGCTGCTTATGGATCATGAGGAAGTTGACGAGATGAATGTGGATGGGGTGCACTCCACCCCTGATGAGGTGAGTGATGTCCCAAACCTCAGTTGTGTACAGATTCGGGGTTTCCGTGGCTGGCTCGGCCCAGTGATGGTTATTGAGCAAGAACGACACATTCGGAGGAATGACAGGAGCGTTCGGAGGAACAATATTGGAGTTCAAGGTCACATTACGGTACAAAGCACCGTCTGCCATCTCGGTGACATTGGGAGTCGCGAAAAATGAAGACGGGACCACAACCCTCCTCTGGGGAGGCATTCCTCTGATTCTCTTCACGATGTTGAACTTCATGGCGTATGTTAAGGTCTCAGGGAGAGGGGCAAGGTCAGACGCTAAAGCTGAGTTGTTCAGATACAAGCTGGTCCCGACTGGCACTGATCTGAAATCCACGATAACATCCACGCGATAGCCTGGAGCAATGGTCAGATTTTGTAGCGTGACGGGTTGCCACAGGAAGCCACCATCCGTGCCAATCTGAACAAACCTCATCCTGTCGTCGCTGAGGAAAAGGTTGAAGAATCGTGCATTCGCTGCGTTCAAGATACGAAAGCGATACACCTTGGGCAGGACGTTGAGGTATGGCCATGCTTTGCCGTTGACCAGGACTACATCACCAAGATAATCTGTGCACCAATTCGGATGAACTGTCGGCAAAAAGCCGATGTCCGGGAAGTTGATGGAACCGTTGGGGAAGAACTGCTTGTCTTGGATCACCAGAGGGATCTCGTACTTTCCTTGGGGCAGAAATGGAGGATCTTTCTGAACATCTCGTGCGACGTACAGCCCGACTAGGCCTGCTGCCACATTGAGGCGAGTCATTCCGATTGTGTGATCATGGTACCACAGAAGACTTGACGGCTGCTCATTGGGATATATGTTGTTCGTTGTGACGAAGGTTGGGCCCCTGTCACCAGCAGCTGTGAACCAAGCCTCTGGATGGCCATCATACTTGCCCTCGGTATCTTGCCCGTGCAGATGAACGGAGACTGGAACTCCTCCGTTTGGTGGGTTAGCCCAGTGAATGCTCCTGTCCACCGTGAACATGTGCTCCGGATCTGTAATGTGATTTTCGAACCTCACGAACGACGGCACGTGAACCTTCGCCTCGAGTGTCGGGCCAGGAGACGTGGCTGTCTCTTGACTCCTGCCGAAGCTGTAGAACGTTGTGTTCGGGAGGTCTGGATGTACACTCTGCGAGTTAAAGAGGACCAAAAACAGCTCGTGTCAGAAATTCGAGATAGTATATAATACATCGGTGCACCGGTACCGGTCTTGACGACACAAGACCTCATTACTTATTTGACATCTTCCTCACAATTACCGTCCTAGTTACATATATATACTCACGTACTCAGTACTTCTGACAGTCTCGTCGTACAAGTTCAGCGAAACAAACATGGACTCAAGCTTAAGACCGAATGGTCTTGAAATTCTTACTATAATTGAAACTAGAAGCTCAGGCGTGCAAAGTAGACTAACAACAACACTTGGTAAATGACCAGTAGACAAGTACGTACCTGAGAGATCTTGTATGCGCCCAGAGTTAAAGGAACACGGTTGGAAACATCGAGACTCTCAGGTATAAACAGTGGTTGAATAAATGGTGCCAGAGGTGGTGATGCAGTTAGGTTTCCGCACTGCGAATGAACATCTTGAGCCTCAATGAATGATAGAAACTGCAACACTCCGAGCACCAGAACAACTGGCCAAGTAGAAGCTGCAAGAGATTTCCTGGCCATCTTGTTGCTTGAATTCTACTTGTACTTGCTACAAGTATGATATCAAAAGCGCGTTGCGTTGTATAAAGTCTGAATATACTTGACGATGATTCGGATGCTCTTCCAGTGATGACACAACTGGAGCGATTTCTTTATTTTACTTCCTGAGCTGTGACCACGCTCGAGATCTCAACTACGTTGAAGCTTCGTCGATATGCGTTGGACGGACTTCAGTTCACCGTTTCGACGAGAAAAAGATCTGTTTTTTCGAAAGCGACTGGATCTCTACACAGACCGGAGCATTGACCTCGGTCAGCCAGTGTCTGCAAACAAAGACTGCAATCACCAGTTCCAGTTTCTGTCTAAAGAGATTTCAAACGAGGCCTGGATCACAGGAATGCCACTCCTACTTCTCCATGCCTCGAAAGTGATAATCTCTTGTTCGATCCTATCGCTATGAAGAACTTGGGAACACTGACTGCACTTGCTGTAAGCAGTGCTTTTATATGACTAGAAATAATCCCTTTCCACAGCCATCGATAGATTCGACTGCGATTATTGTTCTTTCCAGGTTAGAAGTGTATAGTGAAGTATTAATTAATGTTTCAGATGTGCGATAATGTTTGCTATAGAAGCACACAGCAAGCATTACACGTACACGTAACTCGGAATCTGGACCATATGAGGTGACAGTCTTGCACCCTTGAGCGTCAAACCTCCTATGAGCACTGAGGAGGTTTGACGCTGGTGAAAGGGTGAAAGTCAGACTATCCTCTCAGTTGGCCTTCCGTTAGGTTCTCCTTACTGGCCATTATTCAACTCGATTCCTGGCGATGATTATGCAACTGGAATCTAGTCTTCTGGTTCCATCAAATGGTGCGTTACATGTAGCTGAAATGTTAATTAAGAATACTTCTACTTGACCATGTCAAGCTTATTATGCTTAATTAAGCATAATATGAGTCCAGCGCTAGCTGTCTAGGGCATGCATTAAGCTTTGTAGTTCAGCTCAGCATATGACTACTAGTAATAATTTTATAGTTCGCCGCTGACAAAGGAGCTCGTTACTCCACGTACGTAGTTAAGAACTGTACCATAGGACTGGGTCAATGACAGGTTCCCCGGCCCTCATGATCAGATATGTTTCTTTTTCCGCATGTCATTTGGGAATGCACGTTCAGCGGAGCTAGCGACACTGTGTTACATTACATTACATTGTGCTACATTGTGACATTCATTTACACCGTGTTAGCATAAGCAGGATGGTTCACTCGGAAGATTAGTTAACATTCTTGGATCTACGTATTAACTTGAAAATATCCTGGATGAATAATCAATTCATTATTGACTGACCAATTTTTCTACACATATGCCATTCGTCTCGGATCTATGATCGACCTTATAATGTCACTTCATTATTTACAGCTCCTGGTAGAGTGGAAAATCTACTTCGATATTTTAACCTGTCACTACCTCTAATAGAGATGTTATATATAACTCCCAGAGTCAATGTCACAAGACTAACACGACAAATACTGTACTCACTTATGGAAGTATTCATCAAAACAACACAATAAACAGCGCATGGTACCCAGCGCGACAAAAGCTGCGACGAGCACAAATATTTCGAATAAGAATATTATCATTAAGAATATTCACTACTAATGAATTAATATTATAAATGTGTAGATGTTTATCCCAAACCCATATTGAGGTGATGCAGACCATGTATGATTATAGCATCTACGTGCGATATTGTAATGTATATATGACCGGCATGACGGACACGTGGCTTAAATTGCCGGGATTATATCTATGAATTGCAGGTTTAATGATCCATTTACATGTTCCATTTCCGTATTACCAATATTGTGTCTCGGAGTTCCATACCAAAAAACCATATTTCATATATATATAAGGTAGAGAAACTTACAGGTTCAATCTTAAAAATTCATATAAACTGATGATTTACGAGTATTATGTCTTGGAGTTCTATACTAAAAGTCCAGATTTCTTACATGGAATATGGTCATTGTAATGCATATGTACTATGCAGTATCTAGGTATACAAGTATATTCCCCGTACTATATCTTCTCATTGCATACTAAAAACCACATTTCTTATATGCGAATAAGTAATATAATCACTATATTAACTAAAATTAGACCATTTTCACCATATTGGATACTTAAATATGTAAATTTGAACTATTTATCATCATAATGTAGATATTTGGTTATTCTGTTCTGTATAATTGGTAATTCAGTTTTAGACTATACAACAAGTTGTCGTTCCATAAGAAAATATTAATAGATGTTTAATAAATAAAAAGTCTTAGATACAACTCAAAGTCAACTGATTCAAAACTTTATTTACTAACTTTGAGCCTAAGTTACTAGACTAGAACTAGTAGTTGAACTAAAAGTTTGAGTCTAAGTTGCTCTTAGAGCAACTTAGTACTTTAACATGATTAACAAAATTAATTAATAATCTCATGTCAACTGAAGTGAAAGATTGAACCAAACGCATTAACAATACTAAAATTGTATTAAGTGAATTTCATAATACATATTAGTTGTGTTATAAGCGAGCAGAAGTATGATGTGCACCCCATCATACTTCTTCTCGCTTATAATTTTATTAGTTTAGTACTAGAGTAGTGTTACTAAACACTTAATTTAATAGAGAAGAGACTTAAGGTTTCAGACTTACACGGGTTTAGGGTTATTAGTGAGGAGAATGTAATTTAGTATATATATAATCTAAGAGGTGACCTTTGCATATAAAAATTTATTAGTAGAGTAAGTAATGTTAGTCATAAAACGCCAACATTTAATTTAATAGAGAAAAGACTTAAGGTTTAGGGCTTACTGGAGTTTATGATTATTAGGACGAGATCTCGGGGACTCTAGGAATACAGACTTACAAAGAGGAAGCCATAATTGTCGAGCTATCGGCTGTGGGCTTGTCATTGTGTCACATTAGTGATTGTGTCAAAGCAGCTCTAATCATATATCAACAATAGTTAGCTCTTCTATTCCAAACGATAAACAACTTGGTTCTGTTGAAAATGATTGAGTGACTGCATACATATCATCGTCAATACCTGTTGCACTACTATAAAAGTTGTCTGCTCTAGGTTTTGCTCGAGAGACTCAACGAACAAGGAAATGTCAAGAACAAGACCAGATGCTTTGACACAGTGTAGCTTGTGACAAAACCTACCCAGTTGAAGGACCACAGATGGCAGACAACAACAAGACAACATCCGGGACAACCAAGACAGCAGACGCAACACTCAAGACAAGATAAGGGACCGTCAGAAGGACAGCCGACGCAACACAAAGGAATATAGAAAATAGCTAGAACATGCATGAACAATGCAAGAATTGCCACGTGGATACGAATAAGGAATGTTAATGTGGTCATGCATTCTTGTATTCTCATCATTAGTACTCCTCGTGACCGTTTGGACGAGATTAGTTGGTGGACCTCTACTTTATAGACTAGACGACTGACCTCTCAAGCCGACTGGTCGAAATGCCAAGACAACAGGAGCCGTCTGTTGCATAGAAAGATGACGATAACAATAAATGTGATCGTTGATTGTCCTCATTGACGGTGAGTAGGTCCCAAAGTCATACGCAGCGGATCCTACGGGTCTGTCCAAGAAGGTATGGTCACCTTGATGCGGCAGTAACTGCTTAAGACTTAGGCCCTTTCAAAGAGGACCACCAGATTGTGAGGATCAGTGGTCACAAATTGTCGTTCTTAACAGCTACCAGTTGGCCTCAAGGACCTGACATCTGTAGGTCTGACAGATTGAACAAAAGACATTCATCTCTCGTGTGAGACTTTTGAACCAGACCGTAGGATCATCCCATCCAACCATCATGGAGAGAGAAAGCAATAAGCAGCAGATATTCTGGACCGATACATGCGAGCAGACGCTTGATGAAATGACTTGAACACGAAGAACCAACCATGTCACCATGATAGTCGTACTCATTCTCTGTTCACATGCTTCTGTCTAATTCTGGAGAATTAGGGACAAGACATTCATTTTCCATTGTCAAAGAAAGTAACACATCATAAGTGTATGACCTTCAATTGTTTGACCCTTGATTAGATTTACATTTGGTCCTAGCACTAATATATGGTTTAGCATATTTATGAAAGATTGACAGCTCAACATAGCACATGTAAGGCGAATACGTCTGAAGCTGCAAAAAATTAAGACAAGAGCTTGGACGATCGACCTCTTCGAAATGAGATATGATGACCAATTTTGCCTAGTGATGATGAAGATTGTGCCTCTAGATCTATTTGGCAACAGACGGACATAGTTACAATGTAGGTGTTGAACACAGAAAATGTCAAGCATAGTACGTAAATCAAGGATGAGCCGAAGTTGCTTGGGAGCAGAGAAGTGTGTGAGGCCTCGTGTTTCCTATCTTAAACTGGAAACTGATATATTAGGAACATATGATCCATAAGTTTGAACGCGATATAGTATCAGGTTGTCCATGAAAATACGAGGTTCTTGGCTATGGAGATATCGTGTGCTGAACAAAGACAAGAAAAGGATAAACAACCATGAGAACAAGCTCCGCAGAATATATCAGCTTCCACTTTATATACTCTTCCGTTTCTTTTTCTCTAAGAACACAAAACTGAGAAACAAAGCTGAGTGGTCTGTAATATGCACTCAACCTCCTAAAACAAATCTTTGGATCTCAACGTAGACCCAAAACTACTGAAGCGTAGCTCAAAGTAGTAAGGAAACATCTCTTTGCTAACAAAAAGCTTTGCATCATTATCGCACGATTCAAACCCAAGTCCAAACAACATCCATGTACAAAGCCTTAGCTAAAACTAACTACAACAAGCCATACATAACCAACTGGAACTCTAATGAATCCAAAAAGATGAAAATCATAGCAAAGAAATCAAAGAAAGTCTACCGAAAAACTTTCTCTTTTCGCCAAATGGTCTCTTTATATCGATAGAGCCTTCCTCCTCTGGCTCTAAGAACTCTGAGATCCGACTTCCCACAGCCAAGATATCTCTTTTTTTTGTCGTAGGTGATCAAACTCCAAAAACTTCTCCTTGCGGCATAAAACCACGTACACCCACAAACAGCTCAACCTAAACTTTACTCTCAATGATCGAGAGCAAGAGAGATGATGAAATTTGAAGGAAAATTGAACTTAATTTATCCACTCTCTTTCTTGAACTCTACTCTCGATGATCCACTCCTCTTCTTGAACTCTACTCTCGATGATCGAGAGTAGAGGTGATTAAGAAATTTACTTCAAAACTTTAATTTACTTTTCTCTATCTTCTTCATGAACTATACTCTTGATGATCGAGAGTTGGGATGATTAGTAAAGTTCAACATAAACTTTAACTTACTTTCTCCAATCAAAGAAAAATTTAAAATAAAATTAGCTGTTATTGCATTTAGAGTAAAGAGTGTGCTCTTCTACTTTTATTTTTGAACACCTTTAAGAAATTAGCTCTTTTTCTTCTTCTTCCTAGCTTTTTTTATCATTCATTCTTCTCTAGCAAAAGTTTTGATGATCGATAATTTAGTTTTAAATTAAATTTTATTATAATTAACTTTTCTATTGCAGAACTCTCGATGATCAGAGACTTTAGTTCTTGTTTATTGTTTTAACAAGATTTTCTCTTCTATGATAAACTCTCGATGATCGAGAGTTTGTTTTTCTGTTCTCTTGGGACATAACTCTCAATGATCAAGAGTTCTAGTCTCTTACAATAATTCACCTCTTTACAGCATAAGTCTCTATGATCGAGAGTTCTAGTCTCTTACAATAATTCACCCCTTTACAGCATAAGTCTCTATGATCGAGAGTTCTAGTCTCTTACAATAATTCACCCTTTTACAGCATATGTCTCGATGATCGAGAGTTCTAAGTTTTTTCTCTTTTTTTCTCTTTCATCTTTTATTTTCTTACTATTTTTCACTCTTCTATAACATAACTCTCGATGATCGAGAGTGCAGTGCATGACAAGTCTAAAATTTCAAATTTAAGTCAAAATATTACATTCCTCCTTTTATTGCTTCTAAGGATTGTGACGTCTTCTTGTCTTATCCAATGCAACCACATAAAGAAATAATACCTTGTACAACTTGACACTAGTAAGGTTTACGATTTCTTGTCAAACAAAATTCTCTATATGGGAGGTTCGAGACGTGGAAGACCGAAAGTGAAATACAAGGACTTTCAATGAATTTTAGTTTTTCCTTGAAGGATTTTATCTTATGTTTCCGTCCTTTCCATAAGAAAGTGCATGACCAAAGTAGAAGATATTGTCGAATAAAATTAGGAGTTGAACTGTTCTTAGATGAAATCAAGAAAAATAGAAAAATATATTCAGTAATACGAGTAATAATTATGAAAGTATGATATGAAATATCTGTTTGATTTCATCCAAATGAGGAACAAATACAAATTACTGTCAGTATAATCTATCATGATCTCTTACGCTAAATATTGGCGATGATCGAGACTACCATAAGAGGCCCCACCATCAACAATACACTTCGAATCATTGGATAAAAGCAAATTGTCAATCATATCTCTCATTAACATAATTGTACCACTATTGACTCTCAATTTTAGAGAGTCTAGAACAAAATATATTTTCTCACATTACAACAAAGCGTCAGACTCTCAATCTTGAAGTCTATTATCCATTTGCATATTGATTAATTATTCATATTCTTTATCCATCTACTTTATAGACCAATTTTATTTTCTATTTGTGCTAACTCTCGATAAACTCTCGATATCGAGTGTCTGTCAAGAGCTATCAAGACTGTCAATTTTACATATGTTTTCCTTCAATAATTCTACATGTTACATATTATATGCCTCATTTTCCATGCCGAGTTCCATCCCCCTTCAAATAATGGATGGTATAAAAGAGCCATGATGTTGAGGAGAAGACAATGTCTAGTTATCCTCGGAACCACACCCAAAGAAGTGTTGGCAAAAATTTCATATCTAGCTAATCTGCAGAACAAGATCGATATGTATGAGTCCTCATACATCAAAGTTGTCATCCACGACAAAAATCAGTAAAAAATGGTAGGATGTCCAAGCAAGTCGAGGTTAGGGATGGCAATGTCAGATGCATGAAAGATATGCATTTTAAACAACTTGTGGATTTTGATGTTTATTTCTTGAGTTCTTCATTTTCAAGGTTCTATACATGTTTTAACCATTTTAACTATTTTATGTCTATGTCTTTTTCCCAGCATTCCACTATCGGTTGTGTGAGGTTTTCCAGCCTACTTACCAACACTAGAAAAGTCATCTAGATTTACGTTGCATCAAATACTATTTCCAAAAAGTGGACCAAAATGTGGAATGCTTGGTGCAGTAAGGACCTTCCAGATGGCATGGACAACTTGTCAAGAAAGAAACATGTGCAAACAGACATCAGCTGGACATGCTTTGGCATTGCTATTCCGTTTGTTGGAAAGATAACCCGTGAGTTTCGACCTCTCTGACGTTATCACCTTGAAATCTTTCTCCAACACAGTATCGCTAATGACTAATAAATCGAAATGGTCCTCAAAGAATTTATTCACTTTAGCCAAAGTAGTCGCGTCGTCTTTGACACTATTTGCAAACTCAATAAAACTCAGCTTCTTGCTTTTGTAATTTGGGTCCTTCTTGAACAAGACATCCTCACTCAATACAGAGTTAGTATAAGAATATTCATTATAGTTGCTTCATTGATAAGACTCGTAAAAAATAGATATTTGATGAGTCGAGGTCCATGAATCGATTACGTGATCTTTTCGATCTCGCAAAAGGTACTCCATCTGGTCGTGCGCCTTTCCCATGGAGCGTGCAGATTTTTTTCACGAGATCTGCATCTTGACATACAGACTGTTAGTGGGATGGCTCACCAACTTATTTTTGCAGATTTTGCACGACCATTATTTCGAAACAAGAGTTTCATTTGCCGATCAAGAATGCCCTTCTATAGAAGGGCATTCTTGATCACAAAGACACGGTTAACCACAAAGACAAAAATGATAGATCATTTTTGTCTTTGTGGTTAACCGTGGTACTGATGTGTTGTTGGTGTTAAAAGCTGCAGAATATTTTACTCGCCAATATCGCCTTGAGATGCTATGGGGGTCTTTCCAGTCGCTAAAGACTGCAGTTGACAAAGATAAGTGGCATCTCAAGCCTGATCTAGTGGTACTATATTTTCTTTTGTCGTTAAATGACGGATTTGTGAAATATAGTTGGGAAGATGTGCTACCAACACTAGAGAAACTGAAGAAGACTCTGAGCTCTTTGAATTGGATTACGTTGGCTCCTGATTTGAACTTTAGTGTTTTGCAAATCAGAGGTGTTGGCAAGGGAGACAAATGAAGAGAATGCTAAGAGAATTCAACAAGACTTGGTGTATAATTGTGAGTATTGTGTGCAAAAGTATAACTTTGGGAGTGGAGCAGAGGCTTTGGTGAACCCAAAGATGAAATCTAAATAGTTCTTTAAGTAGATTCTCTATCATTTTACAGAAAAGAACGACATTATCATCGATTATTTCTCTGGGGGGCTATTTTTCAAGAGGTTTTATTTATACGATGAACTTGCATTACCTTTGGCGAGTCGTTGAAGGAACTGAGTTCTTAACTAACTGGCCAGAATATCTTTTTCTGTTACACCTTTTGAGAACCATGATTTTGTAAAATACATCAAGAGTTGGAAGAAATCATGCAAAACAGATAGTTCACTTGCTAGCTAGGTTCCTAAGTCTTCTCAACTTGAAGTTAGAGCAGTTGACACTTCACATCTTGTGTATGATGACTTGGCCATGCCAAAATGCATACAACTTCTACAAGTGATGATCTATGTTATGACATGCCGGACGTGAACAATCTCGAGAAGACTGTTGGTTCACTTGTGAATATCGCTAATGTTCGAATGACTATGTTGGAGTCCAAGTTGATGTCCAAGCTTCTCCGACTGGAGCACCACCAAGATTTGATCTTGTCATGAAGAATGTTCTTTTGGAACAAAATGTGGTTGTTGGTGGTAATCAAGATGAAGAAATATCTTCCCAAGAAGGTGAACAAACAATATTTCTACAACATTCGATAACTGAATTGTTACTTTTTACAAGGAAAAATGTATTACAAATCTAGCTTCGAGTCAAAGAGACGCTAGCATTCTAAACAGTGAGACTAAGAGCGAGTTATAATCGATAAATTTGACCATTGATGAGTATGGAGAACTCTTAAGACACGAGTCAAATTCAGACGATGATGAATATGTTAGTGAAGCGAGTAATTGATATAAAAGTGTTTGTTTCTAGGGTCCAGTATAGGTGAGGACATTCATTCTGTGAGAGATGCATTGTCAAGTTTGAGAGTCCTTCGTACATTACAAGCAAAGGATCTAAAAGCCAATGAGAACGACCATCTTAGCTATTTTTGAAACCTTACAACGAACGCCATTTGTTAAGGTGACTGGAACTCGGATGCATTGAGTCATATTGGAGCACGTAGTGAAGCAATCCAGTGGGACAAGTTTTCTATTACAAGCTGTTGATAATCTACTTTTTGATGGAACAAGTACTTTGTTATAGAACTTACAGAATTCATCAACAGAGTAAATGTTCTTTCACAATATAACTTGTATATGTTCAAATAACGTAAACTTGGTATATATTGTATCTTCTCTATAATTCAAATAATGTTTTATTTTCATAAAAGGAGTTGAGTCGTTTCATTTTCTCAACGACATGCATATTTCATTGTTTTCCATAGATGGATCCAAACTCATATGCATGGTCCAACATATAGCATTCTTGCAGAACTTGAGATCTGAATCTAACGAAGAATGAAATTGTATCCGCATTTATGTGGTGAGTATGCTCATCACATAAATACTTACGATCGGATATGATAACTGACATTGTATGACCATGAAACATAAATAATAATTTTTTTTTGTATTTGAAACTGGTTAGCACCAGTAACTTTATTCAATTTTGTTCAATAGTTGAAACATGGATCAGACGGTCCTACACGTCAACTTTGGAACGTGCCATCTATTCTGCAGAGAACTATGAGTCCTCTAATATTCTCAGTAGAGACCATGAAAAGACTTCAGGAACAAAGAAGAAGAAGGACCACAGGAAGTCTAAGAATCGTCAAGAAGAGAAGATGAAAAAGAAGCTGAAGAAGACAAAGACCATAAAGTTTTCATCTTCGGAAGAAGAATCTTCAGAAGAAGACACTTCAGACGAATGCTCTTCAACTTCAGAAGATGATTCATCCTCTTCAGAAGAGGAAGGGAAACATAAGAAGAGAAAGAGGAGGTCAAAGATGAGACCCCCGTAGTGAAGAAGACAATATCAACGAAAGATCATGCACTTGACAATCTTCTAAAGAAATTTGAAGACCTCAAGGTTCAGTTGGTAAGGATACCAGAAAGACATAAGTCATCATCTGCTATCCGTCCAAATTTGTGGTGTACCAACTGTGAGAATGGGGACATGCCAACACAAAATGCTTTAATAGCAAATCAACGTACAATACTCATGCAGTGGAATGGACACCAGTGTATGAGCCCAACTACTATGTGGAATATGAAGATGGAGTTTATGGAGTACAATCACAGGATGGTGCTATAGTGCCCAACCAACCTCAACAATTTACGTCAATTTCTCCGGTACACATTCAACAGTTTGTACCTAGACAGATGGCTAGTAACGTGTCACAATGGAAAAAGGAGCATGCAGGTTATCAAGGACCATCACCTCTTGGTACGTCTTGTTACAACTGTGGAGCCGTTGGTCATTAGGCTCCTAATTGTCCTCAGCCAAAGAAACAAGTGGGCTATATGCCAATGTGTGAAAAGTGTGGTAAGCTAGGTCATGGAGCCACAGATTGCACTAATGCACCAGTCTTGTAACGACCTATGTTACACATAGGAAGTTGTCTATTAGTAAGATGTTTAGTTATAACTAAGTGTGGATAATGTTTATTTGTTGCCCAAGTACTTTAAGTAGGTATCAAGTTAGTTATGACTAGCTAAAGTAGTTATGGTTAAACTTAGTTGTACTTTTGGCAGAATTCAAATATTTCCTAAAGAGTGAGCAGTACTATCTTGAAGATTATGTGACCTTGGCAGCTCCACTAACAAAATTGTTGAAGAAATCTACTGAGTATCTTTGGCAGGAATAGAGACAAAAAGTTTTTGAAGTACTGAAGACGAAGCTGATTGAAGCTCCGGTCATGAGGACATCAGATTGGAGTCAACCATTTCAAGTGTATGTGGATACATCAACATTTGCTATTGGAGTGGTGCTGAGTCAAAAAGACAATGAAAAGAAAGATCATCTGATTTAGTATGCAAGTAGACAACTATCAGCTGCAGAGAAGAATTATTCTATCACAAAGAGTGAAGTACTAGGAATGGTTATTCAGTCAGAAAATTTCGACACTACTTGTTGGGTTGTGAGTTTGTATTCTACGTGGATCATTATGCATTAAAACATCTGGTGCAAAACTCTGGTTTGTCAAGAAGGATAGCACGTTGGATGTTGTTACTGTAGAAGTTTAAATTCACAATCCAAACTCGGGCAGGTAAACATCATGAGAATGCATACTACTTGTCTCGGTTGCGAACAAGAGAAAGACAAGATAGCGTGGCGGATGATTTTCCAGATGAAGAATTTTTTTAATTGACGGCAGCTCCTACGAGTAGATACCATGAGATGTATAGATACTTATATACGTTACAGTGTCTTGAAGGAATGGATGTGGAGCAGCACACGGTGTTCATACACCAAGTCAGGCCATATGAGTTGAAGAGTGACATCTTATTCAAGAAGGGGACCGATGAAGAATTGCGAAGATGTCTGGAAGAGAAAGAAGTACCCAGAGTAGTGGAAGCCATGCATTCGGAGTCGGCAGGAGGTCATTATGTCTTGCACAATACAGTGAAGAAAATTTTGGACGGAGGATACTGGTGGTCCACCATGTACAAAGATGTACAAGTAATCATTAAAAAGTGTGATAGTTGTCAACGAGTGGATAAGCCTACACGAACTACTCAATGGTCACTCCATCCTATTTTATCTTTTGCACCATTTGAGAAGTGAGGAATTGATTTTGTGAGACCCATCCAGTCAACAACGAAAAGGACACGCAGAAGATACATTAGTTGCCACAGACTATGCAACTAAGTGGGTGGAAGCTGAAGCAATAAAGAAAGATGATGCGGTGACAGTGGCAGGTTGTCTACATAAGAATATCAACACCAGGTTTGGATGTCCATTGGAACTGGTGAGCGATAAAGATACACATCTCTTGAATAACACTATAGAGGCCGTGATAGAGTATTTTCAGATCAAGCATCGAAAGACTACTCCATATAATCAGAAGGCCAATGGGCTTACCAAAAAGAGCAATGGTCTATTGTGTAAAATTTTGAACAAAGTGACTGTCAATCATTCTTATGATTGGGATACCAAGTTGGATGCAGCGTTGTGGACATTCAGAAATACAGAGAAGATAATGACGCGGCAGACATCATTCTTCTTAGCCTATGGAATGCATCCCATTATGCCTATTGAGTTCGAAACCTCTACTTATAGAATTATGTCATAAGATAGATTGTCTGCAAAAGAAAGTCAGGTCATTAAGCTGCAAAATTTGATGGCACTAGAAGAAGATCGCGAGAAATCTTTGGAGTTAACCAAGGTCATACAAGAGAAGCGAAAAGAAATATACGATAAGAAGCTGAAGAAGGTGGATGTGAACGACGAAAATTTAATTTTGCTATATGATAGTCGGCATGCTAAATTCCCAAGGAAGTTACAGTTATGATGGATGGGACCATATAGAGTTTCAGAGCGTTATAGTAATGGATCAGTCCAACTTGAGGACTTAGAAAAAAATCTTTTTGTTACTCGAGTGAATGGAGGAAGAATCAAGCGATATTACTGCTCATGTGTTCACGGGGTCGCTCACATCTGGGGGAGAAATATGTAGAGCTCACTTTTTCAATTTTTGGTGGAATATGCTTGAAATGTAGAAGTTTGTAGAAGAAACAATGAAGTTAGAAGAAGAATAGTTTAGTTTTAGTGAAGAAGACTGTTTGTGAAGAGGAGAGCCTTCTTAAGCAGAGTCTTCGGAAGAAGATCTTCGCTGGAAGATCTCTATAGATAGAAGATGAAGAGAAAGAAGACTTCTTAAGAGTAGTCTCTTCAGGAGTAGTTAGTAGAGGAGTACTACGAAGTAACAGTAGGTTAGGACATGCTACCTTACCAAAGAGTGACAGGAACCGCAAGAGACGAGGAGGAAGATGGTTTGCGTACTCCTTAATCCTCAACGGATTGGACCTGAAGAGAACAGTACCTCGCAGCAAAGACGTGGACACATAACGACAGCAGGAGAATGAGTGCGATTCGAAAAGGAGTGCGAACTAAGCCCCGCCATTCGGAAGCAAGACGAGAGCGCGATGTAACAAGGAAAGCAAAGAGCGAAGCGACCGAAGGAGTGAGCATGAACGATTTGACCTAAACACATTACCCCGCAGCGAAATACCCGAAGACAGAACCGAGCGAAACTCCGAAACCGAGCGAAATATGGGCCGAACACAGAAGCGAGCGAAACTCCGAAAGGTGGACCGAAAAATACATCTCATTTTCGACGTTAACGAAGTACGCTCCAGTTTTGTTTTCAACCATCCAATAAAACAACATTCGTGCTCGTCCTCTAGCGCTCGTTACTGAAGAAAGTATGTTGAGCATGCTTATTCTGGGCGAAGCGGCTTTCTTCGGAACCTTCCTCCACACATGTAACATTGTTCGTTTTTAAAGCACGTTTTGCCTTTGCTAGCATCGTGTCCTTAACAAGCAGATAAACTCTCTGATGAAATGTTTAGGGCTTTGTCTCGTGAGTCCTAGCGAAAAAACGTTTAAGTTGAACCCGTTACGAGTTCAAAAAGAACATTTTCTTATCTTTACATAAAATAATCAGAAATGAAAATGAAATAACATTGAATTAGTACTCAAGACTTTCAAAACCATAGGGTTTTACGTCACGGGTTGTTCCAAATCCAGACCTTATAAGGTGCTATTGGTTATCACCCCGGAACCTTATAACACGAGAGACCCCCCTTACATTGTGGTTTGAGGATGTTGGAATTTAAAGATCGATCCACATGGTCCTCTTCTTCTTCTTCACGTTCTCATTTCCAGCCGTTGTAAAATTGTTGTTGTTAAAAATTGTTACTTGACTCAAATTAAAGTAAAAAGGTACTTTAGATAGCGTAAGAATTTTAGTTTATATCGTACGTATATAATGACATCTAGATATATAATATCTTGTTGTAAACACATTATTAATAAATTGAGTATTATAATTATTTACTTATTCATAAATGGAGTTGATTTAATTTTATTCAGTTTGTGAAAAAATAACTAAAGCTATTCAGTTAAGGTTAATAAAGATTTACTAAAATATCTTCAAACGTATTTTAATTTTTATTCGCATTAAATTTCAAAACCTCTCATCCTTATGATAGAAATAATTGAAATTTATCTTATATTCTTTAATAATATTAAAATAAATTTATAGAAAAACATTTTTCAAGAGCTCCACTAGGTAGCACATGGTTTGGTAATTGAATCAAACGACCTCCGAGCGTTTACAATCAACACTAGCTAGCTAACACTTTCCTTCGACAAGAGTAATACCTCTGAGTCCAAGAACTCTTAATTGTGCGTGCGTAAGTGACTTTGTCGAGGGGTATTAGGTGCTGGTTAGGCGAGCTTGAGTTATTGCTTATCGTCCGTTGCAAATATTACTTACAAGTGGTCAGAAGATCTTATTTTGCAAGTTACTTCTAGAGGACTGAGAAATTTAACCGTTATGCAGAAAATGTTATTGGTGATCAAGTCTTCATCTCAATTTAGAATCTATAAAATAAAGATCAAATTAAAACTATTCATTAACTTTACAAGTTATGATTCATCTCAAAACAAACTCCTTAGTATTGACAGAGAAAAGTCAATGAAAAAAGTTTTGGGATTTCTTGGAGCAAAATATGCATCTAAACTGCACTTCTAGGAAAATGAAAGTAAAAGATAAACGTTTAAATAGGGAACCAAAATAATCATGAATGATTGGCTCACAACAACCTTCAAAGAAACTAGTGAAAAATGCAGTGTACTAAAATGCACGGTAAAGGAGAAAAGTACTGCTAGACAAGGTCTGCAAATTGTGACTTGTGTCAAAGTTCTCTAAATTAGTTTTATTAAATTTAAAATATTAAAATTAAGTCATTAAATTTAGAACACCTTTGATAACTTGATTACACTCGCTCACTTCAGTTATACAAAACCCATAACTGACTCACGTGAACAGTTTTTTTCTCTGATATAAACATCTATGATTTTCACGAATAAAAATATTTTTAATTTATAAATTTTAATTTTAACTTTAACTTTTCCAATTAATATATAAATTAAAGTTCTTTGCATATTCCCTCTTCCGGCCTTGGAAGAGATGAAAGTATGCACGGAAGTACACAGTATGTTTTCAGAACTCAAAAAACAGTACGAAGAAAATCAGAATATTCATTTTCATGCTTTTATACTCATACCCGGGGTTTAAGTGAAATGCTCCTGTCAGCTAGTGGGAGTCATTTCCAAAGATAGCGAGCTGAGGACATGCTACATGTCTGGGTTTGTCCAAGACAGTGTTGATTCAGGAGTCGAGACTCCAGACTGCACTTTTTCAGAATCCCACGTTCTACAACATTTAATAGATTTCGTCCGGCTTGCATTCCGCAAAATTTCAAGTCACAGATCATTAAATGTTACTTATAAACTAATACAAATATTAAATATATGATAAATATAAATATAGACTCATTTCTCTAGGTATAATATATTTAATGATAGTGGTCGCAGAGTATTGTAAGTCAAAATGTTCACGTTCACCTTCAGTTTTTGGTTATATAGCACATTTTATTTATCTGAATGTTTACATTTGCGTGCCTAAACAGAACCTCTTCTACTTTACTCTCCTCCTTCGCACTCCGATTGTCTGCAACTCCTCAGGTAAAGTCGAACTCTCTCCTTCATCCATTGTCTCCTTTTACGTTTTCCGTACATGCCTGTTAGTGATTCCGGCAAACCAGCAACAAATTCCCGGTTTCGTGAGAAACTGGAGTTTAAGATTATGAGCGGTAATTTCGCCTAACCGGTTCCATAAGCTGGATGAGGTTACAGCCTAAATCATCTAAAAACTATATGTACCACCTCTCTTGGTGCTACGCAGAGTTTACGTCTATTCCCTATAAATTAATTTGAGTGAAAATCAGCGTCTCCCGTAAAAGCTAAGTGTGAAAAGAGAGTTAAAGAGAGAAAGACTCTTTAATGTCCGGAAAAGAAGGAAAGTTTATTGAAGGAAAGTTTTGTATAAAGTGGTGAATCGTTTATCATCATGTGTGTGAATTTATATAATAATTGTTATTAACTAAAATAAATTATTTAGATCTTACACAAATTTATTAATAATCGATTCAAAAGAAAAATAGCAAAAAACGCCACCAGCGTTTTACTACTGACGCCTCCGAAGGTGCTAGCAGAAAGCGTCCACGACTCTTGGAAAATACGTTTGTGCAAGTATGTCCACGGAGATATGTCCGCTTCGCTTGTAAACTTCTCCTGGTCCAGATGTTGACCTAGTACATGACGACAAGTGCACCAGAAGAAGTTCTCTAAGGGAGTCGTTAGTTTCCACGTGGTCTCCAGTTGAGGATATCGGATCCGCACGTGATATAGAAACAGAAACTCTGGCTATCCCGATTCAGAAGATACAAGACCAGGAGGCTGTACTCATGAATACACATCTTTACTCAGGTGTTTAATTTAATACCTAACTTTTCTTGTCACGATGAATGAGAAGCGCATTCGGCACGTGTGAGAAGTTTGAATCTAACTATATACTCAGAAAATTGATTCATTATTCAAAATCCGTTTTGAGAGTGCGGTGATTCTTAGAGTTAGAGAGAGAGTTCTAAAAAAGAGAGAAGGTTCAGACGAAGTCAGTTTCAAGGAAAGTCTATTGCATTAGGACAAATTCGACGATCTTCGTAGGATGGTAGTAACGGCGAAGTTGCCAAGGCTCAGAGTCTTTGAGTTGAACCAAGATGAACTTCGGAACCTTCAGCCGAAGTTGAAGGAGCTAGGGCTCACCTTCTTGACATGGGGAGGATGGACATGAGTTTCTGACAAGTTCATCAGCCAGATCCGGATGAGCGAAGACTATGCGTCCGAAGACGAGTACGCAAGACCAAGAAACTAGAAGTTGGAGGATTGGAGGATTGGACGAACGTCTTGCGAGACGAAGCTAGTGAGAAAGAGATATGGTCTTCGATCATTCGGCGATGAAGGCTCACTCGATAGACGGGGAAGGACTATGAGGAACTCTTCGTCCACCCAATTCATCCAATGAATGGGTACAAGTTAACTGACTATAAGGATCTGGTGAAGAGGGAGATCGCTGAAGATGTCATGATGATCCTGAGTCCGAAGAGGACGACTTACTTGTTGGTTTGGAAGGTCTGCTTTTTTGAGAATCTCTTTGCGGGGAAGAAAGTGCAGCGTTTGCGGACGAAGCATGATTATATGTACTTATGAGGTTTTGTGTCGATGGATTGGCTCAGCGAGAATGATTAGAAGCAACTGGGGTTCGGTCTAGACGAAGACGAAGACCATGAAGACGAAGACCGCTGGACTCCGTCGACTCCTGGAGTTAGCGACACAAAAGGCGGATCTTCTTCGGAGTCGAGACGAATATCAGATAACAGTTGCAGAGTTAACTAAGGAGAAGGACGACCTTCAGACAAAGGTGAAAGAGGTCGAAGACTTTCGGAAGAAGTTGATGCCGGTTGTGACCGCGTATGTGACTTCGGGGCTAGATACAGAGGAGCTTGGTCTTCTGCGAACTCTAAAGACAGAGACAGTGCAAGCGGAGACAAATGCGGACGGCGTGAAGGCGGAACTGTCCTGACTTAGGCAGAAGGTAGATAAGGAGTTAGGCGAGATTCGCACGAACGTGGAAGTTCAGTTAAAAGAGTTTAGAATACAGTTAGACTTAGGAGTGTAGATCAGCGGAGATGAAGATAGATCATAGGGTAGAGAAGATCTTCCGCCATCTTAGAAGAAAATCTCTTAGGTTAGGAAGAAGAGTATATAAGAGATCCAACTTTCTAAAGATGTACCTTTTCATGTTTACAGTCTTTACTAATTAATTGTTGTTACACAAGATTACGGAGTGAACGTGTGAATGTTTTGAGCGAAGACAATTTTCTACGAATATTCATAGTTTACTGTCGCAAGTTGATTGACGAAGATCTTCGGGGTTGGAATTCGACGAAGAAGAAGTTTTCGTAGTACATGAATGAGAGTTAACACGAAGATTTAAGAACAAATTAGTTACTGTGAAGTTGAAGAGAGTGAGTTAAATTGTAAGAAGAGTTTGGAAGATGGTGGTTTCTTCTTGAAGACGACTTCTTCAAATAAGAGTGGGACTTTAAGATTGAAGAATTAGTTGGAAAAACACTTCTTAGTAAGAGTAGGGGCTTATTCTTGAAGCCTTAATGTGAAGTTTGTGTTCTTCTGTCTTCATGGAAGAAGATTAGTAACATTTCAACGGTATTTTGCATTCTTCACTCATTCATACATTTGTCTTCTCAAATCTTTTATCTGTATTGTTGAAAGGGTCCCTGATCAAGCACTATTTCGTTGTTGTTTGTATTCAATTTATCAGGTTATGCTTGGGTTTGGTTCTTTATCAGACTAAATACTCTCATCCGGATATTATTCTATTCCGTGAGAATAATAGAAACTTCTAGAATTATCATTGTGACGTTGTTGTACTACAATTTGTGTAATTGTTAACTGTATTTTCGTGAGAACGATATTTAATTCACTATTTCTGATACATTTGGTTCATTTGGGTTGTTACAAGTAGTATTTCCTAGAGCCCGTTAGGTCTTGTGCGGTTTCACCGGCTAGGAACAGAGTGTTCGAGGGTCCGCACGTGCAAGGCCCCACATGCTTCTTGTTCTCTGAAGCATAACTGTGCGAGGTCTCGCAAGGTATTAGACAGCGCTAGCCAAAGCATGTGAGACCTTGCAAGAATGATACAAAAAGCATACGAGGCCTCTCACGCTTCTTGAACTCTGTATAGTGTCTCAGGATTTCTCTTTTACACCATTGTAGCATAAAAGATTTCGTTCCTCAAGAAGATTTACACTTGTTACACTGTTCTAAGTTCTAAGATTTGTTCAAACTCACAAACACACTGATTTTGTCTAGAAGTTCCTTCTAACTCACACAACCACGCGGCTTCCAAGATCTTCAAAAGGTGCTCTGGATCATAACACACAACTACTACTTAGAATACAACACAAATATACACGGAGAAGACAAGGAAGACGATTACTACTCCCTGGCCAAGACTTCCACTCTTCTCATGTCGACTTTTAGCTCAATCTCGTCTTCTGGTAATGCTACTCGGCTTCTGACACCTTAGAACACTACCACTACTCGATAGATATCAATTACTACTCTACACAACAAATTACTCTTACGGATACTCAGCTGATTAGATCAATCACAAGGTGTATGCCCTTGTAGCCTTCCCAAGCTTCTGTCTACTGAGACACTACAACGAAACTCACATTCATTGATACTCATACAAAGCTTCTATAACTAGATAGAAGATAGAGTGACGATGGGAAGGTGAGAGAAGAGAAGGAAGAAGAGAAAATTAACAAAAGAGGAAATGAAAGAAAAGGTGAGAAATAATCTTCCGATAGGCTTCTAGTCCAGATCTGACTAACAAGCCATCCCTGCTTGTGGTAATTTGGAGAGAAGACCAAATATCTACTTACAGTCCCGTTGTCTTCTTGTTGAGGATGACGTCTTTTGATGTGATAAGAGACAATCCGTCAGCTTCTATGTACCTTAGGTGTTTTCTCTCGAGACAATCTTGAAGTTAATTACCATCCACTGTCCCTTTGACCAAATGAGCTTTTATAACGGTTCAGATCTGTACCCGACACTCTCATTGCTTAACTCCTCGACTTCATGCTTGGTACTCAGCCAACGTTCTACAGATACGGCTTCTAGCTTCTTTTGCCCTTGCTTCGACTACTCTATCTCAAAGGACTAATCTCTCATGGACAGTATGTGTGTGGATCCGAAGTGCTCCACTGGATGAGACAAAATTGGACACTACACAACTTCTAACAATCACCGCCACTGAACAATAAAACTTCTCATGCCGAATTGGGTATGAATTCGATGAAACCTAATCCTCGAAAGACGTAGACAAGCTCCTATAAACAAAAATTGTCAATCCAATCCCTGAGAAGAAGTTACATTAGCTTCTGGTAGCTACTCCTTCAGCTTTTTGTCACTACTCCTTTACACACCAGACTAAACAAGACTACACGAGGATGTCATTCCTTGTCTACTCATGTCTACACCTCTACGCTCCTCTCTTGGGTGTGGATGTGCAGACCTACTATGCGCATGTGTGTACTCATGTGTGTCTGCATCTTTATGTCTTGTGTGTGTAAAACTAAACATCAATCTCAACCTTATACAACTGAGTGGCCATGGCTACAACAACCAAACAAACTACTTCTAATAGTAGGAGGAGATGCTCTCGAATCACAATCACAACCCAAAGAAGAGAAGGCTCATTGTCAGATGGTCACCTCTTCCTAGACTTTGGTTCTTCTCAATTTGGAAAGTATTTCCTATTCTTGCTGTAACTAACCCTGCCACATAGACAATATCCTAAAAATATAAGAGGGAGTTGTCAAGCTAAAACAACTAACTCTGATTCCCTGAAAATTAGCGAGATATAAACAGCTTTGGACCTAACTAATGTTCCTACCTATTCTTGGTCACCAGGTGTGACATCAATGTTGTCCGCACCTGCATGTGTATCTAATTCGACTTCTGGTACCTCTGACACGGTTGAGGTGGCATCTGCCTTAGTGGCAGTCATGTGTGCATCTGTATTTGGTCCGGAAGACAGAAGATCACATTGAGAAGCCGTACCCATCTGCGCTTCTGGGCTCTTTTGCAAGATCTATACGCTGCTTGGAGCTGTGACGATCTCATGGTGGTCAGAAGCAGTCATTACCTCCACTCTGAATACCTGAAAAGTCGGCTCCTCTTCTTGTCTTCCAGAAGACGTCTTGGCTTCTAAAGTTGCTTCACGTGTCTTCTCCAATTCCAATGCTGTTACCACCAGGTGAACAGTTAGGTCGAACTCTCTCTTATCTGGATGCTCAACATGGGAAGGTCTTGGGGCACCTGAAGACATGGCTGTAGGGTTGAGAACTGAGGAAGATCGTAGAGTGTCTTCAGACCTTCAATCTGCCGATCCAAGTATCTAAACATGTTGTCCTTACATTCTACCAACATGTCCTTGGAGGCATCATCTCAAGTTTGTGCCAAGGTCAAAAGCTTACTTTCGCTGTGAAGTTGAACTTCTTCTTGAGGACTTCTCTCATCTACGTCATGATCTCCTTGCTTCGGTGTTCTGCTCCCACCCACTGCTTCTTCTCTTTGGTAGGCTTGGCTTCTGCAGCTTCACGCTGGGCATTCCAAGTCTTCTTCTCGTCCACCAGATCAGTCAATTTGCCCTTGATCCTCAAGACTTCCTGCTCCTTCTGCTGAAGTTGCACCTGCAACTCCTGGTGGGTCTTCCGTAGTTGAACCATCTCCTTAAGAGAAGCGGAAGCTTTTGTCTTATACTTGTTGGCTATCTTCTAATAGCACCGAGGTTGGACTCCAGAGCTTCCACCCTCTGCACATGCGCTTCTTCCTGCTAGATCAAAGTCCGAAGATCAAATCTAGGGGTTGAAGAGGCTTCTCTTGGGCTCTAGCCCGCTTCTCCATCATCTCCATGGCTGGTTGGATCTTGACACTGAAGAAGGCACTGAACTACTCCAGTCTTCTCGGCACTCGACATCTGGTGATCTTCTTCGGGGTTGTGTCTATCCTTCTCTTAGACACTGAAATTGGAGGAGAAGACGTAGTACCCGCTAGACCTTCCTCCTCTGAAGTCTCCTCGTTGACTTCTTCCTGTCTCACTGACCCATACTTGACCAGCTGAACCTCCTTCAAGTCTCTTTTAGACACATACAGATAGCAGAAGAAGGGATGAGATGCCCTCTTGCTAGAGTGTCCAAATAAGATAACTCGGTGTGCACATATGCATGGAAGAATGCGTTCCAATTGATGATCTCTCTTGGCCAGCTTCTAGGAATTTCACATCTTTATCTCTTAGGTATCGGACCTTCTAAGCTTTTCTCTTGGAGAAAAGGTGAAGTAAAGCTTCTTTAGAAGACGCTTCTTCGGCTCCTGGTAGGCTTCCACCTTCCAACCATTCCTTCCCTATCTATCCTCCAGGAAGAGACAGATAGTACTCCCAAGTACATGTCATTTCTCTGAAATGATCGGAGGAATTTTTCCTTCTCTAGCTCGTAATCCCTGTTCTTAGATTCGGATCGATGGAACACTCTTCTCCACCACTCCACGTCCACAGTGTTGGTCTTCCTCTAGTCACTTCTATCTTGATAGGTACATGGTTCCGGGGAGGTAGGGCTGCCCAGACCTCTTCCAGCAAACCTTGGTCGGCAAGATTCCAATCTCACGTGAAGAAGTCGAGGCCCAACTCTTTGATGAAGGGTTTGCCGTGCTCAGCTCCGCTTGTGGTAACACAAGACCTCGAGGGTGCATAGTCATTTTGAAGCTTCTGTTCCGCTATACAACGAATGCTCATTGTGAGCATAAGGCTCAATCCTTACCAGACCTTCACAACCTATTTTCACTCTCAGAAGACGAGTTCAGTCTTCTAGAATTCTAAGAGAACTTCCTAATTACATCACGTCTTCTGATCTATATCTACGCAATTCTAACTAAGCAAGACATCACATGGATTCTTAAGAAGACGACCCACCTTGGAATTCATTCTACTTCTTAGCAGAAGATGAAGAGATACTCGAGAAGAGAGTCCTACGAAATGATCGGAAGAAGGTTGAGGACTCCTGCGACGATAATGATCTCCAAGAAGACTCCCGGGATAGCTTCTAAGTAACTGACATCGTCAGAAGACTTCTCGCATCTAGGCTTCTTATCACTGGTCTCACGTGTCTTTTAGCTTCCTGCACTCAATCTATCCTCACGATAGATATTGAACATTCGCACTCTATCTTTCGACTCCTCATCTCACATACACTCTCAGAAGAAGCTTGTTGCGTAATGAGAAGACATGATCCTTGACATTGCTCTCTAGATTTTGCAAGCAAGACTTCTCACAATTCTCATCTAAGGTGAGGAAAAAGAAGGAACATGCTGCTATGAGTCAAACAGAAGAGACTCGACAGAAGAGACCCATGGAGGACCCTCACATCTTTTCGTGCATTTTGTCAGCTTTTCCAGTCTTCTAGCTTACTAGGAAGATGTGGATTTGAGAAGACAAGAAGCTTGGGAGGCATTGGCTTGATTCCCAGTTTCTTACTTCTCGAAACAATTACCAACTCACAATTCCATTCTAGATTCACATCAAGATTCTCGTAATTCAATTCAAATCAAATCCATACTACTTGATGTGAATTCTAAATTTAGCTTCTAGAAATATCTAAACTTGAAAACAAGTTTTCTGTTCATGCATTCTGGGGACAGAAGCACAATGAGGGAGGGAAATTGATGAACATAAATAAAGAGTTTCAAGACAGAGGAGGGGAAGATCAAATTTGATTTTCGGGAAGGGAGATTGGGAAGAAGGCTGTCAGAAATTGGACAGCGATTCCGCATGCAATCCACTCAGGAGAAATTTCAGAAGAGAGGGGGGAGTAGGTAGGCTTCCTATGAATAAGCAGTCGAGGAAGAAAGAATCATAGGAATAGAAAGACGATCAGACGATGAGAAGAAGGAAGAAGCGAGAAGAATCTCAAAATGCGCTAGCAGAATGCGCTACGCTGCTGTTCAATCTCAAAATGTCTCAAAATCTCAAAGTGCCGTCTTGCTAAGACTCGCCTTCGCATTTGACTTCGAGCTCTGGTGCTTGCAACCTGATACTCATACCGTTGCTTGTCTTGCCACATGGGCAGTCACTTAAACATACAGAGGGAGTTGCCTCTCTTGAAATAGCAGACTCCTCTTCTTATCAAATTTAGCCATGTCAACTGACTACCTACCTCTACTGCCTACTCCTGATCACTAGGTGCGATCTGCACTAGATCTTCTCCTACCTGATCTCCTAATTCGGCTTCTGATAAAGTGAGAAGTCCTACTGGTACCTTTGGTATGGATGAGATGACGTCTTCTTCGATGTTCGTGATGTGGGCTGAAGGAAGGATTTACATCTACATCTACTCCACCTGAAGGAAGCTGAGTCCACCTGCGCTTCTTGACTCTTCTACTCCACATGTTCGACGCTGGGAGCTGGGATGACCTCACAGTGGTCAGAGGTAGTCACCTCCTCCACTCTAAACACCTGAGAAGACATCTTTGCTTCTTGTTTTCCAGAAGACACCTTGTCTTCTAAGGCTTCTTCTGTAGTCTTCTCGGCTTCCAGTGCTGTCACTACCAAGTGGACCGCGAGGTCTAACTCCTCCTTGTCGAGATCCTCGCCAACTGCTGGTCCTGGTACATGAGAAGACGTAGCTGCAGGTTAGAAAATCGAGAGAAGACCGTAAAGAGTCTTCAGATCCTCGATATGCCGATCCAGGTAGCGGATCATGCTCTCCTTGCAGTCCACTAACAACTCTCGGGAATCGTCATTCCACTCACGAGCCAAGGTGAGAAGCTTCCTACCCGAGATGAAGTTGAACTTCTTACGAAGCGCTTCTCTTATGTGCGCCATGACTTCCTTGGCTCGGGCTTCTGCTTCTTCTCGCCGCTTCTTCTCAATTGTAGCTTGAGCTTTCGCGGCTTCTCTCAATACACTCCAAGTCGTCTTCTCTTCTGCGAGACCGGGGAGCTTTCCTCTGATTCGTAGAATCTCTTACTCACGATGCTGAAGTCACGTCTACAACTCCTAGCTGCTCTTTCGCACTTGTGCCAACTCCTTGGCAGAAGCATATGCTTCCGTCTTGTACTTGGCCGTGATCTTCTCCGTGATGCGGAGGTTGGCTTCTAGAGAGCTTCCAACTTCTGCTTCTGGATCTCCTCCTGCTGCACCAAGGTGCGAAGACCGAATCCAGGTCGTAGTGGCTTCTCCTGAGTCATCGTACGCTTCTCCATCAACTCCATGGCTGGCTGGATCTCTGAACTGAAGAAGGCGTTGAACTCTTCCAGCCTTCTTCTCGCAGAAGACAAGTTCATTCCCACGAATCGATCTGAGACGTCTTCCCTGTCTTCCAGAGACATGGATGCCTCTTCCACCACCATAGTCTTCTGCTTTTGCGCACGAGAAGATGCTATCCTCAATGAGATGGAAGATCTCTTCCTACTGCAGAAGCAGTCCTCTTCGCTGCGCTTCCTCTAGTCGCAGTCGATACATCAACCCATGTCTTTGCTCTTGGAGTCTTCGGAAGACTCCCTGTGGTCGCAGAAGTTGTCTTTCGCACAATCTTGGTGCTAAGCGCGTCATCTTACAAATCCGACTCGGATCCAGAGTGGATGGTCGGGAACGATGTGCTCTTCCGAGGCACACTCCTAGGTCCCATCCTCCTCAGTGACAACGCGTCTTCTGTGTTGCTGGAGTCGTCTTCCCTCACCGTGATCGGTTTCTGCTGCGTGCTTGGTCCTGCTTGAGGCACTAAAGTGAGAGGGGAAGACATGACAACTGCCCGGTCTTCTTCCTCCGATGTCTCTTCCTTCACCTTGCGATGTCTCGCTGGTCCATACTTGACTAACTGATCTTCCTACAAATCTCCCTTGGACAAGTATAGATAACAGAAGAACGGAATAAGATGCTCTCCTGCTGGGGTGTCCAACAGGAGGACATCTTACTGTATGCTAGCTCGACCTAGATGTAAGTGTGGAAGCAGGTGTCCCAGTTGACGACCTATCTTTCTCAGGTAGCTTCCAGGAACTCCACGTCCTAGTCTCCAAGGTATCTCACCTTCTGGGTCTTTCACTGGGAAAAAGATGAAGATACAACTTCCCCAGAAGACGATTCCTCAACTCCCGGTAAGCTTCTACTTTCCGTCTGTTCCTCTCTTGTCTGTCTTCCAGGAAGAGGCATGTGGTACTTTCACGTACATACCACTTCTCAGAAATCACCGGTAAGATCTTCTTCTCCAGCTTGTATCCGCAATTCTCTACTTCTGACCGGTGAAAAGTCATGCGTCATCACTCCATCGTCCACAAAGATGGTCTTTCTCGAGCGACCTCTGCCTTCACAGATACAAGGTTGCGCGGAGACAATGCTGCCCAGACCTCGAGGACCAGAATACCCTGGTCCGTGAGGTTCCAGTTCCACGTGAAGAAGTCGAGGCCTAACTCCTTGATGTAAGGTTTGGCCTCAACCAACTCTGCTAACGATAACATCAACCCTCGAGGATGCATCGACATGTTCGAGCTTTTGTTACACTAAACCACACATACTTGATGTGAGCCTAAGGCTCAGTCCTTACTAGGTCCTCACAGTCTAGCTTCTACTCTCAGAAGACGAATCTAGTCTTCCAGAAGACAGCTATTCCGTCTTCCGAGATTCTAACAGTGCTTCCTAAGTACCTCTCGTCTTCCGAGCTAAATCTAAGCAATCTTAACTAAGCAAGGCATCGCATGGATTCCTAAGAAGACAATCCACATTTCAATTCATCCTACTTCCTAACAAAAGATAACAAAATACTTGAGAAGCAAAGCCTACGAATGGTTCAAAAGAAGACTGAGAACTCTTACGATGACAGTGACCTCCAAGAAGACCCTCGGGACAGCTTCTGATGATCTGACGTCTTCAGAAGACTTTCCCCAGTCAAGCTTCTCATCATTGATCTCACCTGTCTTCGGCTTCCTACACGCAATCTAGCCTCCCAACAGACACGAAACATTCCTACTTTGTTTTCCGACTCCTCACCTCTCATACACTCTCAGAAGAAGCTTGCTGCATGACGAGAAGACATGACTCTTGACCATTCTCTCCAGATTCTGCCAGCAATGCTTCTCACAACTCTCTTCTAAATTCGAGAAGAAGATTCTCGCGTATTCTGCCAGCCTTTCCAATCTTCTAGTCTCTCTAGGAAGATGTGGATTTGAGAAGTCAAGAAGATTGGGAGGCACAGGTCTGGTTCTCGATTTCCTGGTTCCCGAAACAACAATCAACTCTCAAGCTCACTCTGGATTCGTATCAAGCTTCTTTAAACACAAATTCTAATCCAATCTAATCGGTTGATACGAATTGCAAACATTCGTCTTTCAAAGATGTTCAAACATTAGAAGCGTCTTCTGTCCACGGATTCTGGGACAGAAGCGCAATAAGATAGAGAAATTGATAGTGAGACTATAGAATTTGGGAATGTGAAGAAGGGAAGCTCAATTCTAATTCGGGAAGAAGTGGGAAGATGGTTGACAAAATTTGGACAGCGCTTCCGTGTCCAATTTCTCAAGAGAAATTCAGGATAAGGAAAATGATCGATGGGCTTCCTACAAACGATCAAGGAAGCGCGAGAGACATCAAAACAGAGGACGGAAGCAATGAAGAAGGAGAAAGACCATGAGAAGAACCTCAGTATTGCTTCTGATTGCGCTTCTGGTTGCTACTTCAGTCTTCTGCACGCTTCCGCTCTTCGATTCTACCTCCAATGTTGTACCACAATCCTGCTCCGGCCTTCAATTTTGATCTGCGCTTAACTGCTTCCGCAATCGAGCTCGCTGCTGTGCTTCGAAGCTTGTCTCCCGACTTCCAACTCGACCCTCGATTTCTGATCTTCTAATCCGCGAGGATCCTCACTCTTCCACTTTGAGTGCGCTTCCTGGCTGGAAGACGCCTTCTCCTATTCAATCCCTTCACTTCACTCCTGCGCTCTTCCAATCTCGACCTTCAATTCCTAAATCGAAGTCGATTCCAACTTGAGAGGTAGTGCGGAGAGCTCGGTGCTAATGCGCCTCCAGCTTGTATCTTCTTTTGCACGATTAGGGAATGGTTTGATTATCTCGACCTACCTACTACTACTACGGTGACTACTCCGTAGGTATACCTATCCCCTACCTAGTTGGTGTGCGATTGGTACCCCTGCAGTCGCAGTCATTTTCTTCTCGGAAGAATTTGACTTTCTTTACAAAGTCCCTTAAGATCATCTACCCGCTAATCAGGGTGCAATCTTAAGTAATAAGATTACTTCAATTATATAGACACGTCATTAACTTTAAAAATTTTGAAAAATCTCCAATCTTGCAAATTGTGGGCACCACAAAGTACGTGATCTCGCACACTTTTACATAAAGCGTACGAGACCTCGCATGCTTCTTGAACTTTGGAGCATAAGCGTAGAACATCTCGCACACTTCCCTCCGTGAGTGATCTCAAGCACTTCTAACAGTGCAAGACCTTGCAAACTTCTTATCATGCAGGGACTCTCGTTCTTCTAACCTTGCGAGACCTCGTGCACTTCTAACCGTACGAGCCCTCGCACACTATAAGCGTGCGAGACATTGTATACTTCCAACCATGCGGAGGCTTTGTGTCCTTCGAACCTTACGATTGTGAGGCCTCGTGCACTTCTTATCGTACAAGGTCTCGCAAACTTAACCGTTCATGTCTTCGTCCACTTCTATACGCGAGGTTTCGTAGGTCTCTTGAGATCTGAAGTGTAACTACACAAGGCCTCGCACGCTTAGTTGACCCATTTAGAAAAGCGTGTGAGGTCACACACGCTTTCGAAGTATGCAAGGTCTCATACTCTGAGTTGACCCAAGTCAGAAAGCATGCAGGAACTCGCATGCTTATTGAAATAAGGTATCAATCCAAAAAATATCTGGATCTAAATCATGCGAGTTGGAAGCGAGGCCTTTTGTTGTAAGTATTGTGTTAGATCTAAACCGTCAGAACCTCTGTTATGCTTTCTCTCGGTAGATGTTATGTGTCTTGTCTCGAAGTGTGCGAGGTCTCGTACGCTTCTGAAGTCCAAGACAGAAAGTGCACATGTCCTCTCAAGCTTCCATCAGAAATCATAGTGTGCGAGGTCTTGCTGCTTAACTCTTTTGAGTTTGACTTTTTTGAGTTTGAATTGACGTGTACAAAGTGTCCGAGCACTCGTATGGTATTAGTTCCTGGAATACGTAACAGACGCTTGCTCAAGTCTATCGTTATAGTTCATTATACTTCTCAATGTTGCTATGATCTTCCTCCTGCTGACCTATTCACATGTTTGTCCAGGTTGGAGAGATACTCATATCTATTGCTAGACTTTCTATTGATGATAAGTGTACCCACTTCAGCAGTGTGGACATCGTCGATGTCAGCATAGTATTTTCCATGTCCTATGATGCTCGTTGTCATGGTGAGGTTGTTGATACTAGTCTTGGTGTGATCGAAGTCCACACGGCTATGGTACCTTCTTGTTGTCTGTCAGATCTCAATATGGACATTGAGATTGTTGGAGAAGTTGTTAACTCATATGTTCTAGAGGATGTTAGTCATGTGCAACTTCTTCATGTACCTTTTCTGACTGTCAAACCTAGTTCAACACTCTCACCTCATAGTTCATGTTCCTCAGCTGTACCATGCATTGATATTGTGCTTCTAGGTCTTGTTCCTTCCAGTCAACAACCGGCAAATGACAATTACACTCAGTCTGGTTCTAATGCAGATCCAGTTCTCTACAAGAACTAGAAGAATTGGCACCTTCTACACTTCCGACTCTTAAGCACAGTTGAGAAACAACCGATTGCTGATGGTTCTATATTCTCATCATTCTCAGAAGCATGTGTGGGAAGTAGTGTGATCGTAACGACCATGCTGGTGTTATGATCATGAATCATCTAAAGGATGTTCTCATTCAAGACCTTCTATCATACGATAAGGGTCATCCACTTTTGGTTAAGTGGTCAATTCATCAGTTGTAGATAGTACGCAATAATCTTATTCTTGGTGATTTGTACAACGCATTGAATGAAGATGCAAACAGTGAGGAAGAACAGCCAGAGATAGGCGATGAAGGTGGAACACATAAGTTTGTTGCTCGAAAGAAACATGCTTATCACAACATAAAGTGTATGAAGATTACTTCGAAGATCAAGCTACAGACTGGTCTGAAAAGAGGGCAGCCAAGCACATTACAAAGAAGGTCATTGACCTTGTCTTAATGAAGAATTGTCGACGCTAAGGAATTGTCGGATGGTACGAAGAGATGTTGTGCTCGAGGGACGGTAATTGTATTATGATATGGTCCATAATAAACGCACTGAATACATTTCTCCAAATTTGACAAGGAGTCGTTTGAAGAAGGATGGATCAAGTTCGATGAGAAGTTGGTGTGCAAGGAAGCTTTTCACTTGACTTATAGTTTCTCAAGAGCTACTTTTTACTACTACAAAGATAGTGTATCATGACAACAAAGGTACTCACAAATCCTAGAGTTTGACTTTGACAACACAAGCTTTGTTACATCAGCTTCTGCTCACAACAAGTGAAGTAATGCCCCACTTGACATATAGTCACAAGCAATGCCATGGTATAGATAATCATACATACCGTCTTCTTTCATGTTAAACTAAAGACAAGGTGTTTGAAGAGATACGAGGAAAAATAGAAATTCTTCAAGTACCTGTTGTTTCCAACTCAACATCCTACAAGATTTGGAGAAAGAATTTTGTCAACTATGCTACGCATAAGTCTAGTGCATTTGCAAAATGTACTACTTGTATCAATCTCAAGCAGCAATTGATGCGAGAGAGAAGATCACCAAAGCGAGCAATTTTGGCATCAAAGGAAACAACATATACAGATCCAGATGTTAGCCAAGAATTGCTACTATGCTTACATTCAAATTACGGTTATGAATCCTGAGAAGAACATGACTATCATTCACGACAAGATGGACCAAGGGAAGACCATAATGCCTCTGTTGTCTTACAAGCTCAAAGCGCTCATGGGACAAGCCCAACCATTACCGTTGATCCTCATTGGTATCCTCTGCATGGTTATGGTCTCGGAATTGTGGCTCATATAGCCATAGCTGGTTTGTGACCCGGAGATGCTAACTTCATCATTACATCTCTGCACAGATGTTCCAGGATTGTAAAAGATACGAAAGAGACAATAGAAGAGATTTAACCTTCAAGGAAGTTCCCACTCATCCATTGTTCAAAGTTGTACTTGGTAAACAAATCTTTGATCTTACATTTGTATGACCAAGTTGGATAATGTTAGCATTTTGTAGTGAACTAGTTTCAAGAGGATGTTTCAAAACTATCATCATGTCATTCTTCATCGTCGGTCATACTCACGAAGATGTCGACGTATTCTTTCCCAAAGTGAAATTGTCTCTGTCACATAGTCATGTTGGTTCCCTTCCTCATTCTCTGGCTCAAGTGTACGATGCAGAGGCCACAAAATGCATGTTTGCTCTAATTCAAGAGGTTGGGGACTATTGATCATATGTGGAGAGTTTCGTGATGCCGTTGAAAGGACCCTCACAACCTATTCAATTTTGGTTCTAGATGAGAGATAATGTTCTTATGTACCAAGTGAAAGAGAATTATGACTCTAAATCGAAGTGGATTCTCCAGTACAGAAGAACACTTTAGAAACCCTTCTTCAAGTACAGATTTCTCAATGATTTTACCAACCGGTGAGCCAAAGTCTAAGGGTATGAAATGCTCAAGAAAGCTGAAATACTACTCTTGTTCGATACATTCAACACTTGCCCAAGATTGAAAAGAGAACAGAAGATGAAGATCAAGAACAGAATGTTGATGGTGTCTCATCGAATATTGTCGAAAAACTGCAGAGGCGCTTGAAGAAAGGTTGGGATACAACAACTGCAAGATGGTTTCTGACCATGTACCAACCATGGTACTGGATTTAGAGAAGAATCATCTAGGAGAGAAACATGAACGACACAACGAAGAGATATCTATTAGCTCAAGAGATGGTCGAAGAGTTGACGAAAAGAGATGAAATAGTTGTGAGAAATCCAAGTGAAAGAGAACTAAGTCATTTTGTTCCTTTTAGTAACATCGAGTCACATATGATTGCTTGTCATTCGTTCTTCTGAAGACTTTGAAGTCCAAGCTTGCATATGAGTTGCAAAGGCGTTGTCAAAAGTTGATGTTGATAGCTACTCATCACACTACAATAAGATTTATGCAGAATGGTGGTGACCAAAACATGCATCTTCAAGTGTGCTCCGATATGATTGCATTTCGAAGAACATGTTTCGGAAGAAAGATCCAAAATATGATGAAGTTCTTCATAATATTTTGGATCCCTCTCCCAAAACATGACGGGATAGACGCTAATGCAGGTGTGTATGTGTGATGATAAAGATCCAAATCCTCCTCTAATAAAATGAAGATGCTCGCAAATGTTCGATTTATAGCATCACAGTTCATAGATCGTGTTGCTGAAGTAGAGGGTTGAGATATCTTGGCTGGCAGATATTACTAGTACTAAGACTTAGTCGAAGTCTAGTACCTAATTTTAGTCCTTTCAGAAGTCATGAAATGTCTTTGTTTCTAATTAGTAGTTTTATATTTTATACAAAGTGAAATTTTATACTGAGTCTCAAACTTGCCTATTTCATATTATATATTCAAAAACCATTTTGATAATAAATTGATCATGTGTAAAATATGTAGGATTCTATATTTGATTACTTAGAATTTCTAAATTTTCTGCTCATTAATAACCCTAAACCTTAATAAGCCCTAAATCCTAAGTCTCTTTTCTTTTAAATTTGATATTGAAATTATAGGCGTACACTACTTAGTCTAGTACGAAACTTAGAATATTTTATGTGCAAGGTAATGATTAGATTAATATATACTAAATTAAATTCTGCGCACTAATAACCCTAAACCTTAAAGCTTTATCCTATTAAATTAATTGTTGGCATTATATGACTAACATTACTTACTCTAGTACTAAACTAATAAAATTTTGTGTGCAAAGATAACCTCTTAGATTAATATATACTAAATTACGTTCTGCTGACTAAGAACCCTAAACCCTAAGTCTCTTCTCTATTAAATTAAATGTTTAGTAACACTACTCTAGTACTAAACTAATAAAATTGTATGTTCAATGTCATACTTCTTCTCGCTTATAACACAACTTGTATGTATTTTGAAGTTCACTTCATACAATTATAGTCTTGTTCATGCGTTTGGTTCAATCTTGCACTTCAGTTTTACCTGAGAATATTAATTAATTTTGTTATAATGTTAAAGAACTAAGTTGCTCTAAGAGAAACTTGGACTCATAGTTCAACTACTAGTACTAGTAACTTAGGCTAAAAGTTAGTAAATAAAGTTTTGAATCAGTTGATTTTGAGTTGTATCTAAGATTTTTTATTATTAACTATCTATAATATTTTCTTATTGGAACAAAAACTTGTTGTACTGTCAAACAATCATATTTAAATATCCAAAAAGGTGAAAATAGTCTAATTTTAGTTAATAAAGTGATTATAGTACTTATTTGCATATAAGAAATGTCTTTTTAGTATGCAGTGAGAAGATATAATACCGGGAATATACTTGTATACCTAGATACTGCATAGTACATGTGCATTATAATGACCATATTCCATGTAAGAAATCTGAACTTTTAGTACAGAACTCCAAGACATAATACTCGTAAATCATCAGTTATAAAGAATTTAAACCTGTAAGTTTCTCTACCTTACATATATATATAAGAAATATGGTTTTTTGGTATGGAACTCCGAGACACAATATTGGTAATATGGAAATGGAACATTAAATGGAATATTTAAATGTATGGATTATGTAAATGGATCATTAAACCTGCAATTCATAGATCTAATCCCGGCAATTTAAGCCACGTGTCCGTGTCCGTCATGTCGGTCATATATGACATTACCAATATCGCACGTAGATGCTATAATCATACATGGTCTGCATCACCTCAATATGGGTTTGGGATAAACATCTACACGTTTAGAATATTAATTCACTACTAGTGAATATTCTTAATGATAATTTCTTATTGGAAATATTTGTGCTCTTTGCAGCTTTTATCGCGCTGGGTACCATACGCTGTTTATTGTGTTGTTTTGATGAATACTTCCATAAGTGAGTACAGTATTTGCCGTGTTAGTCTTGTGACATTGACTCTGGGAGTTAGATATATCATCTCTATTAGAGGTAGTGACAGGTTAAAATATCGAAGTAGATTTTCCACTCTACCAGGAGCTGTAAATAATGAAGTGACATTATAAGGTCGATCATAGATCCGAGACGAATGGCATATGTGTAGAAAAACTGGTCAGTCAATAATGAATTGATTACTTATCCAGGATATTTTCAAGTTAATACGTAGATCAAAATGTTAACTCTAATCTTCCGAGTGAACCATCCTGCTTATGCTAAAACGGTGTAAATGAATGTCACAATGTAACTCAATGTAATGTAATGTAACACAATGTCGCTAGCTGCGCTGAACGTGCATTCCCAAATGACATGCGGAAAAAGAAACATATCTGATCATGAGGGCCGGGGAACCTGTCATTGACCCAGTCCTATGGTTCAGTTCTTAACTACGTACATGGAGTAACGAGCTCCTTTGTCAGCGGCGAACTGTAAAGCTGACATGTACATATGCTGAGCTGAACTACAAAGCTTATTGCATGCCCTAGACAGCTAGCGCTGGACTCATATTATGCTTAATTAAGCATGGTAAGCTTGACATGGTCAAGTAGAAGTATTCTTAATTAACATTTCAGCACATGTAACGCACCATTTGATGGAACCAGAAGACTAGATTCCAGTTGCATAATCATCGCCAGGAATCGAGTTGAATAATGGCCAGTAGGAAGAACCTAACGGAAGGCCAACTGAGAGGATAGTGTACGCGTAATGCTTTCTGTGAGCTTCTATAGCAAACATTATCGCACATCTGAAGCATTAATGAATACTTCACTATACACTTCTAACCTGGAAAGAACAATAGTGGCAGTCGAATCTATCGATGGCTGTGGAAAGGGATTATTTCTAGTCATATAAAAGCACTGCTTACAGCAAGTGCAGTCAGTGTTCCCAAGTTCTTCATAGCTATAGGATCGAACAAGAGATTATCACTTTCGAGGCATGGAGAAGTAGGAGTGACATTCCTATGATCCAGGCCTCGTTTGAAATCTCTTTAGACAGAAACTGCAACTGGTGATTGCAGTTTTTGTTTGCAGACACTGGCTGACCGAGGTCAATGCTCCGGTCTGTGTAGAGATCCAGTCGCTTTCGAAAAAACAGATCTTTTCCTCGTCGAAACGGTGAACTGAAGTCCGTCCAACGCATATCGACGAAGCTTCAACGTAGTTGAGATCTCGAGCGTGGTCACAGCTCAGGAAGTAAAATCAAAAAATCGCTCCAGTTGTGTCATCACTGGAAGAGCATCCGAAATCATCGTCAAGTATATTCAGACTTTATACAACGCAACGCGCTTTTGATATCATACTTGTAGCAAGTACAAGTAGAATTCAAGCAACAAGATGGCCAGGAAATCTCTTGCAGCTTCTACTTGGCCGGTTGTTCTGGTGCTCGGAGTGTTGCAGTTTCTATCATTCATTGAGGCTCAAGATGTTCATTCGCAGTGCGGAAACCTAACTGCATCACCACCTCTGGCACCATTTATTCAACCACTGTTTATACCTGAGAGTCTCGATGTTTCCAACCGTGTTCCTTTAACTCTGGGCGCATACAAGATCTCTCAGGTACGTACTTGTCTACTGCTCATTTACCAAGTGTTGTTATTCTACTTTGCACGCCTGAGCTTCTAGTTTCAATTACAGTAAGAATTTCAAGACCATTCTGCCTTAAGCTTGAGTCCATGTTTGTTTCGTTAAACTTGTACGACGAAACTGTCAGAAGTACTGAGTACGTGAGTATACATGTAACTAGGACGGTAATTGTGAGGAAGATGTCAAATAAGTAATAAGGTCTTGTGTCGTCAAGACCGGTACCGGTGCACCGATGTATTAGACTATCTCGAATTTCTGACACGAGCTGTTTTTGGTCCTCTTTAACTCGCAGAGTGTACATCCAGACCTCCCGAACACAACGTTCTACAGCTTCGGCAGGAGTCAAGAGACAGCCACGTCTCCGGGGCCGACACTCGAGGCGAAGGTTCACGTGCCGTCGTTCGTGAGGTTCGAAAATCACATTACAGATCCGGAGCACATGTTCACGGTGGACAGGAGCATTCACTGGGCTAACCCACCAAACGGAGGAGTTCCAGTCTCTGTTCATCTGCACGGGCAAGACACCGAGGGCAAGTATGATGGGCATCCAGAGGCTTGGTTCACAGCTGCTGGTGACAGGGGCCCAACCTTCGTCACGGCTAACAACATATATCCCAATGAGCAGCCGTCATGATCACACAATCGGAATGACTCGCCTCAACGTGGCAGCAGGCCTAGTCGGGCTGTACGTCGCACGGGATGTTCAGAAGGATCCTACATTTCTGCCACAAGGAAAGTACGAGATCCCTCTGGTGATCCAAGACAAGCAGTTCTTCCCGAACGGCTCCATCAACTTCCCGGACATCGGCTTTTTGCCGACAGTTCATCCGAATTGGTGCACAGATTATCTTGGTGATGTAGTCCTGGTCAACGGCAAAGCATGGCCATACCTCAACGTCCTGCCCAAGGTGTATCGCTTTCGTATCTTGAACGCAGCGAATGCACGATTCTTCAACCTTTTCCTCAGCGACGACAGGATGAGGTTTGTTCAGATCGGCACGGATGGTGGCTTCCTGTGGCAACCCGTCACGCTACAAAATCTGACCATTGCTCCAGGCTATCGCGTGGATGTTATCGTGGATTTCAGATCAGTGCCAGTCGGGACCAGCTTGTATCTGAACAACTCAGCTTTAGCGTCTGACCTTGCCCCTCTCCCTGAGACCTTAACATACGCCATGAAGTTCAACATCGTGAAGAGAATCAGAGGAATGCCTCCCCAGAGGAGGGTTGTGGTCCCGTCTTCATTTTTCGCGACTCCCAACGTCACCGAGATGGCAGACGGTGCTTTGTACCGTAATGTGACCTTGAACTCCAATATTGTTCCTCCGAACGCTCCTGTCATTCCTCCGAATGTGTCGTTCTTGCTCAATAACCATCACTGGGCCGAGCCAGCCACGGAAACCCCGAATCTGTACACAACTGAGGTTTGGGACATCACTCACCTCATCAGGGGTGGAGTGCACCCCATCCACATTCATCTCGTCAACTTCCTCATGATCCATAAGCAGCATTTCGATATTGCTAGATTCCAAGCTGGCAACTGCTCACTTCAGCTAGCGTACCCAAACACCAGAAGCTGCTTCACTGGCGGCCCACTGCCTCCCTCTGCGACTGAGATTGGGTGGAAGGACACCATCATAATCGAGGCTGGCACCGTGGCCAGACTGCTAGTTCCATTCTTTCCCCGAGATGGTGGTGTCTACTCTTTCGATCCGACGACGTTCCCTGGTTTTGTGTGGCACTGCCACATTCTTGATCACGAGGACAATGACATGATGAGGCCGCTTCTGATTCAGCCACCTCTCGCTGTTTGATGAAAACCAGGTACTGGAGATCCGCTTCGCACGTTCAGCTCTGCCATCAATAATGCTAAACTGAAAGGACTGATAGTCGTTTAGTCGTTGAACCCTTACTAGCAGCGAGTAGCAGCGAAATTAGAGGAGATTGTGTTCGTAAATAAGTTCTGGAGAACCTTGAGAATAAGTGCCGTTCTCTCAAATGTCTTTTTAGCATTCCTGCGTACATCACTTTCAAGACCACCATATATAGCCGGTGCAGAAGTGCAAAGATTACTAGATCGATGTACGCGGTATACATACAACACTCCAGTAACAAGAAGGTTGCCGAAAACGTTCCATCGACTTTGCTCTGGACAGACTGATTCAAATAGAGATGCTCACTGTGTCAGTCCAGTCTTAGAACTCCTTGGCAAGAAGAGAAAACGAGAAGAACGAACAACTAAACTTTTCGATTACTGGTCATGCATTTTCACTGGCTGCACTGTTGACAACATGCACTACATTGAGCATCTCAGACTGATGACAGAAGTGAAAGTTCTAATGTTTGAGGATATATAGTCTTTGGGTCTTATTATGATCATATTAACTGTCGTTAGAAGTTCAGGAGGAGAAAGTGCTCGAAAGCCCTGTAAGAAGGGAGGGGGACTCTTGTTCTCTGGATCCTTATCAGGTGAGTAGACATGACACTTCGGAATTTAATTTAAGTCTTTGATGAGCAGGACGTATGAAAGGAAACTGAAAACAATCGATTCGGAGACTTTCAAGAAGAGAAACTTTCTGATCGAAAGATTATGGTACTCTAATGTTACTATATACGATATTAGGTGGAACAAGATGAGTGAAGAATTAACCATGAAAAGTAATTTAAAACACTCATCACTGGTTAGGCCAGCAATATATGTAAAATTTGTGTTTGAGCTTTGTAATAACTTCCCCGGATGGTCTCTTCACTCGGCTCCTGCCTAGGGAAGAGTCCCCCTGACTTCACGTCAAAAGAGGCCTAAATGTAGGGTCTTCTATGGACAGAAAATACAAGAAGAGCAGATTGCTTGAATAACCCACACTCTCTTATGAGGTTTTGCAGAGTAACTGTGGGTTATCAAGCTCTCATGGCTCTTCACTCCATTTCAGGGTTTTCCTTTTGGATCATAGTGTTCGAGTAGTAACGTGAATTCACCTGTAAAATTCAATGTTTAAATTACGTAAATAAATAAATGATTGCACTTATCATTTAAATTTTGAGGTTTCAATCAAATATTCGTATAATCATCTGAGTCATTTTATTTTTTATAAAAAAGTGATAGAAATATAAAACTTTTAATATTAATATTTTATTTTTTATAGTTTCAAAATATATTTTCAAAAAAAAGAGTTTGATCCTGGCTCAGAATGAACGTTATCATTGAAATTATAGCATTCTAAATACTCATATTTTAATTCATATCTAAAAGTTCTGTATGTCATTTAACTACATACCATTATATTTTTCACTAAACAATTTCTACTTTTGAACACGTAAATTAAATCATTAAATTTTATTTCACTTTGTCTTTGAGTCTGACGTTATCATATCAAAACTTGTATGAAACTGCAAAAGTTTTCAATTCCTTGATGACACTCTTAAATAAATCTCCAAACTTATGTCTATTAAACAAAAATGGAATGTACATATACATCACTTTGTTCCACCTTTGGTGGTCATAGTAGCAACTGTAAGTACCATGAGTAAGAAAGGAGAGATCTATGGTTCAATTCTTATCGCTCCATATATATACTGATGACATATCTACACGTATCTACCCGTGGCACTAGAGATGATATGAGGATAGAGAGATATGTTGAGACAAGCTTGGCGCTAGAGGTAACATGAGAGAGAGAGAGAGATATGTTGTGATATGAACTGGCATGGAGAGACCCCATAGAGAGATATGTTGAGACAAGCTTGGCGCTAGAGGTAACATGAGAGAGAGAGAGATATGTTGTGATATGAACTGGCATGGAGAGACCCCATAGAGAGATATGTTGAGACAAGCTTGGCGCTAGAGGTAACATGAGAGAGAGAGAGATATGTTGTGATATGAACTGGTATGGAGAGACCCCATAGAGAGATATGTTGAGACAAGCTTGGCGCTAGAGGTAACATGAGAGAGAGAGAGATATGTTGTGATATGAACTGATATGGAGAGAGTTGACGCTAGAGAGATGGAGGAGAGAGAGATATGGGCTAACATGGAGAGAGAGAGACATAGAGATATGTTGTGATATGACGTAGACATAGAGAGGAATATGTTGAGAAGAGCTTGGCTCCATAGGTGATATGAGGAGAGAGATATGTTGTAACATGGAGAGATATGTTGAGACGAGCTTGGCGCTAGAGGTGACATGGGGGAGAGAGAGATATGAGAGGGGTACGTTGAGACGAGCTTTGCTCCAGAGGTGATATGCAGACATTGAGAGAGATATGTTGAGACAAGCTTGGCTCTAGAGGTGATATGAGGAGAGAGATATGTTGTAACATGAAGAGATATGTTGAGACGAGCTTGGTGCTAGAGGTGACATGAGGGAGAGAGAGATATGAGAGGGATATGTTGAGACTAGTTTGGCTCCAGAGGTGATATGAGGAGAGAGAGATATGTTGTAACATGGAGAGATAAGTTGAGACGAGCTTGGCGCTAGAGGTGACATGGGGAGAGAAAGATATGGGCTGGCATGGAGAGAGTTGACGCTAGAGGTGACATGAGGGAGAGAGAGATATGAGCTGGCATGGAGAGAGTTGCCGTTAGAGGTGACATGGGGGAGAGAGAGATATGTTGTGATACGACGATAGGACATGTCCATTTAAGTTTGAGGGTTAGACATGAACATGAAATATCATATACGAGTAGCTTAGGGTTTAAACTCATGTAATTCAGAGGAATCTTTAGGATACATGTTAATTTTTAATACTTGAAAAGACAGAGAAGGATGTTCAATAATCTTAAGTGAAAAATTGAGTGGTTCAACTGAAAAGAAGAGATGAGTTTCATGAATTAAGATAATACTTTGGCAAAAGTATGAGTCAACGTTGTAAGATCAATAGAGCCTCATTGTATGAAGAAATCCTATAAATGCATAAATGATATAAAGTATAAGTTTTAATTCACAGAAAAAATTAGTTTAATGTTGCAGAAATTAAATTTAGGCAGAAATTGACATTGGTTTCTTAATTATTTTAATTATTAATTTACATAGTTAGTTGATGAGTAAATATGTCCAATTGTCTCTATAAGTTAGATATGAAAAACCCAGAGTGTATAAACAAGAGTGAAAGACCTTGTTTGAAGTATTAATCCTAAATAGGCAAGTATAGTACTTCGGTAAACATGAAGATCTGATTGATAAGTTTTGATTCAATGGAAAATCACAAAACTCAGATAAGCCATGTAAAATAATGATTTTAATTCATAGAGATGTTACAATTGAAACTTTAGAGTATTAGATTAATTTATGTCTGGAACTGACTTTGGCTTCTGAATTATTTACTCTCACTTGTAATCCATATTTGAAAAACAGAGGGTGTATAAGAATGTGACATTTGGCTATATATGAAGTCTTGATCCTAAAACAACTAGTACAAACGTCAGAGTAATATGTGTAAGATGGAGTTTACAGAGTATTGTTAGAGAAAATCATAATATATATATATCGATGACATGGAATATAAACTTTTATTCATGGAGAGGATGGAGGAGAGAGAGATATGGACTGACGTGGAGGGAGAGAGAGATATGGACAGCACATGGAGAGAGATATGAGAGATATGTTGTGATATGACGCAGACATAGAGAAGGATATGTTGAGACGAGCTTGGCTCCAGAGATGATATGAAGAGAGAGAGATATGTTGTGATATGACTCTAACATGGAGAGATATATTGAGACGAGCTTGAGGTCTCCACAAGTGTGACATGGTGGCATCAGATGATAAAATAGTGATGACATGGCAAGATGATAGAGCATTGACACTTTATATAATTATTCATAACAACATCATCAACAATATATATGTTTTACATAGTCATTTATAAAAATATCATAAATAATAATATTATACTTAACATAAGGCATAGTTTGAAGGATCACTGAAATGTTTCATCACAACTCTTTATATCATTTAAACTCATATCATAGAACTGTTATGATTTATACAAATACTATTTATGTATAAAGAAATGAAAACATCTCTGTCCGTAGAAATCTCTGGGTTCTCACTTAGAATGTGTGGGTTATCACAGAACTTTTCTAAGTGATAATCGACTGTGACAGTTTTGAAACAACCCAATGGTTTATCGAAAATAAACCACTAAAAACTACAATCTTGATGAGCAAAGAAAACCAAAATTGGTTTTAACGGATTTTCGCCAGCACTGGGTTTAATTTGCAGTACATTCCTAAGTGACTACATGACCTTGGCAAGGGCAGGCATCTGTCATGATCACGAGGAAAGCTTCAGTTGGAGTAAGGAGGCCCTATAATTTTTAGTCATATCTTCAGCTGAACTAAACAGGTGACAAATGCATGGTTCAGACCTCCAGGTAGCAGCTCCAGTTTCAACACGCTGGAATCAGATGCTAAACAGAACATAGTAATTTCGACATGGATGAGTGGAACTATTCTTAACCTTTCAGCTACAACCTAAAGCACCATTTTGTTGAACCGGAAGAAGTAGTCGAATTCCAACTGCATAAACATCACCAGGAATCGAGTTGCATAAATTAATTGGTACACAGTAAGGAAAGCGCACTCGTCTGAATTGTTAAAACCTACCGAATGGCTAGTAACTGGATCTCGACTTTAGATAGACCCTTCTGACTTCGTCTCGACAAACCTCCTGACTGCTCAATCGGCAACGATCAGAATGTCACATAATGGTCCCGAATTTGAGTCGCGTGTTACAGTAATGCTTCTGTTACAGTCATTCTATACCAAACATGACACATCTAGATCTAAAAGACTGCTTCACTGTGCAGAAACTGGGAACAGTACTAGTAACAGTGGCAATTGAATCTACGGGTTTGTTGAAAGGGCTTATTCGAGTCCGTTCGGAGGATTGATCATGAGCTAGCACTGCATATAAAACTTTGCCTACAGCAAAGTGACATGTCCAGTGTCCACAACTTCTTCAGAGATCCGAATCCGACTAGAGAATTTCACTTTCGAGGCATGGAAATGTAAGACCGATATATATATATATATAAATATACATGTATATATAAGGATGCTTGATGAGGCCTCGTTTGTAATCTCTCTAGACAGAAACTGCAAACAGCAGTGGACACTGGCTGACCGAGGTCCATGCTATCTCATAGAGCTTGAGTCGCTTTCACGAGATGGATCTTTCCTCGTCAAAATTAAAGGTAGACTCTCAAGTCCGCACATCGGCGAAGCTTCAGAGTACCTGAGGGTGCCGAGCTGAGATCTTGATCTAATCTACAGGACATAAAGGATCTGGAGCTTCAGTCTTGTCATCATTAGTACAACACCCGCAATCATCGTCTACGACTTAGACTTAGTATAACACGAAGTTTCAGATTGTGCTACATTATACATAGATATCGATCGCGAGTACAAGTAGAATTCAAGCTACAAGATGGCCAGGGAATCTATCGAAGCATGGACTTGGCAGGTTGTGCTGATGCTCGGATTCTTGCAGTTTCAATATATCATTCCCTGAAGCTCAGGATGTTCATTCGCAATGCGCAAACCTAACTGCATCACCTCCTCTGGCACCATTTATTCAACCACTGTTTATATCAGAGAGTATCGATGTTTCCAACTCTGTTCCTTTAACTCTGGGCACATATAAGATGTCTGAGGCACGTACCTCTCTAATGCTCGTTCACCAAGTCCATTCAGTCTTGAGCCCATGAACTCGTACGACGATACTGTCGAAATGCTGAGTACGTGCGTATATGTAACTAGGACGGTGATTGTGAGGCAGTTACGTAGTACTTGCACGTTGTAATTGCGCTGCGAAGCGACGAGTACACCCATTTCTTACCACGCTCTTAAATTTTCTGATAGGAGTTGCTTTCTGTTCTTTCTTAACTCGCAGAATGTACATCCGGACCTTCCGAACACAACGTTCTACAGCTTCGGAACAATTTCTACAGCCACGTTTCCGAGACTGGACCTGGAGGCGAATGCTCACGTGCCGTCTGTTGATATACGTACTACAAGCTCTTCAAGCTACTATGTAAATCAAGTTACGAGGATCTAACCCTTAAGGTATTTTTCTCTCCCTGTATATTGAGAATAGGATAGTTCCTTTGGTGATATTTCTCTTCTTCAAGCTACTATGTACAACCTGTATATACACAGTTAGTATACTTAGGGCACAGTTAAGTTACGGGGACAAACCCTAATGTATTTTCTCTCCCTATATATATTTCTCTTTTTCTTGTGTTCCTCTCGTGAAAAGGATACGAGAGCGCACCTTACTTGTTTGAAGCTTTTACTCCCTTATTGGAGGGGTGCTATAAGTGTTGGGTTCTTGCTTCCATATATCGTAACACCGTTGACGTTCGTGAGCTTCGAAAATCACGTTACAGATCCGGAGCACATGGTCACGGTGGACAGGACCATTCATGACACTGGCTAACCCACGAAACAAAGGGAGGAGTTCCGGTCCCCGTTCATCTCCACGCGCAAGTATGATGGGCATCCAGAGGCTTGGTTCACAGGCATATTTGCAATATCGGCCACGGTGATCGATTTGCTATAGCAAACAGACGGGACCCGCATATGGGAACGACACATATCCCAATGAGCAGCCGCTTTCTGTGGTGCCCTGATCACACAATCGGAATAACTTGGCTCAACGTGGCAGGTGGCCTAGTCGGGCTGTACTTCGTCCTATATTTACAGAATCAGTCTCCATTTCTGCCACAAGGAAAGTATGAGATCCCTTTGGTGATCCGAGACAAGCGGTTCTTCCCCAGCGGTTCCACCAACTTTCTGGACATCGGTTTCTTGCTGACGGTTCATCTGAATTGGTGCACAGCTTATCTTGGTGATGTAGTCCTGGTCAATTCCAAAGCATGGCCATACCTCAACATCCTGCTCAAGGTGTACCGCTTTCGTATCTTGAACGCAGCGATTGCACGATTCTTCGAACTTTTCCACAGCGACAGGGTGAATTTGAAGTTTGTGCACATTGGCACGAATGGTGGCTTCCTGTGGCAATCCATCACGCTACAAAATCTGACGATTGCTCCAGGCTATCGAATGGATGTTATCGTGGATTTCAGATTTGTGCCAGTCGGGACCAGCTTGTACCTGAACAACTCAGCTATATATGTTGACGTTGACCCTTTCTTTGGGACCTTATCATACGCCATGAAGTTCAAAATCGTCAAGAGAATCAAAGGAATGCCTCCCCAGAGGAAGGTTGTGGTACCATCCTCATTTTTCCCCAATGTCGGCGAGATGGCAGACGGTGCTCTGTAGCGTAATGTGACTTTCGACCCCAATATTGATATTCAAAACGTCACTATCATTCCTCCAAATGTTTCCTTCTTGCTAATGACTATCACTGGTCGGAGCCAACCTCCGAAGCTCCTAATATGTACACAACTGAGGTTTGGGACATCACTCACCTCATCGACCTTGGAGTGCATCCCATCCACCTTGAACTCGTGAACTTCCTATGATCCATAAGCAGCAGTTCGAGTTCGAGATTGCGAGATTCCAAGCTGGCAATTGTTATCTTGAGCTACCGTACCCAGATACCAGAAGCTGCTTCACTGGCGGCCACTGCCTCCCTCCCCTTCGGAGATTAGGTGGAAGGACACCACTATAGTTGCGGTTGGCACGGTGGCCAGACTGCTGGTTCCATTGTTTCCCAGAGATGGTGGTCACTATTCTTTCGATCCAACCACGTTCCCTGGTTATGTCATGTTATGTCATGCATTGCCACAATCGTGATCACGAGGACAACGACATGCATGAGGCCGCTTACAGTTTGATGAAAATCATTCACCGTGAACTCGTACCAACAGTAGTAGTGACTTAGTGGAGGATCCGCTTACTAGGTTGGGCTCTGTCCATCAACAATGGTCTTGAGAGGCTGAACTTCATGTCGTCATTCGAACGGTTACTTTAAACCGTTCGAATGACGTCTAGACTTTTCCATTCTAGGCTTTGAAGGGAAAAAAAACTACATGTTTTCTCCGTAGCTATAGGTTCGTTATGCACGGTTTCGTCATTCGAAAACAAAATGAGAAGCTAGGTGCGGAGAAGAAGATGAAGCAGTCAATGACGTGTTTGAATTAACGAGTTGCCGGACTTGAGAGAGCTACCATGGGCGTGGATGCATGCATATGCTGGTTTGGCACCTGAAAATTCTCAAACGTTCCTCCAACTGGTAGCTAGCCAGCCACTAGTACGGTGATTGGAAGACATCTCAGCTCGCTAAGTGAAGCTCTTAAGATGTAGTGACATCTTGCACTTGACAGTATCTTGAACCGGTATCTATCAGTATAGTCCGTGAGCCAGGCGGGCAGCCACAGAACCTCTCCTTGCTCGCGGGTTTTCAATACGGATACATCGGAAGAAGAAATCTTACTTTGAATGTTCATGTTCGTGTGCCGCGTGTTCTTCCCTCGTGTTTTGTAAAAGCCTTCTGTTAGCACTGGCCTAGAGTTAGAAAGTTATCGTGTGGGCGTTCGTATGCAGACAATTGCTTGACCAGGCCCATGCGCAACCCCTGCATGAGACCGGATCCCTGCAAGAAAACCATTTTTCGACCGGACTTTCCACCGGGAGTGAGTTGTCGATCCCCTTGCTGGAATGCTACCTGACGCGGCTGATAGTATAGGACAATGGTGTCAACGGACTTGAAGGCTCGATTTATCTTAGAGAAAAACGCGACGCAATGAGTACCAAACGGGTGGGAAGATCCCATCAAGCCGAAAGAGGGACCCGAAGGTCCAAGAAACCAACACCCAAAAGGGGAAGAGCAAATCGGGGCTAAGCAACGCTATCTCTAAAGTAGCGTATCGCTATTAAAATATCACACGCTGGTAAATCAAAACTACTGCATACAAGTAATGCACAAGAGGTGTCATCGTCTACTGAAGTCGTGCACCGCTCTCTGTAGAGCCATGGAGATCTGGAGATGGAATACCCAATTCTCTCTCTCTGGAAGTACATCAGGAAGAGATTTTTTACGCTTTTTGCGGCTCCTCATCGCAGCAAGGTTACATTTCTGGACCTCCGAAGAATGTTTTATCTCGACCTCAAAATATCCAGACAAATCGACCTGAGTGATCTAAGATCAGCATGTATAATTCGGTGCGGCATTGTACTTGGCCCGTTTTATCCGGTTTATCTTGTTTCCGAATCGCATGGATGCGACTGGAGTCTGTTTCCCGTTCTAACGGTCAGTTGAAGCCTCGAAGAAGCTTAAGAAGACAATCAGTCATCTACTACTTCTAGATCTGCAGCGTCGTCCTCCCCGGATAGAGGAGCTATCCAAGTCCGGACTCATCCTTAGAAAACTATCTTTCAGTAAATCGGTAACTAAGCGAAGAAAACCTGCACTCTTGCGAATTCTGCTTCGGGTTCTCCTTTGACTATCTGATGCTGGAAGATCTGACTTAACTGTGTTAATTTGCGTTAATTGTATGCGGTCAAATCGAGGAAAGCGAGTCTTTTCTCTTCCGTCCATAAATTTGTTTTTGCCGTTGAGCGCAGTTCGCACCTGCAGAACCAGTCGAGTAGTTGGTGTCCGGAACAACCATCTCGTCCTGGGAAGATTAGATTAAAGTGACCCATGCTACTCCGATCGATCTCTCCCATTCTGGGAAGGAGACACATAAGGAAGTTACTTGGACAACAAATGAAACCAGAATTCAATACGATACAAGCTTTCATGCACTAACTCGCATATCCGATGCAAATGCTACGTATACTACTAGTTACCACGGTGCTCTTAAAGTATCCTTATGGTGGTGCTGGCTGGTCTGCCTTTTGAGGAGGAGAGGAACTGCTGAACATGCCATTTCTCGAAAGAGTCGGTTCATCACTGATCTGCAGAAGCAACAGACTCGCGGTGCTGTGCTTTCCACCCCACTCGCCTGCGTGATCGTAATTAGCTTGGCGATAAGTGCTACCGTATCAGATCTTCGTCCAAGCTAAGGTGCGGAACACTTGTGGAGAGTGAGCGGTACCCCGTTCTTATTCTCTCAAAGGATCTCGCCTTGCACGAGTGAAGTTTAATTCTCCGAAGCACATGCATGTGATGAGTAAATGACACCACCGGTATATACACTTCATGCGTCCGCCTTCCGAAACTAGAGTTGATGACATCCTGAATGCATGAAGCTCCCGCCAGCCGTTCCTCCTAGATGCAGCTTCTTATACGAGCTGCATGCGTATGGCGTTATAGAACTTCTGTAATATGTTCAGTGCCAGAGCTTGCCGCAGCACAATGCTCATGCAAGCTAGCTGATGCACTTGTTGTGTACAATGTGAACAACCAACTCCCATCCCTACAGAATCAGAATTAGACACCAATCCTCTGTTCATATTAACACATATCATGTGCCGAGTGCCAGGAAGTGGAACATTCATAGACGCAGAACCTCGATGGACTGTATCATACCAAATATATGGTATCGCCATGAGTTCCAAGTCCAGAAGTCACGAAATATGAGACCAAAGAGGCCATTCATATTATACACAAAATTGACAAGTTTTAGTTACAGGGTTACAATTTCTGTCTTTGAGATTTCCTGAGCTAGGAAAGAGCCGTTGAATCTTACAAGGCCGCGCGTAACGATTAGATTGCAGTCCCCCTCTGTTGATGATATTCTGGAACTGGCATCCGAATTTGATGTACTTCGAGAAACTGTACAATCTGTTGCTATGCTGCTATGTTTACAAGACAACCAAATGGAGATATATTGTCGTTTTCTCTCGCTATGTACTCCCATCATCCTATGTCCCTCACTATCTCGGCTGTACCAAGTGCACAGCCTCGAACTTCCATTGCACCTGCAGCTAGAGCTCTGTTACAGTACTGACAGCGAGAACCCAACGAGTCGACTGCCATAAAGACGCTGAACTCACATATAACCGCCAACATACAAACGAAGCGAAGAAGGGAGAAAGTAAAGTTCATGATCACCAAGAGAGGCTGTGCCTGTCTTGCTTAACTGGATAAGGGAAGAAACTACACTTAGCGTTTAATCAAGTCCTCTAATGAATAAAAGTACGTAAACCGAGTTTTGCCCGACTGTAACTACAGTAGGCGTAACTAGATATGCAACCACGTTGAATGGAGGGCGGAGTCCGTAGCGAGGAAAAGGAAATCTAAAGAATAACGTGAAAATTTATTTTGTTAATATTTTTTGTATTTTTCTCTGGGACATATTTAGCTTGCAAAAAGAAAACAGTTATTCAACCAAGGAAGGATGTCACGCCAGAAATCATTTCCCTCATGAATTTCTAGAAGAGAATTTCTCTATGAAATTAGAGAAAATAAACAAAGGAGAGTTGAAGTTAAGTTCTCTAATTTTGAATTAACATAAACAGAAATTCACAACTGCATATCTAACCTGGTTTTCACTTTAGATGGACTAATCTTTTCGCCAATGGAACGTTATACTTGGCGGTAGGTCGCAGAAGTAAACTTATAAATGCTCACAAGTAAGCACCTTGTCTTCAACTGTGAATCCAACATCCAACATGAATTCTCTGTCCTCGAACAAGAGATTACTTTCCTTTTACCTTCTGAATCAATTTAATTTGCACCAAATACTTCTGTAAACTAAGGACCTGGTCTATGCACATTAACTTCTTCTAATATATTAGACACTCCACCCTCGATAAATGTAACTTTTCAGGAATATTCATAATGATTACACATATCCAGAGATGACAAAGATCGACAAGTGTTATTATAGTGCTTGTGAAAACTAAGAAAAATGATTCTCTAACATTGAGAAAGGAAAAATCTACAGATTATCGAAGGTTGCTTTGTATAGACGCGTGGAATTTTTCTTTTAATATTTATTTTTGGAAATTAAATAGATTCTTTAAGCTTTAAACATCCTTGCAACCAACACTCACTGCAAAACTGAATGAAAGATCAATAAAAGTTACTTGCAGTGTTCTTTACAGACATCTCCGGTAGTGCCCACAGCAAGCATCCGTGACCTCTTGTCCAAAGTCGTAACACTCGGTAAAAAAGAAAAAAAAAAAAAACTCGTTCACGACCGGAATATTTGCCAAAGATTGTAACTTTGAAAACCACTAATGCAATAGTAAAAAGTGAACCAAAACCATCAAGAGGAAAAAGAATATTAATAAACATGAGTTAGTTTTCCCAACTGTGCAATCCTATGACAAGAAAAAAGAAACGTATCTGCAAACCTTTACGTTCTCTTTATCGAAGATAGGATTTCAACAACTTGATTCTAAATATAAAGCAATTATTATCAATGACTTTGAACTTTTGCTTGTCAAGGAAAAAGGTAAAGTCACTAACAGCTGCCGAGAATTACAGTACCATCAACTTTGTGATCATGAGGTGAAAGCCGACATTTGACAACCTTGACTCGAATCCGGGCGTGATAAACGTTTCTGGATCTTTGGTGTCGATATCTTACTGGAAGCTGGCTGCCACTTCTGGAACCGGCCACGTGTGGCACGGTGAGCAACTACCTTACGGTACTATTGGACCCGTCTCTGTAACAGGTGTCCAATAGTACAGTAGCAATTTTCCGACATGATATCCGCTCGTAGATAAGTCATCCTTTGCAATGTGAAGAACGCGCGCTGCGAACGGTACCAATTCACCAACTGCGAAGCTTTACTGTAAGCTGTAAACTGTAAAGTTTTAAGAGAGAAACACGCTACGCAATGAATAGCCAACGTATGGTAAGACCTCATCAAGCTGTACAAGGGAAAGAAGGAACCGAAGAGCCAAGCAACCATCTCTCCTAAGTCCCGCTATCAGTAGCTCTAAGGTCACTAATCTTCCTTAAGAAATCACACACGAGTAAGTCAAAACTCCTGCATATAACATGTGCACATGAAGTACATAACCTACTACAATTGCTCTCATGTGGACCTTGCCTGCTAGAACTCTCTGTAGAGCAATGAAAACTCACTGTCTAAAGAACGTAATGCAAAAAGATAGAGAAAGTGGTATCACAAACGCCTCTCATGATAAGCTCTAACACAATCTCGAAGAAAAACAAGCTGTCAATCCGTATATCTCCAAGGCTAGGAAATGAAGCGATGTTCTATCTGCATACCCCTATACTTGGTCACCTTCGCTGCTGCCGCCATGCCTGTCGTCCATCCTCTAGTACAAGAAAGATTCATACATGACAAACAAATGTTTTAGTTCGTAGAAGCACCTTCAAACAATCCCCTAGGTTGACTTTTGTACTAACAATACTCTCTTCACTATTTTTCCATGACATACTACCTAAAATACTCAATTCTGACTTTCTACAGTTCGTTGATATGAGTTGAGATGAATCGTAGAACAATGTATAACCTACTATACAAGCTTTCCAATAATATTGATAACACACTGACTGGACCAAGATAACTCTTATCACAACAGATCAAAATTGATCATTTTCATCACTTATAATCTGAAATGTCTCAACCTTTCATCCCAATCCGCATGTTGACTTAAGTTTTGAGTGATCAAACAACCTTCAAACTAAGTATGCAGCATACCACTAGAAAGCTTATCTTCTAGAGCTTCGAACAAGATAAAGCATGCATACAGCAAGCAACCATTGAGCTCGAGCGGTGGTACCGAAGACAATGATATTTTGCAATTAGAGATTTTCAATCACCAACTTCGACATAGTGTAACGCCTTCTCTCATTATGATCTTCATGTCAAATTCACAACATATCTCTCTTGACTCACTTGCATCATCATAAAGAAGTTTCACCTCCAAACCCCAAATCGTTTGCTCAAGATCAACCAAGAGATATAAGTGAAATCTCTCTGTCTTTCAAACCCGTCACGCTGTAATCTGAACTTTGACAATCTATTGCTCCCAACTCAAACTCCCAATTGGGCTCAAACTTCACAAGAAAGTCTCTCTGATCTCTCAGTACTACCCTTCAGCTTTAGACCTCAAACCAATTGTTCGAAATGGACCAAGCTCTTTGTCTATGGTATCTTATGAGTTATACAGACCTTGGTGGCTAAAATCTATAACTCCAACACTTTTTCTTAACCAAAAGAGTTGAAATCTCACACGTAGTAAACTATTAGAGTACATTTCAATCCTGGAGATTTTCACTCGGAGATTCAGCCCCATGTTCATACAACAACTCCATCTTTAAATCCAAACAAAACGGTTTTACTTCTACCTCGTAATTGTTATAGCCAACTTCAATCGACCATTTTGAGGTCAAACTCAAATATAAATATAGTATTATTCTACATCAGTACAACCAGCAAGGCATCAACTATCCAATCCCTTTGACAATATCGAAAGATCAATCTCTCAAACTCTCGAGGTATTCAGAACGTGACTCGTGGTACTAATTCTACCTCCTGATTTTGAACAATCATACCTCTACACTCAAAACTCCAAATCAATTAATCCTCTCTCCAAATTGTAGCACAGCTCGAGAGCTTTCCAACGAGATCTCACACTCTGCAAATGACCTCCAAGAAGATCTCCGAAATCTCAAAATTGTCCATAGAACTTGGTTGAACTCGATTGGTAAAAAATGGACCAATGAAAGATAAGATTGGAGATCATCTTAGCTCCTACTTGGCACCATGGATCGAGTTGTAACCCAAAAACACTCTCACACACTCAAGAGCTTGAACCAAAATATTTTGGACCCCAACCTAACAAAATGTAATCACCCTCAAAAATACACGAGATTCAATACAAAGTCAAGATAATGATCTTGAATTGATCTACAGTGAAAGATACGACAAAAGGAAATGAGGAAGCCATCATTTGATTGCAGTATTTCTTACCAAAGTTCCTCACGATCCATACACGATGATTGATCTTCCGCCGGCAGTGACATCGGATATCAATCCAGACGTGAAAGAAACGTTGGCTGGAAAGTTTAGGTCCAATAATCTGTCAAAGTAAGATGTACATAGTTAGGTCCCAATTCTCTCTTTACGTGACGATCGGCAGGATCATCGGAGCAAGTAAATCCATCACCCTCCCCATGAACTCTTGTGTAAAGTAGACAATGAAGCACTGTCGAAAGAGACCGAGATGGATGTAGTGAAGCTTGATATGAAATTGATTTGAGAATGGAAGATCTGGAACTCGGATCAATCCTCCCTCCATGGATACAACTCTCACAACTTCTCATCCAAAACCTTGAAATCACACTTCCTCCTTTCCTAGCTCAAACACCTCCAATTTTCTACTCCCATCTCCAAACCAATTGCTTGTTATTTTGTTGGAAAGCCCTTCCCAAATGCTCTCCAATGATATCAAGAACAACCCAAATCGAGCTCTGTAGCTACTAGTATGACAACTCAAAGTTCACAAAATCCTCTCTAAACATGAAAAGCTTACGCGGGCGCGGAAGCTTTATCTCTAAACTATAAACTTCAAGTCCCAAATCCGGCTGCACATATACAAAAATCCTTTCCAATGATATCAAAAATGTCTCAAAGGGACACGGTAGCTTCAGTTATGGCCGTGCGAATAGCTCCGTCTTAATGCCTTAGCTCGAAAAGCTTCCGCGACCGCATAAGTTTTTTTTATTCAACAGCCGAATTTGAACGCCTGTAGTTCAGAAACCCCTTCTCCGAACCCATGTTTTGACAAGTGTAGTAGAAAGCTCTAACTACAAGCTTTCCGATAATATCTAGAACTCTCCAAATAGAGCACCGTAGTCTCTATTGTCCAAAATCTGACCCTCGAACTGAATACATAACTGGCACAGCCTTTGGAAATTCTTCGACGGTACAGTCAAGAACTATACCGCTCTCTTCTCGTCTTGACTTTGGATCTGAGCATAAGTAGATCTGTCGTCTAACATCCTCGCCTCCATCCGAGTTGTTGTGATGAAAAGTTGTCCAAGGATAAGCAAGTATGAGGTTGCTTCTTGAACAAAAATCATTCTGCTTGATGACTAGATCACCTATTCATATCCTAATGTCTGAACAAGCTTCATACATATCTCCTATTGTGTTTGTTGGATGTCTTTATGACCCATCCATGCTTTGTGTAGATAGATCACTTCTTCTTCTTGTATAATTCTTGATTTTTGATCCATGATCAATCAAAGCAACCACTTGCTCATCCAAATCTCCAATCTCACCAGCGTCTCTCTCCTAGCACGAGCCCAGTGACTATGATTGTAATGACTTGAGAGCTTTGTTTCCCATCCTCCTCTTCATCCTCAAAATGTATCGGTGCCTTCGATCTCTTTCTTCTTTTGAAGAATGTACATTGCATTGTGCAAGCTCTTTCTCCTAATCCACTAACACCTTAGTATCCAGAGCATTTGATAAAACAATCTCATGTTCAATCTGTCACTTCTGCTTGATGATGTCGATGATGACATCATGAAACTCACGCTTAGCAATATCCAAAACCTCTCTTATGATAAACTCCACTTCGCATTTAGAATACGATCTTCCAAGACTCCCTTCAAGTCTGTTGCAGCCTCGATGTCTGACTGCAGTTTGTATGCAATTGATTTACCCTTCTTCTTCTACGGCTCATGTACTTTCTCCTTCGATGGAGAAGGACCATCATCCATCGGTAGATCTTGAGCTCCAGCATCCCAAAGCTCTTGACGAACTTTCTCCCCTCGAGTCTATCTCTTGGAAGAAGTTCTTTTCATTGCATTCTCTAAATCTCGTCTTCTCTTCTCTTTCAATAACGCTTCGTGTTGGTTCTGATGATGTAAGCAAGTATCAATAGAGCTTCTACTAGATCCTCCCATCTAGTATTCTTTCGGATCATAGCAGTTGTCCTCAAAAGTGTCTCAGGTGTCATTTTTTTTCTGTTCATGAAAATGACAGATGACCATAATCCATGTGGCTCTCCATGCTCACCAAAACGTCTCTCCTCTTGATCCTCAATCCTTGTACCGTAGGTTCCAACCTCCACTATTGTAATTGCTTGTGTCGATAAGTGATCCTCAACTAACTTCTTCATCCCTCTTCTACCAAAGTTGGTGTGAAAGCGCACTCGTATCTCAAACGCTCTCTTCTCATCTTTCTAGAAACTCACCCCTTTGTTGCAAGATATCAGTGAACTCCTTGTAATCTTTGTGTGGATGATCAGTACCATTGATCCAAATACATCGTTGGATCCAACCTTGCTTCCCAACGTGTCTTGTTTCACTTGTAGACCCTTGCTCCTCCAATCTTGTGAGCTTGATTTGCAAGTCTCGTATTCCACGCATGATCTCCTCAAGGCTTGAATCATCCTTCTTCAGAAATACTACAAGTGCTTGGACAACTAGAATAACATAAGCAACTCGTACCACATGTCTAGCAATAAGAACTATTGGTTGAACTACAAAAACATGTGCGATAGCAGTTGGTGTTGGTGCTGAACTCGTCACAAGAACCTTCTCCTGTCTTCGCTCCCTCTTGGTAAGTAGATCAACTGCTTCGTCAACTTTCTTCCAACTGTTGGTCAATATATGGTCTTCTTCTCGATCTTCCATAAGTACCTCCAACTTCTCTTGCAGCTTCTCATCTGCAACATGAAGAAATAGCTCTATCTTGTTGGACTACAACGTCAACCTTTTCATCATGATCAGTCAAGAAAACTATTCCTCAACTCTATGAGTAACGCTTGTAAACCCTTCCTTGGTTGCTCAACCCACTCTAAGAATGACTTCTTGGTGATAAGATCAGAGTCTTCTAAGAAATACTCGTCCGTCAACGCACGAGCAAACGTCTCCCAATTCTTGCCCAAATATTTCGTTAGTATTTTAACATTATCTCTAATCTCTAGAGCTGCTGTCAACTCAAAAGTCTCAATCATTTCATCCTTTGATATCCGGTTCAACTCCATCTCTTCACATAATGTTTCAGATAGCTTGAGACATCCCTCTCATCAAATTGATCAATCTTGCTGACCACTACTTGAAGCGTCTTTGTCGCGAAAGCTTCCTTTCATTCATTAGACTGTTGTTGTCTTAAGAACAATGTGAATGCTTGAAACATCGATTCAGTTACAGAATCCAACTACACCTTCAATAATCCATGCAAACCACTAGCCACATCTTTGTCATCATTCTCGTCTCTACTCATGTCTGTCAATCTTACTCTTCAAAGTTCAAACACAAAAAAAATCTCCACCTCGAAACTTCACATCGAGTTCATCACCCTATCGTATCGTACTATGCGTGAAGATTTTCTAGAAAAACATGAGGTTCTTGGTTGTGGAGATATCATGTGCTGAAGAGAGACAAGTGAGAGAAAAACAACCACAGGAACAAGCTTCGCACGATATACCAACCCTCACTTTATATACACTCCCGTTTCTTTTTCTCTATGAACACAAAATTGGGAAAAGACGCGAATGGTTTATAATCACCGAATCTAACCTAGACCTAAACTACTGAAGCATAGCTCAAAGTAAGAAAAACACCCTTTTGTTAATAAAAAGCTTTGCAACAGTATCACCATGATTCAAATTTTGATCCAACTGACATTCATGTACAAGCTCTTAGCTAAAAATACCTACCACAAGCCACACATAACAAACTAGAACTCTAAAGAGTCCAAAAGGACGAAAATCGTAGCGAAGGAGCCGAAGAACACTTATCTGAGAACTTTCTTCTTTCGCCAAACGATCTTCAAACATCGATAGGGTCTTCCTTCTTGACTCAGTTGGCTCCAAGAACCTTAAGATCATACTCTCGATAGCCGAGGTATCTCCGATTTTTGATAGCAAGTGATCGAACCTCCAAAACCTCCTCCCTACCACTTAAAACCACGTGGACCCGTAAAATAGATCGTTTGATCTGAGATCCATCTTCTCTGATAGGTAGATCTAGCTACATTGATCCCAACGACACGTCAAACAAGCAGTTTGGAGTTCCTCTCGTGAAGAACGATGAGAAATTTGGTCACAAGAAGCAAAAAATTGATGTAAATTATTCTCTTGTGGCTCAAATTCACTCACCACGCAAAACACAACAATCTGATCTATGTACTATCTTCTCCTATGTATGGATAATGACTCGTTGATTGCGTAGGCACCAAGAACAAAGAGCTTGCTCCATCGATCACGAAGAACAACCTAACCTCATGTTGTAGTCAAAGAAAATATCACGTAAGCGTCTCTTTGCGACTCAATTTCCCTCATAGCTCTCAAACCACTCGATGAAACTTCAACTCGTCTTCATTTTCTTGAACTCGATGTTCTATTCTGATCGATCCAAGGACAACAAGTTTGGACTCCGAAACGATCCAAACGGTCCAACTCTCCTTCGCAGGTCACTGAGGCACTCTAATTTCTTTTCCTCTTTTCTCTTTCTCGTCTCAATTTCCCTAGAACAGACAACACAATCTGCCTCTTCAAGAACCGTCTTAACAAATGCATAGTCTGCACAGATCTGAACCCAATGATATCTTTTGCGTAAACATTGGACCTCCCAATCCTCCGAAACGTCCGTTGACAAGTCATAGACACAAGCTATCACTTAAGCACCCCTCATATCAGTTCATAATACGTGAGTTTTGCACAGATAATGACCAAGCAGCTCTTTTGCGTCTTAGTATAGCGCCAGGAATCGTAAATATCCCGTCAACATTGATAAGCTAAGGTCTTGATTTTCTCATCTTTTGAACCTCGTAGCTTTGTCATTAAGCGTCCAAATGAGATAAATAAGTGCCCATGGGTTGTTAACAATGAGCTCTACCACTTGTGCAATGAAAGTGGAGATTTGAAACTTATATAAAAACACTCATTTTAGTCCTATTAACGTCTTTGGAGAGGTAATGCTCCAAAGAGAATAATTGAATCTTGATTGAATTTGTTTGAATTTTGATTAAATTTGATACTTGAACTTTGATTTTCAAGTAAGAGCCGATCCACGACACGACAACTTAAATATTATATGTCCGTAAATATCATTTCTTGAATGTAGTTGGAAAAACTTGAATTGAGTTAATACTCTCATTTTGTGGTCCTTGACAATGTTTGGCAGTTACACTTATGTCTCCTCATCTAAACCCTCTGAATTCGATTTTGGGAAAAGGTTTGAGTGTACTTAATAGATCCTCAATCGGTGCTACGAAATATCTTTCACAGAGAAATGGTAGTTTGTCGATAGACGAAGAAATGAAATGGTAAAATTTGTAGTTTAGTCTGGAAATGGACAAGTTTCCACTGTATGGTAGACTTTTCACCGGGAAGTTTCTCTTAGAAGATCTGATTCAATTTCAGAAATCAGAAAAATGATCAGAAATAATAACATTATAGTTCGTATCCTCGAGGGGTAATTGGAGTATTAACTTGTGTCCAAAACACATCAAGATCACATCTGATTTGTTCTGAACAAAAATAGTTCATCCGCAGTCATAAGAATACGCTTCATAAGTGACTTGATCTGAGTTCACATGAAGTGAACTGAGATCAAGTGATAATGCACTCTTTATGCATGGTGAATACCATAATGTTTCTAATAACTGAATAAGCATCTCCAACAGCCTTTGGAGAACTTTTAATTGAAAATAATATTTTAATATTTTAATTTAATAAATTAAAATTTTAATTACTATAATTTCTTTAAATTAATATTAAGTTATAAAATCGATCTCGGATATAATGTTGTTACATCCAACATGCCTCAGGTAACATCAATATCGTGATAACACTAATAGAGTAAACGATATAGGAAAAAGGAAAGAAAGAAAAGCAAACGATGTAGTACCTCGGATTTGGAACCTAATATAACGAAAACTGTTTGACGTGGGCAAAAGTGTTACCTGGGTTACTTCAACCGTGCACATGGTTACTTCAATGATGCAAACTCAACATGCCGCACTTCAAACTCGGTAAACTACAATACCGTAGAAGCACAAACTGGATTACAGAGGTTCCTTGTCACGTTATGTGATCAAAATTGCCGCTCTCATTCGTATAGAGTGCCACATCATTCTCTTGGCGGTGCTTTTCCACATGGCAAAGTCCACGTCAGAAAAAAATAGAGCACAGCAGGTCAAGGGCCCATTCAAGTGAAATAAACAAGTTAAAGACTTGACCAAACAAAATAATATGAAAGGGGCCTGTTGAAGCAAATTACCCCATATAATGGGAACAAAAGTTAAGCAAGTGGAACGAGCATCGACTGAACCAGTTCTACGGGATTCATAGAGAGTAGGGCACAAGTTCACAGAAGAGACACTCAAACGATTGCAGATTGGAGGGGGTGAGTTTCTCACTGAGGAAGAGAGAAAGCGTTTTCATGAGATGTTGAGAAGGCATGGAAAGGCTTTTGCTTTCAGTGCAGAAGAGATTGGATGTGCAGATACGAGTGTCATAGCACCCATGGTGATCTTCACAATACCACATGTGCCTTGGGACGAAGCCTATGCCAGTGCCACGAGCTATGTTGCCAAAGCTTGTTGAATTGTTGAAAGAGAAGATACGCCAGAGCCATCTATGGGACCTTACTCGAGTCGGTGGTTTACTGTACCTAAGAAGTCAGGGGCTCTTAGGTTCATCCAAGACATGCAACAGGCTAACAAGGTGACTATTCGGAACATGGGATCAGGACCCATAGTAGATGAAGTTGCAGAAGCTTTTGCTGGTCGTGCTATCTACTCGATTGGAGATTTATACTCTGGGTATGATCAGTTTCAGTTGGCAATAGAGAGCACAGATCTCATCACCATGCGTACTCCGCTTGGGCTTGTAAGGATGTGCACATTATCACAAGGAGCGACAAACTCTGTTGCTCATGTGCAAAATGCAATGCATAGGATTTTGAGAGAATTCATTCCGGAGAAGATCATACATTTCATAGATGATATTCCTATGAAAGGGTGTGTGGTCGAAGACAAGGATGAGAAGTTGACTGAGGATGGATGTCGAAGATTTGTGGTTGATCATATTCACGATGTGGAGATGATCTTAACAAGGCTTGAGGAGGTAAATCTCACTCTTTCAGCAGAGAAGTCAAGCTTTGGAGTATCAAAGATTGTTGTTGTTGGTCATCTTTGTGGAGCTTTTGGCCGACGTCCGAACCCATCAAAGGTTGATGCCATAGAGAGGATGAAAGATTGTGCCAACACCACACATGTTAGGAGATTCTTGGAAGCTTGTTTGTTTTATCGAGTGTGGATTCCTCATTTTGGTCATATGTCTGAACCATTGTATGAGTTGCTGAGGAAGCGAAGAAGGTTCACTTGGGCTGAGGAGCAGAGGGTCGCTATGGTGCGACTAAAAGAAGCGTTGAAATCACCACCACTTCTATGACAGTTAAGCTATGATTGTGGTAGACCCATAGTCATTACTGTTGATACTAGTCCTATCGCTATAGGTTGGGCAATAGGGTAGGATGATGGTGAGGGAAAGAGGTTTGCAACAAGATTTGATGCTCGTATACTTACGGATCGACAAAGGAGATACCCTCAAGTCAAATGAGAGCTCTAGGGCGTTGTAACTGCAATGAAAGCTGAGAAGGAGTATCTCATTGAAGCACATGTACTACTTGAAACTGATTGCTTATCTTTGTTGGGAATGAAAGCAAACTGCACAACGCCTGATATTGCTATGTTACGTTGGATAGCTTACATTAGGTCGTTGAATCCAGAGTTGAGGCACATAGCAGGGAAGATGAATTCGATGGCAGACATGTTGTCTAGAGCTAGGTACTCTCAAGAAGAAGATACGGAGGTGGAAGATATGGATGAAGATGATGCAGAGGAAAGGCAAGTTCTACAACTATCAAGCGAGGACCGGAGTCGCTTGGATGGTGTTCTTCCTTTCAAGGAAGAATTCTACTGTGGGAGGCTCAAAGAAATCGGATGCTATCTAAGCACTCTTCAGAAGTATGAAGAATGGACGGAGAAAGTCTTCAAGGAGATACGACATCAAGCCTATGGCTATCTATTACGAGATGGATATCTGTAGAAGAGACCAAAGAGGAGAGATGGAGTACCCTTGAGAGTAGTGGATGATGCAGAGACCAAGAAACAAGTACTCGGACAATTTCATGATACTTTATGGGCAGGACATCGAGGTACATGGGCAACCTTTACCAAGATCAAGGAGAGGTATTGGTGGAAAGGATTGTATCGAGATGTAGAAAAATTTGTTGGGTCATGCATTGAATGTCAATTCCAATCCAAGATTCAGTATAGGGATGGATTGAGACCCACATATCCCTTGTCCATTCATTTCCAATGAGTTTTGGATTTGGTTGCCATGCCACCAGGAATTTAGGACATGCGTCATTTAGTTTTGGCTCGGGAAGAGCTATCTAACTTTGTAGAAGGGAGGGCTCTACGCACCAAAGCTACTGAGCCTGTCTGTCGATTCATATTAGAAGATATCGTTTCTAGATATGGAAGCGTGGGGAGAATCTGTGCAGATAGAGGAGAGTTGAATGCAGATGAAGCACGTGAGTTCTTCAACAGATATGGAATACGATTGAAGTTGACCACTTCGATGAACCCGGAAGCGAATGGAAAAACTGAACGAGGGCATCTACCAATCATCCAAGCATTGGTGAAAGCGTGTAGGGGCCGTCGCGAGGACTGGCCTAGACTTCTTCCTTTTGCGTTGTGGGTTGATAGAACTACTCATAGTACTGTCACTGGTTACATGCCTACAGAATTTATGATCGGTCAAAAACTTATCATGCCAGCGGAAGGAGACGTTCCTACTTGGGTATGTCTACCTTGGGAGGATGGTTCTGATAGGGAAGGACTATTAGCACTACGAATTCAGCAGCTTGAGCGACGTGAGGAGGACCTCGAAGAAGCATTGGTCAAACTCAAGGAGGCGAGGTTGAAGAACAAGGAGCGGTTCGACAAGACACATCGACTGCGAAAGAAGCCGATCCGAGAAGGTGACTGGGTCATAGTATATGACAACAGTTTGGATAACCAACACAGCACTATCAAGAAGTTTGCAAGACGTTGGTTTGGTCCTTATGTTGTTGTTGTCGTTAACGACAACGCCACATATGGTTTGCGAGAATTGGATGGTACACTCTTGAAGTTACCCATCTGATAAAAGGGTCAAGGTTTTCTGAAGACGTGAAGGATTTCTTGATTTCGATGAACTTCTTGAGTCTGATTCTCATCATTCCAAGCCTTATGCGAGAGAAGATGATGATGAACCTGACAATTCATAGAATGATGAGGAATACGCTGATGACTATGGATAACAAGTTGGCACATACCGGAGGATGTGCAAGTTTGGAGGGGTGAATGTCCTGTTGTGGGATCAATTAGTAGGTAAATTACACGTATAAGTGCGTTTTGCGCACAGTTGTAGAAGTTGTGGTGTAATGAGATCTAAAACTTTGCTCTTATGAGCTTAGAATGCTCTATTATCTGCTGGGGGTCTCCATGGGGCAGAAAAGGACAAGGTTGAGTCCTTTAACTTCTCATTGGTCCATCAAAAAGTGAAGATAACTTGTCATCTACCTAAGTGTGCGCTCTAGAAGGATCGGAGCACTTTCAAGATGGATTTTGGAGATCGGAGGGGATGGGCGGAGAGCTCTCAACGGGAGGAGCAACCTGAGCCCAAATTTCACTCGATTTGGAGGTCCAGGGCATACGTTATGACATTTTGAAGTTCATAGAGTGATGGGAGTACATAGCTTTCTCTTCCGATTGTAAGATTAAGGAGGTTGAGTGATTGAGCCGTCAGATTGAGACCAGATTTCATGAGCTTGTAGTCTGTCATTTGCTGAAGCTCTGACTCCAAATTTCACCACCAGATGTTATGCGGATTGAGCGCAATGGCGATTTGAAGGCGACGGGATGCAGAAAGCTTTCAATCTGGAGCAGCAAGTTTGTTGATTTATGGAGGATGATCCGAACGGTCAAATCGGCTGAAATTTCCTGAGTAGTGAGTTTACCTTCTGATTTGATAGCACAGGAAGTTTGAGTGGAAGTGGACGGTTCATTTAGACGAAGAAGCTTCTATCCTGAATCTGAGATTGGAAGTGCGTGTTAGTTTATGTGAATTTGTGTTAATTGTGGGAGGAGATCTAGCTGTCAGATCTTCTTGAAATTTGACCTGTAAGTAGAGATTTTAGTATCCTACCTACGTGACAAGTTTGAGAGGAGACTGAGATGTAGATCTGTACCTATCATGTGTGAAAGTTCGCTGTTTTTCCTCCCGAGTTGTATCGGCAACGATATCTACTCTAGGTCTCGAGTCTTGTTAGCGACAGCTGGCAGAAAAGCATGACGTATGTATTGCTTTGGGGAGTATTCTAGGCGTAGATAAGACCTTAGCGACTTACGTCGTAACCACGTCATGTGGTCGTCAGGTTCACACTCAACGTGACAAAGTGCGATCCTTGACCTGTAAAGTCGACTACCTGTCTAGCCTAGTCTCTAGTATTGAAACATGTTACGGTGCATGCATTAGAACCTTTCACCCAGACGACCTACACGTGGGAGCTTGCACCTATCCTTGTTTTGTGTTCGAAGCTTTTAAGAAAAGGAGAGTGACCTGTGTGGGGGCATTCGACCTTAAGAAAAATTCAAGAGGTTGTTCGTGGAGAGATCGTAGAGATATATGAGATTGTATCGGCGTTCTAGGAACCGAGATACCCTTGTAGTTGGAGTGCAAATGTAGTGAGAGATGGACGAAGGACTCTACTTACCGCCCAGATTCTCTTTTCGAAACCCTTTCCAGGTTAAATTGATGTACATGGAACGAGTTCATTTCCAACAGTTTCTGATAGGATCCTTCGAGCATAACTTTACCGCGCAAGTCATGCTCTCGCCTGTCCTTGTGATCTTACCTGTTGTCACTTACGGCCAAGAATGAGATCTCACCGTCTTTATCCTCATCTAACGAAGGATGGATCTAAATCAGCTCCCTCCTGTAAACTTTAACACCGAGTGCGAGATAAGACACATCTGTCGACCCAAAGCCATGTATGAAGCCCTAGTAGTGAGAAACTTTGGAGAGAAATACTACCAAGAGATCATGTCATCACATATCCCGTTTGTCGTGCCCATGATCATCCAATGTTTTCGTGTGGTTATCTTGACCCTTTATTGAGAGAAAGAAAGTGCTTAGTTATCGAGGAAGTCAAAGAGAAATCTACGGGATACTAGTCGCTCTACTGTGCATCGATCGCTAGCCACAACCAGAAGGTACGCCCTTGCTCAAAGGAAAGGCTCTCGCTACGACAACGTTCTGATGTAGACCATGTCGTCCTCAGCCCACAGCTTCTATACATGGCGGTGAAGAATCCTCGTCCAGTGTCAGATATATTTTATCAAAGAGCTCGTTGAAGAGCTCTTTGATAAAATATATCTGACAGTTTGACATGCAGGTGGTCCTCTTCGGTCTGAAGATCACCATGATAGCGTCTGCTACTTCTCTCTTCTTCGGATCAAAAAAATCGCAGTTGCGATAACCACCTGTCACCAGTTGAAGAGGTTAAGAAGTGTCTCGCACAAAATATCGTTAGAAAGCTTTTCGTCTGAAGAATCCAACCATGAGGAAATTCCATCTCAACTGACTTCATGACTTCATTTGATTCTTCAAGAACAGATCTTCTTCACTAAACTTCTAATTGTCACCTCACTACTTCTATCTTCTATCTTCTACTACTTATTCTTCTTATTTACTTTACAACTAATCAATCAATTAACAAAAACGAAAAATCAGGGCTTCACAACCTTCTTGTTGTACAGAGAAGAACCAGTTGAAGAGGTTAAGAAGTTTTTTGAAACTAAACCCTCAGAAGTGGAAGATAAGTTTCAAAATCTTAACATAGCCTAAGATGGTGAAGAACCTCGCTATGTTAAAATCTCACAGAATCTTAATCTTGAAGAAGTTTTGAACTTCCAAGAAGTGTTCCGAGACTTTCGGGATATCTTTGCTTATTCATATGAGGAGTTATTAGTAGTTGATCCAAAGTGTTGTCAACATTATATTCCATTACATCCAGATGCTATACCATGTCGACTCAAGCCATATAAGTTATCAAAGCATATAAAAAACAAGTCAAATTGGAATTATAAAAGCTACTAGCTTGTGGATTCATCTACTCTTTAAGCCAATCTGAGTGGGCTGCTCTAGTCACTGTGGTTCCTCAAAAGAATTTTATCAAAACTTTGTGCATTTCTGTGGACTTCAAAAAGTCGAATAACAATACATGATCCATTTCCCTTGCCATTCTCAGATCTTATACTTGACTCTGTTGCTTCTAGTGAATGTCTCTCTTTCTTGGATGGGTTCTTTATTTATAACCAAATTGCTATTGCTTTGGAGGATCAGTTCAAAACTATCTTTGCTATTGAATGGGATAATTTTGCATAACTTGTTCTACCTTTTGGTCTACAGAAGGCACCAGCTATCTTTATTACAATGAATTCATTTATACATCTTAAAACCCGAGGGGTCAATTTTTTTATATTTTACTGATAACACTTGTGAGTCAAGAGTATTTAATACCTCTACTTTTTCTACTTTTTTCTAGAAAATATCCTATGTTATGAAAAAAGAATATTTTCAAAAGAACTTTTTTTATATAAATATTCTATTTTATTTTAAAACTCATTTAAAGATAGAAATAGCTTATTTTAGTTTTATCAATTTTAAGTAATTTTAAAACTTTACTAAAAATAATTTAAAATATCATATTTTTACTTACACGTGTTTATAACGAAAATCGTGAGTGAATCCCCTAATCTTAAATATGTCTTAGAGATCTACCTCGGTAATGTGTGCTCATACCACGAGACAAGATCATCCACAGACCTTATTCTCTATTTTCATTCTCTACCAAGAGACACGAATCTCTTTGAATCCAAACAAATGCTTGTTTGCTGCATCTTGTGGTCCTTTATTTGAGCATATTGTATCTAGTGATGGTATTATGGTTGACGTATGCAAGATATGGATCATCCAAACCATACCTCCCAAGAACTCTTGAAGAAGTTAGTGCTTTTCTAGGTTGTACTAGATAATAATACTCAATGATGAGTTGCAACGTGATGTCATCCGTTGGATGATCGACTCCATAATGAACCTCAGCCTGATGTCATATCCTGAGTGTTTTACTCAGCAGGGACTCCGGAGGTGAAAATGATTTACTCAGTGATGAATCTCAATGTGACGTCATCCCTTGAATGATCTACTCAGTAATGATCCTCGGAGTGACGTCATCCCTTGAGTGATCTACTTAAATCTTCTATCAGAGCAGGTACTCCGAAAGGAATATTATCAATAAGTAAATAATATCGTAACTGCTGAATCCAAGAATTTGTAGTAGGAGCCGCAGTTATTTGGAATAGGACGAAATCCTTTGGATTAGTATCAATGAGAACTCAGATGGTTCACCCGGAATACGAGATAAAAGATCAGCATTAGCATGAAGTTTACCAGATCAGTACTCTACAGTAAAGGTAAACTCTTGAAGAATTAAGAGTGATTGCGCTAATCTTTTTGAACATTAAGATCTATTTACTAAGTACTTCAAGTCTTCATGATCGACATGTATGATGAATGAGTTGTCTAGTAAATAATGACAATACTTATGGATTGCGAAGATCATGTCCAAACATTCACGTTCAGTAGTAGAATAGTTCCATTCTGCAGTACTCAGCTGACAACTAGGATAATAGACGAGATGATCTCATTGTTTCTCATCTAGTTGCGCAAGAATAGCACAAGTAGTACTTGAAGTGTCAACAAAGACGTGAAACAATAAGTCTCATTCGGGTGCTCATAGAATTGGAGCAGTCACCAACTTTTGTTTGAGTGTTTCAAATGCTTGTTTAAAATCATCACCACAGATGATCTCCGCAGATCCTCTTAAGAGAGTGGTAATAGAGGTCGCTATCATAGCATAACCTTCGATACTCAAGAGATGATGTCACCTTTGGGACTCCCTGCCAATATAAATCAGTCCGGGGACGTCAAATGTCACTCTAGAGACGTCAAAACATCACTCCGGGGATATCCAAGATGACGAAGCTATCTAGTCGATGACTTGAGCTCGTTTATAAGGAGATTAGGTATTCAAAAATGGACATTGCAGCTTAAAGCATAAACAGATCTTTGTAGACTGATGAACGTTTCACACGTTGGGAAGATCAACGGGAATAGAGACAGAGGTCCGCTTTAAAAGCATGATCAACGGAACTCAAGGGATCTATTATGTCAAGAATTACTGTAGCACGACATTGACGAATGGTATTGGACAAGACTAGACAAGGTTAAGAGAGGTGGAAGAAGAAAAGGTTTGGGATCTAAATAGTCTCCATAAGCTCCTGCGCTTGAATGCCAGTCGAAGTTGAGAGAGGACTGTCAATGAAATGTTGTAGATGACCTTGTGTAGAGTGTCCATAGGGTTTGCGTCTGGTGGCTACAGTAAAATAAACGTGATCGAAGACTCCGTGTATGTTTCAGTACTGGATGAAATATGATTGGATGAATTCAGATTATTAGTTTGTTGGTTGAATTGCAATGACTTTTGTGTGATAGACAGATGCTTTGATTGTTGCAAATCAGCTAGGAGTTAATATTGCGTAAAAATTTATGGTCCTTAAGAACTAGAGTGACAAAATTGTTATAACTAGGTGTTAAGCAGCATTAACGAGCGCCAGTCGTGAAGGGAAGCCTGTGACGTGCCCTATATGAATGACATGAATAATACTTGGTAGAAATGAAGTAGGGAAACACCGGGTTTCCAAACATTCCTGAATGTATAATCTCTATCTTAATGTCATTTATTATAGCATCACATAGACTTAACTATTCTTAACTGTTTGGAGTTGGTTGATTATTATAAGCTTATGTGGGGAATCATGAAGTATCATCATAATTTTCTTACAGTTCAATATCCATTGAAACTTTCGACAGACAGTTCAGTTTACAACATTGTTAATTCAAGCCATTTAAGAGATTTCTCTCCATGACTTGAACTCGTGTTTGAGTACAGAAAATGCTTCTAAAGGCACAACATTTTACTATGAAAATCTAACAGATTCTGACAAACATTTTAAAGAACTTTCTCAAAAAAATCTACAAACTGCTTGTCAGATTTTAGATTGCTTGTTCAAATCTTTGTGATTGCTTGTTGTCTTTCCTTGTTTGATCGGAGACCACAGTTTGAGAGTGCTTGTTCTCTTCAGGACCCTGCAGCAGGAGGCCTTTCTTCTTTCTCTTATGAGAGAGACTATCAGGTCTAAGAGTTAGTAGGTTAGTTTTTCCTGTGAACTTTAAGTTACTCAATAAGCTAGCAAGAGTGGAGCTAGCATGGATTGCTACTTGCAATCATTTTGGAGAACGATTAGACCGTAGAGATGATAGATCCTTTTCCAATGCATTGACTTTCTGAAGGACGCACGAGATCCGAGAACAAGGCCCGGTCAATTGCGTATTAAGGCCTATGGGCCAGGTAAACCAATTGTCTGCAAAAGTTGGCTCCTATATGTAACATGAAAGCAAGTAGATACCTCGAAAATGCAGCAGCAACGCAAAGGCTATGATCATTCTGCTGCAATGAACTCAAAGCTTGCTTATGTATTCAGCTGGAAGAGGTTTTGCGGATAGATATTTTGGTTTTGATGTTATCTCCCATGTGGTCAGATTGCAACTTTTTACCACGTGATCTAGAGACTGGGAGGTCTAGTGTGTGAGACCTTGAGACCTTATCAGAGTCGGTACTTGTCTGCCTCTTCGGCCTGTCATGGTATGACCCTGAAAAGTGTAGCGTGCTGTCGAAAGGACGTTGGATTGCTGTGGAGAAAAAGTTCAAAGTTGTACATAGTTGACAAAGGCTGCTGCTGTGACTGCTCCCCTCCGCATGAAACGCAGGAGGGGAGCAGAAAGCATTTCTAGATCTTGCGTGCGCTCATCCACGACCGTAGGGTTTCCTTGCTACTGTACAGATAGAGGCACGCATCCCGCTTGAAATGTTTTCAAATGATGAGTGCTTGAAGAAATTCACGTTTCGTAGGTTTCTAAGCACTTAAGGAGAGATGCATTCTGTATCTCTCGCCTCGCAATTTTCTGCTCAACATAGGTGCCGACGCGTTGGGACACGATTGAGGTTCAGACTAGGATAAAGCACAGTGAAGGAAGTTGGATGCTTTTTGTTCGTAGTTTTCACTTGACGTGTTAATTTGTTGCTCTGCCGGATGATCATGATTCCTTACAGCATAGATTTGTTGTGGCGGCTTTATGATTCCTTCAAACAACGCCTTGGAGTCTCAACACTGTAGGTTGGACAGATGGCCATGCAGCGTTAGATACACGATGGTCGGTCTTGATTGTCCCTGATGCGCATATGTGTCTAGAGTTGTACAGTTTAATTACTTGGCCGGTTTCCCGCGCCAAATGTCGTAGCGTCTTTTGTCCGTCAAGGGCCGAACGACCGAACTGGTGGGCATGATGAGATATGAACTCCCTAATCGAACATCACGTCTGACTTTTCCTACAATCAACCGAGAATGAAAACTCTTTCGAAATTCAGGTTGCACTGGTTTTGGTAGAAGTTTCGAAATCAAACATGACAAGGCTGAAGTAAGTTGAAAACTTCACTGTTTATGAGAAGGAAGCAAAAATATGCATGCGCGATGAATGATGGGACTTTTGTTCACTTGTTGTTATAGGAGGAATATATAAATCTTAAACGAAAATCATATACTCATGAATGATGAGAACTTTTGCTCATTTGTTATTATAAGAGAAATACGTAAATGTTAAATGAAAATCATATATCAAGTGGATAAATTAAATTCGAATTTTTTATAAATAATAATTATTAGTCCATGCCAGGAAACGAAAGAAGACCCGGATATACACCATAAGCAATGAATAGACTGTCCTGCTGCTAAAGTTATAAGTTCGAGAAATTGTAACTATTTATATATTAATTTAATATAAATATAATTTATTAAACTAAATTTTCTGGTAAAAAGAGTTAGATAATAAATTAAACCTCTGGATATTTACTTTCTCCATCTTTCGATGGAAAAGAGACGAGGTGAAATTTGCAGATGCTCTGAGTGAGGGAAACAATGAAGAGCACCGTGATTAAATAAAACGATAAAAGAAAATACAAAAGATTTAAAGAACAAATACATTTCTTATAGAACAAAACAAAGGTATGTCTACTAGTCTCTTATTAGGGCAACTCAAACCTTTTCTCATAACGAAATTTACAGGGATTAGTTGAGAATAGGTAAGTCTAAATTGTCAGGCTTGTCACGGAATGCAGAGCGTATGTAGTAATTTGATTCCAATTTTCTCAACAGCGTTCAGGAGATGTCCTTTACGAGAATACAATACATTCATCCAGTTACTGTAAATTTCAGGTGGCATCCACAGTTTACAGAATAAACCTGTAAAAGGTTTTATGGGAGTTATGTGAGTTCCGTAAAATCTAGGTTTGAGTGGCCATGTTGATTTTTAACTCTATTTGGCAGTGAGGGAAGTAACGAAGTTTTAAATTAAATTAATTTTAAATGTATCAAAATATAATATTAAAAATATAAATAGTGTGTCAATTCACAAAGACGACCCTGAACGATCTACGGTTATATACAAAATTATCATTCGATAAATTCTAAACTTTTCCTTTCTGGACGGTATAGAATTGGATGTCTTAGTTTTGATACGCCCTACTAGACTGAAAAAAGTGAACACTAGTTCGCGTTAATCATCTCTTCCATTCGAAGATGGAAGAGGAGAATAGAAAAGGTAGTTTAATTTATCATCTTTCGGTTGGAAAAGTTAGATGATAAATTTAACTTTAAATTAAAATAATTTTTTAGTTTTTCTCTCATGAAGTAAAGATTCATGTGTCTCATATACAAGTTTCTTTTGTCACTTCCGGAATGCATTTACCATTTATAAATAAAATATTTTTCTCATATGGTTAGTTCATAATTGTAACTTAACACTTATAATTTTCTCATTAACATTCAGTGACAAAAAGTTATTTAACTTTGATCCGAAAAACGAAGTTTTAACAAGAAGTTTGATAATCGCACGGGACCTTGTCTGGGCCAATTGTGTCTCGAGATTTTCCTTCTTCTTTTCACGGTTATTCTCTTTTCTCGAGGATCTCAATATGCAATATGCATATTCACCTGGTTTGCGCTGAGGCGAGTCTGACTGTTTTGTCTCTGTATTTCTCCTCCTGGTCTTGGGTTCGATCACTTGAAGTTTTTTTTCTTTTCTTTCGGTTCGTTTTAGACTATCCTATTGTTCGTTTTTCCTCTCGAAACTTGTCTTTCCCGCAAACTACTAAAGTTCTATATGACCGCTTTTTACGTGCAGGGGTGTTTATTCTCTTGACAAACTGTTATCTCTCCGGATCGAACTCTGGACATACAACTTGTTAATCATCACAATTCTCACTGTGATAACTTAGGTGTTTGTAAAAATAGTGCTCTTTTGACGTGATAAGACCAGTCTTCAAACAGCTACCAAAATATATTCATACCGGGTACTTTTCTTGTTATCAGAAAGAAGACTTCTCTGAGCTGTAGATCCGAGAAAAAAAGACTTTCATATATGCCGAGATAACCATAAAGTACTAAATTAGATATCCGCAGCGAGAACACAGCCAAGAACCGAGCACGATCTACTTAGTCTACAGGATCTTCATCCAATAGCGTAATAAAAGAACAGTTTCTCCTCTACAGTCAGTTGTGTCTGCACATTTCGGATGCTTATTTGGACTGAACTTAGTTCACCGCTAGAAGAGAGAGAAGAACGCAAAGAGAATCATGAGTTTAAAACAAGAAGAAAAAGGTACAAAAGATGCATCAGAAGCAAAAGAAAAGATAGAAGGCGATAATCACTACACTAGTGAAAGTTACAACTTACATCATATATTTTCTGAGAAAAAGACCAATTAAGGCATGTAAAAGTTCAAGAAAATACATATCTTTAACGGAAGAAGAAAAAAGCCACAGTTAACCAAAAACTAGTTTTATAAATATAGAACCAGTGGATGGTTTACGGGCGATTTGTGAATTGATAGTACTCTTACATGCACTAAGTACTAGTATATGCAATATATTTACAATGTAGATATATCCGGAATATATATTTAAGCACTTGGAGATTTGAATACTAAAAATTTAGATCCGCGGGAAAAGATATTCACGCGAGTAGAAAATAATATATTAAGTTAACTGTATACATATATTTATGCATATATATCCGGAACATATATATTTTAAGCACTTGAATCTTTACGAACTAAAGACTGCATGATCGGGTGATTGGACCGGATTGAATTTTGAACACATGCAAGCAAAGCAAGACTATGATCAAGCACTCATATTATGCAGGCAAGCCATACTATGATCAATGCTCTTTCAACGCTTTTGGGATTAAAGACGATGAGATAGCTTTAGGTGCAATTATAGACGTTATTGCAATCTGTGTAGTCAGATTGCAATAAAATTCCACACCTAGTCAAATATGCATCCGAAGCGAATTCAGGTTAAAGGGCAAACGATATCTATAAATTGATAAACTTATATTTCTTCACGATCTAGACACGATCTAGAAAATGGAGACCTAGATCTCCATTTTCTTCCACTTAGCAGATACAGACGACGATGTAACAACAATATGAAAACTTGAAAAAGAATTCTCTTTCTTTAAGTTAACCATAAGTTGAGAACACTATTTCCTTTCTTCGTAGACTGCATATATTAACGAATAGTAAATATTTTCTACCTTGCATATTCACCTCTTTCATCTTCAAAGCGCATTACTTACTGGTTTTCTCCACCAATTCCTGTATGCGTGTATTATATTTATATAAACTATTTTCTCTTAAATATATATTTAAAACTAATACTTATGGAATGGTCAGTAATAACTCATGACACTATGGATTACTGGGTCAGAATTTTTATCTTTAAATAGAACCTCTAAATGACAAGGTTTTATTTCTAAAAAAATTGCAGTATAAATGTATATTAGTAAGTGCTTTTGTGATATTTTCCCTTATGGACATGATAGAGTAACAAGGTGAGTATAATAGGTCTACTTTTGTTCCAAAGACGACTGCACGTAGATAAATGGTTGGAGACTGAATTGGTGAAGAAGCTAAATGTCATTATTGAAGCTTTCTTCTCGAAATTGTTGGTTACATCCTTTTGATAGAATATTATTAACCGTGATACAAAGTATAAATGACATATAGACTCTCAAATAGAACTATAGCATCTCAACAACTCCTACGAAAATAAATTGTAAATCAACCCAATACAATGAATCTTCTAGTATGAATGACTCTACGTCTAGGAGAAGCAATATAAGCAAAATAGTACAATACTATAATCTGAATAGGACCTAAAAATTTCATTATAATGATATATAAGTAATATTACTGAATAAGGAAATTACTGTAATATAGTATAAACTAACAAAGAATGATATGCAAATACTTCTGCAAACACATTAAATATATTTTGACCTTAGGTTAAATCTTATCTATAAATAATTTTAAATTTTAGTTCGGTCTAGTTTAGTACCATGTCTAGGTGCGTACTTTAGCAAGTTTATTTTGTTTTCAATTTTTTTTTCAAAAAAAAAAAAAATTTTAGCCCGCAGTGGGCCGAACTTTATTAGAACCGGCTAAGGGGGCCACCCGTACAGCGGAGGGAGGACCCGGTCCTCTATGCACGGCTACCCTCTCTACTCCTACGAGCCAGCACCCTCGTCAGATGCCTCTCTCCCTGATCCGACCTCTTGTCATTCTCGTCCTCCTCGCTCATTCTCTTCCGGATCTGCCAGATCTCGAGGTTTCTAGGGTTGCTGCAGCCACTATCATCAGCCGCTTGAAGAATCGTCAAGCCGCTCGTTGGATTGCTCGTCGTCCCGCCCCGCTGACAATCGTCATCATTCTCTCTGTCTTCTTTCCGTTTGGTGCTCACCGCATAGTTAGCATTCTCGCCACGATCTTTCCTGATGCGATTAGCCTCCCTCGTGCGCTTGATTTTTAATCATATTCGAGATGCGCTTCGAGCGCCTCGCGAGCCTCACGGCCGTGGAACTTTTCTTTTTGTCCTCCTTCCGGAATCTGACGGCCTTTGTGCTCGCAGTGATTGCAGGTCTGTGGATGCCGGCCCCACTCTTCATCGCCTGCCGCCTGATCAACGTGTTCATTATTACGTTGTCTCTGTCAGCAGGCACCTGACTGCGGGCACCAGGCTTTCTGCTACCACCACGATCGGTCTGGTTCTTCTTCTTACCCCTGCTGTTCTCTCGACGTTGGCAGCGATAGCTAAGTTTGGTGATGTGTATCCTCCCCCTGATTTCCTTCACATCTTTTGCGTATGCATGAACTTCTCTATTCATCGGGTAGGGTTGTGTGTCACGCACTGTTCCGGTTCTCTCTTTCACCAGCTTGCCATCCGCGTTGAACGTCCCCGAGCGTAGTCATAGCATTGGTCCAGGCTTCTCTTTTCTCGCGGCTAGCGTTTTCCTTCAGATCGATCCACAAGGTCTTGACGACCTCTGTCATAATTCGGACCGCGGGCCGTTCTGTCTTATTTTTCCTGAAAACCCAATCGGCTCTCTTCTTCCACACCGCTTGTGTGTGCTCCACAAGTAGGAAGATCAGCGCCGGGTTGTGCCCCCTTATCTTTAGGGCCCTGTCTATAGTAGCCAACAGGCCGCTTCCTTCCGCGTATCTCAGTTTACACTCAGTGTTATGTAGTTTGAATTTCTCCCATCGACCCTTGCTTGAAGGGCAGGCCCAAAAACAGTGCTCGACCGTCTCCAGGTCCCTACACCCTTTCGGACAACCCCCGTCGCCCACCTTCATCTGTAGCGCCCATCGATTGATAAAAAAACCCCTGTTAAGCAGTCTCCATATCCACATGTTAACTCTCGTCGCTCCTCCCTTCTGCCATAGGTCCCTCCATCGTTCTTCCCATACTCTGATTGTGTCGTTGGTATCTCATCTCGAGTTCAGTGTTTCGTATAAGGGGGGGGGGGGGGGGCTGGTGATATCAACTTCTTCCAGACCCGAAGTTCTATCTTCTAGCCTTTCGTGTAGCTGTTTCCCTGGTGCCAAACCCAGTTCTCGCTTTCTTGTAGCCCCCTCTTATATCTGAATCTCTCCAGCCCACCTCGTTAGTCTTTGTAGGTACCGATTCTCTGTGGATTCCGATCTGACCTCAGTGAGCTGGAGAGAAACTCCCCTCATCGAGTCCCTCAAGTCTTTAAGTTTGAGTGCGTTGAGTGTGGGGAGGTTGTTCCGTCTAGTGCCGCATAGAGCTTCCTTTCTCCCTTGTTCCTCTATCTGCTTGACTTTTTGCCATAGGAGGACCGCCAGGGGTGAGGATAAAGCCCCTGGTAGCTGGATAATGCTCCCTTCGAACCGTAGTCGGTTGGTCACAAGCTTCCAACATTTTAATATGTTATCTAGGGTTAGTAGGGAGCGGACTCGGAGCCCGAGCATCATCAGGATACATTCCTCGGGGGTCCATCCCATCATCGTCCTCCTCCTTTTATCGTTTCTTCTCGTCTCCTTGTTGTCTCATCTTGCAATGCTGACCCATTCTTGTCTTCCTCCGTTCAGTATCTTAGCTAAAAATTTTAGCTTGAGAGCTTGTGCAACTAGCCGGAAGGGAAAGATCCCTAGTCCTCCTTCCACCTTAGGCTTGATGAGCACCTCCCAAGACACCAGCGGAACCTTCGGTTTCTCTTCCTCCCCCGTGGTCCATAAGAACGTTTGCATACCTCTTCCATTCTCTTAAATCCGTCTCTCGAGCAGTCCACACTTGTTAGTTGATACATAAGATAGACCCGAGAACATGAGTTAGGAGGACTACGCGGCTGGGTCATGATAGAAGTCTATTCGACCAGTGTTGGAGTTTGTTTTGTAGTCGTCCGGTTATTGCTTCGACAACGTGGGCCTCCGTTATCTCTTTTCCTATCCATGCCCCTAAGTACTTTATCATTTGACCAGGTTTCGCAATTATGCACCCAGAGTCCTCCAGCCACCTAGGGGTAGTATCCATTCCCATCAGAATAATTACAGACTTTCCCAGGTTCATGGAGGCTCTTGATATTTCCTCGTACTCATGTATTACTTTCTGTGTGGCCTTGAAGCATCCTTCTGTCTCTTCGATTATGAGCCCAGCGTCGTCAGCGAAAAGCTGGTGGAGGAAGACTGTCTTCGGAAGTCGACTGTACAGAATTCGTATCAAGAGTGGATTTGCTTTGCTTTTGTGTTAAGAGAGGCTTGGTACGAATCCTGAGTGGTGTGATGAGTTCTTTTGTTATTTCGAGAAGTTGGAAGTCGGGGACTAGGCCTGTGCCTCCCGGTCTTCCAAGCTTCTCCACTCCACATCTTCCTAGAGAGACTAGAAGACTGAAAGGCTAGCAAAATGAGCGAGAAGACGAGAGGGTCCGTTACGGGTCTCTTCTGTCCGACCCATAGCAGCCTATTCCTTCTTCTTCCTGAACTTAGAAGAGAGTTGTGAGAAGTCTTGCTGGTAGAATCTGGAGAGAATGGTCGAGGGTCATGTCTTCCCATCATGCAGCAAGTTTCTTCTGAGTGTGTATGAGAGGTGAGAAGTCAGAAGAACAGAGTGCAAATGTCTTGAGTCTGTTGTGAGGATAGATTGCGTGTAGGAAGCAGAAGACAGGTGAGACCAGTGAAGGGAAGCCTGACTTCGGGAGGTCTTCCGAGAACGTTACTGAATCGGAAACTGTCCCGAGAGTCCTCCCAGAGGCCACTGTCGCCGCAGGAGCCCGCAACCATCTTCTGAACCTTTCCTATACTCTACTTCTCGCATATCTTGTATCTTCTGTTAGGAAGCAGGATGTAATGCAAGGTGGGTTGTCTTCTTAGAAATCCATGCGAGGCCTTGCTTAGTTAGGATTGATTAGATACAGCTCGGAAGACGAGCGCTACTTAGGAAGCATTGTTAGAATCTCAGAAGACGGAGTAGCTGTCTTCTGGAAGACTAGATTCGTCTCCTGAGAGTGGAAGCTATATTGTGAGGACTTAGGGAAAGACTGAGCCTTCGACTCACAACAAGTACGTCACTTCTTCCAAGGAGTTAGCGCAGCTGAAGAAGAGCAACCAGGAGTTACAGGCGCGCTTACAGCAGCGTGACCAAGAGGTTCTGCGAGTGCGGGATGAGATCACCGCCCTTGCAGAAGAGAAGACGACGTGGAAGACTCTGCGGGAAGCCGCAGAAGCGCAGGTTGCAGCCGAGAAGACGCAAAGAGAAGCAACGGAAGCTCGTGCACAGGGGTTACTAGCTCACTCGGTGGAAGCGCTTCGGAAGAAGTTCAACTTCACCGCGGGTAGGAAGCTCCTTACCTTAGCTAGGGAGTGGGACGATGAGTCCAAAGCAATGTTGGTGGAGTGCAAGGAGAGTATGTTCCGATACTTAGATCGGCAGATAGAGGGAGTGAAGACACTCTATGATCTTCCCTTGATCCCGCCACCAGTAAACGCATCTTTCCAAGCACCAGCATCATCAACAGGACCAGACTTGGAGAAGGAGGAGTTCGACCTCGCTGTACACTTGGTAGTGACAGCGTTGGAAGCCGAGAAGACCCCGGAAGACAAGATGTCTTCTGGAAGACAGGAAGACGAGCCGTCTTCCCAGGTATTCTGCGTGGAGGAAGCGACTTCTCCGGACCCTTATGAGGTCACCATGGCTCCCAGTGTCGAACTAGTCTCTCAGAAGAGCGAGGAAACACAAGTCGACCCAGCTTCCCAGAAGACGCTTCTGTCTTCCGAAGCAGCAGCAACAGAGCCAGCGATGAACGTGGAGGAGGAGGTCACCTCAGCGACACCCGAGGTAATTACATGGCTTCCCAACTTATCAGAAGCCGTTTTAGTAGTTCTGATAGGAGCAGATCAGGTAGAGATTGCCACCAAGCAATCAGAGTAGGCAGCAAGCACCGCAGACAAGTCAATCTTGTCCAAACTTAGTAAAGTAGTAACATGCTATATTAGGAGGTGACAGAACCAGTCTTAAATTAACTAGTGATCATGTGGCAGCATAGGTAGCGTAGGAGCAACAAGGCAAATGACTAAAGCTGGAAGGGAAACGGCTTGCATGTGGGGTGGCAGCCTCCTGTCAGTGCCCATCTCTCCCCGGTGGTCGTCTCCCTTGGTTCTCATGGCAGCGACATAAGTAGGATTGTAGAGTAGGAAATTAGAACATGTGTGGAGAATTGAGTTCTGCACACACATATCAATCTTACGGTGCAGACAGATTAGACACACAGGGGAGTCTTCGAATAAACTGGCTGCCTGCACACATATACCAATCTTACGGTGCAGGAGACAGATTAGACACTAGAGGTACACAGTGTACACTACACTCGATGTTGGAATAAGGGGATAACGCAGGAAGAAGTCTGCATTCTCTTACCGCCAGCAGCGATTCGGAGATGTAGATGAGTAGTGGACAGTCTAGGAGCAGGGAACGGCATTCTCGTGCAGTCCTGCTGGGTAGACTGATGTGTCGAGGAGTAGGGACAGACAGTAGAGGGAGTGAGCTTCCCAACACCTATGTACCTTCTTCTCGAGGAATGGATTGCTGATTTGAGTGCAGAAGCTTAATTCGTGTCTACTGAGTAGTGGGTTCATTGAATTTACTCCCAATTGTGCATGGGAAGTGTCCTTCTTGAGTGGCGGTGACTGTCAGCAGTGGTGGAAGTGCAGCTTGGCTCGTCCAGTGGAGCACTTAGGATCCGCGTACGGATGGTCTTATGGGTAAGGAATCCCAGATGACAGAGTAGTCGGAGCAGCGAAGAGAAGAAGAAAGAAGTCTTCTTCCCACCACAGAAGACGACATCCTCAAGTAGAAGACGGTGCAACTGTACACATGTTTGTTGTCTTCCTCTCCAAACTATTACAAGCATGGATGGCTTGTTAGTCAGGATCCGGACTAGAAGCCTGTCGGAATCTTAATTTCTCCTTTTCATCATGTTTTCTCTTGTTTGAGTTTTCTCTTCTTCTCCATCTTCTCTCATCTTCCCCATCTTCTTACTTTCTTCTAGTGAGCTTCCGAGACTTCTATTGAGCTTCCGTGAAGGTGAATGTCGTTGTAGTGCTGCAGGAAGACCATTTCCGTAGACAGAAGCATGGGAAGGCTACAGGGGGCATACACCCTGTGATTGATCTAACCCGTTGGAATGTGAGTGTGAGAGTAAGGTGTAACAGCCGTGCTAGTTGACTTCTGCGAAGCATGGCAATCTTCTGGAGGTGTGAGAAGACGAGCTGAACCCCCAGAAGACGAGAATTGCTTCGGGAAGACGGTATCGAGAAGATCAGAAGAAGTGACCTCGAAGCAAGAAGATCGTCTTCCCGAGCTTCTCTGTGAATAGTTGTGTGATATTTTAGTTATTAGTTGTTTATTTCGATCCAGAGTATATTTTGACGTACCTGGAAGACGTGTGGTTTTGTGAGAAGACGAGATTCCTAGACAAAACCCGTGTGTTTGTGTGTTTGAACAGATCTTAGAACTTAGAGCAGCGTTACTTGTGCAAATCCTCTATGGGAACGATATCTTGTATACTAAATGGGCAAAAGGAGTAATCTTGCGTCACTACACTCCCCTGAATGAATCCAGTTTGTTGTTCGTCTACTACGTTGCTTATGAACGTTTTTATTCTCTCCGTCAGTATCTTACTGAGTATCTTGTACGTGACCGTCAGTAGTGAAATCGGCCTCCAGCTCCCTAGATCAGTCCTATCTCCTCCTTTTAGTATAAGCTTGTTTACTCTCTGCAATGTTTTCTCGTCGATTCTTCTTGTCCGCTAGATCTCTCTCACCATGTTCGTGCATTCCTCTTTTATGAATGGTCAGCACTCCTGCAGCACCTCGTAGGTCACATAGTCGATCCCCGGGGACTTTTCCTTCGGGAGACTCTTCACCAGTTCCTCTATTTCTTCTAGTGTTGGCGGCCTCACCAATCTGACATTTTCTGCTTCTGTCATCCATTTCGAGGTAAGTTTCATTACCTTCTTTCTTTTGGTGCAGTTTAGCGTCACCCCCTTATCTTCACAGTACAGATCCGAATAGAATCTGTGGACCCTTCTCAAGATCTCATTGTGGTCTTCTGTGAGCTGTCCGTTTTTGGTTATCACTCCTTTCATCGTTTCTCTCTCGTGCTTCGTCTTGAGTTGGGCGAAGAAATAACGGGAGGGCGCCTCCCCTTCTTGCAACCACCTAATCCGGCTCCGTTTCCTCCATAAAATGGCATCCTGATGCTCCCTTTGTCTCACCTTCCTTTCTGTTTCTTGTAGTTGTGCTTTAGCTTCCTCCTGTCCGTTTTTGCCTATCAGTATCCTTAGTCTTTGCAGCTCCGCTTCAAGACTTGCCATGCCAGTAACTCTCAGCCCGGCCTTTCTTTTCTCCTCCATCAGTATCCTTCTGATCTTCTCCCATCCTACAGACCACTTAACTCTAGGATCTCCGCTCTCTCTCCGTAGTTCTCTCCAAATTGTTTCAACCCGCGCTTTGATTCTTGGGTTCTTCAGCATAGCCCCGTCCATTTTGAAGTAAGTCGACTTCTTGACCTTTTCCCTTACTTCCTCCTCTTTTAGCTTAATGTTGACCGTCACCGGAATGTGGTCTGAGAGTGTCTGTCTGCCGTCATGCACTATTTCTGTCACTCTTGAGCACCACTCCGCGCTGTTGTTTATATAGCATCTGTCTAGCCTCGCCTGATCCATTCTCCCCCCTGACAACACTTGTCTAGTGAAGATAGGGCCTTTCCTGCTGTGAGCACAGAACGGCACGTCTACAAGGTCCGACTAGAGAAGCGTATTCCTCCACAACCGGAGCTCGTTTCCGTGCAACAGTTGAGAGGGATCAATAATGTCATCCGGGAGCTCCACCATATTCCAGTCGTCAAGGAGAACCCACTTGCCTTCCTTCGTCATAGCTCCCAGCCACTCCCAAAGTTACCTTTTGCCTTCTCTTCTGTTCGGCGCATATACGGAGGCTACTCCAGTAGACCCCACCACAGAGTCAAGGACGCACCAAGCCATCGATCCGTCCTCTTTGACCCCTTGACTCTTTACTTGCAGGTGGCTATCAATAAGAAGTGCGGCATCCCCTCTCCCTCCTTCCGTGTAGTCTACGATCCGGGTTCCATTCGGCATTAACAGCTTCAAGTTAAATTCAAGTTTCTGCTCCTCCGTTTTCATCTCTTGAAGGGCGATGATGTCAGAATTTTGTCTTTTTCCCCCTAGCCATTTGCGCAGTATGGTCACGCGATGCGGGTTGCCTAATCCCTTCACATTCCAGGTTGAAATTTCAATTGTGTTCTTCATTGGATATGGAGCTTGTATTCTTCCTGCAAGACCCTCCTCACTCCTTGCTGTACTTACGCTTTGGGATTTTTGACGTTTAGGAGACTTTTGACCAGGGCCGAGTTTCCCTTCTTCGTCAGCTTCCCTTTGCCCGAGGTGATCTTCCCTACTCCTTTCCCTAGTGGTTTCATCTGTGGTCCTGCTCCCTTGATCGGTTGCTCTTTCCTCGTTCCTCTTCTGCAAGATATAGTATTGGGCTCGAGTTCTTGTATGACTTCTCTTTCTATATTTCTTAGTGGAGATGTGGGCTGCCTGGCACCCTCCGCTAGACCTCCCCACAGCCCGAGGGTATCAATCCAGAGCCCCTTCCGCTTCCTTCTTCTTGGCTGACTTGTCTTTCCTCTCCTTCATCATCTGGATCTCCTGGGGGAGGAGGTGTCCCTCGGTGTTAGATCCCTTCGGTCGTCACTAGATCTGGTCCAAAATTTCGCTTTTGGGGCTACCTTCCGAGGATAAGCTTCCTTCTATCTCTCCTGCTCTTTCGTCTACTCCCTCTCCTTCTCCTTCCTTCCTTGTAGTTTTCATTTCCACGTCGTCTAATTCTCCATTGATCCTATCTTGCGGTTCATTACCGGTCCTTGACCTTCTTCAGTTTTCTTCTCTTCTTGTGTCCCCTCCGCTCTCTGCTCTTCGCCTGTGACCTCCTTACTCAGCCCCTCGTTGTGCTTTCCAGTTTCCTCCTCTCTTGTTTCTCCTGTAGTTTTATCCTTTCCTCCCTCCTTCTTGCGGTACTCGATAGTTTGGTTGGCTCCAGCTAGTTCATTGAGGTCGGGCAGCTCGTTTTTGGAGTTGTTTTCTTGGTTCTGTGTTTCACAAGGAGATCTCGCATCGCTGTCCTTGAGAGTGGACAGAACCCTTCTGAGCCCTTTCTCCTCTTGGACGAGGTGAGAACCTTCTATTTCTCCTCTAGACACTTCTCTGTCTTCTTCTGTAGCTCTTTTATCCTTGCTTTGCTCCCCCTCCTTCTCCTTACTCACTTGTCGTCCCACGTCTTCCCCCAACACACTGAATCGGTTTGCAGTTTTTTTTACTTCCACCCGTCGGTTAGCTTGTCTTGTCCACTTCTTCTTCCCAATAACGAGAGTAAAACCATCCTCCTTGCTTCCCTTCTGTGCCTCCCCTGCTGTCGGCTTCATAACAATGCTCGGTGTGGGATTCTCCTCGCTGTTCTTCCCTTTCGGTACCCCCTCTCCTCTCCTTGGGTTCTTGAGGCAGTTCCTCGCGAAGTGTCCTTTCCTTTTACAAACGTAGCAGATATCCGGCAGCGATTGGTAAGTAATTGGCTGCACTATCACTTCCCCCACACCCATTTTAATTTGTAGATGGTCTTTCAGTTCTGTGTCTGGATCGATCAGTACACACCCTCGGATGTGGAGGTATGCATTAGTCGCCCTGGAGGTTGACTTGTACAGCACTGGTCTTATGGCTGCCAGCATCGTCTCTGCCCCTATTTCTAAGATGAGATCCACTAAGGGGAGGTCGACCCAGACTGCCACCGTCTTGGAATTCTCCGTTTGGGGTCGAAAATCTGGACTCCACGGGGCCGCTAGAACTATCCTCCCATTACAAAACAGCGGGGTTCCTTAAGCAGCAGATTACGTTGTTCCTGCGTAGCAAGTACTACTAGGAAGTTTTTCCTGCTTAGCATGCGTAGCTGCTTTATCTGTAGTCCTAATCCTTGTACCAGCCGTCTCGAAGCCCAGATCTCGAAGGCGTCCCTCGACGGACTACAATCCACCGTAGATAGTACTACTGCTGTCAGTTTTCAACATGAATAACCGGCTAGCCACTAAGTTCCTGTCCAGTTCCACTACCACTCCATGTTTGTATTCTCCTTGTAGTTGGCTCTGTTGAATGCTCCGTATCGCCGCCACGAGTTCTTCATCCGGCATGCATGCCCCTGCGAGCGGGTTCAGTCCCTCCAGGTAAGAGTTCTGTCCTGTTTTACTCAGCATCTTTAGGGGCTTCGCCCAGCTATTAGGAGGTGTCAAAGTTCAGAGGAAAGATTCTTGAACGGCAAAGAGGTGACTGGCAGTAAAATTGTCACGGGTAAGGTTGTGTATAACCGCGGCTCATTCTGGATCGCGTCTGTGACTGAACATCGAGATTTTATCACTGGCTATTTTTTCATTTATGCACTCAACATAATTACTCTGAGCAATAGAGAATCCATTGCAAAGGAAATCGAAGGAAACCAGTGAATAACCGTTAAGAAAACACCCGCGGCATTTTCCTGCGGGTACCTCCGGAGGTGTCCGCACGAAACTGCGACAGCAGTCTGGCCGAAGCCCTAACTCACTCCCGCGGCTCTCGAATATTTCAGAAGGTTCTTAACTTTAACACCCCTATTTACCGCTTGTGTATCCCCGTTCGTCTTTGTCTTTCCGGGATTCAGTGGGCCAGGCTGCCATACTCCTGTGTTCTCTTTCGCAGTCTGCTGCTTCTCCCCCCTTAATACCCGAATTCTCAAACTCGTTCCCGCTCTGGGTCTGTTTTCTGGAAGGTGGAAATTGTGGGGTTTAAACTGTACGATGAACCGAAAAGAACAAGTTTACTTTCATTTAGTTATAGCCTTATAGTGTGATATAGGTAAACTCTTCCTTCTGTGGACCGCATCATTTTGGTTTTCTTGATACTGTGCACGTAGTATCGTACCGTAGTCTTGTATCTTGCTGATACGAGTATTTTAAATTTTATTTATTTTATTTTATTTTTTGCTGATACGAGTATAGGATGCTCCACTCCCGACTCCCGCATGTGCTGAATCACTGGCTATCCGTCAGCAGACTAGAGTACCTCCCGTAGTAGAGTGGAAGTCAGGTCGTCGTCAGTCCCTGATGGAGCATACTGTAGTGGAGGAGGAAGTCGAACAGGTGATATCCAGAGGCAGCTTTATGGACGGGCTTTTGCTTGCTGACGATAAAGTCGATGCCGTATTCAACGACGAGTCAAGGACTCAAGGGCAGACAAAGGGTACCGTTCTGGACGACACAGGAGGAGCGTGTTCCGAACGGGTCCAAGGCACCTTTTCAGCACCTTTTCGCCATTATATAGGCTCTTGTATAGGGCATGATGGGAGTGCAATCATCCCCGTCCGTCCAGACCTTCCAGAATCCAGAATCACTAGAAAGGCGCTCGAAAAGGATCTCTGGCGAGATCATTCCAGAAACGGGCCGATTATTTGTGTCCGTAAAGTCCGCCCTTTGCCACGTGAATATTCAATTGTTGTCTCCGTCATGCAATGGGCCATCATATAAAGACGAGCATTACCGGCAAGATGTTCCCGGGAGCAGGCATATCGACCGACCAGCAACATTGATTCGACCTTTTTGGCTTTCCAGTCTTCGGGAACTTCAGAAAATCGAATGAATGACCCTGACCAGAACACTCAAGTGTCCTTACGGAGCCTATCCACTCAAAGTGATCTCAGCCAAAACTTTTGTCAGCACGAAGTTAGTGGTTCGATAGGGGTGTCAAAGTTAAGAAGAAATATTCCTTAACAGTAGAAAAAAAGTTAATAATTTTGCCAAGGATAATTTTGTATATAATCATGTTTCATTCTAGACTGTCTTGTGAATGGACATTATGATCTCTGTATTAAAGTTTTTTCAGTTCTGACACTAAGAACAAATACTTAGACCAGTAGATTCTCCACTGCAGAAGAAAGCAGACGAAAAAAAATAAAAGTCTGTTAAGAAAATGCTCACAGTGTTTTCCTGTGGCAGCTTTGGAGGTGCCTGCAGTAAACAGCCATGGCTATCTGGCCGAAGTCATAAAATCTCTCCAGTAGATCTCAAATATTTCGAAAAAGTTCCAAATTTGATATCTCTAATAGAAGATCTTAAAGTTAAAAAGAAAATAATCCTCAACGGCTATGAGAGAAAAAACTATAATTTCGTCGTGGAAAACTTTGTGTAGAACTGCGGCCCATTCTGGATTGCCATTGTGAATGGAAATTATGATCTCTTCATTAAGTTTTTCCAGTTTTGACACCAAAATTAAATTAATTTACTTAGAGCATTAGATTCTCTATTTCAGAAAAGAACGTGCAAAAAAAGTGAAAATCTGTTAAGAAAATTGGGTTTAGATTTGTGTAGGTTACGCATTGGTTGAGATGATTTACGGAGAGACGAATTGTGTTGTGTGTTCTAGAGAAAATTGAGACGTAAGGAAGAGAAATTTGAGTGCTTCAGTGACTTGCGAAGGAAAGTTAGACCGTTCAGATCGTTCGGGAGTCCAAACTCGCTATCCTTAGATCCATCGAGATTAGAACGTCAAGTTTTACAAGATATTGAAGACAATTTGAAGTTTCATCAAGGGGTTTGGGAGTTGTGAGAGAAAGTGGATCCGAGGGAGGTGCTTCCATCATATTTTCTATGCTTACCGTGATCGATGGACAAACTCTTTGTTCTTGGTGCTATGCAATCAAGGAGTCATTATCTACGCATAGAAGAAAACCATACATAGATTAGATTGTTGTGTTGTGCGTGTTGAGTGAAGTTGAGCCGCAAAAGAAAGATTTATGTTAGTTTTTCACTTCTTGTAACGCAATTTCTCATCTTTCTCCAAGAGGGGAACTCCAAACTGCTTGTTTGGGGTGTCATTGGGATCAAGGTAGCCAGATCTACCTATCGGAGAAGATGGATCTCAGATCAAGCTATTTTTTTTTACGGGTGCACATGGTTTAAGCTGCAAGGAGGAGGTTATGGAGGTTTTGTCACTTGTGATCAAAATCTCGGCTATCAAGAGTCGGACTGAAAGTTCTTGGAGCTAACACAATCAAGAAAGAAGACTCTATCGATATCTGAAGACTGTTTGGTGAAAGGAGGAAGTTCTCAAATGGATCTTTTTTGGTTCTTTCGTTACGATCTTTGTCATTTTAGACTCGATAGAGTTATAGTTTGTTATGTGTGGCTTGTGGTAGTTAGTTTTAAGAGATTGTACATGGACATCGATTGGATCATGGTTTGAATTGAGGTGATATTGTTGCAAAGCTTTTTGTTAGCAAAAGGGTGTTTTTCTTGCTTTGAGCTATGCTTCAGTAGTTTGGGTCTAAGTTGAGATTCAGAGACTTGTTTTAGGAGGTTGGTGTAGATTACAAACCACTCGGATCCGTTTCTCATTTTTGTGTTCATGGAGAAAAAACAATAGTGTATATAAAGTGAGGGTTGATATATCTTGAGAAGATTGTTCTCATTGTTGTTTCTTTCTCTCTTACCTCTAGTGAACACATAATATCAACCAAGAACCTCACATTTTCCTGGACAACCTTCACGCACAATACGACATGATAACGTCAAGTGACTGTAAAAGCTGAAGCATGTAGAGTCAAGTTTGAGTGCTCTTATCGGTTCACTTCGTAGATAGGTACATGTAAGGCAGAGGAAGCTTCCGTAACCAGTGAGGTAAGTTTTCATAATCAGGTGTCCATGCACTCTTTCAACAGGACACATTAGCATCCCATTGTCTCAGCGGTCTCAGAAGACAGTATAGTGTTGTGACTTCCATTTTTTTTCAGATATTAAGTCAAAATACTAAGGCATCCATGCATATATATTCATCCTCGGATCCTCCTCTTTTCGAATATACATGCTCGATCAACTTCTAGCCGGGACAAAAAAAGACAAGAGGCAATGTAGTCACACAATTACGAAAAAAGGTTGGTGAGAGGTGACATGCTTCAGGACATACTGCCAAATAATACTTTACGTCCATAGTTAATTTTGTATACATGAGGACTGTAAAATGATTTATATATCAAAAGAGAAGCGAAGAGGAACTAAAAGTGTTTTCTAAATTTAGTGTATTAGCTTTGATAATCTAAATTTAAATAGCTCAAGTTATCTATGTGATTATCTATAGAACATTTGGCTACTCCGGTCAAAAACATGTAAGTAGAGGATGAGAAATGCTCACCTTCATACTATAAAGCAAGTAGCCATATGCGAATAAAAATAATCATATTTCTGCATGTTAATGCATAAACCAACCTTTCCAAGTGGAAAGGTTAGTGCATAAACTGGGGGAGAATGAATATGTATGCTTGAAATGAATGGATGCTTAAAAATATGCATCCTTCTTTATTCGAATATGCAAGCATTTAATTTATTACTTAAATTTTCTCTTAGAAAAATTTAGGTAATAAATTAGTAGCTTGTTAAAATTAATATTGTTTGTTAGTAATTATTTATATTTATATTCTCAGAATCATGTTTATTTAACATGATTCTGATGATTCTTTTTTTTATAGGTTATGTCGCTTCTCTAGGTTTGGATAATATATAATATTTAAAGTAATTTTATTTTTTATTTTTAACTTAGTGTAAATTTCTACTTATTATTTATATTTTTTGTGATGACAGCAGCGGGCAAAAGTTCCCTAGAAGTTAATGTTGCGTATATATTCGGCCACATCTGTCAGAAGATTTTGGGAGAAAAAAATTGCTTTTCTGTTTTTTCTTGCCTTCGACCGAAAATATACTGATTCCCATCCAAAAACTTTCCGAGCACTGACATGTACAAAGAAGGAGATGAAGAGGTCAGACTGTCTTATTTGACCAGTCGAGCACAGCCAAGAATGAGCTCAATTTTGGTCCGGCTGATAGAGATTTTCCTCGTGGTGCATATGCCTTTCTGTGGCATCACACGCCTCTTCGGCAACTTTGGTTGTGGGTTTAATGAGCCATGATTGATCTCTGCGACAGTCCGTGTCTCACTCAACGCTTTTCTACTTTGATGACTACCTCCCTGCATGCCTGCTGGCCTCGAGCTTTGGTTCGTGCTTATCCCAGACGTGTCCAGCAGAGCCATAATGCCATATTCCTGCACAAACCTGGCTTGTTCGCATTCGTGCACCGTGCGCTCATTTTGCATTCAAAACAGAAGTGAGAAATGAAGAAGTGAGGGGTGGAGAACAATTGCACCCCTCTTCTTTGCAGTTACTCCCTTTCTCGAATATTTTTTCTTTCTTTCTTTTCTTCTTTCACTTTTTTTGAATTTTTATTTTGTTCTTTTTAATAAGAAACCTGATGGAACTGGGTAAGAAGGGTCTCGAACTTGGTTCCCGTGACAATTATTCTTTTATTCACGAGTGATAGTTCTGAGCAGGGGTCGTCTCAGCTGCGAGTATTTTCGTGATACTCATGATAAGTTCAGCCGTAAGAATAGACAGCGTTATAATGACATGGTAGATGATAATGATGCCTATGTTCATAATGAAATGGATCTTTTACAAGTCAAAATAACTCGTTTCGAACTAAGAGTTAGGTGTTGTTTCGAGCTGGAGTGAAAACAACAGTAGCAGGAGTACTTTGGCTCGATGTAGTTTCTTTCAAACAGCACAGTTTGTTGGAAACATCACGAGAAAGGCTTTCCAGGGCAACTGAAATCATGACCTCAGTTACATGTAGGAAAAGTTCTGAAGCCTAAACCATCGTATGTTTCTCATTCTTGAGAGTTAAAGTTCACTGTCTGATCTTATTACTACTAGTTCAACCTGATTTACATTTTTCTGAACATACTAGAGGATCCATTTGACCTGTGTGAAGGTTTAAGTGCCCTTATAACCTGAAGCCTACCTCTGTAGTAAGCAATCACAGCTTGGGCCCCAACACTTCTTCGAGTAGACCACCACGGCTAGAAGTCTAATGGCTTCCCTGAGTAAATGTAACACAACATTCACGATCATATCACAGTCAGAAGGTTCCGCCCTTCTCATGAAAACTCTCACAAGGACATCTGGTGCTTCCACTAAGAGATCTTGGGATGATTGACCTTGAGGTTGAGTTCTACGACGAAGAAGAAGATGGATCGGAAGAGCGGAAGCGTTGCTGCTGCTATCTCTACGGCTGCTGCATCTACGTCTATTGTAGCACCTCAGAAGCACTTACGACTGCAGCGACATCTGCATCTAGTCTCGATACAGCTGAGATTCTGAAGACGCTTGCGATCTTGATCCAACAACATCTGATCGTTGGAGGGGGTGAGTTAAAATCCACCAAGGCTTTGCAAGTTATTGTGAACCGATGTGAAAAGTTTGAAGATAGAGATATTTCTAGATATCTGCGTGAATACAGAGGAGAGATGGAGCTGGTTAGAGTTACTGATATGGAGATGATAATCAGTTTTGAGTTAGCTATAATTCTTGAGTTGCGAGACCAAGTTAAAGATGTACAGAGAAGAAATCTAGGAGTCTGGATGAGTTTCGAGCGATCTCTTCTAGAGGAGTTTCTTGAAGAAGATTCACAGAGAGTTACTAGGAGAACGTTTCTAGACTAGATTGAGCAGCAACCTAGTCGTATGATGAGTCTGAATGAGTTGCTGAGAGAGTTCGATCGGAGATAACAACAACTTTCAACTCTAGAGCGAATAACTTTAGATGCTAGGAGGACTGAGCTTTTTCTGCAAGCTACCGATGATGCTACGACATATCGGTTATGCTTTATGTTGCTGATCGATCCGCTGAAGGAGGAGTTACTACTGATTGGAAAAGAGTCGAGGATGCTGTTGCTGTGCTAACGAGACAAATGCGTGGAAGAGTGGCCGTGAGAGAGCGTCCGCTTGTAGAAGTGGCCTCTCAACCTCCGGCTCTGGCTCCCAGATCTGTTGTCCCAGCTGCTGTACCTTTGATGCCAATTGTGTCAGTTCCTACACAAAAGGCACCGGTTCAGAGATCTACGGAGAACCATGGACAGCAGAACCAGATCGAAGACCTGATTCGATAGATGCGGGAACTGAAGGTGGAGCTAGTTGGCATGCAGAGAGAGTAGCTGCCGACGTCTACTGCTGCACGTCCAAGAGGTGCTCCTGTTCATAGATGTATTTGGTGTGAAAGTCCTGATCATTTTCGAGGAGATTGTCAAGAGCTTACGACTACTTTACGAGATGATGTCGTTCGCTACCAGAACAATAGACTGCACCTTTCTTCGATTGGAGAGCCGCTGAACATGCAGTTTGCGCGAGGAGGCATGAAAAGTCTACCTCAGATTACTGCGGCTGCAACTGTAAATGCATTGATGACACCACCGGAAAATTCGATGTATATGCCGGACACACTAAAGTTTTTTCCAGTCCTACGTTGCTAGATAGGACTGTTGAGAAGAAAAATGCTCAAGTTCCTTCTGAAATACTGAAGAGAGGAGCTGAGACTATCCGTAGAGTCACAGGGTGAGAAGATCCGGTTGACGCTGCGTCTATCAAAGTATTCTTGGACGTGGATAGACACGTTCATTGGCAGGATGCTTCTGTGGAAGAAAAGAGACGGCGGGAAGCCTCTGAACTTGATACTGGAGTTCTAGAGGAGACTGGAGATAGACAAAGAGTCACAAGGAGGCGAGCAGTTCCTCCAGAAGACATCTCGTCTACTTCTACAGCTCCTCCACCTGCACCAGGTCAGATGGAGGATGTGTAGAGATCCTAGCAGGAACCAACGACTGCTGGTAGGCGGTTTATTGCCCAAGGGAAGGAGAAGGGACCGGCTTACAAGTTGGCAGCAGATATAGAAACTTCTACTGATCTGAATAGCATCTTGGAGCAGAAGATATTTGACGCACGAATCGAGTTTTCTCTTTGAGAGGTTCTTGGTATTGCGAAGAGGAAGTTTCACGAGTTGATCATCGACATCATTAAGCGGAAGAGATAGGTGATGTCCGAGCAAGTAGAAAGTCAGATGATAGATGCAATAGGAGCTTCTCTAAATGATGTAGAGTTTGGAAAGGTGCATTTTTAGGAAGTTGATGACACGGGATACCAGCAAGAAGCGTTGGTTGCTGGTATCGACACTGCTGAGTTTGATGATGATGAAGCTGGCGACGAGAGTCTAGCTACTGATAGTGACTTCAGAAAAAGACATTGGGCTCGTGCTACAACTGCTACACGAGTTCGCCTTCGATGGAAGCTTGTGTGAACGTGTTGCTGCGTTAGTTGATCACGGTTCTGAGATCAACACCATGTCACGAGAGGTGTATGAGAGAGATCAGTGGTCTATCGAACTGAACCATGGTTGGGTGCTACGGTCTGCAAACAACCAGAAGGGTGAGTTTATATGACGGTTGTCTGAACGTGAGGGTGAAGCTAAGTGATGTGGATGTAGATCAGCACTTCTTCGTGCAATCAGCGTGCTTCATATCTTGTGATTCTTGATCAACCTTATATCACTGCAGTTTGAATGGAGACCAAGGTGATGGATGACATATCTCATTAGGCTAGGATCCTTAGTCTAGATGATAGACGTTTTGTGTAGTTCTGACCGCTCGTACAAACCACGAACGAAACTGACAGATTTTGAGAGATTCTCTTATCTGTAGGAGTAAGGGTTTTCTGAAACCACTCTTGTAGGACGGGATAGCAAGAGTGAAGGATCTACTGCTACTATGATCCGCTTGAGCAGCTTGAGGGATCACAGGAGGCTGGTGAAGAGGCTGCTCAAGATTCAGAGAATAGTTATACTGTACATAGTTGGAAATCTGGTCTGATGACTTTCAGTTTTGATGATTAGAGTGAGTTCACACGAGTAGAGGATCTCACTGAGAAGAGTAGAAGACCGATGGAGAAGTATGCAGCACATCTACGCTGTACAGGAGTTTTGAAGAAAGAAGAGACGATTTCTAGTGTTTATGAGGAGTTTGTAAGTTACACAGTCCTTTGTTCGTTGGCTGGATGATGTAGATAGGTTGATGGAGGAGATGAGAGGAAGGGTGGTGATCCCCATCCACTCTCGTAAAGTCTATGAGGAGGTTGTCTCGTGCTTACAATCTTGTCCTCATCCGAGATTAGAGAGTGGATGGAAGGATGCAATCTGATGGTGTGACTCTCGTGAAGAAGCAGAGGTTCACACCAAATACAAAACAGTAGCGAAGAAGGTGAAATCAGTGACGACCCAGTTACTTGTTGATTCACAGCAGCAGATGGAGTTAGCGGCCATTGAGTCTATACTGAGAGATCTTAAACAGATAGGACACAAGTTTACTCAAGAGACACTCGAGTAGCTCCAGATAGGAGGGGGTGGCTTCTTGACTGAAGTGGAGAAACGAGCTTTTGAGCAGATGATAGTTAGCCATGGTAAGACATTTTCTTTCTCAGCTGGAGAGATTGAATGTGTGGATCCTAGTGTGATAGCTCCGATGGTTATCTTCACTGTTTCTCACGTACCTTGGGACTTGAAGTCGATTCCAGTCCCTCGTGCCTTGCTACCGAAGGTGATTGAGTTACTGAAGGAGAGGATGTGGATGAGTATTCTTGAACCATCTATGGCTCCGTTGTCGTATTGTACATAGGTCTGTACAGTGAAAAGTAATGCAAAGAGATTTTTTTCTATATTGTGTAAAGGAAGCTGCCCTGCAGCTTAACAAGCTAGGCAGGAGCTAAGCTGGGGCCATGCTTGACAAGCTGCCCCCTAGCTTGGGTTGGAATATCACCCCTGAGGGAGTCGAAAGACACCAGAATGTAAAGCTCGACGAGGAGAGCGACCTCATGCTTCTAGTTTTGACAGAAAGTGTTTTAAGCAATAGTTAGTACGAGTTTTAGGTTGTGAAATATGTGAAAGAGGGAAATCCGTCGATTCTGGCTCGAGACTCGAACTCAGAATCTGATAGCGTGGGTGTGTAGGTGTTCATGAATACTATAGTTTTGACTCCTTATTCATTAAAAACGGAGTTGTATAGAGAAGTTAGCACAGAAAAGGCTAGCAAAGACTTTACAGGAAGATTTCCTTAGTAAAGCATATGTACAGACTGTAAAACTTTTTTGAACGGAACCAAAGACCATCCCAGTGATAGGGCACCTGCCTAGGAGAGAAGTGGTCTCAGGATCAATCCCTCCTAGCCTCTGGTTCCTATTCTGGCATGTTGGTCTCCCGGATGGGAGTCTATGTTGGGTATGCAACCATGTCTTGTATACCTAAGGGCGGGAGACCGGTATCTCTCTTAATCGTGGGCTTCCTGGCCTAAGCCTCCGCATGCCATCCTGAATATACTATGGGAGATACCTGGTGTGCATATGGGGGGCTGTAAGCCCTGTGGGGCAGCCTCATAAGTGTTAGGGCTTCGGCCTACATTGGATGGCTTATAGTATATTCAAGATGGCATCAAGAGCACAGGAAACTTTTGCTAATTAGTTAAATAAGCATCGAGTAGGCTTGCGATGGAGAATGAGGTTATGTGAACCTTTATTAGTGTAGGGGTAGAGTTTGTGGAGACAACTGTGAAACTTGTATTAAAAAGGGGTCAACTTTGTAAATAATGCTCTGTACGCATAAGGACAGCAGGGGGGCAGCTTAAGCTAGGGCCCTGCTTGTGATAAGTGACTGCACTTATAAGGACAGCAGGGGGGCAGCTTAAGCTGGGGCCTTAAATTTTAGGTTTAATACGTGCGGCGGCTGGAGATCGGAGGACACTTTTTCAAGAGATTTTTCTGAGAGAACTGAGGCGGAAGGAGGAAAAAGGAGCAGAATTAGGGATTGAGGGGAGGAGACGCTGAGAAGCTTGGAGGCTGAGTGGGGATCGATTTTCCTGACAGAATTGAGTGGATTGAGGAGAGGAGACGTTGAGAAGCTTGGAGGCTGAGTGAGGATCGATTTTTCTGACAGAATTGAGTGGAGTGAGCAGGGGAGATCGTGAGAGAGGCAGGAGAGTGTTTTGGAGACACGAACCTCATATGTTACACAGTTTTGAGGTTTGGAAGGAGTAGAATTGAACGGACAGAGGTGGTTTATTGGAAGGAGATCGTTTTTGACAAGACTTTGGTTGTCGTGAGATCAAATTCCTTGGAATTTTCAGCTGAGAAGGACTCAGGAGAGGAGTAGAGAGATATTTTCTTAAACAGTGAAGCAGTTGACACTGAAATAAAGCTATTTCTACTCCGGAGAGATCTATTTGTGTATCTGAGTGCGTGATTGAGTGTTTGTTTTGCAATTGATGGGCACAAGAGGCTGTGTTTTGAGATTTCATCGTCTGTAGCAACCTGTTTTCCTTCTTGGTCATTTTCTTTGATCGATCACAGTCAGGAGGTCCGTTCTCCCCAAGAAAGACTCTCGCCACGACATCTGGTGTTTCCACTGAGAGCAATTGGGGTGATTGATTGGAGAATTGACCAGATTGGGAGAGAAATGGATCACAGTGCTGCTGTACAGGGTGTGGCTGCTGCTCAAGGTGCTCCTGTTCAAGGGACTCCTGTTCAGGAAGGGATTGGTTCTCAAGGAGGACCTACGGTGGTTCCAACAGCAACAGCACAACCTGCTGTAGACACGTCTCAGATTCTTCAGGCGTTGGCTGCTTTGATTCAGCAGCAACCTGCAATTGGGGGAGCTGAGCAGAAGTCCACAAGAGCATTACAAGCGATTGTTGGACGATGTGGGCGGTTCGATGGAAGAGACGTTACTAGGTACCTGCGGGAGTATGTGGGTGAGATGGAGTTGGTCAGGGCACCTGAAGTTGAGGTAATTCTAAGCTTTGAGTTGACTGTTGTCCCTGAATTGAGAGAGAAGGTGAGAAATTTACTGAGAAGACATTTAGGTGGGTGGACTCTGTTTGAACGTGCACTGAGAGAAGAGTTTCTAGAAGAGGATTCTGAAAGAGTCACCAGAAGAACCCTCATGGATTGGATAGAGCGTCAGTCTGGACGTTCCATGGGATTGAATGAGATAATTCGTGAGTTTGAGAAGAGGTACTCTCAGCTTTCTGGTCTAGAGAGGTTGACGTTGGATGCTAGGAAGATAGAGTTGTTCTTAGGGGCTCTGGATGAGTTCACAGCAGATAGGCTTTGTTTCATGTTGGCTCATCGAGGGGCTGAAGGAGGAGTTACATCTGATTGGAGGAGAGTAGAAGAAGCAGTATCCACCATTGCTAGACAACGTCGTGGTAGGATGGTACTGCAGCCAGAGACCTTGCCAGAGCAGAGAGTAGCTCCTCATGTTCCTGTAACTCCTCCTGCAATACCTCAAGCACCTATAGTGGTTCCCCAAGTTGTTCCTCAAGCGCCTGCAGTACCTATCCCAGCACAGAGAGGACCTAGACAGCAGCAGCGACCTGTTGAGAACCGAAATCAACATAACTTGATAGAAGAACTTACTCAACAGTTGAGAGATTTGAGGGTTGAGATGACAGACTTGAAGAGAGATCAACGACCTGTTGCACCAGGTGCCCGACCTGTAGGAGGAACCTTTACCAGGAGATGTATTTGGTGCGATAGTCCAGATCATCTCAGAGGAGACTGTCAAGACTTGGCGGTTGCCTTGCGAGAGGGCGTAGTTAACTATCAGAACAACAGGTTGTATCTAACCGCCACTGGGCAGCCTCTGAACACATATTTTGGAAGAGGAGGAATGAGGAGTTCTCTTCCAGCACTTACTGGTGCGAATACTACAGCGATGACTGCGGGTTCTGCGGAGGCTGATGTATATACTGGGAGAGTTGAGGTGCACTCTAATCCAACTATGGTTGAGCAGGCTGTTGAGGTTCCGGTTGAAATGATGAAGAGAGGTGCTGAAAGCATTAAGAGAGCTACTGGATGGAGAGACCCAGTAGATGCAACTTCTATTCGAGCGTTTTTAGAGACGAGTGGTGAACAAGATGTCATGATCGAAGACAAAAGAAGACAGGACGCTTCTGATTTAGATGCAGGAGTACCAGAGGACAGTGACCGTCGGAGGGTTACAAGGAGGAGAGCAGCGGAACCATCACCATCTGTACCAGCTAGAAGATTTCTTGCTGCAGAAGATATACCTTCTACCTCTACAGCTCCACCACCTGCAGTAGATCCTATGGAAGGTGTGCAGGATTTGCCACAGGATACTACTGCTACAGATAGAGTACGGGGGAAGAGGTTTACAGCGCAGGAGAAAGGGAAAGCTCTAGCTTACAAGTTAGCGGCAGACATCGAAACAACAACAGACTTGCGTGCTGTTCTAGAGCAACGCATTTTGGATGCTAGAGTTGAGTTTACTCTTCGTGAAGTGCTTGGTATCGTAAAGAGAGAGTTTCATGAGTTGATAATAGACATCATGAAGAGAAAGAGACAGATATTGACTGAACAAGTAAGTAGTCAGATGGTTGGAGCAGTAGATGCTATTGGTATTGATCAGTTCGGAGATGATAAGTATGAGGCATGGGTTGCTGGTCCAGCTGTTATTGAGAATGAAGATGAAGAGTTTGAAGAGGATAGATCAGGCGCAGACAGCGATTTCAAGGAAAAGCACTGGGCAAGAGCGAAAACAGAGACGCAGGTTCGGCTTGGAGGACTTTCTGAACCAGTACCTGCACTTGTGGATCACGGGTCAGAGATCAACATCATTTCCAAGGAGGTGTATGAAAAGGGACAGTGGCTAATCAAAAGGAATCATGGTTGGGTGCTTCGAGCTGCAAATAACCAAAAGGGTGAGTTATATGGAGCTTGTCCCAATATGCGTGTAAGGATTGGGGATGTAGAGGTTGATCAGCATTTCTTTGTACAGTCATCTGCCTCCTATCCTGTCATACTGGGTCAACCATACATCACCGCTGTTCGGATGGAGACAAAGGTGATGAACGATGGGTCTCATTATGCTAGAGTTCGGAGTCTTGATGACAAGTACTCAGTACAGTTTTTGACGGTTCGTTCAAGACATGAGCGGAACAGACAAACCCTTAGAGATTCTCAGACGAAGAGATGTAAGGTTTTCCGCAATCCACTCCTGTAGGGCGGGAAGACAGGGGTGTAGAACCTACTGTTGAGGTCCCGTCAGAGTTGGAAGCGAGACATGTACAAAGGTCTGGATACATGTGTGATGTACAGAGTTGGCAGTCTGGATTGCTGATGTTTGAGGTAGATGGGTGGAGCCGATTTACAAGAGTTGAAGATATGGAGGAAAATACAAAAAGATGGATGGTGAAACAGGTATCAGGGTTGTGATGTGTAGGAGTTCTATCTGAAGACGAAGTGGTTTCTGGTTTGTTCGAAGAGTGTATGTCTGTACAGTCAGCTGTTGGTTGGTTAGACAATGTGAGTAGATTGATGGAGGGGAAAAATAGTGTGGCGGTGATCTCTATCCACTCTCGATGCATATATGAGGAGATTGCTACATATCTGCAGTTCTTTCCTCATCCGATGCAGAATAATGAAGGGAGAGGAGCAAGTTGTTGGTGTGCACTCCCTCAGGAAGCAGACGTCCATGCAAAGTACAAATCTGTACTGAGAAAGGTAAGACCGGTAGCAGCTCAACTACCTGCTAACTCCCAGCAGCAAGTACAGTTAGTGGGGACTGAGTCTATATTGCGTGATCATAGACGAGTAGGGCACCAGTTTACTGAGGAGACATTGAAGGAGCTCCAGATAGGAGGGGGTGATTTCTTGACTGAGGTCGAGAAGACAGTGTTTGAACATATGATAGTGAAGCATGGTAAAGCATTCTCTTTTTCAGCAGAGGAGATAGATTGTGTGGACCCAAAGATTATAGCGCCTATGGTTATATTCACAATCCCTCATGTGCCTTGGGACCTGAAACCGATCCCAGTTCCTCGTGCTTTGTTGCCTAAACTCATCGAGTTGTTGAAGGAGAAGGTACAGATGGGGATACTTGAGCCGTCCATGGGGCCATATTCTAGCAGATGGTTCACTGTACCCAAGAAGTCAGGAGCTTTGTGTTTTATTCAAGACCTACAGCCTGCGAATAACGTAACCATTCGTAACGTTGGGACGGGTCCTGTGATTGAAGAGGTAGCAGAGGTATTTGCAGGGAGAGCTATCTATTCAATAGGAGATCTATATTCTGGTTATGATCAGTTCCAGCTGGCTGTGGAGAGTAGAGATTTAACTACTATGCGTACGCCCTTGGGATTGATGCGGATGTGTACTCTTCCACAAGGAGCGACGACTCGGTGGCTCATATGCAGAATGCGATGCATAAGGTACTAAGGGAGTTTGTGCGTGATGTTACCATTCCATTTCTAGATGATATTCCTATAAAGGGTTGCGCGGTTGAAGACAAGGATGAAGCAGTACTTGCGAACGGATGTAGAAGGTTTGTTGCGGATCATATTAGGGATGTAGAACGTATCTTGACTCGTCTGGAGGAGGTACATCTCACCCTGTCAGGAGCTAAGTCCAAGTTTGGTGTGTCTGAGATTTTAGTGATTGGACATTTGTGTGGCACCTTTGGAAGGCGACCAAACCCCGAAAAGGTTGGAGCTATAGCTAGGATGCAGACTGTAAGAACGTCACGGAGGTTCGACGCTTTCTAGGTGCTTGTGTATTTTATCGCTTATCCATTCCTCATTATGCTCATGTTGCTGAACCTTTGTATGCATTATTGAGGAAGGGTAAGAGGTTTGTATGGACCTCAGTCCATCGAGAAGCTATGAATGGGCTGAAGGAGGCTCTACAGTCTCCACCTGTTCTGAGAAAAGTAGACTACGGGTGTGGGAGACCTGTCATTGTTACAGTAGATACTAGTCCAAAGGCGATTGGCTGGGCAATAGGTCAAGATGATGCGGATGGTATGCGGTTTACCTCTAGGTTTGGAGCTAGGATCTTGACGGACAGGCAACGAGATTATCCTCAGGTGAAGCGTGAATTGTGGGGAGTGGTGACAGCGATGAAGACAGACCGTGAGTTTCTGATTGGTGCTCATGTAGTCTTAGAGACGGATTGTCTACCTCTACTAGGCATGATATCCAACTGTAATACGCCAGACATAGCGATGTTACGTTGGATTGCCTATATTAGAAGCTTGAATCCAGAGCTGAAGCATATAAAAGAAAAGGAGAATATGGTCGCAGATATGTTGTCGAGGGCTCGATTTGTAGATGAGGATGTCATGATTTCAGAAGCTGAGGAAGAAGAGAGAAAGGAAGCTCAGTGTCAGGTTAATCGACGAGCTACGAACTTGGGGCCTTTGATGTTTAGAGAAGAGCTTTACACAGGTAGACTTCGTGACATAGGATATTATCTGAGCTTGTTGGAGAGGCAAGAGAGGTGGAGCAAGGTTGAGTTCAGAGAGATAAGGAAACAAGCTTACAACTATCTTCTGCATGATGGGTATCTTTGGAGACGACCACAGAGGAGAGATGGGATGTTCATACGAGTAGTGGACGATCAAGAGACTAAGCAGCAACTAATGAAGGAGTTCCATGATACCTTATGGGCCGGACATCGAGGGATTTGGGCTACCTACACCAAGTTGAAAGAGAGGTATTGGTGGAAAGATCTGTATCAAGATGTGGTGAACTACGTCAGCTCCTGCTTGCATTGCCAATTCTATTCAAAGATGCCGTATAGGGATGGTCTCGTGCCAACTTATCCGCCTTGCATTCACTTTCAGTGGGTTCTCGACTTAGTGGTGATGCCTCTGGGGTTATGGGGTGTGGTGCCCACAAATTACAGTATTCACGAATTTTTGTAATTTTTGAGATTAAAGACTTGTTTATATAACTGAAGAAGCGTTGTTACTTAAGGTTACGTCTTCCTTAACATGAAGATGATCTTAAGAGCTGTTTGTAATAAGAAGTTGACTTCTTCAGAAGACGACCGTCTTCGGAAGACCGTCTTCTCAGTTGCGTCTTCAGAAGATAGGAAGACGGCGGAAGATGGGAAGACGGCGGAAGACACCTGTCTTCCGGAAGACAGCGATCACGAAGGCCTGACCACGAGTTTTCGGATAAACAAGTAGGTGTACCTACTGGAGCGCACCGAATAGGTAGGTAGGTCAGGAAGACACCAAGGACGAGAACCCCTAATCTGCGGGGAAGATGCGTGAGGAAGCATATTAGCCACCTTCCAACTTCCCGCAGCACAGTGCGCCTGAAGAAGATCGATTGAGAGAGTGAACTTCGAGCTAGCATTGAGAGAGGAATCGAGTAAGACATCGAGGTAGTGGAGAGTACGTTGGCAGCTAGGCGAAGGGTGAAATCGGATTGCGGGAGCACAAACAGCAGAAAGAGCGAAGGCATTTCTGTGGAGCTTCCGAGAAGTTGACAGTGGAGAGGGGCGAGTAGAAGCGAAAGAAGAATCGAGGTGTGGACCGAAATTGACAGCAGGCGCATTCGAGAGGAGTCGCATTGGAAGCTAGGACAAGAGCCAGAAGCGCGCGGAGGTCGAAGGCAACTCGGGAGCCGAAGAAGACTGTAGAGGTTCTTTCCCCTGGTCTTTCCCCTTCCCACTTCTTCTCGCCATTGCCTGGTACTCCCCGCGCTTCCTTGATTGTGTGCAGGCAGCCTGATCGATTACCCCACCCCCCATCTTTCCTATTGAGACATTGGGCGCGGAAGCGCTACCCAATTTCTGTCAAGATATCTCCTTGCTTCTTCCCGAGCTCAATTCGAGCTTCCCTACCCCTAGTCTTCAAATTGGCGAACCCAACTATCAATTTCTCTACCCTACTACCTCTCTACCCCCGAAACTTGAAATAGAAGACGATTCGGAAGATGGGAACATCCTCGGAAGACGCTTCTTGAACTTGACTGTCTTCGGAAGACATCTTCGGAAGACTGTCTTCGGAAGTCGACTGAACACAATTCGTATCAAGAGTGGATTTGCTTTGCTTTTGTGTTTAGAGCGACTTGGTACGAAGCCTGAGTGGTGTGGTGAGTTGTTGTGTTATTTCGAGAAGTTGGAACTCGGGAACTAGGCCTGTGCCTCCCGGTCTTCCAAGCTTCTCAACTCCACATCTTCCTAGAGAGACTAGAAGACTGAAAGGCTGGCAAAATGAGCGAGAAGACGTGAGGGTCCATTTCGGGTCTCTTCTGTTCGACCCATAGCAGCCGTTCCTTCTTCTTCCCGAACTTAGAAGAGAGTTGTGAGAAGTATTGCTGGCAGAATCCGGAGAGAATGGTCGAGGGTCATGTCTTCCCATCATGCAGCAAACTTCTTCTGAGTGCGTATGAGAGGTGAGAAGTCAGAAGAACAGAGTGCACATGTTTTGAGTCTGTTGTGAGGATAGACTGCGCGTAGGAAGACGAAGACATGTGAGACCAGTGAAGGGAAGTCTGACTTCGGGAAGTCTTCCGAGAAAGACATTGAATCGGAAGTTGTCCCAAGTGTCTTCCCAGAGACCACTGTCACCGCAGGAGCCCGCAACCATCTTCTGAACCTTTCTCATACTCTACTTCTCGCATATCTTGTATCTTCTGATAGGAAGTAGGATGTAATGCAAGGTGGGTTGTCTTCTTGGTAATCGATGCGAGGCCTTGCTTAGATAGGATTGTTTAGATATAGCTCGGAAGACGAGAGCTATCTAGGAAGCACTGTTAGAATCCCGGAAGACGGAGTAGCTGTCTTCTGGAAGACTAGTTTCGTCTTCTGAGAGTGGAAGCTAGACTGTGGGCACTCGGGAAGGACTGAGCCTTCAGCTCATAGTAGGTGCTTGTGGTTTAGTGCAACAGATCTTCCAGGTATGTCGATGCATCCGCGAGGCTTGGTATTACCAGCGACAGAATTGGCCGAGGCCACTCCTTTCCTCAAGGAGTTGGGTCTCGACTTCTTCTTGTGGAACTGGAACCTCGCAGATCAAGGGCTTCTGGAGGAGGTATGGGCCGCGTTACCACCGCGTAACCGTGTACCTGCGAAGACAGGAGTTGCTCGGGGAAGACCATCTTCCTGGACAGAAGACTGGTGGCGTAAGGCGTTTCACAGGCCTGAGACCGAGAACCGAGGATATTGGTACGAGAAGAAGATCTTCCCTAGGATTGTGAGTTCATGGCATGTGCCTGGGAGTACCACCTGCCTTTTCGTGGAAGACAGGCAGGGGAGGAACGGTTGGAAGATAGAATCTTACCGGGAGCCGAAGAAGCGACTTCTGGCGAAGTTGTTTCTGCATCTTTTCCCCAAGGGAAAAGCGCAGAAGACGAGGTACTTAGGAGATCAGGACGTGGAGTTCCTGGAATCAGTGTGGGATGACAGAGTGCCAATCTACTGGGGCGCGTACATCCACAACTATGTACAGACGGAGCTAGCATACTTGGGTACCCCGGCGGGAGGACATCTGACGCCCTTCTTCTGCTACTTGTATGTAGCCATGGGGGATCTTAGGGAAGATCAGCTGGCAGTGTATGGGCCAACGGAGCGACAGGAGGTGAAGGAGGAGACCTCGGAAGACGATGATCGAGAGGTAGCAGCAACGCCCCCTCCCACTCTGATGCCACAGCTGAGACCCGGCTCTCACCAGAAGACGCTTCTGGTGAGGGAAGACGAGTCTAGTGGGTCGGAGGACGCCACGCCAGTAAGGAAGATGGGTCACAGAAGTGTACCGAGGACACTCATCTCCCTCATCCATTCAGGATCGGAGTCGGACTCGGAGGAAGACTTGCTGAGTACCCGATCGGAGCAGAAGACAGCTTCTGTAACACCTGGGAGTCTTCCGAAGACTCCAGAAGACGAAGGATGGATGGGCACTCCTACTGCGATGCGAGGAAGCGCAAAGAGGAGAGCCGCTCCTGCCACGAGGAGTCTTCCACCCCGGAAGATGAGAAGAGTAGCTTCTTCTCGTGCGCAGAAGATGAAGGCCGTAGTGGTGGAAGAGGCTCCCTTGCCTCTGGAAGACGAAGTCGACACCATCGAGCGAGTGGTGGGGATGAACTTGTCTTCTGCAGGAAGACGACTGGAGGAGTTCAGTGCCTACTTCCAGAAGGAGATCCAGCCCGCTATGGAGTTGCTGGAAAGAAGAGCGAGGGCACAGGAGAAGCCTTTACAGCCTGGATTCGGCCTGCAGCCGCTTCTGCCAAGGAGTCGATGCAACTTCGGAAGAGCAACCAGGAGTTGCAGACGCGAGTACAGCAGCGTGATCAGGAAGTTCTCCGAGTACGGGAGAAGATCACTGCCCTCGCAGAAGAGCAGACCACTTGGAAGATGCAGCGAGAAGCCGCAGAAGCGCGAGCTGCAACAGAGAAGACGCAGAGGGAAGCAGCGGAGGCCCGTGCGCAGAAGATGCTAGCTCAGTCGGTAGAAGCGCTTCGGAAGAAGTTCAACTTCACCGCGGATAAGAAGTTACTTACCGTAGCTAGGGAATGGGACAGCGAGTCCAAGACGAGGTTGGTGGAATGCAGAGATAGCATGTTCAGGTACCTGGATAGACAGATAGAAGGAGTGAAGACACTTTATGGTCTTCCCTCACTTCCGACACCTGCAACCGCATCTTCCCAAGCCCCAGCACCCTCGACTAGATCCGGAATGGAGAAGGAGGAGTTCGATCTCGCTGTACACTTGGTGGTGACAGCGTTGGAAGACGAGAAGACTCCAGAAGACACCCCGGAAGACATGAAGACGAGCCGTCTTCCCAGGTATTCCACGTGGAGGAAGCGACTTCCCCGGACCCCTATGAGATCGCCATGGTCCCTAGTACTGCATCTGTGCTTCAGAAGACCGAAGACGCACCATTCGACTCGTCTTCCCAGAAGACCATTCCATCTTCCAAAGTCGAAGCCGAGGAAGACGCAGCCGCAGAAATAGCAGGGCCAGCGAAGAGCGAGGAGAGGGAAGCTACCTCAGTGGTACCCGAGGTAAGTGCAGGGCTTCCCAGCCCATCAGAAGTCAAGGTAGTAGCTCCGGTAGGAGCAGATCATGTGGAGATTGCCACCGAGCAATCAGAGTAGTTAGCAAACTTAATCGACACTTCCAGATTTAGTAGGATTGGACATGCTATCTTAAGGGTGGCAGTTTTCCATGTAAAAATAGTTAGGACCCCATGTGGCAGCATAGGTAGCGTAGGAGTAATATAGTGGAGGGCTAATTGGGAAGAGGGACCGCATGCATGTGAGGTGACAACCTCTTGTCAGCGCCTCTCTCTCTCTCCCTGGTGGTCGCCTCCCAAGGCAGATGGTTAAGTAGGATAGCATGGTAGGAGAAAAGCTCTCTGAGAGCTCTGCCAGGTCTGTAGAATTCGGCAGTAACTGAACATACACACCGATTCTACAGGCAGGCAGGAGAGACACATTAGAGCAGGGACAGTCTAGGAACAGGGAACAGCATCCTCGTGCAGACCTGCTGATTAGACTGGTGTGTCGAGGAGTAGACGCAGGAAGTAGAGGGAGTGAGCTTCCCAATGCCATTGTGACTTCTTCTCGGGGAAAAGATTGTTGATTTGAGTGCAGAGGCTTTGTCCATGTCTTCTGGGTGGTGGAATGTATTGAATTCGCTCCCAATTGTGCATGAGAAGTGTTCTTCTTGAGTGGCGATGAATGTCAACAGTTGTGGAGTGTAGCTTGACTCGTTCAGTAGAGCACTTGGGATCTACGTACGAACGGTCTTCTGGGTAAGTGATCCCAGAAGACAGAGCAGTCAGAGCAGCGAAGTGAAGAAGAAAGAAGCCTTCTTCCCGCAACAGAAGACGACATCCTCGAGTAGAAGACGGTGCTATAGTACTCACGTTTGTTGTCTTCCTCCCCAAACTATTACAAGCAGGGAAGGCTTGTTAGTCAGGATCCGGACTAGAAGCCTGTCGGAATCTTAATTGCCCTTTTTCATCCTGTTTTCTCTTGTTTGGATTTCTTCTTCTTCCCATCTTCCCCATCTTCTTACCTTCTTCTAGTGAGCTTCCGTGAAGGTGAATGTCGTTGTAGTGCTGCAGGAAGACAACTTCCGTAGGCAGAAGCCTAGGAAGGCTACAGGGGGCATACACCCTGTGATTGATCTAACCCGTTGGAATGTGAGTATGAGAATAAGGTGTAACGACTGTTACTAGTCGACTTCTGCGAAGCCGGACAGCCTTCTGGAGGTGTGAGAAGACGAGCTAAACCCCCAGAAGACGAGAATCGCTTCGGGAAGACGGTATCGAGAAGACCGGAAGAAGCAACCTGGAAGCAGGAAGATCGTCTTCCCGAGCTTCCCTGTGAATAGTTGTATGATATTGTAATTGGTAGTTGTTTGTTTGGGTCCAGAGCACCATTTGGCGTGTCTGGAAGACGTGTTGTTTTGTGTGGTTTTGTGAGAAGACGGGATTTCTAGGCAAAACCCGTGTGTTTGTGTGTTTGAACAGATCTTAGAACTTAGAGCAGCGTTACTTGTGCAAATCCTCTGTGGGAACGATATCTTGTATACTAAATGGGCAAAAGGAGAAATCCTTCGTCACTACATGGGGCATGCGATATTTGGTTCTGGCTCGTGAGGATCTCTCCAACTTTGTAGAAGGGCGAGCTTTGAGGACGAAGACCACAGAGGGGATATGTAAGTTTGTTCTTTAAGATATTATCTGCAGGTATGGGTCTGTAGGAAGGCTACGGACAGATAGGGGAGAACTACGGGGTACGGAAGCGAAAGAGTTTTTTGCTCGATATGGTGTGAAGCTCAAGCTTACTACTGCGATGAATCCAGAGGGGATTGGCAAGAGCGAGCGAGGACATCCATCGATAGTTCAAGCTTTGGTGAAGGCGTGTGATGGTAAGCATAGAGAGTGGCCCAGGTTACTCCTTTTTGCTTTATGGGCGGATAGAACAACACATTGTTCTACTACATGGTACATGCCTGTTGAGTTAATGTTAGGATAGAAACCAATGATGTCAGCAGAAGAAGACTTTCCTACCTGGGCTACCTTGCCATGGGAGGACAATATGGACTGTGTGCAGCTTCTCTCACTATGAACCAGACAGCTAGAAGGTAGAGAGGAGGATCTCGCTGAAGCACAGCGACGGCTGAAGGCGGCTCGACTAGGGAACAAGGAGAGGTTTGATAAGACTCATAGACTTCGACCAAAACTGATACAAGTTGGGGACTGGGTGTTGGTATACGATAGCACGTTGGAGAACCAACACTCTACAGTTCGAAAGTTTTCGAGAAGGTGGTTCGGTCCGTACCTTGTCTCTGATGTACATCAGAATGCTACTTATTCCTTGCAAGAGCTAGATGGCACGCCCTTAAGACTTCCAGTTGCTGGGAAACGAGTGAAGTTATTCAAGAAGAGAGGGGAGACTGTGGAGCTAGCTGAGTTCTTAGGTTCAGAGCAGACAGGAGCAAATGAAGACTTTTCTGAGGCGGTCGAGGAGAGCGAAGAAGATTTGGAGGACCACGAGGGTCAATGACGGATTGGCACATACCAGAGGATGTGCAGGTTTGGAGGGGGTGAATGTCATATTGTACATAGGTCTGTACAGTGAAAAGTAATGCAAAGAGATTTTTTTCTATATTGTGTAAAGGAAGCTGCCCTACAGCTTAACAAGCTAGGTAGAGCTAAGCTGGGGCCATGCTTGACAAGCTGCCCCCTAGCTTGGGTTGGAATATCACCCCTGAGGGAGTTGAAAGACACCAGAATGTAAAGCTCGACGAGGAGAGCGACCTCATGCTTCTAGTTTTGACAGAAAGTGTTTTAAGCAATAGTTAGTACGAGTTTTAGGCTGTGAAATATGTGAAAGAGGGAAATCCGTCGATTCTGGCTCGAGACTCGAACTCAGAATCTGATAGCGTGGGTGTGTAGGTGTTCATGAATACTATAGTTTTGACTCCTTATTCATTAAAAACGGAGTTGTATAGAGAAGTTAGCAAAGAAAAGGCTAGCAAAGACTTTACAGGAAGATTTCCTTAGTAAAGCATATGTACAGACTGTAAAACCTTTTTGAACAGAACCAAAGGCCATCCCAGTGATAGGGCGCCTGCCTAGGAGGGAAGTGGTCTCAGGATCAATCCCTCCTGGCCTCTGGTTCCTATTCTGGCATGTTGGCCTCCCGGATGGGAGTCTATGTTGGGTATGCAACCATGTCCTGTATACCTAAGGGCGGGAGACCGGTATCTCTCTTAATCGTGGGCTTCCTAGCGTAAGCCTCCGCATGCCATCCTGAATATACTATGGGAGATACCTGGTGCGCATATGGGGGGCTGTAAGCCCTGTGGGGCAGCCTCATAAGTGTTAGGGCTTCGGCCTACATTGGATGGCTTATAGTATATTCAAGATGGCATCAAGAGCACAGGAAACTTTTGCTAATTAGTTAAATAAGCATCGAGTAGGCTTGCGATGGAGAATGAGGTTATGTGAACCTTTATTAGTGTAGGGGTAGAGTTTGTGGAGACAACTGTGAAACTTGTATTAAAAAGGGGTCAACTTTGTAAATAATGCTCTGTACGCATAAGGACAGCAGGGGGGCAGCTTAAGCTAGGGCCCTGCTTGTGATAAGTGACTGCACTTATAAGGACAGCAGGGGGGCAGCTTAAGCTGGGGCCTTAACTTTTAGGTTTAATACGTGCGGCGGCTGGAGATCGGAGGACACTTTTTCAAGAGATTTTTCTGAGAGAACTGAGGCGGAAGGAGGAAAAAGGAGCAGAATTAGGGATTGAGGGGAGGAGACGCTGAGAAGCTTGGAGGCTGAGTGGGGATCGATTTTCCTGACAGAATTGAGTGGATTGAGGAGAGGAGACGTTGAGAAGCTTGGAGGCTGAGTGAGGATCGATTTTTCTGACAGAATTGAGTGGAGTGAGCAGGGGAGATCGTGAGAGAGGCAGGAGAGTGTTTTGGAGACAAGAACCTCATATGTTACACAGTTTTGGGGTTTGGAAGGAGTAGAATTGAACGGACAGAGGTGGTTTATTGGAAGGAGATCGTTTTTGACAAGACTTTGGTTGTCGTGAGATCAAATTCCTTGGAATTTTCAGCTGAGAAGGACTCATGAGAGGAGGAGAGAGATATTTTCTTAAACAGTGAAGCAGTTGACACTGAAATAAAGCTATTTCTACTCCGGAGAGATCTATTTGTGTATCTGAGTGCGTGATTGAGTGTTTGTTTTGCAATTGGTGGGCACAAGAGGCTGTGTTTTGAGATTTCATCGTCTGTAGCAACCTGTTTTCCTTCTTGGTCATTTTCTTTGATCGATCACAGTCAGGAGGTCCGTCCTCCTCAAGAAAGACTCTCGCCACGACACCGTACTCTAGCTGATGGTTCACAATGCCTAAGAAGACATGAGCTTTATGCTTCATCCAAGACTTACAGCTTGCCAACAACATCACGATTCGATACGTTGGAATAGGACCTGTGGTTGATGAAGTAGTTAAGACATTTGCTAGGAGATCGATCTATTCTATTGGAGATCTGTTTTCAGGTTACGATCAGTTTCAGCTTGCTTTGGAGAGTAGAGACTTGACTACCATGCGTACACCTTTGAGGTTGATGCGGATGTGTACTCTTCCTCGGAGTGCGACAAACTCAATAGCTCATATGCAAAACGCGATGCATAAGGTGTACTTGAGGTCACTATCTCATTTCTGGATGATATCCTCATGAAAGGCTGTCTGGTGGAGGACAAAGACGAAGCTGTGACTTCTTATGGTTGCAGAAAGTTTGTTGCAGACCACATTCGAGATGTGGAAAAGATTTTGATGCGCTTGGAAGAGGTACACCTCACCAAATCTCGTTTTGGAATGTCAAAGATTGTGGTGATGCGTCACTTGTGTGGTACTTTTGAGACACGACCGACCTAGAAAAATAGATGCTATAACAAGGATAGCAGACTGTAACAACATCATTGAGATTTGCTGATTCTTAGGAGCTTGTGTGTTCTTTCGCGTGAGTATTCCATTATGCACACACTGCCGAGCCTCTGTATGCACTTCTGAGAAAGAGAAAGAGGTTTACTTGACGGCAAAAACATCACGAGATGATGTAGTAGCTGAAGGAGATTCTGAAGTCTCCACATGTACTAAGGAGACTTAACTACGAGAGCGGAAGACCTATCATATTTACTGTTGACACGAGTCTGAAGACGATTGGATGGGCAGTCGACCAAGAAGACGCAGATGGTGTGCGATTTGTTTCTAGGTTTGGAGCGCGAATCTTAATGGACAGACATCGTAACTATCCTCAAGTGAAGCGTGAGTTGTGAGGAGCTGTTACTGCTATGAAGGTGGATAGAGAGTTCTTGATTGGAGCTCGTGTGGTTTTAGATACAAATTGTTTGTCTTTGCTAGGTATGATAGCAAACTGTAATACTCCAGACATAGCAATGCTACGATGGATTGCTTATATCCGGAGTATGAACCCTGAGCTGAAACTATAGCAGGAAAGGATAATCTTGTTGCAGACATATTATCTAGGGCTCGTTATACAGATGAGGAAGAGATGTTTACAGAGGTCGAAGATGAAGAAAAGAGAGACGTTTTGGTGCCAAGTTGGTCAGCAGACTTCATACTTGGAACCACTGCCGTTCAACAAGGAGTTCTACACGGAGAAATTCTGCGACATTGGATTCTATCTGAGTTCATTAAGCAGATGAGAAGACTGGAGTGATACGGAGTTCATGGAGATCATACGAAAGGCCTACGGTTACCTTCTACGTGAAAATTATTTGCAAAAACATCTGAAGAGAAGAGATTGAATGCTTACTAGAGTGGTGGATGATCAACCGATGAAGTGACATCTGCTAAGGAGTTTCATGACACCATGTGGGCTGGACACCGTGGAGTCTGGGCTACACACACGAAGATGAAGGAGCGATATTGGTGGAAGGGTTCGTATAAAAATGTAGTGGATTTTGTTGGATCGTGTGTGCACTGTCAGTTCTACTCTAAAGTTCGTTACAGAGATGGACTTGTACTTACTTGCTCACATAGTGTTCATTTTTCATGGGTCCTTGATCTTGTGATGATGCCGTCGGGACTATGGAGAATGCAAAATCTTGGCGAAGATCTCTCCAACTACGTGGAGGGACGAGCACTACGAACGAAGACTACAGAGAACATATGTAGATTTGTACTGGAACATATCATCTATTGTTATGGATCTGTTGGAAGATTACGAGCAGATAGGGGCGAGTTGAGAGACGTAGAAGCGAAGGAGATCTTTGCTCGTTATGGAGTAAAGCTTCGACTTACTACTGTCATGAATCCAGAAGGCATTGATAAGTGTGAACGAGGACACTTTTCTATTGTTCTTGCTTTAGTGAAAGCATGTGATGATAGACCTAGAGAATGGTCGAGATTACTTCTATTTGCTTTGTGGGTTGATAGAACTACGCACTGTACTACGACTGGTTATATGCCAGTTGAGCTTATGTTGGGGCAGAAGCCAATCATGCCTGCTGAGGAGGACTTTCTCACGTGGACTACGCTACCGTGGGAAGATGTTATAAATCATACTTCACTCCTTGCTTTACGAACTAGGCAGTTGGAGCGAAGGGAGGAGGATCTTGCTGAGACGCAAGAAAAGCTGAAGGTGGCTTGAGTAAAAAACAAAGAGCGTTTCGACAAGACTCATCGACTATGATCAAAGCCAATACGTGTTGGTGATTGGGTTCTGGTGTATGATAGCACGCTAGAACCAGCATTCTACTTCGTTAGTTCTTGCAAAGATGGTTCGGACCTTATGTTGTGCTAGATGTGTATGAGAATGCCTCTTATAGTTTACGTGAGCTGCATGGTACTCCCTTGAAACTATCTGTGGTTGGCAAACGAGTGAAGTTGTTCAAACAACGTGGAGGATCAGTAGATTTGTTCAACTTTTGGAGTCTGAGCAAAGGATGACAAGAGACGAGGACGCTCTGACAACTGAAGACATTGAGACGGAGGAAAGTGACGATGATGAAGAGCAAACAGAAGGATGAAGAGGTTGGCACATGTCACAGGATGTGCAGGTTTAGAGGAGGTGGATGTCGTGATGTCAAGAGTTAGTCTCTCTGAGTGAAGTTAGGACCTCAGAGAAGTCGATTCTGGAGAATGTTATATATTTTGAGTCTTAGTAGGTTGTTTACCGTGTTGATAGAGTTTAAGCTCATGGGTTGCACTAACATGTCGCCCATGCATGCTTTCTAACGTGTTTAAGTTAGCTTTCGAGATTACGTGTCATTTTACACGTCTGCGCATGTAGTTTAAGGTTTACGCTGGCACTTTAGGGGCTTGACGTGGTAGCCTATGTGTGAAATGAAGTCACCACGTGGTTTGAGGCACAAAAGGATAGAGAAGTGAAACTATGAATTCCCGTTGGTCCATTTTCTTTGGTGAAATACTAAACTTAGAAATAGAGGTCTAAAGAGGAGTTCGAGCATTTGATAAGGACGTTCTGAAAATCTGAGAACATAGGAGGATAGGGCTCGTCATGCCAGTCGCTGTCAGTCAAATTTTTGATTGATTTGGAGTAATAAAGAAGGAGTTATGGCAGATTGAAGTTCGGATTGTATCAAAATTGTATCACTTTTGTTAATTTTGAGGTTTTGGGTGTCAATCACAGCAGAATTGAGAAAATCACTTCAAACCTTAGTGGTCGCGTTCACTGTCAGCAGGGCTACGACTGTCCACAAATTTTCATGTCAATTGAGTGAGTGAGTAATTCAAGGTGACCTCTGAAGCAAAGGGGGTACGAAAAACTCTCAATCTAGAGAGTCAAACCATCGTATGTTTCCCATTCTTTACAGTTAAAGTTCACTGTCTGATCTTATTACTGCTAGTTCGACCTGATTTTCATTTTTTTGGACATACTAGAGGATCCATTCGACCTTGTGAGGATTTATAGTGCCCTTATGACCTGAAGCCTATCTCTGTAGTAAGCAACCACAGCTTGGACCCCAACACTTCTTCGAGTAGACCGTCACAGCCAGAAACCCAACGCTTCTTTGAGTAGACGTAACACAACATTCACGATCATATCACAGCCAGAAGGTTCCGTCCTTCCCAAGAAAACTCTCAAAACGACACCGGTCATACTTGGCTGAGAAGCAGCCCATACATCAGTGTGAACAAGCTCCAGAAGCTTGTTCGCTCTACTAACTGATCCCTTAAAAGGCTGTCTAGCTTGCTTGCCAAACTGACATGCTGCACAGACTCCAGTGGGCTCACTAGATTCGAATTCCATACATGACAGCTTGTACCTTAGGTGCAGATGCATCTAGTTTAAACAGACAACCACTCTTGCTACCTCGACTATGACAGTGCTGTTCGAATCTTCAATAAAGCATCCATCTTTATTGAAGCACACTTGCAGACCCTGCTCTATCAACTATCTTACAGATAGCAAGTTTCTAGTCAACGTGGGTACATGTAAAACATTCCGTGTACCAGTAAACGTTGAAGCAGAAATGTCAAGTGGAATGTTACACTTGTGCTGGATCTTGTGCTTGGTGTCATCTCCTGTCATCATAAACTGTGGAGTCTTCACAGGCTCGAGTGTACTAAACAACTCCTGATGAGGAGTCATGTGACTGATGGCACAGGAGTCGATCACTTAGTCAATCAGTGGCTCGAAAGCCACATAACTCTAATGCGTTGTAATCAACAACTACTCCGAATAGACTTGCTCAATGACTGCATAGCCTTACTGGTTGCTGTTATCTTGTTGGGGGTTGTTGTCGTATTGGTGCCTTTGGTCGTTCTGCTTCTTATAGCACTGATTCGCATTGTGTCTTTGCTTCTTGCAGTAGTTGCAGGAACTCGGCGCTCGTCTCTGGTTGCTGGAAGAACCAGATTTTTGCTGATTTTGCTGGTTTTGCTGCTGTTGTTGCTGTCCGCGATCTCGTCCACGTCCAACACCTTTGTCACGACCTCTATCTCGAAATCTTCCAAAACCTGCAAAATAGACAGATTTTTGCTGACCTGTCGAAGTAGAACTCTCCAGTAGGCACACCTCCTCTGTTAACATCATAAGAACAAGTTCATCAAACCGCAGAAGGGGTTCTCTGGTTGAAATCGATGTTATGAACTGTTTGTACTCAGTAGGCAGTCCCTGCAATGTGGCTCCAATCAAGACAGTAGGATCAATCTCGACTTTGACAGAAGATAACTGATCCGCGAGCTGCTTGACATGGTTCACGTAGTCGTTGATGCACATCGACTTCTTCTTCACAGTGTTGAACTGCTGCAGCAATTGCAGCTTCCGCGCCTCTGTTCGGAATTGAAACAAACGCGCGAGTGCATCCCAAGCTTTCTTGGGCGTATCACAATCTTGAATGTGACCAATCATCGATACTGAAACTGTCAGTGCGATGTAGTGAATCGCTTGGTACGAGTGCTTCTTCCACTCCTTGAATTTTGGATCAAAAATTGATACTTCAGACGCTTTCTCCTCCTCAGTGATTTTCCCTGTAGGAAGGTCATCATCCGGAACTTCCACACTTGGTAGTTGTTCTTGTCGATCTTCTCTCCAGTGATCAAAGACACAGACTCCGCCATAGTTGCAATGTCGAAATTGCTCTATTGTGTACGCGAAAAACCTCAGAGAACCTTCACGAAACTCGTCCGCCCACACCGTTGTCATGTCGTGGACCGGCTCCTACCTGAAATTCAAACTTCGATGCTTGTCGCTCCAAAGACACTCATGAGAAGACAAGCTAGGCCTCAGCTTACGGATTTTGGCACAATCTCAGATCTCCATTTTCATCGCATAGATGGGTAGAGCTCCTTGTCAGCTTTCTATAGGCATCTTGTCTACTTCGTTTGGGCGCCTAGTGGAGAAGTTACAGGACACGAAAGATGGAGAAAATAAGCTAGGCTCCAGCTTACGGGTTTTTGGCACCACTTCGGATCTTCGTTTTTATCGCACCAGTGGATAGAGCTCCTTGTCAGCATTCCATAAGCACTTTGTCTACTTCGTTAGGACGCATAGTGAAGAAGTTACAGGACTCGAAAGATGGAGAAAACAAGCTAGGCCCCAGCTTACGAGCTTTTGATGCAACTTCGGATCTTTACTTTTATCGCATAGATGGATAGAGCTCGTTGTCAGCTTTCCATAGACATCTTGTTTATTTCGTTTGGACATCCAGAGAAGAAGTTATGCGATTCGAAAAAAGGCAAAATCAAGCTAGACCTCTAGTTACTTGCTGACTGGGTATTTAGGGCTTCAAGCGTTATATCAAAGACGCAAGGGGCCTGCTTCTTATTATTGAGGGTTGAATTTCGTACGTACAGACTGTTGCAAGGGGGTTGCTTAAGGGGCTTGCTTGTTCCTGCGACCTGTCGGTGGATGTTTTGGAGAATTGGGAAGTCCAATACACGCGCGCAAGGTGTCATCGGGTTCAGATCTGTGCAGGCTACGCACAGGTTAAGACGGTTCTTGAAGAGACGGATCGGGGGTTGTGTTCTGAGAGAAATTGAGACGCAGGAAGTAGATTTGAGATTTTCAGTTATTTGTGAAGGAGAGTTGGACCGTTCCGGAGTCCAAACTTGCTGTCCCTGGATCCATCGGGATCAGAACAACGAGTTCTTCAGGAAATTGAAGACGATACAAAGTTTCATCGGGCGGTTTGGGAGTTGTGAGAGAAATTGGCTCGCAGGGAAGCGCTTGCGTCAGGTTTTCATCGCCTGCGACCTGAGATTAGATTGTTCTTCGCGATCGGTGAGCCAAGTTCTTCGTTCTTGGTGCCTACGCGATCAAGGAGTCCTCATGTACGCATAGGAGAAGACTGTAAGTGAATTGGATTGTTGGTTTGGGTGTGGTGAGCGAATTTGAGCCGCAGGGAGCCGATTTACGTCAGTTTTTTGCAACCTGCGACCAGATTTCTCAAGTGGTTTTGCAAGGGGAACTCCAAATGACTTGTTTGGAGTCTTGTTGGGTTCAGGGTAGCCAGATCTACCTACCAGCGAAGACGGATATCAGTTTAGACGATCCGTTTGTGCGGTGTGAGCGGTTTTAAGCCGCAAGGAGAAGTTTTTGAAGGTTCGGTCACCTGCGACCGAAAATTGGCGTTATCTCGACTATCGGGAGTCGGATCTGAAGGTTTCTTGAGCCAACGGAGTCAGGGAAGGAGACCTTATCAACATTTGAAGATCGTTTGGCGAAAGGAGAAAGTTTCCAGATAGGTCTTTTTCGGTTCCTTCGCTACAGGTTTCGTCCTTTTGAGTTCGTTAAGGACTTAGTTGGTTGTGTATGGCTTGTGGTAGCTAGCTTTAGCCAAGAGCTAGTGTGTGGATGTGGTTTGGACTTGAGTTTGGATCGCGTGATACTGTTGTGGCTCTGGTTGTTAGCAAAGAGAAGTTTCTCTTGCTTTGAGCTACGCTTTGGCGATTTCAGGCTAGGGTTGCGATTCAGGGGTTTGTTTTAAGGCTTCTGAAGTAGGTTACAGACCGCTCTGGTCTGTTCCTCAGTTTTGTGTTGTTAGGAGAAAGAAACGGCAGTGTACATACATTTGGAGTGGTATATATTGCGCGTTCGTTTTCGTGGTTGTTCGTCTATGTCTTGTCTCTGTTTGGCACACAACATCTCCACAGCCAGGAACCTCGCGTTTTCCTGGACATCCTTCACGCAATATCCGACACGATACGGTGGTGAACTCGACGTGAAGGTCTGGGGTGGAGATTTTTTTGTGTGTGAACTTTGAAGAAGAGATTGGCAGTCATGAGTGGGGATGAGAAAGGTGATGGAGATGGAGCTAGTGGTTCAAGTGGGTTACCGAAGGTGCAGTTGGATCCGGCGACTGCATCGATGTTCCAAGCTTTCACTATGTTCTTACGGCAGCAACAGTCTGATGAGAGGAAGGAAGCTTTGGCAACAAAGGCGCTACAAGCGGTGGTCAGCAGGATTGACCAGTTTGATGGAAGAGATGTCTCAAGGTATCTGAGACATTATGTGAAGGAGATGGAGCTGAACCGGATCTCAGAAGATGAGATGATTGAGACGTTTGAGTTGGCAGCAGCTCCAGAGATTAGGGATCATGTTAAGATGCTAACGAAGCATTTTAACAAGGATTGGGAGACTTTTGCTCGTGCTTTGATGGATGAGTACTTCTTGGAGGACTCTGATCGAGTCACCAAGAAGTCATTCTTGGAGTGGGTTGAGCAACCAAGGAAGGGTTTACAAGCTACTGAGTTGCTCAGAGAGTTTGAGAAGCAGTTTTCACAGCTGACCAGGATGGAGAAGTTAACGTTGCAGTCCAACAAGACAGAGCTATTTCTTCGGGCTGCAGATGAGAAGTTGCAGGAGAAGCTAGAGGTACTTCTGGAAGACCGGGAGGAGGACGATGGATTGACCAGCAGCTGGAAGAAGGTTGAAGAAGCTGTTGGTCTGCTTACCAAGAGGGAGCGGAGACGAGAGAAAGTTCCTGTTAGGAGACTGGCGCCAACGCCTACAGCTGTAACACCTGTTCCTGTAGTCCGACCAGTTCTTGTTGCTAGACAAGTAGTACCAGTTGCTCCAGCTGTTCCTGTTGTTCCAGTTGTTCAGGCACCCATGGTATCTCCGAAGAAGGATGACTCAAACCTTGAGGAGATATTGCGTGGAATGCGAGATCTACAGATCAAGCTCACCAAATTGGAAGAGAAGGGATCTACAAGCGGAGTAAGACCGGTTGAGAAGCAAGGCTGGATCCAGCGGTGTATCTGGTGCGATGGTACTGATCATCCGCGCAGAGATTGCAAGGAGTTCACAGATATTCTGCAGCAAGGAGTGATCTTCTGGAAGGATGGGAAGGTAGCGTTGAGGGATACTGGTGCACTTCTTCAGACCAACTTTGGTAGAGGAGGGATGAAGAAGTTGGTTGAGGACCACCTATCGGCGCAAGCAGTCGCAATCGTGGAAGCTGGAACTTATGGCACAAGGGTTGAGGATCAAGCTGAGAGGAGTTTCAACAAGCAAGTTGAGCCAAGTGAGTTGTGGTCATCTGCCATCTCCATGAAACAGAAAGGGAAGATGGCACGTGAGACGTTGCAGAGGACAGCTGCTACGATCAGAAGGGATACTGGATGGGAGGATCCGATAGAAGCTCTATCGGTGCATGCTTACATCGCCAAGAACCAACACGAAGCGCTGTTGGAAGAGAAGAGAAGGCGAGATTTAGAGGATTCAGGAGAAGGGACTTCTTCAAAGAGACAGACTCGAGGGGAGAAGATTCGCCAAGAGCTTCGGGATGCAGGAGCTCAAGACCTACCGATGGACGATGCTCCTTCTCCATCGAAGGAAAAATCTCAGAAGGAGAAGGGTAAGCCGGCTGCATACAAGCTACAGTCGGATATCGAGGCGTCAACAGACTTCAAAGGAGTCTTGGAAGATTGCATTCTGAATGCGAAGGTGGAGTTTACTTTGAGAGAAGTGTTAGGCATCGCCAAGCGTGAGTTTCATGATGTCATCATCGATGTCATCAAACGAAAACGACAGATTACGGGTGAGACTGGTTTATCACATGCATTGGATACTAGGATGTCTGTGGATGAGGAGAGACAGCTTGCAAGGTGCAGTGTCTATTCTCCAGAGAAAGAAAGAGATCGAAAGCGCAGGGTGCATTTTGAGGATGAAGAGGAGGATGGGAAGCGGAGCTCAAGTCATTACAGCCACAATCACTGAGCTCGAGCTACGACGGAGACGTTGGTGAGGATCGAGGACTTGGATGAGCCGGTGGTTGCTCTTATCGATCATGGATCAGAAATCAACATCATGTCGAAGGAGCTATACAAGAGGAAGAAGTGGCCGATCGACACAGAGCATGGATGGGTCATAAGAGCAGTCAACAACACGAGGGGAGACTTGTATGGAGCTTGTCCAGACATCAGAGTGCGCGTAGGTGATGTTGCTATCGAGCAAAACTTCTTTGTTCAGGAAGCAACATCATACCCACTCATTCTGGGCCAACCTTTCATCATAGCAACCCGGATGGAGACAAAGGTACTGGACGACGGATCTGCGTATGCTAGGATCCGAAGTCAAGATGGGAAGAGAGCGGTACAGTTCCTGACTGTACCGTCCAACCACGAGCGCAACCGAGATCGTTTGAGGGAGAAGCCGCTTCCAAGGGTGAGTGAAGAGTTCAAGGATTTTCGTTGAGTACCACTATAGAGCGGGATTGTGGTGGTGCGCAAGAGAAGGTACTCTCGCTTGATGGAGATAGTGCCTTTTGTACAGGGTTTATTGGATTTTCAGAGTGTGGGATTGCTGTCTACAAGAAGATAGAAGAGCTGAGAAGAAAAGAACAAAAAAATTTTGCGTGGTGTTGAGTTGATGTTGAAAGAGTTGGGTGAACTAGAAGGGGATGAATGGATTTCTGGTGTTTATGAAGAGGATGGGTTGGAAGATCCCTTGCGAGAGATCATGTCTATTGGATGGGAGGATATGGATAAGGTCGTGCAGATTCATTCAAGGGAGGTCTATTCGGTGATCGAATCATTCCGTGCACCGGAGGTTCGAGTTGAGACAAGGTACAAGACAGTGGATAGGAAAGTAAAGCCAGTTGCTGGTCCTTTGCCGGAAGACACCAACCAACAGATGGATCGAGCTTCAAAGGAGAAGAGTTTGAGAGATCCTGCAATGATAGGACACAAGTTCACAGAGAAGACCCTTGAAGAGCTGAAGATTGGATCTGATGAGTCTCTTCGACCAGAAGAGAGGATGTGCTTCAAAGAGATGCTTTCACGACATGGGAAAGCATTTGCTTTTGAGCCACATGAGATTGGGTGTGTAGATCCGTACGTTGTTACCCCGATGGTTATCTTCACGGTACCGCATGTGCCATGGAACCTGAGACCAATTCCAGTACCGCGGGCTCACTTGCCCAAACTAGTGGAGTTGCTGAAGGAGAAGATGCGGATGAAGATCTTGGAGCCGTCATTTGCACCATATTCAAGCAGATGGTTTACAGTACCAAAGAAGAATGGGTCGCTGCGGTTCATCCAAGACATGCAGCCGGTGAACGTAGTAACAATCAGAAATGCTGGGGTGGGACCGATTATGGATGAGTTTGCAGAAGCGTTTGCAGGAAGAGCGATTTACTCGATGGGAGATCTTTACTCAGGGTATGATCAGTTTCAACTAGCGGAGGAGAGCAGAAGCTTCACGACAATGAGGACACCTTTGGGGTTGGTAAGAATGTGTACTTTACCACAGGGAGCTACCAACTCGGTAGCACACATGATGAACGAGATGAATCGAGTTCTAAGAGACTTCATTCCTGAAAAGACGATGCCGTTCTTGGATGACATCCTCATTAAAGGATGTGTGGAAGATGAGAAGGATGAAGCATTAGATCAGAGAGGGTGTCGGCGATACGTCACTGATCACATCGCAGACTGTGAGAAGATCTTATCTCGACTTGAGGAAGTTCATCTTACGCTGTCAAGTGCGAAGTCTACATTTGGGGTTAGAGAGGTTTTGATCGTTGATCATTTGTGTGGATCGTTTGGTCGGAAGCCAGATCCGAACAAGGTGGATGCGATTGGAAGAATGAAGGAGGTTTGCAACTCGCTAACAGAAGTGAGAAGATTTTTGGATGCTTGTGTATTCTACCACATTTGGATTCCTCATTATGCGCATGTGGCGGATCCGTTGTATGGATTGTTGCATAAGGGTCATAAGTTCAGATGGGAGGAAGAGCATACTGATGCGGTAAGGAAGCTGAAGTCTTTACTATCATCTCCTCCAGTTCTGGGAAGGATTGATTACAAGGGTGCTAGGCCGGTGATTCTTACTGTGGATACAAGTCCAGTTGCAATTGGATGGGCTGTCGGACAGGATGATGAGAATGGAGACAGGTTTGCGGTTAGGTTCGGAGCGAAGGTGTTAAGTGCTCGACAACGTGCTTACCCGCAAGTGAAGAGAGAACTGTGAAGTATTGTTTCAGCTATGAAAGCTGAGAAAGAGTATTTGATTGGAGCAGTAGTGGTGGTTGAAACTGATTGCTTGCCGTTGTTAGGGATGATTATGAATTGTTCAACCCCTGATATTGCGATGTTACGATGGATCGCATATATCAAGTCGTTGAACCCGGAGTTTAGACATATTGCAGGGAAGGATTATCTGATGGCGGATATGTTATCTCGAGCTCGATATGATGGGGAGGATGAGATGGTAGAAGACATTGACGACGTGGGTACAGAGTTCTATTCGATTGCACAGACAGGAAGGGAAGATGAGTTATTTGTTGAAGGGTTGTATGATGGTGATTTGCTTGATATCGAGAAGTACCTTAGTACGATGGTTAAGCAGACAGGTTGGACGGATGAGAGGTTTCGGAGAGTTCAAAGGAAAGCCTACAACTTCATGTTGCAGGATGGGTTTCTTTGGAAGCGACCGAAGCAGAAAGGTGGGGTACCGCTACGGGTGATTTGCAACAAGGAAGATCAGCAGAAGTTGCTCAAGGCGTTCCATGAGAGTCTTTGGGCTGGACATCGAGGGATTTGGGCCACTTTTACAAAGATGAAAGAGCGGTATTGGTGGAAAAACATGTACAGGGATGTTGTATCTTTTGTGGAGTCTTGTTTGACATGTCAGATGTATTCGAATATCCGACATCGTGACTGTCGTGCGCATACACATCGCTACACAACATACATCGCTGTCAGAGAAACACCACACATACACATAACACATGGACGATGTCATACACATACACAAGTGTACCACAATAATCTGTATAGAGAAATTACCATCTCCAACACCACAACAAGGATTACTCACAAACGGTCAAGCCAAACCCACTCTAAACACGAAGAGAATCCGGGTTACACTCAACTAGACTATCCACCATAGCCTGGAGCTTGAAGGCTCAACTCAAAGAACTAAGGCCTCCAAGCCCTACCTGCGAAGTTTACCCCTAGTGGGCTCTCTCACCAACTCGCCTTAACGGCACTAACGGCCTTACCGAGATGCGCCACTTCGCACTCGGTCAACCTAGCCAAGGTGCCCAAACTGACGTGACAGCTGTCGTGCGCATACACATCGCTACACAACATACATCGCTGTCAGAGAAACACCACACATACACATAACACATGGACGATGTCATACACATACACAAGTGTATCACAATCGCCCCCCTAACTGGCGGTTAGGTCCCTCTAACTCCAGATACCTCCATATCCCAACTACGTGATATATACCTTCATGGGTGCAAGGATCAGGAGGCCGGGTGCTACATCGCCCCATCGTTAGTCGCCTGTCTGCAATCCATACCATGCAAAGATCTAATCGACTATCTCCGCTATATACATCGAGGACAAACCCACCGTCCAGTAGGAACTACACTGAGAGGTGGAGTCAAACATGACATGTGCCAACCTCTCGAACAACCATCACACACCAACATACGGGCTGCTCCACCGGCAGACCCACACAACATACACCTCAAGCCCGCGCGTACAACTGCTAAGCTTGGGTCAACGGTACCATCAATGTTGGGAAGATGACATGGTGTGCAATTACGCACATGGTCCTTTCACACAACACCATCACGGCCCTCTAACATGAGTACTCCAGAAGGTAACACCTCACGCACTCGTAAAATAGTGCACCCTGCGGTCACATCCAACGTCGTCGGTGCAGTCTGCTGTAGATAGATATAATCGCCAGGATGAAACCTGCGAATCGACGGCCGATAACCTCCTCCTCGGATAGTCGCATATCGTAACGTGTCTCTATGCTGAGCAATCGCTAGGTTCTCAAAAGCCATAGGCATAACTCTCCGAAATGTCTCTGCTCGTTGAGAACATGCTCTCACCCACATATCCGGGTCATCAAGGTTCAGCACCTCAGCAGAATCACGACGGATGACCGAAGGTAGATCTGGATCTCGGCCATACAATAGAAAATACGGTGAGAAGGAAACCAAAGACGCTTGTCGGCTGAAACGGTAGCCCATAGCCAACCATGATAACTGCACATCCCAGTCTCCCAAGTGGCCCTTTTGCAAATCATACTTGCGCAATCCTCTCTTCACCGTCTGAACTACCCTCTCCGCCAAACCATCCGCCTCAGGATGATCTCGAGATGTAGTCCGATGATCAATCAGCGCATGATCACACAAGGCCTGAAACTCACCAAGGAACTCTGTACCTTGGTCTGTCAGCACTTCAGCTGGTGCTCCAAAACGACTCAGCACTCGATCTAAGAACGCATACGCTGTCCCTTCACTCGCCTTGTCTGGTAATGCCACCAACTCAATCCACTTGGAGAAGTGCTCCACCATCACCAACACATACCGGTGGTGACGTACGGTCAACGGTAAAGGTCCCGTAAAATCCAAACTCCAACGGTAACCCAACCCCATAATCGGTAAGGGGTGTAACTGTGGAGTATGAGCATTAAACGATGCTCGTACTCGATCAAAAACCACACATCGTGCGACAAACTGTTGCACATCGATGTGCATACCACGCCACCAATACTGTCCTTGGAGTAAGCTATGTGTACGCTTCACTCCAAAATGTCCCAACTCCTCATGGGCATGTCGTACTAACTGTGCCCTCTGGGATGGATGTGGCACTATCCGTACCCTCCCATCACCTCACACTCGAAGTACATGTCGTCCTTCTCGTCGAAATCTCTTCGCTCGTTGAAGGACACGATCTCGCTCCTTGGCACTTACTGTGCCTACTACCACACCAGTACGTAGATACTCCATCACGGTGTAGAGTTGAGAGTTTTCCTCGGGAAGGGCGGAACCTTCTGGCTGCGATATGATCGTGAAGGTTGTGGAAAGACTACTAGGGAAGGTGCTGGGCTTCAGGTTCTGGTTGTTTACTATCCAGAGGTAGGCTTCAGGTCATAAGGGCACTATAAATCTTCACACAGGTCGAATAGATCCTCCAGTATGATCAGGAAGTGAAAATCAGATCAAACTAACAGTAATAAGGTTCACCAGCGAACTTTAACAGTCAAGAATCAGAAACATAAGATGGTTTAGGCTTCAGAACTTCTCCTATATGTCAATGAGGCTCTACTGACCATACAGATGAAGTTTCAGCTTGAGTTCAGTTCAGAGCACCGAGATATGGGTAGAAACTTTCTGAACAGAGAAATTATGGCAATTTCTGGTACCTAGACAGCTATTCTGACGACACATAGCCTTGAAAGTAAACTAAAACCAGCTAAAAGCGTGCATGGGTAACACGTAGGTACAACCCATGAACTTAAGCCCTATCTACATGGCAAATCAACCTACTAAGACCCAAAATATATAACATCCTCAAGTGTCGATATCTCTGAGGTCCCAACTCTACTCAGAGAGACTAACGCTAGACAGAGAGGTGAATTATTTTACAATGTAAAATAATTCACATCACGACATCCACCCCCTCCAAACCTGCACATCCTCCGGTATGTGCCAATCTCTTCAGTCTTCTGTGTGATCTTCATCATCATCGCTGTCCGTCACCTCAGTCTCTTCAGAAACTGGGACATCTTCATCTCTTGTTGTCCTCTGCTCTGACTCCAGAAAGTTGAATAACTCAACTGATCCTCCGCGTCTCTTGAATAGTTTCACACGTTTGCCAGCCACAGGTAGCTTCAAAGGAGTACCATCCAACTCACGCAAACTATAAGTGGCATTCTCATACACGTCTAGTACAACATAAGGTCCGAACCATATTAGAGAGAACTTACGAAGTGTAGAATGCTGATTCTCCAACGTGCTATCATATACCAGAACCCAGTCACCAACATGTATTGGCTTCGGTCGTAGTCGGTGAGTCTTGTCAAAACGTTCCTTGTTTCTGACTCGAGCCACCTTCAGCCTCTCCTGCGCATCAGCAAGATCCTCCTCCCTTCGCTCCAACTGCCTAATACGTAAAGCAAGGAGTGAAGCCTGATCTATACCATCTTCCCACGGTAGCGTAGCCCATGTAGGAAAGTACTCTTCAGCAGGCATGATCGGTTTCTGCCCCAGCATAAGCTCAACTGGCATATAGCCAGTCGTAGTACAGTGTGTAGTTCTATCAGCCCACAAAGCAAACGGAAGTAGTCTCGGCCATTCTCTAGGCCTACCATCACATGCTTTTACTAAAGCATTAACAATAGAAGGGTGTCCTCGTTCACTCTTATCGATACCCTCTGGATTCGTAGCAGTAGTAAGTCGAAGCTTTACTCCATAACGAGCAAAAAACTCCTTCACTTCAGCGCCTCTCAACTCGTCTCTATCCGCACGTAATCTCCCAACAGATCCATAACGACAGATGATATCTTCAAGCACGAACCTGCAGATATTCTCTGTGGTCTTCGTCCGTAATGCTCGTCCCTCCACATAGTTGGAGAGATCCTCTCGAGCCAACACCAAGTAACGCATCCCCCATAACCCCGGTGGCATCATTACGAGATCAAGAACCCACTAAAAATGGATACTAGGTGGATAAGTAGGTACAAGTCCATCTATGTAACGGACCTTAGAGTAGAACTGGCAGTGCAGACACGACCCAACAAAGTCCACCACGTCTTGATATAAACCCTTCCACCAGTAACGCTCCTTCATCTTCGTGTAAGTAGCCCATACTCCACGATGTCCAGCCCACAAGGTATCATGAAACTCCTTCAGCAGATTAAGCTTTGTCGGTTGATCATCCACCACTCTAGCAAGCATCCCATCTCTTCTCTTCGGACGTTTCCACAGATAACCTTCACGCAGAAGGTAGCTGTACGCCTTCCGTCTGATCTCCTTGAACTCTGCATCACTCCATCCTTCTCTCTTGGATAACGAACTCAGATAAAATCCAATATCACGGAACTTATCCGTGTAGAACTCCTCGTTGAATGGCAGTGATTCCAAGTCTGAAGTCTGTTGACCAACTTGGCACCAAACGTCTCTCCTCTCTTCATTCTCCACCTCTGCAATCATCTCATCCTCATCTGTATAACGAGCTCTAGACAACATATCTGCAACTGGATTGTCCTTCCCTGCTATATGCTTTAGTTCAGGGTTCAGACTCCGGACATAAGCAATCCATCGCAGCATTGCTATGTCTGGTATATTGCAGTTCGCTATCATTCCCAACAAAGGCAAACAATCTGTTTCTAGTATCACACGAGCTCCTATCAAGAACTCTTGATCTACCTTCATAGCAGTAACAGCTCTTCACAACTCACGCTTCACTTGAGGATAGTCACGCTGTCTATCTGTTAAGATCCGAGCTCCAAACCTTGAAACAAACCGCACACCTTCTGCATCTTCTTGACCAACTGCCCATCCAATCGCCTTGGGACTTGTATCAACAGTCAGTACCACAGGTCTCCCGCTCTCGTAGCTAAGCCTCCTTAGTATAGGCGGAGACTTCAGAATCTCCTTCAGCTGCTCCATCGTCTCGTGATGTTCTAGCCGCCAAGTAAACCTCCTTCCCTTTCTCAGAAGTGCATACAGAGGCTCGGCAATGTGTGCATAATGAGGAATACTCACACGAAAGAACACACAAGCTCCCAAGAACCGTCGAACCTCAGTGATGTTGGTGCAGTCAGCTATCCTTGCTATAGCATCTACCTTCTCTGGGTTCGGACGCCTTCCAAAAGTACCACACAAATGACCCACCACCACAATCTCTGACATACCAAAACGAGATTTGGTACCTGATAGAGTGAGGTGTACCTCCTCCAAACGCATCAGAATCTTCTCCACATCCCGAATGTGGTCTGCAACGAACTTTCTGCATCCATCAGAAGTCACAGCTTCGTTTTTGTCTTCCACCGGACAGCCTTTCATGGGAATATCATCCAGAAACGGGATAGTGACCTCAGGTACAAACGCTCGTAACACCTTATGCATCGCATTCTGCATATGGGCTACTGAGTTTGTAGCACCCTGAGGAAGAGTACACATCCGCATCAATCCCAAAGGTGTACGCATGGTAGTCAAGTCTCTACTCTCCAAAGCAAGCTGAAACTGATCATAACCTGAAAACAGATCTCCAATAGAATAGATTGACCTTCCAGCAAACGCCTCAGCTACTTCATCAACCACAAGTCCTGTTCCAACGTTTCGAATCGTGATATTGTTGGCAGGCTGCAAGTCTTGGATGAAACGCAGAGCTCCTGTCTTCTTAGGTAGTGTGAACCATCGGCTAGAGTACGGAGCCATAGATGGTTCAAGAATACCCATCCGCATCCTCTCCTTCAGTAGCTCAATCACCTTCGGTAGCAAGGCACGAGGGACTGAAATCGGCTTCAAGTCCCAAGGTACGTGAGGAACAGTGAAGATAACCATCGGAGCTATCACACCAGGATCCACACAACCAATCTCCTGAGATGAGAAAGAAAATGCCTTACCATGGCTAACTATCATTTGTTCAAAAGCTCGTTTCTCCTCTTCAGTCAAGAAGCCACCCCCTCCTATCTGGAGCTGCTCGAGTGTCTCTTGAGTAAACTTGTGTCCTACCTGTGTAGGATCTCTAAGCACAGGCTCAGCAGCCGCTAGCTCCATCTGCTGTTGAGAATCAACAGGTAATTGGGTCGCCACAGGTCTCACCTTCCTCGCTACAGCTTTATACTTGGCGTGTACTTCCGCTTCCTGATGTAAGCCACACCAACAAACTGCATCCTTCCATCCATTCTCTAGTCTCGGATGAGGATGATGTCGCAAGTACGAGATAATCTCCTCATAGACTTCACGAGAATGGATGGGGATCACCACCCTACCTCCCATCTGTTCCATCAACCTATCTACATCATCCAGCCAACGGACAAAAGACTGTACACCTACAAACTCCTCATAAACACCAGAAATCACCTCATCTTCCTTCAGAGCTCCTGTACAACGCAGATTTGTTGCATACTTCTCCATCTGCTCTCTACTCTTCTCAGTCAAATCCCCTATCCGCGTGAACTCACTCCAATCATCAGAACTGAAAGCCATCAAACCAGATTTCTAACTATGTACAGTGGAACTACTTTCTGAATCTTGAGCAGCCTTTCCATCAGCCTCCCGTGATCCCTCAGGCTGCTCAAGCGGGATCATAGTAGCTATAGATCCATCACTCTCGCTATCCCGTCCTACGAGAGTGGTTTCTGAAAACCCTTACCCCTACAGATAGGAGAATCCCTCAAGGTCTGCCGGTTTCGTTCGTGGTTCGTACGAACGGTCAGAAACTGCACAGAACGTCTATCATCTGGACTACGGATCCTAGCGTAATGAGATCCGTCATCCATCACCTTGGTCTCCATCCGAACTGCAGTGATATATGGCTGACCAAGAATCACAGGATATGAAGCAGAAGATTGCACGAAGAAGTGCTGATCTACATCCACATCACCTATCTTCACCTTCACGTTAGGACAAGCGCCGTATAGCTCACCTTTCTGATTGTTTGCAGCACGTTGTCGGAGTGTGATCCGTCTACCTAGGAAAGCGCCGGGCTTCTGGCTGTGGTTGTTTACTCAAGAGGTTGGCTTTCAGGTCACAACGGGAGCTATAAACACTCACACAGGAGTGTAGGATCCTCTGATATGCTCAAAAAGCGAAATTTAGGTCTCACTGGTAGTAATAGATTTAAGCGGTGAACTTTGACACTCAAAGAGAGAAAAACTATGAAGGTTTAGACCTCTAAACTTCCCCTACATGCAAATGAGGTACTACTGAACTCACAGACGAAGTTTCAACCTGAGATCAAATTCTGACACGGAGATATGAACAGAAAAGTTCTGAATAAGAGAATTATGGCAATTTCTGGTACCTAGACAGCTATTCAGACATAGAACAGAGAATTGGCTCGATGAATTTCAAATCTTCTCACAGTATTTGAAGTCTACAGGATGCTGAACATCCTTGTGAAGTTGGGACTCCTGAATGTTTGTAGAACTCCAGATCTCCTTCTCTAAAGTCGCTGCTCTAGATTAAGAGCTTTTCAGACCCCCTCTGCTTCAGCGGCCGCCCTGAATTACTCAATTAATCAAATGATTCGAAACTTTTTGGACAGTCGTAGCCCTCCTGACAGTGAACGCAACCACGAAGTTTTGAAGTGATTTCCTCAATTCTTCTGCAATTGGCACCAAAAACCCCAAAATCAACAAAAGTGACGCAGTTTTTGCACAATCTGAACTTCAATTGGGCATAACTCCTTGTTTATTGATCCAAATCGAGCAAAAATTTCACTGACAGTGCTTGGCACGACGAGCTCTCTCTTTCTGTGTTCTCAGATTTCGAAGATACCTCACCAAATGCTCGAACTCTCCTCTAGAGCTCTGTTTCTAAACTTAGAGTTTTACAAAAGACAAAAATGGACCAATGGGAGTTCATAGCTCCACTTGACTGTCCTTTTGTGCCTTAAACTACTTGGTAACTTATCTACACTCATAGGCTACCACGTCAAGCCCCCTAGAGTGCCAGCGTAAAACTTAAACTACCTAAAATGACACATAGCCCTGAAAAATAACTTAAATTAGCTAGAAAGCGTGCATGGGCGACAAGTAAGTACAACCCATGAGCTCAAACCCCTATCAGCATGGAAACCCTAAGTTATGTACATTGAACCTCATAGACAAGTAAGAAGTCACTTGCACAAGCGCACAAATGCTTGAACAAGATAACTAACATACTATCAGCCTACTAGGACTCAAAATAGTGTTAACACCGTATGCAAAGGTGTCAAACATATACATAAAGGACTAGAAGTAATATAAGCTAACTTCTAGAACTACTAAACTCAAGCGTCGGAGTAGAAATATAACATGTAGCCGCCAAGTAGCGCGACATCCACCCCCTCTGAACCTGCACATCCTCCGGTATGTGCCATCCAGATCAAGACTCTTCAGCTTCGGCTTCAAACTCATCTTCAACCTGCATTGGATCTTCAGCTTCATCCTCCGTAAACTCTGCAACGTTCTGGTCCTCCCCTCTCCTCCTAAAGAGCTTGATTCTCTTCCCTGCGACTGGTATCTTGAGCACTGCACCATCTAACTCTCTCAAAGAGTATGTGGCATTATCATAAACTTCTAACACCACATAAGGTCCGAACCATCTCTTGGAAAACTTTCTGATAGCGCTATGCTGATTATCAAGACTACTATCATAGACTAACACCCAATCACCTTCCTTAACTGGTTTGGGTCGTAATCTATGCGTTCTATCAAATCTGCCTTTGTTTCTCTCTCTAGCAGTCTTTAACCTTTCCACAGCTTTGGCAACATCCTCAGGTCTTCGTTCTAACTGCCGGATCCTTAATGCAAGAAGATCCTCCGTGCTTCTACCATCTTCCCATGGCAAAACATTCCAAGTAGGCACAACCTCCTCAATCGGCATCACAGGTTTTTGCCCTAGTATCAACTCTGCTGGCATGTAACCTGTAACGGTACTATGAGTTGTACGATCTGCCCACAAAGCAAATGGTAGCAGTCTAGGCCATTCACGGATCTTACCCTTGCAAGCTTTTACCAAAGCTTTGATGATTGGCGGATGACCTCTTTCGCTCTTGCCATTCCCTTCAGGATTGTAAGCAGTGGTTAACGCCAACTTGATTCCCAATCGCTTGAAGAACTCAACTGCTTCTTGTGCATCCAGCTCACCCCTATCTGCAGTGATCTTTCCCACACACCCATACCTACAAATAACATCTTCAAGTAGAAAGCGACAGACACTAGCAGTGGTCTTCGTCCTCAGAGCACGACCTTCGACTTGGTTAGATAGATCTTCTCTAGCCAAGACTAGATACCTCATTTGTCCAAGTCCAAATGGCATAGTTACCAGATCAACTACCCATTTGTAATGAATGGCTAAAGGATAAGTAGGATGCAATCCATCACGATGACGTACGTTGGAATACATCTGGCAGGGTATACAGGATGAAACAAACTGTACTACATCCTTATACATACCCTTCCACCAATACTTCTCCTTCATCTTGGCAAATGTAGCCCAAACTCCTCTATGACCGGCCCATAAACTCTCATGGAACTCCTTGATCAGCTTCTGCTGCAATTCCAAGTCACATACCACCCGTTGCGGTACACCTCCTTGTAGCTTAGGGCGCTTCCATAGATGTCCTCCATGTAAAAAGTAACCATAAGCTATTCTACGGATCCTCTTGAAATCTGCATCAGACCAGCCTTCTTGCCTTTCCAGTGAACTCAAATAGCGCCCAAGATCCAACCACTCGCCATCATACATAGTTTCCTCAAAAAACTCCAACGAGGCTGCAAAACAACTTCTATCTCTTCTAGCAAGAGCACTAGAATAGAACTCTGTTCCCACATCCTCCTGATCATCTATCATTTCTTTCTCATCGTAATACCTAGCCCTTGATAACATATCTGCCACAGGATTGTCCTTCCCTGCAATATGTCTAAACTCTGGGTTCAAGGACTTGATATATGCTATCCACCTCAACATAGCAATATCTGGAGTTGTACAGCTAGTGATCATTCCCAAGAGAGGTAAGCAATCTGTCTCCACAACCACAGGTGCTCCTATCAAGTATTCCTTATCACTCTTCATCGCAGTAACTACTCCCCATAGCTCTCTCTTGACCTGAGGGTAGTCTCTCTGCCGTGAACTTAACACCTTAGCTCCAAAACGCACCACATATCTATTTCCATCCTCATCATCCTGTCCTATAGCCCATCCAATGTCAATAGGACTAGTATCAACAGTAAGGATAACAGATCTGCCCAACTCATATGTTACCTTCCGTAGAGTTGGTGGTGAAGCCAAAAGATCTTTCAACTTCCTCATAGACTCGCTTTGCTCCTCTTGCCACTGAAATCTTTGCCCCTTCCTCAGCAACTTGTACAACGGATCTGCTACATGTGCAAAGTGTGGAATCCATATATGATAAAACACACATGCACCTAGAAATCTTCTCACCTCAGTAACCGATCCACACGTCTCCTTCATCCTTCGAATGGCGTCAACCTTGTTTGGACAAGGTTTTCGACCATAAGATCCACACAGGTGCCCCACTATTAACACCTCTTGTACTCCAAACACAGACTTGGCTCCTGATAAAGTCAAATGAACCTCCTCCAGTCGACTCAGTATCTTATCACAATCAGCTATGTGATCTGCTACAAACTTACGGCACCCCCTCTGATCTTTTACCTCATTCTTCTCCTCCTCAGCACACCCTTTGATCGGCACATCATCAAGGAATGGCATAGTTTTTTCAGGAATGAAGTCCCTCAAAACTTTGTTCATGCCATTCATCATATGCGCTACAGAATTGGTAGCACCTTGTGGCAAGGTGCACATCCTTAGTAACCCCAAAGGTGTCCTCATTGTAGTCAAGTCTCTACTCTCAGAGGATAACTGAAACTGATCATAACCTGAATATAAGTCTCCCATGGAATAGATAGCACGACCAGCAAAAGCCTCTGCAAACTCGTCTACAATAGGTCCTATACCCATATTCCTGATAGTCACCTTGTTAACTGGCTGCATATCTTGGATAAACCTCAAAGCTCCACTCTTCTTCGGAACAGTAAACCATCTGCTAGAATAGGGAGCTATAGACGGTTCCAAGATACCCATCCTAATCCTCTCATTGAGCAAGTCTATCAGCTTTGGCAGATGAGCTCTAGGCACAGGGATAGGACGTAGATTCCAAGGCACATGCGGTATAGTAAAGATTACCATAGGTGCAACTACACTTGGATCTACACATCCTACTTCATGTGACTCAAACGCAAACGCCTTACCATGCCTAGATAGCATCTCCCTGAAGCTCTTCTTCTCTTGCTCGGTAAGAAATCCATCACCTCCAATCTTCAGCTCCTTCAGTGTTGTTTCTGTGAACTGGTGCCCAATTCTTCTCGGTCCTCTGAGCGTCGGTTCTCGTGCAGCTTGCTCCATCTTCTGATTGTAATCGAGTGGTAAAGGCAAAGCCACTGGTTTGACTTTCTTTGCCACCGACTTATACTTGGTCTCCACATACACCTCTTGTCGATCTATAAACTTATCAATTACATCATAAAGCTCCTTGGAGCTCACTCTCACCACTCTATGTACATCATCTATAGAACTTTCTACTATAGATTTCAACTCCCCTATAGTATCTATCAAATACTGTTCTTCAAACACTCCAGATATGTATTCATCTCCTGCTAACTCTCCACTGTCCCACAAAGACTGCTGTACACACTTCACATGTTGCCTCTCAAACCTCTTCAGATTCTCAACCTTCCTATAACACACTGATCCACATGACGTCAATCTTAAGAAGCTAGTAGATAAAGCTTCCTGCTCTACTGGATCAGGCGAGAATCCTAGCTCTACTGTACCGTTGAAGTCTCGCTCTTCAATGGTACTCTGCCAAAACCCCTAGACTCTCTAAACTCCTGAGTAATCTTAGGTAATGGACGGTCTCTCAAGCTATCACGATTCCTCTCATGTTCTACAGCAACGGTCAAAAACTGAACAGCTCTTTTGCCGTCTCTACTACGTATCCTAGCATAAGCTGAACCATCATCCATAACTCGTGTCTCCATTCTAACAGCAGTAATGTAAGGCTGCCCTAGAATGATAGGATAGGTTGACATGTCTTGCACAAAGAAATTCTGAACATCACTAATGTCACCCACAGTTACCTTGATGTTGGGACAAGCACCATAGAGTTCTCCCCTCTGGTTGTTGGCAGCACGGATAAGCCATCCATGATCGGTGTCTATGGACCACCTCCCACGCTTGTACAGCTCCTTAGACATCAGATTAATCTCTGAGCCATGATCGATCAACGCCACCACAGGTTCCTCTAGATCTCCCAGCTTCACTAAGGTCTCCGTGGTTGCTCTCGCCCAATGGTTGTGAGAATAATGGCTCTTCTGCGATGCTTCCACCTCATCTTCAAACCTCACGTGCTGATCTGATCTTCCCTCTGATACTTGAGAGCAGTAACCAGCAATCTCATCCTCCTCATCCTCCGACAGTTTGGTCCCTAGAGCGTTAAGCGTAGCTGCTTCACCCAAGATCTGACGTTTCCTCTTGATGATATCTATGATAACCTCATGGAACTCACGCTTTGCAATCCCAAGAATCTCACCCAAGGTAAACTCAACCTTCCCATTCAAGATACGATTCTCTAACACCTGCTTCAAGTCTGTAGCAATCTCAATGTCAGACTGAAGTTTGTATGCAGGCATCTTACCCTTCTCCTTGCTCCTCTCCTTCTCCTTTGGTGTTGTAGATGGTAGATCCTCCATAGTCTCCTCCCGAGTAGGTGTTGTTTCCTGCCTTGCATCTGGTCTAGCCCTTTCACTCCTTGTAGCAGGTCGTTTGGCTGTAGAAGCCTCACCTGCATCCTCCCTCCTGCGTTTTTCTTCTAGTAGAGCTTCATGCTGACTTCTTGCAACATAAGCATGCACTGACATAGTATCCACAGGATCATTCCATCCTGTAGCTTCTCGAATTGAGTTGCCAACTCTTCGTAGCACATCCTTGTCTAGCTCTGTTCTAGCTACGGACCGCACTACATCAGACCACAACCCAGTAGTCCCTTTCTCTCTCTCCATCTCCACTTTCACTCCACAGGTAGCATCATTCACAAGAGAAACAGCATGTGATGCTGATATCTCATTCACAAGCCTCTTCATACCACCCTTGCCAAAGTTGGTTCCCAACATCATCCCAGTCTCTCTCAGATGGATCTTACCATCTTTGAAGAAGATCAGATCCTTCCTCAATGCATCTGAAAACTCTCCACAATCTCTCCTTACATGGTCTAGGCTATCACACCATATACAACGATGAACAAAGCCTTCTCTCATCTGAGGTCTCTGCATAGCAGGCTTTACATTCTGCTCCTTCTCTTCTAACCTAGTGAGCTTAAGCTTAAGCTCCTTCATACCCTTAATCAACTCATCAAGCGGTGAGTCTTCCTCTCTAGCAATTACCAAAGCGGGCTTAGTAGGCAACTGCTTGACAGGAATTATCAGAGGTGCTGCTTCACTTACCACCACCTTGTCCCTTCTTCTCTGTCTCTTGGCCAGCAAAGAAACAGCCTCTTCGACCTCCTTCCAATCAGTCTTCAATCTCTCTCCTCACTCTTGTCTTCTAGCAACAGCTCAAGCTTCTCCTGAATAGTCACGTCCGCTGCTTGTAGGAAAAGCTCTGTCTTCTCCACCTCTAGTGTAAGCTTTTCTGTCCTAGAAAGCTGAGCATACTGACGATCAAACTCCCTTAACAACTCATTTACAGACAAACCTTTGTTAGGTTTAACCACCCACTCCAAGAACGTTCTCTTGGTCACCCTCTCTGAATCTTCAGTGTAATACTCTTCCTTCAAAGCGCGCATAAAGCTCTCCCAACTCTGTCCTTGCTGCTGCTTGAGCTCCTTCACACGCCCACGAATCTCAGGAACAACAGCAAGCTCAAAGTTCTCCACCATCTCCTTCTCAGGTACCTTGTTCACCTCCATCTCCCTGGCATAGTATCGCACATACTTGGAAATATCTGTACCCTTGAACTGGTCCATCTGATGCACCACAGATTGCAACGCCTTGGTTGCTAATACCTCCTTCCTCTCTGTGCTTTGCTGCTGCTGCATAAACATGGAAAAAGCTTGGAACATCTTCATCGTAGCAGCATCAAACTGAACAGGTTGCTGAGCAGCAGCAGCACCTCCACTTGATGATCCTTGGTTGGCCATGATATCTGATCCTGTAACACTCTCAAGAAAACTCCCACCCTAGGTGTTTCACGTCGAGTTCACCAAAAAGAGAGTATGTCGGAGTGTGATCCGTCTACCTAGGAAAGCGCCGGGCTTCTGGCTGTGGTTGTTTACTCAAGAGGTTGGCTTTCAGGTCACAACGGGAGCTATAAACACTCACACAGGAGTGTAGGATCCTCTGATATGCTCAAAAAGCGAAATTTAGGTCTCACTGGTAGTAATAGGTTTAAGCGGTGAACTTTGACACTCAAAGAGAGGAAAACTATGAAGGTTTAGACCTCTAAACTTCCCCTACATGCAAATGAGGTACTACTGAACTCACAGACGAAGTTTCAACCTGAGATCAAATTCTGACACGGAGATATGAACAGAAAAGTTCTGAATAAGAGAATTATGGCAATTTCTGGTACCTAGACAGCTATTCAGACATAGAACAGAGAATTGGCTCGATGAATTTCAAATCTTCTCACAGTATTTGAAGTCTACAGGATGCTGAACATCCTTGTGAAGTTGGGACTCCTGAATGTTTGTAGAACTCCAGATCTCCTTCTCTAAAGTCGCTGCTCTAGATTAAGAGCTTTTCAGACCCCCTCTGCTTCAGCGGCCGCCCTGAATTACTCAATTAATCAAATGATTCGAAACTTTTTGGACAGTCGTAGCCCTCCTGACAGTGAACGCAACCACGAAGTTTTGAAGTGATTTCCTCAATTCTGCTGCAATTGGCACCGAAAACCCCAAAATCAACAAAAGTGACGCAGTTTTTGCACAATCCGAACTTCAATTGGGCATAACTCCTTGTTTATTGATCCAAATCGAGCAAAAATTTCACTGACAGTGCTTGGCACGACGAGCTCTCTCTTTCTGTGTTCTCAGATTTCGAAGATACCTCACCAAATGCTCGAACTCTCCTCTAGAGCTCTGTTTCTAAACTTAGAGTTTTACAAAAGACAAAAATGGACCAATGGGAGTTCATAGCTCCACTTGACTGTCCTTTTGTGCCTTAAACTACTTGGTAACTTATCTACACTCATAGGCTACCACGTCAAGCCCCCTAGAGTGCCAGCGTAAAACTTAAACTACCTAAAATGACACATAGCCCTGAAAAATAACTTAAATTAGCTAGAAAGCGTGCATGGGCGACAAGTAAGTACAACCCATGAGCTCAAACCCCTATCAGCATGGAAACCCTAAGTTATGTACATTGAACCTCATAGACAAGTAAGAAGTCACTTGCACAAGCGCACAAATGCTTGAACAAGATAACTAACATACTATCAGCCTACTAGGACTCAAAATAGTGTTAACACCGTATGCAAAGGTGTCAAACATATACATAAAGGACTAGAAGTAATATAAGCTAACTTCTAGAACTACTAAACTCAAGCGTCGGAGTAGAAATATAACATGTAGCCGCCAAGTAGCGCGACAACGTAACACCCAACCATGGTTCAGCTCGATAGGCCACTGACCTCTCTCATACACCTCTCGTGACATGATGTTGATCTCAGATCCGTGATCAACTAAAGCAGCAACAGGTTCAGCCAAACTTCCAAGACGAACTCGTGTAGCAGTTGTAGCACGAGCCCAATGCCTCCTTCTGAAATCACTGTCAGTAGCTGGACTCTCCTCGCCAGCTTCCTCATCATCGAACTCAATAGTGTTGGTACCAGCAACCAACGCTTCTTGCTGGTATCCCTTGTCATCAGCTTCTTGGAAATGCACCTTTCCAAACTCTGCATCATTCAGAGAAGCTCCTACTACATCTATCATCTGACTCTCTACCTGCTCGGACATTACCTGTCTCTTGCGCTTGATGATGTCGATGATTAGTTCGTGAAACTCCCTCTTTGCAATACCAAGAACTTCTCGGAGAGAAAACTCGATCCGTGCATCCAGTATCCTCTGCTCCAAGATGCTCTTCAGATCAGTAGAAGTTTCAATATCAGCTGCCAACTTGTAAGCCGGTCCCTTCCCTTTTTCTTGGGCAGTAAACCGCCTACCAGCAGTCGTTGGCTCCTGCTGGGATCTCTGCACATCCTCCATAGGACCTGGTGCAGGTGGAGGAGCTGCAAAAGTAGACGGGATGTCTTTAGGAAGAGCTGCTCGTCTCCTTGTGACTCTCCGTCTATCCTCAGTCTCCTTAGGAACTCCAGTATCAAGGTCAGAGGCTTCTCGCCGCCTCTTCTCCTCCACAGAAGCATCCTGCCAATGAACGTGTCTATCTACATCCAAGAATGCTCTGATAGAAGCAGCATCTACAGGATCTCCCCATCCTGTGACCCTACGAATAGACTCTGCTCCCCTCTTCAGTACTTCAGAAGGAACGGGAGCAATACTCTTCTCAACAGTCCTATCTAGCAACGTAGGACTAGAAGAAACCTCAATATGTCCAGCATATACATCAGGATTTACCGGTGGTGTCATCAATGCATGTACAGTTGCCGCCGCAGCAATCTGAGGTAGACTCCTCATGCCTCCTCGCCCAAACTGCGTGCACAACGGCTCTCCAGTAGAAGAAAGGTGCAGCCTACCGTTCTGATAGCGAACCACACCATCTCGCAAAGCAGCTGTGAGCTCTTGACAGTCTCCTCAAAAATGATCAGGACTGTCACACCAAATACATCTACGAACCGGAGCTCCTCCTGGACGTGCAGCAGCAGGCGCCGGTGGCTGCTCTCTCTGCAATCCAGCTAGCTCTACCTTCAGCTCTCGCATCTGCCGAATCAGGTCTTCAATCTGGTTTTGTTGACCATGGTTCTCCGCAGGTCTCTGAACAGGTGCCATTTGTGCCGGTGCTGACACAACTGGCATCAAAGGAACTGCAGCTGGGACAACAGGTCTGGGAGCAGGGACCAAAGGCTGCTGTACTTGAGGAGCAGCATAAGGTGGAGTGACCACTTCTGCAAGCGGACGTCCTCCCACAGCCACTCTTCCCCTCCTCTGCCTTGTAAGTACATCCACAGCATCCTCAACTCTCCCCCAATCCATAGTAACACCTCCCTCAGCAGATCGATCGGCCAACATAAAACATAACCTATCTGCTGTAGCATCATCGGTAGCTTGCAGGAAAAGCTCTGTTCTCCTAGCATCTAGAGTTATTCGCTCTAGAGTTGAGAGTTGCCGGTATCTCCGATCAAACTCTCTCAGCAACTCACTCAGACTCATCATACGACCAGGTTGCTGCTCAACCCAGTCTAAGAACGTCCTCCTAGTAACTCTCTCTGAATCCTCCTCAAGAAACTCCTCTCGAAGAGATCGCTCAAAACTCATCCAGATTCCAAGGTTTCTTCTCTATACATCCCTAACTTGGTCCCGCAACTCAGGAATGACAGGTAACTCAAAACTTGCTATCATCTCAACATCAGTAACCCTAACCAGCTCCATCTCTCCTCTATACTCACGCAGATATCTAGAAATATCTCTACCTTCAAACCTCCCACATCTATTCACAATCGCTTGCAAAGCCTTGGTGGATTTTAACTCACCCCCTCCAACGATCGGATGCTGTTGGACCAAGGCCGCAAGCGTCTTCAGAATCTCAGTTGTGTCCAGACCAGGTACAGAGGTCGTTGCAGTCACAGGTGCTACAGAAGGTGCTGCAGTAGACGTAGATGCAACAGCCGCAGAAGTAGCAGCAGTAGCGCTCTTGCGATCCATCTTCTCTCCTTGTAGTAAACTCAACCTTCTCAATCAATCACCCCAAGATATCTCAGTGGAAGCACCAGATGTAGAGTTGAGAGTTTTCCTCGGGAAGGGCGGAACCTTCTGGCTGCGATATGATCGTGAAGGTTGTGGAAAGACTACTAGGGAAGATGCTGGGCTTCAGGTTCTGGTTGTTTACTATCCAGAGGTAGGCTTCAGGTCATAAGGGCACTATAAATCTTCACACAGGTCGAATATCGATGTGCATACCACGCCACCAATACTGTCCTTGGAGTAAGCTATGTGTATGCTTCACTCCAAAATGTCCCAACTCCTCATGGGCATGTCGTACTAACTGTGCCCTCTGGGATGGATGTGGCACTATCCGTACCCTCCCATCAGCCCACACTCGAAGTACATGTCGTCCTTCTCGTCGAAATCTCTTCGCTCGTTGAAGGACACGATCTCGCTCCTTGGCACTTACTGTGCCTACTACCACACCAGTACGTAGATACTCCATCACGGTGTAGAGTTGAGAGTTTTCCTCGGGAAGGGCGGAACCTTCTGGCTGCGATATGATCGTGAAGGTTGTGGAAAGACTACTAGGGAAGGTGCTGGGCTTCAGGTTCTGGTTGTTTACTATCCAGAGGTAGGCTTCAGGTCATAAGGGCACTATAAATCTTCACACAGGTCGAATAGATCCTCCAGTATGATCAGGAAGTGAAAATCAGATCAAACTAACAGTAATAAAGTTCACCAGCGAACTTTAACAGTCAAGAATCAGAAACATAAGATGGTTTAGGCTTCAGAACTTCTCCTATATGTCAATGAGGCTCTACTGACCATACAGACGAAGTTTCAGCTTGAGTTCAGTTCAGAGCACCGAGATATGGGTAGAAACTTTCTGAACAGAGAAATTATGGCAATTTCTAGTACCTAGACAGCTATTCTGACCTAGAACAGAGAATTGGCTCGATGAATTTCAAAGTTTCTCACAGTATTTGAAGTCTACAGGATGCTGAACATCCCTGTGAAGTTGGGCCTCCTGAATGTACACAGAACTCCAGATCTCCTCCTCTGAAGTCGCTGCTCTAGATTAAGAGCTTTTCAGACCCCCTCTGCTTCAACGGCCGCCCTGAATTACTCAGTTACTCAATCGATATCAAACTTTTTGGGAAATAGTAGCCCTGCTGGCAGAGAATGCAACCACGAAGTTTTGAAGCGATTTCTTCAATTCTGCTGCAAATGACACTGAAAACCCCAAAATCAACAAAAGTGATGCAGTTTTGGCATAATCCGAACTTCAATTGGGCATAACTTCGTCTTTATTGCTTCAAATCGACTGAAAATTTCACTGAAAGTGCTTGGCTTGACGAGCTCTCTCTCCCTGTGCTCTCAGATTTCGAAGTGTCTTCACAAATTGCTCGAAAACCTCTCTAGAGCTCTGTTTCTAAACTTAGAATTTTAACATAAGACAAAAATGGACCAATGGGAGTTCATAGCTCCATTTGGTTGTCATTTTGTGCCTTAAACTACCTGTTAACTCAATTCAACTCATATGCAACCACGTCAAGTCCCCTAAAGCGCCAGCGTATAACCTAAACTACCTAGAATGACACATAGCCTTGAAAGTAAACTAAAACCAGCTAAAAGCGTGCATGGGTAACACGTAGGTACAACCCATGAACTTAAGCCCTATCTACATGGCAAATCAACCTACTAAGACCCAAAATATATAACATCCTCAAGTGTCGATATCTCTGAGGTCCCAACTCTACTCAGAGAGACTAACGCTAGACAGAGAGGTGAATTATTTACAATGTAAAATAATTCACATCACGACAACGGTCACATCATCATGGATATCTCGCTGGTCTGGAACACCATCTCCACCCTCAGGATCTGGAGACTCATCATCTACTCTCTGACCAGAGAAAGATACGACTTGGTCCTCCATACTAGAGTTCAGGGCCAACACACAAAGAAAGGCAGATGCATGTCACCCTGGCACTATCTCCTCATCAACCTCGTCATGCCATCGAGCCTCAGTCTGATCTTGCTGACTCGTGCACGGGTTGCGACTCAACCCATCGGCATCTAGGTTTGCAACTCCAGGTCTATGTACTACCTGGAAGTCATACTCCTGTAAGATCAGAGCCCATCGTGCAAGCTTCCCTGTAAGCTTATCGGACTCCATCAACCACTTGAGCGGCTGGTGATCAGTGATGAGAGTAAAGGGGTTCCCAAACAGATAACATCGAAAGTGTGCAACAGCCCACACTGCCGCCAAACACTCTCCCTCATACGAACTATACCTTGCCTCCGCTGAATTGTTGGAGCGACTGGCATACGCCACCACGAACTCCTTTTTCTCATCATCATGCTGAGTCAGCACTGCTCCAAGTCCCAACATACTCCAATCTGTGTGCAGTTGGAAAGGACGTCCTCTAACGGGTCTCCTCAAGATGGGAGCAGATGTCAACCTATCCTTGAGCTCTACAAAAGCTCGCTCCTGCTCATCTCCCCACTGCCACTCCTGGTCCACCTTCATCAGCTTGGTCAACGGCTTCGTAATTGCACTAAATCCCTTCACGTACCGACGATAAAAGTTCGTCAAACCAACAAATGCCCGAACTCGACTCACATCTGTGAGACGCGAGATACGTGCAATAGCCTCAACCTTCGTCTGTTGAACACCCAATCCACCTGGATAGATGGTGTGGCCCAGATACTCTACCAACTCCTGGAAGAACTTACACTTCCCAGGGTGTAACTTCAACCCATGAGCTCTCAACCGCTCAAACACATCCCGTAAGTGTCTCTCGTGCTCCTCCACTGTAGCACTATAGACTAAGATGTCGTCAATATAACATCTGACAAAATCCAATCCTGCTAGGATTCTGTCCATCACCCTTTGGAACTCAGCAGGGGCGTTCTTCAACCCAAATGGTAAGAACCGCCACTGATACAAACAATCCTTGCCGTGAGAGTCAATTCCCCAGATTGCTGTCTTGGACTTATCTTCTTCTCTCACTGGCAACTGATGATACCCTGCTCGAAGATCCAAAGTACTGAAGACCTTCACATGCCCCACTGCATCAAAGATCTCCTCAGGTGTCGGCATGGCATACTTATCGGACTTCGTCTGCCGATTGATAGGACAATAGTCCCCACACATCCGTCTATCTGTGTAGTTGCCATACATATCCTTCTTGGCTGGCATAACTGTGGCAGATGCATACTCTCCATGCGACATCTCCACCAACCCAACCTCCAACAAGTCTTGAGTCCTACTCTGGATCAAGGCTCTCTCCATGTCACTGTACCTGTAAGGACGTCGAAAGATTGGCGTGTCGTTAGCCAAGTCGATCCGTATACCAGGTCCCTTCAAGGTACCCAAATCCTTCATACTGAAGGCAAAACAATTCCTGTAGCTCTTCAGGAATCTTTAGACTCTTCGTCTCTCCTCTCCTATAAGCTTGGGTCCAATCTCCGGCTCCCAAGTATCCTCTGTCACCATGCTAGAGGTAGAAGACGAAGTTGTTGACTGCTACCTTGCAGCCTCTGGAGCAGTTTCCTTCTGCTCACCACCAACAATCTCCACCGCTACTGTGCGAAAAGCTTCTGCAGTTCTAGCTGCAAGCTCTACACTCTCTCCTACGACATCCCATGATGTCCAAGGACGACGAACTCTATGTGCCTCGCCCCCAGCCTTTGTCTCCACCGACTCGGTAGGCAAAGAGCTCAAGAGTGCTCGAGCAGTAACTCCCGTCGATCGCATCCGACGCTGCTCAGCCAATCCAAGGCTAACAATCCATGTCAAGCAATTCAAGTCCATTGCTTGACCCAACACTTGACGACATGAAGCCTCCGACACCGAAGCTACTGCCGTCGTACCCGTAGCGAAACCCATCGCTCGCTCTCTCTCATCGGCATTGAGCTCCACCAACTGCCGTAATTGAGCATCCCACACAAGCCCAGGTCCTCCATCTCTGTAAGCATGTGACGCTGGAAAGCTTACCAAAGTAGGTAACGCTACCATGGGCCGTCCCACTAGGTTCACCACTGCCATGGGTGACCTATCGACGACTCTCACTACTTGAGATCGTCGTCCTGCATCCAAGATGCTATCAACCGTGAGATGCGTTGGTCGTCTCACTCCATCGTGTGCGCGCTTAAGCACTTCTCTCGGTAACAAGTTTGTCCACCACAATCGTGGACGATGTGCACGAGATCCTACTCTCGCTGCATCCAACAACACTGCTGGTCCAATCCAAGACCGCACTTGGTGCACACTCGCCATCATCTGTGTACGAGCATCACCCAACAAAGAAACGTTCTCCAAGATGTACGCTGGAGAATCCACCTGGTGCATCTGGAGATGTCGTAGGATCCGTAACATCTCCCAGAACATCCTAGATCGCGGGTCATGTAAACCCTGACCTCTCCCTACACGCGTGTGACCTTGACATGGCCATCCGGCTATCACCAAGTGAATGGTGCCCACAAACGTAAGATCCTGCACCCCCAGCAGCGAAATATCCGACGGTAATGCTTGTTGGTATCCTCTAACAGCTGATATGGGCAACAACTCAGGATATCTCTGCACCAAACGTTGTCGCGCTACTTGGCGGCTACATGTTATATTTCTACTCCGACGCTTGAGTTTAGTAGTTCTAGAAGTTAGCTTATATTACTTCTAGTCGTTTATGTATATGTTTGACACCTTTGCATACGGTGTTAACACTATTTTGAGTCTTAGTAGGTTGATTACCATGTTGATAGGGCTTAAGCTCATGGGTTGTATTTGCGTGTCGTCCATGCACGCTTTCTAGCTGATTTAAGTTATTTTTCGGGGCTGCGTGTCGTTTTAAGTAATTTAAGTTTTACGCTGGCATTCTAGGGGGCTTGACGTGGTAGCCTATGAGTAAAACTAAGTTGCCATGTGGTTTAGGGTACTAAAGGATAACCAAGTGGAGCTATGAACTCCCATTGGTCCGTTTTTGTCTTTTGTTAAACTCTAAATTTAGAAACAAAGCTCTAGAGTGTAGTTCGAGCATTTGGTGAGGGATCTTCGAAATCTGAGAGCACAGGGAGAGAGGGCTCGTCATGCCAAGCACTTCCAGTGAAATTTTCGATCGATTTGAGTCAATAAAGACGAAGTTATGACCAATTGAAGTTCGAATTGTGTCAGAATTGAATCACTTTTGTTGGATTTAGGGTTTTCAGTGTCACTTGCAGCAGATTTGAGGAAATTGCTTCAAAACTTCGAGGTTGTGTTCTCTGCCAGCAGGGCTACAATTTCCCAAAAAGTTTCGCATCGATTGAATGATTGAGTAATTCAGGGCGGCCGCTGAAGCTGGAGGGGTCTGAAAAGCTCTTAATCTAGAGCTGCGACTTCAGAGGAGGAGATCTGGAGTTCTGTGTAGAGTCAGGAGTCCCAACTTCACAGGGAGGTTCAGCACCCTGTAGACTTCAAATACTGTGAGAATATCTGAATTTGATCGAGCCAATCTTCTGTTCTAGGTTGAAATAGCCAGCTAGGTACCAGAAATTGCCGTAGTTTTCTTGCTCAAACCTTTTCTGTTCATATCTCCGTGTCAGAATTTGATCTCAGGCTGAAATTTCGTCTGTGAGTTCAGTAGTACCTCATTAGCATGTAGGGGAAGTTTAGAGGTCTAAACCTTCATAGTTTTCCTCTCCGTGAGTGTCAAAGTTCACCGCCGGATCCTATTACTGCCAGCTAGACCTGAATTTCGCCTTCTGGGTATATTACTAGATCTTACACATCTGTGTGAGTGTTTATAGCCCCTGTTGTAACCTGAAAGCCAACCTCTTGAGTGAACAACCACAGCCAGAAGCCCGGCGCTTTCCTAGGTAGACGGATTACACTCCGACATACTCTCTTTTGGTGAACTCGACGTGAAACACCTAGGGTGGGAGTTTTCTTGAGAGTGTTACAGGATCAGATATCATGGCCAACCAAGGATCATCAAGTGGAGCTGCTGCTGCTGCTCAGCAACCTGTTCAGTTGGATGCTGCTACGATGAAGATGTTCCAGGCTTTTTCCATGTTCATGCAGCAGCAGCAGAGCATAGAGAGGAAGGAGGTGTTAGCAACCAAGGCGTTGCAATCTGTGGTGCACCAGATGGACCAGTTCAAGGGTACAGATATTTCCAAGTATGTGCGATACTATGCTAGGGAGATGGAGGTGAACAAGGTGCCTGAGAAGGAGATGGTGGAGAACTTTGAGCTTGCTGTTGTCCCTGAGATTCGTGGGCGTGTGAAGGAGCTCAAGCAGCAGCAAGGACAGAGTTGGGAGAGCTTTATGCGAGCTTTGAAGGAGGAATACTACACTGAAGATTCAGAGAGGGTGACCAAGAGAACGTTCTTGGAGTGGGTGGTTAAGCCCAACAAAGGTTTGTCTGTAAATGAGTTGTTAAGAGAATTTGATCGTCAGTATGCTCAGCTTTCTAGGACAGAAAAGCTTACATTAGAGGTGGAGAAGACCGAGCTTTTCCTACAAGCAGCGGACGTGACTATTCAGGAGAAGCTTGAGCTGTTGCTAGAAGACAAGAGTGAGGAGAGAGGATTGAAGACTGACTGGAAGGAGGTTGAAGAGGCTGTTTCTTTGCTGACCAAGAGACAGAGAAGAAGGGACAAGGTGGTGGTAAGTGAAGCAGCACCTCTCATAATTCCTGTCAAGCAGTTGCCTACTAAGCCCGCTGTGGTAATTGCTAGAGAGGAAGACTCACCGCTTGATGAGTTGATTAAGGGTATGAAGGAGCTTAAGCTTAAGCTCACTAGGTTAGAAGAGAAGGAGCAGAATGTACAGCCTGCTATGCAGAGACCTCAGATGAGAGAAGGCTTTGTTCATCGTTGTATATGGTGTGATAGCCTAGACCATGTAAGAAGAGATTGTGGGGAGTTTTCAGATGCATTGAGGAAGGATCTGATCTTCTTCAAAGATGGTAAGATCCATCTAAGAGAGACTGGGATGATGTTGGGAACCAACTTTGGCAAGGGTGGTATGAAGAGACTTGTGAATGAGATATCAGCATCACATGCTGTTTCTCTTGTGAATGCTGTTACCTGTGGAGTGAAAGTGGAGATGGAGAGAGAGAAAGGGACTACTGGGTTGTGGTCAGATGTAGTGCGGTCCGTAGCTAGAACAGAGCTAGACAAGGATGTGCTACGAAGGGTTGGCAACTCAATTAGAGAAACTACAGGATGGAATGACCCTGTGGATACTATGTCAGTGCATGCTTATGTTGCAAGAAGTCAGCATGAAGCTGTACTAGAAGAAAAACGTAGGAGGGAGGATGCAAGTGAGGCTTCTACAACCAAACGACCTGCTACAAGGAGTGAAAGGGCTAGACCAGAGCCAAGGCAGGAGACAACACCTACTCGGGAGGAGACTATGGAAGATCTACCACCTACAACACCAAAGGAGAAGGAGAGAAGCAAGGAGAAGGGTAATATGCCTGCATACAAACTTCAGTCTGACATTGAGATTGCTACAGACTTGAAGCAGGTGTTAGAGAACAGTATCTTGAATGGGAAAGTTGAGTTTACTTTGGGTGAGATTCTTGGGATTGCAAAGCGTGAGTTCCATGAGGTTATCATAGATATCATCAAGAGGAAACGTCAGATTTTGGGTGAAGCAGCTACGCTTAACGCTCTAGGGACCAAACTGTCGGAGGATGAGGAAGATGAGATTGTTGGTTACTGCTCTCAAGTATCAGAGGGAAGATCAGATCAGCACGTGAGGTTTGAAGATGAGGTGGAAGCATCGCAGAAGAGCCATTATTCTCACAACCATTGGGCGAGAGCAACCACAGAGACCTTAGTGAAGCTGGGAGATCTAGAGGAACCTGTGGTGGCACTGATTGATCATGGCTCAGAGATTAATCTGATGTCTAAGGAGCTGTACAAGCGTGGGAGGTGGCCTATAGACACCGACCATGGATGGCTTATCCGTGCTGCCAACAACCAGCGAGGAGAACTCTATGGTGCTTGCCCCAACATCAAGGTAACTGTGGGTGACATTAGTGATGTTCAGAATTTCTTTGTGCAAGACATGTCAACCTATCCTATCATTCTAGGACAGCCTTACATTACTGCTGTTAGAATGGAGACACGAGTTATGGATGATGGTTCAGCCTATGCTAGGATACGTAGTAGAGACGGCAAAAGAGCTGTTCAATTTTTGACCGTTGCTGCAGAACATGAGAGGAATCGTGATAGCTTGAGAGACCGTCCATTGCCTAAGATTACTCAGGAGTTTAGAGAGTCTAGTGGTTTTGGCAGAGTACCATTGAAGAGCGAGACTTCAACGGTACAGTAGAGCTAGGATTCTCGCCTGATCCAGTAGAGCAGGAAGCTTTATCCACTAGCTTCTTAGGATTGACGTTATATGGATCAGTGTGTTATAGGAAGGTTGAGAATCTGAAGAGGTTTGAGAGGCAACATGTGAAGTATGTACAACAGTCTTTGAGAGATAGTGGAGAGTTAGCCGGAGATGAATACATATCTGGAGTGTTTGAAGAGCAGTATTTGGTAGATACTATAGGGGAGTTGAAATCTATAGTAGAAAGTTCTATAGATGATGTAGATAGAGTGGTGAGAGTGAGCTCCAAGGAGCTTTATGATGTAATTGATAAGTTTATAGATCGACAAGAGGTGTATGTGGAGACCAAGTACAAGTCAGTGGCAAAGAAGGTCAAACCAGTGGCTTTGCCTTTACCACTCGATTACAATCAGAAGATGAGCAAGCTGCACGAGAACCGACGCTTAGAGGACCGAGAAGAATTGGGCACCAGTTTACAGAAACAACACTGAAGGACCTGAGGATTGGAGGTGATGGATTTCTTACTGAGCAAGAGAAGAAGAGCTTCAGGGAGATGCTATCTAGGCATGGTAAGGCGTTTGCGTTTAAGTCACATGAAGTAGGATGTGTAGACCCAAGTGTAGTTGCACCTATGGTAATCTTTACTATATCGCATGTGCCTTGGAATCTACGTCCTATCCCTGTACCTAGAGCTCATCTACCAAAGTTGATAGACTTGCTCAATGAGAGGATTAGGATGGGTATCTTGGAATCATCTATAGCTCCCTACTCTAGCAGATGGTTTACTGTTCCGAAGAAGAGTGGAGCTTTGAGATTCATTCAAGATATGCAGCCAGTTAACAAGGTGACTATCAGGAATATGGGTATAGGACCTATTGTAGACGAGTTTGCAGAGGCTTTTGCTGGTCGTGCTATCTATTCAATGGGAGACTTATATTCAGGTTACGATCAGTTTCAGTTATCCTCTGAGAGTAGAGACTTGACTACAATGAGGACGCCTTTGGGGTTACTAAGGATGTGCACCTTGCCACAAGGTGCTACCAATTCTGTAGCACATATGATGAATGGCATGAATAAAGTTTTGAGGATTTCATTCCTGAAAAAACTATGCCATTCCTTGATGATGTGCCAATCAAAGGGTGTGCTGAGGAGGAGAAGAATGAGGTAATGGATCAGAGGGGGTGCCGTAAGTTTGTTGCAGATCACATAGCCGACTGTGATAAGATATTGAGTCGACTGGAGGAGGTTCATTTGACTTTATCAGGAGCAAAGTCTGTATTTGGAGAACATGAGGTGTTAATAGTGGGACATCTGTGTGGATCTTATGGTCGGAAACCTTGTCCAAACAAGGTTGATGCCATCCGAAGGATGAAGGAGACATGTGGATCGGTTACTGAGGTGAGAAGGTTTCTAGGTGCATGTGTGTTTTATCATATATGGATTCCACACTTTGCACATGTAGCAGATCCGTTGTACAAGTTGCTGAGGAAGGGGCAGAGATTTCAGTGGCAAGAGGAGCAAAGCGAGTCTATGAAGAAGTTGAAGGATCTGTTGTCTTCACCACCAACTCTACGGAAGGTAACATATGAGTTGGGCAGACCTGTTATCCTTACTGTTGATACTAGTCCTATTGGCATTGGGTGGGCTATAGGACAAGATGATAAGGATGGAAATAGATATGTGGTGCGTTTTGGTGCTAAGGTCTTAAGTTCACGGCAGAGAGACTACCCTCAGGTCAAGAGAGAGCTATGGGGAGTAGTTACTGCGATGAAGAGTGATAAGGAATACTTGATAGGAGCACATGTGGTTGTGGAGACAGATTGCTTACCTCTCTTGGGAATGATCACTAGCTGTACAACTCCAGATATTGCTATGTTGAGGTGGATAGCATATATCAAGTCCTTGAACCCAGAGTTTAGACATATTGCAGAAAAAGACAATCCTGTGGCAGATATGTTATCAAGGGCTAGATATTACGATGAGAAAGAAATGATAGATGATCAGGAGGATGTGGGAACAGAGTTCTATTCTAGTGCTCTTGCTAGAAGGGATAGAAGTTGTTTTGCAGCCCCGTTGGAGTTTTTTGAGGAAACTGTGTATGATGGCGAGTGGTTGGATCTTGGGCGCTATTTGAGTTCACTGGAAAGGCAAGAAGGCTGGTCTGATGCAGATTTCAAGAGGATCCGTAGAATAGCTTATGGTTACTTTTTACATGGAGGACATCTATGGAAGCGCCCTAAGCTACAAAGAGGTATACCGCAACGGGTGGTATGTGACTTGGGATTGCAGCAGCAGCTGATCAAGGAGTTTCATGAGAGTCTATGGGCCGGTCATAGAGGAGTTTGGGCAACATTTGCCAAGATGAAGGAGAGGTATTGGTGAGAGGGTATGTATAAGGATGTAGTACAGTTTGTTTCATCCTGTATACCCTGCCAGATGTATTCCAACGTACGTCATCGTGATGGATTGCATCCTACTTATCCTTTAGCCATTCATTACAAATGGGTAGTTGATCTGGTAACTATGCCATTTGGACTTGGACAAATGAGGTATCTAGTCTTGGCTAGAGAAGATCTATCCAACCAAGTCGAAGGTCGTGCCCTGAGGACGAAGACCACTGCTAGTGTCTGCCGCTTTCTACTTGAAGATGTTATTTGTAGGTATGGGTGTGTGGGAAAGATCACTGCAGATAGGGGTGAGCTGGATTCACAAGAAGCAGTTGAGTTCTTCAAGCGATTGGGAATCAAGCTGGCATTAACCACTGCTTACAATCCTGAAGGGAATGGCAAGAGCGAACGAGGTCATCCGCCAATCATCAAATCTTTGGTAAAAGCTTGCAAGGGTAAGATCCGTGAATGGCCTAGACTGCTACCATTTGCTTTATGGGCAGATCGTACAACTCATAGTACCGTTACAGGTTACATGCCAGCAGAGTTGATACTAGGACAAAAACCTGTGATGCCGATTGAGGAGGTTGTGCCTACTTGGAATATTTTGCCATGGGAAGATGGTAGAAGTACGGAGGATCTTCTTGCGTTAAGGATCCAGCAGTTAGAACGGAGACCTGAGGATGTTGCCAAAGCTGTGGAAAGGCTAAAGACTGCTAGAGAGAGAAACAAAGGTAGATTTGATAGAACGCATAGATTACGACCCAAACCAGTTAAGGAAGGTGATTGGGTGTTAGTCTATGATAGTAGTCTTGATAATCAGCATAGCGCTATCAGAAAGTTTTCCAAGAGATGGTTCGGACCTTATGTGGTGTTAGAAGTTTATGATAATGCCACATACTCTTTGAGAGAGTTAGATGGTGCAGTGCTCAAGATACCAATCGCAGGGAAGAGAATCAAGCTCTTTAGAAGGAAAGGGGAGGACCAGAACATTGCAGAGCTTACTGAGGATGAAACTGAAGACTCAATGCAGGTTGAAGATGAGTTTGAAGCCGAAGCTGAAGAGTCTTGATCTGGATGGCACATACCGGAGGATGTGCAGGTTCAGAGGGGGTGGATGTCGTGCTACTTGGCGGCTACATGTTATATTTCTACTCCGACGCTTGAGTTTAGTAGTTCTAGAAGTTAACTTATATTACTTCTAGTCGTTTATGTATATGTTTGACACCTTTACATACGGTGTTAACACTATTTTGAGTCTCAGTAGGTTGATTACCATGTTGATAGGGCTTAAGCTCATGGGTTGTATTTGCGTGTCGCCCATGCACGCTTTCTAGCTGATTTAAGTTATTTTTCGGGGCTGTGTGTCGTTTTAAGTAATTTAAGTTTTACGCTGGCACTCTAGGGGGCTTGACGTGGTAGCCTATGAGCAAAACTAAGTTGCCACGTGGTTTAGGGTACTAAAGGACAACCAAGTGGAGCTATGAACTCCCATTGGTCCGTTTTTGTCTTTTGTTAAACTCTAAATTTAGAAACAGAGCTCTAGAGTGGAGTTTGAGCATTTGGTGAGGGATCTTCGAAATCTGAGAGTACAGGGAGAGAGGGCTCGTCATGCCAAGCACTTCCAGTGAAATTTTCGATCGATTTGAGTCAATAAAGACGAAGTTATGACCAATTGAAGTTCGAATTGTGCCAGAATTGAATCACTTTTGTTGGATTTAGGGTTTTCAGTGTCACTTGCAGCAGATTTGAGGAAATTTCTTCAAAACTTCGAGGTTGTGTTCTCTGCCAGCAGGGCTACAATTTCCCAAAAAGTTTCGCATCGATTGAGTGATTGAGTAATTCAGGGCGGCCGCTGAAGCTGGAGGGGTCTGAAAAGCTCTTAATCTAGAGCTGCGACTTCAGAGGAGGAGATCTGGAGTTCTGTGTAGAGTCAGGAGTCCCAACTTCACAGGGAGGTTCAGCACCCTGTAGACTTCAAATACTGTGAGAATATCTGAATTTGATCGAGCCAATCTTCTGTTCTAGGTTGAAATAGCCAGCTAGGTACCAGAAATTGCCGTAGTTTTCTTGCTCAAACCTTTTCTGTTCATATCTCCGTGTCAGAATTTGATCTCAGGCTGAAATTTCGTCTGTGAGTTCAGTAGTACCTCATTAGCATGTAGGGGAAGTTTAGAGGTCTAAACCTTCATAGTTTTCCTCTCCGTGAGTGTCAAAGTTCACCGCCGGATCCTATTACTGCCAGCTAGACCTGAATTTCGCCTTCTGGGTATATTACTAGATCTTACACATCTGTGTGAGTGTTTATAGCCCCTGTTGTAACCTGAAAGCCAACCTCTTGAGTGAACAACCACAGCCAGAAGCCCGGCGCTTTCCTAGGTAGACGGATTACACTCCGACAACGTGCCACATGTCGCAATGAGATGCGCCTCGCAATCTCATCTCTCTCCACATACAAGTATCGCTGTACTTGTATGCCTGCCCGCAATACCGCAGCCAAACCTGTGCTGATCCCTCCAAACAGCTCCAGCACACATACACCCTCCTCTGGATAATGTCACACAATGGGAGTCGTATCCAACGGTGATAAGATCACAGGGCCAGTAGCAGGAACAACCCTTTGTTCCTCTACTGGTGGTACAAAGGCTTCACTCGAAGCTTGCTGCACCAACTGATTAGCATACTGCTGCAACTCTCCACTCGAATTTCAGAGTGGAACATCCAAGGCAGATGGTACTAACGTAGACATGCTAGGCATGTCCTCCACCTCCTCATAGATCGGAGTATCCTCCGCATGGGCATTACCCTCCAACAACTCGTCCGGCCAAGTGATGACCGAACTGAACCCTGCAACGGATGCCATCGTTCCTGGTGTAGGCTCCGTCGTCCCAACTCTAGCACTGAACCGCACTGGTAAGCGGCTCACTCGTCCCTCACCGGACTGCCAACCTGGTCTGTAAGATGCTGTCTCTGCCCAATAGTCAATCACGAACCCCATAGGGTACAACACAGCACCTCCCACCAATACATCATAAGACTCTGCGGCTGTAACGATGGCCTTGGCCTTCACCATAGAGCCATCCGTGGGGTGATCTGGCTGAACTCTCACCGTCAACATCTCACGTGTCATGTGTAGAGCCGTACCTCCTGATCCCCCTAGAGATGTCTGCAACTGGAATGGACATCTCTCTATCTCGGACTTCTTCAAACCCAAACCAATACACGCCGCCTTTCCCAACATCAACGGTTGGGCTCCAGAGTCTAACAAGACCTTCTGGGGTCGATACACTTTCCCTGAAGGTGCCACCAAATAGAAGATACCACTTCTGTTGTCCAACAACACCACACCTGGTGCCAAACTAGCACGGTCAATCACCGGCATAGCTGGTAACTCATCTAACCTAGCAGCCGCCGCTTGCCAAGTACCACTGGTAGCTGTCCTGATCCTCGACTCCATGGACACGTCTACCGCCTCTCGCTGAACTACTTCAGCACTAGAGGTAACTACATCCTCACTCTCATTGAGCGTGGTCGCCAACTGGAACACTGGAGCCAAGTTGCCTCCCAATGCTCTCATATCCGTGGATGAGAATAGTGGGGCTCGCAAAACTACTGTAGCCGCCCCCAACATCGGGTTCGACGTCGCATCCACAGACGTCGAGAGTGGACTCACATCACACCCACTCCTGGATGTCGATGCCTCCAACTCTACAGCATCATCGGTAGGCCGTTTAGAAACCATAGATGTGGTCCTCAACGCCTCCGATAACGTGAACGATTGAGGAAGCCTGGCCTGTCTACCAGCCTCCCCGCGTTGTGGATCCAACTCCACTGACGCACCTCGTGGCTCAGAGACACGTACTGCACCTCTAGTCACTGCCGCAGATGCCTCAATCTGCGCCACACCAGCCATGAAGTCGAAGTCATCTCCTTCTCCTCCATAAGAAGTGGAAGCCTCTGTTCCACCTGATCTCCGCTGGGCCATAGCCATACTAGCTATCCTCTGCTCCAACTGCTCAATCCGAGCAGCCATACCTGCTTCTGACGTCGTAGCAGACAGTGGACCGACCGGTCCTCTCTCAGGTGCTGGACCTCTACCTCCAGCTCGATCACCACGGCCTCCCTGAGCTCCTCCGCCTCGTCCACGATCAGCCTTCCCTTGCCGCAACTCGGGATGGAGATCAAAACAACGGTCATTACTGTGACCAGGTCGTCCGCAATGCTCACATTGCTTAGGTACTGCTGGAGACGTCCCTGATGTCCCTGACGTCTCATAACCTCTCCTTTGTGGATAGTCCCTCTGCTGATGAGGACCATCACACGTCCAGCAAGGACCCGCTTGCTGCTGACTAGAGAAGGACGGCATGGGCTTCTGCCCACCAGATCCTCCAACACCTCCCTGAGATCGTGACTGCTCCGCACGATCCTTACCACCACCACCACCACGCTGTTGCGTAGCCTGTGATCCTCGAGAAGAGGTGGTCGCTCCATGTGGTGTCTCCTTGCTGAACCCAGCAACCACCACCCTCTCCTCCACCATGTTGAGCTCAATCCGCTCAGCAAGACTAAAGACAACCGCCAACGTCGGAGCGGTATCTCTAAGAAGAGTAGCATCTCTAACTCTCCTACGCAGTTCCCGGTCTAGTATCCCATACTAGAACTGGACTGCCTGTGCTTCCGTCACCCCTTGGGTAACGCTGATCAACCGCTTCATGCGAGTAAACGCCTCGCGTAGGCTCTCTCCAGTCTTCCGCTGGAACTCCTGCAGACTCCTCAACTTGTCGGTCCGCACACCCTGATAGTTCTTCCTCAAACATTGGAAGAACTGAACCACAGGGTTAAACCCTGGTGGTATCCCGCTCACACTACCACCTGCTCCACTACTTGTGGACGCACCGGTAATAGGTACTCCGCCACCTGTGGCTGTACCATTGCTACTGGCACCCGAACTCGCAGGTGCTACGCCTCCCGAAACTGCGTCAGTAGTGACAGAAACGTAGTTGGGAGACCAATGTTGTCTCCACAACTCGATCTCAACACTGTAATCTCGCCTGAACTCATGATAATCGTCCATCGGCGGTCCCTCCAAGTGCTGGAACAAACCCTTCCACGCCATGAAGGGTGTAAACAGCTGTGGGTTCCGCATCTGCTGCAGATCGCACCAACTGTCGAACTCCTGGATGAAGTCATCCAGCTCAATGGTACCAACTGTACCCGAGTAACGTCGAGGCCCCTCCGTGGCCCCATAGATCTCGTCCATGTCCCACAACAACGGTGTGGCGACACTAGACTCACCACCAGAAAACGCGCTGTCTGCGTCTGACTCGTCCTCTAGAACAACTGACGGCAATGGTGTAGGTAGTCGGTACCTCACCCCACTCCGTGTATACCCACTGTCCGAGAAGTCCCCACCAGAACCTCTCGAGAACTCCGTGATGAGAGAATCCCGCTAACACACTTCCCAACTGGAATGTCGCAATCCCCGTCACCACCGTAACCACCACTTGCCTAACCCTGCTCCTACTAAGCTCACCTATCCCCTACTAGGACGGTCAAGGTAAGGGCAACTTGTACCTGCCATCACCACAGGCAGCCTCTCACGGTCTGTTGGTCGTCACTCCAACCGCACCGTGAGAGAGACAAAGATAGTCTGACTGGTCCACAACTCCAGCCTCACTACCGATAGCACACTGGAGTGAACTCACTCCGGAAATCAAGCGCCAACACAAGCAAACACGACGCACAAACAGGAAGTAGAATATGGAGGGGTTCCAACCACAAGAAGTCCAAACGATAACCCTCCACACTCAAACATTCACATAAAGAGAAACCCAGCCCCACCCGGACTGACGTCTCCTCGTTGATGACCACATGCACAATATATGATCACCAACTGTCGTAACTGACACTGGAGGTCACTAACTAGATGTCCACACCTCTAGTAGCTCCAAAAACATCCACGTGGTAGCTCTACTAGCTCACCCAAGACAACTGCCACCAACTGCCTACATATGCGTCTCTACGGTATAGGAAAACACAACCACAGCTATAGCTTACCCCTAATACTATGGGGTCGCCCTACCACTCCTCTAGGAACGTGCGAGAAGGTCTCCTACTACCTTAAACAAGTCCATAAGTACTTGCACGTATCCCTGTAGGACACCAAGAGCTATTGGTCTAGTGGTAAAGCCAAAGCTAAGACTACAAAGTCAGGAGTCCAGGTCCAGAAATAGTGCTGGGATGGGTGACCAGCTGGTTTTACACTTCCCACACACTAGAACTTGGATACCTCTCTCACGCATGCCAGCAAGCTGGCTTGCGGCGAGCGCGGGCTCGGGCTCAGGCTCAGGCTCAGCTCCGCTCCGCCTCCGCACTCTCGCACTCCGCTCTCACGCCTCCGCACTCACGCACCTCTGCTCCTCGAAGCCTCTAAACGCCTCCTAACACATACTCCCGCTCCGCTCCGCTTGAAGTAGAGTAGAACAGGTACAACACACCAGAAGAGGCTCGGCTCCACCTCGAATTGCAGAAGATTGCACCAAAAGAGGCTCCAAAACAGCGAAAACAGCTTGCGGGTGCACACGGGTGACCAAAATCTGACGTAAAATAGCAAGAACACCCAAATCCGACCCGAACACCACCACAACAGATTCGCGAATGCACAAGAGACACTTCGCGAATGCACACACACACAACAAAACTCCTAAACTCGAGTTCCAACACGAAATTACACCAAAATCTGACGTAACTAGCCTTTTTGCACTCGCGGGTGTCACAACAGCGAACTACGACATGCCATAACTTCTTCAATCCTTGGCCAAACTCCACGAAACTTAGTGCACTAGATTCGTCTCTCCAATGCGCTTCCAAAGAGCCCACTCCGGCCCGACATTGACAAGTATTTCAACTGCCACGCCCAAACGCGCAATTCGGCTCCAACAACACACTTCAAGAACATTCCGCAAAATTTCTGCAGCGCTTCCGCATGACAGAAATCTCCACTCGACCCCAACAACAGCAAATCGATCTGCGACCAGCAATGTAGCACGGCGCCCACACACCTGGATCACGGCTCCACACAATCAAGTACGAACGACAACGCCCGAAGATACCAGCGGACGATTTCAGATTTCCGATCAACGAGCTCTTATTGAACTCCGCCTCGACCTGCACTCAGTTCTTTGAGTAATCTGTATAGAGAAATTACCATCTCCAACACCACAACAAGGATTACTCACAAACGGTCAAGCCAAACCCACTCTAAACACGAAGAGAATCCGGGTTACACTCAACTAGACTATCCACCATAGCATGGAGCTTGAAGGCTCAACTCAAAGAACTAAGGCCTCCAAGCCCTACCTGCGAAATTTACCCCTAGTGGGCTCTCTCACCAACTCGCCCTAACGGCACTAACGGCCTTACCGGGATGCGTCACTTCGCACTCGGTCAACCTAGCCAAGGTGCCCAAACTGACGTGACATGACGGATTACATCCGACTTATTCGTTGGCGATTCACTTCAAGTGGGTGGTAGACTTGGTGATTATGCCGGTTGGATTATGGCAGATGAGATATTTGGTACTTGCTAGAGAGGATCTTTCAAATCAAGTCAAGGGTAGGGCGCTTCGGACGAAGACAACTGAAGGGGTATGTAGATTTCTCTTGGAAGAGGTTGTTTGTCGGTATGGATGTGTGGGAAAGATCACTGCAGATCGGGGAGAGCTAGATGCACATGAGGCTCGTGAATTCTTTGCAAGGTGTGGGGTGAGGTTGTCACTGACAACTGCTTACAACCCCGAAGGGAATCCCAAGAGTGAACGTGGTCATCCACCCATTGTGAAGGCTTTGGTGAAGGCTTGCAACGGAAGGGTGCGCGAGTGGCCTCGACTCTTACCATTTGCGTTATGGACAGATAGAACGACGCATAGCTTGGTGACAGGTTACATGCCGGTGGAACTCATCACAGGTCAGAAGCCTATCATGCCGATTGAAGAACACGTTCTGACATGGAGTGTGTTACCTTGGGAGGACAATTTGACTAGAGAAGAGCTTCTTGCTATTCGAATTAGGCAGTTAGAGAGAAGACCAGAGGATATCCAAATTGCTTTGGATAGGCTGCGAGAAGCACGGTTGAAGAACAAGGTCAGATTTGATCAGCGACATCGTTTGAGACCCAGGGAAATCAAAGAAGGTGATTGGGTGTTAGTCTATGACAACAGTCTAGAAAACCAGCATAGTGCACTCTGAAAGTTTTCCAGAAGATGGTTTGGTCCGTATGTGGTGAAGAAGGTTCATGACAATGCAACTTACGCCTTGCAAGAGTTGGATGGAACGAGCTTGAAGATATCAGTGGCAGGTAAACGTGTCAAGATTTTCAAAAAGAGAGATGAGGAGGTCGATCTAGTAGATATCTTGACGGAGTTTCAGTTTGAGGATGAGGATTATGCAGAAGATCTTGAAGGTGAGGTTGGTTACGATGGGAAGTAGGACGATAAGCCGGTCCACTCCTTGGTTGGTATATCTGGTGCATACCGGAGGATGCACAGGTTCAGAGGGGGTGGATGTCGTGTCGTGGACCGGCTCCTACCTGAAATTCAAACTTCGATGCTTGTCGCTCCAAAGACACTCATGAGAAGGCAAGTTAGGCCTCAGCTTACGGATTTTGGCACAATCTCAGATCTCCATTTTCATCACATAGATGGGTAGAGCTCCTTGTCAGCTTTCCATAGGCATCTTGTCTACTTCGTTTGGGCGCCTAGTGGAGAAGTTACAGGACTCGAAAGATGGAGAAAATAAGCTAGGCTCCAGCTTACGGGTTTTTGGCACCACTTCGGATCTTCGTTTTTATCGCACCAGTGGATAGAGCTCCTTGTCAGCATTCCATATGCACTTTGTCTACTTCGTTAGGACGCATAGTGAAGAAGTTACAGGACTCGAAAGATGGAGAAAACAAGCTAGGCCCCAGCTTACGAGCTTTTGGTGCAACTTCGGATCTTTACTTTTATCGCATAGATGGATAGAGCTCGTTGTCAGCTTTCCATGGGCATCTTGTTTATTTCATTTGGACATCCAGAGAAGAAGTTATGCGATTCGAAAAAAGGCAAAATCAAGCTAGGCCCCTAGTTACTTGCTCACTGGGTATTTAGGGCTTCAAGCGTTATATCAAAGACGCAAGGGGCCTGCTTCTTATTATTGAGGGTTGAACTTCGTACGTACAGACTGTTGCAAGGGGGCTGCTTAAGGAGCTTGCTTGTTCCTGCGACTTGTCGGTGGATGTTTTGGAGAATTGGGAAGTCCAATACACGCGCGCAAGGTGTCATCGGGTTCAGATCTGTGCAGGCTACGCACAGGTTAAGACGATTCTTGAAGAGACGGATCGGGGGTTGTGTTCTGAGAGAAATTGAGACGCAGGAAGCAGATTTGGGGTTTTCAGTTACTTGTGAAGGAGAGTTGGACCGTTCGGACCGTTTCGGAGTCCAAACTTGCTGTCCCTGGATCCATCGAGATCAGAACAACGAGTTCTTCAGGAAATTGAAGATGATACAAAGTTTCATCGGGCGGTTTGGGAGTTGTGAGAGAAATTGGCTCGCAGGGAAGCGCTTGCGTCAAGTTTTCATCGCCTGCGACCTGAGATTAGATTGTTCTTCGCGATCGGTGAGCCAAGTTCTTCGTTCTTGGTGCCTACGCGATCAAGGAGTCCTCATGTACGCATAGGAGAAGACTGTAAGTGAATTGGATTGTTGGTTTGGGTGTGGTGAGCGAATTTGAGCCGCAGGGAGCCGATTTACGTCAGTTTTTTGCAACCTGCGACCAAATTTCTCGAGTGGTTTTGCAAGGGGAACTCCAAACGGCTTGTTTGGAGTCTTGTTGGGTTCAGGGTAGCCAGATCTACCTACCAGCGAAGACGGATATCAGTTTAGACGATCCGTTTGTGCGGTGTGAGCGGTTTTAAGCCGCAGGGAGAAGTTTTTGAAGGTTCGGTCACCTGCGACCAAAAATTGGCGTTATCTCGACTATCGGGAGTCCGATCTGAAGGTTTCTTGAGCCAACGGAATCAGGGAAGGAGATCCTATCAACATTTGAAGATCGTTTGGCGAAAGGAGAAAGTTCCCAGATAGATCTTTTTCGGTTCCTTCGCTACAGGTTTCGTCCTTTTGAGTTCGTTAAGGACTTAGTTGGTTGTGTATGGCTTGTGGTAGCTAGCTTTAGCCAAGAGCTAGTGCGTGGATGTGGTTTGGACTTGAGTTTGGATCGCGTGATACTGTTGTGGCTCTGGTTGTTAGCAAAGAGAAGTTTCTCTTGCTTTGAGCTACGCTTTGGCGATTTCAGGCTAGGGTTGCGATTCAGGGGTTTGTTTTAAGGCTTCTGAAGTAGGTTACAGACCGCTCTGGTCTGTTCCTCAGTTTTGTGTTGTTAGGAGAAAGAAACGGCAGTGTACATACATTTGGAGTGGTATATATTGCGCGTTCGTTTTCGTGGTTGTTCGTCTATGTCTTGTCTCTGTTTGGCACACAACATCTCCACAGCCAGGAACCTCGCGTTTTCCTGGACATCCTTCACGCAATATCCGACACGATACCGTGCGATCAAGAGTTGTCACAAGTCATAATAAGGCAACTCCATGAACTCCTCCTACAGCAGAATGAAGAAAGAAACTGTCCGCCAACTGTAAGTGTACAAAACACGACGGAAACGTCGAAAGAATACATCAAAAAAGGTCGAAACCTGACCAAATGAGGTCAAAAATGGGCGTGCGATCCTTCAAAAATTTGCAAATTTTTCAAAGTGCTATGACTGGCTTATCGGACCAGTTTTCGTTAGACTCAAGTCCTAAAACTTCCATTTTGGTCGAAAAAGATCCAATTGAAAATCTGCCACTGGAAACCTCCAAATCGGCTGAAACTTGACCGAGTACACAATTCACACCTTCTGAACAAGACAATCTTTATGGGGATGATCGACAAATATCAACTAGAAAAAATCATCCAAGCCTCCAAAATCGCGTTCAAAGTTTCTGGTGGAGAAAAAAACGGTTTCGTCTCACTTGAACGGATCAGCAGGATAGTGCTCGACATCAGGCACACCTCCAGCTGCTCTCTCATGTAATTCTCCATGCACGAACTCCATCTTGCTCATCAGCAAAGGACACACGCTCTCTATTGCTCTGATACTATGTAGAAAGACCGATACTTCGAGGACACTACAAGAAGAAAGAGCGAGTAGATAAGGAAAGTAAAATAGGAATAAGATGTGAGAGGCTTTGTCTCTCCATGTATATATAGTGGGGGTGAGTACAAGGAAAACCCTAATGGTGGATTAGCCCTTTAACTAACTGTAACTACTCTAACCACTCCGACTAATGTTAACCGTCGATCTACTAGAGCTTAGGACTATATCAACAGCTCAAGCTTACTCTTGCGAGGAACCCAGAGAGAACTGACAAGACTAACGTGGACATCCATCAATTGTTCAAGCTTTGGTGAAGACATGTGACGGTGTCGTGTCATGGACCGGCTCCTACATGAAAATCAAATTTCGACTTTTGTCGCTCCAAAGACACTCATGGGAAAGACAAGCTAGGCCCTAGCTTACGGACTTTTGGCATCATTTTGGATCTTCACTTTTATCACGTCAGTGGATAGAGCTCCTTGTCAGTTTTTCATAGGCACTTTGTCTACTTCGTTTGGACGCATAGTGGAGAAGTTACAAGACTCGAAAGATGGATAAAACAAGCTAGGCCCCAGCTTACGGGCTTTTGGCACGACTTCGGATCTTTACTTTCATCGCATAGATGGATAGAGCTCGTTGTCAACTTTCCATGGACATCTTGTCTACTTCATTTGGACACCTATTGGAGAAGTTATGCGACTCGAAAGAAGGGAAAATCAAGCTAGGCCTTAGTTTACTTGCTGACTGGGTATTTGCAGCCCAGGCGTTATATTAAAGATGCAAGGGGTATGCTTCCTCATTATCACAGAGAACTTCGTACGTACAGAGACTGACACAAGGGGGCAGCTTAAGGGCTAGGTTGCGTCTATGACTCGTCGATGGACGGTTTGGAGATTTGGGAAGTCTAATACACGCGCGCAAGGTGTCATTGGGTCAGATTTGTGCAGGCTACGTGTGCGTTAAGACGGTTCTTGAAGAGAGGGATCGGGAGATGTGTACTGAGAGAAATTGAGACGCAGGAAGGAGATTTGGAGATTTCAGTTACTTGTGAAGGAGAGTTGGACCGTTCGGACCGTTCCGAGTCCAAACTTGTTGTCCTTGGATCCATCAGGATCAGAACATCGAGTTCTACAGGAAATTAAGACGATACCAAGTTTCATCAGACGGTTTAAGAGTTCTGAGTGAAATTGGCTCGCAGGGAAGCGCTTGCGTCAGATTTTTCAGTTTGAGCCACAAGGAGTCCATTTACGTCAGTCTTTTGCAACATGCGACCAAATTTCTTGCGTGGTTTTGCAAGGGGAACTCCAAACGGCTTGTTTGGAATCTAGTTTGGTTCATGATAGCTAGATCTATCTGCTAGGGAAGACAGATATCAGATCAAGCGATCTGTTTGAGCGGTGTGTGCGGTTTTAAACCGCAGGGAGCAGTCTTTGAAGGTTCGATCACCTGCGACCAAAAATCGGCGATATCTCGGCTGTTGGGAGTCGGATCTAGGTTTTTTGGGTTAATGGAGTCAGCGGAGGAGACCCTATCGACATCTGAAATTCGTTCGATGAAAGGAGAAAGTTCTCATATAGGTTTTTTCGGTTTCTTTGCTACGGGCTTTGCTCTTTTGAGTTCGTTAGAGTTATGGTTGGTTATATACAGCTTGTGGTAGCTAGCCTTGGCTAAGAGCTTGTACATTGATGTGGTTTGGACTTGGGTTTCAATAGTGTGATATTGGAACAGCTGTTTGTTAACAAAGGGAAGTTTCTCTTGCTTTGAGCTACGCTTCAATGGTTTTGGGTCAAGGTTGAGATTCAGGGGTTCGTTTTAGGGGCTTTGAAGCATATTACAGACCGCTCTGGTCTGTTTCTCAGTTTTGTTTTCTTAGAAAGAAAGAACCGGCAGTGTACATACATTTGGAGTTGGTATATATTGCAGCATTTGTTTTCTTTGGTTGTTTTTCTCTGTCTTGTCTTTGTTCAGCACACAACATCTCCACAGCCAGGAACCTCGCATTTTCCTGGACATCCTTCACGCAATATCCGACACGATAACGATAGACATAGAGAGTGGTCTAGGTTACTCCCTTATGCTCTATGGGCTGACAGGACGACTCATTGTACTACTATTGGGTATATGCTTGTTGAAATAATGTTGGGACAGAAGTCGATGATGCCAGCAGAAGAAGACTTCTCTACTTGGGGCTACTTTGCCATGGGCAGATAATATGGATTGCGTACAGCTTTCCTCACTACGCAGGTTTGACAAGACCCACAGGCTTCGATCAAACCAATCCAAGTTGAGGACTGGGTGTTGATATACGATAGTACACTAGAGAACCAGCACTCTAAGTTCGGAAGTTTTCCAGGAGATGGTTTGGCCCATACATTGTTTCATATGTGCATCAGAATGCTACTTATTTCTTGCAAGAGCTAGATGTATGTCTTTTAAGGTTTCTTGTTGCTGAGAAACGAGTGAAATTATTCAGAAAGAAAGGAGGAGCAATGGAACTGATTGAGTTTTTAAGGCTAGAACAGATCACAAGTGCAGATGATGATCATTTAGCTGAGGCAGTTGAAGAGAACGATGACAACTTCGACAATTACGAGGATCAATGACGGATTGACATATACCAGAGAATGTGCAGGTTTGGAAGGGATGAATGTCTTGTTGCATGAGGGTCCGTATAGTGAAAGTTGGTAGCAAAAAAGAGTTTTCTTCCATTGGGTACGTAGTTGTACAAGAAGCTGCATAGGAGCTTCTTAAGCTGGGCAGGTGCTAAGCTAGGGCCGAGCTAGACAAGCTGCCCTCTAGCTTATATTCCAAAGAACGACTAAGAAGCCACGAAGGTGCCAAGTGGAAGCTCTTCTTGATTAGTGCAAGCACGTGTTTTCATTTATGTGAAATAAGGAAATACGTAGATGTTTGCGTTGCTTCAAGATTAAGAAAGTGACAAAAGAGAAAACTTTGTCATTTTTCGCTGGTGACTCGGATTCATTATCTAATGACACCATCGCCTAAGTGTTCTTGAGTAGTATAGTTTTGGTCTTTCGTCGCTAGAAACAAAGCTGTATAGTGGAAGTAGCAGCTGAAAAGCTAGCAAAGGAGATAAAAGCGAGTTCTATACGTATGTGCACAAGTTTCTTTACTGTAGTAAACGGAAACAAGAGCCACCTCAGTGAAAAGGACGTCCACCTAGGAAGAAGAGGTCCTTGGATCAAATCCTCCTGGCTCATGTTTCCTATGTCAGCGTGTTGATCTCTTGGATGGGAGTCTATGTTGGCTGCGTGACTACGTCTTGCACATCTAGGGACGGGGGATTGGTATCCTCCTTAAACGTAAGCTTCGTGGCCTAAGCCTCCGCATGCAATCGAGATTATGAGTTGAGAGATACATGATACATCTATGGGCTGTAAGTCCTGTGAGGTGATCCTGTAGCTCTGACCTAGGCTCTAAAATCGTGGCTTAGCTCATAATCTGGGTTGCATCAAGATGGCATCAGGGAGCTCACGTTTAAAGAGGATATCAGTCCCCCGTCTCTAGATGTGCAGGATGTAGTCACACATCCAACATAGACTCCCATCTAGGAGGTCAATACGCTGAGATAAGAAACATGAGTGAGGAGGATTTGATCCAAGGACCTCTTCTTCCAAAGAACTCGTATTTATCTTCTTTGTTAGCTTTTTAGGTGGTACTTCCACTATACATCTCTAGTGACGAAAGAACCAAAACTATACTATTCAAGAACATCTACGCGATGATGTCATCAGATAATGAATCCGAGTCACCAGCAGAAAATGACAAAATTTTCTCTTTTGTCACTTTCTTAATCTAGAAGCGATGCAAACATCTACATATATCTTTATTTCGGATAAATGAAAACATGTGCCTGCTTTAATCAAGAAGAGCTTTCACCTAGCAGCTTCGTGCCTTCTTAGTCGTTCTTTGGAATATAAGCTAAGGGGCAGCTTGTCTAGCTCGGCCTTGTCCGGCTTAACAACCTCATGGGCAGCTTCTTTTTACAACTACGTACCTAGTGGAAGAAAACTAGTTTTTGCTACCAACTTTCACTGTACAGACCCTCATGCAACAGACAACGTACACAAACAAGAGAAATTCACCATAGCAAATAAGAAGACGCATTGATTGTCCTCGCCTTGTTCAAATCTTTTCAAGTTTGAATTCAAACGGGTAACTTAAAAACCCCCCTCTAAATCCTGTGGGCATGAATTATAGACCCTAAACAAAGTTACTCTTCCATTTGCATTATAGATTAGGGTTAAAGAGTTACGGATATGTTTTCCATTAGAGAATCTTTTAACTTTGAGATCCTATAATATTTATTGACCCGTCGTGGTAGAGGATCCACCCCTTACCGTTCTCGTGACTAGGTCAACTCGTCATCTTGGTACAGAAGAAAGTGAGCTTAGAGACTTCTGTCCGCAGAAAAGGATGGCGGAGCCGGATGGCGGAGGAGGGGGATAAGAGGGAGTTGTGTTTAGGCACTTAGCAGGGAATGTAGCGAAGGGGATGAAAAGACGTGAGAAAGTGGTAATTAAGAGAGGTTCTGTCAGCTAGGGTTACGTTTTCTCGCAGTTGACAGACGAAGGAAGAGAGATTGGACGCTCGAACGACGGGGTTGGGAATCTGGGTGTTAGACACAAGGTGTGATGGGGACCAGTATGGATAGGGGGACGTTGCTCGAACAAGCAAGGAATGACGGAGCAGAGAGTGACAGAACGATGACCTTTGAAGCCGTAAGAGAGATGTCCCCGAGCCAAGAAGCTGAACTGGAAAAGAAGAGGCTTCGGAGAGAATCTCTGAACAGAATAGACTCAAGAAGGGATGGGAACCCTAGCAGAGGGGTGGCTACAGTGGAAGGACTACACCATGCCCGGAAGAAACAGAACACTGACAACGAGACGTAAACTATGGAAGCGAAGCAAGGAAGGGGCGTGACACCGAGTGAAGAGGAAGCCTCGAATAAAGAGGGAACAATGCAGAACGAATGTAAAGAAGGAGGAATCCCGATGACCGAAGAGGAAAGGGGATCTGCGGTGAACTCTGCCCAGGTGCAAGGAGGCGGCATGGTGACCAAGGTGGTAAGTGCGGGCCCAAGGGTGAACAGCGGCCCCCTTGCGATCGATAGGATGACAATGGCAGTCACCGGATTCACTCACTGGGGGTCTGGTGTGCCGACGTCTCCATCGCTGAACGCCGACGGTGAACAACCGGTGGCCCCTGCACAAGTAAAGTTATCATCAGGAGGGGGGACTCCGGCAGGAAATAGCTAGGTCAAGCCTTTAAAATTCTTAGGGAAGACTGGAACGGATCCGTACCTGGTGGGACTTAACCCGCTGGCAGGATCAGGAATGTCGGACGAAGAATTGGCCGATGCAATACTGAGCATTAAAAAAACCAGCAGTTGGGGGAATACAAACTAGGAGTGGTGGTAGAACTCGACCAAAATCTGGTGGCGAGCAGGTTATCACTGCTGAAGATGACGGCGGTGGTTTTGTCAACGGTCGACTGCAGTCCGTCTCGAGATGCCTTCGAAACCTAGACTTCAAGAAGACTCGTACAAGGGTTAGGCGTTCAAATCCTCCAACTTTGTATGCTGAGCAGAAAGAATTTCTTGGTGGTGCTGGTCACAGTTGAACAAAGAAACCTGATCCTTCGTGAAGCTCCGCTATTCTGCAACGGGAGGATTGTCGTCTCTGCTCCGTGGTCCTCAGGCTTTAAGACCCAGCCCGAGAACTCCAAGGCGGTGGCTATCTGGGTAGATCTCTCCTTGGTGGACCCAACCTTTGAAATTGGAGCAGATGCTATGCTAGCAGCTATTGGACCAGTTCTCTACAAAGCTACCCTGAAAACAACGAACTCATATCCGCATATCAGGGAGTGTGTCCTCATTGATCCAGACCAAGAACTGAAGGACCACTTGCAGATAAGGGTTGGGGTGGACGAGCTCGTTGTGCAACCCATCTCCTACTAGTCGCTCCCAGATACATGCTACGCGTGCAAAAGAAAGGGTCACTACGCCAGGAACTGCCCCGATAATGCGAAGAAAAGCGAGGGAGAAAAGCAGGAGAAAAATAAAGGGCCAGGGTTGACTACACCAAGTGACGATACTCGACCCTCGGAGGCTGAAGCAACAAAAGATGAGAAGGGAGACGGCTTCACGCCAGTGTCAAATAAAAAGTGGACAAGGCAGACCCGTAGATGGGTAGAAGTAAAGAAGCCTACTAACCGCTACAGCGCACTAGGAAAGGAAAATGAAGCCCGGGAAGCCACCGTGCAGGAGGTGACGAAAGAAGAGAAGCGTGAAAGCAAAGTCGAAAGGGGAGTTGGAGAGAAGGTAACTACAGGAGAGAAAGATAAGCCCTCATGCAATGGATCCCAAAATGAAGAGTTCAGACAAGAGCAGGATATCGTCCATGCCAGCGATGCGAGTGACGTAGCGGGAGAACTGAGTCAAACCTTTACTGCAAAGGGAGATTTACCGGACTTAAATGAGCTAGCAGGGGGCAACTGTAGAAATGAAACCAGGACGACTGAACAGCAAAGGATCTGCACAGAGAAGGAACCAACCGACACCTTAACGGAGACAAGGAGAAAGGAGACAGGTAATGTCAATGAAGAGGATTCAGTACACCAAAATGAGGGTGAATCAAGTACGGGAACGAGTCAAGATAAGGGGGAGTGTGAGATGTCAGAAGAAACGGAGGAGGCAGAGAAGAAGAAGATACAGGAGACAGAAGGGAGAGGTGACAGGGACATCGGAGAGATGGACAGATCAGGTGAAAGGGTTGGGAGTACAGAGGGTGAGCATAGCCAACAAATGACGGAGGAAGAGAACTGGAAGATGAAAATCGGGGAAACAATGGACGAAAAGGACCGCGAGGAACTTTCTGCAAAGAGAGGGGACCCGTCCTGGGAACCGGAAAGAGATGAAGGGGGCCAGGGGACCAGAGGAGGAGTACAGACAAAGAAGAATCTATGGCTAGACACACCTGGAGCTTGGGAGAGTTCGGGCGAGGAGACCAGGATCCCTACGTCTCCACTTCGGTTCCTGGAGAAAGAAATTCTCCAAGATATTGACCCCATCGTGACAGCCGGACGAAGAGGAGCGAGGAAGAGCCTACAGCCGAAGACGTCCGGAACTTGACAAAACCGGCCAGTAAAGGCGTAGGGAAGGTCAACTCTAACAAGAGGAAATTATCAAAGAAGGGGAACGCTGTCTTTTCGAGGAGTCTTTTGACGAACCTGACACCACCCAAGTGAAGTTTCAACAGAAGGACGAGGGAACAGACTCAGAATAATAAACAATAATGATAATGATGATGCAAAACACTATAAAATTAATCTCATGGAACGTTAGAGGGCTGGAGGACCCGCATCGTGTGACAATTCTACGTCAGTGGCTAGAGAGAGATAAACTGCAGGTTGACATCATCGCTCTCCAGGAATTGAAGACGGAGGAGCAGAGGCTGGAAAATAACCTGAAGAATGTAATGACATCCGGCACCAGAATAGTAGACTACACGGAAGGAGGGAGGGGAGGAGCCGCCCTCCTACTTAGAGACCACGTAAAGGTGGTGGGGCAGGGGGTCCGCGGTGACGACACTGTGACCTGAGGCACTTTAAATTCCATTTGTGGGTTGATCGGGGTGACCTTGGTGTACATGCCCAACAAGAGAGAGGAACACAAGCAACTTTGAGAGTCTTCAATCCTCTCTCCTCACTCTTGTCTTCCAGCAACAGCTCAAGCTTCTCCTGAATAGTCACGTCCGCTGCTTGTAGGAAAAGCTCGGTCTTCTCCACCTCTAGCGTAAGCTTCTCTGTCCTAGAAAGCTGAGCATACTGACGATCAAACTCCCTTAACAACTCATTTACGGACAAACCTTTGTTAGGCTTAACCACCCACTCCAAGAACGTTCTCTTGGTCACCCTCTCTGAATCTTCAGTGTAGTACTCCTCCTTCAAAGCTCGCATAAAGCTCTCCCAACTCTGTCCTTGCTGCTGCTTGAGCTCCTTCACACGCCCACGAATCTCAGAGACAACAGCAAGTTCAAAGTTCTCCACCATCTCCTTGTCAGGTACCTTGTTCACATCCATCTCCCTAGCATAATATCGCACGTACTTGGAAATATCTGTCCCCTTGAACTGGTCCATCTGGTGCACCACAGATTGCAACGCCTTGGTTGCTAATACCTCCTTCCTCTCTATGCTCTACTGCTGCTGCATAAACATATGAAAAGCTTGGAACATCTTCATTGTAGCAGCATCCAACTGAGAAGGTTGCTGAGCAGCAGCAGCACCTCCACTTGATGATCCTTGGTTGGCCATGATATATGATCCTGTAACACTCTCAAGAAAACTCCCACCCTAGGTGTTTCACGTCGAGTTCACAAAAAAGAGAGTATGTCGGAGAGTGTGATCCGTCTACCTAGAAAAGCGCCGGGCTTCTGGCTGTGGTTGTTTACTCAAGAGGTTGGCTTTCAGGTCACAACAGGGGCCATAAACACTCACACAGTTGTCTAGGATCCTCTAATATGCTCAAAAAGTGAAATTAAGGTCTAACTAGTAGTAATAGGTTTAAGCGGTGTCGGAGTGTAATCCTTCTACCTAGGAAAGCGCCGGGCTTCAGGCTGTGGTTGTTCACTCAAGACGTTGGCTTTCAGGTCACAATAGGGCTATAAACACTCACACAGATGTGTAAGATCTAGTAATATACCCAGAAGGCGAAATTCAGGTCTAGCTGGCAGTAATAGGATTCGGCGGTGAACTTTGACACTCACAGAGCTAACTATGAAGGTTTAGACCTCTAAACTTCCCCTACATGCAAATGAGGTACTATTGAACTCACAGACGAAATTTCAGCCTGAGATCAAATTCTGACACGGAGATATGAACAGAAAAGTTTTGAGCAAGAAAACTACGGTAATTTCTGGTACCTAGCTGGCTATTTCAACCTATAACAGGAGTTTGGCTCGATCAATTTCGAAGTTTCTTACAGGATTTGCAGTCTACAGGGTGCTGAACATCCCTATGAAGTTGGGACTCCTGAATGTACACAGAATTGTAGATCTCCTCCTCTGAAGTCGCTGCTCTAGATTAAGAGCTTTTCAGACCCCCTCAGCTTCAGCAGCCGCCCTGAATTACTCAGTTGCTCAATCGATATGAAACTTTTTGTGAAATCGTAGCCCTGCTGGCGGAGAACACAACCTCGAAGTTTTGAAGCAATTTCCTCAAATCTGCTGCGAGTGACACTGAAAACCCTAAATCCAACCAAAATGATTCAATTCTAGCACAATCCGAACTTCAATTGCTCATAACTCCGTCTTTATTGACTCAAATCGATCGAAATTTTCACTGGAAGTGCTTGGCATGACGAGACCTCTCTCCCTGTGCTCTCAGATTTCGAAGATCCCTCACCAAATGCTCGAACTCCACTCTAGAGCTCTGTTTCTAAATTTAGAGTTTAACAAAAGACAAAAACGGACCAATGGGAGTTCATAGCTCCACTTGGTTGTCCTTTAGTACCCTAAACCACGTGGCAACTTAGTTTTACTCATAGGCTACCACGTCAAGCCCCCTAGAGTGCCAGCGTAAAACTTAAATTACTTAAAACGACACGCAGCCCCGAAAAATAACTTAAATCAGCTAGAAAGCGTGCATGGGCGACACGCAAATACAACCCATGAGCTTAAGCCCTATCAACATGGTAATCAACCTACTAAGACTCAAAATAGTGTTAACACCGTATGCAAAGGTGTCAAACATATACATAAACGACTAGAAGTAATATAAGCTAACTTCTAGAACTACTAAACTCAAGCGTCGGAGTAGAAATATAACATGTAACCGCCAAGTAGCGTGACATCCACCCCCTCTGAACCTGCACATCCTCCGGTATGTGCCAGATCCAGATCAAGACTCTTCAGCTTCAGCTTCAAATTCATCTTGAACCTCCATTGAGTCTTCAGCTTCATCCTTAGTAAGCTCTGCAATGTTCTGGTCCTCCCCTCTCCTTCTAAAGAGCTTGATTCTCTTCCCTGCGACTGGTATCTTGAGCACTGCACCATCTAACTCTCTCAAAGAGTATGTGGCATTGTCATGAACCTCTAACACCACATAAGGTCCGAACCATCTCTTGGAAAACTTTCTGATGGTGCTATGCTGATTATCAAGACTACTATCATAGACTAACACCCAATCACCTTCTTTAACTGGTTTGGGTCGTAATCTATGCGTTCTATCAAATCTGCCTTTGTTTCTCTCTCTAGCAATCTTCAACCTTTCCACAGCTTTGGCAACATCCTCAGGTCTCCGTTCTAACTGTTGGATCCTTAATGCAAGAAGATCCTCCGTACTTCTACCATCTTCCCATGGCAAAACATTCCAAGTAGACACAACCTCCTCAATCGGCATCACAGGTTTTTGCCCTAGTATCAACTCTGCTGGCATGTAACCTGTAACGGTACTATGAGTTGTACGATCTGCCCACAAAGCAAATGGTCATTCACGGATCTTACCCTTGCAAGCTTTTACCAAAGCTTTGATGATTGGCGGATGACCTCGTTCGCTCTTGCCATTCCCTTCATGATTGTAAGCAGTGGTTAATGCCAGCTTGATTCCCAATCGCTTGAAGAACTCAACTGCTTCTTGTGAATCCAGCTCACCCCTATCTGCAGTGATCTTTCTCACACACCCATATCTACAAATAACATCTTCAAGTAGAAAGCGGCAGACACTAGCAGTGGTCTTCGTCCTCAAGGCACGGCCTTCAACTTGGTTAGATAGATCTTTTGTAGCCAAGACTAGATACCTCATTTGTCCAAGTCCAAATGGCATAGTTACCAGATCAACTACCCATTTGTAATGAATGGCTAAAGGATAAGTAGGATGCAATCCATCACGATGACGTACGTTGGAATACATCTGGCAGGGTATACAGGATGAAACAAACTGTACTACATCCTTATACATACCCTTCCACCAATACTTCTCCTTCATCTTGGCAAATGTTGCCCAAACTCCTCTATGACCGGCCCATAGACTCTCATGAAACTCCTTGATCAGCTGCTGCTGCAATCCCAAGTCATACCACCCGTTGCGGTATACCTCCTTGTAGCTTAGGGTGCTTCCATAGATGTCCTCCATGTAAAAAGTAACCATAAGCTATTCTACGGATCCTCTTGAAATCTGCATCAGACCAGCCTTCTTGCCTTTCCAATGAACTCAAATAGCGCCCAAGATCCAACCACTCGCCATCATACACAGTTTCCTCAAAAAACTCCAACGAGGCTGCAAAACAGCTTCTATCTCTTCTAGCAAGAGTACTAGAATAGAACTCTGTTCCCACATCCTCCTGATCATCTATCATTTCTTTCTCATCGTAATACCTAGCCCTTGATAACATATCTGCCACAGGATTGTCCTTCCCTGCAATATGTCTAAACTCTGGGTTCAAGGACTTGATATATGCTATCCACCTCAACATAGCAATATCTGGAGTTGTACAGCTAGTGATCATTCCCAAGAGAGGTAAGCAATCTATCTCCACAACCACAAGTGCTCCTATCAAGTATTCCTTATCACTCTTCATCGCAGTAACTACTCCCCATAGCTCTCTCTTGACCTGAGGGTAGTCTCTCTGCCGTGAACTTAAGACCTTAGCACCAAAACGCACCACATATCTATTTCCATCCTTATCATCTTGTCCTATAGCCCACCCAATGCCAATAGGACTAGTATCAACAGTAAGGATAACAGGTCTGCCCAACTCATATGTTACCTTCCGTAGAGTTGGTGGTGAAGACAACAGATCCTTCAACTTCTTCATAGACTCGCTTTGCTCCTCTTGCCACTGAAATCTCTGCCCCTTCCTCAACAACTTGTACAACGGATCTGCTACATGTGCAAAGTGTGGAATCCATATATGATAAAACACACATGCACCTAGAAACCTTCTCACCTCAGTAACCGATCCACATGTCTCCTTCATCCTTCGGATGGCATCAACCTTGTTTGGACAAGGATTCCGACCATAAGATCCACACAGATGTCCCACTATTAACACCTCATGTTCTCCAAATACAGACTTTGCTCCTGATAAAGTCAAATGAACCTGCTCCAGTCGACTCAATATCTTATCACAGTCGGCTATGTGATCTGTAACAAACTTACGGCACCCCCTCTGATCAATTACCTCATTCTTCTCCTCCTCAGCACACCCTTTGATCGGCACATCATCAAGGAATGGCATAGTTTTTTCAGGAATGAAATCCCTCAAAACTTTATTCATGCCATTCATCATATGTGCTACAGAATTGGTAGCACCTTGTGGCAAGGTGCACATCCTTAGTAACCCCAAAGGTGTCCTCATTGTAGTCAAGTCTCTACTCTCAGAGGATAACTGAAACTGATCGTAACCTGAATATAAGTCTCCCATTGAATAGATAGCACGACCAGCAAAAGCCTCTGCAAACTCGTCTACAATAGGTCCTATACCCATATTCCTGATAGTCACCTTGTTAACTGGCTGCATATCTTGAATGAATCTCAAAGCTCCACTCTTCTTCGGAACAGTAAACCATCTGCTAGAGTAGGGAGCTATAGATGGTTCCAAGATACCCATCCTAATCCTCTCATTGAGCAAGTCTATCAACTTTGGTAGATGAGCTCTAGGTACAGGGATAGGACGTAGATTCCAAGGCACATGCGGTATAGTAAAGATTACCATAGGTGCAACTACACTTGGATCTACACATCCTACTTCATGTGACTCAAACGCAAACGCCTTACCATGTCTAGATAGCATCTCCCTGAAGCTCTTCTTCTCTTGCTCAGTAAGAAATTGAATCCTCAGGTCCTTCAGTGTTGTTTCTGTAAACTGGTGCCCAATTCTTCTCGGTCCTCTAAGCGTCGGTTCTCGTGCAGCTTGCTCCATCTTCTGATTGTAATCGAGTGGTAAAGGCAAAGCCACTGGTTTGACTTTCTTTGCCACTGACTTGTACTTGGTCTCCACATACACCTCTTGCCGATCTATAAACTTATCAATTACATCATAAAGCTCCTTGGAGCTCACTCTCACCACTCTATCTACATCATCTATAGAACTTTCTACTGTCGATTTCAACTCCCCTATAGTATCTACCAAATACTGCTATTCAAACACTCCAGATACGTATTCATCTCTTGCTAACTCTCCATTATCCCAAAGACTGCTGTACATACTTCACATGTTGCCTCTCAAACCTCTTCAGATTCTCAACTTCCTATAACATACTGATCCACATGACGTCAATCCCAAGAAGCTAGTGGATAAAGCTTCCTGCTTTACTGGATCAGGCGAGAATCCTATCTCTACTGTACCGTTGAAGTCTCGCTCTTCAATGGTACTCTGCCAAAACCCCTAGACTCTCTAAACTCCTGAGTAATCTTAGGCAGTGGACGGTCTCTCAAGCTATCACGATTCCTCTCATGTTCTGCAGCAACAGTCAAAAACTGAACAGCTCTTTTGCCGTCTCTACTACGTATCCTAGCATAGGCTGAACTGTGACCCTCAAGCTTGCTACCGGTCCTGTCTCTCACCCAGGGTAAACCTCTGATGGCCTTTGAGGAGGCGCATCATGGAACTAAGAGGCCTCAGCTAAATCCAACTCTCAACATTCTCATATCTCTTCCTCACTGGGAACGAGAACTCTCATGGAGACGCAGAGATGAAAAACACACCCTTTATAGATATGGTCTAACGGCTTCCAAATACAAGGCAAAGGGAGGATGAGATATCACTCCACAACCCCTCTATTTATACTACTGCAGATTTACCATGGTAATTACTTGTAAATCTGATTTACTGCAATTTACCGAGACCAAGTCAAAGGTAAAAGTCCTAAGTCAAGAGTAGATTTCTCCTCCTTTGACTCTACTCTAATAATTAGGATCCTTCTAGAAGTATAAAGGAATCTTTGAAAGGAATCTCGGATTGCTCCTTATAAGACAAAATACTAACACATAATTGAGCCAAAAAGGTCAACAACCCTCTTGATTGTTTGACCCTTAAGTCTCTACAACCAATAAAAATCAGTCACGCATAAGACAAGAGTGTATTATTCACATCTTTGTCATTTTATGCACAACCAAACAAAATAGTAATTCTCACACTTTAGAATATTCTAACATTCTGTCCTCAAATACCTCCAACTCTAACTGTGACTACTCCTAGTTATCTGTCACTAACTTAGAGTATGGTCTAGCCTTGGGACTTATTTAGAAGACTCACCACACATAGTTATAACTTATCACATATTTACTACTATGCAACCCCTGGTGTTACATTTACCCCCGGACTAAGTTTTCACTCCGTCCTCGGAGTGAACGGTGACTTTCCTTTGATGGAAGAGCTTGAGCTTGTCGTGATTCACCCGGTCAAACCTCCGTCTTTCAAGTCGTATGTAAAATTACTCCATACCTTCTCGACAATGAAAGGACCAAAGTAACGTGGAAGGAACTTCTTCCTAGCTCTCTTATACCTAATGGCATCAAAAAGCATTACCATATCTCCTTCCTTGAACGGCTTCACTTCTCTCTTACTGAGACGCTTGTCGTAATATTTCTTCTAACGTTCTTGCGCCTTCTCCATCTGAACCATTGCCACCACTCGTGCTTCCTCCAACTCCAATAGTTGCTCCCTTCTAGACTTCTCAGCTGCTGCTCCAATCGACCTCTTTAACCTCTTGTGGATAGTTTGAAAGGTAGGTAAATCAAACTGTATGGGCAACTTCGATTCCACACCATAAACAAGATGAAAAGGAGTGTACCCCGTCGAAGTCTTCGTAGTAGTCCTATACTCCCACAAGATTGCATGTAACCTCTTATCCCAGTTGTGCTTCGCGTCCTCCATATCAGCATCCTTGGCCAGCATCGCACACAAGGTATGATTGGTCTTCTCAGCTAACCCGTTAGCGTTCGGTTTGTAAGAAGTTGTCACTCGCGGCTTGATGGAGAAATGTTCCAACATAGCGGTTGTGATGCTTCTCACAAATTCACCACCCCTATCAAAAATCAACTCAAGAGGGCATCCAAACCTAGTAATGATCCGTTCCCATAAGAAACGGCCAACCTCTTCCTCACTTGTGGCTTTAAGTGGTCTGGCTTCCACCCACTTGGTCAAATAATCGGTTGCAATCACGATATATCTATTGCCACGAGGTGTTTTGTTTAAAGGACCGACATGATCAATTCCCCATTTCTCAAACGGACCTAGCACAGGAACTGATCTCAAGGGAGGAGTGCTAGTAGATTTCTTGGCAAAGGCTTGGCACACATCGCAAGTTCTGCAATACTCCAAACAGTCCTTGAAAATACCCTTCCAATGATATCCAGCGTCTAAGATTTTGAAAGCCGTCACCTTACCAGCAAAGTGACCACCACATACAGGTCCATCGTGGAACTCCAGCATCAACCTCGCAGCTTCCTCCTTGCCCACAGCTCGTCGTAGCAGTCCATCAGCACCTTGATGAAAAAGAACTCCTTCAACAATGGTGTATGGCTTATACCTTCTCATTAAAGCATTCTTCTCTCTCGCTCGCATACTTTCAGGAAATGATCCATCGGAAAGGAAATTCCACACCTCCTTGTACTCTTCTGACACCTCGTTGCTCAACGTGATGGTCATCAAGTCTTCGTCCGGAAGAGTATCATCTAATGGTTCTTCCCCTAATTCGTCGTAAGCTCTCGACAACAAATCTGCGTTGGCATGCTTCCTCCCCGGTCTATCCTCAATGACGTAGTCATATTCTGCCATGAGGATCTTCCATCGAGCTATCCTTCCCTCCGCGTTGGGCTTATTGAAGATGTACTTCAAAGCTTTGTGATCAGTCACTATAGAAAATTTTCCTCCTAACAAATAGTGCCGAAACTTCTTCAAAGCAAAGATCACGGCCAACCCTTCTCTCTCTGTCACGGAATAGTTCTTCTCAGCCTGCACCATCTGTCTACTAGCATAAGCTATTGGATGGTCGTGTCCATTCTCATCTAACTGACTCAAGGTACATCCAATCGCAACATTGGATGCATCAGTATAAACAATGAATGACTTGCTCCAGTCAGGTTTGGCGAGGATTGGGGCTATCACCAATGCCTTCTTCAACTCTTCAAACGCCTCCTTAGCCTTCTGATCTTGAAGTATCAGCTCGAAGACTACACCCTTCTTCATGTAGTTGGTCAACGATTGAGCTTTATTGGAAAAAGATGAGATGAATCTACGATAATATCCCACCATCCCAAGAAATTGTCTCAACTTGGTCAAGCTAGTAGGGAATGGTAGTTCGACTATCTTCTTCACCTTGTCTGGATCCACTCCAATTCCATTTTTGGAGACGATGTGCCCCAACAGCAAACCCTCCTCACATCCAAAAATGCACTTTTCTGGATTCAGGGATGCATTAGCTTGCTCCAGTCGCTCTAAGACTTTGATCAGATGATCAAAGTGATCCTCCTTCCGCCCATACACACAAAAGTCATCAATGAAGTCCCTAACAAACTTCCCAAGAAACGGTTCGAACACTTTGTTCATGAACCGTTGAAAAGTAGCTGGAGCATTACATAATCCGAACGGCATCACGCGAAACGCAAATGTACCCCACGGAGTAGTGAAAGTCGTTAGATGTTGATGCTCAGGTACTATATGGATCTGGTTATATCCACTATAACCGTCTCCAAAACTGTACCATTCATGACCTGCGACTTCTTCCAAGATCTCATCGATGAATGGCAACGGGTAGTAATCCTTCTTCGTGACCGCATTCAATTTCTTGTAATCCACACATACGCGAAGCTTACCGTTCTTCTTCTTCACAATCACGATGGGTGATACCCATTCTGAATTCTCCACTTCATAAATGAACCCAGCTTCCTTCAGTGTATCAATCTCTTCTTTGACGATCACTGCTGTTGGCGGGCTGATCCTTCGTTGCTTTTGTCGAACAGGTCTCGTGTCCTCCTCCACGTCGATCCGGTGCTTCTCCAATGTCACCTCCGTCAGATCTTTATAGCTGAAAGCAAACACGTGGATGTACTTCCTGAATATCTCCAAGAATCTTCTCTTCTCTTCCGAAGTCACCCTGGGACCAAACTTGATGATTGCTAGTCTTCGCTCTAGCTCCTCTCTACTTAATTTTGATTTGTCCGGGTCCTTCTCAACAGATGGACGAGAGAGCAAATCAATTGCTCCAATATGAGGTATGATGCAATCCATATCAAACTCCTCACCTTCTGACATCTCCTCGTCAGAAGAACCACCCGTATCTACTCCGGAGACACTTCCACTGTCTTCAGTTTCTGATTCCCAATAGTCGCTAGTTGGTCTATCAGAATCAGAAGTTACACAGCCACCACTTGAGAGAGGCACCTTCACTCGATGGTTGCTTGGTCCTATCCTCAAGTAACCCTTGTGCCATCTATCAGTTGTACGAACGGCTCTCAACCAAGGTCTTCCAAGGAGTAAGTCATAGCTGGAATCTTTCAGAATTTGAAAAGACATCAAGGTTTGTACCCCCATAACCGACACCACTACTTTCTCTAGGACTCCGAGAGGTCTCACCCTTTGCTTGTTTGCCATACCAACAATGATGCTCGCCGGTCTCGTGGGTTTCATCCCCAACCGCTTCATCAAACGTTCAGATATCGCATTCACAGCAGAACCTCCGTCCACCAATACATCAGGTACAAAGTGTCCATTCAAACGAACCTCGATCTTGGATGCTTTAGTGCATACCTCAGAGGCCTGAGCATCCACTACACCAACTCCCACACTTGAGACGTTGATCTTGCCCTTAGATTTCTTCTTCTTGGTCCTTCGCGAGCTCAATCCTCCTCGAAGCTCTCTCCTCAAGCTTGGGTTGAGTGCGATCAATTGACCCACCGTTATGTTGACTTTTTGCGTGCCAACATCCTCCACTACGTCATACCTAGGTTGAGCAGCTGAAATGGTGAAATCCTCCATTCCCAGCTTCTTCCTAGGCTCCTTCTGAGAAGAAGGCATAGTGCTAGAACGAGTGCTCCTACTTTGAGAATCCCCAATGATCATAGGTTCCTCTGAAAACCTCGTCCTCTTCCTCTCGTGAGCTAAGAGTTCCACTTGAGAGTAGGAGCATTCTCCTCTCTCATAAACGTTTGGCACCTTCACCGCATCGATTGTGACAACTCCTTTGTCTTTGTTTTGTGGCGGGACTCCTCCGCCCATATTTCCTCTTGTACCCTCATTGTTCCGTCCTCCATTCTGGATGGAGTGTGGGCAATTCCTTTGAAAATGAGGACCACCACATCCGTAGCACGAGATACCACCGAATTCATTTTGAGGCCCTCGATTGAAATTTCCTCCGTAACCTCGTTGGCCTCCTCCTCCTCCTTGGTTCCTCCGCTCTTTCAACTGCACTACATTGATTTTCAGATCCGCCAACGTTTCTGTTATCTGTCTTAGCTCATCTTGAAGATTAGGCGTCGGAGGGTTGACAGCAACCACAGCAGGTGTGTTAACCACAGCAGGCGTCGGGATTCTCTGAGCAGCTCTACCACCGAGTGTAATCCCTGCAACACTTGCCGCCTTTGCTTCTCCTAGAAGAACGTCATCATCTTCCAAACTCTCTTCCATTCGAACTGCAATTTCAATCGCCTTCGCCTTAGTGGTGGGCTTCTCGTACTTCACCTGAGTTCTGATTTGAGGCCTCAAACCTGCCACAAAGTTCTTGGTAAGCATGGCCACAATTCCCACCATTGTAGCCTCCACATTATCACCACTCTTCTTCAGTATAGTCTTGAAACGAGCCTCCAACTTCTCGGTCCTTTCTGCATACACCTTCACCTTCTCTGCATCTCCTTGCTTCAAGAAGATCACCTCGGTCATGAGCTTCTCATAGCTCTCATCCGGCAGAAAGTTCTCAATTAGAGCCTCCGTCAAGCTTTCCCATGTATCCATCTCAGTCTTGTTCCTTCTGTATTCCTCATACCAAGTCAATGCGGTATCCTCTAAGAAATCAGGTAATAGTGATGCCCACTCTTCCTTCTTCCTCTCATGGTTTCCTATGCATGCTCGCTTGAAATCTCGCACAAAGGTTTCTACATCCTCACCATCCTTTCCATAGAAAACCGGAAGCTTCCCCATCTTAAATTCTTGATGTCTTCTCCTCTCCTCAACATGATATCTCTCTTCGTTTTCTAGTATAGGATGAACATTACTAACTCCATGCGAGCATAGTCAACCATCGGTAGCAAGAAGGGAAAAGGTTCCACCATAATCGTCTGCGCTATCTCCTCACCGAATGTATGCATGAGTCGCATCCTCATTGTCACCTTCTCCACCATCTGGATTACCATCTCCATCATGCGTTAGCTGAATTTTCGTCTGAAGATGGCAGCTTCTCCGTTTCAACTCCTTGCTCCTCTCTCAATCTTCTAGACGTAGATGCCAACAGTGCAATCACGTCTCCACACTCGTGCTCCTTTGGCAAACCTTCAATTCCACAGTTTGAGCAGATGTTTTCGTCTTTAAAAACACGCGAAGGAGACGATGGACCAACTCGGAGACCTAGATCGATAGAACTCCTTCCTTCACGAGGGTTTTCTCTCTTGAATCTCACGGGACAACTTGCTGCATAGTGACCCAACCCTCTACAAAAATAGCACCACGGTTCTGCCCTCAACTTCTTCTTGGAAGAGTCTTGCTTGTTTCTCTCCGTTCTCTCTTCAAATTTGACCTTTAACTCTCTAGAACGTTCATCCACACCCGCTATGACATCAAGATTTTGAGGAAGGTTCCTAAGCCTCACTACCCACTCTTTCTGACCCTCCATGATCTTGACTTAAATTCGACCCCATGCAGATTTTGATCGATTGGACTACCAGCTGAACTTCTGACAGCGATATCTTGAGCTCTGTAGCTCCAAAACTAGTGATCTTTGGATCAATAGATAGATCAGGGGCTTCTCCAGTCCGTCGTGAAGTTTCAAGGACGTTCGAGAAATACAGAGAAAATGACGGTGACTGTAAAATCGATCAGAAAGCGAATCGTCTACACCTTCGGACTCTTAGTCTCTCTTCCTTTTAGTCGCAACGATAAGAACTATCACTCAAAGAACCTGATAAGAGTGATCTGATGCTCTACCCTCATGAACATATATGATTATATGAACCACTCTACTCTCAGATTTAAACTCTAACACTCGACACGTTCTCTTCAGCTGATTCTAACATCCTATGTGTACAGAATGTACAAGATGACCTCGAATGCATCGTAGATGACAACCGGATACACGAATGGCTCTAAGGTCTCTAGCATGGCAGTAGCTCTAGCCTCTCCAAGAGTTCTCTCGATATGCTCTCTCATAACGTCCTTCTGTCTGATGTAAAACTGCATGCGAAACATATCTCTCAAGCCTCCTAGTGAGGTCCCGGCAACGGAACCAAAAATGTGACCCTCAAGCTTGCTACCGGTCCTGTCTCTCACCCAGGGTAAACCTCTGATGGCCTTTGAGGAGGCGCATCATGGAACTAAGAGGCCTCGGCTAAATCCAACTCTCAACATTCTCATATCTCTTCCTCATTGGGAACGAGAACTCTCATGGAGACGCAGAGATGAAAAACACACCCTTTATAGATATGGTCTAACGGCTTCCAAATACAAGACAAAGGGAGATGAGATATCACTCCACAACCCCTCTATTTATACTACTGCAGATTTACCATGGTAACTACTTGTAAATCTGATTTACTGCAATTTACCGAGACCAAGTCAAAGGTAAAAGTCCTAAGTCAAGAGTAGATTTCTCCTCCTTTGACTCTACTCTAATAATTAGGATCCTTCTAGAAGTATAAAGGAATCTTTGAAAGGAATCTCGGATTGCTCCTTACAAGACCAAATACTAACACATAATTGAGCCAAAAAGGTCAACAACCCTCTTGATTGTTTGACCCTTAAGTCTCTACAACCAATAAAAATCAGTCACGCATAAGACAAGAGTGTATTATTCACATCTTTGTCATTTTATGCACAACCAAACAAAATAGTAATTCTCACACTTTAGAATATTCTAACATTCTGTCCTCAAATACCTCCAACTCTAACTGTGACTACTCTTAGTTATCTGTCACTAACTTAGAGTATGGTCTAGCCTTGGGACTTATTTAGAAGACTCACCACACATAGTTATAACTTATCACATATTTACTACTATGCAACCCCTGGTGTTACAGAACCATCATCCATAACTCGTGTCTCCATTCTAACAGCAGTAATGTAAGGCTGCCCTAGAATGATAGGATAGGTTGACATGTCTTGCACAAAGAAATTCTAAACATCACTGATGTCACCCACAGTTACCTTGATGTTGGGACAAGCACCATAGAGTTCTCCCCTCTGGTTGTTGGCAGCGCGGATAAGCCATCCGTGGTCGGTGTCTATGGGCCATCTCCCACGCTTGTACAGCTCCTTAGACATCAGATTAATCTTTGAGCCATGATCAATCAATACCACCACAGGTTCCTCTAGATCTCCCAGCTTCACTAAGGTCTTTGTGGTTGCTCTCGCCCAATGGTTGTGAGAATAATGACTCTTCTGCGATACTTCCACCTCATCTTCAAACCTCACGTGCTGATCTGATCTTCCCTCTGATACTTGAGAGCAATAACCAGCAATCTCATCTTCCTCATCTTCCGACAGTTTGGTCCCTAGAGCGTTAAGCGTAGCTGCTTCACCCAAAATCTGACGTTTCCTCTTGATGATATCTATAATAACCTCATGGAACTCACGCTTTGCAATCCCAAGAATCTCACCCAAAGTAAACTCAACTTTCCCATTCAAGATACGGTTCTCTAACACCTGCTTCAAGTCTGTAGCAATCTCAATGTCAGACTGAAGTTTGTATGCAGGCATCTTACCCTTCTCCTTGCCTTTCTCCTTCTCCTGTGGTGTTGTAGATGATAGATCCTCCATAGTCTCCTCCCGAGTAGGTGTTGTCTCCTGCCTTGCATCTGGTCTAGCCCTTTCACTCCTTGTAGCAGGTCGTTTGGCTGTAGAAGCCTCACCTGCATCCTCCCTCCTGCGCTTTTCTTCTAGTAGAGCTTCATGCTGACTTCTTGCAACATAAGCATGCACTGACATAGTATCCACAGGGTCATTCCATCCTGTAGTTTCTCTAATTGAGTTGCCAACCCTTCGTAGCACATCCTTGTCTAGCTCTGTTCTAGCTACGGACCGCACTACATCTGACCACAACCCAGTAGTCCCTTTCTCTCTCTCCATTTCCACTTTCACTCCACACGTAGCAGCATTCACAAGAGAAACAGCATGTGATGCTGATATATCATTCACAAGTCTCTTCATACCACCCTTGCCAAAGTTGGTTCCCAGCATCATCCCAGTCTCTCTCAAATGGATCTTACCATCTTTGAAGAAGATAAGATCATTCCTCAATGCATCTGAAAACTCCCCACAATCTCTTCTTACATGGTCTAGGCTATCACACCATATATAACGTTGAACAAAGCCTTCTCTCATCTGAGGTCTCTGCATAGCAGGCTGTACATTCTGCTCCTTCTCTTCTAACCTAGTGAGCTTAAGCTTAAGCTCCTTCATACCCTTAATCAACTCATCAAGCGGTGAGTCTTCCTCTCTAGCAATTACCAAAGCAGGCTTAGCAGGCAACTGCTTGACAGGAATTATCAGAGGTGCTGCTTCACTTACCACCACCTTGTCCCTTCTTCTCTGTCTCTTGGTCAGCAAAGAGACAGCCTCTTCAACCTCCTTCCAGTCAGTCTTCAATCCTCTCTCCTCACTCTTGTCTTCCAGCAACAGCTCAAGCTTCTCCTGAATAGTCACGTCCGCTGCTTGTAGGAAAAGCTCGGTCTTCTCCACCTCTAATGTAAGCTTTTCGGTCCTAGAAAGTTGAGCATACTGACGATCAAATTCCCTTAACAACCCATTTACAGACAAACCTTTGTTGGGCTTAACCACCCACTCCAAGAACGTTCTCTTGGTCACCCTCTCTGAATCTTCAGTGTAGTACTCCTCCTTCAAAGCTCGCATAAAGCTCTCCCAACTCTGTCCTTGCTGCTGCTTGAGCTCCTTCACACGCCCACGAATCTCAGGGACAACAACAAGCTCAAAGTTCTCCACCATCTCCTTCTCAGGCACCTTGTTCACCTCCATCTCCCTAGCATAGTATCGCACATACTTGGAAATATTTGTACCCTTGAACTGGTCCATCCGGTGCACCACAGATTGCAACGCCTTGGTTGCTAACACCTCCTTCCTCTCTGTGCTCTGCTGCTGCTGCATGAACATGGAAAAAGCCTAGAACATCTTCATCGTAGCAGCATCAAACTGAATAGGTTGCTGAGCAGCAGCAGCACCTCCACTTGATGATCCTTGGTTGGCCATGATATCTGATCCTGTAACACTCTTAAGAAAACTCCCACCCTAGGTGTTTCACGTCGAGTTCACCAAAAGAGAGTATGTCGGAGTGTAATCCGTCTACCTAGGAAAGCGCCGGGCTTCTGGCTGTGGTTGTTCACTCAAGACGTTGGCTTTCAGGTCACAATAGGGCTATAAACACTCACACAGATGTGTAAGATCTAGTAATATACCCAGAAGGCGAAATTCAGGTCTAGCTGGCAGTAATAGGATTCGGCGGTGAACTTTGACACTCACGGAGAGGAAAACTATGAAGGTTTAGACCTCTAAACTTCCCCTACATGCAAATGAGGTACTACTGAACTCACAGACGAAATTTCAGCCTGAGATCAAATTCTGACACGGAGATATGAACAGAAAAGTTTTGAGCAAGAAAACTACGGCAATTTCTGGTACCTAGCTGGCTATTTCAACCTATAACAGGAGTTTGGCTCGATCAATTTCGAAGTTTCTTACAGGATTTGCAGTCTACAGGGTGCTGAACATCCCTGTGAAGTTGGGACTCCTGAATGTACACAGAATTGTAGATCTCCTCCTCTGAAGTCGCTGCTCTAGATTAAGAGCTTTTCAGACCCCCTCAGCTTCAGCGGCCGCCCTGAATTACTCAGTTGCTCAATCGATATGAAACTTTTTGTGAAATCGTAGCCCTGCTGGCGGAGAACACAACCTCGAAGTTTTGAAGCAATTTCCTCAAATCTGCTGCGAGTGACACTGAAAACCCTAAATCCAACCAAAATGATTCAATTCTAGCACAATCCGAACTTCAATTGCTCATAACTCCGTCTTTATTGACTCAAATCGATCGAAATTTTCACTGGAAGTGCTTGGCATGACGAGACCTCTCTCCCTGTGCTCTCAGATTTCGAAGATCCCTCACCAAATGCTCGAACTCCACTCTAGAGCTCTGTTTCTAAATTTAGAGTTTAACAAAAGACAAAAACGGACCAATGGGAGTTCATAGCTCCACTTGGTTGTCCTTTAGTACCCTAAACCACGTGGCAACTTAGTTTTACTCATAGGCTACCACGTCAAGCCCCCTAGAGTGCCAGCGTAAAACTTAAATTACTTAAAACGACACGCAGCCCCGAAAAATAACTTAAATCAGCTAGAAAGCGTGCATGGGCGACACGCAAATACAACCCATGAGCTTAAGCCCTATCAACATGGTAATCAACCTACTAAGACTCAAAATAGTGTTAACACCGTATGCAAAGGTGTCAAACATATACATAAACGACTAGAAGTAATATAAGCTAACTTCTAGAACTACTAAACTCAAGCGTCGGAGTAGAAATATAACATGTAACCGCCAAGTAGCGCGACAGCGGTGAACTTTGACACACAAAGAGAGGAAAACTATGAAGGTGTAGACTTCAGAACTTCTCCTACATGTAAATGAGGTCCTACTGGATACACATATGAAGTCTCAGCTTGAAATCAGTTCAGAGCACCGAGATATGGATAGAAACTTTCTGAACAAAGAAATTACGGAAATTTCTGATACCCAAATAGCTATTTTGACCTATAACAGGAAATTGGCTCGATCAACTTCGAAGTTTCTTACAGGATTTGCAGTTCACAGCTTGCTGAACACTCTTGTGAATTTGGGACTCCTGATTGTTTGTAGAACTCCAGATCTCCTTCTCTAAAGTCGCTGTTCTAGATTAAGAGCTTTTTAGACCCTCTCTGCTTCAGCGGCCGCCTTGAATTACTCAATCACTCAAATGATTCGAAACTTTTTGGACAGTCGTAGCCCTCCTGACAGTGAACGCAACCACGAAGTTTTGAAGTGATTTCCTCAATTCTGCTGCAATTGGCACCGAAAACCCCAAAATCAACAAAAGTGACGCAGTTTTGGCACAATCCGAACTTCAATTGGGCATAACTCCTTGTTTATTGATCCAAATCGAGCAAAAATTTCACTGACAGTGCTTGGCACGACGAGCTCTCTCCTCCTGTGTTCTCAAATTTCGAAGATACCTCACCAAATGCTCGAATTCCACTCTAGAGCTCTGTTTCTAAACTTAGAGTTTTACAAAAGACAAAAATGGACCAATGGGAGTTCATAGCTCCACTTGACTGTCCTTTTGTGCCTTAAACTACCTGGTAACTTGTCTACACTCATAGGCTACCACGTCAAGCCCCTAGAGTGCCAGCGTAAAACTTAAACTACCTAAAACGACACGTAGCCCCGAAAATTAACTTAAATCAGCTAGAAAGCATGCATGGGCGACAAGTAAGTACAACCCATGAGCTCAAACCCCTATCAGCATGGAAACCCTAAGTTATGTACATTGAACGTCATAGACAAGTAAGAAGTCACTTGCACAAGCGCACAAATGCTTGAACAAGATAACTAACATACTATCAGCCTACTAGGACTCAAAATAGTGTTAACACCGTATGCAAAGGTGTCAAACATATACATAAAGGACTAGAAGTAGTATGAGCTAACTTCTAGAACTACTAAACCTAAGCGTCGGAGTAGAAGTCAAGCATGTAGCCGCCAAGTAGCGCGACAACGTTCTGAGGTCCATCCCTACGTACCAGCTAACAAGTATAGAGTACGGCGGGAAACTTGAAGAAGTCTGCAGAAACTTCCTTTTGGGAAGAAGTCCGGAAGGCAAAAATAAGATGCCCGTGGTGGCTTGGGAAGTGGTGACCAAGGCCAAGAGTGAGGGGGGGCTAGGCATAGTTACCTTCAAGGTGGTTGCTAAAGCGTTTAAACACAAATATATGGGGAAACTGCTTGATGGAGGGAAGCAAGAATGGATAAGAATTGCGAAGGGGGGAATAAAGGAGGCGATGGACCAAGGCAGGGGAAGGGGGAAGATGAAGGGATGGACTTGTAAACCCTTCACGATCTCATTGATCAACTACTCCCCCCCCGATCTCTCAACCACCACGATCGTCATCGATGAATCTGCAAATGTCGGGCATGTCTCTGACTCAGGGGTCACCTCTGATGGCTTTGATGGAAGCACACCATGAATCTTGAAGGGAAAAATGCTAAGTTCACTCATTCATACACCCACAAACTTATCAACTAAAAATCCTCCATTCTAACGACGTCTCTCAAGTTCTCACATGCTAAAAATATCCCACTCTCTATATTACTCAAGTTGTCATTACGAAGATGTGAAAACAAGGATGAGGAGCTCTTCTCTACTCCTCTATTTATACATTCTAGGTTTTTACTTTGGTACCCCCGGTAACTCAGCCGTAACTACTTTTACCGAGTTTTACTAAGATATTACTTAAGGTAAAAGCATTAATCACATGGGCTTCTTACCTTTTCACATGGGCTTATTCTTTCAAAGTCAACAACTTCTAGAAGGATTCTAAAATATTCTCAAGAAATCTCGAATTTCCACCCCCCTCTACACTAGGACCCACTAAAAAGGAAACATGTGGAATCTCTTCTTGTTTTTAATGTCTACAAAGTCCACAACTTTAATCCAACCACTAATATCAAGTCAAAAAGGAGATAAGGGATACTTTCCACCTCCTTTCTATCTTTTAGACAAGAGGACAAGATAGTAGTGCTCACTCTTTAGCAAATATCTGAATTCTGCCAAAAGTACAGCTAAGTTTAACCATAACTAACTTTTAGCTAGTCATGACTAACTTGATACCTCCTTAAAGTACTTTGGCAGCAAATAAACATTCTCAACACTTAGTTATAACTAAACACCTTACTAATAGACAAACTTCCTATGTGTAACATAGGTCGTTACATTTTACCCCGGACTAAATTTTTGCTCCGTCCTCGGAGTGAAGAGAGAACTTTCGTCGATGAAACAGCTTCAACTTGTCATGGTTGACCCGATCGAATCTCCTTCCTCCCAACTCCTGAAGGTCATATGTGAAGTTGCTCCACACCTTATCTACAACAAAAGGACCAAAATATCTCGGAAGAAACTTCTTCCTAGCCCTCTTGAATCTGATAGCATCATACAACATAACCCAATCTCCGACTTGAAAAGGTTTTACCTCCCTCTTGTCCAAACGTTTGTCGTAACTCTTCTTTTGATACGCCTGAGCTCGTTCCATCTGGATCATTGCTACCGCTCGAGTCTCTTCCAACTCCATGAGTTGCTCCCTTCTTGACTTGACCACGTCTTCTCCCCTCGACCTCTTCAACTTTCGTTGAATGGTTTGAAAAGTATCCAATTCGAATTGGATCGGCAACTTGGACTCCACTCCATAAACCAGTCGAAATAGAGAGTACCTAGTAGAAGTCTTTGTTGTCGTTCGATACACCCATAAGATGGCATGTAGCCTCTTATCCCAAATATGTTTCGCAGTCTCAACACCAGCATCTTTGGCGAGCATCATACAAAGTGTAAGATTGATCTTCTCCGCAAGACCATTGGCATTTGGTTTGTATGAGGTCGTTACTCGTGCCTTGATAGAAAAGTGTTGTAGCATAGCAGAAGTCATGCTCCCTACAAACTCTCCTCCTCTATCCGAGACCAACTCTAACGGACATCCAAATCTTGTGATGATCCTCTCTCATAAGAATCTATCGATTTCTGTTTCATTGGTCTCTCTCAAAGGTCTAGCCTCTACCCACTTGGTACAATAGTCAGTGGCGACTACAATGTATCTATTGCCTCGAGGTGTCTTATTAAGAGGACCTAAAAAGTCAATACCCCACTTCTCAAACGGCCCTAATATTGAAATTGATCTTAAAGGAGGTGTTCTAGTAGACTTCAGAGCAAATGCTTGACATACCTCGCAAGTTTTGCAATAGTCTAAAGACTCTTTGAAAATCCCTCTCCAGTGGTAACCCGCATCCAAAATCTTGAAGGCTGTTATCTTACCAGCAAAGTGATCTCCGCAAACAGTTCCGTCGTGAAACTCGTGCATTAGCTTGAATGCCTCCTTCTGACCAACTGCTCTCCTTAGTAATCCATCTGCTCCTTGATGAAACAGAATTCCTTCCACCATGGTGTAAGGTTTGCATCTCTTGATCAACGCGTTACGTTCTCGGGTATGCATACCTTCTGGAAAAGAACCATCTGCGAGGAAACTCCAGATTTCCTTGTACTCGTCTGGTATCTCCTCAATGCTTGTGATAGTCATCAGATGTTCGTCTGGAAATGAATCATCAAACGGTTCTTCTCCCTCATCATCATAAGCCCTCGACAAAAGATCAGCATTCGCATGCTTTTTCCCTGGTCTATCTTTGATCATGTAATCATATTCTGTTAGAAGGATCTTCCAACGGGCAATACGACCTTCGGCATTAGGCTTATTAAAGATATACTTTAAAGCCTTGTGATCTGTGACTATGGAAAATTTCCCTCCTAGCAAGTAGTGTCGAAATTTCTTCAATCCGAAGATCACTGCTAATCCTTCTCGTTCAGTCACGGAGTAATTCTTCTCCGCTGGCACCATCTGCCTACTAGCATAAGCTATAGGATGATCATGCTCATCTCCATCTAACTGACTTAATGTACACCCGATAGCTACATTGGAGGCATCTGTATACAGAATAAATGCTTTACTCCACTCAGGTTTAGCAAGTATAGGAGCTATCACCAATGCCTTTTTCAGCTCCTCAAATGCTTCCTTTGCCTTCTGATCATGCACTATCAAGTCAAAATCAACTCCCTTCTTCATGTTCATAGTCAAAGCTATTGCTTTGTTTGAGAAGGAAAAGATAAACCTACGATAATATCCAACCATGCCAAGAAACTGCCTCAACTTTGTCAAGTTGATCGGAAATGGAAGATCCACAATCTTCTTCACCTTCTTTGTCAAGTTGATCGGAAATGATGTGCCTTAACAACAGACCTTCTTCGCAGCCAAAGATGCACTTCTCTGGATGTGGTGCCCACAAATTACAGGATTCACGAATTTTTAAAATTTTTATGATTAATAACTTGTTTGTATAACTGAAGAAGCGTTGTTACTTAAGGTTACGTCTTCCTTAGCAGGAAGATGATCTTACGAGCTGTTTGTAATAATAAGTTGACTTCTTCAGAAGACGACCATCTTCGGAAGAGCGTCTTCTCAGTTGCGAGATAGTAGCTCCGATAGGAGCAGATCAGGTAGAGATTGCCACGGAGCAATCAGAGTAGACAGTAACCGAAGTGACACTTCCTGATTTAGTAGGACCGAACATGCTATCTTAAGAGTGGCAGTTTTCCATGTAAAAATAGTTAAGACACCATGTGGCAGCATAGGTAGCGTAAGAGCAACACAGTGAATGGCTAATTAGGAAGGGGAACCGCTTGCATGTGGGGTGACAACCTCTTGTCAGCGCCTCTCTCTCCCTGGTGGTCGTCTCCCCTGGTTCTCATGGCAGCAACATAAGTAGGATCGAAGAGTAGGAGATAGAGTTCTGTAGCTACTGCACACACACATCGATTCTATGGTGCAAGCAGACGAGACACATTAGAGCAGAGACACAGGATAGACAGTTCTTCGCACACTACACCCGTTGTTGAAAACATACGAATAGTCTGAGAATACACAGGAGGGGTCTGCATGCTCATACCAACAGTGGTTTGGAGATGTAGATAGAGGTAGTGAACAGTCTAGGAACAGGGAACGGCATTCTCGTGCAGTCCTGTTGACTAGACTGGTGTGTCGAGGAGTAGACGCCGAAAGTAGAGGGAGTGAGCTTCCCAATGTCATTGTGAGTTCTTCTCGGGGAATGGATTGTGGATTTGAGTGCAGAAGCTTTGTTCATGTCTTCTGGGTGGTGGGTTTCTTTGAATTCGCTCCCAATTGTGCATGAGAAGTGTTCTTCTTGAGTGGCGGTGACTGTCAGCAGTTGTGGAAGTGTAGCTTGGCTTGTTTAGTAGAGCACTTGGGATCTACGTATGAACGGTCTTATGGGTAAGGGATCCCAGAAGACAGAGTAGTCAGAGCAGCGAAGTGAAGAAGAAAGAAGCCTTCTTCCCACAACAGAAGACGACATCCTCGAGTAGAAGACGGTGCAACAGTACTCACGTTTGTTGTCTTCCTCCCCAAACTATTACAAGCAGGGATGGCTTGTTAGTCAGGATCCGGACTAGAAGCCTGTCGGAATCTTAATTTCCTCTTTTTATCTTGTTTTCTCTTGTTTGGATTTTCTCATCTTCCCCATCTTCTTACCTTCTTCTAGTGAGCTTCCGAGACTTCTATTGAGCTTCCGTGAAGGTGAATGTCGTTGTAGTGCTGCAGGAAGACCATTTCCGTAGGCAGAAGCCTGGGAAGGCTACAGGGGACATACACCCTGTGATTGATCTAACCCGTTGAAATGTGAGTGCGAGAGTAAGGTATAACAGCCGTGCTAGTCGACTTCTGCGAAGCAGGACATTCTTCTGGAGGTGTGAGAAGACGAGCTGAACCCCCAGAAGACGAGAATCGCTTCGGGAAGACGGTATCAAGAAGACCGGAAGAAGTGACCTGGAAGCAGGAAGATCGTCTTCCCGAGATTCTCTATGAATAATTGTGTGATATTTTAGTTAGTAGTTGTTTGTTTAGTTCCAGAGCACCTTTTGGAGTGTCTGGAAGACGCGTGGTTTTGTGAGAAGACGGGATTCCTAGACAAAACCCGTGTGTTTGTGTGTTTGAACAGATCTTAGAACTTAGAGCAGCGTTACTTGTGCAAATCCTCTATGGGAACGATATCTTGTATACTAAATGGACAAAAGGAGTACTCCTGCGTCACTACATATAGTGAGCGTCCATTTTTGGCGCCGCTGCCGGAGATTTCATCTTAGTAACTTCTGTTCTAAGCTTCCTGGATCTGTGTGCCAGTAGTTAGTTTCATTTCGAACTAACTTCGATTGTAGCTGAATGTGTTGTGGGACTCTATCTTGCTAGAAGACAAGAACCGCAACCAGAAGCTGATCAGATACATCAGGGAGAGTTGGAAGAAGCCGTTTCCTTGCTTCCAAGAGCTTCTTGGAAGACTCGATCTTGGAAGACTGCAGTGAGTACAACATGAAGCAGGAGAAGAAGACGTTCGGAACCTGTGATCGGTTGTTTAGACATTCAGTCTACCGGATCTAGTGGTAGAGAAGAGAGACATCTGTTCTCAGTACTCTGGTGGATGCCTCCGACCAGAGGAAGAAGCAGAAGACGCACGGGTAAAGATCCTGAGTGGGTAAATTCACCCCAGCAAACTGCTTCTAGAGAGCAGCGGATATCCCTGAGACACCAAAAGAAAGAAGAAGAGCTCAGGAAGATCCGATCAGTAGAATTGGAAGAGCCTTCCATCTCGAGCATAATCTTTGGCGAAGACAGAAGCCAACCGGGTGATCACGTGTATAAAGTAGATTTTGGTACTGGTTACTCGGAAGACGTCTTCCCAAGTGCGGAAGAAGCTTCTCAAGGTGAGGCAAGACTGGAGGAGGTCGTTCCAGACGTCTCGAAAGATAACAGTGACAGTAGTTCTGGCTCAGAAGACGATCTTCTGGATTCAGACAGGCCTGGACCTTCGAGAAGACCATCTTCACCACCTGGACTTGAGGGAGGAAGAAGTTGGCAGTCGCACCAGCCGGCAGTCGACATGGCTTCCCACACTCGGCAGAAGTACCATCCGTACGACGATGATGCTGACGTGGACGACTTCATCACGATGTTCGAGACCATCTCTCGATCCAACAAGGAGGACGCTGATGTTGACAGACTCCGTGTATTTCCCAGTTTGATCGTAGGGAAGGGAAGGAAGTGGATGAGTAAGATGTTGGATGATGGTGTAGTAATGGCCGTCTGGGCTACTCTGAAGGCAGCTTTCTGAAGAGGTTCAGAGGAGTGGGTTATGATCGGATGACCCTCATAAAACTTCAGAGACTCGAACGGAAGAAGAAAGAGACACTTCGGGATTACACCGAGAGGTTTGAAGACCTCCTGGATCACATCCCTCAGAACCAAGGAAGACCCGGTTACTGTGCTCAGCAAGCCGTGGACTGGTACTTGGGAGGATTGTCTCAGGATATGGAATTGTACTGCAGAAGAGGAGGAGGTGATGATTTAGCAGAGGTACAGAAGCATGCAGAGCAGTATGAAACCTTGAGCATCACTCGGAATATGACGAAAGACAAAGGGAAGACCTCGAAGAAGTCCAAGAAGTCAAAGAAGTCTTCTAGGAAGTCCAAGAGGAAGTCCAAGTCCACTGAAACTGATAACAGTGATTCGGAAGCATCCTCTACTTCTGAAGAGTCTACTGTCGAAAGTTCAGAATCCAAATCTGAACAAGAGAATGTAGTGACGCAGGATTTCTCCTTTTGCCCATTTAGTATACAAGATATTGTTCCCACAGAGGATTTGCACAAGTAACGCTGCTCTAAGTTCTAAGATCTGTTCAAACACACAAACACACGGGTTTTGCCTAGAAATCCCGTCTTCTCACAAAACCACACAAAACAACACGTCTTCCAGATACGCCAAATGATGCTCTAGACCCAAACAAACAACTACCAACTAAAATATCACACAACTATTCACAGAGAAGCTCGGGAAGACGATCTTCCTGCTTCCAGGTTGCTTCTTCCGGTCTTCTCGATACCGTCTTCCCGAAACGATTCTCGTCTTCTGGGGGTTTAGCTCGTCTTCTCACACCTCCAGAAGGCTGTCCGGCTTCGCAGAAGTCGACTAGTAACAGTCGTTACACCTTATTCTCACACTCACATTCCATCGGGTTGGATAAATCACAGGGTGTATGCCCCCTGTAGCCTTCCCAGGCTTCTGCCTACGGAAGTTGTCTTCCTGCAGCGCTACAACGACATTCACCTTCACGGAAGCTCAATAGAAGTATCGGAAGCTCACTAGAAGAAGATAAGAAGATGGGGAAGATGAGGGAAGATGGGAAGAAGAAGAAATCCAAACAAGAGAAAACAGGATGAAAAAGGGCAATTAAGATTCCGACAGGCTTCTAGTCCGGATCCTGACTAACAAGCCATCCCTGCTTGTAATAGTTTGGGGAGGAAGACAACAAACGTGAGTACTGTAGCACCGTCTTCTACTCGAGGATGTCGTCTTCTGTTGCGGGAAGAAGTCTTCTTTCTTCTTCACTTCGCTGCTCTGACTGCTCTGTCTTCCGGGATCCCTTACCCAGAAGACCGTTCGTACGTAGATCCCAAGTGCTCTACTGAACGAGTCAAGCTACACTCCACAACTGTTGACATTCACCGCCACTCAAGAAGAACACTTCCCATGCACAATTGGGAGCGAATTCAATACATTCCACCACCCAGAAGACATGAGCGAAGCTGCTGCACTCAAATCCACAATCTATTCCCCGAGAAGAAGTCACAATGGCATTGGGAAGCTCACTCCCGCTACTTCCTGCGTCTACTCCTCGACACACCAGCCCAGCCAACAGGACTGCACGAGGATGCCGTTTCCTGTTCCTGGACTGTCCACTACCTCTATCTACATCTTCGAACCACTGCTGGTGCGAGTATGCAGACCCCTCCTGTATATCCCAAGACTATTCGTATGTTTCCAACAACGGGTGTAGTGCGCTAAGAATGTCTCTGCTCTAATGTGTCTCGCCTGCCTGCCTGTAGAATCGGTGTGTATGTTCAGTTACTGCCGAATTCTACAGAACTGGCAGAGCTCTCAGAGAGCTTTTCTCCTACCCTGCTATCCTACTTAACCATCTGCCTTGGGAGGCGACCACCAGGGAGAGAGAGAGAGGCGCTGACAAGAGGTTGTCACCTCACATGCATGCGGTCCCTCTTTCCAATTAGCCCTCCACTGTGTTACTCCTACGCTACCTATGCTGCCACATGGGGTCCTAACTATTTTTACATGGAAAACTGCCACCCTTAAGATAGCATGTCCAATCCTACTAAATCTGGAAGTGTCGATTGAGTTTGCTAACTACTCTGATTGCTCGGTGGCAATCTCTACATGATCTGCTCCTACCGGAGCTACTACCTCGACTTCTGATGGGCTGGGAAGCCCTGCACTTACCTCGGGTACCACTGAGGTAGCTTCCCTCTCCTCGCTCTTCGCTGGCCCTGCTATTTCTGCGGCTGCGTCTTCCTCGGCTTCGACTTCGGAAGACGGAATGGTCTTCTGGGAAGACGAGTCGAATGGTGCGTCTTCGGTCTTCTGAGGCACAGATGCAGTACTAGGGACCATGGCGATCTCATAGGGGTCCGGAGAAGTCGCTTCCTCCACGCGGAATACCTGGGAAGACGGCTCGTCTTCTTGTCGCAGCAAGGTGCGCAGGCCGAATCCAGGCTGTAAGGGCTTCTCTTGTGCCCTCGCTCTCCTTTCCAGCAACTCCATAGCGGGCTGGATCTCCTTCTGGAAGTAGGCACTGAACTCCTCCAGTCGTCTTCCTGCGGAAGACAAGTTCATCCCCACCACTCGCTCGAGGGTGTCGACTTCGTCTTCCAGAGGCAAGGGAGCCTCTTCCACCACTATGGCCTTCATCTTCTGCGCACGAGAAGAAGCTACTCTTCTCATCTTCCGGGGTGGAAGACTCCTCGTGGCAGGAGCGGCTCTCCTCTTTGCGCTTCCTCGCATCGCAGTAGGAGTACCCATCCATCCTTCGTCTTCTGGAGTCTTCGGAAGACTCCCAGGTGTTACGGAAGCTGTCTTCTGCTCCGATCGGGTACTCAGCAAGTCTTCCTCCGAGTCTGACTTCGATCCTGAATGGATGAGGGAGATGGGTGTCCTCGGTACACTTCTGTGACCCATCTTCCTCACTGGCGTGGCGTCTTCCGACCCACTAGACTCGTCTTCCCTCACCAGAAGCGTCTTCTTGTGAGAGCTGGGTCTCAACTGTGGCATCAGAGTGGGAGGGGACGTTGCTGCTGCCTCTCGGTCATCGTCTTCCGAGGTCTCCTCCTTCACCTCCTGTCGCTCCGTTGGTCCATACACTGCCAGCTGATCTTCCCTAAGATCCTCCATGGCTACATACAAGTAGCAGAAGAAGGGCGTCAGATGTCCTCCCGTCGGGGTACCCAAGTATGCTAGCTCCGTCTGTACATAGTTGTGGATGTACGCGCCCCAGTAGATTGACACTCTGTCATCCCACATTGATTCCAGGAACTCCACGTCCTGATCTCCTAAGTACCTTGTCTTCTGCGCTTTTCCCTTGGGGAAAAGATGCAGAAACAACTTCGCCAGAAGTCGCTTCTTCGGCTCCCGGTAAGACTCTATCTTCCAACCGTTCCTCCCCTGCCTATCTTCCATGAAAAGGCAGGTGGTACTCCCAGGCACATGCCATGAACTCACAATCCTAGGCAAGATCTTCTTCTCGTACCAATATCCTCGGTTCTCGGTCTCAGGCCTGTGAAACGCCTTACGCCACCAGTCTTCTGTCCAGGAAGATGGTCTTCCCCGAGCAACTCCTGCCTTTGCAGGTACACGGTTACGCGGTGGTAACGCGGCCCATACCTCCTCCAGAAGCCCTTGATCTGCGAGGTTCCAGTCCCACAGGAAGAAGTCGAGACCCAACTCCTTGAGGAAAGGAGTGGCCTCGGCCAATTCTGTCGCTGGTAACACCAAGCCTTGCGGATGCATCGACATACCTGAAAGATCTGCTGCACTAAACCACAAGCACCTACTATGAGCTGAAGGCTCAGTTCTTCCCGAGTGCCCACAGTCTAGCTTCCACTCTCAGAAGACGAAACTAGTCTTCCAGAAGACAGCTACTCCGTCTTCCGGGATTCTAACAGTGCTTCCTAGATAGCTCTCGTCTTCCGAGCTATATCTAAACAATCCTATCTAAGCAAGGCCTCGCATGGATTACCAAGAAGACAACCCACCTTGCATTACATCCTACTTCTTATCAGAAGATACAAGATATGCGAGAAGTAGAGTATGAGAAAGGTTCAGAAGATGGTTGCGGGCTCCTGCGGTGACAGTGGCCTCTGGGAAGACACTTGGGACAGCTTCCGATTCAATGTCGTTCTCGGAAGACCTCCCGAAGTCAGACTTCCCTTCACTGGTCTCACCTGTCTTCTTCTTCCTACGCGCAATCTATCCTCACAACAGACTCAAGACATGTGCACTCTGTTCTTCTGACTTCTCACCTATCATACGCACTCAGAAGAAGTTTGCTGCATGATGGGAAGACATGACCCTCGACCATTCTCTCCGGATTCTGCCAGCAATACTTCTCACAACTCTCTTCTAAGTTCGGGAAGAAGAAGGAACGGCTGCTATGGGTCGGACAGAAGAGACCCGAAATGGACCCTCACGTCTTCTCACTCATTTTGCCAGCCTTTCAGTCTTCTAGTCTCTCTAGGAAGATGTGGAGTTGAGAAGCTTGGAAGACCGGGAGGCACAGGCCTAGTTCCCGAGTTCCAACTTCTCGAAATAACACAACAACTCACCACACCACTCAGGCTTCGTACCAAGTCGCTCTAAACACAAAAACAAAGCAAATCCACTCTTGATACGAATTGTGTTCAGTCGACTTCCGAAGACAGTCTTCCGAAGATGTCTTCCGAAGACAGTCAAGTTCAAGAAGCGTCTTCCGAAGATGTTTCCATCTTCCGAATCGTCTTCTGTTCCAAGTTTCGGGGATAGAGAGGTATGGGGGTAGGGAAATTGATAGTTGGGATCTCCAATTTGAGGGCTAGGAGTAGGGAAGCTCGAATTGAGCTCGGGAAGAAGCAAGGAGATGTCTCGACAGAAATTGGGCAGCGCTTCCGCGCCCAATGTCTCAATAGAAAGAATGGGGGTGGGGTAATCGATCAGGCTGCCGTCACACAATCAAGGAAGCGCTGGGAGTACCAAGAAAAGGCGAGAAGAAGTGGGAGGGGAAAAGAACAGGGGGAAGAACCTCTACAGTCTTCTTTGGTTCCTCGAGTTGCCTTCGACCTCCGCGCGCTTCTGGCTCTTGTCCTAGCTTCCAATGCGACTCCACACGACTGCGCCTGCTGTCAATTTCGATCCACACCTCGATTCCACCTCTGCTTCTACTCGCCACTCTTCACTGTCAGCTTCTCGGAAGCTCCACAGAAACGCCTTCGCTTTCTCTGCTGTTTGTGCTCCCGCAATTCGATCTCACCCTTCGACTAGCTGCCAACTTACTCTCTCCTACCTCGATGCCTTACTCGATTCCTCTCTCAATGCTAGCTCGAAGTTCACTCTCTCAATCGATCTTCTTCAGACGCACTGTGCTGCGGGAAGTTGGAAGGTGGCTAATGTGCTTCCTCACGCATCTTCCCCGCAGATTAGGGGTTCTCGTCCTTGGTGTCTTCCTGACCTACCTACCTATTCGGTGCGCTCCAGTAGGTACACCTACTGTCTTACCCGAAAACTCGTGGTTGATCCTTCGCGGTCGCTGTCTTCTGGAAGATAGGTGTCTTCCGCCGTCTTCCCATCTTCTGAAGACGCAACTGAGAAGATGATCTTCCGAAGACGGTCGTCTTCTGAAGAAGTCAACTTCTTATTACAAACAGCTCTTAAGATCATCTTCCTGTTAAGGAAGACGTAACCTTAAGTAACAACGCTTCTTCAGTTATACAAACAAGTCATTATCCTTAAAAATTTCAAAAATTCGTGCATCCTGTAATTTGTGGGCACCACAACACACCAGAGATCAGTGTACGTAGGACCAAGCTGTCAACTAGGCAGGATGGGAAGAAGACGATGAGGGATATCTACACGATCCCAGTGGGGAAACTTGCTATAGGATCGAGATGATACAACCCTTCACTCCTACGCCTCTCGCCCAATATAATCATTATGTACCTAGGGATAGAGCTAGCAATGTACAGACCAAGACACCCTGGCAACCTTCTTCATCACAACGACCTCTTAACCCTCTTCCTGGAGCGTGCAATAATTGTGGAGAGACAGGACACTGGTGGTCCACCTGTCCTCATCCGAGAAGACAGATTGGGCAAGTGCCCTTGTGTGGGAACTGTAAGGAAGCCGGTCATTTCACAGGAAATTGTCCTCAGACCTTACGACCACACTCTTTTTGGCTTTTGTTTCAAATGAAAATAGAAAGTTCCGGCGAGCTCTCGTGCTGAAAATGCACACCGCATTTTGAGTTTCCACGAATTGGATATGGAAGGTTTTTTAATAACCTATCTTGATGAAATGCAGGTGAGACAAATGGTTAGATTTGCAGATACCACGCCTCCTGCAGAAGCTACATCAACTTCTAAACTCGAGTTAGCAGTGGTACAACACATCACGGTAGAAGAAGAAGATCCTGGGGATTGTACGGATTGTCTCCATATCGAGGAAGACGAACCGGACCCCAGGAAGCGCGAAGGAAAGGAACCTCAGCTGCAAAAGACGACTGCAGCTCAGAAGACGAAGTTACTTGAGGCAGCTTCTTCTTTCACTTTGGCGGATGGCACTATTTGGAGCCCTAGCCTTCAGACAGTTGGCCTCCCGAAGAAGTCCTGGATGAAGCGGTGTTCAAGGTAAATACCGGAAGCAAAAGGAAGTTAGAATCTCGTCAGAAGGAGATCAAGAAGAAGAAGCAGCGAAAGGAGAGGTCATCTTCTCCTGAGCGGCCGTCTTCTCCTACTTACGACCGAGAAGATCCGAAGTACTTTGCTCCTGACATTAGACAAGAAGTTGAAGAGATCATGCAAGAAGAGCTGGAGAAGAGACGAAAGATAGTACAGCAACTTCCTACACCGACTACGGCAACACTTGTCTCACGGGAACAGCCTCCAGTCGAGGGAAGACACTCACATGGTCTTCCATCCAAGGAAGCAGCCACTACATCTTCTCTGTTGGAAACACCAGTCACTCTTCTGAAAAGATCTCCTTACGACTTCTTGCGAGACTTGTGGAATCAGAAGGCGGATGTAACCTTCCAACAGCTGTTGGATGACAACGCTGGTTACATGAAGTTGTTACAATCTGTGCTTCGAGGATCGAGGAAGAGGAGGACAGCTAAACTTCCCAAGAGCACCCCGATCCTAAGGATAGAGCATGAGGACTTGGGAGCCCCAGAACTTGATATGGAGATCCATGGCTGTCTTCTGAAGAAGGTACCCATTGATTCCGGCTCCGGAGTTAACATCATGACTGAAGAAACGGCGCATGCTCTAGGCTTCACTGAGTTCCAGCCTACTCCGAGAATCCTCAGAATGGCGGACCAGACCAGAAGACGACCTTTGGGGCAACTGAAAGATGTCTTGACGGTAATTGATGGAGTATCTTTTTACCTCACTTACATCATTTTGCGACCCGTAGCTAAGGTTGGATATCAGGTGTTGATAGGAAGACCATGGCGGTATGCTGCAAATGTAAATACCGACTAGAGAAGGCATCGTTTGAGATTTCCCAATCCTACACCCAAGCCAGGTGAGAAGACTAAGGTCTCGCTTCCTTGGATCAAGATTGGACACCAAGGTGAAACTCCGTCTACAACAGAGGGGTACACTTCAGAAGACTCAGCTGCGTCTTCTGACAGTGATGAACGGTATAATGAGTTTGTGGTGAATAACTTGTGTACTACAGAAGTAGCAGAGAGAGCAGAAGATGTGATCTGTGGATACATTGGGTGCTACGAGATTGCGAAAGAAGAGTTTCCAGAAGACGAAAGTATCGTCTTCCCTTCGGAAGATTCGACAGTTGGTCTTCCGGAAGACGAATCGGAACCAGAAGAAGCTCCCAAACCGGAATACTTTGGTGCCAGTGAGTACAGTCACACTGAAGGAATGGTAAACCCGGATCATCTTCAAGAGATGGAGGTTGCGCCTGGGAAGAAGCTGAAGCTTTCCAAGGTGATCGAGGGCCAGCAGTTGGAAGACTTTCGAGAACTTCTGACAGAATTCCAGGATGTCTTCGCATGGACCATAGAAGACATGAACGGCATACCTCGAGAGCTGGGAGAACATCGGATTGACTTGCTGGAGGGCATTGTTCCTGCACGGCAGAGGCAGTATCGGCTCAACCCCAAGTACTCGCTTCTGGTGAAGGACCAGATCGACCAATACTTGAAGGCAGGAGTCATCTTCCCAGTACTTAGTAGTGAGTGGGTAGCTCCTATCGTCATCGTGCCGAAGAACCAAAGTGAGGAAGATTCGAGTGTGTCAAGACTTCCGGAAGCTGAACTTGGCCACAAAGAAGGATCATCATCCTTTACCATTCACCGACTCTGTGTTAGACCAGGTAGCAGGGCATGAGTTCTACAGCTTCCTGGATGGGTATTCTGGGTACAACCAAGTTTCAATCAGAGAGGAAGACAAGTCGAAAATCACTTTCACTACTGATTGGGGCACGTACGCGTACAATCAAATGCCGTTTGGTTTATGCAACGCACCCGCCACATTCCAGAGATTGATGATTACAATCTTCAAGGAGTATCTTCGCACTTTCATGGAGATTTTCTTGGATGACTTTTGTGTGTTTGGATCGAGAGAAGACCACTTGATATTTCTAAGGAAGTGTTTTCTGAAGTGTAGAGAACATCGTTTGACTCTTCATCCTGAGAAGTGCTTCTTTGGTATGTCAGAGAGGATCTTGCTAGGACATAGGATTTCTGGAAGAGGTATAGAAGTCGACTGTGCTAAGGTGGAAGTCATCATGAAACTCCACCCACCTGCTAACCTGACTCAGTTGAGAAGCTTCCTTAGCAACGTAGGAAACTACAGGAGGTTTATTGACAGGTACGCAGAGGTAGCAGGAAGACTCACTAAGTTGCTGAAGAAGGACGAACCATACGTTTGGTCTTCTGAGCAGCAGGAAGCATTCGAAGAAATGAAGAGGCTTCTGTCGGAATCCCCTATCCTAAGGCCACCTGATTGGGAAAGAGTCTTCCATATCTATGTGGATGTTTCTGCTTTTGCCATAGGGGTGGTGTTGAGTCAGAAAGATGAGAAGAAGAAGGATTATCCCATCTACTATGCGGGAAGACAACTCAGTGATGCAGAGAAGAAGTACTTGACAACTGAAAGGGAGTGTCTTGGCATGATTTACTCTTGTAAGAAGTTTAGATACTATCTTCTAGCCAACCCGTTTGTCTTCTGTGTGGATCATTTCTCTTTGAAACATCTTGTAAAGAAAGCAAATTTGTCTTGTAGGATAGCTAGGTGGATTCTTCTACTCCATGAATTTACTTACACAGTTGAGTATAGGCCTGGAAGACAGCATGTTAATGCTGACTACCTATCCAGATTAGAGACAGAACAACGAGAAGATGAAGTGGAAGACGAGTTCTCTGACGAGAAGCTGTTTTTAGTTTTCGCAGAGACACTTTCATCTGAGGGGGGGCGTACCGCCTGCTTCCCAGAAGACGAGACTAGATCTTCTGATCCAGTCTTTGCGACTTCCACAGAAGAGTCGATCTTCAAGGACTTGAGGAAGTTCTTGGAAGACCAATAGTATCCCGAGGGATTGGATGCGGAGCAGAAGGTTGTCTTCTTACACAAAGCAGGTCCTTATGCCATCTTCCAGGGTATCCTGTTTCGGAAGGGACATGACGAGAAGCTAAGGAGATGCCTTGAGCCTTCGGAGATTAAATCAGTGATCACAGGTCTTCACTACGAAGATGCTGGGGGTCACTACGGGTTAAAAACCACAATGAAGAAGATGTTAGACGCCGGATACTAGTGGCCGACCATATACCGAGATACTTTTTAGGAGATCAGGAAGTGCGATGCGTGCTAGAGGGTGGAAAGACCGACAGCTACGACAAGGTGGTCTCTTACTCCCATTCTTCCGCTTGCTCCGTTCGAAAAGTGGGGGATCGACTTTGTGGGGCCTATCGCCTCGGTGGCGAGAAGAACACGAGCACGGTACATTTTAATAGCTACCGACTATGCTACCAAGATGGTGGAAGGCGAGGCCACAAGGAAGAACGATGCCGCAGTGGTAGCCAGGTTCCTTTGACACAACATCATCACTAGGTACGGATGTCCACTGGAATTGGTATCAGATAGGGATACTCATTTCTTAAATGAGACTATCTCCCTACTGACCCAATACTTCAAGATTAAGCATAGGAAGACGACGCCGTACAACGCGAAAGCGAATGGACTGATGGAAAAGTCAAACGGTCTTCTGTGTAACATCCTGAATAAGGTAACTGTTAACCATGCGTATGACTGGGACACGAAATTGCCATCTGTGTTATGGGCTTTCAAGATTTCACCTAAAGTCACAACCCAGAAGACTTCTTTCTACCTAACTTACGGCATGACACCTATTGTGCCTATTGAGTTAGAGGTCCCAACATACCGGTTAGCCGTATCCGAACGCATGAGAGAAGAAGAAAGCCAGGAGCAGCGTCTTGTGAATTTTGTAGAGTTTGAAGAAGACAGGAATGCAGCTTTGGAGAAGACATACGAGGTGCAAGCACAACGTAAGGTGAACTACGATAGCAAGCTGAGGAAGGTGACCGTTGTGGATGGGGACTTGGTTCTTCTCTACGACAACCGACATCTTAAGTTCCCCGGGAAACTTCATCTTCGCTGGATGGGTCCTTATCGCGCCTTGGAGGCCTTCGACAATGACTCCTTGCAGTTGGAAGAGTTGGACGGTACGCTGATGACCACTCGTGTTAATGGGTGGCGTGTCAAGAAGCACTGGACGTAAACAGAAGTGCAGAAAACACTGATGTTTGCGGGGACGTAAACATGTGAGGGTGGACGTATGTGGTGCCCACAAATTACAGGATTCATGAATTTTTAAAATTTTTATGATTAATAACTTGTTTGTATAACTGAAGAAGTGTTGTTATTTAAGGTTACGTCTTCCTTAGCAGGAAGATGATCTTACGAGCTGTATGTAATAATAAGTTGACTTCCTCGGAAGACGACCATCTTCGGAAGAGCGTCTTCTCAGTTGCGTCTTCGGAAGACGGAAGACGGCGGAAGACATCCATCTTCCGGAAGACAGCGACCGCGAAGGTCTAACCACAACTTTTTCAGTAAAGAAGTAGTTGTACCTATTGGGTCGCACCGCACAGGTAGGTAGATTAGGTAGGTCATCTAGGGTCGAAACCCCTAAACTGCGGGGAAGATACAGAAGTGCATTAGTGGATTCTCAGCTTCCCGCAGCAGGAGCACTCTTGGTGGAGAAGATCAAATTCCGAGAGTGAGCTTCGTGAGAGGAAATCGAGAGAAGAAAGTGAGCGAGGTGAGGACCAGTTGGCAGCTAGGCGAAGGGCGAGACCGAATTGCTGAAGCGTGGAAGGCAGGGAGCGAAGGCGTTTCTGTGAACTCCCAGGAAGCTGACATTGGAGAGTAGCTGAGTAGAATCGAAGGTGGAATTGAGGCGTGGCCAGGAATTGAATAGCGGAAGCAGCCGTGTGGAGTCGTATTGGAGCTAAGACCAGAGCCAGAAGCGCGCGGAGGTCGAAGGCAACTCGGGAAGCAGAAGAAGACTGTAGAGGTTCTTCCCACGTTCTTTCTCCTTCCCACTTCTTCTCGTCTTTGTCTGGTATTCCCCGCGCTTCCCCGGTTGTTTGCAGGCAGCCTGATCGATTACCCCCACCCCCATTTTTCCTATTGAGACATTGGGTGCGGAAGCGCTGCCCAATTTCTGTCAGACATCTTTCTACTTCTTCCTAAGTTCAATTCGAGCTTCCCTACCCATCGTCCCCAAATTGACGATCCCAGCTATCAATTTCCCTACCCTACTACCCCTCTACACCCGAGACCTCGAACAGAAGACGCTTCGGAAGATGAGAACATCTTCGGAAGACGCTTCTTAAACTTGACTATCTTCGGAAGTCTGTCTTCGGAAGTCGACTATAACCAATTCGTATCAAGAGTGGATTTGTGTTGCTTTTGTGTTAAGAGAGGCTTGGTACGAATCCCGAGTGGTGTGGTGAGTTGTTTTGTTATTTCAAGAAGTTGGAAGTCGGGAACTAGGCCTGTGTCTCCCGGTCTTCCAAGCTTCTCAACTCCACATCTTCCTAGAGAGACTAGAAGACTGAAAGGCTGGCAAAATGAGCGAGAAGACGTGAGGGTCCATTTCGGATCTATTCTGTCCGACCCATAGCAACCATTCCTTCTTCTTCCCAAACTTAGAAGAGAGTCGTGAGAATACTTGCTGGCAGAATCTGGAGAGAATGGTCGAGGGTCATGTCTTCCCACCGAGCAGCAAGCTTCTTTTGAGTGCGTATGAGAGGTGAGAAGTCAGAAGAATAGAGTGCAATTGTCTTGAGTCTGTTGTGAGGATAGATTACGAGTAGGAAGACGAAGACAGGTGAGATCAGTGAAGGGAAGCCTGACTTCGGGGGGTCTTCCGAGAAAGACATTGAATCGGAAATTGTCCCGGGTGTCTTCCTAGAGGCCATTGTCACCGCAGGAGCCCGCAACCATCTTTCTGAACCTATTATGCACTTTATGTTTCGCGAATCTTGTATCTTCTGATAGGAAGTAAGATGTAATGCAAGGTGGGTTGTCTTCTTGGTAATCCATGCGAGGCCTTGCTTAGATAGGATTGTTTAGATATAGCTCGGAACACGAGAGCTATCTAGGAAGTACTGTTAGAATCTCGGAAGACGGAGTAGCTGTCTTCTGGAAGACTAGTTTCGTCTTCTGAGAAGTAGAAGTTAGACTGTGGGCACTTGGGAAGGACTCAGCCTTCAGCTCATAGTAGGTGCTTGTGGCTTAGTGCAACAGATCTTCCTGTATGACGATGCATCCTCGAGGTTTGGTGTTACCAGCGGCAGAATTGGCCGAGGCCACTCCCTTCCTCAAGGAGTTGGGTCTCGACTTCTTCCTATGGGATTGGAACCTCGCCGATCAGGGACTTCTGGAGGAAGTGTGGGCAGCGTTACCACCCCGCAACCGTGTACCTGCGAAGGCAGGAGTAGCTCGAGGAAGACCGTCTTCCTGGACTGAAGATTGGTGGCGCAGGGCTTTCCACAGATCAGACTCCTAGGACCGAGGGTATTGGTTTGAGAAGAAGGTTTTGTCCAGGGTCGTGAGTACGTGACATATGCTTGGGAGCACCACTTGTCTTGACAGGCAGGGTAGGAATGGGTGGAAGATCGAATCTTACTGGGATCCGAAGAAACGACTTCTGGCGAAGCTGTTTCTGCATCTCTTCCCCAAGGGGAAAGCGCAGAAGATGAGGTACCTGGGAGATCAAGATGTAGACTTCCTGGAAGCAGTGTGGGATAAACGAGTACCCATCTACAGGAGCGCATACGTCCACAACTATGTACAGGCGGAGCTAGCGTACTTGGGTACCCCGGCGGGAGGACACTTGACTTTCCTCTACTACTTGTACGTAGCCATGGGGGATCTTAAGAGAGATCAGTTGGCAGAGTATGGGCCAACAGGGCAACAGGAGGAGAAGGAGGAGACCTCGAAAGACGATGACCGGGAAGCAGCCGCAACTCCCCCTCCCACTCTGATGCCACAGCTGAGGCCCGGCTCTCACCAGAAGATGCTTCTGATGAGGAAAGACGAGTCTAGTGGGTCGGAAGACGCCACGCCATCGAGGAAGATGGATCCTAGAAGTGTACCTAGGACACTCATCTCCCTCATTCATTCAGGATCGGAGTTCGACTCGGAGGAAGAACTGCTGAGTACCCGATCGGAGCAGAAGACCGCTTTTGCAACACCTGGGAGTCTTCCGAAGACTCCAGAAGACGAAGGATGGATGGGCACTCCTGCTGCGATGCGAGGAAGCGCAACGAAGAGAGCCGCTCCTGCCATGAGGAGTCTTCCACCCCGGAAGATGAGAAGAGTAGCTTCTTCTCGTGCGCAGAAGATGAAGGCCATTGTGGTGGAAGAGACATCCTTGCCTCTAAAAGACAAGGTTGACACCTCAGAGCGAGTGGTGGAGATGAACTTGTCTTCTGCAGGAAGAAGACTGGAAGAGTTCAGCGCCTTCTTCTACAAGGAGATCTAGCCAGCTATGGAGTTGCTGGAGAAGAGAGCGAAGGCACAGGAGAGGCCCTTGCAACCTAGATTCGGCCTGCGCACCTTGCTGCGACAGGGAGAAGACCAGAAGAAGACGGAGTCGCTGGAAGCTAGTCTCCACACCACGGAGAAGCTCGCAGCCATATACAAGACGGAAGCAGCCGCTTCTGCCAAGGAGCTGGTGCAGCTTCGGAAGAGCAACCAGGAGTTGCAGGCGCATGTGCAGCAGCGCGATCAGGAAGTCCTCCGAGTGCGAGAGAAGATCACCGCCCTCGCAGAGGAACAGACCACTTGGAAGACGCAGCGGGAAGCCGCAGAAGCGCGAGTTGCAGTTGAGAAGACGCAGCGGAGGCTCGTGCACAGGAGATGCTAGCACAGTCGGTAGAAGCGCTTCGGAAGAAGTTCAACTTCACCGCAGGTAGGAAGTTACTTACCTTAGCTAGAGGATGGGACAGCGAGTCCAAAGCAATGTTGGTGGAATGCCGGGAGAGCATGTTCAGGTACTTAGATCGGCAGATAGAGGGAGTGAAGACACTTTATGGTCTTCCCTCGCTTCCGACACCTGCAACCGCATCTTCTCACGCTCCAGCACCTTCGACTAGATCCGGAATGGAGAAGGAGGAGTTCGATCTCGCTGTGCACTTGGTGGTGACAGCGTTGGAAGCCGAGAAGACTCCGGAAGACGTCCCGGAAGACAGGAAGACGAGCCGTCTTCCCAGGTATTCCGCGTGGAGGAAGCGACTTCTCCGGACTCCTATGAGGTCGCCATGGTCCCTAGTACCGCACCCGTGCCTCAGAAGACCGAAGACGCACCACTCGACTCTGCTTCCCAGAAGACGATTCCGTCTTCCGAAGCAGAAGCCGAAGCCGAGGAAGACGCAGCCGTAGAAACAGCAGGGCCAGCGAAGAGCGAGGAGAGGGAAGCTACCTCAGTGACACTTGAGGTAAGTGTAGGGCTCCCAGCCCATCAGAAGCCGAGATAGTAGCCCCGATAGGAGCAGATCAGATAGAGATTGCCACGGAGTAATAAGAGTAGATAGTAACCGAAGTGTTAGTAGGACCGAACATGCTATCTTAAGGGTGGCAGTTTTCCATGTAAAAATAGTTAGGACACCATGTGGCAGCATAGGTAGCGTAGGAGCAACACAGTGGATGGCTAATTAGGAAGGGAACCGCTTGCATGTGGGTTGACAACCTCCTGTCAGCGCCTCTCTCTCCCAGGTGGTCGTCTCCCCTGGTTCTCATGGCAGCAACATAAGTAGGATCGAAGAGTAGGAGATAGAGTTCTGTAGCTACTACACACACACATCGATTCTATGGTGCAGGCAGACGGGACACATTAGAGCAGAGACACAGGATAGACAGTTCTTCGCACACTATACCCATTGTTGGAAACATACAAATAGTCCGGGAATACACAGGAGGGGTCTGCATGCCCATACCAACAGTGGTTCGGAGATGTAGATAGAGGTAGTGAACAATCTAAGAACAAGGAACGGCATCCTCGTGCAGTCCTGTTGACTAGACTGGTGTGTCGAGGAGTAGACGCCGGAAGTAGAGGGAGTGAGCTTCCCAATGCCATTGTGACTTCTTCTCGGGGAATGGATTGTGGATTTGAGTGCAGAAGCTTTGTTCATGTCTTCTGGGTTGTGGGTTTCTTTGAATTCGCTCCCAATTGTGCATGGGAAGTGTTCTTCTTGAGTGGCGGTGACTGTCAGCAGTTGTGGAAGTGTAGCTTGGCTTGTTCAGTAGAGCACTTGGGATCTACGTACGAACGGTCTTATGGGTAAGGGATCCTAGAAGACAGAGTAGTCAGAGCAGCGAAGTGAAGAAGAAAGAAGCCTTCTTCCCACAACAGAAGACGACATCCTCGAGTAGAAGACGGTGCAACAGTACTCACGTTTGTTGTCTTCCTCCCCAAACTATTACAAGCAGGGATGGCTTGTTAGTCAGGATCCGGACTAGAAGCCTGTCGAAATCTTAATTTCCTCTTTTTATCTTGTTTTCTCTTGTTTGGATTTTCTCATCTTCCCCATCTTCTTACCTTCTTCTAGTGAGCTTCCGAGACTTCTATTGAGCTTCCGTGAAGGTGAATGTCGTTGTAGTGCTGCAGGAAGACCATTTCCGTAAGCAGAAGCTTGGGAAGGCTACAGGGGGCATACACCCTGTGATTGATCTAACCCGTTGGAATGTGAGTGCGAGAGTAAGGTGTAACAGCCGTGCTAGTCGACTTCTGCGAAGCAGGACATTCTTCTGGAGGTGTGAGAAGACGAGCTGAACCCTCAGAAGACGAGAATCGCTTCGGGAAGACGGTACCGAGAAGACCGGAAGAAGTGACCTGGAAGCAAGAAGATCGTCTTCCCGAGATTCTCTGTGAATAATTGTGTGATATTTTAGTTAGTAGTTGTTTGTTTAGTTCCAAAGCACCTTTTGGAGTGTCTGAAAGATGCGTGGTTTTGTGAGAAGACGGGATTCCTAGACAAAACCCGTGTGTTTGTGTGTTTGAACAGATCTTAGAACTTAGAGCAGCGTTACTTGTGCAAATCCTCTGTGGGAACGATATCTTGTATACTAAATAGGCAAAAGGAGTAATCCTGCGTCACTACACTGGATTTAGAGAAGCGTTGGCTTGCTCCAACCGCTGCAAAACTTTGATCACATGATCAAAGTGATCCTCCTTTCGTCCGTACATGCAAAAATCATCAATAAAATCACGGACAAACTTTCCTATGAATGGTTCAAACACCTTGTTCATGAACCTCTGAAATGTGGCCGGAGCATTACACAATCCGAATGGCATCACCCGAAATGCAAATGTTCCCCAAGGAGTAGTGAAAGTAGTCAACTGTTGGTACTCTGGATGATATTTCTTCATCCAAACTCTCTTTCATATTTGTCGCAATCTTTGATGGCCTCCGCTTTGGTTGCTGGCTTCTCGTATCTCACTTGGGTTCGAATTGAAGGCCTCAATCCTCCCACCAAGTTCTTGGTCAACACTGCTCCAATCCTTGCCATCGTTAACTCCACATTGTTTCCACTCTTCCGTAGGACCGTCCAAAACCGTTGCTCCAACTTATCCACCCTTTCGGCATATTGCCGAACTTTCTCGTTGTCTCGTTGCTTCAAATGAGTAAGCTCCACCATGAGCTTCTCATAACTCTCTTCTGGAAGAAATTATTCGATGAGTGCATTACTCAACGTCTCCCATGTGTCCTCAACTACACCAGGTGTCTGGCTCTTCACTCGGTCTTCATACCACATAAGAGCAAAATCTTCTAAAAACTCTAGCAGTAACATCACCCATTCTTCCTTCCTTCTCACGTTGTTTCTGATGCAACCTCTTTTGAAGTCTCGTACAAATGGTTCTACATCTTCATTGTCCTTCCCATGAAACACTGGTAACTTCCCCATCTTGTAACTATTCTTTCTATCCTTCTAATTTTTGTGCAATAACTACTCGCTAAAAGAGTACGAACATCATCAATTTCATTCACGAGTAATCTACCATAGGTAAAATGAAAAGAAATGGTTGTAACAACACCTCTTGTGCCATCTCTTCTCCCAAGATAATCATGAGCCTAAGTCGCATCGCCGTCTTCTCCACCATCCGAATGACGATCTCCATCACAACTCAGCCGAGTCCTCTTTTGAAGTCGACAACTTCTCCGTCTCAGCTCTTTGAGTCTCGTCCAACTTCTCGACTACTGACGTAAGTAGGGCGGCCACATCGACGCACTTGTGTCCTCTTGATAGCTCACCCACTCCACAACTTGGACAAGGATCTTCTCCTAGAAGATGAATTGGCGCTAGTGTAACAACCCAGAGAAACACAAAATATCGGAAATAGCGAAATAAGGATCGTTCCCACGAAGATACAGTTAACAATTACACAAAACACAGTACTACAACGTCACAATGATAATTCTGATAGTTTTCTGTTATTCTCACGGAATAGAATGATATCCGGATGAGAGTTTAAGTATGATAAGAAACCAAACCCAAGCAAAAACCTGATAAATCGAATACAAACAACAATGAAATAGTTCTTTGATCAGGGACCCTTCCAACAATACAAACAAAAGATTTGAGAGGACAGATGTGAATGAATGAATAAGGTAAAATACTACTGAAATGTTACTAGTCTTCTTCTGAAAAGACAGAAGAATACAGATTTCACATCAAGGTTCAAAGAATAAGTCCCTACTCTTCCTAAGGAATGTTCTTCCAACTAAATCCTCACTCTTAAGAATCCCACTTATTTGAAGAAGCTAAACTTAAGATGAAGCCATCATATTCCAAACTTTCCTTACAATTTAACTTATCTCTTCCACTTCACAGTAACTGATTTGTTCTCAGATCTTCGTTTAGAAACTCTTCACGAAGATTACAGTTCAACTTCGGCCGAAGGCTCTTCAAAGTTCCTACACCGAAGTTTCTTCTTTCAAATCTAACGGCGAAGATCTTCGTCAATCAGAAAATTACACCTGCGACAGTAAACACCAAATATTCGGAGGAAAATATCTTCGTCCAAAGCATTCACAACATCGCTCCGCACTTTTGAGAAATAGAAATAAATTAATAAAGAACTGAAAACATGGAAAAGGCACGAGGGCTGTGGATCGCGCTGCTTATATACTACTTCGTCCTAACCTAACTGTTTTCTAATTGTGCTAACTGTCTAACTTCCTAAGAAGGCGGAAGACCTTCGCTACCCTACGATCATCTTCATCTTCACAGTAACTAAACTCCTAAGCCTAACTGTGCCCTGAACTCCTCTAACTGTACTTCGGCGTTCACTCGTATCTCGCCTATCTCTCTATCTACCTTCTGCCTGAGTCGGAAAAGGCGCGCTTTCACACCCTCGGGGTTAGTCTCCACCTGCACCACCTCCGCCTTCAATGCCCGAAGAAGACCAAGCTCGTCAGTGTCCAACCCCGAAGTCACATACGCAGAAAGAACCGGCATTAACTTCTTCCGAAGGTCTTCAGAGTCAGCCACCTTCGTCTTCAACTCATCATTCTCCTTAGTTAGCTCTGCCACTGTAGTCTGGTACTCTCTTCGGCTTCGCTGCAATTCAGCTACCTGGGCAGACAACTCCTTAACGTGGTCGACGAAGCTCTTCGTCGACACCTTCAATTCTTCATCCTTGCCGATCAAAGCAGTCTTGGCTTCTTCACATTGGCGCCGAAGATCTTCGAGCTCCTTCTCCGACTCCAATCTCAACTTCGTTGCGTTTCTGGCCTCTTCGCGAAGATTACTCTTCTCTTGCTGCCAAGTACCCCGACTGAAGTGTAACTCCGCTAGCATCTCCGGGAATGACACCTTCCTCTTTACTTCTCTCTCGTAGTCCTCCTTGTTGTCTTCAAGAAGTCAAAGGATTGGGACGACCACCTCTTCGCCGTAAAGCATTGCTTTCCGGAATAGGTCCACATTACCTAAGGCAGTTCCCTCCGAAGTACCTTCTCCACAAACAGCTTCGCCCTCCATCTTCGCTCCAGAGCTGCTTAGGTCCACCGTCTCTCTCTTTGTGCTCTTTACCTTCTTCCTAGCTCTTGGTTTCTCCGCAGGCGAAGTCGGAAGAGGCTTCTTCCTCTTGCTACGTCGCTTCTCTTCGTCTTCGACTGTTGCCTGAATGTTCGCTGCCTGCTGCGTATCTTCGGCTTGTCCCTTCGGCGAAGACTCCAGTTGCTGAACATCTTCGGCAGGTGCTTCTTCGACTTCACGAACGGGTGATGGAAAATCTTGCTCTTCATCTTCGCCGAAGCCTAACTGCTTAGCTTCGGACTCCTTCAACCACCCCATACCAAAGTAGAAGATACTGACAAATCCTCCCATGTACACATAGTCCTGCTTCTTCCACAGGCGTTGGACTTCATCGTGAAATATCTTCGCCCAGTAAGCTCGTCTTCCGGCGAAGAGGTGTTCGAAGAAGCATACCTTCCAAGTGGTCAGGTAAGTCGTTCTTCGGGGGCTCAGAATCAGCATGATGGCCTCCGCAATCTTCATCTTCACGGGATCTCAGTACTCTGACAACTTGTACCCATTCGTTGGGTGCATCGGATGCTCGAAGAGCACCCCGTAGTTCTGGTCCTCCTTGACCAGACTCTTCATTGACGCATTGTCGAAGAGCATGTCACCATTCATCCCAGCTTCGTCCAGCAGAACCTTCTCCCAGTTCTCGACGGGTCAGTTGCCAAGTCGCGCATATGGTTCTTCGTCTGCGTGGTCTTCACACATCCGAATCTGGCTAATGAATTTGCCAGACACCTTAGTCTAGCCTCCCAGGGTTAGGAAACTGAGACCTAACTCCTTCAGCTTCGGCCGAAGGCGCACTAACTCCTCTTGGTCTAACTCAAAGGCTCTAATCCTCGGTAACTTCGTCGTGATAGACATCGTGGTCAGACGAAGAGTGCTAGACTGGCTGAGGTAAACTTCGTCTAAAACTACTAGTCTTCGCTCAAGTTGGCCTTCGCCCAAACTGATTGTCTTCGCCTAAATTGATAGTCTTCGCTCAAATTGATCGTCCGCAATTGGAGAGTAGTCTGAGCGCTAAGAGTGAATTTGAGAAATGAGCCAATTTTCCTAGTATATAGTTCGGTTCAAACTCTCGCACATGCCGAAGTCGCCTCTGATTGCTTGTCCTCTGACCTGACAAGGGCATGTGCAATGTTGTCTTCACCCACGCCGCTTATCGTTCTTGTCCCTTTCTGAGTAGGTAGTTCGTCTTTACTCGGACTATTCGTGAAAAGAGTTTACTGACGATATACATTCTCGAAGTCTTTCTCAGATCTTTCTTGTAAAGGTCTTCTTCCGAAGACTCTTCGTCGAAGGTTATTCCCTTCTTCCGAAGGCTCTTCTTCAAAAATCTCTTCTTCATTAAAACTAAGCTATTCTTCTTCTATTTTCATTATTTCTTCTACAAACTTCTATATTTCGATCTTTTTCTATCAAAAAATTGAAAAAGTGGGCTTTACAGCTGGTGACGATGGACCCACTCGAAGACTTAAATCAGTAAACTCTCGCTTTCCTTTAGCTCTCTCGGTTCTGATTCTAGTTGGACAATTCACTACTTTATGTCCCAACCCTCTACAGAAATAACACCACAAGTCGGTTTCTAGTCTTCTCCTCGGAGACTCTACTTGAGGTTTTGTACTAGGGTTCTCAAACTCAACGATAATCTCTTTCGAGCTCTCTCCGACACTTACTATGACATCTAAACCTTGAGGAAGGTTTCCAAGTCTAACTTTCCAATCTTTTGAACTTCCACTCATGTTGCACCTTCTCAACCATTAAGTGGACAAAATATCTTTGAAGAAAATAACTCTACATCACTTTCTTAACTCTTTCGAGCTTTATATTGAAAATCGAGTATTATACATGCTATACACGAATTAAAATCCAATCTAAAATTAAGAGTCCATGATAATATCCTCATTACCATCGTCTGTACTGATCCTAGCAGACATCTTAAAGTCACTTTTGTAAGGATCACACTCTACTTCGCCAGGAGCATTCGTGGTCTCCACAGTGAATGATACTTTGAACTCAACTTTCTTCACATCTGCGCCGATGCTCGCAGAAGCTTCTTTATATAAAGCAAAAATGGCACCCCAACTGCATTAGATGCTTGATCGCAATGCCTCTATACTTAACGTTGGTCTTTCCATCTCCGTTCTAACTCCCAAACGTCTCTTCTTCAACCTTGGTACTCGAATTGGATTCCCCATGACGTATCGTCAAGACCTCCTTGTATGTCGAACCGTATATCTTTTAATCGGTAAGAGATCTCTCCAAGATTTTTGTGATCTCCAGTAGCTCAACCTCCAAGCTACTAACTAATGAAGTTTCAATAGAAAATTCCTTAATCAAAAGAGATGGTGCTGACTGTACAAATTTTCAGAGAACTGAAATTTGTATATTTTCACTTCTCTCATGACTTTCAACCCCCCTCAACTTTGAAAATTCATGGCTCTCTCTCCATACCACCTTTTCTCTTGATTTCTGTTGTCCTAGATAGCTTATCAGCCAATCTAAAACACTGGAAAGTTTCTCAGGAAAATAAAATTCACAGAAAATCTGACAATGACTGTAAACTTTTTCCAGAGAACAGAATTCCTCAACTCTCACGAATAGACCCACTCAAATTTGAAAATTCATTGCTCCCTCTCTAGACCATCTTTTCCTATGATTTCTTTTGTCCTAGATAGGTTATTAGCCAATCTAAAACACTGGAAAGTTTCTCAGGAAAATAAAATTCACAGAAAAGTTGACAGCGACTATACAAATTTTCCACAAAGCAGAATTTCTAAACTCACAAATTTCTCTCCTCTAATAATTTTTCTCTCCTCCTTTCTCTACAACTCTTGTTGCACCCTACGGGATACACGAAAAGTTCTAATGTTGCTAACATCGCGTTAGCTCTCTCTCCTCCTAACGTTCTCTCCATGTGTTCTCTCATAATCTCTTTTTGTCTAATATAGAACTGAACTCTAAACATTTTCAATGATCCCTTCAAGTGAGGTCCCGGCAACGGAACCAAAAATGTAAACCTTTCACGATCAACTACCTCCCCGATCTCTCAACCACCACAATCGTCATCGATGAATCTGCAAATGTCGGGCTTGTCTCTCACTCAGGGGTCACCTCTGATGGCTTTGATGGAAGCACACCATGAATCTTGAAGGGAAAAATGCTAAGTTCACTCATTCATACACCCACAAACTTATCAACTAAAAATCCTCCATTCTAACGACGTCTCTCAAGTTCTCACATGCTAAAAATATCCCACTCTCTATATTACTCAAGTTGTCATTATGACGATGTGAAAACAAGGATGAGGAGCTCTTCTCTACTCCTCTATTTATACATTCTAGGTTTTTACTTTGGTACCCCCGGTAACTCAGTCGTAACTACTTTTATCGAGTTTTACTAAGATATTACTTAAGGTAAAAGCATTAATCACATGGGCTTCTTACCTTTTCACATGGGCTTATTCCTTCAAAGTCAACAACTTCTAGAAGGATTCTAGAATATTCTCAAGGAATCTTGAATTTCCACCCCCCCTCTACACTAGGACCCACTAAAAAGAAAACATGTGGAATCTCTTCTTGTTTTTAATGCCCACAAAGTCCACAACTTTAATCCAACCACTAATATCAAGTCAAAAAGGAGATAAGGGATACTTTCCACCTCCTTTCTACCTTTTAGACAAGAGGACAAGATAGTAGTGCTCACTCTTTAGCAAATATCTGAATTCTGCCAAAAGTACAGCTAAGTTTAACCATAACTAACTTTTAGCTAGTCATGACTAACTTGATACCTCCTTAAAGGAGCAAGAGGTGCCGAAGCTGTCAGAATGAATGTGAGTGGAGGAAATCCATCACAAGGACGAGACAAGGGGATGGCTACTATCGATGCCGTGCGAGATCCCATCTACTAGAAAGGAGAGAGTTCAAACTCTTCTCATGCACCGGTGGAGCTTTTAGCTCAAGAAAGGAAAAGAACTCGATTTTCTGATGAACGGGTTTTCATGGAAGAGTCAGCAAGTAGAAGTACTCGTTCGAGTAATGTTTCAAGTACACCAAGGGAGCCAAGAAGGAAGTTAAGGATGGCGGATTTCACCATTTCATCTTCTCAAGCGGGATATGATGTGGTTGAAGATGTGGGTGCTCAAAAAGCTAACATCACGGTTGGGCAACTGATTGCACTCAACCCTAGTTTACGAAGAGAACTCAGAGGAGGACTGAGTTCTAAGAGAAGCAAGAAGAAGAAACCCAAGAACAAGAACTCAAAGTCTGTGGGAGTTGGTGTGGTGGATGTGCATGCTTCAGAGGTATGCACTAGGGCTTCAAAGATTGAAGTCCGGTTGAATGATCACTACGTCTCTGACGTATTGGTGGATGGAGGGTCGGCTGTAAACGTCATATCAGAGAGGTTGATGAAGAAGTTGGAGATGGAACCAACTCGCCCGGCTAGCATTGTCGTGGGGATGGCTAACAAGCAACGGGTAAGACCTCTTGGTGTGTTAGAGAAGGTGGTCATGTTTGTGATGGGAGTTCAAACATTGATGTCCTTTCAAGTGTTAAAGGACTCTAGTTATGATTTGCTCCTAGGTAGACCTTGGTTGAGAGCTGTGCGCACCATTGATAAGTGGCACAAGGGATACTTACGGATTGAGCCTAAAGATCATAGAGTGATAGTACCTCTCTCGGGTGTTGGAGTTGTGACTTCTGACTCTGATAGACCCACTAGTGACTACTGGGAATCTGATACGGAGGATAATCAGAGTGTCTCAGAAGTAGATACCGGAGATTCTTACAATCAAGAATCCTCGTCTGAGGACGAATGATTTGGTCGAGATGAATCGTTACATCAGCCTAGTGCTATTGACTTGTTGCCTCGACCAGCACTGGAGAAAGATCTTGACAAAGAAGAGTTGAGTGAGGCAGAGATTGTGCGAAGACTCTCTACCCTGAAGTTTGGTATCAATGTCACTCAAGAGGAGAAAATTAGATTCCTAGATATATTTCGAAAATATATCCATATGTTTGCTTTGAGCTACAAGGATTTGAAAGAGGTGACTCTAGAGACTCATCGGATCGAATTGGAAGAGAACGCAAGACCAGTTTGACAGAAGCAGAGAAGAGTCAACCCCACAACGACAATGATGGTCAAGGAAGAGATAGATAAGTTGAAGGAGGTAAGTTTCATCTACGAGGTGGAGAACTCAGAATGGGTCTCACCCATTGTGATTGTCAAGAAGAAGAATGGTAAGCTGCGAGTGTGCATAGACTATAAGAAGCTGAATGCAGTTACCAAGAAGGATTATTATCCTCTACCATTTATAGATGAGATTTTGGAGGAAGTTGCTGGTCATGAGTGGTACAGCTTTGGTGATGGTTATAGTGGGTATAACCAGATCAAGATAGCACATGAGTACCAACAGTTGACTACTTTCACTACTCTTTGGGGAACATTTGCATTTCGAGTGATGCCATTCGGACTGTGTAATGCTCCGGCCACGTTTCAGAGGTTCATGAACAAGGTGTTTGAACCATTCATAGGGAAGTTTGTTCGAGATTTCATTGACGATTTCTGTGTGTACGGAAGAAAGGAGGATCACTTTGATCATGTGATCAAAGTTTTGCAGCGATTGGAGCAAGCCAACGCTTCTCTAAATCCAGAGAAGTGCATCTTTGGCTGCGAAGAAGGTCTACTGTTGAGACACATCATTTCCAAGAATAGAATTGCGGTAGATCTTGAGAAGGTGAAGAAGATTGTTGATCTTCCATTTCCGATCAACTTGACAAAGTTGAGACAGTTTCTTGGCATGGTTGGATATTATCGTAGGTTTGTCTTTTCTTACAAAGCAATAGCTTTGACTATGTACATGAAGAAAAGAGTTGATTTTGACTTGATAGTGCATGATCAGAAGGCAAAGGAAGCATTTGAGGAGCTGAAAAAGACATTGGTGACAGCTCCTATACTTGCTAAACCTGAGTGGAGTAAAGCATTTATTCTGTATACGGATGCCTCCAATGTAACCATCGGATGTACATTAAGTCAGTTAGATGGAGACGGCATGATCATCCTATAGCTTATGCTAGTAGGCAGATGGTTCCAGCGGAGAAGAATTACTTCGTGACTGAACGAGAAGGATTAGCGGTGATCTTTGGATTGAAGAAATTTTGACACTACTTGCTAGGAGAGAAATTTTCCATAGTCACAGATCACAAGGCTTTAAATTATATCTTTAATAAGCCTAATGCCGAAGGTCGTATTGCTCGTTGGAAGATCCTTCTAACAGAATACGATTACGTGATCAAAGATAGACCAGGGAAAAAGCATACAAATGTTGATCTTTTGTCGAGGGCTTATGATGATGAGGGAGAAGAACCGTTTGATGATTCATCTCCAGACGAACATCTGATGATCATCACAAGCATGGAGGAGATACCGGACGAGTACAAGAAAATCTGGAGTTTTCTTGCAGATGACTCTTTTCCAGAAGGTATGCATACCCGAGAACGTAACGCGTTGATCAAGAGATGCAAACGTTACACCATGGTGGAGGGAATTCTGTTTCATCAAGGAGCAGATGGGTTACTAAGGAGAGCAGTTGGTCAGAAGGAGGCATTCAAGCTAATGCACGAGTTTCACGACGAAACTGTTTGCGGAGGTAACTTTGCCGGTAAGATAACAGCCTTCAAGATTTTGGATGCGGGTTATCATTGGAGAGGGATTTTCAAAGAGTGTTTAGACTATTGCAAAACTTGCGACATATGTCAAGCATTTGCTCTGAAGTCTACTAGAACACCTCCGTTAAGATCAATTCCCGTGTTAGGACCATTTGAGAAGTGGGGTATTGACTTTGTAGGTCCTCTTAATAAGACACCTCGAGGCAATAGATACATTGTAGTCGCCACTGACTATTGTACCAAGTGGGTAGAGGCTAGACCTTTGAGAGAGACTAATGAAACGGAAGTCGGTAGATTCCTATGGGAGAGGATCATCACAAGATTTGGATGTCCGTTAGAGTTGGTCTCAGATAGAGGAGGAGAGTTTGTAGGGAGCATGACTACTGCTATGCTACAACACTTTTCTATCAAGCCACGAGTAACGACCTCATACAAACCAATGCTAATGGTCTTGCGGAGAAGACCAATCTTACACTTTGTATGATGCTCGTCAAAGATGCTGGTGTTGAGACTGCAAAACATACTTGGGATAAGAGACTACATGCAATCTTATGAGAGTATCGAACGACAACAAAGACTTCTACTGGGTACTCCCCATTTCGACTAGTTTATGGAGTGGAGTCCAAGTTGCCGATCCAATTCGAATTGGATACTTTTTAAACTATTCAACGAAAGTTGAAGAGGTTGAGAGGAGAAGACGTGGTCAGATCAAGAAGGGAGCAACTCATGGAGTTGGAAGAGACCCGAGCGGTAGCAATGATCCGGATGAAACGAGCTCAGGCGTATCAAAATTTATTGGATTTCTGACAGAAGTCAAGCAAGCAAGGGTATTGCAATGCAAACCTCTGCTAACTATATTTCTCATGCGTTGGAGCTAAGTTGAAATTTCCTGCTAAAATGCAAAATAGGATCAGTTGACCAGCATGAACAGTTTGAACATCATTTGATACAATCATCTTGTTTCAGCTTCGATGTGTCTCTGTCTTGACATTTCATATTCTGTATCGAATGATTGTACCGTGTGAATTCAATTTCATAACGGATCTTCACTAGCGCGCTCATGGTGACAAGAGAATGTGAATAGTGCAGCGTGCATGAACAATGCAACGTATGTGACATCATCTATGACAGAAGTGCAGGCTGGGAGTAGATGTCAAGAGATGCGATTGCACATATATGTTTAAAAGAGCGAGATCTGATCCAAGATCTACTGCTATATGCCAGGATGAAGCTACGACATGTCATGAAAGAGAACAGAGGAGAACATGCTACTGAAATCATTTCGCTTGCGAAGCTGTGAAAAATCAAAATGTAAATGTTCAAAGATCTAATACTGATTTTGAGCTATTCTTCTTCAAGCTATTTCTGTTTTCATGAATAGTGAGGGTTGAAGAGACTTCTTTTTTTTATCTGGCTGCCATTTAAGATGTTTCTTGACTTTGAACCAACTTGAAAGAACCCTGTTTAAGGTGGGAGAAACTTCCATCTTCAGGTTGGGAAGCAACAGCAGCAACCCTGCGCCGTCCACTGCGTCCTCTCATTGGTAAGCTCCTTTCCTCAAAGCTTTTAAAATGAAGCTCTTGGAGAGTTGTACGGACTCCCATCCTCATCTTGTAGAATTCTTGCTGCACATTTCATGTTCAGTTCCGAGTTTTCTATGCCAAGGGGCGTCCAGCCCAGACTTCCTTCCTCCTCAGGGCATGCTAATCTCTTCCATGGAAGTGCCATCTTAGGATCACCTTGTCCATTCCACCCCACAAGAACCTTCTGCACAATCTTTCCAGCTTCTGTATACCATCTTTGCTTAAACCACATGTTTTACTATATAAGTAGCAACGACCCCTTGTAACAAAGGCGTCGTAGCTCAGATGGCTGAGCTTTGAACCTGGGGAGACAGATATTTCGAGTTTGAATCATCGTGTGAACTAAATTTTTGACCGGAAAACCTAACTTTTATTATAAGTTCTGGTAGAGTCTCTCGAAAAACTGAATTTTGGTAAAATCAGCTTCGGTTTCAGACGACTAGATCCATATCACGATCTACTTTTCTGGCTTATTTGTCAGTCGTCAGATCTCGATCTGAAAATATTTATGACTCATTTTGTAGATCTCAAGATTCTGATCATTTTGAGCTATAGATCACCAGTTTTTGATAACGAAAAAAACATGAAAAATTCAGTTTAACTTTGATAGGCTAACTCACCAAAACTAATTGCAACAATTTTGAATTGAAACTGATTCGATGGGATATCCCATCACTGCTATAAAGTATTTGTGGCTTACCAACCGACATAAGCTGGTATAGATGTGTAGCTGCAACAACGTACTGCAGTAGGACAACTCCTTCACTGCGGTGATGTTAAAGCTGGTCTTTTATATTTGGATGCTGCTTAAGTCAGAACTTCGATTTTGCACATCGTTATATTTTGTTTCCAGGCATCTATTACATCTACCTTATGCAAAAAAGTATATATCTCGAAGCGTAGGCTGCTAACTAACCCTGACGTGTCATCTGTTCAAGTCTGTGATGAAATTCGTCCGTCGATCCTCTGCCACAATCACCCATGCAGTCACTGCCGTGCACTGCAGAATTTGCACTACACAAGATACTTGTCCTCAGATCTCTTGTCTGAATAGTTGGAGGGCATGTACATTGTGTAGCGCACATGATCCATTACTGTACTATGTAATAAGCATACTGAAACTGTGGTGTGTATAACGTTTGCAACAGGTAAACTATATCCTTACGTCCAGGAAGGAGTCACCTCATGTACACTTAGAAGTGCACATGAGGTATAATTTATATTCTAACCCTTCCAGCGAGAAGGGTTAGAAAATAAATTAATTTTTTCATAAAATATTACGGTTTGAGAAGCAGTGTCTCGGTCTTATCTTCCCAGCAGCGCATCAGCCCTGATGCCACTTATGGTTTACATCCGGATGAGTTGGTTACTCTGAGACTAGTTAATATATATATATATATAATTGTTTATAATATTTACACATTCTGATAAGAGAAAACGAAATTCACTGTACAAGGACGTGGGAAAAGACATTAAGTGCCCTATAGTCATGATAATAACAACATTTTGTTATTTGTAAGTTTTTCGGACGATGTCCGATGCAGGTTCATGCAGACTCGCAATACTTCCATTATAAGAGTGCAGTAACTCAAAATCTTTTAACTAATTTCCTTCTATTCCATTCAAATTTGTGGTTTACACACATACCAGACAATGAATAACAACGAGGCTATCTGATGCAGCCGGTATGTGAGGCTGCACTGTAGGGACCTGACAGTTTATTTATTTATTTTATTTAATTGAAAGACCACAGTCGGCCGTAACATGGTTTATTGCCCGGCTAAGGAAGCCACCCAGTACAGTTACTCGTCCGCGGCCAGTCAGAGACATTCCCCAAACCCTTGTCCAAATCCCTCCCCTATCCTTTGCTCCTCTTCCTTGCGCACCCTTTCACATTTGTTTTCCTCGTCTCCATCTTGTTGACCTTCTTCTTGTCGATCGTCTACTCGAACGTCCTACTAATCGTGTTGTGCTCGCTGACCTCGCTTCTCCTCATCAACGCCCTCGGGATCCGAGTCCGCTCTTGAGTGCTCGTGCAATTAGTGCTATTGCCATCATTATTGTCGGCCTCCCCGTCAGGATCCCGCACCTGCGACTGTCTCCCGCGGCTGTTGACCTTGTTCTTCCGATCTATGTTGAGGCTTCTCTTGCGCTTCGAGATAACGCTGTCCGGCGCACTTCCTTCTTGTCATTATCTGACCTCTTGTTGCCGTTCGCAGACCGACCCAGACTCTTATCGTCACCGGTCCCATCTGTCTTTTCTGCCTTCGTTTCTCTCTGGCTTGTGCTCTTGCTGTGGCCATCGATCCGAGGAGCGGGAGACGTCATCTGTACAGAGAAGATCTGGCTCCGCTTCGTCTGAACCTCAGTGATCCACGCATCGTCCCTCCGATCCGGTCTAGTATCTCTCCCCCTCGTCGCTTTGAACCCCTTCCTCGTGTACATGTGTGTGTCTGAGATGAAACCTCTCCCACCTAGCTTTGATATTCGGACATTCCCAGAATATGTGTTCTATGATGTCTGGAGTTTGACACTCTTTCGCACAGCAGCCATCTCCGATCCGGGCTGTTGGGCTCTGCGGTTAGTAAAGAACCCATGGTTTAAGATTCTCCATACCCACAGGTTAGTTCTCAGAGATCCACCCGCTTGCCACAGGCTTCGTCACCTCTTCTCCGATTTCTCTCCTGAGTCGTTCACTCTCCATCTGACGTTCAGCAGGTCTAGGTTCGGAGATGGCACCGACAGCATCTCCTTCCACATCCTGAAGGCAAGTCTCCACCCCGTAACACTACGTTTGTCTACCTTCCAGTTCCAATTATCGCTCTCCTGGAGCGTCCTTGGGATAGTCTGTGTTTCACCCGTCCACTTCGTCAGTCTCGCTAGAGGTCCGTTATCCGTGTTCCTTTGTATGTCAGTGTTGTTTCCAAGCGATGTGCCTCTCATAGAGTCCTGTAGGTCCCTTAGTTTAAGAGCGTTGAGTGTGTAGTCTGTTCCTTTTCGCTTCTCTCAGCACCTCCTTGTTTTCTTGGCTGTCTATCTGCTCCTTTCTTTGCCATAACTCCACCACAATCCTAGTTGGTAGATCGCCTGGGAGAAGGACCTTTTCACCTTCGAAAACTAGCCTCTCCGAAACCTGTCCTCAACATTTCAGCATATTGTCAAGGGTCTGCAGTTTTCGAACCCGTAGGCCAGGTATCATCAGTAATCGCTCCTCTGGGGACCAGCCAACCGACTTCTTCCCGTATTTCCCTTCACTTCCGTTCTCTTTGATGCCCCACCTCGCCAGATTTATCCAGTCTTGTTTTCCGCCGCTAATGAGTTTAGCTAAGTATTTTAGCTTTAGAGCTTGAGCTATTTTGCGGAAGGGGATGATCCCCAATCCCCCTTCCACCTTGGGTTTGGAAAGCACTTTCCATGCTATCACAAGCACCTTCTCTCTTCCTTCAGGGGTCCTTCCCCGCAGAAAGATCCTGCAGACTTCTTCCATCTTTTTGAACCCCGTGGCCGTGCAGTCCACGCTCGTCAGTTGGTACGCGAAGATGGCCCTGAGCACGTTGTCGTGTTGTACATGGGTCTGTACAGTGAAAACTAGTTGCAAGGAGATCTTTTCTTTGTTGTGTAAAGGAAGCTGCCCTGCAGCTTAACAAGCTAGGCAGGAGCTAAGCTGGGGCCATGCTTGACAAGCTGCCCCCTAGCTTGGGTTGGAGTATCACCCCTAAGGGAGTCGAAAGACACCAGGATGTAAAGCTCGACGAGGAGAGCGACCTCATGCTTCTAGTTTTGACAGAAAGTGTTTTAAGCAATAGTTAGTACGAGTTTTAGGCTATGAAATATGTGAAAGAGGGAAATTCGTCGATTCTGACTCGAGACTCGAACTCAGAATTTGATAGCGTGGGTGTGTAGGTGTTCCTGAATACTATAGTTTTGACTCCTTATTCATTAAAAACGGAGTTGTATAGAGAAGTTAGCACAGAAAAGGCTAGTAAAGACTTTACAGGAAAATTTCCTTAGTAAAGCATATGTACAAACTGTAAAAGCTTTTTGAACGGAACTAGAGGCCATCCCAGTGATAGGGCGCCTGCCTAGGAGGGAAGTGGTCTCAGGATCAATCCCTCCTGGCCTCTGGTTCCTATTCTGGCATGTTGGCCTCCCGGATAGGAGTCTATGTTGGGTATTCAGCCATGTCCTGTATACCTAGGGGCGGGAGACCGGTATCTCCCTTAATCGTGGGCTTCCTGGCCTAAGCCTCCGCATGCCATCCTGAATATACTATGGGAGATACCTGGTGCGCATATGGGGGGGGCTGTAAGCCCTGTGGGGCAGCCTCATAAGTGTAGGGGCTTCGGCCTACATTGGATGGCTTGTAGTATATTCAGGATGGCATCAAGAGCACAGGAAACTTTTGCTAAATAGTTAAATAATCATCGAGTAGGCTTACGATGGGGAATGAGGTTATGTGAACCTTTATCAGTGTAGAGATAGAGTTTGTAGAGACAACTGCGAAACTTATATTAAAAAGGGGTCAACTTTGTAAAAAATGCTTTGTACGCATAAGGACAGCAGGGGGGTAGCTTAAGCTAGGGCCCTGCTTGTGATAAGTGACTGCACTTATAAGGACAGCAGGGGGGCAGCTTAAGCTGGGGCCTTAACTTTTAGGTTTAATACCTGCGGCGGCTGGAGATCGGGGACTTTTCAAGGGAGTTTTCTGAGAGAACTGGGGCGGAAGGAGGAAAAAGGAGCAGAATTAGGGATTGAGGAGAGGAGACGCTGAGAAGCTTGGAGGCTGAGTGGGGATCGATTTTTCTGACAGAATTGAGTGGATTGAGGAGAGGAGACGCTGAGAAGCTTGGAGGCTGAGTGGGGATCGATTTTTCTTACAGAATTGAGTGGAGTGAGCAGGGGAGATCGTGAGAGAGGCAGGAAAGTGTTTTGGAGACAAGAACCTCATATGTTACACAGTTTTGAGGTTTGGAAGGAGTAGAATTGAACGGACAGAGGTGGTTTATTGAAAGGAGATCGTTTTTGACAAGGCTTTGGTTGTCGTAAGATCAAATTCCTTGGAATTTTCAGCTGAGAAGGACTTAGGAGAGGAGGAGAGAGATAATTTCTTAACAGTGAAGCAGTTGACGCTGAAATAAAGCTATTTCTACTATGGAGAGACATATTTGTGTACCTGAGTGCGTGCTTGAGTGTTTGTTTTGCAATTGGTGGGCACAAGAGGTTGTGTTTTGAGATTTCATCGTCTGCAGCGACCTATTTTTCTTTCTGGTCATTTCTCTTTGATCTATCACAGTCAGGAGGTCCGCCCTCCCCAAGAAAGACTCTCGTCTCGACATCTGGTGCTTCCACTGAGAGCAATTGGGGTGATCGATTTGGAGAATTGGCTAGATTGGGTGGAAAATGGATCACAGTGCTGCTGTACAAGGTGCGGCTGCTGCTCAGGGTGCTCCTGTCCAAGGGACTCCTGGTCAGGATGGAATTGGCTCTCAAAGAGGACCTACGGCGATTCCAACAGCAGCAGCACAGCCTGCCATAGACACGTCTCAGGTTCTTCAGGCGTTGGCTGCCTTGATTCAACAACAGCCTGCAATTGGAGGAGCTGAGCAGAAATCTACGAAGGCGTTACAAGCAATTGTTGGTCGATGTGGGCGATTTGATGGAAGAGATGTTACTAGGTACTTGCGGGAGTATGTAGGTGAAATGGAGTTGGTCAGGGCACCTGAAGTTGAGGTAATTCTAAGCTTTGAGTTGACTGTTGTCCCTGAATTGAGAGAGAAGGTTAGAAATTTACAGAGAAGACATTTAGGTGGGTGGACTCTGTTTGAACGTGCACTGAGAGAAGAATTTCTAGAAGAGGACTCTGAAAGAGTCACCAGAAGAACTCTCATGGATTGGATAGAGCGTCAGCCTGGACGTTCCATGGGATTGAATGAAGTGATCCGTGAATTTGAGAAGAGGTACTCTCAGCTTTCTGGTCTAGAGAGGTTGACGTTGGATGCTAGGAAGACAGAGTTGTTCTTAGGGGCTCTGGATGAGTTCACAGCAGATAGGCTTTGTTTCATGTTGGCTGATCGAGGGGCTGAAGGAGGAGTTACATCTGATTGGAGGAGAGTAGAAGAAGCAGTATCCACCCTTGCTAGACAACGTCGTGGTAGGATGGTATTGCAGCCAGAGACCTTGCCAGAGCAGAGAGTAGCTCCTCATGTTCCTGTAGCTCCTCCTGCAATACCTCAAGCACCTATTGTGATTCCTCAAGCACCTATTGTGGTTCCCCAAGTGGTTCCTCAAGCGCCTGCAGTACCTATCCCAGCACAGAGAGGACCTAGACAACAGCAGCGACCTGTTGAGAACCGAAATCAACACAACTTGATAGAAGAACTTACTCAACAGTTGAGAGATTTGAGGGTTGAGATGGCAGACTTGAGGAGAGATCAACGACCTGTTGCACCAGGTGCCCGACCTGTAGGAGGAACCTTTACCAGGAGATGTATTTGGTGCGATAGTCCAGATCATCTCAGAGGAGACTGTCAAGACTTGGCGGTTGCCTTGCGAGAGGGCGTAGTCAACTATCAGAACAACAGATTGTATCTAACCGCCACTGGGCAGTCTCTGAATACGTATTTTGGAAGAGGAGGAATGAGGAGTTCTCTTCCAGCACTTACTGGTGTGAATACTACAGCGATGACTGCGGGTCCTGCGGAGGCTGATATATATACTGGGAGAGTTGAGGTGCGCTCTAATCCAACTATGGTTGAGCAGGCTGTTGAGGTTCCGGTTGAAATGATGAAGAGAGGTGCTGAAAGCATTAGGAGAGCTACTGGATGGAGAGACCCAGTAGATGCAACTTCTATTCGAGCATTTTTAGAGACGAGTGGTGAACAAGATGCCATGATCGAAGACAAAAGAAGGCGGGACGCTTCTGATTTAGATGCAGGAGTACCAGAGGACAGTGACCGTCGGAGGGTTACAAGGAGGAGAGCAGCGGAACCATCACCATCTGTACCAGCTGGAAGATTTCCTGCTGCAGAGGATATACCTTATACCTCTACAGCTCCACCACCTGCAGTAGATCCTATGGAAGGTGTACAGGATTTGCCACAAGAGACTACTGCTACAGATAGAGTACGGGGAAAGAGGTTTACAACACAAGAGAAGGGAAAAGCTCCAGCTTACAAGTTAGCGGCAGACATCGAAACAACAACAGACTTGCGTGCTGTTCTAGAGCAACGCATTTTGGATGCTAGAGTTGAGTTTACTCTTCGTGAAGTGCTTGGTATCGCAAAGAGAGAGTTTCATGAGTTGATAATAGACATCATGAAGAGAAAGAGACAGGTATTGACTGAACAAGTAAGTAGTCAGATGGTTGGAGCAGTAGATGTTATTGGTGTTGATCAATTCGGAGATGATAAGTATGAGGCATGGGTTGCTGGTCCTGCTGTTATTGAGAATGAAGATGAAGAGTTTGAAGAGGATGGGTCAAGCGCAGACAGCGATTTCAAGGAGAAGCACTGGGCAAGAGCGACAACAGAGACGCAAGTTCGGCTTGGAGGACTTTCTGAGCCAGTACCTGCACTTGTGGATCACGGGTCGGAGATCAACATCATTTCCAAGGAGGTGTATGAAAAGGGACAGTGGCCAATCGAAAGGAATCATGGTTGGGTGCTTCGAGCTGCAAATAACCAAAAGGGTGAGTTATACGGAGCTTGTCCCAATATGCGTGTAAGGATTGGGGATGTAGAGATTGATCAGCATTTCTTGGTACAGTCATCTGCCTCTTATCCTGTCATACTGGGCCAACCATACATCACCGCTGTTCGGATGGAGACAAAGATGATGAACGATGGGTCTCATTATGCTAGAGTTCGGAGTCCTGATGACAAGTACTCAGTACAATTTTTGACGGTTCGTTCAAGACATGAGCGGAACAGACAAACCCTTAGAGATTCTCAGACGAAGAGATGTAAGGTTTTTCACAATCCACTCCTGTAGAGCGGGAAGACAGGGGTGTAGAACCTACTGTTGAGGTCCCGTCAGAGTTGGAAGCGAGACATGTACAAAGGTCTGGATACATGTGTGGTGTACAGAGCTGGCAGTCTGGATTGCTGATGTTTGAGACAGATGGGTGGAGTCGGTTTACAAGAGTTGAAGATATGGAGGAAAATACAAAAAGATGGATGGTGAAACAGGTATCAGGGTTGTGGCGTGTAGGAGTTCTATCTGAAGACGAAGTGGTTTCTGGTTTGTTTGAAGAGTTTATGTCTGTACAGTCAGCTGTTGGTTGGTTAGACAATGTGAGTAGATTGATGGAGGGGAAAAATAGTGTGGTGGTGATCCCTGTCCACTCTCGATGCATATATAAGGAGATTGCTACATACCTGCAGTTCTTTCCTCATCCGATGCAGAATAATGAAGAGAGAGAAGCAAGTTGTTGGTGTGCACTCCCTCAGGAAGCAGACGTCCATGCGAAATACAAATCTGTACTGAGAAAGGTAAGACCGGTAGCAGCTCAACTACCTGCTAACTCCCAGCAGCAAGTACAGTTAGTGGGGACTGAACCTATATTGCGTGATCATAGACGAGTAGGGCACCAGTTTACTGAGGAGACATTGAAGGAGCTCCAGATAGGAGGGGGTGAATTCTTGACTGAGGTCGAGAAGGCAGTGTTTGAACAGATGGTAGTAAAGCATGGTAAAGCATTCTCTTTTTCAGCAGAGGAGATAGGTTGTGTGGACCCGCAGGTTATAGCACCTATGGTTATATTCACAATCCCTCATGTGCCTTGGGACCTGAAACCGACCCCAGTTCCTCGTGCTTTATTGCCTAAACTCATCGAGTTGTTGAAGGAGAAGGTACAGATGGGGATACTTGAGCCGTCTATGGGGCCATATTCTAGCAGGTGGTTCATTGTGCCCAAGAAGTCAGGAGCTTTGCGTTTTATTCAAGACCTACAGCCTGCGAATAACGTAATCATTCGTAACGTTGGGACGGGTCCTGTGATTGAAGAGGTAGCAGAGGCATTTGCAGGGAGAGCTATCTATTCAATAGGAGATCTATATTCTGGTTATGATCAATTCCAGCTGGCTGTGGAGAGTAGGGATTTAACTACTATGCGTACGCACCTGGGATTGATGCGAATGTGTACTCTTCCACAAGGAGCGACGAACTCGGTGGCTCATATGCAGAATGCGATGCATAAGGTACTAAGGGAGTTTGTGCCTGATGTTACCATTCCATTTCTAGATGATATTCCTATAAAGGGTTGCGCGGTTGAAGACAAGGATGAAGCAGTACTTGCGAATGGATGTAGAAGGTTTGTTGCAGACCATATCAGGGATGTAGAACATATCTTGACTCGTCTGGAGGAGGTACATCTCACCCTGTCAGGAGCTAAGTCCAAGTTTGGCGTGTCTGAGATTTTAGTGGTTGGACATCTGTGTGACGCTTTTGGAAGGCGACCAAACCCCGAGAAGGTTGAAGCCATAGCAAGGATGGCAGACTGTAGGAATATCACAGAGGTTCGACGCTTTCTAGGTGCTTGTGTATTTTATCATTTATCCATTCCTCATTATGCTCATGTTGCTGAGCCTTTGTATGCATTATTGAGGAAGGGTAAGAGGTTTATATGGACCTCAGTCCATCGAGAAGCTATGAATAGGTTGAAGGAGGCTCTACAGTCTCCGTCTGTTTTGAGAAGAGTAGACTATGGATGTGGGAGACCTATCATTGTCATAGTAGATACTAGCCCAAAGGCAATTGGCTGGGCGATAGGTCAAGATGATGCGGATGGATTGCGGCTTACCTCTAGGTTTGGAGCTAGGATCTTGACAGACAGGCAACGAGATTATCCTCAGGTGAAGCGTGAGTTGTGGGGAGCGGTGACAGCAATGAAGACAGATCGTGAGTTTCTGATTGGTGCTCATGTAGTCCTCGAAACGGATTGTCTACCTCTACTAGGCATGATATCCAACTGTACCACGCCAGACATAGCAATGTTACGTTGGATTGCATATATTAGAAGCTTGAATCCAGAGCTGAAGCATATAAAAGGAAAGGAGAATATGGTTGCAGATATGTTGTCAAGGGCTCGATTTGTGGATGAGGATGTCATGATTTCAGAAGCTGAGGAAGAAGAGAGACAGGATGCTCAGTGTCAGGTTAATCGACGGGCTACAAACTTGGAGCCGTTGATGTTTAGAGAGGAGCTTTACACAGGTAGACTTCGTGACATAGGATATTATTTGAGCTTGTTGGAGAGGCAAGAGAGATGGAGCAAAGTAGAGTTCAGGGAGATAAGAAAACAAGCTTACAACTATCTTCTGCATGATGGGTATCTTTGGAGACGACCACAGAGGAGAGATGGGATGTTCATACGAGTAATGGACGATCAAGAGACTAAGCAGCAACTAATGAAGGAGTTCCATGATACCTTATGGGCCGGACATCGAGGGATTTGGGCTACCTACACCAAGTTGAAGGAGAGGTACTGGTGGGAAGGTCTGTACCAGGATGTGGTGAACTACGTCAGCTCCTGTTTGCATTGTCAGTTCTACTCAAAGATCCGGTATAGGGACGGTCTTGTGCCAACTTATCCGCCTTGCATTCACTTCCAGTGGGTTCTCGACTTGGTGGTAATGCCTCTGGGGTTATGGGGCATGCGATATTTGGTTTTGGCTCGTGAGGATCTCTCCAACTTTGTAGAAGGACGAGCTTTGAGAACGAAGACCACAGAGGGGATATGTAAGTTTGTTCTTGAGGATATTATCTGTAGATATGGGTCTGTAGGAAGGCTACGGGCAGATAGAGGAGAACTACGTGGTACAGAAGCGAAAGAGTTTTTTGCTCGATATGGTGTGAAGCTCAAGCTTACCACTGCGATGAATCCAGAGGGGATTGGCAAGAGTGAGCGAAGACATCCGTCAATAGTTCAGGCTTTGGTGAAGGCGTGTGATGGTAAGCATAGAGAGTGGCCTAGATTACTCCCTTTTGCTTTATGGGCAGATAGAACAACTCATTGTTCTACTACAGGGTACATGCCTGTTGAGTTAATGTTAGGGCAGAAACCAATGATGCCAGCAGAAGAAGACTTTCCTACCTGGGCTACCTTGCCATGGGAGGACAATGTGGACCGTGTGCAACTTCTCTCACTAAGAATCAGACAGCTAGAATGTAGAGAGGAGGATCTCGCTGAAGCGCAGCGATGGCTGAAAGCGGCTCGACTTCGGAACAAGGAGAGGTTTGATAAGACTCATAGACTTCGGCCAAAACTGATACAAGTTGGGGATTGGGTGTTGGTATACGACAGCACATTGGAGAACCAACACTCTACAATCCGAAAGTTTTCGAGAAGGTGGTTTGGCCCGTACCTTGTCTCTGATGTACATCAGAATGCTACTTATTCCTTACAAGAGCTAGATGGCACGTCTTTAAGACTTCCAGTTGCTGAGAAACGAGTGAAGTTATTCAAGAACAGAGGGGAGGCTGTGGAGCTAGCTGAGTTCTTAGGTTCAGAGCAGACAGGAGCAAATGAAGACCTTTCTGAGACGGTCGAGGAGAGCGAAGACGATTTGGAAGGCCACGACGGTCGATGACGGATTGGCACATACCAGAGGATGTGCAGGTTTGGAGGGGGTGAATGTTGTGTTGTACATGGGTCTGTACAGTGAAAACTAGTTGCAAGGAGATCTTTTCTTTGTTGTGTAAAGGAAGCTGCCCTGCAGCTTAACAAGCTAGGCAAGAGCTAAGCTGGGGCCATGCTTGACAAGCTGCCCCCTAGCTTGGGTTGGAGTATCACCCCTAAGGGAGTCGAAAGACACCAGGATGTAAAGCTCGACGAGGAGAGCGACCTCATGCTTCTAGTTTTGACAGAAAGTGTTTTAAGCAATAGTTAGTACGAGTTTTAGGCTATGAAATATGTGAAAGAGGGAAATTCGTCGATTCTGACTCGAGACTCGAACTCAGAATTTGATAGCGTGGGTGTGTAGGTGTTCCTGAATACTATAGTTTTGACTCCTTATTCATTAAAAACGGAGTTGTATAGAGAAGTTAGCACAGAAAAGGCTAGTAAAGACTTTACAAGAAAATTTCCTTAGTAAAGCATATGTACAAACTGTAAAAGCTTTTTGAACGGAACTAGAGGCCATCCCAGTGATAGGGCGCCTGCCTAGGAGGGAAGTGGTCTCAGGATCAATCCCTCCTGGCCTCTGGTTCCTATTCTGGCATGTTGGCCTCCCGGATAGGAGTCTATGTTGGGTATTCAGCCATGTCCTGTATACCTAGGGGCGGGAGACCGGTATCTCCCTTAATCGTGGGCTTCCTGGCCTAAGCCTCCGCATGCCATCCTGAATATACTATGGGAGATACCTGGTGCGCATATGGGGGGGGCTGTAAGCCCTGTGGGGCAGCCTCATAAGTGTAGGGGCTTCGGCCTACATTGGATGGCTTGTAGTATATTCAGGATGGCATCAAGAGCACAGGAAACTTTTGCTAAATAGTTAAATAATCATCGAGTAGGCTTACGATGGGGAATGAGGTTATGTGAACCTTTATCAGTGTAGAGATAGAGTTTGTAGAGACAACTGCGAAACTTATATTAAAAAGGGGTCAACTTTGTAAAAAATGCTTTGTACGCATAAGGACAGCAGGGGGGTAGCTTAAGCTAGGGCCCTGCTTGTGATAAGTGACTGCACTTATAAGGACAGCAGGGGGGCAGCTTAAGCTGGGGCCTTAACTTTTAGGTTTAATACCTGCGGCGGCTGGAGATCGGGGACTTTTCAAGGGAGTTTTCTAAGAGAACTGGGGCGGAAGGAGGAAAAAGGAGCAGAATTAGGGATTGAGGAGAGGAGACGCTGAGAAGCTTGGAGGCTGAGTGGGGATCGATTTTTCTGACAGAATTGAGTGGATTGAGGAGAGGAGACGCTGAGAAGCTTGGAGGCTGAGTGGGGATCGATTTTTCTTACAGAATTGAGTGGAGTGAGCAGGGGAGATCGTGAGAGAGGCAGGAAAGTGTTTTGGAGACAAGAACCTCATATGTTACACAGTTTTGAGGTTTGGAAGGAGTAGAATTGAACGGACAGAGGTGGTTTATTGAAAGGAGATCGTTTTTGACAAGGCTTTGGTTGTCGTAAGATCAAATTCCTTGGAATTTTCAGCTGAGAAGGACTTAGGAGAGGAGGAGAGAGATAATTTCTTAACAGTGAAGCAATTGACGCTGAAATAAAGCTATTTCTACTCTGGAGAGACATATTTATGTACCTGAGTGCGTGCTTGAGTGTTTGTTTTGCAATTGGTGGGCACAAGAGGCTGTGTTTTGAGATTTCATCGTCTGCAGCGACCTATTTTTCTTTCTGGTCATTTCTCTTTGATCTATCACAGTCAGGAGGTCCGCCCTCCCCAAGAAAGACTCTCGTCTCGACAACGTGCGTCAATAACACCACTCTACTCGACCAGGAGAGGAACCTGTTGGACCAGTGTTGAAGTTTCTTTTGCAGTCGTCCCACTATCTCCTCCACCACTTGATTTTCCGACAGCCCTTTTCCTATCCAGGCTCCTAGATATTTGACCATCTGCCCTGGTCTAGCGATGATACAGCCTGATTCTTCAAGCTATCTTGGAACCTCCTCTATTCCCATCGGGATAATTATCGATTTCTCTAAGTTCAGCGACGCTCTTGATATTTCCTCGTACCTGTGCAGTATTTCATGTGTTGCTTTGAAGCATTCCTCTGTGCCTTCGATAATAAAACCCGTATCATCCGCAAAGTGCTGGTGGATAAGGGGGGGTGCTCCTCCCGTCCACAGCCCCTCTATACGGTCATGTTGTCTCGCCTTCTTTAGCATGTTCATTAAAGGCTGGGTCGCAATGACGAACAGGAAGGAGGCAACCGGGCACCCCTGTCTAACTCCTCTTCCTAAGTTTATTTCTTCTGTGAAACCTCCGTTGACGTGAGCTTTGGATTGTCCTTCTTCCACCAATCCTTTCAGCAAGTCGATAAAGTGGGGGTCGAACCTCATTTGTTCCATGGTACCCACAGATAGTCCCTCGACATCTTATTGTACGCCTTCATGAAGTTTATCTTCATGAACAACGAGGCTCATCTCTTAGCTTCCGTCATTTCATGTCCTAGCTTGAAACTTAGAATGTTGTCATAGATATCTCTCCCTTGTATGAACCTCGTTTTGTTGCGCATCGATTACATTTCCGACAACCACTTTAAGTCTTTTGGCCAGTATCTTACTAAGGAGCTTGTAAGTGGCGGTGAGGAGCGAGATCGATCTCCAATTCCCCAGTATGTTCTTTTCTCCTCCTTTGAGAATGAGTTTGATCACTCCTTGTAGTGTATTCCAGTTTGTCTTTTTCATTCTCCATAACTCTCTGACCATCTCCGTGCATTCTTCCTTAATGAAGGGCCAGCAGTCTTGCAGCACCTCGTATGTGACTCCGTCAATGCCAGACGAATTCTCCTTCGGGAACTTCATCACGACTGCCTCTATCTCTTCTTGTGTCGAGGTACTCACCAGGAAAGTGTTTTCCTCCTCGGTTATCCACTTTGAGATAAGATCCAGGGCCTCTTTTCTTTTTGCCCTATTTTGTGTGACTACCTTGTCTTCCTTGTACAGTTCCGAGTAGAACATGTGTACCCTTCCTAGTATTTCTCCATGATCCTCAGTGACAAGTCTGTTTTCCAGTACCACACCCTTCATCGCTCCTCTTCCATGCTTCACTTTTAGTTGTGCGAAAAAGTAGCAGGAGGGAGCTTCCTCCTCTTTCAGCCACCGTATGCGGCTTCTGTTTCTCCAAAAGATGACGTCTTGGTGTTACTTCTTCCTCACCTTCTCTCTTATTTCTTGCAATCTCTCCTTTAGAGCTTCTGAGATGTCTTCCCTGGCTAGAATGCGCAGTCTTTGCAGTTCCGTCTCTAAATCCGCCCTGCTTGGCGCTCTCTGTCCCTCTTTTCTTTTCTCTTCCATTAGCACCCGTCTTACTTTAGTCCAGCCTACTGCCCACTTCGTTCTTGGATCTCCGCCCCCCCTCTGCTGTTCCCTCCAGACTGCTTCTATCCTCGTCTTCACTCTCGGGTCCTTCAAAGTTGCCGCATCCATCTTGAAGTATGTCATTTTTTTGATCTTGTCTCTTGTCTCCTCGACCCTAAGCTGTATTTCTATCGTGATCGGTATATGGTCCAAAAGGGTCTGTCTGCCATCATGAATAATTTTAGAGATACCCGAGCACCACTCCGTGCTATTGTTGAGGTAGAATCTATCCAGCTTGGCCTGGTCGAGGCGTCCTCCAGATCTGACTTGTCTGGTGTATACATGCCCTTCTTTTTTCTGTAGAATAGCGCGTCTACTAAATCAGACCTTAGGAGGGTGTTCCTCCAGAGGCGGAGTTCGCTGCCGTGCAAGAGCGGAGAGGGCCCTACGCTGTCGTCTGGTAGCTCCATCATGTTTCAATCGTCCATCAGCACCCATTGTCCCTTGCTCGTCTTGGTGGCTATCCATTACCAGAAGTTCCGTCTGCCTTCTCTTCTGTTCGGAGCGTAGACCGAGACGATCCCAATGGGTCCAACTACCGAGTCAATGACGTATCAGACGACCGACACGTCTCCTCTGACTCCTTGATCCCGCACCTTGATGTGTTCTTTGATCAGTAGCGCTGCCTCTCCTCTCCCCCCTTCTGTGTAGTCTACTATTCTGGTCCCGTCGTTTAGCAGCTGTTTCAGATTATTTTCCAATCTTTGCTCCTCCGCCTTCAACTCCTGCAGGGCAATGATGTCTACTTGCTGTCTTTCTCTCCTCAGCCATCTGCGCAATATAGTCAAGCGATGTGGGTCCCCCAGTCCACGAAGAGATCTTTAGTGTATTCTGCATTTATAATTCAATGTGTTTCTTATCGCTTCGCCTTCTCTTGCTCCTCTTATTGTTCCTCAGGAGTTTGGAGGGCTCATGGTCGCCAGCAGGCTCCTAGCCCTTGCCAAGTTCTCCTTCTTCATTGGTTTATCTTTTTTCTGCAGTACTTTCTCTATCTCTCTCTCCGATGTCATTGTTTGGAGACCTGTCGCTTTCGGAGTTGAGCCCTTGCTCACCCCTCTACGACTTGAGAGCAGGTTGGGCACCAACTCCTGTAAAGCTTCCCGTTCTATACTTCTGAGTATCGGTTCTGTGAGTTGGGCTGGTTTCGCCGTGTCTCCTCATTGTTCCGGTGAGTCCAGCCACACACCACTCCTGTTTCCTTCTTCATGTGTCTCATTGTCACCGGCTTCTTCCCTTCTCAGTTCACTTGCATTGCCGGGGTCTCCCGGAGTTAAGCCTCTTTCATTGTCGACAGAGTCAGTTGCCCAAAACCGTGAGTGCGGGTTCCTCTCATTCCGAGTTAGTGATTCTCTAGCTTCTCTTGCCTCCTCTATGACCTCGTCCTCTTTTGTATCGTCTTTCCTCGTGTCCTCTCGATTCTCTTTCATCTTTTCAGCGAGCTCCGGCTCTTCCTCCTTTTGGTTCTCTACAGTCATGCCGTCATGTTGCTCCTCTAGTTCTCCTTCCTTTCTTTATTTTGAGTCTAGATTCCCTTTCTCTTGTTCCTCTACTTGCATTGCCGTCGTTACCTTCTCTCTGTACCTCCTCCGTCCCCTTCGGTCTGACCTCTGTTGTTTGGTTGCATTCATCCGCTTCATTCAGGTCTGGTATTGACTCTTTTGGGTTGCTCTTTGGGTGTCTGCTCTTCCGTCCTTGATTCTGTTCCACTGGCCTTGGTATCTGGCCTCGCATCGCTGACTAGGAGAGCAGGACTAGCCTGTCTGAGCCCCTCTCCAGGCCAGACCGAAGAGGACGAGGCGGTCTCCTTATTATTGTTCCCTTCAATCGCGGTGGTTTGCTTTGTCTCTCCTCCTTTCTCTCCTTCTGGTGTCTTATCATCACCGCTCCCCTCTTCAGCTGCCAATAATTCGAATCTATTGACTGGTGAACTACCTTCTTTCTTTTGGTTCACCTTCATGGACCATTTTTTTTTGTTACTTGAGTAAATTCTCCCTCCTTGTCCCTTTTCGGGAGAGCGTCTTTCCCCTTCGCTGCTGTTGCTGCTTCTTGTGGTGCCCACAAATTACAGGATTCACAAATTTTTGAAATTTTTGAGATTAATAACTTGTTTGTATAACTGAAGAAGCGTTGTTACTTAAGATTACGACTTCCTTAGAAGGAAGATGATCTTATGAGCTGTTTGTAATAATAAGTTGACGAACGTCTTCCGAGAAGCGTCTTCTCTGTGACGCTTCTCGGTGATGTCTTCGGAAGACGGAAGACGGCAGAAGACACGTATCTTCCGGACGACGGTAACCGCGGAAGCTTAACCACGTAAGGAGTAGGTGCACCTACCAGATAGCACCGAACAGGTTAGGTAGGTCGGGAGGTTCGAAACCCCTAAACTGCGGGGAAGATGCGCAGGAAGCGCATTTCAGCTTCCCGCAGCAAGAGTGCTTCTTGGTTGAGAAGATCGATTCGAGGGTGAGCTTTGAGTGAGACAGCAGCGAGATGAAATTGAGAGAGATCATGATCGATTCGAAGCTAGAAGGAAGGTGAGGTCGAAATACTGAGAGCAGAAGAGTGTTGAGCTGAAGGCGTTTTCTTTGAACTCTCGAAAGCTGACATTGGAGGATAGATGAGTGGAATCGAAGGTGGAAGACTTGATCGATTGAGGCGTAGTCAGGATCTGACAACGGAAGTAGCCTGGTGGGGTCGCATTGGAGCTGGGACCAGAGCCGGAAGCGCGCAAAAGAAGAAGACAACTCGGGAAGCAGACAGAAGATAGTAGAGGTTCTTCTCATGTTCTTTTCCCTTCCCACTGCTTCTCGCCTTTGTTTGGTATCCCCCGCGCTTCCCCGGTGGTTTGCAAGCAACCTGATTGATCAATCCCCCCATCCCTATTTTCCTATTGTGACATTGGATGCGGAAGCGCTGTCCAATTTCTGTCAGACATCTTCTTGCTTCTTCCTGAGTTCAATTCGAGCTTCCCTACCCCTAGCCCTCAAATTGGAGATCCCAGCTATCAATTTCCCTACCCTACCATCCCTCTACTCCTGAAACCTTGAACAAAAGACGCTTCGGAAGATTGAAACATCTTCGGAAGACGCTTCTGAAACCTGACTGTCTTCGGAGGTCGACTGAATACAATTCGTATCAAGAGTGGATTTGCTTTGGTTTGGTGTTAAGAGAGGCTTGGTACGAATCCTGAGTGGCTTGGTGAGTTGTTTTGTTACTTCGAGAAGTTGGAAGTCGGGAACTAGGTCTGTGTCTCCCGGTCTTCCAAGCTTCTCAAATCCACATTTTCCTAGAGAGACTAGAAGATTGGAAGGGCTGGCAAAATGCGCGAGAAGACGTGAGGATCCATTTCGGGTCTCTTCTGTCCGACCCATAGCAGCCATTCCGTGGAATGGCTGAAAGCAAAAAGGGTCCGAAGGCGCGAACTTAGGAGAGAATGGTCGAGGGTCATGTCTTCCCACCGAGCAACAAGCTTCTTTTGAGTGTGTATGAGAGGTGAGAAGTCAGAAGAACAGAGTGCAAATGTCTTGAGTCTGTTGTGAGGATAGATTGCGCGTAGGAAGAAGAAGACATGTGAGACCAGTGAAGGGAAGCCTGACTTCGGGAGGTCTTCCAAGAAAGACATTGAATCAGAAGCTGTCTCGGGAGTCTTCCCAGAGACCTCTATCACCGCAGGAGCCCGCAACCGTCTTCTGAACCTGTTATGCACTCTCGCGAATCTTATATCTTCTGATAGGAAGTAGGATGTAATGCAAGGTGGGTTGTCTTCTTGGTAACCCATGCGAGGCCTTGCTTAGTTAGGACTGTTTAGATATAGCTCGGAACACGAGAGCTATCTAGGAAGCACTATTAGAATCTCGAAAGACGGAATAGCTGTCTTCTAGAAGACTAGTTTCGTCTTCTGAGAAGTAGGAGCTAGACTGTGAGCACTTGGGAAGGACTGAGCCTTCAGCTCACAGTAAGTGCTTGTGGCTTAGTGCAACAGATTTTCAAGTATGTCGATGCATCCTCGAGGGTTGGTGTTACCCGTAGCGGAGTTGGCCGAGGCCACACCCTTCCTCAAGGAGTTGGATCTCGACTTCTTCCTGTGGGATTGGAATCTCGCCGACCAAGGTCTTCTGGAGGAGGTTTGGGCGGCCTTACCACCTCGCAACCGTGTACCTGCAAAGGCAGGAGTAGCTCGAGGAAGATCATCTTCCTGGACTGAAGATTGGTGGCGCAGGGCCTTCCACATGCCAGAATCCGAGGACCGAGGTTATTGGCTCGAGAAGAAGATCCTACTCAGGATCGTGAGTGAGTGGCATGTGCCTGGAAGCACAACTTGCCTCTTCATGGAGGACAGGCAGGGAAGGAACGAATGGAAGATATAGTCTTACCGGGAGCCGAAGAAGCGACTTCTGGCGAAGCTGTTTCTGCATCTCGTTCCCAAAAGGAAAAGCGCAGAAGACGACGTACCTGGGAGATCAGGACGTGGAGTTCCTGGAAGCAGTATGCGATGAAGGAGTGCCCGTCAACTGGGGTTCGTTCTTCCACGCGTATGTACAGGCGGAGCTAGCGTACTTAGGTACCCCGGCAGGAGGACACTTGACACCTTTCCTCTATTACTTGTACGTAGCCATGAGGGATCTCACGGAAGATCAGTTGGTGAAGTATGGGCCAACAGACAATATGAGGCGAAGGAGGAGATTTCGGAAGAAGATGACCGAGCAGCAGCTGCGACTCCCCCTCCCATTCTGATGCCGCAGTTGAGGCCCGGCACTCATCAGAAGACGCTTCTGGTGAGGAAAGACGACTCCAGTGGGTCGGAAGACGCCACGCCTCCAAGGAAGATGGGTCCTAGAAGTGTACCTAGGAAGACCACCTCCCTCATTCATTCGGGATCGGAGTCTGACTCGCAGGAAGAGCCACTGAGTACCTGATCGGAACCGCTTCTGCCACACCAGGGAGTCTTCCGAACACTCCAGAAGACGAAGGATGGATGGATACTCCTACTGCGATGCGAGGAAGCGCAGTAAAGAGGACCGCTTCTACCATGGGGAGAGATCTTCCACCCCGGAAGATGAGGAGAGTAGCTTCTTCTTGTGTGCAGAAGCCGAAGATCATAGTGGTGGAAGAGGCATCTTTGCCTCTGGAAGACAAGGTCGACACCTCCGATCGGATTGTGGAGATGAACCTGTCTTCCGCGGGAAGAAGACTGGAAGAATTCAGTGCCTTCTTCCACACCGAGATCCAGCCAGCTATGGAGTTGCTGGAGAAGAGAGCGAAGGCTCAAGAGAAGCCCTTAGAGCCTAGATTCGGTCTGCGCACCTTGATGCGTCAGGAAGAAGGCCAGAAGAAGGCAGAAGCGCTGGAAGCTAGTCTCCGCACCACAGAGAAGCTCGCAGCGAGGTACAAGGTGGAAGCAGCCGCTTCTGCCAAGGAGCTGACCCAACTGAAGAAGAGCAATCAGGAGTTGTAGGCGCGTTTACAGCAGCGCGACCAAGAGGTTCTCCGAGTGCGGGGGAAGATCACTGCCCTAGCAGAGGAGAAGACAAGATGGAAGACGCAGCAGGAAGTCGCAGAAGCGCGAGTTGCAGCCAAGAAGATGCAGCGGGAAGTAGCGGAAGCTCGTGCGTAGGAGATGATAACACAGTCGGTGGAAGCGTTTCGGAAGAAGTTCAACTTCACCGCGGGTAGGAAGTTGCTTACCTTGGCTAGAGAGTGGGACGATGAGTCCAAGGCGATGTTGGTAGAGTGCAAAGAGAGTATGTTCCGGTACTTGGATAGGCAGATAGAGGGGGTGAAGACACTCTATGGACTTCCCTCGACTCTGCCACCGGTAACTACATCTTCCCCAGTCCTAGTACCATCGATCGGTGCCGACATGGAGAAGGAGGAGTTTGACCTCGCTGTGCACTTGGTAGTGATAGCGTTGGAAGCCGAGAAGACTCCGGAAGACGCCTCGGAAGACAAGATGTCTTCTGGAAGACAGGAAGAAGAACCGTCTTCCCATGTATTCCGCGTGGAGGAAGCGACTTCCTCGGACCCCTATGAGGTCGCCATGGTCCCTAGTACCGAACTAATGCTCCAGAAGAGCGAGGAAGCACCACTCGACTCTGCTTCCCAGAAGACACTTCCGTCTTCCGAAGCAGAAGCAGAAGCAGAAGCAGAAGCAGAAGCCGAAGTCGAGGAAGAGGCAGCAGCAGCGACAGCAGGGCCAGCGAAGAACGATGTGGAGGAAGCCATCTCAATGTTACCTGGGGTGTTCGTAGGGCTTCCTAGCTTATCAAAAGCCGCGTTAGGAGCTCCGGTAGGAGCAGATCAGGTAGAGATTGCCTCCGAGCAATCAGAGTAGATAGTAACCACAACGACGTTAACATCTTCCAAACTTAGTAGGACCGAACATGCTATCTTAAGGGTGGCAGTTTTTCAGTGTAAAATTAGTTAGGAAACCATGTGGCAGCATAGGTAGCGTAGGAACAACAAGGTGGATGGCTAATCAGGAAAGGAAAACGGCTTGCATGTGGAGTGGCAGCCTTCTGACAGCGTCCATCTCTCCCTGGTGGTCGTCTCCTCTGTTTTCTCGTGGTAGAAGGCATAAATAGGATCGAAGAGTAAGAAATCTAGTTCTTCACACACACTACACCCGATGTTAGAGACATACGAATAGACTGGGATTATACCGGAAGGGTCTGCGTGCTCGTTACCAGCAGTGGTTCGAAGATGTAGATAGAGATAGAGGACAGTTTAGGAACAGGGAACGGCATCCTCGTGCAGTCCTGTTAGCTAGACTGGAGTGGCGAGGAGTAGGCGCCGGAAGTAGAGGGAGTGAGCTTCCCAATGCCAATGTGACTTCTTCTCGGAGAATGGATTGCGAATTTGAGTGCAAAAGCTTTGTCCATGTCTCTTGGGTGGTGGGTTTTCTTGGATTCACTCCCGATTGTGCATGAGAAGCGTTCTTCTTGAGTGGCGGTGACTGTCAGCAGTTATGGAATTGCAGCTTGGCTCGTTCAGTAGAGCACTTCGGATCTACGTACGGACGGTCTTATGGATAAGGGATCTCAGAAGACAGAGTAGTCGGAGCAGCGAAGAGAAGAAGAAAGAATCCTTCTTCTCACAGCAGAAGACGACATCCTCAAGTAGAAGACGGTGCAACTGTATGCACGTTTGTTGTCTTCCTCCCCAAACTATTACAAGTAGGGATGGCTTGTTAGTCAGGATCCGGACTAGAAGCCTGTCGAATCTTAATTTCTCCTTTTCATCTTGTTTTCTCTTGTTTGGATTTTCTCTTCTTCTCCATCTTCCCTCATCTTCCCCATCTTCTTACCTTCTTCTAGTGAGCTTCTGAGACTTCTATTGAGCTTCCGTGAAGATGAATGTCGTTGTAATGTTGCAGGAAGACCGTTTCCGTAGGTAGAAGCCTGGGAATGCTACAGGGGGCATACATCCTGTGATTAATCTAATCCGTTGGAATGTGAGAGTGAGTAAGGTGTAACAGCCGTTGCTATTCGACTTCTGTGAAGCAGGAGCAGTCTTCTGGAGGTGTGAGAAGCCGAGTTGAACCCCCAGAAGCCGAGAATTGCTTCGGGAAGACCGTATCGAGAAGACCGGAAGAAGTGACCTGGAAGCAGGAAGCGTCTTCTCGAGCCTCTCTGTGAATAGTTGTGTGATATTTTAGTTAGTAGTTGTTTGTTTAGGTCCAGAGCACCTTTTGGCGAGTTTGGAAGACGCGTGATTTTGTGAGAAGACGGGATTTCTAGGCAAAACCCGTGTGTTTGTGTCTTTGAACAGATCTTAGAACTTAGAGCAGCGTTACTTGTGCAAATCCTCTGTGAGAACGATATCTTGTATACTAAATGGGCAAAAGGAGTAATCCTGCGACACTACACTTCTGTCCCTGAGGTCTTCGGCTCTTCGTTGTTTTTCCTTGATGGCTTTTCCTCCCCTTTCTTGGCATTTGCTCCTTTCCTGGTGCTATCCGGACAGTTTGTCGCATAGTGTCTTTTTCGTTTACACACGAAGTAGGTGTCAGGCAAGGTCTGGTATATTATGGGTTGGGCAACCATTCCTCCCACCCCCAGCCTTATCTGGAGGTGATCCTTCAGCTCAGCTTCCGGGTCGATCAATACGCAACCTCTTATGTGTAGGTATGCAGTTTTCGTCTTCCTGGATGATTTGTACAGAACCGAGCCTATAGCAGCCAGCATCGTGTTTGCTCCTATCTCGAATGTCAGGTCCAGTAGAGGTAGGTCCACCCAGACTGCCACCGCTTTAGGATTCTCAGTTGTGTCCAAGGAGCCGCCAGCACTATCCTCCCGTTACAGAATAACGGCGCTTCCCTCAGTACCAGATCATGTTGTTCCTGCGTGGCAAAGACCGCTAGGAAGTTTTTCCTGTTCAGCATCCTGAGCTGGGTTATGTGGACTCCCAAGCCTTGCTCAAGCCTCCTGGAGACCCAGAACTCGAAGGCGTCTCTTGAAAGGCTGCAGTCTACTGTCGTCATAACAACTGCTGTCATCTTCAAGAGGGCCAGTCTACTCGCAACCAGATTCCTGTCGAGGTCAACAATCCTGCCGTGTTTGAGTTCTCCAAGTTGCTGGTTTTTCTGTATGCATTGGATCGCCTCTATGAGCTCTTTATCCGGCATCCTTGCACCAGCCAGCGGGTTGAGGCCCTCCAGGTAGGGATTCTGCCCTGTTCTCTCTAGCACTTTTAGTGGTTTAACCCAGCTGTTCTGCGCATTTGTCTTCCCATTTTCGCCTTGCTCGTTCTTGCTCTGGTTTTTTCCATCTTTTCCTTCATCTCTTTTGTTGTCCTTTGTGTGCGCAGTGGCGTCTGGCCTCCTAGGCTCACAAGGGAGCGACAAGGTTGGCCACGCTGCGCCCCCTTCTTTGTTGCTGGTTGTCCTGCCTAATTGCAGTTCTGCCACCCTTCTCCAAATCGTTTCTTTAAATCCTGGCCGTTTCTTGCAGTTGTTATCTCTGCTGCTGTCTTCACCATACGCGTCCTCCTGGTGCCCCCCTCCATCTATGAGCCCCACGGAGAGGCCGGCGTCCTGTTTACTCTGGTTCTCCTTCTCGTGCCTTGTCTCGCTCCTCTCTTCATCTTGTTTCCCTTCGGTGTCTTGATCTTCTCCTCCTTCTACTAATCGTTTCTCCTGCGAATGATGCAGAGCTTCTGTCGGGATTTCCTTGCCTCCTCGAGTCAACTAGGTTGAGAGATTCACGTCGGGCTCTTTTTTTATCTAGCTCTGTCTCCGTTCGCTTATCGTGGGTCTTCATCGTGGAGCACTTCGTTGATTCCTCTGCCACTACTTGCCTCCATCCCTTGTGTCGCCTCTCTTTCTTTGCCATTCGTCATTGTACTACTCTTCTAAATGCGCAACCCTAAAATCCACCTATGCACCCTAATTACACTTTTCTCGCCCGGAACTACCTGCCTGTCTCCTAATCCCCTTAACCCTTTCCCTAAGTGTGGGTTGATCACCGCTTAGCCCTCCCCTCACTCCGCGTGCTCCTTAGCTCCCCCTCCGTCTCCCTTCATCGCTGCCCCATTGGCTCCCAGGTACCTCCTCACAATTGTAGGGACCTGACAGTTGTCCCCAGAGGGTAGCGGAGTGCTAAGTACCATATCTCACTTGCGTGAGGTCCAGGGTTCAATCCCTACCGTCTCCTTGGTCGACACGTTTGGCCTGGGACCTAGACACGTGCGCTTGCAGCCGACAACTCTTCGGGTCGGCCTCCAAAGGAGAAGTACTACTGTAGCGACTCAATACTATTGAACGGATATGATGCAAACTGGCCTCCATGAAGATTGTGGAGAAGACGACAAACTCTGCGTGCGGATAAAATTTCATGGAATCGATTGGTTACTGATGAGATTTAGAATAAGTTATATATGATATTTATTCCTCTTTAACAAATATTTTTTAAATTTTTTAAACTGAAAGAGAAAATTTAAAATAATTAGCAAGAAAATCTGAAACCACTGAAATCATGGTTTTCTATTTTAGATTTTAGAGGAATAAATCATTTATTCTTCTCTAATAAATAATTTATTCTCTTCTAAAAATGAAAGATAAAATATAAAATAAATAACAAAAAATCTAAACCACTGAAATCAAAGATTAGAGAACTCATTACTATCACCGTGAAATTTTACAAGAAAACAGTTTAAATAAAATAAAGATAATTTTTATATGATTTATTCTTCTCTAACAAATAATTTATCTCTTTTAAAATTAAAAGATAAATTTAAATAATTAGCAAGAAAATATGAAACCACTGAAATCATTTTTTATTTCAATGGTTTTCAATTTTAGATTTTAGAGGAATAAATCATTTGTTCCTCTCTAACAAATAATTTATTCTCTTCTAAAATTGAAAGAGAAAATATAAAATAATAAATAATAAATCTAAAACCACTGAAATTAAAGATGAGAAAACTTATTACTATCATCCATAAAATTTTAGTAAAAAATAATTTAAAACAAATAAAATTTGATGATTGTTTTATAGAAAGGTCTAGAATACTTAGTCTAAATTTCTACGGAAAGTAAGAACCTGAACAGATTTTATGGAGAAACAGAGAGTATAGAAATAGAATAAATAAAACTATTATTTATACTAGAAATGTAGAATTGATTTCCATGAATCACACAAACCAAACCAGATTTGTTTATTTGAACACTTTTCTTTGAGTGAACTAAACCTATAAACAGTACAGTACTAATCACTCAGTCTGGATTATATAGTTTCGACTTGTCAAGAAATGAAATAATTTTCTCTCCTTTTTCTTTTACTTATGACTAAACTATGAAGAGTTTGGTCGTAGATAGAAGGCTCTGAAAAGTAAAATCCTGATAAATTTAAAAAGATATAGAGAAATAACCAACGTGACAAAAACCTGTATGCGGTTCTCTCATTGGACAAGGTTAACTCAAAATACACTAATAATGTTTGTTTTTTTCTCAACAGCGATAGAACTAGAACTAGGTGATTATGCAACGAAGAAAGATTTTACAATGACAAAAGAGGATAGATAACTACAATAGCGGTAGAATCTGATGCAGTTTGATCCACAATTGCTTCTGTCTAAAGTGGGTTTATAACCGTTAAACTTCAGCTAGCTACAAAAGTATCGAAGAGAATTCAAGCATGCATACCATTAACTTCATTAACATGCTCTTTTATCTGTTTAACTCCGAACTGGGAACTGCATGAGATTTGGAGAAACTTAAGACCAACTTGGTTTGTTGACTTAACTTGGTTGTTTTACCACTGAGTATGGTACTTCGTGCAGAAAACGCATGATAATACTTTTATAATCATGCGTTTTCTGCACGATTAATTAATTATAAAAGGTTTCGCATCTTGAGGTCACTAGATGATTTATCACTATCATTTCGTAACCGGATAAGTGATCTAGTTCATCTCTTTCAACTCTCAACTTGAATTTATATAATTCTATTTTCTTAGTCTACAAGTCTCTAATTAACTGAAAGATAAGTGTCAAAAATGTGTGATTTTATAGTCGTACAAAAGATTTTATAATATGATAACGATTTGAATTTTGGCCTCTAATTAAATATTGTATTCGCGATAACATAAAGCAATATGGTATACTTAAGGCGAAGTCACGTAGTCTTCAGGAAAATACTGTCTAAAACAAGAGTACAATTCATACGTCAGGTTTGTTTTTGCAAGAGGGAATGTAAGATGGAGATAGGGCAGTGAGGTGAACAAAAAGGTTCTTCCAGAGGAAATGTCCAACTCTCCGAGCATCCAGAAATCAACCGGCTGGTAATAATAGACTTGTGGTTGAAAGTTTAAGTTAAATGAATAACTTTAACTTTTGTCAGATAGTTGAGTAGCCACCGGCTTCACTTTACGCACCACAGTCTTGTATTTTGTATGAACCTGCGCTTCTTGGTGTTTGATGGCTCTACTCCTTTCTAACTCCAACTCATGATCTCTTTCCATCTGAAGTTGAACCTTGTAGCCATCCTTGACGAATCTTGTAATCTCCTCATGTAACTCACGTGAACGGATCGAGACTAATTCATTAACCAAAGAATCGGTGCTTGTAAACGACAAAACCTCCTCAAGAGTATCTTCAAAGCCCTCTTCTTCATACACCTCGTTAATGAACTCGTGATCTAACAAAACTCCTTGAGTTTTGAAGAGATCTTCCTGCTTCTTCACACATCGTCTTTGTACACTATCCATCTCTTCTACCACACGAAATCTATTTACACATGTTTCAGAAAACTGAGCAAATCCACATTTAAACATTTCTTCTTCATCTTCTGGCACTAGCGGAAGGCTCTTTCTTCTATTAACACTCCCATACTCCTGCTCTACAGGAGTGCTAACTAAAAATCTGAAAACTCTTTGTCAGTCCTTAAGGGACTGTCCCTGAGCTTCTCTTTGTTCCTTTCATGACCCGTACGTACAGTAAGAAACTGTACCGCCCTCGTACCATCTTGACTTCTGATACGAGCATAATGAGATCCATCGTCCATTACTTTCGTCTCCATCCTAGACATAGTAATGTATGGTTGACCAAGGATCACATGATAAATAGCTACACTCTGAACAAAAAAGTTTTGTTCTATCTCTACATCTCCTATCCGAGTCTTGACAGCTGGACAAGCACCAAAAAGTTCACCTCTTTGGTTGTTAGCAGCACGAAGAACCCATCCATGTCCTGTGTCGATTGACCACTTCTCCTTCTCGTAAACGTTTTTGGACATGATATTAATCTCCGAACCGTGATCCACCAACGCCACTATAACTTCTGACAAGTTACCCAGTCGGACCCTTGTCTCTGTAGTTGCACGAGCCCAATATGCTCGAGAATAGTGACTCTCATGCTGCTTCTCGTCGCCATGTTTTGCAGCACAGTCTGAAACTCTTGCCTCTCTTCCATTCGACGCTTGTAGTACATGCTTTTGGACAAATACGCGACCTAACTCTTCATCTTCTTCCCCAATGATGTCAGTATCCAATGCTTTCACCATCACTGTATCTGCAGTCATCTGCCTCTTTCTCTTGATCACATCTATGATCAACTCATGAAAGTCACGTTTGGCTATTCCCAAGGCCTCTCGCAAGGAAAAATTCTATCTTTCTATCCAAAATTCTCTCTTCAAGAATCTCCTTCAAGTTGGTGCTGGTCTCTATATCAGACTGTAGTCTGTAGGTCGGTGCTTTACCTTTGCCCTTTGAAGAAGCTCCTTTGTCTTTCTCTCTCATCTCCGTGTCATGAATAGGAACATCAACCATAGGTTCAGATGTAGATGTCCCTTGAGACGTCGAAGGGATATCGGAAGGTGATGCCTCTTGTTGCCCTCTCCTCTTAGTGGCTCGGTTTCTCCTTGTAGCCTCCTCCGGATCAGCAACATCATCACGTCTCCTCTTCTCTTCCACAATCGCATCCTGCCAGCTTACATGCTTCTCTTGTACCAAGTAAGCTTTGACACACCTTGTCTCTACAGGATCATCCCATCCAGTAATGTGACGAATTGCCTCCGCACCTCGTAACATTACTTCTCGTGGAACTTCAACTATATCGCTCTTAACAGTTGCTACAACCGGTACATCTACTTCAATCGCAAATGTTTCTGGCTCTATTGTGCGTATCGCCCTAGCTATACCAACCTGACCTCTCACCAAACTCTTCATTCCTCCCTTACCAAAGTTGGTACTCAACGGCGCACCAGTTTTGACGAGATGAATCTTTCCATCTCTAAAATTCACGACTCCGGTTCTGAGAGTCTCGGAAAACTCCTCACAATCCCGACGTTGGTGTTCAGTACTGTCACACCAGATACATCTTCTAACAAAATTTTTGCTAGTTGAAGATGCATTGGTATCACCAGGGCTTCGACTATGCTTTAGCTCTGCCATCTCTATCCTTAACTCTCTCAAACCCTTAACCAACTCATCAATTGCAGAATCTTCAATCTTGCTATTGGCAAGCTTGGGCAATGGAGCTAAGGAGACATCAGACCTCAAGGTTGCAGCTCTACCTCTTCCACGTTTTTGCTTCGTGAGAATAGTAACAGCTTCTTCTACCTTTCTCCAATCTGTGCTCACTCCTCCTTCTTCTCCTTTGTCTGCTAGCATCAAGAAAAGCTTGTCCTCTAGATTTTCATCAGCAGCTTCTAGAAAAAGTTCTGTCTTCCTTAAGTCAAGCGTTGTCCTCTCGGATGGAGACAATTGACAGAACCGTTTCTCCAACTCACGCAACAACTCATTTGGTGTCATCTCGTTCCCCGGACGTTGCTCTATCCACACCAAAAACGTTCTCTTGGTTACTCTATCCGCATTATTATCAAAAAATTCACTCTTCAACCTCTGCTCATACTCCTCCCAAGAACTCGTACGTACATCCTTTAGCTTTGTCACTTGACTACGGATCTCAGGTATCACAGCCAACTCAAAACTAGAAATCATCTCTGTCTCAAACACACGATTTACCTCCATCTCACAAATATACTCCCGAACATACTTCGTGATGTTTCTTCCATCGAACCTCCCCAACTTCTTCACCACCGCCTGTAGAGCTCTTGTAGACTTCTGCTCCCCAACATCGTCAATGCTCAAAGTAGATCGTCCGCTCCTCCTCCACTCGTCCCCATTACTTCGGGAAGATTCATACTTGCCGCTCCTCGGCAACAACTCACTCAACCACCTCAAAGCGTGCTCTCAGTGGAAGCACCAAATATGTCGTAGCGAGAGCCTTTCCTTTGAGCAAGGGCGTACCTTCTGGTTGTGGCTAGCGATCGATGCACAGCAAAGCGACTAGTATCTCGTAGATTTCTCTTTAACTTCCACGATAACTAAGCACTTTCTTTCTCTCAGTAAAGGGTCAAGATAACCACACGAAAACATTGGATGATCATGGGCACGACAAACGGGATATGTGATGACATGATCTCTCGGTAGTATTCCTCTCCGAAGTTTCTCACTACTAGGGCTTCATACATGACTTTGGGTCGACAGATGTGTCTTATCTCGCACTCGGTGTTAAAGTTTACAGGAAGGAGCTGATTTAGATCCATCCTTCGTTAGATGAAGATAAAGACGGTGAGATCTCATTCTTGGCCGTAAGTGACAACAGGTAAGATCACAGGGACAGGCGAGAACATGACTTGCGCGGTAAAGTTATGCCCGAAGGATCCTTTCAAAAACTGTTGGAAATGAACTCGTTCCATGTACATAATTTTAATCTGGAAAGGGTTTCGAAAAGAGAATCTGGGCAGTAAGTAGAGTCCTTCTTCCATCTCTCACCACATTTGCACCCCAACTACAAGGATATCTCGGTTTCTAGAAAGCCGATACAATCTCATAGATCTCTACGATCTCTCCACGAACAACCTCTTGAATTTTTCTAAAGGTCGAATGCCCTCACACAGGTCACTCTCCTTTTCTTAAAAGCTTCGAACACAAAACAAGGATAGGTGCAAGCTCCCTAACCGAGCAACCCAAGCCACACGGGTTGATGAGGTGGCACACATGCACATCGCATGCTTGGTCCCGTCATACTAATCCACGTGTAGGTCGTCTAGGTGAAAGGTTCTAATGCATGCACCGTAACATGTTTCAATACTAGAGACTAGGCTAGATAGGTAGTCGACTTTACAGGTCAAAGATCGCACTTTGTCACGTTGAGTGCGAACCTGAGGACCACATGACGTGGTTACAACGTAGGTCGCTAAGGTCTTATTTACGCCTAGAATACTCCCCAAAGCAATACAAACGTCATGCTTTTCTGCCAGCTGTCGCTAACAAGACTCGAGACCTAGAGTAGATATCATTGCCGATACAACTCGGGAGAAAAAATAGCGAACTTTCACACATGATAGGTACAGATCTACATCTCAGTCTCCTCTCAAACTTGCCACGTAGGTAGGATACTAAAATCTCTACTTACAGGTCAAATTTCAAGAAGATCTGATGGCTAGATCTCCTCCCACAATTAACACAAATTTACATAAACTAACACGCACTTCCAATCTCAGATTCAGGACAGAAGCTTCTTCGTCTAAATGAACCGTCCACTTCCACTCAAACTTCCTCTGCTATCAAATCAGAAGGTAAACTCACTACTCAAGAAATTTCAGCCGATTTGACCGTTCGGATCATCCTCCATAAATCAGCAAACTTGCTGCTCAAGATTGAAAGCTTTCTGCATCCCGTCGCCTTCAAATCGCCATTGCGCTCAATCCGCATAACATCTGGTGGTGAAATTTGGAGTCAGAGCTTCAGCAACTGACAGACTACAAGCTCATGAAATCTGGTCTCAATCTGACGGCTCAATCACTCAACCTCCTTAATCTTACAATCGGAAGAGAAAGCTATGTACTCCCATCACTCTATGAACTTCAAGATGTCATAACGTATGCCCTGGACCTCCAAATCAAGTGAAATTTGGGCTCAGGTTGCTCCTCCCGTTGAGAGCTCTCCGTCCATCCCCTCCGATCTCCAAAATCCGTCGTGAAAGTGCCCCGATCCTTCTAGAGCGCACACTTAGGTAGATGACAAGTTATCTTCACTTTTTGATGGACCAATGAGAAGTTAAAGGACTCAACCTTGTCCTTTTCTGCCCCATGGAGACCCCCAGCAGATAATAGAGCATTCTAAGCTCATAAGAGTAAAGTTTTAGATCCCATTACACCACAACTTCTACAACTGTGCGCAAAACGCACTTATTCGTGTAATTTACATACTAATTGATCCCACAACAGGACAACGTTCGTGTTCGTCTTCTACATGGACATGAGGTTGCTAACGGACGCAGATAAGACAAAGTTGGACTTCGTTGTAGAAGCTGAAGAGGACGAGTTTGAGGTCGAGCCGACTTTGCAGCGAGATGTGCAATTGGAGAAGTTCTTCGAGGAGGTCACGGACGAGGAGATAGCAATCGAGGAAGCGGCGTCGACGACACCAACAGCGATAGAGACGACGACAACGAAGGAACCCGAGATCGTTCACTTGGCCGAAGAAGGAGAAGACGTCGAGGAAGTTACAACACTTGTCCGACGAAGTGGAAGGAGAAAGATCTTGGAGATACTTCGAGGTCTGTGTTATCGACTTCAAGGAAGAAGATGAAGATTAAGCGGACAGTGTGTACCAAGGACGAAGACGCAGTACAGATCGATGCGGAAGAAAAAGACATACCGATAGAAGAGAAGAAAGAAGAGTTCGATGTAGTGCAAGTCGGTACTTCAGCGATTGACAAAGTACATCGTCTCAGTTCTTCGGTGAAGTATCTATAGGATGTAGTAGTGCCGTTGTTACTCTTCGCCTTGGAGAGTAAGCGTGGGACGTACGAACAAGTGGTCGAGAGACAGCTGAATTTGGCCGAGTTCATGCAGATGATGAACTTCGAATGAGGAAACTAGATGGAGGAGAAGGAGAATTTGTGCGCTGCAGTCTTGATGACGAAGAGAGAGAACACTACAAAGTCTGCGGAGACTGACTTCATAGCGTGAGGAGATACTCCGTCTGAAGGTGGAGCTCGAGAAGGAGCAGAAGAAGACATTGTCGCTGATGAAGAAGGAGCTGATCGAGATACGACAACAACGAGACCGCAACCAGGACACTGTTGCGAAAATGACGAAGAAGATCGAGGACCTGAAGAGGAGATGTGCTTTGGGCGCAGAACAGGTGGTGCGACTTTGGAATAGAGTGGAGCCGACGCCAAAGAACTACTTCGTCATTGACTTGGACACTTCGGAGCTGAAGATTCTTCAGCAGATTAGGCATGAGTTAGACGTAGTAGATGTAAAGAGTTCTTCGATGAAGAACCAAGTAGCTAGCTTAGGCCAACGGATAGTCTGAGAACTTCGTGAGGTTAGAGCGACTGTGAAGTTCTCAGTTAGTGAGATAGCTAAGGAGTTAGCATTAAGTTCCGGTGTGGTGCTTGGTGTTGTTTCAGGTGGAGGATCTTCATCGGACGTACCGATGTACATGCTACTTCTTAGGAAGTAAGATCCACCATCTTAGAATGAAGTTGTATATAAGCGATGAGTCGTTTGTTCTCAATATCTCTATGTTTGTTATTTGGATTTTATACTTTGATGAAGTTAACAGAGCCACCGTGTATTTGTCTTCTTCGGAGTTTTACCTACGAATTTTCATAGTTTGTTGTGGTAGGAGTTAGTCTGGGTAACAAAGTGCTTTGCTTTTTACATCCGAAATCAGAGTAAGAAGTTTGGGGCAAAGTCTGAGAATAAACCAACAACTACGAAGTTAGTTTACTATGAAGTATTTTTAAGGTGAAGTTACTTTGGAGGAAGTTGTTCTTCTTAAGAAGTGTCTTTGCGGTGAAGTTCTATTTAGGTAGACACTTCGGAAAAGTTACACTTCGTACTTCAGCGGAAGAAGAGTCTTCTTCGTCAGAGTTTCTGAGAGCAGTAGTAGTGAAGATAACTTAGTGTGAAGATACTTAGCGTTTATGATGTTAGAGACTACTTAGTAGCACTTCGGCAGTACTTCTTTGTGAAGACATTTTCATCTGTGACTCTGTATCTTTATTGTTTATTTGTTTTTTGAGGTCCTTGACCTGTTTAGTATCTATTATATTATTTGTTAGGATTATCAACTCTGTCTTGTTGGATAGACCTGAGTTTGATCTCTACCGGGACAGATTTTTGCCCGTGAGAATAAAAGATAACTATAAAGAATCACCTTTATCACGTGTTTACTACATTTGGATGATATTTACTTGCATCTCTGTGGGTTTGATCTTAAATTTTCGAGCATCTTTTGATTTTCTTGTGTGTTACAAGGTCGTTTGTAAAAGTAACTTTCTTGTTTAAGAAAGTTCTTATGGTGGTCTTGCATGTAGAAGAAATGTCCAATAACTTTTTGAAAGTGATATTAACTTGGAATTAGTTAAGTCATTCATCAAATCATATTGAAGAACTGAGCTTTGAAGTGGTTGTCTGATTAATATATCTAACATAAGTATCACCGTGTGATACATATTCATGTTAGGACTTCCATAACTCTGGACTTCATTTGACAAAGTATCAAGTTCATCATCTAATTAACTAGAAGAAGCTTGAGGCTGAGAGCTCGATGGAGAATCTTGTGTCATTGAATCAGAATCATACGTCCTAGTACGAGTTGTAGTAAAGACATCATCTTCTTCCAACTGTAGTAACAGAGTTGAAGAGTCTTCAATATCTACAAAGTGTATATTATCTTCTGGAGGTGGAAATTGTTGAAATGGTGGATTTTGAGATGTTTGTTGTGACATAGCATTAGACTAACATCCAACATCCAACATACAGGAACAAAAGATGGACATACAAGAAAATTGTGATTTTCTTTACAAATAGAACCTCGTTCTTATCTAGTAGGACAATCTCGAGCTATATGATTCTTACCACAATGATAACAACCACAAAAATTACTTTGTCCTCGTCCTTACTCCCTAGGAGGTGGATCTTGAAGATGCTAGTTAAACCGCTAAACTTGTTGTGGTTGTTGGCATTGGTCTTGTTGCTGAGCAACTGCTCAAACAAGGCTTTGTGGGCAGCCTTGTTTTTATTACTCATCCGCTACCTCCATCGCATCAACATCGAGCTTCATGCATCGTCCATTTTGAGACCCAGTCTCGTACCTGGGTCTTCATCTTCCTAGAGCTAGAATGTAGCTTCAGAAGCTTGTTATCTCTATTTGGTCCTCTACGATGGCTGCTGTTGTCATGAGGTTGCAAGGTTCTTTTGGCGTCCATTTGACTATCTACTTGCTCTTCAGCATTTCTCACTTATGTGGTGCACTCGTCCTCTCTAATGAATTCACTTGGGGTTCGCTTTGCCTTTGCCATCTGCTTTTTGGCAACCATTAATGTACTTTGTTCTTCTTTGTTAATAAAGTTCGTGGGTGTGTTGCAACTCTTTATTAAAAGGAAGAAATTAGAGATAGAGATAATATCATCCTTCAAAACATAAAATTTCAGTTCTTTAAATCGCAAGTATGGATATAAGTGCTTCGAGTCACCTAGAGTCTCTCGTTCTTGAGTTTATTGTCACGAAGCACCGAAAAACAACTATCATCAAATATAATACTTTTGATCATAAAGTTCTTATTCACTCATGTGATCAAACGAGTGAATTACATTAAATACACAAGCTTTATATTGCGACTGTGATTTATTTCAAAATCTAGTTAGTAGTGGTTGAAATATATGGAGCCAAATGTTATATAGTTTCTTGGAGAAAACAAAACCACGAATCGCACAAAATCTCCATCAACCTCAATCTCATATCATCCAGCTTTCAATTTCTAACACTCCAAAAATTCATAATTTCAGAAGAAGAATAGCTCATGTGGAGCACTTGTGCTTTCCCTTCAAGCTTCAACTTTTTCTTCATCCATAAATCTCCTTGGGAAACCATATCATCTTCCTGGACATCTTTAATCCACTCCCCTATCCATATATTCTAAACATATGACGGACATCCAAAATCACTTGGACAAGAAGCCATATTCAGATTTGCATGACTTGAAGTTAAATTCGGAATTAATCTATAGCTTGGAATATAAAATTACAGAAATAAAAGTAAACATCTCAAATGAAGCTCGGATGCTCCGATTAACATCCTCATAAGTTCTACTCTCTCCATACTAGAGTACGTGACATCAAATTGTAGTCTTGGCTGTGATGTATCCAATGCAAAAAAGATGAGTGTCACTAAGTTATCACTATCCAGAATCCACTAATGCATACCTCTCATTTAGGATGATAAGGATCACTTCTAGATCCTAAACTTTTGTCTGCTTCATCCTTCAGAAATGATCTATCGATCTCTTTTCAATGTACATCACATAGGTCCGTCAATTCTATAAGTGATTGATTGATGACTTCTTGCACGATCTCGCGTGTATCATTTTCAAATATCCATAAGTGATCGATGGATCATTTCTCCATCCAGAATCTCAACTCATCACACTGACTCGATTCAATAATCTAATGATGAATGTGTAGCATTTCAGCCTAAAAAATCTTAAATTCATCAAAAAAATATTTATCATCTGATCGTCTTAAATATCATAAGCACCACACTTCAGTAAGTTCAGTTGACATGTCACTGTCAAACTTAGAGGATATTGTGAAGTGGTATGTGGGCCACTTCACAATGCATTCCGCTGCATGTTGATTTGTTCTTACAGAACAAACTTTCAGTACAGAACTAATTACCTGGAGCGATTGGGCCCTAAAATACCTAAGAAGGCAAAGAAGGGACGAAGTAGAGAGGAAGACAAGGCGGAATTAAACACGCTATCATGATGTAAGAATCTGAGTGGAGTCTGGAGTCTGGACATCCTTCTCGCATTTACTTTTTCGGATTGTAATAGCGCTCGCTTGGCCCCATTGTCGGGAACGTGGGACGGACCAAAAGCGTCCCCACGATTGGGGCTTTCCGGCCGAAGCATCGCCAGTAAAAACCATTCCGGAGTTACCAGGTGTCTTCAGAGGCCTGACAGAACGGATACTGACGGCGTATCCGCTTCCCATAGAACAGCTACTGTACTACCGTTTCCTGACCTCAAAATACTCTACGGTTGAGTCAGCCTCACTGTCTTGTACAGTACAGGACCTACCTTTCATATCCTCTGACCCGCGAGTCACTGCTCAGAGACGGCCGCCTATTACCGGTTGTACTGAAAAAATACTGAAAGTAAACAAGGTCCTGAATTTTCCGGGAAGGCGAGATCGTCGTCGTCCGTTACCGGTTGTAACAAGAACTTGTCTCACTGGAATGCCGCCTCCTCTACGCACATCTTCGGCCTGCGGACGTGGGTTAACGTTAGCAGCCGACGAGTTTTCAGGTGGGCATACGATAAGCAAAAACTGAAATACAGAAAAAGGCGAAAGTACAACTAAATCCATCATCAAAGTTATTTTCAAAGTTCTGGAAACTACAGCGAGTATCGGATCTACAGCACAATGGTGGAAGGAAGAGTTAAAGTGGGGGACTTCTTTTATCGCGGGCTTGAGTTTGCTGAGATGGAGGATCAACGGAGCCAATATTGGGTCCCGACTCACCGAGAGAAGAGTCCGAAAGATCAGCTTAAAGTCAGCTTTTGTCCTGTTGACTGTCCTGCCAGTCACAGCTTTTGACAAAGGAGTTGATAGAGAAGCATTACATCAGCAGTCGAAAAGGTAAAGGGCACTCTCTTCCTGGGACTCTCTATTTTCGGTTTCTGATCATTGTGGGGCCGAATATTGACCCCAGCGATGGTAGGGCCGTTCTATCCCAAAGTTGTGACAACTGTTATAGGCCCTGTATTCCAGCATGACGATGTTGGGGGCCGATATTGGGTGGCGAAATTCTGAGGCTGGTTTTATAGCTAGCCTCGGACACCATGTGACCATGTCACAGCACGAAGTTGCCTTCTTTTCATGTCCTCATGATCAGACTCAAGCATATGTCGACCTCGAGTTCGCCGTTGGCATTGCAAATCTGAGACATGCACTGACAAGATCTGCACCTGAAGGTGCATTATGTGACTTCATGTAACGGACGGCCGAGTGAGAAGAGCAGCAACTCTGGAGGAGGACGGACGCATGCAAGAGTACAAAACCCCATGCATGTGAACATTGCGAACGACACTGATCTAGGCCCAGATTCAAGCAGACAGAAGACAGATAGATAAGCAGTCCTGAGATCGTAAGCTGCTTGGCCGACCTTCAATTCAAGCCCGTGATCCTGCTGTGAACTTTTCATACTTAAGCTTCGGTACTGCTACTGCTGTCGTAGCGAGTCAACTGCTGCAGGCTGGAGGCTAGATCGGAGGCTAGCTCGGCTAGCTCAGGCTAGCTCGGACGAGCCTGAGCAGTCTGGCACGGTCAGTGAGCAGAAACTCCCTTCCTTGAATCCACACCTTACAGGTACTGGTTCTTTCAATGTTAATCAAGATCCTTTCTGTTGGTTGAATTTCAGACTCTGTCTCGATCGCTTGATTCTGGAATGGGAAACATGCCACTCGTTGTTAGAACAAGTTACCTGAAATGGGGAAGGAACTCTTATAATTAGACTTCAGTCCGTGTATTGAACTTACACTAAGTTCATCTCCGAGAACTGGAGTTCGTAGTTGCTAGGCTTGTAAACTCTTTCTGATCGAGAGATTGATCGGTCTTACAAGAAGTGAGAGCTGATATCGGGATCTATATCCACAACCCCTTGTTATTGTGTGAGGAACCATACATATAACAAGGGTTTGTGGAAGCTGCGACCTTGTTTACCTGCAGTACTCAGCTCCGATATATAAACTCAGAAACACCCGTGGCGCACTTGAGTCAGACTCGCGCTGCAAGTGCTCTTAGACGATCACATGGAGTTTCCTGTGGTCAGGCTGCAGGCAAGGGAGAATAGATTTCACGAACCGGTTGAAGCTAAATATCTACTTCTGGCTAGCTGGGCAATTGCACTATCCTCTACTAATTCGTTATACTCCTCTCCTAGGAGTATAATGAATCCTTATTATTCTCTTCCGTAACACCTCCGCGAATGATGCCTGCTGTGATATACTGCATCTCAGTTTTTCGCTGGCCGTTGGCGGTGAACCAGCCAAGCCACGAGCTCGATCTCCAGGTGATACCATCTTGCAACCGAGTTGCAGGTGACCGACAGCGCTTGTCTCAGGTCCATCCTCAAGTGCTTTTTGGTCACGCAATTTGCTTGCCCGGCATGTGTTGGCCTTATATTATACTGCCGTGTTATATGCAGCATCCTCCTTGCTTACCAGTATTTAGTTCTGAATTTGGGTACGAGCAGCAAGCTGCGGTAATGTTGCAAATGTTGTCTTTGAGTGTAGATTCAACATTCCGTCATACGTAACTTCTTGGCAAGTAGATACTGGACCGCTGTTCTCTTGATCAGCTAGTGAGCCGATTTGATTCTGCACGTGGTTTCATGTCGAAGAGAAGCAGTCTCGGAATTAGGAAATCATTAATTAAATAATATCACGATTGACCCATTTGGACGCACTGAAGGTCCTGCTTGGCTTCTGGTCGATACTGAAGCTGGTGGGATGTTCTGCGGTGAAAATTTCAGTTTCAAAGGTGTCGGGTACGGGTACGAGATTGCGTCACGAAAGGCCAAAATGTGTACTATCCTGGATGCTCACAACGTCCGGATAGTAGGCTCTGGTGATGAGATTGTGGTTCTGGGACACGGGTTTGGTACCGATCAGTCTGTGTGGAAGCACGTGGTACCACATTTGGTAGAAAACTATCAAGTCGTTCTGTTTGATTTGATGGGAAGTGGAACTACCAACCCCGAGAGCTTCAGTCTGCACAGATATTCCACCTTGCATGGATATGCAGATGATCTACTTAGCATCTTGGAGGAACTTGAGATCGAGAGATGCATCTTCGTGGGTCACTCGGTCTCAGCTATGGTTGGATGTCTGGCCTCGCTGGAACGGCCAGAGACATTCTCAAAAGTTGTTCTGGTGTCAGCTTCCCCTCGGTAAGAATTGTCCAGACTTCTACTTCTGTTGTGAGAGACATGATCATAGTATTCAAGACAATTTTCCTTGCATTCAAGCGGAAGTGAATTCGTCCATTGGACAGCGAATTTACTTCCTCAGTGGAGTCCCACGTACCAAGTCGATCGATTTAGTCGACGGCTTAAGACATGAAGACTGTCCTCAGATTTTGGTATGCGACGATAGGGTTGATAAGGTTTTATCTTTGCATGTAGGTACTTGAATGATTCTTTCTACTTTGGGGGTTTCGAGCAGGAGGATTTGGATCAGTTGTTCGAAGCGATGCAGTCCAACTTCAAAGCATGGGTTACTGGCTTCGCACCGTTGGCGGTTGGAGCAGACATTGAAGCGCCAGTTGTACAAGAATTCGCAAGAAGTTTGTTCAACATCAGACCAGATATTGCCCTCAGCGTTGTCAAGACTATCTTCCAAAGTGATGTACGGGCAATGCTTCCACGAGTGTCTGTTCCTTGTCACATTCTTCAGAGCACAAAAGACCTTGCAGTTCCTGTGGCTGTGGCTCGTTACTTGGAGCGTTCCCTGGGTGGAGAAACTCACGTGGAAATCTTTCCCACCGAAGGTCATCTACCTCAGCTTAGCTCTCCAGAGGTTGTCATTCCCGTTCTCCTAAGGCACATATCTGCCACAACCGATAAATTCATGCGCATGGAAATGAGCTGACGTGCACAAACAGGGATACACGTGAGAGAGCATGGACTCTAAATTTAGCTTTCGTGCAGGCTGAGCTCAGTTTTGCGCTTCATACAGTTTCTTCTAGGCAGCCTAAGGCAGGTTTGATGCCGAATGTACTCTGTCAGCTCCCGTCGTGACGCGTAAATTTGGACACTTCCGACAAACGAGCCAGAAAGTTCTAAGGATAAGCTAGCGCTAGGTCGAGGAAGGTGTTAAAACTAAGATTGTCTCCTTACATTTTCTTTCCCCAAAATTCTTTACAAGATCCCTCGTATATCAGATTCTATGTCTTGGTAGTGTAGGAAACAAGTCAAAGTTCATAGGTTCGATCCTTGTCGTTCATGCCGTAAGTGAAATGTAATATCAGGTGTTAACCTTACCTTGAAGATGAGGTTACTTAATTAGCTTGCTGTTTTACTATGGTTTTAAGCCTAGTCAATCTCCGCGCGTGATTCTACGCACACCCTAGCCAGACTGTCTTCCTCTTACATGAGCACTTCTTCCTGTAGCACCAGTGACTTGTATAATAGAGCATGTCAAAGCTGGAACCTTTGAACCATAACCGTGTCCCGCTTACTAGTGTTACGGCTGCGGCAGTGTCCAGTTTACCTTTTGTTCATTTGTACGTACGTTTCAGCCATAAGTAAATTCAGTACCTTAAAATATATTATAAGTTTAAAAAAATAAATAATCAAAAATAAATAATTTCAACGATACAAAGACATTATCCTAAGCGATACACAGCTCTAGACAAAGCTTCCCTTGGACGGTATATTAAGAAAAAGTTCATAGTGGATTTTTCTTAATATACCACCTCTCTTCTCTATTGCTACGATGTTATTCTGATCTTTTTTGCTCACATAGCTCCCACACCTCATCATCTTAATTGTTCGTGTTATTTTGAGAGCCGTATCCTCACTTCCATGAATGTTCATGATGTTCGTGATTTATTGCAATACATAGTTCAATGACTACAGAACTCAAAATACATCGTAGTTATCTAATAAGGTGTGGGGAAGAGCTTCTCAGGTAGAGCTGTTGTGGGAAAGACTGACTGACGATGCAATGAGAGCGAGGACTGAGGGCAGAGCGGAGCACCGTGGATGCACGATGCGAGTCTGAGCCGCAGCAAGATGTAAATTGAGGTTGAGTGTTGAGAGCGATTGTTGTGTGAGAGACGAGGGGGAGACTGGAGCGGAGAGAGGTATAGAAACGAGCTAAGAAGAATGGAAGCGAGAATTTTAAACTTACGACGGAACGATTAAGTCTCCAGGACTTGGCAAAGGAGGTTGGACACGCTGAATCCGAAACACCAGGTAAAAAAACATTAGTCATTCCATCTTCTAAAGTCTTTTTGCTTTGATGCTTTTACACGGCGCATGGTTTTTTACGGGGAACAAGGATAAGCTGCAAAGAGAACAGCCAAGAAGAAGAGAATCACTGAATCTAATTGATTCAAGAAAAGAAAGCAATGTTTGCAAAGGAAAAACGACGGTGGAAGAGCAGCACCATCTACTGAAAAAAAGAGCAGTCGGAAAATGATGACAAAAATCTTTAACTGTAAGATATCGTTGTCCTCAACATCACATCTCGAACTCAATGGTTGCTTGTTACATGCATACCTTAACTTGTTGGGAGCCTTAGAAGATAAAGTTTCTAGTGATATGTTGTATGCTTAGTTTAGAACTTGTTTGATCACTGAAAACTTAAATCAAACATGAAAATCATGACGAGAATATGAGACATTTCGAGTTATAAGTGTTAGAGATTGTCAATTGTGATAAGAGTTGTTTTGAATCAATCAAGGTGTTATCTATATCACGGAAACTACTGTAAGATCATCTTGAATGGAGTTCTGTAGTGTCTCATGATTTCTCCTTTAGCCCATTTAGCATAAAAGATTTCGTTCTCCAAAAAGATTTACACTAGTATCGCTGCTCTAAGTTCTAAGATCTGTTCAAACACACAAACACGCGGGATTCGTCTAGAAATCCCGTCTTCTCACAAAACCACACGGCTTCCAGGCCCTTCAGAAGGTGCCCTGGACCCAAACAAACAACTACTATCTAAAATATCACACTAATACCCACTAAGAAGCTCGGGAAGACGCTTCCTGCTTCCAGATCACGGCTTCCAGTCTTCTCAAGACGGTCTTCCCGAAGCAATTCTCGGCTTCTGGGGGTTCAACTCGACTTCTGACACCTCCAGAAGATTGTCCGTGCTTCGTAGATGTCAACTTATTAACGTCTGTCACACATTGCTCTTCCAATTTCCAAAGGGGTTAGATAAATCACAGGGTGTATGTCCCCTGTAGCCTTCCCATGCTTCTGCCTACAGAAACGGTCTTCCTGCAGCACTACAACAACATTCACCTTCACGGAAGCTCAATAGAAGTCTCGGAAGCTCACTAAAAGAAGATAGGAGGGTGGGAAGATGAGAGAAGATGGGAAAGAAGAGAAAATCCAAACAAGAGGAAACAAGATGAAAACGAGAAATTACGATTCCGACAGACTTAATCTTAATTTCTCTTTCCGATTAGATTAAGATTCCTCGTTAGTCAAGATCTGTCGATTCTTTGTAGTAATTTGGGGAAGAAGACCACAAATTGATTATAGTTTACACAGTCTTCTACTCGAGGATGTCGTCTTCTGTTGTGGAAAGAAGGCTTCTTTCTTCTTCTGTTGCTGCTCCGACTACTCTGACATCAGGGACCAATCTCTCCATGTCAGTCCGTATGTGGATCCGAAGTGCTCCACTGGATGAGACAAGTTTTGACTCTGCACAGCTTCTAACAATCACCGTCACTCACGAAGAAGGCTTCTCATGCACAATTGGATGTGAATTCAAGGAAACCCATTGCCAGAAGACATAGACAAAGCTTCTGCAATCAAATCTGAAAATCAATTCCTTGAGAAGAAGATACATTGGCTTGGGGAAGCTCACTCGCTCCACTTCCTGTTCCTACCTCTCGACACACCAGCTTAGAAGCAGGACCACACGATGATGTCGTTCTCTGTTCTAAGCTGTCCATCACTGGTATCTACATCTTTCGATCTACTACTGGGAGTGGAAGTGCAGACCCCTCCTTTGTATTCCAAATTTATTCGTATGTCTCTAGCAACGGACGTAATGTGTCTTATGCGTGTGTGTGCATTCGTGTGTGTTCGCACTGTGTGTAATGTCTACGCATTGTGTGTAATGGGTGTGCACTCGTGTGTAGTGTGTAATGTGTATGCACTGTGTGTAATTTGTATAAAATCTTACTCTATGTTCTACTTTATACTTCACCTTGGAGCCGCAGGAGAGAGATCCCTTCTAATCTCAACCCGCAGACAAGAGAGATGGGGCGCTGTCAAAAGACCACCATCTCACATGCATACAATTCTCTTTACAATTTGGAAACTTACTCTCTACTCTTACCGTTATCTATCCCATGGAAAGTCATCTAAAAGTACAAAGGAGGTTGCCATTTCTTAAAATAATAGACTTCGTTTCCTACCAAAATTAGACAAGTCAACTTGTCTTCCTAACTTACTATCTACTCTTGATCTCCGGGTGCGTTTTCTACTGGATCCTCTCCTACTTGATCTCCTAAATCGGCTTCTGATAAGATGGGAAGCCCTGCTGGTACCTCGGGTGTGGCTGAGATGGCTTCCTTCTCGACATTCATGACTTGCTCTTCTGGTGTAGCTTCGGAAGACAAAAGCTTCTTCTGGGAAGCTGAGTCCACCTGCACTTCCTGACTCTTTTGCGACACCTGTTCATCACTAGGAGTTGGGGTGACCTCACAGTGCTCTGAGGAAGTCACATCCTCCACTCGAAATACTTGAGAAGACACCTCTGCTTCCTGTCTTCCAAAAGACATCTTGTCTTCTAGGGCTTCTTCTACGATCTTCTCGGCTTCCAATGTTGTCATTACCAAGTGGACAGCGAGGTCGAACTCCTCCTTGTCAAGATCCGTGCCAACTGCTGATCTTGGTGCTTGAGAAGACGGATTTGCAGGCTGGAGAATCGAGGGAAGATCGTAAAGCGTCTTCAAATCCTCAATCTGCCGATCCAAGTAGCGGAACATGCTCTCCTTGCAGTCCACTAACATCGCCTTGGAATCGTCATCCCACTCACGAGCCAAGGTAAGAAGCTTCCTACCTGCGGTGAAGTTGAACTTCTTGCGAAGTGCTTCCACCATCTGTGTCATAACTCCCTTCGCTCGGGCTTCTACTTCTTCTCGCTACTTCTTCTCTGCTGCGGTCTGCGCTTCCGCGACTTCCCGCAGTGCTCTCCATGTCGTCTTCTCCTCTACGAGGACAGTGAGCTTCTCCTTATTTCGTAGAACCTCTTGCTCGCGCTGCTGCAGCCAGTTGCTCCTCCTGGTTGCTCCTCTTCAACTGCGCGGACTCCTTGGCAAAAGCAGATGCTTCCGTCTTGTACTTCGCTGCAAGCGAAGTGGTGCGGAGGTTGGCCTTCTAGACCTCCTCTTGCTGCATCACGGTGCGCAGACCAAATCCAAGTCGTAGTGGCTTCTCCTGAGCCATAGTGCACTTCTCCACCAACTCCATGATTGACTGGATCTCCGAACAGAAGAAGGCGTTGAACTCTTCCAGCCTTCTTCTTGCAGAAGACAGGTTCATCCTCACGAATCGATTGGAGACGTCTTCCTTGTCTTCCAGAGGTTAGGATGCCTCTTCTATCACTGTAACCTTCCACTTGTGTGCACAAGAAGACGTTACTCTCAACTTCTTCCGAGGTGGAAGATCTCTACGCACCGTAGAAGCAGTCCTCTTTGCTGCGCTTCCTCGAGTCGCAGTCGGAATATCAACTCATACCTCGGCTTCTGGAGTCTTCGGAAGACTCCGTGTAGTTGCAAAAGTTGTCTTCTGCATGATCCTGGTGCTTGGTCTGTCTTCTGATGAATCCGACTCAGATCCAGAGTGGATGGCCGGAAAAGATGAGCTCTTCCCATGCACACTCCTAGGCCCCATCTTCCTCAACGGCAACTCGTCTTCTGTGTCGCTGGATTCGTCTTCTAGCACCGTGATCGACTTCTATTGAGTGCTTGGTCCTGTCTAAGACACTAGATTGAGAGGGGAAATCATAGTCACTACTTGGTCTTCTTCTCCCGACGTCTCTTCCTTTATCTCGCGCTGTCCTGCTAGCTCATACTTCGCCAACTGGTCTTCTGTCAAATCTCCCTTGGACATGTACAAATAACAGAAGAATGGGGTGAGGTGCCCTCCTGCTAGGGTGCCCAAGTACACCAACTCGGCCTAGCTGTATGTGTGGAAGAAGGTGCCCCAATTGACCACTTGTCTTTCCCAGATAACCTCCAGGAACTCCACGTCCTGATCTCCAAGGTACCTCACCTTCTGCGCTTTTCCCTTGGGAAAAAGGTGAAAAAACATCTTCGTCAGAAGACGCTTCCTCGGCTCCCGGTAAGCTTCTACCTTCCATCCGTTTCTCCCTTGTCTGTCTTCCATGAAGAGACAGGTCGTGCTTCTAGATACATGCCACTTCTCAGAGATCTTACCGATGATCTCTTAGAAGTGGTCCGCGAGGTTCCAGTTCCACAGAAAGAAGTCGAAGCCCAACTCCTTGATGTAAGGTTTGACCTCCGCCAACTCTGCTGCCGGTAACACTAACTCTCGAGGATGCATCGACATATTTTGAGCTTCTGTTACACTAAGCCAAACGTACTTGCTGTGAGCGGAAGACTCAGTCCTTCTCATGTCTTCACAGTCTAGCTTCCACTCTCAGAAGACGAACCTAGTCTTCCAGAAGACAACTATTTCGTCTTTCGGGATTCTAACAGTGCTTCCTAAGTACCTCTCGTCTTCCAAGCTATATCTAAACGATCTTAACTAAGCAAGGCATCGCATGGATTCCTAAGAAGATAATCCACCTTGCAATTCATCCTACTTCCTAACAGAAGATATGAGATACGTGAGAAGCAGAGTATACAAAAGGTTCAGAAGATGGTTGAGGACTCCTACGGTGACAGTGACCTCCAGGAAGACTCTCGAGACAACTTCTGATTAATTGACGTAGTCAAAAGACCTCCCGCAGTCAAGTTTTCCATCACTGGTCTCACCTGTCTGCGGCTTCCTACATGCAATCTAGCCTCACAACAGACACGGAACATTCATACTCTGTTCTTCCGACTCCTCACCTCTCATACACACTCACAAGAAGCTTGATGCACGACGGGAAGACATGACCCTCGACCATTCTCCAGATTTTGTCAGCAAGGCTTCTCACAACTCTCTTCTAAGTTTGGGAAGAAGAAGGAACATGCTGAATCGGAGGTGTCTTCTTTGTCTTCCAGAGGTAACGATGTCTCTTCCACCACTGTGGTCTTCTGCTTCTGCGCACGAGAAGACACTATTCTTCTCATCTTCCGAGGTGGAAGATCCTTTCCCACGGTAGAAGCGGTTCTCTTCACTACGCTTCCTCGCGTCGCAGTAGGAATGTCCATCCAACCTTCATCTTCTGAAGTCTTCGGAAGATTCCCTGTAGTTGCAGAAGCGGTCTTCTGTGCAGCTTGGGCACTCAGTGGCTCCTCCTGTGAGTCGGACTCCGATCCAAAGTGAATGATTGGAAAGGAAGTGGTCTTCCTAGGAACGCTCCTAGATCTCATCTTCCTCGATGGTGTCATGTCTTTCGAACCACTGGAGTCGTCTTCTCTCACCAGAAGCGTCTTCTGATGAGTGTTTGGTCTCATCTGCGACACTAGCGTGGGAGGGGGAGTCATGGCCGCTGCTCGATCGTCTTCTCCTGAGGTCTCCTCCTTTACCTCGTGCTGCCCTGTTGGTCCATACCTCGCCAACTGATCTTCTATCAGGTCCTCCTTGGCCAAGCACAGGTAGCAGAGGAACGGAATAAGATGTCCTCTTGCCGGGATACCTAAGTACACCAGCTCTGTCTGTACATATGCATGGAAGAACGCGCCCCAACTGATGGACAGTCCTTTCCCAATGGCTTCTAGGAATTCCACGTCCTGGTCTCCAAGGTACCTCGTCTTCTGCTCCTTCCCCTTGGGAAAGAGGTGAAGGAACAGCTTCGTCAGAAGACGCTTCTACGACTCTCAGTAAGCTTCGACCTTCCATCCGTATTCTTCCCTGTCTGTCCTCCAAGAAGCAACAAGATGTGCTCCCAAGCACATGCCACTTTCTCGAGATCATGGGTAGGATCTTCTTCGCTAACTCAGACCTTCGGTTCTCTGCTTCTAGCCTGTGGAAAGTCCTATGCCACCATTCTGCTGTCCAGGAAGATGATCGTCTTCGGGCAACTCCTGCCTTCGCAGGTACACGGTTGCGTAGAGGTAATGCTGCCCAAACCTCCTCCAGAAGACCTTGGTCTGCGAGGTTCCAATTCCACAGGAAGAAGTCGAGACCCAACTCCTTGGTGAAGGGTTTGGTCTCTGCTAACTCTGCTGCCAGTAACACCAATCCTCGAGAATGCATCGACATACTTCAAAGCTCTGTTACACTAAGCCAGACGCACTTACTGTGATCCGAAGGCTCAGTCCTTCCCAAGTTCTCATAGTCTAGCTTCCACTCTCAGAAGACGAATCTAGTCTTCCAGAAGACAGCTACTCCGTCTTCCGTGATTCTAACAGTGCTTCCTAAGTATCTCTCGTCTTCCAAGCTATATCTAAACAATCCTAACTAAGCAAGGCATCGCATGGATTCCTAAGAAGACAACCCACCTTGCATTTCATCCTACTTCCTAACAAAAGATACAGGATATGTGAGAAGCAGAATGTATGAAAAGTCAGAAGATGGTCGCGGGCTCCTACTGTGACAGTGGTCTCTGGAAAGACTCCCAGGACAACTTCCGATTCATTGACGTTCTCGAAAGACTTTCAGAGTCGAGCTTCCCTTCACTGATCTCACCTGTCTTTTGCTTCCGACACGCAATCTAACCTCACAACAGACACAAGACATTCATACTCTGTTCTTCCGACTTCTCACCTCTCATACACACTCAGAAGAAGCTTGCTGCATGACGAGAAGACATGAACCTCGACCATTCTCTCCAGATTCTGCCAGTAGGACTTCTCACATCTCTCTTCTAAGTTCGGGAAGAAGAAGGAATAGGCTGCTAGGGGTCTGACAAAGAGACTCGTAAAGGATCCTCACGTCTTCTCGCGCATTCTGCCAGCCTTTCCAACCTTCTAGTCTCTCTAGGAAGATGTGGATTTGAGAAGCTTGGAAGATCGGGATGCACAGGCCTGGTTCTCAGCTTCGAGCTTCTCGAAACAACAAACAACTCACCAAGTCACTCATGATTCGTACCAAGCCTCTCTTAACACAAAAGCAAATCCAATCCAATCTTGATACGAATTACACACAGTCCTCTTCCGAAGACTTCAGACATCCAGAAGCGTCTTCTGAAGATATTCAGATCTTCCGAAGCGTCTTCTGTCCAGAGATTCGGGAGTAGAGGGGCGGTATCATGATGTGAATCATTTCACATTGTAAATAATTCATCTCTTTGTCAGGCGTTAGTCTCTTTGAGTGAAGTTAAGATCTCAGAGAAGTCAGTTCGGGAGAATGTTATATATTTTGAGTCTTAGTAGATTGTTTACCATGTTGATAGAGTTAAGCTCATGGGTTGTACTTACATGTCGCCCATGCATGCTTTCTAGCGTGTTTGAGTTATCTTTCAAGATTATGTGTCGCTTTACATGTCTTCGCATGTAGTTTAAGAGTTACGTTGGCACTTTAGGGGCTTGACGTGGTAGCCTATGTGCAAAATCAAGTCACCACGTGGTTTGGGACACAAAAGGATAGGGGAGTGAAGCTATGAACTCCCATTGGCTCAATTTTGTCTTTGTGTACCGCTAAACTTAGTAGTAGGGGTCTTAAGAGGAGTTAGAGCATTTGGTGAGAAAACTGCAAAATCTGAGAACACAGGAGGATAGGGCTCGTCATGTCAAGCACTGTCAGTGAAATTCTTGATCGATTTAGAGCAATAAATAAGGAGTTATGACAGATTGAAGTTCGGATTGTTGATTACATCACTTTTGTTGATTTTGGGGTTTTCGGTGTCAATCGCAGCAGATTTGAGAAAATCGCTTCAAACCTTCGAGGTCGCTTTCATTGTCAGCAGGGCTACGACTGTCCCCAAAGTTTCATGTCAATTGAATGAGCGAGTAATTCGGGGCGACCGCTGAAGCAGAGGGGGTCCGAAAAACTCTCAATCTAGAACAGCAACTTCAGAGAGCAAGATCTAGAGTTCTGTGTACAATCAGGAGGCCCAACTTCACAAGAGTGTTCAGCAAGCTGTGAACTGCAAATCTTATAAGAATCTTCAAAAGTGATCGAGCCAATTCTCTCTTCTAGGTCGAAATAGCTATTTGGGTACCAAAATTTGTCATAATTTCTCTACTCAGAACGTTTCTGCTCATATCTCGGTGCTCTGAATTGATCTCAAGCTGAAACTTCGTATGTATGGTCAGTAGGGCCTCATTTACATGTAGGAGAAGTTCTGATTCTGGACTGTTAAAGTTTGCTGTCTGATCTTATTACTGCTAGTCTTATTTGATTTTCACTTCATGAACATACTAGAGAGTCCATTCCACTTGAGTGAGTGTTTATAGTGTCCCTTTTTGATTTGAAGCCTACCTCTGTAGTAAGCAACCACAGCTTGAAGCCCAACGCTTCTCTGAGTAGACCGAACACAGCCTTCAAGATCATATCACAGCCAGAAGGTTCCGCCCTTCCCAGGAAAACTCTCAACTCGACAGCGGTAGGGTAAGGAAATTGATAACTGAGGGATCAAATTTGAGAATGACAGACAGAGAAGCTCGATTATAGCTCGGGAAGAAGTGAGAAGATGGATGTTGTAAATTGGGCAGCGCTTCCGTGCTCAATTTCACTGTAGGAAACTTCGGGATGGAAAAAATGATCGATGGGTTTCCTGCAAACAATCAGGGAAGCGCGAGAAATACTAAACCAGGGGCGAGAAGCGGTGGGAAGGAAAAAGAACATGGGAAGAACTTCAAACAGTCTTCTGACTGCTTTCCGTAGTGCCTTCAGTCTTCTACGCGCTTCCGGCTCCACCTCAGCTTCCAATGCGACCCCACAGAACTACTCCTATCAATCTGGCGTCATGTCCTGCTGCTTCTCAATCGATTAGTGCTCCGCCTCCGATTCTTCTTCAATCGCCCTTCAATGTCTGCTTCTGGGAATCTACAGGAGACTTTTTCAGCTCGAGGGTGCTTCCTACTCTCAAAAAATCGTCCTTGTTCTCTCTCTATCTACGATTCGATCCTTGCTGTCCACAATTTCACTCTGTTGGTCCTCTTCACTCAATTCGGCACGTCCTAATTCGATCTTCTGCGCTAATGCCTTCGATGCGAGAAGCAGTCGATGGTTTCTACGCTAATGCGCTTCTCTTGTATCTTCTTGCGTAGTTGGGGGTTCTTCGACCTACCTGACCTACCTACCTGAGCTTCTCTGTGAATAGTTGTGTGATATTTTAGTTGGTAGTTGTTTGTTTAGTTCCAGAGCCACATTTGGCGTGTCTGGAAGACGTGTAGTTTTGTGTGATTTTGTGAGAAGACGGGATTTCTAGGCAAAACCCGTGTGTTTGTGTGTTTGAACAGATCTTAGAACTTAGAGCAGCGTTACTTGTGCAAATCCTCTGTGGGAACGATATCTTGTATACTAAATGAGCAAAAGGAGAAATCCTGCGTCACTACAAGGGTTGTGGCGTGTAGGAGTTCTATCTGAAGACGAAATGGTTTCTGGTTTGTTTGAAGAGTTTATGTCTGTACAGTCAGCTGTTGGTTGGTTAGACAATGTGAGTAGGTTGATGGAGGGGAAAAATAGTGTGGTGGTGATCCCTATTCACTCTCGATGCATATATAAGGAGGTTGCTACATACCTGCAGTTCTTTCCTCATCCGATGCAGAATAATGAAGGGAGAGAAGCAAGTTGTTGGTGTGCACTCCCTCAGGAAGCAGACGTCCATGCGAAGTACAAATCTGTACTGAGAAAGATAAGACCGGTAGCAGCTCAACTACTTGCTAACTCCCAGCAGCAAGTACAGTTAGTGGGGACTGAACCTATATTGCGTGATCATAGACGAGTAGGGCACCAGTTTACTGAGGAGACATTAAAGGAGCTCCAGATAGGAGGGGGTGAATTCTTGACTGAGGTCGAGAAGACAATGTTTGAACAGATGGTAGTAAAACATGGTAAAGCATTCTCTTTTTCAGCAGAGGAGATAGGTTGTGTGGACCCGCAAGTTATAGCACCTATGGTTATATTCACAATCCCTCATGTGCCTTGGGACCTGAAACCGATCCCAATTCCTCGTGCTTTATTGCCTAAACTCATTGAGTTGTTGAAGGAGAAGGTATAGATGGGGATACTTGAGCCGTCTATGAGGCCATATTCTAGCAGGTGGTTCACTGTGCCCAAGAAGTCAGGAGCTTTGCGTTTTATTCAAGACCTACAGCCTGCGAATAACGTAACCATTCGTAACGTTGGGACGGGTCCTGTGATTGAAGAGGTAGCAGAGGCATTTGCAGGGAGAGCTATCTATTCAATAGGAGATCTATATTCTGGTTATGATCAATTCCAGCTGGTTGTGGAGAGTAGGGATTTAACTACTATGCATACGCCCTTGGGATTGATGCGGATGTGTACTCTTCCACAAGGAGCGACGAACTCGGTGGCTCATATGCAGAATGCGATGCATAAGGTACTAAGAGAGTTTGTGCCTGATGTTACCATTCCATTTCTAGATGATATTCATATAAAGGGTTGCGCGGTTGAAGACAAGGATGAAGCAGTACTTGCGAATGGATGTAGAAGGTTTGTTGCAGACCATATCAGGGATGTAGAACATATCTTGACTCGTCTGAAGGAGGTACATCTCACCCTGTCAGGAGCTAAGTCCAAGTTTGGCGTGTCTGAGATTTTAGTGGTTGGACATCTGTGTGGCGCTTTTGGAAGGCGACCAAACCCCGAGAAGGTTGAAGCCATAGCAAGGATGGCAGACTGTAGGAATATCACAGAGGTTCGACGCTTTCTAGGTGCTTGTGTATTTTATCGCTTATCCATTCCTCATTATGCTCATGTTGCTGAGCCTTTGTATGCATTATTGAGGAAGAGTAAGAGGTTTATATGGACCTCAGTCCATCGAGAAGCTATGAATAGGTTGAAGGAGGCTCTACAGTCTCCGCCTGTTTTGAGAAGAGTAGACTATGGATGTGGGAGACCTGTCATTGTCACAGTAGATACTAGTCCAAAGGCAATTGGCTGGGCGATAGGTCAAGATGATGCGGATGGATTGCGGCTTACCTCTAGGTTTGGAGTTAGGATCTTGACAGAAAGGCAACGAGATTATCCTCAGGTGAAGCGTGAATTATGGGGAGCGATGACAGCGATGAAGACAGACCGTGAGTTTCTGATTGGTGCTCATGTAGTCCTAGAGACGGATTGTCTACCTCTACTAGGCATGATATCCAACTGTAACACGTCAGACATAGCGATGTTACGTTGGATTGCCTATATTAGAAGCTTGAATCCAGAGCTGAAGCATATAAAAGGAAAGGAGAATATGGTTGTAGATATGTTGTCAAGGGCTCGATTTGTGGATGAGGATGTCATGATTTCAGAAGCTGAGGAAGAAGAGAGAAAGGATGCCAGTGTCAGGTTAATCGACGAGCTACGAACTTGGGGCCTTTGATGTTTAGAGAAGAGCTTTACACAGGTAGACTTCGTGACATAGGATATTATCTGAGCTTGTTGGAGAGGCAAGAGAGGTGGAGCAAGGTAGAGTTCAGAGAGATAAGGAAACAAGCTTACAACTATCTTCTGTATGATGGGTATCTTTGGAGACGACCACAGAGGAGAGATGGGATGTTCATACGAGTAGTGGACGATCAAGAGACTAAGCAGCAACTAATGAAGGAGTTCCATGATACCTTATGGGCCGGACATCGAGGGATTTGGGCTACCTACACCAAGTTGAAGGAGAGGTACTGGTGGAAAGGTCTGTATCAGGATGTGGTGAACTACGTCAGCTCCTGCTTGCATTGCCAGTTCTATTCAAAGATGCGGTATAGGGATGGTCTCGTGCCAACTTATCCGCCTTGCATTCACTTTCAGTGGGTTCTCGACTTAGTGGTGATGCCTCTGGGGTTATGGGGCATGCGATATTTGGTTCTGGCTCGTGAGGATCTCTCCAACTTTGTAGAAGGGAGAGCTTTGAGGACGAAGACCACAGAGGGGATATGTAAGTTTGTTCTTGAAGATATTATCTGTAGATATGGGTCTGTAGGAAGGCTACGGGCAGATAGGGGAGAACTACGGGGTACGGAAGTGAAAGAGTTTTTTACTCGATATGGTGTGGAGCTCAAGCTTACTACTGCGATGAATCCGGAGGGGATTGGCAAGAGCGAGCGAGGACATCCATCGATAGTTCAGGCTTTGGTGAAGGCGTGTGATGGTAAGCATAGAGAGTGGCCCAGGTTACTCCCTTTTGCTTTATGGGCGGATAGAACAACACATTGTTCTATTACAGGGTACATGCCTGTTGAGTTAATGTTAGGACAGAAACCAATGATGCCAGCAGAAGAAGACTTTCCTACCTGGGCTACCTTGCCATGGGAGGACAATATGGACCGTGTGCAGCTTCTCTAACTACGAATCAAACAGCTAGAATGTAGAGAGGAGGATCTCGCTGAAGCGTAGCGACGGCTGGAGATCGGGGGACACTTTTCAAGGGAGTTTTCTGAGAGAACTGAGGCGGAAGGAAAAAAAGGGAGCAAAATTAAGGATTGAGGAGAGGAGACGCTGAGAAGCTTGGAGGCTGAGTGGGGATCGATTTTTCTGACAGAATTGAGTGGATTGAGGAGAGGAGACGCTGAGAAGCTTGGAGGCTGAGTGGGGATCGATTTTTCTGACAGAATTGAGTGGATTGAGGAGAGGAGACGCTGAGAAGCTTGGAGACTGAGTGGGGATCGATTTTTCTGACAGAATTGAGTGGATTGAGGAGAGGAGACGCTGAGAAGCTTGGAGGCTGAGTGAGGATCGATTTTTCTGACAGAATTGAGTGGAGTGAGCAGGGGAGATCGTGAGAGAGGCAAGAAAGTGTTTTGGGAACAAGAACCTCATATGTTACACAGTTTTGAGGTTTGGAAGGAGTAGAATTGAAAGGACAGAGGTGGTTTATTGGAAGGAGATCGTTTTGACAAGGCTTTGGTTGTCGTAAGATCAAATTCCTTGGAATTTTCAGCTGAGAAGGACTTAGGAGAGGAGGAGAGAGATATTTTCTTAACAGTGAAGCAGTTGACGCTGAAATAAAGCTATTTCTACTCCGGAGAGACATATTTGTGTACCTGAGTGCGTGCTTGAGTGTTTGTTTTGCAATTGGTGGGCACAAGAGGTTGTGTTTTGAGATTTCATCGTCTGCAGCGACCTATTTTCCTTTCTGGTCATTTCTCTCTGATCTATTACAGTCAAGAGGTCCGCCCTCCCCAAGAAAGACTCTCAACCCGACAACGGTCTACCCATAAAGCAAACGGTAGCAGTCTAGGCCATTCACGGATCTTACCCTTGCAAGCTTTTACCAAAGCTTTGATGATTGGCGGATGACCTCTTTCGCTCTTGCCATTCCCTTCAGGATTGTAAGCAGTGGTTAACGCCAACTTGATTCCCAATCGCTTGAAGAACTCAACTGCTTCTTGTGAATCCAGTTCGCCTCTATCTGCAGCGATCTTTCTCACACACCCATACCTACAAATAACATCTTCAAGTAGAAAGCGGCAGACACTAGCAGTGGTCTTTGTCCTCAGGGCACGGCCTTCGACTTGGTTAGAAAGATCTTCTCTAGCCAAGACTAGATACCTCATTTGTCCGAGTCCAAATGGCATAGTTACCAGATCAACTACCCATTTGAAATGAATGGCTAAAGGATAAGTAGGATGCAATCCATCACGATGGCGTCTGTTAGAATACATCTGGCAAGGTATACAAGATAAAACAAACTATACTACATCCTTATACATACCCTTCCACCAATACTTCTCCTTCATCTTGGCAAATGTAGCCCAAACTCCTCTATGACCGGCCCATAGACTCTCATGAAACTCCTTGATCAGCTGCTGCTGCAATTCCAAGTCACATACCACCCGTTGCGGTATACCTCCTTGTAGCTTAGGGCGCTTCCATAGATGTCCTCCATGTAAAAAGTAGTCATAAGCTATTCTACGGATCCTCTTGAAATCTGCATCAGACCAGCCTTCTTGTCTTTCCAGTGAACTCAAATAGCGCCCAAGATCCAACCACTCGCCATCATACACAATTTCCTCAAAAAACTCCAACGAGGCTGTAAAACAGCTTCTATCCCTTCTAGCAAGAGCACTAGAATAGAACTCTGTTCCCACATCCTCCTGATCATCTATCATTTCTTTCTCATCGTAATATCTAGTCCTTGATAACATATCTGCCACAGGATTGTCTTTTCCTGCAATATGTCTAAACTTTGGGTTCAAGGACTTGATATATGCTATCCACCTCAACATAGCAATATCTGGAGTTGTACAGCTAGTGATCATTCCCAAGAGAGGTAAACAATCTGTCTCCACAACCACAGGTGCTCCTATCAAGTATTCCTTATCACTCTTCATCGCAGTAACTACTCCCCATAGCTCTCTCTTGACCTGAGGGTAGTCTCTCTACCGTGAACTTAACACCTTAGCTCCAAAACGCACCACATATCTATTTCCATCCTCATCATCCTGCCCTATAGCCCATCCAATGCCAATAGGACTAGCATCAACAGTAATGATAACAGATCTGCCCTGTAACACCAGGGGTTGCATAGTAGTAAATATGTGATAAGTTATAACTATGTGTGGTGAGTCTTCTAAATAAGTCCCAAGGCTAGACCATACTCTAAGTTAGTGACAGATAACTAGGAGTAGTCACAGTTAGAGTTGGAGGTATTTGAGAACAGAATGTTAGAATATTCTAAAGTGTGAGAACTACTATTTTGTTTGGTTGTGCATAAAATGACAAAGATGTGAATAATACACTCTTGTCTTATGTGTGACTGATTTTTATTGGTTGTAGAGACTTAAGGGTCAAACAATCAAGAGGGTTGTTGACCTTTTTGGCTCAATTATGTGTTAGTATTTTGTCTTATAAGGAGCAATCCGAGATTCCTTTCAAAGATTCCTTTATACTTCTAGAAGGATCCTAATTATTAGAGTAGAGTCAAAGGAGGAGAAATCTACTCTTGACTTAGGACTTTTACCTTTGACTTGGTCTCGGTAAATTGCAGTAAATCAAATTTACAAGTAGTTACCATGGTAAATCTGCAGTAGTATAAATAGAGGGGTTGTGGAGTGATATCTCATCCTCCCTTTGCCTTGTATTTGGAAGCCGTTAGACCATATCTATAAAGGGTGTGTTTTTCATCTCTGCGTCTCCATGAGAGTTCTCGTTCCCAGTGAGGAAGAGATATGAGAATGTTGAGAGTTGGATTTAGCCGAGGCCTCTTAGTTCCATGATGCGCCTCCTCAAAGGCCATCAGAGGTTTACCCTGGGTGAGAGACAGGACCGGTAGCAAGCTTGAGGGTCACAGATCCAACCTTGTCAATCCACATACCTCTGCACAGCCATATACCCAGTGTATTCCTAGACAGAAAAACACGTTATACGATAGCGGTGTGTGCGATTTTAAGCCGCAGGGAGGAGTTTTTGAAGGTTCGGTCACTTGCAACCAAAAATCGGTGATATCTCAGCTGTTGAGAGTCGGATCTGAAAGTTTCTTGGGTTAACGGAGTCAGGGAAGGAGACCCTATCAACATTTGAAGACCGTGTGGCGAAAGGAGAAAGTTCTCATATAGGTCTTTTTCGGTTCCTTCGCTACGGGTTTCATTCTTTTGAGTTCGTTAGGGACTTAGTTGGTAGTGTACGGCTTGTGGTAGCTAGCTTTAGCCAAGAGCTAGTGCGTGGATGTGGTTTGGACTTGGGTTTCAGTCGTATGATATTGGTGCAGCTCTTGCTTTAAGCTACGCTTCGACGGTTTTGGGTTAGGGTTGTGATTCAGGGGTTGTTTTTAAGGGCTTGAAGCAGGTTACATACCGCTCTGGTCTGTTTTTCAGTTCTGTGCTCTTAGGAGAAAGAACCAGCAGTGTACATACATTTGGAGTGGTATATATCGCAGTGTTCGTTTTCGTGGTTGTTTCTCTCTGTCTTGTCTCTGTTCCAGCACACAACATCTTCACAGCCAGGAACCTCGCATTTTCCTAGACATCCTTCACGCAATATACGACACGATATCGGTGGTGAACTCGACGTGAAAGTCTGGGGTGGAGATTTTTGTGTGTTAGAACTTGGAAGAGGAGATCAACAATCATGAACGAGAATGAAGACGGATACGGTTATTCGGGAGGATTGTGCGGACCTGGGATGATGGATTTATAGACGGTTGGGATCATGGGAGGATGGGAGGATGGGACGAGCCATGACTATGGACGGGATGGACGGATCAGAGGGTATACGAGGGATGCAGTTGGATGCAGCAACTGCACTATTGTTTCAAGCCTTCACTTTGTTTATGCGACAAGAGCAAAGGAATCAACAAAAGGAGGCTTTGGGGACGAAGGTGCTTCGGAGGATGATCGACAAGCTCGATCTATTTGATGGGGGAGACATCTCAAAGTACTTGAGATGTTACAAGACGGAGATGGATTTGGATCAGGTACCGGAGAAGGAGATGATCGAGACGTTCGAACTCGCTGCGGTGCCTGAGATAAGAGAGCATGTGAAAGGTCTAACAAAGCGTTTTGGGAGGAACTGGGATACATTTTCACATGCGCTGATGGAGGAGTATTTCTTGAGAAACTCAGATCGAGTAACCAAGAAATCATTTTTGGGATGAGTCAACGGATCCAGCAAGGGTTTACAGTTTATAGAGTTGTTGAAGGAGTTCGAGAGACAATTCTCTCAACTATCTCGGGTGGAGAAGCTAACCTTGGAGGGCTACAAGACAGAGCTGTTTCTTCAAGCTGTGGATGAACCATGGCAGGAACAGTTGGAGCTACTTCTTGAGGATGGAGAGGAAGAAGAAGGGTTGACAAGGAAGGGAGGTTGTGCATGAAGCGGTTGAGCTTCTTGTCTGGAGACACAAAGGAAAGGGTTACAAGGTTGACACCCGCATCACTGACTACACCAATTCAGGTAGTATCTGAGATTCAATCTCCAGTTGCGGTTGTAGAGGAGAAGGATCCAACCATCGAGGACCTAGAGCAAATAATGCAAGATCTACAAGCTAAGGTTACTAGGTTGGAGGATAAGGGATCATCGATCAAGATGGAACTTGTACCCAAACCAGCTTGGGTACATCACTGCGTGCGGTGTGATGATATTGATCATCAACGAGATGATTGCATCGACTTTGCAGAGTCTTTGCAACGAGAGGTTATTTCTTGGGAGGATGAAAAGGTTGCATTCACAAGTACGGGTACTCTCCTTCAAGCCAACATTGGTAAAGGAGGGATGAAGAAGTTTGTGGATGATTACTTTGCGGTACATGCAGTTGTAGCTATCGAAGCTACAAGTTATGATGCTAGGATGGAGGAGATTGAGCATGATCTCCATATGGATGATTTGGGTGAGGACAGGGATCCAAGCGAGCTCAAGTTGGATACTGCATCCACGATGCAGAGCGAGAAGAAGGGACAAGAAGAGAATTTTTCGAAGAAGCAAGCTAGGGAGGATAAGGTTCAACAGAAAACTATTCTTCCTGAACTGACAATGGAGGACGATCCTTCACAACTGGAGGAGATGATTGAGGTGTAGAGAGTGGATATGGGTGACTTGGTTGTAGACATACAACAACTAGATATTGATACAATGATGGATGTGAAAGGAGGTTGGAGAGAGCGCATTCAAGATGCTAAGGTTGGATTCATTTCACGAGAGATCTTGGGTGCGATTACAAGAGAAGTCCATGATGTCATCATTGGCATCATCAAGGACGAACGACATGCTGAGGGTGAACGAGAGTGGACGGATGCTCTCGAGGCTATGGGTATAGGATGATGGGTAAGGATGGCTTACAGGGGAGAAGCCATTGCTGAAGGTGAATTAAGTTGAGAGAGTGATGCTTGGGAGGTTGTGAGGATTTTCAGAAGAAGAGATCAAGGAGGATGATGGTTGAGGAGGATATCATTGTACAGCGAGATAATGATGGTTGCGGTTGAGGATTTTACTTGCAGGAGTGTGGTTCTTTTTTTTCAGAAAAACAAAAAAGAAGAGAGGATTAGGTACGATGACATGTACTGACTTGAGGTTGAGGGTTCCAGTCTAGATATATGGTGATGATTGAGATCACGAGGATGTCTACTATGACACTTGGGTCACAAACCTCGACGATGAGGTTCTACAGGACTGATGGAAGACATTTCTATGGTATGATGATTCATTCTTTCTATGTCTTCAAACTCATATTGAAAGATGTGTAGATCTAGAGGGGGTGATTGAATAGGAGGTTGAAGAAGAGATACGATGAGCATGGATCTAGACGGGATCATGACCGAGTTGCAACTTCAAGATGGCGATCAGGTTGCAACCTTGAGGATGAGGTTGACTGAGATGAGAGGGAGGATGACAAAATGGGAATGAGTGTGCGTGTCGTCCACTCCTTGGTTGATATCTCTGGTGCATACCGGAGGATGCATAGGTTTGGAGGGGATGGATGTCGTGTCGTGGACCGGCTCCTACTTGAAATTCAAACTTCGATGCTTGTCGTCCCAAAGACACTCATGAGAAGACAAGTTATGCCTCAACTTACAGATTTTTGGCACCATTTTGGATCTCCATTTTCATTGGACCAGTGGATAGAGCTCCTTGTCAGCACTCCATAGGCACTTCGTCTACTTCGTTTGGACACCTAGTGGAGAAGTTACAAGACTCAAAAGATGGAGAAAACAAGCTAGGCTCCAGCTTACGGCCTTTTGACACAACTTCGAATCTTCACTTTCATCGCATCAATGGATTGAGCTCCTTGTCAGCACTCCATAGGCACTTCGTCTACTTCGTTTGGACGCTTAGTGGAGAAGTTATGCGATTCAAAAGGAGGTAAAATCAAGCTAAGCCCTAGTTTACTTACTGACTGGGTAGATGAGGCTTCAAGCGTTATATCAAAGACGCAAGGGACCTGCTTCATTAATTATCAGAGAACTTCGTACGTACAGAGACTGTTACAAGGGGGCAACTTAGGGGTTAGCTTGCACCTACGACCTGTCAATGGACGGTTCGGGAAATTTAGGAGTCCAATGCAAGCGCGCAAGGCGTCGTTGGGTTCAGATCTGTGCAGGCTACGCATTGGTCCAAAAGGTTTGGGAAGAGACGGATTAGGGGTTGTGTTCTGAGAGAAATTGAGAAGCAGGAAGGAGATTGGAGATTTCAATTACGTGTGAAGGAGAGTTGGACCGTTCGAGCCGTTCCGGAGTCCAAACTTGCTGTCCTTAGATCCATCGGGATCAGAACACCGAGTTCTACAGGAAATTGAAGACGCTACCAAGTTTCATCGGGCGGTTTAGGAGTTCTGAGTGAAATTGGCTCGCAGGGAAGAACTTACGTCAAGTTTTTCATCGCCTACGATCTAAAATTAGGTTGTTCTTCGCGATCGATGTGCCAAGCTCTTCGTTCTTGGTGCCTACGCGACCAGAGAGTCTTCATCTACACACAAGAGAAGACAATATGTGGATTGGATTGTTAGTTTGGGTGAGGTGAGCGAGTTTGAGTCGCAGGGAGTCCATTTAAGTCAGTTTTTTGCTACCTGCAACCAAATTTCTTGCGTGGTTTTGCAAAGGGAACTCCAAACGACTTGTTTGGAGTCTCGTTGGGTTCGTGATAGCTAGATCTATCTGCCGGGATATCAGTTTAGACGATCCGTTTGTGCGGTGTGTGCGGTTTTAAGCCGCAGGGAGGAGTTTTTGAAGGTTTGGTCAATTGCGACCGAAAATCGGCGATATCTCAGCTGTTGGGAGTCGGATCTGAAAGTTTCTTGGGTTAACGGAGTCAAGGAAGGAGACCCTATCAACATTTGAAGACCGTGTGGCGAAAGGAGAAAGTTCTCATATAGGTCTTTTTCGGTTCCTTCGCTACGGGTTTCGTTCTTTTGAGTTCGTTAAGGACTTAGTTGGTTGTGTACGGCTTGTGGTAGCTAGCTTTAGCCAAGAGCTAGTGCGTGGATGTGGTTTGGACTTGGGTTTCAGTCGTATGATACTGGTGCAGCTCTTTTTGTTAGCAAAGAGAAGTTTCTCTTGCTTTGAGCTACGCTTCGGCGATTTTGGGTTGGGGTTGTGATTCAGGGGTTGTTTTTAAGGGCTTTGAAGCAGGTTATAGACCGCTCTGGTCTATTTTTCAGTTCTGTGCTCTTAGGAGAAAGAACCAACAGTGTACATACATTTGGAGTGGTATATATCGCAGTGTTCGTTTTCGTGGTTGTTTCTCTTTGTCTTGTCTCTGTTTCAGCACACAACATCTCCACAACCAAGAACCTCACGTTTTCCTAGACATCCTTCATGCAATATCCGACACGATAGCGGAGAACAGCTAAACTTCTCCAGAGCACCTCGATCATGAGGATAGAGCATGAGGACTTGGGAGCCCCAAAACTTGATATGAAGATCCGTGGCTGTCTTGCGAAGAAGGTATCCATTGATTCCGGCTCCGGAGTCAACATCATGATTGAAGAAACTGCGCATGCCTTAGGCTTCACTGAGTTCCAGCCTACTCCGAGAATCCTTAGAATGGCATATCAGACCAGAAGACGACCTTTGGGACAACTGAAACACTGCTAACTCGAGCTTAGAAGCTGAGGCAGCTTCTGCAGGAGGTGTGGTCTCTGCAAATCTAACCATCTGTCGTGGGCGTAGGGTCTGAAGGCAATTACATGTGAAGTGTCCTGCTTCCTTACAATTCTCACACAAGGGCACTTGCCCAATCTATCTTCTCGGATAAAGACACGTGGACCACCATGTAGAGCTCACTTTTTTGAATTTTTTTTGAAGATGCTTGAAATATAGAAGTTTGTAGAAGAAATAATGAAGTTAGGAGAAGAATAGCTTAGTTTTAGCGAAGAAGAACAGTTATGAAGAAGAAGAACCTTCGGAAGAAGACCTTCACAGGAAATACCTGAGAAAGGAGACTTCTTGAAAACGCAGATCGTAAGTACGCTCTCTTCACGAATGATCAGAGAAATTCACATTCGAGAAGTACGCAGTCTGAGTAAGGACGAGCTACCTACCCAGGAAGGAACAGGAATGATAAGCGGCGGGGGCGAAGACAGTATGCGCATGCCCTTGTCAGGTCGGAAGCAAGCAATCAGTGGCGACTTTGGCACGTGTGAGGAGTTTGAATCAAGCTATATACTAGGAAAACCGGCTCATTACCCAAATCCACTTTTAGCGCTCAGCTATCCCCTAATTGCGGAGGATAAGTTTGGACGAAGATAGAGAATTTGGGCGAAGACAAACAGTTTAGACGAAGACCAACTTGGGTGGAGACAAACACTTTAAGCGAAGACCAACTTGAGCCAAGACTAGCAGTTTAGGTGAAGTTTACCCCACAAACAGTTTAGCAACCTTCGCCCGAGTGCAATGTCAATCACGACGAAGTTACCGAGGATTAGAGCCTTCGAGCTAGATCAAGAGGAGTTAGTGCGCCTTCGGCCAAAGCTGAAGGAGTTAGGTCTGAGTTTTCTAACCTTGGGAGGCTGGAGTAAGATATCTGGTAAGTTCATTAGCTAGATACGTATGTGTGAAAACCACGGGGGCGAAGACGGATATGCGCGATCCGGTAAGTGGACCATCGAGAACTGGAAGAAGGTCTTGTTAGACGAGGCAGGACGAATGACGATCTACTCTTCGACCATGCGTCGATGAAGAGTTTGATCAAGGAGGACCAAAACTACGGAGAACTTTTCGAGCATCTGGTACACTCGACGAATGGTTACAAGTTGACGGACTACCGCAATCCAGTGAGGAGGAAGATCGCAGAGGTCATCATGTTGATCCTAAGCCCCTGAAGAACGACTTACCTATCCGCGTGGAAGATATGATTCTTCGAGAACCTCTTCGCCGGAAGACGAGCCCATTGGACGAAGATCTTCCACGAAGAAGTCCAGCGCCTATGGAAGAAGCAGGACTATGTCTACATGGGAGGCTTCGTCAGTATTTTCTACTTCGGCATGGGATGGCTGTCAGAGAGTGAAGCCAAGCAGTTAGGCTTTGGTGAAGACGAAGGGCAGGAAGGTGAAGATTTCTCGCCCGTTTGTGAAGTTGAAGTGGCACCGACCGAAGACGCTCAGCAAGTGGAGGCTTCACCAAAGGTACCAGTCGAAGACCCCCAAGAGACGCAGCCGGCAGAAGATGTACAGGTTGCAATTGATGAAGAGGAGAGGAGGCGTAGTAAGAGGAAGAGGAATCTTCCGACTTCACCTATGAAAAAGCCGAAGGCAAGGAAGAAGGCAAAGAGCACCAAGAAGGAGACGGTGGACCTGAGCAGCTCGGGGGCGAAGATAGAAGGTGCTACTGCCTGCGATGAAGGGACTTCAGAGGGACCTGCCTTGGGTGATGTTGACATGTTTAGAAAAGCAATGATCTTCGGCGAAGAGGTAGTCGTCTCAGTTTTCCGACTTCTTGAAGACAACAAGGAGGAGTATGAGAAGGAAGTTGGGAAGAAGGTGTCGTTCTCGGAAATGTTAGCTGCAATACACTTCAGCAGGGGTACTTGGCAGCAAGAGAAGAACAACCTTCACGAAGAAGCAAGGAATGCGACGAAGCTGAGGCTGGAGACAGAGAAGGAGAAAGAAGACCTTCGGCGTCAGAATGAGGAACTTCAGGTTGCACTGAAGGCGAAGAATGAAGAGCTGAAGGTATCGACGAAGAGCTTCGTCGACCGCATTCAGGAGTTGTCAACCCAAGTGGTTGACTTGCAGCGAAGTCGTGAAGAGTTCTAGGTCACAGTGGCGGAGCTCACTAAGGAGAATGAAGACTTGAAGACGAAGGTAGCTGACTCCGAAGACCTTCGGAAGAAGTTGATGCCGGTTCTGTCTGCGTATGTGACTTCGGGGCTTGATTGTGAAGAGCTTGGTCTTCTTCGAACGCTGAAGGCGGAGGTAGTACAAGCGGAGACAAACCTCGATGGTGTGAAAGCGCGTCTTTCCAGACTTAGGCAGAAGATAGATAAAGAGATAGGCGAGATACGAGCGAACGCGGAAGTTCAGTTAGAGGAATTCAGAGCGTAGTTAGGCTTAGGAGTTTAGATTTTGGTGAAGATGAAGATGATCGTAGGGTAGCGAAGGTCTTCCGCCTTCTTAAGAAGATAAGCAGTTAGTATAGTTAGTAAAACAGTTAGGTTAGGACGAAGAGTATATAAGCAGCACGATTCTCAGCCCTCGTGCTCTTTTCCATGCTTTCAATTCTTTATTAATTAATTTCAATTTCCCAAAAGTGCGGAGCGATGTTGTGAATATTTTGGGCGAAGATATTTTCCTCCGAATATTCGGAGTTTGCTGTCGTAGGTGTAATTCGGATTGACGAAGATTTTCGCTGTTAGACTTGAATGAAGAGACTTCGGCGTAGGGACTTTGAAAGAGACTTCAGCCGAAGGCGAACTAGTGTTCTTCACGAAGGTGTTTGAACGAAGATCTGAGAATAAATCAGTTACTGTGAAAAGGAAGAGATAAGTTAAATTGTAAGGAGAGTTTGGAATATGGTGGCTTCGTCTTAAGTTTGGCTTCTTCAAATAAGTGGGATTCTTAAGAGTGAGGATTTAGTTGGAAGAACACTTCTTAGGAAGAGCAGGGGCTTAGCCTTAGAACCTTGATGTGAAGTCTGTATTCTTTTGTCTTTTCAGAAGAAGACTAGTAACATTTCAGCAGTATTTTATATTCTTCATTCATTCACAATTGTCTTCTCAAATCTTTTGTTTGTATTGTTGGAAGGGTCCCTGATCAAAGAACTATTTCATTGTTGTTTGTATTCGATTTATCAGATTTTTGCTTGGGTTTGGTTTCTTATCAGACTTAAACTCTCATCCGAATATTATTCCATTCCGTGAGAATAACAGAAAACTATCTGAATTATCATTGTGACGTTGTAGTACTGTGTTTTGTGTAATTGTTAACTGTATCTTCGTGGGTTTAGAACTGAACGATCATTTATTTATTATTTCCGATACATTGTGTTTCTCTGGGTTGTTACATATAGAAATATTAAAACTTTTGGTGCCGCTGCCGGAGATACAGATTTAACTTTTACTTGAATTCAGTAAGTTGTAACTGTCGACATGTATGTCAAGGGGAGTACGAGCGCCTTCTGAAGAAGATCAGAAGACGAGAAGGACCAGGCGAGCGCTGAAAAGAAGATTGATCTGTGAACAACTGTTGGAAGAAGTCCAACGCCAGAAGGAAGCTACGAAGGAGCGAAGACGTCAAGCAGCTCAGAAGTGGCGGGAGATAAAAAGTTTATCTGAAGGGACTTCATCCTCACTTGAAAGAAGCTGAGCACCTATTTCACCACGGACTCAGTATGAGAAAGACGAGCAGAAATATTGGAAGAAAAAGATCGATGTCAGATCTCCAAGCTCGAGTGTAAGGAGTGGAGTTATTTCAATCTTCATCTTCATCTTCAAGTTCAGCCAAGTCAGAATCCAACATTTTGACTCCTCTTGCGGAAGATCCAAATCCGAAAGCGGAAGCTGCCTTAGAATTGATCGTTAAACATGGACCGGAAATCACAACTTTTGTGGAACTTCTAAAGAAACAGAGGAGAGAGGATTTAATTCGAGAATTGTTGCCCTTGAGATCACCTGCGCTTCAAATCCCGAATCTCAGACCCCACGAGACTCCAGGGGTATCACTTTTCAAATTACGGAGCCAAGGGACCTCCACATCGTCTTCATCAAAGAGGAAAGACGACAGTCGTGGAGAAGGGAGCAAATCAATTGAAGATCATTTGGCCGAAGTCCATTCATCCGAAGTGGATCTTCTTGATACAAGAGCAAGTAACGTTGTTGTAAACACTCTTGCAAATCTGACTCTTCAGCCGTCGGGGAATTTGTTCAATACTAAGCTAGTGGTGCCTTCATCTCTGCCAATACAACCAATATACAGACGGAAGCAGCACCCATTAGTCACACTCCCTCCAGTACCTCATCCAATGACAGAGGTACCACCACCGTCAGGGGCACCACCATTCACTCGCCAAAACTATCCTAAATTTGACGGTGAAGATTCGGATAGTGATGGAGACGGCGAGAACGCCGATTCTTTCGTTAAGCAATTTTGAAGCGGTATAACATGCGAACAAAGAAGACAATGATCCTAATCAGACAAGGATTTTTCCCAGCTTGTTGAAACACGCAGTCAAATAATGATATAGTCATGCCAATCTAACTCCCGTAATCATATCTACCTGGGATTTAATGAAAAACGAATTCCTAAAGAGATTCCGGGAACTGAATTATAACAGGCATGTGCTACATAAAGTAAATAGCGTTAAACGTAAAAGGAGAGAGTTCTTGAAAAGCTACGTCTAAAGATTTTACGGAATTTTGGATAGATTACCTGCCAACGGACCACACCCAGCCTACTGTAGTGTCGCAAGATTACTTCTTTTGCCCATTTAGTATACAAGATATCGTTCCCACAGAGAATTTGCACAAGTAACGCTGCTCTAAGTTCAAGGATCTGTTCAAACACATAAACACACAGGTTTTGCCTAGAAATCTCGTCTTTTCGCAAAACCACGCGTCTTCCAGACTCGCCAAAAGGTGCTCTGGACTAAACAAACAACTATTAATTAAAATATCACATAACTATTAATAGAGAAGCTCGGGAAGACGCGCTTCCTGCTTCCAGATCACTTCTTCCGGTTTTCTCAATACCGTCTTTCCGAAGCAATTCTCGGCTTCTGAGGGTTCAACTCGGCTTCTCACACCTCTAGAAGACTGTCCTGCTTCGCAGAAGTCGACTAGTAACGACTGTTACACCTTACTCTCGCACTCACATTCCAACGGGTTAGATTAATCACAGGGTGTATGCCCCCTGTAGCCTTCCCAGGCTCCTGCCTACGGAAGTGGTCTTCCTGTAGCACTACAACGACATTCATCTTCACGGAAGCTCAATAGAAGTCTCGGAAGCTCACTAGAAGAAGATAAGAAGATGGGGAAGATGAGAGAAGATGGGAAAGAAGGAAAAATCCAAACAAGAGAAAACAAGATGAAAAGGAGAAATTAAGATTCCGACAAGCTTCTAGTTCGGATCCTGACTAACAAGCCATCCCTGCTTGTAATAGTTTGGGGAGGAAGACAACAAACGTGTGTACAGTTGCACCGTCTTCCACTTGAGGATGTCGTCTTTTGCTGTGGGAAGACGACTTTTTTCTTCTTCTCTTCGCTGCTCCGACTACTCTGTCTTCTGAGATCCCTTACCCATCAGACCGTCTGTACGTAGATCCGATGTGCTCTACTGGACGAGCCAAGCTGCAATTCCACAACTGCTGACAGTCACCGTCACTCAAGAAGAACGCTTCTCATGCACAATCGGGAGTGAATCCAAGAAAACCCACCACCCAGAAGACATGGACAAAGCTTCTGCACTCAAATCCGCAATCCATTCCCCGAGAAGATGTCACATTGGCATTGGGAAGCTCACTCTCTTTACTTCCTGCGCCTACTCCTCGACACAACAGTCTAGCCAACAAGATTGCACGAGGATGCCGTTCCCTGTTCCTAAACTGTCCACTACCTCTATCTACATCTTCGAACCATTGCTGGTAACGAGCATGCAGACCCCTCCGGTATAATCCTAGACTATTCGTATGTCTCTAACATCGGGTGTAGTGTGTGTGTGACCAACTAGATTTTCTACTCTTCGATCCTACTTATGTCTTCTACCACGAGAAAGACAGAGGAGACGACCACCAGGGAGAGATGGGCGCTGTCAGAAGGCTGCCACTCCACATGCAAGCCATTTCCCTTCCTGATTAGCCATCCACCTTGTTGTTCCTACGCTACCTATGATGCCACATGGCTGCCTAACTAATTTTACACTGAAAACTGCCATCCTTAAGATAGCATGTTCGGTCCTACTACATTTGAAAAATGTCAACGTCGATTGTGTTTACTATCTACTCTGATTGCTCGGAGGTAACCTCTACCTGATCTGCTCCTACTGGAGCTCCTAACGCGGCTTCTGATAAGCTAGAAAGCCCTACGAACACCTCGGGTAACACTGAGGTGGCTTCCTCCTCATCGTTCTTTCCTGACCCTGCTGTCGCTGCTGCTGCTTCTTCCTCGGCTTCTGCTTCGGCTTCTGCTTCTACTTCTACTTCGGAAGACGGAAGCGTCTTCTGGGAAGCTGGGTCGACTTGCGCTTCCTTGCTCTTCTGAGGCATTGGTGCGGTACTAGGGACCATGACGACCTCATAGGGGTCCGAGGAAGTCGCTTCCTCCACGCGGAATACCTGGGAAGGCGGTTCTTCTTCCTGTCTTCCGGGGCATCTTCCGGAGTCTTCTCGGTTTCCAACGCTGTCACTACCAAGTGGACAGCGAGGTCAAACTCCTCCTTCTCCAATTCGGATCCAGTCGATGGTGCTGGAGCTTGGGAAGATGCAGTTGCAGATGGCGGAATCAAAGGAAGACCATAGAGTGTCTTCACTCCCTCTATCTGCCGATCCAAATACCTAAACATACTCTCCTTGCACTCTACCAACATCTCCTTGGACTCATTGTCCCACTCTCTAGCCAAGGTAAGCAACTTCTTACCCGCGGTGAAGTTGAACTTCTTTCGAAGCGCTTCCACCGACTATGCTAGCATCTCCTGCGCACGAGCTTCCGCTGCTTCCCGCTGCATCTTCTCGGTTGCAACTCGCGCTTCTGCGGCTTCCCGCTGCGTCTTCCATGTTGTCTTCTCCTCTGCGAGGACGGTGATCTTCCCCCGCACTCGGAGAACCTCTTGATCGCACTGCTGTAAACGCGCCTGCAACTCCTGGTTGCCCTTCTTCAGTTGAGTCAGCTCCTTGGCAGAAGCGGCTGCTTCCGCCTTGTACCTCGCCGCGAGCTTCTCCGTGGTGCAGAGATTAGCTTCCAACGCTTCTGTCTTCTTCTGACCTTCTTCTTGACGCATCAAGGTGCGCAGACCGAATCCATGCTGTAAGGACCTCTCCTGAGTCTTCGCTCTCTTCTCCAGCAACTCCATAGCTGGCTGGATCTCTGAGTGGAAGAAAGCACTGAACTCTTCCAGTCTTCTTCCTGCGGAAGACAAGTTCATCTCCACAATTCGATTGGAGGTGTCGACCTTGTCTTCCAGAGGTAAGGACGCCTCTTCCACCACAATGATCTTCAGCTTCTGCACACGGGAAGAAGCTACTCTTCTCATCTTCCGGGGTGGAAGATCTCTCCCCATGGTAGAAGCGGTCCTCGTTACTGCGCTTCCTCGCATCGCAGTAGGAGTATCCATCCATCCTTCGTCTTCTGGAGTCTTTGGAAGACTCCTTGGTGTTGTAGAAGCGGTCTTCTGCTCCGGTCGGGTACTCAGCGGCTCTTCCTGCGAGTCAAACTCCGATCCCGAATGAATGAGAGAGGTGGGCTTCCTAGGTACACTTTTAGGACCCATCTTCCTTGGAGGCGTGGCGTCTTCCGACCCACTGTCATCTTCTCTCACCAGAAGCGTCTTCTGGTGAGTGCCGGACCTCAGTTGCGGCATCAGAGTGGGAGAGAGAGTTGCGGCTGCTGCTCGATCGTCTTCTTCCGAGGTCTCCTCCTTCGTCTCATGTTGCCCTGTTGGCCCATACTTCACCAACTGTCCTTCCGTGAGATCCCCCATGACTACGTACAAGTAACAGAGGAAAAGTGTCAAGTGTCCTCCTGCCGGGGTACCTAAGTACGCTAGCTCCGTCTGTACATATATGTGGAAGAATGAGCCCCAGTTGACGTGCACTCCTTCATCCCACACTGCTTCCAGGAACTCCACGTCATGATCTCCAAGGTACCTCGTCTTTTGCGCTTTCCCCTTGGGAAAGAGATGTAGAAACAGCTTCGCCAGAAGTCGCTTCTTCGGCTCCTGGTAAGATTCGATCTTCCACCCGTTCTTTCCTTGCATGTCCTCCATGAAGAGGCAAGTTGTGCTTCCAGGCATATGCCACTCACTCACGATCCTAGGCAAATCTTCTTCTCGAGCCAATACCCTCGGTCCTCAGATTCTGACCAATGAAAGGCCCTGCGCCACCAATCTTCAGTCCAGGAAGATGGTCTTCCTTGAGCTACTCCTGCCTTCGCAGGTACACGGTTGCGAGGCGGTAATGCTGCCCAAACCTCCTCCAGTAGTCCCTGGTCGACGAGGTTCCAATCCCACAAGAAGAAGTCGAGACCCAACTCCTTGAAGAAGGGTGTGGCCTCGGCCAACTCTGCTGCCGGTAACACCAACCCTCGAGGATGCATCGACATACTGGAAGATCTGTTGCACTAAGCCACACGCACTTACTGTGAGCTGAAGGCTCAGTCCTTCCCAAGTGCCCACAGTCTAGCTTTCTACTTCTCAGAAGACGAAACTAGTCTTCCAGAAGACAACTACTCCGTCTTCCGGGATTCTAATAGTGCTTCCTAGATAGCTCTCGTCTTCCGAGCTATATCTAAACAATCCTAACTAAGCAAGGCCTCGCATGGATTACCAAGAAGACAACCCACCTTGCATTACATCCTACTTCCTATCAGAAGATACAATATTTGCGAAACGTAGAGTGCATAACAGGTTCAGAAGATGGTTGCGGGCTCCTGCGATGACAGTGGCCTCTGGGAAGACTCCCAAGACAGCTTCCGATTCAATGTCTTCTTCGGAAGACCTCTCGAAGCCAGGCTTCCCAAAAAAGCTCGTGAGATCATCTTCCTTCTAAGGAAGCCAATTTCTTAAGTAACAACGCTTCTTCAGTTATACAAACAAGTTATTAATCTTAAAAATTTCAAAAATTCGTGAATCCTGAAATTTGTAGGCACCAGATACGCCCACCCTCACATGTTTGCGTCTCCGCAAACATCAGCGCTTCAGCACTTCTGTTCACGTCCAGTACTTCTTGACACGCCACCCATTTACACGAGTGGTCATCAACGTACCGTCTAACTCTTCCAACTGCAAGGAACCATTGGTGAAGACTTCCAAGACGCGGTAAGGACCCATCCAGCGAAGATGAAGTTTCCCGGGGAACTTAAGATGTCGATTGTCGTAGGGAAGAACCAAGTCCCCATCTACGACAGTCACCTTCCTCAGCTTGCCATCATAGTTCACCTTACGTTGCGCTTGTACTTCGTACGTCTTCTCCAAAGCTGCATTCCTGTCTTCTTTGAACTCTACGAAGTTCAGAAGACGCTGCTCCTGGCTTTCCTCTTCTCCCATGCGTTCGATTACGGCTAACCGGTAAGTAAGGACCTCTAACTCGATGGGCACAATAGGTGTCATGCCATAAGTTACGTAGAAGGGTGTCTTCTGGGTCGTGACTTTGGGTGAAATCCTGAAAGCCCATAACACAGATGGCAATTTCGTGTCCTAATCATACGCATGGTTAACAGTTACCTTATTCATGATATTACATAGAAGACCATTCGATTTCTTCGTTGTCGTAGTGCGTGACATTCCACATGATGAAACGAAACTTCAGAAGACACTCAACCAACATTTGTTCGGGAAGCTGCGCCCTAGCTTATCAAGCTGAGCGGGAGCTAAGTTGGGGTCATGCTTGACAAGCTGCCCCCTAGCTTAGACTGAAATATCACCTTGAAAGAGATCGAAGGGCATCAGAATGCACAGCTCTACGAGGAGAGAGACCTCATGCTTCCAGTTTTGACAGAAAGTGTTTTAAGCAATAGTTAGTACGGGTTTTAAATTGAGAAATATGCTAAAGAGGGAAATCCGTCAATTCCGGCTCGTGACTCGAACTCAGAATCTGATAGCGTGAGTGTGTAGGTGTTCACAAATACTATAGTTTTGACTCCTTGTTCATTAAAAATGGAGTTGTATAGAGAAGTTAGCGCAGGAAAGACTAATAAAGACTTTACAGGAAAATTTCCTCAGGAAAACATATGTACAGAAAATTTTCCCTTCTTGAACGGAACCAAAGGCCATCCCAGTGATAGGGCGCCTGCCTAGGAGGGAAGTGGTCTCAGGATCAATCCCTCCTGGCCTCTGGTTCCTATTTCGACATATTGGCCTCCTGGAAGGGAGTCTATGTTGGATATGCAGCCACATCCTACATATCTAGGGGCGAGAGATCGGTATCTCTCTTAATCGTGGGCTTCCTGGCCTAAGCCTCCGCATGCCATCTTGAATATACTATGGGAGATACCTGGTGCGCATATGGAGGGCTGTAAGCCCTGTGGGGCATCCTCATAAGTGTTGGGACTTCGGCCTACATTGGATGGCTTGTAGTATATTCAGGATGGCATCAAGATGGCATCAAGAGCACGGGAAACTTTTGTTAATTAGTTAAATAACCATCGAGTTAGCTTGCGATGAGGAATGAGACTATGAGAACCTTTATTAATGAAGGGGTAGAGTTTGTGGAGACAACTGTGAAACTTGTATTAAAAAGGGGCCAACTTTGTAAATAAAGCTCTGTACGCATAAGGACAGCAGGGGGCAGCTTAAGCTAGGGCCTTGCTTCTGATAAGTGAGTGCGCTTATAAGGACAGTAGGGGGCAGCTTAAGCTGGGGCCTTAACTTTTAGGTTAAATACCTGCGGCGGCTTGGGATCGGGGACACTTTTCAAGCGATTTTTTGACTGAGAGCGGAGAGCTGAAGTGGAAGGAAGGGAATTAAGGATTTAGGATCAAGGAAGTGCAGGAGAAGCTTGGAGGCTGGGAGAGATCAATTTTTCTGACAGAATTGAGGCGGACAAGTGTTTGGGAGCGGGAACTTTATCTATTATACAATTTGGAGGCAGAACCACCTTTTGAACGGACAGGAGGTTGTTTTATTGAGGAAGATCGTTTGATAATCTGCAGAGGACTTTTGATCGAAGTGGGGTTAAATTCCTGATAGTTTCAGTTGGGAGATTGACGCAGAGGGAGGATTAAGAGTTGGAAGAGCTTGAATTTACCTACTAGGCTGTTTGAGGTGAATCTGGTGAGCTAGGAGCATCTATCTGAGCGGAGGAGCAGATAAGGACTGAGAAGATCAGTTCTTATGAGAAATTTCAGTGCTGAAGCTGTTGTAAGAAGGGATACAAGACGTTGGGGTTTCAGATCTTCATAGGTTGTGGGTTTTGGAGAGAAATCTGCTGGAGAGAAGACTAGTTGAGTCGGAATTGGCTGTTTGGCATATGCGGTGATCAACGTAAGGCGCTGAGTAGAGATAGGTTGTAAATTGATGTATGTGAAAGACTATTGAGTGTGTTTGGAAGAGAAATAAAGCATCGTGAGTTCAGGTTTCTCTTATCTATTGTGTCTGAAGGTGGATCTGTCTCCTGAGACTTGATCAGAAAAATAGCAAGTGACCTATGGTCAGAGAGTAGTCTATGTGAGTAACTTCAGCCGTTGTGTACTACCAGCCTTGGCTCTTGTCTTGGTATTTGATTTCTACTCCTACCTCACGAATTATCATAGCCAGAAGGCTCGCCCTTCCTGAAAAGGACTCTCCTCGACATCGTCAGTCCGTTCGCTTTCGAGTTGTACGGCGTCGTCTTCCGATGCTTTATCCTGAAGTATTGGGTCAGGAAGGAAAAAGTCTCATTTAAGAAATGAGTACCTCTATCTGATACCAATTCCAGCGGACATCAGTATCGAGTGATAATGTTGTGCTAGAGGAACCTGGCTACCACTGCGGCGTCGTTCTTCCTTGTGGCTTCGTCTTCCACCATCTTGGTAGCATAGTCGGTAGCTATCAGAATATACCGTGCTCGTGTTCTTCTAGCCACTGGGGCGATAGGTCCCACAAAGTCGATTCTCCACTTTTCAAAAGGAGCAAGCGGAAGAATGGGAGTAAGAGGCCACCTAGTAGTAGCTGTTGGTCTTCTCACGTTCTGACACGCATCACATTTCCTGATCTCCTGAAAAGTGTCTCTGTACATGGTCGGCCACCAGTATCCGATGTCCAACATCTTCTTCACTGTGGTCTTCAGTCCGTAGTGACCCCCAGCATCTTCATAGTGAAGACCCGAGATCACTGGTTTAATCTCTGAAGGCTCAAGACATCTCCTTAGCTTCTCGTCATGTCCCTTCCTAAACAGAATACCCTGGAAGATGGCATAGGGACCTGCCTTGTGTAAGAAGACAGCCTTCTGCTCTGCATCCAATCTCTCGGGATACTGTTGGTCTTCCAAGAACTTCCTCAAGTCCTTGAAGATCGACTCTTTTGTGGAAGTCGCAAAGACTGGATCAGAAGATCTAGTCTCGTCTTCTGGGAAGCAGGCGGTACGCCCCCCCTCAGATGAAAGTGTCTCTGCGAAAACTGAAAGCAGCTTCTCGTCAGGGAACTCGTCTTCCACTTCATCTTCTCGTCGTTCCGTCTCCAATCTGGATAAGTAGTCAGCGTTAACATGCTGTCTTCCAGGCATGTACTCAACTGTGTAAGTAAATTCTTGGAGTAGTAGAATCCACCTAGCTATCCTACCAGATAAATCTGCTTTCTTCACAAGATTTTTTAAAGAAAAATGATCCACATAGAAGACAAACGGGTTGGCTAGAAGATAGTGCCTAAACTTTCTACAGGAATAAATCATGCCGAGACACTCCTTTTCAGTTGTAGAGTACTTCTTCTCTGCATACTGAGTTGTCTTCCCGCATAGTAGATGGGATAATCCTTCTTCTTCTCATCTTTCTGACTCAATACCACCCCTATGGCGAAAGCAGAAACATCCACATAAATATGGAAGACTCTCTCCCAATCAGGTGGTCTTATGATGGGAGATTCCGACAGAAGTCTCTTCATTTCTTCGAATGCTTCCTGCTGCTCAGAAGATCAAATGTAAGGTTCGTCCTTCTTCAGCAACTTGGTAAGTCTTCCTGCTATCTCTGCGTACCTGTAAATAAACCTCATGTAGTATCCTACGTTTCCCAGGAAGCTTCTTAACTGAGTCAGGTTAGCAAGTGGGTGAAGTTTCATGATGACTTCCACTTTAGCACAATCGACTTCTATACCTCTTCCAGAAATCCTATGTCCTAGCAAAATTCCTTCTGACATATCAAAGAAGCACTTCTCAGGGTGAAGAGCCAAACGATGTTCTCTACACTTCAAAAAACACTTCCTCAGAAATATCAGGTGGTCTTCTTTCGATCCAAACACACAGAAATCATCCAAGAAGATCTCCATGAAAGTGCGAAGATACTCCTTGAAGACTGTAATCATCAATCTCTGGAATGTGGCGGGCGCGTTGCATAAACCAAACGGCATTTAATTATACGTCTACTTGCCCCAATCAGTAGTGAAAGTAGTTTTCGACTTGTCTTCTTCTCTGATCAAAACTTGGTTGTATCCAGAATACCCATCCAGGAAGCTGTAGAATTCATGTCTTGCTACCTGATCTAACACAGAATCGGTGAACGGTAAAGGATGATGATCCTTTTTCGTGGCCAAGTTCAGCTTCCGGAAGTCCTGACACACTCGGATCTTACCTGTCTGCTTCTTTGGCACGATGACAATAAGAGCTACCCATTCACTACTAAGTACTGGGAAGATGACTCCCGCCTTCAGGTATTGGTCGATCTGGTCCTTCACCAGAAGCGAGTACTTGGGGTTGAGCCGATACTGCCTCTGCCGTGTAGGAACAACGCCCTCCAGCAAGTCAATGCGATGCTCTTCCAACTCTCGGGGTATGCCCTTCATGTCTTCTATGGTCCATGCGAAGACATCTTGGAACTTTGTCAGAAGTTCTCTAAAGTCTTCCAACTGCTGGTCCTCGATCACCTTGGAAAGCTTCAGCTTCTTCCCAAGAGCAACCTCCATTTCTTGAAGATCATCCGGATTTACCATTCCTTCAGTGTGACTGTACTCACTGGTACTAAAGTATTCCGGTTTGGGAGCTTATTCCGGTTCAGATTCGTCTTCTGGAAGACCAACTATCGGATCTTCTGAAGAGAAGACGGTATCTTCGTCTTTTGGAAGACCAATTGTCGGATCTTCCGAAGGGAAGACGATACTTTCGTCTTCTGGAAGCTCTTCTTCCGCAACTTCGTAGCACTCAATGTACCCACAGATCACGTCCTCTGCTATCTTTGTTACTTCTGTAGTACATAAGTTGTTCACCACAAACTCATTGTATCGCTCATCCATGTCAGAAGACGCAGCTGAGTCTTCTGAAGTGTACCCCTCTGTCGTAGAAGGAGTTTCACCTTGGTGTCTAATCTTGATCCAAGGAAGTGAGACCTTGGTCTTCTCACCGGACTTGGGTGTAAGATTGAGAAATCTCAAACGATGCCTTCTCCAATCAGTATTCACATTTGCAGCATACAGCCATGGTTTTCCTATCAACACCTGATATCCAACCCTAGCTACAGGTCGCAAAATGATGTAAGTGAGGTAAAGAGATACTCTCCCAATTACCGTCAAGACATCTTTCAGTTGTCGCAAAGGTCGTCTTCTAGTTTGGTCCGTCATTCTGAGGATTCTCGGAGTAGGCTGGAACTCAGTGAAGCCTAGGGCATGCGCGATTTCTTCAGTCATGATGTTAACTCCGAAGCCAGAATCAATGGATACCTTCTTCAGAAGACAGCTATGGATCTCCATATCAAGTTCTGGGGCTCCCAAGTCCTCATGCTCTATCCTTAGGATCGGGGTGCTCTTGGGAAGTTTAGTTGTCCTCCTCTTCCTCGATCCTCGAAGCACGGATTGTAACAACTTCCTATAACCAGCGTTGTCATCCAACAGCTGTTGGAAGGTTACATCCGCCTTCTGATTCCACAAGTCTCGCAAGAAGTCGTAAAGAGATCGCTGGTGTTTCCAACAGAGAAGATGTAGTAGCTGCTTCCTTGGGTGGAAGACCAGGATGGGGTCTTCCTTCGACTGGGGGTGGCTCCCGTGAGACTGAGGCTGCCGTAGTCGGTGGAGGAAGCTGCTGTACTATCTTTCGTCGCTTCTCCAGCTCTTCTTGCATGATCACTTCAACTTCTTGTCTAATGTCAGGAGCAAAGTACTTCGGATCTTCTCGGTCGTAAGTGGGAGAAGAAGGCCGCTCAAGAGAAGATGACTTCTTCTTTCGCTGCTTCTCCTTCTTGATCTCCTTCTGACGGGATTTCTGACTTCTCTTTGCTTCTGGTACTTACTTTGAACACCGCTTCATCCAGGACTTCTTCTGGAGACCAACTGTCTGAATCCGGGCTAGGGCTCCAAACAGTGCCATCCGCCAAAGTGAAAGAAGAAGCTACCTCAAGTGACTTCGTCTTCTGAGCTGCAGTCGTCTTCTGCAGCTGAGGTTCCTTTCCTTCGCACTTCCCGAGGTCTGGTTCTTCTTCCTCGATATGGAGACAATCCGTACAATCCCCAAGATCTTCTTCTTCTACCGTGATGTGCTGTACCACTGCTAGCTCGAGTTTAGAAGCTGATGCAGCTTCTGCAGGAGGCGTGGTCTCTGCAAATCTAACCATTTGTCGTGGCCGTAAGGTCTGAGGACAATTTCCTGTGAAATGACCTGCTTCCTTACAATTCTCACACAAGGGCACTTGCCTAATCTGTCTTCTCGGATGAGGACAGATGGACCACCAATGTCCTGTCTCTCCACAATTATTGCACGCTCCAGGAAGAGGGTTTAGAGGTCGTTGTGATGAAGAAGGTTGCCAGGGCGTCTTGGTCTGTACATTACTAGCTCTATCCCTAGGTACATAACGATTATATTGGGCGGGAAGAGTAGGAGTGAAAGGTTGTATCGTCTCGATCCTATAGCAGGTTTCCCCACTAGGATCGTGTAGATATCCCTCATCGTCTTCTTCCCAGCCTGCCCAATTGACAGCTTGGTCCTGCGTACACTGATCTCTGGTGTGCTCGGAAGAGTTACAAAGGTTGCACCAAAGGTTTGGCCGGGAAGCCGTTGGTTGCTTCCGCTTGTCCTTCTGGTTCAGAAGATGAACTTTCAGGTCGGCAAACTGCTTCAGCACTTCATCGATACGGGGATCAAGTGCAAACTGAATAATCTGAGTCTGAGGCATCTTCTGCACAACTTCCTCTCTTGCTCGTGTCTTCTCCTTCTTCTTCTTCCGTGTCTTCTTCTCTTGTTCAGATTCTGATTCTGAACTTTCGTCAGTAGACTCTTCAGAAGTAGAGGATACTTCCGAATCACTGTTATCAGTTTCAGTGGACTTGGACTTCCTCTTGGACTTCCTAGAAGACTTCTTCGACTTCTTTGACTTCTTCGAGATCTTCCCTCTGTCTTTCGTCATATTTTGAGTGATGCTCGAGGTTTCATACTGCTCGGCATGCTTCTGTACTTCTACTGAATCATCACCTCCTCCTCTTCTGTAGTACAACTCCATATCCTGAGACAATCCTCCCAAGTACCAGTCCACGGCTTGCTGGGCACAATAACCGGGTCTTCCTTGGTTCTGAGGGATGTGATCCAGGAGGTCTTCAAACCTCTCGGTGTAATCCCGCAGTGTCTCTTTCTTCTTCCGTTCGAGCCTCTGAAGTTCTATGAGGGTCATCCGATCATAGCCCACTCCTGAACCTTTTTAGAAAAGCTGTCTTCAGAGTAGCCCAAGCGGCCATTACTAACCCATCATCGAACATTTTACTCATCCATTTCCTTCCCTTCCTTACGATCAAACTGAGAAATACACGGAGTCTGTCGACATCAGAGTCTTCCTTGTTGGAGCGAGAGATGGTCTCGAACATCGTGATGAAGTCATCCGCGTCAGCATCATCGTTGTACGGATGGTACTTCTGTCGAGTGTGGGAAGCCATGTCGATTGCTGGCTGGTGCGACTGCCAACTTCTTCCTCCCTCAGGTCCAGGTGGTGGAGATGGTCTTCTCGAAGGTCCAGGCTTGTCTGAATCACGAAGGTCGTCTTCTGAGTCAGAACTACTGTCGCCATCACCTTCTGAGACGTCTGGAACGATCTCCTCTAGTCTTCCTTCACCTTGAGAAGCTTCTTCCACACTTGGGAAGACGTCTTCCAAGTAACCAGTACCAAAATCTACTTTATACACGTGATCACCCGGTTGGCTTCTGTCTTCTCCAAAGATTATGCTTGAGATGGAAGGTTCTTCCAACTCTACTGATCGGATCTTCCTGAGCTCTTCTTCTTTCCTTTGGTGTCTCAGGGATATCCGCTGCTCTCTAGAAGCGGTTCGTTGAGATGACTATACCCACTCAGGATCTTTATCCGTTCGTCTTCTGCTTCTTCCTCTGGTCGGAGGCATCCACCAGAGTGCTGAGAAGAGATGTCTCTCTTCTTCTAATACTAGATCCGGCAGACCGAATGACTGAACAATCGATCACAAGTTCAGAACGTCTTCTTCTCCTGCTTCCTGTTGTACTCACTGCAGTCTTCCAAGATCGAGTCTTCCAAAAAACTCTTGGAAGCGGGGGAGCGGCTTCTTCCAGTTCCCCATGATGTATCTTATCAGCTTCTGGTTGCAGTTCCTGTCTTCTAGCAAGATAGAGTCCCACAACACATTCAACTACAATCAAAGTTAGTTCAAAATGAAACTAACTACAGGCACACAGATCCAGGAAGCTTAGAACAGAAGTTACTAAGATGAAATCCTCGGCAACGGTGCCAAAAATGGTGCTCACTATATGTAGTGTCGCAGGATTACTCCTTTTGCCCATTTAGTATACAAGATATCGTTCCCACAGAAGATTTGCACAAGTAACGCTGCTCTAAGTTCTAAGATCTGTTCAAACACACAAACACACGAGTTTTGCCTAGAAATCCCGTCTTCTCGCAAAACCACGCGTCTTCCAAACTCGCCAAAAGGTGCTCTAGACCTAAACAAACAACTACTAATTAAAATATCACACAACTATTCACAGAGAAGCTCGGGAAGACGCGCTTCCTGCTTCCAGGTCACTTTTTCCGATCTTCTCAGTACCGTCTTCCCGAAGCAATTCTCGGCTTCTGGGGGTTCAACTCGGCTTCTCACACCTCCAGAAGACTGTCTTGCTTTGCAGAAGTCGACTAGTAACGACTATTACACCTTACTCTCGCACTCACATTCCAACGGGTTAGATTAATCACAGGGTGTATGCCCCTTGTAGCCTTCTCAGGCTTCTGCCTATGGAAGTGGTCTTCCTGCAGCACTACAACGACATTCACCTTCACGGAAGCTCAATAGAAGTCTCGGAAGCTCACTAGAAGAAGATAAGAAGATGAGGAAGATGAGAGAAGATGGGGAAGAAGGGAAAATCCAAACAAGAGAAAACAAGATGAAAAGGAGAAATTAAGATTCCGACATACTTCTAGTCCGGATCTTGACTAACAAACCATCTCTGCTTGTAATAGTTTGGGGAGGAAGACAACAAACGTGTGTATAGTTGCACCGTCTTCCACTTGAGGATGTCGTCTTTTGCTGTGGGAAGAAGGCTTCTTTCTTCTTCTCTTCGCTGCTCCAACTACTCTGTCTTCTGGGATCCCTTACCCATCAGACCATCCGTACGTAGATCCGAAGTGCTCTACTGGACGAGCCAAGCTGCAATTCCACAACTGCTGACAGTCACCGCCACTCTAGAAGAACGCTTCTCATGCACAAGCGGGAGTGAATCCAAGAAAACCCACCACCCAGAAGACATGGACAAAGCTTCTGCACTCAAATCCGTAATCCATTCCCCGAGAAGATGTCACATTGGCATTGGGAAGCTCACTCCCTCTACTTCTTGCGCCTACTCCTCGACACAACAGTCTAGCCAACAGGACTGCACGAGAATGCCGTTCCTTGTTCCTAAACTGTCCACTACCTCTATCTACATCTTCGAACCATTGCTGGTAACGAGCATGCAGACCCCTCCGGTATAATCTTAGACTATTCGTATTTCTCTAACATCGGGTGTAGTGTGTGTATGACCAACTAGATTTCCTACTCTTCGATCCTACTTATGTCTTCTATCACGAGAAAGACAGAGGAGACGACCACCAGGGAGAGATGGGCGCTGTCAGAAGGCTGCCACTCCACATGCAAGCCATTTCTCTTCCTGGTTAGCCATCCACCTTGTTGTTCCTACGCTACTTATGCTGCCACATGGCTGCCTAACTAATTTTACATTGAAAATTGTCATTCTTAAGATAGCATGGTCGGTCCTATTAAATTTGAAAAATGTCAACGTCGGTTGTGTTTACTATCTACTCTGATTGCTCGGAGGCAACCTCTACCTGATCTGCTCCTACCGGAGCTCCTAACGCGGCTTCTGATAAGCTAGAAAGCCCTGCGAACACCTCGGGTAACACTGAGGTGGCTTCCTCCTCATCGTTCTTTGCTGGCCCTGCTGTCGCTGCTGCTGCTTCTTCCTCGGCTTCTGCTTCTGCTTCGGAAGACGAAAGCGTCTTCTGGAAAGCTGGGTCGACTTGCGCTTCCTCGCTCTTCTGAGGCATTGGTGCGGTACTAGGGACCATGGCGACCTCATAGGGATCCGGGGAAGTCGCTTCCTCCACGCGGAATATCTGGGAAGACGGTTCTTCTTCTTATCTTCCATAAGCCATCCTGTCTTCCGGGGCATCTTCCGGAGTCTTCTCGGCTTCCAACGCTGTCACTACTAAGTGGACAGCGGGGTCGAACTCCTCCTTCTCCAATTCGGATCCAGTCGATGGTGCTGGAGCTTGGGAAGATGCAGTTGCAGGTGGCGGAATCAAGGGAAGACCATAGAGTGTCTTCACTCCTTCTATCTGCCGATCCAAATACCTGAACATACTCTCCTTGCACTCTCCCAGCATCTCCTTGGACTCATTGTCCCACTCTCTAGCCAAGGTAAGCAACTTCCTACCCACGACGAAGTTGAACTTCTTTCGAAGCGCTTCCACCGACTGTGCTAGCATCTCCTGCGCACGAGCTTCCGCTGCTTCCCGCTGCATCTTCTCGGTTGCAACTTGCGCTTCTGCGCTTCCCGCTGCGTCTTTCATGTTATCTTCTCCTCTGCGAGGGCGGTGATCTTTCCCCGCACTCGGAGAACCCCTTGATCGTGCTGCTGTAAACGCGCCTACAACTCCTGGTTGTCCTTCTTCAGTTGGGTCAGCTCCTTGGCAGAAGCGGCTGCTTCTGCCTTGTACCTCGCTGCGAGCTTCTCCGTGGTGCGGAGACTAGCTTCCAGCGCTTCTGTCTTCTTCTGGCCTTCTTCCTGACGCATCAAGGTGCGCAGATCGAATCTAGGCTGTAAGGGCCTCTCCTGAGCCTTCGCTCTCTTCTCCAGCAACTCCACAGCTGGCTGGATCTCTGAGTGGAAGAAGGCACTGAACTCTTCCAGTCTTCTTCCTGCGGAAGACAGGGTCATCTCCACAATTCGATTGGAGGTGTCGACTTTGTCTTCCAGAGACAAGGACGCCTCTTCCACCACAATGGTCTTCAGCTTCTGCACACGGGAAGAAGCTACTCTTGTCATCTTCCGGGGTGGAAGATCTCTCCCCATGGTAGAAGCGGTCCTCTTTACTGCGCTTCCTCCCATCGCAGTAAGAGTATCCATCCATCCTTCGTCTTCTGGAGTCTTCGGAAGACTCCCTGGTGTTGCAGAAGCGGTCTTCTGCTGCGGTCGGATACTCAGCGGCTCTTCCTGCGAGTCAGACTCCGATCCTGAATGAATGAGGGAGGTGGCTTCCTAGGTACACTTCTAGGACCCATCTTCCTCGGAGACGTGGCGTCTTCCGACCCACTGGAGTCATTTTCCCTCATCAGAAGCGTCTTCTGGTGAGTGCCGGGTCTCAGCTGCGGCATCAGAGTGGGAGAGGGAGTTGCGGCTTCCGAGGTCTCCTCCTTCGTCTCATGTTGCCCTGTTGGTCCATACTTCACCAACTGTCCTTCCGTGAGATCCCCCATGGCTACGTACAAGTAACAGAGAAAAGGTGTCAAGTGTCCTCCTGCCGAGGTACCGAAGTACGCTAGCTCCACCTGTACGTATATGTGGAAGAATGAGCCCCAGTTGACAGGCACTCCTTCATCCCAAATTGCTTCCAGGAACTCCACGTCTTGATCTCCAAGGTACCTCGTCTTCTGCGCTTCCCCTTGGGAAAGAGATGCAGAAACAGCTTCGCCAGAAGTCGCTTCTTCGGCTCCCGGTAAGATTCGATCTTCCATCCGTTCCTTCCCTGTCTGTCCTCCAGAAAGAGGCAAGTTGTGCTTCCATGCACATGCCACTCACTCACGATCCTGGGCAAGATCTTCTTCTCGAGCCAATACCCTCGGTCCTCGGATTCTGGCCTGTGGAAGGTCCTGCACCACCAATCTTCAGTCCAGGAAGATGGTCTTCCTCGAGCTACTCCTGCCTTCGCAGGTACACGGTTGCGAGGCGGTAATGCTGCCCAAACCTCCTCCAGTAGTCCTTGGTCGACGAGGTTCGAATCCCACAAGAAGAAGTCGAGACCCAACTCCTTGAAGAAGGGTGTGGCCTCGGCCAACTCTGCTGCCGGTAACACCAACCCTCGAGGATGCATCGACATACTGGAAGATCTGTTGCACTAAGCCACACGCACTTACTGTGAGCTGAAGGCTCAGTCCTTCCCAAGTGCTCACAATCTAGCTTCTACTTCTCAGAAGACGAAACTAGTCTTCCAGAAGACAGCTACTCCGTCTTTCGGGATTCTAACAGTGCTTCCTAGATAGCTCTCGTCTTCCGAGCTATATCTAAACAATCCTAACTAAGCAAGGCCTCGTATGGATTACCAAGAAGACAACCCACCTTGCATTACATCCTACTTCCTATCAGAAGATACAAGATTCGCGAAACGTAGAGTGCATAACAGGTTTAGAAGATGGTTGCGGGCTCCTGCGATGACAGTGGCCTCTGGGAAGACTCTCAGGACAGCTTCCGATTCAATGTCTTCTTCGGAAGACCTCCCGAAGTCAACCTTCCTTTTACTGGTCTCACCTGTCTTCTTCTTCTTACGCGCAATCTATCCTCACAACAGACTCAAGACATGTACACTCTGTTCTTCTGACTTCTCACCTCTCATACACACTTAGAAGAAGCTTGCTGCATGATGAGAAGACATGACCCTCGACCATTCTCTCCAGATTCTGCCAGCAAGACTTCTCACGACTCTCTCCTAATTTTGGGAAGAAGAAGGAATGGGCTGCTATGGGTCGGACAGAAGAGACCCGAAATGGACCCTCACGTCTTCTCGCGCATTTTGCCAGCCCTTCCAATCTTCTAGTCTCTTTAGGAAGATGTGGATTTGAGAAGCTTGGAAGACCGGGAGGCACAGGCCTAGTTCCCGACTCCCAACTTCTCGAAATAACAAAACAACTCACCAATCCACTCGGAATTCGTACCAAGCCTCTCTTAACACCAAACCAAAGCAAATCCACTCTTGATACGAATTGTGTACAGTTGACTTCCGAAGACAGTCCGGCTTCCGAAGCGTCTTCCGAAGACAGTCAAGTTTCAGAAGCGTCTTCCGAAGATGTTCATATTTTCCGAAGCGTTTTCTGTTCAAGGTTTCGGGAGTAGAGGGATGGTAGGGTAGGGAAATTGATAGCTGAGACCTCCAATTTGAGGGCTAGGGGTAGGGAAGCAAGAAGATGTCTGACGGAAATTGGGCAGCGCTTCTGCGCCCAATGTCACAATAGGAAAATAGAGATGAGGGAATTGATCGATCAGGTTGCTTGCAAACCAGCGGGGAAGCGCGGGGGATACCAAACAAAGGCGAGAAGCAGTGAGAAGGAAAAAGAACATGGGAAGAACCTCTACTATCTTCTGTCTGCTTCTCGAGTTGTTTTCTTCTTCCACGCGCTTCTGGCTCTGGTCCCAGCTCCAATGCGACCCCACTGAGCTGCTTTCGCGGTCAGCTCTTGACTACGCCTCAATCGATTAAGCCGTCCACCTTCGATTCCACTCAGCCGTCCTCCAATGTCAGCTTCCGGGAGTTCACAGGAAACGCCTTCAGCTCACTACGCTTCCTGCGCTTCAGTAATTTGACCTCGCCTTCCTTCTAGCTTCTAATCGATCCTAACCTCACTCAATTTCACCTCGCTACCTCCTCACTCAAAGCTCACCCTCGAATTAATCTTCTCAACCAAGAAGCGCTCCTGCTACAGGAAGTCACAATCTGCTAATGCGCTTCCTGCGCATCTTCCTCGCAGTTTAGGGGTTTCGACCCTCCCGACCTACCTAACCTATTCAGTGCTACCTGGTAGGTACACTTACTTCTGACGTGGTTAAGCTTCTGTGGTTGCCGTCTTCCAGAAGATACGTGTCTTCCGCCGTCTTCCGTCTTCCGAAGACACCACCGAGAAGACGGTTCCCGGAAGACGGTCATCTTCCGAAGAAGTCAACTTCTTATTACAAAAAGCTCGTAAGATCATCTTCCTTCTAAGGAAGCCATATTCTTAAGTAACAACGCTTCTTCAGTTATACAAACAAGTTATTAATCTTAAAAATTTCAAAAATTCGTGATTCCTGTAATTTGTGGGCACCACACCTACACGCCGGCACAGGCAGTAGAGTGGTTTCTGAAGAGACTGCCTTCAAAGCAACAAACGTGGGTTAGACGGTTTGATACTTCAACCTTGGAGCGAGCCATTGATTCTGCTGAGAATTACGAATCCTCCAATATCCTTAGCAGAGACCATGAAAAGACCTCGGAGTCGAGAAAGAAGAAGAATTTCAGAAAATCGAAGAGCAATCGCAAAGAAGAGAAGAAGAAGAAGAAGAAGAAGAAGTTAAAACGGAAACACAGAAAATATTCATCTTCGGAAGAAACTTCTGAAGCGTCGTCGGATGAAAGTTCAACATCGGAAGACGAAGATTCCTCATCTTTGGACGAAGAGGAAAAACGTAAGAAGTGGAAAAGAATGACGAAGTCTAGACCTCCGATGGTGAAGAGAACTCCACCACCTAAAGATCACGCACTTGATGATCTCCTCAAGAAGTTCAAAGACCTCAAGGTGCAGTTGGTCAGAATGTCAGAAAGACGTAAGTCGCCAACTAGTTCTCGTCCGAATTTGTGGTGTACTAATTGTGGGAAGCCGAGACATGCCAACACGGAATGTTTTAACAGCAAACCATCTTACAATACACATTCAGTGGAATGGACGTCAGTGTATGAGCCCAACTACTTTGTGGAACGTGAAGATGTGGTCTATGGAGTACAAGTCCAAGATGGTGCTATGGTGTCCACTCAACCCCAACAATTTACTCCCATTCCTCCGGTACACATCCAATGTTTTGTACCCAGACAAATGACAACTAACGTTTCCCAACGAAAGTTTGCCCCAGCAGGTTACCAAAGACCACCATCTCTTGGTACATCATGTTTTAATTGTGGCGCTAATGGTCATTGGGCTCCTAGTTGCCCTCATCCCAAGAAGCAAGTAGGATATATGCCATTGTGTGAAAAATGTGATAAACCTGGACATGGAGCCACTGACTGCACAAATGAACCAGCCCAAAAGACCGGAGTGAGATTCCAACCACCTGTCGTCCAGACACGAACAGATGCAGGAGTAAATATGATCGATTTAGTTGAAGAACTAAAGATCAAAGACTCACAAGACGAAGATGGAAATGGTTGGCCAGAAGTTAAAGACATTCAGATAAACAAAGTGGAGACTCGAAGTGGGAAGAGACTACTTCAAAAGGGAGAGACTTTAGCAAAGCTGCAGCTCAAGAGGAGAAGGACCTTAAAAATACTGAGCGGAAGCAACTGAAAAAAGAGAAGAAAGCGCACAAAACTTTGACAGAACAAGTGCGCGAAGTTGTAGAGAAACAGACGATATCGGCACAAACGGATGATCGTAAAGAAGAGCAAAGAACGAAGAAGACCTCAGGAATACTGCCTGCGGATATTTTTGAAGAAGTGAGGGCACTACTCAATAAGAAACTGAGTACGCAAGCCAAGGAAGTAGAACCTAACCAAGAAGGGCTTGGGAAGGTGCGGGTCAAAGTCTCTTCGTCCGAAGTCGGTCGACCAACCGAACTGCGAAAACTGGTGGCAGAACAAACTAAGAGGACTGTTCCAGTGGTGAGCCCTCATTACAACGTAGTAGAGGATTTGCTGAACCAACAGGCTAACATAACCATCAAGCAGTTGGTCGAAGACAATAGGCTGTACAGGAAATTGTTATTGGCAGCCTTGAGAAAACCAGCGAAGGCTAAGTCGAAGAATCTGCCTTCATTGTTTCAAGTTGGATTGGAGGACTTAGGATCTCCAGAAGTAGACATCGAGATAGATGGATGTCTAATAAAGCATGTGCTTATAGACTCTGGTTCTAGTGTGAACATTATTACAGAGGAGACAGCGCATGGATTGGGTTACACAAAGTTTGAATCAACACCAAGAGTGTTGAGGATGGTGGATCAGAGCCGACGAAGATCTTTGGGAGTACTGCGAGATATTCCTACGACAATTGGTGGGATAATCTTCAAACTTACCTATATTGTACTAAGGCCATTGGTTAAGTCTGGCTATGGAGTGCTTATAGATCGACCTTGGCTATATGGTGCTAAGGTAATTACTGACTGGTATAAGCAGAAGTTGTCCTTTAATGATCCTATGAAACCAAAAGATAAGAGTATCTTTGTAAGCTGGAAGAAGATGTCACACCAGGGCGAGACATCTTCAACAGATTCAGGATACACTTCGGAAGAAGACTCTTCGTCTTCAAGCAATAGCTCGGAGAATGAAAAATCAGGACCTTACATAGTTGTGAACTACTTGCAATGCTATGAGATAGAAGAAGAAGAAGACTGCGAAGGGCCTGATGAAGTATAGCAATCACTGTTAGGACAGGGAAGTTTAGAGATAAGCCACACCGAAGGAATGGTACTGAAGTCAGCAACAGTGGATTTGGTCCTCGAAGAAGGAAAGGTCTTGAAGATCACAGCGAAGTTACAGGGAGCAGAATTGGAGATGTACCACAACATGTTAACTTACTACCAGGATGTCTTCACCTGGAAGATAGAAGACATGAAGGGTATTCCTGCGAAGTGGGGTCAACATCGAAATTGACCTGCTGGAAAACTCTGTACCTGGGAGGCAAAGACAGTATAGGCTAAACCCAAAGTACTCCCTCTTAGTCAAGGATGAAAATGATAAGTATTTAAATGTTGGAATCATCTTTCCTGTCCTTAGCAGTGAATGAGTATCACCTATAGTGATAGTACTCAAGAAGAAGACTGGTAAAATTAGAGTATGTCAAGATTTTTGAAAACTGAATGCAGCAACCAGGAAAGATCATCATCCCTTATCTTTTACAGATTCTATTTTGGATAGGGTAGTTGGTCATGAGTGCTATAGTTTCCTTGATAGATTTTCAGGATATAATCAGGTATCCATTAGAGAAGAAGACAAAGACAAGACTACTTTTACCACTGACTGGGGTACTTTTGCTTATCACAAGATGCCCTTTGGTTTGTGTAATGCTCCTGTCACATTCCAGAGAATGATGACAAATATTTTCCAGGAGTACCTTAGGAAGTTCTTAGAAATTTTTATAGATGATTTTTGTGTTTTTGGACCAAGGGAAGATCATATAAATTCCTTGGCTGTAGTTTTTCAGCCTTGTAGAGATGCTCAGTTAGCATTACACCCAGAAAAGTGTTTCTTCGTCATGACAGAGGGTCTTTTATTAGGACATAGAGTCTCGCAGCGAGGCATTGAAGTAGATGTAGACAAAGTTCAAGTTATAGTAGCTTTGGATCCTCTCTCAAATTTTAGCGAGTTGCGGGGATTTTTAGAACATGTGGGTTACTATCGGAGATTTTTCAAAGACTATGCAACCCTGGCAGCACCACTAACCGAATTGTTGAAGAAGACTACTGAGTACATCTGGCAGGAACAGAGGCAGAAAGCTTTTGATACGCTGAAGACGAAGTTGATTGAAGCTCCAATCATGAAGGCACCAGATTGGAGTCAACCCTTTCAAGTGTATGTGGATACTTCAGCATTTGCTATTGGAGTGGTATTGAGTCAGAAAGACAGCGAAAAGAGGGACCATCCGATTTACTATGCGAGTAGACAGCTATCTGCTGCAGAGAAGAACTATTCTACTACAGAGCGGGAAGCACTAGGGATGGTGTATTCTGTCAGAAAATTTCGACACTACTTGTTGGTATGCGAGTTTGTATTCTACGTGGATCACTATGCTTTAAAATATCTGGTGCAAAAATCTGATTTGTCGAGAAGAATAGCAAGATGGATGTTGTTATTGCAGGAGTTCAAATTCACAATTCAAACTCGAGCAGGCAAACATCATGAGAATGCATACTACTTGTCTCGGTTGAGGACAGGAGAGCGTCAAGACAATGTAGCAGACGACTTCCCAGATGAAGAACTTTTCTAGCTTACAATAACTCCCACGAGCAGGTATCATGAGATATATAGATATCTGTATACATTGCAGTGTCTTGAAGGAATGGATGTGGAACAGCGTACGGTATTCATACACAAGGTCAGACCTTACGAGCTGAAGAGCGGTATTCTGTTCAAAAAGGGGACCGATGATGAACTACGAAGATGCTTGGAAGAAGAAGAAGTAGGAAGAGTGGTGGACGCCATGCATTCCGAATCAGCAGGAGGACATTATGTCCTTCGAAACACAGTGAAGAAGATTTTGGATGCAGGATACTGGTGGTCCACCATGTACAAAGATGTGCAAGCAATCATTAAGAGGTGTGACAGTTGCCAGTGAGTAGGTAAGCCTACTCGAACTACTCAGTGGCCACTCCATCCTATCTTACCTCTTGCACCATTCGAGAAATGAGGAATTGACTTTGTGGGACCTATTCAGCCAGCAACAAAGAAGACACGGAGAAGATACATCTTGGTTGGTACAGATTATGCAACCAAGTGGGTGGAAGCTGAAGCAACAAAGAAAGATGATGCGGTGACAATGACAGCTTTTCTACATAAAAATATCATCACCAGGTTTGGATGTCCATTAGAACTGGTGAGTGATAGGGGTACACATTTTTTGAACAATACCATAGAGGCACTGACAGAATATTTCCAGATCAAGCATCGGAAGACTACTCCGTATAATCCTAAGGCGAATGGTCTTACTGAGAAAAGCAATGGATTGCTGTGTAAAATTTTGAACAAAGTGACTATCAATCATGCTTATGATTGGGACACCAAGTTGGATGCAGCGCTGTGGGCATTCAGAAATACAAAGAAGATAACAACGCGGCAGACGCCATTCTTCTTAGCCTATGGAATGCATCCCATCATGTCTATTGAATTTGAAACCCCTACTTACAGGATTTTGTCACAGGGTAGATTGTCTGCAGAAGATAGTCAGCTCATCAGACTGCAAAGTTTGATGGCACTAGAAGAAAATCGTGAAGCATCTCTGGAGTTAACTAAGGATATATAAGAGAAGCGGAAAGAGATATATGATAAGAAGTTGAGGAAAGTAGATGTGAACAACGGAGACTTAGTCTTGCTATATGATAGTAGACATATTAAGTTTCCAGGGAAGTTACAACTGCGATGGATGAGACCATACAAAGTCCCGGAATGTTACGATAATGGTGAAATATAGAAGTTTTTAGAAGAAATAATGAAGTTAGGAGAAGAATAGCTTAGTTTTAGCGAAGAAGAAGAACATTCTTAAGAAGAGCCTTCGGAAGAAGACCTTCACAGGAAATATCTGAGAAAGGAGACTTCTTGAGAACGTAGATCGTAAGTACGCTCTCTTCACGAATGGTCAGAGGAATTCACAGTCGAGAAGTACGTAGTCTGAGTAAGGACGAGCTACCTACCTAGGAAGGAACAGGAACGATAAGCGGCGGGGGCGAAGACAGTATGCGCATGCCCTTGTCAGGTCGGAAGCAAGCAATCAGTGGCGACTTCAGCACGTGTGAGGAGTTTGAACCAAGCTATATACTAGGAAAACCGGCTCATTACCCAAATCCACTTTTAGCGCTCAGCTATCCCTTAATTGCGGAGGATAAGTTTGGACGAAGATAGAGAATTTGGACGAAGATAAACAGTTTAGGCGAAGACCAACTTGGGCGAAGACAAACAGTTTAGGCAAAGACCAACTTGAGCGAAGACTAGCAGTTTAGGCGAAGTTTACCCCACAGACAGTTTATCAACCTTCGCCTGAGTGCAATGTCAATCACGATGAAGTTATCGAGGATTAGAGCCTTCGAGCTAGATCAAGAGGAGTTAGTGCGCCTTCGGCCGAAGCTGAAGGAGTTAGGTCTGAGTTTCCTAACCTTGGGAGGCTGGACTAAGGTATCTGACAAGTTCATTAGCCAGATACGTATGTGTGAAGACCACGGGGCGAAGACGGATATGCGCGACCCGATAACTGAACCATCGAGAACTGGGAGAAGGTCTTGTTAGACGAGACAAGGACGAATGGTGATCTACTCTTCGACCATACGTCGATGAAGAGTTTGGTCAAAGACGACTAAAACTACGGGAAACTCTTCGAGCATCCGGTATATCCGACAAATGGTTACAAGTTGACTGACTACCGCGCCCCAGTGAAGAGGAAGGTCGCAGAGACCATCATGTTGATCCTAAGCCCTCGAAGAACGACTTATCTATCCACGTGGAAGGTATGCTTCTTCGAGAACCTCTTCGTCAGAAGACGAGCACATCAGGCGATCTTCCATAAAGAAATCCAACGCCTATGGAAGAAGCTGGACTATGTCTACATGGGAGGCTTCGTCAGTATTTTCTACTTCGGCATGGGATGGCTGTCGGAGAGTGAAGCCAAGCAGTTAGGCTTCGGTGAAGACGAAGGGCAGGAAGGTGAAGATTTCTCACCCGTTCGTGAAGTTGAAGTGGCACCGGCCGAAGACGCTCAGCAAGTGGAGGCTTCGCCGAAGATACCAACCGAAGACTCCCAAGAGATGCAGCCGGCAGAAGATGTACAGGCTGCAGTTGATGAAGAGGAAAGGAGACGTAGTAAGAGGAAGAGGAATCTTTCGACTTCGCCTATGGAAAAACCGAAGGTAAGGAAAAAGACAAATAGCACCAAGAAGGAGACGGTGGACCTGAGCAGCTCGGGGGTGAAGATAGAAGGTGCTACTGTCTGCGGTGAAGGGACTTCGGAGGGACTTGCCTTGCGTGATGTTGACATGTTTAGAAAAGCAATGATCTTCGACGAAGAGGTAGTCGTCCCAGTTTTCTGACTTCTTGAAGACAACAAGGAGGAGTATGAGAAGGAAGTTGGGAAGAAGGTCTCGTTCCCCGAAATGTTAGCTGTAATACACTTCAGCAGGGGTACTTGGCAGCAGGAGAAGAACAACCTTCGCGAAGAAGCCAGGAATGCGACGAAGCTGAGGCTGGAGACAGAGAAGGAGAAAGAAAACCTTTGGCGTCAGAAGACGCCGAAGGCGAAGAATGAAGAGCTGAAGGTATCGACAAAGAGCTTCGCCGACCGCATTCAGGAGTTGTCAACCCAAGTGGCTGACTTGCAGCGAAGTCGTGAAGAGTTCTAGGTCACAGTGGCGGAGCTCACTAAGGAGAATGAAGACTTGAAGACAAAGGTAGCTGACTCCGAAGACCTTCGGAAGAAGTTGATGCCGGTTCTGTCTGCGTATGTGACTTCGGGGCTTGATTCTGAAGAGCTTGGTCTTCTTCGAACGCTGAAGGCGGAGACAAACCCTGATGGTGTGAAAGACAAAGAAGAGGTAGTACAGATGGAGACAAACCCTGATGGGGCGTCTTTCCAGACTTAGGCAGAAGGTAGATAGAGAGATAGACGAGATACGAGCGAACGCGGAAGTTCAGTTAGAGGAATTTAGAGCGCAGTTAGGCTTAGGAGTTTAGATTTTGGTGAAGATGAAGATGATCGTAGGGTAGCGAAGGTCTTCCGCCTTCTTAGGAAGATAAGCAGTTAGCATAGTTAGTAAAAGGTTAGAACGAAGAGTATATAAGCAGCAGGATTCTCAGCCCTCGTGCCTTTTTCCATATTTTCAGTTCTTTATTAATTAATTTCAATTTCCCAAAAGTGCGGAGCGATGTTGTGAATGTTTTGGACGAAGATATTTTCCTCCGAATATTTGGAGTTTGCTGTCGCATGTGTAATTCGGATTGACGAAGATTTTTGCTGTTAGACTTGAACGAAAAGACTTCGGCGTAGGGACTTTGAAAGAGACTTCAGTCGAAGGCGAACTAGTGTTCTTCGCGAAGGTGTTTGAACGAAGATATGAGAACAAATCAGTTACTGTGAAAAGGAAGAGATATGTTAAATTGTAAGGAGAGTTTGGAATATGGTGGCTTCGTCTTATGTTTAGCTTCTTCAAATAAGTGGGATTCTTAAGAGTGAGGATTTAGTTGGAAGAACACTTCTTAGGAAGAGTAGGGGCTTAGCCTTGGAACCTTGATGTGAAGTCTGTATTCTTCTGTCTTTTCAAAAGAAGAGTAGTAACATTTCAGCAGTATTTTATATTCTTCATTCATTCACAATTGTCTTCTCAAATCTTTTGTTTGTATTGTTGGAAGGGTCCCTAATCAAAGAACTATTTCATTGTTGTTTGTATTCGATTTATCAGGTTTTTGCTTGGATTTGGTTTCTTATCAGACTTAAACTCTCATCCAGATATTATTCCATTCCATGAGAATAATAGAAAACTATCTGAATTATCATTGTGACGTTGTAGTACTGTGTTTTGTGTTATTGTTAACAGTATCTTCGTGAGAACGATCTTTTATTTACTATTTCCGATACATTGTGTTTCTCTGGGTTGTTACACACCAGTGTCCTGTCTCTCCACAATTGTTACATGCTCCAGGAAGAGGGTTTAGAGGTCGTTGTGATGAAGAAGGTTGCTAGGACGTCCTGGTTTGTACATTACTAGCCTTGTCTCTAGGTGTATAACGATTATATTGAGCAGGAGGTGTAGGGGTAAATGGATGTATCGTCTCGATCTTATAGCAGGATTCTCCACTAGGATCATGTAGATATCCCTTATCGTCTTCTTCCCAAGCTGCCCAATTCACAGCTTGATCCTGCGTACACTGATCTCTGGTGTGTCGGAAGAGTTACAAAGATTGCACCAAATGTTTGGCCGGGAAGCCGTTGGTTGCTTCCGCTTGTCCTTCTGGTTCAGAAGATGAACCTTCAGGTCGGCAAACTACTTTAGCATTTCATCGATCCGGGATCAAGTGCAGACTGAATGATCTGAGTCTAATGAACCTCTACACAACTTCTTCCATGGATCGTGTCTTCTCCTTCTTCTTCTTCCGTGTCTTCTTCTCTTGTTCAGATTCTGATTCTGAACTTTCGTCAGTAGACTCTTCAGAAGTAGAGGATACTTCCGAATCACTGTTATCAGTTTCAGTGGACTTGGACTTCCTCTTGGACTTCCTAGAAGACTTCTTCGACTTCTTTGACTTCTTCGAGATCTTCCCTCTGTCTTTCGTCGTATTTTGAGTGATGCTCGAGGTTTCATACTGCTCGGCATGCTTCTGTACTTCTACTGAATCATCACCTCCTCCTCTTCTATAGTACAACTCCATATCCTGAGACAATCCTCCCAAGTACAAGTCTACGGCTTGCTGGGCACAATAACCGTGTCTTCTTTGGTTCTGAGGGATGTGATCCAGGAGGTCTTCAAACCTCTCGGTGTAATCCCGCATTGTCTCTTTCTTCTTCCGTTCGAGCCTCTGAAGTTCTATGAGGGTCATCCGATCATAGCCCACTCCTCTGAACCTCTTCAGGAAAGCTGCCTTCAGAGTAGCCCAAGCGGTCATTACTAGCTCATCATCCAACACTTTACTCATCCATTTCCTTCCCTTCCCTACGATCAAACTAGGAAATACACAGAGCTTGTCGACATCAGAGTCTTCCTTATTGGATCGAGAGATGATCTCGAACATCGTGATGAAGTCGTCCGTGTCAGCATCATCGTCGTACGGATGATACTTCTGCCGAGTGTGAGAAGCCATGTCGACTGCCGGCTAATGCGACTGTCAACTTCTTCTTCTCTCAGGCCCATGTGGTGGAGATGGTCTTCTCGAAGGTCCAAGTCTGTCAGAATCACGAATGTCGTCTTCTGAGTCAGAACTACTGTCGCTGTCGCCTTCTGAGACGTCTGGAACGATCTCCTCTAGTCTTCCTTCACCTTGAGAAGCCTCTTCAGCACTTGGGAAGACGTCTTCCTTGTAACCAGTACCAAAATCTACTTTATACACGTGGTCACCCGGTTGGCTTCTGTCTTCTCCAAAGATAATGCTCGAGATGGAAGGTTCTTCCAAATCTACTGATCGGATCTTCCTGAGCTCTTCTTCTTTCTTTTGGTATCTCAGGAATACCCGCTGCTCTCTAGAAGCGTTTCGCTGAGGTGAATGTACCCACTCAAGGTCTTTACCCGTGCGTCTTCTGCTTCTTCCTCTGGTCGAAGGCATCCACCAGAGTGCTGAGAAGAGATGTCCCTCTTCTTTTAATACCAGATCTGACAGACTGGATGTTTGGCTCCTTTAGTCCATAGTAGCATAAAAGATTTCGTTCTCCAAGAAGATTTACACTAGTTATGCTGCTCTAAGTTCTAAGATCTGTCCTAACTCACAAACACTCGGGATTTGTCTAGAAATCTCATCTTCTCAGAAAACCACACGGCTTCCAAACCCTTCTGAAGGTGCTCTAGACCCAAACATACAATTACTACGTAAAATTTCACACCATTACCCACTGAGAAGTCCGGGAAGACAATTACTGCTTCCAGGTCACGACTTTCAAAAACAATTCTCAGCTTCCGGAGGTTCAACTCGACTTTTGACATCTCCAGAAGACTATCTCTGCTTCGTAGATGCCAAATTATCAATTCTTATCACACATTGCTCTTACAATTGTCCAACGGGTTAGATTAATCACATAGTGTTTGCCCCTTGTAGCCTTTCCAGGCCTCTACATGCGGAAACGGTCTTCCGATAGCACTACAACGGCATTCACATTCACTGAGACTCAAGAGAAGCTTCGGAAATCCAATAGAAGAAGATAGGAAGATGGGAAGATGAAGGAAGAGAGAAAAGAAGAGAAAATCCAAACAAGAAGAAACAAGAAGAAAAGGAGAAATTAAGATTCCGACAGGCTTCTAGTCCGGATCCTGACTAACAAGCCATCCCTGCTTGTAGTAATTCTTTTTCAAGAAAACCCATATTCGGTTATGTAGGCATCGTGTACGCCATGATTAGTATTACAGTTTTTGGTTCTTGGATCTGCTTACAGTTACAATCTTCCAATCGAGGATGACGTCTTCTATTGTGGAAAGAAGGCTTCTGACTTCTTCTGTCTTTGCTCCGACTGCTCTGACTCAGGTGACCAATCTCTCATGAGACAATTCGTGCGTGGATCCGAAGTGCTCCACTGGATGAGATAAGCTTGCACTCTGCACAACTTTTAACAATCACAGCCATTCAACAAAAGACTTCTCATGCACAATTGGGTATAGTGACACAAGATTTCTCCTTTTGTCCATTTAGTATACAAGATATCGTTCCCACAGAGGATTTGCACAAGTAACACTGTTCTAAGTTCTAAGATTCGTTCAAACACACAAACACACGGGTTTTATCTAGAAATCTCGTCTTCTCACAAAACCACACGGCTTCCAGACCCTTCAGAAGGTGCTCTGGACCTAAACAAACAACTACTACTTAAAATATCACACAGTTATCTACAGAGAAGCTCGGTAAGACGCTTCCTGCTTCCAGATCATTTCTTTCGGTCTTCTCAGCACAGTCTTCTCGAAGCAATTCTCGGCTTCTGGGCTTCAACTCAGCTTCTCACACCTCCAGAAGATTGCTTCTACTTCGTAGAAGTCGAACTAGCAACGTCTGTCACGCATTGTTCTTCCAAGTCCCAACGGGTTAGATCAATCACAGGGTGTATGCCCCCTATAGTCTTCCCAGGCTTCTGTCTAGGAAAACGATCTTCCTACAGCACTACAACGACATTCATCTTCACGGAAGCTCAATAGAAGTCTCGGAAGCTCACTAGAAGAAGATAGGAAGATGGGAAGATGGGGGAAGATGGGGAAGAAGAGAAAATCCAAACAAGAGAAAATAAGATAAGAATGAGAAATTAAGACTCCGATAGGCTTCTAGTCCGGATCCTGACTAACAAGCCATCCCTGGTTGTAATAGTTTGGGGAGGAAGACCACAAACTCGCGTACAGTTACATCGTCTTCTACTTGAGGATGTCGTCTTCTGCTGTGGGAAGAAGTCTTCTTCCTTCTTCTCTCGCTACTCCGACTACTCTGTCTTCTGGGATCACTTATCCATAGGACCGTCCGTACGTGGATCCGAAGTGCTCCACTGGATGAGCCAAGCTGCAAATCTGCACAAGTGCTGACAATCACCCGCCACTCAAGAAGAATACTTCTCATGCCCAATTGGGAAGCATTCGAGGAAATCCACTGCCCAGAAGACACAGACAAAGCTTCTGCACTCAAATCTGAAATAAATTCCTCGAGAAGAAGACACATTGGTGTCGGGAAGCTCACTCCCTCTACTTCCTGCTCCTACTCCTCGACACACCAATTTAGACAGCAGGACTACACGAGGATGCCGTTCCCTGTCCTTAAACTGTCCACTATCTCTATCTACATCTTCGAACCACTGCTGGCAACGAGAGAATACAGACCCCTTTCATGTGTAATCCAAATCTATTCGTATGTTTCTAACATCGAGTGTAGTGTGCACACTGTGCAGTTTTTGTACCTCTCCTACACCGTAAGAATATGTGTGTGTGTGCATGTATATGCTTCGAATTTCTACATTGTAGTCCATCTTATACCTTTGCCTGGAGGCGCAGGAGAGATCTCCTCCAATCCTCGACTACAACTAGGGAGATGGGCGCTGTCAAGAGGCTGCCACCCCACATGCGGTCGGCTCCCTTCCTTGGTTAAACATGTGCTTTGCTACTCCTACGCTGTCTACTCTGCCACATGGACAGTCCTCTAAAATTACATGGAAACTGCCATCTCCTAAGATAGCAAATTCGGGTCCTACTAAGTTTAGACAAGTCAACTTGTCTTCTGTGCTTGTTGTCTACTCTAATTGCTCGGATGCGATCTCCTCCTGATCTGCTCCTACCTGAACTCCTAACTCGGCTTCTGATAAGGTGGGAAGCCCTGCGAATACCTCGGGTGTCACTGAGGTGACTTCCTCCTCAACATTCGTGACTGACTCAGTTGGTGCTTCTTTGGAAGACGGAAGCGTCTTCTGGGAAGCTGAGTTGACTTGTGCTTCCTCGCTCTTCTGAGGTACTAGTTCGACGTTGGGAGCCATGGTGACCTTGTAGTGGTCTGGGGAAGTCACCTCCTCCACTCGAAACACCTGGGAAGACAACTCTTCTTCCTGTCTTCCAGAAGACACCTTGTCTTCCGAGGCTTCTTCTGCTGTCTTCTCGGCTTCCAACGCTGTCACTACCAAGTGGACAGCGAGGTCAAACTCCTCCTTCTCCAAATCTGTCTCGATCGCTGGTCCTAGGGCTTGGGAAGATGCAATCTCTGGTGGCGAAATTGAAAAAAGACTGTAAAATGTCTTCAATCTCTTAATCTGCCGATCCAGGTAACGGAACATACTTTCCTTGCACTCCACTAGCATCGCTCTGGACTCGTCATCCCACTCCCTAGCTAGGGTGAGAAGCTTCCTACCCGCGGTGAAGTTGAATTTCTTGCGAAGTGCTTCCACTGTCTGTGCTAGCAATTTCTGCGCGCGAGCTTCTGCTGCTTCCCGCTGCGTCTTCTTTGCTACAGAATCTCTTGGTCTCGCTGCTATAGACGTGCCTGCAACTCGTGGTTGCTCTTCCTCAGCTGCACTAACTCCTTGGCAGAAGCGACTCCTTCCGCCTTGTACCTCGCCGCAAGCTTCTCCGTGGTGCGGAGGTTGGCTTCCAGCGCTTCCACCTTCTTCTAGACTTCTTCCTGCTGCATCAGGGTGCGCAGACCAAATCCAGGTCGCAGTGGCTTCTCTTGAGCCATCGCACGCTTCTCCACCAACTCCATAGTTGGCTGGATCTCCGAATGGAAGAAGGCACTGAACTCCTCCAACCTTCTTCTCGCGGAAGACAGGTTCATCTTCACAATCCGATGGGTCAGACAGAAGAGACCCGTAAAGGACCTCACGTCTTCTCACGCATTCTGCCAGCCTTTTCAATCTTCTAGTCTCTCTAGGAAGATGTGGATTTGAGAAGACGGGAAGATTGGGAGGCACAGGTCTGGTTCTCAATTTCCAGCTTCTCGAAACAACAATCAACTCGTAAGTTCCCTAAGGATTCGTATCAAGCTTCTCTCAACACAAAGTCCAATCCAATCCAATCCAATCTTGATTCGAATTGCAAACAGTCGTCTTCCGAAGACGTTCAAACATTCAGAAGCGTCTTCTGTCCATGGATTTTGGAACAGAGACACAGTAGGATAGAGAAATTGATAGTCAGGTTATCGATAGTTAGGTTGGGGATGGAAAGCAGGGAAGCTCAATTCCAACTTGAGAAGAAGTGGGAAGATGGCTGTCAAAAATTGGACAGCACTTCCACGCCCAATTTTCGTAGAAGAAGTTCAAGGTAAGGAAATTGATCGATGGGTTGCCTGCAAACGAACGGAAGAAGCGCGGGGGACATCAAATCAGAGGCGCAAAGCAGTGGGGAAGAGAGAAGAACATGAGAAAAACCTCAATACTACTTCCGGCTGCTTCTTCAGTCTTCTACGTGCTTTCGGTCTTCAATTTCACCTTCAATGTGGCACCACAATCCTGCTTCTGTCGTTTCATCTCGAGCTGCGCCCCTCTGCTGCTGCAATCGATCTTGCTACTGCACTTAAGCTTCTCTCCCGATTCCTAATCGACCCTTGATTTTTGCTCTTCGAAATCCTTAGGGATTCCTTACTCTCCCAGTTGGAATGTGCTTCTTAGCTGACAAAAACGACCTCGCTCTCTCTCTTGCTTCAATTCGATCCTTCTTGCTCTCAATGTTACTTCGATTCCTCAAGGTTCAAATCGATCCATAATGCGTAGTCAATCTCTGATGTGGGAAGCAAGAAGCGATTTTGTGCTAATGCGCTCTCAGTCCATGTCTTCCCTGCGCGATTTAGATAATGCACTGGGTTACCCCGAATTATCTACCACTATGATGACTACCTGGTTGGTACACTTACTCCTTCCTGATGTGGCGCACGGTTGGTATCCCTGAAGTCGCAGTCACCGTCTTCTCGGAAGATGTCCGTCTTCCGGCTTCCAGCTTCTGTCTTCCGTCTTCCGTCTTCCGGAAGATATGGTTCAGAAGACGTCTTCCGGCTTCGGAAGAAGTCGACTTCTTCTTACAAAAAGTCCTTAAGATCATCTTCTTCTCACAAAGCAAGGTGCAATCTTAAGTAATAAGATTAATTCAATTACATAGACACGTCATAACTTTAAAAATTTTGAAAAATATCCAATCTTGCAAATTGTGGGCACCAGAAGTCTTATCAGTGGACAGTAGAAGGTCAAAGTTGAATATTTTAGTTAGTTCGTCATAGAAAAATAGTGAAGAAGATAATGTTACTGCACAAGCCGACCTAAAGAATCGTTTGATGGTGCTTATGTGAACTAAAGCATATTTTTATCATGTAAGGATCCTTCATGTACTTAGTGTGTGATTGTACGTCTAGTTGTGTTGTATGGTGCACTTTCGTGACACTTAAAGTCAAGATAAGTCGATAGAAACCGAGACAAATAGATGCTAGAGTCAAGATAAAGACCGATTGATAAGATAGTGAGGACACAAGTATTTTACCGAGTTGGTTCAAGTTTTTACCGTATCTCTCTACAGCTAGATACCCCGTGAGAGCACAAAACAAACAAAAAGAAACGACAAAAATGAGTCGAGAATAATAATATAAAAAATATGAGTCCAACATTTACAATAAACCTGAGAAACAACATAGATACAATGTGGGAGGTATATCATAACCGATAAAAATTATTTTGCACTCATAAGACCAGACATATATGTTTGAGTATTTGAAGATGAATGGAACAATCCATAATAAAAGACTAGATATAGTCCACAAGCTGAAGCTCTTTAAGCCGTCAAGCGAGAAAACCCACCTAAAAGCTAAGACTAAGTTGCGAGGTCAGTGGAAGTGACTGAGTCGACCTCCAAAATGATGTCTTCAGTAGTAGGTAAATCAGTAGAAGCATCCTTCAAGCTAGAAGTGGCTTGAGGCTTCTGATAAACATTGACAAGGAGACCTTCACGAGGGTGACATAGCTTGGACGACAAAGCATGCATAGACATTGTGGACTGAAACATAGACAATTTTTCGAAGTCATCACGAATAAAGTTGAAATTGATCATGGAATGAGCATCAGACTCTGTCTACTAACCAATCATAATGTATTCGTGCTGATGGTTAATCCTCGCCCCTCAACATTCTACACATTAGTCTTGTCCCTATGAGAAAATAACAATTTTATATATTAGCACAGAGAAAAAAGTCTTCAGAAGTCGTATCAGCGTAAAAGGTATCCAACTCAGGACGAGGAGCCAAGAAAACAAAGGCCCGAAGCTTATGAGTGCAAAAGCTTGCAGCAATAAAAGAAACATAAAATGGGAAGGTAAAGACAAAATACCATATTGCGTAGTCAACACCTAAACAAAGCTCGTTTAACACCTGAAAAACCTCCTCAAACTGTCGAGATGAATGAAAAATGACGACTTGGACAAAGTCAACTGCTTAAAACTGCTGACCATATCAAAGATGTCAAAATGCTCGAAAGGTCTCTTGTCATTATGAAGATAATCCTTCACGTTATATCCATAAAGAATGTCCGCAACCGCCAAAGTATAGTTGCAAGGAGTAAGAAAATCATGAAGCCGACAAACATCTTTCTCACAAGAGACAAACCAATCAACAATGTTCATGTCACAAACATATTGAAACATCTCCTCACGCAATAGAATATCAAGAGAAGCACCAGAATCCCTATGATTCATTTCACGTGCCTTCTTGCACCAAAGTAAAAATGAAGGAGACCAGTCAATGTTAATGTCATCCGGGAGGAGAGGTTAGAGCTCTGTGTCCTGATCGTTGAAATGTCATGCGTCGACTTCTTCCCTTTAGGATGTTTGGTCCTAGACAGTTTCTTCATCTCCTTGGTATCCTGACACAACATAACAAACACGAAAGGACAAGAGGATATAAACGACCTCGGGATAAAACAAAATTGACCAAGGGCTTCTCAAACGATAGATAAAACTCGTGGAGCTTTGTGTCAGTCGCGAAACGTCTATGACGTCTCTGAGCAAAAAGTCATGTCAAATTCCCTACACATGACAACCATCATGATTTTCAAAATCCTGTGACGATTGGCTTCTTGTGACATCTCCTCGATAGCAAGATCAGCATCAATGACACGCTGCAGATATGAACGAACAATGTGATCACAGACGTCTTGCAAGGCCTTCCAATAGCTCACTTCATCCCTTCTAACTTAGTGGGGTCAAACTTACCACCACTTGAAGCACGACGTTGACCTTTAACTTGACCTTGCTCTCAAAAAAAGAACACCTTTTGTTAAAAGTTCCAAACCTCGCCGGTCCTAAAAGCAATCTGAAATAAATTATCGTTGGCAGTCGTAGTCTTCTCTACCATCAATTTGGGTTCACCTCCATGGTCTCGGTGATAAGTTGTTTTTTAGAGCTTTAGAACGTGTGCACCCCTCTTTGAGAAAATGTTGATGCTAGTACTCAATCTTTTGTATGTGGCGCATCTCAGCCAAAATGCTTGGTCAACGTTGTCATTTGTGGCTAAAATCCTTGTCTCAAGAGCATTGTGGTGTCCACAATTTGCAAGATTGGAGATTTTTTCAAAAATTTTAAGTTAATGACGTGTCTAGTAACCTTATTACTTAAGACTACACCCTACTTAGCAGGAAGATGATCTTAAGGTGAATTCATGAGAAGAAGTCGACTTCTTCCGAAGCTAGAAGCCGGAAGCCGGAAGACAGAGTACGCTTCCGAGAAGTCAGTGACTACAACCACGGGAGGTACCAACCGCACATCAACTATGTCAGGTTGGGTATACCTACAATGCAGTCATCATTGTAGTAGGTAGGTCTAAGGTAGTCAAAGTCATTATCTAATCGCGAAGAGAAGACAAGGAAGTTGGAGGCGTATTAGCACAAGAGCTCTCTTTGCTTCTTCTGGATTTGAGAATTGACCTCGATTTAGGACTTGAGGAGGACATTAGAAGCACGCAGAAGCGAATTGAAGTGAATGAGTAAGAGAGGACGTCTTCTAGCAGGAAGCACACTCAAGATAGAAGAGTTGGGAATCCCCACATGACTAGAAGATTAGAAATTGAGGGTCGAGGAGAAAATCGAGAGTGAAGCTTCGAAGTGCAGCAGATCGAGTTCGATTGTGGAAGCAGTGTTGCAGCAGCTCGAGATTGGAGGCAAAAGCAGAATCGCGGCAAGACATTGAAGGTGAAATCAAAGTTCTGAAGCGCGCAAGAGACTGAAGAAACGGTCAAAAGCGTAGCACATAGGAAGCAGTACTGAGGTTCTTTCCATGTCTTCCTCTTCTCTATCGCTTTCGTCCTCTGTTCCAATGTCTCCCATGCTTCTTTGATCATTTGCAGGAAGTCTATGGAACCTTCCTCACCCTTGAATTTTCTCTGAGAAGATTGGACGCGGAAGGGTTGTCCAATTTTTGTCAGCCATCTTCTCCAATCTCTTCTCGAATCGAAACTGAGCTTCCCTTCTTCCCATGCCACAGTTCGATGGTCTGACTATCGATTTCTCTACCCTACTATGTTTTTGTCTCAGAATCCGTGGACAGAAGACGTGTTTGAATGTCACGACATTTCCAAAAGCCGAATGTTTGCAATTCCCATCAAGTTGTTGGATTGGATTGGAAGTGGAGTTGTCAGAAGCTTTATGTGAATTGAGAGTGAACTTGATAGTTGTTTCAAGAAGCATGAAAATTGGGAATCAAGCCTGTGCCTCCCAAGCTTCTTGACTTCTAAAATCCACATCTTCTTAGAGAGCTAGAAGATTGGAAAGGCTGGCAGAATGCGCGAGAAGATGTGAGGGTCTTTTATGGGTCTCTTCTGTTTGACCCATAACAATCTGTTCCTTCTTCTTCCCGAACTTAGAAGAGAGTTGTGAGAAGCCTTGCTGACAAAATCTGGAGAGAATGGTCAAGGGTCATGTCTTCCTGTTACGCAGCAAGCTTCTTCTGAGAGTGTATGCGAGGTAAGGAGTCGAGATAGAGTACGAATGTTTCGTGTCTGTTGTGAGGCTAGATTGAATGTAGGAAGCCGGAGACAAGTGAGACCAGTGATGGGAAGCTTGACTGCGGGGAGTCATCTGAAGATGTCAGTTAATTAGAAGCTGTCTCGGGAGCCTTCTTAGAGATCACTGTCACTGCAGGAGTCCTCAACCTTCTTCTGAATCATTCGGAGACTTCGCTTCTCACGTATCTTCTCATCTTCTGTTAGGAAATAGGATGACTTGCAAGGTGGATTGTCTTCTTAAGAATCCATGCAATGCCTTGCTTAGTTAGGATTGCTTCGATATAGCTCAGAAGACGTGATGTACTTAGAAAGCATTGTTAGAATTCTGAAAGACAGAATAGTTGTCTTCTGGAAGACTAGATTCGTCTTCTGAGAGTGGAAGCTGGACTATGAGGACTTGGTAAGGAGTGCACCTTAGGCTCACAGCAAGTATGTGTGATTTAGTGTAACAGAAGCTCGAAATGTCGATGCATCCTCGAGGGTTGATGTTCTGACTGCGATCAGAGGAAGCGTAGAGAAAAGGATTGCTTCTGTGGTAGGAAGAGATCTTCCATCCCGGAAGACATCGAGAATAGCATCTTCCTGTGCACAGACGGAGAAGACCATGGTGGTGGAAGAGGTATCTATGCCTCTAGAAGATAGGGACGTCACCTCAGATCGATTTGTGGGCATGAACTTGTCTTTTGTGAGAAGGCGACTGGAGGAGTTCAGCGTCTTCTTGAGTTCGGAGATCCAACCAACGATGGAGTTGGTGGAGAAGAGTGCGATGGCTCAGGAGAAGCCGCCGCAGCCTGGATTCGGTCCTCGGATCTTGATCCAGCAGGAGGAAGCCTAGAAGTAGAAGCTTGAAGCTCTGGAAGTCAACCTCCGCACCTCAGAGAAGATTACCGCGAAGTGTAAGGCGGAAGCTTCTGCTTCTGTCAAGGAGTTGGCACAGCTGCGGAAGAGCAACCAGGAGTTGCAGAAGCGACTTCAGCAGCGAGAGCAAGAAGTTTTGCGGATCAAGGATAAGTTTACTTATCCTTGAACAGCAAAAGATCTAGCATAGAAGAGACGACTTGAAATGCACTGCAGGAAGTCACGGAAGCCCATTCACACCTGGCGACCAAGAGTAGGTAGTAGAGGTAGTTAGCTGTTAATTACCATGGCTATTTTGTAAGAATCGGAGTCTGCTATTTTTAGATGGGCAACTCTCTCTTTATTTTTAAGTGACTGTCCATGTGGTAGGATAAGCAACGGTAGGAGTAGAAAGTATTTTCCAAACTGAGAGGAGGAACCAAAGCCTAGGAGGTGGTGGCCTTCTGATAGCGTCCCATCTTTCCCTAGGCTGTGAGTTGCGCTATTGGAAGAGATCTCCCTCTTGCGACTCAAGGCAATTGTATAAAGTCGATACTAATGAGGATTTTACACACATATGTGGGCACGCACACCCACTTACACTACACGCGCTGTCATTGTGAGAGTGACATGAAAGTGAAAAGTGAGAGCTTTATGTGAATCCAGAGTGAACTTGATAGTTGATTGTTGTTTCGTGAAGCATGAAAATTGAGAATCAAGCCTGTGCCTCCCAAGCTTCCTGACTTCTCAAATCCACATCTTCCTAGAGAGCTAGAAGATTGGAAAGGCTGGCAGAATGCGCGAGAACATGTGAGGGTCCTTTATGGGTCTCTTCTGTCTGACCCATAGCAGTCTATTTCTTCTTCTTCTTGAACTTATAAGTAGAGTTGTGAGAAGCCTTGCTGGCAAAATCTGGAGAGAATGGTCAAGGATCATGTCTTCTCGTTACGCATCAAGCTTCTTCTGAGAGTGTATGCGAGATAAGGAGTCGCAAGATGTAGTACGAACGTTCCATGTCTGATGTGAGGCTAGATTGAATGTAGGAAGCCGGAGACAAGTGAGACCAGTGATGAGAAGCTTGGCTGCGGGGAGTCTTCTGAAGATGTTAGTTAACTAGAAGCTGTCTTGAGAGTCTTCTTAGAGAACACTGTCACTGCAAGAGTCCTCAACCTTCTTCCGAATCATTCGGAGACTTCGCTTCTCACGTATCTGCTCATCTTTTGTTAGGAAGTAGGATGACTTGCAAGGTGGATTGTCTTCTTAGGAATCCATGCGATGCCTTGCTTAGTTAAGATTGCTTCGATATAGCTCGGAAGACGTGATAGCACTGTTAGAGTTCTGAAAGACAGAATAGTTGCCTTCTAGAAGACTAGATTCGTCTTCTGAGAGTGGAAGCTGGACTGTGAGGACCTGGTAAGGACTGCGTCTTAAGCTCATAGCAAGTATGTGTGATTTAGTGTAACAAAAGCTCGAAATATCGATGCATCCTCGAGGGGTTGATGTTCTGACTGCGATCAGAAGAAGCGTAGAGAAAAAGATTACTTCTGCAGTAGGAAGAGATCTTCCATCTCGAAAGACATTGAGGGTAGCGTCTTCCCGAGGAAGGAGAAGGCCATGGTGGTGGAAGAGGTATCCATACCTCTGGAAGACAGGGAACCCACCTCAGATCGATTTGTGGGCATGAACTTGTCTTTTGTGAGAAGACGACAGGAGAAGTTCAACGCCTTCTTGAGTTCAGAGATCCAACCAGCGATCTAGTTGGTGGAGAAGAGTGCGATGGCTCAGGAAAAGCCGCCGCAGCCTGGATCCGGTCTTCGAATCTTGATCCAGCAGGAGGAAGCCCAGAAGCAGAAGCTGGAAACTCTAGAAGTCAACCTCCGTAATACGGAGAAGATTGCCACGAAGTGTAAGACGAAAGCTTTTGCTTCTGCCAAGGAGTTGACACAGCTACGGAAGAGCAACTAGTGTCGTGTTGTGAGACGTCTCACATATGAATTCAGTACAAAACGTGTGTTGTGTTTTCTTTGTGTCTGCGAACCTTTTGTGTAGCTCGCATGAGAGTGTATTAGGTGTCACGTTTACAGAGATCTGGATGTGAGATCGCACGATAACAAGATGTGTCGACTCAGTGATCCGTGAACATCCGCGTGAATGACTCTTGTTGGAAAACTTAGGTGTAAGATAGTGGGTCGAGGGTTCGTGAGATATTCTTCCTTAGGTGGATTTCATGAGTGTGTCTTAGTGTCTTACGTGATAAGTGAGAAATTGCAACAGTTGTATTTATGGATGGAGGACTAAATCGAGTTCTGAATCTTCTATTTCCGAACCCGTTTCATATCAAGCTTCACTGCATCCACTGCGATCACTTTCGATAGTGGTTCGTCGTCTACTTTGGAGAAGAGTTCATGGGGAGGATGATGGACTCGCCTACTCTGGTGATCTTACCAATTATCACATACAGGGAGAACTGGGACCTGACAGTGTATATCGTATTTTGACGAGGGGGTGAATGGACCTGAACTATCCAGCCAACGTCCCTTTCAACGTCTGGGTGGATATTCGATGTCATTGTCGGTGAAAGATCAATCATCGTACGTGGATCGCAAGGAACTTTGGCGAGGAGTACTGTTATCAAGTGATGGCTTCTCCATTCCTTTTTGTAGTACTTTTCATCGTAGATCGGTTCGGGGTCGTCATCTTGACTTTGTATTGAATCTTAAGTGTTAAATATGATCTCTATAGTTTGACGAGAGTGATTATCTTAAGGTTGAGGCCGATGCCTTGAAGGCTTGAGAGAGTATTAGAGTTATAGTTGGTTCTAGGGTACCAAGTAAGGAAAAAAGTGGTTTTCAGATCTCTTTTCTTATTGGTCTACTTTCGACCAATCAACTCCATTCAAGATCTGCAGACGGCTTTAGGGTTTTGAAGGTCTTCTCGGAGATTATTCGAGGAGTGAGTGATCTTGTTGGAAAGCTCTCGAGCCGGGCTACACTCTGGAGATGAAGATCGACCGCGCTTTAGATTGGGAGTAACTCTTCATTTGCTTTCGATTTAGAGTTTTGAGGAGAGAGTGATGGACGTTCAAAGTTAGGGGGGTCAAATCAGTATCCCGAGCTACGTTTTTGAGTGATCCGAGAGTTTGAGAGATGATCTTTAGGAGCTATCAAATGGATCGAGTAGTTCACTCCGTGCTGGTTACATTGATGTAAAACAATCCTACATTTGGGTTGGATTTGCTCTTGAAATGGTCTACTGAAGTTGGTTGTTACAGTTGAGAGATATGAGTAAATCCGTTTTCTTTGGGTTCAAAGTTTGAGTTGCTCCATGCACATGGGATTGGATCTCTGAGTGAAACTTTCCAGGATGAGAGTGTGCCCTATCAGCTAGTCACATGTGAAATTTCAGCTCATTTGGGTAAGAGAATGTGTAGAGATCTAGGATTTTAGTCATCGGGATCTGTAAAGCTCTTAGGTTAGCACAGGCGGGTGGCTTGATCCATTGCGGACAGTTGGTTTGAGATCTGAGGCCGAAATTTCATACAGTAGTAGAGAAGGGTGAGAGGGGTTTTTCTGTGAAGTTTGAGCCCAATTGGATGATCGAGGTGGGAACACGAGGTTGTCAAAGTTCAGTTTACAGCGTGGCGAGAAAGACGTAGAGAGATTTCCTCTAAATCTCTTGGTTGGTGTTGAACAAAACGACTTGAAGATTGGAGGTGGGCTTCTTGGAGGTGTTGCATGGATAACAAGGAGACTGTATTGTGAGATTGGTACGGCGATCACGTTCAGTGGAGGTGCCACGCCTTGTTGAAGCTGAGGTACCGTTATCTTCGATGTCACGCCCCGAGTTTTCTGGTTGTTTGCTGCCGATATGCCTTGTATCGATGGGAAGCTTGTGTAGTAGACTGTCCTTTGCTGTGGACATCTTCTTGAACGAAGCTCGTATCAGCGAACAATAGAAGACCAGAGTTTAGCATATAGGTAGTTTGTCGAGAAGAACTAGTGAAGCGGATATTGCTGAAAGATTGTATGAAAAGTGCTTGGGATCTAAAGCAGACATGTACCGTGTATGAGCCCTGCTTTTACCTAGAATGGGATCGAGCTCCGAGTCATTTGTGCGATGCACATGTATTGCGCTTGGGTCAAGTTAGATCGATAGTAACAAAGACAAAAGATTGATAGATTAGATAGTGAGAGCGTAAGTTTTCATCGATTAGAGTCGTAGATCCTGTTCTATCTCTCCACAGTCAGATACTCCATGTATTCCCAGATCACATTTCACGTCCTACGACACCAGGTGTTGCAGATGCGACTTCAGCAACGAGAGCATGAAGTTCTGCGGATCAGGGATAAGTTAACTGATATAGCAGAGGAGAGACGACTTGAAATGCACTGCGGGAAGCCACGGAAGCCCAAGGTGCAGAAGAGAAGAGACAGCGAGTACAAGCAGAAGCCCGAGTCAAAGAGATCGTGACACAGATGGGGAAGTGCTCCAGAAGAAGTTCAACTTCATAGCGAGAAGGAAGCTTCTGACCCTAGCTCGTACTTGGGATGACGCTTCCAAGGAGATGTTAGTGGACTACAAGGAGAGCATGTTCCGCTACCTGGATCGACAGATCGAGGGTTTGAAGACAATCTATGATCTTTGCTCGATTCTTCAGCATGCAGCTACGTCTTTTGGTGCACCACGACCAGCGACTGTGGAGGATCTTGACAAGAAGGAGTTCGACCTCGCTGTCCATTTGGTGATGACAACGTTGGAAGTCGAGAAGAAAAGCGTAGAAGCTTCTAGAAAATAGGAAGATGAGATGGCTTCCTAGGTGTTCAGAGTGGAGGAAGTGACTACCTCTGACCTTGTGAGATCATCCAGCTCCCAGCGTCAAGCAGGTGGCACAGAAGAGCCCGGAATCGTAGATGGATTTAGCTTCTAGCTTTCGGGAGCCGTGATAGAAACACACACGATGAGCACTGAGGAGGATGCCACCTCAGCCGCACCAGAGATACCAGCAGGGCCACCCACCGTGCCAGAAGCCGAATTAAGAGGTCAAGCAGGTGAGGATCCCATGGAGATCACACCTGGCGATCATGAGTAGGTAGTAGAGGTAGTTAGCTGTTAATTATCATGACTATTTTGTAGGAATCGGAGTCTATTATTTTAAGATGGGCAACTCCCTCTTTATTTTTAGGTGACTGTCCATGTGGCATGATAAGCAACAACAGGAGTAGGAAGTATTTTCCAAACTGAGAGGAGGAACCAAAGCCTAGGAGGTGGTGGCCTTCTTACAGCATCTAATCTTTCTCTAGGCTGTGAGTTGCGATTGAAAGGGATCTCTCTCTTACGACAATTGTATACGATACTAATGTTGGATTTTACACACATATGTGGGCACGCACACCCACTTACACTACACATGCTGTCGTTGTGAGAATTTTTCTAGGAAGGGCAGAACTTTCTGACTGTGATATGATCGTGAATGTTGTGTTAGGTCTACTCAGGGAAGCATTGGGCTTCTTACCGTGGTGGTCTACTCGAAGAAGTGTTGGGGTTCAAGCTGCGGGTGCTTACTACAGAGGTAGGCTTCAGGTCATAAAGGCACTATAAATCCTCACACAGGTCGAATGGATCCTCTAGTATGTTCAAAAAAATGAAAATCAAGTCGAACTAGTAGTAATAAGATCAGACCGTGAACTTTAACTCTCAAGAATGGGAAACATACGTTGGTTTAGGCTTCATAACTTCTCCTACATGTAACTGAGGTCTTATTGAATACATATACGAAATTTCAGCCTGAGATCAAATCAGAGCACGGAGATATGGGCAGAAACGTTCTAGCAAAGAAATTACGGCAATTTCAAGTACCCAGACAGCTATTTCGACCTAGAACAGAGAATTGGCTCGATAACTTTCGATGATTCTTACAGGATCTGGAGTCTACAGTATGCTGAACATCCTTGTGAAATTTGATCTCCTTATTGTACACAGTTCTCGTTTTTCTGAAGTTGCTGCTCTAGATTGAGAGCTTTTCGGACTCTCTGTAACCATGCATAGTTAACTATACTCATAGTTAGAACTATGTGTAGAGTTGACTATAGCGGGACCATGGTATGTGGGACCGGATAAGATATGTGTAGAGTTGACTATAGTGGGACCATGGTATGTGGGACCGGATAAGAATGTGGTGGTGTTGATTTTGATTGGTAGTTGATTGTGTGGATTGCATGGAAGCCATGTCATCAATCCGTGTGAGGATTGATGAGTGGTTAGTATGGATTGGGGTGTGCACTTATCTAACTATATAAAGAAGGAGAATGGTCCTTGAAAGACATTCCACCTTGAGTTGAGTTGAGAGTTCTTCCGTCTATTCATGAGTGTTCTTGAGGATCGCGATTAGAGTTTCTGTAGTGTTACAATGGTATCAGAGCAAGGCTCTTCTTCTGAGAGAGTGGATTACCCCTCTTAGGAGAAAGAATTGCAAAGAAACCTTGTGATTAGATGCACATGAGTGGAGAGAAACTTCGAATTTTCAATAGTAGTGAGAGAAAGTGATAGAAATAGTGAAAACTCGAGCTGCTTACAGTCCTTGTGAAACTTCAAGAGAAAGTTGAAATCATTTCAACTTTTAGTATGTTATAGAGAGAGGACTAAGCTACCTATGACACTTGAAATCTCATGGAGATCACTTATAGTTTGAAAGATATGACATTCGAAATGTGAGGGGGTTTTTTCAGATTTTTTCAGTTTTTTCACATTTCGCTCTCGGGAAGGATTTTACAGTCACTGCCATGTTTTGAGATTGTCAAATCTCAAGTAGAATCTTTGCAAATTTCTAATTGGCAAGATAAGCTATCCAAGGGTTCAACAAATGCGAGATTTGACCCAAGGAAACTCGAGTTATAGTCTTCGGAAGATAGGGGGTCAAACTGCCAAAATTGCAAAATTTTGGTACACATGGAAGGAGGGATTCATAGAGTTCCAGATTTTCTGTTTTCGAATCCTTTCCATATCAAACTCCTCTACATTGCACGTCATCATTTTCAGGTTTATTTGGTGGCGCACTTCAGAGATGCTTTCATGACGCAAGTGATGAACTCACTTGTCCCTGTGATTCTTCCGATCGTAACGTATGCTGCTACGTGGGACCTCACGCTCTATATCTTGCTTTAGGAGGATATGGATCTGAATCGACCATCAACCACCTTCAACACTTGGTGCGCAGTTCATTATACATGTCGTCCCAAGGTGACATACCGTGAGGAAATAGTGAGAGAATTTGGAGAGGCATTCTATCAAGAAGTTATCTTGTCGCCTCAACCTTTTGTGATACCTTTGTTCGTGAGGCGTTTGCGTGTAGTGATACTGACATTGTATTGAAGGTAGTAGAAAGAGTGGTGTAAGGACTGAGAGTGTTGAGAGACGTTAGAATGAGTGGAAATAACATGGAGCAACAAGGCACGGAGATGCGTGAGATCATGCAGAACATGCTCAATGAGTTTCGAGAGATGACGACAGTGGTGAGGACACTAGAGAGCAAGATAGCAACTCTAGTGGGAGAGAATGTGAGAGCAATGGAGATGGGTGGTCCATCACAAGTTCCAACGCAAGCAGCGGAGACATTACATAGAGAAGAGGTTGTTTTAGGGGTCCAAAGGGCAGTGGAAGGGGAAGATGCTCTATTGCTTCGCATGAAGAAGACGTGTAACGTGGAACCTTATCGAGGTAATCGAGCAATGGGTATTCTAGAGAATTGGATTTCTCGTATGAATCGCTACATGAGACTTTTTCAAGCACAAGTCAATGATTACTCTGCGAGAGTATTTGCAAGTGGTTACTTGATGGATAAAGCGCTTACATGGTACGATACATGGGAGCGTTCGATGATTGCTGGAGGAAGTCAAGTAACATGGAGCAATATGCAAGAAGGTTTGCTGCAGAATTTCCAATCAGTGGATTCAGTGCAGATGGCTCGAATGAAGCTCTGGGATCTCAAGCAACGAGGAAGTCTTCAAGAATACGTAGAGGATTTCAAGATCTACAAGTAGCTATCTCTGATATGAGCCAGGCAGAAGCTTTAGACGTGTTCAAATGCGGATTGAAGGAGAGAATTCGCCAAGAAGTCATGGTGAATAATCCACGTACCGTGTTCGAAGCAATCGGTTATGCCCAAAGAATTGCTGGTGCATTAGGTATCACTAGAGGGGGGGAACCACCAATCGTACCGCGAGTTCAGTATGGAGGTCCAATGCCCATGGAATTGGGTAATCTTCGGCAACGGGACGGTTATGCACGACAATTCTATGGAGAGGATCGAAGAGATCGTGCTAGAGAGCAACCAAGACGAGAAGTGATACCACGAGGTGGCGGTGTCGGAGGTGGAGTTCGTAACTATGTACCTCGAGGACTTCCGAGGGATGGTGATATTGGTGAAGGCATTCGAAATCAAGAGCTTCAAGGAGAGACACGGCGTTGTTATAACTGTGGAAGAATTGGGCACATAGCTGCTCATTGTCGTACCCGATTCCCTCGAGGAAATCGAGCTACTTATCGAAGACCTCTGAATCATCTGAATGATAGAGCAGAGGAAGGTGGAGAGGAAGGAGAGATGCAGTACAACAATCCAGTTTTGGAAAACGAAGAGCACCAGTAGATTTACTTCGTCGTCGTACTGGTTCAACAAAGAGAAGAAAAGGCGAGAATGGAGGACAAAAGAAGGAGTTAAATGGATTGACACGAAGGACTACGCAACTAATCGTTACTGATGGAGTGTTAGAAGGCATTAAGGTGAGAGTGTTGATTGATTCTGGCGCAATTGAGAACTTTCTGTCGCGTTCAGTTGCTATGAGATTGGATTTGGCTTTGGAAAAGGATGACAAGGAAGAAGTAGAGCTGCCAAACGGGCACACTGAGATGATTGAGTCTCTCCCACGGAGTGTAGCGCTCACTATAGGGCAATATTCAGAAAAGATTGAATGGCGAGTTATTCGATTAGCTCGTTATGATGTCATTTTGGGTATGCCTTGGATGGAGCAATACAATCCGGAGGTGGATTGGAGAAAGAAGATTGTGAAGAGTAAGGGGTGGATAGTTTTTGGAGACAGAGTAAGATCTCGATCTAGAAACATACCTCTGTATGTGATAGAACAGACCGCTATTCATAGTGGTGATGTATGTTTCTTGGGGTTAATAAGAGAAGCTTATAGTTCCAACTATGATGGCGATATTCCGGATAGTTTCAAAATGATTGTAGAAGAATTCAAAGATGTTTTCCCGAATGATTTATCTTCCGGATTACCACCAAGAAGGCGAGTGGATCACAAGATTGAGGTACTTCCAGGTAGTGCACCTCCTTGTAAAGCACCATATCGATTAGCACCGCACGAGTTGGAGGAGTGCAAAGCTCAAATGGAGGAACTGTTACACAAAGGATTCATCCAACCTAGTGTATCTCCTTATGGAGCTCCGGTCTTGTTCGTGAAGAAGAAGGACGGGAGTATGCGTATGTGCATAGACTATCGAGCTCTCAATCTTCAGACTGTGAAGAATAAGTATCCATTACCTCGAATGGATGACTTGTTTGATCAACTACGAGGAGCAAAGTACTTCACCAAATTGGATTTACGAAGCGGTTATAATCAGATCCGGATTGCTGAGCCAGATGTACAAAAGACTGCTTTTCGTACAAGGTACGGTCACTTTGAGTACTTAGTGATGCCTTTTGGTCTCACTAATGCACCCGCTACATTTATGGGTCTAATGAATGACATCTTTCGACCATACTTGGATAGATCTGTCATTGTATTCCTAGATGATATTCTTGTCTATAGTAAGACGTTGCAAGAGCATAAGATGCACTTACAGGAGATTTTACAAGTACTTAGACAAAACCAGCTATATGCCAAGATCTCTAAATGTGAGTTTGGCAAGAGCGATGTAGATTACCTAGGACATCGTGTGAGTGGAGCAGGAATCCAAGTCATGAGCGATAAGATTGAGGCAATCCAAAAGTGGAGTGCTCCAGAAGATCAAACCCAGTTAAAGAGTTTTCTAGGACTTACGGGGTTCTATCGTAGATTTGTCAAAAACTTTGCACAAGTTGCACAGGACTTGACAAACCTATTAGGTCAAGGACAAAAATGGAGATGGGATACATCGCATGAGCTTGCCTTCCAAGCCTTGAAGGACGCGTTGTTACAAGCACCAATCCTTAAGTGGTATGATCCTACAAAACCCATTAAGTTGGCCACAGATGCATCAGGTACAGCAATAGGAGCAGTGTTACAACAAGCATGGACAGATGGCTGGCATCCTGTAGCTTTTTTTTCCTGTAAGTTGCTTCCTGCAGAACGCAACTATCATACCACAGAAAGAGAGGAGTTAGCTATTGTGTTGGCTACCAAGCATTGGAAGCACTACTTGGGAGATAAGGAGTTTGTGGTAGAAACAGACCACAAATCATTGGTTTACTTGCAGACGCAGAAGGACCTCTCCAAACGTCAAATTCGATGGGCGGAATGACGACAACGCTTCAACATGCAGATTCTATACGTGGAAGGGAAAAAGCAACTTGCTGATGCGTTAACTCGAATGCCTCGAGTTAATCACATGTCGACAGAAGTGAAGATCCATTCCGATTGGTGGCAACAATTGATGGAAGCTACCAGAACGGATGAGGAGATTGTGGCAGCAACTAAGCACACCAAGCTTACCAAGATGCATGGGTTAGCATTCAAGGACGGCAAAGTTTGGATTCCCAACAATCCAGAGCTTTGTACGACTATCTTGACAGAATGTCATGATTCAGCGATTGCCGGTCATGTCGGAATAGAGAAGACTTTGGAGACGGTGCAGCGCATTTATTATTGACCAAAAATGCACGATGATGTGATGAGATACATCAAAAGTTGTCTTGCTTGTCAACAGAACAAGACAACCAATCAAACACCGGCAGGCTTACTCCAACCATTACCTATTCCTACTAACCGATGGGAACATATGAGTATGGATTTAGTGTGTGAACTACCTCCAACTAGTACGGGATTTGACTCTATTGTAGTTTTTGTTGATAAGTTGAGCAAAATGATTCATATTCGTCCAACCAAGAAGACTGTTATTGCACCAGAGCTAGCTCAAATCTACTTAGACGCTGTTTTTGCTCAACATGGTCTTTCTAGAGTCTTAATTACTGATAGGGGATCACATTTTACAAGCATGTTTTGGAAAACCTTGTTTGGGTTATTCAAAACTAAGCTTGCTATGTCCACAGCTTACCATCCTCAGAGTGATGGACAAACAGAACGGGCTAATCGTACGATAGAAGATATGTTACGAGCTTTTACGATTGAAGAGCAAGCGAGGTGGGATGAACTCCTACCTTTAGTAGAGTTCTCCTACAATAACTCTGTGAACGCATCGACAAAAGCTACACCGTTCTACTTGATGTACGGCGCACATCCGCTCACTCCTTCTAGTTTTACTAGATTTGGATCAGGACAAGAGTCAACAACCAAAGTTGCTGCCGTCAACGAATTTGTGCAGAAGATCCATGCAGGTGTTCACCAAGCCAAGGAGAAGATTCAAACTGCTCAAAATCGTCAGAAGCAATATGCAGATGCTCATCGTCGTCATGTGGAGTTTGACATTGGGGAGAAAGTGTGGTTATCTACCACTAACTTGTCGTTAGTAGGTGTTCGCAAATTTAACCCTAGATACATCGGTCCATTCACCATCTTACGACGAGTTGGAGCTGTGGCGTACAAATTACAACTTCTGGTTCATATGCGCATGCATCCGGTGTTTCATGTTTCTTTATTGAGGAAATATGTTCCACGTTCTCTTCGTTTCACCAATCCTCACATAGCACCACCATTGCCAGAAATAGTGGATGATCATGAGGAATACGAGGTAGAAAGCATACTGAACAAACGTCTTCGTGGTACTCGATATCCCAAGATAGAATACTTGGTAAAATGGAAAGGATATCCATTATATGAGGCTACTTGGGAACCACTAGGAAATTTGACTAATGCCGACTTGTTAGTTCAAGCTTATGAGCATTCCATCATCAACGAGGACGTTGTAACTTAAATGGAGGGAGGTTTGTAACCATGCATAGTTAACTATACTCATAGTTAGAACTATGTGTAGAGTTGACTATAGCGGGACCATGGTATGTGGGACCGGATAAGATATGTGTAGAGTTGACTATAGTGGGACCATGGTATGTGAGACCGGATAAGAATGTGGTGGTGTTGATTTTGATTGGTAGTTGATTGTGTGGATTGCATGGAAGCCATGTCATCAGTCCGTGTGAGGATTGATGAGTGGTTAGTATGGATTGGGGTGTGCACTTATCTAACTATATAAAGAAGGAGAATGGTCCTTGAAAGACATTCCACCTTGAGTTGAGTTGAGAGTTCTTCCGTCTATTCATGAGTGTTCTTGAGGATCGCGATTAGAGTTTCTGTAGTGTTACACCCTCTTTGCTTCAGCAGTTGCCTTTAATTACTCACTCACTCAATTGACATGAAAATTTGTGGACAGCCGTAGCCCTGCTGACACTGAACGCGACCATGAAAGTTTGAAGTGATTTTCTCAATTAGGATTTGGAGTCTACAGCATGCTGAACATCCCTGTGAAATTTGACCTCCTGATTGTACACAGTTCTCCATATCTCGTTCTCAGAAGTTGCTGCTCTAGATTGAGAGCTTTTCGGACCCCCTCTGCTTCAACGGTCGTCCTGAATTACTCACTCATCCAATTGACATGAAAACTTAGAGACAGTCGTAACCTTATTGACAGTGAACGCGACCACGAAGGTTTGAGGTAATTTTCTCAATTCCGCTGTGATTGACACCAAAAACCCCAAAATCAACAAAAGTGATGCAATTCTGGCACAATACGAACTTCAATCTGCCATAACTCCTTCTTTATTGCTCCAAATCGATCAAGAATTTGATTGACAGCAACTGGCACGACGAGCCCTATCCTCTTGTGTTCTTAGATTTCAGAATGTCCTCACCAAATGCTCAAACTCCTCTTTAGACCTCTACTTCTAAGTTTAGCATTTCATTAAAGACAAAAATGGACCAATAGGAGTTCATAGCTTCACTTCCCTATCCTTTTGTGTCTCAAACCACGTGGTGACTTCATTTCACACATAGGCTATCACGTCAAGCCCCTAAAGTGCCAGCGTAAACCTTAAACTACATGCGAAGACATGTAAAATGACACGTAATCCCGAAAGATAACTTAAACACGCTAGAAAGCATGCATGAGCGACATGTAAGTGCAACCCATGAGCTTAAACTCTATCAACACGGTAAACAACCTACTAAGACTCAAATATATAACATTCTCCAGAATCGACTTCTCTGAGGTCCTAACTTCACTAAGAGAGACTAACTCTTGACAGAGAGGTGAATTATTTACTATGTGAAATGATTCACATCACGACATCGCAGAGTTGGGTTACACATAGAGCAGGTTTGCACCTCCATTTCCAGCAGAGGATCGTAAGGATGTAGACACTAGTAAACAACATAGACAAAGAACGGCATCATCATGCAATCATGCTTCTAAGCTGGGTAGTGACAGAAAGTGGATGGAGTAAACTTCATGAAGCCAATGTAACTTCTTCTCGGGGATTGGATTTCGGATTTGATTGCAAAAGCTTTGTCTATGTCTTCTGAGGAGTGGGTTTCATTGAATTCATACCCAATGTGGTGCCCATAATTTACAGGATGTACGGATTTTTGAAATTTTTGAAGTTAATCATATGTCCGTGTAATTGAAATAACCTTGTTGTTTAAGATTACATCTTGCTTAGAAGAAAGATGGTCTTAAGAACCTTTTTGTAAGAAGTCGACTTCTTCCGACGACGGAAGAAGGACATCTTCCGAGAAGATGTTTTCTCGACCAGGTCTTCGAAAGACGGAAGACGGAAGACGCGTGTCTTCCTGAAGACAGCGACAGCGACCGTGACTGGTCAGATAGGTCAGGTAGCTTCTCTTCACAGAGAAGCTCGGGAAGACGATCTTCCTGCTTCCAGATTGCTTCTTCCGGTCTTCTCGATACCGTCTTCCCGAAGCGATTCTCATCTTCTGGGGGTTCAACTCGTCTTCTCACACCTCCAGAAGGCTATCCTGCTTCGCAGAAGTCGACTAGCAACGGTCGTTACACATTATTCTCACACCCACATTCCAACGGGTTAGATCAATCACAGGGTGTATGCCCCCTGTAGCCTTCCCAGGCTTCTGCCTTCGGAAGTTGTTTTCTTGCAGCACTACAACGACATTCACCTTCACGGAAGCTCAATAGAAGTATCAGAAGCTCACTAGAAGAAGGTAAGAAGATGGGGAAGATGGGGGAAGATGGGGAAGATAAGAAAATCCAAACAAGAGAAAACAAGAGGAAAAGAGGCAATTAAGATTCCGACAGGCTTCTAGTCCGGATCCTGACTAACAAGCCATCCCTGCTTGTAATAGTTTGGGGAGGAAGACAACAAACATGAGTACTGTTGCACCGTCTTCTACTCGAGGATGTCGTCTTCTGTTGCGGGAAGAAGGCTTCTTTCTTCTTCACTTCGCTGCTCTGACTGCTCTGTCTTCCGGGATCTCTTACCCAGAAGACCGTTCGTACGTAGATCCCAAGTGCTCTACTGAACGAGTCAAGCTACACTTCCACAACTGCTGACAGTCACCGCCACTCAAGAAGAACACTTCCCATGCACAATTGGGAGCGAATTCAAAGAACCCACCATCCAGAAGACATGGACAAAGCCTCTGCACTCAAATCCACAATCTATTCCCCGAGAAGAAGTCACAATGGCATTGGGAAGCTCACTCCCTCTACTTCCTGCGTCTACTCCTCGACACACCAGTCTAGCTAACAGGACTGCACGAAGATGCCGTTCCCTGTTCCTAGACTGTCCACTACGTTTATCTACATCGTCGAACCACTGCTGGTGCGAGTATGCAGACCCCTCCTGTATATTCCAAGACTATTCGTATGTTTCCCACAACGGGTGTAGTGTGAAGAACTACCTATCTTGTCTCTGCTCTAATGTGTCTCGTCTGCCTGCCCATAGAATCGAAGTGTATGTTCAGTTACTACATAATTCTACAGAACTGGCAGAAACGGCAGAGCTCCATTTCCTACTCTACGATCCTAGTTAACCATCTGCCTCGAGAGCCAAGGAGGCGACCACCAGGGAGAGAGAGAGGCGCTGACAAGAGGTTGTCACCTCACATGCATGCGGTCCCTCTTCCCAATTAGCCCTCCACTGTGTTACTCCTACGCTACCTATGCTGTCACATGGGGTCCTAACTATTTTTACATGGAAAACTGCCACCCTTAAGATAACATGTCCGATCCTACTAAATCTGGAAGTGTCGATTGAGTTTGCTAACTACTCTGATTGCTCGGTGGCAATCTCTACATGATCTGCTCCTACCGGAGCTACTACCTCGACTTCTGATGGGCTGGGAAGCCCTGCACTTACCTCGGGTACCACTGAGGTAGCTTCCCTCTCCTCGCTCTTCGCTGGTCCTGCGGTTTCTGCGGCTGCGTCTTCCTCGGCTTCGACTTCGAAAGACGGAATGGTCTTCTGGGAAGATGAGTCGAATGGTGCGTTTTCGGTCTTTTGAGGCACAGATGCAGTACCAAGGACCATGGCGACCTCATAGGGGTCCGGGAAAGTCGCTTCCTCCACGCGGAATACCTAGGAAGACGGCTCGTCTTCCTGTCTTCCAGAAGACATCATGTCTTCCGGGGCGTCTTCTGGAGTCTTCTCGTCTTCCAATGCTGTCACCACCAAGTGTACAGCGAGATCGAACTCCTCCTTCTCCATTCCGGATCCAGTCGATGGTGCTGGAGCGTGGGAAGATGCGGTTGCAGGTGTCGGAAGTGAGGGAAGACCATAAAGTGTCTTCACTCCTTCTATCTGTCTATCCAAGTACATGAACATACTCTCCCGGCATTCCACCAACATCGCTCTGGACTCGCTGTCCCATCCTCTAGCTAAGGTAAGTAACTTCCTACCCGCGGTGTAGTTGAACTTCTTCCGAAGCGCTTCCACCGACTGTGCCAACATCTTCTGTGCACGGGCCTCTGCTGCTTCCCTCTGCGTCTTCTCCACTGCAGCTCGCGCTTCTGCGGCTTCTCGCTGCGCCTTCCAAGTGGTCTGCTCTTCTGCGAGGACAGTGATCTTCTCCCGCACTCGGAGAACTTCCTGATCGCGCTGCTGTACTCGCGTCTGCAACTCCTGGTTGCTCTTCCGAAGTTGCATCGACTCCTTGGCAGAGGCGGCTGCTTCCGCCTTGTACCTGGCTGCAAGCTTCTCCGTGGTGCGGAGACTAGCTTCCAGCGACTCCGTCTTCTACTGGCTGTCTTCCTGTCGCAGCAAGGTGCGCAGGCCGAATCCAGGCTGTAAGGGCTTCTCCTGTGCCCTCGCTCTCCTCTCCAGCAACTCCATAGCGGGCTGGATCTCCTTCTGGAAGTAGGCACTGAACTCCTCCAGTCGTCTTCCTGCGGAAGACAAGTTCATCTCCACCACTCGCTCCATGGTGTCGACTTCGTCTTCCAGAGGCAAGGAAGCCTCTTCTGCTACTACGGCCTTCATCTTCTGCGCACGAGAAGAAGGTACTCTTCTCATCTTCCGGGGTGGAAGACTCCTCATGGCAGGAGCGGCTCTCTTCTTTGCGCTTCCTCGCATCGCAGCAGGAGCGTCCATCCATCCTTCGTCTTCTGGAGTCTTCGGAAGACTCCCAGGTGTTACAGAAGCTGTCTTCTGCTCCGATCGGGTACTCAGCAGCTCTACCTCCGAGTCCGACTCCAATCCTGAATGAATGAGGGAGATGGGTGTCCTCGGTACACTTCTGGAACCCATCTTCCTCAGTGGCGTGGCGTCTTCTGACCCACTAGACTCATCTTCCCTCACCAGAAGCGTCTTCTGGTGAGAGCCGGGCCTCAGCTGTGGCATCAGAGTGGGAGGGGGCGTTGCTGCTACCCCTCGGTCTTCGTCTTCTGAGGTCTCCTCCTTCACCTCCTGTCGCTCCGTTGGCCCATACACTGCCAGCTGATCTTCCCTAAGATCCCCCATGGCTACATACAAGTAGCAGAAGAAGGGCGTCAAGTGTCCTCCCGCCGGGGTACCCAAGTATGCTAGCTCCGTCTGTACATAGTTGTGGATGTACGCGCCCCAGTAGATTGGCACTCTGTCATCCCACACTGATTCCAGGAACTCCACGTCCTGATCTCCTAAGTACCTCGTCTTCTGCGCTTTCCCCTTGGGAAAGAGATGCAGAAATAACTTCGTCAGGAGACGCTTCTTCGGCTCCCGGTAAGATTCTATCTTCCAACCGTTATTCCCCTGCCTGTCTTCCACGAAAAGGCAGGTGGTACTCCCAGGCACATGCCACGAACTCACAATCCTAGGCAAGATCTTCTTCTCGTACCAATATCCTCGGTTCTCGGACTCAGGTCTGTGAAACGCCTTACGCCACCAGTCTTCAGTCCAGGAAGACGGTCTTCTCCGAGCTACTCCTGCCTTCGCAGGTACACGGTTACGCGATGGTAACGCTGCCCACACCTCCTCCAGAAACCCTTGATCTGCGAGGTTCCAATCCCACAAGAAGAAGTCGAGACCCAACTCCTTGAGAAAAGGAGTGGCCTCGGCCAATTCTGCCGCTGGTAACACCAAGCCTCGCGGATGCATCGACATACCTGGAAGATCTGTTGCACTAAACCACAAGCACCTACTATGAGCTGAAGGTTCAGTTCTTCCCGAGTGCCCACAGTCTAGCTTCTACTTCTCAGAAGACGAAACTAGTCTTCCAGAAGACAGCTACTCCGTCTTCCGGGATTCTAACAGTACTTCCTAGATAGCTCTCGTCTTCCGAGCTATATCTAAACAATCCTATCTAAGCAAGGCCTCGCATGGATTACCACGAAGACAACCCACCTTGCATTACATCATACTTCCTATTAGAAGATACAAGATATGCGAGAAGTAGAGTATGAGAAAGGTTCAGAAGAAGGTTGCGGGCTCCTGCGGTGACAGTGGCCTCTGGGAAGACACTCGGGACAGCTTCCGATTCAATGTCTTTCTCGGAAGACTTCCCGAAGTCAGACTTCCCTTCACTGGTCTCACTTGTCTTCGTCTTCCTACACGCAATCTATCCTCACAACAGACTCAAGACATTTGCACTCTGTTCTTCTGACTTCTCACCTCTCATACGCACTCAAAAGAAGCTTGCTGCATGATGGGCAGACATGACCCTTGACCATTCTCTCCAGATTCTGCCAGCAAGACTTCTCACAACTCTCTTCTAAGTTCGGGAAGAAGAAGGAACGGCTGCTATGGATCGGACAGAAGAGACCCGAATGGACCCTCGCGTCTTCTCGCTCATTTTGCCAGCCTTCCAGTCTTCTAGTCTCTCTAGGAAGATGGGGAGTTGAGAAGCTTGGAAGACCAGGAGGCACAGGCCTAGTTCCCGACTTCCAACTTCTCGAAATAACACAACAACTCACCACTCCACTCAGGAATCGTACCAAGTCTCTCTAAACACAAAAGCAAAGCAAATCCACTCTTGATACGAATTGTGTTCAGTCGACTTCCGAAGACAGTCTTCCGAAGACGGTCTTCCGAAGACAGTCAAGTTCAAGAAGCGTCTTCCGAAGATGTTCCCATCTTCCGAATCGTCTTCTGTTCCAAATTTCGGGGGTAGAGAGGTAGTAGGGTAGGGAAATTGATAGTTGGGGTCTTCAATTTGAAGACGAGGGATAGGGAAGCTCGAATTGAGCTCGGGAAGAAGCAAGGAGATGTCTTGACAGAAATTGGGCAGCGCTTCCGCGCCCAATGTCTCAAATAGAAAGAATGGGGAGTGGGGGTAATCGATTAGGCTGCCTGCACACAACGAAGGAAGCACGGGGAATACCAGACAATGACGAGAAGAAGTGGGAAGGGGAAAGAACAGAGGAAAGAACCTCTACAGTCTTCTTCGGCTCCCCGAGTTGCCTTCGACCTCCGCGCGCTTCTGGCTCTTGTCCTAGCTTCCAATGCGACTCCTCTCGACTGCGCCTGCTATCAATTTCGATCCACACCTTGATTCCACCTTCGCTTCTACTAGCCACTCTCCACTGTCAACTTCTCGGAAGCTCCACAGAAACGCCTTCGCTTTCTCTGCTGTTTGTGCTCCCGCAATTCGATCTCACTCTTCGCCTAGCTGCCAACTTACTCTCTCCTACCTCGATGTCTTACTCGATTCCTCTCTCAATGCTAGCTCACGAAGCTCACGAAGCTCACTCTCTCAATCGATCTTCTTCAAGCGCTGTGCTGCGGGAAGTTGGAAGGTGCCTAATGTGTTTCCTCACGCATCTTCCCCGCAGATTAGGGGTTCTCGACCTTGGGTGTCTTCCTGACCTACCTACCTATTCGGTGCGTCCCAGTAGGTACACCTACTGTCTTATCCGAAAACTCGTGGTTGGTCCTTCGCGGTCGCTGTCTTCTGGAAGACAGGTGTCTTCTGCCGTCTTCTCATCTTCCGCCGTCTTCCCGTCTTCTGAAGACGCAACTGGGAAGAAACTCTTCCGAAGACGGTCGTCTTCCGAAGAAGTCAACTTCTTATTACAAACAGCTCTTAAGATCATCTTCCTGTTAAGGAAGACGTAACCTTAAGTAACAACGCTTCTTCAGTTATACAAACAAGTTATTATTCTTAAAAATTTCAAAAATTCGTGCATCCTGTAATTTGTAAGCACCACATACGCCCACCCTCAAATGTTTGCGTCTCCGCAAACATCAGTGGTTTCTGCACTTCTGTTTACGTCCAGTACTTCTTGACGCGCCACCCATTAAAACGAGTGGTCATCAGTGTACCGTCCAACTCTTCCAACTGCAAGGAGTCATTGTCGAAGACCTCTAAGACACGGTAAGGTCCCATCCAGCGAAGATGAAGTTTCCCGGGGAACTTAATATGGCGGTTGTCGTAGAGAAGCACCAAGTCCCCATCCACAACAGTCACCTTCCTCAACTTGCTATCGTAGTTTACCTTACGTTGCGCTTGCACCTCGTATGTCTTCTCCAAAGGTGCATTCTTGTCTTCTTCAAACTCTACGAAATTCAGAAGACGCTGCTCTTGGCTCTCTTTTTCTCCCATGCGTTCGGATACGACTAACCGGTATGTTGGGACCTCTAACTCAATGGGCACAATAGGTGTCATGCCGTAAGTTAGGTAGAAAGGCGTCTTCTGGGTTGTGACTTTAGGTGAAATCCTGAAGGCCCACAACACAGATGGCAATTTCGTGTCCCAGTCATACGCATGGTTAACAGTTACCTTATTCAGGATGTTACACAGAAGACCGTTCGACTTCTCCGTCAGTCCATTCACCTTCGGGTTGTATGGCGTCGTCTTCCGATGTTTAATCCTGAAGTATTGGGTCAGGAGGGAGATAGTTTCATTTAAGAAATGAGTGCCCCTATCTGACACCAATTCCAGCGGACATCCATACCTAGTGATGATGTTATGCCAAAGGAACCTTGCTACTACTGCGGCATCGTTCTTTCTCGTGGCCTCGCCTTCCACCATCTTGGTGGTATAGTCGGTAGCTATTAAGATGTACCTTGCTCGTGTTCTTCTCGCCACCGGGGCGATAGGATCCACAAAGTCGATTCTCCACTTTTCGAACGGGGCAAGCAGAAGAATGGGGGTAAAGGGCCACCTTGTTGTAGCGGTCGGTCTTCCCACCCTCTGGCATGCATCGCACTTCCGGATCTCCTGAAAAGTGTCTCGGTACATAGTTGACCACCAGTATCCGGCGTCTAGCATCTTCTTCACTGTGGTCTTCAACCCGTAGTGACCCCCAGCATCTTCGTAGTGAAGAACTGTGATCACTGATTTTATCTCTGACGGCTCGAGACATCTTCTCAGCTTCTCGTCATGTCCCTTTCGAAACAGGATACCCTGGAAGATAGCATATGGACCTGCCTTGTGTAAGAAGACGGCCTTCTGCTCCGCATCCATTTCCTCGAGATACTGTTGGTCTTCCAAGAACTTCCTCAAGTCCTTGAAGATCGACTCTTCTGTGGAAGTCGCAAAGACTGGATCAGAAGATCTAGTCTCGTCTTCTGGGAAGCAGGCGGTACTTGACCCTCAAGCTTGCTACCGGTCCTGTCTCTCACCCAGGGTAAACCTCTGATGGCTTTTGAGGAGGCGCATCATGGAACTAAGAGGCCTCGGCTAAATCCAACTCTCAACATTCTCATATCTCTTCCTCACTGGGAACGAAAACTCTCATGGAGACGTAGAGATGAAAAACACACCCTTTATAGATATGGTCTAACGGCTTCCAAATACAAGGCAAAGGGAGGATGAGATATCACTCCACAACCCCTCTATTTATACTTCTGCAGATTTACCATGGTAACTACTTGTAAATCTGATTTACTGCAATTTACCGAGACCAAGTCAAAGGTAAAAGTCCTAAGTCAAGAGTAGATTTCTCCTCCTTTGACTCTACTCTAATAATTAGGATCCTTCTAGAAGTATAAAGGTATCTTTGAAAGGAATCTCGGATTGCTCCTTATAAGACAAAATACTAACACATAATTGAGCCAAAAAGGTCAACAACCCTCTTGATTGTTTGACCCTTAAGTCTCTACAACCAATAAAAATCAGTCACGCATAAGACAAGAGTGTATTATTCACATCTTTGTCATTTTATGCACAACCAAACAAAATAGTAGTTCTCACACTTTAGAATATTCTAACATTCTGTCCTCAAATACCTCCAACTCTAACTGTGACTACTCCTAGTTATCTGTCACTAACTTAGAGTATGGTCTAGCCTTGGGACTTATTTAGAAGACTCACCACACATAGTTATAACTTATCACATATTTACTACTATGTAACCCCTGGTGTTACATTTACCCCCGGACTAAGTTTTCACTCCGTCCTCGGAGTGAACGGTGACTTTCCTTTGATGGAAGAGCTTGAGCTTGTCGTGATTCACCCGGTCAAACCTCCGTCCTCCTAGCTCTTTCAAGTCGTATGTAAAATTACTCCATACCTTCTCGACAATGAAAGGACCAAAGTAACGTGGAAGGAACTTCTTCCTAGCTCTCTTATACCTAATGGCATCAAAAAGCATTACCATATCTCCTTCCTTGAACGGCTTCACTTCTCTCTTACCGAGACGCTTGTCGTAATATTTCTTCTGACGTTCTTGCGCCTTCTCCATCTGAACCATTGCCACCACTCGTGCTTCCTCCAACTCCAATAGTTGCTCCCTTCTAGACTTCTCAGCTGCTGCTCCAATCGACCTCTTTAACCTTTTGTGGACAGTTTGAAAGGTAGGTAAATCAAACTGTATGGGCAACTTCGATTCCACACCATAAACAAGATGAAAAGGAGTGTACCCCGTCGAAGTGTTCGTAGTAGTCTTATACTCCCACAAGATTGCATGTAACCTCTTATCCCAGTTGTGCTTCGCGTCCTCCATATCAGCATCCTTGGCCAACATCGCACACAAGGTATGATTGGTCTTCTCAGCTAACCCGTTAGCGTTCGGTTTGTAAGAAGTTGTCACTCGCGGCTTGATGGAGAAATGTTCCAACATAGCGGTTGTGATGCTTCTCACAAATTCACCACCCCTATCAGAAACCAACTCAAGAGGGCATCCAAACCTAGTAATGATCCGTTCCCATAAGAAACGGCCAACCTCTTCCTCACTTGTGGCTTTAAGTGGTCTAGCTTCCACCCACTTGGTCAAATAATCGGTTGCAATCACGATATATCTATTGCCACGAGGTGTTTTGTTTAAAGGACCGACATGATCAATTTCCCATTTCTCAAACGGACCTAGCACATGAACTGATCTCAAGGGAGGAGTGCTAGTAGATTTCTTGGCAAAGGCTTGGCACACATCGCAAGTTCTGCAATACTCCAAACAGTCCTTGAAAATACCCTTCCAATGATATCCAGCGTCTAAGATTTTGAAAGCCGTCACCTTACCAGCAAAGTGACCACCACATACAGGTCCATCGTGGAACTCCAGCATCAACCTCGCAGCTTCCTCCTTGCCCACAGCTCGTCGTAGCAGTCCATCAGCACCTTGATGAAAAAGAACTCCTTCAACAATGGTGTATGGCTTACACCTTCTCATTAGAGCATTCTTCTCTCTCGCTCACATACTTTCAGGAAATGATCCATCGGAAAGGAAATTCCACACCTCCTTGTACTCTTCCGACACCTCGTTGCTCAACGTGATGGTCATCAAGTCTTCGTCCGGAAAAGTATCATCTAATGGTTCTTCCCCTAATTCGTCGTAAGCTCTCGACAACAAATCTGCGTTGGCATGCTTCCTCCCCGGTCTATCCTCAATGACGTAGTCATATTCTGCCATGAGGATCTTCCATCGAGCTATCCTTCCCTCCGCGTTGGGCTTATTGAAGATGTACTTCAAAGCTTTGTGATCAGTCACTATAGAAAATTTTCCTCCTAACAAATAGTGCCGAAACTTCTTCAAAGCAAAGATCACGGTCAACCCTTCTCTCTCTGTCACGGAATAGTTCTTCTCAGCCTGCACCATCTGTCTACTAGCATAAGCTATTGGATGGTCATGTCCATTCTCATCTAACTGACTCAAGGTACATCCAATCGCAACATTGGATGCATCAGTATAAACAATGAATGACTTGCTCCAGTCAGGTTTGGCGAGGATTGGGGCTATCACCAATGCCTTCTTCAACTCTTCAAACGCCTCCTTAGCCTTCTGATCTTGAAGTATCAGCTCGAAGACTACACCCTTCTTCATGTAGTTGGTCAACGATTGAGCTTTATTGGAAAAAGATGAGATGAATCTACGATAATATCCCATCATCCCAAGAAATTGTCTCAACTTGGTCAAGCTAGTAAGGAATGGTAGTTCGACTATCTTCTTCACCTTGTCTGGATCCACTCCAATTCCATTTTTGGAGACGATGTGCCCCAACAGCAAACCCTCCTCACATCCAAAAATGCACTTTTCTGGATTCAGGGATGCATTAGCTTGCTCCAGTCGCTCTAAGACTTTGATCAGATGATCAAAGTGATCCTCCTTCCGCCCATACACACAAAAGTCATCAATGAAGTCCCTAACAAACTTCCCAAGAAACGGTTCGAACACTTTGTTCATGAACCGTTGAAAAGTAGCTGGGGCATTACATAATCCGAACGGCATCACGCGAAACGCAAATGTACCCCACGGAGTAGTGAAAGTCGTTAGATGTTGATGCTCAGGTACTATATGGATCTGGTTATATCCACTATAACCGTCTCCAAAACTGTACCATTCATGACCTGCGACTTCTTCCAAGATCTCATCGATGAATGGCAACGGGTAGTAATCTTTCTTCGTGACCGCATTCAATTTCTTGTAATCCACACATACGCGAAGCTTACCGTTCTTCTTCTTCACGATCACGATGGGTGATACCCATTCTGAATTCTCCACTTCATAAATGAACCCAGCTTCCTTCAGTTTATCAATCTCTTCTTTGACGATCACTGCTGTTGGCGGGCTGATCCTTCGTTGCTTTTGTCGAACAGGTCTCGCGTCCTCCTCCACGTCGATCCGGTGCTTCTCCAATGTCACCTCCTTCAGATCTTTATAGCTGAAAGCAAACACGTGGATGTACTTCCTGAATATCTCCAAGAATCGTCTCTTCTCTTCCGAAGTCACCCTGGGACCAAACTTGATGATTGCTAGTCTTCGCTCTAGCTCCTCTCTACTTAATTTTGATTTGTCCGGGTCCTTCTCAACAGATGGACGAGGGAGCAAATCAATTGCTCCAATATGAGGTATGATGCAATCCATATCAAACTCCTCACCTTCTGACGTCTCCTCGTCAGAAGAACCACCCGTATCTACTCCGGAGACACTTCCACTGTCTTCAGTTTCTGATTCCCAATAGTCGCTGGTTGGTCTATCAGAATCAGAAGTTACACAGCCACCACTTGAGAGAGGCACCTTCACTCGATGGTTGCTTGGTCCTATCCTCAAGTAACCCTTGTGCCATCTGTCAGTTGTACGAACGGCTCTCAACCAAGGTCTTCCAAGGAGTAAGTCATAGCTGGAATCTTTCAGAATTTGAAAAGACATCAAGGTTTGTACCCCCATAACCGACACCACTACTTTCTCTAGGACTCCGAGAGGTCTCACCCTTTGCTTGTTTGCCATACCAACAATGATGCTCGCCGGTCTCGTGGGTTTCATCCCCAACCGCTTCATCAAACGTTCAGATATCGCATTCACAGCAGAACCTCCGTCCACCAATACATCAGGTACAAAGTGTCCATTCAAACGAACCTCGATCTTGGATGCTTTAGTGCATACCTCAGAGGCTTGAGCATCCACTACACCAACTCCCACACTTGAGACGTTGATCTTGCCCTTAGATTTCTTCTTCTTGGTCCTTCGCGAGCTCAATCCTCCTCGAAGCTCTCTCCTCAAGCTTGGGTTGAGTGCGATCAATTGACCCACCGTTATGTTGGCTTTTTGCGTGCCAACATCCTCCACTACGTCATACCTAGGTTGAGCAGCTGAAATGGTGAAATCCTCCATTCCCAGCTTCTTCCTAGGCTCCTTCTGAGAAGAAGACATAGTGCTAGAACGAGTGCTCCTACTTTGAGAATCCCCAATGATCATAGGTTCCTCTGAAAACCTCGTCCTCTTCCTCTCGTGAGCTAAGAGTTCCACTTGAGAGTAGGAGCATTCTCCTCTCTCATAAACGTTTGGCACCTTCACCGCATCGATTGTGGCAACTCCTTTGTCTTTGTTTTGTGGCGGGACTCCTCCGCCCATATTTCCTCTTGTACCCTCATTGTTCCGTCCTCCATTCTGGATGGAGTGTGGGCAATTCCTTTGAAAATGAGGACCACCACATCCGTAGCACGAGATACCACCGAATTCATTTTGAGGCCCTCGATTGAAATTTCCTCCGTAACCTCGTTGGCCTCCTCCTCCTCCTTGGTTCCTCCGCTCTTTCAACTGCACTACATTGATTTTCAGATCCGTCAACGTTTCTGTTATCTGTCTTAGCTCATCTTGAAGATTAGGCGTCGGAGGGTTGACAGCAACCACAGCAGGTGTGTTAACCACAGCAGAGGTGTTCTCTGAGCAGCTCTACCACCGAGTGTAATCCCTGCAACACTTGCCGCCTTTGCTTCTCCTAGAAGAACGTCATCATCTTCCAAACTCTCTTCCATTCGAACTGCAATTTCAATCGCCTTCGCCTTAGTGGTGGGCTTCTCGTACTTCACATGAGTTCTGATTTGAGGCCTCAAACCTGCCACAAAGTTCTTGGTAAGCATGGCCACAATTCCCACCATTGTAGCCTCCACATTATCACCACTCTTCTTCAGTATAGTCTTGAAACGAGCCTCCAACTTCTCGGTCCTTTCTGCATACACCTTCACCTTCTCTGCATCTCCTTGCTTCAAGAAGATCACCTCGGTCATGAGCTTCTCATAGCTCTCATCCGGCAGAAAGTTCTCAATTAGAGCCTCCGTCAAGCTTTCCCATGTATCCATCTCAGTCTTGTTCCTTCTGTATTCCCCATACCAAGTCAATGCGGTATCCTCTAAGAAATCAGGTAATAGTGATGTCCACTCTTCCTTCTTCCTCTCATGGTTTCCTATGCATGCTCGTTTGAAATCTCGCACAAAGGTTTATACATCCTCACCATCCTTTCCATAGAAAACCGGAAGCTTCCCCATCTTAAATTCTTGATGTCTTCTCCTCTCCTCAACACGATATCTCTCTTCGTTTTCTAGTATAGGATGAACATTACTAACTCCATGCGAGCATAGTCAACCATCGGTAGCAAGAAGGGAAAAGGTTCCACCATAATCGCCTGCGCTATCTCCTCACCGAACGTATGCATGAGTCGCATCCTCATTGTCACCTTCTCCACCATCTGGATTACCATCTCCATCATGCGTTAGCTGAATTTTCGTCTGAAGATGGCAGCTTCTCCATTTCAACTCCTTGCTCCTCTCTCAATCTTCTAGACGTAGATGCCAACAGTGCAATCACGTCTCCACACTCGTGCTCCTTTGGCAAACCTTCAATTCCACAGTTTGAGCAGATGTTTTCGTCTTTAAAAACACGCGAAGGAGACGATGGACCAACTCGGAGACCTAGATCGATAGAACTCCTTCCTTCACGAGGGTTTTCTCTCTTGAATCTCACGGGACAACTTGCTGCATAGTGACCCAACCCTCTACAAAAATAGCACCACGGTTCTGCCCTCAACTTCTTCTTGGAAGAGTCTTGCTTGTTTCTCTCCGTTCTCTCTTCAAATTCGACCTTTAACTCTCTAGAACGTTCATCCACACCCACTATGACATCAAGATTTTGAGGAAGGTTCCTAAGCCTCACTACCCACTCTTTCTGACCCTCCATGATCTTGACTTAAATTCGACCCCATGCAGATTTTGATCGATTGGACTACCAGCTGAACTTCTGACAGCGATATCTTGAGCTCTGTAGCTCCAAAACTAGTGATCTTTGGATCAATAGATAGATCAGGGGCTTCTCCAGTCCGTCGTGAAGTTTCAAGGACGTCCGAGAAATACAGAGAAAATGACGATGACTGTAAACTCGATCAGAAAGTGAATCGTCTACACCTTCGGACTCTTAGTCTCTCCTCCTTTTAGTCGCAACGATAAGAACTATCACTCAAAGAACCTGATAAGAGTGATCTGATGCTCTACCCTCATGAACATATATGATTATATGAACCACTCTACTCTCAGATTTAAACTCTAACACTCGACACGTTCTCTTCAGCTGATTCTAACATCCTATGTGTACAGAATGTACAAGATGACCTCGAATGCATCGTAGATGACAACCGGATACACGAATGGCTCTAAGGTCTCTAGCATGGCAGTAGCTCTAGCCTCTCCAAGAGTTCTCTCGATATGCTCTCTCATAACGTCGTTCTGTTTGATGTAAAACTGCACGCGAAACATATCTCTCAAGCCTCCTAGTGAGGTCCCGGCAACGGAACCAAAAATGTGACCCTCAAGCTTGCTACCGGTCCTGTCTCTCACCCAGGGTAAACCTCTGATGGCCTTTGAGGAGGTGCATCATGGAACTAAGAGGCCTCTGCTAAATCCAACTCTCAACATTCTCATATCTCTTCCTCACTGGGAACGAAAACTCTCATGAAGACGCAGAGATGAAAAACACACCCTTTATAGATATGGTCTAACGGCTTCCAAATACAAGGCAAAGGGAGGATGAGATATCACTCCACAACCCCTCTATTTATACTTCTGCAGATTTACCATGGTAACTACTTGTAAATCTGATTTACTGCAATTTACCGAGACCAAGTCAAAGGTAAAAGTCCTAAGTCAAGAATAGATTTCTCCTCCTTTGACTCTACTCTAATAATTAGGATCCTTCTAGAAGTATAAAGGAATCTTTGAAAGGAATCTCGGATTGCTCCTTATAAGACAAAATACTAACACATAATTGAGCCAAAAAGGTCAACAACCCTCTTGATTGTTTGACCCTTAAGTCTCTACAACCAATAAAAATCAGTCACGCATAAGACAAGAGTGTATTATTCACATCTTTGTCATTTTATGCACAACCAAACAAAATAGTAGTTCTCACACTTTAGAATATTCTAACATTCTGTCCTCAAATACCTCCAACTCTAACTGTGACTACTCCTAGTTATCTGTCACTAACTTGGAGTATGGTCTAGCTTTGGGACTTATTTAGAAGACTCACCACACATAGTTATAATTTATCACATATTTACTACTATGCAACCCCTGGTGTTACAGTACGCCCCCCCTCAGATGAAAGTGTCTCTGCGAAAACTGAAAACAACTTCTCGTCTGGAAACTCGTCTTCCACTTCATCTTCTCGTCGTTCTGTCTCCAATCTGGATAGGTAGTCAGCATTAACATGCTGTCTTCCGGGCCTGTACTCAACTGTGTAAGTAAATTCCTGGAGTAGGAGAATCCACCTAGCTATCCTACTAGACAAATCTGCTTTTTTTACAAGATGTTTCAAAGAGAAGTGATCTACATAGAAGACAAACGGGTTTGCTAGAAGATAGTGTCTAAACTTCCTACAGGAGTAAATCATGCCAAGACACTCCCTTTCAGTTGTCGAGTACTTCTTCTCTGCATCACTGAGCTGTCTTCCCGCGTAGTAGATGGGATAATCCTTCTTCTTCTCATCTTTCTGACTCAACACCACCCCGATGGCGAAAGCAGAAACATCCACATAAATGTGGAAGACTCTTTCCCAATCAGGCGGCCGTAGGATAGGGGATTCCGACAGAAGCCTCTTCATTTCTTCGAATGCTTCCTGCTGCTCAGAAGACCAAACGTATGGTTCGTCCTTCTTCAGCAACTTAGTGAGTCTTCTTGCTACCTCTGCGTACCTGTCAATAAACCTCCTGTAGATCTCCTACCTCGATGTCTTACTCGATTCCTCTCTCAATGCTAGCTCACGAAGCTCACTCTCTCAATCGATCTTCTTCAAGCGCTGTGCTGCGGGAAGTTGGAAGGTGCCTAATGTGTTTCCTCACGCATCTTCCCCGCAGATTAGGGGTTCTCGACCTTGGGTGTCTTCCTGACCTACCTACCTATTCGGTGCGTCCCAGTAGGTACACCTACTGTCTTATCCGAAAACTCGTGGTTGGTCCTTCGCGGTCGCTGTCTTCTGGAAGACAGGTGTCTTCCGCCGTCTTCTCATCTTCTGCCGTCTTCCCGTCTTCTGAAGACGCAACTGGGAAGACACTCTTCCGAAGACGGTCGTCTTCCGAAGAAGTCAACTTCTTATTACAAACAGCTCTTAAGATCATCTTCCTGTTAAGGAAGACGTAACCTTAAGTAACAACGCTTCTTCAGTTATACAAACAAGTTATTATTCTTAAAAATTTCAAAAATTCGTGCATCCTGTAATTTGTGGGCACCACATACGCCCACCCTCAAATGTTTGCGTCCCCGCAAACATCAGTGGGGAAAGAACCTCTACAGTCTTCTTCGGCTCCCCGAATTGCCTTCGACCTCCGCGCGCTTCTGGCTCTTGTCCTAGCTTCCAATGCGACTCCTCTCGACTGCGCCTGCTGTCAATTTCGGTCCACACCTTGATTCCACCTTCGCTTCTACTTGCCACTCTCCACTGTCAACTTCTCGGAAGCTCCACAGAAACGCCTTCGCTTTCTCTGCTGTTTGTGCTCCCGCAATTCGATCTCACTCTTCGCCTAGCTGCCAACTTACTCTCTCCTACCTCGATGTCTTACTCGATTCCTCTCTCAATGCTAGCTCACGAAGCTCACTCTCTCAATCGATCTTCTTCAAGCGCTGTGCTGCGGGAAGTTGGAAGGTGCCTAATGTGTTTCCTCACGCATCTTCCCCGCAGATTAGGGGTTCTCGACCTTGGGTGTCTTCCTGACCTACCTACCTATTCGATGCGTCCCAGTAGGTACACCTACTGTCTTATCCGAAAACTCGTGGTTGGTCCTTCGCGGTCGCTGTCTTCTGGAAGACAGGTGTCTTCCGCCGTCTTCTCATCTTCTGCCGTCTTCCCGTCTTCTGAAGACGCAACTGGGAAGACACTCTTCCGAAGACGGTCGTCTTCCGAAGAAGTCAACTTCTTATTACAAACAGCTCTTAAGATCATCTTCCTGTTAAGGAAGACGTAACCTTAAGTAACAACGCTTCTTCAGTTATACAAACAAGTTATTATTCTTAAAAATTTCAAAAATTCGTGCATCCTGTAATTTGTGGGCACCACAACCCTGATACATGTTTCACCATCCATCTTTTTGTATTTTCCTCCATATCTTCAACTCTTGTAAATCGGCTCCACCCATCTGCCTCAAACATCAGCAATCCAGACTGCCAACACTGTATACCACACATGTATCTAGACCTTTGTACATGTCTTGCTTCCAACTCTGACGGGACCTCAACAGTAGGTTCTACACCCCTGTCTTCCCGCTCTACAGGAGTGGATTGCAAAAAACCTTACATCTCTTCTTTTGAGAATCTCTAAGGGTTTGTCTGTTTCGCTCATGTCTTGAACGAACCGTCAAAAACTGTATTGAGTACTTGTCATCAAGACTCCGAACTCTAGCATAATGAGACTCATCGTTCATCACCTTTGTCTCCATCCGAACAGCGGTGATGTATCGTTGGCCCAGTATGACAGGATAGGAGGCAGATGACTGTACAAAGAAATGTTGATCAACCTCTACATCCCCAATCCTTACACGCATATTGGGACAAGCTCCGTACAACTCACCCTTTTGATATTTGCTGCACGAAGTACCCAACCATGATTCCTTTCGATTGGCCACTGCCCCTTTTCATACACCTCCTTGGAAATGATGTTGATCTCCGACCCGTGATCCACAAGTGCAGGTACTGGTTCAGAAAGTCCTCCAAGCCGAACTTGCGTCTCTGTTGTCGCTCTTGCCCAGTGCTTGAAATCGCTGTCTACGCCTGACCTATCCTCTTCAAACTCTTCATCTTCATTCTCAATAACAGCTGGACCAGCAACCCATGCCTCATACTTATCATCTCCGAACTGATCAATACCAATAGCATCTACTGCTCCAACCATCTGACTACTTACTTGTTCAGTCAATATCTATCTCTTTCTTTTCATGATGTCTATTATCAACTCATGAAACTCTCTCTTTGTGATACCAAGCACTTCACGAAGAGTAAACTCAACTCTAGCATCCAAAATGCGTTGCTGAACAGCACGCAAGTCTGTTGTTGTTTCGATGTCTGCCGCTAACTTGTAAGCTGGAGCTTTCCCTTTCTCTTGTGCTGTAAACCTCTTTCCCCGTACTCTATCTGTAGCAGTAGTCTCTTGTGGCAAATCCTGCACACCTTCCATAGGATCTACTGCAGGTGGTGGAGCTGTAGAGGTAGAAGGTATATCCTCTGCAGCAGGAAATCTTCCAGCTGGTACAGATGGTGATGGTTCAGCTGCTCTCCTCCTTGTAACCCTCCGATGGTCACTATCTTCTGGTACTCCTGCATCTAAGTCAAAAGCGTCCTGTCTTCTTTTGTCTTCGATCATGGCATCTTGTTCACCACTCGTCTCTAAAAACGCTCGAATAGAAGTTGCATCTACTGGGTCTCTCCATCCAGTAGCTCTCCTAATGCTTTCAGCACCTCTCTTCATCATTTCAATCGGAACCTCAACAGCCTGCTCAACCATAGTTGGATTAGAGCCCACCTCAACTCTCCCAGTATATACATCAGCCTCCGCAGAACCCGCAGTCATCGCTGTAGTATTCGCACCAGTAAGTGCTGGAAGAGAACTCCTCATTCCTCCTCTTCCAAAATATGTGTTCAGAGGCTGCCCAGTGGCGGTTAGATACAACCTGTTGTTCTGATAGTTGACTACGCCCTCTCGCAAGGCAACCGCCAAGTCTTGACAGTCTCCTCTGAGATGATCTGGACTATCGCACCAAATACATCTCCTGGTAAAGGTTCCTCCTACAGGTCGGGCACCTGGTGCAACAGGTCGTTGATCTCTCCTCAAGTCTGCCATCTCAACCCTCAAATCTCTCAACTGTTGAGTAAGTTCTTCTATCAAGTTATGTTGATTTCGGTTCTCAACAGGTCGCTGCTGCTGTCTAGGTCCTCTCTGTGCTGGGATAGGTACTGCAGGCGCTTGAGGAACCACTTGGAGAACCACTATAGGTGCTTGAGGAATCACAATAGGTGCTTGAGGTATTGCAAGAGGAGCTACATGAACATGAGGAGCTACTCTCTGCTCTGGCAAGGTCTCTAGCTGCAGTACCATCCTACCACGACGTTGTCTAGCAAGGGTAGATATTGCTTCTTCCACTCTTCTCCAATCAGATGTAACTCCCCCTTCAGCCCCTCGATCAGCCAACATGAAACAAAGCCTATCTTCTGTGAACTCATCCAGAGCCCCTAAGAACAACTCTGTCTTCCTAGCATCCAACGTCAACCTCTCTAGACCAGAAAGCTGAGAGTACCTCTTCTCAAATTCACGGATTACTTCATTCAATCCCATAGAACGTCCAGGCTGACGTTCTATCCAATCCATGAGGGTTCTTCTGGTGACTCTTTCAGAATCCTCTTCTAGAAACTCTTCTCTCAGTGCACGTTCAAACAGAGTCCACCCACCTAAATGTCTTCTCTGTAAATTTCTAACCTTCTCTCAATTCAAGGACAACAGTCAACTCAAAGCTTAGAATTACCTCAACTTCAGGTGCCCTGACCAACTCCATTTCACCTACATACTCCCGCATGTACCTAGTAACATCTCTTCCATCAAATCGTCCACATCGACCAACAATTGCTTGTAACGCCTTCGTGGATTTCTGCTCAGCTCCTCCAATTGCAGGCTGCTGTTGAATCAAGGCAGCCAACGCCTGAAGAATTTGAGACGTGTGTATGGCAGGCTGTGCTGCTGCTGTTGGAACCACCGTAGGTTCTCCTTGAGGGCCAATTCCATCCTGACCAGGAGTCCCTTGGACAAGAGCACCCTGAGCAGCAGCCGCACCCTGTACAGCAGCACTGTGATCCATTTTCCACCCAATCTAGCCAATTCTCCAATCAATCACCCCAATTTTTCTCAGTGGAAGCACCAGATGTCGAGTTGAGAGTCTTTCTTGGGGAGGGCGGACCTCCTGACTGTAATAGATCAGAGAGAAATGACCAGAAAGGAAAATAGGTCGCTGCAGACGATGAAATCTCAAAGTATCACTGGTTTGCTATCCTCATAGCTCACACGATGAAGTACAGGTGGAGAAGATAACAACTGCTTCAATCTCTGAATCGCCTCAGTATGCCTCTCCTCCCATGCAAACCTCTTGTGCTTTCTCAACAGATCATAAAGAGGATCAGCCACATGTGCAAAATGTGGAATCCACATATGATAGAAGACACAAGCTCCAAGAAACCTTCTCACCTCTGTTGTTGAACCACAAGTATCCTTCATCCGTCGTATGACATCCACTTTACCAGGATCAGGTTTGCGTCCAAACCATCCACATAGGTGCCCCACAATCACAACCTCTCGCACTCCAAATGAAGACTTGGCACCTGATAGTGTCAAGTGCGCCTCTTCAAGTCGTGATAAGATTTTATCACAATCTGAAATGTGATCAGCAACAAAGTTTCTACACCCCTTCTGATCCATTGTCTCATCTTTGTCGTGCGCATACACATCGCTACACAACATACATCGCTGTCAGAGCTACACCACACATACACATAACACATGGACAATGTCATACACATACACAAGTGTATCACAATCAATCTGAATGGAGAAATTAGCATCTCCAACACCACAACAAGGATTACTCACAAATGGTCAAGCCAAACCCACTCTAAGCACGAAGAGAATCCGGGTTACACTCAACTAGACTATCCACCATAGCCTGGAGCTTGAAGGCTCAACTCAAAGAACTAAGGCCTCCAAGCCCTACCTGCGAAGTTTATCCCTAGTGGGCTCTCTCACCAACTCGCCCTAACGGCACTAACGGCCTTACCGGAATGCGTCACTTCGCACTCGGTCAACCTAGCCGAGGTGCCCAAACTGACGTGACAGCTGTCGTGCGCATACACATCGCTACACAACATACATCGCTGTCAGAGCTACACCACACATACACATAACACATGGACGATGTCATACACATACACAAGTGTACCACAATCGTCCCCCTAACTGGCGGTTAGGTCCCTCTAACTCCAGATAGCTCCATATCTCAACTACGTGATACACACCTTCATGGGTGCAAGGATCAGGAGACCGGGTGCTACATCGTCCCATTGTTAGTCGCCTGTCTGCAATCCATACCACGCAAAGATCTAATCGACTATCTCCGTTATATACATCGAGGACAAACCCACCGTCCAGTAGGAACTACACTGAGAGGTGGAGTCAAACATGACATGTGCCAACCTCTCGAACAACCATCACACACCAACATACGGGCTGCTCCACCAGCAGACCCATACAACATACACCTCAAGTCCGCGCGTACAACTGCTAAGCTTGGGTCAACGGTACCATCAATGTTGGGGAGATGACATGGCGCGCAATTACGCACATGGTCCTTCCAAACAACACCATCACGGCCCTCTAACATGAGTACTCCAGAAGGTAACACCTCACGCACTCGTAAAATAGTGCGTCCTGCGATCACATCCAACGTCGTCGGTGCAGTCTGCTGTAGATAGATATAATCGCCAGGATGAAACCTGCGAATTGACGGCCGATAAGCTCCTCCTCGGATAGTCGCATATCGCAACGTGTCTCTATGCTGAGCAATCGCTAAGATCTCAAAAGCCATAGACATAACTCTCATAAATGTCTCTGCTCGTTGAGAACATGCTCTCACCCACATATCCGGGTCATCAAGGTTCAGCACCTCAGCAGAATCACGACGAATGGCCGAAGGTAGATCTGGATCTCGGCCATACAATAAAAAATACGGTGAGAAGGAAGCCAAAGACGCTTGTCGGCTGAAACGGTAACCCATAGCCAACCATGGTAACTGCACATCCCAGTCTCCCAAGTGGCCCTTCTGCAAGCCATACTTGCGCAATCCTCTCTTCACCGTCTGAACTACCCTCTCCGCCAAACCATCCGCCTCAGGATGATCTCGAGATGTAGTCCGATGATCAATCAGCGCCTGATCACACAAGGCCTGAAACTCACCAAGGAACTCTGTACCTTGGTCTGTCAGCACTTCAGCTGGTGCTCCAAAACGACTCAGCACTCGATCTAAGAACGCGTACGCTGTCCCTTCACTCGCCTTGTCTGGTAATGCCACCAACTCAATCCACTTGGAGAAGTGCTCCATCATCACCAACACATACCGGTGGTGACGTACGGTCAACGGTAAGGGTCCCGCAAAATCCAAACTCCAACAGTAACCCAACCTCATAATCGGTAAGGGGTGTAACTGTGGAGTAGGAGCATTAAACGATGCTCTTACTCGATCACAAATCACACATCGTGCGACAAACTGTTGCACATCGATGTGCATACCACACCACCAATACTGTCCTTGGAGTAAGCTATGTGTACGCTTCACTCCAAAATGTCCCAACTCCTCATGGGCATGTCGTACTAATTGTGCCCTCTGGGATGGATGTGGCACTATCCGTACCCTTCCATCACCCCACACTCGAAGTACATGTCGTCCTTCTCGTCGAAATCTCTTCGCTCGTTGAAGGACACGATCTCGCTCCTTAGCACTTACTGTGCCTACTACCACACCAGTACGTAGATACTCCATCACGGTCACATCATCATGGATATCTCGCTGATCTGGAACACCATCTCCACCCTCAGGATCTGGAGACTCATCATCTACTCTCTGACCAGAGAAAGATACGACTTGGCCCTCCATACTAGAGTTCATGGCCAACACACAAAGAAAGACAGATGCATGCCACCCTGGCACTATCTCCTCATCAACCTCGTCATGCCATCGAGTCCCAGTCTGATCCTGCTGACTCGTGCACGGGTTGCGACTCAAACCATCGGCATCTAGGTTTGCAACTCCAGGTCTATGTACTATCTGGAAGTCATACTCCTGTAAGATCAGAGCCCATCGTGCAAGCTTCCCTGTAAGCTTATCGGACTCCATCAACCACTTGAGCGGCTGGTGATCAGTGATGAGAGTAAAGGGGTTCCCAAACAGATAACATCGAAATTGTGCAACAGCCCACACTGCCGCCAAACACTCTCCCTCATACGAACTATACCTCGCCTCCGCTGAATTGTTGGAGCGACTGGCATACGCCACCACGAACTTCTTTTTCTCATCATCATGCTGAGTCAGCACTGCTCCAAGTCCCAACATACTCCAATCTGTGTGCAGTTGGAAAGGACGTCCTCTAACGGGTCTCCTCAAGATGGGAGCAGATGTCAACCTATCCTTGAGCTCTACAAAAGCTCGCTCCTGCTCATCTCCCCACTGCCACTCCTGGTCCACCTTCATCAGCTTGGTCAACGGCTTCGCAATTGCACTAAATCCCTTCACGTACCGACGATAAAAGTTCGCCAAACCAACAAATGTCCGAACTCGACTCACATCTGTGGGGCGCGGGATACGTGCAATAGCCTCAACCTTCGTCTGTTGAACACCCAATCCACCTGGATAGATGGTGTGGCCCAGATACTCTACCAACTCCTGGAAGAACTTACACTTCCCAGGGTGTAACTTAAACCCATGAGCTCTCAACCGCTCAAACACATCCCGTAAGTGTCTCTCGTGCTCCTCCACTGTAGCACTATAGACTAAGATGTAGTCAATATAACATCTGACAAAATCCAATCCTGCTAAGATTCTGTCCATCACCCTTTGGAACTCAGCAGGGGCGTTCTTCAACCCAAATGGTAAGAACCGCCACTGATACAAACAATCCTTGCCGTGAGAGTCAATTCCCCAGAATGCTGTCTTGGACTTATCTTCTTCTCTCACTGGCAACTGATGATACCCTGCTCGAAGATCCAAAGTACTGAAGACCTTCACATGCCCCACTGCATCAAAGATCTCCTCAGGTGTCGGCATGGCATACTTATCGGACTTCGTCTGCCGATTGATAAGACGATAGTCCCCACACATCCGTCTATCTGTGTAGTTGCCATACATATCCTTCTTGGCTGGCATAACTGTGGCAGATGCATACTCTTCATGCGACATCTCCACCAACCCAGCCTCCAACAAGTCTTGAGTCCTACTCTGGATCAAGGCTCTCTCCATGTCACTGTACCTGTAAGGACGTCGAAAGATTGGCGTGTCGTTAGCCAAGTCGATCCGTATACCAGGTCCCTTCAAGGTACCCAAATCCTTCATACTGAAGGCAAAACAATTCCTGTAACTCTTCAGGAATCTTTGGACTCTTCGTCTCTCCTCTCCTATAAGCTTGGGTCCAATCTCTGGCTCCCAAGTATCCTCTGTTACCATGCTAGAGGTAGAAGACGAAGTCGTTGACTGCTATCTTGCAGCCTGTGGAGCAGTTTCTTTCTGCTCACCACCAACAACCTCCACCGCTACTGTGGGTAAAACTTCTGTAGTTCTAGCTGCAAGCTCCACACTTTCTCCTATGACATCCCATGATGTCCAAGGATGACGAACTCCACTTGCCTCGCCCCCAGCCTTTGCCTCCACCGACCCGGTAGGCAAAGAGCTCAAGAGTGCTCGAGCAGTAACACCCGTCGATCGCATCCGACGTTGCTCAACCAATCCAAGGCTAACAATCCATGTCAAGCAATTCAAGTCCATTGCTTGACCCAATACTTGACGACGTGAAGCCTCTGACACCGAAGCTACTGCCGTCGTACCCGTAGCGAAACCCATCGCTCGCTCTCTCTCATCGACATTGGGCTCCACCAACTGCCGTAATTGAGCATCCCACACAAGCCCAGGTCCTCCATCTCTGTAAGCATGTGACGCTGGAAAGCTTACCAAAGTGGGTAACGCTACCATGGGCCGTCCCACTAGGTTCACTACTGCCATGGGTGACCTATCGACGACTCTCACTACTTGAGATCGTCGTCCTGCATCAAGATGCTATCAACGGTGAGATGTGCTGGTCGTCTCACTCCATCGTGTGCTCGCTGTCGTGATGTGAATTATTTTACATTGTAAATAATTCACCTCTCTGTCTAGCGTTAGTCTCTCTGAGTAGAGTTGGGACCTCAGAGATATCGACACTTGAGGATGTTATATATTTTGGGTCTTAGTAGGTTGATTTGCCATGTAGATAGGGCTTAAGTTCATGGGTTGTACCTACGTGTTACCCATGCACGCTTTTAGCTGGTTTTAGTTTACTTTCAAGACTATGTGTCGTTCTAGGTAGTTTAGGTTATACGCTGGCGCTTTAGGGGACTTGACGTGGTTGCATATGAGTTGAATTGAGTTACCAGGTAGTTTAAGGCACAAAATGACAACCAAATGGAGCTATGAACTCCCATTGGTCTATTTTTGTCTTATGTTAAATTCTAAGTTTAGAAACAGAGCTCTAGAGAGGTTTTCGAGCAATTTGTGAAGACACTTCGAAATCTGAGAGCACAGGGAGAGAGAGCTCGTCAAGCCAAGCACTGTCAGTGAAATTTTCAGTCGATCTGAAGCAATAAAGATGAAGTTATGCCCAATTGAAGTTCGGATTATGCCAAAACTGCATCACTCTTGTTGATTTTGGGGTTTTCAGTGTCATTTGCAGCAGAATTGAAGAAATCGTTTCAAAACTTCGTGGTTGCGTTCTCTGCCAGCAGGGCTACGATTTCCCAAAAAGTTTCATATCGATTGAGTAACTGAGTAATTCAGGGGGGCCGCTGAAGCAGAGGGGGTCTGAAAAGCTCTTAATCTAGAGCAGCGACTTCAGAGGAGGAGATCTGGAGTTCTGTGTACATTCAGGAGGCCCAACTTCACAGGGATGTTCAGAATCCTGTAGACTTCAAATACTGTGAGAAACTTTGAAATTCATCGAGCCAATTCTCTGTTCTAGGTCAGAATAGCTGTCTAGGTACCAGAAATTGCCATAATTTCTCTGTTCAGAAAGTTTCTACCCATATCTCGATGCTCTGAACTGAACTCAAGCTGAAACTTCGTCTGTATGGTCAGTAGGGCCTCATTGACATATAGGAGAAGTTCTGAAGCCTAAACCATCTTATGTTTCTGATTCTTGACTGTTAAAGTTCGCTGGTGAACCTTATTACTGTTAGTTTGATCTGATTTTCACTTCCTGAGCATACTGGAGGATCTATTCGACCTGTGTGAAGATTTATAGTGCCCTTATGACCTGAAGCCTACCTCTGGATAGTAAACAACCAGAACCTGAAGCCCAGCACCTTCCCTAGTAGTCTTCCCACAACCTTCACGATCATATCACAGCCAGAAGGTTCCGCCCTTCCCGAGGAAAACTCTCAACTCTACATCTGGTGCTTCCACTGAGAGATCTTTGGGTGATTGATTGAGAAGGTTGAGTTTACTACAAGGAGAGAAGATGGATCGCAAGAGTGCTACTGCTGCTACTTCTGCGGCTGCTGCATCTACGTCTACTGCAGCACCTTCTGTAGCACCTGTGACTGCAACGACCTCTGTACCTGGTCTGGACACAGCTGAGATTCTGAAGACGCTTGCGGCCTTGGTCCAACAACATCCGATCGTTGGAGGGGGTGAGTTAAAATCCACCAAGGCTTTGCGAGCGATTGTGAATAGATGTGGAAGGTTTGAAGGTAGAGATATTTCTAGATATCTGCGTGAGTATAGAGGAGAGATGGAGCTGGTTAGGGTTACTGATGCTGAGATGATAGCAAGTTTTGAGTTAGCTGTCATTCCTGAGTTGCGGGACCAAGTTAGGGATGTACAGAGAAGAAACCTTGGAATCTGGATGAGTTTTGAGCGATCTCTTCGAGAGGAGTTTCTTGAGGAGGATTCAGAGAGAGTTACTAGGAGGACGTTCTTAGACTGGGTTGAGCAGCAACCTGGTCGTATGATGAGTCTGAGTGAGTTGCTGAGAGAGTTTGATCGGAGATACCGGCAACTCTCAACTCTAGAGCGAATAACTCTAGATGCTAGGAGAACAGAGCTTTTCTTGCAAGCTACCGATGATGCTACAGCAGATCGGTTATGTTTTATGTTGGCCGATCGATCTGCTGAGAGAGGTGTTACTATGGATTGGGGGAGAGTTGAGGATGTTGTGGCTGTACTTACAAGGCAGAGGAGGGGAAGAGTGGCTGTGGGAGGACGTCCGCTTGCAGAAGTGGTCACTCCACCTTATGCTGCTCCTCAAGTACAGCAGCCTTTGGTCCCTGCTCCCAGACCTGTTGTCCCAGCTGCAGTTCCTTTGATGCCAGTTGTGCCAGCACCGGCACAAAGGGCACCTGTTCAGAGACCTGCGGAGAACCATGGCCAACAGAACCAGATTGAAGACCTGATTCGGCAGATGCGAGAGCTGAAGATAGAGCTAGCAGAGAGAGCAGCCACCGGCGCCTGCTGCTGCACGTCCAGGAGGAGCTCCGGTTCGTAGATGTATTTGGTGTGACAGTCCTGATCATTTCTGAGGAGACTGTCAAGAGCTCACAGCTGCTTTGCGAGATGGTGTGGTTCGCTATCAGAACGGTAGGCTGCATCTTTCTTCTACTGGAGAGCCGTTGAGCACGCAGTTTGGGCGAGGAGGCATGAGGAGTCTACCTCAGATTGCTGCGGCGGCAACTGTACATGCATTGATGGCACCACCGGTAAATCCTGATGTATATGCTGGACATATTGAGGTTTCTTCTAGTCCTACGTTGCTAGATAGGACTGTTGAGAAGAGTATTGCTCCCGTTCCTTCTGAAGTACTGAAGAGGGGATTAGAGTCTATTCGTAGGGTCACAGGATGGGGAGATCCTGTAGATGCTGCTTCTATCAGAGCATTCTTGGATGTAGATAGACACGTTCATTGGCAGGATGCTTCTGTGGAGGAGAAGAGGCGGCGAGAAGCCTCTGACCTTGATACTGGAGTTCCTGAGGAGACTGGGGATAGACGGAGAGTCACAAGGAGACGAGCAGCTCTTCCTGAAGACATCCCGTCTACTTCTGCAGCTCCTCCACTTGCACCAGGTCCTATGGAGGATGTGCAGAGATCCCAGCAGGAGCCAACGACTGCTGGTAGGCGGTTTACTGCCCAAGAAAAGGGGAAGGGACCGGCTTACAAGTTGGCAGCTGATATTGAAACTTCTACTGATGTGAAGAGCATCTTGGAGCAGAGGATACTGGATGCACGGATCGAGTTTTCTCTCCGAGAAGTTCTTGGTATTGCAAAGAGAGAGTTTCACGAACTAATCATCGACATCATCAAGCGCAAGAGACAGGTGATGTCCGAGCAGGTAGAGAGTCAGATGATAGATGTAGTAGGAGCTTCTCTGAATGATGCAGAGTTTGGAAATGTGCATTTCCAGGAAGCTGATGACAAGGGATACCAGCAAGAAGCGTTGGTTGCTGGTACCAACACTATTGAGTTCGATGATGAGGAAGCTGGCAAGGAGAGTCCAGCTACTGATAGTGATTTCAGAAGGAGGCATTGGGCTCGTGCTACAACTGCTACACGAGTTCGTCTTGGAAGTTTGGCTGAACCTGTTGCTGCTTTAGTTGATCACGGATCTGAGATCAACATCATGTCACGAGAGGTGTATGAGAGAGGTCAGTGGTCTATCGAGCTGAACCATGGTTGGGTGTTACGTGCTGCAAACAACCAGAAAGGTGAGCTATACGGCGCTTGTCCTAACGTGAAGGTGAAGATAGGTGATGTGGATGTAGATCAGCACTTCTTCGTGCAATCTTCTACTTCATATCCTGTGATTCTTGGCCAGCCATATATCACTGCAGTTCGGATGGAGACCAAGGTGATGGATGACGGATCTCATTACGCTAGGATCCGTAGTCCAGATGATAGACGTTCTGTGCAGTTTCTGACCGTTCGTACGAACCACGAACGAAACCGGCAGACCTTGAGGGATTCTCCTATCTGTAGGGGTAAGGGTTTTCAGAAACCACTCTCGTAGGACGGGATAGCGAGAGTGATGGATCTATAGCTACTATGATCCCGCTTGAGCAGCCTGAGGGATCACGGGAGGCTGATGGAAAGGCTGCTCAAGATTCAGAAAGTAGTTCCACTGTACATAGTTGGAAATCTGGTTTGATGGCTTTCAGTTCTGATGATTGGAGTGAGTTCACGCGGATAGGGGATTTGACTGAGAAGAGTAGAAGGCAGATGGAGAAGTATGCAACAAATCTGCGTTGTACAGGAGCTCTGAAGGAAGATGAGGTGATTTCTGGTGTTTATGAGGAGTTCGTAGGTGTACAGTCTTTTGTCCGTTGGCTGGATGATGTAGATAGGTTGATGGAACAGATGGGAGGTAGGGTGGTGATCCCCATCCATTCTCGTGAAGTCTATGAGGAGATTATCTCGTACTTGCGACATCATCCTCATCCGAGACTAGAGAATGGATGGAAGGATGCAGTCTGTTGGTGTGGCTTACATCAGGAAGCGGAAGTACACGCCAAGTATAAAGCTGTAGCGAGGAAGGTGAGACCTGTGGCGACCCAATTACCTGTTGATTCTCAACAGCAGATGGAGTTAGCGGCTGCTGAGCCTGTGCTTAGAGATCCTACACAGGTAGGACACAAGTTTACTCAAGAGACACTCGAGCAGCTCCAGATAGGAGGGGGTGGCTTCTTGACTGAAGAGGAGAAACGAGCTTTTGAACAAATGATAGTTAGCCATGGTAAGGCATTTTCTTTCTCATCTCAGGAGATTGGTTGTGTGGATCCTGGTGTGATAGCTCCGATGGTTATCTTCACTGTTCCTCACATACCTTTGGACTTGAAGCCGATTCCAGTCCCTCGTGCCTTGCTACCGAAGGTGATTGAGCTACTGAAGGAGAGGATGCGGATGGGTATTCTTGAACCATCTATGGCTCCGTACTCTAGCCGATGGTTCACAGTACCTAAGAAGACAGGAGCTCTGCGCTTCATCCAAGACTTGCAGCCTGCCAACAATATCACGATTCGAAACGTTGGAACAGGACCTGTGGTTGATGAAGTAGCTGAGGCGTTTGCTGGAAGGTCAATCTATTCTATTGGAGATCTGTTTTCAGGTTATGATCAGTTTCAGCTTGCTTTGGAGAGTAGAGACTTGACTACCATGCGTACACCTTTGGGATTGATGCGGATGTGTACTCTTCCTCAGTGTGCTACAAACTCAGTAGCCCATATGCAGAATGCGATGCATAAGGTGTTACGAGAGTTTGTACCTGAGGTCACTATCCCGTTTGTGGATGATATTCCCATGAAAGGCTGTCCGGTGGAAGACAAAGACGAAGCTGTGACTTCTGATGGATGCAGAAAGTTCGTTGCAGACCACATTCGGGATGTGGAGAAGATTCTGATGCGTTTGGAGGAGGTACACCTCACTCTATCAGGTACCAAATCTCGTTTTGGTATGTCAGAGATTGTGGTGGTGGGTCATTTGTGTGATACTTTTGGAAGGCGTCCGAACCCAGAGAAGGTAGATGCTATAGCAAGGATAGCTGACTGCACCAACATCACTGAGGTTCGACGGTTCTTGGGAGCTTGTGTGTTCTTTCGTGTGAGTATTCCTCATTATGCACACATTGCCGAGCCTCTGTATGCACTTCTGAGAAAGGGAAGGAGGTTTACTTGGCAGCAAGAACATCACGAGACGATGGAGCAGCTGAAGGAGATTCTGAAGTCTCCATCTATACTAAGGAGGCTTAGCTACGAGAGCGGGAGACCTGTGGTACTGACTGTTGATACAAGTCTCAAGGCGATTGGATGGGCAGTTGGTCAAGAAGATGCAGAAGGTGTGCGGTTTGTTTCAAGGTTTGGAGCTCGGATCTTAACAGATAGACAGCGTAACTATCCTCAAGTGAAGCGTGAGTTGTGGGGAGCTGTTACTGCTATGAAGGTAGATCGAGAGTTCTTGATAGGAGCTCGTGTGATACTAGAAACAGATTGTTTGCCTTTGTTGGGAATGATAGCGAACTGCAATATACCAGACATAGCAATGCTGCGATGGATTGCTTATGTCCGGAGTCTGAACCCTGAACTAAAGCATATAGCAGAGAAGGACAATCCAGTTGCAGATATGTTGTCTAGAGCTCGTTATACAGATGAGGATGAGATGATTGCAGAGGTGGAGAATGAAGAGAGGAGAGACGTTTGGTGCCAAGTTGGTCAACAGACTTCAGACTTGGAATCACTGCCATTCAACAAGGAGTTCTACACGGATAAGTTTCGTGATATTGGATTTTATCTGAGTTCGTTATCCAAGAGAGAAGGATGGCGTGATGCAGAGTTCAAGGAGATCAGACGGAAGGCGTACAGCTACCTTCTGCGTGAAGGTTATCTGTGGAAACGTCCGAAGAGAAGAGACGGGATGCTTGCTAGAGTGGTGGATGATCAACCGACAAAGCTTAATCTGCTGAAGGAGTTTCATGATACCTTGTGGGCTGGACATCGTGGAGTATGGGCTACTTACACGAAGATGAAGGAGCGTTACTGGTGGAAGGGTTTGTATCAAGACGTGGTGGACTTTGTTGGGTCGTGTCTGCACTGCCAGTTCTACTCTAAGGTCCGTTACAGAGATGGACTTATACCTACTTATCCACCTAGTATCTATTTTCAGTGGGTTCTTGATCTCGTAATGATGCCACCGGGGTTATGGGGGATGCGTTACTTGGTGTTGGCTCGAGAGGATCTCTCCAACTATGTGGAGGGACGAGCACTACGGACGAAGACCACAGAGAATATCTGCAGGTTCGTGCTTGAAGATATCATCTGTCGTTATGGATCTGTTGGGAGATTACGTGCGGATAGAGGCGAGTTGAGAGGCGCTGAAGTGAAGGAGTTTTTTGCTCGTTATGGAGTAAAGCTTCGACTTACTACTGCTATGAATCCAGAGGGTATCGGTAAGAGTGAACGAGGACACCCTTCTATTGTTAATGCTTTAGTGAAAGCATGTGATGGTAGGCTTAGAGAATGGCCGAGACTACTTCCGTTTGCTTTGTGGGCTGATAGAACTACACACTGTACTATGACTGGCTATATGCCAGTTGAGCTTATGCTGGGGCAGAAATCGATCATGCCTGCTGAAGAGTGCTTTCCTACATGGGCTACGCTACCGTGGGAAGATGGTATAGGTCAGGCTTCACTCCTTGCTTTACGTATTAGGCAGTTGGAGCGAAGGGAGGAGGATCTTGCTGATGCGCAGGAGAGGCTGAAGGTGGCTCGAGTCAGAAACAAGGAACGTTTTGACAAGACTCACCGACTACGACCGAAGTCAATACATGTTGGTGACAAGGTTCTGGTATATGATAGCACGTTGGAGAATCAGCATTCTACACTTCGTAAGTTCTCTCGAAGATGGTTCGGACCTTATGTTGTACTAGACGTGTATGAGAATGCCACTTATAGTTTGCGGAGTTGGATGGTACTCCTTTGAAGCTACCTGTGGCTTGCAAACGTGTGAAACTGTTCAAGAGACGCGGAGGATCAGTTGAGTTATTCAATTTTCTGGAGTCAGAGCAGAGGACAGCAAGCGACGAAGATGTCCCAGTTTCTGAAGAGACTGAGGTGACGGACAGCGATGATGATGAAGATCACACAGAAGACTGAAAAGATTGGCACATACCGGAGGATGTGCAGGTTTGGAGGGGGTGGATGTCGTGATGTGAATTATTTTACATTGTAAATAATTCACCTCTCTGTCTAGCGTTAGTCTCTCTGAGTAGAGTTGGGACCTCAGAGATATCGACACTTGAGGATGTTATATATTTTGGGTCTTAGTAGGTTGATTTTCCATGTAGATAGGGCTTAAGTTCATGGGTTGTACCTACGTGTTACCCATGCACGCTTTTAGCTGGTTTTAGTTTACTTTCAAGACTATGTGTCGTTCTAGGTAGTTTAGGTTATACGCTGGCGCTTTAGGGGACTTGACGTGGTTGCATATGAGTTGAATTGAGTTACCAGGTAGTTTAAGGCACAAAATGACAACCAAATGGAGCTATGAACTCCCATTGGTCTATTTTTGTCTTATGTTAAATTCTAAGTTTAGAAACAGAGCTCTAGAGAGGTTTTCGAGCAATTTGTGAAGACACTTCGAAATCTGAGAGCACAGGGAGAGAGAGCTCGTCAAGCCAAGCACTGTCAGTGAAATTTTCAGTCGATCTGAAGCAATAAAGATGAAGTTATGCCCAATTGAAGTTCGGATTATGCCAAAACTGCATCACTCTTGTTGATTTTGGGGTTTTCAGTGTCATTTGCAGCAGAATTGAAGAAATCGTTTCAAAACTTCGTGGTTGCGTTCTCTGCCAGCAGGGCTACGATTTCCCAAAAAGTTTCATATCGATTGAGTAACTGAGTAATTCAGGAGGGCCGCTGAAGCAGAGGGGGTCTGAAAAGCTCTTAATCTAGAGCAGCGACTTCAGAGGAGGAGATCTGGAGTTCTGTGTACATTCAGGAGGCCCAACTTCACAGGGATGTTCAGAATCCTGTAGACTTCAAATACTGTGAGAAACTTTGAAATTCATCAAGCCAATTCTCTGTTCTAGGTCAGAATAGCTGTCTAGGTACCAGAAATTGCCATAATTTCTCTGTTCAGAAAGTTTCTACCCATATCTCGATGCTCTGAACTGAACTCAAGCTGAAACTTCGTCTGTATGGTCAGTAGGGCCTCATTGACATATAGGAGAAGTTCTGAAGCCTAAACCATCTTATGTTTCTGATTCTTGACTGTTAAAGTTCGCTGGTGAACCTTATTACTGTTAGTTTGATCTGATTTTCACTTCCTGAGCATACTGGAGGATCTATTCGACCTGTGTGAAGATTTATAGTGCCCTTATGACCTGAAGCCTACCTCTGGATAGTAAACAACCAGAACCTGAAGCCCAGCACCTTCCCTAGTAGTCTTCCCACAACCTTCACGATCATATCGCAGCCAGAAGGTTCCGCCCTTCCCGAGGAAAACTCTCAACTCTACATCGCTTAAGCACCTCTCTCGGTAACAAGTTCGTCCACCACAACCGTGGACGATGTGCACGAGATCCTACTCTCGCTGCATCCAACAACACTGCTGGTCCAATCCAAGACCGCACTTGGTGCACACCCGCCATCATCTTTGTACGAGCATCACCCAACAAAGGAACGTTCTCCAAGATGTACGGTGGAGAATCCACCTCCCACGCTTGTACAGCTCCTTGTAGTGACGCAGGATTTCTCCTTTTGCCCATTTAGTATACAAGATATCGTTCCCACAGAGGATTTGCACAAGTAACGCTGCTCTAAGTTCTAAGATCTGTTCAAACACACAAACACACGGGTTTTGCCTAGAAATCCCGTCTTCTCACAAAACCACACAAAACAACACGTCTTCCAGATACGCCAAATGGTGCTCTAGACCCAAACAAACAACTACCAACTAAAATATCACACAACTATTCACAGAGAAGCTCGGGAAGACGATCTTCCTGCTTCCAGGTTGCTTCTTCCGGTCTTCTCGATACCGTCTTCCCGAAGCGATTCTCGTCTTCTGGGGGTTTAGCTCGTCTTCTCACACCTCCAGAAGACTGTCCGGCTTCGCAGAAGTCGACTAGTAACAGTCGTTACACCTTACTCTCACACTCACATTCCAACGGGTTGGATAAATCACAGGGTGTATGCCCCCTGTAGCCTTCCCAGGCTTCTGCCTACGGAAGTTGTCTTCCTGCAGCACTACAACGACATTCACCTTCACGGAAGCTCAATAGAAGTCTCGGAAGCTCACTAGAGAAGATAAGAAGATGGGGAAGATGAGGGAAGATGGGAAGAAGAAGAAATCCAAACAAGAGAAAACAGGATGAAAAAGGGCAATTAAGATTCCGACAGGCTTCTAGTCCGGATCCTGACTAACAAGCCATCCCTGCTTGTAATAGTTTGGGGAGGAAGACAACAAACGTGAGTACTATAGCACCGTCTTCTACTCGAGGATGTCGTCTTCTGTTGCGGGAAGAAGTCTTCTTTCTTCTTCACTTCGCTGCTCTGACTGCTCTGTAACACCAGGGGTTGCATAGTAGTAAATATGTGATAAGTTATAACTATGTGTGGTGAGTCTTCTAAATAAATCCCAAGGCTAGACCATACTCTAAGTTAGTGACAGATAACTAGGAGTAGTCACAGTTAGAGTTGGAGATATTTGAGGACAGAATGTTAGAATATTCTAAAGTGTGAGAACTACTATTTTGTTTGGTTGTGCATAAAATGACAAAGATGTGAATAATACACTCTTGTCTTATGCGTGACTGATTTTTATTGGTTGTAGAGACTTAAGGGTCAAACAATCAAGAGGGTTGTTGACCTTTTTGGCTCAATTATGTGTTAGTATTTTGTCTTATAAGGAGCAATCCGAGATTCCTTTCAAAGATTCCTTTATACTTCTAGAAGGATCCTAATTATTAGAGTAGAGTCAAAGGAGGAGAAATCTACTCTTGACTTAGGACTTTTACCTTTGACTTGGTCTCGGTAAATTGCAGTAAATCAGATTTACAAGTAGTTACCATGGTAAATCTGCAGTAGTATAAATAGAGGGGTTGTGGAGTGATATCTCATCCTCCCTTTGCCTTGTATTTGGAAGCCGTTAGACCATATCTATAAAGGGTGTGTTTTTCATCTCTGCGTCTCCATGAGAGTTCTCGTTCCCAGTGAGGAAGAGATATGAGAATGTTGAGAGTTGGATTTAGCCGAGGCCTCTTAGTTCCATGATGCGCCTCCTCAAAGGCCATCAGAGGTTTACCCTGGGTGAGAGACAGGACCGGTAGCAAGCTTGAGGGTCACAGCTCTGTCTTCCGGGATCCCTTACCCAGAAGACCGTTCGTACGTAGATCCCAAGTGCTCTACTGAACGAGTCAAGCTACACTCCACAACTGTTGACATTCACCGCCACTCCAGAAGAACACTTCCCATGCACAATTGGGAGCGAATTCAATACATTCCACCACCCAGAAGACATGAGCGAAGCTGCTGCACTCAAATCCACAATCTATTCCTCGAGAAGAAGTCACAATGGCATTGGGAAGCTCACTCTCGCTACTTCCTGCGTCTACTCCTCGACACACCAGCCCAGCCAACAGGACTGCACGAGGATGCCGTTCCCTGTTCTTGGACTGTCCACTACCGCTATCTACATCTTCGAACCACTGCTGGTGCGAGTATGCAGACCTCTCCTGTATATTCTAAGACTATTCGTATGTTTCCAACAACGGGTGTAGTGCGCTAAGACTGTCTCTGCTCTAATGTGTCTCGCTTGCCTGCCTGTAGAATCGGTGTGTATGTTCGGTTACTGGCGAATTCTACAGAACTGGCAGAGCTCTCAGAGAGCTTTTCTCCTACTCTGCTATCCTACGTAACCATCTGCCTTGGGAGACGACCACCAGGGAGAGAGAGAGAGGCGCTGACAAGAGGTTGTCACCTCACATGCATGCGGTCCCTCTTTCCAATTAGCCCTCCACTGTGTTACTCCTACGCTACCTATGCTGCCACATGGGGTCCTAACTATTTTTACATGGAAAACTGCCACCCTTAAGATAGCATGTCCAATCCTACTAAATCTGGATTGAGTTTGCTAACTACTCTGATTGCTCGGTGGCAATCTCTACATGATCTGCTCCTACCGGAGCTACTACCTCGACTTCTGATGGGCTGGGAAGCCCTGCACTTACCTCGGGTACCACTGAGGTAGCTTCCCTCTCCTCGCTCTTCGCTGGCCCTGCTATTTCTGCGGCTGCGTCTTCCTCGGCTTCGACTTCGAAAGACGGAATGGTCTTCTGGGAAGACGAGTCGAATGGTGCGTCTTCGGTCTTCTGAGGCACAGATGCAGTACTAGGGACCATGGCGATCTCATAGGGGTCCGGGGAAGTCGCTTCCTCCACGCGGAATATCTGGGAAGACGGCTCGTCTTCCTGTCTTCCAGAAGACATCATGTCTTCCGGGGCGTCTTCTGGAGTCTTCTCGTCTTCCAACGCTGTCACCACCAAGTGTACAGCGAGATCGAACTCCTCCTTCTCCATTCTGGATCCAGGTGAGGGTGCTGGGGCTTGGGAAGATGCGGTTGCAGGTGTAGGAAGTGAGGGAAGACCATAAATTGTCTTCACTCCTTCTATCTGTCTATCCAGGTACCTGAACATGCTATCTCTGCATTCCACCAACCTCGTCTTGGACCCGCTGTCCCATTCCCTAGCTAAGGTAAGTAACTTCTTACCCGTGGTGAAGTTGAACTTCTTCCGAAGCGCTTCTACCGACTGAGCTAGCATCTTCCGCGCACGAGCCTCCGCTGCTTCCCTCTGCGTCTTCTCCGTTGCAGCTCGCGCTTCTGCGGCTTCTCGCTGCATCTTCCAAGTGGTCTGCTCTTCTGCAAGGGCGATGAGCTTATCCCGTACTCGCAGAACCTCCTGGTCACGCTGCTGTACTCGCGCCTGCAACTCCTAGTTGCTCTTCCGAAGTTGCATCGACTCCTTGGCAGAAGCGGCTGCTTCCGCCTTGTACCTGGCTGCAAGCTTCTCCGTAGTGCGGAGACTAGCTTCCAGCGACTCCGTCTTCTGCTGGCTGTCTTCCTGTCGCAGCAAGGTGCGCAGGCCAAATCCAGGCTGTAAGGGCTTCTCTTGTGCCCTCGCTCTCCTTTCCAGCAACTCCATAGCGGGCTGGATCTCCTTCTGGAAGTAGGCACTGAACTCCTCCAGTCGTCTTCCTGCGGAAGACAAGTTCATCCCCACCACTCGCTCGAGGGTGTCGACTTCGTCTTCCAGAGGCAAGGGAGCCTCTTCCACCACTACGGCCTTCATCTTCTGCGCACGAGAAGAAGCTACTCTTCTCATCTTCCGGGGTGGAAGTGTGGTGTCCACAAATTACAGTATTCACGAATTTTTGAAATTTTTGAGATTAAAGACTTGTTTATATAACTGAAGAAGCGTTGCTACTTAAGGTTACGTCTTCCTTAACAGGAAGATGATCTTAAGAGCTGTTTGTAATAAGAAGTTGACTTCTTCAGAAGACGACCGTCTTCGGAAGACCATCTTCTCAGTTGCGTCTTCAGAAGATAGGAAGACGGCGGAAGATGGGAAGACGGCGGAAGACACCTGTCTTCCAGAAGACAGCGATCACGAAGGCCTGACCACGAGTTTTCGGGTAAACAAGTAGGTGTACCTACTGGAGCGCACCGAATAGGTAGGTAGGTCAGGAAGACACCAAGGACGAGAACCCCTAATCTGCGGGGAAGATGCGTGAGGAAGCACATTAGCCACCTTTCAACTTCCCGCAGCACAGTGCGCCTGAAGAAGATCGATTGAGAGAGTGAACTTCGAGCTAGCATTGAGAGAGGAATCGAGTAAGACATCGAGGTAGTAGAGAGTACGTTGGCAGCTAGGCGAAGGGTGAAATCGGATTGCGGGAGCACAAACAGCAGAAAGAGCGAAGGCATTTCTGTGGAGCTTCCGAGAAGTTGACAGTGGAGAGGGGCGAGTAGAAGCGAAAGAAGAATCGAGGTGTGGACCGAAATTGACAGTAGGCGCATTCGAGAGGAGTCGCATTGGAAGCTAGGACAAGAGCCAGAAGCGCGCGGAGGTCGAAGGCAACTCGGGAGCCGAAGAAGACTGTAGAGGTTCTTTCCCTTGTTCTTTCCCCTTCCCACTTCTTCTCGCCATTGCCTGGTACTCCCCGCGCTTCCTTGATTGTGTGCAGGCAGCCTGATCGATTACCCCACCCCCCATCTTTCCTATTGAGACATTGGGCGCGGAAGCGCTGCCCAATTTCTGTCAAGATATCTCCTTGCTTCTTCCCGAGCTCAATTCGAGCTTCCCTACCCCTAGTCTTCAAATTGGCGAACCCAACTATCAATTTCTCTACCCTACTACCTCTCTACCCCCGAAACTTGAAATAGAAGACGATTCGGAAGATGGGAACATCCTCGGAAGACGCTTCTTGAACTTGATTGTCTTCGGAAGACATCTTCGGAAGACTGTCTTCGGAAGTCGACTGAACACAATTCGTATCAAGAGTGGATTTGCTTTGCTTTTGTGTTTAGAGCGACTTGGTACGAAGCCTGAGTGGTGTGGTGAGTTGTTGTGTTATTTCGAGAAGTTGGAACTCGGGAACTAGGCCTGTGCCTCCCGGTCTTCCAAGCTTCTCAACTCCACATCTTCCTAGAGAGACTAGAAGACTGAAAGGCTGGCAAAATGAGCGAGAAGACGTGAGGGTCCATTTCGGGTCTCTTCTGTCCGACCCATAGCAGCCGTTCCTTCTTCTTCCCGAACTTAGAAGAGAGTTGTGAGAAGTATTGCTAGCAGAATCCGGAGAGAATGGTCGAGGGTCATGTCTTCCCATCATGCAGCAAACTTCTTCTGAGTGCGTATGAGAGGTGAGAAGTCAGAAGAACAGAGTGCACATGTTTTGAGTCTGTTGTGAGGATAGACTGCGCGTAGGAAGACGAAGACAGGTGAGACCAGTGAAGGGAAGTCTGACTTCGGGAAGTCTTCCGAGAAAGACATTGAATCGGAAGCTGTCCCAAGTGTCTTCCCAGAGGCCACTGTCACCGCAGGAGCCCGCAACCATCTTCTGAACCTTTCTCATACTCTACTTCTCGCATATCTTGTATCTTCTGATAGGAAGTAGGATGTAATGCAAGGTGGGTTGTCTTCTTGGTAATCCATGCGAGGCCTTGCTTAGATAAGATTGTTTAAATATAGCTCGGAAGACGAGAGCTATCTAGGAAGCACTGTTAGAATCCCGGAAGACGGAGTAGCTGTCTTCTGGAAGACTAGTTTTGTCTTCTGAGAGTGGAAGCTAGACTGTGGGCACTCGGGAAGAACTGAGCCTTCAGCTCATAGTAGGTGCTTGTGGTTTAGTGCAGCAGATCTTCCAGGTATGTCGATGCATCCGCGAGGCTTGGTGTTACCAGCGACAGAATTGGCCGAGGCCACTCTTTTCCTCAAGGAGTTGGGTCTCGACTTCTTCCTGTGGGACTGGAACCTCGCAGATCAAGGGCTTCTGGAGGAGGTATGAGCCGCGTTACCACCGCGTAACCGTGTACCTGCAAAGGCAGGAGTTGCTCGGGGAAGACCATCTTCCTGGACAGAAGACTGGTGGCGTACTAATATCCTCGGTTCTCGGTCTCATGCCTGTGAAACGCCTTACGCCACCAGTCTTCTGTCCAGGAAGATGGTCTTCCCCGAGCAACTCCTGCCTTCGCAGGTACACGGTTACGCGGTGGTAACGCGGCTCATACCTCCTTCAGAAGCCCTTGATCTGCGAGGTTCCAGTCCCACAGGAAGAAGTCGAGACCCAACTCCTTGAGGAAAGGAGTGGCTTCGGCCAATTCTATCGCTGGTAACACCAAGCCTTGCGGATGCATCGACATACCTGGAAGATCTGCTGCACTAAACCACAAGCACCTACTATGAGCTGAAGGCTCAGTTCTTCCCGAGTGCCCACAGTCTAGCTTCCACTCTCAGAAGAGAAAACTAGTCTTCCAGAAGACAGCTACTCCGTCTTCCGGGATTCTAACAGTGCTTCCTAGATAGCTCTCGTCTTCCGAGCTATATTTAAACAATCCTATCTAAGCAAGGCCTCGCATGGATTACCAAGAAGACAACCCACCTTGCATTACATCCTACTTCCTATCAGAAGATACAAGATATGCGAGAAGTAGAGTATGAGAAAGGTTCAGATGGTTGCGGGCTCCTGCGGTGACAGTGACCTCTGGGAAGACACTTGGGATAGCTTCCGATTCAATGTCGTTCTCGGAAGACCTCCCGAAGTCAGACTTCCCTTCACTGGTCTCACCTGTCTTCTTCTTCCGACGCGCAATCTATCCTCACAACAGACTCAAAACATGTACACTCTGTTCTTCTGACTTCTCACCTCTCATACGCACTCAGAAGAAGTTTGCTGCATGATGGGAAGACATGACCCTCGACCATTCTCTCCGGATTCTGCCAGCAATACTTCTCACAACTCTCTTCTAAGTTCGGGAAGAAGAAGGAACGGCTGCTATGGGTCGGACAGAAGAGATCCGAAATGGACCCTCACGTCTTCTCGCTCATTTTGCCAGCCTTTCAGTCTTCTAGTCTCTCTAGGAAGATGTGGAGTTGAGAAGCTTGGAAGACCGGGAGGCACAGGCCTAGTTCCCGAGTTCCAACTTCTCGAAATAACACAACAACTCACCACACCACTCAGGCTTCGTACCAAGTCGCTCTAAACACAAAAGCAAAGCAAATCCACTCTTGATACGAATTGTGTTCAGTCGACTTCCGAAGACAGTCTTCCGAAGATGTCTTCCGAAGACAGTCAAGTTCAAGAAGCGTCTTCCGAAGATGTTCCCATCTTCCGAATCGTCTTCTGTTCCAAGTTTCGGGGATAGAGAGGTATGGGGATAGGGAAATTGATAGTTGGGGTCTCCAATTTGAGGGCTAGGAGTAGGGAAGCTCGAATTGAGCTCGGGAAGAAGCAAAGAGATGTCTCGACAGAAATTGGGCAGCGCTTCCGCGCCCAATGTCTCAATAGAAAGAATGAGGGTGGGGTAATCGATCAGGCTGCCTGCACACAATCAAGGAAGCGCTGGGAGTACCAAGAAAAGGCGAGAAGAAGTGGGAGGGGAAAAGAACAGGGGGAAGAACCTCTACAGTCTTCTTCGGTTCCCCGAGTTGCCTTCGACCTCCGCGCGCTTCTGGCTCTTGTCCTAGCTTCCAATGCGACTCCACACGACTGCGCCTGCTGTCAATTTCGGTCCACACCTCGATTCCACCTCTGCTTCTACTCGTCACTCTTCACTGTCAGCTTCTCGGAAGCTCCACAGAAACGCCTTCGCTTTCTCTGCTGTTTGTGCTCCTGCAATTCGATCTCACCCTTCGACTAGCTGCCAACTTACTCTCTCCTACCTCGATGCCTTACTCGATTCCTCTCTCAATGCTAGCTCGAAGTTCACTCTCTCAATCGATCTTCTTCAGGCGCACTGTGCTGCGGGAAGTTGGAAGGTGGCTAATGTGCTTCCTCACGCATCTTCCCTGCAGATTAGGGGTTCTCGTCCTTGGTGTCTTCTTGACCTACCTACCTATTCGGTGCGCTCCAGTAGGTACACCTACTGTCTTACCCGAAAACTCGTGGTTGATCCTTCGCGGTCGCTGTCTTCTGGAAGATAGGTGTCATCCGCCGTCTTCCCATCTTCCGCCGTCTTCTCATCTTCTGAAGACGCAACTGAGAAGATGATCTTCCGAAGACGGTCGTCTTCTGAAGAAGTCAACTTCTTATTACAAACAGCTCTTAAGATCATCTTCCTGTTAAGGAAGACGTAACCTTAAGTAACAACGCTTCTTCAGTTATACAAACAAGTCATTATCCTTAAAAATTTCAAAAATTCGTGCATCCTGTAATTTGTGGGCACCACATACGCCCACCCTCAAATGTTTGCGTCCACGCAAACATCAGTGGTTCCTGCACTTCTGTTTACGTCCAGTACTTCTTGACGCGCCACCCATTAACACGAGTGGTCATCAGTGTACCGTCCAACTCTTCCAACTGCAAAGAGCCATTGTCGAAGACCTCTAAGACACGGTAAGGTCCCATCCAGCGAAGATGAAGTTTCCCGGGGAACTTAATATGACGGTTGTCGTAGAGAAGTACCAAGTCCCCGTCCACAACAGTCACCTTCCTCAACTTGCTATCGTAGTTTACCTTACGTTGCGCTTGCACCTCGTATGTCTTCTCCAAAGCTGCATTCCTGTCTTCTTCAAACTCTACGAAGTTCAGAAGACGCTGCTCCTAGCTCTCTTCTTCTCCCATGCGTTCGGATACGGCTAACCGGTATGTTGGGACCTCTAACTCAATGGGCACAATGGGCGTCATGCCGTAAGTTAGGTAGAAAGGCGTCTTCTGGGTAGTGACTTTAGGTGAAATTCTGAAAGCCCACAACACAGATGGCAGTTTCGTGTCTCAGTCATACGCATGGTTAACAGTTACCTTGTTCAAGATGTTACACAGAAGACCGTTTGACTTCTCCGTCAGCCCATTCGCTTTCGGGTTGTATGGCGTCGTCTTCCGATGCTTAATCCTGAAGTATTGGGTCAGGAGGGAGATAGTCTCATTTAAGAAATGAGTGCCCCTATCTGACATCAATTCTAGCGAACATCCATACCTAGTGATGATGTTATGCCATAGGAACCTTGCTACTACTGCGGCATCGTTCTTTCTCGTGGCCTCGCCTTCCACCATCTATAGGATCGAGACGATACAACCCTTCACTCCTACGCCTCCCGCCCAATATAATCGTTATGTACCGAGGGATAGAGCTAGTAATGTACAGACCAGGACATCCTGGCAGCCTTCTTCATCACAACGACCTCTCAACCCTCTTCCTGGAGTGTGCAATAATTGTGAAGAGACAGGATATTGGTGGTCCACCTGTCCTCATCCGAGAAGACAGATTGGGCAAGTGCCCTTGTGTCGAAACTGTAAGGAAGCAGGTCATTTCACAGGAAATTGTCCTCAGGCCTTACGACCACGACAAATGGTTAGATTTGCAGAGACCACGCCTCTTGCAGAAGTCGCATCAGCTTCTAAACTCGAGCTAGCAGTGGTACAGCACATCACGGTAGAAGAAGAAGATCCTGGGGATTGTACGGATTGTCTCCATATCGAGGAAGACGAATCAGACCCCGGGAAGCGCGAAGGAAAGGAACCTCAGCTGCTGAAGACGACTGCAGCTGAGAAGACGAAGTCACTTGAGGCAACTTCTTCTTTCACTTTGGCGGATGGCATTGTTTGGAGCTCTAGCCCGGATTCAGACAGTTGGCCTCTAGAAGAAGTCCTGGATGAAGCGGTGTTCAAGGTAAGTACCAGAAGCAAAGGAAGTTAGAATCCCGTCAGAAGGAGATCAAGAAGAAGAAGCAGCGAAAGGAGAGGTCATCTTCCCTTGAACGGCCTTCTTCTCCTACTTACGACCGAGAAGATCCGAAGTACTTTGCTCCTGACATTAGGCAAGAAGTGGAAGCGATCATGCAAGAAGAGCTGGAGAAGTGACGGAAGATAGTACAACAGCTTCCTCCACCGACTACGGCAGTCCCTGTCTCACGGGAACAGCCTCCAGTCGAGGGAAGACACCATTCTGGTCTTCTACCCAAGGAAGCAACTACTACATCTTCTCTGTTGGAAACACTAGTCACTCTTCTGAAGCGATCACCTTACGACTTCTTGCGAGACTTGTGGAATCAGAAGGCGGATGTAATCTTCCAACAGTTGTGGGATGACAACGCTGATTATAGGAAGTTGTTACAATCCGTGCTTCGAGGATCGAGGAAGAGGAGGACAACTAAACTTCCCAAGAGCACCCCGATCCTAAGGATAGAGCATGAGGACTTGGGAGCCCCAGAACTTGATATGGAGATCCATGGTTGTCTTCTGAAGAAGGTACCCATTGATTCCGGCTCCGGAGTTAACATCATGACTGAAGAAACGGCGCATGCCCTAGGCTTCACTGAGTTCCAGCCTACTCCGAGAATTCTCAGAATGGCGGACCAGTAAGGAAGCCGGTCATTTCACAGGGAATTGTCCTCAGACCTTACGACCACGACAAATGGTGAGATTTGCAGATACCACACCTCCTGCAGAAGCTGCATCATCTTCTAAGCTCCAGTTAGCAGTGGTACAGCACATCACGGTAGAAGAAGAAGATCCTGGGGATTGTACGGATTGTCTCCATATCGAGGAAGACGAACCAGACCCCGGGAAGCGCGAAGGAAAAGAACCTCAGCTGCAGAAGATGACTGCAGCTCAGAAGATGAAGACACCTGAAGAAGCGTCATCTCTCACTTTGACGGATGGTACTGTTTGGAATCCTGACCCGAATTCAGATAGTTGGCCTCCGGAGGAAGTTTTGGATGAAGCTGTGTTCAAGATAAGTACCAGAAGCAAAGGGAAGTCAGAATCTCGCCAGAAGGACGTCAAGAAGAAGAAGCAGCGTAAGGAGAGGTCATCTTCTCCCGAGCGGCCGTCTTCTCCTACTTACGACCGAGAAGATCCGAAGTACTTTGCTCCTGACATAAGACAAGAGGTTGAAGCGATCATGCAAGAAGAGCTGGAGAAGAGACGGAAGATAGTACAGCAGCTTCCTACACCGACTACGGCAACACCTGTCTCACGGGAACAGCCTCCAGTCGAGGGAAGACACTCTTCTGGTCTTCCACCTAAGGAAGCAGCTACTACATCTTCTTTGTTGGAAACACCAGTCACTCTTCTGAAAAGATCTCCGTACGACTTCTTGCGAGACTTGTGGAATCAGAAGGCGGATGTGACCTTCCAACAGCTGTTGGATGACAACGCTGGTTACAAGAAGTTGTTACAATCTGTGCTTCGAGGATCGAGGAAGAGGAGGGCAGCTAAACTTCCCAAGAGCACCCCGATCCTAAGAATAGAGCATGAGGACTTGGGAGCCCCAGAACTTGATATGGAGATCCATGGCTGTCTTCTGAAGAAGGTACCCATTGATTCCGGCTCCGGAGTTAACATCATGACGGAAGAAACGGCGCATGCCCTAGGCTTCACTGAGTTCCAGCCTACTCCGAGAATTCTCAGAATGGCGGACCAGACCAGAAGATGACCTTTGGGGCAACTGAAAGATGTCCTCACGGTAATTGGTGGAGTATCTTTTTACCTCACTTACATCATTTTGCGATCTGTAGCTAAGGTTGGATATCAGGTGTTGATAGGAAGACCATGGTTGTATGCTGCAAATGTGAATACCGACTGGAGAAGGCATCGTTTGAGATTTCCCAATCCTACACCCAAGTCTGGTGAGAAGAGTAAAGTCTCGCTTCCTTGGATCAAGATTGGACACCAAGGTGAAACTCCGTCTACAACAGAGGGGTACACTTCAGAAGACTCGGCTGCGTCTTCTGACAGTGATGAACGGTATAATGAGTTTATGGTGAATAACGTGTGTGCTACAGAAGTAGCAGAGAAAGTGGAAGATGTGGTCTGTGGGTACATTGAGTGCTACGAGATTGCGGAAGAAGAGCTTCCAGAAGATGAGAATACCGTCTTCCCTTCGGAAGATCCGATAGTTGGTCTTCCAGAAGACGAGAATACCGTCTTCTCTTCGGAAGATCCGATAATTGGTCTTCCAGAAGACGAATCCGAACTAGAAGAAGCTCCCAAACCGGAATACTTCGGTGCTAGTGAGTACAGTCACACTGAAGGAATGGTGAACCCGGATGATCTCCAAGAGATGGAGGTTGCTCCTGGGAAGAAGCTGAAGCTTTCCAAGGTGATCGAGGGCCAGCAGTTGGAAGACTTTCGAGAACTTCTGACGGAGTTCCAGGATGTCTTCGCGTGGACCATAGAAGACATGAAAGGCATACCTCGAGAGTTGGGAGAGCATCGCATCGACTTGCTAGATGGCGTTGTTCCTGCACGGCAGAGGCAGTACCGGCTCAACCCCAAGTACTCGCTTCTGGTGAAGGACCAGATTGACCAATACCTGAAGGCAGGAGTCATCTTCCCAGTACTTAGCAGTGAATGGGTAGCTCCCATTGTCATCGTGCCGAAGAAGCAGACAGGGAAGATCCGAGTGTGTCAGGACTTCCGGAAGCTGAACTTGGCCACGAAAAAGGGTCATCACCCTTTATCATTCACCGACTCTGTGTTAGACCAGGTAGCAGGACATGAGTTCTACAACTTCCTAGATGGGTATTCTGGGTACAACCAAGTTTCAATCAGAGAAGAAGACAAGTCGAAAACCACTTTCACTACTGATTGGGGCACGTACGCGTACAATCAAATGCCGTTTGGTTTATGCAACGCACCCGCCACGTTCCAGAGGTTGATGATCTTCAAGGAGTATCTTCGCACCTTTATGGAGATTTTCTTGGATGATTTTTGTGTGTTTGGATCGAGAGAAGACCACTTGATATTTCTGAGGAAGTGTTTTCTGAAGTGTAGAGAACATCGTTTGGCACTTCACCCTGAGAAATGCTTCTTTGGTATGTCAGAGGGGATCTTGCTAGGACATAGGATTTCCGGAAGAGGTATAGAAGTCGACTGTGCTAAGGTGAAAGTCATCATGAAACTCCACCCACCTGCTAACTTGACACAGTTGAGAAGCTTCCTTGGCAGCGTAGGATACTACAGGAGGTTTATTGACAGGTACGCAGAGGTAGCAGGAAGACTCACTAAGTTGCTGAAGAAAGACGAACCATACATTTGGTCTTCTGAGCAGCAGGAAGCATTCGAAGAAATGAAGAGACTTCTGTCGGAATCCCCTGTCCTACGGCCGCCTGATTGGGAAAGAGTCTTCCACATTTATGTGGATGTTTCTGCTTTTGCCATCGGGGTGGTGTTGAGTCAGAAAGATGAGAAGAAGAAGGATTACCCCATCTACTACGCGGGAAGACAACTCAGTGACGCAGAGAAGAAGTACTCGACAACCGAAAGGGAGTGTCTTGGCATGATTTACTCCTGTAGGAAGTTTAGACACTATCTTCTGACAAACCCGTTTGTCTTCTATGTAGATCACTTCTCTTTGAAACATCTTGTAAAGAAAGCAGATTTGTCGGGCAGGATAGCTAGGTGGATTCTCCTACTCCAGGAATTTACTTACACAGTTGAGTACAGGCCCGGAAGACAGCATGTTAATGCTGACTACCTATCCAGGTTGGAGACAGAACGACGAGAAGATGAAGTGGAAGACGAGTTTCCTGACGAGAAGTTGTTTTCAGTTTTCGCAGAGACACTTTCATCTGAGGGGGGGCGTACCGCCTGCTTCCCAGAAGACGAGACTAGATCTTCTGATCCAGTCTTTGCGACTTTCACAGAAGAGTCGATCTTCAAGGACTTGAGAAGGTTCTTGGAAGACCAACAGTATCCCGAGGGAATGGATGCGGAGCAGAAGGCCGTCTTCTTACACAAGGCAGGGCCATATGCTATCTTCCAGGATATCCTGTTTCGAAAGGGACATGACGAGAAGCTGAGAAGATGCCTCGAGCCGTCAGAGATAAAAGCAGTGATCACAGGTCTTCACTACGAAGATGCTGGGGGTCACTACGGATTGAAGACCACAGTGAAGAAGATGCTAGACGCCGGATACTGGTGGTCCACTATGTACCGAGACACTTTCCAGGAGATCAAAAAGTGCGATGCATGCCAGAGGGTGGGAAGACCGACCGCTACAACAAGGTGGCCTCTTACTCCCATTCTTCCGCTTGCCCCGTTCGAAAAGTGGGGAATCGATTTTGTAGGTCCTATCGCCCCGGTGGCGAGAAGAACACGAGCAAGATACATCTTAATAGCTACCGACTATGCCACCACGTCTTGCATATCTAGGGACAGGAGACCAGTATCTCTCTTAATCGTGGGCTTCCTGGTCTAAGCCTCCGCATGCCACCGTGAATATACCATGGGAGATATCTGGTGCGCATATGGGGGAGCTGTAAGCTCTGTGGGGAAGCTCCATAAGTGTAGGGGCTTCGGCCTACATTGGATGGCTTGTGGTATATTCAAGGTGGCATCAAGATGGCATTGAGAGCCGAGAAACTTTTATTAATCAAGGGCCTAGCTTAGCAGGGGGACTGCTTATCTATTAAGTACATCGTTAGGATTTTGAAGAAAACAGCCGACGTTGCAGTCGACGTTACAGTGAATGTTGCGGGGAACATCGAGAGGAAAAAAGGATTTTTTTGGAGAGAGAACGGATAGAGGAGAGAGGAGGTGCACGCAGGAGGAGAAAGGGAGATTTTTGACGATTGAAGATTTTGAGGGTGGAGTCGACACTGAAATAAATTTTATTTGAGTATTGACAGGTCTATCTGAGTACTGGAGTGTTTGATTTGCATTTGGTGGACGCAAGAAGCAAGATTTTGAGTTCTCATTGCTTGCAACAACCTGTTTTTCCTTTTGGTCGTTTCCCTGATCGATCACAGTCATGAGGTCCGCCCTCCCAAGGAAGACTCTCATAGCAACAACGTGGTAAAGTGCGATTCTTGACTTCTAAAGACGACTACTTGTCTAGCCTAGTGACTAGTCATAAGACATGTTACGGTGCATGCACTAGAACCGTCCACCAGAACGATCTACACGAGGATGAATATGATGACATCAAACATGCGATGTGCATGTGTGTCACCTCATCCGTCCGTGTGTCTTTGGTTGATCGGTTAGTGAACTTGCACCTATTTTTGTTTTGTGTTCGAAACTTTTAAAGCAAAGGAGAGTGACCTATGTGGGGGCTTTCGACCTTAAGGAAATTAAAGTGATTACTCGTAGAGAGATCGTAGTGGTCTTATGAGTTTGTATCGACGCTCTACGGATCCATATACCCTTGCAGTTGGAGTGCTAATGTAGTGAGAGATGGACGAATGGCTCTACTTATCGTCAAGATTCTCTTTTCGAAACCCCTTTCAGATTAAATTGATGTACATGGAACGAGTCCATTTCCAACAGTTTTAATAGGATCCTTCGGACATAACTTTACCGCGCAAGTCATGCTCTCGTTTGTCCTTGTGATTTTACCTGTTGTCACTTACGGCCAAGAATGGCATCAGTTCTCACTTGTAAACTTTAACACTGAGTGCGAGAGATAAGATGCATCTGTCGATCCAAAGCCATGTACGAAGCCCTAGTAGTGAAAAACTTCAGGGAGGAATACTATCGAGAGATCATGTCATTGCATATCCCGTTTGTCGTGCCCATGATCATCCAACGTTGTCGTGTGGTTATCTTGACCCTTTACTAAGAGAAATAAAATGCTTAGATTTTGAAGAAGTCATAGAGAAATTACATGATACTAGTCGCTCTGATGTGCATCGGTCACTAGCCACAGCTAGAAGGTACGCCCTTGCTCAAAGGAAAGGCTCTCGCTACGACAACGTGTTGGCTTTAGAGACCTCAAACTCTACTGGAGAACTCAAACACTATGTAGGATCCACAAGAACGATGAAAATGTTATGTGATGGTGCATTCTTATGCACCATTTTCTACTCGAGCAAATCAACAAGACGTTCGTTCAGTTGCCAAATTTGATAAGGCAACCAATTCTCTTTTCTAGGCTTCTCAGTGTGGAACTGATCAAGATTAATCATTATTATCTCAGTGCGAACATGACAACGACGGATGATCTCTTCGGAGATCCTATTCTTGTCTACAAAACCAACAACCTGAGGTTGGATAACGTCAAGCTCCTTCAAGGTTCGAGGTTGATGTTCAACATGCTTAAAACTATCAAGCATGGTCTGCTTAGAAGCATTAACCTGAGAAAATGAACGAGGAATCTTAGCAACACTACCAGAGACAACACCAATAGAAATGGAAACATAATAGCGATCCCCTGAAGAATTATCTACACTAAAGTCCATGTGTGAGCGTGCAGAAGCAAGATGATCACAGATTTCAACAAGATCAACTTGAAGCTTCTTTGATGCACAACCAGCATCTGGTCGTTGATGTCGACCATTCTGACTAGAGGCAGGAACGTCTGCACTAGTATCAGATCCATCATTGACGCCAACATCTATCCGTAGCTTCAACGACCAAGCAGGGTCCAACTCTTCGTAGTTTGAAAAAGGTGAGCACATATCTAGAGCACGTGTTGAAGAAACTCCTTTCAGAACAGGATGAGTCAAAATTTCCATCGAAAGAGCTTACTCCACAACGTCTCGTTCCATCTTGTGCTTATCGTGATAAGTGGAGGTCTAGTGGTCAACGAAATCAGAAAACTACAACAAAGACGGAGCATGAACAGGATAAACAACATTTGTCGTCCAAAGGAACAAGACCAAAGGAGAGTAAAACAGCAAGGACATATGAAAAGAAACATACAACGAAATAAGAAATAAAGTTCAGCAAGGCAGCCGGAAAAGAAAACCAGAAGAAAGGAAGTATTCAAGCGCTTACAGCCCCCCCATATGTGCACCAGGTATCTCCCATAGTATATTCAGGATGGCATGCGGAGGCTTAGGTCAGGAAGCCCACGATTAAGGGAGATACCGGTCTCCCGCCCCTAGATATGCAGGACGTGGCTGCATATCCAACATAGACTCCCATCCGGGAGGTCAACATGCCGAAATAAGAACCAGAGGCAATGGGATTTGATCCTTAGACCTCCTCCTCCCTAGGCAGGCACCCTATCACTGGGATGGTCTTTGGTTCCGTTTAAAACTGTTAAACTTCCTGTACATATGCTTTTGCTAAGAAGTTTTCTTATAAAGTCTTTACTAGCCTTCTCTACGCTAACTTCTGCATACAACTCCGTTTTTTATGAATAAGGAGTCAAAACTATAGTACTTGTGAACACCTACACACTCACACTATCAGATTCTGAGTTCGAGTCACGAGCCAGAATCGACAGATTTCTCTCTTTCGCATATTTCTCAGTTTAAAACCCGTACTAACTATTGCTTAAAACACTTTCTGTCAAAACTGGAAGCATGAAGTCGCTCTCCTCGTCGAGCTATGCATTCTGGTGTCTTTCGACTCCTTTAGGGTGATATTCCAATCCAAGCTAGGGTGCAGCTTGCCAAGCATAACCCCAGCTTAGCTCCTGCCTAGCTGGTTAAGCTACAGGGCAGCTTCCTTTACACAATATAGAAAAAAATCTCTCTGTAATACTTTTCACTGTACAGACCTACGTACAATACAGACCTATCTACAGTACGACAACGCTAAAGCTTCTCTAGCTTTTGCGCTCATAAGCATAAGCTTGTTAGCTTTGCGTGCAAAAGCCTCTCAAGCTTTTGCTCATACATGTCTTCTTGTCCTCGTCCTTACGCGCAGAAGCTTCTATAGCTTTTGCGCTTCTAAGCAATTGCTTTTCAACTTTTGCGCTCATAAGCTACCGTTCCTTCAGATTTGCTTCTGAAGTTTGTTCTGCTCTGGTTGAATTTTTTGTTGCTTGCTAATGACTACGCTAGTGGTTACTTTGTTGCATCCTTGTTATTGTTTTTCCTACTGTTTTTTTTGCTGTGGGGCAGCCTCATAAGTGTTGGGGCTTCTGCCTACATTGGATGGCTTGTAGTATATTCAGGGTGGCATCAAGAGCACGGGAAACTCTTGCTAATTAGTTAAATAACCATCGAGTCGGCTTGCGATGGGGAATGAGGCTACTAGAACCTTTATTAGTGAAGGGGTAGAGTTTGTGGAGACAACTGTGAAACTTGTATTAAAAAGGGGCCAACTTTGTAAATAAAGCTCTGTACGCATAAGGACAGCAGGGGGGCAGCTTAGCTAGAGCCCTGCTTCTGATAAGTGACGGCGCTTATAAGGACAGCAGGGGGGCAGCTTAAGCTGGGGCCTTAACTTTTAGGTTAAATATCTGCGGCGGCTTGGGATCGAGGACAGTTTAAAAGGATTTTTCTAAGAGAGCTGAAGCGGAAGGAGGAGGATTAGGGATTGGGCGTTGAGGACACGCAGGAGAAGCTAGGAGGCTGGGGGAAGAGAAAATTGTTGACAGATTGAATTGGGAGGTCATCGCATGGAGAGGGACAAGAGTTTTAGGCTTGGACGTTGTCTAATAACCTGTTCTGAGGAAAAATTACTCTCAAGAGGCAGTTTTATTGAGAGAGATCGTTTGAAAACCTACAGAGGACTTTTTGATCGACGCTGGATCAAATTTCTGAGAGTTTCAGTTGGGACAAAGAGAGGAATATGATTCAGGGGTCTGAATTTCATCTAGATTGAGATGAACTTGGTAGGCTTTTGGCAGAGAATTGAATAGACGAGAGGTTGAGGAAACGCAGGAGAAACTTGGAGGTTGAGAGAGATCAATTTCTTGACAGAATTGAGTTGGTGAACAAGGAGATCGTGGCAGAGAGGCAAGCAAGTGTTTTGGGGCTGGACTTCATCTGTTATATTGTTTCGGGTTTGGAGACCGAACTGAATGACCAGGGGCGGTTTTACTGAAGGAGATCGTTTGATAATCTGCAGAGAGGCTTTTGGTTACCGTTGGATCAAGCTCCTTAGAATTTTCAGTTGAGAGACACGCAGGAGAGGAAGAGAGAGATTTTCTTTACGGTTGAAGAGATTGATGGTGCAGCGACACCGAAATAAAGTTATTTTGACTCTTGAGAGATCTATCTGTGTACCTGAGTGTGTGTTTGAGTGTTTGTACTGTAGAAGAGGAGGAGGTGATGATTTAGTAGAAGTACAGAAGCATGCCGAGCAGTATGAAACCTCAAGCGTCACTCGGAATATGACGAAAGACAGAAAGAAGACCTCGAAGAAGTCGAAGAAGTCTTCTAGGAAGTCCAAGAGGAAGTCCAAGTCCACTGAAACTGATAACAGTGATTCGGAAGTATCCTCTACTTCTGAAGAGTTTACTGTCGAAAGTTCAGAATCCGAATCTGAACAAGAGAAGAAGACACGGAAGAAGAAGAAGGAGAAGACACGATCAAGGGAGGAAGTTGTGCAGAAGATGCCTCAAACTCAGATCATTCAGTCTGCACCTGATCCCCGGATCGATGAAGTTCTGAAGCAGTTTGCCGATCTGAAAGTCCATCTTCTGAACCAGAAGGACAAGCGGAAGCAACCAACGGCTTCCCGGCCAAACCTTTGGTGCAACCTTTGTAACTCTTCCGGACACACCAGAGATCAGTGTACGCAGGACCAAGCTGTCAATTGGGCAGGCTGGGAAGAAGACGATGAGAGATATCTACACGATCCTAGTGAAGAAATCTGCTATAAGATCGAGACGATACAACCTTTCACTCCTACTCCTCCCGTCCAATATAATCGTTATGTACCTAGGGATAGAGCTAGTAATGTACAGATCAGGACGCCCTGGCAACCTTCTTCATCACAACGACCTCTAAACCCTCTTCCTGGAGTGTGCAATAATTGTGAAGAGACAGGATACTGGTGGTCCACCTGTCCTCATCCGAGAAGACAGATTGGGCAAGTGCCCTTGTGTCGAAACTGTAAGGAAGCAGGTCATTTCACAGGAAATTGTCCTCAGGCCTTACGACCACGACAAATGGTTAGATTTGCAGAGACCACACCTCTTGCAGAAGTCGCATCAGCTTCTAAACTCGAGCTAGCAGTGGTACAGCACATCACGGTAGAAGAAGAAGATCCTGGGGATTGTACGGATTGTCTCCATATCGAGGAAGACGAATCAGACCCCGGGAAGCGCGAAGGAAAGGAACCTCAGCTGCAGAAGACGACTGCAGCTGAGAAGACGAAGTCACTTGAGGCAACTTCTTCTTTCACTTTGGCGGATGGCATTGTTTGGAGCTCTAGCCCGGATTCAGACAGTTGGCCTCCAGAAGAAGTCCTGGATGAAGCGGTGTTCAAGGTAAGTACCAGAAGCAAAGGAAGTTAGAATCCTGTCAGAAGGAGATCAAGAAGAAGAAGCAGCGAAAGGAGAGGTCATCTTCCCTTGAACGGCCTTCTTCTCCTACTTACGATCGAGAAGATCCGAAGTACTTTGCTCCTGACATTAGGCAAGAAGTGGAAGCGATCATGCAAGAAGAGCTGGAGAAGTGACGGAAGATAGTACAACAGCTTCCTCCACCGACTACGGCAGTCCCTGTCTCACGGGAACAGCCTCCAGTCGAGAGAAGACACCATTCTGGTCTTCTACCCAAGGAAGCAACTACTACATCTTCTCTGTTGGAAACACCAGTCACTCTTCTGAAGCGATCACCTTACGACTTCTTGCGAGACTTGTGGAATCAGAAGGCGGATGTAATCTTCCAACAGTTGTGGGATGACAACGCTGATTATAGGAAGTTGTTACAATCCGTGCTTCGAGGATCGAGGAAGAGGAGGACAACTAAACTTCCCAAGAGCACCCCGATCCTAAGGATAGAGCATGAGGACTTGGGAGCCCCAGAACTTGATATGGAGATCCATGGTTGTCTTCTGAAGAAGGTACCCATTGATTCCGGCTCCGGAGTTAACATCATGACTGAAGAAACGGCGCATGCCCTAGGCTTCACTGAGTTCCAGCCTACTCTGAGAATCCTCAGAATGGTGGACCAGACCAGAAGACGACCTTTGGAGCAACTGAAAGATGTCTTGACGGTAATTGGGGGAGTATCTTTTTACCTCACTTACATCATTTTGCGACCTGTAGCTAGGGTTGGATATCAAGTGTTGATAGAAAGACCATGGTCTTGCTTCCTTGGATCAAGATTGGATACCAAGATGAAACACCTTCTACGACAGAGGGGTACACTTCAGAAGACTCAGTTGCGTTTCTGACATGGATGAGCGATACAATGAGTTTGTGGTGAATAACTTGTGTACTACAGAAGTAACAGAGATAGCAGAGGAAGTGATCTATGGATACATTGAGTGCTACGAAGTTGCGGAAGAAGAGCTTCTAGAAGACGAAAGTATCATCTTCCCTTCGGAAGATCCGATAGTTGGTCTTCGAGAAGACGAAGATACCGTCTTCTCTTCGGAAGATCCGATAGTTGGTCTTCCAGAAGACGAATCTGAACCAGAAGAAGCTCCCAAACCAGAATACTTTGGTGCCAGTGAGTACCGTCACACTGAAGGAATGGTAAACCCGGATGATCTTCAAGAAATGGAGGTTGCTCCTGGGAAGAAGCTGAAGCTTTCCAAGGTGATCGAGGACCAACAGTTGGAAGACTTTCGAGAACTTCTGACGGAGTTCTAGGATGTCTTCGCGTGGACCATAGAAGACATGAAGGGCATACCTCGAGAGTTGGGAGAGCATCGCATTGACTTGCTGGAGGGCGTTGTTCCTACACGACAGAGGCAGTATCGGCTCAACCCAAGTACTCGCTTCTGGTGAAGGACCAGATCGACCAATACCTGAAGGCGAGAGTCATCTTCCCAGTACTCAGTAGTGAGTGGGTAGCTCCTATTGTCATCGTGCCAAAGAAGCAAACATGGAAGATCCGAGTGTGTCAGGACTTCCGGAAGCTGAACTTGACCACGAAAAAAGATCATCATCCTTTACCGTTCACCGATTCGGTGTTAGATCAGGTAGCATGACATGAGTTCTACAGCTTCCTGGATGGGTATTCTGGATACAACCAAGTTTTGATCAGAGAAGAAGACAAGTCAAAATCTACTTTCACTACTGATTGGGACACGTACGCGTATAATCAAATGCCGTTTGGTTTATGCAACGCACCCGCCACATTCCAGAGATTGATAATTACAATCTTCAAGGAGTATCTTTGCACTTTTATGGAGATCTTCTTGGATGATTTATGTATGTTTGGATCGAAAGAAGACCACCTGATATTTCTGAGGAAGTGTTTTTTGAAGTGTAGAGAACATCGTTTGGCTCTTCACCCTGAGAAGTGCTTCTTTGGTATGTCAGAGGGAATTTTGCTAGGACATAGGATTTCTGGAAGAGGTATAGAAGTCGACTGTGCTAAGGTGGAAGTCATCATGAAATTTCACCCACCTGCTAACCTGACTCAGTTGAGAAGCTTCCTGGGCAACGTAGGATACTACAGGAGGTTTATTGATAGGTACGCAGAGGTAGCAGGAAGACTTACCAAGTTGCTGAAGAAGGACGAGCCTTGCATTTGGTCTTCTGAGCAGCAGGAAGCATTCGAAGAAATGAAGAGACTTCTGTCGGAATCCCCTGTCCTAAGGCTACTTGATTGGGAGAGAGTCTTTCATATTTATGTGGATGTTTCTGCTTTCGCCATAGGGGTGGTATTCAGTCAGAAAGATGAGAAGAAGAAGGATTATCTCATCTACTATGCGAGAAGACAACTCAGTGATGCAGAGAAGAAATACTCTACAACTGAAAGGGAGTGTCTCGGCATGATTTACTTCTGTAGAAAGTTTAGGCATTATCTTCTAGCCAACCCGTTTGTCTTCTATGTGGATCATCTTTCTTTGAAACATCTTGTGAAGAAAGCAGATTTATCTGGTAGGATAGCTAGGTGGATTCTTCTACTCGAGGAATTTACTTACACAGTTGAGTACAGGCCTGGAAGACAGCATGTTAACGCTGACTACCTATCCAGATTGGAGACGGAACGACGAGAAGATGAAGTGGAAGACGAGTTCCCTGACGAGAAGCTGCTTTCAGTTTTTGCAGAGACACTTTCATCTGAGGGGGGCGTACCGCCTGCTTCTCAGAAGACGAGGCTAGATCTTCTGATCCAGTCTTTGCGACTTCCACAAAAGAGTCGATCTTCAAGGACTTGAGAAAGTTCTTGGAAGACCAACAGTATCTCGAGGGATTGGATGCGGAGCAGAAGGCTGTCTTCTTACACAAGGCAGGTCCCTATGCCATCTTCCAGGGTATCTTGTTCAGGAAGGGACATGACGAGAAGCTAAGGAGATGCCTTGAGCCTTCAGAGATTAAACAGTGATCACGGGTCTTCACTACAAAGATGCTGGGGGTCACTACGGGCTGAAGATTACAGTGAAGAAGATGTTGGACGTCGGTTACTGGTGACCGACCATGTACAGAGACACTTTTCAGGAGATCAGGAAATGTGATGCGTGCCAGAGGGTAGGAAAACCAACAGCTACTACTAGGTGGCCTCTTACTTCCATTCTTCCGCTTGCTCCTTTTGAAAAGTGGGAAATCGACTTTGTTGGGCCTATCGCCCCGGTGGCTAGAAAAACACGAGCACGGTATATTTTGATAGCTATCGATTATGCTACCAAGATGGTGGAAGGCGAAGCCACAAGGAAGAACAACGTCGCAGTGGTAGCCAGGTTCCTCTGACACAACATTATCACTCGATACGGATGTCCACTAGAATTGGTATCAGATAGAGGTACTCATTTTTTAAATGAGACTATTTCCCTCCTGACTCAATACTTCAGGATAAAGCATCAGAAGACGACGTCGTACAACCCGAAAGCGAACGGACTGACGGAGAAATCGAATGATCTTCTATGTAATATCCTGAGTAAGGTAACTGTTAACCATGCATATGATTGGGACGCGAAATTGCCATCTGTGTTATGGACTTTCAGGATTTCACCCAAAGTCACGACCCAGAAGACACCCTTCTACCTAACTTATGGCATGACACATATTGTGCCCATCGAGTTAGAGGTCCCTACTTACCGGTTAGTCGTAACCGAACGCATGGAAGAAGAGGAAAGCCAGGAGCAGCGTCTTCTGAACTTTGTAGAGTTCGAAGAAGACAGGAATGCAGCTTTGGAGAGAAGACGTACGAAGTTCAAGCGCAACGTAAGGTGAACTATGATGGCAAGTTGAAGAAGGTGACCGTCGTAGATGGGGACTTGGTTCTTCTCTACGACATCTTAAGTTCCAGGGAAACTTCATCTTCGCTGGATGGGTCCTTACCGCGTTTTGGAAGTCTTCACCAATGGTTCCTTGCAGTTGGAAGAGTTAGACGGTACGTTAATGACCACTCGTGTAAATGGGTGGCGCGTCAAGAAGTACTGGACGTGAACAGAAGTGCTGACGGGGACGCAAGCATGTGAGGGTGGGCGTATGTGGTGCCCACAAATTACAGGATTCACGAATTTTTGAAACTTTTAAGATTATTAACTTGTTTGTATAACTGAAGAAACGTTGTTATTTAAGACTACGGCTTCCTTAGAAGGAAGATGATCTTACGAGCTTTTTGTAATAAGAAGTTGACTTCTTCGGAAGACGACCGTCTTCCGAGAAGCGTCTTCTCGGTGGTGTCTTCGGAAGACGGAAGACGGCGGAAGACGGAAGACACGTATCTTCCGGAAGACGGTAACCGCGGAAGCTTAACCACGTAAGGAGTAGGTGCACCTACCAGGTAGCACCGAACAAGTTAGGTAAGTCAGGAGGGTCGAAACCCCTAAACTGCGAGAAGATGCGGAGGAAGCGCATTAGCAGATTGTGACTTCCCGCAGCAGGAGCGCTTCTTGGTTAAGAAGATCGATTCGAGGGTGAGCTTTGAGTGAGGAGGCAGCGAGGTGAAATTGAGTGAGGTTAGGATCGATTAGAAGCTAGAAGGAAGGCGAGGTCGAATTGCTGAAGCGCAAGAAGCGTATTGAGATGAAGGCGTTTCTTGTGAACTCCCGAAAGCTGACATTGGAGGACGGCTGAGTGGAATCGAAGGTGGACGGCTTAATCGATTGAGACGTAGTCAGGAGCTGACGACGGAAGCAGCTCAGTGGGGTCGCATTGGAGCTGGAACCAGAACCGGAAGCGCGCGGAAGAAGAAGACAACTCAGGAAGCAGACAGAAAATAGTAGAGGTTCTTCCCATGTTCTTTTCCCTTCTCACTGCTTCTCGCCTTTGTTTGGTATCTCCCGCGCTTCCCCGGTGGTTTGCAGGCAACCTGATCGATCAATTCTCCCATCCTTATTTTCCTATTGTGACATTGGGCGCGGAAGCGCTACCCAATTTTTGTCAGACATCTTCTTGCTTCTTCCCAAGTTCAATTCGAGCTTCCCTACTCCTAGTCCTCAAATTGGAGGTCTCAGCTATCAATTTTCCTACCCTACCATCCCTCTACTCCCAAAACCTTGAACAGAAGACGCTTCAGAAGATTGGAACATCTTCAGAAGACTGTCTTCGGAAGCCTGACTGTCTTCGGAAGTCGACTGTACACAATTCGTATCAAGAGTGGATTTGCTTTGCTTTTGTGTTAAGAGAGGTTTGGTACGAATTCCGAGTGGCTTGGTGAGTTGTTTTGTTATTCCGAGAAGTTGGAAGTCGAGAACTAGGCCTGTGCCTCCCGGTCTTCCAAGCTTCTCAAATCCACATCTTCCTAGAGAGACTAGAAGACTGGAAGGGCTGGCAAAATGTGCGAGAAGACGTGAGGGTCCATTTCGGGTCTCTTCTGTCCGACCCATAGCAGCCCATTCCTTCTTCTTCCCGAACTTAGGAGAGAGTCGTGAGAAGTCTTGCTGGCAGAATCCGAAGAGAATAGTCGAGGGTCATGTCTTCCCATCATGCATCAAGCTTCTTCTGAGTGTGTATGAGAGGTGAGAAGTCAGAAGAACAGAGTGCAAATGTCTTGAGTCTGTTGTGAGGATAGATTGCGCGTAGGAAGAAGAAGACAGGTGAGATCAGTGAAGGGAAGCCTGACTTCAAGAGGTCTTCCGAAGAAGACATTGAATCGGAAGCTGTCCCAGGAGTCTTCCCCGAGGCCACTATCACCACAGGAGCCCGCAACCATCTTCTGAACCTGTTATGCACTCTCTTCTCGTGAATCTTGTATCTTCTGATAGGAAGTAGGATGTAATGCAAGGTGGGTTGTCTTCTGAGGAATCCCTGCGAGGCCTTGCTTAGTTAGGATTGTTTAGATATAGCTCGGAAGACGAGAGCTATCTAGGAAGCACTGTTAGAATCTCGGAAGACGGAGTAGCTGTCTTCTGGAAGACTAGTTTCGTCTTTTGAGAAGTAGAAGCTAGACTGTGGGCACTTGAGGAGGACTGAGCCTTCAGCTCACAGTAAGTGCGTGTGGCTTAGTGCAACAGATCTTCCAGTATGTTGATGCATCCTCGAGGGTTGGTGTTACCGGCAGCAGAGTTGGCCGAGGCCACACCCTTCCTCAAGGAGTTGAGTCTCGACTTCTTCCTGTGGGATTGGAACCTCGCCGACCAAGGACTTCTGAAGGAGGTTTGGACAACATTACCGCCTCGCAACCGTGTACCTGCAAAGGCAGGAGTAGCTCGAGGAAGACCATCTTCCTGGACTGAAGATTGGTAGCGCATGACCTTCCACAGGTCAGAATCCAAGGACCGAGGTTATTGGCTCGAGAAGAAGATCTTATCCAGGATCGTGAGTGAGTGGCATGTGCATGGAAGCACAACTTGCCTCTTCATGGAGGACAGACAGGGAAGGAACGGATGGAAGATCAAATTTTACCGCGAGCCGAAGAAGCGACTTCTGGTGAAGCTGTTTCTGCATCTCTTTCCCAAGGGGAAAGCGCAGAAGACGAGGTACCCTGGAGATCAAGACGTGGAGTTCTTGGAAGCAGTGTGGGATGAAGGAGTGCACGTCAACTGGGGCTCATTCTTCCACATATATGTACAGGCGGAGCTAGCGTACTTAGGTACCTCGGCAGGAGGACACTTGACACCTTTCCTCTGTTACTTGTACGTAGCCATAGGGGATCTCACGGAAGATCAGTTGGTGAAGTATGGGCCAACATGGCAACATGAGACGAAGGAGGAGACCTCGAGGGAAGACGACAGAGCAGCAGCGATGACTTCTCCTCCCACTCTGATGCCGCAGCTGAGGTCCGATACTCATTAGAAGACGCTTCTGATGAGAGAAGATGACTCCAGTGGGTCGGAAGACGCCACGCCTCCGAGGAAGATGGATCCTAGAAGTGTACCTAGGAAGACCACCTCCCTCATTCATTCGAGATCGGAGTCTGACTCGCAGGAAGAGCCGCTGAGTGCCCGACCGGAGCAGAAGGCCGCTTCTGCAACACCAGGGAGTCTTCCGAAGACTCTAGAATATGAAGGATGGATGGATACTCCTACTGCGATGCGAGGAAGCGCAGTAAAGAGGACCGCTTCTACCATGGGGAGAGATCTTCCACCCCGGAAGATGAGAAGAGTAGCTTCTTCCCGTGTGCAGAAGTTGAAGATCATAGTGGTGGAAGAGGCATCCTTGCCTCTGGAAGACAAGGTCGACACCTCCAATCGGATTGTGGAGATGAACCTGTCTTCCGCAGGAAGAAGACTGGAAGAGTTCAGTGCCTTCTTCCACTCAGAGATCCAGCCAGCTATGGAGTTGCTGGAGAAGAGGGCAAAGGCTCAGGAGTCTACAGCCTGGATTCGGTCTGCGCACCTTGATGCGTCAGGAAGAAGGCCAGAAGAAGGCAGAAGCGCTGGAAGCTAGTCTCCACACCACGGAGAAGCTTGCAGCGAGGTACAAGGCGGAAGCAGCCGCTTCTGCCAAGGAGCTGACCCAACTGAAGAAGAGCAACCAGGAGTTGCAGGCGCGTTTACAGCAGCGCGACCAAGAGGTTCTCTGAGTGCGGGGGAAGATCACCGCCCTCGCAGAGGAGAAGACAAGATGAAAGACGCAGCGGGAAGCCGCAGAAGCGCAAGTTGCAGCCGAGAAGATGCAGCGAGAAGCAGCGGAAGCTCGTGCGCAGGAGATGCTAGCACAGTCGGTGAGCGCTTCGAAAGAAGTTCAACTTCACCGCGGGTACGAAGTTGCTTACCTTGGCTAGAGAGTGGGACAATGAGTCCAAGGCGACGTTGGTAGAGTGCAAGGAGAGTATGTTCCGGTACTTGGATAGGCAGATAGAGGGGGTGAAGACACTCTATGGACTTCCCTCGACTCTGTCATCGGTAACTACATCTTCCCAAGCCCTAGTACCATCGATCGATGCCGACATGGAGAAGGAGGAGTTCGACCTCGTTGTCCACTTGGTAGTGACAGCGTTGGAAGCCGAGAAGACTCCGGAAGAAGCCTCGGGAGACAAGATGTCTTCTGGAAGACAGGAAGAAGAATCGTCTTCTCAGGTATTCCGCGTGGAGGAAGCGACTTCCTCGGACCCCTATGAGGTGGCCATGGTCCCTAGTACCGAACCAATGCTCCAGAAGAGCGAGGAGCACCACTCGACTTTGCTTCCCAGAAGACGCTTCCGTCTTCCGAAGCAGAAGCAGAAGCCGAAGCAGAAGCTGAGGAAGAAGCAATAGCAACGACAGCAGGGCCAGCAAAGAACAATGAGGAGGAAGCCACCTCAGTGTTACCCGAGGTGTTCGCAGGGCTTTCTAGCTTATTAAAAGCCGCGTTAGGAGCTCTGGTAGGAGCAGATCAGGTAGAGATTGCCTCCGAGCAATCAGAATAGATAGTAAACACAACCGACGTTGACATTTTCCAAACTTAGTAGGACCGAACATGCTATCTTAAGGGTGGCAGTTTCCAGTGTAAAATTAGTTAGGTAGCCATGTGGCAGAGTAGGAAGCGCAAGAACAGGAAAGAGAAACGGCTTGCATGTGGAGTGATAGCCTTCTGACAGCGCCCATCTCTCTCTGGTGGTCGTCTCTTCTGTTTTTCTCGTGGTAGAAGGCATAAGTAGGATCGAAGAGTAGGAAATCTAGTTACACACACACTACACACGATGTTAGAGACATACGAATAGACTAGGATTATACCGGAGGGGTCTGCATGCTCGTTACCAGTAGTGGTTCGAAGATGTATATAGAGGTAGTGGACAGTTTAAGAACAGGGAACGGCATCCTCGTGCAGTCTTGTTGGCTAGACTGTTGTGTCAAGGAGTAGGCGCAGGAAGTAGAGGGAGTGAGCTTCCCAATGCCAATGTGACATCTTCTCGGGGAAGATGTCACATTGACTGATTTGAGTGTAGAAGCTTTGTCCATATCTTCTGGGTGGTGGGTTTTCTTGGATTCACTCCTGATTGTGCATGAGAAGCGTTATTCTTGCGTGACGGTGACTGTCAGCAGTTGTGGAATTGCAGCTTGGCTCGTCCAATAGAGCACTTCGGATCTACGTACGGACGGTCTTATCGGTAAGGGATCCCAGAAGACAGAGTAGTCGGAGCAGCGAAGAGAAGAAAAAAGAAGCCTTCTTCTCACAGCAGAAGACGACATCCTCAAGTAGAAGACGGTGCAACTGTACACACGTTTGTTGTCTTCCTCCCCAAACTATTACAAGCAGGGATGGCTTGTTAGTCAGGATCCGGACTAGAAGCCTGTCGGAATCTTAATTTCTCCTTTTTATCTTGTTTTCTCTTGTTTGGATTTTCCCTTCTTCCCCATCTTCCCTCATCTTCCTCATCTTCTTTCCTTCTTCTAGTGAGTTTCCGAGACTTCTATTGAGCTTTCGTGAAGGTGAATGTCGTTGTAGTGCTGCAGGAAGACCATTTCCGTAGGCAGAAGCCTGGGAAGGCTACCGGGGGCATACACCCTATGATTAATCTAACATGTGGGAATGTGAGTGTAAGTAAGGTGTAACAGCCGTTGCTAGTCGACTTCTGCGAAGCAGGAGCAGTCTTCTGGAGGTGTGAGAAGCCGAGTTGAACCCCCAGAAGCCGAGAATTGCTTCGGGAAGACGGTACTAAGAAGACCGGAAGAAGTGACCAGGAAGCAGAAAGAGCGTCTTCCCGAGCTTCTCTGTGAATAGATGTGTGATATTTTAGTTAGTAGTTGTTTGTTTAGGTCCAGAGCACCTTTTGGCGAGTCCGGAAGACGCGTGGTTTTGTGAGAAGACGGGATTTCTAGGAAAAACCCGTGTGTTTGTGTGTTTGAACAGATCTTAGAACTTAGAGCAGCATTACTTGTGCAAATCCTCTGTGGGAACGATATCTTGTATACTAAATGGGCAAAAGGAGTAATCCTGCGACACTACATAAATGCAACGGCGCGAGGAACAAGTGAAGAAGAACCTTGAGAAGGCGCAGCGACGTTACACGAAGCAGGTAAACAAGCATCGGTGGCAAGTGAAGTTTCAAGTGGGCGAAGAAGTGTGGTTAAGTACGAAGAACTTCACCTTTCCGGAAAGAATATCGGTGAAGTTTTCATCGAAGTTTGCAAGACCTTTTGTCATTGTCAAGAATCTGCACGAAGATGTCTATACGTTAGACCTTCCTCCCGAATGACAATTGCATCCGACTTTCCATGTTTCTTTATTAAAAAAGTACTTCAAGGATGATATGCGACCGGAGCGCAAACAAGTACTTAGACCTCAACCTGATGTCATACAAGGCGAAGCAGAATACGAGGTATATACCATTTTGCGAGCACGGCGTAAATCAAACCGGATGGAGTACTTGGTCAAATGACATGGATACCATTTGAAGGAAGCAACTTGGGTGCCAGAGGAAGATCTCGCACATGCAAGCGAAGTATTAGACCTCTTCAAATGGAACAAGGACAACAAAGGATTAGCAAGATGAGGACATCTCCTTCCAGCGAGGAGTGAAGGAACGTCGCTGGAAGGAGATGGGCTAATGGAAAATGTATCTGTCTTCAAGATTTGCTCTAGAATCTAGAGTGATCCTCTGGAATCCAGAGCAAAACCAACTCTTAGAATCTTAGAGCGAACCCAACCTCTAGAAAAAATTCAGAGAGAACTCAACATCTGAAAACTTTCAGAGCTAAATTTGCTCTAAAGAGAGATTAGTTTTTTCAGAGCGACCAAAGTTGCAATTGTTTGGTTCGATCTAGACAAGCAAAGCGAACTACTTGGAAATTCACTATGGCTTTGAAAAGCAAACAGTAGTAAGCTAGAATTTGCTCAAGGTATAAGAATTCGTATTAAATTTCTTAATTTATGTATATTTGATGATCCTATTTTTTTAAATTAGTGATTCTTGTTTTGATTATTCTATTATTATGCTCTTTAAACTGATTCACATTGCAATTATTTACTGGATTTTACCCAAGAACTTTACCACTATTCCGTCTCAGGGTTTATAACAACTATACAAGTAAAAATATAAGTATTATGAGCATCAATATGAGGATTAATAAAATTCTGCCGAATCATGTAATGACACGTCGTCTCGTTTGCAAGTGAATATTCTACATGTATACATATTTATCCATATTTATTCTGAGAAAGTTATTTATATGTTGTCTCGATTTAAATACTTTTATGTATGGAAACAAATGGGAGTTTGAATAGTATAGACTAATTTGGATAGTAAAGACTAATCATCGAGGGACACGTCCACTTGTTTTGCTATTTCTTATTGGTATTTCCTGTATTTTACCCATGCATTTTACCACTATTCAATCTAGGGATGCAGAACACGTATATTCGTATAGACGTAGGTATTATGAGTATGATTATAAGGATTTCTGAAAATGCTATCGAATGTCTAGTGATATGTCGTCTCATCTGCAGAAAAATATTGTGTATGTGTACATATTTATCCACATTAAACCCGAGAAAGTTATCTGCAGTATTCATTTTCTAAGAAAATATATAGGAGTTTGGGATCATAAAGACTAATAATCAGAGGACACATCCACTTTGTTTTGTTATTTCCATCGTTTACGGCTAGGACTACTGGGGTATCTAATCCCATTCGCTCCCCTAGCTTTCGTCTCTCAGTGTCAGTGTCGGCCCAGCAGAGTGCTTTCGCCATTGGTGTTCTTTCCGATCTCTACGCATTCTGAACCCAGCTCACGTACCGCTTTAATGGGCGAACAGCCCAACCCTTGGAACGTACTACCGCCCCAGGTGGCGAAGAGCCGACATCGAGGTGCCAAACCTTCCCGTCGATGTGAACTCTTGGGGAAGATCAGCATCTTATTGGTCCACGTGATAATTATGTCATGTAATTTAATCCTAGCATTTTACATCATTGTAAAGATTTCTAAAAATACCATTGAATCGTCTAGTGATATGTCGTCTCATCTACAAACGAATATTGCACATGTGACATATTTACCCATATTAATCTCGAGAAAGTTACCTCCATGTTATCTCGGTTTAAATACTCATTTTCTAGAGAAACAGATGGGAATTAAATATTATATACAAATCATCAAAAGACACATCTTGTATTCTATATGATTCTCATGGTCTATGTGGAAACTATTTTGTTGTATAATGTTATCACTATTGGATTTAAGAATATGTAACACGTATACTGGTATTAATATGGATATTATGAAGAAGTACATTCAATCGTCAATATACCACATATATTTTATCTAGAATATTATTCTTTTCCTGAAAAATAACAGATTTATTTTCTACATATTTATATATTTAATCCTTGGATAAGTATTTCGAGAATAGTATAAATAATTTTTTAACTATTTATTTTATATACGTTTTTTTAGATATATTTATTTTTATATCTTTGGTATGCGTGGTAAGTGCTATCAATTGTTAATATTTTAGAAGTTTTTGCATATTATTTAATGTATATTTATATCTATTTAGTTTATGTATTGTGTGACAGGAGGTTACCGTTGGACATGCACGCAAGTCCCAATCAACTTCACACATTACGCCTGACTTTGCACCTACTGCACGTGATAGGGGTAGAGATAGTGGTCGAAGCAATGGTTGAGGTATTGGTGGAGGGTCTCATTCCAGAGTTGGATCTACACCTAGACACAGAGGTAGATCATAGATTTAGATGGTTAACTAGTTGTTACAAATTAGCACTTTTTTATATGTGTATGTACGTCATCATGTATTACATAAAACATTCTCGCATCTTTTATCTTTGGGTATAGATATTCTTGTGGATGTCAATGTCACTTTACATTAATACCATTCTAAAATATCATTGTACATTATGATACCATGTAAAATCTATCGCACACGCTCAAAAGATAAACTCTAATCCTCAATTCGGTAGACTATGTCTCGAAATTTGAAAAGCAAATATTATCATAAACTTGCAATGTGAATAACATCACAAGTTTTTGACCAACTATGTAAGACTCTTGCAACATATCTTTATAAGTATGTTTGAAGGAATGAGAAGCATATCGGTTATCAGGAAAAATTTCCTAATATTAGTGAAAATCAATAGATAGATATATTACTCCCAGATGTTTGAGATCTTTCCATAACATCTTTCATATTTTGTTAGGTAATCTATCAATACTTGAAGCTTTTCCATTTTGTAGTTTTCTATTTTCGTATCTAACTCCGTTCAAAGGTCTTTCTAAATATTCCCTTTGGGTAAGAGAAAGGTTTTAATGTATATAGAAAGGTATTTTTTGATCATAAACTCCGTTACTTCATCATTTCAAGGAGATCTTTTCTTGATTCGAATGCGAATAAAAGTTCTCAACTTCTTCTAAGATTTTCTTAATCATATTGTTTAAAATTGTCCATCTCTTGATACAAATTTGTTTAGGACAGTGGGAGCTATACTCATTTTAGATAAATTTGAGAGAAAGTTTGAAGGTTTTTTTCCTTGTAGATGTTTAATAAATCCTGGTTTCAGTTGTTCTTTTTCAAGAGAATCGTTATAGTGACTTTCTAATTTTCCTTTCAAAAAAGATATTTTACCTTTTATACATTCATCAGTAGGTGCTTGCATTGAATGGAGATTAGCTTCAGATAGCATGCATATTCACCCTCTTCTAAGTTAGGAAGAGGGGGAATATTTGCACACTTTAATTTATGTCCTAACTCTTTTTAGGCTATAAATTAAAGTTTGAAAACTGATTTATTACTCATCGAGAGAAGGATTTTACGGCAACATGAGAGTTCATGAGTACTTCACTTCTAAGTTTTCTTTTTTTGCTATGCGTTTTCGCATAGCTTACTGTCGGTTTTTCGGATTCTCGAGATCCTAAAATATAGGTACTTTTTTCCCCGTTAGATTAAAGATCATCGTGCGTAGAACAAGGTGTCAGTTCGTGAACAGTTGTGTAGTCGAATGTAGTCAAAGTAGTTCTCAGACGCGGATGTGTGTGAGTCGCGGATGTGAGAAGGTAGTTCAGGAAACCGTTACCCACGTGAATGTAATGCGCGATGTGTGAGTCTAGAATCTGAAATGCGAGAGGGGTATCGAAAGGTGTATCAGCAATCTAATCTCTCGGTGGTCGGTAGCAGCCTTCGCGTGGCTGCAAAGAAATTTTCTACATCGTGAATCACATCGGTCAGAAGTTTCAAGAGGATCCATTACGTTCCAGTTAGGTGCATAAAAGCTTCCTTCCTCTCTCTGTGATGCCTCTTGGTGACTGAATGTCCGTCCCAAGACTTGGAAATCTAGTTCTTAGTACTATTCTCACCCTCTGGTTCTCGACCTGGTTTCTTACTTCTTGAGGTCAGCGATTGTGAACAGGGTACGCACTTTCATAGCACGCTCTCGATAAGGTGAAGAACTATCAGCGTCTGCTAGCCTCGACGTCCGTGAAAATGGCAGTTGGACGAATGTCTGTCTGTTCCCAAAAACACGTTTTTTTCGCACCAGGTCCTGCACCAGGTCTTTCCAGTAACATCGATAGGTTGTATTGAGTTGGTCAGGTTCTTCCGACATTTGGATCGGTGAGCGCGACTATTCTCCAGTTGGACGTTGGTGATCATTGAACCACTTAGTGCAGCTTCTGCGGGCATTTAGGTGTAACCTCATTGTACATACCGAATCACAGAGATTACTTTCTGTTGATATAAACGGGGCCTGTCCAACCTACGGGATGCAGAGACCAAGAAGGGTGAGACGGAGGATATTGTGTACATAAATTTGTGCCTGCACTCAGCCTCTCGACAGTTGACGCCGTGTTTATAAATGTACCGTGCAAGGGACATGGATTCGATGCAAAAGCAAGAGATTGATGAGTTAGTGCAATTTCTATCTTTCTTACTTCTTTTCATGTGGGGCAGGCGCCTGACAGTAATATTGATTAAGCGGACTTCTGAAAATCGCAGGATCGCCTAAATAGAACCTGGTCAGAGCACGTGACCTGGGAGTTAGGTACACCTTATGCAGCCAACTGCGGGGACATAATCAATTGATGGTTCATTTTCAAGAGAACTTAGAAACTTCCATCTGTTCACTTTGTAAGGGTTGCCTTCTCGGCTTCAATCTTCTTAGAAATTCGAGGATGGTGTCTTGTCTGTAACCTGGATTTGACGTCCTGCCAACTCGTGTTGTTTCCTGTTACTACGATTTCATCTGCGAAGTTCAAGATTGCGGTCTTGGTTGATGTCAGTCGCGTGTGATATCAAAGAAGTATGCAAGCGCAGCATGCCTGACTGATGTCAGAACTGTTCTAGCAAATTTTGTATCATCAGTTTCCCGGTGTAGAGGCTTGTGCTAACCATAGCTATCGACAGACACGTTCTGTAAATTGTCGAGAAGAATGACGAGCATGAAGTTGAAACTGACTGGAAAGGGTAAGGTGTGGTAAGATCTAGTATCCAAGGTCATATTGAAGAATTGAATGTGAATGAGTGTTGCACGAGGAACGCAGTCTTCACACGAAATTGTTATTATTCCTCAGATCGCAGTTTTATTCCACCTGCAATGGAGGATACGGCAAGGTTTTTGGATCAATGGAAGTCGTAGAACCCTGGTCAAATATCGTAGCCTGGCATCGATCGGGCAGTCTAGAATTAATGTATCACGTCACTGATCACTAGTAGTGTATTTAAATGCAGAATATCCTCTTAAGTACGTAGGCTGAGCCTTCTCCCACACGGTATTCTCGTATGGATTCTAAGAATCAAGAATTTTCTGAACTTCTTGTGCCGATCCTGTCTGTTCATGTCTTCATGAGCTAGATCTGGTGGCCTGCAGGATTTGTCTGTTCCTGTCTTCATGAGCTAGATCTGGTGGCCTGCAGGATTTGTCTGGGCCTTTTTTGAATAAATTCCACCTGCAATACGGCAAGGTTTTTGGATCAATGAAAGTCGTAGAACCCTGGACAAATATCGTAGCCTGGCACCGATCGGGCAGTCTAGAATTAACGTATCGGTCACCATCGGGATTAAAGAGGCGAAGTATCGATTCTTTGTTTTTTTGCAGTATAAGCCGAAGATCTGTGAGGTGAAAGCTCACAAAGGTGACAAAGTCAGCATTCACTACCGGGTAAGTCAAAACCATGGTCTGAGAACTCATCGGTCCAGGACAGCAGTTATCTACAACGAAGCTCGAGTTTGAATTACTGCATCTTATGTTTTATACTGACATACGGGTGAAAAGAATGTCAGTCTTTCTGGCGAAATACTTTTGCTGATATGATTGTGAGGAAACAGAACTTTCTGGGATAATGAGAGCGCATATTACGGAAATTATAACTTGAACCCATTTCATATTGACAGTATCGGTTTCGGAACCACTAATGCAGAACTTCCGTTTGTTTACTTCCGCAAACCTCCTGCTTTATTTCACACTTTAAATTCAAAACTATACGAAAGCCCTGGATACTCCACCGAGAATCTTAGCTCGGATACAGTTTAGTCTCTTGCGGCATCCTAGTTCCAAAGAAGCAGACGGGGGGAACAGGCTAAGAGGCATATGTGGTTAGATTGTCCAAGGAGTTAGCACACTTACTCTCGAGCTTCGAGATGACGTCCCGATGTCTTTCGACAGTGTGGTGAGCCTCTGTCAGTTGCTGATCTCTGTCACTGGCTGCTCTTTCGAACAGCTGCAATTCTGTCACGAGCTTTTCTCGCTCTGCCAACCACTCTTTCTCCAGTTCATTCCTCCTCATATTTAAGGACTCATGAATTCTGTCCATATCCCTTCGTTCAGTGTCCCTCTGAGTGAGCAGCTGCCTTAGAGCCTGGCACTCATTCTGCATCTCCCGCCACTTCTCCTCGTGGGAATTGAGCTCTGCGATGATTTGGTTCAAAAGCGAAACTTGCGTTTTCAGCTCCTGGATGATTTTATCCTTCCCATTCAAAGACTCCAGCATGATGGCCTTATCTCCGTAATTGTTCTTCTCCAAGGAGAATCACCCATTGGTCAGCTGAGAAACGGTAATATGCGCCATGTCCGTCCAAGACATTGGAAGATTTTCTTCACCCGAGTTCGTGACATTAACTCTTGTTCAAGGAGCTTTCCTAAGAGTTTTCGGCGTCTGCGTTCTCTTGTTCTCTCTCAGACGATGACATGTTATCGTAATAACTGAGTCACTGCAGACTCGCCATGTTTCCCTTTGGTTGGGTAGTTGATGATGGGAAACTGTAAGCTATGGGGCAATCTGACTTTGTAGGAGGCGGTCTACGTTATGAATGGAAGTTAGGGACAGTGCTTCGTTTCTTTCTGCGACACACTTGATCACGCTTGTAGACTTGATGGAGCCCGAATATTGTGCCTTATGCAAGTGAAAACAAGTGTAATTTTACAAGGTTTACTCCAGCCCCACTGGTTGAAGCCTGTGGCAGCAGATCTTCAGTGGGAAAATCGAAAGTTGTCTCATTCCGGGACCTGCGAGCACTTGACTGAGCCACCGCTTTCTCTACAAAGTCACAAGCTTGTTCTCTATTCATAAGCTTAGCAAATTCAGCACAGGTATGCGGAACATCGCTCCCAGTATCCCCATTGAGTACGTAAGCCAATAAGACCAGTTCTTGCTGCCATTCATGCAGAGGACTGCCCGCTGAGAGCTCTTCTCCAACTGCCAATGAACGATCAGTGGCATCTGGTGGAGGCACGGCTGGGAGAGTCGCTGCAGAAGCATAATCAAAAGCTTTGAGTTAGTTCTTGCCAGGGTACCATAAACGTTTTGAACATCCTCTCTCTATGAATAGCTGAGGATATTAACCATACCTTAAACAAGAATTTGGAGTAATCCATCTGAGACCAGAACCATGCATTTATACCCGAGACTAGTATTATCTGGTTACAGAATGAGGGATGATACGGTATCGGCCTTCGTCGAATAATCTATTTTCTCGACTGATGGATGGGGACAAGGGAGATAAGTGAATATTTCTATTCCGAATATTTCTATTCCGAGTTCCCAGTGGGCACGAGTCGATTTGAATTCGAAAACAAGAAGTGCAAAGAACTGTAGTTGCTTGACTCTGTTCCGTAGGTGACAGGGGGAGAACGAACCTGATTACCGGCTGACTTCGGTAAATCACCGGCTTGAGATACACTTACTCAGCCTATTACCACCGGCTGGAGATATACATTGCGCCACTGAAAGCAACATTTTCAGATACCGGCTGATGTAATATTGTACATAGCCTGCAACGGACAAATCGCAGATTCTGTTATCTGATGTGCACATGGACCGAGGGAGAAGTATTAGGGTTGACAGTTCGCTTGTCCACACTCCAAACTTCTGGATGGGAATACTTCTCAAACCGCGGTCCCGACTCCAAAGGAACAGAGCAATCCCCACCTCCTTTGTGACTGTGTCCTCCACAAACACGAAGACTACCGCAGTCCGATATTTAACCTCAAGCAGTTGGTTACAACTCTCAATCTGCGAAAGTAAAAGGAAATGGCTTTGTAACATTTTAACTAATATAGGGTCTAGTAAACCGGATCAGTTTTGATATTTAGTCTTTACCCATTAGCTGGAGCTTTTCGAACTGCTCTCTGGACAGGTAGTATTAGGATGTAGCTATCAGGATTTAATTCAATAATACTCATATATATATAATAACACTCAATGGACTCCGGTGAGGAAGAAGTTGCAGTTATAACAATGTTATCTGTAGGACTGATCCGACCACTAAGATATGATCTGATTAACCTCAGTTGTCCCTTAAACCTTACAGTCCAGTAATTCTTCTCTCTTGCTGAACCCATGTCTTCTTTCCTTCCTATGTTTGACTACATTGTAATTTGTGAAATTGATGAATAGATGTAAGTTCATTTTTCATATAATAGATTTTAGTTTCGTATAGAATCATATTCATGAAATCTATTTTCTGTGAGAGTTGCAAGAGTTAAGCTGATTGTCTAAATTTCCTTAGTCTTGCAGTTCTACCACTTTGTTATAACTTGTGTTATATTCTTATCAATATGATGTGATTATGTTCTGCAGGTGAAGCAAAGTGATAGTATTGATCCAAAGCAAGACCTACCTGCAGCAAAGTGATAGTATCGATCCAAAGCAAGATCTTCTTTCATAACGACGTTTTATCTCTGAAATAAGTTTAGGAGATCATAACTACTGCTTTTACTCACGAAGGTAAGACCTAAGACATCCAATTGAAATAGCTTTTTGTCTATTGTCATGATTATATATATTATATCTATCTTGGATAGAAAATGATATATTTTTTCTCTCAATATTCAGCTGTTCTTCACGAAGGTAAGAAACATTTGATTTCTTACCTTCGTGATATAAGAATCAGAGTTGTTTGTTTGATGTTCACGACTGCAATTTTAATAATTGGAAGGTGCAGACAATAAGAGGCGAGGTTAGGGACCGTGAGGATATGGCTGCCATTTGTGAGGACGATCTCAAGGTCTACAAAGATGCCGTCCAATCTTTGCAAAATGAAGTTAGTGAAAGTGAGACTAAAATGAAGGGAAGTGCAGACAAAGTGGCTCAGCTGGAAGAAAGCTTGCGCAATGTAGAGTCTAAATGTATAGAGGTTGTAGAGAGGCTGAAAACTGCCGAAGAGAAGGTCAAGGGATACGAGAGCACTGCACAACTGCAACAGAATGATGTCATCCACTCTATAGGGATAATTGTAGAACTAAAAAGTATGGTTGCTGTCTATGAACGGAAGATCAAGGAAGCTAGAGATTTACTGCAGTCAACTAAGCTCGAGGTAGATGAAGTGAGGTTAGAGATTGCAAAAAACTCCTCTAGTCTGAAGGATCTTCAGTCCACGGTCCTTCAGGTCCGGAGCCCCGTTATGTAAGACCTTCAGGATTCTGTGAAATTTGTTTTTTGACCATTGATGTTTCTTCTAGTTCGAGAAACGATGATCTGTAAGCGTTGAACTTGTGAGTTCATTTGTCGACTATTTTGCTTGTGATAAGCCGCAACATATGTTTCTCCTGTAGTTCTTCTCCAGTCAATATTCCTAGATAAGTACAACTCTTCACCTAAAATAGTTTCCATGCAACACTAATCTATAACGCATTGTGAGATCGGGTGGACCTCCTTCAGCAGATGGAACTTTTAGGTTCAATCTTGCCGTAAATACCTCGACTTCATGTATTAGCTAGGTTAAAGGTCATCATATTGTTGATACCAGTATGCATTGGCAAAGAGTAGGATACTACATTATAGTAGATACCTCGCTTTGTCTGATGTTCAGTCCTTAGATGATTAAGTGTCGAGTTGATGGGATAGCAGCTCTATCCTCTTCGGTGGAGGCTCCCATGCTCGTCGGTTTTCAGATCCCAAGCTGTAGTTTGCAGTACTCATCAGTAAAGAGTTTCTTTCCAGACAAAAATTAAGTCTTCATTGCGGTGCTAATGAAGGCTCAAATTCAAATTCACGTTAAAATTCCGAGATGCAGAAAATAGAGTACTACTTTCTACTCTCATTATTAATAATATTTTACTGTATCAGGACTTTGTGTAACCGTTCCTTTCCTTACTTTATGAACATTCTCTGAATTATTTTATGTTTAGAATATTAATTATTCCACTCTTTGGTAATGTTTAATAAGATTATAAAAAAACTTTATAATGTTATAAATAATTTTTATAAATATAGTTTACAAATATAGTTTGTCAATTTAGTTTTCCTCTTCGTGACTGAGCTGGAGCTGGGCTCGTTAGCTGCTGCTGGTCTTGTGAACTTATGTATTGGTAGTCATTGATCTTGAGCCAAGTATGTGGATCGAGAGCGATGAATAACGACGAAGATGATGCGAGTGAAGACCACGTAAAGGCAGCTTGTGGCCTTGCTTCGTCTGCTGCTACGTAACTTGAACTATTTCAGACTATTTCACTCTGACTCAACATGATCAGGCAATAAGATTGTTTAACTTGTGTTAAGAAGGGGACATGAATTCAACCCTGTCCTCTAAACCTTACAGTCCAATAATTCTTCTGTCTTATTGAACCCCTTTATTCTTTCCTTCCTTTGTTTGACTACATTGTAATAATTAGAATTGATGAATAGTTGTAACTTCATTTTTCATTTAATAGATTTTAATTTCGTATGGAATCATAGTCACGAAATCTATTTTTTGTGACAGTTGCGAGAGTTAAGTTGACTATAAAGGTCATTTGAAGATAAGTTGTTTTAGTCTCACAGTCCTACCACTTTGCTATAACTTCTTTTATATTCTTATCAATATGATGTGATTACGTTCTGCAGGTGAAACAAAGTGATAGTATTGATCCAAAGCAAGACCTACCTGCAGCAAAGTGATAGTATCAATCCAAAGCAAGACCTTCTTTCATAACGACATTTTTATCTCTGAAATAAGTTTACGAGATCATAACTACTGCTTTTAATCACGAAGGTAAGACCTAAGACATCCAATTAAAATAGCTTTTTCTCTATTGTCATGATTGTATATATTATATCTATCTTGGATAGAAAATGATATTATGTGCGTTTTTCAGGTTCATATATACAATGGATTCCACAACGTCCAAAAAAGGAAAAATGAAAAAGATTTCCACTGATGATACAGAAGGGAATGAACCCATAGAACAAATACTGAAGCAGCCAAGTTCTGCTCCTGAATCTCCTATAAAGTCTCCAAAAAGGAAAAAGAAAGAACAAGACACAATTATTCCATCTGAAACTCCAACAGTAGATAAAAACTTATCTATATTTATAGATAATATAGAATATGCGAAAAGAAATGATATATTTGAAGGAATTATATTAAACAAATATGGTAATATTAATAGATTTATAACAAAAAGCTCATTTCTTCTTTTCGATATGGTTGATCGTCGTATGGAAAAGACGATTACATGTAATGCCCAAGGCAACAACGCTATAAATTGGTCAGATAAAGTGAATAGAAATACGTATTGTAGGATACAATACTTTGGTCATAGGGCCGTGCAGGTAGAGAGACCAGTAAAAACTCTCAGTCATAGAGGGGATGTCAAATTCATCCTCTTGATCGATGGGCAAACAACAATTCAGACCATCACACCTTGGAGTTCTACTCCAGTTTTCAAATTCCGACACTTCATGCCTCTCCGAATGTGCATGCGTCATCTTACTGTTCGATTCACGACAGTAGACATATCTGTTGCCGTAATTGCTGTACACGGTGAAAACGAATATCAAAAATTTGAGATCACAATTGCGGATGGTGATTCTGAAGAAGACAAGATGACGGTAAGTAATTATGTACTTTAAATAACTTACGTTTATAAATTTATTTCGCAACTGATTTCAAATTTTTGCTATTCATGAAACTTCTAGACTAACACAATTTTTTTTCATGTTGCAGTTGATCATCCATTATGATTTCGCAACAGAGTATAAAAATATTGAGACTCGTTTTCACTCTAGACATGCTGTATTGTTGCACTTGAAATCAATATCAAGACAGATTTTATCCACAAGAGAAGAAAATGATCCTCCAAAGCTGCATACACACGCAGCGACTATATGGGCAACTCCTTCGATCCAATCGAGAATTGACGTTTTGAAAAGAGCGCGGAACACTCACATCACAAGTAAAAATAAAAACATCAAGGTATATAATTAATTTTTTATGTGAATAATCAAAATCAATTTTCCTATTCGCAGATATATGTTATGTTTATAACTTCTTTCCATGTGTTTAGGTACGTGGTACTTTCAAACCACGTAATTATGATGACAGACCCTACAAATACACATGCGTCACATGCAATTCGACGCACTTACAAATTGAAGACTTGAATCATCTTCGAGGCTTTTGCAAAAGTTGTAATCTGGATTGTCAATTACGACCTGTGCCATGGATTGAAGGGTATGTGGAAGATCTTTCCAATGGTAAACAATACATGGTCCATGCAAAAGGAAATTGGTTCCAAGATCTGACGGGCCTAGTGGAAACAGAAGTTGTCTCAAATTATGACAGCGACAACCATCGAGATATGCTATTGGATCAAATTGAGGAGATCGCAACAATAGGAATTTTCTCTTTTAATTCAAACGGTGATTTTTGTGGATTTGATCGGGTATACAATTTATACTTTATTTCATTTTCAATTGTAGAAGTATCATGGTGATTTTTGATAATTTCTTGAAAACATTGACTCATGTCATCTCAAATTAATTGCATCAATATAAGAATCGCTATCGAATATTACAAAACCACTAATATAATGACATCATTGAACGTCTAACTTTTCTTTTTAACAGATCAAGGAGACTACATCTACTGAGGGAGAATCGTCGAAAACCTCCACAATTCCAACCGGTTAATCTTTCAACATCGGTAAAGTTCTAAGAACTTTTTTTAGATCTAAATAATCTAGTTACACAAACATATGTAATATTGAACACTTCAAGATCTGTTTTGTCTTCTACATTTATTGTCACTATATATATGATATTTTACATAATTATAATTTTATCATTGAAGTTAATTTCATGTATCTAATTTATAATAAATTTTATTTCTGACTTTTATTTTATAGCATTTTTGTTTAAGCATTCAAGTAAATCAATACCAGTTGTAAATATTCCAAGGTAAATTCAACATTGCTTGAAGTTTTCCAACAACGCTTTCTTTGATGTTGTTTTTCAGGTATATATCACATGATCAAACGGAGTCTGACCTACGATGATATATGTAGAACTTGAAACTCTTTTCCAAGTGCAACTCTATGAACGTGCGAAACGCATGAAACAATAAAGCCCACGGAGAAACATATAAACTGGGAGAAACAAAAAACAAAAAGCGCTTTGAAACAAGAAAGTCCACGGAGAAACGTATAAACTTGGAGAAACAAAAAACAAAAAGCGCTTTGAAACAAGAACGTCCACGGAGAAACGTATAAACTTGGAGAAACAAAAAACAAAAAGCGCTTTGAAACAAGAACGTCCACGGAGAAACGTATAAACTTGGAGAAACAAAAAACAAAAAGCGCTTTGAAACAAGAACGTCCACGGAGAAACGTATAAACTGGGAGAAACAAAAACAAAAAACGCTTTGAAACGATACGAAACGATACGAAACGATATGAAACGCTTTGAAACGCTTTGAAACAAAAACAAAGAATGCTATGAAAACGCTTTGAAACGCTTTGAAACAAAAACAAAAAATGCTATGAAATGCTATGAAACGCTTTGAAACGCTTTGAAACAAAAACAAAAAATGCTATGAAATGCTTTGAAACGCTTTGAAACGCTTTTGAAAGGACAATTATTTACAAAATTTACTACCATTCATACGTGATGTGATTCACAAACATCTTTGCGAATAAAAATAAATCGAAACGTAAAATTTAATTGCATTAAACGGAAAATTCAAGATTATTTCAAAGGTAAATACTTCAGAAACGTTCATTACTCTTAAAACGTGACATCATTTTATACAAATTACATCAAACATCTTCACGCAGTGAAAATGTATGAAATTTAAACTTAATGCAACAAATGAAACGTAGCAAATATTCAAGATTACATGATCTATGTGCTTCTGCTCCTCATTGTTCTTGCTCAGAAAACTACCAAGAGGAGAAGAAAGAGAACTCAAACTTCGTCATCAAATCATAATCGAACAACCAAAGTTGAACAGCACGACGGTCATCATAATCAAGTAAGTGGCTTACAACCTTTGCATACGACAAGGAGCACGTATGGACAGATGTCACAGTAGCGTAGTAGCTGTCCTAGGTGAAGGAGTCATCAAGACCCGTAAAACATCACTGCAGATACATTCAACCTCCAACTGCTAACAAAATCACTATTCCACTAAAAAGTCTATTATTAGTTCAATGGAATCAAAACTAATTATTGCAGAAATTCGTGCAAAAGTATCACCTTTTAAAAAAGAAGTTCAAAAATTTATTTATTCTAAGTTAGAAGGTGAAATGCATTGCAGTACAAAAGTCAGTCATGCTTCATAATATATACACTTATTGCAATAAATAACAGATTATATTATTAAATCAAATGTATATTAATTTATACGTTTGAAAAAACATATGAAACGTAGCAAATATTCAAGATACATGATCTATGTGCTTCTGCTCCTCATTGTTCTTGCTCAGAAAACTACCAAGAGGAGAAGAAAGAGAACTCAAACTTCATCATCGAACCATAATCGAACAACCCAAGTTGAACAGCACGACGGTCATCATAATCAAGTAAGTGGATTACAACCTTTGCATAATTTTCATGGATTACAATTTGTAAGTTTATCAAACAACAAACATAATCTTCTATTATTCTGTTCAGATGTCTAAAGATTTATCTGAATTTAAAAAATGTGAAGATTTTGTATATACTCCAGGAGATTGTATGTTTGATTCGATACAATATTTATTGCATCATAAATCTTCTACCGCATCTTTACGAAATCAAACTCAAAATGAACTTTATAATATCTACTCAAGAGCTAGAGATACACATGATTCATTAATATTATCTTATTTCATGGAAGATGAATTGAGAGTGTCACATCGTGTCGAATCTGTAGATGAATATATAACCAAAGTTGGTAAAATGGCAAAAGAAGGTGGTGCGTGGGGTGATTCTTTATGTCTCTTAGCTTTATCCTCCATACTACAAAAAAAATATACACATCTACAGTTCTACTTCTGGAAAGAATATAATTCAATTTCCAAACAACAACTCGTATCATGTTACTTTCAATCTTCTATATGATGATAATGAAGGTAGTTCCGGTCATTACGAACCAATCGTATTGATTCGTGATGAATTTCTTAATGAGAAATGGGAGTATATAGTGAAACAACTGCAAGATTTACGATTAATTCATCTAAATGTACCAATAGTACAATTAATACGTAAATTTATAAGTAAAAATCCTATTTATGAGAACGACTTAAACACTATTCAAACTAAAATTTATAAACTAGGTATAGATAAACTAAATCTCCAAAAGACCAAAGTAAACCATCCTTTGCAAGATATTGACTCTCACCAATTAAACATTCTATATTCGGAACTCTTATTATCCTATCAAAGATATCCGTATTTATCCATAAGAGATGTCATAAAGAATTTCATACAATCTCATAAACAATATGAGATACAACTCTTTAGAATGAAAAAAACACTTTCTGACAAAATAAAACAATACAGAATAATGAATAAGACTAATTCAATTAACACATCTAACCGTACTTCTAAAAAACGAAAAAAATTATCATTAGAAGAAAAACACGTAGATACTTACTCCAAGTCTTTACTCGACGTTCCATATCATTCGTGTGACATATGCTATAAACGTGATTTCTTGAAGAATTTAAAATATATCAATCAAATTCATTACGATTTCATTTGCTCTTATGCTGAAACAACTAACATAACTTTCGAACAGCTTAAAGATAATACAAGGATTTGTTTGATGTGTATGCGATATATAAACGATAACAAAATACCTCTTTTCTTTGAGATATCTAGAGTTTACAATAACAATACGATAGCATATCTTGAATGTTTAAACGAAGTCGAAGAAAGATTGATCTCACCGCGAGTCATGTTCGGAAACATTCATATATACAATGGGTTCCAACAATGGCATCTAAGAGGTAGTGTTATCAATATCCCTTCAAATACAAACATGGTCCAAACACATTTACCACGTATGGCTGATGAAGAAGGTTCTATCATAGTGGAAATCAAAAGAAAACTGACTCTAAAATCAATCTATAAAACAAGCTACGTTCGACCTAACAAAGTAATGCGAGCTTTACATTATCTTATTGATACACACTTATACAAACATCACAATATTGAGCTGAATGAAAATTGGATTCACACTTTCAACAACAATTATTCCAAAGAACAACTCCGATTCGATGAAGTAGAAACCATCGAAACAAATAACGAGTTCGATGAAAATAATCACGAACCGAACACAAACACTGATACATTTATTGCAAACTTTTTAGATCCTGAAATGATTTACGCCAATGAAAAGTATAAACTTATCGTGGCTCCTAGCGAGGGATATCACCCTTTGAGTTTATTCAAAGATGAATTTTGTGAAGAGACTAATTTTCCTAGTTTGTTTTTTGGCCACGGAAGAAACAAACAAATCGTTTCGAAGATGTCATATCACAAACTAGCTTCATGGGAATTATTATACAAAACTCATAAATTTGCTAGACATTTACCAAACATCTTTTTCAAGATGTCCAAAATCTGCATCGAGAAAATTCTAAGCATTTCTTGGATTCGAGTAAGGAAAAGTAAACTACAAGGCTCTCCTTTGACAGCGAAACAAGTCAAGGATGACAATTTCAAACAACAACTTCTTATATCAGATCAAGCTTTTCCTTGTTTGTCCCAATTACGATTCACTCCAGACTATTACCAAGTCGTTAAGCGAAATCTTTTCGCGATGATCCGACAATTAGGAAAACCTACATTTTTCATTACTTTAACTGCGAACGAAAAAAACTGGAAACCGTTGATGAACACCTTATTCAAATTGAACAAAATAGATAACCATATACCATTGTCGGACGATGAAGAAACCTTAAGTTCTTCACAAAAACAACAACTTCTTAGACAAGATCCTGTCACATGTGCACGATATTACGAACATAGATCACAATGTTTCCGTAAGCTTATTCAACATAACCAATTAATTTTGGGAAATGTATCCGATTTCTTTTTTGTAACTGAATTTCAAAGCAGAGGCAGTCCACATGATCACGGACTACTGTGGATAAAAAATGCTCCTGTTTTCAAGATAGATCCTGATGAATCAATAACAACTTTCATAGACGAATACATTTCTACTGATCATCACTTATTGAGCGAAGAGATGATCAAATGTCAAACTCATCATCACACAAATACTTGCTATAAGAAAAGATCTTTATCTTCTTGTCGATTTCGATTTCCATGGCATCCCATGTCCAAAACAACAATATTATATCCTTTAACTAAAGATGAACTTGATGATGAAACGACGAGAGATATAAAGCTTAAATCTATTAGAATTTCAAACATCATTTCTTCTTTCAAAACTGGATTGGATATGAACTTCGATCAGTATCTTCAACATTTAGAACTTACATATGAAACTTACTTATTAGCTTTAAGATATTCTTTATCAAAACCTTCTATATATCTCAAACGTCATCCAATAGATATTTACATTAATTCTTTTCCAAAAAATGCTGCTTCCATTTGGCAAGCCAACACAGATTGTCAATACGTGTTGGATCCACATGCTGCGGCACAATATTGTACCTCATATCTAACAAAAGTAGACAATACAATAACGAATGAGATGAAGAAAATTAACAATAAATGTACCGAGGAAAATCAAGAAGTAACCACACGGATAAAAAAGTTAGGCAATGCATTCTTGAATTCCAGACAAGTTTCGGCTCAATTAGCCATCTATACAATCTTAAAATTACCTTTGTATCATGCTTCTCGTTCTTTTCAATTCATAGACACTAGTAGTCCATCCGATCGAACATTCCTCCTCAAAAGTTCCAAACAACTATCTTCTGAAGATGATTCTTCAACAAACATAGGATTGCCATCCATCATAGATAAGTATGCACGACGTCCACAACATCTGCAAACAAATTCAATGGCTTTGATAGAATTCGTAGCCAAGTTTAATACTTCACAAAATAGAAGATTGAGAAAATCTAAAATCGTTCGATGGATATGTTTCGACCAATATAAACAACCGGAAGACTATTTCAGAGAGCAAGTGCTGTTATATGTCCCTTTTCTTTACGACGAGAACAACATTAAAGATTCAACTGAAACATGGGAAAATACATATAATAGACATAAATCACATATTCTATTGTTACAAAATTTATATACTTTTAAGTACAATACGATCGAAGTAAACGAGGATTGGAAGAAATTTGAGGATGAGGTGGCAGAACTTGAAGAAATAAGAGAATATCATAACGAACAAAGCGAACCGGAACATGATTCAAGCAATTTGGATTTGGACAATGTCGACTTAATGCAACGAACTACTCTTAAATGTACTTCTAAGACTACGAATCGTGAAGAAACCTTCCCGATCAAAGATCCTCTAATACCAATAGAATCATTTTGTGTTGAGTTACGTCAATTGAACAAACAACAAAAGCTAATCTTCAATGACTGTATGTATAAAAAAAGACACTTTCCACATGAACCAATCCATTTATTTCTTACGGGAGAAGCAGGAACCGGTAAAACATTCACCTTATTAAAAATTATACAAGGATTGTCATGGATATACGAAGATGATAAATCCAGATTTAATGATCCCGAACAAATAAAAGTTTTGAAGATAGCATACACAGGACGAGCTGCATATAACATACAAGGAATGACTATTCATAGTGCCTTAGCGATCCCTAAAGACTCTTACGATATGAACGTGTCAAAATTAAGTCCAGATCGATTGGATAAATACATCAAATATTATAGTCAATTAAGATTATTAGTGATAGACGAAATCTCTCTGGTGGGCGCAAGAATGTTCTCTTACATAAACCAAAGACTACAACAAATAACTCAGAATTTCAACTTTCCATTCGGTGGCATAGATATAATTGTTTGCGGTGATTTTTATCAAGTACAACCTGTTCAAGATTCATGGATTTTTCAGTCTTCTAATATTTATTCTCAAAATATTGCCACTAACATATGGTCTTCATTTTTCAAACACTATGAACTGACTCAACCTATGCGTCAGAACAATACAGATTTTATACAAATTTTGAATCGTATTCGCATCAACCAACAAACATCTTCTGATCTACATTATTTAAATTCAACTTATCAAAAAATGTATTCTAAACCAAACAATATACCTCATTTATTTTACACTAACAAAGATACGAAACTTCATAATCAACATGTATTTAGTATAACTGATGGGAATGAATATTTATTCCATTCAAAAGATCATTTTTCTTCTGTTATATCGAAAAGATTTAAGATATCAATAAATCCAAAAGATACAGCTGGATTACACAGTATTTTATCTCTAAAAGTTACCATGTTAGTAGAATTATGTTATAATTATAACACACGAGATGGACTCACCAATGGAAGCGATGGGATTTTCATGTCCACAACAACATATAACGATGATCAAATCATTTGGATCCAATTTTTTGATCCAAAGATTGGAACACAAACGAGGAACAAACAAAAACATTTTTATTCCATTAACATTAATCCATCTTGGACGCCCATTATGAGAATTTCACAACAATTTCCAATCAATAAATATACCAGAGAACATAAGATCACTAGAACACAATTCCCTGTTCAACAAGCATCTGCACGAACTATCCACAGATCGCAAGGATTGACCATGCATCAAGTAGCTTTCAGTCCTAAGCACATAAATCGACACGGATTGACATACACTGCATTATCCAGAGTGAAAAATCCTAAGCACTTACATATATTACAATCGATCGAGCATCGTCATATAGTTGTAGACAGTAGAGTCACTCTCGAAATGGAACGGTTGAAACTTAAATCATCGTGGCAATTCCACATCCATGATCTTCAAATGAATATCTCATCTTCCACTTACATGCTCATACAATTTCTAAATACAAGATCATTAATAAAACATCACCTTGATGTTCGAGCAGATCATAATTTACAACTATCTGATATTTTGTGCTTCAGTGAGACACTTATACAAAATCCTACTTCTGTTCCGTATTTCATAGACATCGAACGCTTTCAATATATACATACGCACACAAGTCGAGGTTTGCTACTAACATATCAAAACACAATGCAACTCTCGGGGCATAATATTTTTGGAACTCATAACATGGAAATAATTTCTGCAGATTTCAACATTCTAACTCGTCATGCGATTCATATCATAGTTGTATACAAATCTCCTCGTATGCATGTCGATGAGTTTTTGATCAATTTTACTACCATTATTCAAAACATACCTAAGGATTATCCCACGATAATCATAGGAGATTTCAATATCGATCTGCTCAAAATTGATGATCATCAAACTACATCTTTCGCATCTTTCATGAATTCATTCAAATTTTTTCCAACTTTTACAAAACCAACCACAAAATACGGTTCAAATCTAGATCAAATATGGACTAACGTTCCTCAATACGAAAATCTCTCTTCATCATCACATGCTTATTGGACAGATCATGATCCTATTTTTATTCTGTATAAAAAACCATCACATGTTAATATGTTCTCATTTACGTGAAAAAACAAATCCAATCTTCTTTTCTTCGTGTACTCATCAATCGAGCTATACGAGTGATGTTCATGACCATATATTTCAGATTCAAGAGATTTTCAACACTTGCAAAACAAGGTATTCTCTTTTACATTTCTTGAAAAAAAACATTTTTTATATAAATTGTAAATCATCATCATGTCATGAGCTATTGACTTTACAAAATTCCTAAATGTGTGCATTCATAATTGTTCAATATAATATAAACATGTTCATTCTAACATCCATAATATTCCAAATGTTTTATTTCGCAGTTACGATTCATCATTGTTCTCAAGACGGCCTCAACATTCAAATCATTCTATACATTTCTTGCATATCTTATATATTATTGATATTCCAATGTACATAATCTTCACAACATCTCTCAAATTCTCCATTGTATACTTTTTCATTTCAACTATCATCATATGTTAATATATTCTCATGTAGCTAAACAATTTAGTCTATTTATTTTCTTCATACGCTCATCGAACCATTTAATACAAATTCATATGCATCAAATTAAAGCTAATTTCAACAATTTTGACATCATATAGTCCTTCATATTTCCTAACAATAATTGCATCATACACAAAATGAAAACTAGTACAATGTCATTTATGTATCTTTTCTTAACTTCTATAAATTTTGAATGTATGTAATGACACAGTCTGAAATTATTTTTCCTAACCTCCACAATATTTCTAAATGTTTTTCTCTGCAGTTGCAACAGATCAGTACCTCTGAATCGGTCCAAACACTCATCAACTTCTACATTATCATACATCCAAAGATAATCTTAAGATCACTATCTTCAAAATGATCCGAAGATTCACAAGTACATATTTGCATAAAAGATGCAAACAGATTACTACCAGTTTATGAAGACATGTTGAAAGATGCCCTTTTTGACTCACATAAAATTATAAACTACTTTTTTCAGTATCTGAAGATAATCTTATCATGGCTTTCAAAGACTATATTAATTTTCATCATTTTTTTAACATTCATCCACATCTCTAGAATTATACTTTCACATATATCACTTTCTACGACTCTAAGATGAGATGGATTTCATTTTTAATATTCACCTTCACAGATTTCACCTTCTAGGATTGTGAGGTCTTGCAAACGCATAGCCCTTGCAATTCCATTGCATGCGTAGCAACTTGTTTAACATGGCACTGCATGTATACATAGAACTTTTTATTTGGATAATTTAAATATAATAAGTTAAATGAACTTACTATATTTAACAAAAATAAATAAAAATGAAGTTAAACTTTATTTTAACTTCGTTGTCAGTTTAGATGTTTTGTTCTAAAGTCCGCGTTTTAGTTTTGTTTTTACTTCAAATGTTTTTTCTAAAAGTCTGCGTTCTATTCCATGTTGTCTAATGTATGTTTCACAAATTTAACATTTCTGAATCCAGTTACTAGTCAATTGTTTATGATAATCTTCCGAGTTGTGTAAACTTCTTTCTTCTTCTCCTCTGCCAGAAGTGCATGTTGCATGTTGTCTCATGCATGCATATTTAGCTTCTAATAGTTGAATTTCCTTCATTGTAGTTCTGTTTTTCCTATGGATAGCATGTTGTCTCAAGTACTTTTAAGTTCAATTTGGAACCGAAGTTTAATAGCTTCCCACCGCTGCACATGAGATTTGAATTGTGGTTTCACTAGGGTCATTTCATTAACAATTTCATTTGCGAATAGTTTCCTTACACCTTTCTCTTTTCAGCAAAGATGTGTTAAACTTCCAGTATCTCGATAGAGAGATAGTTTTTGAAGTAATTTTTAAAATAACTGTAATTTTTTGCTCGATTTGACACTACTCTTGGAAGTGTGATGTGATTTATATTGTCTAATAGTGCTATTCTTGTATTATTTAAATATATTCCAGAGTCGAGAGTAAGAATTTGTATATTGTCAATTTTGATCAATAAAAACTTATTTGCTAGAAATAATTCTTCAAATGTGTCATGGCAATCAAAAAGCATGAGCGTGGAATAAGTTGTTTGGAACCCAACGAAGTTGATGATTCGTCGTGAGATTTTACCTGCGATCGGATCCAATACACCATTATAATCTCTTTCCATCACCAGATTTTAGAACTGGAGGTAAATTTCAGATGTTTGAAGATTGTCTCTTCAGACAAGAACATTCTTTGGTGTGGACCTAGTGGATCTAACATAGGAAGACATCTATGAGACTGGACAGTAACTCCATATTGCTGTTCCTTTGTGGTTGGACGTTCCCCCCAGTCAAGCAACTGAATTTGAATTGTAAATTGTACAGATAAATGATATCACACTCTAGACCTCAGATTGAACTCTAGTATCTATCAAACTCATAATATCCTACTTGTATAAACTTTGCATGTGTTTTAATTCTAACTGTTTAATTCTTTATAAATACTGTTCATATTCAAAAAGGTTTTACCATTTTGCACTTTTGTGAAAATCTAGTGTGGCACGCTGACGGTTAAACCAGACGGATAAACCGAGATCTCCGGTCAAAACGTCTAGGTGGATTGAGACTCATCATCGAGCATGCATGTTCACCCTCTTCTAAGTTCGGAGGAGAGGTCTAGAGTGCATTCTCTTTAATTTATCTTAATCTTTTTTCTTGGAAGGATTAGATTATAAATTAAAAAACTGTTTTTATTTTTTATTTGTATTTTTATTGATAACATAATATTTTTAGAGTAACATAAGAGTTCATGAGTGTACTTCACTTATTAATTTTCGTTTATTTCTAACAAGTGTAACATTGTTGTATATAGAGAAATATTTTATTTAAATATTTTATTTTATTAATTTAAACATTTTATTCTGAACTCTACGTTTCGTTTGTTTTCTTTGTTAATTTAAATATTTTATTCTAAACTCTGCATTCAGTTTTGTTTTCAGTTTGACATTTTATTCTAAAAATCTACGTCTTATTCAATGTTCTCTAAAATGTTTTATGAAAAGAATCTTTATTCGGTCCATCAGATTGGAGATAACTTCAGCAGCTTTCGTTGGAAATTGCATAATAGATCGGCTATAGAAAGATTAGTCGATTTGGTGAATGGAAGAATAAGAACAATACGGCCTGTAGAGCCTAAAAAGAGAAAAAAATATATATATTTTTTTTGCCTCCGCGCCGTTGCGGAGGTTAATCGTCCTCGGGCTTACCCATATGGACAAATACAAAATCTTCGATGTTGATAGAAATAATTGAATTGGTGCGCGTAGCGCAATTATGGGGCTGTCATGATACTTTTTGATGTTTTTATTGTTCTCGCTTGAGTTTCGGGTGCTCTCGGTATACGTGCCAAAAGCTATGGGAAGTAGCTAAATTCTGTGTGTTATGCGTTGGGACTTTTTGTATAGTAGATGAAAATTATTTTTGAATGCAGTTACCTGTCAATAATATATGATAATTTTCTAAAGTATCTTTCTGAATCCAGTTTCCCACCAATGGAATAATTTTCTGGAGTGTCTTCTTCTTCTCCTAGAAGAGAATTGCATGTTTCTTGCATATTTCATCAATAGATTGTAGAGACCAAAACCCTCGGCGTGCCACATAACATTCCACCATCGGTGTCTTTACTTCCTAAGCTTGATTAACTAGTAGCTGGTATCTGAATGCGGCACATATAGAACCCACACTGTGACTATATCGATTCCGCCAGGGATAAAAAGAACTGAAATGAGGCGGGACGAAAACGTCATCATCTCTTCGTCATGTTACATGATTATCTCCCTCAGCCCCCACAGATGTCGAACGTATCTCGACAGACCTGTGACCAATGTTTTGTTACAACTCACCCAACTTCATCTTTGGGAAGATAGAATCTTTGGGTTGACAAAACCATTTGGTGATAGTTTGTTCAACATGTGGATGAACTGAACACACTTCCCTTCACGCCTCAACTGCAAGATAATGTTTTACTGGAAGATAATGTTTTACAGGCGGTTCATGCACTATCATATTCGGGCTTGATCGCAGAAACTCCATAGCTTATATGCTCCGACACCACCCAGAAGACCTTAGAACTGGCGAAATATACTGCCGCTACGAAAACATCCGGCCAGAGCTCAAGACTGCTGCCTATGAGACCGTGCTGACAGTGATGCTGTATTAGTACTGCGATAATGGCTGTACCGCGGGTGGTACAAGCGTGGGCTCACAGAAATGCCTGTGCTGAAGTAAGCGTGTTCGCACGCTCACAGTATCAAGTTGGTGTTGGTCATACAGTTCGTCCTGACCAGGTAAGTAGATTGCCACCCCAGCTTGTGCCAAAACCGCCATGGTTCTGTATCTGGACTCAAGTTCTACTGGCTGCACTGTTAACTCATAGAAAATCTAAACTACGACAATTTCCCTTACCTTACGGAGGAAAATATCTGATTTCTACTAAACCCCCAATCACGTAGAACTAAAGTTGGGAACACTGATGTCAAATCTATAGCACGTCTTCATTCGAGCCCGGTGAGAGATCTGTTCTAAACTGTGAACAGACTATTGTGAAGGGGGTTGAAAACTGCTTTCCTAAACGGATGACGAGCCACCTAACAGACGAGTACTCTGGGCCTCCATCGAAATCACTGCATCTGTCTTGTTCTTCCAGAACGACAGGATGCTCAGGAACATCAACCAAACGCTCTTTCGGGCCCCTTAAGAATTCGAAAAGCAGAGGTACTAGTCGCATCATCAGCAGCAAGACCTGTGACTAAGTCCTTAATGCTTGCTACAACTGCACTTATCTCATGCATACTGGTTTGAAAGCAAACTCTTGAATGAGAATAACTGTAACCTACACAGTCCATTCACGCAGGAGAACTAGTCTCATACCCACTAGTCTCCTGAAGCTCTAGCTATGAAAACAATGAGAACGCATCCATGAATTTTGAGATGTAACAACCCTTTGAGTTCAATCCTTTTGTGGTAACATGTACAACTTCGCGATGACCAAACTTCAAAGGGATGTAGATTTGGATATACAATTGTAAAAAATGGTTATCAGTCTAAGGACTGACTATATCTCATCCGCTTCAAATCAGGTTCTTCTGTACAGAAACAGCAGAGGTAAGAATGTTAGAAGTCTAACTTGACCAAGGTATCAATGGAAACAGCCAAGCACCTATCACACGACGCTACGTGGTGGGAATATCTTTATTACCTGTTGGGCAATACCCGGTCACATTCAAGAAATCGGAGGGATCATCAAACAAGAGGGTGCTGCCGGTTGAGATCTCTGAAACCACTGCAGGTTCTGGCTGCTTGACCTGCACAGGTGCATCATTGCCTTGCTTGGCTGCTGATCCCACTATATTCATCAAAATTGACTCCACTTTCTGGGCTGTTGTATCTCGATTCGATTTGGTAAGGGTCAAGGTGGCTGCAGATAGTTACGAAGGTCAGAGAAGAATGCAGCGCTTCAGAGACTTTGGCGTAACCTCCAATTTCCTTCCAGGACTAACTCACGAATAAGCCAAACCAAAAGCTCGGAAGCTATCAAGACTACTGAAGGTTCTTTGCTGCGATTACAAGCGAACGAAATTTCACAGCGGGCTAAATCGAACGTTCGTGGAGGCTAATCATAATATCATACTACATACAACTACTGATCTTAAGTTACCATAACAGCAACTAACCCATTTCCTGCAATGTGGTAAATTCAAGGTGCAAGCAGAACGCCAAATAAAAGGAAAATTATTTTGTTGAAGAGACAATGAGACCGCTTAATTACCCCACCGGGGTTCTAACAGTATGCCGAAGGAGAAACTTCTGAAACACCATTAAACCTCTAGACAAATAACATAATAGGATTCCATCCATGTCGTAGATACACTCTGAGGTAACTCTGAGGCATGAAGAATGCAAGCAACCAAGTAGGAACAGGAAAAATCCCTACCTGTGTCTGCACGCTGCTTAATATCCTCCACAAAAGGCAAATCATGTCCAAATCTGGGAGCAGGCAAAGATCCAAACACCTGCAACAATCAAAATGAAGGAGCAGTTGTAAGAATCCACCAGTTCACAGCATGTTCCAGCGCAACAAAAGCCTTTCTATAAGTACCATCAATCTTTCCGTGTGTAATCTCTTGTAGATTCAACCGTGAAATCTACGATTGGTAAATCACATGAACCACAAGGTCAAAGCACATGACTCACAGCGGTCTGTGGAGAAGCGAGTAGATTCATCAGGGCCTCTTTAAACTTGGTGCTTTGAAGCTCCATTCGTCCTACCTGGTGAAGTCAACCACGCTATCTGTTACTTGCAGGCTCAGCCTTCGCAGAGGCTGCAGCTGCAGCTGCATCTAGACTGACTCCAAGCTGTTAACACAGAACACACCTGACAACTCACAACTTCACGAGGAAAACTCTGCATTAGACTGTTCCCATACTCCACGAAGATATCGCAATCAGTACGAAACAGAGGCTAAATGCTTCTGATCTGCGATCCCCCGATGACATACCTCATCCACGATGTGCAGCTTAATACCCTTTGTCGGCTGGAGCAATGGAAGCACAACTCTCTCAAAGTCGTCCAGGGCGAAATAGTATTTACCGACCTACAGCCGAGGATGTTAAGAAGCTTGGACAATGAGCGTAATAATTCCAAAAGGTTATAAAGTTTAAGATTTCCTTAAAGCACTCGATAGAACGATCTAACTTAATGACGCACCTTTGGGCCACATCCTTTCCGCATTCTTGAGAGTGGAGCACGCTCCCCAGAGAAAGTTTCTGTAGAATAAGCATGAAATTAAATACCTCCTGACATACACAGATGCCCAAATATCCAAACATACTGCTTCTAGACATAAAATGCGAATGTTAAATATCGAGCCGGATCTGTCATCGTGGATCAACCGCTGGGCTAGTAGCCAAAAGTGGATTGATCGGATTGCCACTCAGAATGTTACATAAACCTGGACCCTGTTACTTCCTGTGTATGTAGGTGTCAATGCTATGTATGATCAAACAATTACACAGGACGGCAACTAAGGAAACTAAGTGAAAGAACATAGAAAAGAAATAAGATCATACGGTGGAGCATGTGATTATCTCGACAGTGACCAAAGACTGGGTAGTATGGACGGTATGGAGGCTCCACAAAAGTTCAGTGACCTTTCCATATTCTAGGGACAGATGCAATACGTTTAGGGTCTCCAATGGAGAAAGGAGCAGCATTTCCCATATTTCGACCTCATGTTAGACAGAAGAATGTTCCGGCTGTGCATATGATTTTCAAATGCGTTGAAACCCAATAAGGACCCTAAGATACGAAAGATGAAATTGCAAGGATAAGGACCATAACCACAGGTCTGTCAAACCTGCGTTCTGTAGCTCTGTGAAAGTTAGAAACGTCGTATGCCGCACGACGCAGGTGCATGAGCACAGGAAGGGAAATATGCAGAAACACTGGCTATAGATGATCAGACATACCCTCTGTTTCCTTGATAGTATTCTTTTCTCCAGTATTCATGTTCAGTTAAGACTAAGAAAACGTCGAACGGAAGTCTATGAAGACTGACTCGAAGTAGATGTCAAAAGATGATGGAATAAGATGAATAAGACAAAACATATTCAACAACTGCAGAAAATCATGCTCCAATGCTATGAGCTGACTTCACTAAGAATCTATTGATTTCTGTTGAGATCTTCGAGGTAGTGGAACAAAGGAAAAGGAGAAAAGGAAGATGAACACGAACGACAATACCGACTGACCTCATAACCATCGACACGACAAAGTGTGGCCAACGCTTCAGCGACCATTTAACAACGTAGCTGGCATGGCATGGAGCTAGCCTCTCTGACACCATGACTTCGTATGAACTTCAACGGCTACCACACTAAAACCAACTCTCTTCTTGGTTTTGCCCACATTCCAGAAGGTTGGAGGGAGCTCAAGGAAGCGAGAGTCCTGTAGGTGGCACGATTGATTTCCAGTAACGGGGTTATGAGCCAATCTGTGATAGGAGAACTGCGTGAAGGTATACAGAGTACGACCTCAACGAACGAAACTGCCAGAAACAGAGGTACTCATCGAAATCAAGGAAAAACCTTAAAGAGTAAGGATGCGGGAAAACTTCCCCATTTTCTGCTCTTCCTCTACAGAGGATTAGTACACCACACTGAACAGCTTAAACGGACCAGAAACTACACTCAGTTCATATGTACGCAATGTTTCTGGTTGCTAGGAACATCCAGGCACAGATACAAATTCCGCGTTACACAGGTATTAGGTGATAGCCAAAGTGCAAGAAAGGGTGGTCAACAACTACTTCATGATCTTCCCGTCTGCCAGAAAGGTCAGGTGTACTTTGGTACTGTAAGCTCTTAACAGGAGCATCATTACACACCAATATCGAATCCGATTTTCTCTCCAGTCTTCGGGTTACGAGCCTCCACAGTGTAGAAGCCCGCAATGACATCCTGTGGCAACTTCTTGGCAGCATTCAGCACCAACCTGAACCAGTACAAGTCATCGACTACATATGGTTAAATTTTGAACATAGATGGCAGTGTCATAGATCACAAGTGGTGCAAGCTTCCTTTGACCTATCGCTGAAGCTACTTCGGTCATAACCGTAGCACAATATTAAACACAGCCAAAATTGGACGACCTTTGGCACTTCCGTAGACACGACTTGTCAATCTGACGACCATCTCCGGCGAGAAAAGAGGTACTGGGTACTACATGGTGAGCACGAACCCGAATGGCTAATAACATGACTCAAAAACACGGGATACTGAACCAGGAAAGATGAGAAGCCCAAAGGCCCGATGCTGACTTAGTCAAAAGAGTGGACGCACCAGGATTTTCCTACGCCTGCAGACAGGTACACAAAGCAGTGATGAGAAGTCAGGGAATGAAAATTTACCAATTTGCAAACATTAGTCAGTCGCTTGGCTTACAGCTGCCTGTAAGTATCCAGAAAAAGGACTAAAGAACAAGAAGGAAAATAAGTTTCTCCAGGCGATCCTAAGAGAACATCGTCAGAAGCTGCGTCATTTCTCATTAGGGTTAAAATGCGGTTTTGGTGTTGAGTGCTACACAACCTCCTTTCAGATTCGGAGATTTTATAAAGTATCACCCAAAGCTTTAAGACACGGAAACTGGCTCGCTAAAAGATTTGAAGTTCGCTTTCAGTAATTGTCCGATAAGATGAAAAAGTACAATGCATTGCTCGGTACTTGGAAGCAAGACGAATACAGGTGCAGGTGAAGTACCCGGCTGGCCTGTAACGAACACATTGATGGCCGATAATGACGCCTGATCTGTAACTTCACCGGTAGCAACTTTCTCGTCCCCCATCGTTCTGTTGACTGTTCATCGACCTCAGTCAGCCGCGAACCCACCTCGATCACAATTGCCAAATTCGATGCCTGTCTACCAAACCTTGCCCCTCAGCTGCAACAAGCGAAAATTGTCTCGTTACTTCCGTCGTGCACGCGAACCCAATTTCGCCCATGTTCTCACAAACATCATTACACCCGACTGATTTACCTGCAACATACCGCTGCCAGATTCCTCGTCCTGCTCCTCAACATACACTACCTGCGTTCGCCCAATGTGTCTCCAACGACCCCAAGATCGGCGGAGAATGAAATGACCCAAAATTCCCTCCTTGAACTGGTAACAGGCATGAGGAGGGGATGACCATCGGACAAATTCAACAATTATTTGAACCTTGGCAGGCCAGGCTCAGTCAGAAGAGATAGTACTTCTGTTTGGAATGCGACGGTGAAGGATGAAGGACGTCTTTTCTCTCTTGTGTCTCTCTTCCGCGACTGGTGGCAGTGGTGTGATCCAGCAGCCGAAGTCGGATGTCGGAAGAACTGATCGGAATAAGGAAGATAAACAGGTTCGGGAATCCCGATGTCTGTAGACTGGCTCACTCTTTTTTTTTCCTGTCTGGCAGACAATGATGACCCTGTGTCTCTGCCAGTTGCACTTGACACTTCATCAGCGTGGTTAAAGGAAACCTGGGTTAAAACCTAGTTTCTGTTCAGTTTCCTAGTTTAATACTTTTCTACGTCAATGACATTCCTCCACCTCTCCGGCAATGCAAACCTTACCGTCTTTGTCTGTCGGGTAGGACGGGGGAGTGGGTGGGTGTACGAAGAAGAGAACACTATCACAAGTCAAGTCTAGCAAAGGAAAGAATAAAGGGGAAACACAATGAATAGCAAACGGATGGAAAGACCCATTAAGTCTAACAAGGGAAAGAAGGACCGAAGGGCCAAGCAACTAACGCCCCGAAGGGAGGAACACCGGGGCTAAGCCCCGCTATCAATAAAGGAGGATGGATGTTACGAGTTCCAACATGCTTCACCCTGCTCGACGCGAACCCACACTACAGTATAGTCAGTGCAGTCCTATGATTCATACTACTACTGTCTAGCTAGCTCCCTCCCACACGACCTCAAACTGAATCTTGTCTTGTCGACGTACCAAGCTGACTCAACAAGTTTCAACTTTGTGAAAAATCTGGCACGGACTCGGGTCTGTGCTGAAGAACCGACCTCCACCTACTTGTTATGCGCGCTGGTAGTTCGAACCTTTTGCTGAGTTTGCAGAACCTCTTGGCATTTGGTGTTTACCTCAGGTTCTTTGTTTACCTTCCTGTTTCCTCTCTGCCTTCCTCAACCAGTTAGGATGCAGATTATTCAATTTTCCCTGTAAGAGGTTCCGTTTGCGTTGTGTGTTCGCATACCGTGGATTCTTGGCAGATTCACTCCTCTCTCCCTTGATAAGTATGATGTTCAATAATTTCCCGACCCCACCGTGTTTTAATTCCCGGTACTGTTGGTTTTCATGTTTGTGCTGCTAGCACTTTCAAGAAGATTTGTCTGTCCTCTTTGCTCTTTACCTATACGCGCTCTAGTGGTCGGCGATCATACGAACAAGAATCATATTATCATATGTATATTCACCTCCTGTGATGCTTCGAGAACAGTGTGAAGGTCGTCCTAACCTTCGTCTTGCTTCGTCCTGGTCAGAGGCTGCTGTTGCTGCTAGCAGGGCAACATCCTCTTCCGCCTTCTCTCTCTCTCTCTCTCTCTCTCTCTCTCTCTCTCTCTCTCTTCACAATTTACTTTGATGGAGTCGAAACAAGCAACCGTGTCCTTTGGATGTTATAGTCACTATCGTACTAGGAGCATTGGTCTTCTTCGCCTTCGAGGACACTGTACAAAGACCTTTCTTCTCGAGCAATAAATTACATTCGGATGATTGTAGTTGATACATAGGTAATTTTACGGCAGGTTATAAGGTTATGTTCGGCAGTCTCCAGTTGTCCACATCCCTAAATGCTAGTAGTAGCAAGCACACCCCATGCTTGATAATAGAGGTCAGATCCACTTGTAACATGCATACACTTGCAAGCTATAACCAGATATGAAGTGATCTACTGGGTCCAGGTCCTTGCCTTCCAACGGTACGCCCTCCATCACCGACTCCCTATACTTCAATCTTCAGACAGCCTTCCAGTAAACCCTTACACAAGAAGAGGGATGAGGTGTAGGTTCTCGGGCTACGAGAAAGTCCAACAACTTGAACCAAGCAACTTGAAGCGCTGAGCTCTAGTGGGGTGCACTTGACGCAAGCATGGTTACTTTCTGGTAAGCTTACTGTCTCAAATTTGTCTGCAGCCATGATAGCCGACTTGTCCATAAATGGAAACACTCACCTTCATTTGGGAGTCAAAAGCACGAATTGAGACATAAGAGGCGTCACACCAGTTGGATCACAATCCCATCTCCATATTAGCGGTTGACAGTGACCCGACAGGATGTTTATGTACTGTGTTGGTTTGACTTTTTCGGCCATGAGCAATGCAGAGAAAAGCCTCTCAGTCACAAAGTGGTTCTACTTCTTGGTCGATGATGCCAGAAACATACTGCTGATTGAGGGGCAGAACCTGGAGACTTTATAAGCCGCATCCTGGAAGAAAAAGTACATGCAGAGATCTGAGTCAGCAGGTTTCTTCGTCGGTTTCACGTGATGAGAACAAATAAACAAATATTACTTGTTTGTATCACTCAAGACTTCTCTTTCTGTTCTCTTTCTAAATGGGCAATCGGTAACGCTGGAAGAGAAGAACATAACATTGTCCAGAATGTTACTGTAGCAGATAGATCATGACCCAAACTAGTATCCGAAGTTACAAGGAGACACCGTGGATGAACGTTCTGGTGGCACGTGAAAATAGAGGACAAACAGTGCACATAAAGTCATCAAATGGAACAGTTCCTTGGAATGTTCCTTCAAAGCGGTTACATTAACTTCCGAATAAAAGAATTGTGATTACTTGTTAGCGACATGTGCACTCGTTTATTGCACGTAAGGTGTTGTAACTGATTCTGAGGTTCGTTTAATTTGGCCGGAGTACTTGTTGTCTTCTGTTCCTCCAACCCGCCTCCCCGCATCTCAAATCGCGGTCAGATTGCTAAAAGAGTCCATATCCTGTTCTTTTGTGCACACTGTTTTGTACAACAAGCCAGCCCCTCCCTCATCGACACTATCCGGACGAAGAAAAAGCCAACACCGCCCTATCTGGGACACCCTTCCTTCCCTCCTTTCCAGCCAGATATCGTCTTGTTAATTCGAAACTCTGTTGTTGTTGTTACGGTGATTCAAACAAGAAGTGTTGAAACACTGTCTCAAAACAACAACAGAGTTTCAACAGGTCCCTTCTCTAAATCAAAAACTCGTGAGAGCGTCGCGGAGCGCATAACTGCTGAAAGCATCTACGTAGCCAGCAACATGAGTTCTTCTTCTCTCGCATCAAGGCCTCTTGGCAAGAAATGGTCGATGGTCTTACGCCTTATCCTCACTCTCCTTTTCGGACTGGATCTATCGTAGAAAGAAAAGTGCACATCGTCTTTCTTTCATCTCTTCTCATCCTATTCCTTTGGAATTGATTTATTTCTCTTCTTAATTATTTTTCTTCCATTATTTTTCTTTAGATCTATTTTCCTCATATAGTATTCAGATAACACATACAGAAAGTAGGACGGTACTAGGACCTGTTCACTACGGTCACGTATTGGTATCATGGTTCCATAGTTCCATAGTTCTTTGCTGTTTGAATCCTTTATTTCTCGGTTTCCTTTTGCTGTAGGACCGAAATGTTTTCTCCCCACGCCACAGGACCTAAACAGTGACGAGGTGCGGCGATTACAAATCTACGACATTAGGGGGTTTCAAAGACGTCCGTAAAATAGAGATACGTCCAAGACGTCATCGGCGGTAACTCTCAAATGTAAGACACTGTAAGAGCTTGCAGAAAGTGCATAAAAGTTAGATCTAGAAATGTTGAACTACCTCAGAAAATAAAGATTTATTGCTAGAAATAGCCAATAGCTATGGTTGGGACGGTAAAATTCTTCTAGAACATCTCGACAAGTGCTCCATGTAATTTCAATCGGTGGTCTACTTCGAATGGGTATACGTCAGTGGTCGGGGTAAAAGTTTCCGGAACCGAAAATCATCCCCCGGCAATGAACGGGAGTCGGCTTATATTGATCATTTACGGTTTTTGCCAGTTTTTCATGTAATATTGTAGCATGTAATATTGTAGCATACAAAAACTCTTGCTGTTTATTATTTTAACTCCACTCTTCAGAATTCCAACCGGTTGAGAATACAAAGAATTTCGGTTATCCTCTAGCGCTGATATATGTTGATTGTGAAAAATGGAGTGGAAGAGGAGATATTTTTTTTGTCATGCAATGTATTTAAAAAAAGAAAAAGACAAAAGTAACCGTTATAAAACTTAGAAAAGAGAAAAAAAAGAATTTAAATAAAATAAATCGTTAATGCATAGCCACGCAGTTCCACTGCAAGCGTAGCTACTTGTTATAAATCAAAGTACATTAAAGAAGGAATTCTCATTCGTTCAGGAGAGCATCTTTATGCGGGACTCAGACTGTCTATGTTGATAACGTTCATAGTTTTACTCTTGTTCTTTCCCAACAGTAAAAAAAATTACAGATTTTGCAAAAACGGTGAAACTGAACTGATTGAAAGAAGACTTAAACCGACACTTGGAGAAGTCTATATTTGAAAACAATTAATTTAGACTACTCAGGAAAGAAAGAAAATGTAGAACTTACTTTAAACCTACCCCCAACAATAGCTAGAGGGTACCAGTAATGGTTCTCGACCTTCCGAACACGGTTTGACTCAAGTCACTCTTCCATAGAGTTCCGGTGTCTATTCCGTTCGGTAGAGAAAGTGAGAATTTCACTATTGATTTTTTGTCAAAAATAATATTTGATATTGAGAATTTTAATCTTCAATACAAGAATTTCAATATTAATTTTTCATCAAAAAAGTACTTGGTCGTCTGCACAACTTGAACATCTAGGGAAGAATGGCATTCAAGCCTTTGTGTAGATGTCTGCACAAAGGCTTGAAGTTTCTTGAGAACATAGTTCATGACTTAAGATGATACAAGCGACTTGGGTACGGACGAGTGAGATAAGAGTCATCTCTTTGATCAAAAGATCCTCCTGTGAAGGTGTCTTCACACGACCTCTCCGGAGAGTATCTCTGTCTAAACTCAGAATGTTAGGATGGTTCGCTCGTACTAGTTCTTATGATTTCATATCACATGGTGTTATATCTGCAGCTTGATTGTCTTGAGCTTGACGTGAAAAGACGTTGTCTCTTGGTTCTAATTGATAGTTTGCACTATTAAAGTGTTGTCAAAGAATGGACTCTGATCGAACCAAACGTCGTCCAGATCACTCTTAGAGAATTCTTCAAGTTCTGAAGCTATCATCTGGCATGGCAACTCCAAGATAAATGATTTGTATTAGATTTTATCCAGCGGGACGTCCTCCTCTTCCTCAGTGGTGATGCAGAAACAACTAGTCAGTAGGTGCGTTAGTTCATCGTAGGACATCTTTCCCTTCTCTGTCTGAATCTTCCCTCCCGTCGCTGTAGTACGTTTTCAAAGTGGACTGGTCGTACTTAAAGCCTACCGTGAGTTTCCTTGAACTCCATTCTGTATGTACATCTGCATCATGTAGTCATAGAGTTCTTAGCAATATTGAGAATTGTATAGGTGGTGACATTTCCATGACAACATAGTCGATCAAGAATGTGTGTTCTTCTATCAAGGTAGGTACCCATCTCAACTCTCTGAGGGGTAAGACTTTCTTGTCATCTGCCATCTTGAGAATGGCTGTCGTACGGATGAGTTGCTTGAGTCCTAAGGACTCTATTACTTCCTTGTTCATTATGTTGACTGAGGACCTTGAATCAATCCGACAATAAAGAAGGAGATGTCCTTCTATGATGACAAGGACTACTGGGTCTTGTCGTCTGGTGAAGAAAAATATCGCTGGTTGAGTCGGTGTTGTAGTAGGACTAGCGTTTTTCACTGATTGCATTCTCTTATAAAGGGGTGGTCTCCCTGGATGTAGTCCTTCTCTATTAAGAAGTCTTAGGATTGTATTTCTGCAGGATAGAGATACTTCCAACAGTTGTTTGATCGAAATGTTAGCTTTGATGGTTGCAACATCTATCACAAGGTCATACCCGAAGAATGTACTCTGAACTTGTTGTTTGTTCAATGTGTCGAACATGAAGACTGCCGTCCTATACATGTTGAGGGTAGGATTCTCTACTCTTGCTTGTGTTGGGGTTGCTTCTTCTTCTTCTTCTTCAAGCTGGATGATCTTATGAGCTCGACCCCTCCTGCTGATGTTTTGTCGTAGTCCTTGGCATTTTGCCTGCTCGAGTTGTGATGAGGAATCCGCTTCTTGGCCTGCTGAAACATGGTGTACTTGCTTCTCCCTCTCTTCTTTCATTTCTTTCTTCGGGGTCTATCCTAGTGAAGTGTCGATTTTGTTCCTGTCGAGTTTCTTGAGGTGGAATATTATGATGTCCTCCCTTTTGAACTTCATGGAGGAGTCTGCGAGATTGTGGGTACTCTACCAAGGTATGTTCCTGGTAACAGTTTGAACATTGTGGAGGTCTAGCTACATTGACTGACAAAGTGTGGTCTCTGACAACGGTGGCAGCGTAATGGTCTTCTACTCCGACCTCGACCATGACATTGTTGTCTTGGAGGTGGGTCCATCAAGTATACATTGTATTGTGGTTGTGCTGCATGTTTCTTTTCTTGCACCAAGTGTACAGTGGTTTCCTTGTGGGGCTTCTCGTCTGATCTGTAACGACCTATGTTACACATAGGAAGTTTGTTTATTAGTAAGGTGTTTAGTTATAACTAAGTGTTGAGAATGTTTATTTGCTGCCAAAGTACTTTAAGGAGGTATCAAGTTAGTCATGACTAGCTAAAAGTTAGTTATGGTTAAACTTAGCTGTACTTTTGACAGAATTCAGATATTTGCTAAAGAGTGAGCACTACTGTCTTGTCATCTTGTCTAAAAGGTAGAAAGGAGGTGGAAAGTATCCCTTATCTCCTTTTTGACTTGATATTAGTGGTTGGATTAAAGTTGTGGACTTTGTGGGCATTAAAAACAAGAAGAGATTCCACATGTTTCCTTTTTAGTGGGTCCTAGTGTAGAGGGGGGTGGAAATTCGAGATTCCTTGAGAATATTCCAGAATTTTTCTAGAAGTTGTTGACTTTGAAGGAATAAGCCCATGTGAAAAGGTAAGAAGTCCATGTGATTAATGCTTTTACCTTAAGTAATATCTTAGTAAAACCCGGTAAAAGTAGTTACGGCTGAGTTATCGGAGGGTACCAAAGTAAAAACCTAGAATGTATAAATAGAGGAGTAGAGAAGAGCTCCTCATCCTTGTTTTCACATTGTCGTAATGACAACTTGAGTAATATAGAGAGTGTGGGATATTTTTAGCATGTGAGAACTTGAGAGACGTCGTTAGAATGGAGGATTTTAGTTGATGTGTTTAAGGAGATTTTTAGTTGATAAGTTTGTGGGTGTATGAATGAGTGAACTCAACATTTTCCCTTCAAGTTCATGGTGTGCTTCCATCAAAGCCATCAGAGGTGACCCCTGAGTGAGAGACAGGCCCGACATGTTGCAGATTCGTGGATGACGATCATGGAGGTTGAGAGATCGAGAGAGTAGTTGATCGATAGGACCGCGGAGGGTTTACATTTTTGGTTCCGTTGCCGGGACCTCACTTGAAGGGATCATTGAAAATGTTTAGAGTTTAGTTCTATATTAGACAAAAAGAGATTATGAGAGAACACATGGAGAGAACGTTGGGAGGAGAGAGAGCTAACGCGATGTTAGCAACATTAGAACCTTTCGTGTATCCCGTAGTGATATATGACGCGTTCGAAGTCATTCTTTACATCTTGTTCACTTAGAAAGGGTTTGAGGAGGGGGTGCAACAAGAGTTGTAGAGAAAGGAGAAGAGAAAAGTTATTAGAGGAGAGAAATTTGTGAGTTTAGAAATTCTGCTCTCTGGAAAATTTGTACTGTCGCTGTCAGATTTTCTGTGAATTTTATTTTCCTAAGAAACTTTCCAGTGTTTTAGAGTGGTTGATAAGCTATCTAGGACAAAAGGAATCATACGAAAAGGTGGTCTAGAGAAGGAGCAATGAATTTTCAAAGTTGAGGGGGTTTATTCGTGAGAGTTGAGGAATTCTGTTCTCTGGAAAAAGTTTACAGTCAGTGTCAGATTTTCTGTGAATTTTATTTTCCTGAGAAACTTTCCAGTGTTTTAGAGTGGCTGATAAGCTATCCAGGACAAAAGAAATCATGAGAAGATGAGGTCTGAAGAGGGAGAAAGAATTTTTCAAATCGGAGGGGGTTGACAACCATGAGGGAAGTGAAAATATATAAATTTCAGTTCTCTGAAAATTTGTACAGTCATCACCATCTCTTCTGATTAGGAAGTTTCTGTTGAAACTTCATAATTTAGTAGCTTGGAGGTTGAGCTATTGGAGATCACAAAAATTTTGGAGAGATCTCTTACCAACTAAGAGATATACGTTTCGGCATACAAGGAGGTCTTGAAGATACTTCATGGGGAATCTAATTCGGGTGCCGAGGTGGAAGAAGAGACGTTTAGGAGTTCGAACGGAGTCGGAGAAGCCAAAGTTAAGTATAGATGAGTTGCGAACACTTATCTATACTACTTGAGGTGCCCTCTTTACCCTATACCAAGAAGCTTCCGCGACCATTGGCGCAGATTTGAAGAAAGCCGAGATGAAAGCATCATTCATTGTGGAGGCCACGAATGCTCCTGGTGAAGTAGAGTTGGATCCTTATAAGAGTGAGTTCAAGATGTCTGTTGTGATTAGTACAAACGATGGTGAGGAGGATCATATCTTCGATAGTTAATTTTAGATTAGATTTTATTTCGTGTATAGCATGTATAATACACGATTTCCAATATAAAGCTCGGAAGAGTTAAGAAAGTGATGTAGAATTATTTTCCTCTATGATATTTTGTCCACTTAATGGTTGAGAAGGTGCAACATGAGTGGAAATTCCAAAGATTGGAAAGTTAGACTTAGAAACCTTCCTCAAGGTTTAGATGTCATAGTAAGTGTCGGAGAAAGTTCGAGAGAGATTATCGTCGAGTTTGAAAACCCTAGTACTAAACCTCAAGTAGAATCTCCAAGGAGAAGAGTAGAAACCGACTTGTGGTGTTATTATTGTAGAGGGTTGGGACACAAAGTAGTGAATTGTCTAACTAGAATCAGAACCGAGAGAGCTAAAGGGAAGCGGGAGTTTACTGATTTAAGTCTTCGAGTGGGTCCATCGTCACCAGCGCCAATTCATCTTCTAAGCGAAGATCCTTGTCCAAGTTGTGGAGTGGGTGATCTATCAAGAGGACACAAGTGCGTCGATGTGACCGCCCTACTTACGTCAGTAGTCGAGAAGTTGGACGAGACTCAAAGAGCTGAGACGGAGAAGTTGTCGACTTCAAAAGAGGACTCAGCTGAGTTGTGATGGAGATCGTCATTTGGATGGTGGAGAAGACGGTGATACGACTCAGACTCATGATTACCTTAGGAGAAGAGATGGCACAAGAGGTGTTGTTACAACCATTTCCTTTTATTTTACCTATGGTAGATTATTCACGAATGGAATTGGTGATGTTCATACTCTTTTAGCGAGTAGTTATTGCACGACGATTAGAAGAGTAGAAAGAGTAGTTACAAGATGGGGAAGCTACCTGTGTTTCATGGGAAGGACAATGAAGATGTAGAACCGTTTGTTCGAGACTTCAAAAGAGGTTGCATCGGAAACAATGTGAAAAGGAAGGAAGAATGGGTGTTGTTATTGCTAGAGCTTTTAGAAGATTTTGCTCTTATGTGGTATGAAGACCGAGTGAAGAGCCAAACACCTGGTGCAATTGAGGACACATGGGAGACGTTGAGTAATGCACTCATCGAAGAATTTCTTCCAGAAGAGAGTTATGAGAAGCTCATGGTGGAGCTTACTCATTTGAAGCAACGGGACGACGAGAAAGTTCGGCAATATGCCGAAAGGGTGGATAAGTTGGAGCAACGGTTTCGGACGGTCCTACGGAAGAGTGGAGACAATGTGGAGTTAACGATGGCAGGGATTGGAGCAGTGTTGACCAAGAACTTGGTGGGAGGGTTGAGGCCTTCAATTCGAACCCAAGTGAGGTACGAGAAGCCAGCAACCAAAGCGGAGGTCATCAAGATTACGACAAATATGGAAGAGAGTTTGGATGAAGGAGATATCATCCAACCTCATCATGCTGCTCTGGTGTCAACTCCGACTCCTGGTGTAGCCACAACGATCGCACCTGCACCATCACAATTGGTGATTGCTTCAACGTCAGCTCCTACTCCAACGGTGGTGTCAAGACTGTTTGTCCCAACAACGATGTCTACTGCCACCTCTGATTTTCATGCCGAGCTGAAGAGCATCACCGATACTCTTGCGGATCTCAAGATAAACGTGATGCAGTTACGAGAATGGAGGAACAAAGGTGGAGGAGGAGGTCAAAGAGGTTACGACAACAATCCCAACCGAGGAAATCAAGGTAACTTTGGAGGCAACCAAGGTAACTTTGGAGGAATCACTTGTTGGACGTGTGGAGGTTCTCATTTCCAGCGAAATTGTCCTAACAACGAAGCAAGAGGTGCCGAAGCTGTCAGAATGAATGTGGGTGGAGGAAATCCATCACAAGGACGAGACAAGGGGGTGGCTACTATCGATGTCGTACGAGATCTCATTTACGAAAAAGGAGAGAGTTCAAACTCTTCTCATGCACCGGTGGAGCTTTTAGCTCAAGAAAGGAAAAGAACTCTATTTTCTGATGAACCGGTTTTCATGGAGTCGTCAGCAAGTAGAAGTACTCGTTCGAGTAATGTTTCGAGTACACCAAGGGAGCCAAGAAGGAAGCTGGGGATGGCAGATTTCACCATTTCATCTTCCCAAGCGGGACATGATGTGGTTGAAGATGTGGGTGCTCAGAAAGCCAACATCACTGTTGGACAACTGATCGCACTTAATCCCAGCTTACGAAGAGATCTCAAAGGAGGACTGAGTTCTAAGAGAAGCAAGAAGAAGAAACCCAAGAGCAAGACATCAAAGTCTGTGGGAGTTGGTGTGGTGGATGTGCATGCTTCAGAGGTATGCACTAGGGCTTCAAAGATTGAAGTCCGGTTGAATGGTCACTACGTCTCTGACGTATTGGTGGATGGAGGGTCGGCTGTAAACGTCATATCGGAGAGGTTGATGAAGAAGTTGGAGATGGAACCAACTCGCTCGGCTAGCATTGTCGTGGGGATGGCTAACAAGCAACGGGTAAGACCTCTTGGTGTGTTAGAGAAGGTGGTCGTGTCTGTGATGGGAGTTCAAACATTGATGTCCTTTCAAGTGTTAAAGGACTCTAGTTATGATTTGCTCATAGGTAGGCCTTGGTTGAGAGCTGTGCGCACCACGGATAGGTGGCACAAGGGATACTTACGGATTGGGCCTAGAGATCATAGAGTGATAGTTCCTCTCTCGGGTGTTGAAGTTGTGACTTCTGACTCTGATAGACCCACTAGTGACTACTGGGAATCTGATATGGAGGATGATCAGAGTGTCTCAGAAGTAGATACTGGAGATTCTTATGATCAAAAATCCTCGTCTGAGGACGAAGGATTTGGTCGAGATGAATCATTACATCAGCTTAGTGCTATTGACTTGTTGCCTCGACCAGCAGTGGAGAAAGATCCTGACAAAGAAGAGTTGAGTGAGGCAGAGATTGTGAGAAGACTCTCTACCCGGAAGTTTGGTATCAATGTTACTCAAGAGGAGAAAAGTAGATTCCTAGATATATTTCGAAAATATATCCATGTGTTTGCTTTCAGCTACAAGGATTTGAAGGAGGTGACTCTCGAGACTCATCGAATCGAATTGGAGGAAAACGCAAGACCAGTTCGACAGAAGCAGAGAAGGGTCAATCCTACAACAGTAATGATGGTCAAGGAGGAGATAGACAAGTTGAAGGAGGCGAGTTTCATCTATGAGGTGGAGAACTCAGAATGGGTTTCACCCATTGTGATTGTCAAGAAGAAGAATGGTAAGCTGCGAGTGTGCATAGACTATAAGAAGTTGAATGCAATTACCAAGAAGGATTATTATCCTCTACCATTTATAGATGAGATATTGGAGGAAGTTGCTGGTCATGAGTGGTACAGCTTTGGTGATGGCTATAGTGGGTATAACCAGATCAAGATAGCACAGGAGTACCAACAGTTGACTACTTTCACTACTCCTTGGGGAACATTTGCATTTCGGGTGATGCCATTCGGACTGTGTAATGCTCCGGCCACATTTTAGAGGTTCATGAACAAGGTGTTTGAACCATTCATAGGAAAGTTTGTCCGGGATTTCATTGACGATTTCTGTGTGTACGGAAGAAAGGAGGACCACTTTGATCATGTGATCAAAGTTTTGCAGCGGTTGGAGCAAGCCAACGCTTCTCTAAATCCAGAGAAGTGCATCTTTGGCTGCGAAGAAGGTCTGCTGTTAGGACACATCATTTCCAAGAAGGGGATTGCGGTAGATCCTGAGAAGGTGAAGAAGATTGTGGATCTTCCATTTCCAATCAACTTGACAAAGTTGAGATAGTTTCTTAGGATGGTTGGATATTATCGTAGGTTTGTCTTTTCCTTCTCAAACAAAGCAATAGCTTTGACTATGTACATGAAGAAGGGAGTTGAGTTTGACTTGATAGTGCATGATCAGAAGGCAAAGGAAGCATTTGAGGAGCTGAAAAAGGCATTGGTGACAGCTCCTATACTTGCTAAACCTGAGTGGAGTAAAGCATTTATTTTGTATACGGATGCCTCTAATGTAGCTATCGGGTGTACATTAAGTCAGTTAGATGAAGATGGGCATGATCATCCTATAGCTTATGCTAGTAGGCAGATGGTGCCAGCGAAGAAGAATTACTCCGTGACTGAACGAGAAGGATTAGCGGTGATCTTTGGATTAAAGAAATTCTGACATTACTTGCTAGGAGGGAAATTTTCCATAGTCACAGATCACAAGGCTTTAAAGTATATCTTTAATAAGCTTAATGCCGAAGGTCGTATTGCTCGTTGGAAGATCCTTCTAACAGAATACGGTTACGTGATTGAAGATAGACCAGGGAAAAAGCATGCGAATGCTGATCTTTTGTCGAGGGCTTATGATGATGAGAGAGAAGAACCGTTTGATGATTCATTTCCAGACGAGCATCTGATGATCATTACAAGCATTGAGGAGATACCGGACGAGTACAAGGAAATCTGGAGTTCCTTGTAGATGGCTCCTTTCCAGAAGGTATGCATACCCGAGAACGTAACGCGTTGATCAAGAGATGCAAACCTTACACCATGGTGGAGGGAATTCTATTTCATCAAGGAGCAGATGGGTTACTCAGGAGAGCAGTTGGTCAGAAGGAGGCGTTCAAGCTGATGCACGAGTTTCACGATGGCACTGTTTGCGGAGGTCACTTTGGTGGTAAGATAACAGCTTTCAAGATTTTGGATGCGGGTTATCACTGGAGAGGGATTTTCAAGGAGTGTTTAGACTATTGCAAAACTTGCGACGTATGTCAAGCATTTGCTCTGAAGTCTACTAGAACACCTCCGTTAAGATCAATTCCAATATTAGGACCATTTGAGAAGTGGGGTATTGACTTTGTAAGTCCTCTTAATAAGACACCTCGAGGCAATAGATACATTGTAGTCGTCACTGACTATTGTACCAAGTGGGTAGAGACTAGACCTTTGAAGGAGACTAATGAAACAGAAGTCGGTAGATTCCTATGGGAGAGGATCATCACCAGATTTGGATGTCTGTTAGAGTTGGTCTCAGATAGAGGAGGAGAGTTTGTAGGGAGCATGACTACTGCTATGCTACAACACTTTTCTATCAAGCCACGAGTAACGACCTCATACAAACCAAATGCTAATGGTCTTGCGGAGAAGACCAATCTTACACTTTGTATGATGCTCGCCAAAGATGCTGGTGTTGAGACTGCGAAACATACTTGGGATAAGAGGCTACATGCCATCTTATGGGAGTATCGAACGACAACAAAGACTTCTACTGGGTACTCTCCATTTCGACTGGTTTATGGAGTGGAGTCCAAGTTGCCCATCCTATTTGAATTGGATACTTTTCAAACTATTCAACGAAAGTTGAAGAGGTCGAGAGGAGAAGACGTGGTCAGATCAAGAAGGGAGGAACTCATGGAGTTGGAAGAGATCCGAGCGGTAGCAATGATCCGGATGGAACGAGCTCAGGTGTATCAAAAGAAGAGTTACGACAAACGGTTGGGCAAGAGGGAGGTAAAACCTTTTCAAGTCAGAGATTGGGTTATGTTGTATGATGCTATCAGATTCAAGAGGGCTAGGAAGAAGTTTCTTCCAAGATATTTTGGTCCTTTTGTTGTAGATAAGGTGTGGAGCAACTTCACATATGACCTTCAGGAGTTGGGGGGAAGGAGATTCGATCGGGTCAACCATGACAAGTTGAAGTTGTTTCATCGACGAAAGTTCTCTCTTCACTCCGAGGACGGAGCAAAAATTTAGTCCGGGGGTAAAATGTAACGACCTATGTTACACATAGGAAGTTTGTTTATTAGTAAGGTGTTTAGTTATAACTAAGTGTTGAGAATGTTTATTTGCTGCCAAAGTACTTTAAGGAGGTATCAAGTTAGTCATGACTAGCTAAAAGTTAGTTATGGTTAAACTTAGCTGTACTTTTGACAGAATTCAGATATTTGCTAAAGAGTGAGCACTACTATCTTGTCATCTTGTCTAAAAGGTAGAAAGGAGGTGGAAAGTATCCCTTATCTCCTTTTTGACTTGATATTAGTGGTTGGATTAAAGTTGTGGACTTTGTGGGCATTAAAAACAAGAAGAGATTCCACATGTTTCCTTTTTAGTGGGTCCTAGTGTAGAGGGGGGGTGGAAATTTGAGATTCCTTGAGAATATTCTAGAATCCTTCTAGAAGTTGTTGACTTTGAAGGAATAAGCCCATGTGAAAAGGTAAGAAGCCCATGTGATTAATGCTTTTACCTTAAGTAATAACTTAGTAAAACCCGGTAAAAGTAGTTACGGCTGAGTTACCGGAGGGTACCAAAGTAAAAACCTAGAATGTATAAATAGAGGAGTAGAGAAGAACTCCTCATCCTTGTTTTCACATTGTCGTAATGACAACTTGAGTAATATAGAGAGTGTGGGATATTTTTAGCATGTGAGAACTTGAGAGACGTCGTTAGAATGGAGGATTTTAGTTGATGTGTTTAAGGAGATTTTTAGTTGATAAGTTTGTGGGTGTATGAATGAATGAACTCAGCATTTTCCCTTCAAGTTCATGGTGTGCTTCCATCAAAGCCATCAGAGGTGACCCCTGAGTGAGAGACAGGCCCGACATGTTGCAGATTCGTGGATGACGATCGTGGAGGTTGAGAGATCGAGGGGTAGTTGATCACTAGTACCGCGGAGGGTTTACAGATCCGATTATAGTTAATCGAGTAGCGTCTCGTCTTTCTATAGTGTTCATAGTAGTTGATTGTTGTCTAGTTGAAACATTCCATGTTGGTGTGTCTCGTACCTCTACAACGTGTGCAAGTAATCTCTCCTCTTGCTGCAATGTTGATTGAACTGCGAGTGAGGTCTTCCTGAGCTAGCTGCAATTTCACCAACAATTCGTTGAATTCATAGAACGTTATAGTCAAGAGTGATGGACTTCTTGATTTTGTCATTCTTTGTCTTTGTATCGGCAGCTTGAAATGGAGGTGTCACAAAACTTGGTAAAGACTATTGCACTGACATGTACAGGGTTTGCACAAGATTCTGTACTGCAGGAAGAAAAACTACATTGATTGGTGGTTGCTCGTATGCTTGTGGAGTCGTCCCGTAGGACGTGGAGACATATGGGTTGACCATCATTGTCTTTTGTATGATGTAACAGGGTTTGGTATCTAAAGATCTTTTTCTTCTGCCTGGACATAGATTTTGGCTTTGATCATGATCGTAAGTAAGTCCCTGACTTTTGAAAGTATTAGTCACTTTTGATCGCGTATGAGAGGTCTCGTTTGAACCAACTGAGGAGTTGTGCATCTCTTGGTGCTAGGTCCATTAGCGATATGTAGTACTGAAACCTATGGATGAAGGCCCGCATCGACTCGTGTGGTGCCTTTGTCAGGGAGTCCACTTTATGCAGAATCTGTTTCTGCAACATTGAGAAAACGAATTCTGTTCTTCCTGCCTCAACCACACACGTATGCCTGCCTAACACTGCCGTCATAAGTCTTTATGTGAAAGGACCCACCCTGGTCCTGACCCTTACAAGAATCCTAGGTCAAAGATAGTTTCACATGCCTATGATATTATCAAACAAATCCACTATTTATTTTTGGACGTATAAACTTCATGCGATAAATGTCATCTATAGATATCTATGTTTGACATGTAAAGTATTAAATTTCTTTTCAGAGTGTTCATTCTTTTGGAGCTATACCTTACTCATATACACTTATGGATAAATCTCCTAGAAATCTTCCAAGTTCCTATGGTAAGTCCATGAATAATACGAAACGTATCATTAGGAAATTCTTCGTGATAACATTTTCTAAAATGATTATCAATTTACGGATATCAGTAAAATATTTTGCAGACATACTGATATCCGTCATGGACAACTGATATTATTCTCGCAACTGATGATGCTATATGGGGTTTCATTGTTTTATGTTTAATACCGTGGTGCTGAATCTTATAGTTTAATTAGTATTTAAATCCTCATCCATGCATGGTACACCTTTTTATATATTTGAGAATATATTAGATAAAAAAATTTTATTTATTATAATATTAAATAAAAAACACATCTAGAGTTACAGGACGATCTAACCATAATGCGATCAGATGCGCTTCCAAACTACAAGAATGAAAGCTATTAGTAAATATATGTAGTTTAATTAGATATAAATGTATCATTTAACCCATTTCAACAGAAAAGTTAGGTAATAAATCTGCATACGTGCCTCCTCCGTCAGAGGATGGAGGAGGTGAAACAGTTGCACGCCTAACATAGATCTTACATAGGCAACTTCGGTCGTCAAGCAAGAGCCAAAATACTAATTTCTAACTAGTGAGGTGCATGTGACTTAGCTTAAGAGAAAGAAAGAGAACTCACAGTGCTGCTGCACCTTACGCTGTTCCCGAGTAAATCAGGTTTTGAACTCAACGAACAACCCAAGCTAATGAATAGCCTATCAAAAATATAATATAAACATAACATGGTATACTATATAAAGGAACTAATATAGTAAATATTATATATTAAATGAATAGCAATATCTTCGAATCCCCCCACTTGTGTTCACTTTTTTGTCTTATTGTGCGTCAGTGGGTGAATGCACGTGAACTACGTTATATTCATGTAGGGCTCGATCAATCACATCAGTTTATGAACTCTTTTACGTGACAAGCATCCTATTCTACTCTCATCGTTCGAGCATATGAATGCCATCTGCTCTTTGACTCCAAGCCGTACTGCAAGACAATGCTTGTTGACCCAGGCTCAAGCAAGTTGCAGAACCACAAGCTAAGGGGCCCCATCACCAGCAAACCCGAAACTAAGGAGTGTGGACTCACATACTGACCACAATCTCTGTCGTCTGTTTAAAGGATTTCATGTCAATGTCCGAGATGCTTATAAGTTTTCCGATGCAAGGGCAGCAGCACACGGCTGCAGAAAGCCCCACAGCGAAAAGAGGCTTAAAAACAAAACCAAACAAAACAAAAAAAATAAGTTTTCCGACTGGAAGATGTATATAAAGTAGTCCATTCAACAAATGTAAGGGCCGCTTCCCATACTGAGAAGAGTACCGAAACGAACGTGTTATTCTATTGGGCTTACATATTATGGCGTATATTTTGTTATGATCGCCCTTTTGTTTTGGAAGGAGATTCGCCCATTCCATTTTCGTTTTGTCTGGAACCCAAAACTTTAGATTTCACCGACATCATTAAACCCCGGGTGCCCTATAAATATTCTTGGTAACCAGGAGGGACTCGTTCTGCGGGTGGGATGTCTGCGAACAGAAAACGTTAACGTTATACCCAAAATACTGCTTGCAAGAACAGAATCCGTTAAAAAGGAATTAAACCAAAACTCTCTTATACAATAGTTTTACAGTAATATGTGATTCATTTCACAACACTAACGATTCAGTAATATACACGCAACTGAGATTTCGATTGAGAGAAAGAAAAAGTAAACTAAAAAAGAGAAGAAAAAGTATCATTTTTTATTTGTTAAGAGATGTACATAAGAAGAATAGAATTTTTTTATTGTAAGTTAATTTTTGTATTCTTCACATATTTTAGGTGTTAGTTATTTTCATCCCAAATTTATTATTTTCGTATCTTACTGTTTAGATCTAAAAATTTAATGATAACGTTAGAAGTGATTATCCGGGTTTCTGAAATGTATATGCAGCAAAACTTCTAGAAAGAAGAAAGAAGAAAATAAACGTTTAATAGATAACCAAAATAATTATCAGTAACTGATTGACAACAGCCTTCAAAAACAATTGAGTGAAATTTAGTGTGAACCGCACAGTCACATGGAAAATACTGCTGGACAAGGAGGTCTACAAATCATTACTTGTGTCCAAGTTCTATATAAAATGAATTTAGTGTAAAGCGTATAGTCACGCTGAAAATGCTGCTGGATAAAGTTTTGTCAAATTTTGCTAAATTTAAAAAGTTAAATATAAATTACTAAATTTTGATTATATTTGGTAACTTCATAACACATGCTCACTTCAGTCATATAAAAACCATAAGTGACTCAAGTGAACAAAACCGTTCTTTGGTATAAACATCAATCAGTCTCATGAATAAAAATATTTTAAATTTAAAAAATTTACAGTCTAACTTTTCTAAAAAAATTAGTTAAAATATAAATTAAAGCTATTTGCATCTTCTCCTCTTCCGAACTTGGAAAAAATGAATATACAATCAGTTTGGTGATAATAATCCATGACTTGAGAACATTAGATACTTCTTTATGTTTATCTAAATTTATAATCCGAGGGTACCATCCTATGTATACGATTGTACCAACATAAAGACCAAAACTAAAAAGAACAAAAAAGCAAAAGTAAACCTCCAGGTTTCAGCATAAAACGGAAAACCTCCTTAGTACAGATGTATAGTGTTTCATTTGGCGTACTTTGGTTTATAACTTATCTTTTCTTGAGAAAACATTTGACCACAAATCAGTATGTATTTTTAGAACGGTTTTAGAGGAGGTCGTCTCAATTTAGTAGCATCTCTGTTTGCCATAGTGGATATAAAAATAAAAAGTCACAAAAAGCAATAGATGTTTTAGTTCAGCCAAGAAGTTCAGAAACTCATGTAAGTGAATATATGTCGAAAGCGTGCCGTCGCCGCGAGGGAGGCGAGGTGGGATTAATGTCGCGGCGAGGTAGGCGTAGGGTGGTTTGGTGGGGTCGAAATTCGTTCAGTTGTTTGGTTTATTTGTTTCTCGCAGGGTGGCGGAGGGTCGTTGGCCAGGACTGACAAGTGTCGTTCCATCCTAGCATGTCGTTCGTAGATATCGAGGAGGAGGGGCATTGACGAAGCAGATCATGCAAAGGCAGGCCGCCTCGAGCAGGTCTTTGCGACCGCAAGTGATACAGCTTTCTTGCTTAGCTAGTCCGCACGTTCTCGCTCGCTGTCATGTATGTATGTTTGCTCGTGGTATTTGTTTCTCGAGCTATTTGTTTTTTCTCGACCTATGTCTGAGTCGAACGATCGATCGGAAACTGTCGTCCACGACAACAATGATAAGAATGATGACGATACGGAGGTGACTACAGAGGAAGTGACTCCCCTAGAAGTGAAGCCGTACTACGAATTCTTGGACACAACTAATGGTACCTCGTGTTTTATCCCCTGTCACCTCGAACGCCCATGATCTCTTCCGATGATCAGTTCTTGCTACTAACAAGGACTTATTTTCTCAGCATCCACCAGCGTTTTTTATCAAGTTCAATTACGTGAAGATATGGAGAACATGTCATCCGTGCACAGTCCATACTGTTCTCTTGCAGACATTAGCTAGTCCGTTTCGCTTCTTTTCATACTCGGTCGATAACTTCTATCTGTATTTGCAGCACAGCCGTTTCCGTATGTTTTCTTACCTTGCATACTTCAGCCGATGTCGTGTTGTGGTTCGGCTCTTGCGTGAAATACTCGTTGAACTTAGGTTGTGCTTCTTTTCTATGTTTCATGAACTTTATCGCGTAATTTGGTGAATGGTGTGATGGGTGCCACGGTCGCGATTATCTATTTAAGTAATCACACGGTAGAGAAACGTGTCAAGTCATCAATCTGTGTGTGTTTACTTCAGAGATCCATGTTGTCGTATTTGAGTATAAAATGGAACGTCAAGGGTTCATAAGACATTCTCTCTTAGCGGATGATTTGTGAGGGTTCTCGATGATCTGCATGGAGGAGTGAAGAACTACGGGAGTGGTGGTTATGGACGGAGGTTTGTTGCAGGCTCTTGATCTTCCTTTCTCGAATCCATTTCAAATCATTTTGAGATTGATACTCCTCCATTATTTGCTTCATTCCTCCTTTCCCAAAGTTGGTTCTAAGAATCTCTCTATTATCTTTCAAAGCAATCTTCCCTTTCTTCCAATAGACTATTCCATCTCGTAGAGTATCGGCAAAATCACCACACTCTCTTCGAGCATGATTAGAACTATCACACAAAATGCACCTTTGTACATAATCTGGTATTATGTGCTCTTCTCTTCTCTTTCAAGCTTGCTAACTTGATCTGCAAGTCCTTCATCCCTTTTACCAACTCTTCCATAGCATCTCTTTGCGGTGCAACTTTCGAGACAGCAATAGTAGGAAGTGGAACTTGAGATACATGCACAATAGGTGCTTGTACATTAAGCACCATTGGTTGCCTATGAGGTAATATGAACCGCCGTGGTCTCATTTCTTGTCTTACCACCATCTTCTCTTTCCGGTACTCTCGTTTGACAAGTACACTCACTACTTCAGAGGCCTTTCTCCAATCAGTTGTGAGTCCATTATCTTCCATCATATCTTCCAAAAGCAGCTCCAACTCCCTCTGTAACTCATTGTTAGCTGCTTGTAGAAACAACTCCACCTTGTCGTTCTCCAATGTAAGCTTCTCCACCCGAGACAACTGAAAGAATTATCTCTCAAACTCCCGAAATAGCTCTGTGACAACAAGCTTTTTATTGGGTTTGTTTACTCGTTCCATGAATGACTTTTTAGTCACCCGATCTGCATCCTCTAAAGAATACTCTTCTTTCAACTGAAGAGTAAATCCTTCCCATGTAGCATCATGAGGTCGGATGATCTCTTTCACATGCTCTCGTAGCTCTGGTACGACATCAAGCTCAAATGTACTCACCATCTCTCTTTCCTGCACCTTACTCAACTCCATCTCTCAAGAATAGTACTTTAGGTACTTGGAGATATTATTCTCGTCAAACTGATCTTGCTATCCCACAACAGATTGCAAGACTTTCGTAGCCATTGTCTCTTTCCGTTCAGTGTCTTGCTGTTGTTGCATTACCAATGCGAATGCCTCAAGCAATCGCATATCAGACCGTGAAAACTTGGTCACCTTTAGAGTCTCTCTAGATGTAGAAGTCTCATCTACGTAATGACCCAACCCTTCAATGTCCATGGTGACAAAACCATGCATGTACCTCTCACCCTAGACGTTTCACGTCGAGTTCACGAGTTTCTATCTAGGAATACATTGGGTATATGACTGTGTAGAGGTATGTGAGTTGACAAGGTTGACTCTAGATCTGGATGTTTCCACTCAAATATTTCACTATCTACTCTTCTAGCACGAGTGACCTTGTACCCACTCGACTCAAGTTCAAAGTTTGTTACGATCCAAAGATACGTATAAGTTGCAGAAACTTATGTTACAAATAGATCTTTTCGTGCTTTAACTAAAATACTCAGCTCTGTACTATCTAACTGAAGTAACTCCTCTATATCATTGGAAGAATGACTTAATAGCTTCCCAGCGACGTTAGTTGCTCATCAATCCAACCGTCACGACTTTATGTAGTACAACCGAAAGATGCTATAAGATCACTCAACCAACTTGATAGAATCCCAATACAACTTGCTGTACACCTTGGTCTACTAAGCATTCCAGCAAGGTAAAGCATGCATGCTTCAAGGGACTACTCAGATCTCAACATAGCACCAACGACGATAGTCGAAAATGATCGCAGTGGATGCAATGAAGCTTGATTTGAAATGGATTCGAGAAAGGAAGATCCGGAGCTGGCAACAAACCTCCATCCATAACCACCACTCCCGCAGTTCTTCACTCCTCCATGCAGATCATCGAGAACTCTCACGAATCACCCGCTAAGAGAGAATATCTTATGAATCCTCGACGTACCATTTTATACTCAAATGCGGCAATAGAGACCACTGAAGTGAACGCGCACAGATTGATGACTTGACACGTTTCTCTATCGTACGATTACTTAAATAGATAATCACGACCGTGGCACCCATCACACTGTTCACCAAATTACGCGATAAAGTTCATGAAACGTAGAAAAGAAGCACGACCTAAGTTCAACGAGTATTTCACACAAGAGCCGAACCACAACATGACATCCATCTCTTCTAAACCTACGCATTCTCTGATATGCGCCAACACTCACAACTTGTGATCGGCATCACATTATATTTTCGTCCTCTTGACTGATGTCGCCGTTAGCAATATCTTCAACATCCAAATCTTCTCCGTCATCATTCAAGAGATCAAACTCTGCTCCGACTTCCTTCATGTTTATCTCTTCATCTCGCTTCTTGAAGAGTTTCACACGCTTGTCTGCAATGGGAATCTTAAGCTTTGCCCCATCAAGCTCTCTTAGTGAATATGTGGCATTGTCATGAACGACAAGAACCACATACGGACCAAATTGTTGTCTAGAGAATTTTCTAAGCACACTATGTTGGTTGTCTAAGCTATTATCGTATACCAACACCCAATCTCCTTCCTTAATCTCCTTCGGTCTTAACCGATGGCGCTTATCAAATCTGTCTTTGTTTCTCAAATGCGCCTCTTTCAGCTTCTCCAATGCAATCTCTACATCTTCAGGTCTTCTCTCCAGTTGACAAATTCGGACAGCAAGAAGATCTTCTTTAGACATACCATCCTCCCAAGATAGAACACTCCAAGTAGGTATGTGCTCCTCAATGAGCATGATAGGTTTCTGTCCTTGCATCAACTCCGCCGGCATATATCCCGTTATTGAACTGAGTTGAACGATTAGTCCATAATGCGAATGGAAGAAACCTCGGTCATTCTCTTGTCTTTCCCTTGCAAGCTTTCACAATAGCTTTCACAATAAGAGGATGACCGCGTTCACTCTTTGCATTTCTCTCTGGATTGTAGGTTGTGATAAGAGCTAACTTCACACCACACCTCGTGAAGAACACTTTAGCCTCATCAGTGTTGAGCTCTCCTCGATCAACCATGATCTTCCCAATACAACCATATCTACAAACCACATCTTCCAACAAGAATTTGCATACTCCCTCCGTGGATTTTGTCCGTAAGGCTCACCCTTCCACTTGGTTGGACAAATCCTCACGAGCCAAAACTAAGTATCGCATCTGTCATATACCAACTGGCATAATAACAAGATCTACTACCCACTTATAATGCATTGCAAGTGGATAAGTAGGATGTAACTCATCTCGATGCCGAATTCTTGAATACTCTTGACAGGTTTGGCATGTCTCCATAAATTGAACTACATCTCTATACATGTTACGCCACCAATATCTCTCCTTTAGCTTTGTAAAAGTGGCATAAATATCTCTATGCCCTCCCCACAAGCTCTCATGAAACTCTTGCATGAGTAACTTCAGCATATCAACCTTGCACACAACCCTTTGTGACATCTTACCACCTTGCTTAGCTCGCTTCCACAAATAACCACCTTGTAGCAAGTAACTATAAGCTTTCCTCCTGATTTGTTTAAAGTGGACAGTCACTCCATCATGACTGTCTAGTCAACAAGCTTAGATAGAGTCATATATCTATCCATTCTCTTTCATATAGCTCCTCCATGAATGATTTCGAATGCTCACTCTCACCTCCTTGAGCTCTACAAGAAATAGTAGTACCGACGTCTTCTGTATCTTCAACCATCTCCTCCTCATCCTCATACCTCGCATGAGACATCATATCAACTACTAGGTTGTTCTTCTCCGCTATGTGTCTGAACTCAGGATTTAAGGACTTGATGTAAGCAATCCAACGTAGCATAGTAATATTAGGGGTGTTACAGTAATCATCCCTAATAGTGATAAACAATTTGCTTCTATTACTATTGGCGCTCCAATCAAATAGTCCTTTTTTACTCTCATAGCTGTAACTATTCCTCATAACTCTCTCTTCACTTGAGGATAGTTCATATGTCCTTCATTTAACACCTTTGCTCCAAATCTGATTGCAAACCGATTCTCTTTTTCATCATCTTGTCCTACTGTCCATCCAATGACTTTCGGACTAGTATCGACAGTAACTATCGTTGGTTTGTTGTCTTCATAGCTCACACGATGAAGTACAGGTGGAGAAGATAACAACTCCTCTGAATCGTCTCTCACGCAAACCTCTTGTGCTTTCTCAATCATAAAGAGGATCAGCCACATGTGCATGTGGAATCCACACATGATAGAAGACACAAGCTCCAAGAAACTTTCTCACCTCTGTTGTTGAGCTACAATATCCTTCATCCGCCGTATAGCATCCACTTTACCAAGATCAGGTTTGCGTCCAAACCATCCACACAGGTGTACCACAATACAACTTCTCGCACTCCAAATGAAGACTTGGCCCCTGATAATGTTAAGTGTGTCTCTTCAAGTCGTGATAAAATCTTATCACAATCTGAAATGTGATCAGCAACAAAGTTTATACACCCTTTCTGATCCATTGTCTCATCTTTCTCCTCCTCTACACATCTTTTAATTGGAATGTCATCCAAGAAGGACATGGTCTTCTCAAGAATGAACTCTCGAAGAACCTTGTTCATCTCATTCATCATGTGCGCTACCGAGTTTGTTGCTCTTTTTGGCAGCGTGCACATTCTAACCAACCCCAACGGTGTCCTCATGGTGGTGACATCTCTACTTTGTTTTGCAAGTTGAAACTGATCGTATCTAGAGTAAAGAGGCTGCAAAAGCAAAAGCTTTCCCATGCTTAGTTAACATTTCCTTAAACCAATTCTCTTCCATAAGCAAAAGAAAATCTGCAGAACCAACCTTCAACTCCTTGAGCGTAGCTTTAGTGAACTTGTGACCAACCCGGCTAAGATCTCTCAAGCTTTTCTCCTTCAAAGATTGTTGGACCTGTTGGTTAGAATCACTATGTAACGGTTGAGCAAAAGATTTTACCTTCTTGTCCACCATTTTGTACTTAGTCTCGACTCGAACTTCAAGATCTAAGAATGACTCTATAGTTGTATAGAGCTCTCTAGAGTGTACTTCCACCACCTGATCTTCATCTTCTTGCTCATCCATAGCAAGCTCATCCATGAAATCTTCCAATCCTAACTCCAAATACACACCTTCTATCTTATCATCCTCTTCAAGCACACCAAAGTTTTTCAGATCCTTTTTAGTTTTTTGCACAACCTTCTGCTCCAACTTTTGCAAGTCAGCAAGTCGTGTATGTGTAGCAAATCCACTCCCAGAAAATCTCGCAACTCTTGTACAAAAGGCACTTTCTTTCTCAAGCGAGAGTATCTTCTCCAGTGTTCTACTATATCCTCGCTCTATAGTAGTACTTGTCAAAAATCCTTGAAGTACTTCGTGACCTTAGACAAGGAGTCACCCCTAAGATAATCTCTATTTCGTCCATGGTTTACCAGTTAGAAATTGCACCGCTCTCTTGCCATCTTGACTTCTGATCCGCGCATAAGTTGGTCTCCATCCTCACAGCTGTAATGTAAGGTTGACCGAGTCACCGAGTATGATATACTATCTTGAACAAAGAAGTTTTGTTCTATAGTTACATCTCCAACCTTCACTCTTACATCAAGACGAGCTCCATAGAGTTCTCCTCGTGTGTTGTTCGCTGTTCAGATCATCCAACCGTGATCTATATCAACAGGTCATCCACCATGCTTGTAGATGTCCTTAGAGACAATATTGATCTCAGATCAATGAGAGTAACCACCAGATTTGTCATCTCGCCTATCTCACTAAGGTTTCAATAGTAGCTCTAGCCCAATGTCCTCTAGTGTAACGACTAGAGACCTTGTCATCACTATCATCCTCAAACTGAACCTTGCGGTTGATGCAACATTGAGCTAATTCTAACTCTTCTCTTTTGATATATTTGTGTCTAATGCGTTAGACACATCAGTTTTTCCTGCTCATTGTCTTTTTCGTTTGATGATGTCAATAATGACATCTTGAAACTCCTTCTTGGCAATCCCAAGAACCTCTCGCAAAGTAAACTCGATCTTGGCATTGAGTACTCTCTCCTCTAGTACATCCTTCAAATCTGTAGCAACTTCAATATCAGACTGAAGCTTGTATGAAGGAGTTTTTCCCTTCTCCTTATCTCTACTCTTCTCTGATTTTTCAGGAGTAGAGGATATGATATCTTCCATAGTCTCTTCTCATAAAGACATAGTCTCTGGTTTGAACTTCTCTCCTCTTGTTTATCTCTTAGGAGCTGTTCTCTCTTCACTAGGGCTTGCTTCATCTCGTTTGCGCTTCTCCTCCATGAAAGTCTCATGTTGGCTCTTCGTCAAATAGGCATATACAGACATTATATCTACGGGATTATCCTATCCAGTAGTACCCCTGATTGCCATGGCTGTTCTAAGCAACTCCTCCCTTGTCATTTTTCTCTTTTGTTCGTGCTCACAGCGTGACTCCACATATCAAGAGTATCTTTATGCTTCTTAGAAGCACTTCTTTCTCCTACTACCTCAACTTCATAAGTAACAGCTTCTACCGATGCAGTATCATGTTGAGATTGATACTCCTCCATTACTTGCTTCATTCCTCTTTTCTCAGAGTTGGTTCTAAGAATCTCTCTATTATCCTTCAAAGCAATCTTCCCTTTCTTCCAATAGACTATTCCATCTCGTAGAGTATTGACAAAATCACCACACTCTCTTCGAGCATGATTAGAACTATCACACCAAATGCACCTTTGTACATAATCTTGCTTAGGAGCAGGTCTGGTATCATGTGCTCCTCATTTCTCTTCTAACCTTGCTAACTTGATCTGCAACTCCCTCGTCCCTTTTACCAACTCTTTCATAGCATCTCTTTTCGGTGTAACTTTCGAGACAAGAACAATAAGAAATGAAACTTGAGGTACATGCACAATAAGTGCTTGTACATTAGGCACCATTGGTTGCCTACGAGATAATATGATCGACAGTGGCCTCACTTCTTGTCTTATCATCACCTTCCCTCTCCGGTACTCTCGTTTGGCAAGTACACTCACTACTTCAGAGATCTTTCTCCCATCATATGTGAGTCAATTATCTTCCATCATATCTTCCAAAAGCAGCTCCAACTCCTTCTGTAACTCATTGTTAGCTGCTTGCAGAAACAATTCCACCTTGTCGTTCTCTAACGTAAGCTTCTCCACCTGAGACAACTGAAGGAATTATCTCTCAAACTCCCGAAATAGCTTTGTGGCAACAAGCCCTTTATTGGGTTTGTTTACTCACTCCTTGAATGACTTTTTAATCATTCGATCTGCATCCTCTAAAGAATACTCTTCTTTCAGTTGAAGAGTAAATCCTTCTCATGTAGCATCATGAGATCGGATGATCTCCTTCACATGCACTCGTAGTTCTGATACGACATCAAGCTCAAATGTACTCACTGTCTCTTTTTCTGACACCTTACTCAACTCCATCTCTCAAGAATAGTACTTTAGGTACTTGGAGATATTCTTGGAGATATTCTTCCCGTCAAACTGATCTAGCAACCCCACAACAGATTGCAAGGCTTTGGTAGCCATTGCCTCTTTCCGTTCAATGGCTTGCTGTTGTTGCATTATCAACGCGAATGCCTCAAGCAATCGCATATCAGATCATGATCACCTTTGGAGTCTCTCCAGATGTAGAAGCTTCATGTACGTACTGACCCAATCCTTCAGTGTCCATGGTGGCAAAACCATGCACGTACCTCTCACCCTAGACATTTCACGTCGAGTTCACCAGCTATCGTATAGTGTTTTTTTGTCTAAGAATACATTGGGTATATGGCTGTGCAGAGGTATATGGGTTGACAATGTTGGCTCTAGATCTGGATGTTTCCACTCAAATGTTTCACTATCTACTCTTCTAGCACGAGTAACTTTGTACCCACTCGACTCAAGTTCAAAGTTTGTTACGATCCAAAGATACGTATAAGTTACAGAAACTTGTGTTACAAACAGATCTTTTCGTGCTCTAACTAAAATACTCAGTTCTGTACTATCTAACTGAAGTAACTCCTCTATATCACTAGAAGCATGACTTAATAGCTTCCCAGCGACGTTAGCTGCTCATCAATCCAACCGTCACGACTTTATGTAGTACAATCGAAAGATGCTATAAGGTCTCAATCAACTTGATAGAGTACCAATACAACTTGCTGTAGACCCTGGTCTACTAAGCATTCCAGCAAGATAAAGCATGCATGCTTCAAGGCACTACTCAGATCTCAACATAGCACCAACGACGATAGTATCTTGCAACTCCGAAAACCCAAACAACGACTTATGAATCATCGCGACTCCGTTCTCCTTCACCACAAAGAGCTGAAAACAGCCCCACACCCTCAGAATGTCGAGTTGTATGCAAGCATGGTATTTTCGGCAACAAACTCCTCCCCAATTGCTCGAATATAACCAAAAAGTGACAATAGATGTGACCTAAAATCTGAAACCGCTAATAACAAAAGCTTTTCTCAAATTTGAGACCTTAGTCCTTCCAAACCAATCGACCAATGATGATCACACTTCACAGGAAGTTGTATTGGACCTTTCACTATCACCTTGAATAATTTTCAGATCGAAACCTCAACCCAACTCTCAGATATGGATCAAACTGTAATCTGTGCTAACTTAAGAGATTTACAAACCCATGTATATTTGATCCAAGACCCTGAACAAACTATTAGATCATTTCGGTGAAACTTCTCAGATATCTTATTGATAAGACATCCCTCAGTCTTGGAAGTTTCACTCAAAAACTCAACCAAGAACTCGAGCAATAGCAATTTCTCCATGACTTTCACAGTTTGCATTACCTACCTCATCACGTCTAATAACAAAAGCTTCTCCCAACTTTGAGACCTCAGGCCTCTCAAACCAGTCGATCAATGATGATCAAACTTCACAAGAAGTTGTATTGGACCCTTCACTATGACCCTGAACAATTTTCAGGTAGACACCTCAACCCAACTCTCAGATATGGATGAAACCGTAATCTATGCTAACTTAAGAGCTTTACAGACCTCGGTACATTTGATCCAAGACCTTGAACAAACTATTTGACCATTTGAGATGAAACTTCTCATATATCTTACTGATAAGACATCCCGCAATCCAAGAAAGTTTCACTCAGAAACTCGACCTAGAACTCGAGCAATAGCAATTTCTCCATGACTATCATAGTTTGCAATACTCGTCTTGTCACATCTGCACCTTCAACTTCAATCGATCGATTGACAATCTAAAACGATTAGGAATCTGCAAGAACATATATCAAAACGACCAGCTCGTCATCAGCTCTCCAACCAAATTGACAACTCCTCAAAAAAACTCCTCACATTCTCTCAGAACAACCAAAAACATAGCAGTGGGTATGAATTTCACCCCTTCCACTCAATCGATCATAACGCTCTCATCCTTCCATGAAATTGATCGATTCTTCAGCCCGGATTGTAGCTTCGGTCGAGAGCTTTCCAACCATATCCTTTGCACAAATGGTCCTCAAAAGCTTCCTGAAACCATAGAAAAAGTCGCGAGGATCAGCTAGAACATCATTGGTTCAAAACTAGACCAATGAGAACAAAAAGAGCTTTACTTTTGTCTTTTCTTCACTCAACTTTCGCTAGAACAAATTTTTACACCCAAGGATACACAAGACATGAACAAGACTAGAAGAAATCAGAAAATCCCTAAGACATGTCGAAGGTTCGCTGCAGATTGTAACTACACAAAAGCTCTCAACCAGAATGGACCAATTGAGTCACCGACTAATAGAGAGTCAATATTACAACCTGAAAAAATGTACAATAAAAGGTACGACAAAAGAAAATGGCGAAGCTATCACTCGATTGAAATACTCTTTCTCAAAGTTTCTCACGATCCATGCCCTATGGTTGATCTTTGGTCTGCAATGACACCGGATATCGAGCCAGACGTTGAAAAGAATGTTGGCTGGGTAGTAGAGATCCATTCTTTGTCACAACAAGATGTACACCGTCAGATTCCAAGTCTCTCCGTATGTAACAATCGGAAAGATCACAGGAAGTTGTAAGTCCATTACCCTTCTCATGAACTCGTCACCAAAATACGTAACTAACCATTGTCAAAAATGATCACGATGGATGCAATGAAGCTTGATTTGAATGGATTCGAGAAAGGAAGATCCAGAGCCGGCAACAAACCTCCGTCCATAACCACCACTCCCGTGGTTCTTCACTCTTCCATGCAGATCATCGAGAACCCTCACGAATGAGAGAGAATGTCTCATGAACCCTCGAAGCATCATTTTATACTCAAATGCGACAACATGGATCACTGAAGTGAACGCGCACAGATTGCATTTCTCTACCGTGTGATTACTTAAATAGATGATTGCGACCGTGGCACCCATCACACCGTCCATCAAATTACACGATAAAGTTCATGAAACGTAGAAAAGAAGCACAACCTAAGTTCAACGAATATTTCACACAAGAGCCAAACCACAACACGACATTGGCTGAAGTGTGTAGGGTAAGAAAACATACAGAATCGACTGTGCTGTAAATACAGGTAGAAGTTATCGACCGAGTATGAAAAGAAGCGAAACGGACTAGCTAATGTCTGCAAGAGAATAGTATGGATCATGCACGGATGACATGTTCTCCATATTTTCACGTAATCGAACTTGATCAAAAACTCTGATGGATGCTGAGAAAACCCAAGTTGTAAGTAAATATAAGTCCTTGTTAGTAGCAGGAACCGATCATCGAAATAGATCATGGGTGTTCGAACACGAGGTACCGTCAGTCATGTCCAATAATTCATAATCCGACTTCACTTCTAGGGAGTCACTTCTCTGTAGTCACCTCCGTATCGTCATCGTTCTTATCATTATTATCGTGGACGATAGTTTCCGATCGACGGTTCGACTTAGACATAGGTCGAGAAAAAACGAATAGCTCGAGCAAACACCTAAAACGAGCAAACATACATACATGACAGCGGGTGAGAACGGGCGGACTAGCTAAGCAAGAAAGCAGTATCACTTGCGTTCGCAACGACCTGGTCGAGGCGGCTTGCCTTTGCATGGTCCGTCTCATCAATGCTCCTCCGCCTTCATGCCTACAAACGACATGCTAGGAAGGAACGACACTTGTCTGTCGCGGTCAACGACCCTCTGCCACCTTGCGAGAAACAAATAAACCAAACAAAGAAAATGGTGAAGCTATCACTCGATTGAAATACTCTTTCTCAAAGTTTCTCTCGATCCATGCCCTATGGTTGATCTTTGGTCTGCAATGACACCGGATATCGACCCAGACGTTGAAAAGAATGTTGGCTGGGTAGTTGAGATCCATTCTTCGTCACAACAAGATGTACACCGTCAGATTCCAAGTCTCTCCGTATGTAACAATCGGAAAGATCACATGAAGTTGTAAGTCCATTACCCTTCTCATGAACTCGTCACCAAAATACGTAACTAACCATTGTCAAAAATGATCACGATGGATGCAATGAAGCTTGATTTGAATGGATTCGAGAAAGGAAGATCCAGAGCCGGCAACAAACCTCTGTCCATAACCACCACTCCCGTAGTTCTTCACTCTTTCATGCAGATCATCGAGAACTCTCACGAATGAGAGAGAATGTCTCATGAACCCTCGAAGCATCATTTTATACTCAAATGTGACAACATGGATCACTGAAGTGAACGCGCACAGATTGCATTTCTCTACCGTGTGATTACTTAAATAGATAATTACGACCGTGGCACCCATCACACCGTCCATCAAATTACGCGATAAAGTTCATGAAACGTAGAAAAGAAGCACAACCTAAGTTTAACGAATATTTCACACAAGAGCCAAACCACAACACGACATTGGCTGAAGTGTGTAGGGTAAGAAAACATACGGAATCGACTGTGCTGCAAATACAGGTAGAAGTTATCGACCGAGTATGAAAAGAAGCAAAACGGACTAGCTAATGTCTGCAAGAGAACAGTATGGACCGTGCACGGATGACATGTTCTCCATATTTTCACGTAATCGAACTTGATCAAAAACTCTGATGGATGCTGAGAAAACCCAAGTTGTAAGTAAATATAAGTCCTTGTTAGTAGCAGGAACCGATCATCGAAATAGATCAAGGGTGTTCGAGGTGACAGAGGATTAAAACACGAGGTACCGTCAGTCATGTCCAATAATTCATAGTCCGACTTCACTTCTAGGGAGTCACTTCTCTGTAGTCACCTCCGTATCGTCATCGTTCTTATCATTATTATCGTGGACGATAGTTTCCGATCGACGGTTTGACTCAGACATAGGTCGAGAAAAAACGAATAGCTCGAGCAAACACCTAAAACAAGCAAACATACATACATGACAGCGGGTGAGAACGGGCGGACTAGCTAAGCAAGAAAGCAGTATCACTTGCGTTCGCAGCGACCTGGTCGAGGCGGCTTGCCTCTGCATGGTCCGTCTCATCAATGCTCCTCCGCCTTCATGCCTACGAACGACATGCTAGGAAGGAACGACACTTGTCTGTCGCGGTCAACGACCCTCTGCCACCTTGCGAGAAACAAATAAATCAAACAACTGAACGAATCAATGAAAACAAATAGTCCAGCCACCGTCTAAAGAGAAATTTCCCTGCACAAACGCACGCGGAACGAATCGATGAAAAAAAACAACTCCGTCTCCGTCCGAAGAGAAATTGCTGTGCGACAAATCAAGACAAAGCCTAGACTCGTCCCCGCTGCAAACAACCAACAAGGAGTGAACTGCAAGACCAAGGCAGCAGCCCTCCGTTTGCTCGAAATCGGTCCCGCCAAACCACCCAAATGCTTACCTAACCGTACCACCGTGCGCGCGAGAAACCAACGAGAAACCGCCCTCCATACCCTGGGAGCAACCAATCAGCAACGAATCAACGAGCAAAGGAATTGATGAAAGAAACAGCCCCAGCTCCGTCCGAAGAGAAATTGCCATCTGTAAACCCTCCTCGCACCAATCAAGGCGAAATCGTCATCCGCAAATCCTCCATAACATCAATGAAGGCAAAATCGTCATCCGCAAACCCGAGCAATGAAGCCAGCAACGAAGGAAAAACTCGTCCTCGCAATGAACAACGAACAACGAGAGAACGCAAGGAAAAACAAACGAAAAACTCCAAGATCAAGGCAAGCGACCCCTTCCGCCCGTTCCAAATCGGCACCATCTAAACAACCCTAACGCCTACCTAACGGGAGCATTAATCCACCGTGTTTCCCCTGCTCAAAATTTCGACACCGCCAAACCACCCTAACGCCTATCTCGCCGTGACATTAACCCACCCCGCCTCCCCCCGCGACGACGGCATGCTTTCGACGTATATTCACTTACATGAGTTTCTGAATTCTTGGCTGAACTAAAACATCTATTGCTTTTTATGGCTTTTTATTTTTATATCCACTATGGCCAACGGAGATGCTACTGAATCGAATCATTTTAAAATATATATATTGATTTGTGATCAAATCTTTTCTCAAGAAAAAATAAGTTATAAACCAAAGTACGCCAAATGAAATACTATACAACCGTACTAAGGAGATTTCCCGTTTTATGCTGAAATCTGGAGGTTTGCTTTTGCTTTTTTGTTCTTTTTAGTTTCGGTCTTGATGTTGGTACAATCGTATACATAGGATGGTACCCTCGGATTGCAATTCTAGATAAACGTAAAAAAATATCTAATGTTCTCGAGTCATGGATTAGTATCACCAAACTGATTATATATTCACCTTTTCCAAGTTCGGAAGAGAGGAATATGCAAATAGCTTTAATTTATATTTTAGCTAATTTTTTAGGAAAGTTAGACTATAAATTAAAATTTTTAAATTAAAAATATTTTTATTCATGAGACTGATTGAGCTTTATACCAAAGAACGGTTTTGTTCACTTGAGTCACTTATGGTTTTTATATGATTGAAGTGAGCATGTGTAATGAAGTTATCAATTGTAATCTAAATTTAATAATTTATATTTAAAATTTAAAATTTAGCGAAATTTGAGAAAACTTTATCCAGTAGCATTTTCAGCGTGACTATAGGCTTTACACTAAATTCATTTTATATAGAACTTGGACACAAGTAATTATTTGTAGACCTCCGTGTCCAGCAGTATTTTCCATGTGATTGTGCGTTTCACACTAAATTTCACTCAATTGTTTTTGAATGCTGTTGTCAATCAATTACTGTAATTATTTTGGTTATCTATTAAACGTTTATTTTTTTCTTTCTTCTTTCTAGAAGTTTTGCTGCATATACATTTCAGAAACCCGGATAATCACTTCTAACGTTATCATTAACTTTTTAGATCTAAACGGTAAGATATGAAAATAATAAATTTGGGATGAAAATAACTAACACCTAAAATATGTGAAGAATACAAAAATTAACTTACAATAAAAATTTCCTATTCTTCTTATGTACATCTCTTAACAAATAAAAAATGATACTTTTTCTTCTCTTTTTTAGTTTATTTTTTCTTTCTCTACTAATATTATAATAAATTAAATTTACTTATCTAATATATTCTCAAATACATAAAAACATGTGTCATAGAAGGTGTACCATGCATGGATGAGGATTTAAATACTAATTAAACTATAAGATTCAACATCACGACCCAGTACTTCAGGATGAAGCACCGATCATTGTTTTATGTTTAATACGTGATGTTGAATCTTATAGTTTAATTAGTATTTAAATCCTCATCCATGCATGGTACACCTTTTTATATATTTGAGAATATATTAGATAAGTAAATTTAATTTATTATAATATTAAATGAAAAACACATCTAGAGTTACAGGACGATCTAACCAAAACGCGAACAGATGCGCTTCCAAACTACCAGAATGATAGTTATTAATAAATATATGTAGTTTAATTAGATATAAATGTATCATTTAACCCATTTCAACAGAAAAGTTAGGTAATAAATCTGCATACGTGCCTCCTCCGTCAGAGGATGGAGGAGGTGAAATAATTGCACGCCTAACATAGATCTTGAGAAAACATAGGCAACTTCGGTCGTCAAGCAAGAGCCAAAATACTAATTTCTAACTAGTGAGGTGCATGTGACTTAGCTTAAGAGAAAGAAAGAGAACTCACAGTGCTGCTGCACCTCACGCCACTTGCCTATCAAAGATATAATATAAACATAACATGGTATACTATATAAAGTAACTAATATAGTAAATATTATATATTAAATGAATAGCAATATCTTCGAATCCCCCCACTTGTGTTCACTTTTTTGTCTTATTGTGCGTCAGTGGGTGAATGCACGTGAACTACGTTATATTCATGTAGGGCTCGATCAATCACATCAGTTTATGAACTCTTTTACGTGACAAGCATCCTATTCTACTCTCATCGTTCGAGCATATGAATGCCATCTGCTCTTTGACTCCAAGCCGTACTGCAAGACCATGCTTGTTGACCCAGACTCAAGCAACTTGCAGAACCACAAGCTAAGGGGCCCCATCACCAGCAAACCCGAAACTAAGGAGTGTGGACTCACATACTGACCACAATCTCTGTCGTCTGTTTAAAGGATTTCATGTCAATGTCCGAGATGCTTATAAGTTTTCCGATGCAAGGGCAGCAGCACACGGCTGCAGAAAGCCCCACAGCGAAAAGAGGCTTAAAAACAAAACCAAACAAAACAAAAAAAATAAGTTTTCCGACTGGAAGATGTATATAAAGTAGTCCATTCAACAAATGTAAGGGCCGCTTCCCATACTGAGAAGAGTACCGAAACGAACGTGTTATTCTATTGGGCTTACATATTATGGCGTATTTTTTGTTATGATCGCCCTTTTGTTTTGGAAGGAGATTCGCCCATTCCATTTTCGTTTTGTCTGGAACCCAAAACTTTAGATTTCACCGACATCATTAAACCCCGGGTGCCCTATAAATATTCTTGGTAACCAGGAGGGACTCGTTCTGCGGGTGGGATGTCTGCGAACAGAAAACGTTAACGTTATACACAAAATACTGCTTGCAAGAACAGAATCCGTTAAATAGGAATTAAATCAAAACTCTCTTATACAATAGTTTTACACTAATATGTGATTCATCTCACAACTAATTATTCAGTAATATACACGCAACTGAGATTTCGATTGAGAGAAAGAAAAAATAATCTTAAAAAGAGAAGAAAAAGTATCATTTTTTATTTTTAAGAGATGTACATAAGAAGAATAGGAAATTTTTATTGTAAGTTAATTTTTGTATTCTTCACATATTTTAGGTGTTAGTTATTTTCATCCCAAATTTATTATTTTCATATCTTACCGTTTAGATCTAAAAAGTTAATGATAACGTTAGAAGTGATTATCCGGGTTTCTGAAATGTATATGCAGCAAAACTTCTAGAAAGAAGAAAGAAAAAAATAAACGTTTAATAGATAACCAAAATAATTACAGTAATTGATTGACAACAGCATTCAAAAACAATTGAGTGAAATTTAGTGTGAAACGCACAATCACATGGAAAATACTGCTGGACAAGGAGGTCTACAAATAATTACTTGTGTCCAAGTTCTATATAAAATGAATTTAGTGTAAAGCCTATAGTCACGCTGAAAATGCTACTGGGTAAAGTTTTCTCAAATTTCGCTAAATTTAAAAACTTAAATATAAATTATTAAATTTAGATTACAATTGATAACTTCATTACACATGCTCACTTCAATCATATAAAAACCATAAGTGACTCAAGTGAACAAAACCGTTCTTTGGTATAAAGCTCAATCAGTCTCATGAATAAAAATATTTTTAATTTAAAAATTTTAATTTATAGTCTAACTTTCCTAAAAAATTAGCTAAAATATAAATTAAAGCTATTTGCATATTCCTCTCTTCCGAACTTGGAAAAGGTGAATATATAATCAGTTTGGTGATACTAATCCATGACTCGAGAACATTAGATATTTTTTTACGTTTATCTAGAATTGCAATCCGAGGGTACCATCCTATGTATACGATTGTACCAACATAAAGACCGAAACTAAAAAGAACAAAAAAGCAAAAGCAAACCTCCAGATTTCAGCATAAAACGGGAAATCTCCTTAGTACGGTTGTATAGTATTTCATTTGGCGTACTTTGGTTTATAACTTATTTTTTCTTGAGAAAAGATTTGATCACAAATCAATATATATATTTTAAAATGATTCGATTCAGTAGCATCTCCGTTGGCCATAGTGGATATAAAAATAAAAAGCCATAAAAAGCAATAGATGTTTTAGTTCAGCCAAGAATTAAGAAACTCATGTAAGTGAATATACGTCGAAAGCATACCGTCGTCGCGGGGGAGGCGGGGTGGGGTTAATGTCACGGCGAGATAGGCGTTAGGGTGGTTTGGCGGTGTCGAAATTTTGAGCGGGAGAAACACGGTGGATTAATGCTGCCGTTAGGTAGGAGTTAGGGTTGTTTAGATGGTGCCGATTTGGAGCGGGCGGAAGGGGTCGCTTGCCTTGATCTTGGAGTTTTTCATTTGTTTTTCCTTGCGTTTTCTCGTTGTTCGTTGTTCATTGCGAGGACGAGTTTTTCCTTCGTTGCTGGCTTCATTGCTCGGGTTTGCGGATGACGATTTTGCCTTCATTGATGTTATGGAGGATTTACGGATGGCGATTTCGTCTTGATTGGTGCGAGGAGGGTTTACAGATGGCAATTTCTCTTCGGACGGAGCCGGAGCTGTTTCTTTCATCAATTCCTTTGCTCGTTGATTCGTTTGCTGATTGGTTACTCCCAAGGTATGGAGGGCGGTTTCTCGTTGGTCGCACGGTGGTACGGTTAGGTAGGCGTGAGGGTGGTTTGGCGGGACCGATTTCGAGCAAACGGAGGGCTGCTGCCTTGGTCTTGCAGTTCGCTCCTTGTTGGTTGTTCGCAGCGGTGACGAGTCTAGGCTTTGCCTTGATTTGTCGCACAGTCATTTCTCTTCGGACGGAGGCGGAGTTGTTTCTTTTCATCGATTCGTTCCACGTGCGTTTGTGCAGGGAAATTTCTCTTTAGGCGGTGGCTGGACTATTTGTTTTCATTGATTCGTTCAGTTGTTTGGTTTATTTGTTTCTCGCAAGGTGGCAGAGGGTCGTTGATCGCGACAGACAAGTGTCGTTTCTTCCTAGCATGTCGTTCGTAGGCATGAAGGCGGAGGAGCATTGATGAGACGGACCATGCAGAGGCAAGCCGCCTCGACCAGGTCGCTGCGAACGCAAGTGATACTGCTTTCTTGCTTAGCTAGTCCGCCCGTTCTCACCCGCTGTCATGTACGTATGTTTGCTCGTGGTATTTGTTTCTCGAGCTATTCGTTTTTTCTCGACTTATGTCTGAGTCAAACCGTCGATCGGAAACTATCGTCCACGATAATAATGGTAAGAACGATGACGATACGGAGGTGACTACAGAGAAGTGACTCCCTAGAAGTGAAGTCGGACTATGAATTATTGGACATGACTGACGGTACCTCGTGTTTTAATCCTCTGTCACCTCGAACACCCATGATCTATTTCGATGATCGGTTCCTGCTACTAACAAGGACTTATATTTACTTACAACTTGGGTTTTCTCAGCATCCATCGGAGTTTTTGATCAAGTTCGATTACGTGAAAATATGGAGAACATGTCATCCGTGCACGGTCCATACTGTTCTCTTGCAGACATTAGCTAGTCCGTTTCGCTTCTTTTCATACTCGGTCGATAACTTCTACCTGTATTTGCAGCACAGTCGATTCCGTATGTTTTCTTACCCTACACACTTCAGCCAATGTCGTGTTGTGGTTTGGCTCTTGTGTGAAATATTCGTTGAACTTAGGTTGTGCTTCTTTTCTACGTTTCATGAACTTTATCGCGTAATTTGATGGACGGTGTGATGGGTGCCACGATCGTAATTATCTATTTAAGTAATCACACGGTAGAGAAATGCAATCTGTGCACGTTCACTTCAGTGATCCATGTTGTCGCATTTGAGTATAAAATGATGCTTCGAGGGTTCATGAGACATTCTCTCTCATTCGTGAGAGTTCTCGATGATCTGCATGAAAGAGTGAAGAACTACGGGAGTGGTGGTTATGGACAGAGGTTTGTTGCCGGCTCTGGATCTTCCTTTCTCGAATCCATTCAAATCAAGCTTCATTGCATCCATCGTGATCATTTTTGACAATGGTTAGTTACGTATTTTGGTGACGAGTTCATGAGAAGGGTAATGGACTTACAACTTCATGTGATCTTTCCGATTGTTACATACGGAGAGACTTGGAATCTGACGGTGTACATCTTGTTGTGACGAAGAATGGATCTCAACTACCCAACCAATATTCTTTTCAACGTCTGGGTCGATATCCGGTGTCATTGCAGACCAAAGATCAACCATAGGGCATGGATCGTGAGAAACTTTGAGAAAGAGTATTTCAATCGAGTGATAGCTTCACCATTTTCTTTTGTCGTACCTTTTATTGTACATTTTTTCAGGTTGTAATATTGACTCTATATTAGTCGATGACTCAATTGGTCCATTCTGGTTGAGCGCTTTTGTGTAGTTACAGTCCGCGAGAACCTTTGACATGTCTTAGGGATTTTCTGATTTCTTCTAGTCTTGTTCATGTCTTGTGTATCCTTGGGTGTAAAAATTTATTCTAGCGAAAGTTGAGTGAAGAAAAGACAAAAGTAAAGCTCTTTTTGCTCTCATTGGTCTAGTTTTGAACCAATGATGTTCTAGCTGATCCTCGCGACTTTTTCTATGGTTTCAGGAAGCTTCTGAGGGCCATTTGTGCAAAGAAGGATATGGTTGGAAAGCTCTCGACTGAAGCTACAATCCGGGCTGAAGAATCGATCAATTTCATGGAAGGATGAGAGCGTTATGATCGATTGAGTGGAAGGGGTGAAATTCGTACCCACTGCTATGTTTTTTTTGTTCTGAGAGAATGTGAGGAGTTTTGAGGAGTTGTCAATTTGGTTGGAGAGCTGATGACGAGCTGGTCGTTTTGATATATGTTCTTGCAGATTCCTAATCGTTTTAGATTGTCAATCGATCGATTGAAGTTGAAGTGCAGATGTGACAAGACGAGTATTGCAAACTATGATAGTCATGGAGAAATTGCTATTGCTCGAGTTCTAGGTCGAGTTTCTGAGTGAAACTTTCTTGGATTGCGGGATGTCTTATCAGTAAGATATATGAGAAGTTTCATCTCAAATGGTCAAATAGTTTGTTCAAGGTCTTGGATCAAATGTACCGAGGTCTGTAAAGCTCTTAAGTTAGCATAGATTACGGTTTCATCCATATCTGAGAGTTGGATTGAGGTGTCTACCTGAAAATTGTTCAGGGTCATAGTGAAGGGTCCAATACAACTTCTTGTGAAGTTTGATCATCATTGATCGACTGGTTTGAGAGGCCTGAGGTCTCAAAGTTGGGAGAAGCTTTTGTTATTAGACGTGATGAGGTAGGTAATGCAAACTATGAAAGTCATGGAGAAATTGCTATTGCTCGAGTTCTTGGTCGAGTTTTTGAGTGAAACTTCCAAGATTGAGGGATGTCTTATCAATATGATATCTGAGAAGTTTCACCGAAATGATCTAATAGTTTGTTCAGGGTCTTGGATCAAATGTACATGGGTTTATAAATCTCTTAAGTTAGCACAGATTACAGTTTGATCCATATGTGAGAGTTGGGTTGAGGTTTCGATCTGAAAATTATTCAAGGTGATAGTGAAAGGTCCAATACAACTTCCTGTGAAGTGTGATCATCATTGGTCGACTGGTTTGGAAAGACTAAGGTCTCAAAGTTGAGAAAAGCTTTTGTTATTAGCGGTTTCAGATTTTAGGTCACATCTATTGTCACTTTTTGGTTATATTCGAGCAATTGGGGAGGAGTTTGTTGCTGAAACTACCATGCTTGCATACAACTCGACCTTCTGAAGTTGTGGGGCTGTTTTCAGTTCTTTGTGGTGAAAGAGAACGGAGTTGCGATGATTCATAAGCCGTTGTTTGGGTTTTCGGAGTTGCAAGATACTATCGTCGTTGGTGCTATGTTGAGATCTGAGTAGTGCCTTGAAGCATGCATGCTTTATCTTGCTGGAATGCTTAGTAGACCAGGGTCTACAGCAAGTTGTATTGGTACTCTATCAAGTTGATTGAGACCTTATAGCATCTTTCGATTGTACTACATAAAGTCGTGACGGTTGGATTGATGAGCAGCTAACGTCGCTGGGAAGCTATTAAGTCATGCTTCCAATGATATAGAGGAGTTACTTCAGTTAGATAGTACAGAACTGAGTATTTAGTTAGAGCACGAAAAGATCTGTTTGTAACACAAGTTTCTGTAACTTATACGTATCTTTGGATCGTAACAAACTTTGAACTTGAGTCGAGTGGGTACAAGGTTACTCGTGCTAGAAGAGTAGATAGTGAAACATTTGAGTGGAAACATCCAGATCTAGAGCCAACATTGTCAACTCATATACCTCTGCACAGCCATATACCCAATGTATTCTTAGACAAAAAAACACGTTATACGATAGCTGATGAACTCGACGTGAAACGTCTAGGGTGAGAGGTACGTGCATGGTTTTGCCACCATGGACACTGAAGGATTGGGTCATTACTTACATGAAGCTTCTACATCTGGAGAGACTCCAAAGGTGATCATGATCTGATATGCGATTGCTTGAGGCATTCGCGTTGATTATGCAACAACAGCAAGCCACTGAACGGAAAGAGGCAATGGCTACCAAAGCCTTGCAATCTGTTGTGGGGTTGCTAGATCAGTTTGACGGGAAGAATATCTCCAAAAATATCTCCAAGTACCTAAAGTACTATTCTTGAGAGATGGAGTTGAATAAGGTGTCAGAAAAAGAGACAGTGAGTACATTTAAGCTTGATGTCGTACCAGAGCTACGAGCGCATGTGAAGGAGATCATCCGATCTCATGATGCTACATGAGAAGGATTTACTCTTCAACTGAAAGAAGAGTATTCTTTAGAGGATGCAGATCGAATGATTAAAAAGTCATTCAAGGAGTGAGTAAACAAATCCAATAAAGGGCTTGTTGCCACAAAGCTATTTCGGGAGTTTGAGAGATAATTCCTTCAGTTGTCTCAGGTGGAGAAGCTTACGTTAGAGAACGACAAGGTGGAATTGTTTCTGCAAGCAGCTAACAATGAGTTACAAAAGGAGTTGGAGCTGCTTTTGGAAGATATGATGGAAGATAATTGACTCACATATGATGGGAGAAAGATCTCTGAAGTAGTGAGTGTACTTGCCAAACGAGAGTACCGGAGAGGGAAGGTGATGATATAAGACAAGAAGTGAGGCCACTGTCGATCATATTATCTCGTAGGCAACCAATGGTGCCTAATGTACAAGCACTTATTGTGCATGTACCTCAAGTTTCATTTCCTATTGTTCTTGTCTCGAAAGTTGCACCGAAAAGAGATGCTATGAAAGAGTTGGTAAAAAGGACGAGGGAGTTGCAGATCAAGTTAGCAAGGTTGGAAGAGAAGGGAGGAGCACATGATACCAGACCTGCTCCTAAGCAAGATTATGTACAAAGGTGCATTTAGTGTGATAGTTCTAATCATGCTCGAAGAGAGTGTGGTGATTTTGTCAATACTCTACGAGATGGAATAGTCTATTGGAAGAAAGGGAAGATTGCTTTGAAGGATAATAGAGAGATTCTTAGAACCAACTCTGAGAAAAGAGGAATGAAGCAAGTAATGGAGGAGTATCAATCTCAACATGCTACTCATCGGTAGAAGCTGTTACTTATGGAGTTGAGGTAGTAGGAGAAAGAAGTGCTTCTAAGAAGCATAGGGATACTCTTGATATGTGGAGTCACGCTGTGAGCACGAACAAAAGAGAAAAATGGCAAGGGAGGAGTTGCTTAGAACAGCCATGGCAATCAGGGGTACTAATGGATAGGATGATCCCGTAGATATAATGTCTGTATATGCTTATTTGACGAAGAGCCAACATGAGACTTTCATGGAGGAGAAGCGCAAACGAGATGAAGCAAGCCCTAGTGAAGAGAGAACAGCTCCTAAAAGATAAACAAGAGGAGAGAAGTTCAAACCGGAGACTATGTCTTTATGAGAAGAGACTATGGAAGATATCATATCCTCTACTCCTGAAAAATCAGAGAAGAGTAGAGATAAGGAGAAGGACAAAACTCCTTCATACAAGCTTCAGTCTGATATTGAAGTTGCTACAGATTTGAAGGATGTACTAGAGGAGAGAGTACTCAATGCCAAGATCGAGTTTACTTTGCGAGAGGTTCTTGGGATTGCCAAGAAGGAGTTTCAAGATGTCATTATTGACATCATCAAACGAAAAAGACAATGAGCAGGAGAAACCGATGTGTCTAACGCATTAGACACAAATATATCAAAAGAGAAGAGTTAGAATTAGCTCAATGTTGCATCAACCGCAAGGTTCAATTTGAGGATGATAGTGATGACAAGGTCTCTAGTCGTTACACTAGAGGACATTGGGCTAGAGCTACTATTGAAACCTTAGTGAGATAGGAGAGATGACAGATCTGGTGGTTACTCTCATTGATCTGAGATCAATATTGTCTCTAAGGACATCTACAAGCATAGTGGATGACCTGTTGATATAGATCACGGTTGGATGATCTGAACAGCGAACAACACACAAGGAGAACTCTATGGAGCTCATCTTGATGTAAGAGTGAAGGTTGGAGATGTAACTATAGAACAAAACTTCTTTGTTCAAGATAGTATATCATACTCGGTGACTCGGTCAACCTTACATTACAGCTGTGAGGATGGAGACCAACTTATGCACGGATCAGAAGTCAAGATGGCAAGAGAGCGGTGCAATTTCTAACTGGTAAACCATGGACGGAATAGAGATTATCTGAGGGGTGACTCCTTGTCTAAGGTCACGGAGTACTTCAAGGATTTTTGACAAGTACTACTATAGAGCGAGGATATAGTAGAACACTGGGGAAGATACTCTCGCTTGAGAAAGAAAGTGCCTTTTGTACAAGAGTTGCGAGATTTTCTGGGAGTGGATTTGTTACACATACACGACTTGCTGACTTGCAAAAGTTGGAGCAGAAGGTTGTGCAAAAAACTAAAAAGGATCTGAAAAAATTTGGTGTGCTTGAAGAGGATGATAAGATAGAAGGTGTGTATTTGGAGTTAGGATTGGGAGATTTCATGGATGAGCTTGCTATGGATGAGCAAGAAGATGAAGATCAGGTGGTGGAAGTACACTCTAGAGAGCTCTATACAACTATAGAGTCATTCTTAGATCTTGAAGTTCGAGTCGAGACTAAGTACAAAATGGTGGACAAGAAGGTAAAATCTTTTGCTCAACCGTTACATAGTGATTCTAACCAGCAGGTCCAACAATCTTTGAAGGAGAAAAGCTTGAGAGATCTTAGCCGGGTTGGTCACAAGTTCACTAAAGCTACGCTCAAGGAGTTGAAGGTTGGTTCTGCAGATTTTCTTTTGCTTATGGAAGAGAATTGGTTGAAGGAAATGTTAACTAAGCATGGGAAAGCTTTTGCTTTTGAAGCCTCTTTACTCTAGATACGATCAGTTTCAACTTGCAAAACAAAGTAGAGATGTCACCACCATGAGGACACCGTTGGGGTTGGTTAGAATGTACACGCTGCCACAAAGAGGAACAAACTCGGTAGCGCACATGATGAATGAGATGAACAAGGTTCTTCGAGAGTTCATTCTTGAGAAGACCATGTCCTTCTTGGATGACATTCCAATTAAAAGATGTGTAGAGGAGGAGAAAGATGAGACAATGGATCAGAAAGGGTGTATAAACTTTGTTGCTGATCACATTTCAGATTGTGATAAGATTTTATCACGACTTGAAGAGACACACTTAACATTATCAGGGACCAAGTCTTCATTTGGAGTGCGAGAAGTTGTATTGTGGGACACCTGTGTGGATGGTTTGGACGCAAACCTGATCTTGGTAAAGTGAATGCTATACGGCGGATGAAGGATATTGTAGCTCAACAACAGAGGTGAGAAAGTTTCTTGGAGCTTGTGTCTTCTATCATGTGTGATTCCACATGCACATGTGGCTGATCCTCTTTATGATTGAGAAAGCACAAGAGGTTTGCGTGAGAGACGATTCAGAGGAGTTGTTATCTTCTCCACCTGTATTTCATCGTGTGAGCTATGAAGACAGCAAACCAACGATAGTTACTGTCGATACTAGTCCGATAGTCATTGGATGGACAGTAGGACAAGATGATGAAAAAGAGAATCGGTTTGCAATCAGATTTGGAGCAAAGGTGTTAAATGAAGGACATATGAACTATCCTCAAGTGAAGAGAGAGTTATGAGGAGTAGTTACAGCTATGAGAGTAAAAAAGGACTATTTGATTGGAGCGCCAATAGTAATAGAAGCATATTGTTTATCACTATTAGGGATGATTACTGTAACACCCCTAATATTACTATGCTACGTTGGATTGCTTACATCAAGTCCTTAAATCTTGAGTTCAGACACATAGCGGAGAAGAACAACCTAGTAGTTGATATGTTGTCTCATGCGAGGTATGAGGATGAGGAGGAGATGGTTGAAGATACAGAAGACGTTGGTACTACTATTTCTTGTAGAGCTCAAGGAGGTGAGAGTGAGCATTCGAAATCATTCATGGAGGAGCTATATGAAAGAGAATGGATAGATATATGACTCTATCTAAGCTTGTTGACTAGACAGTCATGATGGAGTGACTGTCCACTTTAAACAAATCAAGAGGAAAGCTTATAATTACTTGCTACAAGGTGATTATTTGTGGAAGCGAGCTAAGCAAGGTGGTAAGATGTCACAAAGGGTTGTGTGCAAGGTTGATATGCAGAAGTTACTCATGCAAGAGTTTCATGAGAGCTTGTGGGGAGGGCATAGAGATATTTATGCCACTTTTACAAAGCTGAAGGAGAGATATTGGTGGCGTAACATGTATAGAGATGTAGTTCAATTTTTGGAGACATGCCAAACCTGTCAAGAGTATTCAAGAATTTGGCATCGAGATGAGTTACATCCTACTTATCCACTTGCAATGCATTATAAGTGGGTAGTAGATCTTGTTATTATACCAGTTGGTATATGACAGATGCGATACTTAGTTTTGGCTCGTGAGGATTTGTCCAACCAAGTGGAAGGGCGAGCCTTACGGACAAAATCCACGGAGGGAGTATGCAAATTCTTGTTGGAAGATGTGGTTTGTAGATATGGTTGTGTTGGGAAGATCACGGTTGATCGAGGAGAGCTCAACACTGATGAGGCTTAAGTGTTCTTCACGAGGTGTGGTGTGAAGTTAACTCTTATCACAACCTACAATCTAGAAAGAAATGCAAAGAGTGAACGCGGTCATCCTCTTATTGTGAAAGCTATTGTGAAAGCTTGCAAGGGAAAGACAAGAGAATGACCGAGGTTTCTTCCATTCGCATTATGGGCTAATCGTTCAACTCAGTTCAATAACGGGATATATGCCGGCGGAGTTGATGCAAGGACAGAAACCTATCATGCCCATTGAGGAGCACATACCTACTTGGAGTGTTCTATCTTGGGAGGATGGTATGTCTAAAGAAAATCTTCTTGCTGTCCGAATTCGTCAACTGGAGAGAAGACCTGAAGATGTAGAGATTGCATTGGAGAAGCTGAAAGAGGCGCGTTTGAGAAACAAAGACAGATTTGATAAGCGCCATCGATTAAGACCGAAGGAGATTAAGGAAGGAGATTGGGTGTTGGTATACGATAATAGCTTAGACAACCAACATAGTGTGCTTAGAAAATTCTCTAGACAACAATTTGGTCCGTATGTGGTTCTTGTCGTTCATGACAATGCCACATATTCACTAAGAGAGCTTGATGGGGCAAAGCTTAAGGTTTCCATTGCAGACAAGCGTGTGAAACTCTTCAAGAAGCGAGATGAAGAGATAAACATGAAGGAAGTCGGAGCAGAGTTTGATCTCTTGAATGATGACGGAGAAGATTCGGATGTTGAAGATATTGCTAACGGCGACATCAGTCAAGAGGACGAAAATATAATGTGATGCCGATCACAAGTTGTGAGTGTTGACGCATATCAGAGAATGCGTAGGTTTAGAAGAGGTGGATGTCATGTTGTGGTTCGGCTCTTGTGTGAATTACTCGTTGAACTTAGGTCGTGCTTCTTTTCTATGTTTCATGAACTTTATCGCGTAATTTGGTGAACAGTGTGATGGGTGCCACGGTAGTGATTATCTATTTAAGTAATTGTACGGTAGAGAAACGTGTCAAGTCATCAATCTGTGCGTGATCAGTGGTCTCTATTGCCGCATTTGAGTATAAAATGGTACGTCGAGGATTCATAAGACATTGTCTCTTAGTGGGTGATTCGTGAGAGTTCTCGATGATCTCATGGAGGAGTGAAGAACTGCGGGAGTGGTGGTTATGGATGGAGGTTTGTTGCCAGCTTCGGATCTTCCTTTCTCGAATCCATTTCAAATCAAGCTTCATTGCATCCACTGCGATCTTTTCGACTATCGTCATTGGTGCTATATTGAGATCTGAGTAGTCCCTTGAAGCATGCATGCTTTACCTTGCTGGAATGCTTAGTAGACCAAGGTGTACAGCAAGTTGTATTGGGATTCTATCAAGTTGGTTGAGTGATCTTATAGCATCTTTCGGTTGTACTACATAAAGTCGTGACGATTGGATCGATGAGCAACTAACGTCCCTGAGAAGCTATTAAGTCATGCTTCCAATGATATAGAGGAGTTACTTCAGTTAGATAGTACAGAGCTGAGTATTTTAGTTAGAGCACGAAAAGATCTGTTTGTAACATAAGTTTCTGCAACTTATACGTATCTTTAGATCATAACAAACTTTGAACTTGAGTCGAGAGGGTACAAGGTCACTCGTGCTAGAAGAGTAGATAGTGAAATATTTGAGTGGAAACATCCAGATCTAGAGCCAACTTTGTCAACTCACATACCTCTACACAGCCATATACCCAGTGTATTCTTAGATAGAAAAACACGTTATACGATAGCTGGTGAACTCGACGTGAAACGTCTAGGGTGAGAGGTACATGCATGGTTTTGTCACCATGGACATTGAAGGATTGGGTCATTACGTAGATGAGACTTCTACATCTGGAGAGACTCGAAAGGTGACCAAGTTTTCACGGTCTGATATGCGATTGCTTGAGGCATTCGCATTGGTAATGCAACAACAGCAAGGCACTGAACGGAAAGAGACAATGGCTACGAAAGTCTTGCAATCTGTTGTGGGATAGCTAGGTCAGTTTGACGAGAATAATATCTCTAAGTACCTAAAGTACTATTCTTGAGAGATGGAGTTGAGTAAGGTGCAGGAAAGAGAGATGGTGAGTACATTTGAGCTTGATGTCGTACCAGAGCTACGAGAGCATGTGAAAGAGATCATCCGACCTCATGATGCTACATGGGAAGGATTTACTCTTCAGTTGGAAGAAGAGTATTCTTTAGAGGATGCAGATCGGGTGACTAAAAAGTCATTCATGGAGCGAGTAAACAAACCCAATAAAAAGCTTGTTGTCATAGAGCTATTTCGGGAGTTTGAGAGATAATTCTTTCAGTTGTCTCGGGTGGAGAAGCTTACATTGGAGAACGACAAGGTGGAGTTGTTTCTACAAGCAGCTAACAATGAGTTACAGAGGGAGTTGGAGTTGCTTTTGGAAGATATGATGGAAGATAATGGACTCACAATTGATTGGAGAAAGGTCTCTGAAGTAGTGAGTGTACTTGTCAAACGAGAGTACCGGAAAGAGAAGATGGTGGTAAGACAAGAAATGAGACCACGGCGGTTCATATTACCTCATAGGCAACCAATGGTGCTTAATGTACAAGCACCTATTGTGCATGTATCTCAAGTTCCACTTCCTACTATTGCTGTCTCGAAAGTTGCACCGCAAAGAGATGCTATGGAAGAGTTGGTAAAAGGGATGAAGGACTTGCAGATCAAGTTAGCAAGCTTGAAAGAGAAGAGAAGAGCACATAATACCAAATTATGTACAAAGGTGCATTTTGTGTGATAGTTCTAATCATGCTCGAAGAGAGTGTGGTGATTTTGCCGATACTCTACGAGATGGAATAGTCTATTGGAAGAAAGGGAAGATTGCTTTGAAAGATAATAGAGAGATTCTTAGAACCAACTTTGGGAAAGGAGGAATGAAGCAAATAATGGAGGAGTATCAATCTCAAAATGATTTGAAATGGATTCGAGAAAGGAAGATCAAGAGCCTGCAACAAACCTCCGTCCATAACCACCACTCCCGCAATTCTTCACTCCTCCATGCAGATCATCGAGAACCCTCACAAATCATCCGCTAAGAGAGAATGTCTTATGAACCCTCGACGTTCCATTTTATACTCAAATACGACAACATGGATCTCTGAAGTAAACACACACAGATTGATGACTTGACACGTTTCTCTACCGTGTGATTACTTAAATAGATAATCGCGACCGTGACACCCATCACACCATTCACCAAATTACGCGATAAAGTTCATGAAACATAGAAAAGAAGCACAACCTAAGTTCAACGAGTATTTCACACAAGAGCCGAACCACAACACGACATCGGCTGAAGTATGCAAGGTAAGAAAACATACGGAAACGGCTGTGCTGCAAATACAGATAGAAGTTATCGACCGAGTATGAAAAGAAGCGAAACGGACTAGCTAATGTCTGCAAGAGAACAGTATGGACTGTGCACGGATGACATGTTCTCCATATCTTCACGTAATTGAACTTGATAAAAAACGCTGGTGGATGCTGAGAAAATAAGTCCTTCTTAGTAGCAAGAACTGATCATCGGAAGAGATCATGGGCGTTCGAGGTGACAGGGGATAAAAACACGAGGTACCATTAGTTGTGTCCAAGAATTCGTAGTCCGGCTTCACTTCTAGGGGAGTCACTTCCTCTGTAGTCACCTCCGTATCGTCATCATTCTTATCATTGTTGTCGTGGACGACAGTTTCCGATCGGTCGTTCGACTCAGACATAGGTTGAGAAAAAACAAATAGCTCGAGAAACAAATACCACGAGCAAACATACATACATGACAGCGAGCGAGAATGTGCGGACTAGCTAAGCAAGAAAGCTGTATCACTTGCGGTCGCAAAGACCTGCTCGAGGCGGCCTGCCTTTGCATGATCTGCCTCGTCAATGCCCCTCCTCCTCGATATCTACGAACGACATGCTAGGATGGAACGACACTTGTCAGTCCTGGCCAACGACCCTCCGCCACCCTGCGAGAAACAAATAAACCAAACAACTGAACGAATTTCGACCCCGCCAAACCACCCTACGCCTACCTCGCCGCGACATTAACCCCACCCCGCCTCCCTCGCGACGACGGCACGCTTTCGACATATATTCACTTACATGAGTTTCTTAACTTCTTGGCTGAACTAAAACATCTATTGCTTTTTGTGACTTTTTATTTTTATATCCACTATGGCAAACAGAGATGCTACTAAATTGAGACAACCTCCTCTAAAACCGTTCTAAAAATACATATTGATTTGTGGTCAAATGTTTTCTCAAGAAAAGATAAGTTATAAACCAAAGTACGCCAAATGAAACACTATACATCTGTACTAAGGAGGTTTTCCGTTTTATGCTGAAATCTGGAGGTTTACTTTTGCTTTTTTGTTCTTTTTAGTTTTGGTCTTTATGTTGGTAGAATCGTATACATAGGATGGTACCCTCGGATTATAAATTTAGATAAACATAAAAAAATATCCAATGTTCTCGAGTCATGGATTATTATCACCAAACTGATTGTATATTCACCTTTTCCAAGTTCGGAAGAGGAGAATATGCAAATAGCTTTAATTTATATTTTAACTAATTTTTTTAGAAAAGTTAGACTGTAAATTAAAATTTTTAAATTAAAAATATATTTATTCATGAGACTGATTGATCTTTATACCAAAGAACGGTTTTGTTCACTTGAGCCACTTATGGTTTTTATATGACTGAAGTGAGCATGTGTTATGAAGTTACCAAATATAATCAAAATTTAGTAATTTATATTTAACTTTTTAAATTTAGCAAAATTTGACAAAACTTTATCCAGCAGCATTTTCAGCGTGACTATACGCTTTACACTAAATTCATTTTATATAGAACTTGGACACAAGTAATGATTTGTAGACCTCCTTGTCCAGCAGTATTTTCCATGTGACTGTGCGGTTCACACTAAATTTCACTCAATTGTTTTTGAAGGCTGTTGTCAATCAGTTACTGATAATTATTTTGGTTATCTATTAAACGTTTATTTTCTTCTTTCTTCTTTCTAGAAGTTTTGCTGCATATACATTTCAGAAACCCGGATAATCACTTCTAACGTTATCATTAAATTTTTAGATCTAAACAGTAAGATACGAAAATAATAAATTTGGGATGAAAATAACTAACACCTAAAATATGTGAAGAATACAAAAATTAACTTACAATAAAAAATTTCTATTCTTCTTATGTACATCTCTTAACAAATAAAAAATGATACTTTTTCTTCTCTTTTTTAGTTTACTTTTTCTTTCTCTCAATCGAAATCTCAGTTGCGTGTATATTACTGAATCATTAGTGTTGTGAAATGAATCACATATTACTGTAAAACTATTGTATAAGAGAGTTTGGTTTAATTCCTTTTTAACGGATTCTGTTCTTGCAAGCAGTATTTTGGGTATAACGTTAACGTTTTCTCTTCGCAGACATCCCACCCGCAGAACGAGTCCCTCCTGGTTACCAGGAATATTTATAGGGCACCCGGGGTTTAATGATGTCGGTGAAATCTAAAGTTTTGGGTTCCAGACAAAACGAAAATGGAATGGCCGAATCTCCTTCCAAAACAAAAGGGCGATCATAACAAAATATACGCCATAATATGTAAGCCCAATAGAATAACACGTTGGTTTCGGTACGTTTCTCAGTATGGGGAGCGGCCCTTACATTTGTTGACTGGACTACTTTATATACATCATCCAGTCGGAAAACTTATAAGCATCTCGGACATTGACATGAAATCCTTTAAACAGACGACAGAGATTGTGGTCAGTATGTGAGTCCACACTCCTTAGTTTCGGGTTTGCTGGTGATGGGGCCCCTTAGCTTGTGGTTCTGCAACTTGCTTGAGCCTGGGTCAACAAGCACTGTCTTGCAGTACGGCTTGGAGTCAAAGAGCAGATGGCATTCATATGCTCGAACGATGAGAGTAGAATAGGATGCTTGTCACGTAAAAGAGTTCATAAACTGATGTGATTGATCGAGCCCTACATGAATATAACGTAGTTCACGTGCATTCACCCACTGACGCACAATAAGACAAAAAAGTGAACACAAGTGGGGGGATTCGAAGATATTGCTATTCATTTAATATATAATATTTACTATATTAATTCCTTTATATAGTATACCATGTTATGTTTATATTATATTTTTGATAGGCTATTCATTAGCTTGGGTTGTTCGTTGAGTTCAAAACCTGATTTACTCGGGAACAGCGTAAGGTGCAGCAGCACTGTGAGTTCTCTTTCTTTCTCTTAAGCTAAGTCACATGCACCTCACTAGTTAGAAATTAGTATTTTGGCTCTTGCTTGACGACCGAAGTTGCCTATGTAAGATCTATGTTAGGCGTGCAATTGTTTCACCTCCTCCATCCTCTGACGGAGGAGGCACGTATGCAGATTTATTACCTAACTTTTCTGTTGAAATGGGTTAAATGATACATTTATATCTAATTAAACTACATATATTTACGAATAACTTTCATTCTTGTAGTTTGGAAGCGCATCTGATCGCATTATGGTTAGATCGTCCTGTAACTCTAGATGTGTTTTTTATTTAATATTATAATAAATAAAAATTTTTTTATCTAATATATTCTCAAATATATAAAAAGGTGTACCATGCATGGATGAGGATTTAAATACTAATTACACTATAAGATTCAGCACCACGGTATTAAACATAAAACAATGAAACCCCATATAGCATCATCAGTTGCGAGAATAATATCAGTTGTCCATGACGGATATCAGTATGTCTGCAAAATATTTTACTGATATCCGTAAATTGATAATCATTTTAGAAAATGTTATCACGAAGAATTTCCTAATGATACGTTTCGTATTATTCATGGACTTACCATAGGAACTTGGAAGATTTCTAGGAGATTTATCCATAGGTGTATATGAGTAAGGTATAGCTCCAAAAGAATGAACACTCTGAAAAGAAATTTAATACTTTACATGTCAAACATAGATATCTATAGATGACATTTATCGCATGAAGTTTATACGTCCAAAAATAAATAGTGGATTTGTTTGATAATATCATAGGCATGTGAAACTATCTTTGATCTAGGATTCTTGTAAGGGTCAGGACCAGGGTGGGTCCTTTCACATAAAGACTTATGACGGCAGTGTTAGGCAGGCATACGTGTGTGGTTGAGGCAAGAAGAACAGAATTCGTTTTCTCAATGTTGCAGAAACAGATTCTGCATAAAGTGGACTCCCTGACAAAGGCACCACACGAGTCGATGCAGGCCTTCATCCATAAGTTTCAGTACTACATATCGCTAATGGACCTAGCACCAAGAGATGCACAACTCCTCAGTTGGTTCAAACGAGACCTCTCATACGCGATCAAAAGTGACTAATACTTTCAAAAGTCAGGGACTTACTTACGATCATGATCAAAGCCAAAATCTATGTCCAGGTAGAAGAAAAAGATCTTTAGATACCAAACCCTGTTACATCATACAAAAGACAATGATGGTCAACCCATATGTCTCCACGTCCTACGGGACGACTCCACAAGCATACGAGCAACCACCAATCAATGTAGTTTTTCTTCCTGCAATACAGAATCTTGTGCAAACCCTGTACATGTCAGTGCAATAGTCTTTACCAGCTTTTGTGACACCTCCATTTCAAGCTGCCGATACAAAGACAAAGAATGACAAAATCAAGAAGTCCATCACTCTTGACTATAACGTTCTACGAATTCAACGAATTGTTGGTGAAATTGCAGCTAGCTCAGGAAGACCTCACTCGCAGTTCAATCAACATTGCAGCAAGAGGAGAGATTACTTGCACACGTTGTAGAGGTACGAGACACACCAACATGGAATGTTTCAACTAGACAACAATCAACTACTATGAACACTATAGAAAGACGAGACGCTACTCGATTAACTATAATCGGATCAGACGAGAAGCCCCACAAGGAAACCACTGTACACTTGGTGCAAGAAAAGAAACATGCAGCACAACCACAATACAATGTATACTTGATGGACCCACCTCCAAGACAGCAATGTCATGGTCGAGGTCGGAGTAGAAGACCATTACGCTGCCACCGTTGTCAGAGACCACACTTTGTCAGTCAATGTACCTAGACCTCCACAATGTTCAAACTGTTACCAGGAACATACCTTAGTAGAGTACCCACAATCTCGCAGACTCCTCCATGAAGTTCAAAAGGGAGGACATCATAATATTCCACCTCAAGAAACTCGACAGGAACAAAATCGACACTTCACTAGGATAGACCCCGAAGAAAGAAATGAAAGAAGAGAGGGAGAAGCAAGTACACCATGTTTCAGCAGGCCAGGAAGCGGATTCCTCATCACAACTCGAGCAAGGTAAAATGCCAAGGACTACGACAAAACATCAGCAGGAGGGGTCGAGCTCATAAGATCATCCAGCTTGAAGAAGAAGAAGAAGAAGCAACCCCAACACAAGCAAGAGTAGAGAATCCTACCCTCAACATGTATAGGACGGCAGTCTTCATGTTCGACACATTGAACAAACAACCAGTTCAGAGTACATTCTTCGGGTATGACTTTGTGATAGATGTTGCAACCATCAAAGCTAACATTTCGATCAAACAACTGTTGGAAGTATCTCTATCCTGCAGACCCGGAAGGATATCAGGATGAAGCACCGGAAGACGACACCGTACAATCCGAAAGCTAATGGATTGACGGAGAAGTCGAATGGTCTTCTTTATAATATTTTGAATAAGATAAGTGTTAACCACGCATATGATTGGGACAAGAAGCTGCCATCTGTGTTGTTGACTTTTAAGATTTCACCTAAGGTCACCAACGAAGTAAAAAATTGTAATATATTATGTAAAGTACTTAAAAATCCAAATTTTTTGAATACACAGAAGACACCCTTCTACCTAACTTACGGGATGACACCCGTTGTTCCCATTGAGTTAGAGGTATCTACTTATAGATTAGCTGTTACCGAACGCATGGAAAAAGAGGAAAGCCATGAGCAGCGTCTTCTGAACTTTGTAGAGTTCGAAGAAGATAGGAATGCAGCTCTAGAGAAGACTTACGAGGTACAAGCACAACGTAAGGTTAACTATGATAGCAAGCTGAAGATGGTGACTGTCAAGGATGGAGACTTGGTTCTTCTATACGACAACAGGCATCTGAAATTTCCTGGGAAGCTTTATTTTCGCTGGATGGGTCCTTACCAAATCTTGGAGATCTTCGACAATGATTCCTTACAACTGGAAGAGCTAGATGGTACCTTTATGATCACTCGTGTAAATGGATGGCATGTCAAGAAATATTGAGCGTGAACAGAAGCTCTGATGTTTGCGGGGACGTAAACATGTGAGGGTGGACGTATGTGGTGTCCACAATTTGCAGGTTTGAAGATTTTTTGGAATTTTTAAAGTTAATGACGTATCTATGTAATTGAAGTAACCTTATTACTTAAGATTACACCTTGCTTAGAGGGAAGACGATCTTAAAGACTTTTCATAAAGAGAAATCGACTTCTGCGGAAGACGAAAGACGGAAGACAGACATCTTCCTGGAAGACAGTGACCGTCACTGCATGGGTACCAACCACGCACCACATAGACAAGAGGTAGGTGTACCTATCAGGTAATCACCGTAGTAGTAGGTAATTCGAGATAACCCATGGCATTATCTAAATCAGGGAAGATACGGCTTGAGAACGCATTAGCACAGAATCGTTTATTGCTTCCCGTTGTCGGAGTGTGATCCGTCTACCTAGGAAAGCGCCGGGCTTCTGGCTGTGGTTGTTTACTCAAGAGGTTGGCTTTCAGGTCACAACAGGAGCTATAAACACTCACACAGGAGTGTAGGATCCTCTGATATGCTCAAAAAGCGAAATTTAGGTCTCACTAGTAGTAATAGGTTTAGACGGTGAACTTTGGCACTCAAAGAGAGGAAAACTATGAAGGTTTAGACGGTGAACTTTGACACTCAAAGAGAGGAAAACTATGAAGGTTTAGACTTCTAAACTTCCCCTACATGTAAATGAGGTACTACTGAACACACACACGAAGTTTCAGCCTGAGATTGAATTCTAGCACCGAGATGTTGACAGAAAAGTTCTGAATAGGAGAATTATGGCAATTTCTGGTACCTAGACAGCTATTCAGACATAGAACAGAGAATTGGCTCCATGAATTTCAAATATTCTCACAGTATTTGAAGTCTACAGGATGCTGAACATCCCTGTGAAGTTGGGACTCCTGAATGTACACAGAACTCCAGATCTCCTCCTCTGAAGTCGCTGCTCTAGATTAAGAGCTTTTCAGACCCCCTCTGCTTCAGCGGCCGCCCTGAATTACTCAATCACTCAAATGATTCGAAACTTTTTGGACAGTCGTTGCCCTCCTGACAGTGAACGCAACCACGAAGTTTTGAAGTGATTTCCTCAATTCTGCTGCAATTGGCACCGAAAACCCCAAAATTAACAAAAGTAAGCAGTTTTGACACAATCCGAACTTCAATTGGGCATAACTCCTTGTTTATTGATCCAAATCGAGCAAAAATTTCACTGACAGTGCTTGGCACGACGAGCTCTCTCTTCCTATGTTCTCAGATTTCGAAGATACCTCACCAATTGCTCGAACTCTCCTCTAGAGCTCTATTTCTAAACTTAAAGTTTTACAAAACCAATGGGAGTTCATAGCTCCACTTGACTGTCCTTTTGTGTCTTAAACTACCTGGTAACTTATCTACACTCATAAGCTACCACGTCAAGCCCCCTAGAGTGCCAGCGTATAACTTAAACTACCTAAAATGACACATAGCACCGAAAAATAACTTAAATTAGCTAGAAAGCGTGCATGGGCGACAAGTAAGTACAACCCATGAGCTCGAACCCCTATCAGCATGGAAACCCTAAGTTATGTACATTGAACGTCATAGACAAGTAAGAAGTCACTTGCACAAGCGCACAAATGCTTGAACAAGATAACTAACATACTATCAGCCTACTAGGACTCAAAATAGTGTTAACACCGTATGCAAAGGTGTCAAACATATACATAAAGGACTAGAAGTAGTATGAGCTAACTTCTAGAACTACTAAACCTAAGCGTCGGAGTAGAAGTCAAACATGTAGCCGCCAAGTAGCGCGACATCCACCCCCTCTAAACCTGCACATCCTCCGGTATGTGCCAGATCCAGATCAAGACTCTTCAGCTTCAGCTTCAAATTCATCTTCAACCTCCATTGAGTCTTCAGCTTCATCCTCAGTAAGCTCTGCAATGTTCTGATCCTCCCCTCTCCTTTTAAAGAGCTTGATTCTCTTCCCTGCGACTGGTATCTTCAGCACTGCACCATTTAACTCTCTCAAGGAGTATGTGGCATTATCATAAACTTCTAACACCACATAAGGTCCGAACCATCTCTTGGAAAACTTTCTGATAGCGCTATGCTGATTATCAAGACTACTATCATAGACTAACACCCAATCACCTTCCTTAACTGGTTTGGGTCGTAATCTATGCGTTCTATCAAATCTGCCTTTGTTTCTCTCTCTAGCAGCCTTTAACCTTTCCATAGCTTTGGCAACATCCTCAGGTCTTCGTTCTAACTGCTGGATCCTTAATGCAAGAAGATCCTCCGTACTTCTATCATCTTCCCATGGCAAAACATTCCAAGTAGGCACAACCTCCTCAATCGGCATCACAAGTTTTTGTCCTAGTATCAACTCTGCTGGCATGTAACCTGTAACGGTACTATGAGTTGTACGATCTGCCCACAAAGCAAATGGTAGCAGTCTAGGCCATTCACGGATCTTACCCTTGCAAGCTTTTACCAAAGCTTTGATGATTGGCGGATGACCTCTTTCGCTCTTGCCATTCCCTTCAGGATTGTAAGCAGTGGTTAACGCCAACTTGATTCCCAATCGCTTGAAGAACTCAACTGCTTCTTGTGCATCCAGCTCACCCCTATCTGCAGTGATCTTTCCCACACACCCATACCTACAAATAACATCTTCAAGTAGAAAGCGGCAGACACTAGCAGTGGTCTTCGTCCTCAGAGCACGGCCTTCGACTTGGTTAGATAGATCTTCTCTAGCCAAGACTAGATACCTCATTTGTCCAAGTCCAAATGGCATAGTTACCAGATCAACTACCCATTTATAATGAATGGCTAAAGGATAAGTAGGATGCAATCCATCACGATGGCGTACACTGGAGTACATCTGGCAGGGTATACAAGATGAAACAAACTGTACTACATCCTTATACATACCCTTCCACCAATACTTTTCCTTCATCTTGGCAAATGTAGCCCAAACTCCTCTATGACCAGCCCATAAACTCTCATGGAACTCCTTGATCAGCTTCTGCTGCAATTCTAAGTCACATACTACCCGCTGCGGTATACCTCCTTGTAGCTTAGGGCGCTTCCATAGATGTCCTCCATGTAAAAAGTAACCATAAGCTGTTCTACGGATTCTCTTGAAATCTGCATCAGACCAGCCTTTTTGCCTTTCCAGTGAACTCAAATAGCGCCCAAGATCCAACCACTCGCCATCATACAAAGTTTCCTCAAAAAACTCCAACGGGACTGCAAAATAGCTTCTATCTCTTCTAGCAAGAGCACTAAAATAGAACTCTGTTCCCACATCCTCCTGGTCATCTATCATTTCCTTCTCATCGTAATACCTAGCCCTTGATAACATATCTGCCACAGGATTGTCCTTTCCTGCAATATGTCTAAACTCTGGGTTCAAGGACTTGATATATGCTATCCACCTCAACATAGCAATATCTGGAGTTGTACAGCTAGTGATCATTCCCAAGAGAGGTAAACAATCTGTCTCCACAACCACATGTGCTCCTATCAAGTATTCTTTGTCACTTTTCATCGCAGTAACTACTCCCCATAGCTCTCTCTTGACCTGAGGGTAGTCTCTCTGCCGTGAACTTAATACCTTAGCACCAAAACGCACCACATATCTATTTCCATCCTCATCGTCTTGTCCTACAGCCCATCCAATGCCAATAGGACTAGTATCAACAGTAAGGATAACAGATCTGCCCAACTCATATGTTACCTTCCGTAGAGTTGGCGGTGAAGCCAAAAGATCCTTCAACTTCCTCATAGACTCGCTTTGCTCCTCTTGCCATTGAAATCTTTGCCCCTTCCTCAGCAGCTTTTACAACGGATCTGCTACATGAGCAAAGTGTGGAATCCATATATGGTAAAACATACATGCACCTAGAAACCTTCTCACCTCGGTAACTGACCCACATGTCTCCTTCATCCTTCGAATGGCATCAACCTTGTTTGGACAAGGTTTGCGACCATAAGATCCACATAGGTGCCCCACAATCAACACCTCGTGTTCTCCAAATACAGACTTTGCTCTTGATAAAGTCAAATGAATCTCCTCTAGTCGACTCAATATCTTATCACAATCAGCTATGTGATCTGCAACAAACTTACGGCACCCCCTCTCATCCATTACCTCATTCTTCTCCTCCTCAGCACATCGTTTGATCGGCACATCATCAAGGAATGGCATAGTTTTTTCAGGAATGAAGTCCCTCAAAACTTTGTTCATGCCATTCATCATATGTGCTACAGAATTGGTAGCACCTTGCGGCAAGGTGCACATCCTTAGTAACCCCAAAGGTGTCCTCATTGTAGTCAAGTCTCTACTTTCAGAGGATAACTGAAACTGATCATAACCTGAATATAAGTCTCCCATTGAATAGATAGCACGACCAGCAAAAGCCTCTGCAAACTCGTCTACTATAGGTCCTATACCCATATTCCTGATAGTCACCTTGTGAACTGGCTGCATATCTTGGATAAATCTCAAAGCTCAACTCTTCTTCGGAACAATAAACCATCTGCTAGAGTAGGGAGCTATAGATGGTTCCAAGATACCCATCCTAATCCTCTCATTGAGCAAGTCTATCAGCTTTGGTAGATGGGCTCTAGGCATAGGGATAGGACGTAGATTCCAAGGCACATGCGATATAGTAAAGATTACCATAGGTGCAACTACACTTGGATCTACACATCATACTTCATGTGACTCAAACGCAAACGTCTTACCATGCCTAGATAGCATCTCCCTGAAGCTCTTCTTCTCTTGCTCAGTAAGAAATCCATCACCTCCAATCCTCAGCTCCTTCAGTGTTGTTTCTGTGAACTGGTGCCCAATTCTTCTCGGTCCTCTGAGCGTCGATTCTCGTGCAGCTTGCTCCATCTTCTGATTGTAATCGAGTGGTAAAGGCAAAGCCACTGGTTTGACTTTCTTTGCCACTGACTTGTACTTGGTCTCCACATACACCTCTTGTCGATCTATAAACTTATTAATTACATCATAAAGCTCCTTGGAGCTCACTCTCACCACTCTATCTACATCATCTATAGAACTTTCTACTATAGATTTCAACTCCCCTATAGTATCTACCAAATACTGCTCTTCAAACACTCCAGATATGTATTCATCTCCTGCTAACTCTCCACTATCCCACAAAGACTGATGTACACGCTTCACATGTTGCCTCTCAAACCTCTTCAGATTCTCAACCTTCTTATAACACACTGATCCACATGATGTCAGTCCTAAGAAGCTAGTGGATAAAGCTTCATGCTCTACTGGATTAGACGAGAATCCTATCTCTACTGTACCGTTGAAGTCTCGCTCTTCAATGGTACTCTGCCAAAACCCCTAGACTCTCTAAACTCCTGAGTAATCTTAGGTAGTGGACGGTCTCTCAAGCTATCACGATTCCTCTCATGTTCTGCAGCAACGGTCAAAAACTGAACAGCTCTTTTGCCGTCTCTACTACGTATCCTAGCATAGGCTGAACCATCATCCATAACTCGTGTCTCCATTCTAACAGCAGTAATGTAAGGCTGCCCTAGAATGATAGGATAGGTTGACATGTCTTGCACAAAGAAATTCTGAACATCACTGATGTCACCCACAGTTATCTTGATGTTGGGACAAGCACCATAGAGTTCTCCCCTCTGGTTGTTGGCAGCACGGATAAGCCATCCATGGTCGGTGTCTATGGGCCACCTCCCACGCTTGTACAACTCCTTAGACATCAGATTAATCTCTGACCCGTGATCAATCAATGCCACCACAGGTTCCTCAAGATCTCCTAGCTTCATTAAGGTCTCTGTGGTTGCTCTTGCCCAATGGTTGTGAGAGTAATGGCTCTTCTGTGATGCTTCCACCTCATTTTCAAACCTCACGTGCTGATACGAACTCCTTCTGATACTTGAGAGCAGTAACCAGCAATCTCATCTTCCTCATCCTCCGACAGTTTGGTCCCTAGAGCGTTAAGCATAGCTGCTTCATCCAAAATCTGACGTTTCCTCTTGATGATATCTATGATAACCTCATGGAACTCACGCTTTGCAATCCCAAGAATCTCACCCAAAGTAAACTCAACCTTCCCATTCAAGATACGATTCTCTAACATATCAGACTGAAGTTTGTATGCAGGCATCTTACCCTTCTCCTTGCTTCTCTCCTTCTCCTTTGGTGTTGTAGGTGGTAGATCATCCATAGTCTCCTCTCGAGTAGGTGTTGTCTCCTGCCTCGCCTCTGGTCTAGCCCTTTCACTCCTTGTAGCAGGTCGTTTGGCTGTCGAAGCCTCACCTGCATCCTCCCTCCTGCGTTTTTCTTCTAGTACAACTTCATGCTGACTTCTTGCAACATAAGCATGCACTGACATAGTATCCACAGGATCATTCCATCCTGTAGCTTCTCGAATTGAGTTGCCAACCCTTCGTAGCACATCCTTGTCTAGCTCTGTTCTAGCTACGGACCGCACTACATCAGACCACAACCCAGTAGTCCATTTCTCTCTCTCCATCTCCACTTTCACTCCACAGGTAGCAGCATTCACAAGAGAAACAGCATGTGATGCTGATATCTCATTCACAAGCCTCTTCATACCACCCTTGCCGAAGTTGGTTCCCAACATCATCCCAGTCTCTCTCAGATGGATCTTACCATCTTTGAAGAAGATCAGATCCTTCCTCAATGCATCTGAGAACTCCCCACAATCTCTTCTTACATGGTCTAAGCTATCACACCATATACAACGATGAACAAAGCCTTCTCTCATCTGAGGTCTCTGCATAGCAGGCTGTACATTCTGCTCCTTCTCTTCTAACCTAGTGAGCTTAAGCTTAAGCTCATTCATACCCTTAATCAACTCATCAAGCGGTGAGTCTTCCTCTCTAGCAATTACCAAAGCAGGCTTAGTAGGCAACTGCTTGACAGGAATTATCAGAGGTGCAGCTTCACTTACCACCACCTTGTCCCTTCTTCTCTGTCTCTTGGTCAGCAAAGAGACAGTCTCTTCAACCTCCTTCCAGTCAGTCTTCAATCCTCTCTCCTCACTCTTGTCTTCCAACAACAGCTCAAGCTTCTCTTGAATAGTCACGTCTGCTGCTTGTAGGAAAAGCTCGGTCTTCTCAACCTCTAGTGTAAGCTTCTCTGTCCTAGAAAGCTGAGCATATTGACGATCAAACTCCCTTAACAACTCATTTACACACAAACCTTTGTTACGCTTCACCACCCACTCCAAGAACGTTCTCTTGGTCACCCTCTCTGAATCTTCAGTGTAATACTCCTCCTTCAAAGCTCGCATAAAGCTCTCCCAACTCTGTCCTTGCTGCTGCTTGAGCTCATTCACACGTCCACGAATCTCAGGCACAACAGCAAGTTCAAAGTTCTCCACCATCTCCTTCTCAGGTACCTTGTTCACCTCCATCTCCCTAGCATAGTATCGCACATACTTGGAAATATCTGTCCCCTTGAACTGATCCATCTGATGCATCACAGATTGCAACGCCTTGGTTGCTAATACTTCCTTCCTCTCTGTGCTCTGCTGCTGCTGCATAAACAGGGAAAAAGCTTGGAACATCTTCATCGTAGCAGCATCAAACTGAATAGGTTGCTGAGCAGCAGCAGCACCTCCACTTGATGATCCTTGGTTGGCCATGATATCTGATCCTGTAACACTCTCAAGAAAACTCCCACCCTAGGTGTTTCACGTCGAGTTCACCAAAAAGAGAGTATGTCGGAGTGTGATCCGTCTACCTAGGAAAGCGCCGGGCTTCTGGCTGTGGTTGTTTACTCAAGAGGTTGGCTTTCAGGTCACAACAGGAGCTATAAACACTAACACAGGAGTGTAGGATCCTCTGATATGCTCAAAAAGCAAAATTTAGGTCTCACTAGTAGTAATAGGTTTAGACGGTGAACTTTGGCACTCAAAGAGAGGAAAACTATGAAGGTTTAGACGGTGAACTTTGACACTCAAAGAGAGGAAAACTATGAAGGTTTAGACTTCTAAACTTCCCCTACATGTAAATGAGGTACTACTGAACACACACACGAAGCTTCAGCCTGAGATTGAATTCTAGCACCGAGATGTTGACAAAAAAGTTCTGAATAGGAGAATTATGGCAATTTCTGGTACCTAGACAGCTATTCAGAAATAGAACAGAGAATTGGCTCGATGAATTTCAAATCTTCTCACAGTATTTGAAGTCTACAGGATGCTGAACATCCCTGTGAAGTTGGGACTCCTGAATGTACACAGAACTCCAGATCTCCTCCTCTGAAGTCGCTGCTATAGATTAAGAGCTTTTCAGTCCCCCTCTGCTTCAGCGGCCGCCCTGAATTACTCAATCACTCAAATGATTCGAAACTTTTTGGACAGTCGTAGCCCTCCTGACAGTGAACGCAACGAACGAACAAACAAACGAAGTTTTGAAGTGATTTCCTCAATTCTGCTGCAATTGGCACCGAAAACTCCAAAATTAACAAAAGTGATGCAGTTTTGACACAATCCGAACTTCAATTGGGCACAACTCCTTGTTTATTGATCCAAATCGAGCAAAAATTTCACTGACAGTGCTTGGCACGACGAGCTCTCTCTTCCTATGTTCTCAGATTTCGAAGATACCTCACCAATTGCTCGAGCTCTCCTCTAGAGCTCTATTTCTAAACTTAGAGTTTTACAAAAGACAAAAATGGACCAATGGGAGTTCATAGCTCCACTTGACTGTCCTTTTGTGTCTTAAACTACCTTGTAACTTATCTACACTCATAAGCTACCACGTCAAGCCCCTTAGAGTGCCAGCGTATAACTTAAACTACCTAAAATGACACATAGCACCGTAAAATAACTAAAATTAGCTAGAAAGCGTGCATGGGCGACAAGTAAGTACAACCATGAGCTCGAACCCCTATCAGCATGGTGTAACAAAAGTTCGAAGCATGTAACAAAGTAACAAAGGTTCGAAGCATGTCGATGCATCCTCGAGGGTTGGTGTTACCCATCGTAGAATTGACAGAGGTCAAACCCAAATCAAGGAGTTGGGTCTCGACTTCTTCCTGTGGGACTGGAACCTTGCGGACCAGGGTCTTCTGGAGGAAGTTTGGGCAGCACTGCCTCTGCGCAACCTTGTATTTTTGAAGGCAGGGGTAAGACTTTTCACAGACCAGAATCCGGGAACCGAGGGTAAGAGCTCGAGAAGAAGATCTTACCAATGATCTCTGAGAAGAGGCATGTGCCCGGAAGCACGACTTGTCTCTTCTTGGAAGATAGACAAGGGAGGTTCACCTCTTCCCAAAGGAGAAAGCGCAGAAGACGAGATACCTTGGAGATCAGGACGTGGAGTTCTTGAAAGCCGTCTGGGAGGGATTGCCTGTCAATTGGAGCGCCTTCTTCCACGCTTACATCCAAGCAGAGTTGGTGTACTTAGGCACCCCAGCAGGAGGGCACCTCACCTCGTTCTTCTGCTATCTGTACGTGTCCAAGGAGGATCTGACAGAAGATCAATTGGTGAGGTATGGACCGACAAGACAATGCGAGGTGAAGGAAGAGATCTCGGGAGAAGAAGATCGAGCAGCGGCCGTAACCCCCCTCCCACTTTAGTGCCTCAAACAAGACCAGACACTCATCAGAAGATGCTTCTGGTGCAAGAAGACGACTCTAGCGGTAAAGAAGACGCATCATCACCAAGGAAGAGTGTGCTTAGGAAGAGCGCCTCTTTCTCAATCATTCATTCTGGATCGGAGTTGGATTCCCAGGAGGAGACATTGAGCACCAAGATCACACGGAAGATATCTTCTGCAACTACAGGGAGTCTTTCGAGGACTCCAGAAGCCGAAGTATGAGTTGAAGATATCTTTCACCCCGGAAGATGAGAAGAGTAGTGTCTTTCCATGCACACAAGCAAAAGATCATACTGGTGGAAGGGGCATCCTTGCCTCTAGAAGACAAGAAAGACACCTCCGATCGATTCGTGAGGATGAACCTGTCTTCTACGAGAAGAAGGTAGGAGGAATTTAGCGCCTTTTTCCATTCGGAGATCCAGCCAGCCATGGAGTTGGTAGAGAAGCGTTGTCGTGATGTGAATCATTTCACATAGTAAATGATTCACTTCTCAGTAAGGAGTTAGCCTCTCTAAGTGAAGTTAAGACCTTAGAGAAGTTGATTCTCGAGAGAGTTATGTATTTTGAGTCTTAGTAGGTTGTTTACCATGTTCATAGAGTTTTAAACTCATGGGTTGTACTTACTTGTCGCCCATGCACGCTTTCTAGCTGGTTAAGTTATCTTTCAGGATTGCGTGTCATTTTAGATAGTTTAAGATTTACGTTGGCACTTTAGGGGGGTTGACGTGGTAGCCTATGAGTGAAGTTAAGTTACCACGTGGATTAGGGCATAAGAGGACAGCCAAGTGGAGCTATGAACTCCCATTGGTTCGGTTTTGTCTTTTGTAAAACTTTAATTTTAGAAGCAGAGGTCTAAAGGAGAGTTTGAGCATTTGGTGAGGACACTGCAAAATCTGAGAGCATAGGAAGATAGAGCTCGTTGTGCCAAGCACTGCCAGTGAAATTCTTGATCGATTTGGATCAATAAACAAGGAGTTATGCCAATTTGAAGTTCGAGTCGAGTCAGAATTGCATCACTTTTGTTGGATTTGGGGTTTTCAGTGTCAATTGCAGCAGAATCGAGGAAATCGCTTCAAACCTTCGTGGTTGCGTTCACTGTCAGCGGCGCTACAGCTGTCCAGAAAGATCTGAGTCATTTGAGTGAGATAGTAATTCAGAGCGGCCGTTGAAGCAGAGGGGGTCTAAAAAGCTCTCAATCTAGAGCAGCAACTTCAGAGAACGAGATCTGGAGAACGGTGTACAATCATGAGTCCCAACTTCACAAGGGTGTTCAGCATCCTGTAGACTCCAAATCCTGTAAGAATCGTCGAAAGTGATCGGGTCAATTTTCTGTTGTAGGTCGAAATAGCTGTCTGAGTATCAGAAATTGCCGCAATATCTTTGCCCAGAACTTTTCTGTCCATATTTTGGTGCTCTAATTTGGTCTCAAGCTGAAACTTCGTGTGTGTGCTCAGTGGGGCCTCTTTTACATGTAGGAGAAGTTTAGAAGTATAAAACTTCACATATTTCTCAATCCTGAGTGTCAAAGTTCGCCGTCTGATCTTATCATTGCTAGTTAAGCCTGAACCTTGCTTCCTAAACATATCAGAAGAGCCAAGAGAGCTGTATGAGTGTTTTACAGTGTCGTCTTGTAACCTGAAGCCTGTCCTTTGAGTAAACCAGCCACAGCTAGAAGCCTAGTGCTTCTCTGAGTAAGCATATCACAGCCTTCATGGTCATAACACAGCCAGAAGGTTCCACCCTTCCCAAGAAAACTCTCACCTAGACATCTGGTGCTTCCACTGAGAGCTCTTGGGGTGATTGATTGAGAAGGTTGAGTTTACTACAAGGAGAAGAGATGGATCGCAAGGGCACTGCTGCTGGTACTTCTACGGCTGCTGCATCTATGTCTACTGCAGCACCTTCTGTAGCACCAACGGCTACAGCAACACCTACATCTGGTCTGGATACGGCTGAGACTCTGAAGACGCTTGCGGCCCTGGTCCAACAGCATCCGATCATTGGAGAGGGTGAGTTAAAATCCACCAAGGCTTTGCAAGCGATAGTGAATAGGTGTCGAAGGTTTGAAGGAAGAGATAAATTTCTAGATATCTACGTGAGTATAGAGGAGAGATGGAGCTTGTTAGAGTTACTGATGCTGAGATGATAGCAAGTTTTGAGTTAGATGTCATTCCTGAGTTGCGGGACCAAGTTAGGGATGTACAGAGAAGAAATCTTGGAATCTGGATGAGTTTTGAGCGATCTCTTCGAGAGGAGTTTCTTGAAGAAGATTCAGATAGAGTTACTAGGAGGACGTTTCTGGACTGGGTTGAGTAGCAACCTGATCGTATGATGAGCCTAAATAAGTTGCTGAGAGAGTTTGATCGGAGATACCGACAACTTTAAACTCCTGAGCGCATAACCTTAGATGCTAGGAGAACAGAGCTTTTCTTGCAAGCTACCGATGATGTTACAGAAGATAGATTATGCTTCATGTTAGCAGATCGATCGGCTGAAGGAAGTGTTACTATGGATTGGGAGAGAGTTGAGGATGTTGTGGCTGTACTGACGAGGCAGAGGAGGGGAAGAGTGGCTGTGGGAGGACGTCCGCTTGCAGAAGTGGTCACTCAACCTTATGCTGCTCCTCAAGTACAACAGCCTTTGACTCCTACTCCCAGACCTGTTGTCCCAGCTGCAGTTCCTTGGATGCCAGTTGTGCCAGGAACACAAAGGGCACTTGTTCAGAGACCTGCGGAGAACCATGGTCAACAGAATCAGATTGAAGATCTTATCCGGCAGATGCAAGAACTGAAGGTGGAGCTAGCTGGCTTGCAGAGGGAACAGCCACCAGCGCCTACTGTTGCACGTCCAAGAGGTGCTCCTGTTCGTAGATGTATATGGTGTGATAGTCTTGATCATTTCTGAGGAGACTGTCAAGAGCTCACAGCTGCTTTGCGAGATGGTGTGGTTCGCTATCAGAATGATAGGCTGCACCTTTCTTCTACTGGAGAGCCGTTGAGCACGCAGTTTGAGCGAGGAGGCATGAGGAGTCTATCTCAGATTGCTGCGGCTGCAACAGCAGCTACGTTGATGACACCGCTGGTAAATTCTGATGTATATGCTGGGCATATTGAAGCCTCTCTCTAGTCTTACATTGCTAGATAGGACTGCTAAGAAGAGTGTGGCTCCAGTTCCTTCTGAGATACTGAAGAGAGGAGCCGAGTCTATTCGTAGGGTCACAGGATGGGGAGATCTTGTAGATGCTGCTTCTATCAGAGCATTCTTGGATGTAGATAGACACGTTCATTGGCAGGATGTTTCTGTGGAAGAAAAGAGGCGACGAGAAGCTTCTGAACTTGATACTGGAGTTTCTGAGGAGACAAGAGATAGACGGAGGGTCACAAAGAGACGAGCAGCTCCTCCAGAGGACATCCCCTCTACTTTTGAAGCTCCTCCACCTGCACCAGGTCCGATGGAGGACGTGCAGAGATCCTAGCAGGAGCCAACGGTGGCTGGAAGGAGGTTTACTGCCCAAGAGAAAGAGAAGGGACCAGCCTACAAGTTGACGGCTGATATTGAAACTTCTATTGATCTGAAGGGCATCTTGGAGCAGACGATACTGGATGCACAAATCGAGTTTTCTCTCCGAGAAGTTCTTGGTATTGCAAAGAGGGAGTTTCACGAACTGATCATCGACATCATCAAGCATAAGAGATAGGTGATGTCTGAACAAGTAGAAAGCCAAATGATAGATGTGGTAGGAGCTTCTGTGAATGATGCAGAGTTTAGAAAGGTGCATTTTCAAGAAGCTGATGACCAAGGCTACCAGCAAGCAGCGTTAGTTGCTGGTACCAACACTATTGAGTTCGACGATGAAGAAGCTAGCGAGGAGAGTCCAGCTAGTGATAGTGACTTCAGAAAAAGACATTGAGCTCGTGCTACGATTGCTACACGAGTTCGTCTTGGGAGTTTACCTGAACCTGTTGCTGCCTTGGTTGATCACGGATCTGAGATCAACATCATGTCACGGGAGGTGTACGAGAGAGGTCAGTGGTCTATCGAGCTGAACCATGGTTGGGTGTTACGTGCTGCAAATAACCAGAAAGGTGAGCTATACGGCGCTTGTCCTAACGTGAAGGTGAAGATAGGTGATGTGGATGTAGATCAGCACTTCTTCGTGTAATCTTTTGCTTCATATCTTGTGATTCTTGATCAGCCTTATATCACTGTAGTTTGAATGGAGACCAAGGTGATGGATGACGGATCTCATTATGCTAGGATCCGTAGTCCAGATGATAGACGTTCTGTGCAGTTTCTGACCATTCGTACAAACCACGAACGAAACCGACAGACTTTGAGAGATTCTCCTATCTGTAGGAGTAAGGGTTTTCTGAAACCACTCTTGTAGGACGTGATAGCAAGAGTGAAGGATCTACTGCTACTATGATCCCGCTTGAGCAACCTGAGAGATCACAGGAGGCTGGTGAAGAGGCTTCTCAAGATTCAGAGAGTAGTTATGTTGTACATGGTTGGAGATCTGGTTTGATGACTTTCAGTTCCGATGATTGGAGTGAGTTCACACGAGTAGATGATCTGACTGAGAAGAGTAGAAAGCTGATGGAGGAGTATGCAGCAAATCTGCGCTGTACAGGAGTTCTGAGAAAGAAGAGACGATTTCTGGTGTTTATGAGGAGTTTGTAGGTGTACAGTCTTTTGTTCGTTGGCTGGATGATGTAGATAGGTTGATGGAGCAGATGGGAGGTATGGTGGTGATCCTCATCCATTCTCGTGAAGTCTATGAGGAGATTGTCTCGTACTTGCGATATCGTTCTCATCCGAGACTGGAGAATGGATGGAAGGATGTAGTCTGTTGGTGTGGCTCTCATGAGGAAGTCGAAGTACACGTCAAGTATAAAGCTGTAGCGAGAAAGGTGAAGCCTGTGGCGACCCAATTACTTGTTGATTCCCAGCAGCAAATGGAGTTAGCAACCGCTGAGCCTGTGCTTAGAGATCCTACACAAGTAGGACACAAGTTTACTCAGGAGACACTCGAGCAGCTTCAGATAGGAGGAGGTGGCTTCTTGACTGAAGTGAAAAGATGAGCTTTCGAGAAGATGATAGTTAGTCATGGTAAGGCATTTTCTTTCTCAATTGGAGAGATTGGTTGTGTGGATCCTAGTGATAGCTCCGATGGTTATCTTCACTGTTCCTCATGTACCTTGGGACTTGAAGCCGATTCCAGTCCCTCGTGTCTTACTACCGAAGGTCACTAAGTTGTTGAAGGAAAGGATACGGATGGGTATTCTTGAACCATCTATGACTCCGTACTCTAGCCGATGGTTCACAGTACTTAAGAAGACAAGAGCTCTAAGCTTCATCCAAGACTTGCAGCCTGCCAACAACATCACGATTCGAAACGTCGGGACAAGACATGTGGTTGATGAAGTAGCTGAGGAGTTTGCTGGAAAGTCAATCTATTCTATTGGAGATCTGTTTTCAGGTTATGATCAGTTTCAGCTTGCTTTGGAGAGTAGAGACTTGACTACCATGCGTGCACCTTTGGGATTGATGCGGATGTGTACTCTTCCTCAAGATGCGACAAACTCAATAGCCCATATGTAGAATGCGATGCATAAGATGTTACGAGAGTTTGTACATGAGGTCACTATCCCGTTTCTGGATGATATTCTCATGAAAGGTTGTACGGTGGAAGACAAAGACGAAGCTGTGACTTCTGATGAATGCAGAAAGTTCGTTGCAGACCACATTCGGGATGTGGAAAAGATTTTGATGCATTTGGAGAAGGTACACCTAACTCTATCAAGTACCAAATCTCGTTTTGGAATGTTAGAGATTGTGATGGTGGGTCATCTGTGTGGTATTTTTGGAAGGCGTCCGAACCTAGAGAAGGTAGATGCTATAGCAAGAATAGCTGACTGTATCAACATCACTGAGATTCGACGGTTCTTGGGAGCTTGTGTGTTCTTTCGTGTGAGTATTCCTCATTATGCACACATTGCCGAGCCTCTGTATGCACTTCTGAGAAAAGGGAGGAGGTTTAATTGGCAGTAAGAACATCACGAGACGATGGAGCAGCCGAAGGGGATTCTGAAGTCTCCACCTGTACTAAGGAGGCTAAATTACGAGAGCGAGAGACCTGTGATACTGACTGTTGATACGAGTCCAAATGCGATTGGATGGGCGGTTGGTCAAGAAGATGCAAAAGGTGTGCGGTTTGTTTCAAGGTTTGGAGCACGGATCTTAACAGATAGACAACGTAACTATCCTCAGGTGAAGCGTGAGTTGTGGGGAGCTGTTACTGCTATGAAGGTAGATCGAGAGTTCTTGATAAGAGCCCGTATGATATTAGAAACAGATTGTTTGTCTTTGTTGGGTATGATAGCAAACTGTAATACACCATACTTAGCAATGCTGCGATGGATTGCTTATGTCCGGAGTCTGAACCTTGAGCTCAAGCGTATAGCAGGGAAGGACAATCGAGTTGCAGATATGTTATCTAGGGTTCGTTATATAGATGAGGATGAGATGTTTGCAGAGGTGGAGAATGAGGAGAAGAAAGACGTCTGAGACCAAGTTGGTCAACATACTTCAGACTTGGAACCACTGCCGTTCAACGAGGAGTTCTACTCAAAAAAGTTTCGTGATATTGGATTCTATCTGAGTTCATTATGCAGAAGAGAAGGATGGAGTGATGCAGAGTTCAAAGAGATCAGACGGAAAGCATACAATTATCTTCTACGTGAAGGTTATCTGTGGAAACGTCCAAAAAGAAGAGATGGGATGCTTGCTAGAGTGGTGGATGATCAAGCGACAAAGCTAAATCTACTGAAAGAGTTTCATGACACCTTGTGGGCTGGACATCCTGGAGTCTGGGCTACTTACACGAAGATGAAGGAGCGATACTGGTGGAAGGGTTTGTATCAAGACGTGGTGGATTTTGTTGGGTCGTGTCTGCACTGCCAGTTCTACTCTAAGGTCTGTTACAGAGATGGGCTTGTACCTACATATCCACCTAGTATCCATTTTCAGTGGGTTCTTGATCTTGTGATGATGCCATCGGGGTTATGAAGAATGCATTATTTGGTGTTGGCTCGAGAGGATCTTTCCAACTATGTGGAGGGACGAGCACTACGGACGAAGACTATAGAGAACATATGCAGGTTCGTGCTTGAAGATATTATCGGCCGTTATGGATCTATTGAGAGATTACGAGCAGATAAGGACGAGTTGAGAGGCGCAGAAGCGAAGAAGTTCTTTGCTCATTACGGAGTAAAGCTTCAGCTTACTACTGCCATGAATCCAGAGGACATTGATAAGAGTGAACGAGGACACCTGTCTATTGTTCACGCTTTAGTGAAAGCATGTGATTGGTAGGTCTAGAGAATGGCCGAGGTTCCTTCCATTTGCTTTATGGGCTGATAGAACTACACACTGTACCACGACTGACTATATGCCGGTTGAGCTTATGTTGGGACAGAAATCGATCATGCCTGCTGAGGAGGACTTTTCTACGTGGACTACGCTATCGTGGGAAGATGGTTTAGATCGCACTTCACTTATTGCTTTACGTACCAAGCAGTTAGAGCGGAGAGAGGAGGATCTTGCTGAAGCGCAAGAGAAGCTGAAGGTGGCTCGAGTCTGAACAAGGAACGTTTTGACAAGACTCACCGACTATGACCAAAGCTAATACGTGTTAGTGATTGAGTTCTAATGTATGATAGCACGTTGGAGAATCAGCATTCTACACTTCGTAGTTCTCTCGAAGATGGTTCGGGTCTTATGTTGTGCTAGATGTTTATGAAAATGCCACTTATAGTTTACGAGAGCTAGACGGTACTCCTTTGAAGTTATTTGTGGCAGACAAACGTGTGAAACTATTCAAAAGGTGTGGAGGATCAGTAGAGTTATTCAATTTTCTGGAGTCAGAGTAGGACAACAAGAGACGAAGACGTCTCGATATTGAAGAGGTTGAGACGAAGGAGAGTGACGATGATGAAGAACAGACAGAAGGATGAAGAAGTTGGCACATGCCGGAGGATGTGCAGGTTTGGAGGGGATGGATGTCATGATGTGAATCATTTCACATAGTAAATGATTCACTTCTCAACGAGGAGTTAGCCTCTCTGAGTGAAGTTAGGACCTCAGAGAAGTTGATTCTCGAGGGAGTAATGTATTTTGAGTCCTAGTAGATTGTTTACCATGTTCATAGAGTTTTAAACTCATGGGTTGTACTTACTTGTCGCCCATGCACGCTTTCTAGTTGGTTTAAGTTATCTTTAAGGATTACGTGTCATTTTAGGTAGTTTAAGATTTACGTTGGCACTTTAGGGAACTTGATGTGGTAGCCTATGAGTGAAGTCAAGTTACCACGTGGATAAAGGCACTAGAGGACAGCCAAGTGGAGCTATGAACTCCTATTGGTTCGGTTTTGTCTTTTGTAAAACTTTAATTTTAGAAGCAGAGGTCTAAAGGAGAGTTCGAGTATTTGGTGAGGACACTGCAAAATCTAAGAGCCACAGGAAGATAGAGCTCGTCATGCCAAGCACTACCAGTGAAATTCTTGATCGATTTGGATCAACAAACAAGGAGTTATGCCAATTTGAAGTTCGAGTTGAGTCAGAATTGCATCACTTTTGTTGGATTTGGGGTTTTCAGTGTCAATTGCAGCAGAATCGAGGAAATCGCTTCAAACCTTCGTGGTTGCGTTCAGTGTCAGCGGCGCTATGGCTGTCGAAAAATTTCCAAGTCATTTAAGTGAGATAGTAATTCAGAGCGGCCGCTGAAGCAGAGGGTGTCTAAAAAGCTCTCAATCTAGAGCAGCAACTTCAGAGAACGAGATCTGGAGAACGGTGTACAATCATGAGTCCCAACTTCACAAGGGCGTTCAGCATCCTGTAGACTCCAAATCCTGTAAGAATCGTCGAAAGTGATCGGGTCAATTTTCTGTTGTAGGTCGAAATAGCTGTCTGAGTATCAGAAATTGCCACAATATCTTTGCCCAGAACTTTTCTGTCCATATTTTGGTGCTCGAATTTGGTCTCAAGCTGAAACTTCGTGTGTGTGCTCAGTGGGGCCTCTTTTACATGTAGGAGAAGTTTAGAAGTATAAAACTTCACATATTTCTCAATCCTGAGTGTCAAAGTTCACCGTCTGATCTTATCATTGCTAGTTAAGCCTGAACCTTGCTTCCTGAACATATCAGAAGAGCCAAGAGAGTTGTATGAGTGTTTTACAGTGTCGTCTTGTAACCTGAAGCCTATCCTTTGAGTAAACCAACCACAGCTAGAAGCCTAGTGCTTCTCTGAGTAAGCATATCACAGCCTTCATGGTCATAACACAGCCAGAAGGTTCCACCTTCTGCTAGATGGGGAGATCTTGTAGATGCTGCTTCTATCAGAGCATTCTTGGATGTAGATAGACACGTTCATTGGCAGGATGTTTCTGTGGAAGAAAAGAGGCGACGAGAAGCTTCTGAACTTGATACTGGAGTTTCTGAGGAGACAAGAGATAGACGGAGGGTCACAAAGAGACGAGCAGCTCCTCCAGAGGACATCCCCTCTACTTTTGAAGCTCCTCCACCTGCACCAGGTCCGATGGAGGACGTGCAGAGATCCTAGCAGGAGCCAACGGTGGCTGGAAGGAGGTTTACTGCCGCAATATATGCCGGTTTAATTGCTGCAATATCTTTGCCTAGAACTTTTCTGTCCATATCTTGGTGCCAGAATTTGGTCTCAAGCTGAAACTTCGTGTGTGCTCAGTGGAGCCTCTTTTACATGAGGAAGGAGAAACCGCTTGCATGTGGAGGGGCAGCTTTTCTCTCCTTGGTGGTGGTTCTCTCTGTTTTCTCGTGGTAGATGGATAAGTAGGATCGAAGAGTAGGAAATTCAGTTCTGCACACACACCAACATTTTACGGTGCAGACTCATGACACATTAACACATATGACACATTACACGTTTTACACAGGAGAGGCGGACGGAGTACACTAGTAGTTATTGGAGTACACTACTATGTACACACACACTACACCCGATGTTAGAGACATACGAATAGACTTGGAGTACACAGGAGGGGTCTGCATCCTCGCTTCCAGCAGTGGTTCGAAGATGTAGATAGAGGTAGTGGACAGTTTAGGAGCAAGGAACGGCATCCTCGTGCAGTCCTGTTGGCTAGACTGGTGTGTCGAGGAGTAGGAGCAGGAAGTAGAGGGAGTGAGCTTCCCAATGCCAATGTGACTTCTTCTCGGGGAATGGATTGCTGATTTGAGTGCAGAAGCTTTGTCCATGTCTTCTAGGTGGTGGATTTCCTTGGATTCACTCCCGATTGTGCATGAGAAGCGTTCTTCTTGAGTGGCGGTGACTATCAGCAGTTGTGCAGATTCGTAGCTTGACTCGTTTAGTGGAGCACTTCGGATCCACGTACGGACGGTCTTATGAGTAAGGGATCCTAGAAGACAGAGTAGTCGGAGCAGCGAGAGAAGAAGAAAGAAGCCTTCTTCCCACAGCAGAAGACGACATCCTCAAGTAGAAGAGGGTGCAACTGTACGCACGTTTGTTGTCTTCCTCCCCAAACTATTACAAGCAAGGATGGCTTGTTAGTCAGGATCCGGACTAGAAGCTTGTCGGAATCTTAATTTCTCCTTTTCATCTTGTTTTTCTCTTGTTTGCATTTTCTTTTCTTCCTCATCTTCTCCCATCTTCTCCCATCTTCCCCATCTTCTTACCTTCTTCTAGTGAGCTTCCAACACTTCTATTGAGCTTCCGTGAAGATGAATGTCGTTGTAGTGCTGCAGGAAGACAGTTTCCGTAGGCAGAAGCCTGGGAAGGCTACAAGAGGCATACACCCTGTGATTAATCTAATCCGTTGGAATGTGAGAGAGAGAGTAAGATGTAACAGCCGATTCTAGTCGACTTCTGCGAAGCAGGAGCAATCTTCTGGAGGTGTGAGAAGCCGAGTTGAACCTCTAGAAGCCGAGAATTGCTTCGGGAAGACAGTACTGAGGACCGGAAGAAGTGACCTGGAAGCAGGAAGCGTCTTCCCGAGCTTCTCTGTGAATAGTTAGTAGTTGTTTGTTTAGGTCCAGAGCACCTTTTGGCGAGTCTGGAAGACGCGTGGTTTTGTGAGAAGATGGGATTTCTAGACAAAACCCGTGTGTTTGTGTGTTTGAATAGATCTTAGAACTTAGAGCAACGTTACTTGTGCAAATCCTCGGTGGGAACGATATCTTGTATACTAAATGGGCAAAAGGAGTAATCCTGCGACACTACATATAGTGAGCACCATTTTTGACACCGCTGCCGGGGATTTCATCTTAGTAACTTTTGTTCTAAGCTTCCTCGATCTGCGTGCCAGTAGTTAGTTTCATTTCGAACTAACTTCGATTGTAGTTGAATGTGTTGTGGGACTCTATCTTGCTAGAAGATAGGAACCGCAACCAGAAGCTGATGAGATACATCAGGAGGAACTGGAAGAAGCCGCTTCTCTGCTTCCAAGAACTTCTTGGAAGACTCGATCTTGGAAGACTGCAATGAGTACAACAGGAAGCAGGAGAAGAAAACGTTTCGAACCTGTGATCGGTTGTTTAGAAGAAGCAGAAGACGCACGGGTAAAGATCCTGAGTGAGTACATTCACCCCAGCGAACCGCTTCTAGAGAGCAGCGGATATCCCTGAGACATCAAAGGAAAGAAGAAGAGCTCAGGAAGATCCGACCAGTAGAGTTGGAAGAGCCTTTCATCTCGAGCATAATCTTTGGAGAAGACAGAAGCCAACCGGGTGATCACGTGTACAAAGTAGATTTTGGTATTGGTTACTCGAAAGAGTCTTCCCAAGTGCGGAAGAAGCTTCTCAAGGTGAAGAAAGACTAGAGGAGATCGTTCCAGACGTCTCAGAAGACGACAACGACAGTAGTTCTGCCTCAGAAGACGACATTCGTGATTCAGACAGGCCTGGACCTTCGAGAAGACCATCTCCACCACTTGGACCTGAGGGAGGAAGAAGTTGGCAGTCGCACCAGCCGGCAGTCGACATGGCTTCCCACATTCGGCAGAAGTATCATCCGTACGACGATGATGCTGACGTGGACGACTTCATCACGATGTTCGAGACCATCTCTCGTTCCAACAAGGAAGACTCGGATGCCGACAGACTCCGGGTATTTTTCAGTTTGATGGAAGGGAAGGAAATGGATGAGTAAAATGTTGGATGATGGGTTAGTATTGGCCGCTTGGGCTACTCTGAAGGCAGCTTTTCTGAAAAGGTTCAGAGGAGTGGGCTATGATCAGATGACCCTCATAGAACTTCAGAGGCTTGAACAGAAGAAGAAAGAGACACTGCGGGATTACACCGAGAGGTTTGAAGACCTCCTGGATCACATCCCTCAGAACCAAGGAAGACCTGGTTATTGTGCCCAGCAAGCCGTAGACTGGTACTTGGGAGGATTGTCTCAGGATATGGAGTTGTACTGCAGAAGAGGAGGAGGTGATGATTTAGTAGAAGTACAGAAGCATGCCGAGCAGTATGAGACCTCGAGCATCACTCGGAATATGACGAAAGACAGAAGGAAGACCTCGAAGAAGTCCAAGAAGTCGAAGATGTCTTCTAGGAAGTCCAAGAGGAAGTCCAAGTCCATTGAAACTGATAACAGTGATTCGGAAGCATCCTCTATTTCTGAAGAGTCTACTGTCGAAAGTTCAGAATCAGAATCTGAACAAGAGAAGAAGACACGGAAGAAGAAGAAGAAGGAGAAGACACGATCAAGGGAAGAAGTTGTGCAGAAGATGCCTCAGACTCAAATCATTCAGTCTGCACCTGATCCCCGGATCGATGAAGTTCTGAAGTAGTTTGCCGACCTGAAAGTTCATCTTCTGAACCAGAAGGACAAGCGGAAGCAACCTACGGCTTCTCGACCAAACCTTTGGTGCAACCTTTGTAACTCTTCCGGTATCGTATAACGTGTTTTTCTGTCTAAGAATACACTGGGTATATGGCTGTGCAGAGGTATGTGGATTGACAAGGTTGGATCTAGATCTGGATGTTTCCACTCAAATGTTTCACTATCTACTCTTCTAGCCCGAGTGACCTTGTATCCGCTCGGTTCAAGTTTAAAGCTTGCTACGATCCAAGGATACGTATAGGTTGCATAAACTTGTGTTACAAACAGATCTTTTGTACTCTAACTAAAAATACTCAGCTCCGTAATATCTAACTGAAGTTATTCCTCTATATCACTGGAAGCCTGACTTCTGAATAGCTCCCCAGCGACGGTAACTGCCCATCAATCCAACTATCACAACTTCATAGTACAACTAGAAGATGCTATAAGATCACTCAATCAACTTGATAGAGTATCGATACAACTTGCTGTACACCCTGGTCTACTAAGCATTCTAGCAAGGTAAAGCATGCATACTCCAAAACACTACTCAGATCTCAATATAGCACCAACGGCGGTAGTACTTGACAGCTCCGAGAACCCAAACAGCGGCTTAAGACTCTTGGTGACTCCGTTCTCCTTCATCACCAAGAGCCGAAATCAGCCCCACACCTTCCAATGTCGAGTTGTATGCAGGTATGGCAGTTTCAGCAACAAACTCCTCTCCAAATTGCTCGAAAATGATCAAATTGACAATAGATGATACCGAAAAACCCGAAATTACTAATAACAGAAGTATCTTCGAACTTTGAGACATCAGTCCTCCCAAACCAGTCGACCAATGATGATCAAACTTCACAGGAAGCTTGATTGGACCCTTCACTCCTACCTTGAACAATTTTCAGGTCGAAATCTCAAACCAATTCTCAGATATGATCAAACCGTAATCTGTGCTAACTTAAGAGCTTTACAGACCCAGGTACATTTGATCCAAGATTCTGAACAAACTACTCGACCATTTGAGGTGAAACTTCCCAAGTATCTTACTGATAAGACATGCTTCAATCCTGGAAAGTTTCACTCAGAAATTCGAGACAGAACTTAAGCAATAGCAAACTATCCATGACTATCACAGTTCGCTGTTCCCGCCTTATCATGTCTGCACTTCTCAACTTCAATCGGTCGGTTCAGAATCCAAATCGATCAAGAACCTGATGAAATTGATATCAAAACGGCCAGCAAGTCGTCAGCTCTCCAACCCAACAGACAGCTCCTTAAAACTCTTCGCGAGTCTCTCGGAACAACCAGAAACGTAACGATAGGTACGAATGCACCCCCTTCCACTCAATCGATCATAACGTGCTCATCCCTCCATGAAATCGACCGATTCTTCAACCCAGATTGTAGCCCGGGTCGAGAGCTCTCCAACCATACCCTTCGTTTTGCGAATGGACCTCTGAAGCCTCCAGAAACCACAGAAACTTTGCGAGGATAAGCTAGAACACCATTGGTCCAAAAGTGGACCAATAAGAGCAAAAAGATCTTTACTTTTGTCTTTTCTCCACTCAACTTTTTCCCCTAGAACGAAGTTTTACTCTCCAAGGAGACACAAGACATCAACAACACTCTAAGACCTCAGAAAATCCTTAAGATATGTCGATGGATTCTTCGCGGTCCGTAACTACACAGAAGCGCTCAATCAGAATGAAACGAGTGAGCCGCAGACTAATACAACGTCAATATTACAACTTGGAAACGTTCTACAATAAAAGGTACGACAAAAGGAAACGGTGAAGCTATCACTCGATTGTAATATTCTTGCCCAAAGTTTCTCACGATCCAAGCCCCATGATTGATCTTCGGTCTACAATGACACCGAACATCGACCCAAAGGTTGAAAGGAACATTCGATGGATAGTTGAGATCCATCGTTCCTCACAACAAGATGTAAACCGTCATATTCCAAGTCTCTCCGTATGTTACGATCGGAAGGATCACCGGAAGCTGTAACTCCATCACTCTCCCCATGAATTCATCGCCAAAGTACGCAACTAACCACTGTCGAAAGTGATCGCGATGGATGCAATGAAGCTTGATGTGAAACAGATTCGAGAAAGGAAGATCCGGAGCCGGTAACAAACCTCCGTCCATAACCACCACTCTTGTAGTTCTTCACTCCTCCATGCAGATCACCGAGAACCCTCACGAATCACCCGCTGAGAGAGAATACCGTATGAATCATCGACTCGCCATTTTATATACAAATGCGGCGATAAGGACCACTTTAGTGAATGCGCACAGATCGATGACTTGGCACGTTCCCTTATCGTGCGATCACTTAAACAGATAATCAGAAACGTGGCACTCATCACACCGTTCGGCGAGTTACGCGATACGGTTCACGAAACACAGAAAAGAAACACAACATAAGTTACACAAGAATTTCATACAGGAGCCGAACCACAACACGACACCGAGCACACCAGAGATCAGTGTACGCAGGACCAAGCTGTCAATTGGGCAGGCTGGGAAGAAGACCATGAGGGATATCTACACGATCCCAGTGGGGAAACCTGCTATAGGATCGAGACGATACAACCGTTCACTCCCACACCTCCCGCCCAATATAATCGTTATGTACCTAGGGACAAGGCTAGCAATGTACAGACCAAGACGCCCTGGCAACCTTCTTCATCACAACGACCTCTAAACCCTCTTCCTAGAGCATGCAACAATTATGGAGAGACATGACACTGGTGGTCCACCTGTCCTTATCCGAGAAGACAGATTGGGCAAGTGCCCTTGTGTGAGAACTGTAAGGAAGCCGGGCATTTCACGGGAAATTGTCCTCAGATCTTACGGCCACGACAAATGGTTAGATTTGCAGAGACCACGCCTCCTGCAGAAGTCGCATCAGCTTCTAAACTCGAGCTAGCAGTGGTACAGCACATCACGGTAGAAGAAGAAGATCCTGGGGATTGTACAGATTGTCTCCATATCGAGGAAGACGAACCAGACCTCAGGAAGTGCGAAGGAAAGGAACCTCAGCTGCAGAAGACGACTACAGCTCAGAAGACGAAGTCGCTTGGGGCAGCTTCTCCTTTCACTTTGACGGATGGCACTGTTTGGAGCCCTTGTTCGGATTCAGACAGTTGGTCTCCAGAAGAAGTCTTGGATGAAGCGATGTTCAAGATAAGTACCAGAAGCAAAGGGAAGTCAGAATCCCGTCAGAAGGAGATCAAGAAGAAGAAGCAGCGAAAGGAGAGGTCATCTTCCCCTGAGCGGCCTTCTTTTCCTACTTACGACCGAGAAGATCCGAAGTACTTTGCTCCTGACATTAGGCAAGAAGTTGAAGCGATCATGCAAGAAGAGCTGGAGAAGCGACGAAAGATAGTACAGCAGCTTCATCCACCGACTATGGCAGCCCCTGTCTCACGAGAACAGCCCCCAGTCGAGAGAAGACACCATTCTGGTATTCCACCCAAGGAAGCAGCTACTACATCTTCTCTGTTGGAAACACCAGTCACTCTTCTGAAGCGATCCCCTTACGACTTCTTGCGAGACTTGTGGAATCAGAAGGCGGATGTAACCTTCCAACAGCTATTGGATGACAACGCTGGTTACAGGAAGCTGTTACAATCTGTTCTTCGAGGATCGAGGAAGAGGAGAACAGCTAAACTCCCTCAGAGCACCCCGATCCTAAGGATAGAGCATGAGGACTTGGGAGCCCCAGAACTTGATATGGAGATCCATGGCTGTCTTCTGAAGAAGGTACCCATTGATTCCGGCTCCGGAGTTAACATCATGACTGAAGAAACGGCGCATGCCCTAGGCTTCATTGAGTTCTAGCCTACTTCGAGAATCCTTAGAATGACGGACCAGATCAGAAGACGACCTTTGGGACAACTGAAAGATGTCTTGACGGTGATTGGGGGAGTATCTTTTTACCTCACTTACATCGTTTTGCGACTTGTAGCTAGGGTTGGATATCAGGTGTTGATAGGAAGATCATGGCTGTATGCTGCAAATGTCAATACCGGTTGGAGAAGACATCGTTTGAGATTTCCCAATCCTACACCCAAGCCAGGTGAGAAGACCAAGGTATCACTCCCTTGGATCAAGACTAGACACCAAGGTGAAACTCCGTCTACGACAGAGGAGTACACTTCAGAAGACTCAGCCGCGTCTTCTAACATTGATGAATGATATGATGAATTTGTGGTGAATAACTTGTGTACTACAGAAGTAACAGAGATAGCAGAGGAAGTGATCTGTGGATACTTGAGTGCTACGAAATTGCAGAAGAAGAGCTTCCAGAAGACGAAGATTCCGTCTTCTCTTCAGAAGATCCGACAGTTGGTCTTCCAGAAGACGAATCTGAACCGGAAGAAGCTCCCAAACCAGAATACTTTGGTGTCAGTGAGTACAGTCACACTGAAGGAATGATAAATCCGGATGATCTTCAAGAAATGGAGGTTGCTCCTGGGAAGAAGCTGAAGCTTTCCAAAGTGATCGAGGGCCAACAGTTGGAAGACTTTAGAGAACTTCTGACGGAGTTCCAGGATGTCTTCGCTTGGACCATAGAAGACATGAAGGGCATACCTCGAGAGTAGGGAGAGCATCGCATTGACTTGCTGGACGGCGTTGTTCTTGCACGGCAGAGGCAGTATCGGCTCAATCCCAAGTACTCGTTTCTGGTGAAGGACCAGATCGACCAGTACTTGAAGACGGGAATCATCTTCCCAGTACTTAATAGTGAGTATGTAGCTCCTATTGTCATCGTGCCGAAGAAGCAAATAGGTAAGATCCGAGTGTGTCAGGACTTCCGGAAGTTGAACTTGACCACAAAAAAGGATCATCATCCTTTACCATTCACCGATTCTGTGTTAGACCAGGTAGCAGGACATGAGTTCTACAGCTTCCTGGATGGGTATTCTGGGTACAACCAAGTTTCAATAAGAGAAGAAGACAAGTCGAAAACCACTTTCACTACTGATTGAGGCACGTACGCGTACAATCAAATGTCGTTTGGTTTATGCAATGCGCCTGTCACATTCCAGAGATTGATGATTACAATCTTCAAGGAGTATCTTTGCACTTTCATGGAGATCTTCTTGGATGATTTTTGTGTGTTTGGATCGAAAGAAGACCACCTGATATTTCTAAGGAAGTGTTTTTTGAAGTGTAGAGAACATCGTTTGGCTCTTCATCCTGAGAAGTGCTTCTTTGGTATGTAAGAGAGAATTTTGCTAGGACATAAGATTTCTGGAAGAGGTATAGAAGTAGACTGTGCTAAGGTGGAAGTCATCATGAAACTTCACCCACCTGCTAACCTGACTCAGTTGAGAAGCTTCTTGGGCAACGTAGGATACTACAGGAGGTTTATTGACATGTATGCAGAGGTAGCAGGAAGACTTACCAAGTTGCTGAAGAAGGACGAACCTTACATTTGATCTTCTGAGCAGCAAGAAGCATTCGAAGAAATGAAAAGACTTCTGTCGGAATCCTCTGTCCTAAGGCCACCTGATTGGGAGAGAGTCTTTCATATTTTTGTGGATGTCTGTTTTCGCCATAGGGGTGGTATTGAGTCAGAAAGATGAGAAGAAGAAGGATTATCTCATCTACTATGTGGGAAGACAACTCAGTGATGCAGAGAAGAAGTACTCTACAACTGAAAGGGAGTGTCTTGGCATGATTTACTCCTGTAGGAAGTTTAGGCATTATCTTCTAGCCAATCCGTTTGTCTTCTATGTGGATCATTTTTCTTTGAACATCTCGTGAAGAAAGCAGATTTGTCTGGTAGGATAGCTAGGTGGATTCTTCTACTCCAGGAATTTACTTACACAGTTGAGTACAGGCCTGGAAGACAACATGTTAATGTTGACTACCTATCCAGATTAGAGACGGAACGACGAGAAGATGAAGTGGAAGACAAGTTCTTTGACGAAAAGCTGTTTTCAGTTTTCGCAGAGACACTTTCATCTGAGGGGGGGCGTACCGCCTGCTTTCCAGAAGACGAGACTAGATCTTCTGATCCTGTCTTTGCGACTTCCACAGAAGAATCGATCTTCAAGGACTTGAGGAAGTTCTTGGAAGACCAACAGTATCTCGAGGGACTGGATGCAGAGCAGAAGGCTGTCTTCTTACACAAGGCAGGTCCTTATGCCATCTTCCAGGGTATCATGTTTAGGAAAGGACATGACGAGAAGCTAAAGAGATGCCTTGAGCCTTCAGAGATTAAGCCAGTGATCACGGGTCTTCACTACGAAGATGCTGGGGGTCACTACGGGCTGATCACAATGAAGAAGATGCTGGACGCCGATTACTGGTGGCCGACCATGTACAGAGACACTTTTCCGGAGATCAGGAAATGTGATGTGTGTCAGAGGGTGGGAAGACCAACAACTACTACTAGGTGACCCCTTACTCCCATCCTTCCGCTTGCTCCTTTTGAAAAGTGGGGAATCGACTTTGTTGGGTCTATCGCCCCGGTGGCTAGAAGAACGCGAGCACGGTATATTTTGATAGCTACCGACTATGCTACCAAGATGGTGGAGGGCGAAGCCACAAGGAAGAATGAGGCCGCAGTGATAGCCAGGTTCCTCTGGCACAACATCATCACTCGATACGGATATCCGCTGGAATTGGTATCAGATAGGGGTACTCGTTTCTTAAATGAGACTATTTCCCTCTTGACCTAATACTTCAGGATAAAGCATCGGAAGACAACGCCGTACAACTCGAAAGCTAACGGACTGATAGAAAAATCCAATGGTCTTCTATGTAATATCCTGAATAAGGTAATTGTTAACCATGCGTATGATTGGGACACGAAATTGTCATCTGTGTTATGGGATTTCAGAATTTCACCCAAAGTCACAACTGTGAAGACACCCTTCTATCTAACTTATGGCATGACACCTATTGTGCCCATCGAGTTAGAGGTCCCTACTTACAGATTAGCCGTAACCGAACGCATGGAAGAAGAGGAAAGCCAGGAGCAGCGTCTTCTGAACTTTGTAGAGTTGAAGAAGACAGGAATGCAGCTTTGGAGAAGACGTACGAAGTACAAGCGCAACGTAAGGTGAAATATGATGGCAAGCTGAAGAAGGTGACCGTCACAGATGGAGACTTGGTTCTTCTCTACCTGGGAAACTTCATCTTCGCTGGATGGGTCCTTACCGAACTTGGAGGTCTTCACCAATGGCTCCTTGCAGTTGGAAGAGTTAGATGGTACGTTGATGACCACTCGTGTAAATGGATGGCGTGTCAAGAAGTACTGGACGTGAATAGAAGTGCTGAAGCGCTGATGTTTGCGGGGACGCAAACATGTGAGGGTGGGCGTATGTGGTACCCACAATTTACAGGATTCACGAATTTTTGATATTTTTAAGGTTAATAACTTGTTTGTATAACTGAAGAAGCATTGTTACTTAAGATTACGGCTTCTTTAGAAGGAAGATGATCTTACGATCTTTTTGTAATAAGAAGTTGACTTCTTCGGAAGACGACCGTCTTCCGAGAAGCATCTTCTCGGTTGGGTCTTCCGAAGACGGAAGACAACGGAAGACGGAAGACACGTATCTTCCGAAAGACGGCAACCGCGGAAGCCTAACCACGTATTTCCAAGTAAAGAAGTAGGTGTACCCACCAGGTAACACCGAGTAGGTTAGGTAGGTCAGGTAGCTCATCTAGGTTGAGAACCCCTAACCTCTGCGAGAAGATGCAAAGGAAGCGCATTAGCGCAGAACACTACCACTTCCCGCATCGAGGTTGCTTTGGCTTAGAAGATCAAATTGGAAGGTAATCGAGTTGAGTGAAGGCAGCTGAGTGAAATTGAGTGGAGCCAGGATCGATTCACAGCTAAGAAGAAAGCGAGGGCAAATCGCTGAGAGTAGGAATCGCATCGAGCTGAATGGATCTTCTGGAGACTCTTGGAAGCAGACATTGAAGAGCAGCTGCGAGGAATCAGAGGAGGAATCTTTCGATTGAGGAGTGGCGAGGCATTGGCAGCGGTTGCAGCTTAGTGGGGTCGCATTGGAGCTGGGGTCGAAGTCGTAAGTGAGCAGAAGATTGAAGGAAGGCCGGGAAGAAGACAGAAGACTGTAGAGGTTCTTCCCATGTTCTCTTTCCTTCCCCACTGCTTCTCGCCTTTCGTTTGATATCCCCCGCGCTTCCTCAGTTGTTTGCAGGCAACCCGATCGATTTATTCCCTCCTCACGTTTTTCCTTCTGAGACATTGGGCACGGAAGTGCTACCCAATTTCCGATAGCCATCTTCTTGCTTCTTCCCGAGTGCAATTCGAGCTTCCCTACCCGTCGCCCTCAAATTGGAGATCCCAGCTATCAGTTTCCCTACCCTACCATCCCTCTACTCCCGAAACCTTGAACAGAAGACGCTTCGGAAGATCTGAACATCTTCAGAAGACGCTTCTGAATCTTGAACCTCTTCGGAAGACGCTTCGGAAGCCTGATTGTCTTCGGAAGACGACTGTATGCAATTCGTATCAAGAAGTGGATTGGATTTGCTTTGGTGTTAAGAGAGGCTTCATACGAATCCCGAGTGGCTTGGTGAGTTGTTTGTTATTTCGAGAAGTTGGAAGTCAGGAACCAGGCATGTGCCTCCCGGTCTTCCAAGCTTCTCAAATCCACATCTTTCCAGAGAGACTAGAAGACTAGAAAGGCTGGCAGAATGCGCGAGAAGACGTGAAGGTCCGTTACGGATCTCTTCTGTCTGACCCATTGCAGCCTATTCCTTCTTCTTCCCGAACTTAGAAGAGAGTTGTGAGAAGTCTTGCTGGCAGAATCTGGAGAGAATGGTCGAGGGTCATGTCTTTTCATCATGCGGCAAGCTTTTTCTGAGTGTGTATGAGAGGTGAGAAGTCAGAAGAACAGAGTGCAATTGTCTTGAGTCGGTTGTGAGAATAGATTGCGTGTAGGAAGCAGAAGACAAGTGAGACCAGTGAAGGGAAGTCTGGCTTCGGGAAGTCTTCCGAGAACGTTAATTGAATCAGAAGCTGTCCCGGGAGTCTTCCCAGAGACCGCTGTCACCGCAGGAGTCCGCAACCATCTTTTGAGCCTGTTACACACTCTACTTCTCGCAAATCTTGTATCTTCTGTTAGAGAAGTAGGATGTAATGCAAGGTGCGTTGTCTTCTTAGGAATCCATGCGAGGCCTTGCTTAGTTAGGATTGTTTAGATATAGCTCGAAAGACGAGAGCTATTTAGGAAGCACTGTTAGAATCCCGGAAGACGGAGTAGCTGTCTTCTGGAAGACTAGATTCGTCTTCTAAGAGTGGAAGCTAGACTGTGAGAGCTTGAGAAGGACTGAACCTTCGGCTCACAGTAAGTACGTGTGGCTTAGTGCAATAGAGTTTCAAGTATGTCGATGCATCCTCGAGGGTTGGTGTTACCGACAGCAGAGTTGGCCGAGGTCAAACCCTTCATCAAGGAGTTGAGTCTCGACTTCTTCCTGTGGGATTGGAACCTCGCCGACAAGGATCTTCTGGAGGAGGTTTTGGACAGCCTTACCGCCTCGCAACCGTGTACCTGCGAAGGCAGGAGTAGCTCGAGGAAGACCATCTTCCTGGATCGAAGATTGGTGGCGCAGGGTCTTTCACTCACCAGAATCTAAGAATTGAGGTTGTTGGCTCGAGAAGAAGATCTTACCCATCATCTCGGATAGGTGGTATGTGCCTAGGAGCACATCTTGCCTCTTCTTGGAGGACAGACAAGGAAGAAACGGCTGGAAGGTCGAATCTTACCGGGAGCCGCAGAAGCGTCTTCTGGCGAAGCTGTTCCTTCACCTCTTTACTAAGGGGAAGGCGCAGAAAAAGAGGTACCTTGGAGATCAGGATGTGGAGTTCTTGGAAGCAGTGTGCGCGGGAAAGAATGTCAACAAGGGTGCGTTCTTCCACGCGTATGTACAGACAGACCTGGTGTACTTAGATACCCCGGCAGGAAGACATCTTACTCCGTTCTTCTGTTATCTGTACGTGGTCAAGGGGGATCTCACGACAGATCAGTTGGTCAGATATGGACTAGCAGGGCAGCATGAGACGAAGGAAGAGACCTCGGGAGAAGACGACCGAGCAGCAGCAATGACTCCCCTCCCACTCTGATGTCGCAGATGAGACCCGATAGTCATCAGAAGACGCTTCTGATGAGGGAAGACTATTCCAGTGGATCAGAAGACGCGACACCACCAAGGAAGATGGGTCCTAGGAACGTACCTAGGAAGACCACCTCCTTCCCGAGCATTCACTCTGGATCGGAGTCCGACTCACAGGAGGAGTCCTTGAGTACCCGAGCTGCACAGAAGACCACTTCTGCAACACCAGAGAGTCTTCCGAAGACTCCAAAAGACGAAGGATGGATGGATACTCCTACTGTGATGCGAAGAAGCGCAATAAAGAGGACCGTTTCTGCCATGGGGAGAGATCTTCCACCCCGGAAGATGAGAAGAGTAGCTTCTTTTCGTGCGCAGAAATAGAAGACCATAGTGGTGGAAGAGGCACCCTTGTCTCGGGAAGACAAGGTCAACACCTCCGATCGGGTTGTGGAGATGAGTATGTCTTCCGCAAGAAGAAGACTGGAGGAGTTCAGTGCCTTCTTCCGCTCAAAGATCCAGCCAGCTATGGAGTTGATCGAGAAGAGAGCGAAGGCTCAGGAGAAGCCACTACAACCTAGATTCGGTCTGCGCACCCTGATACGGCAGGAAGAAGGCCAGAAGAAGGAAGAAGCGCTAGAAGCCAACCTCCGCACAACGGAGAAGCTCGCAGCGAAGTACAAGGCGGAAGCAGCCGCTTCTGCCAAGGAGTTAACACAGCTGAAGAAGAGCAACCAGGAGTTGCAGGTGCGTTTACAGCAACGTGACCAGGAGGTTCTACGAGTGCAAGGTAAGATCACCGCCCTTGCAGAGAAGAGGATGACATGGAAGACACTACGGGAAGCCGCAGAAGCACAGACTGCAGCCGAGAAGACGCAGCGAGAAGCAGCGGAAGCTCGTGCGCAGGGGATGCTAGCTCAATCGGTGGAAGCACTTCGGAAGAAGTTCAACTTCACCGCGGGTAGGAAGCTTCTTACCTTAGCTAGAGAATCGAACGACGAGTCCAAGACGATGTTGGTAGAGTGCAAGGAGAGCATGTTCAGGTATTTGGATCGGCAGATAGAGAAAGTGAAGACACTCTATGGTCTTCCCTTGATTCCGCCACCTGCAACTGCATCTTCCCAAGCCCCAAGACCATCGACTGGATCCGAATTGGAGAAGGAGGCGTTCGACCTCGCTGTCCACTTGGTAGTGACAGCGTTGGAAGCCGAGAAGACCCCGAAAGAAGCCTTGGAAGACAAGATGTATTCTGGAAGACAAGAAGAAGAACTGTCTTCCCAAGTATTCCGAGTGGAGGAAACGACTTCCCCGGACCCCTATGAGGTCACCATGGCTCCCAGTGTCGGACTAGTGCCTCAGAAGAGCGAGGAAGCACAAGTCGACCCAGCTTCCCAGACGACACTTCCGTCTTCTGAAGCAGAAGCAAAAGTCGAAACAGCAAGAGCAGAGCCAGCGAAGAATGTCGAAGAGGAAGCCACCTCAGTGATACCCGAGGTAATTGCAGGGCTTTCCAGCTTATCAGAAGTCAAGTTGGTAGTTCCGATAGGAGCAGATCAGGTAGAGATTGCCTCCGAGCAATCAGAGTAGGTAGCAAACGTAAGAGACAAGTTGACATTTCCAAACTTAGCAAAGAACCGAACATGCTATCTTAGGAGTGGTAGTTCTAGTGTAAATTTAGTTAGGCAGCCATGTGGCGGTGTAGGAAGCACAAGAATAGGAAGGGGAAACCGCTTGCATGTGGAGGGGCAGCTTTTCTCTCCTTGGTGGTGGTTCCCTCTGTTTTCTCGTGGTAGATGCATAAGTAGGATCGAAGAGTAAGAAATTCAGTTCTGCACATACACCAACATTTTACGGTGCAGACTCATGACACATTACACACACTACACCCGATGTTAGAGACATACGAATAGACTTGGAGTACACAGGAGGGGTCTGCATCCTCGCTTCCAGCAGTGGTTCGAAGATGTAGATAGAGGTAGTGGACAGTTTAGGAGCAGGGAACGGCATCCTCGTGCAGTCTTGTTGGCTAGACTGGTGTGTCGAGGAGTAGGAGCAGGAAGTGGAGGGAGTGAGCTTCCCAATGTCAATGTGAATTCTTCTCGGGGAATGGATTGCTGATTTGAGTGCAGAAGCTTTGTCCATGTCTTCTGGGTGGTGGATTTCCTTGGATTCACTCCCGATTGTGCATGAGAAGTGTTCTTCTTGAGTGGCGGTGACTGTCAGCAGTTGTGCAGATTCGCAGCTTGGCTCGTTCAGTAGAGCACTTCGGATCCACGTACGGACGGTCTTATGGATAAGGGATCCCAGAAGACAGAGTAGTCGGAGCAGCGAGAGAAGAAGAAAGAAGTCTTCTTCCCACAGCAGAAGACGACATCCTCAAGTAGAAGACGGTGCAACTGTATGCACATTTATTTTCTTCCTCCCCAAACTATTACAAGCAGGGATGTCTTGTTAGTCAGGATCCGGACTAGAAGCCTGTCGGAATCTTAATTTCTCCTTTTCATCTTGTTTTTCTCTTGTTTGGATTTTCTCTTCTTCCCCATCTTCTCCCATCTTCCCCATCTTCTTATCTTCTTCTAGTGAGCTTCCGAGACTTCTATTGAACTTCCGTGAAGGTGAATGTCGTTGTAGTGCTACAGGAAGACAGTTTCCGTAGGCAGAAGTCTGGGAAGGCTACAGGGGGCATACACCCTGTGATTAATCTAATCCGTTGGAATGTGAGAGAGAGAGTAAGGTGTAACAGCCGATTCTAGTCGACTTCTGCGAAGCAGGAACAGTCTTCTGGAGGTGTGAGAAGTCGAGTTGAACCCCCAGAAGCTGAGAATTGCTTCGGGAAGACGGTACAGAGAAGACTGGAAGAAATGACCTCGAAGCAGGAAGCGTCTTCTCGAGCTTCTCTGTGAATAGTTGTGTGATATTTTAGTTAGTAGTTGTTTGTTTAGGTCCAGAGCAGCTTTTGGCGAGTCTGGAAGACGCGTGGTTTTGTGAGAAGACGGGATTCTAGACAAAACCCGTGTGTTTGGACAGATCTTAGAACTTAGAGCAGCGTTACTTGTGCAAATTCTCTATGGGAACGATATCTTGTATACTAAATGGGCAAAAGGAGTAATCCTACGGCACTACACTTTTCTTCATTCAACTTTTTCCCCTAGAACGATTTTTTACTCCCAAGGAGACACAAGACATCAACAAGACTCTAAGACCTCAAAAAATCCATGAGACATGTCGAAGGATTCTTTGCGGTCCGTAACTACACAGAAGCGCTCAACCAGAATGAAACCAGTGAGCCGCAAACTAATACAAAGTTAATATTACAACCTGAAAATAGTCTACAATAAAAAGTACAACAAAAGAAAACGGCGAAGCTATCACGCATTTGAAATATTCTTGCCCAAAATTTCTCACGATCCAAGCCCCATGATTGATCTTCGGTCTGTAATGACATCGGACATCGACCCAAAGGTTGAAAGGAACATTTGATGGATAGTTGAGATCCATCGTTCTTCACAACAAGATGTACACCGTCATATCCCAAGTCTCTCCGTATGTTACGATTGGAAGGATCACTGGAAGCTGTAACTTCATCACCCTCCTCATGAATTCATCGTCAAAGTACGCAACTAACCATTGTCGAAAGTGATCATGGTGGATGCAGTGAAGCTTGTGAAACGGATTCGGAAAAGGAAGATCCGGAGTCGGTAACAAACCTCCGTCCATAACCACCACTCTTGCAGTTCTTCACACCTCCATGCAGACCACCGAGAACCCTCACGAATCACCCGCTGAGAGAGAATGCGATATGAACCCTCGACCTATCATTTTATACACAAATGCGGCTACACATCCGCATCAATCCCAAAGATGTACGCATGGTAGTCAAGTCTCTACTCTCCAAAGTAAGCTAAAACTGATCATAACCTGAAAACAGATCTCCAATAGAATAGATCGATCTTCCAACAAACACCTCAGCTACTTCATCAACCACAAGTCTTGTCCCGACATTTCGAATGGTGATATTGTTGGCAGGCTGCAAGTCTTGGATGAAGCGTAGAGCTCTTGTTTTCTTTGGTACTGTGAACCATCGACTAGAATACGGAGCCATAGATGGTTCAAGAATACTCATCCGTATCCTTTTCTTCAACAACTCAGTGACCTTCGGTAGTAAGACACGAGGGACTGGAGTCGGCTTCAAGTCCCAAGGTACGTGAGGAACAGTGAAGATAACCATCGGAGTTATCACACTAGGATCCACACAACCAATCTCTCCAGTTGAGAAAGAAAATGCCTTACCGTGACTCACTATCATCTTCTCGAAAGCTCGCTTTTCCACTTCAGTCAAGAAGCCACCTCCTCTTATCTGAAGCTGCTCGAGTGTCTCCTGAGTAAACTTGTGTCCTACTTGTGTAGGATCTCTAAGCACTGGCTCAGCGGTCGTCAACTCCATCTGCTGTCGTGAGTCAACGGGTAACTGGGTCGCCACAGACTTCACCTTCCTTGCTATAGCTTTATACTTGACGTGTACTTCCACTTCCTGATGAGAGCCACATCAACAGACAGAATCCTTCCATCCATTCTTCAGTCTCAGAGGAGGACGATATCGCAAGTATGAGATAATCTCCTCATAGACTTCACGAGAATGGATAGGGATCACCACCCTACCTCTATCTGCTGTCGTGTTGTGGTTCGGCTCCTGTGTGAAATTCTCATGGAACGTAGGTTGTGTTTCTTTTCTGTGTTTCGTGAACCGTATCGCGTAATTCACTGAACGGTGTGATGGGTGCCACATTTATGATTATTGTTTTAAGTGATCACACGATAGAAGAACGTGCCAAGTCATCGATCTACTTCCTCAAGGTGCAACAAATTCAGTAGTCCATATGCAGAATGTGATGCATAAGGTGTTATGAGAGTTTGTACTTGAGGTCACTATCTCGTTTTTGGATGATATTCCCATGAAAGGCTGTCCGGTGGAAGACAAAGACGAAGCTGTGACTTCTGATGGATGCAGAAAGTTTGTTGCAGACCACATTCAGGATGTCGAAAAGATTCTGATGCGTTTGGAGGAAGTACACCTAACTCTGTCAGGTACCAAATCTCGCTTTGGAATGCCAGATATTGTGGTGGTGGGTCATCTGTGTGGTACTTTTGGAAGGCGTCCGAACCTAGAAAAGGTAGATGCTATAGCAAGAATAGCTGACTGTATCAACATCACTGAGGTTTGACGGTTCTTGAGAGCTTGTGTGTTCTTTCGTGTGAGTATTCCTCATTATGCACACATTGCCGAGCCTCTGTATGCACTTTTGAGAAAGACGAGGAGGTTTACTTGACGGCAAGAACATCACGAGACGATGGAGCAATTGAAGGGGATTCTGAAGTCTCCACCTGTACTAAGGAAGCTAAATTACGAGAGCGGGAGACCTGTGATACTGACTGTTGATACGAGTTCAAAGGCGATTGGATGGGCGGTTGGTCAAGAAGATGCAGAAGGTGTGCGGTTTGTTCCAAGGTTTGGAGCACGGATCTTAACAGATAGACAACATAACTATCCTCGGGTGAAGCGTGAGTTGTGAGGAACTGTTACTGCTATGAAGGTAGATCGAGAGTTCTTGATAGGAGCCCGTGTGATATTAGAAATAGATTGTTTGCCTTTGTTGGGTATGATAGCGAACTGCAATACACTAGACATAGCAATGCTGCGATGGATTGCTTATGTCCGGAGTCTGAACCTTGAGCTAAAGCATATAGCAGGGAAGGACAATCTAGTTGCAGATATGTTGTCTAGGGCTCGTTATAATGTGAAGCCTTATTTTCTTGTTTTGTTAATTAATTGATTAGTTGTAAAGTAAATAAGAAGAATAGATGATAGAAGATAAACGATATGAGTAGAATCGTGTTAATTAGAAGTTTAGTGAAGAATCTCAGTTCTGGAGGAATTTATCAAATCTAGGGAGGTTAGATGATTTCCTCAAAGATGAATTCCTCGGGCGAAGAGCTTTCTAACGATATGTTGCGCGAGGTAATCGGAGACCGAATGACGAAGTTACAGCAGACCGAAGAATGTCAGTAGGCAAGAGGAAAACCCTAACTTCGGCACGTGCGGAGAAGCCTATCACGGGGTATAAGCTAGGTAACAAAGTCATTTACCTTACTGTTTTACTATTCCCAGAGCGATAGCAGGGGCATAGCGAGCCGCATTTTCCGATCGTTGAAGTACATCTACTTCGCCGAAGTCGATTACTGGCGAGGAAGCCAATTTGAGAGAAAGAACTTGATTACGGGCGAGGGAGGGATTGCGACGAAGAATCCGTTTGCGGTGAAGCTTGTTGTAGTGATCCTAGGGATGCGAGGAATGCAGACAGCTAAGTCACCGAGGCTCCGAGCATTTGAAGTTAATCGACCGGCTCTTCGCCGCTATGAGAAGGAGCTCGAGGAGATGGGATTAGCGTTCCTCTTACTTCCTTGGTGGGGGATGATCTCCTCCAAATTGGTACACAAGTTGAAGGTCTGCAAGCAGCATCCGGTCGATGTCAACTATGGGCGACCTTGTAACTGGACCGAAGCGCATTGGTCTGGCGTCTTGGGGACTGACTATGCAGGTCGAGAATGCAATCTTCTCTTCGACAGCGTATCTACCGCAGCTTCGCCCGAAGCAGTGAAGAACTTCCCAAATCTTTTCAGGGAATTACCTCAAGGGAGGAACGGTTACCGAACGGACGATTACTGCGATCCGAAGAAGAGGGAAGTAGCCGATGCGATTATGGCGATCTTCAGACCAAGAAGAACGACATACATGTCGAATTGGCAGATTAATTTCATTGAGCAGCTCTTCGCCGGGAGAAGAGCGCATTGGGCGAGGATCTTCTATCGTCATGTGCAGAAGCTTTGGAAGGATGAGGACTTGGTGTACATAGGACCGTTTGTCTCGGTGTTCTACATGGGGATGGGACTGCTATCTACCGCACAGCAGAAGAAGTTAGGTTTTACCGCAGCTGCCGAAGAAGACGAATTTCAGGTAGTGCAGACTCCAGTCCGAGACGCACAATTAGAGAAATTCTTCGACGAAGTCATCGCCGAGGAAACAGCGACCGAAGTAGCGACCGACACTGCGTCGAGGCAAGATGCGTCAACTTCAGCACCAGTTCCAGAGAAAGCAATCGAAGAAGTAAATCCGGCTGAAGACGAAGATGTAGTCGAGGTATCTCCTCCGGTCCGCAGAAGTGGAAGGAAGAAATCGTTGGAAGAGACGCCGAGGTCTGTACAGAAGTCGAAAAAGAAGATGAAGATGACTAAGACGATATGTGCAGATGGTGAAGTAGTTGAGGAAGAGGAAGCCGAAGAAGGAGATACTCCTCGGACGGAGAAGGACACTGACACTACGCCGAAGAGTACTCTTTCTCTATCGACGATAGGAGAAATAGAGCAACTCACTTCTTCGGCGAAGTACATCCAGGAGGTGGTCGCACCCTTGCTGTATAGCTTAGAGGGGAATCGAGGAACGTATGAGGAAGTTGTCGGTCGGAAGCTGAATCTTGCGGAGTTAGTACATACGATGCACTTTGGCCGAGGTAACTGGAGAGAGGAGAAAGAGAACTTACGTACAGCTCTCCTCATGGCACAGAAGGAGACCCAAGCGAAGGTCGAGGAGTTGCAGAACGAGACCCCGGAGAAAGAGCTTCTTCTTCGACAGAAGTTGGATCAGGAGAAAGATCATGAGAAAGTACTTTCTCTAATGAAGAAGCAACTGGACGAGATGCGCACTCAGAGAGATCGAGCTCAAGACGTGGTTGCAGAAATGACTAAGGAGATCGAGGATTCGAGGAGACGACTGACTTCGGCCGAGGAGCTAAGCGCTCAACTTCGGAGTAGGATCGAACCGGTACTAAAGAACTACTTCGCCGTGGAGATGGATGCCGAAGAACTGAGATTTCTTCGTCAGGTTAGAGAGGAGTTTTTAGCTGCAGATGCGGAGGGTACTTCAGCTAAGAACCGGGTAGCTAGGCTAGGCCAGCGGGTAATTAGAGAGCTTAGAGAGGTTAGAGCAACCGTAGAGTTCTCAGTTTGCGAGATAGGTAGAGAGTTAGCGGTAGGAAGCGGTGTTGTTCCTGCTGTCGTTTCGGATATAGGACCTTCATCCGACGGACCAGAAGTGCTCCCGACTTCTTAGGAAGAAGATCCGTCATCTTCGGGAAAATCTATATATAAGCGTTGTGTTGTTCGTATTCAGGACCTCTATGTGTTTTATCATTTTTGAGTTTTCTATTTCCTGAATTTGCGGAGCCATTGAGTGTTTTGTCTTCTTCGGGGATTTACCTACGAAGTATCGTAGTTTGCTGTGGTAGGAATTAGTCTGGGTGCCGAAGGATTTGCTGTCGACATTTGAAATCAGAGTAGAACGTTTACGACGAGGACTGAGAATAGACCAGCATCTGCGGGGTTAGTTTCCTACGAAGACGTTTTTGGATGAAGTTGACTTCGGAGGAAGTTGTTCTTTGGTGGAACACTTAGGAAGGAGTTCAGTCTGGTACTTCGGCGGAAGAAGAGTCTTCTTCGCCAGAGTTTTCCTGAGAGCAGTAGTAGTGAAAGTAACTTAGTGTGAAAATACTTAACGTTTATGGTGTTAGAGGCTACCTAGTAGCACTTCAGCAGTACTTCCTCGTGTGACATTTTCGTCCGTGGCTTTGTTTCTCTGTTGTTCACCTGTTTCTTGAGGTCCTTGACCTGTTTTGTATCTATTCTGTTAATTGTCAGGATTATCAACTCTGTCTTGTTGGACAGACCTGAGTTTGATCTCTACCGGGACTGATTTCTGCCCGTGAGAATAAAAGACAACTATAAAGAATCACCTTTGTCACATGTTTATTACTTTTGGATGATCTTTACTTGCATCTCTGTGGGTTCGATCCTTAAATTACTACTTTCGAGCATCTTTTGGTTTTCTTGTGTGTTATATATACATATGAGGATGAGATGTTTGCAGAGGTGGAGAATGAAGAGAAGAGAGACGTTTGGTACCAAGTTGGTCAGCAGACTTCAGACTTGGAACCACTGCCGTTCAATGAGAAATTCTACTCAAAAAAGTTCCACGATATTGGATTCTATCTGAGTTCATTATGCAGAAGAGAAGGATGGAGTGATGTAGAGTTCAAAGAGATCAGACGGAAAGCGTACAATTATCTTCTACGTGAAGGTTATCTGTGGAAACGTCCGAAAAGAAGAGATGGGATGCTTACTAGAGTGATGGATGATCAACCGACGAAGCTGAATCTGCTGAAAGAGTTTCATGACATCTTGTGGGCTGGACATCGTGGAGTATGGGCTACTTACACGAAGATGAAGGAGCGTTACTGGTGCAAGGGTTTGTATCAAGACGTGGTGGACTTTGTTGGGTCGTGTCTGCACTGCCAGTTCTACTCTAAGGTCCGTTACAGAGATGGACTTGTACCTACTTATCCACCTAGTATCCATTTTCAGTGGGTTCTTGATCTTGTGATGATGCCACCGGGGTTATGGAGGATGCGTTATTTGATGTTGGCTCGAGAGGATCTTTCCAACTATGTGGAGGGACGAGCATTACGAACGAAGACCACAGAGAACATATGCAGATTCGTGCTCGAAGATATCATATGTCATTATGGATATGTTGAGAGATTACGAGCAGATAGGGGCGAGTTGAGAGGCGCTGAAGCGAAGGAGTTCTTTGCTCGCTATGGAGTAAAGCTTCAACTTACTACTGCCATGAATCCAAAGGGCATTGGTAAGAGTGAACGAGGACACCCTTCTATTGTTCACGCTTTAGTGAAAGCATGTGATGGTAGGCCTAGAGAATGGCCGAGACTACTTCCATTTGCTTTATGGGCTGATAGAACTATACACGGTACTACGACTGGTTATATGCCGGTTGAGCTTATGTTGGGGCAGAAACCAATCATGCCTGCTGAGGAATACTTTCCTACGTGGGCTACGCTACCGTGGGAAGATGGTTTAGATCGCACTTCACTTATTGCTTTACGTACCATGCAGTTAGAGCGGAGAGAGGAGGATCTTGCTGAAGTGCAAGAAAAGCTGAAGGTGGCACGAGTCAGAAACAAGGAATGATTTGACAAGACTCACCGACTATGACCAAAGCCAATACGTATTGGTGATTGGATTCTGGTGTATGACAGCACGTTGGAGAATCAGCATTCTACACTTTGTAAGTTCTCTCGAAGATGGTTTAGACTGTCCGTACGTAGATCCGAAGTGCTCCACTGGATGAGACAAGCTTCTACTCTACACAGCTTCTAACAATCACCGCCACTCAAGAAGAAAGCTTCTCATGCACAATTGGGTGTGAATTCGAGGAAACCCACTGCCCAGAAGACACAGACAAAGCTTCTGCACTTAAATCTGAAATCAATTCTCCGAAAAGAAGACACATTGGTTTCGGGAAGCTCACTCCCTCCACTTCCTGCTCTTACTCCTCGACACACCAGCTTAGAGACAAGACTGCACAATGATGTCATTCCCTGCTCTAGGTTGTCCATTACCTCTATCTACATCATCGATCCACTGTTGGAAGCGGGGATGCAGACCCCTCCGGTGTAATCCAATTCTATTCGTATGTCTCTCTCAACGGGTGTAATGTGTGTACAGTAGTGTGCAACCACATGTGTTTGTGTAGTAATGTGCTATGTATGTACAGTAGTGTGCTTGAAAATCTTCCTAGGTATAGATCTTATACTATCGTCTTGAGTCGCAAGAGAGACCCTCTCCAATCTCCAACTTGCAATCAGGAGAGATGGGGCGCTGTCAGAAGGCCACCACCTCACATGCAGTCGGCTCCCTGCTCAGTTTGAAAACTTACTTTCTACTCCTAATGTTGCCTAACCTACCACATGGACAGTCATCTAAAATATCATAGAAACTGTCACTTCCCAAGATAACAGACTTCGCTTCCTATCAAAATTAGCAAGTCAACTGTTTTCTTAACTTGCTGCTTACTCTAATTCGCTTGGTGCGATCTCCTCCTGATCAGTTCCTACCTGAACTCCTAAATCGTCCTTTGATAAAGTCGGAAGCCTTCCTGGTACCTCGGGTGGGACTGAGGTGGCTTCCTCTTCGATGTGCGTGGCTTGCTCTTCTGGGACGACTTCAGAAGACGAAAGCGTCTTATGAGAAGCTGAATCCACCTGCGCTTCCTCGCTCTTCTGCGACACTAGTTCGACGTTGGGAGCTGGGGTGACTTCACATTGGTCAGAGGAAGTCACCTCCTCCACTCGAAACACCTGGGAAGACAACTCTGCTTCTTGTCTTCCAGAAGACACCTTCTCGGCTTCCAGCGCTGTCATTACCAAGTGGACAGCGAGGTCGAACTCCTCCTTCTCCAAATCTTTTCCGATCGCTGGTCTTGGAGCATGGGAAGATGTAGCTGCTGGCTGTGGAATCAAGAGAAGATCGTAAAGCATCTTCAAGCCCTCAATCTGTCGATCTAGGTAGCGGAACATGCTGTCCTTGCACTCCACTAAACATCGTCCTCGAATCGTCATTCCACTCCATAGCTAGGGTGAGAAGCTTTCTACCCACGATGAAGTTGAACTTCTTGCGAAGTGCTTCCACTATCTGCGTCATAACTCCATTCGCTCGGGCTTCTGCTTCTTCTCGTTGTTTCTTCTCCTCTGCAGCCTGTGCTTCTGCGGCTTCCCGCAATGTCTTCCATGTCGTCTTTTCTTCTGCGAGAGAAGTGATCTTATCTCTCATCCGCAAAACCTCCTAGTCACGTTGCTGTAGACGTGCCTGCAACTCCTCGTTGCTCTTCCTTAACTGCACTGACTTCTTGGCAAAAGCGGCTGCTTCCGTCTTGTACTTCGCTGCAAGCTTCTCCGTGGTGCGGAGGTTGACTTCCAGCGTGTCCTCCTTCTTCTAGACCTCTTCCTGCTGCATCAGTGTGTGCAGACTGAATCCAAGATGTAGTGGTTTCTCCTGAGCCATCGCACGCTGTCTAGATGAGAGTTTTCTTGGGAAGGGCGAAACCTTCTGACTGTGTTATGACCATGAAGGCTGTGATATGCTTACTTAGGGAAGCACTAGGCTTCTAGCTGTGGCTGGTTTACAAAGGATAGGCTTCAAGTTACAAGACGACACTGTAAAACACTCATACAGCTCTCTTGGCTCTTCTAATATGTTCAAGAAGCAAGGTTCAGGCTTAACTAGCAATGATAAGATCAGACGGCGAACTTTGACACTCAGGATTGAGAAATATGTGAAGTTTTAGACTTCTAAACTTCTCCTATTCTTGTGCTTCCTACACTGCCACATGGCTGCCTAACTAAATTTACAGTAGAACTGCCACTCCTAAGATAGCATGTTCGGTTCTTTGCTAAGTTTAGAAATGTCAACTGTCTCCTACGTTTGCTACCTACTCTGATTGGTCGGAGGTAATCTCTACCTGATCTGCTCCTATCGGAACTACCAACTCGGCTTTGGCTCAATCAGCCATAACTTCTTCTTTATTGCTCCAAATCGATCAAAAATTTCACTGACAGTGCTTTGCACGACGAGCCCTATCCTCCTGTGTTGTCAGATCTAGTTGTCTCCTCACCAAATGCTCGAACTCCTCTTAAGACCTCTACTACTAAGTTTAGCGGTACACAAAGACAAAATTGGACCAATGGGAGTTCATAGCTTCACTCCCCTGTTCTTTTGTGTCCCAAACCACGTGGTGACTTAATTTTGCACACAGGCTATCACGTCAAGCCCCTAAAGTGCCAGCGTAACTCCTAAACTACATGCGAAGACATGTAAAACGACACGTAATCCCGAAAGATAACCTAACCTCGCTAGGAAGCATGCATGGGCGACATGTAAGTACAACCCATGAATTTAACTCTATTAACATGGTAATCAATCTACTAAGACTCAAAATATATAACATCCTCTAGTGTCGACTTCTCTGAGGTCCTAACTTCACTCAGAGAGACTAATGCTTGACAGAGAGGTGAATTATTTACAATGTAAAATGATTCACATCACGACATCCACCCCCTCCAAACCTGCAAATCCTCCGGCATGTGCCAACCTCTTCAGTCTTCTGTTTGTTCTTCATCAGCATCGTTCTCCTCCGCCTCAGCCTCTTCAGTAGTCGGGGCGTCTTCATCTCTTGTCATCCTCTGCTCAGACTCCAGAAAGTTGGACAAATCTACTGATCCTCCACGTTGTTTGAACAACTTCACTCGCTTGCCGGCCACCAATAGTTTCAAAGGAGTACCATCTAGCTCTCGTAAACTATAAGTGGCATTCTCATACACATCTAACACAACATAAGGCCCGAACCATCTTCGCAAGAACTTACGAAGTGTAGAATGCTGGTTCTCCAGCGTGCTATCATACACCAGAACCCAATCACCAACACGTATTGGCTTTGGTCGTAGATGGTGAGTCTCGTCAAAACGTTCCTTGTTTCTAACTCGAGCCACCTTCAACTTCTCTTGCGCCTCAGCAAGATCCTCCTCCCTTTGCTCAACTGCCTAGTTCGTAAAGCAAGGAGTGAAGTATGATCTATACCATCTTCCCACGATAGCGTAGCCCACGTAGGGAAGTCCTCCTCAGCAGGCATGATTGGCTTCTTCCCCAGCATAAGCTCAACTGGCATATAGCCAGTCGTGGTACAGTGTGTAGTTCTATCAGCCCATAAAGCAAATGGAAGTAGTCTCGGTCATTCTCTAGGCCTACCATCACATGCTTTTACTAAAGCGTTGTCGTGATGTGAATCATTTTACATTGTAAATAATTCACCTCTCTGTAAAGCGTTAGTCTCTCTGAGTGAAATTAGGACCTCAGAGAAGTCGACACTGGAGGATGTTATATATTTTTGAGTCTTAGTAGGTTGATTACCATGTAGATGGAGTTAAGCTCATGGGTTGTAATTACGTGTCGCCCATGCATGCTTCCTAGCGAGGTTAGGTTATCTTTCGAGATTACGTGTCGTTTTACATATCTTCGCATGTAGTTTGAGGTCTATGCTGGCACTTTAGGGGCTTGACGTGGTAGCCTATGTGCAAAATCAAGTCACCACGTGGTTTGGGACACAAAAGGACAGGGGAGTGAAGCTATGAACTCCCATTGGTCCAATTTTGTCTTTAGTGTACCACTAAACTTAGTAGTAGGGGTCTAAAGAGGAGTTCGAGCATTTGGAGAGGAATCTTCAAAATCTGAGACCACAGGGAGATAGGGTTCGTCGTGCCAAGCACTGTCAGCGAAATTTTTGATCGATTTGGAGCAATAAAGAAGGAGTTATGGCTGATTGAAGTTCGATTTGTGCCAGAATTGCAGCACTTCTGTTGATTTTGGGGTTTTCGGTGTCAATCGCAGTAGATTTGAGAAAATCGCTTCAAACCTTCGAGGTGTCGTTCATTGGCAGCAGGACTACGACTGTCCCCAAATTTTCATGTCAATTGAAATTGTGAGTAATTCAGGGCGACCGCTGAAGCAGAGGGGGTCCGAAAAGCTCTCAATCTAGAGCATCAACTTCAGAGAACGAGATCTGGAGTTCTGTGTACAATCAGGAGGCCCAACTTCACAGGAGTGTTCAGCAAGCTGTTTACTGCAAATCCTTAATCAACCACAGCTTGAAGCCCAACGCTTCCGTGAGTAGATCGAACATAGCCTTCAAGGTCATATCACAGCCAGAAGGTTCCGCCCTTCCCAGGAAAACTCTCAACTCGACATCTGGTGCTTCCACTGAGAGCTCTTGGGGTGATTGATTGAGAAGGTTGAGTTTACTACAAGGAGAAGAGATGGATCGCAAGAGCGCTGCTGCTGCTACTTCTACGGCTGCTGCATCTACGTCTATTGCAGCTCCTTCTGTAGCACCAGCGGCTACAGCAACCTCTGCAGCTGGTCTGGATACAGCTGAGATTCTGAAGACACTTGCGGCCCTGGTCCAACAACATCCGATCATTGGAGGGGGTGAGTTGAAGTCTACCAAGGCTTTGCAAGCAATTGTGAATAGATGCGGTAGATTTGAAGGTAGAGATATTTCTAGATATCTGCGTGAATACAGAGGAGAGATGGAACTAGTTAGAGTTACTGATGCTGAGATGATAGGGAGTTTTGAGTTAGCTGTAATCCTTGAGTTGCGGGACCAGGTTAGGGATGTACAGAGAAGAAATCTAGGTGTCTGGATGAGTTTTGAACGATCTCTTCGAGAGGAGTTTCTCGAAGAAGATTCAGAGAGAGTCACTAGAAGAACGTTTCTGGACTGGGTTGAGCAGCAACCTGGTTGTATGATAAACCTGAATGAGATGCTGAGAGAGTTTGATCGGAGATACCGACAACTCTCAACTCTTGAGAGGATAACCTTAGATGCTAGGAAAACCGAGCTTTTCCTGCAAGCTACCGATGATGCTACGGCAGATCGGTTATGCTTTATGTTGGCTGACCGATCGGCTGAAGGAGGAGTTACTACCGATTGGGAGAGAGTTGAGGATGTTGTTGCTGTACTGACAAGACAAAGGCGTGGAAGAGTGGCTGTGGGAGGACGTCCGCTTGCAGAAGTGACCGCTCAACCTCGCACTGCTCCTCAAGTACAGCAACCTCCGGCTCCTGCTCCCAGACCTGTTGTACCGGCTGCAGTACCTTTGATACCAGTGATGCCAGTTCCTGCACAAAGGGCACCGATTCAGAGATCTGCAGAGAACCACGGACAGCAGAATCAGATCGAAGACCTGATTCGGCAGATGAGAGAATTGAAGGTGGAGCTAGCTGGTCTGCAGAGAGAGCAGCCACCGGCGCCTGCTGCTGCACGTCCAGGAGGTGCTCCTGTTCGTAGATGTATCTGGTGTGACAGTCAAGATCATTTTCAAGGGGACTGTCAAGAGCTTACGGCTGCTCTACGAGATGGTGTGGTTCGCTACCAGAACGGTAGGCTGCACCTTTCTTCTACTGGAGAGCCGCTAAGCACGCAGTTTGGACGAGGAGGCATGAGGAGTCTACCTCAGATTACAGCTGCTGCAATTGTATATGCATTGATGGCACCACCGGTAAATCCTGCTGTATATGCCGGTCACATTGAAGTTTCTTCTAGTCCTACGTTGTTAGATAGGACTACTGAGAAGAAACCTGTTCAAGTTCCTTCTGAAGTACTGAAGAGAGGAGCTGAGACTATCCGTAGAGTCACAGGGTGGGGTGATCCTGTTGATGCTGCGTCTATCAAAGCATTCTTGGACGTGGATAGACACGTTCACTGGCAGGATGCTTCTGTGGAGGAGAAGAGGCGGCGAGAAGCCTCTGAACTTGATACTGGAGTTCCGGAGGAGGCTGGAGATAGACGGAGGGTCACAAGGAGACGAGCAGCTCTTCCTGAGGACATCTCGTCTACTTCTGCAGCTCCTCCACCTGCACCAGGTCCGATGGAGGACATGCAGCGATCCCAGCAGGAGCCAACGACTGCTGGTCGGCGGTTTACTGCCCAAGAGAAGGGGAAGGGACCGGCTTACAAGTTGGCGGCTGACATAGAAACTTCTACAGATCTCAAGAGCATCTTGGAGCAGAGAATACTTGACGCGCGAATCGAGTTTTCTCTTCGGGAGGTTCTTGGTATCGCGAAGAGGGAGTTTCACGAGCTGATCATTGACATCATCAAGCGGAAGAGACAGGTGATGTCCGAGCAAGTAGAAAGTCAGATGATTGATGTGATAGGAGCTTCTGTGAATGATGCGAAGTTTGGAAAGGTGCATTTTCAGGAGGCTGATGATACAGAGTATCAGCAAGAAGCGTTGGTTGCTGGTACCAACACTGCTGAGTTTGATGATGAAGAAGCTCGCGACGAGAGTCCAACTACTGATAGTGACTTCAGAAAAAGGCACTGGGCTCGTGCTACGACTGCTACACGAGTTCGCCTTGGAAGCCTTGAACCTGTTGCTGCGTTAGTTGATCACGGTTCAGAGATCAACATCATGTCACGGGAGGTGTACGAGAGAGGACAGTGGCCTATCGAACTGAACCATGGTTGGGTGCTACGAGCTGCAAACAACCAGAAGGATGAGTTATACGGCGCTTGTCCCAACGTGAGAGTGAAGCTGGGTGACGTGGAGGTAGATCAGCACTTCTTCGTGCAATCTTCTGCTTCTTATCCTGTAATTCTTGGTCAGTCTTATATCACTGCAGTTCGAATGGAGACAAAGGTAATGGATGACGGATCTCACTATGCTAGGATCCGTAGTCCAGATGATAGACGTTCTGTGCAGTTTCTGACCGTTCGTACGAACCACGAACGAAACAGACAAACTTTGAGGGATTCTCCTATCTGTAGGGGCAAGGATTTTCTGAAACCACTCTTGTAGGCCGGGATACCAAGAGTGATGGATCTGCTGTTACTATGATCCCGCTTGAGCAGCCTGTGGGATCATAGGAGGTTGACAAAGAGGTTGCTCAAGATTCTGAGAGTAGTTACACTGTACATAGTTGGAAATCTGGTTTGATGACTTTTAGTTCTGATGATTGGAGTGAGTTCACGCGAGTAGAGGATCTGACTGAGAAGAGTAGAAGGCAGATGGAGAAGTATGCAGAAAATCTGCACTGTACAGGAGTTCTGAACGAAGGTGAGATGATTTCTGGTGTTTACGAGGAGTTTGTAGGTGTACAGTCTTTTGTTCGTTGGCTGGATGATGTAGATAGGTTGATGGAGCAGATGGGAGGAAAGGTGGTGATCCCCATCCACTCTCGTAAAGTCTATGAGGAGGTTGTCTCGTGCTTACAATCTCGTCCTCATCCGAGACTGGAGAGTGGATGGAAGGATGCAATCTGCTGGTGTGGCTCTCGTGAAGAAGCAGAGGTTCACACCAAATACAAAACTGTAGCGAAGAAGGTGAAACCAGTGGCGACCCAGTTACCTGTTGATTCACGACAGCAGATGGAGTTAGCAGCCACTGAGCCTGTACTGAGAGATCCTAAACAAATAGGACACGAGTTTACTCAAGAGACACTCGAGCAGCTCCAGATAGGAGGGGGTGGCTTCTTGACTGAAGTGGAGAAACGAGCTTTTGAGCAGATGATAGTTAGCCATGGTAAGGCATTTTCTCAGCTGGAGAGATTGGTTGTGTGGATCCTAGTGTGATAGCTCCGATGATTATCTTCATTGTTCCTCATGTACCTTGGGACTTGAAGCCGATTCTAGTCCCTCGTGCCTTGCTACCGAAGGTGATTGAGTTACTGAAGGAGAGGATGCGGATGGGTATTCTTGAACCATCTATGGCTTCGTACTCTAGCCGATGGTTCACAGTACCTAAGAAGACAGGAGCTTTACGCTTCATCCAAGACTTACAGCCTGCTAACAACATCACGATTCGAAACGTTGGAACAGGACCTGTGGTTGATGAAGTAGCTGAGGCGTTTGCTGGAAGGTCAATCTATTCTATTGGAGATCTGTTTTCAGGTTATGATCAGTTTCAGCTTGCTTTGGAGAGTAGAGACTTGACTACCATGCGTACACCTTTGGGATTGATGCGGATGTGTACTCTTCCTCAGGGTGCGACAAACTCAGTAGCCCATATGCAAAATGCGATGCATAAGGTGTTACGAGAGTTTGTGCCTGAGGTCACTATCCCGTTTCTGGATGATATTCCCATGAAAGGCTGTCCGGTGGAGGACAAGGACGAAGCAGTGACTTCTGATGGTTGCAGAAAGTTCGTTGCAGACCACATTCGAGATGTGGAGAAGATTCTGAAGCGTTTGGAGGAGGTACACCTCACTCTATCAGGTACCAAATCTCGCTTTGGGATGTCAGAGATTGTGATAGTAGGTCATCTGTGTGGTACTTTTGGAAGGCGTCCTAACCCAGAGAAGGTAGATGCTATAGCAAAGATAGCAGACTGTACCAACATCACTGAGGTTCGACGATTCTTAGGAGCTTGTGTGTTCTTTCGTGTGAGTATTCCTCATTATGCACACATTGCCGAGCCTCTGTATGCACTTCTGAGAAAGGGAAAGAGGTTTACTTGGCGGCAAGAACATCACGAGACGATGGAGCAGCTGAAAGAGATTCTGAAGTCTCCACCTGTGCTAAGGAGACTTAGCTACGAGAGCGGAAGACCTATCATACTGACTGTTGACACGAGTCCAAAGGCGATTGGATGGGCAGTCGGTCAAGAAGATGCAGAAGGCGTGCGGTTTGTTTCAAGGTTTGGAGCTCGGATCTTAACAGATAGACAACGTAACTACCCTCAAGTGAAGCGTGAGTTGTGGGGAGCTGTTACTGCTATGAAGGTAGACCGAGAGTTCTTGATAGGAGCTCGTGTGATACTAGAAACAGACTGTTTGCTCTTGCTAGGCATGATAGCAAACTGTAATACTCCAGACATAGCAATGCTACGCTGGATTGCTTATATCCGGAGTATGAATCCTGAGCTGAAGCATATAGCAGGAAAGGATAACCCTGTTGCAGACATGTTATCCAGGGCTCGTTATACAGATGAGGAAGAGATGTTTGCAGAAGTCGAAGATGAAGAGAAGAGAGACGTTTGGTGCCAAGTTGGTCAGCAGACTTCAGACTTGGAACCACTGCCGTTCTACGAGGAGTTCTACACGGAGAAGTTCCGCGATATCGGCTATTATCTGAGTTTATTATGCAGAAGAGAAGGATGGAGTGATGCAGAGTTCAAGGAGATCAGACGAAAGGCGTACGGTTACCTTGTACGTGAAGGTTATCTGTGGAAACGTCCGAAGAGAAGAGATGGGATGCTGGCTAGAGTGGTGGATGATCAACCGACGAAGCTGAATCTGCTGAAGGAGTTTCATGACACCTTGTGGGCTGGACACCGTGGAGTTTGGGCTACTTTGTCGGAGTGTAATCCGTCTACCTAGGAAAGCGCCGGGCTTCTGGCTGTGGTTGTTCACTCAAGAGGTTGGCTTTCAGGTCACAATAGAGCTATAAACACTCACACAGATGTGTAAGATCTAGTAATATACCCAGAAGGCGAAATTCAGGTCTAGCTGGCAGTAATAGGATTCGGCGGTGAACTTTGACACTCACGGAGAGGAAAACTATGAAGGTTTAGACCTCTAAACTTCCCCTACATGCAAATGAGGTACTACTGAACTCACAGACGAAATTTCAGCCTGAGATCAAATTCTGACACGGAGATATGAACAGAAAAGTTTTGAGCAAGAAAACTACGGCAATTTCTGGTACCTAGCTGGCTATTTCAACCTATAACAGGAGTTTGGCTCGATCAATTTCGAAGTTTCTTACAGGATTTGCAGTCTACAGGGTGCTGAACATCCCTGTGAAGTTGGGACTCCTGAATGTACACAGAATTGTAGATCTCCTCCTCTGAAGTCGCTGCTCTAGATTAAGAGCTTTTCAGACCCCCTCAGCTTCAGCGGCCGCCCTGAATTACTCAGTTGCTCAATCGATATGAAACTTTTTGTGAAATCGTAGCCCTGCTGGCGGAGAACACAACCTCGAAGTTTTGAAGCAATTTCCTCAAATCTGCTGCGAGTGACACTGAAAACCCTAAATCCAACCAAAATGATTCAATTCTAGCACAATCCGAACTTCAATTGCTCATAACTCCGTCTTATTGACTCAAATCGATCGAAATTTTCACTGGAAGTGCTTGGCATGACGAGACCTCTCTCCCTGTGCTCTCAGATTTCGAAGATCCCTCACCAATTGCTCGAACTCCACTCTAGAGCTCTGTTTCTAAACTTAGAGTTTTACAAAAGACAAAAATGGACCTGTCACACCACAAGTATCCCATTATTTGTGTGCGTGCTTATATAAATTTCATTAGGTATGACTATCTTATAGGTTACTCTAGTTCGAAGATCTAAATCTAGAGTGATCAAAACTAGTCATAACTAGCTGAGATAGTTATAACTAAGTTAGAGAAACTAGTAGAGGTTTCACTATGGCACTATGTGACAAGTGCGGAGCTCTAAATATGCTTCTCAAAAGTATGTAACTTTGTTGACCATCGCTGATTGGATGCATGATGGAAAGTCATGCACAAAGATCTAGAGATGCTCCTCAAAAGACGTATTAGTTTGTTGTCGTCTTCCGATTGGATAGTTTGGAAAGTTAACACTTTACAAAAGCTAAAGTAGGAGAATCTCTTACTTTTGTAAAGTAGAACAAGTAATGTGTGTGCTATTCTTAAAGGCTTAGTAGCCTTTAGAAGTTTTACTATTTTGGATTGCGCACTTACCATGAGGTAAGGTAACTTAGTGAAAGTTACCACGGTAAGAAGTTGTAGAGTATATAAGGAGGAGTTGAGAAGGTGGAAGACACTCTCATTTTCTTGTCAATAAGTAAAGTGAGCATTGGAGACCTTGGGAGTCCTTGAGTACTATGTGATGCAATGTGGAGGGCGGGGATAGAACTTGTTTGCAGGAACGCTATTAGAGGGACCGATGTGACCATACGGGTCAGAGTGTTGAGTGAAGTGAGCATGGGTACGATAGAATCTTTGTAATTAAGGTGCACTAGTAATCCTAGTCATCTGAGGTACCCCTGGGTGAGAGACAAGCCGGCTTACAGACCAATGGGAGTTCATAGCTCCACTTGACTGTCCTTTTGTGCCTTAAACTACCTGGTAACTTATCTACACTCATAGGCTACCACGTCAAGCCCCCTAGAGTGCCAGCGTAAAACTTAAACTACCTAAAATGACACGTAGTCCCGAAAAATAACTTAAATCAGCTAGAAAGCGTGCATGGGCGACACGCAAATACAACCCATGAGCTTAAGTCCTATCAACATGGTAATCAACCTACTAAGACTCAAAATAGTGTTAACACCGTATGCAAAGGTGTCAAACATATACATAAACGACTAGAAGTAATATAAGCTAACTTCTAGAACTACTAAACTCAAGCGTCGGAGTAGAAATATAACATGTAGCCGCCAAGTAGCGCGACATCCACCCCCTCTGAACCTGCACATCCTCCGGTATGTGCCATCCAGATCAAGACTCTTCAGCTTCGGCTTCAAACTCATCTTCAACCTGCATTGAGTCTTCAGCTTCATCCTCTGTAAACTCTGCAACGTTCCAATCCTCTCCTCTCCTTCTAAAGAGCTTGATTCTCTTTCCTGCGACTGGTACCTTGAGCACTGCACCATCTAACTCTCTCAAGGAGTATGTGGCATTATCATAAACTTCTAACACCACATAAGGTCCAAACCATCTCTTGGAGAACTTTCTGATAGTGCTATGCTGATTATCAAGACTACTATCATAGACTAACACCCAATCACCTTCTTTAACTGGTTTGGGTCGTAATCTATGCGTTCTATCAAATCTGCCTTTGTTTCTCTCTCTAGCAGTCTTCAACCTTTCCACAGCTTTGACAACATCCTCAGGTCTTCGTTCTAACTGCTGGATCCTTAATGCAAGAAGATCCTCCGTACTTCTACCATCTTCCCATGGCAAACCATTCCAAGTAGACACAACCTCCTCAATCGGCATCACAGGTTTCTGTCCTAGTATCAGTTCTGCTGGCATGTAACCTGTAACGGTACTATGAGTTGTACGGTCTGCCCATAAAGCAAACGGTAGCAGTCTAGGCCATTCACGGATCTTACCCTTGCAAGCTTTTACCAAAGCTTTGATGATTGGCGGATGACCTCTTTCGCTCTTGCCATTCCCTTCAGGATTGTAAGCAGTGGTTAACGCCAACTTGATTCCCAATCGCTTGAAGAACTCAACTGCTTCTTGTGAATCCAGCTCACCCCTATCTGCAGTGATCTTTCCCACACACCCATATCTACAAATAACATCTTCAAGTAGAAAGCGGCAGACACTAGCAGTGGTCTTCGTCCTCAAGGCACGGCCTTCAACTTGGTTAGATAGATCTTCTCTAGCCAAGACTAGATACCTCATTTGTCCAAGTCCAAATGGTATAGTTACCAGATCAACTACCCATTTGTAATGAATGGCTAAAGGATAAGTAGGATGCAATCCATCACGATGACGTACGTTGGAATACATCTGGCAGGGTATACAGGATGAAACAAATTGTACTACATCCTTATACATACCCTTCCACCAATACTTCTCCTTCATCTTGGCAAATGTAGCCCAAACTCCTCTATGACCGGTCCATAAACTCTCATGGAACTCCTTGATCAGCTTCTGCTGCAATTCCAAGTCACATACCACTCGTTGATGTATACCTCCTTGTAGCTTAGGGCGCTTCCATAGATGTCCTCCATGTAAAAAGTAACCATACGCTATTCTACGGATCCTCTTGAAATCTGCATCAGACCAGCCTTCTTGCCTTTCCAGTGAACTCAAATAGCGTCCAAGATTCAACCACTCGCCATCATACATAGTTTCCTCAAAAAACTCCAACGAGGCTGCAAAACAGCTTCTATCTCTTCTAGCAAGAGCACTAAAATAGAACTCTGTTCCCACATCCTCCTGATCATCTATCATTTCTTTCTCATCGTAATACCTAGCCCTTGATAACATATCTGCCACAGGATTGTCTTTTCCTGCAATATGTCTAAACTCTGGGTTCAAGGACTTGATATATGCTATCCACCTCAACATGGCAATATCTGAAGTTGTACAGCTAGTGATCATTCCTAAGAGAGGTAAACAATCTGTCTCTACAACCACAGGTGCTCCTATCAAGTATTCCTTATCACTCTTCATCGCAGTAACTACTCCCCATAGCTCTCTCTTGACCTGAGGGTAGTCTCTCTGCTGTGAACTTAATACCTTAGCACCAAAACGCACCACATATCTATTTCCTTCTTGATCATCTTGTCCTATAGCCCATCCAATGCCAATAGGACTAGTATCAACAGTAAAGATAACAGATCTGCCCAACTCATATGTTACCTTCCGTAGAGTTGGTGGTGAAGCCAAAAGATCCTTCAACTTCCTCATAGCCTCGCTTTGCTCCTCTTGCCACTGAAATCTTTGCCCCTTCCTCAGCAGCTTGTACAACGGATCTGCTACATGAGCAAAGTGTGGAATCCATATATGATAAAACACACATGCACCTAGAAATCTTCTCACCTCGGTAACTGACCCACATGTTTCCTTCATCCTTCGAATGGCATCAACCTTGTTCGGACAAGGTTTCCAACCATAAGATCCACATAGGTGCCCCACTATTAACACCTCCTGTTCTCCAAATACAGACTTTGCTCCTGATAAATTCAAATGAACCTCCTCCAGTCGACTCAATATCTTATCACAGTCAGCTATGTGATCTGCAACAAACTTACGGCACCCCCTCTGATCCATTACCTCATTCTTCTCCTCCTCAGCACACCCTTTGATCGGCACATCATCAAGGAATGACATAGTTTTTTCAGGAATGAAATCCCTCAAAACTTTATTCATGCCATTCATCATATGTGCTACAGAATTGGTAGCACCTTGTGGCAAGGTGCACCCAGAATTCGGCAGTAACTGAACATACACACCGATTCTACAGACAGGCAGGAGAGACACATTAGAGCAGGGACAGTCTAGGAACAGGGAACGGCATCCTCGTGCAGTCCTGTTAGCTAGACTGGTGTGTCGAGGAGTAGACGCAAGAAGTAGAGGGAGTGAGCTTCCCAATGCCATTGTGACTTCTTCTCGGGGAATAGATTGTGGATTTGAGTGCAGCAGCTTTGTCCATGTCTTCTGGGTGGTGGAATGTATTGAATTCGCTCCCAATTGTGCATGGGAAGTGTTCTTCTTGAGTGGCGGTGAATGTCAACAGTTGTGGAGTGTAGCTTGACTCGTTCAGTAGAGCACTTGGGATCTACGTACGAACGGTCTTCTGGGTAAGTGATCCCAGAAGACAGAGCAGTCAGAGCAGCGAAGTGAAGAAGAAAGAAGCCTTCTTTCCGCAACAGAAGACGACATCCTCGAGTAGAAGACGGTGCTACAGTACTCACGTTTGTTGTCTTCCTCCCCAAACTATTACAAGCAGGGATGGCTTGTTAGTCAGGATCCGGACTAGAAGCCTGTCGGAATCTTAATTGCCATTTTTCATCCTTTTTTCTCTTGTTTGGATTTCTTCTTCTTCCCATCTTCCCTCATCTTCCCCATCTTCTTATCTTCTTCTAGTGAGCTTCCCATACTTCTATTGAGCTTCCGTGAAGGTGAATGTCGTTGTAGCGCTGCAGGAAGACAACTTCCGTAAGCAGAAGCCTGGGAAGGCTACAGGGGGCATACACCCTGTGATTTATCCAACCCGATGGAATGTGAGTGTGAGAATAAGGTGTAACGACTGTTACCAGTCGACTTTTGCGAAGCCGGACAGCCTTCTGGAGGTGTGAGAAGACGAGCTAAACCCCCAGAAGACGAGAATCGCTTCGGGAAGACGGTATCGAGAAGACCGGAAGAAGCAACCTGAAAGCAGGAAGATCGTCTTCCCGAGCTTCTCTGTGAATAGTTGTGTGATATTGTAATTGGTAGTTGTTTGTTTGGGTCCAGAGCACCATTTGGCGTGTCTGGAAGACGTGTTGTTTTGTGTGGTTTTGTGAGAAGACGGGATTTCTAGGCAAAACCCGTGTGGTTGTGTGTTTGAACAGATCTTAGAACTTAGAGCAGCGTTACTTGTGCAAATCCTCTGTGGGAACGATATCTTGTATACTAAATGGGCAAAAGGAGAAATCCTTCGTCACTACATATAGTGAGGAACCATTTTTGGCGCCGCTGCCGGGGATTTCATCTTAGTAACTTCTGTTCTAAGCTTCCTGGATCTGTGTGCCATTAGTTAGGTTCGTTTCGAACTAACTTCGATTGTAGTTGAATGTGTTGTGGGACTCTATCTTGCTAGAAGACAGGAACCGCAACCAGAAGCTGATAAGATACATCAAGGGAAGTTGGAAGAAGCCGCTTCCCTGCTTCCAAGAACTCCTTGGAAGACTCGATCTCGGAAGATTGCAGTGAGTGCAACCAGAAGCAGGAGAAGAAGACGTTCTGAACTTGTGATCGGTTGTTCGGTCATTTGGTCTCTCGGATCTAGTGGTAGAAGGAGAGAGACATCTGTTCTCAGTACTCTGGTGGATGCCTCCGACCGGAGGAAGAAGCAGAAGACGCACGTGTAAGGATCCTGAGTGGGTAAACTCACCCCAGCGAACCGCTTCTAGAGAGCAGCGGATATCCCTGAGACACCAAAGGAAAGAAGAAGAGCTCAGGAAGATCCGATCGGTAGAGTTGGAAGAACCTTCCATCTCGAGCATAATCTTTGGCGAAGACAGAAGCCAACCGGGTGATCACGTGTATAAAGTAGATTTCGGTACTGGTTACTCGGAAGACGTCTTCCCAAGTGCGGAAGAAGCTTCTCAAGGTGAGGGAAGACTGGAGGAGATTGTTCCAGACGTCTCGGGAGGTAGCAGTGACAGTAGCTCTGACTCAGAAGACGATCTTCGTGATTCAGACAGGCCTGGACCTTCGAGAAGACCATCTCCACCACCTGGACCTGAGGAAGAAAGAAGTTGGCAGTCGCACCAACCGGCAGTCAACATGGCTTCCCACACTCGGCAGAAGTACCATCCGTACGACGATGATGATGATGCGGACGACTTCATCACGATGTTCGAGACCATCTCTAGATCCAACAAGGAAGACGCTGATGTTGACAGACTCCGTGTATTTCCCAGTTTGATCAAAGGGAAAGGAAGGAAGTGGATGAGTAAAACGTTGGATGATGTTGTAGTAATGGCCGCTTGGGCTACTCTGAAGGCAGCTTTTCTGAAGAGGTTCAGAGGAGTGGGCTACGATCGTATGACCCTCATAGAGCTTCAGAGACTCGAACGGAAGAAGAAAGAGACACTGCGGGATTACACCGAGAGGTTTGAAGATCTTCTGGATCACATCCCGCAGAACCAAGGAACACCCGGCTACTGTGCTCAGCAAGCTGTGGACTGGTACTTGGGAGGATTGTCTCAGGATATGGAATTGTACTGCAGAAGAGGAGGAGGTGATGATTTAGCAGAAGTACAGAAGCATGCCGAGCAGTATGAAACCTCGAGCATCACTCGGAATATGACGAAAGACAAAAGGAAGACCTCGAAGAAGTCCAAGAAGTCGAAGAAGTCTTCCCGGAAGTCCAAGAAGAAGTCCAAGTCCACTGAAACTGATAACAGTGATTCGGAAGCAGCCTCTACTTCTGAAGAGTCTACTGTCGAAAGTTCAGAATCCGAATCTGAACAAGAGAAGAAGACGCGGAAGAAGAAGAAGGAGAAGACGCGAGCAAGGGAGGAAGTTGTGCAGAAGATGCCTCAAACTCAGATCATTCAGTCTGCACTTGATCCCCGCATCGATGAGGTTCTGAAGCAGTTTGCTGACCTGAAAGTTCATCTTCTGAACCAGAAGGATAAGCGGAAGCAACCTACAGCTTCCCGGCCAAACCTTTGGTGCAACCTCTGTAACTCTTCTGGACACACCAGAGATCAGTGTACGCAGGACCAAGCTGTCAACTGGGCAGGATGGGAAGAAGATGATGAGGGATATGTACACGATCCCAGTGGGGAAACCTGCTATAGGATCGAGACGATCCAACCCTTCACTCCTACGCCTCCCGCCCAATATAATCGTTATGTACCGAGGGATAGAGCTAGCAATGTACAGACCAGGACACCCTGGCAGCCTTCTTCATCACAACGACCTCTCAACCCTCTTCCTGGAGCGTGCAATAATTGTGGAGAGACAGGACACTGGTGGTCCACCTGTCCTCATCCGAGAAGACAGATTGGGCAAGTGCCCTTGTGTGGGAACTGTAAGGAAGCCGGTCATTTCACAAGGAATTGTCCTCAGACCTTACGACCACGACAAATGGTGAGATTTGCAGATACCACACCTCCTGCAGAAGCTGCATCATCTTCTAAGCTCGAGTTAGCAGTGGTACAGCACATCATGGTAGAAGAAGAAGATCCTGGGGATTGTACGGATTGTCTCCATATCGAGGAAGACGAACCAGACCCCGGGAAGCGCGAAGGAAAGGAACCTCAGCTGCAGAAGACGACTGCAGCTCAGAAGATGAAGACACCTGAAGAAGCGTCATCTCTCACTTTGACGGATGGTACTGTTTGGAATCCTGACCCGAATTCAGATAGTTGGCCTCCTGAGGAAGTTTTGGATGAAGCTGTGTTCAAGGTAAGTACCAGAAGCAAAGGGAAGTCAGAATCTCGTCTGAAGGACGTCAAGAAGAAGAAGCAGCGTAAGGAGAGGTCATCTTCTCCCGAGCGGCCGTCTTCTCCTACTTACGACCGAGAAGATCCGAAGTACTTTGCTCCTGACATAAGACAAGAGGTTGAAGTGATCATGCAAGAAGAGCTGGAGAAGAGACGGAAGATAGTACAGCAGCTTCCTACACCGACTACCGGCGACACCTGTCTCACGGGAACAGCCTCCAGTCGAGGGAAGACACTCTTCTGGTCTTCCACCTAAGGAAGCAGCTACTACATCTTCTCTGTTGGAAACACCAGTCACTCTTCTAAAAAGATCTCCTTACGACTTCTTGCGAGACTTGTGGAATCAGAAGGCGGATGTGACCTTCCAACAGCTGTTGGATGACAACGCTGGTTACAGGAAGTTGTTAAAATCTGTGCTTCGAGGATCGAGGAAGAGGAGGGCAGCTAAACTTCCCACGAGCACCCCGATCCTAAGGATAGAGCATGAGGACTTGGGAGCCCCAGAACTTGATATGGAGATCCATGGCTGTCTTCTGAAGAAGGTACCCATTGATTCCGGCTCCGGAGTTAACATCATGACGGAAGAAACGGCGCATGCCCTAGGCTTCACTGAGTTCCAGCCTACTCCGAGAATTCTCAGAATGGCGGACCAGACCAGAAGACGACCTTTGGGGCAACTGAAAGATGTCCTCACGGTAATTGGTGGAGTATCTTTTTACCTCACTTACATCATTTTGCGACCTGTAGCTAAGGTTGGATATCAGGTGTTGATAGGAAGACCATGGCTGTATGCTGCAAATGTGAATACCGACTGGAGAAGACATCGTTTGAGATTTCCCAATCCTACACCCAAGTCTGGTGAGAAGAGTAAAGTCTCGCTTCCTTGGATCAAGATTGGACACCAAGGTGAAACTCCGTCTACAACAGAGGGGTACACTTCAGAAGACTCGGCTGCGTCTTCTGACAGTGATGAACGGTATAATGAGTTTAGGGTGAATAACGTGTGTGCTACAGAAGTAGCAGAGAAAGTGGACGATGTGGTCTGTGGATACATTGAGTGCTACGAGATTGCGGAAGAAGAGGTTCCAGAAGACGAGAATACCGTCTTCCCTTCGGAAGATCCGATAGTTGGTCTTCCAGAAGACGAGAATACCGTCTTCCCTTCGGAAGACCCGACAGTTGGTCTTCCAGAAGACGAATCCGAACTAGAAGAAGCTCCCAAACCGGAATACTTCGGTGCTAGTGAGTACAGTCACACTGAAGGAATGGTGAACCCGGATGATCTCCAAGAGATGGAGGTTGCTCCTGGGAAGAAGCTGAAGCTTTCCAAGGTGATCGAGGGCCAGCAGTTGGAAGACTTTCGAGAACTTCTGACAGAGTTCCAGGATGTCTTCGCGTGGATCATAGAAGACATGAAGGGCATACCTCGAGAATTGGGAGAGCATCGCATCGACTTGCTAGAAGGCGTTGTTCCTGCACGGCAGAGGCAGTACCGGCTCAACCCCAAGTACTCGCTTCTGGTGAAGGACCAGATTGACCAATACCTGAAGGCAGGAGTCATCTTCCCAGTACTTAGCAGTGAATGGGTAGCTCCTATTGTCATCGTGCCGAAGAAACAGACAGGGAAGATCCGAGTGTGTCAGGACTTCCGGAAGCTGAACTTGGCCACGAAAAAGGATCATCACCCTTTACCATTCACCGACTCTGTGTTAGACCAAGTAGCAGGACATGAGTTCTACAGCTTCCTAGATGGGTATTCTGGGTACAACCAAGTTTCAATCAGAGAAGAAGACAAGTCGAAAACCACTTTCACTACTGATTGGGGCACGTACGCGTATAATCAAATGCCGTTTGGTTTATGCAACGCACCAGCCACGTTCCAGAGGTTGATGATTACAATCTTCAAGGAGTATCTTCGCACCTTTATGGAGATTTTCTTGGATGATTTCTGTGTGTTTGGATCGAGAGAAGATCACTTGATATTTCTGAGGAAGTGTTTTCTGAAGTGTAGAGAACATCGTTTGGCACTTCACCCTGAGAAATGCTTCTTTGGTATGTCAGAGGGGATCTTGCTAGGACATAGGATTTCCGGAAGAGGTATAGAAGTCGACTGTGCTAAGGTGGAAGTCATCATGAAACTCCACCCACCTGCTAACCTGACACAGTTGAGAAGCTTCCTTGGCAACGTAGGATACTACAGGAGGTTTATTGACAGGTACGCAGAGGTAGCAGGAAGACTCACTAAGTTGCTGAAGAAAGACGAACCATACATTTGGTCTTCTGAGCAGCAGGAAGCATTTGAAGAAATGAAGAGGCTTCTGTCGGAATCCCCTGTCCTACGGCCGCCTGATTGGGAAAGAGTCTTCCACATTTATGTGGATGTTTCTGCTTTTTCCATCGGGGTGGTGTTGAGTCAGAAAGATGAGAAGAAGAAGGATTACCCCATCTACTACGCGGGAAGACAACTCAGTGATGCAGAGAAGAAGTACTCGACAACCGAAAGGGAGTGTCTTGGCATGATTTACTCCTGTAGGAAGTTTAGACACTATCTTCTGGCAAACCCGTTTGTCTTCTATGTAGATCACTTCTCTTTGAAACATCTTGTAAAGAAAGCAGATTTGTCTGGCAGGATAGCTAGGTGGATTCTCCTACTCCAGGAATTTACTTACACAGTTGAGTACAGTCCCGGAAGACAACATGTTAATGCTGACTACCTATCCAGGTTGGAGACAGAACGACGAGAAGATGAAGTGGAAGACGAGTTTCCTGACGAGAAGTTGTTTTCAGTTTTCGCAGAGACACTTTCATCTGAGGGGGGGCGTACCGCCTGCTTCCCAGAAGACGAGACTAGATCTTCTGATCCAGTCTTCGCGACTTCCACAGAAGAGTCGATCTTCAGGGACTTGAGAAGGTTCTTGGAAGACCAACAGTACCCCGAGGGAATGGATGCGGAGCAGAAGGCCGTCTTCTTACACAAGGCAGGTCCATATGCTATCTTCCAGGGTATCCTGTTTCGGAAGGGACATGACGAGAAGCTGAGAAGATGTCTCGAGCCGTCAGAGATAAAAGCAGTGATCACAGGTCTTCACTACGAAGATGCTGGGGGTCACTACGGATTGACGACCACAGTGAAGAAGATGCTAGACGCCGGATACTGGTGACCAACTATGTACCGAGACACTTTCCAGGAGATCAGGAAGTGCGATGCATGCCAGAGGGTGGGAAGACCGACCGCTACAACAAGATGGCCTCTTACTCTCATTCTTCCGCTTGCCCCGTTCGAAAAGTGGGGAATCGACTTTGTAGGACCTATCGCCCCGGTGGCGAGAAGAACACGAGCAAGGTACATCTTAATAGCTACCGACTATGCCACCAAGATGGTGGAAGACGAGGCCACGAGAAAGAACGATGCCGCAGTAGTAGCAAGGTTCCTATGGCATAACATCATCACTAGGTATGGATGTCCGCTGGAATTGGTGTCAGATAGGGGCACTCATTTCTTAAATGAGACTATCTCCCTCCTGACCCAATACTTCAGGATTAAGCATCGGAAGACGACGCCATACAACCCGAAAGCTAATGGGCTGACGGAGAAGTCGAACGGTCTTCTGTGTAACATCCTGAACAAGGTAACTGTTAACCATGTGTATGACTGGGACACGAAATTGCCATCTGTGTTGTGGGCTTTCAGAATTTCACCTAAGGTCACTACCCAGAAGACGCCTTTCTACCTAACTTACGGCATGACGCCCATTGTGCCCATTGAGTTAGAGGTCCTAACATACCGGTTAGCCGTATCCGAACGCATGGAAGAAGAAGAGAGCCAGGAGCAGCGTCTTCTGAACTTCGTAGAGTTTGAAGAAGACAAGAATGCAGCTTTGGAGAAGACATACGAGGTGCAAGCGCAACGTAAGGTAAACTACGATAGCAAGTTGAGGAAGGTGACTGTTGTGGACGGGGACTTGGTACTCCTCTACGACAACCGTCATATTAAGTTCCCCGGGAAACTTCATCTTCGCTGGATGGGACCTTACCGTGTCTTAGAGGTCTTCGACAATGGCTCTTTGCAGTTGGAAGAGTTGGACGGTACACTGATGACCACTCGTGTTAATGGGTGGCGCGTCAAGAAGTACTGGACGTAAACAGAAGTGCAGGAACCACTGATGTTTGCGGGGACGTAAACATGTGAGGGTGGGCGTATGTGGTGCTCACAAATTACAGTATTCACGAATTTTTGAAATTTTTGAGATTAAAGACTTGTTTATATAACTGAAGAAGCGTTGTTACTTAAGGTTACGTCTTCCTTAACAGGAAGATGATCTTAAGAGCTGTTTGTAATAAGAAGTTGACTTCTTCAGAAGACGAGCGTCTTCGGAAGACCGTCTTCTCAGTTGCGTCTTCAGAAGATAGGAAGACGGCGGAAGATGGGAAGACGGCGGAAGACACCTGTCTTCCGGAAGACAGCGATCACGAAGGCCTGACCATGAGTTTTCGGGTAAACAAGTAGGTGTACCTACTGGAGCGCACCGAATAGGTAGGTAGGTCAGGAAGACACCAAGGACGAGAACCCCTAATCTGCGGGGAAGATGCGTGAAGAAGCACATTAGCCACCTTCCAACTTCCCGCAGCACAGTGCGCCTGAAGAAGATCGATTGAGAGAGTGAACTTCGAGCTAGCATTGAGAGAGGAATCGAGTAAGACATCGAGGTAGTAGAGAGTACGTTGGCAGCTAGGCGAAGGGTGAAATCGGATTGCGGGAGCACAAACAGCAGAAAGAGCGAAGACATTTCTGTGGAGCTTCCGAGAAGTTGACAGTGGAGAGGGGCGAGTAGAAGCGAAAGAAGAATCGAGGTGTGGACCGAATCGACAGCAGGCGCATTCGAGAGGAGTCGCATTGGAAGCTAGGACAAGAGCCAGAAGCGCGCGGAGGTCGAAGGCAACTCGGGAGCCGAAGAAGACTGTAGAGGTTCTTTCCCCTGTTCTTTCCCCTTCCCACTTCTTCTCGCCATTGCCTGGTACTCCCCGCGCTTCCTTGATTGTGTGCAGGCAGCCTGATCGATTACCCCACCCCCCATCTTTCCTATTGAGACATTGGGCGCGGAAGCGCTGCCCAATTTCTGTCAAGATATCTCCTTGCTTCTTCCCGAGCTCAATTCGAGCTTCCCTACCCCTAGTCTTCAAATTGGCGAACCCAACTATCAATTTCTCTACCCTACTACCTCTCTACCCCCGAAACTTGAAATAGAAGACGATTCGGAAGATGGGAACATCCTCTGAAGACGCTTCTTGAACTTGACTGTCTTCGGAAGACATCTTCGGAAGACTGTCTTCGGAAGTCGACTGAACACAATTCGTATCAAGAGTGGATTTGCTTTGCTTTTGTGTTTAGAGAGACTTGATACGAAGCCTGAGTGGTGTGGTGAGTTGTTGTGTTATTTCGAGAAGTTGGAACTCGGGAACTAGGCCTGTGCCTCCCGGTCTTCCAAGCTTCTCAACTCCACATCTTCCTAGAGAGACTAGAAGACTGAAAGGTTGGCAAAATGAGCGAGAAGACGTGAGGGTCCATTTCGGGTCTCTTCTGTCCGACCCATAGCAGCCGTTCCTTCTTCTTCCCGAACTTAAAAGAGAGTTGTGAGAAGTATTGCTGACAGAATCCGGAGAGAATGGTCGAGAGTCATGTCTTCTCATCATGCAGCAAACTTCTTCTGAGTGCGTATGAGAGGTGAGAAGTCAGAAGAACAGAGTGCACATGTTTTGAGTCTGTTGTGAGGATAGACTGCGCGTAGGAAGACGAAGACAGGTGAGACCAGTGAAGGGAAGTCTGACTTCGGGAGGTCTTCCGAGAACGACATTGAATCGGAAGCTGTCCCAAGTGTCTTCCCAGAGGCCACTGTCACCGCAGGAGCCCGCAACCATCTTCTGAACCTTTCTCATACTCTACTTCTCGCATCTCTTGTATCTTCTGATAGGAAGTAGGATGTAATGCAAGGTGGGTTGTCTTCTTGGTAATCCATGCGAGGCCTTGCTTAGATAGGATTGTTTAGATATAGCTCGGAAGACGAGAGCTATCTAGGAAGTACTGTTAGAATCCCGGAAGACGGAGTAGCTGTCTTCTGGAAGACTAGTTTCGTCTTCTGAGAGTGGAAGCTAGACTGTGGGCACTCGGGAAGGACTGAGCCTTCAGCTCATAGTAGGTGCTTGTGGTTTAGTGCAACAGATCTTCCAGGTATGTCGATGCATCCGCGAGGCTTGGTGTTACCAGCGACAGAATTGCCCGAGACCACTCCTTTCCTCAAGGAGTTGGGTCTCGACTTCTTCCTGTGGAACTGGAACCTCGCAGATCAAGGGCTTCTGGAGGAGGTATGGGCCGCGTTACCACCGCGTAACCGTGTACCTGCGAAGGCAGGAGTTGCTCGGGGAAGACCATCTTCCTGGACAGAAGACTGGTGGCGTAAGGCGTTTCACAGGCCTGAGACCGAGAACCGAGGATATTGGTACGAGAAGAAGATCTTGCCTAGGATTGTGAGTTCATGGCATGTGCCTGGGAGTACCACCTGCCTTTTCGTGGAAGACAGGCAGGGGAGGAACGGTTGGAAGATAGAATCTTACCGGGAGCCGAAGAAGCGACTTCTGGCGAAGTTGTTTCTGCATCTTTTCCCCAAGGAAAAAGCGCAGAAGACGAGGTACTTAGGAGATCAGGACGTGGAGTTCCTGGAATCAGTGTGGGATGACAGAGTGCCAATCTACTGGGGCGCGTACATCCACAACTATGTACAGACGGAGCTAGCATACTTGGGTACCCCGGCGGGAGGACATCTGACGCCCTTCTTCTGCTACTTGTATGTAGCCATGGGGGATCTTAGGGAAGATCAGCTGGCAGTGTATGGGCCAACGGAGCGACAGGAGGTGAAGGAGGAGACCTCGGAAGACGATGACCGAGAGGCAGCAGCAACGCCCCCTCCCACTCTGATGCCACAGCTGAGACCCGGCTCTCACTAGAAGACGCTTCTGGTGAGGAAAGACGAGTCTAGTGGGTCGGAAGACGCCACACCAGTGAGGAAGATGGGTCACAGAAGTGTACCGAGGACACCCATCTCCCTCATCCATTCAGGATCGGAGTCGGACTCGGAGGAAGACTTGCTGAGTACCCGATCGGAGCAGAAGACAGCTTCTGTAACACCTGGGAGTCTTCCGAAGACTCCAGAAGACGAAGGATGGATGGGCATTCCTACTGCGATGCGAGGAAGCGCAAAGAGGAGAGCCGCTCCTGCCACGAGGAGTCTTCCACCCCGGAAGATGAGAAGAGTAGCTTCTTCTCGTGCGCAGAAGATGAAGACCGTAGTGGTGGAAGAGTCTCCCTTGCCTCTGGAAGACGAAGTCGATACCATCGAGCGAGTGGTGGGGATGAACTTGTCTTCTGCAGGAAGACGACTGGAGGAGTTCAGTGCCTACTTCCAGAAGGAGATCCAGCCCGCTATGGAGTTGCTGGAAAGAAGAGCGAGGGCACAGGAGAAGCCTTTACAGCCTGGATTCGGCCTGCGCACCTTGCTGCGACAAGAAGACAGCCAGCAGAAGACGGAGTCTCTGGAAGCTAGTCTCCGCACCACGGAGAAGCTTGCAGCCAGGTACAAGACGGAAGCAGCCGCTTCTGCCAAGGAGTCGATGCAACTTCGGAAGAGCAACCAGGAGTTGCAGACGCGAGTACAGCAGCGTGATCAGGAAGTTCTCCGAGTACGGGAGAAGATCACTGCCCTTGCAGAAGAGCAGACCACTTGGAAGATGCAGCGAGAAGCCGCAGAAGCGCGAGCTGCAACAGAGAAGACGCAGAGTGAAGCAGCGGAGGCCCGTGCGCAGAAGATGCTAGCTCAGTCGGTAGAAGCGCTTCGGAAGAAGTTCAACTTCACCAAGGGTAAGAAGTTACTTACCGTAGCTAGGGAATGGGACAGCGAGTCCAAGACGAGGTTGGTGGAATGCAGAGATAGCATGTTCAGGTACCTGGATAGACAGATAGAAGGAGTGAAGACACTTTATGGTCTTCTCTCACTTCCGACACCTGCAACCGCATCTTCCCAAGCCCCAGCACCCTCGACTGGATCCGGAATGGAGAAGGAGGAGTTCGATCTCGCTGTACACTTGGTGGTGACAGCGTTGGAAGACGAGAAGACTCCAGAAGACGCCCCGGAAGACATGATGTCTTCTGGAAGACAGGAAGACGAGCCGTCTTCCCAGGTATTCCGCGTGGAGGAAGCGACTTCCCCGGACCCCTATGAGATCGCCATGGTCCCTAGTACTGCATCTGTGCCTCAGAAGACCGAAGACGCACCATTCGACTCGTCTTCCCAGAAGACCATTCCATCTTCCGAAGTCGAAGCGAGGAAGACGCAGCCGCAGAAATAGCAGGGCCAGCGAAGAGCGACGAGAGGGAAGCTACCTCAGTGGTACCCGAGGTAAGTGCAGGGCTTCCCAGCCCATCAGAAGTCGAGGTAGTAGCTCCGGTAGGAGCAGATCATGTGGAGATTGCCACCGAGCAATCAGAGTAGTTAGCAAACTTAATCGACACTTCCAGATTTAGTAGGATTGGACATGCTATCTTAAGGGTGGCAGTTTTCCATGTAAAAATAGTTAGGACCCCATGTGGCAGCATAGGTAGCGTAGGAGTAATACAGTGGAGAGCTAATTGGGAAGATGGATCGCATGCATGTGAGGTGACAACCTCTTGTCAGCGCCTCTCTCTCTCTCCCTGGTGGTCGCCTCCCAAGGCAGATGGTTAAGTAGGCTAGCATGGTAGGAGAAAAGCTCTCTGAGAGCTCTGCCAGGTCTGTAGAATTCGGCAGTAACTGAACATACACACCGATTCTACAGGCAGGCAAGAGAGACACATTAGAGCAGGGACAGTCTAGGAACAGGGAACGACATCCTCGTGCAGTCCTGTTAGCTAGACTGGTGTGTCGAGGAGTAGACGCAGGAAGTAGAGGGAGTGAGCTTCCCAATGCCATTGTGACTTCTTCTCGAGGAATAGATTGTGGATTTGAGTGCAGCAGCTTTGTCCATGTCTTCTGGGTGGTGGAATGTATTGAATTCGCTCCCAATTGTGCATGGGAAGTGTTCTTCTTGAGTGGCAGTGAATGTCAACAGTTGTGGAGTGTAGCTTGACTCGTTCAGTAGAGCACTTGGGATCTACGTACGAACGGTCTTCTGGGTAAGTGATCCCAGAAGACAGAGCAGTCAGAGCAGCGAAGTGAAGAAGAAAGAAGCCTTCTTCCCGCAACAGAAGACGACATCCTCGAGTAGAAGACGGTGCTACAGTACTCACGTTTGTTGTCTTCCTCCCCAAACTATTACAAGCAGGGATGGCTTGTTAGTCAGGATCCGGACTAGAAGCCTGTCGGAATCTTAATTGCCCTTTTTCATCCTGTTTTCTCTTGTTTGGATTTCTTCTTCTTCCCATCTTCCCTCATCTTCCCCATCTTCTTATCTTCTTATCTTCTTCTAGTGAGCTTCCGATACTTCTATTGAGCTTCCGTGAAGTGAATGTCGTTGTAGCGCTGCAGGAAGACAACTTCCGTAGGCAGAAGCCTGGGAAGGCTACAGGGGGCATACACCCTGTGATTTATCCAACCCGATGGAATGTGAGTGTGAGAATAAGGTGTAACGACTGTTACTAGTCGACTTCTGCGAAGCCGGACAGCCTTCTGGAGGTGTGAGAAGACGAGCTAAACCCCCAGAAGACGAGAATCGCTTCGGGAAGACGGTATCGAGAAGACCGGAAGAAGCAACCTGAAAGCAGGAAGATCATCTTCCCGAGCTTCTCTGTGAATAGTTGTGTGATATTGTAATTGGTAGTTGTTTGTTTGGGTCCAGAGCACCATTTGGCGTGTCTGGAAGACGTGTTGTTTTGTGTGGTTTTGTGAGAAGACGGGATTTCTAGGCAAAACCCGTGTGGTTGTGTGTTTGAACAGATCTTAGAACTTAGAGCAGCGTTACTTGTGCAAATCCTCTGTGGGAACGATATCTTGTATACTAAATGGGCAAAAGGAGAAATCCTTCGTCACTACAGTCCTCATTGTAGTCAAGTCTCTATTCTCAAAGGATAAATGAAACTGATCGTAACCTGAATATAAGTCTCCCATTGAATAGATAGCACGACCAGCAAAAGCCTCTGCAAACTCGTCTACAATAGGTCCTATACCCATATTCCTGATAGTCACCTTGTTAACTGGCTGCATATCTTGAATGAATCTCAAAGCTCCACTCTTCTTCGGAACAATAAACCATCTGCTAGAGTAGGGAGCTATAGATGGTTCCAAGATACCCATCCTAATCCTCTCATTGAGCAAGTCTATCAACTTTGGTAGATGAGCTCTAGGTACAAGGATAGGACGTAGATTCCAAGGCACATGCGGTATAGTAAAGATTACCATAGGTGCAACTACACTTGGATCTACACATCCTACTTCATGTGACTCAAACGCAAACGCCTTACCATGCCTAGATAGCATCTCCCTGAAGCTCTTCTTCTCTTGCTCAGTAAGAAATCCATCACCTCCAATCCTCAGCTCCTTCAGTGTTGTTTTTGTGAACTGGTGCCCAATTCTTCTCGGTCCTTTGAGCGTCGGCTCTCGTGCAGCTTGCTCCATCTTCTGATTGTAATCGAGTGGTAAAGGCAAAGCCACTGGTTTGACTTTCTTCGCCACTGACTTGTACTTGGTCTCCACATACACCTCTTGTCGATCTATAAACTTATCAATTACATCATAAAGCTCCTTGGAGCTCACTCTCACCACTCTATCTACACCATCTATAGAACTTTCTACTATAGATTTCAACTCCCCTATAGTATCTACCAAATACTGCTCTTCAAACACTCCAGATATGTATTCATCTTCTGCTAACTCTCCACTGTCCCACAAAGATTGCTGTACACACTTCACATGTTGCCTCTCAAACCTCTTCAGATTCTCAACCTTCCTATAACACACTGATCCGCATGACGTCAATCCTAAGAAGCCAGTGGATAAAGCCTCATGCTCTACTGGATCAGGCGAGAATCCTATCTCTACTGTACCGTTGAAGTCTCGCTCTTCAATGGTACTCTGCCAAAACCCTTAGACTCTCTAAACTCCTGAGTAATCTTAGGTAGTGGACGGTCTCTCAAGCTATCACGATTCCTCTCATGTTCTGCAGCAACGGTCAAAAACTGAACAGCTCTTTTGCCGTCTCTACTACGTATCCTAGCATAGGCTGAACCATCATCCATAACTCGTGTCTCCATTCTAACAGCAGTAATGTAAGGCTGCCCTAGAATGATAGGATAGGTTGACATGTCTTGTACAAAGAAATTCTGAACATCACTGATGTCACCCACAGTTACCTTGATGTTGGGGCAAGCACCATAGAGTTCTCCCCGCTGGTTGTTGGCAGCACGGATAAGCCACCCATGGTCGGTGTCTATGGGCCACCTCCCGCGCTTGTACAGCTCCTTAGACATCAGATTAATCTCTGAGCCGTGATCAATCAATGCCACCACAGGTTCCTCTAGATCTCCCAGCTTCACTAAGGTCTCTGTGGTTGCTCTCGCCCAATGGTTGTGAGAATAATGGCTCTTCTGCGATGCTTCCACCTCATCTTCAAACCTCACGTGCTGATCTGATCTTCCCTCTGATACTTGAGAGCAGTAACCAGCAATCTCATCTTCCTCATCATCTGACAGTTTGGTCCCTAGAGCGTTAAGCGTAGCTGCTTCACCCAAAATCTGACGTTTCCTCTTGATGATATCTATGATAACCTCATGGAACTCACGCTTTGCAATCCCAAGAATCTCACCCAAGGTAAACTCAACCTTCCCATTCAAGATACGATTCTCTAACACCTGCTTCAAGTCTGTAGCAATCTCAATGTCAGACTGAAGTTTGTATGCAGGCATCTTACCCTTCTCCTTGCTTCTCTCCTTCTCCTTTGGTGTTGTAGATGGTAGATCCTCCATAGTCTCCTCCGGAGTAGGTGTTGTCTCCTGCCTTGCATCTGGTCTAGCCCTTTCACTCCTTGTAGCAGGTCGTTTGGCTGTAGAAGCCTCACCTGCATCCTCCCTCCTGCGTTTTTCTTCTAGTAGAGCTTCATGCTGACTTCTTGCAACATAAGCATGCACTGACATAGTATCCACAAGGTCATTCCATCCTGTAGTTTCTCTAATTGAGTTGCCAACCCTTCGTAGCACATCCTTGTCTAGCTCTGTTCTAGCTACGGACCGCACTACATCTGACCACAACCCAGTAGTCTCTTTCTCTCTCTCCATTTCCACTTTCACTCCACACGTAGCAGTATTCACAAGAGAAACAACATGTGATGCTGATATATCATTCACAAGTCTCTTCATACCACCCTTGCCAAAGTTGGTTCCCAACATCATCCCAGTCTCTCTCAAATGGATCTTACCATCTTTGAAGAAGATAAGATCCTTCCTCAATGCATCTGAAAACTCCCCACAATCTCTTCTTACATGGTCTAGGCTATCACACCATATACAACGATGAACAAAGCCTTCTCTCATCTGAGGTCTCTGCATAGCAGGCTGTACATTCTGCTCCTTCTCTTCTAACCTAGTGAGCTTAAGCTTAAGCTCCTTCATACCCTTAATCAACTCATCAAGCGGTGAGTCTTCCTCTCTAGCAATTACCAAAGCGGGCTTAGCAGGCAACTGCTTGACAGGAATTATCAGAGGTGCTGCTTCACTTACCACCACCTTGTCCCTTCTTCTCTGTCTCTTGGTCAGCAAAGAGACAGCCTCTTCAACCTCCTTCCAGTCAGTCTTCAATCCTCTCTCCTCACTCTTGTCTTCCAGCAACAGCTCAAGCTTCTCATGAATAGTCACGTCCGCTGCTTGTAGGAAAAGCTCGGTCTTTTCCACCTCTAATGTAAGCTTTTCTGTCCTAGAAAGCTGAGCATATTGACGATCAAACTCCCTTAACAACTCATTTACAGACAAACCTTTGTTAGGCTTCACCACCCACTCCAAGAATGTTCTCTTGGTCACCCTCTCTGAGTCTTCAGTGTAGTACTCCTCCTTCAAAGCTCGCATAAAGCTCTCCCAACTCTGTCCTTGCTGCTGCTTGAGCTCCTTCACACGCTGTCGGAGTGTAATCCGTCTACCTAGGAAAGATCAAATTCTGACACGGAGATATGAACAGAAAAGTTTTGAGCACGAAAACTACGGCAATTTCTGGTACCTAGCTGGCTATTTCAACCTATAACAGGAGTTTGGCTCGATCAATTTCGAAGTCTCTTACAGGATTTGCAGTCTACAGGGTGCTGAACATCCCTGTGAAGTTGGGACTCCTGAATGTACACAGAACTGTAGATCTCCTCCTCTGAAGTCGCTGCTCTAGATTAAGAGCTTTTCAGACCCCCTCAGCTTCAGCGGCCGCCCTGAATTACTCAGTTGCTCAATCGATATGAAACTTTTTGTGAAATCGTAGCCCTGCTGGCGGAGAACACAACCTCGAAGTTTTGAAGCAATTTCCTCAAATCTGCTGCGAGTGACACTGAAAACCCTAAATCCAACCAAAATGATTCAATTCTAGCACAATCCTAACTTCAATTGCTCATAACTCCGTCTTTATTGACTCAAATCGATCGAAATTTTCACTGGAAGTGCTTGGCATGACGAGACCTCTCTCCCTGTGCTCTCAGATTTCGAAGATCCCTCACCAAAATGCTCGAACTCCACTCTAGAGCTCTGTTTCTAAATTTAGAGTTTAACAAAAGACAAAAATGGACCAATGGGAGTTCATAGCTCCACTTGGTTGTCCTTTAGTACCCTAAACCACGTGGCAACTTAGTTTTACTCATAGGCTACCACGTCAAGCCCCCTAGAGTGCCAGCGTAAAACTTAAATTACTTAAAATGACACGCAGCCCCGAAAAATAACTTAAATCAGCTAGAAAGCGTGCATGGGCGACACGCAAATACAACCCATGAGCTTAAGTCCTATCAACATGGTAATCAACCTACTAAGACTCAAAATAGTGTTAACACCGTATGTAAAGGTGTCAAACATATACATAAACGACTAGAAGTAATATAAGCTAACTTCTAGAACTACTAAACTCAAGCGTCGGAGTAGAAATATAAGATGTAGCCGCCAAGTAGCGCGACAACGCCCACGAATCTCAGGGACAACTGCAAGTTCAAAGTTCTCCACCATCTCCTTCTCAGGTACCTTGTTCACCTCCATCTCCCTAGCATAGTATCGCACATACTTGGAAATATCTGTACCCTTGAACTGGTCCATCTGATGCACCACAGATTGCAACGCCTTGGTTGCTAATACCTCCTTCCTCTCTGTGCTCTGCTGCTGCTGCATAAACATGGAAAAAGCTTGGAACATCTTCATCGTAGCAGCATCCAACTGAACATGTTGCTGAGCAGCAGCAGCAGCTCCACTTGATGATCCTTGGTTGGCCATGATTTCTGATCTTGTAACACTCTCAAGAAAACTCCCACCCTAGGTGTTTCACGTCGAGTTCACCAAAAAGAGAGTATGTCGGAGTGTAATCCGTCTATCTAGGAAAGCGCCGGGCTTCTGGCTGTGGTTGTTCACTCAAGAGGTTGGCTTTCAGGTCACAATAGGGCTATAAACACTCACACAGATGTGTAAGATCTAGTAATATACCCAGAAGGCGAAATTCAGGTCTAGCTGGCAGTAATAGGATTCGGCGGTGAACTTTGACACTCACGGAGAGGAAAACTATGAAGGTTTAGACCTCTAAACTTCCCCTACATGCAAATGAGGTACTACTGAACTCACATGACGAAATTTCAACCTGAGATCAAATTCTGACACGGAGATATGAACAGAAAAGTTTTGAGCAAGAAAACTACGGCAATTTCTGGTACCTAGCTGGCTATTTCAACCTATAACAGGAGTTTGGCTCGATCAATTTCGAAGTTTCTTACAGGATTTGCAGTCTACAGGGTGCTGAACATCCCTGTGAAGTTGGGACTCCTGAATGTACACAGAACTGTAGATCTCCTCCTCTGAAGTCGCTGCTCTAGATTAAGAGCTTTTCAGACCCCCTCAGCTTCAGCGGCCGCCCTGAATTACTCAGTTGCTCAATCGATATGAAACTTTTTGTGAAATCGTAGCCCTGCTGGCGGAGAACACAACCTCGAAGTTTTGAAGCAATTTCCTCAAATCTGCTGCGAGTGACACTGAAAACCCTAAATCCAACCAAAATGATTCAATTCTAGCACAATCCGAACTTCAATTGCTCATAACTCCGTCTTATTGACTCAAATCGATCGAAATTTTCACTGGAAGTGCTTGGCATGACGAGACCTCTCTCCCTGTGCTCTCAGATTTCGAAGATCTCTCACCAATTGCTCGAACTCCACTCTAGAGCTCTGTTTCTAAACTTAGAGTTTTACAAAAGACAAAAATAGACCAATGGGAGTTCATAGCTCCACTTGACTGTCCTTTTGTGCCTTAAACTACCTGGTAACTTATCTACACTCATAGGCTACCACGTCAAGCCCCCTAGAGTGCCAGCGTAAAACTTAAACTACCTAAAATGACACGTAGTCCCGAAAAATAACTTAAATCAGCTAGAAAGCGTGCATGGGCGACACGCAAATACAACCCATGAGCTTAAGCCCTATCAACATGGTAATCAACCTACTAAGACTCAAAATAGTGTTAACACCGTATGCAAAGGTGTCAAACATATACATAAACGACTAGAAGTAATATAAGCTAACTTCTAGAACTACTAAACTCAAGCGTCGGAGTAGAAATATAACATGTAGCCGCCAAGTAGCGCGACAACGTACACGAAGATGAAGGAGCGATACTGGTGGAAGGGTTTGTATCAAGACGTAGTGGATTTTGTTGGGTCGTGTCTGCACTGCCAGTTCTACTCTAAAGTCCGTTACAGAGATGGACTTGTACCTACCTACCCACGTAGTATTCATTTTTCGTGGGTCCTTGATCTTGTGATGATGCCGCCGGGGCTATGGGGGATGCGCTACTTGGTATTAGCTCGGGAAGATCTCTCCAACTACGTGGAGGGACGAGCACTACGGACGAAGACTACAGAGAACATATGTAGATTCGTGCTTGAAGATATAATCTGTCGTTATGGATCTGTTGGAAGACTACGAGCAGATAGGGGCGAGCTGAGAGGTGCAGAAGCGAAGGAGTTCTTTGCTCGTTATGGAGTAAAGCTTCGACTTACTAATGCCATGAATCCGGAAGGGATTGGTAAGAGTGAACGAGGACACCCTTCTATTGTTCACGCTTTAGTGAAAGCATGTGATGGTAGGCCTAGAGAATGACCGAAACTACTTCCATTCGCTTTATGGGCTGATAGAACTACACACTATACCACGACTGGTTATATGCCAGTTGAGCTTATGTTGGGGCAGAAACCGATCATGCCTACTGAGGAGGACTTTCCTACGTGGGCTACGCTACCGTGGGAAGATGGTTCAGATCATACTTCACTCCTTGCTTTACGAACTAGGCAGTTGGAGCGAGGGAGGAGGATCTTGCTGAAGCGCAAGAGAAGCTGAAGATGGCTCGAGTCAGAAACAAAGAGCGTTTTGACAAGACTCATCGACTACGACCGAAGTCTATACGTGTTGGTGATTGGGTTTTGGTGTATGACAGCACACTGGAGAATCAGCATTCTACACTTCGTAAGTTCTCGCGAAGATGGTTCGGGCCTTATGTTGTGTTAGATGTTTATGAGAATGCCACTTATAGTTTACGTGAGCTGGATGGTACTCCTTTGAAACTATCTGTGGCTGGCAAACGATTGAAGTTGTTCAAACAACGTGGAGGATCAGTAGATTTGTTCAACTTTCTGGAGTCTGAACAGAGGGTGACAAGAGATGAAGACGCCTCGGCTACTGAAGAGGTTGAGACGGACGAGAGCAATGATGATGAAGAGTAGACAGAAGGATGAAGAGGTTGGCACATGCCAGAGGATGTGCAGGTTTGGAGGGGGTGGATGTCGTGATGTGAATCATTTTACATTGTAAATAATTCACCTCTCTGTAAAGCGTTAGTCTCTCTGAGTGAAATTAGGACCTCAGAGAAGTCGACACTGGAGGATGTTATATATTTTTGAGTCTTAGTAGGTTGATTACCATGTAGATGGAGTTAAGCTCATGGGTTGTAATTACGTGTCGCCCATGCGTGCTTCCTAGCGAGGTTAGGTTATCTTTCGAGATTACGTGTCGTTTTACATATCTTCGCATGTAGTTTAGGGTCTATGCTGGCACTTTAGGGGCTTGACGTGGTAGCCTATGTGCAAAATCAAGTCACCACGTGGTTTGGGACACAAAAGGACAGGGGAGTGAAGCTATGAACTCCCATTGGTCCAATTTTGTCTTTAGTGTACCGCTAAACTTAGTAGTAGGGGTCTAAAGAGGAGTTCGAGCATTTGGAGAGGAATCTTCGAAATCTGAGAGCACAGGGAGACAGGGTTCGTCGTGCCAAGCACTGTCAGCGAAATTTTTGATCGATTTGGAGCAATAAAGAAGGAGTTATGACTGATTGAAGTTCGATTTGTGCTAGAATTGCAGCACTTCTGTTGATTTTGGGGTTTTCGGTGTCAATCGCAGTAGATTTGAGAAAATCGCTTCAAACCTTCGAGGTCTCGTTCATTGGCAGCATGGCTACGACTGTCCCCAAATTTTCATGTCAATTGAAATTCTGAGTAATTCAAGGCGACCGCTGAAGCAGAGGGGGTCCAAAAAGCTCTCAATCTAGAGCATCAACTTCAGAGAACGAGATCTGGAGTTCTGTGTACAATCAGGAGGCCCAACTTCACAGGAGTATTCAGCAAGCTGTTTACTGCAAATCCTTAATCAACCACAGCTTGAAGCCCAACGCTTCCCTGAGTAGATCGAACATAGCCTTCAAGGTCATATCACAGCCAGAAGGTTCCGCCCTTCCCAGGAAAACTCTCAACTCGACAGCGTGAACAATAGAAGGGTGTCCTCGTTCACTCTTACCAATGTCCTCTGGATTCATGGCAGTAGTAAGCCGAAGCTTTACTCCATAACGAGCAAAGAACTCCTTCGCTTCTGCACCTCTCAGTTCGCTCCTATCTGCTCGTAATCTTCCAACAGATCCATAACGACAGATAATATCTTCCAGCACGAATCTACATATGTTCTCTGTAGTCTTCGTTCGTAGTGCTCGTCCCTCCACGTAGCTGGAGAGATCTTCTCGAGCCCACACCAAGTAACGCATTCTTATAGTCCCGGCGGCATCATGACAAGATCAAAGACCCACGAAAAATGAATACTAGGTGAGTAGATATGTACAAGTTCATCTCTATAACGGACCTTGGAGTAGAACTGACAGTGCAGACACGACCCAACAAAATCCACCACGTCTTGATACAAACCCTTCCACCAGTATCGCTCCTTCATCTTCGTGTACATGTAGTCCAAACTCCACGGTGTCCAGCCCACAAGGTGTCATGAAACTCCTTCAGCAGATTCAGTTTCGTCCGTTGATCATCCACCACTCTAGTCAGCATCCCATCTCTTCTCTTTGGACGTTTTCACAGATAACCTTCACGTAGAAGGTAACCGTACGCCTTTCGTATGATCTCCTTGAACTCTGCATCACTCCATCCTTCTCTTCTGCATAATAAACTAAGATAATATCCGATATCGCGGAACCTTTCCGTGTAGAACTCCTCGTAGCACGGTAGTGGTTCCAAGTCTGAAGTCTGCTGACCAACTTGGCACCAAACGTCTCTCTTCTCTTCATCTTCGACCTCTGTAATCATCTCTTCCTCATCTGTATAACGAGCCCTAGATAACATATCTGCAACAGGATTATCCTTTCCTGCTATATGCTTCAGCTCAAGGTTCATACTCCGGATATAAGCAATCCATCGCAGCATTGCTATGTTTGGAGTATTGCAGTTTGCTATCATACCCAACAAAGGCAAACAATCTGTTTCTAATATCACACGGGCTCCTATCAAGAACTCTCGATCTACCTTCATAGCAGTAACAGCTGCCCACAACTCACGCTTCACTTGAGGATAGTTACGTTGTCTATTTGTTAAGATTCGAGCTCCAAACCTAGAAACAAACCGCACACCATCTGCATCTTCTTGACCAACTGCCCATCCAATCACCTTTGGACTCGTATCAACAGTTAGTACCACAGGTCTCCCGCTCTCGTAGCTAAGCCTCCTTAGTATAGGTGGAGACTTCAGAATCTCCTTCAGCTGCTCCATCGTCTCGTGATGTTCTTACCGCCAAGTAAACCTCTTCCCCTTTCTCAGAAGTGCATATAGAGGCTCGGCAATGTGTGCATAATGAGGAATACTCACACGAAAGAACACACAAGCTCCTAAGAATCGTCGAACCTCAATGATGTTGGTACAGTCTGCTATCTTTGCTATAGCATCTACCTTCTCTAGGTTCGGCCGTCTCCCAAAAGTACAGTATAAGTGACCCACCACCACGATCTCTGACATTCCAAAACAAGATTTGGTACCTGACAGAGTGAGGTGTACCTCTTCCAAGCGCATCAAAATCTTCTCTACATCTCGAATGCGGTCTGCAACGAACTTTCTGCAACCATCAGCAGTCATAGTTTTGTCCTTGTCCTCCACTAGACAGCCTTTCATGAGGATATCATCAAGAAATGGGATAATAACCTCAAGTACAAACTCTCGTAACACCTTATGCATCGCGTTTTGCATATGAGCTACTGAGTTTGTCGCACCCTGAGGAAGAGTACACATCCGCATCAACCCCAAAGGTGTACGCATGGTAGTCAAGTCTCTACTCTCCAAAGCAAGCTGAAACTGATCATAACCTGAAAACAGATCTTCAATAGAATAGATAGATCTTCCAGCAAATGCTTCGGCTATTTCATCAACCATAGGTCCTGTTCCAACTTTTCGAATCGTGATGTTGTTAGCAGGCTGTAAGTCTTGGATGAAGCGTAAAGCTCCTGTCTTCTTAGGTACTGTGAATCATCGGCTAGAGTACGGAGTCATAGATGGTTCAAGAATACCCATCCGCATCCTCTCCTTCAGTAACTCAATAACCTTCGGTAGTAAGGCACGAGGGACTAGAATCGGCTTCAAGTCCCAAGGTACGTGAAGAACAGTGAAGATAACCATCAGAGCTATCACACTAGGATCCACACAACTAATCTCTCCAGCTGAGAAAGAAAATGCCTTACCATGGCTAACTATCATCTGCTCAAAAGCTTGTTTCTCCACTTCAGTCAAGAAGTCACCCCCTCCTATCTGGAGTTGCTCGAGTGTCTCTTGAGTAAACTCGTGTCTATCTGTTTAGGATCTCTCAATATAGGCTCAGTGGCCGCTAACTCCATCTGTTGTCGTGAATCAACAAGTAACTGGGTCGCCACTGGTTTCACCTTCTTCGCTACAGTTTTGTATTTGGTGTGAACCTCTGCTTCTTCACGAAAGCCACACCAGCAGATTGCATCCTTCCATCCACTCTCCAATCTCGGATGAGGACGAGATTGTAAGCACGAGACAACCTCCTCATAGACTTTACGAGAGTGGATAGGGATCACCACCCTTCCTCCCATCTGCTCCATCAATCTATCTACATCATCCAGCCAACGAACAAAAGACTGTACACCTACAAACTCCTCGTAAACACCAGAAATCATCTCAGCTCATTCAGAACTCCTGTACAGCGCAGATTTGCTGCATACTTCTCTATCTGCCTTCTACTCTTCTCAGTCAGGTCCTCTATTCGCATAAACTCACTCCAATCATCAGAACTGAAATTCATCAAACCAGATTTCCAACTATGTACAATATAGCTGTTCTCAGAATCTTGAGCAACCTCTTCGTCAGCCTGCTGTGATCTCACAAGCTGCTCAAGCGGGATCATAGTAGTAACATGTCTATCACTCTTGGTATCTCGTCCTACAAGAGTGGTTTCTGAAAACCCTTATTCTTTTACAGATAGGAGAACCTCTCAAAGTCTGTCTGTTTCGTTCGTGGTTCGTACGAACAGTCAGAAACTGTACAGAACGCCTATCATCTGGACTACGGATCCTAGCATAGTGAGATCCGTCATCTATCACCTTCGTCTCCATTCGAACTGCAGTGATATAAGGTTGATCAAGAATCACATGATATTTTCGTACACCTACTGCCTTGTTGCGCCAGCCAAAGCCCTTGCTCAGTAGGTTGTGAACTTTACACCACTAACTTGCAAACACAATCACAAGTTAGCGTCCATGCACCACTTACCTTCTCTCAGTTTGGTCCGGACCGGAGTCGGACCGTCTCTCTAATCATCAAGCTCAGCAATCTTAAATCCCGACCTAGACCCGCTGTCGTGTCGTGGACCGGCTCCTACCTGAAATTCAAACTTCGATGCTTGTCGCTCCAAAGACACTCATGAGAAGACAAGCTAGGCCCCAGCTTACGGGTTTTTGGCACAATCTCATATCTCCATTTTCATCGCATAGATGGGTAGAGCTCCTTGTCAGCTTTCCACAAACACTTTGTCTACTTCGTTTGGACGCCTAGTGGAAAAGTTACAAGACTCGAAAGATGGAGAAAACAAGCTATTCCCCAGCTTAAGAGTTTTTGGCACCACTTCGGATCTTCGTTTTTATCGCACCAGTGGATAGAGCTCCTTGTCAGCTTTCCATAGGCACTTCATCTACTTCGTTTGGACGCCTAGTGGAAAAGTTACAAGACTCAAAAGATGGAGAAAACAAGCTAGGCCCAGCTTACGAGCTTTTGGCGCAACTTCGGATCTTCACTTTTATCACAGAGATAGGTAGAGCTCGTTGTTAGCTTTCCATGGGCATCTTGTTTACTTCGTTTGGACATCCAGAGAAGAAGTTATGCGATTCGAAAGAAGGTAAAATCAAACTAGGCCCCTAGTTACTTGCTGATTGGGTATTTAGGGCTTCAGGCGTTATATCAAAGACGCAAGAGGCCTGCTTCTCATTATTCAAGAGAGAACTGTACGTACGGAGACTGTTGCAAGGGGGCTGCTTAAGGAGCTTGCTTGTTCCTGCGACTTGTCGGTGGATGTTTTGAAGAATGGGAAGTCCAATACACGCGCGCAAGGTGTCATCGGGTCAGATCTGTGCAGGCTACGCACAGGTTAAGACGGTTCTTGAAGAGACGGATCGTGTGTTGTGTTCTGGGAGAAATTGAGACGCAGGAAGCAGATTTGGGGTTTTTAGTTACATGTGAAGGAGAGTTGGACCGTTCAGGCCGTTCCGGAGTCCAAACTTGCTGTCCTTGGATCCATCGAGATCAGAACAACGAGTTCTTCAGGAAATTGAAGACGATTCAAAGTTTCATCAGGCGGTTTGGGAGTAGTGAGTGAAATTGGCTCGCAGGGAAACGCTTACATCATATTTTCGTTCGCCTGCGACCTGAGATTGGGTTGTTCTTCGCGATCGGTGAGCCAAGCTCTTCGTTCTTGGTGCCTATGCGATCAGGGAGTCTTCATGTACGCATAGGAGAAGACTGTACGTGAATTGGATTGTTGGTTTGGGTGTGGTGAGCAAGTTTGAGCCGCAGGGAGTTGATTTACGTCAGTTTTTTTGCAACCTACGACCAAATTTCTTGCGTGGTTTTGCAAGGGGAACTCCAAACGACTTGTTTGGAGTCTTGTTGGGTTCAGGGTAGCTAGATCTACCTACCAGAAAAGACGGATATCAGTTTAGGCGATCCGTTTGTGCGTAGTGTGCGGTTTTAAGCCGCAGGGAGCAGTTTTTGAAGGTTCGGTCACATACGATCGAAAATCAGCGATACCTCGGCTATCAGGAGTCGGATCTGAAGGTTTCTTGGGTTAACGGAGTCAGCAGAGGAGACCCTATCGACATCTGAAGTCCGTTCAGCGAAAGGAGGAAGTCCACAGATAGGTCTTTTTCGGTTTCTTCGCTACGGGTTTTGCTCTTTTGAGTTCGTTAGAGTTCTGGTTGGCTGTATACAGCTTGTGGTAGCTAGCTTTAGCTAAGAGCTTATACATGGATGTGGTTTGGACTTGAATTTGAATCACGTGATACTGCTGTGGCTCTATTTGTTAGCAAAGAGAAGTTTCTCTTGCTTTGAGCTACGCTTCGGTGGTTTTGGGTCAAGGTTGCGATTCAAGGGTTGTTTTCAGGGGCTTTTGAAGCAGGTTACAGACCGTTCTGGTCTGTTTTTCAATTTTGTGCTCTTAAGAGAAAGAACCGGCAGTGTACATACATTTGGAGTGTATATATCGCAGCGTTCGTTTTCGTGGTTGTTTTTCTCTATCTTGTCTCTGTTTCAGCACACAACATCTCCACAGCCAGGAACCTCGCGTTTTCCTGGACATCCTTCACGCAATATACGACACGATACGGTGGTGAACTCGACGTGAAGGTCTGGGGTGGAGATTCTTCTGTGTCTGAACTTTGAAGAAGAGATTGGCAGTCATGAGTGGGGATGGGAAAGGTGATGGAGATGGGGCTAGTGGTTCAGGTGGGTTACCAAGGGTGCAGTTGGATCCGGCGACTGCATCGATGTTTTGTCTGATGAGCGGAAGGAAGCTTTCGCAACAAAGGCGCTACAAGCGGTGGTCAGCAAGATTGACCAGTTCGATGGGAGAGATGTCTCAAGATATCTGAGGCATTATGTGAAGGAGATGGAGCTGAACCGGGTCTCAGAAGATGAGATGATTGAGACATTTGAGTTAGCAGCAGCTCCAGAGATTAGAGATCATGTTAAAATGCTAACGAAGCATTTTAACAAGGATTGGGAGACGTTTGCGCGTGCCTTGATGGATGAGTATTTCTTGGAGGACTCTGATCAAGTCACCAAGAAGTCCTTCTTGGAGTGGATTGAGCAACCAAGGAAGGGTTTACAAGCTACAGAGTTGCTTAGGGAGTTTGAGAAGCAGTTTTCACGACTGACTAGGATGGAAAAGCTGACGCTGCAGTCCAACAAGACAGAGCTATTTCTTCGGGGCTGCAGATGAGAAGTTGCAGGAGAAGCTAGAGGTACTTCTGGAAGACCGGGAGGAGGACGATGGATTGACTAGCAGCTGGAAGAAGGTTGAAGAAGCTGTTGGTCTACTCACCAAGAGGGAGCGGAGGCGAGAGAAGGTATCTGTTAGGAGACTGACACCAGCACCAACTGCTGTAACACCTGTTCCTGTAGTTCGACCAGTTGTTCCTGTTGCTAGACAGGTAGTGCCGGTTGCTCCTGCTGTTCCAGTTGTTCAGACACCGATAGTATCTCCGAAGAAGGATTCAAGTCTTGAGGAGATCATGCGTGGAATGCGAGACTTGCAGATCAAGCTCACCAGATTGGAGGAACAAGGGTCTACAAGCGGAGCGAAACCTGTTGAGAAGCAAGACTGGATCCAGCGGTGTATCTGGTGCGACGGTATCGATCATCCGCGCAGAGATTGCAAGGAGTTCAGTGATACCTTACAGCAAGGGGTGATCTTCTGGAAGGATGGGAAGGTAGCATTGAGGGATACTGGTGCACTTCTTCAGACCAACTTTGGTAGAGGAGGGATGAAGAAGTTGGTTGAGGACCACCTATCAGCTGGATCTATCTCCTATCTATCACCTATCTCTGTTCTGGAAACCGCTTCATCCTTCTCATCTTCCACACATCCTTTAATGGAGATGTGTGGAAGATGAAGCATATCGCATTGGTTGAGGACCACCACTGAAGCATATCGCATTCAAAATGCGATATGCAATGGTGGAAGCTGGAACTTATGGCACAAGGGTTGAGGATCAAGCTGAGAGGAGTTTCAACAAGGAGGTTGAGCCAAGTGGATTGTGGTCATCTGTCATCTCCATGAAACAGAAAGGGAAGATGGCACGTGAAACATTGACGAGGACAGCTGCTACGATCAGAAGGGATAATGGATGGGAAGATCCGATAGAAGCTCTATCGGTGCATGCGTACATCGTCAAGAACCAACACGAAGCGTTGTTGGAAGAGAAGAGAAGGCGAGATTCAGAGGATGCAGGGGAAGGAACTTCTTCCAAGAGACAGACTCGAGGGGAGAAGGTTCGCCAAGAGCTTCGGGATGCAGGAGCTCAAGACCTACCGATGGACGATGCTCCTTCTCCATCGAAGGAGAAATCTCAGAAGGAGAAGGGTAAGCCGACTGCGTACAAGCTACAGTCGGATATTGAGGCGTCAACAGACTTGAAGGGAGTCTTGGAAGATCGCATTTTGAATGCGAAGGTGGAGTTTACTTTGAGAGAAGTGTTAGGCATCGCCAAGCGTGAGTTTCATGATGTCATCATCGATGTCATCAAACGAAAATGACAGATTACGGGTGAGACCGGTTTATCGCATGCTTTGGATACTAGGATGTATGTGGATGAGGAGAGAGAGCTTGCAAGGTGCAGTGTCTATTCTCTAGAGGAAGAAAGAGATCGAAGGCGCAGGGTGCATTTTGAGGATGAAGAGGAGGATGGGAAGCGGAGCTCAAGTCATTACAGCCATAGTCACTGGGCTCGAGCTATGACGGAGACGTTGGTGAGGATCGAGGACTTGGATGAGCCAGTGGTTGCTCTGATCGATCATGGATCAGAAATCAACATCATGTCGAAGGAGTTGTACAAGAGGAAGAAGTGGCCGATCGACACAGAGCATGGATGGATCATAAGAGCAGCCAACAACACGAGAGGAGACTTGTATGGAGCTTGTCCAGACATCAGAGTGCGCGTAGGTGATGTTGCTATCGAGCAAAACTTCTTTGTTCAGGAAGCAACATCATACCCACTCATTCTGGGCCAACCTTTCATCATAGCAACCCGGATGGAGAAAAAGGTACTGGACGACGGATCTGCGTATGCTAGGATCCGAAGTCAAGATGGGAAGAGAGCGGTACAGTTCTTGACTGTACCGTCCAACCACGAGCGCAACCGAGATCGTTTGAGGGAGTAACCGCTTCCAAGGGTGAGTGAAGAGTTCAAGGATTTTCGTTGAGTACCACTATAGAGCGGGATTGTGGTGGTGCGCAAGAGAAGGTACTCTCGCTTGATGGAGATAGTGCCTTTGTACAGGATTTATTGGATTTTCAGAGTGTGGGATTGCTATCTACAAGAAGGTAGAAGAGTTGAGAAGAAAAGAACAAAAACATTTGCGTGGTGTTGAGTTGATGTTGAAAGAGTTGGGTGAGCTAGAAGGGGATGAATGGATTTCTGGTGTTTATGAAGAGGATGGGTTGGAGGATCCTTTGCGAGAGATCATGTCTATTGGATGGGAGGATATGGATAAGGTCGTGCAGATTCATTCAAGGGAGGTCTATTCGGTGATCGAATCATTCCGTGCACCGGAGGTTCGAGTTGAGACAAGGTACAAGACAGTGGATAGGAAGGTAAAGCCAGTTGCTGGTCCTTTGCCGGAAGACACCAACCAACAGATGGATCGAGCTTCAAAGGAGAAGAGTTTGAGAGATCCTGTAATGATAGGACACAAGTTCACAAAGAAGACCCTTGAAGAGTTGAAGATTGGATCTGATGAGTCTCTTCTACCAGAAGAGAGGATGTGCTTCAAGGAGATGCTTTCAAGACATGGGAAAGCATTTGCTTTTGAGCCACATGAGATTGGGTGTGTAGATCCGTACGTTGTTACCCCGATGGTTATCTTCACGGTACCGCATGTGCCATGGAACTTGAGACCAATTCCAGTACCGCGGGCTCACTTGCCCAAACTAGTGGAGTTGCTGAAGGAGAAGATGCGGATGAAGATCTTGGAGCCGTCGTTTGCACCATATTCAAGCAGATGGTTTACAGTACCAAAGAAGAATGGGTCGTTGCGGTTCATCCAAGACATGCAGCCGGTGAACGCAGTAACAATCAGAAATGCTGGGGTGGGACCGATTGTGGATGAGTTTGCAGAAGCATTTGCAGGAAGAGCGATTTACTCGATGGGAGATCTTTACTCAGGGTATGATCAGTTTCAACTAGCGGAGGAGAGCAGAAGCTTCACGACAATGAGGACACCTTTGGGGTTGGTTAGGATGTGTACTTTACCGCAGGGAGCTACCAACTCGGTAGCACACACGATGAAGGAGATGAATCGAGTTCTAAGAGACTTCATTCCTGAAAAGACGATGCCGTTCTTGGATGACATCCCCATTAAAGGATGTGTGGAAGATGAGAAGGATGAAGCATTAGATCAGAGGGGGTGTCGGCGATACGTCACTGATCACATCGCAGACTGTGAGAAGATCTTATCTCGACTTGAGGAAGTTCATCTTACGCTGTCAGGTGCGAAGTCTACATTTGGAGTTAGAGAGGTTTTGATCGTTGGTCATTTGTGTGGATCGTTTGGTCGGAAGCCAGATCTGAACAAGGTGGATGCGATTGGAAGGATGAAGGAGGTTTGCAACTCGCTGACAGAAGTAAGAAGATTTTTGGGTGCTTGTGTATTCTACCACATTTGGATTCCTCATTATGCGCATGTGGCGGATCCGTTGTATGGATTGTTGCGTAAGGGTCATAAGTTCAAATGGGAGGAAGAGCATACTGATGCGGTAAGGAAGTTGAAGTCTTTACTATCATCTCCTCCAGTTCTGGGAAGGATTGATTACAAGGGTGCTAGGCTGGTGGTTCTTACTGTGGATACAAGTCCAGTTGCAATTGGATGGGCAGTCGGACAGGATGATGAGGATGGAGACAGGTTTGCGGTTAGGTTCGGAGCGAAGGTGTTAAGTGCTCGACAACGTGCTTACCCGCAAGTGAAGAGAGAACTGTGGGGTATTGTTTCAGCTATGAAAACTGAGAAAGAGTATTTGATTGGAGCAGTAGTGGTGGTTGAAACTGATTGCTTGTCGTTGTTAGGGATGATCATGAATTGTTCAACTCTTGATATTGCGATGTTACGATGGATCGCATATATCAAGTCGTTGAACCCGGAGTTTAGACATATCGCAGGGAAGGATAATCAGATGACGGATATGTTATCTCGGGCTCGATATGATGGGTAAGATGAGATGGTAGAAGACATTGACGACGTGGGTACAGAGTTCTATTCGATTGCATAGACAGGAAGAGAAGATGAGTTGTTTGTTGAAGGGTTGTATGATGGTGATTTGCTTGATATCGAGAGGTATCTTAGTACGATGATTAAGCAGACAGGTTGGACAGATGAGAGGTTTCGGAGAGTTCGAAGGAAGGCCTACAACTTCATGTTGCAGGATGGGTTTCTTTGGAAGCGATCGAAGCAAAAAGGTGGAGTACCGCTACGGGTGATTTGCAACAAGGAAGATCAGCAGAAGTTGCTCAAGGCGTTCCATGAGAGTCCAAATCCCTCGATGTCCGAGGCTGGACATCGAGGGATTTGGGCCACTTTTACAAAGATGAAAGAGCGGTATTGGTGGAAAAACATGTACAGGGATGTTGTATCTTTTGTGGAATCATGTTTGACATGTCAGATGTATTCGAACATCCGACATCGTGACGGATTACACCCGACTTATTCGTTGGCAATCCACTTCAAGTGGGTGGTAGACTTGGTGATTATGCCGGTTGGGTTGTGGCAGATGAGATACTTGGTACTTGCTAGAGAAGATCTTTCAAATCAAGTCGAGGGTAGGGCGCTTCGGACGAAGACAACTGAAGGAGTATGTAGATTTCTCTTGGAAGAGGTTGTTTGTCGGTATGGATGTGTGGGAAAGATCACTGCAGATCGAGGAGAGCTAGATGCACATGAGGCTCGTGAATTCTTTGCAAGGTGTGGGGTGAGGTTGTCATTGACAACTGCTTACAACCCCGAAGGGAATGCCAAGAGTGAACGTGGTCATCCACCCATTGTGAAGGCTTTGGTGAAGGCTTGCAACGGAAGGGTACGCGAGTGACCTCGACTCTTACCATTTGCGTTATGGACAGATCGAACGACGCACAGCTCGGTGACAGGTTACATGCCGGTGGAACTCATCACAGGTCAGAAGTCTATCATGCCGATTGAAGAACATGTTCTGACGTGGAGTGTGTTACCTTGAGAGGACAATTTGACTAGAGAAGAGCTTCTTGCTATTCGAATTAGGCAGTTAGAGAGAAGACCAGAGGATATCCAAATTGCTTTGGATAGGCTGCGAGAAGCACGGTTGAAGAACAAGGTCAGATTTGATCAGCGACATCGTTTGAGACCCAGGGAAATCAAAGAAGGTGATTGGGTGTTAGTCTATGACAACAGTCTAGACAACCAGCATAGTGCACTCCGGAAGTTTTCCAGAAGATGGTTTGGTCCGTATGTGGTGAAGAAGGTTCATGACAATGCAACTTACGCCCTGCAAGAGTTGGATGGAACGAGCTTGAAGGTACCAGTGGCAGATAAACGTGTCAAGATTTTCAAAAAGAGAGATGAGGAGGTCGATCTAGCAGATATCTTGACGGAGTTTCAATTTGAGGATGAGGATTATGCAGAAGATCTTGAAGGTGAGGTTGGTTACGATGGGAAGTAGGACGATAAGCCGGTCCACTCCTTGGTTGGTATCTCGGGTGCATACCGGAGGATGCACAGGTTCAGAGGGGGTGGATGTCGTGTCGTGGACCGGCTCCTACCTGAAATTCAAACTTTGATGCTTGTCGCTCCAAAGACACTCATGAGAAGACAAGCTAGGCCCCAGCTTACGGGTTTTTGGCACAATCTCAGATCTCCATTTTCATCGCATAGATGGGTAGAGCTCCTTGTCAGCTTTCCACGGACACTTTGTCTACTTCGTTTGGACGCCTAGTGGAAAAGTTACAAGACTCGAAAGATGGAGAAAACAAGCTAGGCCCCAGCTTAAGAGTTTTTGGCACCACTTCGGATCTTCGTTTTTATCGCACCAGTGGATAGAGCTCCTTGTCAGCTTTCCATAGGCACTTCATCTACTTCGTTTGGACGCCTAGTGGAAAAGTTACAAGACTCGAAAGATGGAGAAAACAAGCTAGGCCTCAGCTTAGGGGCTTTTGGCGCAACTTCGGATCTTCACTTTTATCACATAGATAGGTAGAGCTCGTTGTCAACTTTCCATGGGCATCTTGTTTACTTCGTTTGGACATCCAGAGAAGAAGTTATGCGATTCGAAAGAAGGTAAAATCAAGCTAGGCCCCTAGTTACTTGCTGACTGGGTATTTAGGGCTTCAAGCGTTATATCAAAGACGCAAGGGGCCTGCTTCTCATTATTCAAGAGAGAACTGTACGTACGGAGACTGTTGCAAGGGGGCTGCTTAAGGAGCTTGCTTGTTCCTGCGACCTGTCGGTGGATGTTTTGAAGAATGGGAAGTCCAATACATGCGCGCAAGGTGTCATCGGGTTCAGATCTGTGCAGGCTACGCACAGGTTAAGACGGTTCTTGAAGAGACAGATCGTGTGTTGTGTTCTGGGAGAAATTGAGACGCAGGAAGCAGATTTGGGGTTTTCAGTTATCTGTGAAGGAGAGTTGGACCGTTCGGGCCGTTCTGGAGTCCAAACTTGCTGTCCTTGGATCTCTCGGGATCAGAACAACGAGTTCTTCAGGAAATTGAAGACGATTCAAAGTTTCATCAGGCGATTTGGGAGTAGTGAGTGAAATTGGCTCGCAGGGAAGCGCTTACATCAGATTTTCGTTCGTCTGCGACCTGAGATTGGGTTGTTCTTCGCGATCGGTGAGCCAAGCTCTTTGTTCTTGATGCCTATGCGATCAGGGAGTCTTCATGTACGTATAGGAGAAGACTGTACGTGAATTGGATTGTTGGTTTGGGTGTGGTGAGCAAGTTTGAGCCGCAGGGAGCTAATTTACGTCAGTTTTTTTGAAACCTGCGGCCAAATTTCTTGCGTGGTTTTGCAAGGGGAACTCCAAACGACTTGTTTGGAGTCTTGTTGGGTTCAGGGTAGCTAGATCTACCTACCAGAGAAGACGGATATCAGTTTAAAACCGCAGGGAGCAGTTTTTGAAGGTTCGGTCACCTACGACCAAAAATCAGCGATACCTCGGCTATCAGGAGTCGGATCTGAAGGTTTCTTGGGTTAACGGAGTCAGCAGAGGAGACCCTATCGACATCTGAAGTCCGTTCAGCGAAAGGAGGAAGTCCACAGATAGGTCTTTTTCGGTTTTTTCGCTACGGGTTTTGCTTTTTTGAGTTCGTTAGAGTTTTGGTTGGCTGTATACAGCTTGTGGTAGCTAGCTTTAGCTAAGAGCTTATACATGGATGTGGTTTGGACTTGAATTTGAATCATGTGATACTGCTGTGGCTCTATTTGTTAGCAAAGAGAAGTTTCTCTTGCTTTGAGCTACGCTTCGGTGGTTTTGGGTCAGGGTTGCGATTCAAGGGTTGTATTCAGGGGCTTTTGAAGCAGGTTACAGACCGCTCTGGTCTGTTTTTCAATTCTGTGTTCTTAAGAGAAAGAACCGGCAGTGTACATACATTTGGAGTGTATATATCGCAGCGTTCGTTTTCGTGGTTGTTTTTCTCTGTCTTGTCTCTGTTTCAGCACACAACATCTCCACAGCCAGGAACCTCACGTTTTCCTGGACATCCTTCACGCAATATACGACACGATACCGCCTAGGTCGGTCTCAACATATGAGCAAGTCACAAGATGACTTGGGGCGGACTTCTCATAAAGTCCAGGGTCCTAAACGGTACCTCCAGTACACCTAGCGACCCAACCGCCCGTGATGTCAGTCTGGTTCTAGGCTCCCGAACGGTGGTCTAACCCGCCGACTCGTTCCTTAGTCTTGCCCTAGTCTTTACAGCGTTCCTAAGTCCAAACGTCCAAGTCTGGACGAGAACGTGTCTTGGAACCGGCCCAGCCATCACCTCATGCCCCCAGAGTCCACCCGCCAAACCCTGGGGTCGGGTGACTCGCCCTGGCCCACCCAGGCATCGAGTCCCCCTCATATATACTTCTGGGGATCGGCGGCCCGCCCTCCTCTTTGGTCCTTGATAATTATATCATAACTCGATTGTGATTCGGTCATAACTTCCAGCTTGGAGGTCAGATCGAGGAGTGTTATATATCACTGGAAAGCTCTCGAAGAGACCTTTCCAATGATACCTCACTCGCCTTGAGATCTTACGTGGAGCTCCGTCCACGACCTAAAACGTCCCTAGAGCTCTGACACTTAGCATTTTTTCCGAGATTCTGTGGTCCAGACCCAGACTTGAACCCTGTGGTCCGTCTGCGTCTCGGACCCACGTCTCGGACCCACATCTCAGACCTATGTCTGAGACTCATGTTTCAGCCCGTTCTCAGATTCGCCCCCTTAGGTCAGTGTTCGTCTGGGGCCCTCTTGGGATAGACCCTTATGTCCTAACCCAAGGTTCCAATCTTGATTCAGAGAACCACTTAGGGTTCATCTGATCTCGACTTCCCGGCCAAGCCGTTATGTCCTACTCGCAGCGCTCACAACCTAACGCAAGTCCGCTAGGGTTTTGTTGTCCGCGTCTGCGCCTGATCTTGAGAATGAGGATCGCGACACCCACCCTCATTTTGGAGGTTGATGCTCTTATCAACAATGATCCTTTAAGTTAACACCAAGTTCAAAATGGGTAGCTAACCCCTTGGCGTCAGAATTGCGTTCTGGTAGCTTACCCGCAATTCCCTTCTTGGCTTGAGTCTTAAGTTGTCACTAGAACACTTAGAAAATTTCAACTAGTCTCAGGAAAAACCTTACCTTAAACAAAACTAGTTGACAATTTCTAAACATTCTACTTAAGACTCTAACTTGCTAACTATAAGTATTCACACCTACTTACAAGGTCCCCCGAAACTCACTTTCTGATCGCAACCTGATTTGACTTAGACGCGCGACTAAGTTTACTTTGTAGAGAACCACAAAGCAAGATCACTCCAAGCCCTAAGACAAGTATGAAACTTCATACTTGCTTTGCCAACGCTACGGCAAACCTAAGTCTTGACATCAAGACTTAGTCTTGATTTAGATGCTTATCCAAACCAGCTCGCTTCCTTTGAGTGTGCTTCGTTCCTCCTCTTGACTACATCCTAGGCATCTGATCAGAACTAGTCATAGACATGCACTACTGTGGTGCCCACAAATTACAGGATGCACGCATTTTTGAAATTTTTAAGAATAATAACTTGTTTGTATAACTGAAGAAGCGTTGTTACTTAAGGTTACGTCTTCCTTAACATGAAGATGACCTTATGAGCTTTTTAATAAGAAGTGGACTTCTTCGGAAGACGACCGTCTTCGGAAGAGCGTCTTCTCAGTTGCGTCTTCAGAAGACGGGAAGACGGCGGAAGAGGAGAAGACGGCAGAAGATACCTGTCTTCCGAAAGACAGCGACCGCGAACGCTTAACCACGAGTTTTCGGATAAAACAGTAGGTGTACCTACTGTGTCGCACCGAATAGGTAGGTAGGTCGAGGAAGACACCTAAGGTCGAGAACCCCTAATCTGCGGGGAAGATGCGTAAGGAAGCACATTAGGCGCATTCCAACTTCCCGCAGCACAACGCGCTTGAGAAGATCGATTGGAGAGAGTGAGCTTCGCAAGTAAGCTTTGAGAGAGGAATCGAGTGAGGACATCGAGGTAGGAGAGAACCAGTTGGCAGCTAGGCGAAGGGCGAGACCGAATTTCTGAAGCACAGAAGGCAGAAAGCGAAAGCGTTTTTGTGAGCTCCCGAGAAGCTGACATTGGAGAGTAGCGAGTAGAATCGAAGGTAGAATCGAGGCGTGGCCAGAAATTGACAACAGGCGCAGTCGGGAGGAGTCGCATTGGAGCTAGGACAAGAGCCAGAAGCGCGCGGAGGTCGAAGGCAACTCGGGGAGCAGAAGAAGACTGTAGAGGTTCTTCCTCACGTTCTTTCCCTTTCTCACTTCTTCTCGTCTTTGTCTGGTATTCCCCGCGCTTCCTTGGTTGTGTGCAGGCAGCCTGATCGATTACCCCACCTCCCATTCTTTCTATTGAGACATTGGGCGCGGAAGCGCTGCCCAATTTCCGTCAGACACCTTCCTACTCCTTTCTAAGTTTAATTCGAGCTTCCCTACTCCCAGCCCTCAAATTGGAGATCCCAGCTATCAATTTCCCTACCCTACTACCTCTGTACCCCCGAAACCTGGAACAGAAGACGATTCGGAAGATGGGAACATCTTCGGAAGACGCTTCTTAAACTTGACTGTCTTCGGAAGACTGTCTTCGGAAGTCGACTGAACACAATTCGTATCAAGAGTGGATTTGCTTTGCTTTGTGTTAAGAGAGGCTTGGTACGAATCCCGAGTGGTGTGGTGAGTTGTTTTGTTATTTCGAGAAGTTGGAAGTCGGGAACTAGGCCTGTGCCTCCCGGTCTTCCAAGCTTCTCAACTCCACATCTTCCTAGCAAGACTAGAAGACTGAAAGGCTGGCAAAATGAGCGGTCCATTCGGGTCTCTTCTGTTCGATCCAAAGCAGCCATTCCTTCTTCTTCCTGAACTTAGAAGAGAGTCGTGAGAATACTTGTTGGCAGAATCTGGAGAGAATGGTCGAGGGTCATCTCTTCCCACCGAGCAACAAGGTTCTTCTGAGTGCGTATGAGAGGTGAGAAGTCAGAAGAACAGAGTGCAATTGTCTTGAGTCTGTTGTGAGGATAGATTGCGCGTAGGAAGACGAAGACAGGTGAGACCAGTGAAGAGAAGTCTGACTTCAGGAAGTCTTCCGAGAAAGACATTGAATCAGAAGCTGTCTCGAGTGTCTTCCCAGAGGCCACTGTCACCGCAGGAGCCCGCAACCGACTTCTGAACTTGTCATGCACTTTATGTTTCGTGAATCTTGTATCTTCTGATAGGAAGTAGGATGTAATGCAAGGTGGGTTGTCTTCTTGGTAATCCATGCGAGGCCTTGCTTAGATAGGATTGTTTAGATATAGCTCGGAAGACGATTGCTATCTAGGAAGTACGGTTAGAATCCCGGAAGACGGAGTAGCTGTCTTCTGGAAGACTAGTTTCGACTTATGAGAAGTAGAAGCTAGACTGTGGGCACTTGAGAAGGACTGAGCCTTCGGCTCATAGTAAGTGCTTGTGGCTTAGTGCAACAGATCTTCCAGCATGACGATGCACCCGCGAGGCTTGGTGTTACCAGCGGTAGAATTGGCCGAGGCCACTCCTTTCCTCAAGGAGTTGGGTCTCGACTTCTTCCTGTGGGATTGGAATCTCGCAGATCAAGGACTTCTGGAGGAGGTGTGGGCAGCGTTGCCACCTCGTAATCGTGTACCTGCGAAAGCAGGAGTAGCTCGAGGAAGACCACCTGGACTGAAGACTGGTGGCGCAAGGCTTTTCACAGGCCTGAATCCGAGAACCGAGGATATTGGTACGAGAAGAAGATCTTGCCTAGAATCGTGAGTTTGTGGCATGTGTCTGGGAGCACCACCTGCCTTTTCGTGGAAGACAGGCAGGGGAGGAACGGTTGGAAGATAGAATCTTACCGGGAGCCAAAGAAGCGACTTCTGGCGAAGTTGTTTCTGAATCTCTTTCCCAAGGGGAAAGCGCAGAAGACAAGGTACTTAGGAGATCAGGACGTGGAGTTCCTGGAATCAGTGTGGGATGACAGAGTGCCCATCTACTGGGGCGCGTACATCCACAACTACGTATAGACGGAGCTAGCATACTTGGGTACCCCGGCGGGAGGACACTTGACGCCCTTCCTTTGCTACTTGTATGTAGCCATGGGGGATCTTAGGGAAGATCAGTTGGCAGGGTATGGACCAACGGAGCGACAGGAGGAGAAGGAGGAGACCTCGGAAGACGATGATCGAGAGGCAGCAACAACGCCCCCTCCCACTCTGATGCCACAGCTGAGGCCCGGCTCTCACCAGAAGACGCTTCTGGTGAGGGAACACGAGTCTAATGGGTCGGAAGACGCCACGCCACTGAGGAAGATGGGTCCCAGAAGTGTACCAAGGACACTCATCTCCCTCATTCATTCAGGATCAGAGTCCGACTCAGAAGAAGACCTGCTGAGTACCCGATCAGAGCAGAAGACCGCTTTTGCAACGCCTGGGAGTCTTCCAAAGACTCTAGAAGACGAAGGATGGATGGACGCTCCTGCTGCGATGCGAGGAAGCGCAAAGAAGAGGGCCGCTCCTGCCATGAGGAGTCTTCCACCCCGGAAGATGAGAAGAGTAGCTTCTTCTCGTGCGCAAAAGATGAAGGTCATCGTGGTGGAAGAGGCTTCCTTGCCTCTGGAAGACGAAGTCGACACCGCGGAGCGAGTGGTGGAGATGAACTTGTCTTCTACAGGAAGACGACTGGAGGAGTTCAGTGTCTACTTCCAGAAGGAGATCCAGCCAGCTATGGAGTTGCTGGAGAAGAGGGCGAAGGCACAGGAGAGGCCCTTACAACCTGGATTCGGCCTGCGCACCTTGCTGCGACAGGGAGAAGACCAGAAGAAGACGGAGTCGCTAGAAGCTAGTCTCCGCACCACGGAGAAGCTTGTAGCCGGGTACAAGGCGGAAGCAGCCGCTTCTGCCAAGGAGCTGGTGCAGCTTCGGAAGAGCAACCAGGTGCGGGAGAAGATCATCGCCCTCGTAGAAGAGCAGACCATATGGAAGACGCAGCGAGAAGCCGCAGAAGCGCGAGCTGCAGTTGAGAAGACGCAGAGGGAAGCAGCAGAGACCCGTGCACAGAAGATGCTGGCACAATCGGTGGAAGCGCTTCGGAAGAAGTTCAACTACACCGCGGGTAGGAAGTTACTTACGTTAGCTAGAGGATGGGACAGCGAGTCCAAAGCAATGTTGGTGGAATGCCGGGAGAGCATGTTCAGGTACTTGGATCGACAGATAGAAGGAGTGAAGACACTTTATGATCTTCCCTCGCTTCCGACACCTGCAACCGCATCTTCCCACGCTCCAGCACCATCGACTGGATCCGGAATGGAGAAGGAGGAGTTCGACCTCGCTGTGCACTTGGTGGTGACAGCGTTGGAAGCCGAGAAGACTCCAGAAGATGCCCCGGAAGACAAGATGTCTTCTGGAAGACAGGAAGACGAGCCGTCTTCCCAAGTATTCCGCGTGGAGGAAGCGACTTCCCCGGATCCCTATGAGGTCCCCATGGTCCCTAGTCCCGCACCCGTGCCTCAGAAGACGGAAGAAGCACCGGTCGACTCCGCTTCCCAGAAGACGCTTCTGTCTTCTGAAGCAGAAGCCGAAGCCGAGGAAGACGCAGCAGCAGCGACAGCAGAGCCAGCCAAGGACGATGAGGAGGAAGCCACCTCAGTGACACCCGAGGTAACTGCAGGGCTTTCTAGCTTATCAGAAGCCGCGTTAGGAGCTCCGATGGGAGCAGATCAGGTAGAGATTGCCTCCGTGCAATCTGAGTAGTTAGTAACTCCATTGACAAATTCCAAATATAGTAGGATCGAACATGCTATCTTAAGAGTGGCAGTTTTTCCATGTAAAATTAGTTAGGATACCATGTGGCAGCATAGGTAGCGTAGGAAGGGCAAGGTGGATGGCCAATTCGGGCAGGGGAACCGCTTGCATGTGAGGTAGCAACCTCCTATCAGCGCCTCTCTCTTCCTGGTGGTCGTCTCCCCTGGTTCTCATGGCAGCGACATAAGTAGGATCGCAGAGTAGGAGATAGAGTTCTGCCAGTTCTGCCAGTTCTAAAACGTTCAGTAGTCGATTCTATGGTGCAGGCAGACTAGACACATTAGAGAGAAGACACCTGATAGATAGTTCTTCGCACTACACCCGTTGTTGGAAACATACGAATAGTCTTGGAATACACATGAGGGGTCTGCATACTCGTACCAGCAGTGGTTCGGAGATGTAGGTAGAAGTAGTGGACAGTCTAGGAACAGGGAACGGCATCCTCGTGCAGTCATGTTAGCTAGACTGGTGTGTCGAGGAGTAGACGCAGGAAGTAGAGGGAGTGAGCTTCCCAATGCCATTGTGACTTCTTCTCGGGGAATAGATTGTGGATTTGAGTGCAGAAGCTTTGTTCATGTCTTCTGGATGGTGGGTTCCTTGAATTCGCTCCCAATTGTGCATGAGAAGTGTTCTTCTTGAGTGGCGGTGACCGTCAGCAGTTGTGGAAGTGTAGCTTGACTCGTTCAGTAGAGCACTTGGGATCTACGTACGAACGGTCTTATGGATAAGGGATCCCAGAAGACAGAGTAGTCAGAGCAGCGAAGTGAAGAAGAAAGAAGCCTTCTTCCCGCAACAGAAGACGACATCCTCGAGTAGAAGACGGTGCAACAGTACTCATGTTTGTTGTCTTCCTCCCCAAACTATTACAAGCAAGGATGGCTTGTTAGTCAGGATCCAGACTAGAAGCCTGTCGGAATCTTAATTTACTCTTTTCATCTTGTTTTCTCTTGTTTGGATTTTCTTATCTTTCCCATCTTCTCCCATCTTCCCCATCTTCTTACCTTCTTCTAGTGAGCTTCCGAGACTTCTATTGAGCTTCCGTGAAGGTGAATGTCGTTGTAGTGCTGCAGGAAGACCACTTCCGTAGGCAGAAGCATGGGAAGGCTACAAAGGGCATACACCCTGTGATTAATCTAACCCGTTGGAATGTGAGTGTGAGAATAAGGTGTAACGACCGTTGCTAGTCGACTTCTGCGAAGCAGGACAGCCTTCTGGAGGTGTGAGAAGACGAGCTGAACCCCCAGAAGATGAGAATCGCTTCGGGAAGACAGTATCGAGAAGATCGGAAGAAGCAACCTGGAAGCAGGAAGATCGTCTTCCCGAGCTTCTCTGTGAATAATTGTGTGATATTTTAGTTGGTAGTTGTTTGTTTAGTTCCAGAGCACCATGTGGCGTTATCGTGTCGGATATTGCATGAAGGATGTCCAGGAAAACGCGAGGTTCCTGGCTGTGGAGATGTTGTGTGCTGAAACAGAGACAAGACAGAGAAAAACAACCACGAAAACGAACGCTGCGATATATACACTCCAAATATATGTACACTGCCGGTTCTTTCTCCTAAGAGCACAGAATTGAAAATCAGACCAGAGCGGTCTGTAACCTGCTTCAAAAGCCCCTGAAAACAACCCTTGAATCGCAACCCTGACCCAAAACCACCGAAGCGTAGCTCAAAGCAAGAGAAACTTCTCTTTGCTAACAAATAGAGCCACAGCAGTATCACGCGATTCAAACTCAAGTCCAAACCACATCCATGTATAAGCTCTTAGCTAAAGCTAGCTACCACAAGCTGTATACAGCCAACCAGAACTCTAACGAACTCAAAAGAGCAAAACCCGTAGCGAAGAAACCGAAAAAGACCTATCTGTGGACTTCCTCCTTTCGCTGAACGGACTTCAGATGTCGATAGGGTCTCCTCTGTTGACTCCGTTAACCCAAGAAACCTTCAGATCCGACTCATGATAGCCGAGGTATCGCTGATTTTCGGTCGCAAGTGATCGAACTTTCAAAAACTGCTCCCTGCGGCTTAAAACCGCACACCACGCACAAACGGATCGCCTAAACTGATATCCGTCTTCTCTGGTAGGTAGATCTAGCTACCCTGAACCCAACAAGACTCCAAACAAGTCGTTTGGAGTTCCTCTTGCAAAACCACGCAAGAAATTTGGTCGCAGGTTGCAAAAAAACTGATGTAAATCAGCTCCTTACGGCTCAAACTTGCTCACCACACCCAAACCAACAATCCAATTCACGTACAGTCTTCTCCTATGCGTACATGAAGACTCCCTGATCGCGTAGGCACCAAGAACGAAGAGCTTGGCTCACCGATCACGAAGAACAACCCAATCTCAAATCGCAGGCGAACGAAAATCTGATGTAAGCGCTTCCCTGCGAGCCAATTTCACTCACAACTCCCAAACCGCCCGATGAAACTTTGAACCGTCTTCAATTTCCTGAAGAACTCGTTGTTCTGATCCCGATGGATCCAAGGACAGCAAGTTTGGACTTTGGAACGGTCTGAACGGTCCAACTCTCCTTCACAGGTAACTGAAAACTCCAAATCTGCTTCCTGCGTCTCAATTTCTCCCAGAACACAACCCCCGATCCGTCTCTTCAAGAACCGTCTTAACCTGTGCGTAGCCTGCACAGATCTGAACCCGATGACACCTTGCGCGCGTGTATTGGACTTCTCAATTCTTCAAAACATCCATCGATAGGTCGCAAGAACAAGCAAGCCCCTTAAGCAGCCCCCTTGCAACAGTCTCCGTACGTACAGTTCTCCCTTGAATAATGAGAAGCAGGCCCCTTGCGTCTTTGATATAACGCCTGAAGCCTTAAATACCCAGTCAGCAAGTAACTAGAGGCCTAGCTTGATTTTACCTTCTTTCGAATCGCATAACTTCTTCTCTGGATGTCCAAACGAAGTAAACAAGATGGTCATGGAAAGCTGACAACGAGCTCTACCCATCCATGTGATGAAAGTGAAGATCCGGAGTTGCGCCAAAAGCCCGTAAGCTGGGGCCTAGCTTGTTTTCTCCATCTTTCGAGTCTTGTAACTTTTCCACTAGGCGTCCAAACGAAGTAGATGAAGTGCCTATGGAAAGCTGACAAGGAGCTCTATCCACTGGTGCAATAAAAATGAAGATCCGAAGTGGTGCCAAAAACCCGTAAGCTGGGGCCTAGCTTATTTTCTCCATCTTTCGAGTCCTATAACTTTTCCACTAGACGTCCAAACGAAGTAGACAAAGTGCCTATGGAAAGTTGACAAGGAGTTCTACCCATCTATACGATGAAAATGGAGATCTGAGATTACACCGAAAGTCCGTAAGCAGAGGCCTAACTTGTCTTCTCATGAGTGTCTTTGGAGCGACAAGCATCGAAGTTTGAATTTCAGGTAAGAGCCGGTCCACGACACGACATCCACCCCCTCTGAACCTGTGCATCCTCCGGTATGCACCAGAGATACCAACCAAGGAGTGGACCGGCTTATCGTCCTACTTCCCATCGTAACCAACCTCACCTTCAAGATCTTCTGCATAATCCTCATCCTCAAACTGAAACTCCGTCAAGATATCTGCTAGATCGACTTCCTCATCTCTCTTTTTGAAAATCTTGACACGTTTACCTGCCACTTGCAGAGCGTAAGTTGCGTTGTCATGAACCTTCTTCACCACATACGGACCAAATCATCTTCTGGAAAACTTCCGGAGTGCACTATGCTGGTTGTCTAGACTATTGTCATAGACTAACATCCAATCACCTTCCTTGATTTCCCTAGGTCTCAAACGATGTCGCTGATCAAATATGACCTTGTTCTTCAACCGTGCTTCTCGCAATCTATCCAAAGCAGTTTGGATATCCTCTGGTCTTCTCTCCAACTGCCTAATTCGAATAGCAAGAAGCTCTTCCCTAGTCAAATTGTCCTCCCAAGGTAACACACTCCATGTCAGAACGTGTTCTTCAATCGGCATGATAGGTTTCTGACCTGTGATGAGTTCCACCGGCATGTAACCTGTCACCGAGCTGTGTGTCGTTCTATCTGCCCATAACGCAAATGGTAAGAGTCGAGGCCACTCGCGTACCTTTCCGTTGCAGGCCTTTACCAAAGCCTTCACAATGGGTGGATGACCACGTTCACTCTTGGCATTCCCTTCGGGTTGTAAGCAGTTGTCAGTGACAACCTCACCCCACACTTTGCAAAGAATTCACGAGCCTCATGTGCATCTAACTCTCCCCGATCTGCAGTGATCTTTCCCACACATCCATACCGACAAAACAACCTCTTCCAAGAGAAATTTACATACCCCTTAAGTTGTCTTCGTCCGAAGCGCCCTAACTTCGACTTGATTTGAAAGATCCTCTCTAGCAAGTACCAAGTATCTCATCTGCCATAATCCAACCGGCATAATCACCAAGTCTACCACCCACTTGAAGTGGATTGCCAACGGATAAGTCGGGTGTAATCCGTCACGATGTCGGATGTTCGAATACATCTGACATGTCAAACAAGACTCCACAAAAGATACAACATCCTTGTACATGTTTTTCCACCAATACCGCTCTTTCATCTTTGTAAAAGTGGCCCAAATCCCTCGATGTCCAGCCCAAAGACTCTCATGGAACGCCTTGAGCAACTTCTGCTGATCTTCCTTGTTGCAAATCACCCGTAGCGGTACTCCACCTTTTTGCTTCGATCGCTTCCAAAGAAACCCATCCTGCAACATGAAGTTGTAGGCCTTCCTTCTAACTCTCCGAAACCTCTCATCTGTCCAACCTGTCTGCTTAACCATCGTACTAAGGTACCTCCCGATATCAAGCAAATCACCATCATACAACCCTTCAACAAACAACTCATCTTCTCTTCCTGTCTATGCAATCGAATAGAACTCTGTATCCACGTCGTCAACGTCTTCTACCATCTCATCTTCCTCATCATATCGAGCCCGAGATAACATATCCGCCATCAGATTATCCTTCCCTGCGATATGTCTAAACTCCGGGTTCAACGACTTGATATATGCGATCTATCGTAACATCGCAATATCAGGAGTTGAACAATTCATGATCATCCCTAACAACGGCAAGCAATCAGTTTCAACCACCACTACTGCTCCAATCAAATATTCTTTCTCAGTGTTCATAGCTGAAACAATACCCCACAGTTCTCTCTTCACTTGTGGGTAAGCACGTTGTCGAGCACTTAACACCTTCGCTCCGAACCTAACCGCAAACCTGTCTCCATTCTCATCATCCTGTCCGACTGCCCATCCAATTGCAACTAGACTTGTATCCACAGTAAGAATCACCGGCCTAGCACCCTTGTAATCAATCCTTCCCAAGATTGGAGGAGATGATAGTAAAGACTTCAGCTTCCTTACCGCATCAGTATGCTCTTCCTCCCATCTGAACTTATGACCCTTACACAACAATCCATATAACGGATCCGCCACATGCGCATAATGAGGAATCCAAATGTGGTAGAATACACAAGCACCCAAAAATCTTCTTACTTCTGTCAGCGAGTTGCAAATCTCCTTCATCCTTCCAATCGCATCTACCTTGTTCAAATCTGGCTTTCGACCAAACGATCCACACAAATGATCACGATCAAAACCTCTAACTCCAAATGTAGACTTCGCACCTGACAGCATAAGATGAACTCCTCAAGTCGAGATAAGATCTTCTCACAGTCTGCGATGTGATCAGTGACGTATCGCCGACACCCCCTTTGATCTAATGCTTCATCCTTCTCATCTTCCACACATCCTTTAATGGGGATGTCATCCAAGAACGGCATCGTCTTTTCAGGAATGAAGTCTCTTAGAACTCGATTCATCTCGTTCATCATGTGTGCTACCGAGTTGGTAACTCCCTGTGGTAAAGTACACATCCTAACCAACCCCAAAGGTGTCCTCATTGTCGTGAAGCTTCTGCTCTCCTCCGCTAGTTGAAACTGATCATACCCTGAGTAAAGATCTCTGACCGAGTAAATCGCTCTTCCTGCAAACGCTTCTGCAAACTCATCCACAATCGGTCCCACCCCAGCATTTCTGATTGTTACTGCGTTCACCGGCTGCATGTCTTGGATGAACCGCAGCGACCCATTCTTCTTTGGTACTGTAAACCATCTGCTTGAATATGGTGCAAACGACGGCTCCAAGATCTTCATCCGCATCTTCTCCTTCAGCAACTCCACTAGTTTGGGCAAGTGAGCCCGCGGTACTGGAATTGGTCTCAGGTTCCATGGCACATGCGGTACCGCGAAGATAACCATCGGGGTAACAACGTACGGATCTACACACCTATCTCATGTGGCTCAAAAGCAAACGCTTTCCCATGTCGTGAAAGCATTTCTTTGAAGCACATCCTCTCTTCTGGTAGAAGAGACTCATCAGATCCAATCTTCAGCTCTTCAAGGGTCTTCTCTGTGAACTTGTGTCCTATCATTGCAGGATCTCTCAAACTCTCCTCCCTTGACGCTCGATCCATCTGTTGGTTAGTGTCTTCCGGCAAAGGACCAGCAACTGGCTTTATCTTCTTATCCACTGTCTTGTATCTTGTCTCAACTCGAACCTCCGGTGCACAGAATGATTCGATCACCGAATAAACCTCCCTTGAATGAATCTGCACAACCTTATCCATATCCTCCCACCCAATAGACATGATCTCTCGCAAAGGATCTTCCAACCCATCCTCTTCATAAACACCAGAAATCCATTCATCCCCTTCTAGCTCACCCAACTCTTTCAACATCAACTCAACATCACGCAAATGTTTTTGTTCTTTTCTTCTCAGCTCTTCTACCTTCTTGTAGATAGCAATCCCACACTCTGAAAATCCAATAAACCCTGTACAAAAGGCACTATCTTCATCAAGCAAGAGTACCTTCTCTTGCGCACCACCACAATCCCGCTCTATAGTGGTACTCAACGAAAATCCTTGAACTCTTCACTCACCCTTGGAAGCGGCTTCTCTCTCAAACGATCTCGGTTGCGCTCGTGGTTGGACGGTACAGTCAGGAACTGTACTGCTCTCTTCCCATCTTGACTTCGGATCCTAGCATACGCAGATCCGTCATCCAGTACGTTTGTCTCCATCTGGGTTGCTATGATGAAAGGTTGGCCCAGAATGAGTGGGTATGATGTTGCTTCCTGAACAAAGAAGTTTTGCTCGGTAGCAACATCACCTACGCGCACTCTGATGTCTGGACAAGCTCCATACAAGTCTCCTCTCGTGTTGTTGGCTGCTCTTATGACCCATCCATGCTCTGTGTCGATCGACCACTTCTTTCTCTTGTATAACTCCTTCGACATGATGTTGATTTCTGATCCATGATCGATAAGAGCAACCACCGGCTCATCCAAGTCTTCGATCCTCACCAACGTCTCCGTCGTAGCTCAAGCCCAGTGACTGTGGCTGTAATGACTTGAGCTCCGCTTCCCATCCTCCTCTTCATCCTCAAAATGCACCCTGCGCCTTCGATCTCTTTCTTCCTCTGGAGTATAGACACTGCACCTTGCAAGCTCTCTCTCCTCATCCACAGACATCCTAGTATCCAAAGCATGTGATAAACCAGTCTCACCCGTAATCTGTCGTTTCCGTTTGATGACATCGATGATGACATCATGAAACTCACGCTTGGCGATACCTAACACTTCTCTCAAGGTAAACTCCACCTTCGCATTCAAAATGCGATCTTCCAAGACTCCTTTCAAGTCTGTTGAAGCCTCGATATCCGACTGTAGCTTGTATGCAGCCGGCTTACCCTTCTTCTTTTGAGATTTCTCCTTCGATGGAGAAGGAGAATCGTCCATCGGTAGGTCTTGAGCTCCTGCATCCCGAAGCTCTTGGCGAACCTTCTCCCCTCGAGTCTGTCTCTTTGAAGAAGTCCCTTCTCCTGAATCCTCTGAATCTCGCCTTCTCTTCTCTTCCAACAACGCTTCGTGTTGGTTCTTGACGATGTAAGCATGCACCGATAAAGCTTCTATCGGATCTTCCCATCCATATCCCTTCTGATCGTAGCAGCTGTCCTCATCAATGTTTCACGTGCCATCTTCTCTTTCTGTTTCATGGAGATGACAGATGACCACAATCCACTTGGCTCAACCTCTTTGTTGAAACTCCTCTCAGCTTGATCCTCAACCCTTGTGCCATAAGTTCCAACTTCCACCATTGCAACTGCTTGCGCTGATAGGTGGTCCTCAACCAACTTCTTCATCCCTGCCCTACCAAAGTTGGTCTGAAGAAGTGCACCAGTATCCCTCAGCGCTACCTTCCCATCCTTCCAGAAGATCACTCCTTGCTGCAGAATATCTGTGAACTCCTTGCAATCTCTGCGCGGATGATCAGTACCATCGCACCAGATACACCGCTGGATCCAGCCTTGCTTCTCAACCGGTCTTACTCCACTTCCAGATCCCTTCTCTTCCAATCTGGTGAGCTTGATCTGCAGATCTCGCATTCCACGCAATATCTCCTCAAGGTTTGAGTCATCCTTCTTCGGAGATACCATGGGTGCCTGAACAACTGGAACAACAGGAATAACTGGAGCAACTGGTACTACTTGTCTAGCAACAGGAACTGGTTGGACTACAGGAACAGGTGTTACAGCTGTAGGTGTTGGCGCCAGTCTCCTAACAAGAACTTTCTCTCGTCTCCGCTCCCTCTTGGTAAGCAGACCAACAGCTTCCTCAACCTTCTTACAGCTGCTGGTCAATCCATCGTCCTCTTCCCGGTCTTCCAGAAGTACCTCTAGCTTCTCCTGCAACTTCTCATCTGCAGCCCGAAGAAATAGCTCTGTCTTGTTGGACTGCAACGTCAACTTCTCCATCCTGGTCAGCCGTGAAAACTGCTTCTCAAACTCTCTGAGCAACTCAGTAGCTTGTAAACCCTTCCTTGGTTGCTCAACCCACTCCAAGAATGACTTCTTGGTGACTCGATCAGAGTCCTCCAAGAAGTACTCATCCATCAAGGCACGAGCAAAAGTCTCCCAATCCTTGTTAAAATGCTTCGTTAGCATTTTAACATGATCCCTAATCTCTGGAGCTGCTGCCAACTCAAACGTCTCAATCATCTCATCTTCTGAGACCCGGTTCAGCTCCATCTCCTTCACATAATGTCTCAGATACCTTGAGACATCTCTTCCATCAAACTGGTCAATCCTGCTGACCACCGCTTGTAGCGCCTTTGTTGCCAAAGCTTCCTTCCGCTCATCAGACTGTTGCTGCCGTAAGAACATAATGAAAGCTTGGAACATTGATGCAGTCGTCGGATCCAACTGCACCTTCGGTAACCCACTTGAACCACTAGCTCCATCTCCATCACCTTTCCCATCCCCAGTCATGATTGTCAATCTCTTCTTCAAAGTTCACACACAAAAGAAATCTCCACCCCAGACTTTCACGTTGAGTTCACCACCTCATCGTGTCGGATATTGCGTGAAGGATGTCCAGGAAAACACGAGGTTCCTGGCTGTGGAAAAACAGAGACAAGACAGAGAAAAACAACCACGAAAACGAACGCTGCGATATATACACTCCAAATATATGTACACTGCCGGTTCTTTCTCCTTAGAGCACAGAATTGAAAATCAGACCAGAGCGGTCTGTAACCTGCTTCAAAAGCCCCTGAAAACAACCCTTGAATCGCAACCCTGACCCAAAACCACCGAAGCGTAGCTCAAAGCAAGAGAAACTTCTCTTTGCTAACAAATAGAGCCACAGCAATATCACGCGATTCAAACTCAAGTCCAAACCACATCCATGTATAAGCTCTTAGCTAAAGCTAGCTACCACAAGCTGTATACAGCCAACCAGAACTCTAACGAACTCAAAAGAGCAAAACCCGTAGCGAAGAAACCGAAAAAGGTCTATCTGTGGACTTCCTCCTTTTGCTGAACGGACTTCAGATGTCGATAGGGTCTCCTCTGTTGACTCCGTTAACCCAAGAAACCTTCAGATCCGACTTCTGATAGCCGAGGTATCGCTGATTTTCGGTCGCAAGTGACCGAACCTTCAAAAACTGCTCCCTGCGGCTTAAAACCGCACACCACGCACAAACGGATCGCCTAAACTGATATCCGTCTTCTCTGGTAGGTAGATCTAGCTACCCTGAACCCAACAAGACTCCAAACAAGTCGTTTGGAGTTCCTCTTGCAAAACCACGCAAGAAATTTGGTCGCAGGTTGCAAAAAAACTGACGTAAATCAGCTCCCTGCGGCTCAAACTTGCTCACCACACCCAAACCAACAATCCAATTCACGTACAGTCTTCTCCTATGCGTACATGAAGACTCCCTGATTGCGTAGGCACCAAGAACGAAGAGCTTGGCTCACCGATCGCGAAGAACAACCCAATCTCAAGTCGCAGGCGAACGAAAATCTGATGTAAGCGCTTCCCTGCGAGCCAATTTCACTCACAACTCCCAAACCGCCCGATGAAACTTTGAATCGTCTTCAATTTCCTGAAGAACTCGTTGTTCTGATCCCGATGGATCCAAGGACAGCAAGTTTGGACTCCGGAACGGCCCGAACGGTCCAACTCTCCTTCACAGATAACTGAAAACTCCAAATCTGCTTCCTGCGTCTCAATTTCTCCCAGAACACAACCCCCGATCCGTCTCTTCAAGAACCGTCTTAACCTGTGCGTAGCCTGCACAGATCTGAACTGTGACCCTCAAGCTTGCTACCGGTCCTGTCTCTCACCCAGGGTAAAACCTCTGATGGTCTTTGAGGAGGCGCATCATGGAACTAAGAGGCCTCGGCTAAATCCAACTCTCAACATTCTCATATCTCTTCCTCACTGGGAACGAGAACTCTCATGGAGACGCAGAGATGAAAAACACACCCTTTATAGATATGGTCTAACGGCTTCCAAATACAAGGCAAAGGGAGGATGAGATATCACTCCACAACCCCTCTATTTATACTACTGCAGATTTACCATGGTAACTACTCGTAAATCTGATTTACTGCAATTTACCGAGACCAAGTCAAAGGTAAAAGTCCTAAGTCAAGAGTAGATTTCTCCTCCTTTGACTCTACTCTAATAATTAGGATCCTTCTAGAAGTATAAAGGAATCTTTGAAAGGATTCTCGGATTGCTCCTTATAAGACAAAATACTAACACATAATTGAGCCAAAAAGGTCAACAACCCTCTTGATTGTTTGACCCTTAAGTCTCTACAACCAATAAAAATCAGTCACGCATAAGACAAGAGTGTATTATTCACATCTTTGTCATTTTATGCACAACCAAACAAAATAGTAGTTCTCACACTTTAGAATATTCTAACATTCTGTCCTCAAATACCTCCAACTCTAACTGTGACTACTCCTAGTTATCTGTCACTAACTTAGAGTATGGTCTAGCCTTGGGACTTATTTAGAAGACTCACCACACATAGTTATAACTTATCACATATTTACTACTATGCAACCCCTGGTGTTACATTTACCCCCGGACTAAGTTTTCACTCCGTCCTCGGAGTGAACGGTGACTTTCCTTTGATGGAAGAGCTTGAGCTTGTCGTGATTCACCCGGTCAAACCTCCGTCCTCCTAGCTCTTTCAAGTCGTATGTAAAATTACTCCATACCTTCTCGACAATGAAAGGACCAAAGTAACGTGGAAGGAACTTCTTCCTAGCTCTCTTATACCTAATGGCATCAAAAAGCATTACCATATCTCCTTCCTTGAACGGCTTCACTTCTCTCTTACCGAGACGCTTGTCGTAATATTTCTTCTGACGTTCTTGCGCCTTCTCCATCTGAACCATTGCCACCACTCGTGCTTCCTCCAACTCCAATAGTTGCTCCCTTCTAGACTTCTCAGCTGCTGCTCCAATCGACCTCTTTAACCTCTTGTGGACAGTTTGAAAGGTAGGTAAATCAAACTGTATGGGCAACTTCGATTCCACACCATAAACAAGATGAAAAGGAGTGTACCCCGTCGAAGTCTTCGTAGTAGTCCTATACTCGCACAAGATTGCATGTAACCTCTTATCCCAGTTGTGCTTCGCGTCCTCCATATCAGCATCCTTGGCCAGCATCGCACACAAGGTATGATTGGTCTTCTCAGCTAACCCGTTAGCGTTCGGTTTGTAAGAAGTTGTCACTCGCGGCTTGATGGAGAAATGTTCCAACATAGCGGTTGTGATGCTTCCCATAAATTCACCACCCCTATCAGAAACCAACTCAAGAGGGCATCCAAACCTAGTAATGATCCGTTCTCATAAGAAACGGCCAACCTCTTCCTCACTTGTGGCTTTAAGTGGTCTGGCTTCCACCCACTTGGTCAAATAATCGGTTGCAATCACGATATAGCTGTTGCCACGAGGTGTTTTGTTTAAAGGACCGACATGATCAATTCCCCATTTCTCAAACGGACCTAGCACAGGAACTGATCTCAAGGGAGGAGTGCTAGTAGATTTCTTGGCAAAGGCTTGGCACACATAGCAAGTTCTGCAATACTCCAAACAGTCCTTGAAAATACCCTTCCAATGATATCCAGCGTCTAAGATTTTGAAAGCCGTCACCTTACCAGCAAAGTGACCACCACATACAGGTCCATCGTGGAACTCCAGCATCAACCTCGCAGCTTCCTCCTTGCCCACAGCTCGTCGTAGCAGTCCATCAGCACCTTGATGAAAAAGAACTCCTTCAACAATGGTGTATGGCTTACACCTTCTCATTAGAGCATTCTTCTCTCTCGCTCGCATACTTTCAGGAAATGATCCATCGGAAAGGAAATTCCACACCTCCTTGTACTCTTCCGACACCTCGTTGCTCAACGTGATGGTCATCAAGTCTTCGTCCGGAAAACTATCATCTAATGATTCTTCCCCTAATTCGTCGTAAGCTCTCGACAACAAATCTGCGTTGGCATGCTTCCTCCCCGGTCTATCCTCAATGACGTAGTCATATTCTGCCATGAGGATCTTCCATCGAGCTATCCTTCCCTCCGCGTTGGGCTTATTGAAGATGTACTTCAAAGCTTTGTGATCAGTCACTATAGAAAATTTTCCTCCTAACAAATAGTGCCGAAACTTCTTCAAAGCAAAGATCACGGCCAACCCTTCTCTCTCTGTCACGGAATAGTTCTTCTCAGCCCGCACCATCTGTCTACTAGCATAAGCTATTGGATGGTCGTGTCCATTCTCATCTAACTGACTCAAGGTACATCCAATCGCAACATTGGATGCATCAGTATAAACAATGAATGACTTGCTCCAGTCAGGTTTGGCAAGGATTGGGGCTATCACCAATGCCTTCTTCAACTCTTCAAACGCCTCCTTAGCCTTCTGATCTTGAAGTATCAGCTCGAAGACTACACCCGTCTTCATGTAGTTGGTCAATGATTGAGCTTTATTGGAAAAAGATGAGATGAATCTACGATAATATCCCACCATCCCAAGAAATTGTCTCAACTTGGTCAAGCTAGTAGGGAATGGTAGTTCGACTATCTTCTTCACCTTGTCTGGATCCACTCCAATTCCATTTTTGGAGACGATGTGCCCCAACAGCAAACCCTCCTCACATCCAAAAATGCACTTTTCTGGATTCAAGGATGCATTAGCTTGCTCCAGTCGCTCTAAGACTTTGATCAGATGATCAAAGTGATCCTCCTTCCGCCCATACACACAAAAGTCATCAATGAAGTCCCTAACAAACTTCCCAAGAAACGGTTCGAACACTTTGTTCATGAATCGTTGAAAAGTAGCTGAGGCATTACATAATCCGAACGGCATCACGCGAAACGCAAATGTACCCCACGGAGTAGTGAAAGTCGTTAGATGTTGATGCTCAGGTACTATATGGATCTGGTTATATCCACTATAACCGTCTCCAAAACTGTACCATTCATGACCTGCGACTTCTTCCAAGATCTCATCGATGAATGGCAACGGGTAGTAATCCTTCTTCGTGACCGCATTCAATTTCTTGTAATCCACACATACGCGAAGCTTACCGTTCTTCTTCTTCACGATCACGATGGGTGATACCCATTCTGAATTCTCCACTTCATAAATGAACCCAGCTTCCTTCAGTTTATCAATCTCTTCTTTGACGATCACTGCTGTTGGCGGGCTGATCCTTCGTTGCTTTTGTCGAACAGGTCTCGCGTCCTCCTCCACGTCGATCCGGTGCTTCTCCAATGTCACCTCCTTCAGATCTTTATAGCTGAAAGCAAACACGTGGATGTACTTCCTGAATATCTCCAAGAATCTTCTCTTCTCTTCCGAAGTCACCCTGGGACCAAACTTGATGATTGCTAGTCTTCGCTCTAGCTCCTCTCTACTTAATTTTGATTTGTCCGGGTCCTTCTCAACAGATGGACGAGGGAGCAAATCAATTGCTCCAATATGAGGTATGATGCAATCCATATCAAACTCCTCACCTTTTGACGTCTCCTCGTCAGAAGAACCACCTGTATCTACTCCGGAGACACTTCCACTGTCTTCAGTTTCTGATTCCCAATAGTCGCTGGTTGGTCTATCAGAATCAGAAGTTACACAGCCACCACTTGAGAGAGGCACCTTCACTCGATGGTTGCTTGGTCCTATCCTCAAGTAACCCTTGTGCCATCTGTCAGTTGTACGAACGGCTCTCAACCAAGGTCTTCCAAGGAGTAAGTCATAGCTGGAATCTTTCAGAATTTGAAAAGACATCAAGGTTTGTACCCCCATAACCGACACCACTACTTTCTCTAGGACTCCGAGAGGTCTCACCCTTTGCTTGTTTGCCATACCAACAATGATGCTCGCCGGTCTCGTGGGTTTCATCCCCAACCGCTTCATCAAACGTTCAGATATCGCATTCACAGCAGAACCTCCGTCCACCAATACATCAGGTACAAAGTGTCCATTCAAACGAACCTCGATCTTGGATGCTTTAGTGCATACCTCAGAGGCCTGAGCATCCACTACACCAACTCCCACACTTGAGACGTTGATCTTACCCTTAGATTTCTTCTTCCTGGTCCTTCGCGAGCTCAATCCTCCTCGAAGCTCTCTCCTCAAGCTTGGGTTGAGTGCGATCAATTGACCCACCGTTATGTTGGCTTTTTGCGTGCCAACATCCTCCACTACGTCATACCTAGGTTGAGCAGCTGAAATGGTAAAATCCTCCATTCCCATCTTCTTCCTAGGCTCCTTATGAGAAGAAGACATAGTGCTAGAACGAGTGCTCCTACTTTGAGAATCCCCAATGATCATAGGTTCCTCTGAAAACCTCGTCCTCTTCCTCTCGTGAGCTAAGAGTTCCACTTGAGAGTAGGAGCATTCTCCTCTCTCATAAACGTTTGGCACCTTCACCGCATCGATTGTGACAACTCCTTTGTCTTTGTTTTGTGGCGGGACTCCTCCGCCCATATTTCCTCTTGTACCCTCATTGTTCCGTCCTCCATTCTGGATGGAGTGTGGGCAATTCCTTTGAAAATGAGGACCACCACATCCGTAGCACGAGATACCACCGAATTCATTTTGAGGCCCTCGATTGAAATTTCCTCCGTAACCTCGTTGGCCTCCTCCTCCTCCTTGGTTCCTCCGCTCTTTCAACTGCACTACATTGATTTTCAGATCCGCCAACGTTTCTGTTATCTGTCTTAGCTCATCTTGAAGATTAGGCGTCGGAGGGTTGACAGCAACCACAGCAGGTGTGTTAACCACAGCAGAAGTGTTAACCACAGCAGGCGTCAGGATTCTAAAAGCAGCTCTACCACCGAGTGTAATCCTTGCAACACTTGCCGCCTTTGCTTCTCCTAGAAGAACGTCATCATCTTCCAAACTCTCTTCCATTCGAACTGCAATTTCAATCGCCTTCGCCTTAGTGGTGGGCTTCTCGTACTTCACCTGAGTTCTGATTTGAGGCCTCAAACCTGTCACAAAGTTCTTGGTAAGCATGGCCACAATTCCCACCATTGTAGCCTCCACATTATCACCACTCTTCTTCAGTATAGTCTTGAAACGAGCCTCCAACTTCTCGGTCCTTTCTGCATACACCTTCACCTTCTCTGCATCTCCTTGCTTCAAGAAGGTCACCTCGGTCATGAGCTTCTCATAGCTCTCATCCGGCAGAAAGTTCTCAATTAGAGCCTCCGTCAAGCTTTCCCATGTATCCATCTCAGTCTTGTTCCTTCGTATTCCTCATACCAAGTCAATGCGGTATCCTCTAAGAAATCAGGTAATAGTGATGCCCACTCTTCCTCTTCCTCTCATGGTTTCTTATGCATGCTCGCTTGAAATCTCGCACAAAGGTTTCTACATCCTCACCATCCTTTCCATAGAAAACCGGAAGCTTCCCCATCTTAAATTCTTGATGTCTTCTCCTCTCCTCAACACGATATCTCTCTTTGTTTTCTAGTATAGGATGAACATTACTAACTCCATGCGAGCATAGTCAACCATCGGTAGCAAGAAGAGAAAAGGTTCTACCATAATCGCCTGCGCTATCTCCTCACCGAACGTATGCATGAGTCGCATCCTCATTGTCACCTTCTCCACCATCTGGATTACCATCTCCATCATGCGTTAGCTGAATTTTCGTCTGAAGATGGCAGCTTCTCCGTTTCAACTCCTTGCTCCTCTCTCAATCTTCTAGACGTAGATGCCAACAGTGCAATCACGTCTCCACACTCGTGCTCCTTTGGCAAACCTTCAATTCCACAGTTTGAGCAGATGTTTTCGTCTTTAAAAACACGCGAAGGAGACGATGGACCAACTCGGAGACCTAGATCGATAGAACTCCTTCCTTCACGGGGGTTTTCTCTCTTGAATCTCACGGGACAACTTGCTGCATAGTGACCCAACCCTCTACAAAAATAGCACCACGGTTCTGCCCTCAACTTCTTCTTAGAAGAGTCTTGCTTGTTTCTCTCCGTTCTCTCTTCAAATTCGACCTTTAACTCTCTAGAACGTTCATCCACACCCACTATGACATCAAGATTTTGAGGAAGGTTCCTAAGCCTCACTACCCACTCTTTCTGACCCTCCATGATCTTGACTTAAATTCGACCCCATGCAGATTTTGATCGATTGGACTACCAGCTGAACTTCTGACAGCGATATCTTGAGCTCTGTAGCTCCAAAACTAGTGATCTTTGGATCAATAGATAGATCAGGGGCTTCTCCAGTCCGTCGTGAAGTTTCAAGGACGTCCGAGAAATACAGAGACGGTGACTGTAAACTCGATCAGAAAGCGAATCGTCTACACCTTCGGACTCTTAGTCTCTCCTCCTTTTAGTCGCAACGATAAGAACTATCACTCAAAGAACCTGATAAGAGTGATCTGATGCTCTACCCTCATGAACATATATGATTATATGAACCACTCTACTCTCAGATTTAAACTCTAACACTCGACACGTTCTCTTCAGCTGATTCTAACATCCTATGTGTACAGAATGTACAAGATGACCTCGAATGCATCGTAGATGACAACCGGATACACGAATGGCTCTAAGGTCTCTAGCATGGCAGTAGCTCTAGCCTCTCCAAGAGTTCTCTCGATATGCTCTCTCATAACGTCCTTCTGTCAGATGTAAAACTGCACGCGAAACATATCTCTCAAGCCTCCTAGTGAGGTCCCGGCAACGGAACCAAAAATGTGACCCTCAGGCTTGCTATCGGTCCTGTCTCTCACCCAGGGTAAACCTCTGATGGCCTTTGAGGAGGCGCATCATGGAACTAAGAGGCCTCGGCTAAATCCAACTCTCAACATTCTCATATCTCTTCCTCACTGGGAACGAGAACTCTCATGGAGACGCAGAGATGAAAAACACACCCTTTATAGATATGGTCTAACGGCTTCCAAATACAAGGCAAAAGGAGGATGAGATATCACTCCACAACCCCTCTATTTATACTACTGCAGATTTACCATGGTAACTACTCGTAAATCTGATTTACTGCAATTTATCGAGACCAAGTCAAAGGTAAAAGTCCTAAGTCAAGAGTAGATTTCTCCTCCTTTGACTCTACTCTAATAATTAGGATCCTTCTAGAAATATAAAGGAATCTTTGAAAGGAATCTCGGATTGCTCCTTATAAGACAAAATAGTAACACATAATTGAGCCAAAAAGGTCAACAACCCTCTTGATTGTTTGACCCTTAAGTCTCTACAACCAATAAAAGTCAGTCACGCATAAGACAAGAGTGTATTATTCACATCTTTGTCATTTTATGCACAACCAAACAAAATAGTAGTTCTCACACTTTAGAATATTCTAACATTCTGTCCTCAAATACCTCCAACTCTAACTGTGACTACTCCTAGTTATCTGTCACTAACTTAGAGTATGGTCTAGCCTTGGGACTTATTTAGAAGACTCACCACACATAGTTATAACTTATCACATATTTACTACTATGCAACCCCTGGTGTTACAGAACCCGATGACACCTTGCGCGCGTGTATTGGACTTCCCAATTCTTCAAAACATCCACCGACAGGTCGCAAGAACAAGCAAGCCCCTTAAGCAGCCCCCTTGCAACAGTCTCCGTACGTACAGTTCTCCCTTGAATAATGAGAAGCAGACCCCTTGCGTCTTTGATATAACGCCTGAAGCCTTAAATACCCAGTCAGCAAGTAACTAGGGGCCTAGCTTGATTTTACCTTCTTTCGAATCGCATAACTTCTTCTCTGGATGTCCAAACGAAGTAAACAAGATGCCCATGGAAAGCTGACAACGAGCTCTACCCATCCATGTGGGTTTAAGTGAAGATCCGGAGTTGCGCCAAAAGCCCGTAAGCTGGGGCCTAGCTTGTTTTCTCCATCTTTCGAGTCTTGTAACTTTTCCACTAGGCGTCCAAACGAAGTAAATGAAGTGCCTATGGAAAGCTGACAAGGAGCTCTATCCACTGGTGCGATAAAAATGAAGATCGGAAGTGATGCCAAAAATCCGTAAGCTGGGGCCTAGCTTATTTTCTCCATCTTTCGAGTCCTGTAACTTTTCCACTAGACGTCCAAACGAAGTAGACAAAGTGCCTATGGAAAGCTGACAAGGAGCTCTACCCATCTATGCGATGAAAATGGAGATCTGAGATTATGCCGAAAGCGCGTAAGTAGGGGCCTAACTTGTCTTCTCATGAGTGTCTTTGGAGCGACAAGCATCGAAGTTTGAATTTCAGGTAGGAGCCGGTCCACGACACGACAGCGTGTGTGGAAGACGTGTGGTTTTGTGTGGTTTTGTGAGAAGACGGGCTTTTTAGGCAAAACCCGTGTGTTTGTGTGTTTGAACAAATCTTAGAACTTAGAGCAGCGTTACTTGCGTAAATCCTCTGTGGGAACGATATCTTTTATACTAAATGGGCAAAAGGAGTAATCATGCGTCACTACAACTACCAAGACACTTAGACAAATTTTCAAGAAACAAAATCTTTATTTCCAAACACAAGTCAAAGCTACAAAGTCCATCGGCCCAAAACGCCTCAAGTTGCTACTCGTATGGTTCGTCGTTTCTTCACTCCTCGCTGGAAGGAGATGTCCTCATCTTGCTAACGCCCTTGTTGTCCTTGTCGCCGTTTGAAGAGGTCTAATACTTCACTCGCATGTGCGAGATCTTCCTCTGGCACCCAAGTTGCTTCATTCAAATGGTAACCATGTCATTTGACCAAGTACTCCATCCGGTTTGATTTGCGCCGAGATCGCAAAATGGACTCCACCTCATATTCTGCTTCGCCTTGCACGACATCAGGTTGAGGCCTAAGAACCTGTTTGCGCTCCGGCCGCAAATCGTCCTTGAAGTATTTCTTTAATAAAGAAACATGAAAAGTCGGATGCAACTGCCACTCGCGAGAAAGGTCTAATGTATAGACATCTTCATGCGGATTCTTGACAATGACAAAAGGTCCCGCGAACTTCGATGAAAACTTCATCGATATTTCCTTCGGAAGTGTGAAGTTTTTCGTACTTAACCATACTTCTTCGCCCACTTGAAACTTCACTTGCCGTCGATATTTGTTTACCTGCTTCATGTATCGTTGCTGTGCCTTCTCGAGGTTCTTCTTGACTTGCTCCTCGCGTTGCTGCATTACCGCCACCAACTCTTCAGCTGATGTTTGCCGTGTTCTTGGTCGTGCCGATGTAGAACTCCATGCAAGAGTCAAGTCAAGAGGCCCTTCTGGCTCACGTCCGTAAGCCAGCAAGAAAGGCGATTCACCGGTTGCCGAATGCTTCATGGAATTGTAGCAATACTCCGCAAGACTGAGCCACTCCGCCCAATCACTTTGGTCCGCACTCACATAATTCTTCAGTATTGATTCAGAATCGAGTTAACTCGTTCCATTTTTCCATCTGTTTCCGGATGAAAGACGGTACTAAATTTTAACTTAGTCCTCAATTTTTGGAACAAGTGTTTCCAAAAGACACTTGTGAACTTAGAGTCTCTATCTGAAATAATACTTCGGGGTAATCCATGTGAACGCCACCAAGTATCTAGGAACAATCGAGAAGTCGTGAACGCTGTTGTAGTGTCCAAAGTCGGAGCAAACTTCGCTAGTTTGCTAAACCGATCAACTATCACAAATATCGCATTGTATCCATTCGAGTCAGGCAGAGAGGTAATGAAGTCCATGCTAATGCTTTCCCAAGGTCTGGCTGGAATCGGCAGAGGATGAAGCAACCCTTGTTTCTTCTCATAAGAAACGCGGTTCGCTTGACAGGTTACACATGTTTTCACAAAGTGGACAACATCGTCTTTCATGTGGGGCCAATAAAACTTTTTAGCTATCACTGCTAAAGTGGACTTTTCTCCTTTATGGCCTGATAAGAGCGCATCGTGAGATTCTTTTAACAACTTGGTCATAAGTTTTCCTTGTCCCACATAAACCCGACTTTGCTTGAACATGAGTAAACCATGTCTTAGTTGCATGTTCTGCAACTTCACTCCTCGCTTGAGTTGTTCCAAGTACTCCTTCGCTTGGTCATCGCCCATGTAACCTTCACGTATTCGCCTCTCCAAGTCTGACTCCTTAGGATACATAGCTCACAAAATCTGTGTTGACGATGAAAGATATTCCTCCTTGCGACTCAAGGCGTCAGGAACCACATTGTCCTTTCTCGCTTTGTGGATTAATTCCACGTTCATGAGCGCCAAGGTATCATGCCACCGTAGTTGCTTTGGCATCACCCGATCTTGTGTCTCAAAGGTACTTGAGTGAAATATTGTCAGTATACACTTGGGTTTTGTGAAGTCCCAAGTAATGCTGTCATTTCCCCAGATGTTGAGAAGACCGCTTGTCAAACCAGATACAGATCGTTTGAATTCGTGGTGATGCCATTTGGACTCTGCAACGCCCCTTCGACGTTTTTTTCAAATAAAGAAATCACTACATTGATGAACACAATTTTTCGCGAGGAGATGGATGAGTTTGTCATCGTCTACATCGACGACATCTTGATCTACTCCAAAATCTTGGAGTCGCACGCGGAGCAGCTAAGGGTGGTGTTGACGAAGCTGCGGGAGCATAAGCTGTTTGCCAACATTGACAAGAGTGAGTTTGATTTGGAGCGCATTAACTTCTTGAGACATGTCATTAGTGCAGAAGGAGTCGGCCCGGATATGCAGAAGGTGGACGCGATTGTGACTTGGGAGCCTCCGACTACAGTGAAGGAGATGCGGCGATTCTTAGGATTGGCGCAGTTTTACCGCAAGTCTGTGAAGGAGTTTTCAAAGATCACGAAGCCGCTGACGGACTGGACGGGCAAAGACGCACAGGTAAGTTGGACCAAGGAGGTGGATGATGCGTTTCAGACGATCAAAGCTATTTTGTCAAAGGCGCCAGTATTGAAGCTGCCGGAGTTCGACAAACCATTCGAAGTGCACACGGACGCGAGCGTCTATACGATTGACGGAGTGTTGGTGCAGGATGGAAAACCTGTAGCGTACGAAAGCAAGAAGCTATCTGGGACAGAGAGTCGATGGTCGATTCACGAGAAGGAACTGTTTGCGGTGGTTCATTGCTTGGGTCAGCTATCCGGATCTGGTAATATCTCGACTTCAAGTCTATCCTGCTGAAGTACTTTGCGCCCGCTAGCCTATCAAAGAGATCGTCTATCCTTGGCAAGGGATAATTATTCTTTACCGTCACCTTATTGAGTACACGATAATCTACGCAAAGTTGTAACTTCCCATCCTTCTTCTTTGCGAAAAGAACTGGGGCTCCATAAGGTGACTTACTGGTTCGAATATATCCCCGCGCTAATAGCTCACTGAGTTGTCTTTTCAACTCAAGTGCACGTTTTGCGCACCTACGTGTTGTTGCGCCAGCGGAAGCCCTTGCTCAGTAGATCGCGAACTTTACACCACCGTCCGTGATGTCCGTCTGGTTCTAGGCTCCCGAACGGTGGTCTAACCCGCCGACTCGTTCCCTAGTCTTGCCCCAGCCCTTACAGCATTCCTAAGTCTAGACGTCCAAGTCTGGACGAGAACGTGCCTTGGAACCGGCCCAATCATTACCTCATGCCCCTAGAGTCCGCTCGCCGAACTCTGGGGTCGGGTGACTCGTCCTGGCCCACCCAGGCATCGAGTCCCCCTCATATATACTTCTGGGGATCGGCGGTCCCGTCCTCCTCTTTCATCCTTAAAAATTATACCACAACTCGATTGTGGTTCGGCCATAACTTCCAGCTCAGAGGTCAGATCGGGGAGTGTTATATATCACTAGAAAGCTATCGACGAGACCTTTCCAATGATACCTACTCGCCTCGAGATCTTACGTGGAGCTCCGTCCACGACCTAAAACGTCCCTAGAGCTCCAACACTTGGTCATTTTTCCGAGATTCTGTGGTCCAGACCCAGACTTGAGCCCTGTGGTCCGTCTGCGTCTCGGACCCACGTCTCGGACCCACATCTCAGACCTATGTCTGAGACTCATGTTTCAGTCCGTTCCCAGACTCGCCCCCTTAGGTCAGCGTTCGTCTGGAGCCCTCTTGGGGTAGGCCCTTATGTCCTAACCCAAAGTTCCAATCTTGGTTCAGAGAACCACTTAGAGTTCATCTGATCTCGACTTCTCGGCCAAGCCGTTAAGTCCTACTCGCAGCGCTCACAACCTAGCGCAAGTCCGCTAGGGTTCTGTTGTCCGCGTCTGCGTCTGATCTTGAGAATGAGGATCGCGACAGTATGAAGTAGAAGATTGCACGAAGAAGTGCTGATCTACCTCCACATCATCCAGCTTCACTCTCACGTTGGAACAAGCGCCGTATAACTCACCCTTCTGGTTGTTTGCAACTCGTAACACCCAACCATGGTTCAGTTCGATAGGTCACTGTCCTCTCTCATACACTTCTCGTGACATGATGTTGAACTCTGAACCGTGATCAACCAAAGCAGCAACAGGTTCAAGACTTCTAAGGCGAACTCGTGTAGCAGTCGTAGCACGAGCCCAGTGTCTTTTTCTGAAGTCGCTATCGGTAGTTGGACTCTCGTCGCCAGCTTCTTCGTCTTCAAATTCAGCAGTGTTGGTACCAGCAACCAACGCTTCTTGCTGGTACTCTGTATCATCAGCCTCCTGAAAATGCACCCTTTCGAACTCTACATCATTCATAGAAGCTCCTACCACATCAATCATCTGACTTTCTACTTGCTCGGACATCACCTATCTCTTCCGCTTGATGATGTCGATAATCAGCTCGTGAAACTCTCTCTTCGCAATACCAAGAACCTCCCGAAGAGAAAACTCGATTCGCGCGTCAAGTATTCTCTGCTCTAGGATGCTCTTGAGATCAGTTGAAGTCTCGATATCAGCCGCCAACTTATAAGCCGGTCCCTTCTCTTTCTCTTGGGCAGTAAACCGCCTATCAGCAGTCGTTGACTCCTGCTGGGATCTCTGCACGTTGTAGAGTTGAGAGTTTAGAGTTTTCCTCGGGAAGGGCGGAACCTTCTGGCTGCGATATGATCGTGAAGGTTGTGGGAAGACTACTAGGGAAGGTGATGGGCTTCAGGTTTTGGTTGTTTACTATCCAGAGGTAGGCTTCAGGTCATAAGGGCACTATAAATCTTCACACAGGTCGAATAGATCCTCCAGTATGCTCAGGAAGTGAAAATCAAATCAAACTAACAGTAATAAGGTTCACCAGCGAACTTTAACAGTCAAGAATCAGAAACATAAGATGGTTTAGGCTTCAGAACTTCTCCTATATGTCAATGAGACCCTACTGACCATACAGACGAAGTTTCAGCTTGAGTTCAGTTCAGAGCACCGAGATATGAGTAGAAACTTTCTGAACAGAGAAATTATGGCAATTTCTGGTACCTAGACAGCTATTCTGACCTAGAACAGAGAATTGGCTCGATGAATTTCAAAGTTTCTCACAGTATTTGAAGTCTACAGGATGCTGAACATCCCTGTGAAGTTGGGCCTCCTGAATGTACACAAAACTCCAGATCTCCTCCTCTGAAGTCGCTGCTCTAGATTAAGAGCTTTTCAGACCTCCTCTGCTTCAGCGGCCGCCCTGAATTACTCTGTTACTCAATCGATATGAAACTTTTTGGGAAATCGTAGCCCTGCTGGCAGAGAACGCAACCACGAAGTTTTGAAGCGATTTCTTCAATTCTGCTGCAAATGACACTGAAAACCCCAAAATCAACAAAAGTGATGCAGTTTTGGCATAATCTGAACTGCAATTGGACATAACTTCGTCTTTATTGCTTCAAATCGACTGAAAATTTCACTGACAGTGCTTGGCTTGACGAGCTCTCTCTCCCTGTGCTCTCAGATTTCGAAGTGTCTTCACAAATTGCTCGAAAACCTCTCTAGAGCTCTGTTTCTAAACTTAGAATTTAACATAAGACAAAAATGGACCAATGGGAGTTCATAGCTCCATTTGGTTGTCATTTTGTGCCTTAAACTACCTGGTAACTCAATTCAACTCATATGCAACCACGTCAAGTCCCCTAAAGCGCCAGCGTATAACCTAAACTACCTAGAACGACACATAGCCTTGAAAGTAAACTAAAACCAGCTAAAAGCGTGCATGGGTAACACGTAGGTACAACCCATGAACTTAAGCCCTATCTACATGGCAAATCAACCTACTAAGACCCAAAATATATAACATCCTCAAGTGTCGATATCTCTGAGGTCCCAACTCTACTCAGAGAGACTAACGCTAGACAAAGAGGTGAATTATTTACAATGTAAAATAATTCACATCACGACATCCACCCCCTCCAAACCTGCACATCCTCCGGTATGTGCCAATCTCTTCAGTCTTCTGTGTGATCTTCATCATCATCGCTGTCCGTCACCTCAGTCTCTTCAGAAACTGGGACATCTTCGTCTCTTGCTGTCCTCTGCTCTGACTCCAGAAAGTTGAATAACTCAACTCATCCTCCGCGTCTCTTGAACAGTTTCACACGTTTGCCAGCCACAGGTAGCTTCAAAGGAGTACCATCCAACTCACGCAAACTATAAGTGGCATTCTCATACACGTCTAGTACAACATAAGGTCCGAACCATCTTCGAGAGAACTTACGAAGTGGAGAATGCTGATTCTCCAACGTGCTATCATATACCAGAACCCAGTCACCAACATGTATTGGCTTCGGTTGTAGTCGGTGAGTCTTGTCAAAACGTTCCTTGTTTCTGACTCGAGCCACCTTCAGCCTCTCCTGCGCATCAACAAGATCCTCCTCCCTTCGCTCCAACTGCCTAATACGTAAAGCAAGGAGTGAAGCCTGACCTATACCATCTTCCCACGGTAGCGTAGCCCATGTAGGAAAGTACTCTTCAGCAGGCATGATCGGTTTCTGCCCCAGCATAAGCTCAACTGGCATATAGCCAGTCGTAGTACAGTGTGTAGTTCTATCAGCCCACAAAGCAAACGGAAGTAGTCTCGGCCATTCTCTAGGCCTACCATCACATGCTTTCACTAAAGCATTAACAATAGAAGGGTGTCCTCGTTCACTCTTACCGATACCCTCTGGATTCATAGCAGTAGTAAGTCGAAGCTTTACTCCATAACGAGCAAAAAACTCCTTCACTTCAGTGCCTCTCAACTCGCCTCTATCCGCACGTAATCTCCCAACAGATCCATAACGACAGATGATATCTTCAAGCACGAACCTGCAGATATTCTCTGTGGTCTTCGTCCGTAGTGCTCGTCCCTCCACATAGTTGGAGAGATCCTCTCGAGCCAACACCAAGTAACGCATCCCCCATAACCCCGGTGGCATCATTACGAGATCAAGAACCCACTGAAAATGGATACTAGGTGGATAAGTAGGTACAAGTCCATTTCTGTAACGGACCTTAGAGTAGAACTGGCAGTGCAGACACGACCCAACAAAGTCCACCACGTCTTGATACAAACCCTTCCACCAGTAACGCTCCTTCATCTTCGTGTAAGTAGCCCATACTCCACGATGTCCAGCCCACAAGGTATCATGAAACTCCTTCAGCAGATTAAGCTTTGTCGGTTGATCATCCACCACTCTAGCAAGCATCCCGTCTCTTCTCTTCGTTCGTTTCCACAGATAACCTTCACGCAGAAGGTAGCTGTACCCCTTCCGTCTGATCTCCTTGAACTCTGCATCACTCCATCCTTCTCTCCTGGATAACGAACTCAGATAAAATCCAATATCACGGAACTTATCCGTGTAGAACTCCTCGTTGAATGGCAGTGATTCCAAGTCTGAAGTCTGTTGACCAACTTGGCACCAAACGTCTCTCCTCTCTTCATTCTCCACCTCTGCAATCATCTCATCCTCATCTGTATAACGAGCTCTAGACAACATATCTACAACTGGATTGTCCTTCCCTGCTATATGCTTTAGTTCAGGGTTCAGACTCCGGACATAAGCAATCCATCGCAACATTGCTATGTCTGGTATATTGCAGTTCGCTATCATTCCCAACAAAGGCAAACAATCTGTTTCTAGTATCACACGAGCTCCTATCAAGAACTCTCGATCTACCTTCATAGCAGTAACAGCTCCCCACAACTCACGCTTCACTTGAGGATAGTTACGTTGTCTATCTGTTAAGATCCGAGCTCCAAACCTTGAAACAAACCGCACACCTTCTGCATCTTCTTGACCAACTGCCCATCCAATCGCCTTGGGACTTGTATCAACAGTCAGTACCACAGGTCTCCCGCTCTCGTAGCTAAGCCTCCTTAGTATAGGTGGAGACTTCAGAATCTCCTTCAGCTGCTCCATCGTCTCGTGATGTTCTTGCCGCCAAGTAAACCTCCTTCCCTTTCTCAGAAGTGCATACAGAGGCTCGGCAATGTGTGCATAATGAGGAATACTCACACGAAAGAACACACAAGCTCCCAAGAACCGTCGAACCTCAGTGATGTTGGTGCAGTCAGCTATCCTTGCTATAGCATCTACCTTCTCTAGGTTCGAACGCCTTCCAAAATTACCACACAAATGACCCACCACCACAATCTCTGACATACCAAAACGAGATTTGGTACCTGATAGAGTGAGGTGTACCTCCTCCAAACGCATCAGAATCTTCTCCACATCTCGAATGTGGTCTGCAACGAACTTTCTGCATCCATCAGAAGTCACAGCTTCGTCTTTGTCTTCCACCGGACAGCCTTTCATGGGAATATCATCCAGAAACGGGATAGTGACCTCAGGTACAAACTCTCGTAACACTTTATGCATCGCATTCTGCATATGGGCTACTGAGTTTGTAGCACCCTGAGGAAGAGTACACATCCGCATCAATCCCAAAGGTGTACGCATGGTAGTCAAGTCTCTACTCTCCAAAGCAAGCTGAAACTGATCATAACCTGAAAACAGATCTCCAATAGAATAGATTGACCTTCCAGCAAACGCCTCAGCTACTTCATCAACCACAAGTCCTGTTCCAACGTTTCGAATCGTGATATTGTTGGCAGGCTGCAAGTCTTGGGATGAAGCGCAGAGCTCCTGTCTTCTTAGGTACTGTGAACCATCGACTAGAGTACGGAGCCATAGATGGTTCAAGAATACCCATCCGCATCCTCTCCTTCAGTAGCTCAATCACCTTCGGTAGCAAGGCACGAGGGATTGGAATCGGCTTCAAGTCCCAAGGTACGTGAGGAACAGTGAAGATAACCATCGGAGCTATCACACCAAGATCCACACAACCAATCTCCTCAGCTGAGAAAGAAAATGCCTTACCATGGCTAACTATCATTTGTTCAAAAGCTCGTTTCTCCTCTTCAGTCAAGAAGCCACCCCCTCCTATCTGGAACTGCTCGAGTGTCTCTTGAGTAAACTTGTGTCCTACCTGTGTAGGATCTCTAAGCACAGGCTCAGCAGCCGCTAACTCCATCTGCTGTTGAGAATCAACAAGTAATTGGGTCGCCACAGGTCTCACCTTCCTCGCTACAGCTTTATACTTGGCGTGTACTTCCGCTTCCTGATGTAAGCCACACCAACAGACTGCATCCTTCCATCCATTCTCTAGTCTCGGATGAGGATGATGTCGCAAGTACGAGATAATCTCCTCATAGACTTCACGAGAATGGATGGGGATCACCACCCTACCTCCCATCTGTTTCATCAACCTATCTACATCATCCAGCCAACGGACAAAAGACTGTACACCTACAAACTCCTCATAAACACCAGAAATCACCTCATCTTCCTTCAGAGCTCCTGTACAACGCAGATTTGTTGCATACTTCTCCATCTGTCTTCTACTCTTCTCAGTCAAATCCCTTATCCGCGTGAACTCACTCCAATCATCAGAACTGAAAGCCATCAAACCAGATTTCCAACTATGTACAGTGGAACTACTTTCTGAATCTTGAGCAGCCTTTCCATCAGCCTCCCGTGATCCCTCAGGCTGCTCAAGCGAGATCATAGTAGCTATAGATCCATCACTCTTGCTACCCCGTCCTACGAGAGTGGTTTCTGAAAACCCTTACCCCTACAGATAGGAGAATCCCTCAAGGTCTGCCGGTTTCGCTCGTAGTTCGTACGAACGTTCAGAAACTGCACAGAACGTCTATCATCTGGACTACGGATCCTAGCGTAATGAGATCCGTCATCCATCACCTTGGTCTCCATCCGAACTGCAGTGATATATGGCTGACCAAGAATCACAGGATATGAAGCAGAAGATTGCACGAAGAAGTGCTGATCTACATCCACATCACCTATCTTCACCTTCACGTTAGGACAAGCGCCGTATAGCTCACCTTTCTGGTTGTTTGCAGCACGTAACACCCAACCATGGTTCAGCTCGATAGGCCACTGACCTCTCTCATACACCTCTCGTGACATGATCTTGATCTCAGATCCGTGATCAACTAAAGCAGCAACAGGTTCAGCCAAACTTCCAAGACGAACTCGTGTAGCAGTTGTAGCACGAGCCCAATGCCTCCTTCTGAAATCACTGTCAGTAGTTGGACTCTCCTCGCCAGCTTCCTCATCATCGAACTCAATAGTGTTGGTACCAGCAACCAACGCTTCTTGCTGGTATCTCTTGTCATCAGCTTCCTGGAAATGCACCTTTCCAAACTCTGCATCATTCAGAGAAGCTCCTACTACATCTATCATCTGACTCTCTACCTGCTCGGACATTACCTGTCTCTTGCGCTTGATGATGTCGATGATTAGTTCGTGAAACTCCCTCTTTGCAATACCAAGAATTTCTCGGAGAGAAAACTCGATCCGTACATCCAGTATCCTCTGCTCCAAGATGCTCTTCAGATCAGTAGAAGTTTCAATATCAGCTGCCAACTTGTAAGCCGGTCCCTTCCCCTTTTCTTGGGCAGTAAACCGCCTACCAGCAGTCGTTGGCTCCTGCTGGGATCTCTGCACATCCTCCATAGGACCTGGTGCAGGTGGAGGAGCTGCAGAAGTAGACGGGATGTCTTCAGGAAGAGCTGCTCGTCTCCTTGTGACTCTCCGTCTATCCTCAGTCTCCTCAGGAACTCCAGTATCAAGGTCAGAGGCTTCTCGCCGCCTCTTCTCCTCCACAGAAGCATCCTGCCAATGAACGTGTCTATCTACATCCAAGAATGCTCTGATAGAAGCAGCATCTACAGGATCTCCCCATCCTGTGACCCTACGAATAGACTCTGCTCCCCTCTTCAGTACTTCAGAAGGAACGGGAGCAATACTCTTCTCAACAGTCCTATCTAGCAACGTAGGACTAGAAGAAACCTCAATATGTCCAGCATATACATCAGGATTTACCGGTGGTGCCATCAATGCATGTACAGTTGCCGCCGCAGCAATCTGAGGTAGACTCCTCATGCCTCCTCGCCCAAACTGCGTGCTCAACGGCTCTCCAGTAGAAGAAAGGTGCAGCCTACCGTTCTGATAGCGAACCACACCATCTCGCAAAGCAGCTGTGAGCTCTTGACAGTCTCCTCGGAAATGATCAGGACTGTCACACCAAATACATCTACGAACCGGAGCTCCTCCTGGACGTGCAGCAGCAGGCGCCGGTGGCTGCTCTCTCTGCAATCCAGCTAGCTCTACCTTCAGCTCTCGCATCTGCCGAATCAGGTCTTCAATCTGGTTCTGTTGACCATGGTTCTCCGCAGGTCTCTGAACAGGTGCCTTTTGTGCCGGTGCTGGCACAACTGACATCAAAGGAACTGCAGCTGGGACAACAGGTCTGGGAGCAGGGACCAAAGGCTGCTGTACTTGAGGAGCAGCATAAGGTGGAGTGACCACTTCTGCAAGCGGACGTCCTCCCACAGCCACTCTTCCCCTCCTCTGCCTTGTAAGTACAGCCACAGCATCCTCAACTCTCCCCCAATCCATAGTAACACCTCCCTCAGCAGATCGATCGGCCAACATAAAACATAACCGATCTGCTGTAGCATCATCAGTAGCTTGCAGGAAAAGCTCTGTTCTCCTAGCATCTAGAGTTATTCGCTCTAGAGTTGAGAGTTGCCGGTATCTCCAATCAAACTCTCTCAGCAATTCACTCAGACTCATCATACGACCAGGTTGCTGCTCAACCCAGTCTAAGAACGTCCTCCTAGTAACTCTCTCTGAATCCTCCTCAAGAAACTCCTCTCGAAGAGATCGCTCAAAACTCATCCAGATTCCAAGGTTTCTTCTCTGTACATCCCTAACTTGGTCCCGCAACTCAGGAATGACAGCTAACTCAAAACTTGCTATCATCTCAGCATCAGTAACCCTAACCAGCTCCATCTCTCCTCTATACTCACGCAGATATCTAGAAATATCTCTACATTCAAACCTTCCACATCTATTCACAATCGCTTGCAAAGCCTTGGTGGATTTTAACTCACCCCCTCCAACGATCGGATGCTGTTGGACCAAGGCCGCAAGCGTCTTCAGAATCTCAGCTGTGTCCAGACCAGGTACAGAGGTCGTTGCAGTCACAGGTGCTACAGAAGGTGCTGCAGTAGACGTAGATGCAGCAGCCGCAGAAGTAGCAGCAGTAGCGCTCTTGCGATCCATCTTCTCTCCTTGTAGTAAACTCAACCTTCTCAATCAATCACCCCAAGATCTCTCAGTGGAAGCACCAGATGTAGAGTTGAGAGTTTTCCTCGGGAAGGGCGGAACCTTCTGGCTGCGATATGATCGTGAAGGTTGTGGGAAGACTACTAGGGAAGGTGATGGGCTTCAGGTTTTGGTTGTTTACTATCCAGAGGTAGGCTTCAGGTCATAAGGGCACTATAAATCTTCACACAGGTCGAATAGATCCTCCAGTATGCTCAGGAAGTGAAAATCAGATCAAACTAACAGTAATAAGGTTCACCAGCGAACTTTAACAGTCAAGAATCAGAAACATAAGATGGTTTAGGCTTCAGAACTTCTCCTATATGTCAATGAGGCCCTACTGACCATACAGACGAAGTTTCAGCTTGAGTTCAGTTCAGAGCACCGAGATATGAGTAGAAACTTTCTGAACAGAGAAATTATGGCAATTTCTGGTACCTAGACAGCTATTCTGACCTAGAACAGAGAATTGGCTCGATGAATTTCAAAGTTTCTCACAGTATTTGAAGTCTACAGGATGCTGAACATCCCTGTGAAGTTGGACCTCCTGAATGTACACAGAACTCCAGATCTCCTCCTCTGAAGTCGCTGCTCTAGATTAAGAGCTTTTCAGACCTCCTTTGCTTCAGCGGCCGCCCTGAATTACTCAGTTACTCAATCGATATGAAACTTTTTGGGAAATCGTAGCCCTGCTGGCAGAGAACGCAACCACGAAGTTTTGAAGCGATTTCTTCAATTCTGCTGCAAATGACACTGAAAACCTCAAAATCAACAAAAGTGATGCAGTTTTGGCATAATCCGAACTTCAATTGGACATAACTTCGTCTTTATTGCTTCAAATCGACTGAAAATTTCACTGACAGTGCTTGGCTTGACGAGCTCTCTCTCCCTGTGCTCTCAGATTTCGAAGTGTCTTCACAAATTGCTCGAAAACCTCTCTAGAGCTCTGTTTCTAAACTTAGAATTTAACATAAGACAAAAATGGACCAATGGGAGTTCATAGCTCCATTTGGTTGTCATTTTGTGCCTTAAACTACCTGGTAACTCAATTCAACTCATATGCAACCACGTCAAGTCCCCTAAAGCGCCAGCGTATAACCTAAACTACCTAGAACGACACATAGCCTTGAAAGTAAACTAAAACCAGCTAAAAGCGTGCATGGGTAACACGTAGGTACAACCCATGAACTTAAGCCCTATCTACATGGCAAATCAACCTACTAAGACCCAAAATATATAACATCCTCAAGTGTCGATATCTCTGAGGTCCCAACTCTACTCAGAGAGACTAACGCTAGACAAAGAGGTGAATTATTTACAATGTAAAATAATTCACATCACGACAACTTCCTCCATCGGACCTGGTGCAGGTGGAGGAGCTGCAGAAGTAGACAGGATGTACTCAGGAAGAGCCGCTCGTCTCCTCGTGACTCTCCGTCTATCTCCAGTCTCCTCTGGAACTCCAGTATCGAGTTCAGAGGCTTCTCGCCGTCTCTTCTCCTCTACAGAAGCATCCTGCCAGTGAACGTGTCTATCCACGTCCAAGAATGCTTTGATAGACGCAGCATCAACAGGATCTCCCCATCCTGTGACCCTATGGATAGTCTCTGCTCCTCTCTTCAATACTTCAGAAGGAACAGGAGCAATACTCTTCTCAGTAGTCTTATCTAGCAACGTAGGACTAGAAGAAACCTCAATGTGACCGACATATACATCAGGATTTACCGGTGGTGCCATCAATGCATTTACAGTTGCAGCTGTGGCGATCTGAGGTAAACTTCTCATGCCTCCTCGTCCAAACTGCGTGTTCAGCGGCTTTCCAGTCGAAGAAAGGTGTAGCCTACCGTTCTGGTAGCGAACCACACCATCTCGCAGGGCAGCCGTAAGCTCTTGACAGTCTCCACGAAAATGATCAGGATTGTCACACCATATACATCTACGAACAGGAGCACCTCCTGGACGTGCAGCAGCAGGCGTCGATGGCTGCTCTCTCTGCAGGTCAGCTAACTCCACCTTCAGTTCTCTCATCTGTCGAATCAAGTCTTTGATCTGGTTCTGCTGTCCATGGTTCTCTGCAGGTCTCTGAACCGGTGCCCTTTGTGCAGGAACTGGCACCACTGGTATCAAAGGTACTGCAACCGGTACAACAGGTCTAGAAGCCGGTGCCGGAGGTTGCTGTATTTGAGGAGCAATGCGAGGTTGAGCGGTCACTTTTGCAATCGGACGTCCTCTCACAGCCACTCTTCCCCTCCTCTGCCTCGTTAGTACGGCAACAGCATCCTCCTAGTTGCTCTTCTTCAGCTGCGTTAACTCCTTGGCAGAAGCGGCTGCTTCCGCCTTGTACTTCGCTGCGAGCTTCTCCGTGGTGCGGAGGTTGGCTTCCAGCACTTCTTCCTTCTTCTGGTCTTCTTCCTGCCGCATCAGGATGCGCAGACCGAATCCAGGCTGTAGTGGCTTCTCCTGAGTCTTCGCTCTCTTCTCGATCAACTCCATAGCTGGCTGGATCTCTGAGCGGAAGAAGGCACTGAACTCCTCTAGTCTTCTTCCTGCGGAAGACAAACTCATCTCCACAATCCGATCGGAGGTGTCGACCTTGTCTTCCCGAGGCAAGGGTGCCTCTTCCACCACTATGGTCTTCTGTTTCTGCGCACGGGAAGAAGCTACTCTTCTCATCTTCCGGTGTCGAGTTGAGAGTTTTTCTGAGAAGGGCGGAACCTTCTGGCTGTGATATGATCTTGAAAGCTGTGTTCGGTCTACTCAGAGAAGCGTTGGGATTCAGGCTATGGTTGTTTACTACAGAGGTAGGCTTCAGATCAAAAAGGAACACTATAAACACTCACTCAAGTCGAATGGACCCTCCAGTATGTTCAAGAAGCGAAAATCAGATCAGACTAGCAGTAATAAGGTCAGACATCGAACTTTAACAGTCCAGAATCAAAAACATACGATGGTTCAGACTTCAGAACTTCTCCTACATGTAAATGAGGCCCTACTAACCATACATACAAAGTTTCAGCTTGAGATCGATTCAGAGCATCAAGATATGGACAAAAACGTTCTGGGCAGAGAAATTACGGCAATTTCTAGTACCCAGACAGCTATTTCGACCTAGAATAGAGAATTGGCTCGATCACTTTCAAAGATTCTTACAAGGTTTGCAATACACAGCTTGTTGAACACTCTTGTGAAGTTGGGTCTCCTGATTGTACACAGAACTCCAGATCTCGCTCTTTGAAGTTGCTTTTCTAGAGTGAGAGCTTTTTGGACCCCCTCTACTTCAGCGGTCGCCTCGAATTACTTAGTCACTCAATTGACATGAAAATTTGAGGACAGTCGTAGCCCTACTAAGAGTGAACGTGACAACGAAGGTTTGAAGCGATTTTCTCAAATCTATTGCGATTGACACCGAAAATCCCAAAATCAACAGAAGTGCTGCAATTCTAGCACAAATCGAACTTCAATCAGCCATAACTCCTTCTTTATTGCTCCAAATCGATCAAAAATTTCACTGACAGTGCTTGGCACGACGAGCCCTATCCTCCTGTGTTGTCAGATCTCGTTGTCTCCTCACCAAATGCTCGAACTCCTCTTAAGACCCCTACTACTAAGTTTAGCGGTACACATAGACAAAATTGGACCAATGGGAATTCATAGCTTCACTCCCCTGTCCTTTTGTGTTCCAAACCACGTGGTGACTTAATTTTGCACATAGGCTACCACGTCAAGCCCCTAAAGTGCCAGCGTAACTCCTAAACTACATGCGGAGACATGTAAAACGACACGTAATCTAGAAAGATACATCTCTATTGTTGAGCTACAAGTATCTTTCATCTGCCGTATGACATCCACTTTACCAGGATCAGGTTTGCGTCCAAACCATCCACACAGGTGTCCCACAATCACAACTTCTCGCACTCCAGATGAAGACTTGGCCCTTGATAATGTTAAGTGTGTCTCTTCAAGTCGTGATAAAATCTTATCACAATCTGAAATGTGATCAGCAACAAAATTTCTACACCCCTTCTGATCCATTGTCTCATCTTTCTCCTCCTCTACACATCCTTTAATTGTAATGTCATCCAAGAAAGACATGGTCTTCTCAAGAATGAACTCTCGAGAATCTTGTTCATCTTATTCATCATGTACGCTATCGAGTTTGTTGCTCTTTGTGGCAGCGTGCACATTCTAACCAACCCCAATAGTGTCCTCATGGTGGTGACATCTCTACTTTGTTTTGCAAGTTAAAATTGATCGTATCCACAGTAAAGATCTCTTATAGAGTAAATAGTTCTTCCAGCAAACGCTTCAGCAAACTCTCCTACGATAGGTCTTATGCTTGTATTTTTGATGGTCACTTTGTTCACATTCTACATATCTTGGATGAATTGTAGTGCACCACTCTTCTTTGGTACTGTAAACAAACGACTAGAGTATGATGCAAATGATGGTTCCAAGATCTTCATATGCATCTTCTCCTTCAAGAGCTCTATGAGTTTTGGTAGATGCGCTCTAGGTACAAGAATTGACCTCAAGTCCCAAGGAGCATGTGGAACTGTGAATATGATCATCGGTGTCACAATGCTAAGATCTACATCTCCGATTTCTGAGGCTTCAAAAGCAAAAGCTTTCCCATGACTAGTTAACATTTCCTTAAACATATTCTCCTCCATAAGCAAAAGAAAATTTGCAGAACCAACCTTCAACTCCTTGAGCGTAGCTTCAGTGAACTTGTGACCAACTCGGCTAAGATCTCTCAAGCTTTTCTCCTTCAAAGATTGTTGGACCTGCTGGTTAGAATCACTAGGTAACGGTTGAACAACATGTTTTACCTTCTTGTCCACCATTTTGTACTTAGTCTCGACTCTAACTTCAGGATTTAAAGAATGACTCTATAGTTGTATAGAGCTCCCTAGAGTGTACTTCCACCACCTGATCTTCATCTTCTTGCTCATCCATAGCAAGCTCATCCATGAAATCTCCCAATCCTAACTCCAAATAAACACCTTCTATCTTATCATCCTCTTCAAGCACACCAATTTTTATCAGATCTTTCTCAATTTTTAGCACAACCTTCTGCTCCCACTTTTGCAAATCAGCAAGTCGTGTATGTGTAGCGTCAAAAATCCTTGAACTCCTCCGTGATCTTAGAGCAAGGAACCACCCCTTAGATAATCTTTGTTCGTCCGTGGTTTGCCGATAAAGGAAGAAATTACACCGCTCTCTTGTCATCTTGACTTTTGATCTACGCATAAGCAGATTCGTCGTCCAAAATCTTGGTCTCCATCCTCACAACTATAATGTAAGGTTGACCGAGTATCACCGGGTATGATGTACTATCTTGAACAAAGAAGTTTTGTTCTATAGTTACATCTCTAACCTTCACTCTTACATCAGGACAAGCTCCATAGAGTTCTCCTCGTGAGTTGTTCGCTGTTCGGATCATCCAACCGTGATCTATATCAACAAGTCATTTACCATGCTTGTAGATGTCTTTAGAGATAATATTGATCTCAAATCCATGATCAATGAGAGTAACTATCGGATCCGTCATCTCTCCTACCTTCACTAAGGTTTCGATAGTAGCTCTAGCTCATATCTTAGTTGTGGACACTCTATACTCTTGCAATGCGACAGGGAGAGTTGTTTCACATATATGTGTAACACACAAGAAAACCAAAAGATGCTCGAAAGTAGTAATTTAAGGATCGAACCCACAGAGATGCAAGTAAAGATCATCCAAAAGTAGTAAACACGTGACAAAGGTGATTCTTTATAGTTGTCTTTTATTCTCACGGGCAGAAATCAGTCCCGGTAGAGATCACACTCAGATCTATCCAACAAGACAGAGTTGACAATCCTGACAAATAAACATAACAGGTACTGAACAGGTCAGGGACCTCAAGAAACAGATAAACAACAGAGAAACAGAGCCACGGACGGAAATGTCACACGAGGAAGTACTGCTGAAGTGCTACTAAGTAGCCTTAACAACATAAATGCTAAATATCTTCACACTGAGTTACTTTCACTACTACTGCTCTCGGAAATCTCTGGTGAAGAAGACTCTTCTTCCGCCGAAGAACCAGATTGAACTTCTTCCTAAGTGTTCTACCAAAGAACAACTTCTTCCAAAGTCAACTTCGCCCAAAACTGTCTTCGTAGTAAACTAACTCCGCAGATGCTGGTCTATTCTCAGTCCTCGCCGTAAACGTTCTACTCTGATTTCAAATGTCAACAGCAAATTCTTCGGCACCCAGACTAATTCCTACCACAGCAAACTACGATACTTCGTAGGTAAATCTTTCGCAGAAGACAAAACACTCAATGGCTCCGTAAACTCAGGAAATAGAAAACTCAAAAATGATAAAACACATAGAGGTCTTGAATACGAACAACACAACGCTTATATACAGATTTTCCCGAAGATGACGGATCTTCTTCCTAAGAAGTCGGGCGTACTTCTGGTCCGTCGGATGAAGGTCCTGTGTCCGAAACGACACCAGAAACGACACCGCTTTCTACCGCTAGCTCTCTACCTATCTCACAAACTGAGAACTCTACGGTTGCTCTAACCTCCCTAAGCTCCCTAACTACTCGCTGTCCTAACCTAGCTACCCGGTTCCTAGCTGAAGTACCCTCCGCATCTGCAGCTAAGAACTCCTCTCTAACCTGACGAAGAAATCCCAATTCTTCGGTGTCTAGCTCAACGGCGAAGTAGTTCTTCAACACCGGCTCGACCCTACTCCGAAGTTGAGCGCTCAGCTCCTCGGCCTTGACAGTGCGTCGCTTTAGATCATCGATCTCCTGCGTCATCTCCGCGACGACATCCAGGTTCCTGTCCCGCTGAAGTCGTACCTCGTCCAACTCCTTCTTCATCAGGGAAAGAACTTTCTCGTGCTCTCTCTCTCGATCCAACTTCTGTTGAAGAAGTCCTTCTTTCTCCGATGTCACACTCTTCAGTTCCTCGGTCCTCGTCTGCGTCTCCTTCTGGGCCATGACAAGAGCTGCTCGCAAATTCTCCTTCTCTTCCTTCCAGTTACCTCGGCCGAAGTGCATCGTCTGCACCAACTCCGCGAGATTCAGCTTCCGTCCGACTACTTCCTCGTACGTTCCTCGGTTCCCTTCTAAGCTATACAGCAAGGGTGCGACCACCTCCTGGATGTACTTCGCCGAAGAGGTAAGTTGTTCAATCTCTCCTATCGTCGATAGAGAAAGAGTAGTCTTCGGTGTAGTGTCCGTGCTCTTCTCTGTGCGAGGAGTGTCTCCTTCATCAGCTTCCTCAATTACTTCTTCGTCCACTGGCTGATCATCGGCGCGGACTGTCCTCGTCATCTTCATCTTCTTCCGGGACTTCTGCACAGACCTCGGCGTCTCCTCGAGAGGTTTCTTCCTTCCACTCCTGCAAATTGGAGGAGATATCTCGACTACATCTTCGTCCTCGGCCGGAGTTGCCTCTTCGGTCGTCTTCTCTGGAACGGGTGTTGGAGTCGACGCGTCTTGCTTCTGCGCTGTTTCCATTGCTACTTCAGTCCTCGGCTCTTCGGCGATGACTTCATCGAAGTACTTCTCGAGATTTACATCTCGGGCTGGAGTCTGTATCACTTGGAATTCATCTTCTTCGGCTGCCGCGGTGAAGCCCAACTTCGTCTGCTGCTCGTCAGATAGCAACCCCATCCCCATATAGAACACCGATACAAAGGGTCCTATGTATGCCAAGTCATTCGCATTCCAAAGTTTCAGCACATGTCGGTGGATGATCCTCGCCCAATGTGCTCTTCGTCCGGCGAAGAGCTGCTCGATAAAGTTGATTTGCCAATTTGACAAGTATGTCGTTCTTCGTGGCTTGAAGATCGCCATAATCGCATCGGCTACCTCTCTCTTCTTCGGATCGCAGTAATCGCTTGTTCGGTAGCCGTTCCTCCCTAGAGGTAACTCCTTGAACAGATTCGGGAAGGTCTTCACTGCTTCGGGCGAAGCAGCAGCAGAGGTGGTGTCAAACAGAAGATCTCCTTCCCTACCTGCATCGTCGATTCCCAAAACAGCGGACCAGTGAGCTTCGGTCCAGTTATTCGGTCGTCCATAGTGCTCATCGGCCGGATGCTGCTTGCAGACCTTCAACTCGTGCACCAATTTGGAGGAAACCATCCCCCACCAAGGAAGCAAGAGGAATGATAACCCCATTTCCTCGAGCTCTTTGTCGTAGCGGCGAAGAGCTAGTCGATTAACTTCAAAGGCTCGGAGCCTCGGCGCCTTAGTCGTCTGCATCCCGCGCATCCCTAGGATCACTGCAACGATCTTCGCTACAAACGGATTCTTCGCTGCAATCTCTTCCTCGCCCGTAACTGACGTACTTCCTCGCAAATTGGCTTCCTCGCCGTTCACTCACGAATTGGCTTCCTCGCCCGTAACTGACGTACTTTGGCGTTCGGTAAATGCGGCTCTCTGCGCCCTGCTATCGCTCGCTCTGGGAATAGTAAAAGAGTAAAGTAAACAACTTGTTACCTTGCTTATATCCCGCGATAGGCTTTCCTGCACGTGCCGAAGTTAGGGTTTTCCTCTTGACGACTGACATTCTTCCGTCGACTGTAACTTCGTCGTTCGGTCTCCGATTGCCTCGCACAACATACCGTTAGAAAGGTCTTCGCCCGAGGAATTCATCTATGAGAAAATCATCTTTCAGTGTCTCCATAGATTCGATAAATTCCTCCAGAACTGAGATTCTTCTCTAAACTTCTAATTAACACTATTCTACTCATATCGGTTATCTTCTATCATCTATTCTTCTTATTTACTTTACAACTAATCAATTAATTAACAAAAACGAAAAACCAAGGCTTCACATACTCCCCCTCTCAATTGTGAAGCGACCCCGCGAACACTTAAGAGTAGTATCTCTTGATCCTCCACCCATTGACTCGGGTAGCTAACAATGTTCCATCGAGTTCTTCCAACTGAACCGAACCATTACTATAACGACGCGTTACTTTGTAAGGACCCATCCAACGTAAGTGTAACTTCCCTGGAAATTTAGTGTACCTACTGTCATACAGTAGTACTAAATCTCCATCCTTGATGTCCACTTTGCGGATCTTCTTATCGTGCTTCTCTTTCCGCTTCATTTGAATGATCTCCGTTAGTCGTTTAGACTCTTCACGGTCTTCCTCAAGTGTCATCAGACTCTTAAGTCGTAACAGTTGACTCTCCTCCACTGACAGTCTATCTTCAGACAGGATTCTGTAAGTAGGCACATCAAATTCAACTCGCATAATCGGTGTCATGCCATATGTTAGGAAAAAGGGTGTTTGTCGAGTTGTAATCTTCTCTGCATTCCGAAATGCCCATAAGACAGCCGGTAACTTTGTATCCCAATCATATGCATGATTCACTGTCACCTTGTTCAGAATCTTGCACAACACTCCATTAGACTTCTCTGTCAATCCGTTAGCTTTTGGATTGTACGGTGTTGTCTTCCGGTGTTTTATACCAAAGTAATCTGTCAGTTCTTCTATCATCTTGTTTAAAAAATGTGTACCTCGGTCACTCACCAACTCCAGTGGGCATCCATATCGAGTAATGATCTGTGTGTACAGAAACTCAGCCACAGTGGCTGCATCGTCTTTCTTGGTAGCTGCTGCTTCAACCATCTTCGTTGCATAATCAGTAGCTATCAGTATGTACCTTCTTCTTGTGCGGCGTGTTGCAGGTTGTATAGGTCCTACAAAATCAATCCCCCACTTCTCGAATGGTGCTAATGGAAGTATCGGATGTAACGGCCATTGAGTGGTTGGCGTAGGCTTACCCACTCGTTGACAGTTATCACACTTCTTGATGATCTCCTGAACATCTTTGTACATCGTTGGCCACCAGTATCCAGCTGAGAGGATCTTCTTCACAGTGTTTCTCAGCGCATAGTGTCCACCTTCAGGTTCCGAGTGTAGTGCTCCTACCACTTGTGGTATCTCATGCACTTCCAGACATCTTCGAAGTTCTTCATCAGGCCCTCTTTTGAACAATATCCCGTTCTTCATCTCGTAGGGTCCCGCCTGATGTATGAAGACTGTTCGCTGTTCAGCATCCATTTCTTCTGGGCACTGCAAAGTCTGTAAATATCTGTACAGATCATAGTACTTCGTAGCAGGTGCTACGGTCAGCTGAAACAATTCCTCATCTGGAAAGTCGTCTGCCACAGTATCCACTCGTTCTCCCGTTCTCAGTCGAGACAAGTAATCAGCATTCTCATGATGAATCCCTTGTCTGGTCTGAACTGTGAAAGTGAATTCTTGAAGTAACAACATCCATCTTGCTATCCTTCCTGACAAGTCTGACTTCTGTACTAGATGCTTCAATGCATAATGATCCACATGAAAAACAAACTCATAGCCAAGAAGATAATGTCTAAACTTCTTTACTGAGTACACCATTCCCAGCGCTTCACGTTCAGTAGTGGTGTAGTTCTTTTCTGCTGCTGAAAGTTGTCTACTCGCATAGTAGATTGGGTGGTCTCTCTTCTCATCATCTTTCTGACTGAGAACCACTCCTATAGCAAACGCAGAAGTATCTACATACACTTGAAAAGGTCTCTCCCAGTCTGGGGGTCGCATGACAGGTGCTTCTGCCAACTTCTTCTTCAGCGTTTCAAACGCCTCATGCTGTTTCTCGTGCCAATGGTACTCTGTCGTCTTCTTCAGCAATTCTGTCAGTGGCGCAGCAAGTATGGCGTAATCTTTGATGAACCTTCTGTAATATCCAACATGTCCTAGGAAGGCTCTCAACTCGCTGATGTCAGTAGGGGGCTGTAGGGATAGTATCACTTTAACTTTCTCTACATCTACTTCTATGCCTCGACCTGATACTCTATGTCCAAGAAGTATTCCTTCAGTCATCACGAAGAAACACTTCTCAGGATGTAATGCAAGTCTGGCTTCCCTACACTTCTGAAAGGTTTTGGCTAAACACGCTGCATGTTCTTCACGTGTGCCAAAAACACAAAAATCATCTATAAAGATCTCTAAAAATTTTCGCAAATAATCTTGGAAAATTGAGGTCATCATCCTCTGAAAAGTAGCTGGTGCATTGCATAGTCCAAAAGGCATCTTGTGATAAGCATAAGTGCCCCAATCCGTAGTAAAGGTAGTCTTGTCCTTATCTTGCTCTCTTATGGACACTTGATTGTACCCTGAGAACCCATCCAAAAAGCTGTAACATTCCTTTCCAGATACATGATCCAAAATGGTATCAGTAAAAGGTAAAGGGTGATGATCCTTCTTGGTTGCTGCATTCAGCTTTCTAAAATCTTGACAGACTCTTATCTTTCCTGTTTGCTTCTTGGGTACCACTACTATGGGTGCTACCCATTCGCTGCTTAACACAGGAAAAATAATACCTGCCTTTAGGTACTTATCTATCTCGTCTTTAACCATCAAAGAGTATTTTGGGTTGAGTCGGTACTGCCTTTGTCGTACAGGTACTGATCCTTCAATGAGGTCGATACGATGTTCTCCCCACTGTGCAGGTATCCCCTTCATGTCCTCCACAGTCCAGGCGAAGACATCTTGGTAATGGATCAGCATCTGACGATACACTTCCAACTCTTCTCCTTGTACCACAACAGAAATCTTGAGGCTCTTACCTTCGCTTATTAGTAGGTCTTGGGATGCTCCTGGAAGGACTATACCATCTGTATGACTGGTCTCTGCACTCCCGTGACCTAGCTGTGATTGCTATTCGGCCTCGTTCATATCTTCTTCTTCATCAATTTCATAGCACTGTAGATAGTTGACCATCGAATAAGGGTCTCCTTTCCTTTCTCCTGCGCTACTTGTTGATGAATCAGATCCTGAAGTGTAACCTTCATCAGTCGACTCTGTTTCGCCCTGATGTGTTATCTTCTTCCAAGAAACCATCACAGCCTTATCAGTTGGTTTCTGTGGATCTTTGAACTGTAAACGGTGCCGGTACCAATCTGTTAGTACCTTGGCACCATACAACCATGGCCTCCCAATCAAAATTTGATAACCAGATTTAACCAAAGGGCGCAGCACAACATAAGTAAGTTTAAAAGAAATTCCGCCTATTAAGGTGGGGATGTTGCGCAGTAACCCAAGTGGTCGTCTTCTCGTTTGATCTGCCAGTCGTAACACCCGCTGAGTTTCTTCAAACTTGCTGAAACCCAACGCGTGTGCCGTGTCTTCTGTCATTATGTTGACTCCTGACCCCGAGTCAATTGGCACTTTCCTAATTACACAGCCTGCAACCTCCACTTCCACTTCTGGAGATCCCAGGTCTTCTGCCTCGATGTGAAACAGAGAAGGCAACTTTGATCTTCTTGCTTTAGTGGGTTTCTTCAGTGCTTGAAGTAACAATTTTCTGTAAATTTTGTTATCTTCAATCAGCTGTTTGAAACTTATGTTAGCCTTCTGTGTTTCTAGATCAGCTACCACATCATAGTGTGGTACTGCCATAGGTTCTTTCTTCATAGGTTCCGGTCGACTGTGCTTCTTCGGAACCTTCTCGTTCTTGGCTGCAGTCTTGTCTTCAGTGGCCGAAGAACGGAAAATCTTGGGTACGGACGAAGTTGATTGTTCTGGTACTTCGGCCGAAGTTGTATCAGCTTCTCTTGCCGAAGTTCCTGCTCGTAGTAACTCCTTCTTCAGGAGTTCGCGGACTTCGTCCGTAATGTCAACTGGTAGTCTCGGAGGATTTACGCTCTTCAGTATTTCTTCTTCCTCTTCCTCAGTTTCCTCCTCAACAATCTTCTTCTTGGCTTTCTCCGCAGCCTTCTTCTGCTTCTTCAGCTCTTTCTTCGATTGAGTCTTTATGGGCGCTTCTTCTGCCTTTCGCTTGGTCTTGAAAGAGCTTCTGGTGTCCACTTTACAAACCCAAGTTTCTTCTGGTGGCCATCCTTCATCTCCAGCGGCTTTCCATTCTTCCAAGTCTACCTTGTACAGTTGAGCTTCTCCAGGACGTTCTGTTTTGGGATCAAAGCGAACCCCTCTCTTCTCCACTGGTGGATTGGTACAATCTGCCGTGGCGTGTCCTGGTTGATGACATTTTGCACACAGTGCTACATAGCCTAGGTGCTTCTTCGGATGTGGACAATTGGGTGACCAATGTTCTGTACTACCACAATTGAAACAAGACCCATGGGGTGGTGGTTTATTGGCTCCTGCTGGAGTCATTAAGTGTTTCTGAGACACATTTTGTGCTCTCTCTCTTGGTACAAATCTAGAGATGGATATGGGTTGGATCGGGGTAATCGGAGAAGGTTGAGGAGGTCTGGGAGATTGGGGTGGTGTTGCTTGTGGTATGGACTGTACTCCATACACATCATCTGGAGTCTCTATAAAAAATGAGCTGTAATACGACTCGAATGCGGGTGCCCATTCTACATGTGACGCCTGAAATGACCTGGCGTTTGTACACTCTGTATTGGCATGCCCTTGTTTCCCACAGGTCGTACACCATAAGCTCGGTCGTGATGCCGAAGGTGACTTCCTCCTGTCAGGAGTCCCTATCATCTGCACTTTCAGATCCGCAAACCCTTTTATCATCTCCTCCATGAGTTGATTACTATCTCCCTTTTTCTTCCCCTTCTTTTCCTTCGAGCTTTTCTTTTCCTTGGACGAAGAACTACGTTTCATTCTTCGTTCTTCTTCGCTCGAAGAAGATGAACTCGCCGATGAAGACTCTTCGGCTTCGGCCGAAGAAGACTCATCGTCAGAAGATTCCTCGGAGGAAGAAGGTTCTCTGCGACCCTTCTTCTGCTTCTTCCTCCGAGTCGTTTTACCTTCCTTCCTTTCTCTCTTCCCTTTCTTCTTCCCTTTTATCCATCCTCCTTTACTTCCGAGGGTGGACGCTTCAAATGCTTCTGCTGAGGCAACAACCTCTTCGATGGCGTCCATCTTTCCTCTGCGACACCAGATCTCCATCTCAATCGGTAAGCCTGTAACTAGCCATTCTGTGGCTTGATCCATAGAGTATGGGTTGGCTGTACCCATCCTCGGTATTCTGTCCAGTAGATTGTAGAATCTTTGAACATAATCTTTTAAGCTCTCTTTCTTTCCTCTGATCAGTCTGGTCAGCTTTCCCAGAATTTGACGATTGTACCCAATTTCCCGGAATCGCTCTAAGAACTTTGTCCTCAGCTTGTCCCAAGTATCGATGTCTCCTGGTACTCTATTTGCATGATTGTACCAGCTGCGTGCTCTCTTCCTGAGAAGACTCGGAAAGATTCGCAACCGATCTGGTTCAGCATCTTCCTTATTAGTGACAGATACAGATTCAAACAGTTTAATGTAAGCATCTGCATCCTCATCGTCATCTGAAGATCCTCCTCTGAACTTTGGGTAACCATGTTTCGTGATGGGTTGGCCTGCCATACTTCGAACAAAAGGAGCCCTTGGAACTTGAGTTGCTATCTTGGCAGGAGCTGGAATCGGCGCTGGTACTGCAGCTTGAACGAGGACAGCAGGGGCAATACCCGCAGCAGCAGCTGCTTGGGCTTGTCTCTTCTTGAATATGGACGGTCCTGTGGTTGGCTGTAAGTAAGGAGCAGCGCTGTCCTTCTGAGTCACTGGAGTTAACGGAAGGATTTCCCGCACCAGTGCTTGAGGAATAAGTTCCTGCGCCTGTAAAAGTTCCACTAAGGTAGTAACAGCTTCTACTGCCTTAGTTGCAGCTTCTTCATTCGAAGAAGTAAACTGATCTTGATCTGCAGAAGTACTTCCTACCTCTGGGTCAGGAGTAAACAACTGCGGATATAAAACAGTATTGACTTCGGGGAAAGGTTTCCACCCTACTTCACTTTCTGGATGTTCGTTCTCAGCACTTAGCCGAGTGGTAACTTCTTCGAAGTCAAGTTCTCTTTGAGCAGATTTGAAAGGGGTTGGAGGTAATGACTTTGGTGTCCGGGGTGAACTTGATTCACCAAGGCTTGGTTCCTTCCTCTTCCATTCTTTTGAGTTAGGTGTTCTCCAACCTCGTTCTCTCTTCTTATGCTCTTCTTTCAACCGACGAGCTTCTTCCAGAATTTGTTCTCGATATTCTGCTCGTCTTTCTCGCCTCCTGTCTCTCTCAGATTGCACGTTTCCAGGAGGATCAGGCTTGCCCGTCGACATACATGTCTCTGGACTTCTGTTCACTGATCTTGGATAATTTCAGCATTCGCATCCCCAGCAGCGGCGCCAAAATTTATTCAGTCTTCTATATGTAACACACAAGAAAACCAAAAGATGCTCGAAAGTAGTAATTTAAGGATCGAACCCACAGAGATGCAAGTAAAGATCATCCAAAAGTAGTAAACACGTGACAAAGGTGATTCTTTATAGTTGTCTTTTATTCTCACGGGCAGAAATCAGTCCCGGTAGAGATCAAACTCAGATCTATCCAACAAGACAGAGTTGACAATCCTGACAAATAAACATAACAGGTACTGAACAGGTCAGGGACCTCAAGAAACAGATAAACAACAGAGAAACAGAGCCACGGACGGAAATGTCACACGAGGAAGTACTGCTGAAGTGCTACTAAGTAGCCTTAACAACATAAATGCTAAATATCTTCACACTGAGTTACTTTCACTACTACTGCTCTCGGAAATCTCTGGTGAAGAAGACTCTTCTTCCGCCGAAGAACCAGATTGAACTTCTTCCTAAGTGTTCTACCAAAGAACAACTTCTTCCAAAGTCAACTTCGCCCAAAACTGTCTTCGTAGTAAACTAACTCCGCAGATGCTGGTCTATTCTCAGTCCTCGCCGTAAACGTTCTACTCTGATTTCAAATGTCAACAGCAAATTCTTCGGCACCCAGACTAATTCCTACCACAGCAAACTACGATACTTCGTAGGTAAATCTTTCGCAGAAGACAAAACACTCAATGGCTCCGTAAACTCAGGAAATAGAAAACTCAAAAATGATAAAACACATAGAGGTCTTGAATACGAACAACACAACGCTTATATACAGATTTTCCCGAAGATGACGGATCTTCTTCCTAAGAAGTCGGGCGTACTTCTGGTCCGTCGGATGAAGGTCCTGTGTCCGAAACGACACCAGAAACGACACCGCTTTCTACCGCTAGCTCTCTACCTATCTCACAAACTGAGAACTCTACGGTTGCTCTAACCTCCCTAAGCTCCCTAACTACTCGCTGTCCTAACCTAGCTACCCGGTTCCTAGCTGAAGTACCCTCCGCATCTGCAGCTAAGAACTCCTCTCTAACCTGACGAAGAAATCCCAATTCTTCGGTGTCTAGCTCAACGGCGAAGTAGTTCTTCAACACCGGCTCGACCCTACTCCGAAGTTGAGCGCTCAGCTCCTCGGCCTTGACAGTGCGTCGCTTTAGATCATCGATCTCCTGCGTCATCTCCGCGACGACATCCAGGTTCCTGTCCCGCTGAAGTCGTACCTCGTCCAACTCCTTCTTCATCAGGGAAAGAACTTTCTCGTGCTCTCTCTCTCGATCCAACTTCTGTTGAAGAAGTCCTTCTTTCTCCGATGTCACACTCTTCAGTTCCTCGGTCCTCGTCTGCGTCTCCTTCTGGGCCATGACAAGAGCTGCTCGCAAATTCTCCTTCTCTTCCTTCCAGTTACCTCGGCCGAAGTGCATCGTCTGCACCAACTCCGCGAGATTCAGCTTCCGTCCGACTACTTCCTCGTACGTTCCTCGGTTCCCTTCTAAGCTATACAGCAAGGGTGCGACCACCTCCTGGATGTACTTCGCCGAAGAGGTAAGTTGTTCAATCTCTCCTATCGTCGATAGAGAAAGAGTAGTCTTCGGTGTAGTGTCCGTGCTCTTCTCTGTGCGAGGAGTGTCTCCTTCATCAGCTTCCTCAATTACTTCTTCGTCCACTGGCTGATCATCGGCGCGGACTGTCCTCGTCATCTTCATCTTCTTCCGGGACTTCTGCACAGACCTCGGCGTCTCCTCGAGAGGTTTCTTCCTTCCACTCCTGCAAATTGGAGGAGATATCTCGACTACATCTTCGTCCTCGGCCGGAGTTGCCTCTTCGGTCGTCTTCTCTGGAACGGGTGTTGGAGTCGACGCGTCTTGCCTCTGCGCTGTTTCCATTGCTACTTCAGTCCTCGGCTCTTCGGCGATGACTTCATCGAAGTACTTCTCGAGATTTACATCTCGGGCTGGAGTCTGTATCACTTGGAATTCATCTTCTTCGGCTGCCGCGGTGAAGCCCAACTTCGTCTGCTGCTCGTCAGATAGCAACCCCATCCCCATATAGAACACCGATACAAAGGGTCCTATGTATGCCAAGTCATTCGCATTCCAAAGTTTCAGCACATGTCGGTGGATGATCCTCGCCCAATGTGCTCTTCGTCCGGCGAAGAGCTGCTCGATAAAGTTGATTTGCCAATTTGACAAGTATGTCGTTCTTCGTGGCTTGAAGATCGCCATAATCGCATCGGCTACCTCTCTCTTCTTCGGATCGCAGTAATCGCTTGTTCGGTAGCCGTTCCTCCCTAGAGGTAACTCCTTGAACAGATTCGGGAAGGTCTTCACTGCTTCGGGCGAAGCAGCAGCAGAGGTGGTGTCAAACAGAAGATCTCCTTCCCTACCTGCATCGTCGATTCCCAAAACAGCGGACCAGTGAGCTTCGGTCCAGTTATTCGGTCGTCCATAGTGCTCATCGGCCGGATGCTGCTTGCAGACCTTCAACTCGTGCACCAATTTGGAGGAAACCATCCCCCACCAAGGAAGCAAGAGGAATGATAACCCCATTTCCTCGAGCTCTTTGTCGTAGCGGCGAAGAGCTAGTCGATTAACTTCAAAGGCTCGGAGCCTCGGCGCCTTAGTCGTCTGCATCCCGCGCATCCCTAGGATCACTGCAACGATCTTCGCTACAAACGGATTCTTCGCTGCAATCTCTTCCTCGCCCGTAACTGACGTACTTCCTCGCAAATTGGCTTCCTCGCCGTTCACTCACGAATTGGCTTCCTCGCCCGTAACTGACGTACTTCGGCGTTCGGTAAATGCGGCTCTCTGCGCCCTGCTATCGCTCGCTCTGGGAATAGTAAAAGAGTAAAGTAAACAACTTGTTACCTTGCTTATATCCCGCGATAGGCTTTCCTGCACGTGCCGAAGTTAGGGTTTTCCTCTTGACGACTGACATTCTTCCGTCGACTGTAACTTCGTCGTTCGGTCTCCGATTGCCTCGCACAACATACCGTTAGAAAGGTCTTCGCCCGAGGAATTCATCTATGAGAAAATCATCTTTCAGTGTCTCCATAGATTCGATAAATTCCTCCAGAACTGAGATTCTTCTCTAAACTTCTAATTAACACTATTCTACTCATATCGGTTATCTTCTATCATCTATTCTTCTTATTTACTTTACAACTAATCAATTAATTAACAAAAACGAAAAACCAAGGCTTCACATACTCCCCCTCTCAATTGTGAAGCGACCCCGCGAACACTTAAGAGTAGTATCTCTTGATCCTCCACCCATTGACTCGGGTAGCTAACAATGTTCCATCGAGTTCTTCCAACTGAACCGAACCATTACTATAACGACGCGTTACTTTGTAAGGACCCATCCAACGTAAGTGTAACTTCCCTGGAAATTTAGTGTACCTACTGTCATACAGTAGTACTAAATCTCCATCCTTGATGTCCACTTTGCGGATCTTCTTATCGTGCTTCTCTTTCCGCTTCATTTGAATGATCTCCGTTAGTCGTTTAGACTCTTCACGGTCTTCCTCAAGTGTCATCAGACTCTTAAGTCGTAACAGTTGACTCTCCTCCACTGACAGTCTATCTTCAGACAGGATTCTGTAAGTAGGCACATCAAATTCAACTCGCATAATCGGTGTCATGCCATATGTTAGGAAAAAGGGTGTTTGTCGAGTTGTAATCTTCTCTGCATTCCGAAATGCCCATAAGACAGCCGGTAACTTTGTATCCCAATCATATGCATGATTCACTGTCACCTTGTTCAGAATCTTGCACAACACTCCATTAGACTTCTCTGTCAATCCGTTAGCTTTTGGATTGTACGGTGTTGTCTTCCGGTGTTTTATACCAAAGTAATCTGTCAGTTCTTCTATCATCTTGTTTAAAAAATGTGTACCTCGGTCACTCACCAACTCCAGTGGGCATCCATATCGAGTAATGATCTGTGTGTACAGAAACTCAGCCACAGTGGCTGCATCGTCTTTCTTGGTAGCTGCTGCTTCAACCATCTTCGTTGCATAATCAGTAGCTATCAGTATGTACCTTCTTCTTGTGCGGCGTGTTGCAGGTTGTATAGGTCCTACAAAATCAATCCCCCACTTCTCGAATGGTGCTAATGGAAGTATCGGATGTAACGGCCATTGAGTGGTTGGCGTAGGCTTACCCACTCGTTGACAGTTATCACACTTCTTGATGATCTCCTGAACATCTTTGTACATCGTTGGCCACCAGTATCCAGCTGAGAGGATCTTCTTCACAGTGTTTCTCAGCGCATAGTGTCCACCTTCAGGTTCCGAGTGTAGTGCTCCTACCACTTGTGGTATCTCATGCACTTCCAGACATCTTCGAAGTTCTTCATCAGGCCCTCTTTTGAACAATATCCCGTTCTTCATCTCGTAGGGTCCCGCCTGATGTATGAAGACTGTTCGCTGTTCAGCATCCATTTCTTCTGGGCACTGCAAAGTCTGTAAATATCTGTACAGATCATAGTACTTCGTAGCAGGTGCTACGGTCAGCTGAAACAATTCCTCATCTGGAAAGTCGTCTGCCACAGTATCCACTCGTTCTCCCGTTCTCAGTCGAGACAAGTAATCAGCATTCTCATGATGAATCCCTTGTCTGGTCTGAACTGTGAAAGTGAATTCTTGAAGTAACAACATCCATCTTGCTATCCTTCCTGACAAGTCTGACTTCTGTACTAGATGCTTCAATGCATAATGATCCACATGAAAAACAAACTCATAGCCAAGAAGATAATGTCTAAACTTCTTTACTGAGTACACCATTCCCAGCGCTTCACGTTCAGTAGTGGTGTAGTTCTTTTCTGCTGCTGAAAGTTGTCTACTCGCATAGTAGATTGGGTGGTCTCTCTTCTCATCATCTTTCTGACTGAGAACCACTCCTATAGCAAACGCAGAAGTATCTACATACACTTGAAAAGGTCTCTCCCAGTCTGGGGGTCGCATGACAGGTGCTTCTGCCAACTTCTTCTTCAGCGTTTCAAACGCCTCATGCTGTTTCTCGTGCCAATGGTACTCTGTCGTCTTCTTCAGCAATTCTGTCAGTGGCGCAGCAAGTATGGCGTAATCTTTGATGAACCTTCTGTAATATCCAACATGTCCTAGGAAGGCTCTCAACTCGCTGATGTCAGTAGGGGGCTGTAGGGATAGTATCACTTTAACTTTCTCTACATCTACTTCTATGCCTCGACCTGATACTCTATGTCCAAGAAGTATTCCTTCAGTCATCACGAAGAAACACTTCTCAGGATGTAATGCAAGTCTGGCTTCCCTACACTTCTGAAAGGTTTTGGCTAAACACGCTGCATGTTCTTCACGTGTGCCAAAAACACAAAAATCATCTATAAAGATCTCTAAAAATTTTCGCAAATAATCTTGGAAAATTGAGGTCATCATCCTCTGAAAAGTAGCTGGTGCATTGCATAGTCCAAAAGGCATCTTGTGATAAGCATAAGTGCCCCAATCCGTAGTAAAGGTAGTCTTGTCCTTATCTTGCTCTCTTATGGACACTTGATTGTACCCTGAGAACCCATCCAAAAAGCTGTAACATTCCTTTCCAGATACATGATCCAAAATGGTATCAGTAAAAGGTAAAGGGTGATGATCCTTCTTGGTTGCTGCATTCAGCTTTCTAAAATCTTGACAGACTCTTATCTTTCCTGTTTGCTTCTTGGGTACCACTACTATGGGTGCTACCCATTCGCTGCTTAACACAGGAAAAATAATACCTGCCTTTAGGTACTTATCTATCTCGTCTTTAACCATCAAAGAGTATTTTGGGTTGAGTCGGTACTGCCTTTGTCGTACAGGTACTGATCCTTCAATGAGGTCGATACGATGTTCTCCCCACTGTGCAGGTATCCCCTTCATGTCCTCCACAGTCCAGGCGAAGACATCTTGGTAATGGATCAGCATCTGACGATACACTTCCAACTCTTCTCCTTGTACCACAACAGAAATCTTGAGGCTCTTACCTTCGCTTATTAGTAGGTCTTGGGATGCTCCTGGAAGGACTATACCATCTGTATGACTGGTCTCTGCACTCCCGTGACCTAGCTGTGATTGCTATTCGGCCTCGTTCATATCTTCTTCTTCATCAATTTCATAGCACTGTAGATAGTTGACCATCGAATAAGGGTCTCCTTTCCTTTCTCCTGCGCTACTTGTTGATGAATCAGATCCTGAAGTGTAACCTTCATCAGTCGACTCTGTTTCGCCCTGATGTGTTATCTTCTTCCAAGAAACCATCACAGCCTTATCAGTTGGTTTCTGTGGATCTTTGAACTGTAAACGGTGCCGGTACCAATCTGTTAGTACCTTGGCACCATACAACCATGGCCTCCCAATCAAAATTTGATAACCAGATTTAACCAAAGGGCGCAGCACAACATAAGTAAGTTTAAAAGAAATTCCGCCTATTAAGGTGGGGATGTTGCGCAGTAACCCAAGTGGTCGTCTTCTCGTTTGATCTGCCAGTCGTAACACCCGCTGAGTTTCTTCAAACTTGCTGAAACCCAACGCGTGTGCCGTGTCTTCTGTCATTATGTTGACTCCTGACCCCGAGTCAATTGGCACTTTCCTAATTACACAGCCTGCAACCTCCACTTCCACTTCTGGAGATCCCAGGTCTTCTGCCTCGATGTGAAACAGAGAAGGCAACTTTGATCTTCTTGCTTTAGTGGGTTTCTTCAGTGCTTGAAGTAACAATTTTCTGTAAATTTTGTTATCTTCAATCAGCTGTTTGAAACTTATGTTAGCCTTCTGTGTTTCTAGATCAGCTACCACATCATAGTGTGGTACTGCCATAGGTTCTTTCTTCATAGGTTCCGGTCGACTGTGCTTCTTCGGAACCTTCTCGTTCTTGGCTGCAGTCTTGTCTTCAGTGGCCGAAGAACGGAAAATCTTGGGTACGGACGAAGTTGATTGTTCTGGTACTTCGGCCGAAGTTGTATCAGCTTCTCTTGCCGAAGTTCCTGCTCGTAGTAACTCCTTCTTCAGGAGTTCGCGGACTTCGTCCGTAATGTCAACTGGTAGTCTCGGAGGATTTACGCTCTTCAGTATTTCTTCTTCCTCTTCCTCAGTTTCCTCCTCAACAATCTTCTTCTTGGCTTTCTCCGCAGCCTTCTTCTGCTTCTTCAGCTCTTTCTTCGATTGAGTCTTTATGGGCGCTTCTTCTGCCTTTCGCTTGGTCTTGAAAGAGCTTCTGGTGTCCACTTTACAAACCCAAGTTTCTTCTGGTGGCCATCCTTCATCTCCAGCGGCTTTCCATTCTTCCAAGTCTACCTTGTACAGTTGAGCTTCTCCAGGACGTTCTGTTTTGGGATCAAAGCGAACCCCTCTCTTCTCCACTGGTGGATTGGTACAATCTGCCGTGGCGTGTCCTGGTTGATGACATTTTGCACACAGTGCTACATAGCCTAGGTGCTTCTTCGGATGTGGACAATTGGGTGACCAATGTTCTGTACTACCACAATTGAAACAAGACCCATGGGGTGGTGGTTTATTGGCTCCTGCTGGAGTCATTAAGTGTTTCTGAGACACATTTTGTGCTCTCTCTCTTGGTACAAATCTAGAGATGGATATGGGTTGGATCGGGGTAATCGGAGAAGGTTGAGGAGGTCTGGGAGATTGGGGTGGTGTTGCTTGTGGTATGGACTGTACTCCATACACATCATCTGGAGTCTCTATAAAAAATGAGCTGTAATACGACTCGAATGCGGGTGCCCATTCTACATGTGACGCCTGAAATGACCTGGCGTTTGTACACTCTGTATTGGCATGCCCTTGTTTCCCACAGGTCGTACACCATAAGCTCGGTCGTGATGCCGAAGGTGACTTCCTCCTGTCAGGAGTCCCTATCATCTGCACTTTCAGATCCGCAAACCCTTTTATCATCTCCTCCATGAGTTGATTACTATCTCCCTTTTTCTTCCCCTTCTTTTCCTTCGAGCTTTTCTTTTCCTTGGACGAAGAACTACGTTTCATTCTTCGTTCTTCTTCGCTCGAAGAAGATGAACTCGCCGATGAAGACTCTTCGGCTTCGGCCGAAGAAGACTCATCGTCAGAAGATTCCTCGGAGGAAGAAGGTTCTCTGCGACCCTTCTTCTGCTTCTTCCTCCGAGTCGTTTTACCTTCCTTCCTTTCTCTCTTCCCTTTCTTCTTCCCTTTTATCCATCCTCCTTTACTTCCGAGGGTGGACGCTTCAAATGCTTCTGCTGAGGCAACAACCTCTTCGATGGCGTCCATCTTTCCTCTGCGACACCAGATCTCCATCTCAATCGGTAAGCCTGTAACTAGCCATTCTGTGGCTTGATCCATAGAGTATGGGTTGGCTGTACCCATCCTCGGTATTCTGTCCAGTAGATTGTAGAATCTTTGAACATAATCTTTTAAGCTCTCTTTCTTTCCTCTGATCAGTCTGGTCAGCTTTCCCAGAACTTGACGATTGTACCCAATTTCCCGGAATCGCTCTAAGAACTTTGTCCTCAGCTTGTCCCAAGTATCGATGTCTCCTGGTACTCTATTTGCATGATTGTACCAGCTGCGTGCTCTCTTCCTGAGAAGACTCGGAAAGATTCGCAACCGATCTGGTTCAGCATCTTCCTTATTAGTGACAGATACAGATTCAAACAGTTTAATGTAAGCATCTGCATCCTCATCGTCATCTGAAGATCCTCCTCTGAACTTTGGGTAACCATGTTTCGTGATGGGTTGGCCTGCCATACTTCGAACAAAAGGAGCCCTTGGAACTTGAGTTGCTATCTTGGCAGGAGCTGGAATCGGCGCTGGTACTGCAGCTTGAACGAGGACAGCAGGGGCAATACCCGCAGCAGCAGCTGCTTGGGCTTGTCTCTTCTTGAATATGGACGGTCCTGTGGTTGGCTGTAAGTAAGGAGCAGCGCTGTCCTTCTGAGTCACTGGAGTTAACGGAAGGATTTCCCGCACCAGTGCTTGAGGAATAAGTTCCTGCGCCTGTAAAAGTTCCACTAAGGTAGTAACAGCTTCTACTGCCTTAGTTGCAGCTTCTTCATTCGAAGAAGTAAACTGATCTTGATCTGCAGAAGTACTTCCTACCTCTGGGTCAGGAGTAAACAACTGCGGATATAAAACAGTATTGACTTCGGGGAAAGGTTTCCACCCTACTTCACTTTCTGGATGTTCGTTCTCAGCACTTAGCCGAGTGGTAACTTCTTCGAAGTCAAGTTCTCTTTGAGCAGATTTGAAAGGGGTTGGAGGTAATGACTTTGGTGTCCGGGGTGAACTTGATTCACCAAGGCTTGGTTCCTTCCTCTTCCATTCTTTTGAGTTAGGTGTTCTCCAACCTCGTTCTCTCTTCTTATGCTCTTCTTTCAACCGACGAGCTTCTTCCAGAATTTGTTCTCGATATTCTGCTCGTCTTTCTCGCCTCCTGTCTCTCTCAGATTGCACGTTTCCAGGAGGATCAGGCTTGCCCGTCGACATACATGTCTCTGGACTTCTGTTCACTGATCTTGGATAATTTCAGCATTCGCATCCCCAGCAGCGGCGCCAAAATTTATTCAGTCTTCTATATGTAACACACAAGAAAACCAAAAGATGCTCGAAAGTAGTAATTTAAGGATCGAACCCACAGAGATGCAAGTAAAGATCATCCAAAAGTAGTAAACACGTGACAAAGGTGATTCTTTATAGTTGTCTTTTATTCTCACGGGCAGAAATCAGTCCCGGTAGAGATCAAACTCAGATCTATCCAACAAGACAGAGTTGACAATCCTGACAAATAAACATAACAGGTACTGAACAGGTCAGGGACCTCAAGAAACAGATAAACAACAGAGAAACAGAGCCACGGACGGAAATGTCACACGAGGAAGTACTGCTGAAGTGCTACTAAGTAGCCTTAACAACATAAATGCTAAATATCTTCACACTGAGTTACTTTCACTACTACTGCTCTCGGAAATCTCTGGTGAAGAAGACTCTTCTTCCGCCGAAGAACCAGATTGAACTTCTTCCTAAGTGTTCTACCAAAGAACAACTTCTTCCAAAGTCAACTTCGCCCAAAACTGTCTTCGTAGTAAACTAACTCCGCAGATGCTGGTCTATTCTCAGTCCTCGCCGTAAACGTTCTACTCTGATTTCAAATGTCAACAGCAAATTCTTCGGCACCCAGACTAATTCCTACCACAGCAAACTACGATACTTCGTAGGTAATCTTTCGCAGAAGACAAAACACTCAATGGCTCCGTAAACTCAGGAAATAGAAAACTCAAAAATGATAAAACACATAGAGGTCTTGAATACGAACAACACAACGCTTATATACAGATTTTCCCGAAGATGACGGATCTTCTTCCTAAGAAGTCGGGCGTACTTCTGGTCCGTCGGATGAAGGTCCTGTGTCCGAAACGACACCAGAAACGACACCGCTTTCTACCGCTAGCTCTCTACCTATCTCACAAACTGAGAACTCTACGGTTGCTCTAACCTCCCTAAGCTCCCTAACTACTCGCTGTCCTAACCTAGCTACCCGGTTCCTAGCTGAAGTACCCTCCGCATCTGCAGCTAAGAACTCCTCTCTAACCTGACGAAGAAATCCCAATTCTTCGGTGTCTAGCTCAACGGCGAAGTAGTTCTTCAACACCGGCTCGACCCTACTCCGAAGTTGAGCGCTCAGCTCCTCGGCCTTGACAGTTGCGTCGCTTTAGATCATCGATCTCCTGCGTCATCTCCGCGACGACATCCAGGTTCCTGTCCCGCTGAAGTCGTACCTCGTCCAACTCCTTCTTCATCAGGGAAAGAACTTTCTCGTGCTCTCTCTCTCGATCCAACTTCTGTTGAAGAAGTCCTTCTTTCTCCGATGTCACACTCTTCAGTTCCTCGGTCCTCGTCTGCGTCTCCTTCTGGGCCATGACAAGAGCTGCTCGCAAATTCTCCTTCTCTTCCTTCCAGTTACCTCGGCCGAAGTGCATCGTCTGCACCAACTCCGCGAGATTCAGCTTCCGTCCGACTACTTCCTCGTACGTTCCTCGGTTCCCTTCTAAGCTATACAGCAAGGGTGCGACCACCTCCTGGATGTACTTCGCCGAAGAGGTAAGTTGTTCAATCTCTCCTATCGTCGATAGAGAAAGAGTAGTCTTCGGTGTAGTGTCCGTGCTCTTCTCTGTGCGAGGAGTGTCTCCTTCATCAGCTTCCTCAATTACTTCTTCGTCCACTGGCTGATCATCGGCGCGGACTGTCCTCGTCATCTTCATCTTCTTCCGGGACTTCTGCACAGACCTCGGCGTCTCCTCGAGAGGTTTCTTCCTTCCACTCCTGCAAATTGGAGGAGATATCTCGACTACATCTTCGTCCTCGGCCGGAGTTGCCTCTTCGGTCGTCTTCTCTGGAACGGGTGTTGGAGTCGACGCGTCTTGCCTCTGCGCTGTTTCCATTGCTACTTCAGTCCTCGGCTCTTCGGCGATGACTTCATCGAAGTACTTCTCGAGATTTACATCTCGGGCTGGAGTCTGTATCACTTGGAATTCATCTTCTTCGGCTGCCGCGGTGAAGCCCAACTTCGTCTGCTGCTCGTCAGATAGCAACCCCATCCCCATATAGAACACCGATACAAAGGGTCCTATGTATGCCAAGTCATTCGCATTCCAAAGTTTCAGCACATGTCGGTGGATGATCCTCGCCCAATGTGCTCTTCGTCCGGCGAAGAGCTGCTCGATAAAGTTGATTTGCCAATTTGACAAGTATGTCGTTCTTCGTGGCTTGAAGATCGCCATAATCGCATCGGCTACCTCTCTCTTCTTCGGATCGCAGTAATCGCTTGTTCGGTAGCCGTTCCTCCCTAGAGGTAACTCCTTGAACAGATTCGGGAAGGTCTTCACTGCTTCGGGCGAAGCAGCAGCAGAGGTGGTGTCAAACAGAAGATCTCCTTCCCTACCTGCATCGTCGATTCCCAAAACAGCGGACCAGTGAGCTTCGGTCCAGTTATTCGGTCGTCCATAGTGCTCATCGGCCGGATGCTGCTTGCAGACCTTCAACTCGTGCACCAATTTGGAGGAAACCATCCCCCACCAAGGAAGCAAGAGGAATGATAACCCCATTTCCTCGAGCTCTTTGTCGTAGCGGCGAAGAGCTAGTCGATTAACTTCAAAGGCTCGGAGCCTCGGCGCCTTAGTCGTCTGCATCCCGCGCATCCCTAGGATCACTGCAACGATCTTCGCTACAAACGGATTCTTCGCTGCAATCTCTTCCTCGCCCGTAACTGACGTACTTCCTCGCAAATTGGCTTCCTCGCCGTTCACTCACGAATTGGCTTCCTCGCCCGTAACTGACGTACTTCGGCGTTCGGTAAATGCGGCTCTCTGCGCCCTGCTATCGCTCGCTCTGGGAATAGTAAAAGAGTAAAGTAAACAACTTGTTACCTTGCTTATATCCCGCGATAGGCTTTCCTGCACGTGCCGAAGTTAGGGTTTTCCTCTTGACGACTGACATTCTTCCGTCGACTGTAACTTCGTCGTTCGGTCTCCGATTGCCTCGCACAACATACCGTTAGAAAGGTCTTCGCCCGAGGAATTCATCTATGAGAAAATCATCTTTCAGTGTCTCCATAGATTCGATAAATTCCTCCAGAACTGAGATTCTTCTCTAAACTTCTAATTAACACTATTCTACTCATATCGGTTATCTTCTATCATCTATTCTTCTTATTTACTTTACAACTAATCAATTAATTAACAAAAACGAAAAACCAAGGCTTCACATACTCCCCCTCTCAATTGTGAAGCGACCCCGCGAACACTTAAGAGTAGTATCTCTTGATCCTCCACCCATTGACTCGGGTAGCTAACAATGTTCCATCGAGTTCTTCCAACTGAACCGAACCATTACTATAACGACGCGTTACTTTGTAAGGACCCATCCAACGTAAGTGTAACTTCCCTGGAAATTTAGTGTACCTACTGTCATACAGTAGTACTAAATCTCCATCCTTGATGTCCACTTTGCGGATCTTCTTATCGTGCTTCTCTTTCCGCTTCATTTGAATGATCTCCGTTAGTCGTTTAGACTCTTCACGGTCTTCCTCAAGTGTCATCAGACTCTTAAGTCGTAACAGTTGACTCTCCTCCACTGACAGTCTATCTTCAGACAGGATTCTGTAAGTAGGCACATCAAATTCAACTCGCATAATCGGTGTCATGCCATATGTTAGGAAAAAGGGTGTTTGTCGAGTTGTAATCTTCTCTGCATTCCGAAATGCCCATAAGACAGCCGGTAACTTTGTATCCCAATCATATGCATGATTCACTGTCACCTTGTTCAGAATCTTGCACAACACTCCATTAGACTTCTCTGTCAATCCGTTAGCTTTTGGATTGTACGGTGTTGTCTTCCGGTGTTTTATACCAAAGTAATCTGTCAGTTCTTCTATCATCTTGTTTAAAAAATGTGTACCTCGGTCACTCACCAACTCCAGTGGGCATCCATATCGAGTAATGATCTGTGTGTACAGAAACTCAGCCACAGTGGCTGCATCGTCTTTCTTGGTAGCTGCTGCTTCAACCATCTTCGTTGCATAATCAGTAGCTATCAGTATGTACCTTCTTCTTGTGCGGCGTGTTGCAGGTTGTATAGGTCTTACAAAATCAATCCCCCACTTCTCGAATGGTGCTAATGGAAGTATCGGATGTAACGGCCATTGAGTGGTTGGCGTAGGCTTACCCACTCGTTGACAGTTATCACACTTCTTGATGATCTCCTGAACATCTTTGTACATCGTTGGCCACCAGTATCCAGCTGAGAGGATCTTCTTCACAGTGTTTCTCAGCGCATAGTGTCCACCTTCAGGTTCCGAGTGTAGTGCTCCTACCACTTGTGGTATCTCATGCACTTCCAGACATCTTCGAAGTTCTTCATCAGGCCCTCTTTTGAACAATATCCCGTTCTTCATCTCGTAGGGTCCCGCCTGATGTATGAAGACTGTTCGCTGTTCAGCATCCATTTCTTCTGGGCACTGCAAAGTCTGTAAATATCTGTACAGATCATAGTACTTCGTAGCAGGTGCTACGGTCAGCTGAAACAATTCCTCATCTGGAAAGTCGTCTGCCACAGTATCCACTCGTTCTCCCGTTCTCAGTCGAGACAAGTAATCAGCATTCTCATGATGAATCCCTTGTCTGGTCTGAACTGTGAAAGTGAATTCTTGAAGTAACAACATCCATCTTGCTATCCTTCCTGACAAGTCTGACTTCTGTACTAGATGCTTCAATGCATAATGATCCACATGAAAAACAAACTCATAGCCAAGAAGATAATGTCTAAACTTCTTTACTGAGTACACCATTCCCAGCGCTTCACGTTCAGTAGTGGTGTAGTTCTTTTCTGCTGCTGAAAGTTGTCTACTCGCATAGTAGATTGGGTGGTCTCTCTTCTCATCATCTTTCTGACTGAGAACCACTCCTATAGCAAACGCAGAAGTATCTACATACACTTGAAAAGGTCTCTCCCAGTCTGGGGGTCGCATGACAGGTGCTTCTGCCAACTTCTTCTTCAGCGTTTCAAACGCCTCATGCTGTTTCTCGTGCCAATGGTACTCTGTCGTCTTCTTCAGCAATTCTGTCAGTGGCGCAGCAAGTATGGCGTAATCTTTGATGAACCTTCTGTAATATCCAACATGTCCTAGGAAGGCTCTCAACTCGCTGATGTCAGTAGGGGGCTGTAGGGATAGTATCACTTTAACTTTCTCTACATCTACTTCTATGCCTCGACCTGATACTCTATGTCCAAGAAGTATTCCTTCAGTCATCACGAAGAAACACTTCTCAGGATGTAATGCAAGTCTGGCTTCCCTACACTTCTGAAAGGTTTTGGCTAAACACGCTGCATGTTCTTCACGTGTGCCAAAAACACAAAAATCATCTATAAAGATCTCTAAAAATTTTCGCAAATAATCTTGGAAAATTGAGGTCATCATCCTCTGAAAAGTAGCTGGTGCATTGCATAGTCCAAAAGGCATCTTGTGATAAGCATAAGTGCCCCAATCCGTAGTAAAGGTAGTCTTGTCCTTATCTTGCTCTCTTATGGACACTTGATTGTACCCTGAGAACCCATCCAAAAAGCTGTAACATTCCTTTCCAGATACATGATCCAAAATGGTATCAGTAAAAGGTAAAGGGTGATGATCCTTCTTGGTTGCTGCATTCAGCTTTCTAAAATCTTGACAGACTCTTATCTTTCCTGTTTGCTTCTTGGGTACCACTACTATGGGTGCTACCCATTCGCTGCTTAACACAGGAAAAATAATACCTGCCTTTAGGTACTTATCTATCTCGTCTTTAACCATCAAAGAGTATTTTGGGTTGAGTCGGTACTGCCTTTGTCGTACAGGTACTGATCCTTCAATGAGGTCGATACGATATTCTCCCCACTGTGCAGGTATCCCCTTCATGTCCTCCACAGTCCAGGCGAAGACATCTTGGTAATGGATCAGCATCTGACGATACACTTCCAACTCTTCTCCTTGTACCACAACAGAAATCTTGAGGCTCTTACCTTCGCTTATTAGTAGGTCTTGGGATGCTCCTGGAAGGACTATACCATCTGTATGACTGGTCTCTGCACTCCCGTGACCTAGCTGTGATTGCTATTCGGCCTCGTTCATATCTTCTTCTTCATCAATTTCATAGCACTGTAGATAGTTGACCATCGAATAAGGGTCTCCTTTCCTTTCTCCTGCGCTACTTGTTGATGAATCAGATCCTGAAGTGTAACCTTCATCAGTCGACTCTGTTTCGCCCTGATGTGTTATCTTCTTCCAAGAAACCATCACAGCCTTATCAGTTGGTTTCTGTGGATCTTTGAACTGTAAACGGTGCCGGTACCAATCTGTTAGTACCTTGGCACCATACAACCATGGCCTCCCAATCAAAATTTGATAACCAGATTTAACCAAAGGGCGCAGCACAACATAAGTAAGTTTAAAAGAAATTCCGCCTATTAAGGTGGGGATGTTGCGCAGTAACCCAAGTGGTCGTCTTCTCGTTTGATCTGCCAGTCGTAACACCCGCTGAGTTTCTTCAAACTTGCTGAAACCCAACGCGTGTGCCGTGTCTTCTGTCATTATGTTGACTCCTGACCCCGAGTCAATTGGCACTTTCCTAATTACACAGCCTGCAACCTCCACTTCCACTTCTGGAGATCCCAGGTCTTCTGCCTCGATGTGAAACAGAGAAGGCAACTTTGATCTTCTTGCTTTAGTGGGTTTCTTCAGTGCTTGAAGTAACAATTTTCTGTAAATTTTGTTATCTTCAATCAGCTGTTTGAAACTTATGTTAGCCTTCTGTGTTTCTAGATCAGCTACCACATCATAGTGTGGTACTGCCACAGGTTCTTTCTTCATAGGTTCCGGTCGACTGTGCTTCTTCGGAACCTTCTCGTTCTTGGCTGCAGTCTTGTCTTCAGTGGCCGAAGAACGGAAAATCTTGGGTACGGACGAAGTTGATTGTTCTGGTACTTCGGCCGAAGTTGTATCAGCTTCTCTTGCCGAAGTTCCTGCTCGTAGTAACTCCTTCTTCAGGAGTTCGCGGACTTCGTCCGTAATGTCAACTGGTAGTCTCGGAGGATTTACGCTCTTCAGTATTTCTTCTTCCTCTTCCTCAGTTTCCTCCTCAACAATCTTCTTCTTGGCTTTCTCCGCAGCCTTCTTCTGCTTCTTCAGCTCTTTCTTCGATTGAGTCTTTATGGGCGCTTCTTCTGCCTTTCGCTTGGTCTTGAAAGAGCTTCTGGTGTCCACTTTACAAACCCAAGTTTCTTCTGGTGGCCATCCTTCATCTCCAGCGGCTTTCCATTCTTCCAAGTCTACCTTGTACAGTTGAGCTTCTCCAGGACGTTCTGTTTTGGGATCAAAGCGAACCCCTCTCTTCTCCACTGGTGGATTGGTACAATCTGCCGTGGCGTGTCCTGGTTGATGACATTTTGCACACAGTGCTACATAGCCTAGGTGCTTCTTCGGATGTGGACAATTGGGTGACCAATGTTCTGTACTACCACAATTGAAACAAGACCCATGGGGTGGTGGTTTATTGGCTCCTGCTGGAGTCATTAAGTGTTTCTGAGACACATTTTGTGCTCTCTCTCTTGGTACAAATCTAGAGATGGATATGGGTTGGATCGGGGTAATCGGAGAAGGTTGAGGAGGTCTGGGAGATTGGGGTGGTGTTGCTTGTGGTATGGACTGTACTCCATACACATCATCTGGAGTCTCTATAAAAAATGAGCTGTAATACGACTCGAATGCGGGTGCCCATTCTACATGTGACGCCTGAAATGACCTGGCGTTTGTACACTCTGTATTGGCATGCCCTTGTTTCCCACAGGTCGTACACCATAAGCTCGGTCGTGATGCCGAAGGTGACTTCCTCCTGTCAGGAGTCCCTATCATCTGCACTTTCAGATCCGCAAACCCTTTTATCATCTCCTCCATGAGTTGATTACTATCTCCCTTTTTCTTCCCCTTCTTTTCCTTCGAGCTTTTCTTTTCCTTGGACGAAGAACTACGTTTCATTCTTCGTTCTTCTTCGCTCGAAGAAGATGAACTCGCCGATGAAGACTCTTCGGCTTCGGCCGAAGAAGACTCATCGTCAGAAGATTCCTCGGAGGAAGAAGGTTCTCTGCGACCCTTCTTCTGCTTCTTCCTCCGAGTCGTTTTACCTTCCTTCCTTTCTCTCTTCCCTTTCTTCTTCCCTTTTATCCATCCTCCTTTACTTCCGAGGGTGGACGCTTCAAATGCTTCTGCTGAGGCAACAACCTCTTCGATGGCGTCCATCTTTCCTCTGCGACACCAGATCTCCATCTCAATCGGTAAGCCTGTAACTAGCCATTCTGTGGCTTGATCCATAGAGTATGGGTTGGCTGTACCCATCCTCGGTATTCTGTCCAGTAGATTGTAGAATCTTTGAACATAATCTTTTAAGCTCTCTTTCTTTCCTCTGATCAGTCTGGTCAGCTTTCCCAGAACTTGACGATTGTACCCAATTTCCCGGAATCGCTCTAAGAACTTTGTCCTCAGCTTGTCCCAAGTATCGATGTCTCCTGGTACTCTATTTGCATGATTGTACCAGCTGCGTGCTCTCTTCCTGAGAAGACTCGGAAAGATTCGCAACCGATCTGGTTCAGCATCTTCCTTATTAGTGACAGATACAGATTCAAACAGTTTAATGTAAGCATCTGCATCCTCATCGTCATCTGAAGATCCTCCTCTGAACTTTGGGTAACCATGTTTCGTGATGGGTTGGCCTGCCATACTTCGAACAAAAGGAGCCCTTGGAACTTGAGTTGCTATCTTGGCAGGAGCTGGAATCGGCGCTGGTACTGCAGCTTGAACGAGGACAGCAGGGGCAATACCCGCAGCAGCAGCTGCTTGGGCTTGTCTCTTCTTGAATATGGACGGTCCTGTGGTTGGCTGTAAGTAAGGAGCAGCGCTGTCCTTCTGAGTCACTGGAGTTAACGGAAGGATTTCCCGCACCAGTGCTTGAGGAATAAGTTCCTGCGCCTGTAAAAGTTCCACTAAGGTAGTAACAGCTTCTACTGCCTTAGTTGCAGCTTCTTCATTCGAAGAAGTAAACTGATCTTGATCTGCAGAAGTACTTCCTACCTCTGGGTCAGGAGTAAACAACTGCGGATATAAAACAGTATTGACTTCGGGGAAAGGTTTCCACCCTACTTCACTTTCTGGATGTTCGTTCTCAGCACTTAGCCGAGTGGTAACTTCTTCGAAGTCAAGTTCTCTTTGAGCAGATTTGAAAGGGGTTGGAGGTAATGACTTTGGTGTCCGGGGTGAACTTGATTCACCAAGGCTTGGTTCCTTCCTCTTCCATTCTTTTGAGTTAGGTGTTCTCCAACCTCGTTCTCTCTTCTTATGCTCTTCTTTCAACCGACGAGCTTCTTCCAGAATTTGTTCTCGATATTCTGCTCGTCTTTCTCGCCTCCTGTCTCTCTCAGATTGCACGTTTCCAGGAGGATCAGGCTTGCCCGTCGACATACATGTCTCTGGACTTCTGTTCACTGATCTTGGATAATTTCAGCATTCGCATCCCCGGCAGCGGCGCCAAAATTTATTCAGTCTTCTATATGTAACACACAAGAAAACCAAAAGATGCTCGAAAGTAGTAATTTAAGGATCGAACCCACAGAGATGCAAGTAAAGATCATCCAAAAGTAGTAAACACGTGACAAAGGTGATTCTTTATAGTTGTCTTTTATTCTCACGGGCAGAAATCAGTCCCGGTAGAGATCAAACTCAGATCTATCCAACAAGACAGAGTTGACAATCCTGACAAATAAACATAACAGGTACTGAACAGGTCAGGGACCTCAAGAAACAGATAAACAACAGAGAAACAGAGCCACGGACGGAAATGTCACACGAGGAAGTACTGCTGAAGTGCTACTAAGTAGCCTTAACAACATAAATGCTAAATATCTTCACACTGAGTTACTTTCACTACTACTGCTCTCGGAAATCTCTGGTGAAGAAGACTCTTCTTCCGCCGAAGAACCAGATTGAACTTCTTCCTAAGTGTTCTACCAAAGAACAACTTCTTCCAAAGTCAACTTCGCCCAAAACTGTCTTCGTAGTAAACTAACTCCGCAGATGCTGGTCTATTCTCAGTCCTCGCCGTAAACGTTCTACTCTGATTTCAAATGTCAACAGCAAATTCTTCGGCACCCAGACTAATTCCTACCACAGCAAACTACGATACTTCGTAGGTAAATCTTTCGCAGAAGACAAAACACTCAATGGCTCCGTAAACTCAGGAAATAGAAAACTCAAAAATGATAAAACACATAGAGGTCTTGAATACGAACAACACAACGCTTATATACAGATTTTCCCGAAGATGACGGATCTTCTTCCTAAGAAGTCGGGCGTACTTCTGGTCCGTCGGATGAAGGTCCTGTGTCCGAAACGACACCAGAAACGACACCGCTTTCTACCGCTAGCTCTCTACCTATCTCACAAACTGAGAACTCTACGGTTGCTCTAACCTCCCTAAGCTCCCTAACTACTCGCTGTCCTAACCTAGCTACCCGGTTCCTAGCTGAAGTACCCTCCGCATCTGCAGCTAAGAACTCCTCTCTAACCTGACGAAGAAATCCCAATTCTTCGGTGTCTAGCTCAACGGCGAAGTAGTTCTTCAACACCGGCTCGACCCTACTCCGAAGTTGAGCGCTCAGCTCCTCGGCCTTGACAGTGCGTCGCTTTAGATCATCGATCTCCTGCGTCATCTCCGCGACGACATCCAGGTTCCTGTCCCGCTGAAGTCGTACCTCGTCCAACTCCTTCTTCATCAGGGAAAGAACTTTCTCGTGCTCTCTCTCTCGATCCAACTTCTGTTGAAGAAGTCCTTCTTTCTCCGATGTCACACTCTTCAGTTCCTCGGTCCTCGTCTGCGTCTCCTTCTGGGCCATGACAAGAGCTGCTCGCAAATTCTCCTTCTCTTCCTTCCAGTTACCTCGGCCGAAGTGCATCGTCTGCACCAACTCCGCGAGATTCAGCTTCCGTCCGACTACTTCCTCGTACGTTCCTCGGTTCCCTTCTAAGCTATACAGCAAGGGTGCGACCACCTCCTGGATGTACTTCGCCGAAGAGGTAAGTTGTTCAATCTCTCCTATCGTCGATAGAGAAAGAGTAGTCTTCGGTGTAGTGTCCGTGCTCTTCTCTGTGCGAGGAGTGTCTCCTTCATCAGCTTCCTCAATTACTTCTTCGTCCACTGGCTGATCATCGGCGCGGACTGTCCTCGTCATCTTCATCTTCTTCCGGGACTTCTGCACAGACCTCGGCGTCTCCTCGAGAGGTTTCTTCCTTCCACTCCTGCAAATTGGAGGAGATATCTCGACTACATCTTCGTCCTCGGCCGGAGTTGCCTCTTCGGTCGTCTTCTCTGGAACGGGTGTTGGAGTCGACGCGTCTTGCCTCTGCGCTGTTTCCATTGCTACTTCAGTCCTCGGCTCTTCGGCGATGACTTCATCGAAGTACTTCTCGAGATTTACATCTCGGGCTGGAGTCTGTATCACTTGGAATTCATCTTCTTCGGCTGCCGCGGTGAAGCCCAACTTCGTCTGCTGCTCGTCAGATAGCAACCCCATCCCCATATAGAACACCGATACAAAGGGTCCTATGTATGCCAAGTCATTCGCATTCCAAAGTTTCAGCACATGTCGGTGGATGATCCTCGCCCAATGTGCTCTTCGTCCGGCGAAGAGCTGCTCGATAAAGTTGATTTGCCAATTTGACAAGTATGTCGTTCTTCGTGGCTTGAAGATCGCCATAATCGCATCGGCTACCTCTCTCTTCTTCGGATCGCAGTAATCGCTTGTTCGGTAGCCGTTCCTCCCTAGAGGTAACTCCTTGAACAGATTCGGGAAGGTCTTCACTGCTTCGGGCGAAGCAGCAGCAGAGGTGGTGTCAAACAGAAGATCTCCTTCCCTACCTGCATCGTCGATTCCCAAAACAGCGGACCAGTGAGCTTCGGTCCAGTTATTCGGTCGTCCATAGTGCTCATCGGCCGGATGCTACTTGCAGACCTTCAACGCGTGCACCAATTTGGAGGAAACCATCCCCCACCAAGGAAGCAAGAGGAATGATAACCCCATTTCCTCGAGCTCTTTGTCGTAGCGGCGAAGAGCTAGTCGATTAACTTCAAAGGCTCGGAGCCTCGGCGCCTTAGTCGTCTGCATCCCGCGCATCCCTAGGATCACTGCAACGATCTTCGCTACAAACGGATTCTTCGCTGCAATCTCTTCCTCGCCCGTAACTGACGTACTTCCTCGCAAATTGGCTTCCTCGCCGTTCACTCACGAATTGGCTTCCTCGCCCGTAACTGACGTACTTCGGCGTTCGGTAAATGCGGCTCTCTGCGCCCTGCTATCGCTCGCTCTGGGAATAGTAAAAGAGTAAAGTAAACAACTTGTTACCTTGCTTATATCCCGCGATAGGCTTTCCTGCACGTGCCGAAGTTAGGGTTTTCCTCTTGACGACTGACATTCTTCCGTCGACTGTAACTTCGTCGTTCGGTCTCCGATTGCCTCGCACAACATACCGTTAGAAAGGTCTTCGCCCGAGGAATTCATCTATGAGAAAATCATCTTTCAGTGTCTCCATAGATTCGATAAATTCCTCCAGAACTGAGATTCTTCTCTAAACTTCTAATTAACACTATTCTACTCATATCGGTTATCTTCTATCATCTATTCTTCTTATTTACTTTACAACTAATCAATTAATTAACAAAAACGAAAAACCAAGGCTTCACAATATGGTACTATTAAGAAAATGTAGTTCTCTCCACTAGGTCCAGTATCCATCATATTATGAAGGTGCCAGATTGGACAAGAGATTGTGCACACAAGAAATCAAGGACATGTTTCAACCAAGGAGCAGTAATCTGGTAGAGCAAAATGTAATCTATTGTAGCACTTTTATCCTTTAAGATAAGAATAGAAGAATTTGTAATGTTATCCAAGAAGTAATATAACTAAGATGGATGCTTGAAGATCTTGCAACAGAAATAACTAGGCGTGTAATAACACATATACTCAATACCAATGTGTAGCATTGTGTGTTTGGTAAAAAATTCTGGTTTTTCACGTGCAGACACACATATACTAACTCAAAAGGTTGTCCACTTATGATCAAGTGACAAACATTTTTTGCCAGAAGATAAGTTTAGAAAATAAAGGCAACTCTTTGATATCTATGTCTTTTTCGTTGCTATTCAAATCTAGGGCATGCTTATTCACCAGCTCGTTAAAACTGCTGTTTTGGAGTTAATTATATCCAGTTTAATGTATTATTTACCGTCGTTGGTCTATAGCCTTTGCGCTTTAGCGGTTTGGGGCGCTTCAAATGTCACGGTGGAGTATCTAGGCTAGTCTAGTCGAAAATGGCCGCTCAGACAGAGAAAAATTAATGCAATATAAGTTTCTTATTGACTTTCAACACACTTTTTTTCCAGACAGAGAGAAGATACATCGTGCTCAGAAGGCTATACTCGCGACTGCTGTAAAAGCAATACCTGGAATTCATGTCGCACTACATGTGTTGTGGAGCTACGACAGTCCACAGCACTGGAACTGGAACTGACCATGTACATGGACTGTGCTACATATACTGGACAGAGAGAAAAGTACATGGCTGGCTACTTGTACTCGCGTTACTGTACAGACAGAAAATCACAACTACTGGCTGCTTGAACTACCATTACAGTCCCCTGCTGGTCCGGTTTTGTGACTATTCAACTTCGATAGACCAACTGTGACTGCCGATAGGCTGACCGGCTCTCAGCAGCACATCGGCGAGAGCTATGAAGTATGAGAGACTCCCCTGCTCTTCCCTGTCTTGCGTGGTTGTCTGCTCCATGTCCGATTCCTGCTCCTCGTCGCTGGGTACGTCATCTTCGCCTCCTTCATGTTCCCCTGCTCGTTCCTGTGTTCCGAAATACTTGCGACTGCAATGTGGACAGCGGCGATTGTCAATATGAAAAAAAATGTTATTCACGTCTTCCGGTGTCACCTGGTCCGGTCTGATGAAAGAGTTCCACAACGAGTCGGAGCGCTTCTTCTGTATACCTTTCTGCATAATCCACCTAGGTGAAGTCGAGTACTTCTCTGAAATCAGCATCTGACGGAGATAACGAGACAGAGTGTTCGAGAGAAGGTGCGAGCTTTTGTACTTGTTAAACTGGAGTGCCCTGGGTAAAAGGTTCATGTAAGTCAGTTCAACACGCTTCATTGTATCTGCAGCTCCTAACAACATAAACAACTCCTTATCGTCCGTCAGCATACTCTCAGTGATATTCTTCATCACAGCGTGATGATGTTGGAGTTTCTCATCTTTTAAACAGTAGCCAACCATGTCCACAAATGTGTGCAATCCTTTATTGGAGAGTTGCTTCACGCAGATCTCAGTACCAAGAGGACGCTGCTGGTCCCATCCAACTGCCTGCAGTAGTTTCTTTTTCACCTCCAGACAAGACTTTCTGTGGATGGATATAATGCCATGGAAATGCAAGTGTAGCAAACTACCCCCCGCTCAACAGAGAACATTCTCGAGAGGCACAGCCAGTGCAAGAAACTAGAAGGATCGGGGTCATTCTCCGTCCGACATACCTTCACAGACAATTCTAGTGTCGGCGCTTTCGCTCTGGCTTGCTTCCGCAAAGACATACTGTCGGTCCAAGCTGGTGTGATGACCGCACATATATCGGTAGCTGGACGGCTCAAGTTGAATACAAATGCAAGATAGATGAAACAGTCTATAAACGGAATGCACAGTTGAACATTTACTATCACATTCACGGACAAAGAAGGCTGGATAACTAAACATCCAAAAACACCTGTCCTACAAGTACAGCGAAAGTCCATCTTCAAAATAAGAGAAGAAGCGGTACGGCCCAGCTAAACTTACAATAGGCAGGACGTGTAGAGGACAGGGATAGCACGTTTTTGCTATCTTCACATAGTCGAACTTCAGCAGGAAGTTGACAGTAGTCGTGGAGTATTGCAGGTCCATATACATGTAGCGACATGTTAGCTGTAGTGTATTATCGTCAAAACTAATCATCGGCAACTTGCTAGAGTAGAAAGAGAACCCCGGAGCAGTGTCCGGAATAAGCAGCATTTTCAGCAAGCTGTTCTGTTCCAAGGCGGCTAAGGTGCTTGTTGAATCTGGAGACTCTACTGTCTGCACGGGAAGGAAAAAGACATGGCTCGCCTCTAGGGACTCTATGACACAGAGGAGGAGCTCATCATCATCTGAGGACATGGTCCCATCGAAGTTATTTCACATAGAGTCAAAGATGGATCCAACAACAGATACAACAAGCAGCAAGAAAATGTAGAGGCTACTTTACATGCGGAGCACCTCAATCGAGCAATATAGCCCTCCAAGTATGGAGACAGAGTCGTGTCCCGTCAAAGACCATGACAGTATCAGCACGGCCATGTCCACTGCCAGCGACACGTGAACCGGCCAGAGAGCGTCCAGTCGCGAGAGTTCTCATCTTTGCACAGTCCACAACAACGACATGCACAAACCCTCAAAACAAGAGCCCTTCCGGAAAATAACCACACGCGAAAAAACCACAATTGCGCAAAGAAGAGAAGACAAACTCACCCAGAGGTAGCTACGAGACGAATTAACTACCACGCAAATCGTGAGTCTCCTGACGGTATCGTGTCAGATATTGCGTGAAGGATGTCCAGGAAAACGCGAGGTTCCTGGCTGTGGAGATGTTGTGTGCTGAAACAAAGACAAGACAGAGAAAAACAACCACGAAAACGAATGCTGCGATATATACCACTCCAAATGTATGTACACTGCTGGTTCTTTCTCCTAAGAGCACAGAACTGAAAACAGATCAGAGCGGTCTGTAACCTGCTTCAAAGCCCTTAAAAACAACCCACGAAAACAAATGCTGCGATATATACCATTCCAAATGTATGTACACTGCTGGTTCTTTCTCCTAAGAGCACAGAACTGAAAAACAGAGCAGAGCGGTCTGTAACCTGCTTCAAAGCCCTTAAAAACAACCCCACAACCTTGACCCAAAACCACCGAAGCGTAGCTCAAAGCAAGAGAAACTTCTCTTTGCTAACAAACAGAGCCACATCAGTATCACGCGATCCAAACCCAAATCCAAACCACATCCATGTACAAGTTCTTAGCTAAAGCTAGCTACCACAAGCTGTATATAGCCAACCAGAACTCTAACGAACTCAAAAGAGCAAAACCCGTAGCGAAGAAACCGAAAAAGACCTATCTGTGAACTTCCTCCTTTCGCCGGACGGACTTCAGATGTCGATAGGGTCTCCGTTAACCCAAGAAACCTTTAGATCCGACTCCCAACAGCCGAGATATCACCGATTTTCGGTCGCAAGTGATTGAACTTTCAAAACTCCTCCCTGCGGCTTAAAACCGCACACACCACACAAACGGATCATCTAAACTGATATCCGTCTTCCTTGGCAGATAGATCTAGCTATCACGAACCCAACGATACTCCAAACAAGTTTTTTGGAGTTCCTCTTGCAAAACCACGCAAGAAATTTGGTCGCAGGTTACAAAAATCTGACGTAAATGGACTCCCTACGGCTCAAACTCGCTCACCTCACCCAAACCAACAATCCAATCCACGTGTTGTCTTCTCCTATGCGTAGATGAAGACTCCCTGGTCGTGTAGGCACCAAGAACGAAGAGCTTGGCACATCGATCGCGAAGAACAACCCAATTTAAGGTCGCAGACGATGAAAAATCTGACGCAAGCGCTTCCCTGCGAGCCAATTTCACTCAGAACTCCTAAACCGCCCGATGAAACTTGGTATTGTCTTCAATTTCCTGTAGAACTCGGTGTTCTGATCCCGATGGATCCAAGGACAGCAAGTTTGGACTCTGGAGCGGCTTGAACGGTCCAACTCTCCTTCACAGATAACTGAAATCTCCAAATCTTCCCCCTATGTCTCAATTTCTCTCAGTACACATCCCCCGATCCGTCTCTTCCCAAACCGTCTTAATCTGTGCGTAGCCTGCACAGATCTGAACTCGATGACACCTTGCGCGCGTGTATTGGACTTCTCAATTCTCCAAAACGTCCACCGACAGGTCGTAGGAACAAGCAAGCCCTTTAAGAAGCCCCTTTGTATCAATCTCTGTACGTACGAAGTTCTCTCAATAATAATGAAGGAGGCCCCTTGCATCTTTGATATAACGCCTGAAGTCTCAAATACCCAGTCAGCAAGTAAACTAGGGCCTAGCTTGATTTTTCCTTCTTTCGAGTCGCATAACTTCTTCACTGGACGTCCAAACGAAGTAGACAAGATGCCCATGGAAAGCTGATAACGAGCTCTACCCATCTATGTGATAAAAGTGAAGATCCGAAGTTGTGCCAAAAGTCCGTAAGCAGGGTCTAGCTTGTCTTCTCATGAGTGTCTTTGGAGCGACAAGCATCGAAATTTTGAATTTCAGGTAGGAGCCGGTCCACGACACAACAACGGATAAACATCATAGTCCAGCCAAAGAAGACATGCAAGTCACTTACCGAGACAGTCCCGACCGATCAAGATCCCAGCGAAAGAAGAAACTCACGTCCAATGATCTCTTTGCCGCTGCTTCTTGCCGACAACGAAAGCTGCCACATGAGTAATGACCAAAACCTCGCAACGAAAAGAGAAACTCGTCAGTTTATCACACCACGACAGCCGCTAAACAAAAACCGCTAAAGAAAACAAGACAGACAGCGAATAATCTCGAGACCAGCGTCCCCGCACAACCTCTGCTGCACACCAAAATCCCAAAACAAAACAAAGCGCACGGATTCTTGAGAGCAACGTCCTCGCACCGCCTCTTCTATGAACCACCTCTGCTGCACGACAGAGTGACACCAACGACCTCCGCACAAAGGCTCTCTCAGCCTGGTCCCGCCACTCCTCGCCACACCTCCACGAAAACCCTCCCACACTGCAAAGACGATGAGACGAGAAACATAAAAGTTACGATACCTAGCCCTAACCCAAAGAATTCGAACCACATAATACGCACTTGTTTCTCGTCGTGGTCACAACCTCCGCCCGACTACAAGTATTTACACCCGTGCTTTTCCAGCTTGTCCATTTCCCCTCATCGTCGAAAACTACACCTTCGGCGTATATTCAGAGAGATGGTAGAAATACAAGAACAACAACATTCTGTTTTTATTTGCTTTGCAGTCCTTTATCTTGAGAGATATGTTCTTTTTTGTATTTGAATGTTGTTTTTATTTGCTTCGCAATCCTTTATCTCGAGTGATATGTATTTTTTGTCAAATAACAAGTAAGCAATCCTTTATCTTGAGCTATATATATATTTTTTGTACTTGAATGTTGCTTTTATTTGCTTTGCAATCTTTTATCTTGAGCGATATGTTTCTTTTTACTTATCTTTTATTTTGAGCAATATGTTTTTTTTTGTCAAGTAACAAATAAGAAATCCTTTATCTTGAGCTATATATATTTTTTTGTACTTGAATGTTGTTTCTTTTTGCTCTGCAATCTTTTATCTTCAGTGATATGTTTTTTTTTACTTATCTTTTATCTTGAGTGATACAATTATTTTTGTCAAGTAACAAGTAAACAATCCTTTATCTTGAGTGATATGTTCTTTTTTTCGTAATCCTTTATCTTGAACGATGTGGTTTCTTTTGTCAGTAACAAGTAAGAAGCGGGTTCGACCCGCGATGTCATATGTTTTATTTTGTCAAGTAACAAGTAAACAATCTTTTATCTTGAGCGATATGTTCTTTTTTGTCTAAGTAAAAAGTAACTAATCTTTTATCTTGAAAGGTATGTTCTTTTTTTGTACTTGAATGTTATTTTTATTTGCTTCGCAATCTTTTATCTTGAGCGATATGTTTTGGTGATGATGTTTTGGTGATGTTTTGGTTCCTGGGAGATGAGGTGACCTGATTTCTTACAGCAAGTTCTTTGCTACCTTTCGGATTCTCTTTGGCTAGAACAAGGAGAGTTGAGTTTCTCAAACACATGATGCTCAAAAAGGTCAATCTCCCAATGCTCAAGTGTAGTTTAGCTAATTTACTACAGAATATGCTATAGGTCACGTCGACAATCGTGTTGGTAATGAAGTTGGTGGAGAAAATCACGACCTTGGCATTCTTATGATGGGGTTGTTTGGAAGTGACTGGTGGGTCGTGCAGAACGCTTGGATCGTATCTTGAACCCTGTGTTCTGTTCTGTTCGTGGTGGAATCGAATCTATTATTGTATGATTTCTGTAATCATTAACATTAGTTAATGATTAAATTAGGGTCTTCTTGCTGGTTGGATGACATGTGAAGAAAAGAGAACACGCGACCCAATGAATAGCAAACGGATGTGAAGAAAGGTGCTTTGCTTCGTACTTTCCCTTTTCGTCAGAAAGGCTGATCCGATCCTATCGTAGCGTATCGTTTGTTGGGTCAGTTTTCTCGTCTGCTCTTTTCTGTTCTGTATATCGGTAGCGAGGAGAGGTGAATCTCGTTCGATCAATCGTCACAGTCTTTCCGCCTCGAGTCGGTTCTTCAGGCCGAACTTCGTCGTCTCTGTTCCGAATATTCTGGAGGCTGCAGCGATGGGTATCACCAAGGAAACTGTTGAAGCAACCCTCACCCAGAAGCTGCAGCCAACTTACCTTGTGAGTAGGCTGCTTCTTACTGTCGCTAATTTTCTGCAATCATCATTTGCTTGGGTTTACTGTTGGTTTTGATATTGTCTCTGTCCTCGTTCTGCTCTATCACGTGGGTCAGAGTGGCAATCAGTAGCTGTACGTACGAACGAATGCTCAGAGAGAACAGTACGGGAAGGTTTTGGAGTTTTGTCCTTAGATAACGGATGAAGTATTCGTGGTTCTTCAGTCGGAGATCCTCGGGACGTGAATTGGAAGTGAGATTAGGATGCGGAGTGGCACCGAGAAGTTAGAGTGATACTTCTCTGATAGTTGCGCTGTTAGAATGCCTTAGTTTTATTCCGTGGTCGCGTAGGCGGTGTGCTGTTGGGCTTGGGTCTGATGTGAATGTCGATCTTCCTGAAGCCTCGTGGTCCTTCCGTATGACAAGGGGGTTCCTGGTCAATGAGCGAAGTTTTGTGACCTTCAATATGTCCACACGTAAGACCAATTCAACATCTGCAGTGGTAGATCGCGCCTCAGTTAGAAGCTTGCATAATAGCCAGTCTCGTTCTGTTATTTCCTGTCTCGATGGACAAAAATTACACTGGACCTTCAGTGCCTGAATGTTCGGAGAAACTGTGATGAGCTGAATTAGCTTTCATCCGTCAAACTTCGAGTGGGCTCATTCATTTCCTTTTCTGCCGTTTGTGCCATATTTCGACTCTGGGAGCAGAAGGTGATCGACACATCCGGCGGGTAAGTGCCTTTTGTGTACTTTTCTAGGGTTTTATGGCAGCAAGAGCAGGATGGCGGAGTCCAACGCTGTAGAATTGGAGATTAATGCTAAGCACTTTGGGCCTTCCTCAGTGCCTATTCTGTGTACATCTTTTTTTCTATCGTTGAAGTGATCTTCGAAGTTGCACCTGTCTGACGGGAATGTGTAGCAACATCCACCTTCAAGTAAGAAATACTTTTCTTCCCACGGAATCAGAAAGTATGTGAAAGCTGAGGAGGACGAGCCTAACCATAAAGCTGCGTGTGTGCCATTAACAGGTGCGGGGCAAGCTTTGACGTCGAGATTGCTACGGCTGCTTTTGTTGGCAAGAGGATGCTAGAGCGTCACAGGGTGGTGAATACAGCTTTGACAGAGGAGATCAAGGATATTCATGCGCTCTCCATCAGGAAAGCTCTTACTCCTGAGCAATGGCAGGAGCAGAATGCAAAAGCAGCTGCATCGTAGAAACATCTTTTCGTACCTGTAGGTGGACTGAATGCAGGAGTAGGTCCATGTTTCTGTCTGTTCCACCGGTTTTCTGCAGGACTAAGGTGGTCAGACTTAAGCTCTGTGGTTAGTTCGTCTGGTGACCTGTGAACTTTCCAGTAGCACTTTTGAATTTTCGAGATATCATATGCAGTTACCACCTTTTACCGGATCTGACTGATGTTGAGAATTGTAGCGACTGAATCGAAATCTGGCTTCTAACCAGTTCTGAAGAATCGTCGCGGTTGGTTGTTTCTAGCCAAGTCTGCTCCAAAGTTACGAAAGTGTTTGAGACTGGACAAAATATATTTTTGTCTAAACGATGCAGCACGGTGCTTGTACTATGATACTGGAGGTTTTTTGAGTTAAAAGTCTTGCTTGGTGATAGTTGAGATTGTTACCGGTTGTAGGCTGAAGTGAGGTTGTTACGTTGCTTACAGATGGAAGAGAGTGGACATTCATGCATTCTAGATGGCCTTTCTCTGATGCCACTTTACTTATCAAATGGCCTGCTCCGAAACTTTACAAAGTGAGTCGTGGATGAAACTATCGAGTGTATTATTAGCCAGCTGCTCCTTCACTTCCCATTCTATGCCTGGAGAGCTTGCCATCGGGTAAGAATAGCAGCATGTCTCTACACCGAAGTTACACTTTGTAGGTTCACAAGTTTGGCGTACGCCCCGTTTCGTCTCATGAGGGTCTGATGACTGCCCCGCTCTATAATCTGCCCGTTCAGAACAAATCCTATGCTGTCAGCATGCCTGACGCTGGACAGACGATGTGCAATTACAACTGTGGTCCGACTCTCCCGGAGCATGATAGTGTCGAGAGCGTCTTGAACTACTTTCTCCGACTGTGAGTCGAGAGCACTGGTTGCCTCGTCCAGCAGTAGGATTTGAGGATTCCGAACGATAGCCCTGGCTATGGCTATTCTCTGCTTTTGACCGCCCGAAAGTTGCACCCCACGCTCTCCCACTTGTGTGTCATATCCTTTGGGGAGGCCACTTATGAAACCATGTGCATTGGCCTTTCTTGCAGCGTCGACCACCTCATTTTCCGTTGCATTTTCTCGTCCGTACTGAATGTTTTCTCGAATCGACATGGCAAACAACGCAGGCTCCTGCTGCACATGACCTATCCGGGATCTAAGCCATTTCAAGTTGAGGGTTTTGACGTCGAACTCGTCTAGCAGAAGTCTTCCCGAGGTGGGATCGTAAAACCTCTCGATCATTGCTATTATGGAACTCTTACCAGATCCACTGGGACCGACTAAAGCTACTGTTTCTCCCTCTGGGATGGTGAGATCAAGATCACTCAAGACTTGTACCGTGGGCCTCGTGGGGTACGAGAACGTCACGTTCTGAAATGTAATTCGTCCTTTGAGGTGCACAGGCTTCAGTCCATCGACCGCGTCTGATTCTATTTCCGTTGTGCGGTTGGTCACGTCAAGAAGTGCTTTGGTACCATCGGCACCTTTGTGCAGGTCTGGAAACAGCTTCATGGCTTCTGCCAGCAGATACCCCATCCACGACAGAATCTGGAAGGTCTTGAGAGCTGAGATGTAGTCAGCACGTCGGTTCTTTACCATCAGAGCGAGGTACCATATACACATGGCGTTAGCTAGATGATTCAGGGCTTGTGAAAGTCCAAACAGGAAGCCTCCTCTCTGCGCACGGATTATGCTTTGCTTCATAGGGGCCTTGAGGAGGTTGTTGAAGACTTTCGTTGTGTACTCTTCCATGCAGAAGGCTACCACTGTCCTGATGTTGGAGATCGCTTCAGCAGCCACTTGAGTCGCCTTCTCATGGGATTTTGCCAAGTCCCCTGCAAACCCTTGCTTGACGAAACCACTCTGCGTGCCCAGCACCCATTGAATTACAGTACAGTTAGACGAGACGGGACGAGAACAGTGTCGAGGGGATGAGGGTTTGGAAAGCTGGCTCGACTGCTGAGCGGTTTGTTGAGAGGACCACAACTCCCAAGGTTCGTAAGGAAGCTAGGTAACCACACGATAAACCTTGAAGAATTCACTGTATGGGATTACGTACCTTCAATGAGCCGGCCATAACTGTGAAAGGGATGAGAATGATGGTCACCACGGCGATTCTCCACTCGATAAAGAAGGCAAGGAAAGTCGCCACACACAGAGAAACAGAATACTGAGCAACTGAAGATGTCCGATCGCTTATTGCAACTTTTACCAATGTTCCACTCGAAGCCATTTTGTTTGTCAGCACGAAGGGGCTATTCTCCTCCGAATCGAACCATCCGACCTCGTTTCTCAGAATTGCTGCCAAGAATACCAACAACGTAATGCCGGGCCAGTTAGAAACGCCACAAGTTGCAAAGTACTTGTGACTCGGAGATTGGTGGGCTCTTAACGATGAGTTTCGAAGGACTGAAGTGATTCGAGATCGCATTCAGAAAATAAGGCTTTGATCCTTGAGGCTGGACTGTTAAACCCAAAACACAAGACAGAAGAGTAAGGGCCTCGAGCTATTACATTCGAAAAACTTGAGACGGAGGACGTTGCTAGTGTTTTCCCCAGCCTTATTAAAATAGAAATGTTGTACAATGTTGGAGCAAATACTGGCCACTCCAAGCCCAGCGATGACCAAACACCAGAAATTGATCTTGTCTCGTGTCTTCTGGGTGGACGGTTGCTCGTAGTACAGTGCCACGATGTCGAAGAGGAAGAGAGTGAAGAGAGGGCTCAACGAGCCTGTCACTATTGCACCCAAACTTCCTAAACTTGTGGAACCGCTTTCTACGGCCAAGGACCTCAACAAGCTCCTCCAGTAGCCGACCTTGAAGGAGCGCTTGCTGGCAGGTGTCTCGGGAATCTCTCGCAAGTACTCGATGATCCTCATGCTCTTGTGCTTCGCAGCAGACGGAGATGCTGGCGACGGGGGTAGCTCAAGGATGTAAGGCGAAGCAGGGGACGACGTATTCTGCCACTCCAGTGCTCTTGGAGTCACGGGAGACTGTAGATGGCTGGGAAGTGGTGATGCACACAATGACTGTGGAAAACTTCGAGGTGGACTGCTCCCTAGAGAATAGTTGCCTCCGGCAAGACCAGCCCTGATCCATCACGCACACCTCAGAATCAGGTACGAACCACTATAGGACCTCGAGAAGAAAGGAAAAAAGGAAGTGGCGGAGCATCCTAGTCGTGCTTCCATCCTATCACCATTCCTCATGATCAAACCTCCTCCTCAGAACATTTGTCTCAAGCTTGCTCTAAGCAGCAAGCTTGAGACGTAGGCGTCAAGTGAAATCCAGACTTCAGTGAACTGCTCCCTTGTCGAGACGAAAAGAAAGGAGATCACTGTAGGAATCCTTGCAACGATTCAACAGAGTCTGACAGATGAGCATCGTACCTGTTTTCAGCATCATCTCGTCTCCTAGTCTCTTGACGTTCTTGAAGACGAACAAGATTAGCGTAGACTCCAATATCGCCTCTTTGGATGAGTTCAGTGTGAGTCCCTTTCTCGACGATTTTCCCACGGTCCAGAACGATAATAGTATCTGCGTTCTGTACTGTGGAAATTCGATGGGCCACTATGACCGTCGTGCGGCCTTCCATCACAGAATCAAGTGCATGCTGCACCAACTGCTCAGATTGAACATCCAGAGCACTGGTGGCCTCATCTAATAGCAGAATGGCTGGCTTCTTCACGATTGCCCTCGCTATAGCCAAACGCTGTTTCTGTCCCCCGGACAGTTGCAGGCCCCTCTCACCCACCTGCATAATAACCATTCCATTTAGAGTTTCATGTGACGATCATAAGACTCGAGCATGGGCTTGTGTTTACAATTATGAATGGGAACGAGTGGTTTCGTTGTACACTGCTCAGTTGATTTGTTTGATTGCTTCTTGCATCTTGTTCTTGCTACGAGAAAGTCGCAAGAATGTCCAGAATGTTTATATCAGGAAAGTTATTTGCACTGCCATGAAGTCGACTGGATAAATTTAAGGGGGTGAACTGAACGGAACTGAATAGCGGAGAGTTGTGTCTAGTAGTTTATAAGCTGGTCTCGTCTCTCGTATGTTTCTCAACAGGAATGTGAGCAGAAAGAAATCTTACCTGAGTTTCATAGGCACCTGGAAACTTGCAGATGAAGGAGTGGGCATTAGCCGCCATAGCAGCAGCTTCGACCTCCGTCTCAGTAGCATCGAGCTTACCATGGAGGATATTTTGCCTAATGGTTCCAGCAAAAAGCACCGGCTCCTGGCCGACAAGTCCTATTTGCTTTCTGAGCCATTGTCGCTGCAGCTGATCGATGTTTCTCCCATCCAGGGTCACCTGTCCTGGAGCCACAAGGATTGATTTTCCGATACTTTGTCAAGAGTTGATAAACTGTCACTGACCCCGTCGAAGACGTTGGCTAGAAGTATTCGACATCTGCTGGTTAAGAGCACAAAGCGAAGGGACGGAGAGAATTGTTCTCGGAGAGGCTACAGGGGAGGAACAAGTACCAGATGTCGGAGAGTAAAAGCGCTCGATGAGTGAAATGATGGTGGTCTTGCCCGATCCACTGCTGCCAACTATAGCCACAGTTTCACCGGCATTTATCTTCAACGATAGATTCTCAAATATGGGTATATCTGGGCGTGATCGATATGTGAAATATACATTACGGAACTCGATCGTGCCTTTTACCGAGTGGAGTACATCTCCTTCTGTTGTGTCAGTGTGCCGATCAAGAACCTGAAAAACTCTAAAAGCTGCACTCCTTCCTCGTAAGAACACTTGAGTCTCAGGTATAGCCTGACCGAGGGCCCTGTTTCAGCCAAGGTCTGTATCAGAAATCATTTAGGGCATAAGTCTCAGTCTCCAGTACACTCTGGGCTTCTCCGGAGTCTTGAAGGAACTGGAGAAGAGAGCAGGAAAACGTCTATGTGAGTAGGAGAAGATCATGAGAAATTCAGAGGATGGGTGCAGGTGTCAGAAGCTTGAATACGTACATTCCTCCATAGACAACACTGAATATGGCTCCCAGAATTGCTCCACCGTTGGTGTGCGCTCCTCGAATGAGAATTCCTCCGAACCAAAGCTGGAGTGCCCAAGAAAGATTCACAATTCCGAGGGACAGTCCTACTCCCATGCCTTTGGCCAGACCGCACAGTATTCCCAGCTTCGACGTTTCATCCAGTGCCCTTTTGAACGCAATGCTCGACCGATTCTCACCGACGAAAGAGTACACCGTCCGAATCTGTGAAATAGCCTGTTTCATGGTCCGACCGACCAGCAGATGGAACACGTTAGAAGTAACTCGAACTCGATTCACTATTGAATCTCTTGGGACAAGTATGGAATCTAAGCGTAAAATTTTCTACAGTTCTCAAGAAGTTCAGGAACTTCTAAGAGTCCGTGAGTCCGTCCATCTAGCCGTAGAATGAGCGAACCCTGACAAGCAGTTAAGAACTGAGATGATATTTTGCACAGTACCTCCTCAGCTATGGACCCAGCCTTTTCATACGATGCTTGGGCCTTGAAAAGAAACTTGGTGTAGACTTTGCCATACACAACGCCTGTTCCCAACATCAGAGGCACCGTGCCCAAGGTGAGCAAAGCCACCTGCCAAGTTTGGATAAAAGCTACGAGTATTCCCACGAGAAAAGTTGCCAGATTGTGAATGAAGATACCCACCTGCGTTATGAACATCACAGTAAACGACGGACTCCAGCTATCATTAATGCAGGGTTGTGTTTATAAAGCTCACTAGAGACTCTCGAGTCAACAAATGACGTCCACATGACCATCTTTTGAGCTAAACGAAGAGCATAATTAAGGCATCGATGTCTAAGGACAAGTGCAGAGCCTAAGGCAGCTCTTCCTCCAGCGGTTCTTCATCTCTGTACTTCTCCGTGCAGTGGCTGGCACTAATGAATGTTTAGCATGGGACCTCCATGACGATAAGGATGACGGGGACTGAGTCCATACTATTTTCCTCGAGTTTTCTGAGTCTTGAAGTTCGACTAAAACGGACGAAATTAAGGGATTGAAACTGTTATGAAACGCACACTTTCCGAAGACTGTATCACATCGTAGATCAGCTATAAATGAGAGCAAGAATGTCACACCGTCTCACCATAAGTAGCTTGGAATCTGAAGAACAGGAAGAAGGAAACCGAACCAAAGGGTGAATTGTACCTACCTTCTCTCCGACAGCGTCATGGATTAGAAGCATGTCGCTGGAAAGTATGTTCAGTGTCTCCCCAGTGCTTGTTTGTGCGTCAAAGAATTCAATCTCTTGAGACAGAAGTGATTTCAAGTACCGCATCCTGATTTGTTGTGCTTGTCGCTCTCCAGTATACATCCAGCATGCCACCTCTGCTTGCCAGCGAACAGAGCTTCATTTGTTAGATCCAGCTACTAAGGCCAGGGGCCACAAGTCTAGTATGCATCTTTCTAAAGTCGTGCATTTTCAACCGTTGCCATCCAGCCCATTTGACAACCCTCGGTTCTGAACAAAACAGCAACAGAAACAGTCCTCAAGGCAACAACGAGCTCACATGCAGCGCTAGCGAAGCATCGGATGATCGATTGAGCTGGAACAAGCTATGATTTATGATAAACATTCCCATGGAGCAAAGGAAACTTGTTGTCTATCTCTCGCTCGCTCAGCTCGATCGATCATCTGGCATCGACAGCTACTTTAGTGAGTAAACGCGGAAACGTTCCACTGCGCGCGCTTGAAGCTAGGAGGCACCGGAACGAAGACTCCATTCTGACCAATACAGCAATGTTGAGGAATTTGGCTTCGCATAAATCCTCAAGTTTAGCCCCTTACGTACCTAGCCAGGTTATCCAGACGGAGATGGCAGCGAGGTATACAAGAATCAACGAAATCTGCAGCAATCAGCGGGGACGGGTCCAGTCCCTTCGTTACAGGCGTGGTGGACGCAAAAAGTGAATGACGGCTGTGAAATGAGCAGTCTGGAATCTCATAAAACTAGCACGGGTGCACATGGTGGACGTTCACCTACCTGACAAATCTCCCGATAGGCTTGTTCGAGGTCCTGTTTGTTGGAACCCAGAGAGTTTACGAGGCGACCGAGCAGATAGAGCACGAAAGGTAAAGTTGCTCCATGCGCAGCAGCAGCCAGAGTTCCAGCAACGATGAGTGCGAAATCCAATGGTGTTGCGAAAGACCATAGCCTGCAGTATGGTACCATGAATACACGAGGAGAAAGCGGAGGAGGCAGCTCTGAAGGCTTTTCATATGGTTCGCTCTCGGGTACACTTCGGTCCCCACCAGCTTCGGTCGGTGCAGCAGTTCCAGTTGGATCGGTGTCCTGGTCACTAGCCTTCCTGACCGGAGATCCGCGTGAGCTTTTGACCGATTGAATCCCACTGCTTACTAAGCTGCTAACGGAAGCCAAACCACTACTACTACTGCTCGTAGTAATCGGCGGTGTGCTCGTACTAAGTCTGCCTTCCTCCATTTCTTCTGATCAGTCAGTCGACAGTCAATGAGTCAGTCCCTTAAGAGCGAATTAGACCTCAACTGTTGCTTTCAGCAGTCATATCTATACGTCGGTCTACGTTCTCCAAGCGAAGACTTCGAGTCCATCCCAACCCCATGCAAGTTTCTGCACGCTGTGACGATGAAGTACCGGTAGCTGGTAAAAGACCAGCTCGCTGACAAGAACATTCATTGGATGTATGGCTAAGACCAACGAACGATGAGTCCAATGCAGCAGCAACACCGCAGCAATCGACAACTTAGACATCAATTTTCTCTGCGAAGTGTTTGCTACTCCGTTGGAGGAAGCGAGCTGTGTTGCTGTGTGTACATGGCCAGGCCTTGCATTGCATTGCCTTGCCTCGACTCGTATCGGCCAACGCGGCCTGTCGCTTCTGATGCAAGACCAATGTGGTGAATTGAGCTGGCAGAGATGGGACTCATGGAAGGGAAGGCCTTTGGCGTTTGGTAGACCCAGCCCACACCTGCTAACCACATTAACGCGTACAGCCTTAGCCCTGAAAACTGAGTACCGTAGCCAAGGCTGGCTGCCAGCCCCGCTCTAGTCTGGCGTGGAAAGATGTCACCGAGCCATAGCCCAAGCTCGCGCGCAACGAACATACGAGCCAATCTCCTCGAGGCTTTTACGTCTACCGATTATTTCGGTTCACCCTCATCAGCTCGCCAGGAACTGCTCACTGCTCACTCATTTCTAGCTCGTCGACAACAGTCAGATCACTCAGACCACCTCGGTCTGAGTGACTGGACTGTGAGTTAAGTCTGTCTGTGGGCCTAGACGTCTACTTGGACTGTATCGCTTTTGATTCCGCTCATGCATTCATTCGATTCATCTATCAATCGGAAGTTCGAATCGGGACCGATTTGCAGCTCGCCCGCGCGGGTGAGCAGCAAGCAGCAATTATTGGTCATGTGGGAGTCAGAGCATGCAGCAGAAGGAAGGGAAGGGAAAACCATCGAACGCGCACAGACAATTACAGCTTTTCTGACTCCGCGGCCTTTCAAGTACGTGACGTTGAAATGATCCGTTGGGACCAGAAACCAGATCGCACTCACAGCCATCCATGCTTTGCGTTGCATCAGCAGCGGCGCAGTCAGTCGGCGCCCTCTCCTTGCCTCTCTCGTCTCTTCTTTCCTAGTACTTGTCCGACGAATCTCTTGATCATTGAATGCTTCTGCTGTACTGTATACACTCGAACCTACCGTACTGTACTGCACATCTTTATACAAACAAGACAACTGAGAATACGGTCGGGTTCCCCGGTACTTTCAGTTGGTCTGGTTTTGGGGGCCGTCCCGTACCGTCACTGAACTGATCAGGACGTGACTCGTGAGCTTGTTATTCGTCACTTACAAAAGCGATATCAAGCGTCGTGAATTCGATCGGGCCGGGACCTGAACTGCGCCTTGACTTCAGTCCTCACTGTCGGCGCACCAGGAATGAAGTTTTAATGAAGTCGCTCGCTCGCTTGCACTTTCTTTTCTCTCTCGCTCCTCTCGCTTGCCCCATCCGGGACGTTATTTGCCGATGGAGTGCGATCGGTTGTTTAGGTTGGGTTCGAGACCAACTTGGGGTACTGGACTCAACTGGGGGTACTGCACTTACGCAGTCTTCAACCTTACTCCCTTACGCAGTCTTGAACTTTGAAGTGAGTTTAAATCAAGAAGATCCGGTTCTAATCCACTTACTGGTCATTGACTTGTTTGCCGTTGGCACCTCGGACAGCGACATTGCTCTGACAGTCCCAGTCCAGGACACTCGAAACTCGTAGATTTGCTGGATTGGACGACGTCTGCGCCAAAAAGGAAGTTGACTGGACCTTGCGCCAAACATGAGAGCCAGGCGCCACGCTGGAAGCATCGTCTCCTAGCCAGAGCATGACATGGAATTCGTGACAAGTGGCAATCGAAAGCAAATGCAGGCCCGGGTAGGGTTCTCGAATCGTTCACTGCCTGGCCATATACACCTTACACTGCAGTCGATCTGCCGTACATTTTTACGATGTGCACTGGAAAACTCTTGTCTCGAGTGGCTCCTCCGTGCTATCACGACTGTCATTAACATTCAAGACTATGTGACGAAGCCACGCCCTCTACTATTCTTAATTAACTGTGAACTCAATTCTGTTCTCAATTTTCTCGAAAACAACGTGTATGATGCTGCAAGCGTGACGATTCCAAAAACTTGTCTGCAAGCCCTCAATGAGACAGACATTGGCGCAAAGGTCCAGCCAAGCCGGCCGTTTGGTGCAGGTTCCAGTCAAGCAAATTTCCGCTCGAAACTCGAAACGAAGGAGAGCTTCCAACCAAGGAATGCACGAGCACAGCTAAAGTGATCTTCCTCCATGCGGACCCCGATAGCTTGGCTGGCGCACCCTCCTCTCCTCGTCTTCCCTGAAAATGAGCAACTACAGTAGAGAACCACCAGAACCAGACGCGGTCAGTACAGCTGTAGCAGGGAATACCGTACTGTACAGTACCAAGTAAGTAAATGTTGCTTCCAAAAGAACTCTCTTTATCAGCATGCCCGAGCCAAAACTGCATTACCAGTTTACCGGTATACGAACCCATCAGATGATCAAGAGTTCATTGGGTCGCGTTTCTTCATCAAGAGTTCATGTGAAACAGGAAGTACAAGGTTCATACGGTACCGGATCTAACCGTACCTACTGGTTTACAGTCACTGCTGCAGGAGAGAAGATTAGCGTTCTCTTCGCTTATGTTTTGCTTCAACAGATTCTTTAGTTTTAGTTCTTACTCGATCGGACCCAACACCTTAAATCGACTACTGGTGACAAAGCCAACCTAGCAACCATGCCAGCCGCTTCGCTTGTTTGGAAGTAGAGGCTCTTCTTGAGAGGGCCTAAATTTTTTATAAGTGTTGGGGTGTACGTCACATGGCCACATGTGATAAGTTTTTCATGTGTAAGTCGCCTGAAGAATGAATTTCCTACACATAGTTGAGGTCCTCTTCGCACAAGCGAGTGCAGGAAACAGTGTTTCCATCGAGGATGGATGCCAGATCAGCCACTCATTACAGGAAGACCATCTGCCATCAGTAAAAGGTCCGATCAAGTTTAAAAGTTTTGCTCTGAGTCTGTTCGAGCGACGTAAGCAAAAAAAGAATGAAAAACGACGTTCAAGCAATTCTCCGGCAAAAGTCTCCATAAAGTTCTTCCAAATCCTCCGTATCAGCTACCCTAATCAGCTATCAACTCCGGTTATACTTTGTACCGTTCATTTCGTCTACTCGATTTTTAGCACATCACGGGAGAGAATTTCTGTGAAATTTGATAGTAAAATCAATTACTTTGCCATGTAGTTTATTATTTTATAATTTTTCACCGTATATGCGCAAAAGCATAATAAGACTAAATCTTATATCATTCATATCAAAACATACATGTTAGAGGATATCTGCTCGGAAAACTGATATGTGCAATCTGACGTGGCAAAGTATCTGGTTTCACAGTCGATAGCTAGTGAAAGTTGTGACCAAGTAATACACCGCTAAGAGAGGTGTATTAAGCACCGATACTTAATCGGTGTCCGATAAAGCACAACACACCTACCGGAGGTGTGATCAAGCAAACTCATCAAATGTATCCTTGATTCCTGGTCTAGTATATTTAAGCGAAATGTTCTATACAATAGAAACATATGAACGGCGTGGGAAGAAAATAATTAATTGTTATATTTGTGTCCTCAAAAGGCAAACTACACAAACTTCGCCTAAGTAGCGACTGAAGCGACTACTTACTTAGGATGTATTTACATGCTCTTGACTCCAAGACCACCTACCTGAACTATGCAGACATCACACATCATCACAGCTGTCCATAGTTGAAAGTCCGTTATATTTGCATTTTGCATATCTTATATGATTTTTGCTCGCGCTTACCTAGTACCTACGTGGATGGCAGAAAAAGAAAGTCATACTTCTCGAGCTTGTATTTTGATAGCCTCCATTGTCAAGTAGAAATTTAATTTACAATGTTTTATAGTTCGTCTTTCTCAGATCATAATGCAAAAGAGAAGATGAGATCACAACAATGGTACAACATTTCTTTAGAAAAAATGATTATTCTCTTGAATAACCACTACCTTCTACTTTGGTATGGATCTTTGTCTTTTAGGTTCGACTTTTTATCATGGATAGGTCGAACTCCAGTTCGATGGAAATAAGAAAGGTATGAAGGAAAGACCAGACCTAGATGCCTTGAGAACTCTGGTGGAGAAGAAGGAAACAGAGAATCAGGAAACTCCGTAAAAAAGAGAAAAGCACTCTCCGCGAACTTGACCTCCTCATCGATCACTTGAGAGGGAACGAGCATGCAAACGCAAGGCTATGGAGGAAGAGAAGTTGATGAAATGACTGAGAGAAGGACATCCTCCTACCAAGTATTTCTTCTCTCTCTAGAAAGCAAAGATCGCGAGAGGGAGACTATATCTGCATTGATCCTAGAAGATGGACCGGTCTCACATAAAAGTAAATATGATGCATGTGAATAATATTACTGGTGCGTTTGTGTGATATTCACCTTTTCGACATAAATAAATATAGAGCAAACTTAATTTATGACCAATATTTTGTAAATAGTAGTAGGGTTTTGTCATAAATTGAGTTATAATTTAGAAGATTTGTAGATTTATCCACAAACCATGTTTTATGTTCAAGTCAGACCCGTCTTTCTGCACTGTGCAAGTGCTCATAGTTCTATATTAGTCAAGGGTGTTATCAATCAATACATAGTTAAAAAAGGGTGTAATTAAACTCAAGGAAACTATTTGGGGTGTGATTAAGCCAAACATCGTTAAAAAGGGTGTAATCAAACTCAAGGAGTGTGATCAAGCAATCGAAGGGAACTGCAGTGTGCTTGATGTGTGGCTGCCTCACTGAAGACATTACTCATATTCTACTCCGTTTTCCAGCCTGGATGCACTTGGGAGCAATGGCTAATTGCCTTTTGGAATTTTCTCTTTTCTTGCACGTTACTCAGAACGGTGCTCCACTTCCTTTGCTTTTTACCTTTCTTAGTACATCTTCACCTGTGCTCCGACAGACATCACTTTTGCTCCTAGTCATTTCATGGCACTCATGCTGGGTTCAACATTACAACATGGTTATGAGTCCCCCGCATTCGATCTCCCATATGTTCCATCTCGCTATTCATTTATTATGGGTTCTGCAGTGGAATACTCATAGGCCAACGCATCAGCAGTTCATTGTGGCTGTGACTATTCGTGTACGAGGTCGTTCTCGTCATATCACTTCACCGTTTAACACCTCCTTTTGCCCATTCTGCTACCCCTAGTGCTAATCTTTTCCAGGCTGGATAGTCCCATAGGCAACAGCGTTCCCTCCTTTTGATGCCTCTCATTGTTTTTCGAAGCCCATGTCCCACTAACAAAATTTCGGCGTTGGGCAAGCACGAGGTGGACTTGACCTTCAAACGGTGTACGGATCGTACCTGATGTACCTCCTTTATAATACTGAGACGTACCGTCGCTTTTGTGAAAAAAATAAATAATAAAATATTATGAGAGAAATCTCCTGAGTAGTTTCGGACGCAGTCTGTAAGCGTTATGGATAATCTCTGGATCTTTTCTTGTATCTTTAGGTTCTGTTATCACCTTAAATAAAATATCACCTTATCATCTTTCTAAATATATTATTACTAAACGTTATATTTTTCCTGATAACAGTAAACAAGCGGATGCCAAGAAACGACTGTAGCTGCATAAGAACAGAAAAGGCACAGATTACGATTTTCCCGAACCTCTCTCCTTAATATCAAACGAGCTAATGGACGCGAGCATTATTACTCCGTTTTCTACGTAGTCTTGCCTGGACTGAGACTGGCGCTAGGCTGCTAATCTATTAATTTATGCATTAACCTGCACTTTTTGGAAAAATTAGTGTGAATAAATTAACTTACAAGTTATAATTATTCACCTAAGATTGTGGTTTTATACAACTTAAGAGAGTACTGGCCATCTTGTACTTGTAAGTTATTGACGGGAGCAACCAGGTGTAAGGTTTTCACGAGAGTAGTCAAGTGCACCAAGTGTTACATATTTATAGTTTTTAATTTTTATGTACTAAATAATTTAACTTTAATACAGTAAATTTGATAAGGTCATTTTTTCCAAATGTATCAAGTGTTACACATTTATAGTTTTTACTTTAATGTACTAAATTTAATAGTTTAATTTTAATATAATAAATTCAATAACGTCATCTTTTATCGTATTTTTCCCAGTCAGATTCTCAAAAAATTGAACTCCTCCTGCAGTTTATCTAAGCACTACGTAGAAGACATATATAAAAAATAATTTCTGAATACAACATCCACCAATCGACTGTAAAAAATATTCTTTTGCTTTCTCCGCTTGTCCTTTCCTTCTCTGGGACAAAAGTTCACTTGGAATATATTTAAGGATGGGCGTGGTCCCCTTTTGTCAAAAACAAAGAAAAACAAACAAGATGGTCACATAAAAGCATAGTATCGAGCTGGTTTACTGTAGAATCTAGTGTACACGTGGTGGCCCGTGGGGAGCTTTTAGGGAATCTTTGGATGAGAAGCCACCTCACTTGCTACAGTACCTGCTACAGTACCTGGTCAAGAGTCCAAAGCGAACTTATCTGAACGCCGTACACTTTCTTTTATTCCTTCACTCGTCCCGTTCCTCATGAATGGGACGAGTGAAGTCAGCCATGCAACATGGGTGTCGATGGGACATCTCGTACTATCATGGTCTGGGACCAAGCTTGGCAACTTTTATCGAAAAGATAATTAAGTATATGTATGTTTTTTTAACTTTAACTAGTATTCACTGTGTATATAAAAATATAATTTATAAATATTATATTAAAATAATATGAAAAAATATCCTTTCAGAATTCCTCGTAACTCTCAGTATCCCGTAGGAGTTCTGAAAAGAACCATAATCCAAACGCACCATTAGGAACCTACAACTTTGCAATTATTTACTTGATACGCTCCATGCGTGATAAAATTTGCTTGTCCGGCCCCTCCCACGATAAGATAATCTTAACATGACCTCTTACATGTCACAAACAGTCTTCGATGGCCAGCAGAGCGTAACAGTCTGACATGAAAGTCAGCAGGGCGTAGCTATCAGACATGAAACGTAAATGAGTGCGTGGTAAGGAATGCATCGTTTACATGAGGAGTGTGGATATCTGAATGCATGACAAAGAATGCATCGTTTACATGAGCAGTATGGATATCTGAATGCGTGACAAGAAATGCATCGTTTACATGAACAGCGTGCGTTTGGATTCAGGCGCAGCACGCCTAGCACGGCAAGTCTGTTGACGGTGAATTCGCATTGCGCGATCGATAGGATGGAGCGAAGCGATGAGTGAAGTCGGGTCACAAGTCGAGTGAAGTCTGCAGTCTATCGATCAATGAATTTGGAGGGTTTAGTCACAGCTGGGATTCACGTCTCCGACCTCGCTCTTGGAATCGACTCTCTTTCACTGACTGTGAACCCAACCCCCTCCCCTCTTCTTTTCGCGTCTCAGATCACTCGTCTAAATTTGACTCTCGTCAGTCAGCATGCGTTCCTTGTCACGCATTCATGGACTGACCACATCAGCATATTACGCCTTGCTAGCATCGAGGACTGTTTGTAGCCAGTAAGGAGTCCTATCAAGATCATCTTATCGTAAGAGAGGCCGGACAAGCAAATCTTATCGCGCATGGGGTCTGTCAACTAAATAACTGACAAGTTGAGATCTTGATGTAAAATACACATGTATTGATTTTAACATTAATTTATTATCTAACTTTTCTTAGTGTAAGAGTTAGGTAATAGATTATTGCATTATTCTTGTTATAATGCAAGGAAGTTAGACCTGTCGTGAAAGTAAGAAAATCAGTGAAAACATCTGATTTGTGTGTTACTGATTTAGTCAAGAGCATGCATAATCACCTTCTCCAAGGAACAATATATATCCATTAATCTAGATCAAACTTCTCCTTTTAGAAGGACTTGATAAATTAATTAATATTTCTATTAAAAGTATTTCTATTTGTTCAGTAGTCATTGGTTTTAAGGTGGCTAATGGGTCGGTTTATGTATTGGCTTGCAGTTCAGTGTTCAACCAACTCACCAACATAATACAATTACCAAATGTTAAATAGAGATCACTAAATTCATGATCGTATACATACAACTTTCTAAATAAAATTCTCATTTGGTGCATCTTTTCGATCCAAATCATGACTGTAACATTATAAACCATCTATTTTCGAAGCTTTTGGAAAATAATTTTCTGAGTCACATCATACACATAACGAACCGGTACCTACTGCGAACCAGATGCTGAAATTTTCAACTGTCATTTTTCTTTCGTTTTGTTACCAAAACTCAAGAAGCATACATATTACTTGCATATTCACCTCCTCGGTCTTCGATGGAGGAGGTACATATATTACAAGGGTTAGGTAATTTACTAATTGTCTCGTTAAAATATGATTCTTTGCATGTAGATTCTCGGATTTATACTGTCAGAATCGAGTCTTCATCCTCTCCCCTTATGGGTTATGTTGAGATCTTTTTGCGTCTCTAGTTCTTTTTAGCATTTAATATTTATAAATATTTTGATATCTTGAACTAGTTTAATATAAGTTTTCTATTTAACACTTATGTAATTTTCTATAACAACAAGTGAAAAGAATTACCCAAAAGTTCATGTTGGATGCATATCATATTCAGTGTATGTTATACTCAGTGTTCAGTTTAGTCACATGAATTTCAGTAGTGTCTTGCTTTCGCACGTACTTCTTGTTTGTTTTATTTCGTTTTTATAATCGATAAAGGTGAGTCGGTGGTGTAGACCTCCACCTGCAAGTCCAGACCACCTCCACTTGGCAAGTTGGAGATGGCTTGTGGAGATCCAATGTCGAGTAGTGAATCTTGACCTCTATATTCTCAAGGGTCATCGGATTCTCGCGAGCGGGATATTACAAGAGTGGTGTAATCTATATAAGAGCAAAAGGTTTTACAGAAAAAACAAACCTTTAAATCCCGAGTATAGAATAAAAACATAAAAACAAATTTCTTTTCCCTCCCAATGTATTTTGAGTATTAGAAAATGAATATTTTTCTAAAAAGCTTCAAATTTATATTTTTATATATTTTTATCAATATTTAATAGTTTATTTCGAGATAGATCACCAAAAAAATCTTTACAAGTCATTATTAATGGAGTTGAAGTACTTTTCAGGTGAATGAATAGTTTTAAGTTAATTCTTTATTCTACAGATTTCAAGTTGAAATGCAAACATAATGATCAAAAGTAATTTCTGGATAACGATTAAATTTCTCAGTTCTTTGGAAGCAAACCAAGCAAACCCCAAAATACGTTCTTCTGGGTCACCCGGAGTACTTGTAGTCATACTCGGGCTTTAAAGAATTAAAAGGATAATCTACAAAGGTGAGAAACAACAAGAAAGGTTGTTGCATTGCAACAATAGGCTCTATTCTAATTAAAAAGTTTACAATTGAATTATTTAATTTTATTAACATTCAGAAAAGCTAGATTTGTCTCTTTCCTCTGTTCTTACACTCCACTCACAGTGATGTCTTATTTATTTTTGTAATAGAGTTTGAAAACCGATGCAAATGGCTCTACAGAATAAAATAAACAAACTGCTGTCATGATTTTTTTATTTTAGTTTTAAAAGGTTTTGCTCTTGCGTGTTGAGGTCTGCTAGCCAATGCGCCCTTGCCGAAGATGTCCGTCGAATGAGACAAACGTACTAACCATTACGCTATGTTCAGGGGGGACAAAACTGTCCTGATAAGATTGTCTGTATTCGTTCTCCTCGAAGCTCGAACTAATTTGGTGTTCTGAGAAAGACAATGCAAGAGCATATTATATACTATTCTTAGAAATTATTAATTTACAAGCTCCTGTGTCTACAGTCGCCTTCCATAACAAGGAGTTACGCTTGTAGTGTAATTGCGGCGCTATGTTGTATCGACCAATCCGAATCTAATCGAATTCTTTTTTATTTTCACAGCCGTTCTTGTATTTTGTCATTACGTAACGGCTCGTTAATACGAAACGTCCTCTTTCTCCATTCGTCCTCTGGGTCGTTTGTTAACGCATAGCAAAAAGAGCTACTCTTGCGCGATAGCTGCAAGACATCTAATAAAAGGTGTCAAAGTCAAGTAGAAAATACTTTTTATGGTTGAACGTGAAAACACTATAACTTCTCAATGGTTAGTTCTGTACTGAATGAAGAATAATTTTAGGTCGTCTTTATGAGTTGATACTATTCTCTCTTCATTTCTGTTTTGATCTCTAGCACTTGAGTATTACACTGAATAACAGATTTCTTTACTGAAAACCAAACAGACGAGACGAAGAAAACTGAATGAAAAGTTGCACGTAGTGTTTTCCTGTGGATATTTTCGAATGTGTCTGTAGGAAACACTTGCAAAAACCTGGCAAAAGTAATAACTCCTTGTCTGGTCGATATGCATCAAAAGCGAACAGCCGCAGTAGGGAGGAAAAAGACAAGCGAGAAAGGCGCGATGGCGTTAGAAGAAGCTTTGCATGCTGGATGAACTCTGGGAACTGTTGATCGTTTAATGTTATCGAGAATATATATATATATTAAATAAATATATACACTAACTAAGTATAAATAATCAAAATATTTTATAAAAGTTATCTGTTAGTTCATGCTTGGAAACACGAGGAGAGAAGGAGATAAGCCATAAGGCTTGACCCGAATGCCGCACTTCAGAACGTACTCATTTATACATTGATATACACTGAGTTTAGTTTAATACATAATCCTTCTTATCAAGAAATATGCAAGGAAGTGTACAAAAAACTTCAGAAAAAAATCTCCACATGGACACCTCTTAATTCTTTCTCTCTTTTCTGAATTTTCACATCGATTTCATTCATACGTATCCACTACACGTCAAAAAATTCCTCGTCCTTTTAGATTTTCACAATTGATATATAGATATACTAACGCCTAGCAAAAATTAGAAAAAGAGAGTACAAGCTCTCGTAACATCAACTCACACTACAGTAGGCCACAAATCCCGGTGCAGTTATAGCCTAACTAAGCAAGCTCTTGTAACTTCACATGATACAGGTAGCAGCCGTTCACCAGCAATTTACTTGATCCACCCCTCAAACGGAATACCGGACTTGATCCACCCCCTCTTAACGATTATCTTCTTGATCAACCCCTAAACTGATAGTCGATCATTTTTCAAGTGACTTTGCTATTTCAGACGCCTAGTCGGATGGACATGTCAGCTTCCAGTGCCTGATGTGTTACAGTGCTAGAAGTCTACTACACTGAACTGAGCACTACATTGTACAATTGGGGCTACTGTGGGATCTCTGGCTTGACTGGCTTGTCTGGCTTGACTGACGGTCTGTTGGTCTAGCACGATCAATGCACTGGAAGACAAGCTGGACTGCGTAGCAGAATATTACAGTGCTAGAATAGTGCCAAGCAATTTACTTGATCCACTCTCCAGAAAGAACTATCCAACTGGGCGTCTGATGTGACAAAGTCATCTGGAAAACCATCCATTGTCAGTTTGGAGGTCGATCAAGAAGGTAATCTTTAAGAAGGGGTGGATCAAGTTCAGCATTCCTTCTGGGGGTGGATCAAGTAAATTTCTGAGCCGTTCACTCAATGCATTACTAGGGAGTGTCAAAGATAAGAAAGAAAAATCCCATTCACAAGCAAAACAGACGTAGTTTCTTCACACACAGCTTTGTACAGAGTCGTGAATTTTTTTTCATTATATTTATGAATTAATATAATAATTCAAAATATTTAAAAAAATTAAAATAAATAATCTAAATTTTATACTACTCTCTTACAAAATTATGACGGAATTCCACAAAGAAGCAATTAGAGAACACCCCCAAGCGTTACTTATGGGCACCTCTGGAGACGTCCGTAGAAAACCTCCGCGACCTATTGGTCGCAGTCGTAACATCCACCGCAGGCGAGGAATATAACAGCTTTGACACGCCCTACTAGTTTCGTGGGTTTCACCCAAGAGGACAGCAATCTTAAGTTATTACTTAATCTTTTGTCAAGAAGGGGAAATACTAAATTAATGTACTGTTTATATTTATTCTTTTACTCACTAAAGTGCAAGACATAAAGTATTGGAAAAGAGAGAGACATCTACACCTATATCTCTATGGATTGTTCTCAGTATGATATCCACACTTTAATTTTAAATTATTTTGAGGTTTTATTATAGCATTTATACATAACAGTTATATGTTCTCTGATAACATAAAGGAAACAAAAGTTCCTTAAGTTGATCCAGGATGTTTATTATTCACAGCTAGGTAGGCAAGCCTTCATAATCACCTTTTCCATTTTCAGATGGAGAAAGTTCCATGCTTAATGATTATTAATTAATGTCACCATAATTATTGATTATTTCAGAGCAAGGCCTCGGCCTTATGGTTTAGACAGAGAGTGATATCATGCTTTACTTATGGGTTCTCTTTGGACTCACAAGCAGCTTGTGGTTCTGGTAACTTTTATAGAATAATTAAAGTTTATTCTAAACTTTTTATCTAATATATATGTTTTTCTCTATAACTTGCATAAAAAACATCACAACACACGTGAAAGGAAAAAATCAAAAGATATTCTCAGAATGGTCTATGAGTCTGTCTCACCTTGAGATCCAATCCACTCTCTTTATTTTCTCCTTTATACCCCACCTGTACCTTTTTCGACTTTCCTTAGCTGGGATGCATGTTTTCCACAGGCTCAGTACTGTAAAACACTGAAAATCTGCTTGTAAAATTATGTTGGAATTATACCCTAATATCCAGGTAGGTAAGTTGAGCTTGATCACACCCCTCTGAATGTTGCTTGAACATATCATTGACTGGTTATTCACAGTAAAACTAGTCACTCTATCTTGTTTTTAATCATTTCATTATTTTCAACGAGAGTAAATATCGCAGCCGTTCAAATTGTTTAACAATTAAATACACGTTTTACGATACATTCTCCAAAAGTTGATGCATGTAGTCTGAAGTGTCATTGTCATAATAAAATTATTGATTTCACATGTGATAGCCAATCAAGGTCTGATCAAGCCATACATCCTTAAACTACAAGTGCCACTACTTGACGGTGGGATATTCCACCGCCAAGTAGTTTAGTTAAGAACTAAGTACGATTGAAGGGGTCGGGATAGCCCACCGGAACTGCACCTAGTTGGTGCAGTCTGATACGTGGATCAAAGCTGACGAGGTTAGGTTCAAAAGGAAGAGGATATTGTATGTTACATTTTGATACCAATGTGGCAGCTAATGGAAGTCATACGTTCACATGACGTCTTCCGCAAGGTCAAGCTCATGTACACCACGAATAGAAAATATTATATAAATTAGAATTTTAAAATGTTCTAAAAACAAACAGCTCAGTGCTTGAAGGACAAAAATTCTTTACAGAAGCACGTCCAGCCGGAAACCATGCATGTAGAGCGGATAGTCACTGTTGGAGAACCAGTAGACCAACAGCTGATTTTCCGATCGACCTCTTTTTTATTGTAGCCCGGACTCATGTCTGGTTATAGTTGACGGTCATGAGTCCGGAGATGTGCCCTTTTGTCAGCGCGCTTACAAGCGGGCTGCTCCATCTATGGTGGAGGGAGCGTTCTCCCTCCACAGCCCTAACTTTCCTATTCACCTCCTCGCCTCCTTCTCAACATCTCTTTTACTTTGTCCTCTCTTTGTCCTCTCTCATATTTCTATTCTTTCTTTCCTGTCTTAGGTTTTAGAAAGCAGAGCTTTAGTGTTTTTCAGTCTTGTGCTAGGTCTCTATTTAGTTTACTTCTAGATTTTTATATATGGTTATCTTTCAACATTGAGTATAAATTTTTATTTTGGGGTCACATTTGCACAAATGGGTATTGTTTTTGCAATAGAGTAATTGCTTGTAAGCTTCTAGTTATATTTAGTTAGACCTCCGGATTGATAGGTTTATTATGATTAAGAGTTAGTATTTACTAGCATTATGCCGCCAAGGGTACATCCTAGGCGTCCCAAAGATCGTCACGCGCCTAGAGGATGTCCGGAGGTCCCGACGGATATGATGAGGGTTCCAAAGAGTTGGCTCTCATGGCATGTCCAGTTGATGAGACTTTTAGTACCTAGAGTCGGTGACGCTGCAGTTTTCTGGTTTTTTTTTCTACTGCTGATGTTCGGATAGACCAGGGAGGTTGAGGTGTTTCTAGCGGATCCAGATGTAATCTCAGAGGAGGTGTTCTGGAGACTAATGTCCCAAAGACGAATGGAAGAGAATTTGATGCGGATCTCGATATCTTATATGCTCTTGATGTCCACTCAATCTTGACTCAAGTATACTTTGAGCGTTTGTGCTTCTTTTCGTTATATGTTCTGAATATCGATGATGTTATATAATTGTTATATTTATAAGACGTTGAGGTCGTGGAGACATTAGCCACTCAAGTTTCAGATTCGTAGGCTCCTCCGGATTTAGTTCTTGACTCTCATATCTTGAATGTCGGGGAGCCCTTAGAAGACGAGAGTGTAACATCTACTTTAGTTGATCCGCTCTCCGTATATGGATTTGTAGCACAGTCCAAGCTAAAAGAGTTATTTCAGATCTTTAGAGTGAGATGTCCTCACTACGGATGTGAGCACATTTTCTTACCTCTCATTATTTTGTCTATCCATCAAAGCTGATCTCTGAAGCTTGTTTGTCCTGATCGGCACACGTACGGATGACGATCTGCTGAGATGGAGATTTATAATAGTGTCCCATACGTCACTCATCGACTTTATAATGCTGCATTATGTGCCGGTTTAAGGTTTTTCTAGTTAGACTCTCTGTATAGAGGGGGGTTGGCTGCAGTATCTCGGACGGAGTATTTCTGCGGTTTCCAAACGGAAAACATCATGAGTTTGGATGGATAGAGACAACATTGGATCGATGGGCTATGTTGAAGGATGAGGTACAGAGTGAGGTAATGAGGAGGTATTTTTTGACTTGAATGAGACTCTCGCAAAAGGTAAGAACATAACATGTTTTCCTTTGTGATCTTTTGTTTGTTTTTCTTTGTGTGGAGTTGTATTTATGTTTGCATTTGTGATTATTTTTGTTTATTTATACATTTGTGATTATTTGTATTTACTGGTAATCTTTGAACGAATGTCAAGTTATTTTGTCATGTATGTTAATCTACGATATGATTCCACGAGGAATGGTTACGATGATACATGTGCGTTCATCACTGCACATGATGGGTGTGTGATTGAGATGGTGAACATGACACGCATTGAAACAAGCAACAACTCGTGGCTTACAGAAGATTGAGCATTTGAGATTGAGATCCAACGATTGATTGCTCGAGACATCGTATCTGACGAGGTGATCCATGATGACAAGTCCTTGGTGCATGTCATATTGTTACGTCATGAGATTGTGTCTCAAAAGGACATATGGTACAAGTGCAAGAACGTGATCAAGAAGTTCTTGGTGGAGCTCCATACCAAAAAATTGACTCTTGGCGGTGTGGAAGATGCTGACGTGATCACAAATTTAGAGTTTCTCACGAAGAGACATTTGGTGACTTGGATTATACCTAATGAGCTCCGGTCGTTGGCAACAAGTTTGTGTTGATTCAGCGAGTGGCACAACTAAGAAATCTAGAGGAAGATGGCTCGCTATGATCTAGACTGTTGATGTATCCAGAGCTATCTAAACATGGCATTGTAGACAAGCTAAAGGGTTGGATTTACACTTGTTGTCAGCTGAATGCACGAAGGACTGTAACCTCAAGTGGTTGTTATGCTCAAGATGAGGATGATTGCTCGACCTTGTGTTTGGACATTAGGAATGTTTTGATCATTGAGCGGGAGAGCACTTGTCTTGTCTTATCATCCACGTTTGACAGGAGTATCGAGACCATGTTGTGATGGTTTTGACTTGAACCGGCCGGCACTTGACAAGTACTCTGAGAAGAGTAAGTTCTCTTCCAACATGGATGAACGATACGTCTTTTATTGAAACTTTTGTATTATGACTGTACTTAATATCAAATTTTTTGATGTAGTCCTTCATGTTTTTGATGTAGATTCACCTACACACCTCACCATGATGGCTTTCTTTCACCGGTCCATAACGTCAGCTAAGATGAGGTTCTACACACGAGCACGTGAGAACTCTATGTCTAAGACATTCAACTCTATGATATGCAAGTTTGTCACTAAGAGGATTCACTTCCAGAAGACACACGAGACACGACTTGCTGCATGTGCCATGGACTAGAACGAGAACATCGTTCGGGAGTCCATCAAGATATATGAATGCCGATCACAACACACTTCTGTTCGTAATAGGACAACGACAACTCGAGTGTTGTCTCCTCGAACAACAACATGGAAGACCGAGTTGAGGGACATTTGTTTGATGACCGCATAGCAACCTGATAGATAAATACTAATGCTATGTGTATATTTATTCCATCTGTAAAAGATTTAATATATGAGAGATAATACTAATTTTATAATAATCCATCTGTAAAGATTTAATATATATGAGGGATAATATTGGTTTATTGCTGTATATTTGTATAGATATTATATTTTTATTCATGTTCTACTCACTTGTATATTGTTTGGTTGTCCTCAGTGCATAGAGAGAACTCATGGGAGTTCGTGCTTGAATGTTGTTGACAGTCCGTTGGTATTATTTTAACTGTGCGGAGTGGAGTAAGACAAGTCTCCAAAATTATTCTGTTGTGTAGACGTTAACTCAGTCTAATAAAAAAGTCTTGCTCTACTACGTTCAAGGTGGTGGTATTATTTACCGGTTTCATGAGAGTTTTTTACCGGTTTGGTGAAGATTACATTTGTACTGGTTTCAGGAGAGAGGAATTCTAATTTACTTTAGTAGTTACTAAACCTAGTTCATACCTCAACATCAAAAACCACGTTCAAATCATGTTTTCCAAAGCTGTAAATTATACATGTTTCTTGAACTTGAAGATGAACAAGTTTCAGGAAATCTGTTTGAAATCAAGTTTCCCTAAACCTATTTGTAATGAGGTTCTTAGAAACATGTACGTAAATATACTTTGATACAAAAAATTATCCTTATATTATGCACTGGTTTTGGGAGATTGTGTATAAACAGATTTCCAAAACCTTCATATCCAGGTTTTGGACTTTCCCAGTAATCTCTCTCTTCGATTACTTAAGTACTTCACTGACATTACAAGGGACCTGATATATTATGCTCTCCTTTTTTTTACATGTGTATCTTGTGTTACTGCAGTTCTTGTAAAATGTTTGACTCGAAATTCTATGATAACGATGCAGAAATTTGTGAGTAATGGACAAAATGTACTTCTGATGAGATTCGAACCCATCAGGCTGGCCTCTCCAGCGGAAGTTCACTCCCTTCCAAAGAAGGTGGGAGGTATGGATCAAGAAAATATATAAAATCCTAGAACTTGTAAAGAAAAAATAGACAACTTTTTGCAAAACAAGACCGACAGAAATCAAATGCAATAACACCAGAAATATAAAACACTAAACAACTGAAAACTGAGGAGTAAGCAATATAACAAGTTATTATCTCACCAGGCACACTCCAAGTAGCCACAATAGCTTCCACAATAACGTCTGGAAGTTGTTTATGTGCACATATCTCATAGTCAGAGCTACAGCTCTAAACGTTGAATCATTTGCTGCGGGGTTCAATAACGACATAAGCATACATTGCGCAATGAAGCAGAGGGATCTCATCATCGAAAGTGCACCGTAAGTCAGTCTGTCTAGCAGTAACTGAACAAGCTGCAGCGAACTCCAGAAAGAGCACCGAAGCTCATTTACTGTCAAGAGCAGTGACGGTTTATTCCCTGGCCTGGTAACTGTTCGTCCTCTGATCATAGCACCCGTTTATCCATCACAAACCTTCCACCACAAGCAAGAAGTGTCGCTTGAAGAAGTCCGGCTTCTGAACCGTATGCTGCAAATAACTTGGACAAAATGCCGGACACTACATCAGTCTAGGTTGGCTCAGTAATAGCACCAGACATTCAGTGAACATGAACTTCCACTAAGCATTGCTTCTCGAGCCTTCGATTAATAAGTCACGACGACAAGTGCTAACAAGAGCGAAGCAACCGCCAACAGAAACCACCAGAACAACATCACCATCAAAATTATAAACACCAAACCATGTAGAGGAGAGCAAAAACTCCGAAAAAACTCGTTACATGAGAGAAGAGCCAAACATTGAGCACAACAGCCAAAAACTAATAGAAACGGCAAGCGCCGTGGGAAGTCAATATTGTAACCGGGACAAGAACTGGATCAAGAACTCAGCCAGGAATCCAAATTATGAGCAAAGGTCTGTCAACTCAACGAGAACTTGTGAGACAAGAACTCGACCAAGAACCCAACCAGGAATCCAAATCGTGAAGCAAAGGTCTGCCAACTCAATGAGGACCTGCAGAGGTAGCGCAAATTTGGTGTGAGAGATCCAGAATAAAATAACTCGAACTTGAAAAGTCTGATCCAAACATCAACAACGCGAAAGTGCAAAGCAGCGTCGCGTTCATAATGAATCCGCATGAATGCCAAAGAGAAAAGCGGGATCCAGCCCATCTCTGCACAAGGTGCCATTGTCGTGTACGTCAGACTGACTTCTAGAATGCACAAGTCCGTGATAACCTAAACCTAACCTAGCTGCCGCGTCGTGAAGACGCTCCGGCCTCGTTTGAACTTCGCTACAGTGCTAAGAGTAATTTACTTGACAAAGTGGAGGGTGTTTTTTACTCCCACTTGTGGTTGAAGAAGGATATGATCAAAAGTTCAATTACCCTATTGGGGGTGTGATCAAGCAAATTTCTTCCTACTTCCCTAACCGTATTTTTCCTTTGATTCCCATCCGGTATTCGGTCGGACTTTGTATGTACACCTAGTGGGGAGGTTGCCTCTTTTCTTCTACAAAATTCTCCGAATTTATTTATAAGGATGAATGTCGCTAACGGTTCCTCTTCCCTTCGATCGTCCCGCAATCCTTCCGCTTTTGTACGATCAAAGTAAAAGGACCTCCATAGATTTCCGGACCACAAATAGCGAAGATGACATGTTCACACGTATAAGAACATATCTGCGATGGTGCCTATGTCCGTCAGATTCGTGGAAGTGACCGGAACGCTTCGGGTTCCGCCCTGGGATCCCAACAGGAGAAAAGACAAACAAACTTCCACAAGTACATATCCGTCCAAAATCAATATGAAGAAGGAAGACAAAGTTTCATGGAAAGGATAAAACACGTGAAAGATGCACTTCTCTCTCTCACTTTGTCATCACTATCTCAGATCTGACAAGACGACACCTGTCATACTCCTGTCGTGCCCGTCCTTGCTCAACAGAGAATGGATTCTGAAACGTCAGAAGCGAATCATATGGTGAACCTCTCCTACGATTTTGAGGGCGGTTATCTTTAAACCCCCGGCATGAGTATAAAAGCATAAAAGAAAATATTTTCTTTTTCTTTCTAGTGTATTTTCAGTCTAAAAAAAGAATTTATTTTCTCTAAATATTAAGATGAAAACTTCAGAGTTTTCATCTAATATTTTTTTTCAATATTTTTTATTTTTGAGATGAATCATAACTTGTAAAGCTAGTGAACAGCTTTCAGTTGATTCTTTATTTCACTGATTTCAAATTGACATGAAGAAATAATCATCAAAATTAATTTTTATAAAATAATTAAATTTTTCAAATTTTTGGAAATAAACCTACAAAATAAAATCTTCTGGTCACCCGGAACGCTTGTAGTACTTTTAATCTCCTTGATTTTGAAAAGACCATTACACATCTGTGCTTTTCCCACATCCTGGAGTTATGTTTTTCATAAGACCAGGGTTCCTTTTACCTCTATTTGTTATTCACAAAATGACCCGGTCTCACGTTTTTACAAAGATCGGTGGATCTCAGATTTCGAGGATCTTTTATAGTACCTTTACAATCATATACAATGGATAAAACAACTTATCATAGTGTCAAAAAAGACCCGAAGAAACGTCCTTTTGACAAAAAGGACAACATGAAGGTCCGTCCGTCAGAAAGCTCAAACTAAAAATAAGTCATAGAATTAGTTTTTTCTTCCCCAGGTGCTCTGTTATCCATATGGTAAAACGTCATTAAAATATCCACAAATCATAATCTGTGTCCCAAGTGATTCAGCTTACAGTCTTCTAAGAAAAAGATCGTGAGTTTAATCCTTTGCGGATACAGTTAAAGATGCATGCACTTACAAATTATTAATGAAGTTTCCCGTCCGAGTTTCGCTGTGATAGACTCAATGGACAGTCCTATGATCCGCAAAGACCCCAAAGGAAAGACAATATCATTTACTATTTTTATTTTATAATAATTTACAACTAAAGTTTGATATACTAGTCCTAGAAACAATACTAGTTACCTTAGTGGGTTTACGAGAGCCACAACTACCTACTCATATTTGTGATTAACAAAACAAAGATGTTAGTCTGTAATTTAACTTATATTCAGTAGGAAGGGAGGAAAACACACATTATATATATCTGAACCCAAAAGATCCCGCAACAAAGTTGAGCCCGTGAACAAATCATAACTCTAAGATCTTTTTCTGAACAGATCTTTTAGAGAGTTGTAAGTCTAGAAACATGAGGTCGAATGTCTAGAACCCTCAACTTCAGATGCTAATCACCCCACAACCAGCAGGTCAGGTTTAGAAGGTTCAATAAGAGTATATCCATCCTACTACATAATATTTTTTGCACCATGTTATTACGTCTTGATTGAAAAGAATTAATTTTACACTTCGCACTGCCAAGTCTTGTGCGGTTCCAAGCGACCATATTGTTCTTCGGTAGAGATTCCATATTCTAGTATCACTATTGTTGTCTCTTTATATAACAATAGATTTCAATTGGATGTCAAAAAGAATATATCAGAAACCAAATCTTATGCAGTTGAGTCTTGCAAACAGCTATAAGTACTTCTAAACGATGAGTGAAGTTCCATGCCACATAAGTGTCACTGCATCGCCGTGTAAAGATGGTGAATTTCTCTACCCAAATATGACATGCATATAATATATATCTTATGTAAATGCAATGGGGATTAAGTTCCATGATTAAACGGCATCATATAAGGTATATCAACTACGTTTTTTTAATTATTGTGAGGATAACTCGATCTCCTCTTCTTTATGTTTAAAATATGTACCTATATTCAGCAAAGAGACCCCTCTCACCAAAACGGCACAACTTCCTTGATTGTTAAACTCAGTTCCTATGTTGGAATTCCTTATGACTGTCCGACAACCCTAACTGCTAACAACATCAGTCTAAGCTTTCGCCCATAGATCTCTAGTTTACTAGCTTTGCAGAAAGGACAAGTTGGACTAATTAAACCACAACTCCCAGTATAAAAGGCGGGCCCTCGCACGCGTCCAGCTTTTGTTCTTGTAGCGACCCCATCGCGCGGAGCCGGAGCAGAGAGCGGTATTCTTTCCCGACGGAGTGTAGGGTTCCGGCAAGCGTACCGCGCGAGGTGAGAACAGTTCACTATCGGGCTCGCTTGGCCTCGGCTCTGTGTGCACTCGTTTGTCTTTGGCCTCGGCTCTGCGTGCACTCGATAGCCTTTTGGTGCGGGCCCGGCCTCGGCTCTGTGTGCACTCGTTTGTCTTTGACCTCGGCTCTGCGTGCACTCGATAGCCTTTTGGTGGTGTCAGCGATGGCGGCACAATGTTCTCGTTAGCGGCAGTGAACAAAGAGATACTTTTCGGATGTTTTGTCATCTTATGCGCACAGTGTTTGTAACGAGGTGCTATGCTTTTTGTAACGAGGTGGTTATGTAATCGGTTGTTTTTATGTCACATGCTTTGAGGTCACACCCTGTTCCTAACATCGCATCGTTCGTTCCTATTTGCCGCTGGAGACTCACTGCCGCTGCCGCTGGAGACTATCTGCCGCTGGCAGTTCTTGGACACTATTATCTGCTGTGCGATAATCAACTTTCGGTTACACTTTGACTCGGAACTAGGGTGTCTGGAGGTTCTGGCTGCACCGTGACTCTTTTCGGTTATTGCTGACAGCCTCCAACGCACAAGATGAACACGGATGCGCTTTCCAGCCTTGATGGTGAGGTATTCTCTGAGGTTGTCGACGTCTGTACTGATCGTTAGACCGAGCCTCGACTTGATATGCTTATCGAGGGCTTTTGGAGATTTTCGTGGCCAGACTATGAAAGCAAGACAGAGAGGAGTCGAAGGTCTAGACTCTTCAACGAGGAACGACTAAGATCACTCTTATCATCTTACTGTTTGGCATGCGATAACTTTGCTAGAGAGCTGCAAATGGATGTGGCACCTCTCTTGACATGTGCATGCTTCTCATATATGGAGACTGAGCCGAAGCGGCAGCGGTTCAAAGTCTATAGGCAGCTAGCGAAAACTGTGGGATTTGTTGAACGTACTATTTTTCCTGACGATTTACAGAGTGCAATACAGAGAACTTGGGAGTCACCTGGGGAAGTTCACGTAGGCTTCATAGCTGCTTAGACATGTGACTTATTTGTTTTTCTTTTGACAGTATGCCTCCCCCTCTCAAGGATCCATTGACAGTAGTTGTCAATGGGAAGAGAGGGGTGAACTCTCGCTGCAACAGGTGCAGTCCAAGGGGTTCAACTCCCCTCGAGAGTGACTTTGTTGCTTTCGATTGAGTGGTAGGTTGAGTATTAGACAATGTAGCGCCAGCTTCGTAAACTGCCCCCGATAAATGCCTGATCGTTTACTTTTCCTCGATGGTTTATTGTCTCGATGTTTACTTGTTCGTAAACAAGTACTGGAAACCTGTATCGGAACAGGTTTTCTATACCTGTTGGTCCAGGATTCCTAACCTGTCTCACGACGGTCTAAACCCAGCTCACGTTCCCTATTGGTGGGTGAACAATCCAACACTTGGTGAATTCTGCTTCACAATGATAGGAAGAGCCGACATCGAAGGATCAAAAAGCAACGTCGCTATGAACGCTTGGCTGCCACAAGCCAGTTATCCCTGTGGTAACTTTTCTGACACCTCTAGCTTGAAATTCCGAAAGTTCTAAAGGATCGACAGGCCATGCTTTCACAGTTTGTATTCTTACTGATAATCAAAATCAAATGAGTTTTAGGGTTTAGGTTCACGTTCCGTATTGGTGGGTGAACAAATAAACACTTGGTGAATTCTGAAGCACAATGATAGGAAGAGCCGACAAAGGAGGTCCAAAAAGCAAACCTGTCCAAGCAGGTTTTGAAAACCTGTTGAAACAGGTTTGGAAGGTTTGAAACCTGTTTCCGAACAGGTTTCGCAAACTTGTTTCTAAACCTGTTTACGAACAGGTTTAGAAAACAGGTTCTCGAAACCTGTTTCCTAAACCTGCTGATCTCTCGCAGGTTTCGAAATAAATAAATTAGGGTAAAATAAATTAAATTAGGGTAAATTCTTTTAAATTAGGATAAATTAGGGTAAATTTAATAAATAAACCCTTCACACCGCTCCCGCCTTTTCGGCTCACAGAAAAATGTTTCCCCGAAAAAACCCTGTGTATATTTGTGCGAAGGAAAAACTTTTGGGAAAAATTGGGATTCCAAAACAAGTTGAAAAAACAATTTTTCGAAACAGATCACTTCAAATCCTCATCATCCAAAAGTGGATTGAAAATATGGCGTGTTAGGTTTTTAAAATATCAAAATTATTTATAAAAAATGTAAAATGTGGTTTACAACAGTTTAAACAACTCCAAGATACAACGAACATGAAAATATCTCAAATTTCGTTGTATATATAAAAGTCTTTACTCCGTATCTTCATTCCTGAAAATAAATAGAGGAAATGTTAACTTTATCAATTCTAAATATTAATGATGTAAATTTTGAGAAACAAGTGATTTTTGAATATAGTACATATTTGAACAAAATGTATGAATAAATGTACCAATGGGTTTATTTACCTTAGAGATGCCGGTGCATCTGCTGATCTCTCGTCAAATAAAGTCTCACGCAGCTCTGCTTTCCATCTCGTCATCCGTGGAGGTAACACTCGTACTGTTGATGTCCTGTGTCGAACAGTAGTGTGTACAGGTCGACGCTCCAAAATCTTTAACGGCTCACGTGTGATATTCTCGTTCCAATCCAACACGCAAGCGGCGAGTCTGGCCTCGTGTGTCTTAGGATAATGAATCCTTTTTTATGCGAACTTGTTGATGACAGAGTTGAACGTTTCTGACATATAGTTCTCACGAGCTCTTGTATAAAATCTCATCTTGCTCGGAGTTATAGCTTTGGTCAAGAAGGACACCACCGCTCAATGGGTGGACGAACCTAATTGTTATGAACACAATATATCAACAATCAAAGAGATACAAGCACTCATAAACCAGAATGCGTAATTGTAATAAACTCATCTCTAAAGTGTGAAACAAGAGCCACTGCTACCAAGTAAGTCACCTGGTGTATAGTAAACGTCAGAGGCTGGGCGGTTGATGTCCGGAATCGTACAACAAGGTCGGTCTCCGGGCAAATCTCTACAAGTTGTATGATCTCCTGCCCAATGGTCGTCGGCATTTCTTATATCCAAAACCAAAACATCTGCATCATCTTGCTCTTGCGGATAACGACCATCGGCACCGATCGTTCTCCTAGCATTCAACTGACAACACGTGTATATCCATCCTTTCAACTTGTCGGTTATACCATGCAGTTGAAGCTCTGGAAACATAAACCGTCGCGATACAACGGTCTCTCCTTCCTCCAACCCACGCAGTTCTGCCACTCGACGGACTAGATCAAGCTTATTCCCAGCTGCATTCGCTCCTTGAGCACGAAGCCATACCACCAATTGTCTCTTCGTCAGGAGCTCAAGATCAGGGATGACTTCAGCATCGTCGACGCTACCAGGAGGACGTTTCTTGTTCTGAACCTCAACCAAGAACTTCTTGATGACATTCTTGCACTTGTGCCATAAGTCCTTTTGGCTAACAATGCCGTAGCGAGACAAGATAGCATCAACTGATGATTTGTCATCATGAACCACCTCATCCGGGACCAATCCACGCGCTATCAACCTACGCACACCTTCCTCAAATGCACGGTCCTCTATCAACCACGAGTTATTTCTGGTTTCAACTCGTGTCATATTCACCATCTCGACTACGCGACCGTCATGAGAATCGATGAAAGCACATGTCTCATTATATCCATTGCGACTTGAATCATAACGCAAGTCCGCATACAAAACAAAATTACCTAATGACAGTACATGAACGTGAGAAGAACATATAAAAAACAAATATACATTATTAGCATGTAATAACTCACAAGCGTACAAGTCATAGTATGGAAAAAGCATAAACTAACCTCCAACAGGGAGTTCGTTCAAGTCGGGAAAGATCCGCGCTAAGGCACTAGCTTGAACCTTCTCCTTCTCGATGGTCCAACTTTCCATTGCAGCTTGGATCCAACCAACGGGACGAGACTTTTCATTTTGGAAGTTGAAGAAATGGGTCCGGGAGCTAGGAGCTAATCCCACCTCTCGAAGAACACTATCTAGTGTAGTGTAGCCCAATCCGCACTCAATACAGCATGATAAAGACGATGGGTAATATAAGGAATGCCATTGTATAACTCCATCTCACAAGATCTCCACCCATAAGTGTGACGACTAGGACATCTAAACTTCAATGACCACGTCTGATGGATGACATTGATTATCGGAAGGGAGAAGAACTCTTCACATCCATGATGAGGACATCTGACCTTGAAGTCTCGAAAGAACTCCCTAAGTCTAGACAAAGCTACAAAGGCATACATAGGCAATGTATCATCCAAGGGTAGAGGATCATGAGAACGAGTTTCATCCACAACTGGAATGGGGGGTGCACGTACTGGATCTTGTGAGTCCATAACAAACACATTCGTTGTAGTGTCCATACTAGCAGCTATAGGAGACTCTCGTACATGGACTTGTGAGTCATGATCCGCGACTCTTGGAGCTAAACCATCACTCATCCCTCTAGCATCAACATATGTCTGTTTGAATGCAACAAAAAATAGATATAATCAATAAAGCATCATATAAATAAACATAAGTCAAGACATGCACTAATAAGAAACATACCTCGGTTGTTTCCATCGAAATGCCTAGTGCTCGTAGTACGTCCGGCTCAGCTATGAAGTCTTCAGGTGTATCAATCACATCTTCCCTCTCATGATCACCCTCCTCTGGAATTACATCAGCCGTGTCAACTCTTGCTTCTGCCTCCCTCGCCATATGATCTATACGACCACTCGCATTCGCAAAAAGAAAGTGGAAAATTGCCGTGTGGCCTGCTCTCGGCCCTAAGAGTCTCATCAGCTGTACATACCTAACCAATAAAGACTCCAGCACTCTCACTTTCCCCCCCGGGACCTCCGGACATCCTCTAGGTAAGTGTCGATCCCCAGGCCGTCGAGAATGAACTCTAGGAGGCATAATGACAGCAAAATATACACTGCAGATAAAATTCTGTCCTATCAGTCCGGAGGTCCGAACAAATACTCAGATGGTAACCAAGTGCTTCTGAATAATAAACAATAATATCTAATGCTGAATGCAAAACAATAGAACTAAAGATCTACACTATACCACACCAAAACAAATTTAAATATTAAAATATCAACTGCGAAATATCATACTATGTTCCTAAGTAAATGTCATCACAACTCTCATCTATTTCACGTGATCCAAAACAGAGCTTGCAGAAGGAAGGAAAATAATACAACGAGAATATGGAGGAGGACTAAAACGATAGAAGATGAGAGCAAGAAAAGAATCTCCTTAGAGTGAAGTCGAAATGTGAATAGGCCAGAGGGTTTGGGGGTAACAAGGGTTTGGGGCCTCGACCCTTTAGTTGGGTCGAGGGAGCTGCAGCCTCCAATGGGAGGCTGCAGCTTTTCCCTCCAATGGGAAGAGGCTATCAGCAGCCTTTTCCCATTGGAGAGAAGGGAGGCTGCCTGACAGAGAGGCTGTCGGCCGCCTCTCTTCCCGCTTCGCTTCATGCGAAGAGGAGGGAGGCACAGTCCTCCAGTTGACTTGCCCTGCCGGATATTATTCGCCAGGACATTGTCGGAATATTTTCCGGTAGTAAGAAATTTCGTTTCGCCCAGAAGTTTATCGACCGGCTGTTGTAAATCAGATTTTCTTTTCGGGAATACAGGTTGCCGTCTACAACTCGTTCTTGTAGTGAAGTCTTTTTATCTCTGTGTGAAATGTTCTGACTACAAGAACTATTCAAAATTCAAAAAAATCCAATATTTCATTTATGTGACTCTCAGTCATTTGATCTTCAACTGCATATATCGTAGCCGTCCGAACTCAGATTCGTCTCATGTTAGTCACATTTTGAAGATATTTCGATGCTGGTCATTTCCATACCCAGATCGCCTGATTTGAGGGAAAATTGAAAAGGTAACAGACTTCTGCGATTCTCACGGGGGGCCCCGCCGGACCAAATTCCACTTAGTTAACTCTAAGAATGGGGATCCCCACCGCTAAAGTAACAGCTCTTGTGGTTTAATGTCAAGGACAGAAGAAGTATTAAATGAAGACATGTTTCTTTATCATCAATCATCTTTTTTCTTTCATTGGTATCATCAATAGTTGGACACATTGCATCTCAAAAATACTACTCATAATGTTGCTGATATATAGAACCCATCCATACACAAACAAGAGTTTTTCCTGCACCTTGGTCAAGGAGGTACAAGAGATCCAGCTTGCACTTCCACGTTGTCTTGCCATAAGTTGAGAGAGAGGTTTTGAGAGTAATTTTCCTCAACTTGCTCATAAGGGGTCTGGGGACACCGTCGTGTACAACTCGCCGAGTATACCAACTTTGATTTAAGAACAGTCGTAAATGGAGTTAAGACAAAACATTATAGGAATTTTAAAACTTTTTGGTTAGATGACTAAGGTCGAGGTTGAAATATGTGAAACTAAGGTTTGAGCATAAAAGCCTCTGCATTTGCAAAAGCTTTTCTTATTGAAAGGCTGTTGCAAGTGCTCCGTTTGAAGGGTTTAGAGACAAAACTCCCTTTCTCATGGAAGCTTTAGCAGGGAGACGCAGTTTTACAAGGGTCGTTTCAGTGCTTTGATAAAAGCACTTGCATGGCCTCTCAAATTTTTCTAAAGAATCCACTTTCAAAGAGCACTTTGCATGTACGTAACTTTCTCTAGTCAGCTTTGATTTTGGATGTTTTTATCTCATTCACAAAATTACGAATAATGCCTTCTAAGAAAATTAAAATTACTGCATTTGGACAAGAATTAACGACATAGTAAGTGTATGAAGTCTGCATGTTTTTCTAAGATTTTCGCGGTGAGTTTCAAAAATGGAAGCAAAGCTGCTTGACCTGCCATAAAATAGTCTAGAGGTGTATGTTGCAAAGCCTTATCGAGGGTATTTCTTGTTGTGGACTCAGATTTACGAGCATATTTCGATAAATATCAACAAAAAGTTTTTGAAAATGAGGCTTTCCAATATTCAGGTTGTAGTTATCTTTATATCCGCTGGGGAGTTTGTTAGGTAACCAGAAGCTTGTTGACAGGGCTTCTATTAGAGGGTGTCAAAGTTCAGAGGAAAGATTCTTCAACGAAAAAGAGGTAACTGACCGTAGAATTATCACAGGTAAGTTTATATATAACCGCGACTCATTCTAGACCGCGTCTGTGACTGAATATCAAAATTTTATCACTGATTAATTTTCATTTGTACACTCAAGATAATGACTCTGAGCAGCAGAGAATCTATTGCAAAAAAAAGCGGACGAAACCACTGGATAGCCATTAAGAAAATGCCCGTGGCGTTTTCCTGCGGGTACCTCAGGAAGTGCCCGCATGAAACACTGGCCTCAGTCTTGCCGAAGCTGTAACTCACGCCCGTGGATTTCGAATATTTCTGAAATTCTTTAACTTTGACACCCCTATTGCACTTAAAAATGCACTGCATATGGATTTGGAAGAGTGGTTAGTTAACTAGAAGTCTTCAAAGTAACATGTTTAGTATCGTTTATCATTCGATCCTATCATCAGTTCTGTACTCATCTACCAAGTGCAATAAAAGAAATATCTCTCATCATTAAAATAAAATTATAAATAAATAATCTTTAGTACCAAAATCTTTCACATTCACAAAAAAGAACTCACGCAAAATATGAAACTTGGGAAGGCTGTAACTCCTGCTAGAGATTTCAGTTTTGCTCATTTTTGGTATCTCAGTAAAGGAATTTTGCACGGTTGGGTAACCGTAGTGTCATATTTCAGACTGAAATTTATAGATTTTTGGGAAAAGCTTCCATGTCCTCTGGAAGCTTTCATTTGAATGAACTTTAAAGTTTTGGCAAAATTAACTGGTCGTACATGAGGCTAGAGACCTTGGTTTGGTATCTTTGTAGTAGCATTCGTAATATTTGGGAAGTGCTTTCCAACAAGACTTTAAGCTTTTGATTTTGAGTTAAAAGGAGAAAACTACAACTGTTTTACTTAACCAAGGAATCAATGTGGTTTTAGAGTTCAACACTTGAAAACTTTTAAGGCTAGAAATCTTACTTTGCCATAACTTGATCTCCACATCGGAGTTTGGGGAGTTTATGCTACGGTTAAATACTTTCAAAGGCGACGTGATCAGGCTGTCATTTTAGTTTTGGAGGAAACTGTAAATTCTAAAATTATATAAGTATTAATAAAAGAGAGACTTAGCTTTAGGAAGAGTCTCTAAGTAGTTTGTTGAACAAAGTGGAAAACTGTCTGAATAATATGCATGCAAGATGAACTTCCGGGAACTTTTGTTCGCTTGCTGTTACTGGGAAAATATATAAGTGTCAATCAGAAATTTTATACTAAGCACATAAAAGAATATAAAAAGTTATTATAAGTGTTAACTGTTAGGTAACCTGGGAACGCGGAAGGAGGTAGACATAAACGATAAGGGGAACGCAGACCGCTACACTCCCCAGGGTACATATGCAAGTCACTTCTTGCCGTTAGTAATGAAAATTTTGTAGGGTTGGGTAATAAATTAATCCTCTGCATATTTGCACGCCTACAGACTGTGACACTCATCAGGTGCTGGACTTCCAGGAGGAAGAACACAATTTTGTGTCAAAGGAGGCATCTGGTATAGGAAATTTGTTATAGTATTGCTTGAGGGATTCAAGCCAAACCACAATAAGTATGTAGACTCATAGTTAAACATATTAATATGTTTCGTGCGAGTTTGTAGAAAGCCTGATCGTCCGATGAAATGAAAAATAACAATCTGTTACTATTTTTCATGCACCGCGGGGAAATTAAGATGAGTAGAGTTAAGGTCTTCTGTATGTAGCAGTGACCTCTCCAGATACTTATCGTGGTTAATGTTAAAACAAAAATTTCGGGGTTTCTTGGAGCAAAAAGGGATCTTTCTTCATAGTCAAAGAACACTGGTGAGAAAAAAAGAATATTCTTTTTTCACGCTTTTATACTGAGACTCAGGGTTTAAGAGTAGGTTGTTAAAGAGGCAGATGGTGATTTCCGTGACTATGAGATACAACCGGCGTTCCGAGGGAGGACCCAGCTACATAGTCTGTGGTAAGGACAAAAGACCTCTAGTTGAGAGATAAAACCATCAGCTTTTCTGGTTACATGGATAGAGTTAAGGAAATACTCGGTTAAGATATTCGACCTGTGGTCATTTCCACACTCGGAGGTAACAGCTCGGGCTAAAAGATGGAATTTCTGAGTTTCATCACCTCTTTTTGTACTTTACATACTAAACCGATACTTCTATAGAATGAACATAACGTGTTAATAAGAATCCCCAACGCCCTTTACAGTGAATTTCGTTTTCTCTTATCAGAAAACGTGTACTAAACCGATACTTCTCTAGAATGAACATAACGTGTTAATAAGAATCCCCAACGCCCTTTACAGTGAATTTCGTTTTCTCTTATCAGAAAACGTGTAAGTATTATAAAAATATATTTGAATATATTATAATAAAAAATAAAATCATTTATAAATATTATATGTTAACTTTTTCAGGAGTAGCTAATTGATCCACATAGAACCCATAAGTGAAGAATGGGCGGAGGCGTTCCTGGGGTATAAGTCCGGGACTGGAATTATCAATAGACGTCATTTAACAGGGGCATTAATATATGTCCTAACCCTTCCCGTCGGAAAGATTACGAAATATATTAAACCCGATGTACACTTCAAAGTGTACATGGGGTGAATAAATAATCAGCCTCTTTACAACGTACAATAAATGCAAGTCATTAAGACTTGTGTTACAAATCATCTGTTTTCATTTCTAGAGTTCAGTTTTGAATAACTTAATTATAAAAAATAAATTAAATTAATAAATTATTTTATTCTAATTCAAATTAACAATATGATTACCTTTTTTGTGAAACTCAAAAGGCTGTATTTGTCTTAAACAATCATGTTTGGTTTGAAACCAAATCGGGTCAGAGATCTGACTCCATTGAAGTAATAGAATCGGTTTGGAGTGTTGTTCTAGAGACAAGGTACCCTTCAGATTCTGTAATCTAATACATTATTCAACACGCAGCAAACAATACAAGGATCAAATTCATCAGAGTAAGATTTTGAATCACAAAAAGTAACTAAAGCAATAGAGCAAAAGTTCCCCAACCCCCTTTGGGGAACTAAGGGGGTTGGGGAAAACGTATACGAGTTTTAAGTAAAAGCTATCTATTAAATTGTAATGAAAAATCAAATTTATTTATAACTTTTAAATGATAATTAGGGTTGGACTTGTGGGAAGATCCAAACATTCACGCACTGCAAAACTATAAGTGCGAGAGTTAAAAAAGCAAAAACAAAAACACATTAATTTTGTCCAGACATCCATTTACTACATTTGGCAGAAAGTTAGATAATAACTTAAGCTTGTTGCACTCATTCATCTTTGGATGGAAGAGTGAATAAACAAATAAGCAAACGTAATGTGATATTCACATTATATTCACCTCGTACACATTAAGCTTATTTTTCCACGGAGTTGAAGGATTGATTAAATTTTGTAACATGCTACAAGAAACAGTTGAGTGCTTTCTTTTGCAAAACAATACTTTGTTTCAATTTCTCTGTGCAACATAGCTCATCCAGTCTATCATCATTCAAACGAATTTTTTCTCCGCATTTGCATATCTAATCGTGGATTTTGCAGTGTTTAGAACAAAACCAAAAACCAAAAGACTAAGTGAAAATATTTGTATCTTCTTTCGCTAACGCGCATAGTTTACTATAGCATGATGATACGAAGCTTTTTTTAATGGTCCTCTAAATGTAAATTTTTGCTATGGGTGAACATAACTATACGTTATCGGGTCGGATTTTACGTGAAGGATGTCCAGGAAAACGTGAGGTTCCTGGCTGTGGAGATGCTGTGTGCTGAACAAAGACAAGACTGAGAAAAACAACCACGAAAACGAGTGCTGCGATATATTCTAACTTCAAATATATGTACACTGCCGGATCTTTCTCCTAAGAGCACAAAACTGAGAAATAGACCAGAGCGGTCTGTAACCTGCTTCAAAATCCCTAAAACAAGCCTCTGAATCACAACCTTGACCCAAAACTATCGAAGCGTAGCTCAAAGCAAGAGAAACTTCTCTTTGCTAACAAAGAGAGCTTCACCAGTATCACACGATTGAAACCCAAGTCCAAACCACATCCATGTACAAGCTCTTAGCCAAAGCTAGCTACCACAAGCTGTATATAACCAACCAAAACTCTAACGAACTCAAAAGAGCAAAACCGTAGCGAAGAAACGGAAAAAAGTCTATCTGAGAACTTTCTCCTTTCGCCGAACGGACTTCAGATAACGATAGGTTCTCCTCCGCTGACTCCGTTAACCCAAGAAACCTTCAGATCCGACTCCCGATAGCCGAGATATCGCCGATTTTCGATCGCAGATGATCGAACCTTCAAAAACTCCTCCCTGCGACTTAAAACCGCAAACACCGCACAAACGGATCGTCTAAACTAATATCCGTCTTCTCTGGTAGATAGATCTAGCTACCCTGAACCCAACAAGACTCCAAACAAGCCGTTTGGAGTTCCTCTTGCAAAACCGCTCAAGAAATTTAGTCGCATGTTGCAAAAAACTGACGTAAATCGGCTCCCTGCGGCTCAAACTCGCTCACCACACCCAAACCAACAATCCAATTAACGTACTGTCTTCCCTTATGAGTAGATGAAGACTCCCTGATCGCGTAGGCACCAAGAACGAAGAGCTTGGCATACCGATCGCGAAGAACAATCCAATTTTAGGTCGCAGGCGATGAAAAACTTTACGCAAACGCTTCCCTGCGAGCCAATTTCACTCAGAACCCCTAAACCGCCTGATGAAACTTGGTATCGTCTTCAATTTCTCGTAGAACTCGGTGTTCTGATACCGATGGATCCAAGGACAGCAAGTTTGGACTCCGGAACGGCCCAAACGGTCCAACTCTCCTTCACAGATAACTGAAATCTCCAAATCTCCTTCCTGCGTCTCAATTTCTCTCAGTACGCACTCCCTGATCCGTCTCTTCACAAACTGTCTTAACCTGTGCGTAGCTTGCTCAGATCTGAACCCAACGACGCCTTGCGCGCTTGCATTGGACCTTCAAATCTCTCGAGCTGTCCGTTGACAGATCGCAGACGCAAGCTAACCCCTAAGCTGCCCCCTTGTCACCGTCTCTGTACGTACGAAGTTCTGTCATAATAAAATGAAGCAGACCCTTGCGTCTTTGATATAACGCCTGAAGCCTCAAATATCCAGTCAGCAAGTAATTAGGGCCTAGCTTGATTTTGTCTTCTTTCGAGTCGCATAACTTCTTCACTAGATGTCCAAACGAAATAAACAAGATGCCCATGGAAAGATGACAACGAGCTCCGCCCATCTATGTGATGAAAGTGAAGATCCGGAGTTGCACCAAAAGCCCGTAAGCTAGGTCCTAGCTTGTTTTCTCCATCTTTCGAGTCCTGTAACTTCTTTACTAGGCGTCCAAACGAAGTAGACAAAGTGCCTATGGAATGTTGACCTCTTATCTTATTATTGTAAGTATTCATTTTATAATAACTTTCAATTCAGTTGGAACTTATTTGAGTTACCATTAACTCATATAAAACATCATGTTTAGTTCAGCACAAATAAAAGTCTGCAAAGGTAAGCCATATGCAAGCAACTCAATACAAATATCGCATTCGATTTTAAATATTAGTTGCTTATGTTTTGCTTGTTCTTTTTCTAACTATCGAGACGGAATTCAGATGTACATATGAATGAACAATAACATATATGATTAACACTTGATTAACACTTCTAATTGAAATGACATGAGATTTATTGCTTAAACAAACTCGTACACTAAATGTTTTACTTGTAGAGATTCTCCACTAACAATAATAAGCTCATCATCGCACACGATGTTGTTAGATGGCTTAAACCACAAGTCCATGTATGAAAGGACTACGTCCTGACGCGACGCCTCTTTTGTCACTGTAGAGTTTTAGACTTCGGACGTCTTAGACTTTTGCGTGTGCATATTCATTTTTCTAGTCTATTTGGGTGGGAGTATCTATCACCAGATTCTATCCTAGATTTGGAAGGATATTTATCCATATGGTGTGGGTGGCTTGGTGGTTTTGTCATTTCTTGGAGGTATTGAATTTGGAGGGGTCGATCTAGGGAGGTTGCTTGATATCGCTAATGAAGTCCGCGTCCGTGTTGTGGACTCCTGCCATCACATTTTTGTTATTTCCCTCACCATGCCTTGTCGATATTTGGGATGCGAGGTATATTATACTATGACTTTCCTTGCTTCGGTACATGTCTAGGTTAAAACATGAGATCCTTCCAACGAAATGCATTGATTTTGTTTGTCGTGTTACTGTGTTTTACCTTTTTCACGCGAGGGCAGTGAGTCACCTTGACTACCTTCTTTTGTCATAGAGTCGGTGACAGTCTGCCACTGTGCATTTGTAGTTTGAGGTCTCAAACGAACTACTGAGAACTATCCGGTCCATTCTTTCATCGGTGACTCAGTTTACTGCAAGTTTTTTGAGCAACAGTGTTGACACTTGTTCATTTCTCGTGACCTCTCTTGCTCGGAGTTTAGTGCAAAATCTCTGAACAAGGATGTTAGCACCTAGTAGTTCAATGTGTCTCATTCAAGCGAGTCAAAGTGCATTTTGTGACCATTCGCTCTATGGCAATGGAGCTCGTGTGGGTTTTTTTGTTTATTTCTTGCGTAGGTGCGTGTTGATTACAATATTGCATTTCACATCGTAAGTGATTCAGAAGTCTCACTATTGTCACATTGTGGGTCTGGATAGTGACTTCTATCGGCTGCATTTGACCTTACGTTGAATTTTGGAAGTGAACCTTCCATCGGTCTGTTCGAGCTTAGCTTCTATATCTCAACTCTTGTGACCATGACTACAGCTACTGAATTGATCTTTGAGACAAATCTGGACATCCTGCAGGCTCTTTGGAGAAAATCACATTTTGATCTTGTGCTCGAAGGCGTGTGAAAGCTCTCTTGGTCTTCTACTGACGAGGACGAACAGGCAAAATTACTCAATCTTGAGCATCTGCGAGAGTTGTTCCCTCAATTTAGTTACGCTTGTGATGTGTTCGCTGCCTCTATGGAGATGGAGGTCGACACATTTTTTATGATGGCTTGTTATAGTTGGTCAGAAACTGAACCGAGGAGGAAACATTTTTAGGTATACTGGCATCTCTCTTATGCAGCTGGTTGGTCTGAGCGGAAACCTTTTCTTGAGCTTTTGCAGTCCGCTGTCCAGCAAACTTGGGAGGAATCGAACGAAGAGCACACATGCTACATCCCCTGATTTTGGTTACGTTCATGAGTTTTCTTCCCTTTTTTACAAGTGTTTTTTGTTTTGAGTAATGTTTTTAGCTTGGACCTCCTCCTCTCCTGCTGAGGGGAGTGAACCTTCGCTGTGACGGCCAGCAAGATGGATTCAATTTCCATCGAAGATGTTTTCTTGTAGTTTAGAACATGTAAAGCCTCGAGTGTCAGAATGTGCATAATAGTTACACTGAAAAAATCCGAACATCCGCGAAAAAATATATCTAATGCAAGAGGTGATAATGAAAATCTCTATAGAATCTTGCAAGGTACCTCTGAAGGTTCTTGGATCACGTTACTTGCAAATCCACGAATGTACTTTTTCAAAACACGAATGTACTTTTTTCAAAACAGTGTTCCAACGTTGGAGTTTCTGTTCTTTTGAAGTCGGCCACAAGACTTATGGATAGATCTAGCTGCAAGAGTTTTCTCGACCTGGACTCAACATCCGTGACTTTCCGACAGAGAAATAGTGCTCAATTCACTTTTACCTCCACATCATACGATCAGCGCTAATGGTCCGGATTCAAATTCAAAGTTTATCCAATGCTTTGAGTATTAGTAACACCAACCAGGATGTTGTCCCAGGAATCAATCCAACGTGACATTTTGGCCTGGAAATGTAAGGGCACCTTGACTGCAGATCGACCAAAAAGTCCCGGGTATGATAGATGGCTTGGCTCGGCATTTTCTCTTGAAATGTAATATCCAGCTCGATGAGAAGGCAACACTTTTAGCTTCGATTTGGTTCTTCAGTGAAGGAACCTTATCATATATATGTCAATTTCTAAAATCATACGGATCGGTATATTTCTCCAAGGTCATACTGACAGTCTTGAGTTCTGCTGTAAGTTTGCTTCAAACCTGATCGATATAGACGGTAGAAAATCCATTAAGGAATTTCAAGTTCTAAGTACAAGCGACCGAAGCATAGCAAAAAGTCATATTTAGCCAAACTCAAACGACAACACCATGAGTTGTGGACGATAGAGACAAGCACTCTGGAACATGACAAGCAATCTTTTCCTTCTCGCATGCCATACACTAGAACAATGAATGGCATATGGTAAAATTATTCAAGATAAATAAAATAGATAAGACCAAAATTGTCATTAGAGCTTGAAGTAAATACTCTAGTACTCAAGTCAAAAGATGACTAAATATTTATGACCCAATGACAATATGTAAAGTCTCTTCATTACACAAAAGAAATCCAATCAAAATATTTACATATCAAAATTCATACTGATTGAGTAGATTGTGGAGTCATCTCCTACACACACGTAAGTACCATAGTCAGTTCATACAAGAACAAAACTCTTGAAGAGTTTACCATCATGATAAGTGATAAAGCATGATATAATATTCTTACCACCTCAATTTCCCGCACGTCAAATAATCATTGTCGGAGCTCCTCCTTCCACTCAGCTGTCCTCGGTGGTAATATGCGTGTCATTGCCGTCTTGTGTCCAACAGTAGTGTGTTGTTTCCGTGTTGCAATATCTTTATGGGTTCACGTGTGAGATTCTCATTCCATTCCAAACAACATGCAGCAAGGCGGGCCTCATGAGATCGTGCATAATGGACTCTCTTCGTAGAAAATTTGTTGATGACATAGTTGAGTGTCTCTGACATATAGTTCTCTCGTGCTCGAGTGTAGAATCTAATTTTTGCCGGCGTAATGTTATTAGTCAAGAACTGCACCATAGCCAAGTGTGTGGACGAGTCTGCGAGTTTCATTGTGTGAGCAACACATATTTCATTCAACGTGAAGTGTGGTCATTCTAAATGAAAGATGGAGTTTAGAAACTTATCTCTTTGACAGTACTGGTCCGAGGCTGGTCTATTCTGATCAGGGACTGAGCAACAAGGTCTATTTTCTGTTAGGTCTCTACATAGTGTGTGGTCTCCCGTCCAATGATTTGCAGCATTGCGAATATCCATGACCAATACCTATGTATCATCTTCAGCTTGCGGATAACGTCCATCAGGTCCTCCTCGCATTCAACTGACAACATGTGTATATCCACTCTTTCTACTTGTCAGCTATGTCATGTGTTTGGGTCTCAGATACATTAACCATCTAGATGCAATGAGGTCTTCATTTGCCAACCTTCACATCTCCGCAACTCGCTGTACCAATACAGACTTGTTCCTTTGTCTACAGGCTCCATGATCTCGAAGCCATGACACCAAATGTCTCTTTGTGAGGAGCTCAAGGTCTGCTCTGTAACAACCTATGTTACACATAGGAAGTTTGTCTATTAGTAAGGTATTTAGTTATAACTAAGTGTTGAGAATGTTTATTTGCTGTCAAAGTACTTTAAGGAGGTATCAAGTTAGTCATGACTAGCTAAAAGTTAGTTATGGTTAAACTTAGCTGTACTTTTGGCAGAATTCAGATACTTCCTAAAGAGTGAGCACTCAATATCTTGTCATCTTGTCTAAAAGATAGAAAGGAGGTGGAAAGTATCCCTTATCTCCTTTTTGACTTGATATGAGTGGTTGGATTAAAGTTGTGGACTTTGTGGGTATTAAAAACAAGAAGAGATTCCACATGTTTTCTTTTTAGTGGGTCCTAGTGTAGAGGGGGGTGGAAATTCGAGATTCCTTGAGAATATTCCAGAATCCTTCTAGAAGTTGTTGACTTTGAAGGAATAAGCCCATATGAAAAGGTAAGAAGCCCATGTAATTAATGCTTTTATTTTAAGTAATATCTTAGTAAAACCCGGTAAAAGTAGTTACGGCTGAGTTACCGGAGGATACCAAAGTAAAACCTAGAATGTATAAATAGAGGAGTAGAGAAGAGCTCCTCATCCTTGTTTTCACATTGTCGTAATGACAACTTGAGTAATATAGAGAGTGTGGAATATTTTTAGCATGTGAGAACTTGAGAGACGTCATTAGAATGGAGGATTTTAGTTGATGTGTTTAAGGAGATTTTTAGTTGATAAGTTTGTGGGTGTATGAATGAGTGAACTTAGCATTTTTCCCTTCAAGATTCATGGTTGTGCTTCCATCAAAGCCATCAGAGGTGACCCTGAGTGAGAGACAGGCCCAACATTTGTAGATTCATCGGTGGCGATCGTGGAGGTTGAGAGATCGGGGGTAGTTGATCGATGAGATCGTGGAGGGTTTACATTTTTGGTTCCGTTGCCGGGACCTCACTTGAAGGGATCATTGAAAATGTTTAGAGTTCAGTTCTATATTAGACAAAAAGAGATTATGAGAGAACACATGGAGAGAACGTTGAGAGGAGAGAGAGCTAACGCGATGTTAGCAACATTAGAACCTTTCGGGTATCCCGTAGTGATATATGATGCGTTCGAAGTCATTCTTTACATCTTGTTCACTTAGAAAGGGTTTGAGGAGAGGGTGCAACAAGAGTTGTAGAGAAAGGAGGAGAGAAAAGTTATTAGAGGAGAGAAATTTGTGAGTTTAGAAATTCTGCTCTCTGGAAAATTTGTACAGTCGTTGTCAACTTTTCTGTGAATTTTATTTTCCTAAGAAACTTTCCAGTGTTTTAGAGTGGCTGATAAGCTATCTAGGACAAAAGAAATCATAGGAACAGGTGCTCTAGAGAAGGAGCAATGAATTTTCAAAGTTGAGGGGGTTTATTCGTGAGAGTTGAGGAATTCTATTCTCTGGAAAAAGTTTACAGTCAGTGTCAGATTTTCTGCGAATTTTATTTTCCTGAGACACTTTCCAGTGTTTTAGAGTGGCTGATAAGCTATCCAGGACAAAAGAAATCATGAGAAGATGAGGTCTGAAGAGGGAGAAAGAATTTTTCAAAGTGGAGGGGGTTGACAACCATGAGGGAAGTGAAAATATACAAATTTCAGTTCTCTGAAAATTTATACAGTCATCACCATCTCTTCTGCTTAGGGAAGTTTCTGTTGAAACTTCATGATTTAGTAGCTTGGAGGTTGAGCTACTGGAGATCACAAAAATCTTGGAGAGATCTCTTACCAACTAAGAGATATACGTTTCGGCTTACAAGGAGGTCTTGAAGATACTTCATGGGGAATCCAGTTCGAGTGCCGAGGTGGAAGAAGAGACGTTTAGGAGTTCGAACAGAGACGGAGAAGCCCAAGTTAAGTATAGATGAGTTACGAACACGCATCTATAGCACTTGGGGTGTCCTCTTTACCCTATACCAAGAAGCTTTCGCGACCATTGGCACAGATTTGAAGAAAGCCGAGTTTAAAGCATCATTCACTGTGGAGACCACGAATGTTCTTGGTGAAGTAGAGTTGGATCCTTACAAGAGTGAGTTCAAGATGTCTGTTGTGATTAGTACAAACGATGGTGAGGAGGATCATATCTTCGATAGTTAATTTTAGATTAGATTTTATTTCGTGTATAGCATGTATAATACACGATTTCCAATATAAAGCTCGGAAGAGTTAAGAAAGTGATGTAGAATTATTTTCCTCTATGATTTTTTGTCCACTTAATGGTTGAGAAGGTGCAACATGAGTGAAAATTCAAAAGATTGGAAAGTTAGACTTAGAAACCTTCCTCAAGGTTTAGATGTCATAGTAAGTGTCGGAGAAGGTTCAAGAGAGATTATCGTCGAGTTTGAAAACCCTAGTACTAAACCTCAAGTAGAATCTCCGAGGAGAAGAGTAGAAACCGACTTGTGGTGTTATTTCTGTAGAGGGTTGGGACACAAAGTAGTGAATTGTCCAACTAGAATCAGAACCGAGAGAGCTAAAGGGAAGCGGGAGTTTACTGATTTAAGTCTTCGAGCAGGTCCATCGTCACCAGCGCCAATTCATCTTCTAGGCGAAGATCCTTGTCCAACTTGTGGAGTGGGTGATCATCAAGAGGACACAAGTGCGTCGATGTGGCCGCCCTACTTACGTCAGTAGTCGAGAAGTTGGACGAGACTCAAAGAGCTGAGACGGAGAAGTTGTCGACTTCAAAAGAGGACTCGGCTTAGTTCTGATGGAGATCATCATTCGGATGGTGGAGAAGACGGTGATGCGACTCATGCTCATGATTACCTTGGGAGAAGAGATGGCACAAGAGGTGTTGTTACAATCATTTCTTTTCATTTTACTTATGGTAGATTATTCGCGAATGGAATTGGTGATGTTCGTACTCTTTTAGCGAGTAGTTATTGCACAAAAATTAGAAGAGTAGAAAGAATAGTTACAAGATGGGGAAGTTACCAGTGTTTCATGGGAAGGACAATGAAGATGTAGAACAATTTGTACGAGACTTCAAAAGGGGTTGCATCGGAAACAACGTGAGAAGGAAGGAGAATGGGTGTTGTTACTGCTAGAATTTTTAGAAGATTTTGCTCTTACGTGGTATGAAGACCGAGTGAAGAGCCAGACACTTGGTGCAGTTGAGGACACATGGGAGACGTTGAGTAATGCACTCATCGAAGAATTTCTTCCAGAAGAGAGTTATGAGAAGCTCATGGTGGAGCTTACTCATTTGAAGCAACGTGACGACGAGAAAGTTCGGCAATATGCCGAAAGGGTGGATAAGTTGGAGCAACGGTTTCGGACGGTCCTACGGAAGAGTGGAGACAATGTGGAGCTAACGATGGCAGGGATTGGAGCAGTGCTGATCAAGAACTTGGTGGGAGGGTTGAGACCTTCAATTCGAACCCAAGTGAGGTACGAGAAGCCAGCAACCAAAGCGGAGGCCATCAAGATTGCGACAAATATGGAAGAGAGTTTGGATGAAGGAGATATCATCCAATCTCATCATGCTGCTCTGGTGTCGACTCCGACTCCTAGTGTAGCCACAACGATCGCACCTGCACCATCACAATTGGTGATTGTTTCAACGTCAGCTCCTACTCCAACTGTGGTGCCAAGACTGTTTGTCCCAACAACGATGTCTACTGCCACCTCTGATTTTCATGCCGAGTTGAAGAGCATCACCGACACTCTTGCGGATCTCAAGATAAATGTGGTGCAGTTACGAGAATGGAGAAACAAAGGTGGAGGAGGAGATCAAAGAGGTTACGACAACAATCCTAACAGAGGAAATCAAGGTAACTTTGGAGGCAACCAAGGTAACTTTGGAGGAATCACTTGTTGGACGTGTGGAAGTTCTCATTTCCAGCGAAATTGTCCTAACAGCGGAGCAAGAGGTGCCGAAACTGTCAGAATGAATGTGGGTGGAGGAAATCCATCACAAGGATGAGACAAGGGGGTGGCTACTATCGATATCGTACGAGATCCCATCTACGAGAAAGGAGAGAGTTCAAACTCTTCTCATGCACCAGCAGTTGACTACTTTCACTACTACTTGGGGAACATTTGCATTTCGAGTGATGCCATTCGGATTGTGTAATGCTCCGGCCACGTTTCAGAGGTTCATGAACAAGGTGTTTGACCATTCATAGGGAAGTTTGTTCGTGATTTCACTGACGATTTTTGTGTGTACGGAAGAAAAGAGGACCACTTTGATCATGTGATCAAAGTTTTGTAGCGATTGGTGCAAGCCAACGCTTCTCTAAATCCAGAGAAGTGCATCTTTGGCTGCGAAGAAGGTCTACTCTTAGGGCACATCATTTCCAAGAATGGGATTGCGGTAGATCTTGAGAAGGTGAAGAAGATTGTGGATCTTCCATTTCCGATCAACTTGACAAAGTTGAGGCAGTTTCTTGGCATGGTTAGATATTATCGTAGGTTTATCTTTTCCTTCTCAAACAAAGCAATAGCTTTGACTATGTACATGAAGAAGGGAGTTGATTTTGACTTGATAGTGCATGATCAGAAGGCAAAGGAAGCATTTGAGGAGCTGAAAAAGGCATTGGTGATAACTCCTATACTTGCTAAACCTGAGTGGAGTAAAGCATTTATTCTATATACGGATGCCTCCAATGTAGCTATCGGGTGTACATTAAGTCAGTTAGATGGAGATGGACATGATCATCCTATAGCTTATGCTAGTAGGCAGATGGTGCCAACGGAGAAGAGTTACTCCGTGACTGAACGAGAAGGATTAGCAATGATCTTCGGATTGAAGAAATTTCGACACTACTTGCTAGGAGGAAAATTTTCCATAGTCACAGAACACAAGGCTTTAAAGTATATCTTTAATAAGCCTAATGCCGAAGGTCGTATTGCTCGTTGGAAGATCCTTCTAACAGAATACGACTACGTGATCGAAGATAGACCATGAAAAAAGCATGCAAATGCTGATCTTTTGTCGAGGGCTTATGATGATGAGGGAGAAGAACCGTTTGATGATTCATTTTCAGACGAGCATCGGATGACCATCACAAGCATTGAGGAGATACCGGACGAGTACAAAGAAATCTGGAGTTTCCTTGCAGATGGCTCTTTTCCAGAAGGTATGCATACTCGAGAACGTAACGCGTTGATCAAGAGATGCAAACCTTACACCATGGTGGAGGGAATTCTATTTCATCAAGGAGCAGATGGCTTACTAAGGAGAGCAGTTGGTCAGAAGGAGACATTCAAGCTAATGCACGAGTTTCACGACGGAACTGTTTGTGGAGGTCACTTTGCTGGTAAGATAACAGCCTTCAAGATTTTGGATGCGGGTTACCACTGGAGAGGGATTTTCAAAGAGTGTTTAGACTATTGCAAAACTTGCGACGTATGTCAAGCATTTGCTCTGAAGTCTACTAGAACACCTCCGTTAAGATCAATTCTCATGTTAGGACCATTTGAGAAATGGGGTATTGACTTTGTAGGTCCTCTTAATAAGACACCCCGAGGCAATAGATACATTGTAGTCGCCACTGACTATACCAAGTGGGTAGAGGCTAGACCTTTGAGAGAGATCAATGAAACAAAAGTCGGTAGATTCCTATGGGAGAGGATCATCACAAGATTTGGATGTCCGTTAGAGTTGGTCTCGGATAGAGGAGGAGAGTTTGTAAGGAGCATGACTACTGCTATGCTACAACACTTTTCTATCAAGCCACGAGTAACGACCTCATACAAATCAAATGCTAATGGTCTTGCGGAGAAGACCAATCTTACACTTTGTATGATGCTCGCCAAAGATGCTGGTGTTGAGACTGCGAAACATACTTGGGATAAGAGGCTACATGCCATCTTATGGGAGTACCGAACGACAACAAAGACTTCTACTGGGTACTCTCCATTTCGACTAGTTTAAGGATTGGAGTCCAAGTTGCCGATCCAATTCGAAATGGATACTTTTCAAACTATTCAACGAAAGTTGAAGAGGTCGAGGGGAGAAGACGTGGTCAGATCAAGAAGAGAGCAACTCATGGAGTTGGAAGAGACTCGAGCGGTAGCAATGATCCGGATGGAACGAGCTCAGGCGTATCAAAAGAAGAGTTATGACAAACGGTTGGGCAAGAGGCAGGTAAAATCTTTTCAAGTCGGAGATTGGGTAATGTTGTATGATGCTATCAGATTCAAGAGGGCTAGGAAGAAGTTTCTTCCTAGATATTTTGGTCCTTTTGTTGTAGATAAGGTGTGGAGCAACTTCACATATGACCTTCAGGAGTTGGGAGGAAGGAGATTCGATCGGATCAACCATGACAAGTTGAAACTGTTTCATCGATGAAAGTTCTCTCTTCACTCCGAGGACGGAGCGAAAATTTAGTCCGAGGGTAAAATGTAACGACCTATGTTACACATAAGAAGTTTGTCTATTAGTAAGGTATTTAGTTATAACTAAGTGTTGAGAATGTTTATTTGCTGTCAAAGTACTTTAAGGAGGTATCAAGTTAGTCATGACTAGCTAAAAGTTAGTTATGGTTAAACTTAGCTGTACTTTTGGCAGAATTCAGATATTTCCTAAAGAGTGAGCACTCACTATCTTGTCATCTTGTATAAAAGATAGAAAGGAGGTGGAAAGTATCCTTTATCTCCTTTTTGATTTGATATGAGTGGTTGGATTAAAGTTGTGGACTTTGTGGGCATTAGAAACAAGAAGAGATTCCACATGTTTCCTTTTTAGTGGGTCTTAGTGTAGAGGGGGTGGAAATTTGAGATTCCTTGAGAATATTTCTGAATCCTTCTAGAAGTTGTTGACTTTGAAGGAATAAGCCCATATGAAAAGGTAAGAAGCCCATGTGATTAATGCTTTTATCTTAAGTAATATCTTAGTAAAACCCGGTAAAAGTAGTTACGGCTGAGTTACCGGAGGATACCAAAGTAAAACCTAGAATGTATAAATAGAGGAGTAGAGAAGAGCTCCTCATCCTTGTTTTCACATTGTCGTAATGACAACTTGAGTAATATAGAGAGTGTGGAATATTTTTAGCATGTGAGAACTTGAGAGACGTCGTTAGAATGGAGGATTTTAGTTGATGTGTTTAAGGAGATTTTTAGTTGATAAGTTTGTGAGTGTATGAATGAGTGAACTTAGCATTTTTCCCTTCAAGATTCATGGTGTGCTTCCATCAAAGCCATCAGAGGTGACCCCTGAGTGAGAGACAGGTCCGATATTTGTAGATTCATCGATGGCGATCGTGGAGGTTGAGAGATCGGGTGGTAGTTGATCGATGAGATCGTGGAGGGTTTACTGCTCTGACCTACGCCTCTTCCACGCTAACCGGTACTCTCTTCTGGTACTGCACCTCCACCAAAAACTTCTTGATGACATTTTTACACTTGTGCCAAAGATCTTTTGGCTCACAATCTTATGACGTGCCAATATGACATAAATCGAAGACTTGTCATCATGTACAACTTCGTCTGACACGATCTCATGTTGAATCCTTAACTCAAATGCGTGATCCTCAATCAGCCATGAATTATTCCCAGTCTCGACTCGGGTTATGTTCACCATCTCGATAACTCGACCATCACGTGTCGAGATGAATGCACATGTTTCATTGTAATCATTCTTAGTCGAGTCGTATCTCAAATCGGCATACATCATGAAGTTGCCTACATGACAAGCAATATTAGTCATCTACGTGCCGAAGAATGACTAGGTAGGAAAGAGAATTTGAGGACACAATGGATCCAGTATGGACTCCAAATGAATAACACTAATCGTCTATAAGAGATTCGTTCAAGTCTGAAAAGTGTGTTCGGAGCACAGCCATATGCACCTCATCCTTTTTGATCTTCCATCTCTCGAGCGTTGCTTGAATCCACCCAATAAACCGATCTTTTTCATTTTGGAATCCAAAGAAATGGGACCTGGATACAGAGGCTAATCCCACCTCTTGCTGCAAACTGTGTGATTGTTCATATCCCAATCTCGTGCATAAATCAGCATGATAAAATCGATAAGTAACATCAAGAACACCGTGATATAACTCCATCTCCGTCGAGGTCCAGTCAAACGTGTGTCCATGTGGACACCGGAGCTTTAAGGAATACGTCTGATGGAGAGACGATACTATCTAACTATCAAGGATCAAGTTGCATCCAAAATGAGGACATCTAACCTTGAAGAGTGTGAATAACTCTAACAATTTTGTCAGACTTACGAAAGCATATGTTGGTAGGCTCTGTTTGTCAGGTGGAGGAGAGATCAAGTTGGGGTGCAGCTGGAAATCAAGGATTGGCTCAGGAGGATCACTTTCCATCTGAGAATCTTGGACATTGGCATCTATCGTCCGTGTGTCATCGCGATCTTAAAAAATAAACGTAGAATCTACTCAAAACAAATCAAAGAGATCGGTCATCATGACACAACAAACACATCTCATGGAAACAAACAAGACATAAAATGATACATAGAACAACACAAACTCTAATAAACGGTACTGTCACACCACAAGTATCCCATTATTTGTGTGTATGCTTATATACATTTCATTAGGTGTGACTATCTTAAAGGTTATTCTAGTTTGAAGATCTAAATTTAGAGTGATCAAAAGTAGTCATAACTAGCTGAGATAGTTATACTAAGTTGAGGAAACTATTAGAGGTTCCACTATGCCACTATAGGACAAGTGCGGAGCTCTAAATATGCTTTCCAAAAGTATGTAACTTTGTTGACCATCACTGATTGGATGCATGATGAAAAGTCATGCACAAAGATCTAAAGATGCTCCTCAAAAGACGTATTAGTGTGTTGTCGTCTTCCGATTGGATAGCGTGGAAAGTTAACACTTTACAAAAGCTAAAGTAAGAGAATCTCTTACTTTTGTAAAGTAAAACAAGTAATGTGTGTGCTATTCTTAAAGTGTTAGTAGCCTTTAGAGTTTTACTATTTTGGATTGCGCACTTACCATGAGGTAACGTAACTTAGTGAAAGTTACCACGGTAAGAAGTTGTAGAGTATATAAGGAGGAGTTGAGAAGGTGGAAGACACTCTCATTTTCCTGACTGTAAGTAAAGTGAGCATTGGAGACCTTGGGAGTCCTTGAGTATTTTGCGATGTAATGTTGAGAGCGGGATTAGAACTTGTGTGCAGGAACGCTATTAGAGGGACTGATGTGACCATACGGGTCAGAGAGTTGAGTGAAGTGAGCATGGGTGTACTTAAATATTTGTAATTAGGGTGCACTAGTAATCCTAGTCATCTGAGGAACCCCTGGGTGAGAGACAGGCCGGCTTACATTTTGGTTCCGTTGCCGGGACCTCGATACAAAGATTTGTATTTAGTTGTTAGTACAGTTCATGTCTGTTTTTGAGCATGAGTTCAGAACCTTTGTACATACACCATGTTATAGAGGGCAAGATAAGCTTTCCAATAAGCTTGATATCTCCGAGAGATCAATTGTAAGGAGAGAGTTATGTCTTTCGGAAGTTAAGGAGGTTTTTCGGTATCAAATAGTGAGCTCTCGGGAAGGAGTTTACAGTCCTTTTCATATTTTCAGTTTTTAGAGTTAGACCTTGAAATCTTCCATGCTGATAGCTTGCAAGATAAGCTATCTAGGCACCCAAATCATGCGTGAATTGGTCGAGTAGAACTGGAGTTATGGCATTCGAAGCGAAGGGGGGTCAAATCTGTTATATCGCTTGCTGAAGTAAAAGAGTGAAAGAATTTCAGAATTCTTGAGAGGGTTATGTTCGATCTCTGAGGCTTATGGTTGACAAGTTAAGCTTCTAGTTAGTAATGTGAGAGATTGCTAAGCGAGAAGATAGTCGAGTGATCAAAAGTGTCAAACAAACTATAGAGCGAGAGAGATGTATGACGGATCATCGTCATGGAAGGACAGCAAGAGTGGAAATTGAGGTTGAGCAAGATCCCTCAAGGCTATGCGGTGATAGTTACCGCTGATCTGGCGAAAGGAGAATTTCGACTAGAATTTGAGGAAGAAGCAGAGAGTAGTCGTAAGAACCAGGAGAAGAACTCGAGGTGCTTTTTGTGTGGAGAAGAAGGACATAAAGTGAGCAAGTGTCCTACGAAGAATAGACTTTTGCGTGAGCGAAGAGGGTTGGTCGACTTAAGCTTACACATAGGTCCTTCTTCCCCTAGACAAGGCGTCATTGACCCTACAACCTTTTGTCCTAGATGTGGAGTGGACGGGATTCCAGTTGAGCACGAGTGTAGCGCAGTGGTTGCTTTGCTAGAAACTGTAGCCGAAGGTCTCGAGAGAAGGTTGAGTGTAGAAACGGAACGAGTGAAGACCTCTAGCGAGGATGGAGATAGTCTGTCACACGAGAGATAAGATGACCATGAGGGTCAAACTTATTCGAACCTTTGGAGAGGAGAGAGCTCAACGGGGAAATTGTGGATTGCGGTGAAGTGCGATCTTCACATCCGCAAGCAGTTCCTTGAGTAAGAAGAAGAAAAGAAGAGAAGAATGGGGAAACTCCCGGTGTTTTACGGAAAGGATGGAGAAGACGTGGAAGGATTTGTGAGGGACTTCAAAAGAGCATGCATTGGCAATGGAGATCGAAAGAAGAGCGAGTGGGTAGGGTTGATACCTGAATTTCTTGAGAATTCTGCATTGACATGGTATGAGGATAGGAAGAAGAGAAGCGTAGTGGGGACTCCAGTTGATACTTGGGAAGTATTGACGGAGACCTTAATTGAAACTTTTCTTCCCGATGAAAGTTACGAGAAGTTAATGGTAGAGGTAACTTACCTCAAACAAGGAGAGAAAGAGAAAGTAAGGACTTACGCCGAGAGGGTGGAGAAATTAGAACAAAAGTTTCGGGTGGTTTTACGAAAGAGTGGAGATGTAGTAGAACCAACGATGGTGGGCATTGGAGCAATGCTCACAAAGAATTTTATCGGAGGATTGAGGCCGGAGATTCGAACACAAGTGCGGTATGAGAGACCAACTTCGAAGGCTGATGCAGTGAAGATCGCAACCAGGATGGAAGAGAGTCTGGATGGAGACGACTTGCAACCAATGACTGTCGGGGCAGCATGTGGAGATGTGCAAGGGCCGATCATGCCAACTCTGACGCCTGCGAGTGTTCCGACTGTTCGATTTCAGAATCTGACTCCGGTAGCTCCTACTAGTGCGGTTACAGTCACTGTACCATCTAGATCTGTTACTCCCGACTTTCGTGATGAGTTGAAAAGTTTGACAGAGTCTCTGGCAGATTTGAAGATCAATATGGTGAATTTGTTGCAACACCGCAGTCCAAATGTTGGAGGAGGCTCACGAGGTTATGGGAACTATCAGTCTAGAGGTGGACCACCGCAAGGATCACCAAGTAACTACACGAACCAAGGATGTTTTACGTGTGGAGGATCACATTTCCAACGTAATTGTCCAAGTCGTAATGGTGGAACGGCGGATGGAGCTTCAACTTCACAAAGCAAGGACAAGGGTGTAGCATGCATTGACATCTTGGAACCACGAGATGTACGAGAAGGTTTTCAATCTGTAGAGCTGTTGGCTCAAGAGAGGAAGAGAATGAGGACGCATTTCGACGATGGAGAACCAGTCGTGATGGAAGATTCTCCAAGTCAAAATACTCGGAGTAGCAAATCTTCTTCAAAAACCAAAGAACGGCGGAAGAAATTGGGAAATACTGATTTCACAATTTCGATGGAGCAATCAAAATACAATGTGGTGGAAGACGTGGGTAAGCAACGAGCAAACATTACTGTGGGACAGTTGATTGCTCTGAATCCTTCGGTGAGGAAAGAACTTCGTAGCGGTCTAAGCTCCCGACGAGGTCGAAAGAAGAAGGTAAATCCTTCTACTGTCGGTGTGAGTGCTTTAGATGCTAGTGAAGGAGAGGTGTGCAACAAGGCATCAAAGGTAGAGGCTCGTATCAATGGGAGAGATGTCTCAGATGTTCTTGTCGATGGAGGATCGGCAGTAAATGCCATCTCAGAACGACTAATGAGGAAGTTGGATCTAGTACCAACTCGTCCTTCTAGTATCACGGTGGGTATGGCTAACAAACAGCGAGTTAGACCATTGGGAGTGCTGGAGAGAGTTTGTGTGTCAGTAATGGGAGTGCAAGTAAACATGACATTTCAAATCTTGAAAGAGTCAAGTTATGAAATGTTACTCGGAAGACCTTGGCTTCGAGCAGTACACGCAACGGATAACTGGCACAAAGGTTATTTACGCATCGGACCGAATCACCATCGGATCAAAGTTCCATTGCTCGGAGATCAAGTTGGGACGTCGGAATCGGATCGACCCACATCGGACTACTGGGAGTCAGAAGTTGTCGATACTACTTCTGATGTAGGTACCAATTCTTCAGATTCAGAATCTGAAAATACATCGTCAGAAGAGGAGAGAGAAGAACGAAATGTGGGTGTGAACGTAGTGGATCTTTTCCTTTCTCCGGAAGTGCAAAGAGATAGAGACAAAGAACCGTTGACTCCCGAGGAGGTGGAGAGAAGAATTGCCACCTTACGTTATGGATCGAAGGTTACTAAAGAGGAGAAGAGTTGTTTCGAAGAGATCTTTCGCAAATACATTCATGTATTTGCATTTAGTTACAAGGATCTGAGGGAGGTCACACTGGAGCAACACCGTATCGAGTTAGAGAAGGAAGTCAAACCGGTGCGACAGAAGCAACGAAGAGTGAGTCCTCCAATTGCGGATCTGGTGAAAGAAGAGATCGAGAAGCTACACACTGCTGGGTTCATTTACGAGGTGGAGCATTCTGAATGGGTATCACCCATTGTGATCGTAAAGAAGAAAAATGGCAAATTGCGGGTGTGTGTTGATTACAAGAAGCTCAATGCGGTCACAAAGAAGGATTATTATCCTCTACCTTTCATCGACGAGATCTTGGAAGAAGTGGCGGGAAACGAATGGTACAGCTTTGGAGATGGTTATAGCGGATATAACCAGATCAAAATTGCACCAGAACATCAACACTTGACCACTTTCACTACTCCGTGGGGTACGTTTGCATTTCGAGTCATGCCATTTGGTCTGTGTAATGCTCCTGCGACGTTTCAAAGGTTTATGAACAAAGTGTTCGAACCTTTCTTAGGAAAGTTTGTGAGAGATTTTATAGATGACTTTTGTGTTTACGGGAGTAAGGAGAAGCATTTTGAGCACCTTGTGAAGGTCTTAGAATGTTTAGATGTAGCAAATGCATCTCTCAATCCGGAGAAATGTATTTTTGGGTGTGAGGAAGGGTTACTCTTGGGTCATATCATATCCAAGGAAGGCATTGCCGTTGATCCAGAGAAGGTGCAAAAGATCTTAGAGCTCCCTTTTCCTAGTACTCTCACTAAGCTACGACAGTTTTTAGGTATGGTGGGGTATTATCGAAGGTTTATACTCTCGTTCTCACATAAAGCGTATGCTTTGACTGTATATCTGAAGAAGGGAGTAGATTACGTGTTGATTTTAGGAGATGAAGAAGCTCTAGCCGCCTTTGAGGAACTGAAGAAAGCTCTTACTTCAGCTCCGATCTTGGTTAAGCCCGATTGGAATAAACAGTTTATTCTATATACGGATGCTTCAAATATAGCAGTAGGATGTACTCTAAGTCAGTATGATGTTGAAGGTAGAGATCATCCTATTGCATATGCTAGTCGGCAAATGGTCAAGGCAGAGAGAAATTATTCTGTGACAGAGAGAGAAGGATTAGCAGTGATTTATGCTCTGAGAAAATTTCGACATTATCTCATAGGGGGCAAGTTCACTATCGTTACAGATCATAAGGCATTGAAGTACATCTTCAATAAACCGATGGTCGAAGGACGATTAGCAAGGTGGAAGCTCTTATTGTCAGAGTACGACTATGAGATCTGTGATCGACCAGGGAAGAAACACGCGAATGCAGATTTGTTATCTAGAGCTTACGATGGCGATGGAGAGGAGCCGGTGGATGACACCTTTCTTGACGAAGATTTGATGGTCTTGAGCAACTCTATTATCCCAATAGAATATCAAGAAATTTGGGATTTTGTTACGGAAGGTGTCTATCCAGATGGGATGCGGACCAGAGAGAAGAAGGCATTGGTAAAACGAAGTCAACCTTACTCGGTGGTGGAAGGTGTGTTATTCCGTGAAGGAGTTGATGGGGTCCTGAGAAGAGCTGCGAGCAAGGAGGAGTCTCTACGACTCATGGAAGAATTCCATGACGGTCCAGTATGTGGAGGACATTTCGCAGGCAAGTTGACGGCTCATAAGATACTCGACGCGGGATATCACTGGAGGGGGATGTTTAGAGATTGCTTGACGTATTGTAAAACCTGTGATGTTTGTCAAGCTTTCGCTATCAAATCTAGTGTTTCCACTCCTCTTAGATCTATTCCGGTTCTTGGACCTTTCGAGAAGTGGGGAATAGATTTTGTGGGGCCTTTGAATCGCACCCCTCGCAACAATAAGTATATTGTTGTAGCCACAGATTATCTTACGAAGTGGGTAGAAGCTAGACCTCTTGTAACTATTGGAGAAGTTGAGGTGGGTAGATTTCTGTACGAACGGATCATAACTAGGTTTGGATGTCCTTTGGAGTTAGTTTCTGATAGGGGTCGAGAATTTGTGAGTGGTATGACTACTGCTATGTGCACCCACTTCTCCATTTCTCAGAGGGTTACTACTTCATATAAACCTAGTTCAAACGGTTTGGTAGAGAGGACAAACTTTACCTTGTGTCAGATGTTAGCAAAGGATGCTGACATGGAAGGGGCCAAACACAACTGGGACAAGCGTCTTCATGCGGTTCTATGGGAGTATCGAACAACAGTGAAGACGTCTACGGGATATTCACCTTTCAAGATGGTGTATGGGTTGGAATCCAGATTACCAATCCAGTTCGACCTAACCACCTTTCAGACCTTGCAAGCTGGATTGAAGAGAAAGGGTGGTCCAATAGCTGAGAAAGAGCGGGGAGAAATCTTGTTGGAGCTGGAGGAGAATAGAGACGACGCAGCTCAACGCATTGAGATGGCCCAGCTGCAACAGAAGAAGAGCTATGACAAGCGCTTGGCGAAGAACAAAACGAAGTTACAGCCATTTCAAAAGGGTGAGTGGGTGATGTTATGGGATGCTATTAGGCACAAGCGAGTTCAAAAGAAGTTCTTACGTCGATATTTTGGGCCTTTCATCATCTCCAAAGTGTGGAGTAATGACACCTATGATCTTCAAGAAAGGAGTGGTACGTTCTTCGACCGAGTGAACCACGACAAGCTGAAAAAGTTTCATCAACGTGATACTTCACTCCGAGGACGGAGTGAAAATTAAGTCTGGGGGTAAATGTCACACCACAAGTATCCCATTATTTGTGTGTATGCTTATATACATTTCATTAGGTGTGACTATCTTAAAGGTTATTCTAGTTTGAAGATCTAAATTTAGAGTGATCAAAAGTAGTCATAACTAGCTGAGATAGTTATACTAAGTTGAGGAAACTATTAGAGGTTCCACTATGCCACTATAGGACAAGTGCGGAGCTCTAAATATGCTTTCCAAAAGTATGTAACTTTGTTGACCATCACTGATTGGATGCATGATGAAAAGTCATGCACAAAGATCTAAAGATGCTCCTCAAAAGACGTATTAGTGTGTTGTCGTCTTCCGATTGGATAGCGTGGAAAGTTAACACTTTACAAAAGCTAAAGTAAGAGAATCTCTTACTTTTGTAAAGTAAAACAAGTAATGTGTGTGCTATTCTTAAAGTGTTAGTAGCCTTTAGAGTTTTACTATTTTGGATTGCGCACTTACCATGAGGTAACGTAACTTAGTGAAAGTTACCACGGTAAGAAGTTGTAGAGTATATAAGGAGGAGTTGAGAAGGTGGAAGACACTCTCATTTTCCTGACTGTAAGTAAAGTGAGCATTGGAGACCTTGGGAGTCCTTGAGTATTTTGCGATGTAATGTTGAGAGCGGGATTAGAACTTGTGTGCAGGAACGCTATTAGAGGGACTGATGTGACCATACGGGTCAGAGAGTTGAGTGAAGTGAGCATGGGTGTACTTAAATCTTTGTAATTAGGGTGCACTAGTAATCCTAGTCATCTGAGGAACCCCTGGGTGAGAGACAGGCCGGCTTACAGTACCTGATGCTCAACATTGTCACCGTCAAGAGCTCCCAATATATCTCTATCTGCATCAAAGTCATCATCTTCTACCACCAACTCATCTTCCTCCAAACCATCATCCTCTGGAATTACATCTGTCTTTCTCAATCTGACCTCTGCTTCTCTTGTCATCTGATATATGCGAGCAGCGGTTGTGGAAAATAAAAACTAGAACACTACAGTGTGACCCGCACCTTGACCCAAAAGATGCAAAGTCTGCACATAACGAAGCAATAATGACTCCGACACCCTCACTTTTTCTCTCTAGACCTCCTGACATCCTCTAGATAAGTGTCTGGTCTCTAGAGCGTCGAGGATGACCTCTAGGAGGCATAAAGATAGCAAAATATACAATGCAAAGAAGATCTTTCCTATCAGTCCAGAGGTCCAAACTAGTCAATCAATGGTAACCAAGGGCTTCCAAATAATAGACAAGAATATCTAATGCTCAATGTAAAATAAAAGAACTAAAGATCTACACTATACCATACTAAAAGAAATGAAAAATGAAAAATATCAACTACAAAATATCAATGTATGTTCCTAAGTAAAAGTCATTGCAAATCCTATCTATTTCAACCTGAATCTAAAAAAAATTGATAATACTTGCACAAGGGAGGAAAGTAATAAAATGGAGAATTGAGGGAGGACAAGAACGAAAGAAGAGGAGAGCAAGAACGAAATCAGAAGAGAGTCTCTGATAAAAAGAAAGGGAGTTCGAATGAGCCTTAGAACTTGGGGCTGAGGTTTAAGGGTAGCGAGGGAAACATCCTTCCTGCCGAGGATGCAAGGCTGCTGAAAGTCTTTTCTCTCCAATAGGGATGAAGGCTGCTGACAGAAAAGTTGTAGGCATCCTGTCTTCCTGAGAAGAAGTGCAGAAGAGGAGAGAGGCCGAGATTCCTGCCAACTTGCTTCGCCAGAAACTGCAAGGCCGAAAATTTTTCTGACATAGGGAAATTTTCGTCACAGTGAAAACGTACGTCGGCCGGTATAGTAGATGGCACCCTGGATGTGAGAAAAAATTTCCGAGATGTGAAAATAGTTCTTGTATTGAAGTCACTTCATCTCTATACGAAATGTTGTTGAGTACAAGGACAATACAAATTTCAAAAAAATGAATATTCTGTTTTTGTGGCTCTCAATCATTTAAATTCCAAATGCACATTTTACAACCGTCCGAACTCAAATTCGTCCTATCATAGTTGCATTTTGAATGTCCACTGATGCTCATCATTTCAATACCCAGATCGTCAGATTCGAGACAGAACTAAGAAAATGAGAACATTTCACGAATCTCACAGGGGTCCCCGCCAGACCAGATTTCGATTAGTCCTAGTTAAGAATGAGTAGCGGTGGGGATCTGGAAACAAGAGGTTATCACTTTGTACAATAAGAATTCCGTAAAGACACATGCTATTGCGTGTGAATGAACATTCACCTTGTATATTCACATGTATATTCACTCATCTACACTGAAGTGTACATGGGTGTACATTAATTAACGTTTTAATCTTTTCGGCAGAAGAGTTAGAACGTTAATTAATGTCTTTGAGTAATGACGCGTTTTGACATGTAGTGCTTCGCGCTTATACCCCAAGGACGCATCAGCCTGCTCTTCACTTATGGGTTCTTTCTGGATAGTTGGCTACTCCGGGACAAGTTGATATATTAAATTTATAAAATATTTTAATTTTTTATAATAACTTATAAAAATAAATTTTTATAACATTACACATATTCTGATAAGTGAAAACGAAATTCACTTTACTAAAGCCGTGGAAGAGGATATATATTCACGTTGTTCACGTTACGATTGTAAACCAACTGTTATTGTTTCTTTCTCGAACTTCTTACGTCTAGTTTCTTTGCTTGCACAGCATCTTATAATTATAGTCCAGATGTTCTAAATATACTTTTTTTTATTGTAAGGAGTCAACTTTTACGTACACAAATGTTTTCCACTCACTCGGATATACTTAATTTCTAGTCAGATGTCATAACGAAAGGCTAAAAGAATGAAGAACCCAGATTTTTTGTCCCTAGAATCCGCTTGTCCTGGCAGTAATGCATGTTGCATGCATATTTGTTTAACAAAAACATCTAACTGAAATAAGCTGACATTGAAACCAATAGAGTATGAATTGCCGAACGAGCAAAACTTCTACACAAGATGTTATTGTATTAGTATATTCGAAACTCGTCATGCATTAGCTTGATGAGAAGAGTCTCCACTTAATGCAAGCTTTATTTCTTGGATCTTTCGAACAAAGGACGGAGAACAAGCCAGTTGGTGATTTGCGTTCAACTCATCATAACATACCAAGAGTAAAAACAAATTTTGTGTTAAACATCACTTTCGGTCGAATAAATTCTATGACGAAAAAGTTTTAGTCTAAAAATGAATCTAAAAGAGTAAAATGTTATGAAAGAATGATAAAAGAATATCGGATTGAAAAAAAAAATCTGAAAGCAACAGTTATATTATGACCGAATGACAAAAGGTGTCATACAAAAAATCTGGGAAAATTAAAAAATATATACAAAATATGTCGAATAAACTCTATGAGCAAAACCTATCTGACTAAAAATATTTCCAGAAGTATATATTACAAATCAACTCCGTGGAGGAAAGACATCCAACTAAAACATATAGAAAAGAAAATTATTACGACATTCAGCCGAGTAAATTCCATGATGAAAATGTCACCCTAAAACTAAACCAAACAAAAAATATTAATATAACAGAATTTGCAGCAGTCATCCAAATATTTTGTAAATGACAGATGTTTAATTCACTGTTCATTCTAAAGTTAAACATTGATGCAAGATGTTTAAAAGCTTAATCATTAGTATCAAAAGTTTACTCTGTTCCAGGAGTAACAGGAATTTAATTCCTTTGCATAGTTTAGAGAATTTCCAGTAAATTAATACATTTATTATTTTCAGTGATTTTTATGTGTTCTGCCAGAACACTATGAACAACAACTTTCTACCTCGTTGGTAGCTTTAGGATTTAAATCTTTTTTTTTGTTTTTTTTTTTGTATGAACTATTTCGCCGTAATACTTATGCTTTTACACGGGTTACACCACCCCCTGCAGTACCCGGGTCGCCCATGAGAACCAGGGGCCGGAGCATAACACGTTCTCGGTTCCACGTAAATGCGTGGTTAGGTTCAATGTCAGGTCTCCGGCGACTGGCCGAAGCAGAGATGCTTGCTCAGATTGGTGAGGTAGTTCTGACCGATTCTAGCAGATTACGTCAATGAACTTGCGAGATTCAGACCGAACTCACACAAATCAGTTAGAGACTGCATCGACGAGGAAAAGAGCTGGCCAACGTAATCTACATACATCCTCAGAACTCAAGTTATTAATATTGTGCACACACAATGGGGCTTGGATTTCACTGCAGTTGAAATGATTGGAGACATGAATCCTTGAGAGCAATTTACTCGGCATTTGCTTTTATTCTAAAAAAATAACTAATTTTCCGGAACACTTCAGAGAAGTGTTGCGTGCGTAAGTAGCATAGAAATCACGTACTTGATCCTATCTATCTATACAAGGAAGATGCTTCAGCATATTTCCCCGTCTCGAGTAACCTCGATCAGAACTTCTGTATCTCCTACGAGGTCCATGCAAGAAGAGATATATGAAAGACCCTTCTTTCACACGAATTGAATTTTTAACACAAACGAACTGTTAAAACGAATTAAATTTTACAACTATGGTTGTTTACATCTGCAAATGATGGGCCAGTTTTCCTACTCTACGCATGAAGCAAGTACTTATCCAATGGAAAGTTAATACTCCTCGCGACCTGCCAAAGAACCGTTTCAATATGAGCACATTGACCTCTCAGTTACAAACAAGTTAATGTGTGTCGAAAAAGTAAGAAAGAGGTGCGCAATAGATGTGTTGTAAAGCGATTCTCGGTAGGTGAGGAGCTCCTGCAGTCGGTTAGTCCAAATGAGATGAGCACATGAGCAAGGTCCATGATTTCCCTGATTAATACGGCTGTCACGCCTGAGACCCCCTTAAAAGATGTATTAAAGACAGGTCGTCTCTCTAACAATTCAGCTAAGAGTTTTGTTCGAGTGACCTAAGCCATGCACAACAGTCAATGTTCAGCTAAAACTTCAAATGTGGGATGGTTTCCTCCAGATGTGTAGGCCGCATAGAGAAGTGCGACACACCTTATGTATAAAATCCGTATCAATATTTGCTCGAAACTTCGGCAGCCCTTCCAGGGGGCTCGATGAGCTCTTCAGAACAAGATTCACACTTGTTAGGGTTAGGAGCTCCACCAGCACATGAGAGGTGACGTCCTTCAAATGTCTGTACTGTTCGTCGGCAAAAAGTAGCTGAGAATCTGTCGATTTCTCGCTCGAAATGGTGCTGTCAACTGCAATGCACTGAAATACTGCGAGTAATCTTTCTAGGGGACATACACTTGGACCTTTCAAGTGCTTTTCCTGCATGATCGCTTCCTCCTTGTCCATAGCTGACACTGAAGACCTGCAAGTGCCGTATCAGATCATATTGCACAGTCAAACACAGGAGATGAAACCGTCGAAGATAACACAGCCGCACAGGTGGGATTGAGCGAGAATTCAATAACTGAACATGTACATTGATGTGAGCTAAAGTTATGATGGCCGAACATCTCATAAATTGTAAGATAAAAAGTCGGGACGTCAATGATCAACTCTTTCTAACCCTGCTGGGTGAGTGTTCACCGAGCTGAATCTGTCCTCTAAACAAAAGAGCTAGCCATAAAGCGTACTGTTCGAAACTTACCTCCTCCGCTTGCTGGCCTTCAGACCATCACCCGAGCCAAAGAGAGAATCGTCTAAAGTCGCCGGATTCCTTGAAGCGATATAAACTGCGAGCAACAAGTACTTGCTGCAGAGCGACAACTGAAACCCTACCCCGGAAGACTTCAACTCCTGGTTCGTGCGCCTGCTCTTTTCCGGATCCGCAATGCAAAAGGATAGTCCCAAAGCTGGTTGTATAGAGTTCTTCACATATTTGTAAAGCTCGCGCATTCCTTGCTCATTGTGAATCACTTTGCCACTCAAGAGAGGTTCACAAAACTTCAGAAAAAGGGGATGAAGACCTTCCGCGAGCTCGGTGACTTTCCTGCTTGCACGACTGAAGGGTGCCAAAGAAGACCTAGAATGAAACACCAGTGCAGGACCAAAATCGCGGCACGGAAATCAGAAATCACGGAGGCTGTAATTGAGTCTACGGAATGTAGAGGCCTAGGAAGCGGATGCTAGGGACCTGCAGTGAACCTACAAACAAGCGTTTGGAAATCCCTGCGAGATATGGATGCATGAAAATCTCCCGACGTTTAACGCTGGCTTTTAGGCTTACTTGAGGAAGAACGAGTACAGTTCGGAATTCTGCTGCCGCGTGACGAGAATTTGGTATAGCTCCTCGTTGTTGTAGTCTTTGAAGAAGATGGGAACAGGCTCTCGAGAAGCAGTGGCAAGTTGAAACGTGTCCGGCCCCGCGTTGCTCACAAATATAAGACCCAGGTTCGGAAGACGTGTTAAGTCAGCTAGCTTTAGTAAAGACGACATAAGCGCGCTACCGCTTGTCCACCCGCGGATCAGCTCCACATTGTCGAAAATCAGGTATACAGTTCTTTCAGATTCCTGGGAGTCTATGCTAGCCAGCTCTCTCCGACAAGCTTCGACCAGGTATGTTACGAAATCTGTCACCCTCTCGCATTTACGGGCGCTAGCATAATTGTTCGCCTTAGAACGAACATGGCCCAATAGCTGATTCAGAACTGATTCGAATATGAGCCTCGGGCTGTGGCAAGTGCGGCAAGACACGTACGCATGTGGTCTCTTGAGGAAACAAAGAGTCTCTTTGATTATACTCGTCTTACCAGTCGCTGGACTGCCATGCAAAAGCAGGGGAGGAAACGCATCACAAGGCTCCCCGATAATGCAGAGCAGTTCATCAACTTGATCCTTCCGAGCGGGAAAGCGGTCGCTGAGGAACTTGCGACAGTCTTCCGCTGGAGTTCTACTCACAACCCCCTCCTCCGAGACAACATCAGCGGCCCTGCTTATCTTCCCCATCCCCAGACCTGCTACTCACTTGCGACAGTAATCCGCTGGAATTCCACTCACAACACATTCTCCGAGAGAACATCATCGTCTCTTCTTATCTTCCTCATGCTCGGACCTGCTACTCTATTGCGCGGTCAGCTCCTACGTGTGTTCTCAAAAGGAAGAACTTGACGAGCGAGGTATACTTGAAACATCATAAAATACAAGCTTCCTCAATCCTTCGAACAGTCTGATGCCGATGAATTCTCATGATCACCTCGACAGAATCAGTCTGCCTACAGGACTCAGTTTCAACCTCGCAGAACCTTTTCCAAAGGGCCACGAATTCCACAGAAACCCCCCTCAACTTGATGTTCTTAGGTCAAATTCTTACTGTGAGGAGAAGCAGAAGGGGTCCATAGAACACAAGCAGACCTTGTTATGGAAAAATCATCCAAGCCAATTCTGTCAGAATCAACCAAAGACGTGGGAACCCGACAACTCAAACCATAGCAATCGTCCGAGAGGATGGCGCACGGATAAGAATCGTTTGGCTTCGCCAGAACAACGGTTCCGCTTCTCTAAATAGACGATAATTGTTACTACCTCATTCTGATCTAGAGTCGCCACTTACTGTGACGAACTCAGCCCAGAAACAGGAAGAATGAGGACCTCAAGATAGCCAGCATTCCATGCGGAGTTCAAGAAAAGACCGACGAGGTGATATTATCCACGGAAATGCTCAACGGTTAGCCCAGCCTGCAGGATCAGAGAAAAGGTAAGTCCGTAAACAGCTGTGCTCCTGCACATAAGTCGGAACGGGGATTCTGACGTCCCAACCCAACATTCAAACCCGGAGGAAATCCGTTTTAACACTATCACCGGGTTCTTGTTCTAGTTCATCACATCCTGGCGAGAAACTGCGTGCGGTTAGGTGGCTGTGAAGATTCCTCCCCTTCATTACGGTTTGTCCATAAATCGCGACAAAAGTCGACAGCAAATGCGTCCGTGGGGATCTTCATCGTCGCACAAGGCAAGCAGGGTATCCTAAAACTCAATGGCTGGGAGTTGAGGGAGAGACGTATGAAAAGGAGTCGATAATGCTCTGAGAGAAAAAATGCGCGAGGAACAGGGATTATTCATCCATACGAATTCACCCCTCGGTAAAGAGAGAGGAGGGCGGGGGAGGCAAGAGCATTGGCGGAACGGGACGTGAATCTGGCGCTAAACTCCCTTCCCACGTCAACTCGCAAGCTCGCTTTCCTGCTTTCCCGAGTGGCGCGAAAGCACCACATCGCGGGAAACTGAACATTCAAATCAAGTGTCTGCACCGCAGGCTTATAGAGTACACGTAGCTAACTTCCCTTCCGGAATCTTGGTGCTAGCCAACGTCCGGTATTTTGCAGGAGTGTGACCTGGAAAGTTTCTGTTACGAGCAAGTTCCACCGGAATTTAATACCCCCTAAGATAGGATAAGTCATCATCAGTTGTATATGTTCAGACGTCATAAAGAACTCAAAACTTTCTTTCTCTAAAAACTCTCGGTATAAAAACACTCAAAAGTTATTTCCCTAGATATCAAAAGTGAAATAAAACATACAGATGGTAGGAGATAGATATGCAGAAAACTTCTTCCTCAGTCCCCCGAGGCAACAGTCGATCTTCGCCGGTCCCCCGAATTCGAAAATGTCTTCCTCGGTCTCCTACCTGCTGGGGGGCAGGTTACGACTGTGGTTAATCAATAACTACGTCTCAAGTGATCAAAATGATAGTACGTAGTAGCTGTAATAATGGATCACCAGGAACGAGTTGACGGATGCAGTCTTCAAGCGAGACCGTGTAGTAATAATTTTGAAAAAGGATCAGTGAATCTGTGTGGATGCTTCGGTAAGACGTGGTGCATCATCTGATGTAGCCATGACTTTTAAGAAATTTATGTTCGAGGTGCGAGCTCGCAAAGGCAATGAGCTTCATCTTTTTTATCGTTGTGGTGAGCAGCAGTTCCTGAACTTCAGCTGGGATATTCGAAAGCAGTACTTGCTGTAGTGAGAATAGTCGATTGAAGCTCTGAAGCAGCAATGACAAAAGATGCTCAAGAATGGTTCGATAATAACGAATATGATGATTTTGATAGAATTCGATTTTCTTATGAAAAATGATAATTTCAACGTTCCAGCTGATATGCGAGATAAAGAAAGTGTCTTGGAGCCGAGTCCGTGACAGAGATGACGACAGACGATGCTTTTTGTTGAGAAGAGGGATATATCGCTGGTGGGAAAGACCTTCGCTGAGTTGCAATTGCAAGCGGCTCGAATCAAGTTGGGTGTATTGTTTGAATCGATGGAAGACTTTCAATTTGCCCTTGATTGTTGGTCGGTGTTCAACTCACCCATTAACAAGCACTAGAAAACCCGAGAATTTTATTGGATTCGAACGTGTATATATGATTTTCCTCTCAAAAAAGATCCTCCGAACAGAAGCAATGCGATAAAATGGTGGATCATGCATCAGATAAGGAGAATCTAACGCCTAACCTAGAACCTAGAACATTTTCCCAGTTCACGCAACGTCAAACATCTCAAAGCTGTGTAGTTGGAGGTACAGATTTGAACCAGACGTCAGTGGAGAAAGAGCAAGGATTCAACTTGGGAATAAGACTGAAGAAGGCACGGAAAGTATCTCAGTCAGGTGCGTGCGGTGAAAGTATTCGTTATTTATCAGCAAGACCATTTCAGAGATCAATTTCGAAGTTAGGCACGGAGGAGGTTGGATCTGGAGATGGGAGTTTGAAAGAAAAAGGAATTGAGTCTGGATCAGAGTGTGTACATAGATGCGAGTGGAGGGTTCGATGCGAACGTCATTTGAAGTCAGGAGAGTTTCAGATTACTATATGCAACTTGCATCACACTTGTCCTGGTCATTTGCATAGTTGGCGAGTTCCTTGTCAAAATTCTCAACATCTCGCAGTTTTGATGTGTAACCGAGTTGTCATTGACACAAATGTTCAATGTGGAAAGCTGGTGAATGATTTTCGTCAGACGTTCGAGAAGCGCACTACGTATCAAGCTGCATTCAAAATGAGAGAGAGAGTCCGAGATTGGATTCAAGGCTGTCATACGAGATCATTTCATGCCATTCTTGCTCTATGTCGTCACATGAAGGAAGTAGATCCGGAATGTGTTGCAGAGTATTGTACGTGGCCTGGTTCTGGAATTTTTCAACGTATTTTTGTATGTCCGTTTGCATGTCGAGAAGCATTCCAGTTCTCTCAGAAGGTTATCACTCTGGATGCATGCCACACAAAGAACAAGAAATTCCCTGCTCAAATTTTTACTGCTAGTTGCTCTGATGAGAACAACCAGTCGATTATTCTATGCTTCGCAGTGGCGGCTAGTGAAGACGAGGAGACTTGGTCCTGAGTCTGTTTTCTACTTAGACAAAGTATTACTGGAATTACTCAGAAGAATATCGTCATACTCTCAGACCACTGTAAGGGACTGCTGAATGCTGTGAAATGCATATTTCCGGAATGTCTTCCCGGACATTGCGCCCAGCATCTCATGATGAATGTGAAGGCCCGTTACGGCAAACAAGCGGATATTGTATTCGTGAGTTGCGTGTATGCTCGAAAAGAAAGAAAGTAAGTACCACATTCATTTGTTTGCTTGTTGATGCATTTTCTACCACTTCATTTATTCAAAACTAAGGGTTTCTCACCTCCAGCAGATTCAATATGTTATTGGATAACTTGGCCAGCAGTGGATGCAATGGATTCTTAGCAGCAGAGTACATTCGGAAGGTACCTCCACACCTCTGGACTCGATATATGTTTCCTCTTCCTCGGTATGAGAAGGTGACGTCAAATGTTGCAGAGTCAATCAATGTTGCTCTGAAGACGATTAGACAGTTTGCTCCTTTTCGGATAGTTTGTGATTTGTGGACTTACATGATGAGAACATTTTCGAAGCGAAACATGGCTGCTCGTATGTATGGAGCACTCACTCCGTTTGCACAGACCCGGTTCGACGAGAATGAAAAGATGTGTGATCAGTTCTTTTGTTACGTTTCAGGGACAACATGGCTCTGGTACACAAGATGGGTGGGAGGGAGTAGTATGTGGTACGACATGACAATATGCCCAAGTGTGAATGTTTGGAACTTCAAGAAATGTGTTGGCCTTGTGCGCATTCTATTGTGTGAGATGTTGAGTTCACTATAGATCCTATGCGTCATATGGATTATGTATGGTTCACAAAGATCATACAACGAATATATGGAAAGTCAATTCCGCCTCTAGTTACAACCGACCTTATGTTAAGTTTCAAGTGTGCTGCTCCTCCAGTTGCAAGAAGAAAGGGTAGACATCGAGTTGTTCGAATCCTTACAGGAGGTAAGCAAGTAAGGACAGGTGATAGAACATCATCAATGACTGAGTTATAATATCGGATTGACGAGAACCCGGTGCACTTGAGTCATATGTCATCTACTCTGTCAACTCAGACAGATATTGAAGCAAATATACACAACAGCGTACCTACTTCAGGATCGGTGAGACCTCCACGTGCAAAGCCTATTCCGGGTTCTCGACAACAGCGAAGGTGTTGAGTATGTCATACACTTGGGCACAACACGCGAACTTGCCCACAAAGTCCACATCTGAGAGCTACAGTTGTGAGTGACCAGCATGATCCAATGCTAGATATCTTGCAACAGATAGATCAATTGCAAGAGCCTGAAGTTGTTGGTTGCTCTGGAATATCGAATGATCCAGTGGTAGACAATATAGAATTTACTGGTCCTCACTTCGAGATGTCTATTGACGGAGAACTATACCAAGTACTTGTATCTGAGTATGAAGACGGCTCAGATGACTATTCTGAGCCCACTACAGAATATGACATCAGCTACGAGCCAGATGACTTCTTCCCGTTGTAAACGGATTTGTATTAGCTTTAGTTAACTTGACTTATTAAGTTGAGCATTACAGCAGCAGAATATCTCATTATCTGCAGCTTCAGTACTTGTATATTGTTTCGTCGAATTCGTCTACATGTATGTATTGAAAAATATCTGATGTTTCTCTATCCACTCTTATCAAAAAATAGCAGCGTCATGCAAGATCAAGATCACACTGAAACTCCCTATGATATGCATAAAATGTTACAAAAATACCATAGCTCAACGGGAATCGAATAATATGTCAAAACAATGAGAACATCGGTTGAAAGTTAGTTACCGAGCTATTTGGTATGTGTCTCTTGGACATACCTTCCCCGTTGATGAATTTTTAAGGAGGAGAGAGAGAGTTCGTGGATAGACATAATAGAGGAGGAGAGGAGAGAGTGAAGGGAGAGGAGAGGTGAGAGTGAAACGAGAGGAGAGAGAGTTCAAGGAGAGAGGGAGGAGATGAGAGATTTAAGGGAGAGGAAAGGCGAGAGTGAAGCGAGAGGAGAGAGTAATCAGGGAGAGAGGAGAAGAGGAGAGAGTTCAGGGAGAGGAGAGGTTTAAGAGTTCAGGGAGAGGAGAGTTCAAGGAGAGGCGAAGAGATTGCAAAGAGAGGAGAGAGTGAAGAGGAGAGTGCAGCGTGTGTGTGTGCAGAGTGTGCAGCGTGTGTGTAGAGTGTGTAAGATTTGTTAATTCTTAAGTTGTTTTAAGATTTAACTATCTATTCTAAGCGATTTAATCGCTGTGATGAAAACTCGAGGAGTTGACCGAGGTCGAGGTATTGGGAGAGGACGAGGTCGAGGCCGCGATGGAGTCCCGGTAGAGAGGAGAGTACGAAGAGAAGAATCCTGTAAGATATGCATCCATGTCTTTGTTTGAATGAGTGTTGTATTATTTATTAGGGTTATGCTTGTTATGATAGACGAAACAGATTGTTTCAATGTAGATATGCTTGTTAGGGTAGGTGAAACATACTGTTTCGATGTAGAAAACTTGTTAGGGTTAGCGGAACATATTATTTCGTCGTTCCGCCATTATTCACAATAGGTGAAACATATTTGTTTCGCCTCTCCGGGGAAAGGTACCCCTTCCTCGATTAATACAGTGGACGAAACATCGATGTTTCGTCCATTGTGAGAGACGAAACATATATATTTTGTCTCTTTGGGAAGGGGTACCCCTTCCCGGATTAATACAGTGGATAAAACATATATGTTTTGCCTCTCTGGGAAGGGGTACCTTCTCCCCAATTAATACAGTGGGCAAAACATGCCTCCACCCTATATGCCCCTTTGTTTAACCACTTTTAATAATATCTTTGTTTCTAGCGGGTGTGGCATTGGAGAGTATCAATGAGGGACCTTCAATGTTCAAGTATACTCACGAAGAGGACGAGAGATATCATTTGAAATGGTGTTGGGTTTCCAAAGATGAAGTGGAGAATTCATTGCTCGGAGTGGAGGAAGAAGCTCTCGATCGACTAGGATTACTCGTTGTTTTTTCTTTTGACTTTCCTCCTCTTGATGTAAGTAGTCTTCAATATGTCACTTTCTGGATTAATTTGAGATTTTTTGGATGCATATCTTCTATTTCATTTATGTTGTTTTGTTTTTTGTTTTTTTTATAATTCTACATATGTGATTAGGTTGTTTATTTTACAAGTTTTATTTTGTATAGAGTTCATCCAATCATACGATGATGGAAATCATCGGGCTTTTGTAGAAGGACATAAGATAGTGTTGGATGAGTCTGTTATACGTGAGTCACTTGTTTTACCTATGGGAACAACCATCCCTCGTCCTCATAATGTCAAGAGGAGCATGATAGATGATTGGTTTCCTCAAAAAGACGAGAAGGGAAAAGATATTTATTGTGGATGTGTGAGTATCCAGAGTAGAGACTCATTTTTCATTTTATTAATTGTATTTTTCTGACTCGTCGACGGTCAAGAGAAGTACATGGTCGTTTAGCTCTATACGTAAAGACTAAAGTAGAGGAGAGCGGAGAAGATTACGATGGGACGGAGTTCATTTTAGATTCTTTGGATACGGAGATCTCTTATATGAAAAAACATATGAGTAAGGAGAGATTAGTGAGACATCCGGAGACATGGATAGATATGATCTTGACTCATCTCATGATCCATATGGATATACTTCTCGAGGGAAGACGAGTGGATTCTTCTCGACGACTTCAGCCATCATCGAGTAAGACTTATATTCCTTGTTCTAGTTGTTCTAGTATTGTGTTCGATTGTTTTTACTTACTTTCCGTTGATTATCCTTGAATACTTATTGATTTAACTCACATTTCAAAATGATGGTTTCAGCTCGAGTGGAGTCTTCTTCTCATGGTCAAGACCAACAGTCTTCGCAGCATGTTACTCCATCATCAAGTAAGAAGTTTTTGAATTTATTATTTTCTTCTTTGTTATGATAAGATTTGGATTTTATTTAAGTATTGAAAGATTAAATTCTCATATAAAGTGATGTTTTCAGATCATGCGGTGCATTCTTCTTCTCCTGGGCAAGATCCTCAGTCTTCGCATCACATTCCTCCTTCGTCGGATAAACAGTTTGTAGTTTAGTTTGGTTTAGTTCGAGTTTACTTATACTTTGAAACTTTTCAACTTGTTTATTTAGTTATAGTTTAGTTTTACTTTATTATATGTATTGAGATATATTTAGTTTTTTATTGTATATCTGCAGATGAGGAAGCTATTCTCACAGCGAGAATGAATCAACTCCATGAAGCCATAAAAAGGAGAGAGGAAGAGCTTAAGTTCAAAAGTGAAAAACTCGAGCATATGAACTATCAAGTCATAATAGTGAAAGAGGAATTGAGCACGATACGAGCAGCAGAAGAGTTCTATCCTCATCTGATTCACCCTACTTCAAATCGACATAAGACCTTAATCCTTGATTTGAATTGTCTTTTGGTCCAAGTGGGAAGGAGCGAGCATGAGTTGATGCCATCACGTGAGAAAAGATATGTAGTATAAACTACATCGAGATCGTCTATATGATATGTGATGAGACGTGGAGTGAAGAAGTTTATGGAGATATGTTTAGATAAGTTCCTTGTCATCATATGGACTTCTCGGACGTTGTTAAACACTTGCGCTTTACTACGTGCTACGGAGGATGCTGATTATTTACCTCCTGGAGTAGCAAGAGGGAAGGTATGAAACTTCTTCTTCATTTGAATTTATTTTCAGTTTAACTTTTCATCAACCTTTTGTTTTATATGTTATATATTTGATCTAAGATATTTGTTCTAATACTAATTTCTTACATGTGTAGGTATGTCATGTTTTCGCTCAAGACATGTGTTTTAAATATAAGACAGTGAGAGAAGCTGCCTTCTGTAATCACTTGTACTTGAAAGATTTTGCTATTCTTCATCACCATAACTTGAGCACGAGAGACGTTCTGTTGGTGGATGATAGTCCAATAACAAACTGTACCAATCATCTTTTTAATGCTATCCATCCTCTTCCTTTTTCACTATGGATAGTGAAAGAGAGTTGTATTTAGAAGCCACTTTGTTGCATTGGCTTCTTCGTTGGAGTGTTAACTCCGAGGAGACACCAGCTTATGTGGAGAGTAGATATTCACAGGTTTTTGCTCAGGATCCATTTATAGCTCTTAAAAGTTATTGGACCAATATTACCCAAGAGGAGGTCAATATCGTATGGAGATCAGTGCCACATGGAGTTTGTATGCATTTGTATCTTAAACTCAAGTGAGAAAGATATCTCTCTTTTGTTATTTTATTATATAAAATGAGCTTTTGAAAATGGACTTTAGTATTACTTTTTTGTCTTGGAATGTTATTTGATATTACCTGATAGGGCGAAACAAGCATGTAAAGCTTGTATGTAAGTTTGATATTACCTGATATGGCGAAACATGCATGTAAAGCTTGTATGTAAGTTCACAACCTGAAGCTCGGAGCATTACACATAGCTAGAAAACTGACTTCTCCCGGTTCAACCTACTCGGCGAAACATGCGTTTTTGGAAAAAAATCCAATATTGATTGGAGCTGAGTATCGCTGTGATTGGAGCCGAGTACACATCAGCGATACTCGACTCCAAGCAATTTTGGATTCTTTTTCACTATACTCAAATTTGGAGATATCAGGAGGCTGAGGTACATGCTGGCTTGGCTTGGGAGAAGCTATAGGTGAACATGGAGGTTAAGAGCACGCTACTCCGCGAAACATGCGTTTCTGGAAAAGAATCTAGTATTGATTGGAGCCGAGTACACATCAGCAATACTCGGCTCCAAGCAATTCTAGATTCTTTTCCACAAGACTCGAATTTGGAGATATCGGGAGGCTGAGGTACAGGCTGGCTGGGCCTGGGAGAAGCTGTAGGTGGACATCGAGGTTAGGAGGACGACGAATAGTTTTCATGCCGCAGGGATAAAGAACTTCCATAAACCACCAGCAATTACTTGGTTTATTTCTTGCACTTCTTTGGTTCATCAATTATTTGGTTTATTTCTTGCAGTTCCTGCAGAGATTTCGTAAAGCGATCGGAGAACTCGCTACAAAGCTTTTTCAAACTTGACGATTACTCGCAAAGGTACCCTTTCGTGACTTAACGTCAGAGGGCGAAACCGCAAAGTGTATCCCAACGTCAGAGGGCAAAAAGTGACAGGACGAAACATCATGTTTCGTCTCCACAAAATGCACCCTTCGCTGACGAGTAAACGTCACGAGGCGAAACACTCTCTGTTCGGCTCTCGAGTGGGTGAAACACTCTTTGTTTCGCCCACTAGGTTATGTTCTAGAGGCGAAACAGGTATGTCTCGTCTACCGAGTGGACGAAACATACTTGTTTCGCTTGTTTCGCCTCCCACTGGGGTATGTTTCGTATAAGATGTTCACGATAGGTGACTGGAATAGAGAGCACAGATTATTAGTTTTTTCTGAAAAGCACATGCGTATATGAGTTCTGAAAACTGTATTCAATTCAACTTTATTATAAAATCGATGAACCATTAACATTTTGTTCGATTTACAATCATCCTACAACTCTTTCAGTTTCTCTAATGCCTCTACTAATTCCAACAGTTCTTCTTTGTCTTGGCGTCGGAGCTCTATTACAGCATGCAAATCCCGAGCAATACCTTCTAAGCTATGTTCAGTCTCTTCTGATTTTTCAACAAGTGCCAGTACCCGACAATGTAAACGCTCTATCTCAACAAGCTCCGCAGTATTACCCACTGTAGACATTTCACTTTCTACTGAAGGATAAAATGTCACACTATCCATGACAGTGCCAAGATCTTCTATAGCGTCTTCAAACTCATCTAACTCCTCTATCTCTTACTCCACGTCGAACACGATAAATCGATTTTACTTCGTGTTCATACTTATTTTGAAACGTCATTTCTTTTTGCGAACAACATTGAAAATGCTATCTTGCTCATCCAAAGATAACTTTTCAAACTCTTCCGCAGTGATCCCTAATAGTTTTTCTCCAATACTCCACACAATAGCTATGGTAAGGCTGCCTCTGGACGATCACTTACACTATAATCGATCAATCCTAAATAGAACCGATATTACTTTCTACTTCTCCTCTGACCGCAAGCGTGCCAAGTCTTCCTACTATCGGATTGCGAGTGATTGAAATATAGCACCTTCCTTGTAGAGCTTGACGAGGTTTGTGTATGTTCTACCACTTGCTTGAAACACCCTGGAAAATTACAAGCCACATACGATACAGAACTCCACTTCCGATTTTTGATTATGCGTTGAATAGAAGCTACCACCCACATGCAAGGCATATTACTGATACACTCTTCAAGTTCTACTAAAGAACACATTCTAGAGTTTTGCCACCTCTACTCAATCTCTCAAGCTCTCCCGCCTTCGATTCAATGCGCTCAAGCTCTTCCGCCTCTACTCAATCTCTCAAGCTCTCCCGCCTTCGATTCAACACGCTCAAGCTCTTCTTTCTCTACTCAATCTCTCAAGCCCTCTCGTCTTCGATTCAACGCGCTCATGCTCTTCCGCTCAAGAGCTCTCATGCTCTCCCGCTTTTGATTCTGACAAAATTGCTAATCTGAAAGCACAATTTCATGGTACCTCACATCCATGGGTTCCACGTGAACACTCGCTTTTTGTCTCTCGTCTTCTCGAAGATTACCACTCCCGTCTTCAGTCGCTCTCCACTTCCCTGTTTCTAATATTCATTTCTCATTACAGTGTTCGTGCCTGTGCCCGCGCAGTCGCTCTCCGACTGCGATTCAACCTAAACTGAAACAGCTGGGAACCAAAACCACCGGCATCTGGTTAGGAGACTGAGGCAGATATTTTTGACTTCGGGAGACCGGCGAAGATCGATTGTTGCCACAGAGGACTAAGGAAGAAGTTTTCCGGATAGATATGTCACAGTACAGTCATACTATATTTTACTTTCTTTTTATTTTTTAACTTTTTAGAACAAAATACACCTAAAAACTTTATTAAAGCACAAGAACGGAAAACAAAGCTTGGAGAGTAGAGAGATGTGAACCGTCTAACAAGCGCCTGAACAAGCCCAAGCCGAACTAAAACTCATGGGACTCCTCAAACGCCATGCAAGGCGTAGCACTCGAAGAGGAATAAAATGATAAATGATATTATCTTTCTCTTGGGGTCTTCGAGTACCATGAGACTATCCATGTGAGTCCACCATAGCAAGACTTTGACCATAAACTTCATTAACAGTTTGCAGCAGCATGCATCTCCAACCGTGCTCGTAAGATATTAAACCCACGATCTTTTTCTTAGAAGACTGTAAGTTGAACCAATTGGGACACCGATCTTCAGTGTCTCGAGTGGTGATAAGCCAAACAAATTACCAAAGCTAAAAGTATAACCCGGATAAGCTGATAAGATCGAAACTAAAATGACAATATCAACCATGGAGTGTGAGACCAATAACTCCTAGCACGGTAGTAGAGTCAAATTAGCTAATGATGCCAAAACTGAAATATCTTGTGCAAACTACATTGCGTCTAGCCAAGAACCCGTAGCACTAATAGTCACTTGGACGTGGTCAATGGCTTGGTAAGTATGGCGATCCTTGAGATCGCATCTCCCTGCAACGACACAAATATCCACTAAGTAAATAAACTGCAAGTATTTTTCATGAATATCAGTGACATAAAAACTTAAGCAGTTATGGATAAAACATATGCAAATATCTATAAGTGGGGCATCTTGTGTCTGTTGGATACTTATGTTCATTCTGAAAACAGCTCCAAAGAGATTGAAAATACTTTACGAGCTAAGTTTAATCATTGGAGTTGAGGATCCTCTAATCATAAAGGTACAGTCATACTTGGCTATCATCCTCTCATGGTGATGGCCTCCTTCTGTGATCCGCAAGGTCTCTCATATCTACTTTGTCTGGGAAGATGAAGAAATTACATGCCTCACAATTTATGCTCCAGTTGATCATAAAGAGAACAAGATATTCTTTGACGAAAAAGACTTGGTACTCATCTGAAAATATCCCCTCCACTTAAAAATCTGATGGTAATTGGTGATTTCAATTGTGTAATGGACTTAAACATGGACAAGTTACATCAACGACTGTCTCTCTCATTAGCGTCAGATGAGTTAAATATATTATTAGAACTGAATGATTGTAAAGATGCTTTCCGATAACTTTTTCTCAACAAACAAGTCTTCAATTATAGCAACTCGCACTCAAGGTTAGATAGAGTCTATATCAATAATGCATCTACATCAATCCTTGATAATGTTGGGCATGTTACACTTCCGCAAGTAGTCTCATATCATCATCAAGAGGTCACAATTACCCTAAAAGCTATTGTCAAAACTACTTTTGGTCCTATATTCTGGAAATTCAACACCTCCTTGTTAACAAAATTAAGATTTAGTACATTTATTCGTAACACAATTAATGGAATGGAATCAGTAATAGACCACTTCCACTCTCAAATAGAACGGTGGGAAGCTCTCAAACTTCAACTCCAAATCCAGTTAAAAGTCTACTCGAAACAACAAGCTATCCATAAGAAAAATAACATTAAGACACTGGAAACTCAACTTGAATCTTCGAATCTCCTCTTGTTGAAGTCACTAACAAATGATAGTATTAAAGAGAAGATCATCTCTTAAAGTAAGTTGAAACAAAAATGTAAGTTAGATAGCTACTATAGTGACTCGATCAAAACTGCACAACTAAAAGATAGACTAACTAACCAATTACTAGGAAAGAAATCCTCAAAATTGTTCTCCAATCTAGCAAAAGTACGAATGTCTCGAATGATAATTATCAAAGTCATCTCTGACGATGATCAGATATAAAATACGATAGATAGTTTCTTACGTGAAACATCTTCCTTTACTCTCAATTGTATTTTCTCGTAAAGAAGTCTGAAAGTTCAATAATTACTCAAAACTCGAAGACCAATGAATTTCTCTCTTGTATTTATAATCATCTAACTCAAAATCAGAGAGATTCAATAGAACGGTCACTCTCTTATTCTGAGCTTGATCATACAATTAAAAAGCTACAAAATGCAATGTCTCTCAGAATAAATTACTTATCGGATGAACTATACAAGATGTTTTTTTAAAACTAAAATCTCCTTAAGAGAGAATGTTAAAAGAGTCTTATATAGTTGGTCATCTTCTCAAATCTTCTACTACTATAATTGTAACGTTGACATTCAAAAAAGATGAGAAAAATAAATTGAAAAATTATACATCCATTGCAAAGTTATTGGCAAAACATATGAAAATGGTAATTCCCGACATAATCTATGAAGACCAAACTGGTTTTGTACCAGAACGTCACATACGCTTCAATATAAATACATTTCTTGATGTACAAGAACATTTGCAAAACACATTACAAAAAAGATGGACATTCTTAGTAGAAATCGAGAAGACATACAATTCAAATGATATATCTTCGTTAAAATATGGCTCTTCTAAATAGAACTTGTATCCAACTTCTTACAGTGGGTTGAGGTGTTCCAATCAAGCTCATGCTCTAGGGTTTTAGTTAATGATTTCTTGTCAAACATATTCGATGTACAAAGAGGAGTAAGACAAGGTTATCTGTAGGTTCTTCTTCACTTCATTTGTGCGGCTTGGGAAAACAACATATCATTTCGTTTAGTCCATTAGATATAAACTTTGTTATAGTTTTCAAAAGAAGGAATTTCGTAATCATTTGGTTTCTTGGGTATTCGATTCCTTAGAAAACAAATCCATTTCTTTGTTTTTTTACGATGTCATGTGATGGAAATGAATAGTATCTGCATATAGTTCAGACGAATTATACACAATATGATATTTTTTACGTTTATAGCTTTGGCTTTTATAAGTTGATTCTTAAGACATCAAGATCGAGTTTGGGAAATTAGAGACAACCATGGTCATGCTCTCCACTAACCCCTTGGATGGATATCCAATTATGATTTATCATATGGTATAAGAGGGTCTATTTTTCTGAAGCTTCATATTAGAATAGGGACAACTAAGTTGCAGTGGAAAAAGAGAAATTACCAAAGTTAATGCTTTTGTAGTAACATTCGCCAATACTCATTAAAACTATCTGTTGAATAGTTTATATAAGAAAACAAAAGAGAAGACATTGTGAGCAAAACGAATAGTATTTGATGATCGAAGGTGCATAAGACCATGATTGGCAATACTTTAATTGCTTGTTTTTTTTTGCCACTGAAAAATTACTCAAAATAATATTTACCTGATTTGCATCACTTGATAATTCAAGGTAAAAAAGAACTTGCAAATCAAATTAATCTCTTAATGCAACAAAAATTTTATAGCAATAACACCGATGGATTCGCACATATGAGTGTTTCTAACGGTGCCTTCATGTACAATGCCAACAAAAATGTTTGATCAATGGATTTAGTGGACGAAGTGTTTTTTGTGTTGAAAACTTTGAAGACAAGTTACACCATTCTAGAGCTATATAAATGGTAATGTTAGCACTGTTGGTTCAAGGTCATCTAAAATTTCTGATGGTGCACTCATATCCATTATATAAGAATGAAGTTTAGACATATAATTCTTGATGAAACATCTACTTAAGGTGTTTATGACTTTGAAGTATCTTTTATTTTTGAAACTAATAAGAGTAGTTAAAGCCAAAGTAGTACTACAAGTTCTCGAGTGATCCATAAGATCTTATTTTGGAAGTTTGCTTGGAGAGAACTGAGAAATTGAACCATTATGCAGAAAATAGTTTCGGTGATAACGTCGTCATCTTAACTTGGAATATGTGAAATAATGAATCAACTTCAAGCTATTCATCAGATTTACAAGTTACGATTCATCTTGAAACAAAGACAAAGAAATGTTAAGATGAAATTTCAAGGTTTTTTGGAGCAAAAAGGAATCTTTTTCAAAAAAAAAGATACAAAGAGCTCGAGACCGAGCAACTTATATTCTCTTGACATTTTTATATGAGTAAAGAAAATGTCATAGTTGTTGTGTATTTCACGTTACTAACTATAAGTTTTGCGCTTCCTCATATAAATATTTTCGTGTAGTACAAAATGCTAACATATATACTTAGATTGAATAAGTTATCTATATATTTTTTTCTCGTTTAGAGCTTTAACTTGATAGGTAGATTTATGTGACATATAGGTTGATTTTGGCAATTTAGAGATAACCTTGGTCATACTCTCATGAAACTCTTGGAATGGATATCCAATTCTCATATGTTCAAGAGTTCTAACTTTTTGAGCTTCATACTAGATTCAGATATTGGAGTTTTGGGAGGATTAGTATTACTAAGGTTTGTGCTATTTTAGTGACTTCTACTTGATATCCATTTGAGCAATGTTCCGAGCTTTCGTTCTCGGCAACTGAAAATATGATTTTGGATACCAAAAGAGACGTTAAGGAAAACCCGGATAGCCCTTTATGATCAATGGCTCAAAGGGTCAATATCTTCCATATTGATCCAGGAGACAGGATATTCACCTCATGTACACTTAGAAGTGTACATGAGGCTTAATTTATCAACTGATCCTTCTTTTAGGAAGGGTTAGTTCTAAATTAATGTCTTAAAGTTTATCCTTCGTCTGTCAAACATCTTTTTTTATAGTTAAAAAGGTTCCAGTTATAGCGATACCGCTTATGGTTTTTCTGGTTTCCAGATGTCATGTCTCTGTTCACCTACTTTAAATTTAGTAATTTACATTAAGAGTTTTAAAGTTAGATGTAAATTTGTCGTTTGACTTGCATCCAGTCACCACCACGACTGTATATTAAGACTGTATATTTTGCTGGAGCTATAGACGCCTCCGTGGCAACGTCTCTCCGAGCCAGAAAAGAAAACGTCCCCCGTTTTGTATCCCCTTCGGATCAGAATATTTCAGAATGGGCGATTTTACGTTACGTTGTAACGTCCAAACTATGCGTCCTTGTCTTTTTTTTATAGTTTTTGTCTTTTTCCTCTAACATGTACATGGCCGTGGGGAAGGATATTGATCCATTGTCTTATCTGTCTTAAAAACTTTCGAAATGGCACCTAAAATATTCGTACTACATACCAGTTTGAGGTTGGAAACAACCGAGTTTACTTTCATACTGGTGCATAAAGCTTTGCGCTAGTAGAACCATTGGATACAATTCAACATAGGACTTCCAACGGTGACTTTTGATCAATCAAGATTAAAGAGATAATTTATTTGATGAAATCTAGCTGAAGAGTAATTGTAGAGATTTCCAGTTTTATAATTTTATTTAGCTGTTATATATATTTACTTGTATTTAAATGTGTAACATAGTAAGTTATAAATTAAACAACACTAATTCCAACATACAGAAAGTTACTAAAAGTCAACAAAAGTGACGTGTCGATGCATGCCCGTATGAAATATATTCGTGATACATAGTTGGTCATATTTCTGTCTAAGTTGTTGCAAACATTGAATGTTTGAATGGAAACAACCTCGTTAGGTTGGATAAAGTTTTAATTGCGGTTTGATTGTCTGAAATATGTATATATTAGAAGTGTGTGATATTACGATAATTAGTTGTCATATAGATTTCGTTAGTACTAACTACAGAAATTGGCTTGATCATATCCCCAATACGATTGTTGCGTTTGATCATATTTCTTTTAACGTTTGGTTGCTTTATCATACTCCTGACGGGTTATTGACATTAGAACCAGTCATTTTATCTTTTGATTCATCATTTTAGTACTTTCAACCTTGATTAAATATCACTGTAAGTCAAAATATTTAACATTAAAGACACGTTAGACTATCCATATGCTCATTCCTTTAATATGTACAGTCTCACATGTGAGTAACATCACAAAGTGACTAGTTTTACAGGCAATAGCCAGCCAAGGGTGTGATCAAGCAATACATCGTTAAGAGGGGTATGATCAAGTTCCTAGAACCTACTGGGGGTGTGATCAAGCCAATTTTCATACTAAGTATCATGCATCATATATGCAAACATAATGGTCTGAACTAAATGAGATGTCTTATATAAATATGTTTTTTAAGTGAAAATATCGGTACAACTAGATTTGACATATAAAACAATATTTTCAGTACATATAACAAGGTTTTATAAATCATTGATTATACTTTAGTAGTCAGCTATGACTAAACCTTCTTTGCTCAATATTGAAGTTAAAACCTATAAGTGTTTTTACTACGAAGAAAATAAGCATGGATAAATAGTTTTACTTTTGTACATAGAAGAAACTAAAGGAAAGTTTACATGGAAAACATGGTATACATGATAACGGACCACAGAAACATTGTACAAAACAGAGTACGTATATAAAACAACTAACAAACTACTCTCCTTCGAGGTTTATCTTATGATGATGAGTTGTTCAATCTAGAATGTGTGATGTTCAATCTAGAATGTGTGTCATCACACATTCTAGATTAAAACCGGAGAATTAAGACCAAAACCGACATTACATGTTTCTTTAAGATCTAGCGTAAAGATACATGAAGTATATATGATGTACTACATGTGATATTCAGTTAAGTGAATATAAAATATATTTAGAATAATTGTCGAGTTATTTAAATTTAGAAATCCGAACTATGTATAGATTGAACATATGCACAATATCAGTACGCTATTGGGATTATGTATTTAAGTTTTAGAGTCAGAAAGTTCAATAAGTAATTTTCCCGGAGAGAGGTTATCAGTTGAGGGTTATATTCTTGAAGTGAAGAGATGAAAGTCATGAATTAAAGTAGAACTTCGGTAAACAGTCTAAGTAAGAGTTAAAACCTATAAGGTGTAAATTAATATAATGATCTTATTTGATGAAACATAATACACGATTTAGTATATAAATGAAATTTAAGTTGGATACTCTAGAGTCTTACGAACAAGAGAATACAAAAGATAAAGGTGAGAATAAAGGTGAGAATGTGTGTCATCACACATTCTAGATTGAACAACGCATCACTAGGATAAATATGCATCCCAACCGTCTGGTGTAGGAGAAGTGAGGAAAACGAAGAGCAAAAAATGTACCCAGGATCATTTAGAATATAATTAGTTTATCACATTAAAGTTGTATTTTTCACCATTGATTGCTTGTTTACATTTGATCTTAGAACTTACACGTGTCGTATTATTTGAGAAAACTAATTATTTCTTTTAATCTCCTAGCATGCTAAATTGAACTCTCATATTTTTCCTCCCAAATTTAGTTCAGAATTTATCTGATAGGCGTACCATGCAAGTGCACTTGTGTGCAAGAGAACACTGGCCAACTGTTATTTCTCTACTTCGAGACATTGTGGAAGTTTTAGGTCTTGTTGCTTTCCTCACTTGGACATCGGTTTCTTCTTTTGATTTGTACGATGTTGCTCGTCGTGCTAGGAATGAAATCTCCCTCACGAGTTACACCATTGCTTGACATTATTATTCATATCTACGAACACAAATAGAGTTGCATAGGCTATGCGAGTGTAGTCATTATGTCTACTATGATTATATGAATGCATTTACAACTATAGAGGAGACAATATCCTTCCCCACGGCCTTGTACAGTGAATTCAGTTTTCTCTAATCATAAAACTTGGAAGTGCTATAAAGTTATTATAAAAAATTAAATTCATAAACATTATATGTTAACCAGTCCCGGGGTAGCCAACTCATCTAGAGAAAACCTATAAGTGAAGAGCGAGCTGATGCGTCGCTCGGAAGATAAATCCGAGGCATCAATTCTCAAACTGCATCATTTTCAAAGGACATTAATGTATGTTCTAATTCTTCCCGCAGGAAGAGTTAGAACATATATTACACCTCGTGTACACTTCGAAGTGTACATGAGGTGAATATATATTCTCCTTGAAATACAAGAACAACCTCTATATTTACTGATATTCGAGTTAGTCTGTATGGTATAACACACAAATACAGTGTACATCAACGCTTTGTTAACTCTGCACTTACTATTCATACATGATATAAGATAGAGAGTATGCTCCTCGACTACTGTGTAACAACTAGACGATGTAATCTATTCTTTTCACTGAAGGAAGTATTTGGCGTGTAGTCACCTTTCCTCTTAATTCGAGTGAATATCCTGCCCCACGGACTTGTACAATAAAAAGAGAAAGGACAAGAATGATAAAAATATCTGCCATTTCAAAGGGGATTGCATGCGAGCCAAGACGTTTGATGTTGAGATGCACGCTTTGGGGGGTACTTTAAAATTTAAATATACTCAGTGAAGGAATATATAAACGCGCCTGGTTGAAGACGTCAAATACTTAAACGACAAATATCTAAATTTAAAGTACTTTATTTAAAATACTATATTAAAAAAATACAATTTGAACATCTCACAGGAAAAAGAAACACATGTGGTGTTTATGGGTTTATGACTTTTTCTGACCTGGAACTATCAGAGTATAAGTCAATTTCTGTCATGAATCGAGTAGATAATTGAGGCTATAATTTAGAGCTAACCCTTCCTAAGAAAAGGGTTAGCTTTAAATTATACCCCATGTACACTGTATAAGTGTACATGGGGTGAATATGCAGCCTTCACCAATACAGTGACAACAAGTGATAGAAAGTTTACGGATCTAAGAACACCTCCAAACAGTATGGACTAGGTCCTCATTACGAGGGTCCAAATAAAAACCAATTAGAGTTTTAATTTTTATGTGATACTTAATTATGAAACAATCTTAGATGATAAATTTATGCATTCTTCCAAAATATAATAGGCAACACTAGGAAACTTTCTATGATGTTACATATAACGCTCACCTATTTAAAATCAAATTTCAGTTGAAAACCTTTGTACCCTCAAAGCACTAAAATGCAGGCATGTAAAGTTCCTCTATTTCTTATGCAGCTAATTCACCGTCATGTCGCATGTGTCACATTACATATGAAATCACAATACACATGTTATGACAATGTCCAGCAGCACAGTCTTGATGGAGTCGTATTTTCTGTGATCAACATTGTCCATCATGATTACAGTAGATCACTATAAATTGAGAACCAATATGAACAAATATTTATGAGCTATGAAAGTCTATACTGAATTCAGATCTCTCAGTTGGGATATTTGAATATCAACACTATATTCCTTCCAATATTTTCTTCTATTTTTTTTAATTTTTTTCCTGGTAGTTATTTTTATCTTTTCGACATTTCTTCATTCTGCAACTTTTAGCCCTGCCGTAGGTCCTTTTACATCTTTCTCACTCCTCTGCTTGTATCTTCATTCATATAATCTCGTGGTTTCAGTGCTCTGTGTCGCGGCGTGGTAGCCTGCTGGTTGCATCGCCTCATGAACACAAATAAAAATTGTTTTTTTTCAGTGAAAGTGTAATGTAGAAAGTCCACTTGAAGTTACGTTTCACTTTGATTGGAGTAAACACAATGTGAAAAAGGTCTAGCTCAGTTACTTACCTATTGGTTTCATTTGATAAGTTAAAGCATTACCGTCATTGGTGCACTATATGGTAGGCAATGAATTGAATTGTCACATCTGCAAACTAAAAAATATCCAACTCTCTATTGAAATTCAGTTTGATTGAAATCTTGCACAATATTCGGTAAATATAACTGCTGATAAACTGTCTATACGTGATGTGCTTTCACATCCAGGTGAAGTTTTTAGATTCATTGATGGTTGTTATTCCTCATTCTTATCAATCCAGCAACCAAACATCATCGTAATTTCTTAGTTATGAACAAAGATTGAACTGATTGCAACTTAATACGTTTGTTGGACTTGACTCCACCCTTCTTAACTTTTCATAATTTGATTGCACCTTTGACTAACAACAATAGATTTATCTTGGACATTTTAAGTTGGAATTTGAATGCAGAACATGATTTGCTGCTGGCATGCACATCTCTCATTCAGATGATATGACATTTAGACCTACTAAACTTGCTATTGCCGGTCGGGGTTGTGGTAAAATAACACAAACGTATTAGAGGTACGGTAAAGTAAATGTATGCAGTTATGAATGGAAGGAAGACTGTAGTTGGCATTACCCAAGTCTAGACAGTGAAAGGAAAAGACTTTAGACTATATGCGATTAATGGAAACCTAACCATTGAGTACCATAACTCATTGGTAAGGTCAACAACAAGTGCTTGATATAAACTGAAGGTTCAATAATTGCTGGATTATTATCTGGCGATTCAGCAGTTTTTCTTTTCCGATGCAAAGTTGTACATGAGTCTTATTTGAGTCTGCAGAGATATTTTGGCATCTATAATGCACAGAACGCTACGCTTATTAAGTCCTTAGAGATATTAGAAACAGGTCTTTCATAACACCTTTCAACTAATGACATGTTTGTATTATATAATAGTCAGTGATCATGGTTCCCTTATATATGTCCCTGACATGTACAGGTACTTGTGAATATGGAAGGGTTAGGTAATAAATTAAATATCTCATTAAATATCCTTTAAAACAGTAAAGAGTTCTCCACAAGTTCCTCTCTCTCCGGGCTAGACAAGCTTATATGAAGTTTTCATTACGTTCTCCAACTAGCAATCTTACGATCAGCTGGATTTATGGACATAAAGGATTATTGGAAATGAACTTGCTGATCAGTTGGCAAAAAGAGCGACCACACTCTCAAGATCTCAGACTTGTCAGGAGACCCACCCCCCAACAAAACGCTTCAGCTCTAAAAGGGATTGCACCTCAAGGTCCTTCTCCATCTACTGTCAAGTTTTAACCTCGCCGTCATTTATCGTTATTACCTAGTTACGTACCGGACATGCAGCTTTAGACTCATATTTCATCAGGTTCAACATTTCCGATTCTCCACCAATGCAAATTATGCGTCTTGGAAGGAGGAACTTAAATTCATCTCTTGGACACTGCTCTACTGCACAAACTTTATGGCTAAATATTTTCAACGGGCAACAATATTTACAAGAAGACCTCTTGTACATGTCTCTTCCATAACTCTTAAAAGAGCAACTAATTACTTTGAACAAGTTAAAGCTTACTATCCACAATTTAAAGTTTCAACATAAACAACAGCCACAATAAAGAACTCTACCTACTCATTTCCTTTGCCTATGCCTTGTTTGTTTTGGTTTCTATTTTCATTATAGTATTGTTATTATTATTTTGCATTTTTATTTCTTGTCTTGGCATCTTAGCCGTCCAGGCCGTTTCGCCTTATGAGTCCAACAACAAAGGAAAGGACTACGAGTCTAGGCAGAGAAGAAGAAGAAGGAGAGAGGAAGTTCCTGAAGTTGCAAGTGTATACATAAGCATGAACTCGATGGACGAACGAATAGTTTAGTCCAGGCAGAGAAGAAGAAGAAGTAGAAAGGAAGGTCCTGAAGGTGCAAGTGTATACATAAGCAACAACTCTATGGACGAACGAATATATTGAAAGAAAGGGCGAGTAGAAAACCATCACTTGAAAGTCTTTAGCCGGCCTTTCGTGTCTTTCCGTAAGTTGGAATTCTGTGAATTTCGCTCTGCAGCAAGGGACGGGACGGGGCGTTGACGTACACAAAACCGCAAGAGAGAGAGAAACGAGGGACGGAAGTCTTAAGACAACAACACCAGGCCAGGCCCCACAAGATCCGAGCCATCCTCATAAATCATCTAGGAATGCAAGTCTCCGTCTCGCCCGACAGAGACTGAAATCCGAAGACTGATCTACCGTCGGCACGCACAAACAGAGTGATTCTAAAGGGAAAGAGGAAGATAGGAGGTATAAGGAAATAGGCCGAGTGATCCACTCTTCACTCTTCGCGAGCCGAAGGAAGATCAGGGTCTCACGAGGAGCGTTTACGACCTACCTAATTAATCTGCTGACGGTGGCAGAAAAAGTAACGTTCCTATCCCAATCCGTGCAAGCACAACCTCCGAACTGCTCCCGTACTTCTGGTGTGGCACAGAAGTGACTGTCTTGCTAGACGAATTCTTTGGTCCCCCTGGTCGGTCCTTGCTGGTGCTTGGAAGAAAAGAGAGTCAGAATACGTCAGACAGGAATCGGTGGAAGTAAGATCATAGTTTGGATCAAGGCAGAGGGAGAGACATAAGGACAGAAGGCGAGGAATAGAACGTTTGCTGTGTTTGCATGGTTCTGCCAGCCAAGTTGATGACGGCTATGCCTTGTTGCCAGCGGCCTGTGGTCGGCTGGGCCTGGGCGACGTCTATCAGTAGCCATTTTTGCCGACCTCGTAGTACCGTCATCTGCACCCTGCCTTCTGCAATTGTAATTGACCTCCCTGTCTCTGCTGACATGACTGAGTATCAATCGTACTTTTGCGCTTTGCGTTGTTCTTTTCGTTTCAAGCCCTCCGTCATTCCCGTCTTTAAGACTTGCTACAGTACCGCTTCTCTCTCGCTTTCTTTCCCACTGGTTATAGCTACCGAATGTCAGTAGAGAAACCTTGGATCTAGCAGAGTAACGGATTTTAAGATGTTCCAAAACGGGCCCTACACCCAGGGCGCAGGTACTTACTGAGCAACGGAGGGCTGTAGAGAGACCGCCATTAACCTTAGTAGTATCACAACATATTGGATCTGAAACTGGTCAGAAACGATTAGCCACTGATGATCTGACAGCACCCCGCTTGCTACGCCGGAAGTTTGTCTGTGGGGAAGTCCTCGTCGTTCAGCAGAGTTGTGTACTTGGAAGGTTTTTGACCAAGAACATATAAGAGCGTTGACATGGTTGCACCTAGTAAGTTAGCGGGTTGAGCTGTCGCTGAATTGAGCTTGTTGTAAGTACTCAGAATGCCAATTGACGGACCTGTACATTGTGAATTCACAGAAGCTGTCAAAGTCTGCAGCTCAATCACAACGGTCTTGGAGATCGAAGCCTTTTCCCGGACTTCAGGTATGCGCATTACATTTTCATGTATAGAGACAAGTTTCGAGCCCCCTGCGGGATTACCAGGAGCAGTTGATGTTCACCATGTTAGATTTAACTTACTTGGTTTCTCGACGGTAGTTTAGAAGGAGCTTGTAAGGGCTTAACTTTGTGCTTTCAGCAATGGACCTTATGTTTCAGATTTCTCTTAGTATGACCCCGTTTAGTTACTAGCACTGTTTCTCTTGAGTTAGGGTTATAAGATGAAAGCTGATCGCTGACTGTTGGGTTGTTTACCCAAAATATCTATGGAACTTATTCAGTCATTGTGGGTTTAGCAGTTCCGAGGAGCTTTTCAAAGCGGAAGCGTGATCTTCCAGTCCTCAACTGTAATGTCCTGTCGTGTTTTCTTGCATCCTCGTACAGTAGCTGCATTCGTGAAGCTCCCAAGAACTTTTCGGTTATGGTTGACTTGGATATCTGAACAATTAGAAGTTGAAACGATTCCACATCGAGGGGCTTTCTTAGGTTTCACCATTCGTCTCCATGACTTAAACTCCACAAACGTCAATTAAAATATTAAAACGCGTAGAATATGCGCGCACCATGTATGTGGGAGTATCATGAAGCACCTTTACGACTGTTCTGGTCCAGTTTTCTTTGCAGGGACGAGTTCATCACTCTGAAAGAGTGCGTTGCACCGCGGCAACTACATCGCAATCCATCTCAACTGCAGGTGTCACAATGAAAGAAGCACCGAAGGAGATTTTCCTGAAGAACTATAAGGCTCCTGCATTTCTTTTCGATGAAGTAAGTGCTCTAACCACACGTCGTATGCTGTTCGCTACTGGAAATCAGGGTCTGCTCAGGAGGAGCTCATACACCTGTGTATCGTAGCCAAAATTCGCATCGGAGTGGGCGATCTGATGAAGTATTTGCAACAAGCATATCAAATTGTTTCTTGAACGGATTTATGATATCTCTGTCAGCTGATGTGAAATTTTCCTGCAAATAGTCAATCAACTATATCTATATTCAACGATTATGTGTTGAAGTTACGGAATATCACGAATGCGAAGCGACTCTTTCTCATCAGACCAGAGTATTATCCTTGCAGGTGAACCTCAGTTTTGTACTTGGGGAGCAATTCACCACAGTGCTTGCAATCATCAAAGTCTTGCCACAGTCAAACGGTAAGGAAAGTTAAACTGGTCCTTGTCGCTAAGACATGAGCTTGTGGTTCAACGAACCTTGTGGATCTACTTTGTGTATTGTATGTTCAATGTTATTGGATCTTAGTGTGAATTCTGGGTTGAAATAGCTTGCAGAGAATACATTGGTTTCATGTTGTACAGACTTAACACACGCTCTGATACTTCATCCTGACCTCTCTGTATACCCAGAGATGTTCGAACCCCGACAATAAGAACCTGTTGAGCTGAAATCTGTTCGGTTGTCACCTTTCCTTCTCTCTGGCTGATGGTGTCCTTACATCGGGGGTGTCATATTGTGCCTTTTTTCTGGAGCGTCACATCGGTGCATGCTAGCGAAGTAGTGGATACCAGCATGTTTGGCGTATATAAGTATAACGTAATAACGTATTTGAGTGCACACCTACTTCTTATCTACGGTCGTGTCTTAGCTGAGCTGCCATTCTCCCGGACGAATCATATACGTGCTTGCTTGCCCTCAGATGTCAGGGAACTGAAAAGAAACTCCTGGACCCACAAGGCCTGAGTTGGAAAAGTCCTCAACTTCGGTTGGTCACTTTTCCTACTCATCTATAGCCTAACCCTCTCTGCTGGGTGCTGATGAAGTCAGAGATCAGTTTTTGGTGCATGCGGCGGGAGTGTATTCTACTGCATGCTCTGCGTGTAACTTGCGGTAGTTAGGTTCTTGAGTGCACACCTGCTCATTACCTACCGCTGTGTCAGTGACCTTTGTGTCCTAAATTGTTAGTTAGCTCGTCCTCCTGGCTGGTTATTTGTTTCACTCGGCACTTCCGGCTGCTCTCGCTGATCGTTTTCAACTCGTGTACACTATCTGTCTTCATTGTGGGCTTGCAAATCCCGTACTTTATTCGCTCTTGTGGCTCTTTACTTATTTCACTCTTTAGCCCAGGATTTCGGTTCTGCAGTAGATTCTGGATTCGCTTCGATTAGCTTGCACTGCATACTGTACCCGTCATTACTTTTGCACCTCCATACTGGAGGCACCATTACAGCTTCAGTTTCCCTTTTGGCACTTTCTATGTACCTCATTGGGTTATTCTACTGGGTGTACCTCTGTTTTTGAGCGTTGTTCTTGTTCCTTAGTTGAACTGCCATACTTCCCAACGAATCATATACTGCTTGGTTAAGATGTACCGCAACAGAATAGAAACTCCTGTACTGATGAGGCCCTGATGACTTGGAAAGGTGTTCAATTTCTGTCGACCACCTTCCCTGCTTATCTACAGCCTGAGCCTCTCTGCTATGTGCCGAAGAAGTCAGAGACAAGGTTGAGGTGCATGTGAAGGGAAGTGTATATCAGCGGCATGCTCTGAGTGTAATTTGTGGTAGTGAGGTATTTGAGTGCACACCTGCTCATTACCTACAGCTGTGTCAGTGAGCCTTGTGTAGATTTTTTGTTATATAGTATTTCTGGGTTGTTTAACTGTGCTCGCTTGTTTGCTCCCTCTGTTAACAGATGCTTTATGAACAGTTGTGCACTTCTCCTTCTTTCCCCCCATTTCGTAGAATTTTCTGTATAATTCTCTGCTGGTGTTTTTGTTCTGTTTTGCGGGTACATTTAGTGTCTGAAGCACTGTGCTTGCAGCGAACAGCTGTTTTGAATCATATTAGTTTCTGTTATACATTTAGGCACTGCGACGTGGGTCCGTTAATTATTTATTATTATGTTATAGTATCTGCAATTTGTTGCCAAGCTCACTGATCTCCCACTACACAAAGAATGGAAGTTTGCCTTCCGATGTCCCAGAACTGAACAGAAACTCCCGGACCGACAAGGCCCTGCTGAGTTGGAAAAGTCCCAACTTTTGATCACTTTTCTTACTCATGTATAGCCTAACCCTCTCTGCTGTGGGTGCTAATGAAGTTAGAGAGCAGGTTGAGGTGCTTGTGGCGGGAAGAGTGTTCTGCTACATGAGTTAGGTTCTTCAGTGTTCACCTACTTCATTACCTACAGCTGCGTTTGTGACCTTTGTGGACCAAATTGCTCGTATGCTCTTCTATCTGGCTGGTCGTTTATTTCACTCGTCACTTCCGGCTGCTTTTGCTGATTGCTGTTGAACTCATGTACACTTACTCTCTTCTTTGCGGTTTTGTAATTTCGATACTTTATTCACTCTCGAGCTTCTTTCACTCTGGCTGTATTTTAGCATTACATTATTGATTCCCTTCGATCAGCTTGCACTGCATACTGTACATGTTACTACTTTGCACTTTAATACCTAGAAGGGGCACCATCTCCGATAATACGCGCCGGCCTTCAGAGTCCCATTGATCAGTCCCCTTAGGTTACAGATTTGCGCTAACTTGACGTTCCAAGATAGCATGCAGGCGACCTTTCCCTCTTTGAAGGCAGAATAACCCAATGAAGTACGCAGAAACACTTCTTGAGAACTTCGTTGGGTTATTCTACTGGGTGTTACCCTGTTTTTGCTCCTTAGCTGAGCTGCCATTCTCCCGGACGAATCATATATAACGTGATACTGGGTGCATATGATAAACTTCATTGGGTTATTCTGCTGGATGTTACCTTTGTTAATGGGCGTGGTTCTTGTTCCTTTGCTGAACTGCCATGGTACTGGACGAATTATTTGTAATGTGCTGCTGGTGCTCTTTTTGACCTCAATTTCTTTTCTGCATTAGAAACCTCATACGCATAGATTCGTATGCACTGCATATTGTACATGTCTTCTATATTGCACTTCCATACCATTGCATATTGCACTTCCATGTGCTCTTCCTACACTTTTTTTTATTGGACCATCCTCGGTTATAAATAATCTTGCTAACTTCTCAAACCAAGTTAGCATACATGTTCACTACTCTTTGTTACTCACTTTGTACTTACACGGGTTCATAACAATTGGGGGTTACCTTAAATGTGCGGGGGAAGTCACTGTTTTCACCGAAAACTGCTTTAACCGTAGATCAATATATATTGCACTTCCATACCATGGAGTACCATCTCCGACAATGTGCTCTGAGCTATACATTTCCGTTCATCCGCCCCTTGGTTACAGACAGTAGATAACTTGATGTTCTGCCCCTACTCGCTGCTTACGGTGTACTTGGCCGGTACTTGTACTCCGTGAGTTTTCTTCTTACGCTTACTTCCATTCTACATATGCACATCGTATAACTTCTGCTTTGTTCAGTACTTCTATACTCCACAGATTTTGTGCTACTCTCTGCAGTAATTCACTAATCCTAGGTGGTTCCAAAGCGACGCCGGTTTGATTAGTTTTCAAGAATTATTGCGGCTCATAAACCCTATTCTCTCGCACATACCCTAACCATACAAACCTAAATATCACTATATAAAGAGGGTATAGACTTCCATACGCAACAGGGTTTTGCTGTTATACATCCTGCCACTTTTAGGTGAGATACTGCCCTCTCACTCACCTTCTCGACTCTCTACTGATTATGGAAGTAACGTGCTCCTTTTCCTTCGACTCAACTTTCTTGGGTTTTACAACGCTGCTCATGTATTTTCTTCGATTATTTTCTTTGCTCATGTTTCTCATACCATCAGCACTTCGATCTTTTGCTATGTCTTTGCCAAGCGCACTGATTTACCACTGCACAAAGACTGGGAGTCTGCCCTCAGATGTCCCGGAACTGAACACAAACTCCTGGACCGACAAGGCACGGATGAGTCGGAAAAGTCTTCTACTTCGGTCGATCACTTCCCCTATTCATCTACAGCCTAACCCTCTCTGCTGAGTGCTGATGAAATAGGAGAGCTGGTTGAGGTGCATGTGACGGGAGGGTGTTCCGCTGCATGCTCTGAGCGTATCTATGTGGTAATTAGGTTTCTGAGTGTACACCTACTCAGTGCCTATATGCATCAGTGACCCTGTGGCAAACATTCGACCTCTATTCTCTTCTCTTTCTTTGCTTTATATCTTCGGCCTGCCTGATAGCTCATTTCACTCAATAAATCTTTGCTTTTCAAATTTTGAAACTCTTCGTTAGATTCATTTGCTAACTCATTCTTGCTCGCTGTCGACGATCTTCACTTAATACACTATTGTTCGGTTTAACTCCTGCTCTTTCATTTCATTTCCAGCTTTTCGGTTATGCACTTGATGTTGTTAGAATCAGTCACCTTGCATCTTTCTCCGTCGCATGGCACTCTATACCAAGGGGAACCTTATCTAGAAATGTGCATCTTGCTACACATTCCCATCGGCACACGCTTCGGTTACAAACAATTCTCTAACTCGCTTGACAGTTTAGCGCACATTCGGCCCTATTTGCTACTTACTATGTATTGGCCCCGTATATACCTCTGTACTGGAGAGTGGTCCTTGATAAATTCTGCCATTCCCGACGTATGAATATATGTACTTGGCCGGGCTAAATGCGTTTTACCTCTATATGAGAGAGTGGTCCTTGAAAATCTGCCATTCTCGAGGAATGAATATAACTTGATGTTTAAAGCGGACATTCACACCCCTCTCAGCTACCTACTATGTACTTCTCTGGGCTCTCTGGGTTTTGCGGGTTACCTCGAGTTTGTGAGCGAATCCTGATTCGGACTGCTATACTCATGTACCAAGATATATACGTGCTTGTTATTACAGTGGCCAATGCACCTCTGACGCTGGACGGCGAAGATTTGAAACTCTTACATATCAAGATTGATGACAGGCAGCTTGAGGTAAAATCTACGGATATTGTGGAGTTCTTATGTCTGTGCCTACAATGCTGCGGTGGATCTGTGGATCTCCTACTGACGAATCCGTTTTGCGCAGACAGGGGAATTTGAGATGGTGGGTCGGAAGCTGGTACTGACAAGTCCTCCAGCTAATCCATTCGTCCTGGAGATAGCAACCGAAATCCAGCCACAAAACAATACATCGCTCGAGGTGAACAAGGACGGTACTCATGGCGCAGCTTTGTTCACACCTTTCTAGAGGCTTATTGTAGATTATAATTTCTTCCTTTCGTGAGCGGCCTTATCTCAACGTGGTCTACTGCTGCACTCTTGACATTGTCTCTACAGGGTCTTTATAAATCTACTGGCATGTTCTGTACCCAATGTGAAGCAGAAGGTTTCAGGAAGATCACATACTATCAGGTATTTATCCCTGTCTTCGAGAGATGATGTAGGAGCAGTGGACCGGATTTTGGCTGCTTTCGTTCGTAGAAATTATATACTCTACACATACGGACCTTCCTGCAGATTTAGTACTCCAGTTGCACCTTGAAACTAGGGGGTTACTCTTAGTTTAGATGGTAGTGTTGCACGAGTTAATGTCAATCTCGCTACTGATCGTTAACCCGTTATTATGTGTAATCCCATTATGCCGTCGAGAAACACCGGTTGGTTCAGTTTCCCGAACGTGTTGCTTCGTCCTTAGACTTTGTGTCGACTTATTGGTTCAACTGGGCTTTATCTCGGCATGACCATAGCGACGGATAAGCGATAGAAGCATCACGGATTTTTGTCGGTAGCTTTGTGTCTATTTAAGCCCATTATAACTGAAGTGAATCGTATGTTTAGGATCGACCCGATGTTATGGCTAAGTTTACTACGAGGATTGAGGCGGACAAGGAGCTGTATCCTATTTTACTGTCGAATGGGAACCTGATCGACCACGGTGCAGTTGAAGTAAGTGACCCATGGTGGCAGTATGACAGTGTCCTTTTATGATTCCTGTTTCTCCCGAAGGTTTTTTAGAGCAGCCATTTCTTTCTGTATTTTGCACTTTGGACCACCCTCCATATGTCTTATGAGCAGTAGAATGCTTTTTCACTCTTGCCGTGACCGTGTTTTGCAGGGTGGCAAGCATTATGCTGTCTGGGAGGATCCGTTTAAGAAGCCTTCCTATCTGTTTGCCCTTGTTGCTGGTAGTCTAGTATCGCGTGACGATACGTTTACCACAATGTCAGGTCGTGAAGTGGTCCTCCGCATCTGGACTCCACCAGGGGATGTACCAAAGACTGCACATGCGATGCGGTCTTTGAAAGCAGCGATGAAATGGGATGAAGACGTAAGCCTCTTGTAGCTCTCTTTGCTTTTAAGCGGACGGTACTTGGCTATGCAACTCCATTATCAACGTCGATACTCAATTCAGTCGTCAAATCTTTGGTTCTGCTGGCAGGTATTTGGATTGGAGTACGACTTGGATCTGTTCAACATCGTGGCAGTTCCCGACTTTAACATGTACGTCCTCTGCGTCTAGCGTGTGCCGTTTTAACGTGGAGATGCCGTAGTTGTTTTGCCTCTCTAGATGTGTTACATGGCTTCTCTCTGTAAAGTCCATAAGTTTGTAACTCTGACTCCATGTGCACATCCAGTTTGATGTTGAATGTGTTTGTGTCTGGCTTGATCCACAAGTGTTTTACTTCGAGCCGCTTTGGAGTAAGGCATTGACGATATGCTTGTCTTCTTGTTTGAGCAGGGGTGCCATGGAGAACAAGAGCTTAAATGTAGAGTCAACTTCTGTCCCAAGTCTCCTCTTTTACCTCTTATAGTTAGAATACTTGTAGGGGTTATTGTGGACGTAAGCCCGCCTCTGAATTTGCTGTGGCCACAGGATTCGTTGTCAAAATCTCGCCAGTCGTTTTCCTTTACTTTGGATGACTTCAAGCTGTTGACAGATTGTTTTGTTCTCAGATTTTCAACTCGAAACTCGTTTTGGCATCGCCGGAGACTGCAACAGATGCTGATTATGCCTCCATTGAAGGGGTTATTGGCCATGAGGTTTGTTGTTTGGATACCCCTCAGTCTGCCTTATGATGCCACCATCAGTGTTCTTGCTTCGAAACTGCTAAGACATACCCCACTGTCTACCTGATTCTGCCCTCTTAGCCACGATCTGGTGCCCGGCCAGCGCATATTCCCTTATCGTTCATGCCAGTGATGGCAGCTACGTCACGCAGCGTATTTCTATAGTGTTTTCCTTTTCAGCTTGCTTCTTTATTTCGCAGATAAGTCGTCCCACCCGCAGATCTGTCGTGTCTTTATAATGATTGGCCTTCATTTCCAGTCGTATCGGTCATAGTGCTGATGCATATTCGTTGCTCTTCACAGTACTTCCACAACTGGACCGGCAATAGGTGGGTATCGACTTAACTTTACTTACTCTGCGAGTCGTAGCGACTTGTGAGACAATAGACTCCCTTTGCTTGATATGCAGCTTGCGTGATGAGAGTAATGTGGTCATGTGTACTAGTACACATATTTGTTCGTGTCTAAGTTGATGTTGGTCGTAGCTGCTCGGTAGTACTCAGCTAGCATCTGAGCTCCTTTAGACAATTGTCTGACCGTGTAACGTCCCCTTGGACAGGGTCACATGCCGAGATTGGTTTCAGTTGAGTCTCAAGGAAGGTCTGACTGTCTTCAGAGATCAGGTAAAGTTTTATATGTAGTATGATGTTGTAACCTGGATTTGGTAGATTTCAGCTATTATATACAGATTCTCCGATTCTCATTGTTTGTCGAGTGGTGTGTTGATGGGTATTCATGTCCTTGGGTTTTTGGTTCAGGAATTCTCATCGGACATGGGTAGTCGAGCAGTGAAAAGAATTGCGGATGTCATGAGGTTGCGAATTTCCCAATTTCCCCAGGTTGAACATTAGCTTCTGCCGGCAGTTGTCTTGTTGAGGTTTTTAAGAAAGTTATATGATTTCCTATCAGGAGGCAATAATCTGTCCTTAACTGAAGCTGTATTGAACTTCTGTTTCAGGATGCTGGCCCAATGTCCCATCCAGTACGTCCACATTCGTACATCAAGGTGACATTGCACTTACCACACTTTCACCAAGTGAATATAGCTTAGATCAACGTTTGAACGCTGAACATATTCCTACTTACGTGCATTCACGAGCGTCCCTGTGTAAATTCTTAGCCTGACACGATGTTGCTTTCTTTTCTTGTTGTCGCAAGATGGACAACTTCTATACAGGTACAAACCTCTAAAGACTCGCATCAGTTCCTGTTACTGAGCCGCCGGCCATGACCAAGTTTGTATTGGATTGAGTTGAAAGAGTTGGATGTTTTACATGCTACGTTCATCTGCCGTTATATGATTTTGTCACCACAACGCTTGCGAGTAATATCAGTTATTTTACTATCAAAATGCCATTTTTGCCCACGATTATTGACCTTAGTTGTTGGTCTGGTTTTTTTCATGTCGTTCCTTGGGTGCTTCTCTCAGTTACGGTAAGCACGTCTCCATTTAGAGCGCCTGTTTTACGAGTAACTTGTTGATTGCATTTGGTTTATGTGGAAATTTGATGGTCCCTAGAACAACTGATTTGTTGACTTGTTTGTCATGCGAACTCGTATGTGGGGGCTGGCAACCTCGGCGACCATCCTCAGGTGTACGAGAAGGTACAAGCGGATTGGTCCCCAACCGTGCAAGGACTTTTTCCACGTCGATAGCCGTAGCTTTCATGTGCGTTCAGAGGGATGTTATAGCTTGTCTGCAACCCATCTTGATTATTTCTGGTGTCGCAGGGTGCAGAGGTCGTCCGAATGTACCAGACATTACTGGGGAAACAAGGGTTCAGGAAGGTAAGCTAGAAATATGACCAGAGATTTGACCAGAGATTGGAATTGTTTGCATGAGAGTTCTTGGTTCGACAATGTGTCAAAGTAGTTTTAAGGTTCTTGTGGGTATCTTTTTCAGCAGGACTCTAGATCCTCTGATGACAGTAATGGAGCTGTTTCCTGATTCTACATTTAGGTTCATGATCGTAGTGTCATCATAAACCCCCTACCCGTGGTAGAGGAGAATATTATTCGCTGTGACTCCATTATTAAATCTCAAATATAGTTCATCGGCCCTATCGCACTAGCGTTAAGGAGCAATATTCTGTGATGTAGTTCTCAGTTACCAACCACATCAATGTAGTTCATTGATCATATCACGATCAAAGAGCAACAGGTTGCTTTTTGACAAGTTGACATCACGACCTCTTGACTCTGATGATAGATAACCAACCTACCAACTCACTTCTAGCGTCATATCTGGAGTAAGTCCCTACTTCGTTTAATTTAATTGTTGTTACGACCGACTGTTGTCCTAATGTCCTTAGCTGAGTGGTTTGTGGTACTCCCGTGACCTCCACTACAGGATAACCAGTCTGAAAGTTGCTTGCGTGTATATTCTCTTACTCATTTTACATCTGATCTATCTTCGGTGTCCAGGGAATGGACCTATATTTCCAAAGACATGATGGGCAAGCCGTTACTTGCGAGGACTTTTTGGCTGCAATGTTTGACGCCAACAACGTAGATTTTCCAACGTTCCCTTTGTGGTGAGTTGCTACGAGTTTGTTACATTCGGTCAGGGTTTCTGTTTCATCGTTGTATCTGGTGCTTTTCCTCTAGCCGAGTCAATGTTCTGAGTGTATTTTGCCGCGTACTCCACCGGCTTGGAGCCCATTTCGGCTAGACGTTAGAATTTAAAACTTTGCCTAACATCATATTGTGAGATTTCCCAGCATTCACGTAGTTCAGAGGTCGATCAACAGGTCGTGTTTTGTTGTTTAGCATTACTCTCGGGAGGTAATATAGATATCCCCAGGGTTCTTTAACATTCGCGTAGTTGTGGGGTCATATGGCGATGAGAATGGGCTTTTAGTTTAATGTTCTTATTTAAGGGTCGTGGATATTGGCAAGAGCATAGCGTCGTTGGTTGTCTTGGCGTCACTCGCAAGGTCATGTTGAACTCTCATGTAGTCTGGGGGCGTATATACCGGGACTACGTCGGTGCATATGTATGGGGGCCCAAGAATCGTGGTTTTCTTTTATCCTCCAAGTGGTCTTATCCACCGCGGTTGTTTATGTTGCGTCACTTCAAGTTTTGATCGCGGTCAGATGGTGGCTGGACAGTTTCCAGTCACCTTAATCGATGGAGATCCTTAACTCCTTAAGGATCTCCGGGGTAAGAGTGAGCATGAAAAACCGACGAGCGAACGCAGTTTGACGACGTCCGTGGAGTAAATTTCCGTTTGTTAATTATTTTTCATATGTTTTCTGTTATGCATAACAGTTTTGGATGCAATGTCTGTTAATTGAATCTCACTTAAGTTTATGAATCAGGTACTCCCAAGCAGGAACCCCTCTGCTCACAGTCACTTCTTCATATGATGCTGAAGCCCATACTTTCACACTGAAGTGCAGGTAATTCTTGTAATAGTGCGGAAGCTTGCTCGATGTGCTTTGGAGATTCGCAGTTTACATCTGATCCGTTGTCAAGTTAATGGAGTTGGCATGTCTCTGTTGGGTCACAGACAGGAAGTGGCTCCCACTGCTGGTCAACCTGAGAAGAAGCCAATGCTGATTCCTCTAGCAGTTGGGCTGCTGGACTCTAGTGGACAAGATTTACCCCTTTCACTCGTTTATGATGGTGAATCTGTGATTGACTTGAAAGTGGGCGGAAGCCCGGTCAAAACAGGCGTACTTCGAATTGAGAAGGTGAGAATTTATGGTTTCCTCACCTGTTGTATTGGCTAAGGCTTGTGTCCAGATTTGATTCCACGCTATCACCTTGTGCCTCCATTTCCGGAAGATCACGTCAGTTTTCTGAGCCCGCAGCTTTTTGTCTCTTTGATTGTTCCTAATATGTTCCTATGCATGTTTCGTGAAGGTTGAGCATGAATTTACCTTCAAAGCCATTGCCGAGAGACCAGTTCCATCCTTGTTGCGCAATTTCAGTGCGCCTGTGAGACTACATTCCGACGTCACGGACGAGGATCTTTTGTTCTTGCTTGCGCACGATTCCGACGAGTTCAACAGGTAACTGTACAATCAGTTTAAAGGATACTAACGACTGGGAATCCTGTTCGTCTCCCGCGATTTTAATCAGTTATCGAGAAGTAGTATGTCTAAGGTCCCATTTCACCTTCACGTACTAAGAAAGACACACACCTATATGCAAAAACCTGGACACCTTACTAATTGGTGTTTTGTAGATTGCAAATTTGTAAGCAACGTGCTCTTTTCGGGGTATTTCGTTCTCACATCACCTTCTGGTATCTTGACTGAGCTGCTGACCGCTCTCCCAGGAAATACATAAGAAAGATATGCTATTTGGGCATACTTCTGCATACAGATAGTGGCATCACCATTAGCGGATGATGTTGGGAGTGTTATTTCGTCTTTTGCAACCCTCGTCGCAAGGCGTGTTGTTTGGTTTCAGTCTCGAGTAAAGTATGTCGGGTCCCTGTTAGCAGATCATGCCGGGAGTTTGATTTGTCTAGTGCGGTCCCTCGTCGAACAGGAAGGGTGATGAGCTGGGTTGAGTCTCCCCTTCCTGGAGGAACTCTTGCCGGCACGACCAGAAGGTGTTGGGCATCACAATTTTGGCAGGGCGAGGGCCTCCTGCCAAATTCTGGATAGCCTGTTGAACGTAGAAACATTAAGAGCTTACGCTAGCTACCCTCACATCAGTCAGCATCTCATTTTATACAGGTTACCAATATTGGTTTCCCGTCAAGATACTGGAAATGTGCTCTTTCTTAAATATTCCCAAGATCTAAAGCAACCTGCCGGAATTTTCCTTGGATCGAAAAAGAAAAATACAGAATCTGTAAAAGAGTGGACAGTTCTACCGTACATTCTGCCTATCTCTTTTACTCGCGGTTTGTTTCTCTGGCTTCACGGGTTACCTCTGTCAAGTCTAAGTCGGTAGTTCTGCATAATCCTGCTAAACGCATGTACCGGAATTTAGGTGGGAAGCAGGTCAAACACTTAGTCGAAAGATTTTGCTGGACCTAATATCGCGCGTACAGAAAGGGGAGCAACTCGGTCTCCCTGGCGCCTACATTGAAGGACTCCGGGCTGTTCTTACTGATCAGTCTTTGGACAAGGTGAGAGCGCTTGACCGCGACTGGAGCTCAAACAATGTGCGTGATGTAAATAGGATCCAGCTTGCCTTAACGTGCTGAGACTTCAATTTTTGCAGGACTTTATAACAAAAGCCATCACTCTCCCTGGTGAAAGCGAGCTTATTGACCTGATGAAGGTTGCTGATCCGGATGCAATTCACACTGCTCGCCGATTTGTAGTAAGGCAATTAGCCCAAAAGCTTCGCCAAGAACTAATGCAAGCGGTATGCTCATCGTAACTACTTCACCTATGACTCCAGACGTACGCGATGCTTTCCCGTCACTGATGTCAAGTAGCTTACTGTTAGGAACCTTTGGATTTCTTGTTCTCATCTTTTCTATCCGCACAAGTCTGCTGAAGTGTGATTCGTTTGTTGTCGGATTATTGTTATGTACGATAAACTACAGGTGGAAGCGAACAAATCCTCAGTTGCGTACGATCCATCCCATCCACACAGAGCTCGGAGAGCATTGAAGAACCTGGCTCTAGGTAATGGCATTTTCTTGGTGAAAGCTGTGTGTTTTAGATATTCTTTCGTGACGGTCTTCTACACAATTGGCAGGTCGCTGGAAAACATAACACGCCAAATTCCTCTCTCTTTCTTTTGGGTGAGCGCAGCTTACCTTGCTTCTTTGGACGAGCCGGAAACAACTGAGCTAGCTTTAAAGGAGTATAAGGCTGCATCCAACATGACAGACCAGTTTTCTGCTCTGGCTTCCATCGTTCAGAACCCCGGCAGTGCGCGCACTCAAGCGCTCTCAGACTTCTATGAACAATGGAAGCATGAAACCTTGGTATTGTACTTTTTGGTTGCTTTCTGTTTCCAGTGTGGTTTCAAGTTTAGAATGAATGTTATCCTTGCATAAAAGTATGTGCCTTAGACTGTTGTTTGTATTCCCACTTCAACTGGATCTAATGTCCCCGCGAGAAATACTGATATTGCATACACTAAATCTGAGGAGCGTTGACAGAAGATCTTAGGCTCTGCAGGTACACGGTGACTGTCACATTACTTGTATCACATATTCGTGAGTGAGTGGGGTCTGCTAATCAAACTTCAGATGTGTGTTCTGGTTTTGACGGATTTCTTATTTTTTCTTGATGATTCCCAGGTGGTAAATAAATGGCTAGCATTGCAAGCAGCTTCTGACATTCCAGGAAATGTCAGAAACGTACGAGATCTGCTAGAGCACCCTGCGTTTGACATCTGCAACCCCAATAAGGTTCGTCGTTCGACGTTCCCCCTCAAAACTAAGATCTTATTGCTGAGTAGTTCCGCCAACTTTGCATCTGTCGCATTTGTAGCAATCATGAAGCCTAATGCTGTTTCTTATCGTGAGTCGTTGCAGGTGTACTCTTTAATTGGAGGGTTCTTTGCATCAGCCGTGAATTTCCATGCCAAGGATGGTTCTGGATACGAACTGTTAGGAGATATTGTCATAAAACTGGACAAATTGAACCCGCAGGTATACCTTTTCGCATGAGCTACAGTTGTACTGGCATTCGTTGTGACTTATGGGTTCGAATGGGACTTAGTTTGTTGCTCAGGTTTTCTCGGGTTTCTGAATGCAAAGGCTCTAGCATTCCCTTTGTTGGGAACTTGTGTGGACTAAAACTTGCGGGATATGGCATTCTTGCTTTTCCAGGTTGCCTCGAGAATGGTTTCGGCTTTCTCGAGGTGGAGAAGGTTTGATCAGAAGAGGCAGTCGCTATCCAAGGTGCGTTAACCTCCGTAACGTTGAGAAGTGAGTGAAACTGGTTAGTTAGATTCAAAGTGAGAAGTTGTGATGTTTGGTGCGAAGTCGTTCCCAAGTTCTCGACTAACTGGGTTATTGGTGTGTTATTTAGGAACAACTGGAGAGGATCACCAAATTGGAAGGTTTATCGGACAATGTTTACGAAATTGCGTCGAAGAGCTTGGCATCTTAGACATCGTTGTGATAAGTTCGTGCCTCCGGCCCGGAACTGGCCCGGAACTCAAGGAGGGGGTTGCAAAAGAAAGGCGGCGTTGGATCTTCAGAAAACTACAAATAGTATAACACTAGAATAGATCTGTAATGCGCACCTGTTCGTACTTCATCTCGCCTCCATGATCTACTCGCATGGACTACAAAAAGAGCCTTCGATTGTTGCCCGTATGCTCGAAGCACGGTGATCATGTCGAGGCGTGTCTTACGGTGTCGACGAGGCCAAAAATTTCTAGCAACTCTTGTGTTTGCTTCAATGTGACCGACCACAAGTGAGAGATGAGGGCCGTTTCCACCATATGACGTTTCTCGTTTTATGGAAATGAGTCGTTTCAGGGTCTGTGCACTGAGCAAGAATATTTACATGTCAAATAGTTGTAGCGGAAAAGTAAAAATGCGTCAGCTGGTAGTTGCGATGAATTAAGAATGTTTGTTGGGGCTACCAAACTGGAACCTTCTAACACTAGATGCTAAAGTAGCAATCTCACGACGATAACGCGCATGGGTCTTCCAGTATCATAGCTTGGATGGACCACAGTGTACCCTTATGGCCGGTGAAGAGTCACGACGAGGGAGATTTTACAGGCCACGTTTTGCGCTAAGAAGGGAGTACGGAACTGGTAAGTTAGTTACGATACTAAAAGTTTTAGTTGGAAAGATCGTTGGGAGTGATCGTTGGGAGTGTCAGTTAACGGTTTGCACCGTCTCCCATGGAGAATGGAGAAAATCCTTGGCTCAAAGTTTGGATCGGATCGGATTTGGACTCGAACATCCGCAGCAATCAAGCACCTAAGCCCCTGGTCTTCCCACAAGTAGAGTTAAGCGGGCAAAAGTTTACCTGGCACCTGGCATAGTGCCCGTGAGCTTGCAGTGCAGGGGAGCTCTCCCTGCGGAACGGAAAGAATAAACTGATATTTTCTCTCAACGAGAGTGACATTGCTTGATAATTTGTTGTCTTGCGTGTAGCTTTTGTCAAAAGGAAACTATAGGTTCGCTATCATGTTCTTTTGGCTGTGACAGTACAATCAAATGCGTTCTTTATGAGGTGCGCCTATCCACAGTTTAGTACGTGCGTATTAGTCTGGAATGACCGAGTCCTGTCTGACAGGACTTCTTCTCCGGACATAGGGGTTTAAACAAGACACCCAAATCCTTGATGTGGAACTGTGGGGCATTCAGTTCGTTCTTTTCTCACATTTACTGTTATGCGTAAGTATAGATAACGGTCGACCGTGAAACCAGAAAGGAAGTGGAAACGGATGGAGTTATGAAAACCGGAAAGAGAAAAGATGTAGCTACTATGGAAAGATATAGCTAAACCCCGTGTAAATGGGTGGTAACCACAGCATGCTCTAAAAGCGTAGTTGAGGGGGATAGGAGAGAAGGCTGAACCCTTAGACTACTAAGGAAGCTCGCTACCAGCTCTGACAAATCGAAGTCTCTTTCGGTTAAACTGGACCTGCAGTTAACTGTGTAAATGCATGAATCGCGGTTAACCGTGCGAATGTGTTGAAGCGCACGAATACACGTTGTCAAGCTCTCAGTCTGCTGTTGATAAATGACGGTAAGACCAGAATGTGCGATTGTTGATTGATCGTCAGGAGCGGCGGAGCGAGATGGAAGGAACGGAGGGCAATTTATCGGGGTGCATTCGGCTATGACCGCAACAGCGTGCCATAGCCTGTGAGCGTCACGTCGAGAAGAGGATGGAGACGAGCGAAATCAAAGTGTACAAATCTGGGGCAAGGAGAATGCAATTTGTCAATCACGAATGCGGGAAAGAAACCGAGAATGAGGAATCAGTGACCAAAGACAAAGAAAATACAGTAGACTTTATTTTCTCCACGGTAGCCACAAATGCTGGGCCAGATAACTTACTCCAAACACAGAATCTGAGGAAAAGAAGGAGCAGACTACGAAGAACCTTGGGGGATATCTCAAACTGCCTACACGTCGATAAAACGACAATAACAGTACTGTTCCCAACCTCGCCACCTGCAAAAAAGGTGAGGGAGGACAAAATGTCAGAGCTATCCATACTGGGCAGCCAGATTGCTGCGAGGACATCACAGACAACAACACAGACAATGCAGGCTTCACGAGTCTCATCGACACTGATAACACAGACAACACAAGCACTCGAAAGGAGCAGGAAGGAGTACCAAGGACATGCACTAAGGACGAGCAAACGCGGAAAGAACACCAGGGGTTGCACCAAGTACATCGGAGGAGGTATGGGCGGAGACAGAAGACCCAAGGCATCATGGAAAACATCATCTGCAAAAAAAACACTGAACAGGTCAGACAAGGAGGTGAGACACGCAGAGAATTCATCGCAAGGGACGGGAAAAAACGTCCTGAAGGCAAAACAGAAAGAGAAAAGGCTGAATACAGCTGGGCGGTCATCAGAGGGTCTAAGGAATCCATAGATAGAAACCTAGCTCGTTTCAGGAGAGACGGCGAACCAAAGCAGAAAACGTACCCGGAGCTATACGAGGACAAATGCGTATCGGTTGCCACTCTAGAAAACCTCAAAGTGGCACTGCATGAACGTAATGAGAAGGACCCTCCGGAAGAAGGCCAGAGAGTCACAAGAATTCAGACCTCAAGTCGACTCCTCCTTAATAGGATGGTCATGTTGAAAAGACCGCATTCGTATTATACACGGCCGACATCGCACCCTCCAGGGACATGGTGAGAGAATGGACGGAAATCATTCTCACTCAACAGATGAGCATTCACGTGGAGAGACTCAGAGTGTTGGGAAGGAACTGTTTTCTAGTACAAATAACAGGGAAAGAAGAGAGAGACTGAATCCTGTCGGTATCACCTTATTCATGGGAACGCGAATGGTGTTTGCATTCCCTTGGGAACCTTAATTCGACCCCGTCAACCTGCGAACAAGGAGAGCACATGTCTGGGTGAACTGGCAGGAATACACGCAGGGTACGAATACATGGGGTAAGAAATGCTAGAAAGTTTAGGAGAAGTCTTATACCTCACAAACGAAAAGAAGGAGTGCCAGTTCAACTGTATCAGAGGGTGCGTGCTGTTGGACGTAGACAGAGATCTTACCGAATATGTGAAAATGGAGGTGGAAGACGATCCGGAAATTGCAGTATACAGACAAAAGGTGACTTACAAAAACCTTCAAGATGCTTGCTTTCATTCACTGTCACCAAAGAGGCCACATAGTTCGACATTGTCCAAGACGAAGACCAACACAAGGTGCCCCTGCAAGTGTGTCAGTCCAAAATGCCGCAAGAGGACCGGAAGGGAAAGGGCAAGAACAGTCGTCGCAGACACGAAGCCAACAGGCTGACGAAGGATTTCAAACAGTAGAAGGTAGGAGGAAAGCAAATAAAACATCATGGTTACCTAGCATTGGAGCACCATCAACCTCGAACCCTTATGCGATACTGGAGAAGAAGGAGGCAATCAACTCAGCAGAAACCGAGATAGCAGGGGCAACTACAGAAGATAGTGACGGGAGAACAAATGCAGGAGGCAGCAAACGGGAGGAAGAAGAGGGGAAGGAGGAAACGAGGAAGCGAGAGAGAGCAACGGGAAGGAAAGAAGAGAATGAAGTCGAAAGCGAAGAAGACGAGGGAGGGGTACCAAGCCGACAAAATAGTACACTCATCCAAAACAAACACGAAGGGCAACAAAGAGAAGAAGAAATGGAGGTAGAACTCGAGATCACCAATTTCAAAACCCAACATGAGTACGCAGTCGAAATGCAGAGGAGACGGGAAATGACATGGAAAGCGGTAAGTCCATTCGTTCAGCCACGAAGCTCCTCCAGGTCAAGAGGGGGCAGCAACTCTATGGGAGACAGGAACATGACGGGGAAGGCACGAAATAACCAAAGTAACAGATGAGTAGCGATCTGAAGATAACCACATGTAATGTTAGAGGTTTGGAGAATCCGAATAGTGTCAGAAGACTTAAGGCATGGATGGCACAAGGAGAGCGACGACTTGACATCATGATGCTTCAGGAACTAAAAGTGAAAAGGCGGGAGCTGTCTTAATCATCAAAAGCGAGTGGCAGGTGGAAGACAAAGGCACAAAAGGTGATGGGACGATAGCATGGGTAAAAATCAGGACGAACGAAAGAGTGATCAACGCGGCTTCGATATATGGGCCGAACGACAGAGGAGAAAGGATAAGGGTGTGGGAATGACTACAACAAAAGCTCACGATAGGGGACAGGGTATTAGGAGGTGACTGGAATGCGGTAGAGCCGCATGTAGACAGCATAGGAAGGACGGCGGTACAGCACGGGACAGAAAGAAGGAAATGGCAGAGCTTGATGTTCCCCTTGACCTAGAAGACGGCCTTCACATATCATCATCACAGGAGGGCCCTTTTTTCACAAGACAACAACACGTGGGTCAAAGATACGATCAATCACGATTGGACAGATTATATTTCTCAGGAAAAGGAGAATGGCTGCCAGGGAAACCTCAGATGATCCATGATGGAAAGGAGACGCTCTCGGATCACCTCCCAGTCAGCGCGATCTGCACAAAGACACCACAGCAACCCAGAAGACAGAATGGCACGTACTATAAAGTTTCACCGGAGGTTCTCCAAGCGGAGGGAACAATAGAGGAGGGGAAAAGAATCTGGGGAGGAGTTAAAATAAAGCCACAAGAGGAGGACAGTAGGATTCGATGGGAGAAGAAGTGGAGCCAGACTCGAAACATGCTACAACAAAAAGAGAAAGCCATCAAACAAAGGAAATGGGAGGGAAGGAAGAGACTTGAGATGCTGGAGGCGAAACGGATAGAGATGGCACAAGGTAGAGCTAACGAGAGAGACGAAGAGCTGGAGAAGATGGAACAAGAGATCAAAAAGCTGGAAGCTGAAAAAACCACATAGTGGCGGAGAATGAGCAAACTGAGATGGATTCGGGAAGGTGATGCTCTTTTGAAGTTCTTTTTCGTGATCACGAAGACGAAAAGAATGAGGGAAGCCTTCACGGCTCTAAGGGACGAAGAAGGAACGTTGCTCACCAAAGAAGAAGATATACTCAAGAAGATCCAAATGTACTATCAAAAACTATTTCAATGCGATGAGGCGATAGAACAAGCATCAGTGGAAAGACAAAGGGTCCTCAGTCTAATCGAAAGGAAGACGGGGGAGGAGCAGAACAGACGATTAACAGCAAAACCGACGAGAGAGGAAGTTGAGGAGGTGGTCCAGAATCTGAGCAAAGATAAAACACCAGGATTATATGGAATGACAAGCGAGACGATAAAAGCACTGTGGTCGACGATGGAAGATGACTACATGGATCTCATCAGCAGCTACTGGGAGGACAAAATCTTATCTTAGAAAATGACACAAGGGGTGATCAAACTTTTACCGAAAGAAGGGGAGCTGGAACTGCTCAAAAACTGACGACCAATCTTGATGCTCAAGATTGCCTACAAGATCATCGGTTAACTGTTAGCTAACAGACTAAAAGAGATCATCCGGACATTGTGGACAACAAGCAGAAATGATTCATCAAAGGAAGACACATAGCAGATAACATCCTCTCGTACAGTCCCAGAAAGGAGTGGACGGAACAGCAATGCAAACCATCGAAAGCATTTGAAAGCATTTGAAAAAGCATACAATAGGGTCAACCATACTTACCTCTGGGAGACGATGGAAGCAATGCAGATAGACTCAACCTTCATTCAACTAACAAAAGGGTTGGTAGAAGGAGCTGTATCGAAAGTGCACGCTAACAGTTTGTTCACTGAGGAAATCGAGCTAAAGAGAGGGGTGAGACAAGGATGCCCTCTAGCTCCTCTGCTATTTGCGCTGGCCACCCAACCACTGATGAACCTTCTAGAGGAAGCGGCCAAGGAAGAAAAACTCAGCGGAATAAAAGTCAAAAGAAAGAAACAACTACTACATCAACTGTTCGCGGATGATACAGGTATTTGCCTGGAAGCGAAACAAAGTAACTTCCAGAACCTACAGGAAGTGATAAATCTCTACGAACAGATTTCAGGAGAGAAGCTGAACGTAATGAAGTCGACAATCATTCCGATTGCTATGCAGGAGATACAGCCGTGGATGACTACGACGGGATGCCATGTAGCGAAGGAAGGAGAGGTGATCCGATACCTAAGATACCCGATCGGGTGGAAAATCACGGAGGAGGAGCAGGCCCAATACATCATGACGAAGATGAGAAAGAAACTGAGCGACTGGCAATACAACCTACTAACGATGACAGGGAAGATTGTGGTTGCGCGCCACGTTCTGAGATCGATGCCGACACACATCCTCACCTGCCTAACCTTCCGCAGGCAGACGTGCGATGAGATGGAAAAATTATGCAGAACCTTCATCTGGGGAAAAAATGGAGAAGGGAAAGACAAAATCGCGATGATAGTATGGGAGGAGTTCAAACGACCAAAAGGGGAAGGGGGACTGGGCCTTTTCGCCTTCGACCTGTAGCAAAAAGCACTGAAGGCAAAACACTGCATGAGGTTAATACAAAAACAGGATGAAGATTGGATTGCGGTGATGGAGCAATTGACGATAACAAGCTGTACAAGATTCAGAAGATGGAAGAAAGAGAAACTCAAATGGACCGCATAGGAGGTCTGGCTACTTACGATCCCACCCAAGATCACAAAAGTGAAAACCTACAGCGGGCTTAGAACAGTTTGGGATGAACTACATATACACTTAAGGATGAGAAGGGAGGAGTGGAATCTTGGAAGGAACATTACAGTGGTCCAGTTATCCCTGTTGGCTGTAAGGGAAAGATGGATAGCGGAAGATCATGCACAAACCTTAAGGAAGCTAGCAAAAACACACAAGATCGAAAAGGCCTGCGAACTCAAACGGAGGTACAACAATCAGGAGGAAAGGAGAAGAATAGTAAACAACATTGACAAACAGACGATTCTATGGCTCAACACGGTAGTAGAGACACAGGAGGTGATCCGTCTGCATGAGCATAAAGGTTGGTGCTGGAAGATAGGAAAGAAGGCAACGGAGGGGTGGGAACAGACTACGAACCAGTGGAGAATGGCACTAAAGACCGAGAAAGACGTCAAATTGTGATTCAATGCGATGTGGGGGAGTGAAGAATCCACTAAGGAATGGGGGAAGAGATGGAAGAACATTTGGAAATCCGGGATGCTAACAAAAGAAAAGACAATGTTATGGAGAATCTGGCAGCAAGGGTTTTTCCACCGCGAGTCAAATGGCTAAAATGCAAAAGAGCACCGGCAAATGCGACAGATGTCAAGAAGAAAGGGAATCCTTCGTGCACCTGTTCTGGAACTACGCAAGGGCGAAGCTGAAATGAAAGCAATGGTTCCTGGTTTCGGAAGGAATCCAGATGAGAAAGACTACACCGATGACGCTGTTATCTATGCTCGATGAGGCGATGAAAGGAAACAAAATCGCAATACAAACAGGAACTATGGAGGTCATAGATACGATCTGGAAAGAAAGAAATGAGCGGACGTTCAACAACCAACTACAAGACATCCCCCTGCAGGTTATTCTGATGAATGCGGAAAAGAAATCACAGGTGGCAGAGAGGAAAAACGGAAGATCAGAACGTACCTTAAGACTTCAAGAAGAAGCGAAAAAAGACTTTCATACAATGCGGTAGAGAACGAACGCACCGCACTTCATGAAAGAAATCAGACGGATGCGAGAGGAGACCCACAGACAAGCCGTGGGACAAAGCCGATCAAGCGAGGATATCACGAGTCGTCTATCACACTCGACGGCTAGCGAAATCCTCACGACGGAAGCGGTGCGCAGCAGAGAAGGAAGTGATTCGATCACGAAACCGACGGCGAGGAGTGAAGATACCAATGGCGGTCGGTGTCGAGAGCAGAGAAACAACTTCCAATCTGCCAATTGCAGAGAGATGCGCCACGAGAGAGCTCAAGACACATCAGGTTAGAACTTACTGTAAAGTGACTAGATTGCTACGCAAAATGAGAGACGATCACAAATGGAAGCAACTGCAAATGACGAGCCGTAAGATAAACACGGATTGCGAGGAGAGGTGCAGAACGGAAAGGAGCAAGAGAAAAGCTCAAGAGGGTAGAAGCAACATCAATGACACGGACGACAGATCAGAGGAGACGAAAGAGGCTGGCACCACGACCCAGACAAATAGGCAGGAGCCTGTGTATGAAACCCAGTCCGGACACGTATCATAGAATGGGGTAGAAAATCGTCGAGATGATTAGAGAGATCATTAGCAGGAACGAGGAGAAAGACAAGAACTGGGCTATGGCGAAGACGAATAGCCAGACCACCAAGAATCTGACGAACAGCCAGAACTGGAGAAAGCATGGTAACGAGCGCGGTAGCCAGGAGATGGACCATGAGAGTAGGAGGGTGCGGCACCGCTTAGGTAGGGAAAATCAAATGTGTAACCAGTGGACGTTTGTGTCCAGGCACGGGAGCGGCCAGGTGATCAACATGACGTGCAAACGGTGAATAAATTTCCTCCGGCGCCGTCCGGTTTTGAATAAAATAAAATAAAATAAAATAAAATAAAGACCAGAATGGGCACTTTTGGCCTGCAGACATTGCAGAGCCTCAACGAGGGAGAAGATTACCCAAACTACTGGGGACAAGAGACTAAACGACATCTCGATGCAAAAGGGCTTTGCATCAACAATCGGCCAAGAACTATAGGAAACACCGGTGAAGTCCACTTGAGTCATCTGGACGAAAGTGGATGTCAGAGAGCTCGTAGTACTCGCCTACCCGAAAGGTCAAAAAATGAAAAAATCTTTTGTTTTTTTGCTAATCAGCATAAGGGAAGAAGCTTAAAAGAAAAAAAATCTTTTGTTTTTACGCTAATCAGCGTAAGGGAAGCGACTTAAGCGTCTGCTATATCTTAGCAGATCAGATTCAACCAAGTCCTCTAGGAATGTTTCCAAGGATCCCGGACGAGATGAGTAAATACACGAGTCGTTGTAAAAATCCGGATAGAGAAAGAGAGAGATAGAACAAATATCGCCAACGCATGGCCCGTAATTACATTGCACGCGTAGCTTGTTAATAATCTATGGTAATAACGTAAAACTGATTGTCTCTCTTTTTACTCTCAATCTCAGGGTAAGCCGACAGGGCGGCGTGGGGTCCGCGGGCTCAGCATGAGAATGAGATGCAAAAAGCACCAGAGCAAAAGAAGCCTTTGAAAGGGTCAACGTATAAAGAAATACATCGACGATCGGAAAGGAAGATATAATATTTGCAGTGTAGCATCTCTATCGATATGAGAAGAATAAAGTTGTATAGGTCAGAGAAACTCTACATGAAATACCGCAGCAATCATTCGAACTACTCTTCTAATAGTTCACTTCCCATTCTGATCGTTTTGATCTAACAAAAATCTATGTCGGTGAAGAACAGATGTATAATGACGTATCATGAGCAGAATGAACTTACAAAAGGTGGATTGTACACGTTCTGAAACATAAACGTAAAAGGTTGAATCTTTAGAGAGAACATACATGATTTAAGATTTTAAATGATCCTCTACTGGACCGTAACATCTACTAGATAATCTGATTTAGTCGCTTTGTCATCAAAACAGAAGTGAGTTTCATGAAATGATTGATGCTCATAAACAGTCTCCTCTTGCAAGACTGATTTAGACCCAGCTGGTCTAATTCTTCACCCATTAGGTCATAGGAAGACCTACTTCTATATCAATATCAGTGTAAATTAATAGGTTTTTCTATTTCGACTTTTAATCTTTTTGAATTCTAAGGAATTTAAATCTTTTTGAATTCTAAGGAAATACCAGTAAGTTATGTCACTTTGTCATGGGTATAATTACTTGGTCACCCCTTGGAAACTATTTTCTCTTGATCACGTCTATTGATTTTTGAAGTTCTTTTGGTCGTATCGCATGGCCGTTTTCTTATCGCTAGTCTGATGTGAAACTCTTCATATTCGTCGAACCATCACGATGACAGTTTAGGTCATTAAAAATTAAAATCAATTTTATCAAATTCATAAATGATCATATTTGATCATTCGATTAAGATCGATTCACAAATGAATCACCGATCATATGGACCAACCATTCTTAAACAGCGAATGGACAGATTTTTTGATTCGAGATTATACACTAAGCACATGTCTAGTTAGACCACATATGATATCGTATTCATGTTATATTTCGCATCAGACTCACGACGTAGAGACTGCAATGCAGTGCAACCAAGAGAACTTCAAAAAATCATGGCCGTGAGTAAAGAAAACCAATTTCTGAATGGTGTGACCAAGTAATTATTCTTTTTGTCATCAAACGATAGAAGTAAGTTTCATGAAAAAACTCATATGTTCAAAATCAATCCGCTCTAGATCTGAACAATTTAGTTCCAATCTGTCTAGTGCTTGAAACATCACATCATATCCTCGAGGACCTATCTTTAATGTGCATCAGCATGCTACTCTTTTTCAACTCCTAAAATCTTGGACTTCTTTAAAAGAAGACAACTGAAGTTAGTGAATTGTATGATTTCTATCTACCATTCGAGTCCCAAATTTTTGTTTGATGGCAAGCAAGCCATTCTTCCATATCCATCTTCTGTTTCTACGGCACCTGCTTATTCACATCTTCCAAGTTTGGAAGAGAAGAATATGCAATGGCATTTAATTTATCACCTAACCCTTCCCATGTACAAAGACAATATTGTGATAGGACTGCAACCCGCACTTATGGTTCCAGTTGCGCACTGCAACCCATTTCTCTTATGGGAGATCCTGCATGTACTCTAGAGTTAACATATAATATATAAAGGAAAAAAATTTATTTTAAAATATTAAATATCTTCTTTATAATATTTATATAATTTCCATTAACATCTCGACGGCAACTGCGCTATAGTGTTTGGTCCTATGACGTTTGTAGATTTTTTACTTTCTTTTTAAGTTCGTGTTTTTTCTCTGTCCGACCCAGAACTGCAGTTTGGATGCATATTGAGCTACTGAGGACCAAGCATATGATGGTAAAATACCAAGAGTTAGCTCGATGGAGAGAGTTTTCACCTCTCAACGGGGAGGTGCAAGTTAGAACCTCTGCAACTCTCTGACCAAGGGATAGGGGGTTTGTCTTTTCGACTGAAGTTTAGTGCATGTAAAATTTTCTCTCATCGTATGCGTACTGTCAACTTTTTCATGAAAAATTGGAGGTAAACTAAAAAGAAAAAAAGAAGAAAAGTGAAATCAACAACTGGGATACGTATTGTTTCATGAAGTAGAAACAATATTTTTCATTGTCCATATCGAAGGTACCCCATGATAAAATTGAGTCCCACTAAAAGCAACATTTCCCCAACAAAAAGGAAAAATAACAACTGGATTATAACTATTATTCAAATACTAAGAGATAAATACTAAGAAAGTGGGAGCACTATTACATACGTGAACTCTCTTATAATTTCATGTTAACCGAGTGAAGGTATGTATAAAGATGATTATTACAAAACATTTATATAAAATACTTGTGTGGTTTAAATGGTTGTTATAATAGTTTTTGTCTAACCAAATGCAAGAGACCTTAACTATGAAGAATGATGGAGGTGTACGAGTTTGTAATGAATTATCAACATTCAAATAAAACTTGTTGTTAATCAAATCCTAAAAAGAATTAGTGTGTGACCTTTTTGGATTCATAGTTTTGTTAGCTAACTAAAATAGGTAGTTAGATTCTTCCGTTGCTGTTGTGAGCTCTTCGAGAATGATCCATATTTCGAACTTTTTAACTCAAATGTTTCTACCTTAAATCTATGAAATCTTCTTGCTCTCGAAATGCAGATGCCTCGTCTCTATTTTTGGATCCGACTGTCATTCTATAAGTGGTAGTTGCTGGAGATCTTGGTAGCATCGAGATGAGTATCTAAGTCAACTTGAACAATGAATAATTTCTTATCAAAATATGGACACTTACCATTTATTTTATCATTATCTGTAGAATAAGTTCCATTTCATTCTTCAATTTCAACTCCAATAGAATCCATGAATTCTCTGACTTTTATAGAAGTCACCATAATATTGGTATCATTTTATAGTTCAAACCTAGTTATTACACTAGCAAAAAAGTCATTCAACTGGGAGACATATGCAATCATAATATCAATCCTCCACATTTGATATACATCTACCTACTCCTATTTTCACTTTTTGTCCCACTCCTAATCTATGTAATCTAACATTGTGGTCTCATCTTCAACATACTAATCCTACTCACTTCATTTAGCAAGGTTATCAAATCCTCCTAATCATTTATACGCATACGCTATTTCCTTCTATTTAGACTGATCAAGAGGAGTAACCATGTTAGCTTTATTGATATTTCATGATCAATTTCTTTTTAGTTATCAGCAGTTATTTCCTTAAACTCTATTAGCAGTATGGAAGCCCTAGGTTACCCAGAAATTTCATTTAGCATAAGCGAGATTAGCAAAAAACCGAAGTCTACATAATCCAGACCGAAATTCGAAACGGATAACTTCTTGATCCTTGAATCATCTTCGATGCTGCTAGAATCCCTATAAGCTCAGAAAGGAATGAATGCAGAAACCTCCAAACTGCCATTCCCAATCTGTAGAGCCAGAGACTCTTGCAGCCGTTTCTCGAACTTGGTTTTCAGATTGTATTATAGAATCCGAGGGAATTGGGGTAAGACAAACTGATGCACGGAAGGCAAGGTCAGATTATACAGGCTTGTGCAACCCTCTAGAAAGTTTTTCATGGAAATTTGTGTTCACTGTCTTATTCTTGGTATCTCTGTCGGCAGCTTTGTCATGCAAGTCTCCTGCATCGGAGAAGTTACTTCCCATCTTTGTCACAAATCTACAGTAGATTTTGGAAAAAGCTTCTCTCTTCCAAGTTCCATCGACTTCTAAAATATCAGCCATAGACAGGAACGATACAAAATTGTCGTCGATCCCTTCTACTGAAACCGATAAATCTGTGGAAACAGAAAATTTTACGCCTATACAGAGATAGAAATCCTGTTAAAGTCCTCAAGTTCCTGCTAACTCTCTGTACTTGCCTGCTGCCTGTACGAAGATTCACAACAACCCCTGAAATTCCACCGTCCGCTGGATAGATAGAACTGGAAAAACAGGTGCAGTGTATACTTAGTGGATGGAGCGAGTGCTTGAGACGGTAGAAAGCTGCTGAAAAGGTTTAGCTCGTAAGCACCTTGGTGATACGTCCATGAACTACTCTCATGTCAGACCTTCATGCAAACGGTTTGTGGAACTGTTCCAGTCTTGGTGGTTGCTGGGCCTCTGCCTTTGTGAACTAAAATGCTAACGAGATCCAGTGTCATCATACAACCACCATTCTCAGACCCAAATGGGACTAGAAGGCAGGCGTGCTATGATGGTCGCAGTCCAGAGAGAGAGAGAGAGAGAGAGAGAGAGAGAGAGAGAGAGAGAGAGAGACCATGGTGATGAGATTAAGGCTTAGAAGTTGGAAATCTACCAGCTGAGAGTTGAAGCTCATGCATGTGACTCAAGAATGCATACGGCATTGTAACTCCCACAAAGGCACGAATTACGATGATCAGCTGCACTTGTACACAGGCTTAAGAAGATTGCGGCTCAGCAGAAGCTGCCGTTCGTCCCTGTATCTCCCAAGTCTACAGTTCCACCACGAGTAGTAAGAGACAAACAGACTCTCAGCTCACTGTTTTGCTCAAGCAGTGGCCAGTGGGAACTTTTAAGACAGACGGACCAAAAAGGTTTGTGTTAGTAAGTGGTCACACTATCGAAGATCACGTGGGGTTTAAAACAGGCCAGGGCAAAGCAACAAGTGCATGACATGTGTGTGCTCAGAATCTGAATCTCTGCCAGCACGAAGAGTGTTCAGAACGCGATTCTCGTCATTTGTATATTCAAAATTCGACTGTACATGATAGACCCCCGGAATCGGAATAGCTCAAGCTGACTAAGACTAGAACAATGGTATGGATGGTTCGGGTTTGGGGATCTGTACAAGAGGCTAGCTAGGCTGAATAATTTCTTCAAGAAACCCCAATTGCAACTGTTACATCGGGCTCGGGGTTATGGCGCCCTACACTAGGCTAAGCTCGGGCAACAGTCAAGTCAATCAGTACCTTCAGTTATAAAGTAATCTTTGCTGTTTTGCCCAGACGGATCGATCGAATCGGATCGGATCGGAGGGCGTAGATTTAGGTGTGTCTCTTACTTGTGCTCTGGACTTTCCGGTAGACTCTCAAATTCTACCGTGAAGCGCCAAAAAGAATGGTTATGTACAATTCGCCCGTGGTCATCATAACTTGGTGGTGTGTAACCAGAATGGGAAGAAGGGAGGGATGATTGGATATGGATGTTGCATTATACACAGGAGTTCTGCTTCCGTTGACGGTTGGGTATTTGTGCCTCTAGCTCATGGTTGATGCTCTCCAACTCCTGTACTCGCGATTTCAACTGTTTTACGTATTGGATTGCATCGCCCAGTATCGATGCCCTGTCCATCTGTTTCGACATGTGGCAATATCAAGCAATGTAGAGTTTAGAAAGATGGAACTTTTGAGGAGGAAAGAAAATTGTCCATCTCTAATTAAAGTCAGAACTCATGGGAATTTGAAAGCGTCAATAGAGGAAGCCCATCGATTCAGAAATCAGAAGAATAGTGGATTTGTGTACCGACCTTGCTTACGAATGGAATCAAAGCTCGTAATGCAGAGAAGTTCTCCTTTTGCTTTTCCCTTCGTTTCCTCTCCGCGAGCATGTGGTTGATGGCTGCTTCGTCGTGGCAGGAGTGGACTTCTCTGGCCTCGGTGGAAGCACGCCTCATGGCCAGAGCCATGTGCTCGTTGCGTTTCTTCTCTTCCTTCTTCTGATTAAGCAATGAAATCTGGTGCACCATCTTAATCGATTTCTGTAACAACACCTGGTTCGGCTGGTTCTTTGGTCTCTTGACACCAGTCACCTGCTTCTGCCCTTTCCAAGGCTTGAACGCTAGAGTTGCCGATTTCTTCGTCGACAAGAATCCCCGGATTTGTTCTTGGCGGCTACTTAATTCACCTGAAATCGACGATGATGAAGTCTTGGTCGCCATTTGGTGGTGTTGTTGTTGTTGCAGAGATAGTGACTTAGCATCGGTCTGGGTGAGGGATCTGGTCGACGGTTGAGCAGAAGAAGAAACGAGAAAAGACGAAGAGTCGAAATCCTCAGGTTCTGCGCCAGGCAATGGAGTGAACACTTGCTGTAGGGTGCTAGTCGGAGATGAGGTCAAGTTATTGATATCTGAGCCAAAATCCAGTCTCCAGTCTGCTCCAATCTCTCCGTTCATCCCGTTATGACCAGCGTGCTGGGGCAGGCCTCTGGCTGCTGCTCCCCCTGTAACGCCGGTGGACAAGGATGATGATTTTCCGGATGCTGTTTGTAACATGGTTTCTGCACCAGACACTGCTGCTGGACTTGGAGTCCAGTAGCAGGTACCTTCAACTCCAGCCCTTGCGGCCACGCGAAAATGCTGCCGCAGTCTGTCTTCCAGTGACAAGGACGAGCACGAATCCACCGGCTGGTTGAGAGTTGTGTCACTGAGCCCCCCGCCTTCAGTCTCATCTGATGAAAGCCCCTGAGAAGGCAGAGGACTTTGGGAAGGAGATAGAGAACTGAACCTGCTGCTATAACAAGTATCGTCACTCCCTTGAAATTTGAGATGCGGCTGCAGTTTGGGAGCTGGCGTATTGGACAAAAACCTGCGTATCCGCTGCAAGAGATCTTCGTTCTGAGGCACCAAGCTCTCTGCGCCCAGCTCCACTACTCCGCTGAACCATGGAAAGCACAACAATGTCTGAATGCCCGCTGAATTGAAGAACGTTGCTTGGCCTGGGGTAATGCTCTGCCTATGAACAGCATCTCCAGTCAACCAAATGTGCTGACCTTGAGTGAAAACCTTGCCAACGTATCCAAATCCCGGCGCGAAGGAACACGTTTTGTATGAAGAATTGAACATGCGCTCCACATTCAGCTTCAAGCTGCGAGCTTCGTACCACCCATCAGTCCATACTAGCTCCCTGAAACGGAACCAGTGCGAGAAAGAAAGTCAGTCAGAAGCACGTCCTTCTCACTCTCAGTTTGAACTTTCCTCTCCACTCCGCTGATCCGATACATTCCATGCTTCCAGCAAGTCCGAGATTGTCAATGCTCATCGATTGCATACTTTTTCTCCTTTCCCCCGATGCACTTGCCGAGGCTAACCGAGTTTGTGAAAGCCTGGCTCGCTGGCTGGTGACTATTTCCCTTGAGCCGTTGCCATGAGCGAGCACAGCACGCAAGAAAATGAATGACCGACCGTCATGCCATGGAAATCGAAGCAAGCATCTTGAATTGGACTAAGTAGAGACTAATCTAGTACTCTCGGAGCCAGACTACCCCGAAGGTAGGAAACAGAAGGAGCAAAAACGAACTACTCACGTCATGAGCGGTGGGATGGACCAAAGGACTGCATAAGTCCAACCAAGTGACCGAACGAGCTCGCGCAAATGCTCACCCTGGCCCATATTAAAGCCTGAAGGAGGTTCTGCTGAGGTATTTTGGATCTTTTGCTCTTCTTTTTTGTTACACGGTACAGCAATTCTCTCAATTCCACTGATTCACAGTCGACGAGGGAGAGAGAGACAGAGACAGAGACAGAGAGAGCGCGCGAGAGCCTGCTGAGTGCAATGCTGTGCTGAGTGTGATCTCTTCGCGGGTGCTGGCTGAAATTCAACTGAATTCAATGAGTGTGACTTTCTCTTACAGCAGATCGAGTGAGAGATGTTGGTGTTCAGATATGTTGAGAGGTAAGTGTCGATGAGAGGAGAGGTGAGGAGAGGAGAGGAGAGGAAGAGAGCGATGGAATGAATTGAGCAAGCGACGGGGAGACACTTGTACAGGAGAATAGCATAGCATAGCAGAGAATGGGTGGGTCCCCCGAGCATGCCAGATCAAATACGCGCACAAACACAACACACGCACACCCTACTCATCATCCTCTCGTGCCTATTAGCCTGCACTGTTGTAGACCAACGCGTTCCTCCCTCTCTCCCTCTCTCCCTCTCTGTTTCGTGTTCTTTGTGATGACCTCAAGTCCGTACTGACTGACTCGATCATACGCTTACACGATTCACTGCACAGTTCATAGCTCTTCTGATTCTTCTGGTCGAACTGACCCGCAGTTCTTATTGTTTCTCAGCTCCCGGTCCTCCACTTAATTTTGACCAAGAGGAGCCTTACGCACTTGAATAACATCCAGCTCTCCATGTACAGTAGAATATCAGGGATCACCGCGGCCCCCACTTGACACGAAAAATTCCTTCGCCCCTCGTCATCATGGATGAAGATGGACTTTTCTGATTTCTGAAGGTAACAAAGACCGAGTTTCCTATCCACCCTGCTCGTGTACAAACGGGAGTGAGTCCTTTTCACTGCAACTCATTTCTGTACTGTCTTATGGTGGAAGCGGACCACAGTCTTCGCCAAAGTAAGGTCGATGAACTCGCAATCTACTGTAGTCTCCTATATAAGTGTTACAATGTGGGAGTCTTTCCGCTATACACGTTATTTCTCTTATTGTTGAAAGGCTCGAATTTCCCTGCGTATTCATTCATCACTTCCTCTCTCGGCTCGAGATTTCTTGCATAGTAAATATCCTTGTGGAATTATTTTCCAGTTAACAGTAAGGTAATTCTTTTCCGGAATAAGGTTACCACCAATAAGAGAGCCTCTTTTCACCATAAGTTCACGTTTTTCTTTTTCCGTTTTTCCTGTGCAGAGATCGCTTTTGCCTCATATTTGTTGTTGTCGCTGTCAGATACAATAGAGAGAGATAAGCTTGCTGTGCACACTTAGTCTATATGTAAGCCCTCTTAAGATGGTGAGCGATGGGATTATCGTATCATGTTTCTTCGAAGCTCTGCGGCAAAGGAGCAGCACATCACCCATCTATCTCAGATAAGTCTTCTAACTCTCATTTGCAATCTTTTTCATTGTTCTCTCGATTGTTTTTGTCGGATCTCATAGATCATTGTACCGATTCTTGTGAAAATGATGTTTTAGATGTCATCACTGTCGATGATGAACTTGTGGTCTCTGTTCTCGCTACTCTCGTATCACAACCTGTAAGTCCAAAGCCTGTACCCACCTATAAAGAAGAGATAGACGATAATTCTTCGAATCTTTCGAGACCGTTTGCTCTCACCAATGTAATGTCGGTCGAGCATGTCATGCTGATCATTTTCGGAAGTCAATGACTTTACCTCCTTCTCCTGTTTATTACAAAAAAATGCTATCTTTCTCCGATGTTCAGCTCTACAAGCATAGATCTTACATTTATATAGATTTTCATTTTAACCGTGTGCTGCCTGAGTTCTTGTTTCTTGACCTAGACTATGTCTTCATCAGCAAATCATTCCTCATATCGACAACTTGTCTTCAGGCGGTTATCAGTCTCTTCTATTATATCCATTCACGAGGAGCTTGGATGATCTTGCAGGATTCAAAATCCAGATATTTTTCCTATCTGGATTTTCTTCAATTGTCGATTGATCGTCATCTTTTGTCGTTGCTGTATACGGCCTCGACTGCATCCACTGCATTTGCCAGGACGTAGATCTTCAGTTTTTCATGTTTGCTTGTAAACACTATTCATTTCGTCCACATGTTGCTGAGACGAGCAGCCAGAGCAAAGTGTCTGCAGACGCTGTACTTCTGAGAACAAGAACACGTAGGATACAGATCGCGAAACAATTGGAACTATCAGTTGCCGTCAATTGCACCAAAGAGATCTAGATATGGACCAATACTGGTCACTTCTCTGTCAATTTCTTCAGGACGAGTGCAGTGGTGGCTACTGTCCAGAGAGAGAGAGGGGGAAGTCTTTTACATTTGTATGTACATGGTGTTTTTTCTCTTCAGACTAGTAGCGCTCTCCAGATGAAACAACGTTTGCTGACAGCTCTCGTCTGGAAGAGAGCGAACAGATCACTCTGAGGGGAAGTTTGCGTGAAAGCACTCAGTAACAGAGACCTCCATACCTTCGTGGGTATGGTTGGGTATTGTATGAAAGACAAGACTGAAGCTCACTACAAATCCTCCATGAAAAATATTATTGACAGTATGCTTGAGGATGACGAAGAATTGTTCACTCTTTTCGGTGCTGCAGATACGAAGAACTGCGTGCAATTGAACTACATCAATATTCTTCAACGGGCTCTCTAGTTCAATAAGTACCGGAACAAACATCCATAAGGGACGGGTTTCTTCCCTCGCATCCTCGATAGAATCCTTTTCCTTTTCTTTTATATTTTTTTAAAGGTTCTGTTTTAGAATGTATATTTTAAAAATAATCCTTTGAATAATATGTGAAAGTTCTATCTCCGTTAGAAACTATACAAACGTTGTATGAGTATTTATCATATCTCTGTTTATCCCATATATGCTAAAACCTGTGACGTAGGGAGCAATTTATTTTGTAACATTTAAGGAATATAACGAATATGGGGAGACCGATTAGGGAGTGCGGACTGTACGCTAACACGCCTGGCTACCCCAATTAAAAATATACTATAACAAAAGAAATTTCTAATCTGAAAGGTATAACCTTTTAAGAATTGCTCTTTGTTTCATCGTCAGGAGTAAACTTTCGTAACAATAAGGAATATAACGATTATGGGAAGACCGATTAGGGCATGCAGACTGTATGTGGAGGTTCGAGTGGCAAGTGGGAGGTCCCAGTCTCAAACCCAAGTAACGGTCTCGTTCCACTTGCTAGAACAGGTGGATGCCAGAGTTTTGGAATAAAGCTCGTCGTTCCCACATGTTACTGGACAAGGAAGGGTCGAGTCCTCCGGATCTCAGTCTGCGGAAGGACAGCAGCTGCTTCTGACCGCACAAAGTCTAACGGCGAACGAGGCCCAAAATGGCGTCGCAAGCCTAACGCTCTTCTATCTTGAGGGGAAAATGGAGAGAGGTGGGAATAAATCACTTAGGTCTTGTTATTGCTAAATGGTAAAATATAAGATGGAGTATTCAGATTTTGACTCTTGGAAAAGGAATATTCTCCTTTTCTTTCACGGTGTATTTTAGGTTGGAGAGAATATGCTATTTTGCTATCAAAAATCACCAAAACTTCATATCAATATTTCTCAATCGATATTTAATGATTATATATATGTTTTTTTATCGATATCTTTTTCACAATCTGATGCCTGCAACATGCATCTCTATATCATACTCTTAACTGAAGTAACATACTTTCTAGTGGGGACGGTATCGAAACGCTAATGCAATTCCAAAAAGTTGAGCATTATGTAAACCTTTATTGTAAAGTTTTATTTAGAATATTCTCCATATGTTCCCAGACTTTTGGAACGTGCACTACGACTGCTCACAAAAGCGGGATCAAACTACGGGTATATAAAAATGACACTTGAGTCTCAGTTTCAAACACATTTACCCGTTAACTCATATTGTTACATCTTATCACCTGTCTGTGTTTTCAGTTGAGTGAAGAGCATAGAAATTCGCCCTAGGTGGTTTAGCATGCATATTTCATCCTTTTCCGAGTTCGGAAGAGAAAGAAATGCATGTTAATTTAATATCTAATTCTTCCGACGGGAAGAGTTAGGTATTAAATTAACGCCTGAGTAGAGTAGTGAATTCATGAGTATTAACCTCTCGGTCTTGTACCTTCTGAAGCGCAAGAGCTGACCCAGTGCTTATGGTTTTTCTCCTACTCTCTCTGTGTTTCCAGACGTAAGTTAACAAATGATGTTTATATAAATTTTAATTTTTTATATTTACTTAGTATATTTTTTTTAATATTTATATATTTTCTTGATAATAATAAACGAACAAAAGTTCCCCGAAGTTGAAGTTGCATGTATATTGAGGTGCGTGAATGCTAATATGGAGGTGTTATGCATGCATAAATAAAAGAATTTATTTTTATTTCTCAGGAACATTTTTCTTATAGTAGAAAGGGTTAAGTTTCAACTCACATTGCTTATAGATTTTTCCTTTTCCTACCGTCCATGTGGTATGTTCAGTTGAGAAGTATTTAATATAGTAAATTAAATTTAGATATTTAAATATATATTTGAATTTATCTTACTAATGTGCTCAGTGCAGTGGCAAAATAAATCCAAATCTTTTGTATAGTGGTGTAATGTTTGCTTACTGCAGAAAAAACCTTTATCTTTTCAAGAAATAATTTTTGTCAAAATGATCATGTATAGTGAATTATTTGAAACAATTTCAAATCTATATTTCTGGTTGTCTTTTTGTCTCTCTGTGTTCTCGCATTCATTTGAGATGCATATTCACTAGAAATAAACCATCTTGATATTGCTGAATACTCTAATATGTGATATACTTACGGCTGTCATCTCTTTAGTTGAGAACTAAATCGGAAATTATCAAACGTAGATGTTACAGAACTCTTATATTTTTTTTACATGTTTTTGTTGTAAATTTTACAGATATTTACTTGACACCATCTCTAATACGTTTGTCGGACTTGATCCTATCCCTCTTAATGTTGTATTACTTGATCATATCTTCACTGGCTGTAACAAATTCATTAGATAAAAATGTCACATCATCAAAATACGAGAAGTGCACGTTAACAATTAGTCATATATCAAATGTTTAATTTAAAATATTTTTACATAAAGTTATCAACCCAGATTATATGTAGTGCAGTGTCTTTAGAAAACGGTAAACTTATTAACCTGCTATTGCCAGTCAAGAGTGCGGTCAGATAACACAATGGGTGAGGTAAAGTTAGATAAACGTATTAGAAGTAGAGTCAAGTAAATTTTATGTATCATCTCTAAAAAGTGATACATAAAATTACAATCATTGAAAATATTAATAATTTATCCATAAATACATCTCTTTAACGTCATTAGAAAAACTAAATCTAATAATTATCGACATTCTTCCATCCCTGAGAAAACTTGACAATTTAGGCTTACGTCTTCTCATCTGAGCCCTGTAAATCTCGTTTATGGGAAGGGATTTGAGTGGCCCGAATGAGATACTATATAGAGCATACGACTAGAGATGCTCTAAAGAGTGTGCTAGTAAAAGTTGTATGTATTAGCCTACTGGATCCATGAGTAGCTCAGCAGTTGTTACACAATGGAACAGGAGAAAAAGGATAACTGATGACACATGTTTTAGTGCAGGTGGTAGCATTGACGGTCTGCGTCGTACTACGGTCGCAGCGCGAGATTATTGGGGATAGCGCAATGGGGTTCAGGTACCTTGTGACCTTGTCTCGCTGGAGTGAGGTCCCGGGCAAACCCCTCCTGTCCTCGCCTGGCACGTGGGTTAGCAGCCGACGAGTCTTCAGGCGGCATAGACTCAGCGAAAGCTCTGAAAAGTACAAATAAAGAGAAAAGAGAATATAGTCTGTGTACTTACGGTATGAAACGTACGGAACCGAAGGACCGGTCGGCTGCACGGAGGATAAATTTGCGTGTGCCTGCGAGGAAGAAAATTATCTATGGAAGATGAAGGAAGATGCGCATTCTACTTTCTGAGCTGGTCTACGGCATGAAGATATCTAAAAAGCAGTGACGTTACTTGACGACGTCATGAAAAGGGGAGACGAGTCTGAGTACGTAGTGTATGTAAGTTGGGTTAGTTTGTGCAGGGTGACCTTTTCTAAAGCGGACCGCACGTTTTCTCAGTTCCGCAAGATTCTTGGCGTCCTGCTTGTTTCATTTGAGCACATGGGAGTGATGTTCTAATTCTGGTCTGCGCTTGCTGGTCGCTTAGGACCGAGATCCGAGCTTTCCTTTCTTTGCACACACAGAATCAAAAGCGCCTGAGGCCGCGACACCAATTTGGCCTCCTTCGCTCCCGGAAGCTGCTTCGCCTTTCATGGAGTGGAATTCAGTGAACCCCTCCGCTGTGGGGATTCGACCACACGACGCCCGTGCTATGAGCGGATGATGGATGCGAGGTTTCCGAGACTTATTGGCTTGCCAGCGAGCAAGACCGCAATTTAACGGGTTCACTTCATGGCTTCCGGTTTAGTTTACAAGAAGCCTGCATTACCATCTCCTTTATGTTTGATAGAGGAGGTATTAATGCACTTTTAATGGTTAGATAATAAATTAATATATAATAAATAATATTTTTATTTATGCATGGTTGTTACTTTTTATACTAGGAAAGTGAACATTTAACGTCTTTCACTTTCAAGTTTTTTAATCGCAGCAGCCAAGTGTAATAAAGATAACCAAATACAATTAGATTTTTATTTTATATAAGATAAATTTAGTAAGAGACATTTAGAATACACTTTTTACTTCTTCTTCGCTTCTCTCCCTGTATACTAAATCAACTAAACATGCCTCTTTGTAAAAGGAAACATCTTTCTGAAATCAGTCGGACTTTTTGTGATAATTTTTGAATACATCGTCGCTGGTCTTTTCCCTTGTCCCGTCCAGAGGTTAATGTTGCATGCATATTGTTTAGATTACTACAATTTTCCTAGCCTTGAGAGCGTCATGTAGCTATTTCGCGACAAGAGTATCTATCATAACTCGCTTTCTCCAGGAAATAAAACCGAGGATACGAAGTAACCTGAGTCTCATATCATTAAATTTCCCTCCTGTGTGAAGGGTAATTATCCTTGTTGTAAAATAAACGTGAAATTTTTTACTACAGCAAAAAGTCGACAGTCGTCTAATTGTGAAAGAATTTTATGATAAGAGTTCAGTGGAATCTATTTACTTTAACCTGTGGAGAAAGAATGAACATGTGAGAGAGAAATGAGTTTCTATTAGGAGTGTAAAAGTTGTAACTTTTTCCAAAGACTCTGGAACCAGTGGAGAGAGTTATTACTTTGGTCAGACCTTGGCGGGTGTTTCTTACGGGTACCTCTGGATGTGTTTGCAAGAAAACTGCGAGTATTTTTTAATGAGTTTTCACTCTGTCTCGTCTGTTCTAGTTTCCAGTAGAGAATCTATTGCTCTGGGTAATTATTTTGATATCAGAACCAAAAAGATTGATTATAGTGTCTATTCACAAAGACCACCCAGAATTGAATCGCGATTCTACACAAAGTTACACATGATGAAATTATAACCTTTTCTTTCTCAATTATTGAAGAATATTTTTTTTTTAACTTTGACACTCTCTATTAGTGCATTTCAAGCATTAGCAGTAGAGAAAGAGTTAGTGAATGGTGTCACTCAAAAAGGTCTACAGCAAACATTTAAGAAATAAATACACCAGTTTGAGTGGAGAACGTCGTTACTTTTTACAGGATTGCATCGATATGAAACTCGAAAAAATCAAAAGTAGTACATAAGTGGAAGTGGAGTAAAGGATAAGAGTATCTCATGATTATTTAAGTTCGAACAGCTGCGCACAAATACTGAGTGACTTTAATTAACAATACCTGCAATATATGTCTATCTTTAAATATACTCTTGCATCATTAGGGTAATTTTTTCAAACGTTCGCGCTATAGGACCCATTGAGTCATTCCAAAACCTTTAGATTATCACTCCTCTAGCTTTAAGTGTGTGGAGTATTACAATATACTGTTCTTTTTCAGAAAGAAATTCTTGGACTGTGTCAGTACCTGCAATACAGTTCGTGTTCGAGAGAGGTTGAAAGTATTTCTGAAGGTCTCTCACCGTACGACGTTTATTTTCATGAGTTATTTAATTTAAGAGTTAATTTAAATCGCAGTACGTTATGAAAACTAACAATCAAGTATATCTATGTCTGACGTGTAAAGTTAATATCGTTCAGTTGTGTAATAAGGCAAGCAAGCCTACGGTATAGTTAGAATTAGGCCTCGGCCCCAGTTCGGTTCAGATCCTTCTCTGGGAAAGGTTTAATTCATTAATTAACATGTATTAAGATAGATATTATTATTCATCTATGGCGTCTTTATCGTAGGAGGTGAACCATTTCGCACACTCTAATTATGAGTTTTTGATTTCAGAGTGGTCAAGTGTAACAAAGTAATAATTATCTGATTTAAAACTCTAATTTTAGCTACTTCAGTTTAATAATTTAAATTTAACTGCCAAATCATTTCATCGTTTGAGGTCAAGAATCATCTTCTCGTTGCTTACTTGGTCTATCTGGTAAATGAGATGACACATTTTTTTCCAGATTAAGCCAGTTTGCCAGTTATCAAGGCTTGCGATAGTTTTCTCCACTAACTCAATCGACATTGAACCAATCCACTTTGACGATTTTTCCCTTCATACTCTGCTTTTCCTCTTTCTTCCTCTCGCCAAAAGTGTAAGTTGCATGTATATTACTCAAAAGTGAGGAACCTGTGTAAATATTTATATATATGCACGAGGTTTAATTTATTACCTAAATCTTCCTATTGGAAGGATTAAGTAATAAATTAAACTCACAGTAAATTAATATATAAATGATTTCAAGTTCTCGTACTTGAAGCACATCAGTCTACTCGTGCATTATGGTTTAGATCCAGGTCTCCTCGCGTTTCTAAGTACGAGTTAACCGTTAATATTTATAAAATATTATAGTTATTTTCATGTACTTAATATATGATTCTTGTTTAACATTTACATATTTCTAAGATAACAGTCTCCAATAACAGCCAGCGAGCAAAAGTTTTCAGAAGTTCATCAATCATGCTATTATTCACCTCCTCCATGTTCAAATGAAAAAAGTATTATGTATGCTTATTAATTTATGAGCTAATCCTTCCAGTAGGATAGCTCATAAATTAATATATATTAAAAACAGATTAATTTTTAGACTTTAGTTATAGTAGAAAGGGTTACGTTTGAACTTACTGCGATTATAGATTTTTCTTCTTCTCAGAGTCCACGTCTTATGTCCAGCTCAGAACTATTTAAATTGAATAAATCAATTTTAGATATTTAAACTTAGATTTATTTTATAACGATGTTTTGTGCAGTAAGCAAGCATCGTGCATGTTTGGTTACTACACAAAACATTTTAAATTTTTTAAGAAATATTTTTGTCAAAGTGATCATTTACAACGTGTCATTTGAAATAATCTCAAACCTATATTTCTGATTGTCTTTTTGTGTCTCTTACCTCTCACATATTCATAAATCATAAATCGCTTTCTGGGGCTCTCACTAGAAGAAATCGCTACAGTAACCAATATTTTAAACTTTTACACACCTTATTAGAGAGTGCCAGAGTTGAAGGAAACGGGAATGCTATATGAACCCCACGCTCGGTTAATATCCTTCCCCACGGCCTTGTACAAACAAGAAGAAAAAGACAAGAATGTTAAAAGACCAGATGCGGAAAGACCCACTGGCTTGTATACTGAAAAAAGGGGTGCAGTGTAAAATATATATAATTCCTAACTGAGTTACAGTGGAAATTCCTAACGGCGGAGGGAAAGCAATACAACTGCTTGGTTTTATGAATAGAAGTCAAAGGACAAGTCTAAATTAAAACATCTAAATTTACATGACTAAAATTAAATAACTATATTTAAAAACTTTAAATTTAAACATGTCTTAGGCTAACAGAACACGGGGACTCCAGAGACCAAAAGAACCCATAAGCGCAGGCATTCTATCTAGAACTAAACCACTATAGGTCAAATGTATTTTAAGAATGAGATGATCGTTATTAGACATTATTTACGAGCTAATCTTTCCTAAAAAAAGGATTAACTCATAAATAACACCTCATGTACACTAGGTGAATATGCATAGCAGTGGCCATTCCGGCCAGGGAGCAGAAACGGACAAGCGTGAAAAGCGGGTTGTAAATATACATCTGTCGATGAACCTTGGGAACTTTGTGACTTCTGTTCGTTTAGTGTTACGTAAAAAATATATATGTGTTAAATGGAAAACTATATTAAATAAATTAAAATAATTAAAATACTCTATAAACGTTATTTGTTAGCTCATACCTGAAAACACGGACAGAGTAGGCAAGAACCCATAAGTGTAGTCTGGGTCGTCGCGCTTCAGAGGGTACAAGTCCGGGGCATTGTGGTGAACAATTACATTAGTACGTGAGATATTTAATTTATACCTAACCCTTCCTGCCGGAAGGGATAAGTGTAAATTAAATATTCCCCCTCTTCCGAACTTGGAAGAGGGTGAATATGCAGGCTTGCCCCGTTGAGAGTGAATATCCTGTCTCAATAGGGTGAATATCCTGTCTCAAGAGGGTGAATATCCTGTCTCAATAGGGGGGTTAATTCCGTCGTGTCTTACTACATATTCGGATAAGAAATTCTCGCATTATCTGCTATGAAGTGGTACTGCGCGGATATCTGCTTTTCCGCCAAGAAGCTTGAGATTCTGACACCCCTGGCTCCCAAAACCAGGTATTTGCTTATTACTGCTTCGCACAGGATTATTTGGCACTTGGCACTGTCTGTCATGATCTTAGTGGCTTGGTCGAACTCACCACGTGGCATCACGTCAACAAATAACGAACCAAATGTTCTTATGGCGTATACTATAAAGAGCTTACAATTTAGTTTAGAGTAAACACCACTTAACACAGTTAGTTCACGCGAGATCAGAAACCATTAAACATAGTTGGCTTTCGTTGAGAAAGCATGAATAAAACTCAGTCTGGCAAGGAAGCGCGTATCATGAGAACTTGGTCTTCGTCCAGGACTAAAGTTGTAAGATGGTTCGATTCCGCCTATAGTTTCAGTAGAGCATGTCAAAGCTAAAATCTTTAATAAATACTCTTAGCTTAAGAGCAAGTGTTATGAATTCGGCCAAGCGGTTACGAACATTTCCTGAGGTGCCCGTAGGAAAATGCAGTGGGCATCTCTTACTGGCCTTTAATCCGATTCGGTGATGAGTTTTGGGCCTTTAATCCGATTCAGTGATGAGTTTTGGGCCGTGAAGAAGTTTAAATCTCAAGGAATTCATTCTAATTTTCAGAAAAATAAAATATGAAAACATTAGAAAGAATTATTTCAATTTAGAAATATGACTGTAAACGATAACTTCTCTATACAAAGTTCTCATTCGATAAACTACAGAACTTGTCCTTCTGAACGGTGGAGAATCTTATTTCTTAGCTTTGACACACCCTAATATAACAATGCGTTTCCGTCGTCCTCTGTTAAAGTCGCTTTACAAGCAAAGAGATATGATTCAAGCTGAGAGTCACAAATGGTAGCTACAGAACAATGAAACATTCAAGAGCTTGAATAGTGCGGATTTCCTTGTTGTTGCTAATCAACAATTGAATCTTACTTCCCATATCTAAATCTGCTTATCTATGCAGCAAATGAAAATACAATGTACTGCTGGTTTACAGGAAGATGTAACCAGCTAAGCTAGCTTCGTTATCATCGTGTTTTCTTTCATGAGAGAGACGAGAACAAGACCTTCATCTCAACTAATATAAGAAAGAAAGGAAAGAAATATAACGGAAGTGGAAAATGGTTTTTATGAGTCAACCAGCAGCGACATTTCAAGCAACGGCATTTAAACCCCCGTGTCCTGTAAAAGCAGGAAAACGAGCTTTCCTTTTTCTCTCTCTTTTCTCTTAGGTGAGAGAGAACATGCTATTTTGCTCCAAAAAATCTCAAAACTTAACTTCGTTTAACATATTTCACAATATTTAACATTCGTTTATAAATCAGTTATAGTGTGTAAAGCTCTGAGCTTTACATTCTTGTATGAAGATTCTATCAACAAAAATATTTTATATATAATGAATAAACTTTTTTATTCACAGACAACACACCTGCAGAATGAAGTACTCCTGGTTACCAGGCGTATCTCAAGTGGCACATGGGGTTTAATACTAAATATTTACTTCTCTGATTTAGCTACAAGCACGACATTCGAATTCTCTCACGATCCAGAAATCTCAAAGACGTCTAGAAAGAGTTAGTGTTTTTATTAGTTATTTATCACCTCCTTCCATCTTAAGATGGAAGAGTGATGCAAGTTCAACATTAATTTATCACCAAACCATTTCGAAGTGAAAGGTTAGGTGATAAACTAATGTGTGGATAAATGGATTTTTTTACTTCAGTAAGCTTTCGCACTTGTACTTCCAGAAGTGCGTGGTTATGCGCTTTCTACTGTTGTCGCTGCTGTTCCCTGAATGACAAACATTTAATAGTTAAGTTTAATTCTGATTTTTGTTGAAACTTAGTTATAACATTCTCGATAATATATACGGAGCAAAAGTTCCTGAAGTTGATCAAGCATGGTTATTCATGGTTCATTTTACTTTTACTAACATATTGGGTTTCCATAATTACGTAACTGGTCAAATGGCCATGCCATTTTATGGATGAACCCGGTGGAATCAGTATTGCCATGAGTTAGACTAAAAAATTTGAAACATTGTGGAAAACATTAAGTAAATAAGTGTATACAAGGATAATTTCAAGCAATTCGTTGCTCTCAAAGTCTTTTCTTATAGGTAGAGCAAAATTGTCGCAAATGCCCCATAACATTCCCATAAAACACTTTTTCGTTAGGTTCACGAGAAAGAATCGGAGAATATCATAAAAAATAATACTCTAACGCTTTTACACGCTCTTAGAACTAGTTCACATCTGCAGTTTCAAGAAAACATTTTCAGTTTTAGAACTTGGTGAAGAGGGTTGGTAATAAGCGAGTAGCTCACACTAGTACATAGTTTCAGTTTCAAATGACCTGGATCATCTGCCATACATAATCTGACGTTTCATCAGACGGATCTATGGATAGTATGGTTTCGACGTGAGTCCAACATTTTTGAGATGTCACTTGTGAGAGCAAGGTCCACGTAAGCCGATGATGTCCACGATGGTGGAGAGCTTTAACATCAACCTTGCTATGTCTTGAGTATTGCAGTTTGCTATCATACCAAGCAAAGATAAACAATCTGTCTTCAAAACCACATGAACGTCAATCAAGAACTCCCGATCTATCTTCATAGCAGTAATAGCTCCCCATAGTTCACACTTTACTTGAGGATAGTTACGTTGTATGTCTGTCAAGATTCGAACTCCAAATCTAGAAATAAACTGCACAACATCTGCATCTTCTTGACCAACTGCCCATCCAATCACCTTTGGACTCGTATCTACAGTTAGTATCACATGTCTCTCGCTCTCATAGTTAAGTCCTCTTAGTACAGGTGAAGACTTCAAGATTTCTTTCAGCCGCTTCATCGTCTCACGATGTTCTTGTCGCCAAGTAAACCTCTTCTCTTTTCTCAGAAGCGCATACAGAGGCTCGGCAACGTGTGCATAATGAGAAATACTCACGTGAAAGAACACACAAGCTCCCAAGAAGCGTCGAACCTCAGTGATACTGATACAGTCTGCTATCCTTGGTATAGCATCTACCTTCTCTAGGTTCGATCTTCTTCCAAATGTGTCACACAAATGACCAACCACCACAATCTCTGACATTCCAAAACGAGACTTAGTACCTGACAAAGTGAGGTACACTTCCATCAGACGTGTTAGAATCCGGCCCACGTCTCCAATATAATGGATTTGCAATAAACTTTCTACAACCGTCGGAAGTCATAGTGTCGTCCTTGTCTTCCGTCGGACAGTCTTTCATAGAATATCACACAAAAATGAGATAGTGACTTCATGTACAAATTCCTGTAACACCTTATGCATCGCATTCTGCATATGTGCTACTGAGTTTGTCGTCCCTTGAGAGAGAGTATACATCCGTATCAGTCCCAAAGGTGTGCGCATGGTAGTCAAGTCTCTACCTTCCAGGGCAAGTTGAAACTGACCATAACCTGAAAATAGATCTCCGATAGAATAGACCGACCTCCCAGCAAACGCCTCAACTACCTCATCAACCACAGATCCTGAAAAATGAATAGTGATGTTGCTGGCAGGCTGCAGTCTTGGATAAAATGCAAAGTCCTTGACTTCTTAGGCACCGTGAACCATCTTGAGCCATGGATGGCTCAAGAATACCCATCTGCATCTTCTCCTTCAATAGCTCAATGAGCTTCGGCAGCAAGGCACGAGGGACTAGAATCAGCTTCAAGTCCTAAGGTACGTGAGGAACAGTGAAGATAACCATAAGAGCTATGACACTAGGATCCACACAACCAATCTCTTCAGCTGAGAAAGAAAACGCTCTACCATGGCTAACAATCATCTGCACAAAAGCTTTCTTCTATGCTTCAGTCAAGAGACCAGCCCCTCCTATTTGGAGTTGTTCGAGTGTCTCATGAGTAAACTGATGCCTTATATGTGTAAGATTTCTAAGTACAGGCTCAATGGCTGCTGACTCCATCTGTTGTTGTGAATCAACAAGTAATTGGGTCACCACTGCCTTCACCTTCCTCACTACAGCTTTATATTTGACGTGTACTTCTGCTTCTTGACGAGAGTCACACCAGCAGATTGCATCTTTCCATCCATTCTATAGTCTCGGATGAAGACGATATCGCAAGTATGAGATAATCTCCTCATAGACTTCACGAGAATGGATGAGGATCACCACCCTACCTCCCATATGTTCTACCATTCTATCTACATCATCTAACCAACGAACAAAAAATGGTACATCGACAAATTCCTAGTATACACCAGATAATATTTCATCTTCCTTCAGAGCTCATGTACAATGCAGATCAGCTACACGTCTCTCCATATACCTCCTACTCTTTACAGTCAAATCTTCTACTCGTGTAAACTCACTCCAATCACTAGACTCAAACTTTACAAACCAGATCTCCAACTTGGTACTCCATATACACTCTCAGAATCTCGAGCAACCTCTTCATTAGCCCCCTGTGACCCCTGTGATCTTGCTCAAGCGAGATCATGATAGTCATAGATCCTTCACTCTTGTCATCTCGTCCTACAAGAATGGGTTTTGAAAACCTTTACTTCTGCAAATAAGAGAGTCTCTCAAGGTTTGTATATTTCGCTCGTGGTTTGTCCGGACAATCAGAAATTGAACAGAAAGTCTATCATCCGGACTACAGATCTTAGCAAAGTGCGATCCATCATCCATCATCTTGGTCTCCATGCGCACTGTAGTGAGATAAGACTGACCAAGAATAACAAGATACGAAGCAAAAGATTGCACAAAGAAGTGCTGATCTACTTCCACATCACGTATCCTCACCCTCACGTTAGGACAAGCTCCGTATAACTCATCCTTCTAGTTATTAGCAGCACGCAGCACCCAGCCATGATTCAGTTTGATAGACCACTGTCCTCTCTCGTATACCTCCCACGACATGATATTGATTTCAGATCCGTGATCAACTAAAGCAGCAATACGTTCAGACAAACCTCCAAGACTTACCCGTGAAGCAGTTGTAGCACGAGCTCATGTCTCTTTCTGAAGTCACTATCAGCAGCTGGACTCTCCTCACCAGCTTCGGCATCATCAGCCTCGATAGTGTTGGTATCAGCAACCAACGCCTCCTACTGGTATTTCTTGTCACCAATCTCTTGATAATGCATCTTTCCAAATCCCACATCATTCACGGAAGCCTCTATCACATCTATCATCTAACTCTCTACTTGCTCAGATATCACTTGCTTCTTCATTTGATGACATCAATAATCGACTCGTGAAACTCTCTCTTTGCAATACGTGTGCATCTAGTATCCTCTGCTCCAGAATGCTCTTAAGATCAGTGGAAGTCTCAACATCTGCAGTCAACTTGTAAGCCGATCTTTTTTTTTCTTGGGCGTGAACCGTCTATCAGCAGTCGTTGGCTCCTACTGAGGTCTCTACACGTCCTCCTACAGAAATAACACCACAAGTCGGTTTCTACTCTTCTCCTCGGAGATTCTACTTGAGGTTTTATACTAGGGTTCTCAAACTCAACGATAATCTCTTTCGAGTTCTCTTCGACGCTTACTATGACATCTAAACCTTAAGGAAGGTTTCTAAGTCTAACTTTCCAACCTTTTTAACTTCTACTCATGTTGCACCTTCTCAACCATTAAGTGGACAAAATATCTATGAGGACAATAACTCTACATCACTTTCTTAACTCTTTCGAGCTTTATACTAAAAATCGTGTATTATACATGCTATACACGAAATAAAATCCAATCTAAAATTGAGAGTCTAAGATAATATCCTCATGACCATTGTCTGTACTGATCCTAACAGACACTTAAAGTCACTCTTGTAAAGATCACACTCTACTTCGCCAGGAGCATTCGTGGCCTCCACAGTGAATGATGCTTTGAACTCAAGCTTCTTCGCATATGCGCTGATGCTCGCAGAAGCTTCTTGATATAGAGCAAAAAGGGCACCCCAACTGCAATAGATGCGTGATCGCAACTCCTCTATACTTAACTTTGGCTTTTCCGTCCGTTCTAACTCTCCAAACGTCTCTTCTTCAACCTCGGCACTCGAACTGGACATGAAGTATCTTCAAGACCTCCTTGTATGTCGAAACATATATCTCTTAATCAGTAAGAGATCTCTCTAAGATTTTTGTGATCTCTAGTAGCTCAACCTCCAAGCTACTAACTAATGAAGTTTCAACAGAAAATTCTCTAATCAAAAGAGATGGTGCTTAATGTACAAATTTTCAGAGAACTGAAATTTGTATATTTTCACTTCTCTCATGGCTGTCAACCACCTTTACTTTGAAAACTTCTATCTCCCTCTTCAGACATCATCTTCTCATGATTTTTGTTTCTTCTAATAGCTCATCAGACAAGCTACAATCCTGGAAGTTTTCACAAGAAAATAAAATTCACAGAAAATCTGACAATAACTGTAAAAATTTTTCAGAGAGCAGAATTCCTCAACTCTCATGAATAAACCCCCTCAACTTTGAAAATCCATGGCTCTCTCTCCATACCACCTTTTCTCCTGATTTCTGTTGTCCTAGATAGCTTATCAGCCAATCTAAAACACTAGAAAGTTTCTCAGAAAAATAAAATTCACAGAAAATCTGACAAAGACTGTAAACGTTTTCCAGAGAACAGAATTCCTCAACTCTTGAGAATAAACCCCCTCAACTTTGAAAATTCATTGCTCCCTCTCTAGACCATCTTTTCCCATGATTTATTTTGTACTAGATAAGTTATCAGCCAGTCTAAAATACTGGAAAGTATCACAGGAAAATAAAAAACATAGAAAATCTGACAGCGACTGTATAAATTTTCTAGAGAGCGGAATTCTTAAACTCTGAAATTTTTCTCCTCTAATAACTTCTCTCTCCTCCTTTCTCTACAACTCTTGTTTCATTCCCTTTCAACTCTCCTCAAACACTTTCTAAGTGAACAAGATGTAAAGAATGACCTCGAATACGTCATAGATCACTACGAGATACACGAAAAGTTCTAGCATTGCTAACATCGCGTTAGCTCTCTCTCCTCCCAACGTTCTCTCCATGTGCTCTCTTTGATCTCTTTTTGTCGAATATAGAACTGAATTCTAAACATCTTTCAACGATCCCTTCAAGTGAGGTCCCGACAACAAAACAAAAAATGTAAACCCTCCGTGGTCCTATCGATCAATTACCCCCTCGATCTCTCAATCTCCACGATCGTCATCGACGAATCTACAACATGTCGGGCCTGTCTCTCACTCAGGGGTCACCTCTGATGGCTTTGATGGAAGCACACCATGAACTTGAAGAGAAAAATGCTAAGTTCACTCATTCATACACCCATAAACTCATAAACTAAAATTCTCCATAAACTCATCAACTAAAATCTTCCATTCTAACGATGTCTCACAAGTTCTCACATGCTAAAATATCACACACTCTCTATATTACTCAAGTTGTCATTACGACGATGTGAAAACAAGGATGAGGAGCTCTTCTCTACTCTTCTATTTATACATTCTAGGTTTTTATTTTGGTATCCTCTGGTAACTCAGCCGTAACTACTTTTACCGGGTTTTACTAAGATATTACTTAAGATAAAAGCATTAATCACACGGGCTTTTTACTTTTTCACATGGGCTTATTCCTTCAACTTCCCACAACTTCTAGAAGGATTCTAGAATATTCTCAAGGAATCTCAAATTTCCACCCCTCTACACTAGGACCCACTAAAAAGGAGACATGTTGAATCTCTTCTTGTTTTTAATGTCCACAAAGTTCACAACTTTAATCCAACCACTAATATCAAGTCAAAAAGGAGAGGGATACTTTCCACCTCCTTTCTACCTTTTAGACAAGATGACAAGATAGTAGTGCTCACTCTTTAGGAAATATCTGAATTCTGTCAAAAGTACAGTTAAGTTTAATCATAACTAACTTTAGCTAGTCATGATTAACTTGATACCTCCTTAAAGTACTTGGGTAGCAAATAAACATTCTCAACACTTAGTTATAACTAAATACCTTACTAATAGACAAACTTCCTATGTGTAACATAGGTCGTTACAGTATTGTTTCGAGTACACCAAGAGAGCCAAGAAAGAAGTTGGGGATGGCGGATTTCATCATTTCATCTTCTCAAGCGGGATATGATGTGGTTGAAGATGTGGGGTGCTCAAAAAGCAACATCACTGTTGGACAACTGATTGCACTTAATCCCAGTTTACGAAGAGAACTCAGAGGAGGACTGAGTTCTAAGAAAAGCAAAAAGAAGAAACCCAAGAGCAAGACATCGAAATCTGTGAGAGTTGGTGTGGTGGATGTGTATGCTTCAAAGGTATGCACTAGGGCTTCAAAGATTGAAGTCCGATTGAATGGTCACTACGTCTATGACGTATTGGTGGATGGAGGATCGGATCATATCGGAGAGGTTGATGAAAAAGTTGGAGATGAAACCAACTCGCCGGGCTAGCATTGTCGTGAGAATGGCTAACAAGCAACGGGTAAGACCTCTTGGTGTGTTAGAGAAGGTGGTCGTGTCTGTGATGGGAGTTCAGACATTGATGTCCTTTCAAGTGTTAAAGGACTCTAGTTATGATTTGCTCCTAGGTAGGCCTTGGTTGAGAGCTGTGCGCACCACTGATAGGTGGCACAAGGGATACTTACGGATTGGGTCTAGAGATTATAGAGTGATAGTACCTCTCTCGGGTGTTGGAGTTGTGACTTCTGACTCTGATAGACCCACTAGTGACTACTGGGAATCTGATACGGAGGATGATCAAAGTGTCTCAGAAGTAGATACAGGAGATTCTTACGATCAAGAATTCTCGTCTGATGACGAAGGATTTGGTCGAGATGAATCATTACATCAGCTTAGTGCTATTGACTTATTGTCTCGACCATCAGTGGAGAAAGATCTTGACAAAGAAGAGTTGAGTGAGGCAGAGATTGTGAGAAGACTCTCTATCTTGAAATTTGATGTCAATGTCACTTAAGGGAAGAAAAGTAGATTCCTAGATATATTCCGAAAATATATCCATGTGTGTGCTTTCAGCTACAAGGATTTGAAGGAGATAACTCTAGAGACTCATTGAATCGAATTGGAGGAGAACGCAAGACCAGTTCGACAGAAGTAGAGAAGAGTCAATCCTACAACTACAATGATGATCAAGGAGGAGATAGACAAGTTGAAGGAGGTGAGTTTCATCTACGAGATGGAGAACTCAGAATGGGTTTCACCCATTGTGATTGTCAAGAAGAAGAATGATAAGCTACGAGTGTGCATAGACTATAAGAAGCTGAATGCAGTTACCAAGAAGGATTATTATCCTCTACCATTTATAGATGAGATTTTGGAGGAAGTTGCTGGTCATGAGTGGTACAGCTTTGGTGATGGTTATAGTGGGTATAACCAGATCAAGATAGCACATGAGTACCAACAGTTGACTACTTTCACTACTCCTTGGAGAACATTTGCATTTCGAGTGATGCCATTCGGATTGTGTAATGCTCTGGCCACGTTTCAGAGATTCATGAACAAGGTGTTTGAACCATTCATAGGGAAGTTTGTTCGTGATTTCATTGATGATTTCTGTGTGTACGGAAGAAAGGAGGACCATTTTGATCATGTGATCAAAGTTTTGCAGCGGGTGGAGCAAGCCAACGCTTCTCTAAATCCAGAGAAGTGCATCTTTGGTTGCAAAGAAGGTCTATTGTTAAGACACATCATTTCCAAGAATGGAATTGCGGTAGATCCTGAGAAGGTGAAGAAGATTGTGGATCTTCCATTTTCGATCAACTTGACAAAGTTGATGGCATGGTTGGATATTATCGTATGTTTGTCTTTTCCTTCGCAAACAAAGCAATAGCTTTGACTATGTACATGAAGAAGGGAGTTGATTTTGACTTGATAGTGCATGATCAGAAGGCAAAAAAAGCATTTGAGGAGCTGAAAAAGGCATTGGTGACAACTCCTATACTTGCTAAACCTGAGTGGAGTAAAGCATTTATTCTGTATACAGATGCCTCCAATGTAGCAATCGGATGTACATTAAGTCAGTTAGATGGAGATGAGCATGATCATCCTATAGCTTATGCTAGTAGGCAGATGGTTCCAACGGAGAAGAATTACTCCGTGATTGAACGAGAAGGATTAGCGGTGATCTTTGGATTGAAGAAATTTCGACACTACTTGCTAGGAGGGAAATTTTCCATAGTCACAGATCATAAGGCTTTAAAGTATTCTTTAATAAGCCTATTGCGGAAGGTCGTATTGCTCGTTGGAAGATCCTTCTAATAGAATACGATTACGTGATTGAAGATAGACCAAGGAAAAAGCATGCAAATGCAGATCTCTTGTCGAGGGCTTATGATGATGAGGGAGAAGAACCGTTTGATGATTCATTTCCAGACGAGCAAGTGATGACAATCACAAGCATTGAGGAGGTATCAAACGAGTACAAGGAAATATGGAGTTTCCTTGCAAATGGGTCTTTTCCAGAAGGTATGCACACCCGAGAACGTAATATGTTGATCAAGAGATGCAAGCCTTACACCATGATGGAAGGAATTTTATTTCATCAAGGAGCAGATGGATTACTAAGGAGAGCAGTTGGTCAGAAGGAAGCGTTCAAGCTAATGCACGAGTTTCACGACGGAACTGTTTGCGGAGGTCACTTTGCCGGTAAGATAACAACTTTCAAGATTTTGGATGCGGGTTATCACTGGAGAGGGATTTTCAAAGAGTGTTTAGACTATTGCAAAACTTGTGATGTATGTCAAGCATTTCCTCTGAAGTCTACTAGAACACCTCCGTTAAGATCGATTCCGTGTTAGGATCATTTGAGAAGTGGGGTATTGACTTTGTAGGTCCTCTTAATAAGACACCTCGAGGCAATAGATACATTGTAGTCGCTACTGACTATTGTATCAAGTGGGTAGAGGTTAGACCTTTGAGAGAGATTAATGAAACAGAAGTCGGTAGATTCATATGAGAGAGGATCATCACAAGATTTGGATGTCCGTTAGAGTTGGTCTCAGATAGAGGAGGAGAGTTTGTAAGGAGCATGACTACTGCTATGCTACAACACTTTTCTATCAAGCCACGAGTAACGACCTCATACAAACCAAATGCTAATGGTCTTGCGGAGAAAACCAATCTTACATTTTGTATGATGTTTGTCAAAGATGCTGATGTTGAGACTACGAAACATACTTGGGATAAGAGGCTACATGTCATCTTAGGGGAGTATTGAACGACAACAAAGACTTTTACTGGGTACTCCTCATTTCGACTGGTTTATGGAGTGGAGTCCAAGTTGCCGATCCAATTCGAATTGGATACTTTTCAAACTATTCAACGAAAGTTGAAGAGGTCAAGGGGAGAAGACGTGATCAGATCAAGAAGGGAGCAACTCATGGAGTTGGAAGAGACTCGAGCGGTAGCAATGATCCGAATGGAACGAGCTCAAGCGTATCAAAAGAAGAGTTATGACAAACGATTGGGCAAGAGAGAGATAAAACCATTTCAAGTCGGAGATTGGGTAATGTTATATGATGCGATTAGATTCAAGAGGGCTAGGAAAAAGTTTCTTCTGAGATATTTTGATCTTTTTGTTGTAGATATGGTGTGGAGCAACTTCACACATGACCTTCAAGAGCTGGGAGGAAGGAGATTAAATCGGATAAATCATGACAAGTTGAAGTTGTTTCATGGACGAAAGTTCTCTCTTCACTCCAAGGACGGAGCGAAAATTTAGTCCGGGGGTAAAATGTAACGACCTATGTTACACATAAGAAGTTTGTCTATTAGTAAAGTGTTTAGTTATAGTTAAGTGTGGAGAATGTTTATTTGCTGCCCAAGTACTTTAAGGAGATATCAAGTTAGTCATGACTAGCTAACATTAGTTATGGTTAAACTTAGCTGTACTTTTGGACAGAAATCAGATATTTGCTAAAGAGTGAGCACTACTATCTTGTCATCTTGTCTAAAAGATAGAAAGGAGGTGGAAAATATCCCTTATCTCTTTTTTGACTTGATATTAGTGGTTGGATTAAAGTTGTGAACTTTGTGGGCATTAAAAACAAGAAGAGGTTCCATGTCTCCTTTTTAGTGAGTCCTAGTGTAGAGGGGGGTGGAAATTCGAGATTCCTTGAGAATATTCCAAAATCCTTCTAGAAGTTGTTGACTTTGAAGGAAAAAGCTCATGTGAAAAGGTAAGAAGCCCATGTGATTAATGCTTTTATCTTAAATAATATCTTAGTAAAATACGGTAAAAAGAGTTACGGTTGAGTTACCAGAGGGTATCAAAGTAAAAACCTAGAATGTATAAATAAAGGAGCAGAGAAGAGCTCCTCATCCTTGTTTTCACATTGTCGTAATGACAACTTGAGTAATATAGAGAGTGTGTGATATTTTAGCATGTGAGAACTTGAGAGACGTCGTTAGAATGGAGGATTTTAGTTGATGAGTTTATGGATGTATAAATGAATGAACTTAGCATTTTTCCCTTCAAGTTCATGGTGTGCTTTCATCAAAGTCATCAGAGGTGACCCTTGAGTGAGAGACAGACTCGACATGTTATAGATTCTCGATGATGATCGTGGAGGTTGAGAGATCAGGGGGTAGTTGATCGATAGGACCGCGGAGGGTTTACAGAACAAGTACTCTCTGTACAAGAATCGGCACAACTGGCACTAAAGGCGCTGTTGTAGGAACAACAAGTCTAGGAGCCGGAGTCGGAAGCTGTTGTACTTGAGGAGTAGCATAAGGTTGAGAGATCACTTCCACAAGCGGTCGTCTCCCTCATAAGCTTCATCTCTCCTCTGTACTCACGAAGACACTTAGAAACATCTCTATCTTCAAATCTTCCACACCTATTCACAATCACCTGCAAAGTCTTTGTAGATTTTAACTCACCCCCTCTGACGATCGGATGTTGTTGAACCAAGACCGCAAGCGTCTTCAGTATCTCGGTAATATCCAGACTCGATGCAGCAGTTGCTGTAGAAGACGTAGGTGCAGCTGAAGGTGCAGTAGTAGATGTTGATGCCTCAGCCTTAGAGGCAATAGCAGCACTTCCGCTGTTGCGATCCATCTCTTCTTGTATGAAAATCTCAACCTCCGTGATCAATCACTCCAAGACGACTCTCAGTGGAAGCACCCGATTTATGTCGTGGAGAGTCCTTCTTAGGAAGGGTGAGTCTTCTGACTGTGATTGATTGTAGGGTAGAGATAGGGATTGAATAAGAAGACAAAAGTTACTAGCTTGGCTATACAACAGCCAAAGTCTCTCACAGACACCAATTTCTGTCTATTTGTCAATCTTTGCCAAAATAAGATCAATTCTCATCCACCAGAAGATAAATTCGCCTCCAAACATAACAATAGAAAGAAACCCAAACTCCAATGCTTTATTTCTCTTCCAGTGACAGTAAAGAGTCCTCCACAGATTGTCAAATCAATCTCTACTCAATAAGGTTGTCACCTGTCCACCAAAAGGTAGATCACTTCCAAGCAGTCAATCCTCACTCAACAGATTTCGCTCGTTCTTCATTCTTCGGAGAACAGATTGGTCTCCAAAAGGTCTACAATAGATGAAAATCTGAACCCCCAACGCCTTAAACCTCTTCTTGCGGAAGCTTCAGCACTAAATTCTCTCATTTCCTGTCTTCTCCTCCGCTCAAATAGATGTTTTTTGCTCACCAGATTCAAGCTCCCTAACTCTTATTCCTCTCTTTGCGACCACCTTCCAAATGAAATCCTTCAAAAATTTGATCCTCTCTGTCCCTGGCTTCTCCTGCGCATCTCCACAGCTTCCTCTTCTTCAAGAAAAAGGAATACCCTCCTTCGCACGACATCAACTTTTTTCCAAGCACACCCCTGCTAATCTAAGGTCCTAACAAATCTTAACACCCTTGCTAAGTTAGGGTCCTTATAAGCAGACGTACTTATCAAGTAAGCAGGCCCCCTGCTAAGCTAGACCCTCCACATGATTTCGTAACAATCAAGCAAGCACCCTGTCAAGCTGGAACCTTGCTTATTAAAAATTTCTTAGCTCTTGATGCCACTTTGGTTATAGTTATAAGTCATCCAATGTAAGCTGAAACCCCAACACTTATGAGGCCATCCCACAAGACTTACAACCCCCTATATGCGCACCAGGTAACTCCTGTGCTATAACCAAAGTGGCATGCGGAGGCTTAGACCAAGAAGCGTACGATTAAGAGAGATACTAGTCTCATGTCTCTAGAGGACGTGGTTGCATATTGAACATAGACTCGCTCTAGGAGGTCAACATGCCGGAATGGGAAACACAGGCCAGGAGGATTTGATCCGAATGTCTCTTGTTCCTAAGTGGGCACCCTATCACTAGGATGGCCTTTGTTTTTGTTAGAAAACAAATACAGTTGATACATATTTCTAAAGAAAGTTATCTCTACAGTCTTTACTAGCTTTTCCTACACAAAATTCTCTGTACAACTCCGTTTTTAGTAAATGAAGAGCATTTTTCATAACTTAATACTTGTACTAACTATTACCTAGAACATTTTTTTCTACAACCGAAGGCATGAAGTCGCTCTTCTCAGCGAGCATCACATTCTGGTACCTTTCGCTCCTTTCAAGGTGATACTTCAATACAAGCTAAGAGGAAGCTTGTCAAGCATAGCCCCAGGCTTGATAAGCTTGGGCGTAGCTTCTTGAACAAATGTCAATTGAGTATCTTCTGAAGTTCCGTTTCATCATGTGGAATCTCACATAATACGACAACGATGTGATGAGTGCGACGTCGCAATAATATATCTCAATGATCGCACGATAGTGAAACGTGCCAAATCAACAATCTGTGCGTGTTCACTTCAGTGGTCATTGTCACCAAATTTGGATATAAAATAATGGGTCTAGGGTTCGTAAGACATTCTCTCTTAGCAGGTGATTCGTGAAGATTTCTTGATGGTCTGCATGGAGGAGTGAAGAACTGCGAGAGCGGTGGTTATGGACGGTGGTCTAATATCAGCTCTAGATCTTTCTTTCTCGAATCTATTTCACATCAAGCTTCATTGCATCCATCGTGACCACTTTCGATATTGGTTAGTTGCATAGTTTGACGATGAATTCATGAGGAGAGTGATGGACTTATAGCTTCTGATCCTTCTGATTGTTACATACGGAGAGATTTGAGATCTGACGGTGTAAATCTTGTTGTGACGAACAATGGATCTCAACTATCCAACGAATGTTCCTTTCAACGTCTGGGTCGATATTCGGTTTCATTGCAGACCAAAGATCAATCACGAGGTATGGATAGTGAGAAACTTCGGGGAAGAGTATTTCAATAGAGTGATAGCTTCGTCATTCTTTTTTGTCGTACCTTTCATTGTAGATCGTTTTCAAGTTGTAATATTGACCTTGTATTAGTCTGCGACTCAATTGTACCATTCTGGTTGAGTGCTTGTGTGTAGTTACGATCTGTAGAGAACTTTCGGTATGTCTCATGGATTTTCTGATTTCTTCTAGTCTTATTGACGTCTAGTGTTTCCTTGGGTGTTATAAGTCATTCTAATGGTAAAAGTTGAGTGAAGAAAAGACAAACCAAAAGCTCTTTTTGCTCTCATTGATCTACTTTTAGATCAATAGTATTCTAGCTGATCCTTGTGATGTTTTCTGTGTTTCGAGAAGCTTCAAAGGTCTATTCGCATGAGGAAGGATATGGTTGGAAAGCTCTCAAGCATGACTACAATTTGGGCTGAATAATCGAGTGATTTCATGGAGTATTAATGATGCTATGATCGATTGAGTGGAGAGGGATAGAATCATATCCACTACGATGTTTCTGATTGGTCCGAGAGACTTGTGAGGATTTTTGAGGAGCTTTCAGATATGTGGGAGAGGTGACGACAAGCTGGTCGTTTTGATATCAATTTCAACAGATTCTTGATCGATTTGGATTATGAACTGATCAATTGAAGTTGAGAAGTGCAAACATGATGAGACGAGTACTGTGAACTATGATAGTCATGTGGGATTGGCTATTTCTCAAGTTCTGGGTCGAATTTCTGAGTGAAACTTTCCAGGATTGAGGGATGCCTTTTCAGTAAGATATTTGGGAAGTTTCATCTCGAATGGTCGAATATGTTGTTCAAGGTCTTGGATCAAATGTACATGGGTTTGTAAAGCGCTTAAGTTAGCACAAATTACAGTTTGATCCATATCTGAGAGTTGGCCGAGGTTTCGACCTGAAAATTATTCAGTGTAAGAGTGAAAGGTTCAATAAAGCTTCCTGTGAGGTTTGATCATCTCGATCGATTTGAGAGAACTGAGGTCTCAAAGTTCAAAAAAGCTTCTATTATTAACAGGTTCTAGTTTTTGATCATATCTATTGTCATCTTTTGGTTCATTTTGAACAATTGGGGAAGAGTTTGTTGCTGAAACTATCATGCTTGCATACAACTCGACATTGTGAAGGTGTGAGGCTAATTTCAGCTCTTTGCGGTGAAGGAGAACGGAGTCACGATGAGACATAAGCAGTTGTTTGGATTTTCAGAGTTGCCAGATACTGCCATTGTTGGTGCTATGTCGAGATATGAATAGTGTACTGAAGCATGCATGCTTACCTTGCTGGAATGCTTAGTAGACCATGGTGTACAGCAAGTTGTATTGGGACTCTATCAAGTTTGGTTGAGTGGCCCTAGAGCATCTTTCGGTTGTACTAGATAGAGTTGTGACGGTCGGATTGATGGGTAGCTAGCGTCATTGGAAAGCTATTAAGTCATGCTTTCAATAATATAGAGTTACTTTCAATTAAGTGATACAAAGTTGAGTATTTCAGATAGAGCACAGAAGAATATATCTGTAACACAGTTTCTACAACTTATACGTACCTTTTGGATCATAGCAAGGTTTAACATTGAATCGAAGTAGTACAAGATCACTTGTGCTAGAAGAATAGATAGAGAACATTTGGGTTGAAAGATCAAGATTTAGAGCCAACTTGTTCAAGCCACATACCTCTACACAGCCATATATCCAATGTATTCCTAGATAGAAAAACACGTATATGATAGTGGGAGGACCAAAAGTTCATTGAAACTTTTGAGAAGAAATTTGAGAGTCCAAATGATTTTTGATTTGAAAATGAACCACTAGGCAGGACATAAGACATACCTTAAATACTCTGGTTCGTACTCTTCGAAAGCTTTCCAACGAGATCTTGTTTGGTTCATTCTGAGTCCTCTAGATGCTATTTTGGAGTTTTAGATCTAAGGCTGCATGTAAACCACGTCAGCGATCCGTGTGCTCACTTTTTTGAGGTCAGCATTGGTTTGAATCTTATCATGTACTCCTTCTCTCACTATATAAAGTATGAGAATGCACCTCCAAAGACATTCGAGTATGAGTTTACTCTAGAGGCCCGTCTTACCATCCCCGCCTTACATCTTTGGAGCTGCTGCTAACTCAAACGTCTGAATCTTCTGATACCCGGTTCAGCTCCATCTCTTTCACATAATGTCTCAGATACCTTGAGACGTTCCTCTCATCAAATTGATCAATCTTGTTGACCATTGCTTGAAGCGTCTTTGTCACCAAAGCTTTCTTTCGCTCATCAAATTGTTGTTGCCGTAAACATAATGTGAATGCTTGAAACATCGATGCAGTTATCAAATCCAACTACACCTTTGGTAATCCACCCGAACCACTAGCTCTATCTCTGTCATTGTCTCCATCCCTACTCATTACTACCAATCTCCTCTTTAGAGTTCAAACATAGAGAAATTTCTACCTCGGACATTCACGTCGTATCAGATTTTTGCGTGAAGGTTGTCTAGGAAAAAGAGAGGTTCCTGACTATGGAGATATCGTGTGCTGAACAGAGACAAGAAAGAGAGAAAACAACCATGAGAACAAGTTTCGCAAGATATATATACATTCCAGTTTCTTTCTCTCTAAGAACGCAAAACAGAACACACTTGAATGATCTGTTCTGCACCCAACCTCCTATCACAAGTCTCTAGATCTCAACCTAGACCCAAAACTACGGAAGAGTAGTTCAAAGCAAAGAAAACATCCTTTTGCTAACAAAAACTTTGCACTAATATCACACGATTCAATCCAGATCCAAAACATCCATGTACATGCCCTTAGCTAAAGCTAGCTACCACAAGTCATACATAACCAACTAGAACTCTAACGAATCCAAAAACCAAAAAAGATCTATCTGAGAACTTCTTTTTTTCACTAAACGATCTTCAGATGTCGACAGGATCATCCTTCCTGACTCTGTTGGCTCCAAAAACTTTCTCCTGATCCAATTTTTCGTTGTAAGTGATCGAACCTCCAAAAACTCCTCCATGCGACTTAAAACCACATACGTCCGTAAAACGGACCGCATGATCTAAGATCCATCTTCTTTGATAGATAGATTTGACTATCTTGAACTTAAAAAAACTCCAAACAAGCCGTTTGGATTTCTTCTTGTGAAACCACGCAAGAAATTTTATCACAAGAAGTAAAAACAATTGACGTAAATCGTTCCTGTGCGACTCAACTTCACTCACTACGCACAACACAACAGTCTGATCTATGTATGATCTTCTCCTATGCAAAGATAAGGATTCCTCGATCACGTAAGCACCAAGAACGAAGAGCTTGACTCACAGATCGTGAAGAACAATCTAACCTCAAGTCATAGGCAAACAAAAAGCTAACGTAAGCACTTCTTTTGCGAGCTAATTTCATCTAGAACTCTCAAATCGTCTGATGAAACTTCATATCTTCTTCAAGTTCCTGAAGTACTAGATGTTCTAATTCCGATGGATCAAAGGACATCAAGTTTAGACTCTGAAACGGTCCGAAGTCTCCAACTCTCCTTCGCAAGTCATTGAAGCACTCAAAATCTCATTCTGCGTCTCAATTTCTTTGAAAACACACCCCATGATCTGTCTCTTCACGAGCCGTCTTAACCAGCACCTAGCCAGCACAGATCTGATCTCAATGACATCTTGTGCGTATGCACTGGACCTCCCAATCTCCGAAACCGTCCATCAACAAGTTGTAGATACAAGCTAAGATACCCCTTAAGCTGCCCCTTTACGTTAGTGCACAATACGTGACTTTTGCTCAGATAATGCCAAGCACCCCCTTGCATCCTTACTATATCGTCAAGAACCGCAAATACCCAATTAGCATCGGTAAGCTAAGGTCTAGCTTGATTTTTCCATCTTTTAAACTTCATAGCATCATCATTAAGCACCCAAACGAAACAAATGAAGTGTCGTTGGGAACCTAACAACGAGCTCTACCACTTGATGTAATGAAAGTTGAGATCCGAAATAGATCAAAAAGTTATTATTTTTCTCCATGAACCTCTTTAGAGCAAAAGTATAGAACCCCAAAATATGATTTTCAAGTAGGAGCCGATCCACGACGCAACAACGTGATATCTTGACAGCTTCCGAGCAATACTTGCAAACAAGAAAAAAATCTGTTTCTTGTGACAACAAACAACTTACGTACTGATAGAATAATTATCGTAATAAGTTTCTCTATCAAACCGAGACCTTTGTTAAAAAGGTAGTAAAATGTCATCTATCAACCCTATACAACTAAGAAACTATTTCGAGACAAAAGCTTCCAAGATTGCGCTTCTATTCTCACGATTTGACCACTAAATGAATCAGCTTGCATTACCCTCCTTGTGTAAAGGACCATAGTTCCGTGTCTAATACCTTAGAGAAGCAAAGAACAACCTAGAGCAACACCGTTGTTGTTGTGTCTAAATCGATCCAGTGTAAGAACAAGTTACAAAGACAAGGGAGTTTGCTTCACGAGAGCTTCATTATGAAAAATAAGATGCCTTTCTACTATATAGACTAGTCTTGCAAAACTATGTTTGTCTATCCTCGTGAGTTACGGAAAACATTCATCGAGAAGATTCTCAAAATAGTTCTTGAAGAAACCTGTCGTGCGCATACACATCGCGACACAACATACATCGCTGTCAGAGGTACACCACACATACACATAACACATGGACGATGTCATACCCATACACAAGTGTACCACAGTAATTTGAACAGAGAAACTATCATCTCCAACACTACAACAAAGATTACTCACAAACGATCAAGCCAAACCCACTCTAAGCACGAAGAGAATCCGGGTTACACTTAACTAGACTTTCCACCATAGCCTGGAGCCTGAAGGCTCAACTCAAAGAACTAAGGCCTCCAAGCCCTACCTGCGAAGTATACCCCTAGTGGGCTCTCCCACCAACTCGCCCTAACGGCACTAACGGCCTTACCGGGATGCCCCGCTTCACAATCGGTCAACCTAACCGAGGTGTCAAACTGATGTGACAGCTGTCGTGCGCATACACATCGCTACACAACATACATTGCTGTCAGAGATACACCACACATACACATAACACATGGACGATGTCATACACATACACAAGTATACCACAATCGGTTAGGTTAGGTCCCTCTTGTTACAAAACTGAGAACTGTACTCCCAAGTCTCTCAGAATATAGAATTTATCTCTCACAACAGAATGCTACTAGTCTATTAGAACTGATAACAGATCAGCCTGTTAAAACTAATAAGAAGGAGAACTGAACAGAAATATTCCGAGATGATATGTGCACAACTTTACTTAGACTTCAGAACTGGTACAGACAGAAAGGGCCTCCGACTCATACTACTCTACAGGGAATGTGGGTTAATATACTAAATGATACATAACTGCTGTCACCTCAAAGTGACTTACCTAACTGCTGTCACAGTGCTTCTCACGTCACAAGTCATGTCACAAGTCACCTCTTTCTTTTTTACTTTTGTCTTTTTATCTTCCGTAGAGTTTTGATGTGACTCTCTAATGATATTTAACACCCTCCTTCATTAGAGCATCACTTCTTTCATACCTAGTAAATCTCTGATATGTATAAACCTTAGCTTTGGTAAAGCTTTGGTAAAAATATCAGCTAATTGATCTTCCGATGGACAATATTCCAGCTTGACTATATTAGCTTCAATTTTCTCCCTTATATGATGTAACCTTGTCTCCAAACCTTTTGTTCTTTCTCTGATAACTCTATCGTTAGCCAAGAACATTGCACTCTGATTATCCACATGTAATACTGTTGGTCCAGATATATTTTCTCCCATCTCCAGCAATAAATTCCTTAACCATATCAAGGTTATAGAACCATCACTAAGAGCAATGTATTCAGCTTCAGTTGAAGACCTTGGTACTGTATTCTGCTTCTTGCTGCTCCAACTGATAATTCCACCTGAACATAAGTTGAAGCATGCACCTGATGTGGATTTTCTGCTGCTAGTATCTCCAGCCCAATCACTATCACTGAAGCCTTGAAGTTCACTTCTCCCCTTCTTAAATATAAGACCAAGATTGATAGTACCTTTCAGATATCTCAGAATTCTCTTTGCAGCAACCCAATGAGATGAATTTGGGCAATGCATAAATTGACTTAGCCTCCCAACAGCATAGCAAATATCAGGTCTGGTGTGGATGAGATATCTGAGTTTACCAATTAATTTCCTGTACAGATATTCTTCAATGGTATTTTCAGCTGTAGTCTCCTCAAAACCACTTTCTTGCTCCATTGGTGTTGCTGATGACTTGCAATCTTCCATCTGAAACTCTCCAAGTATAGACTTTATGTATGCTTGTTGAGAAAGCATAATACAATCCTCCATCTGCCAAATATCAACACCAAGGAAGAATCTTGCTAAACCCAAATCAGACATCTCAAACCTCTTGCTGAGTTCTCCTTTGAGTAGTTGCACCAACTCCTTATCACTTCCTGAGATTAAGATATCATCCACATATAGGATAAGTATGATCCTCTTTGAATTATCTTTCAAAACATAGAGGTTTGGATCCAACTCTGATCTTCTGAGTTCATTGCTGTGTAGAAACTCATGTATCTCAGAATACCAAACTCTTGGTGCTTGCTTTAATCCATATAAGGATTTTTTGAGAATGCACACACGATCTTTCTTCTTTTTCACTTCAAATCCTGGTGGTTGAACCATGTAAACTTCTTCCTCTAACTCTCCATGAAGGAAAGCTGACTTCACATCCATCTGATGTATTTCCCAGTGGTAATGATCAGCAAGAGCCATTACAAGTCTGATTGAATCCCATTTTGCAACTGGTGCAAAAGTTTCTCCATAATCAATCCCTTCTTGTTGCTGAAATCCTCTTGCTACTAACCTTGCTTTCAGCTTGTCAACTGAACCATCTGATTGTAGCTTGGTTTTGTAAATCCATTTGCACTGGATGGCTCTTTTTCCTCCTGGTAGCTTAACCAAATCCCACGTATGATTTTTGAGTAGCATTTTATACTCCTCTTGCATAGCTTGTCTCCAACCAGGATCTTTGTTAGCTTCTTCAAATGTAAGTGGATCATCCTCCTGAATACTTTCAGCAAGTCCACAGTAATCATCAAGCCTTGCTGGTGGTCTTCTAACTCTTTCTGATCTTCTTACTTGAGAATCTGCTGCATGTTGTAAGTCATCTCCTTTAGCTTCATGAATACTTGGTAACTCAGATTCAGAATTTTGTTGAAATTCAACTTGCTCTTCACTAGGATTAGTGAGAGATGTTGACTGCTCCAAGTCCACCTCAATATCAGATTCGGAATCAATCTGATCTTCACTTGTAGGTAGCTTAAATCTGAATGTATCACAAGTTTCTTTCTCACCTTCCATCACATCAGAATCCAACTCAGAGAATCTAACATCTCTGCTGATGTGAGTCTTTCTTGTAGACTGATTGTATACTTTGTAACCCTTGGTTTGCTCAGCATAGCCAACAAATATACACTTCTCAGATTTTGCATCCAACTTCTGTCTCTTCTCATCATTGATGTGCATGTAAGCTGTGCACCAAAAAATCCTGAAGTGAGACACATCTGGTTTCACTCCTGTAAATGTCTCTTCAGGTGTCTTGTGCTGCACAGCTGTTGTATATGCTCTGTTCATAATGTAAACAGCTGTGTTGCAAGCTTCAGCCCAAAAATAATTGGGAAGATTCTTGACCTTCAGCATGGATCTGCCACTCTCCACAATCATTCTATTTTTCCTTTCAGCTACACCATTTTGTTGTGGAGTATAAGCTGTGGAAAGTTGCCTTTGAATACCATGCTCTTCACAAAACTGAGTAAAGAGGTTAGAACAATATTCTCCTCCTCCATCTGATCTGAGAACTTTAATCTTCTTGCCACTTTGATTTTCTACAAGAGCCTTGAACTTCTTGAAGTATTCAAATACTTCAGACTTCTGTTTTAGGAAGTAGATCCATGTCTTTCTGCTCACATCATCAATAAATGTCAGAAAATACTTACAGCCTCCAATAGAGCTTGTTTGCATAGGTCCACAAACATCTGAATGGACCAAGGCCAACAACTCTTTTGTTCTTGCACCTCCCTCCTTTGGAAAACTCTTTCTGCTTTGTTTTCCAAATATACATCCTTCACATATATCTCCAGTAGTTGGTAGCTTCATCCTTGGTAGTCCTTCTACCATATGATTATCCATCATATGTTTCAGACTTCCAAAGTTCAAGTGTGTAAATCTCTGGTGCCAAAGACTTGCTTGATTATAAGAATCAACAACCATAGAGACTTCTTGGACTTGAGGTTCAACATTCAAGATATATAATCCTGACTTCTGATCTCTCTTTCCTGAAGCAATAACTCTCTGATTATGTGAACCATCCAGTATCTGCACCTTTGTATCACCAAAAATCACCTTCATTCCATGGTCTGTGATTTTTCCAACAGAAAGCAAGTTCTTAGTGAGCTTTGGAATAAAGAGTACCTCTTGTATACTCTTCAGATCCCCTTCACTTGTTTTCACTGTCACAACTCCAGTACCTTGAACTTCACATCCTGTACCATCAGCTTGAGTAACCTTAGAGCCTGCTGTTGCTGAAAAGTCCTTCAAGAGTGATCTTTGGCTGGTCATGTGCTTAGAAGCACCAGAATCAATGTACCAATTCTTGTCTTCTGTTGTTGTAGATATCAAGCTGGTAATAAACATATTACCAACATCCTTCTCTTCTTGTGCATCTTCTTGAGCAGCAACATTACTTGAAGTAGAATTCTGACCTTCATTTGCCTTTCTAGCATAGCAATCTTCAATCTTGTGACCTTTCTTTCCACAAAAGAAACAAGTTCCCAACTTCTTTCTGCACTCTTCAATCTTGTGACCTTTCTTCTTCCAGAATGAGCAGAAAGTTGTGCCTTGATTTCTTGAGTAGGAAGACCCATGTTTCTGAGATTGCTGCTCCTCTCTTCTGTAAGTCTTCACCATAAAAGCAGATCCTTGATTCTTCTGAGGGAAAAACTTTCTGATCAGCTGCTCTTCTTCATGTAGTAAACTGCACAACTCCTCATAAGTTGACATACTCTCCCTTCTGTTGATATCAGAAACAAAATGAAAATATGGAGTACTAAGACTATTCAAAGTTATAGAAACTAGATCTTCATCACCATATGTCCCTCCTGCTCTGGTTAGCTGCACATAAATACCATCTATCTTCTCAAGGTGTTCATGAATATCTGCACTCTCATCCATCTTGATAGAGTGTAGATCATTCTTCAACTTTGCTACTCTATTTTTGCTCACATTATCATATCTGCTAGCTAGCTTCTCCCAAGCTTCTCTTCCTGTATCACAAGCCTCAATGGTAAGCCTGATACTCTCCTTCACAGCAAGCAGAATATTGACTAATGCTCTAGTTTGCTTCTTAATGAATCTTAGAGGTTCAGGAGAACTCTCATCATAAAATGGAGCAAGCTTCTTTTCTCCAGAAACCACACCCCATAAATCCTTCTCACTCAGAATGGCTTTCATGATCAGTTTCCAGGAACTGTAATTATTAGGACCTGAAAGTCTAGTGCTCTCATTCAAACCAAACTCACTGAAAGTAGCAGCCATGGATGCTATCTTGCTGAAACAATGAGTCCAAAAAACCCCAGAAACTAAATACCAGATTATCAGAATTTTAAACCCTTAGCTTGAGCAACCTGTGCTCTGATACCATGTTACAAAACTGAGAACTGTACTCCCAAGTCTCTCAGAATATAGAATTTATCTCCCACAACAGAATGCTATCAGTCTATTAGAACTGATAACAGATCAGCCTGTTAAAACTAATAAGAAGGAGAACTGAACAGAAATATTCCGAGATGATATGTGCACAGCTTTACTTAGACTTCAGAACTGGTACAGACAGAAAGGGCCTCCGACTCATACTACTCTACAGGGAATGTGGGTTAATATACTAAATGATACATAACTGCTGTCACCTCAAAGTGACTTACCTAACTGCTGTCACAGTGCTTCTCACGTCACAAGTCATGTCACAAGTCACCTCTTCCTTTTTTACTTTTGTCTTTTTATCTTCCGCAGAGTTTTGATGTGACTCTCTAATGATATTTAACACCTCTAACTCCAGATCCCAACCACGTGATATACACCTTCATGGGTGCAAGGACCAGGAGGCCGGGTGCTACATCGTCTCATCGTTAGTCGCTTGTCTGCAATCAATACCACACAAAGATCTAATCGGCTATCTCTGCTATATACATCGAGGACAAACCCACCGTCTAGTAGGAACGACACTGAGAGATGGAGTCCAACATGACATGTGCCAACCTCTCGAACAACCATCACACACCAACATACGGGGTGCTCCACCAGCAGACCCACACAACATACACCTCAAGCCCGCGCGTACAATTGTTAAGCTTGGGTCAACGGTATCCTCAATGTTGGGAAGATGACATGGCACGCAATTACGCACATGGTCTTTCCACACAACACCATCACGGTCCTCTAACATGAGTACTCCAGAAGGTAACACCTCCCACAGTCGTAAAATAGTGCGTCCTGCGGTCACATCCGACGTCGTCGGTGCGATCTGCTGTAGACACATATAATCGCCAGGATGAAACCTGCGAATCGACGATCGATAACCTCCTCCTCGGATAGTCGCATATCGCAACGTGTCTCTATGCTGAGCAATCGCTAGGTTCTCGAAAGCCATAGACATAACTCTCCAAAATGTCTCTGTTCGTTGAGAACATGCTCTCACTCACATATCCGGGTCATCAAGGTCCAGCACCTCAACAGAATCATGACGAACGATCGAAGGTAGATCTAGATCTCGACCATACAATAGAAAATACGGTGAGAAGGAAGCCAAAGACGCTTGTCGACTGTCGGTTGAAACAAGGCCTGAAACTCACCAAGGAACTCTGTACCTTGGTCTGTCAGCACTTCAGCTGGTGCTCCAAAACGACTCAGCACTCGATCTAAGAACGCATACGCCGTCCCTTCACTCGCCTTGTCCGGTAATGTCACCAACTCAATCCACTTGGAGAAGTGCTCCACCATCACCAACACATATCGGTCAACGATAAGGGTCCCGCAAAATCCAAACTCCAACGATAACCCAACCCCATAATCGATAAGGGGTGTAACTGTGGAATAAGCTATGCGTACGCTTCACTCCAAAATATCCCAACTCCTCATGGGCATGTCGTACTAACTGTGCCCTCTGAGTTGGATGTGGTACTATCCGTACTCTCTCATCATTCCACACTCGAAGTACATGTCGTCCTTCTCGTCGAAATCTCTTCGCTCGTTGAAAGACACGATCTCGCTCCTTGGCGCTTACTGTGCTTACCACCATGCCAGTACGTAGATACTCCATTACAGTCACATCGTCATGGATATCTCGCTGGTCTGATACACCATCTCCACCCTCAGGATCTGGAGACTCATCATCTACTCTCTAACTAGAGAAAGATACGACTTGGCCCTCCATACTAGAGTTCATGACCAACACACAAAGAAAGGCAGATGCATGCCATCCTGGCACTATCTCCTCATCAATCTCGTCAAGCCATCGAGCCCCAGTCTGATCTTGCTGACTCGTGCATGGGTTACGACTCAACCCATCGGCATCTAGATTTGCAACTCCAGATCTATGTACTACCTGGAAGTCATACTCCTGTAAGATCAGAGCCCATCGTGCAAGCTTCCCTGTAAGCTTGTCGGTCTTCATCAACCACTTGAGCGGCTGGTGATCAATGATGAGAGTAAAGGGGTTCCTAAACAGATAATATCGAAAGTGTGCAACAGCCCACACTGCCGTCAAACACTCTCTCTCATACGAACTATACCTCGCCTCCGATGAATTGTTGGAGCGACTGACATACGCCACCACAAACTCCTTTTTTTCATCATCATGCTGAGTCAACACTGCTCCAAGTCCCAACATACTCCAATCGGTGTGCAGTTGGAAAGGACGACCCCTAACGGGTCTCCTCAAGATGAGAGCAGATGTCAACCTATCCTTGAGCTCTACGAAAGCTCGCTCCTGCTCATCTCCCCACTGTCACTCCTGGTCCACCTTCATCAGCTTGGTCAACGGCTTCGCAATTGCACTAAATCTTTTCAAGTGTCGACGATAAAAGTTTGCCAAATCAACAAATGCTCGAACTCGACTCACATCTGTGGGACGTGGCATACGTTGTCGTGATGTGAATTATTTTACATTGTAAATAATTCACCTCTTTGTCAAGCGTTAGTGTCTCTGAGTAGAGTTAGGACCTCATGGATGTCGACACTTGAGGATGTCATACATTTTGAGTCTTGGTAGGTTGATTACCATGTTGATAGGGTTTAAGCTCATGGGTTGTATTTGCGTGTCGCCCATGCACGCTTTCTAGCTGATTTAAGTTATTTTTCGGGGCTGCGCATCGTTTTAGGTAGCTTAAGTTTTACGCTGGCACTCTAGGGAGCTTGACGTGGTAGCCTATGAGTAAAACTAAGTTGCCACGTGGTTTAGGGTACTAAAGGACAACCAAGTGGAGCTATGAACTCCCATTGGTCTGTTTTTGTCTTTAGTTAAACTCTAAATTTAGAAACAGAGCTCTAGAGTGGAGTTCGAGCAATTTGTGAGGGCACTTCGAAATCTGAGAGCACAAGGAGATAGGGTTCGTCGTGCCAAGCACTGTCAGCGAAAAGTTTGATCGATTTGAAGCAATAAAGAAGGAGTTATGGTTGATTGAAGTTCGATTTGTGCCAGAATTGCAGCACTTCTGTTGATTTTGGGGTTTTCGGTGTCAATCGCAGTAGATTTGAAAAAATCGCTTCAAACCTTCAAGGTCTCGTTCATTGGCAGCAGGGCTACGACTGTCCCCAAATTTTCATGTCAATTGAAATTGTGAGTAATTCAGGGCGACCGCTGAAGCAGAGGGGGTCCGAAAAGCTCTCAATCTAGAGCATCAACTTCAGAGAGCGAGATCTGGAGTTCTTTGTACAATCAGGAGGTCCAACTTCACAGGAGTGTTCAGCAAGCTGTGTACTGCAAATCCTGTAAGAATCTTTGAAAGTGATCGAGCCAATTCTCTGTTCTAGGTCGAAATAGCTGTCTGGGTACCAGAAATTGCCGTAATTTCTCTGCTCAGAACATTTCTGCCCATATCTCGACACTCTGATTTGATCTCAAGCTGAAACTTCGTGTGTATGGTCAATAGGGCCTCATTTACATGTAGGAGGAGTTCTGAAGTCTGAACCATCGTATGTTTCTGATTCTGGACCGTTAAAGTTCGCTGTCTGACCTTATTACTGCTAGTCTGATCTGATCTTCGCTTCCTGAACATACTGGAGGGTCAATTCGACCTGAGTGAGTGTTTATAGTGTTTCCTTATGATCTGAGGCCTACCTCTGTATAGTAAGAAACCGTAGCCTGAAGTCCAACGCTTCCTTGAGTAGACTAAACACAACCTTCAAGATCTATCACAGCCAGAAGGTTCCGCCCTTCCCAGGAAAACTCTCAACTCGACATCTGGTGCTTCCACTGAGAGCTCTTGGGGTGATTGATTGAGAAGGTTGAGTTCACTACAAGGAGAGAAGATGGATCGCAAGAGTGCTGCTGCTGTTACTTCTACGCCTGCTGCATCTACGTCTACTGCAGCTCCTTCTGTAGCACCAGCGGCTACAGCGACATCTGCACCTGGTCTGGATACGGCTGAGATTCTGAAGACACTTGCGGCCCTGGTCCAACAACATCCGATCATTGGAGGTGGTGAGTTGAAGTCTACCAAGGCTTTGCAAGCAATTGTGAATAGATGCGGTAGATTTGAAGGTAGAGATATTTCTAGATATCTGCGTGAATACAGAGGAGAGATGGAACTAGTTAGAGTTACTGATGCTGAGATGATAGGGAGTTTCGAGTTAGCTGTAATCCCTGAGTTGCGGGACCAAGTTAGGGATGTACAGAGAAGGAATCTAGGTGTGTGGATGAGTTTTGAGCGATCTCTTCGAGAGGAGTTTCTCGAAGAAGATTCAGAGAGAGTCACTAGAAGAACGTTTCTAGACTGGGTTGAGCAGCAACCTGGCCGTATGATGAACCTGAATGAGATGCTGAGAGAGTTTGATCGGAGATACCGACAACTCTCAACTCTTGAGAGGATAACCTTAGATGCTAGGAAAATCGAGCTTTTCCTGCAAGCTACCGATGATGCTACGGCAGATCGGTTATGCTTTATGTTGGCTGACCGACCGGCTGAAGGAGGAGTTACTACTGATTGGGGGAGAGTTGAGAATGCTGTTGCTGTATTGACGAGACAAAGGCGTGGAAGAGTGGCTGTGGGAGGACGTCCGCTTGCAGAAGTAACCGCTCAACCTCGCATTGCTCCTCAAGTACAGCAACCTCTGGCCCTTGCTCCGGCTCCTAGACTTGTTGTCCTGGCTGCAGTTCCTTTGATGCCAGTTGTGCCAGTTCCTGCACAAAGGGCACCAGTTCAGAGACTTGCAGAGAACCATGGACAGCAGAACCAGATCGAGGATTTGATTCGACAGATGAGAGAACTGAAGGTGGAGCTAGCTGGCCTGCAGAGAGAGCAGCCGCCGGCGCCTGCTGCTGCACGTCCAGGAGGTGCTCCTGTTCGTAGATGTATCTGGTATGACAGTCAAGATCATTTCCGAGGGGATTGTCAAGAGCTCACGGCTGCTCTGCGAGATGGTGTGGTTCGCTACCAGAACGGTAGGCTGCACCTTTCTTCTACTGGAGAGCCGCTAAGCACGCAGTTTGGACGAGGAGGCATGAGGAGTCTACCTCAGATTACAGCTGCTGCAACTGTACATGCATTGATGGCACCACCGATAAATCCTGATGTATATGCCGATCACATTGAAGTTTCTTCTAGTCCTACATTGTTAGATAGGACTACTGAGAAGAAACCTGTTCAAGTTCCTTCTGAAGTACTGAAGAGAGGAGCAGAAACTATCCGTAGGGTCACAGGGTGGGGAGATCTTGTTGATGTTGCGTCTATCAAAGCATTCTTGGACGTGGATAGACACGTTCACTGGCAGGATGGTGAGAAGAGACGGCGAGAAGCCTCTGAACTTGATACTGGAGTTCTAGAGGAGACTGGAGATAGACGGAGGGTCACAAGGAGACGAGCAGCTCTTCCTGAGGACATCCCGTCTACTTCTGCAGCTCCTCCACCTGCACCGGGTCCGATGGAGGATCCCAGTAGGAGCCAACGACTGCTGGTAGACGGTTCACTGCCCAAGAGAAGGGGAAAGGACCGGCTTACAAGTTGGCAGCTGATATTGAGACTTCAACTGATCTCAAGAGCATCCTGGAGCAGAGAATACTTGACGCACGAATCGAGTTTTCTCTTCGGGAGGTTCTTGGTATTGCGAAGAGGGAGTTTCACGAGCTGATCATCGACATCATCAAGCGAAAGAGACAGGTGATGTCCGAGCAAGTAGAAAATCAGATGATAGATGTTATAAGAGCTTCTGTGAATGATGCGGAGTTCGGAAAGGTGCATTTTCAGGAGGCTGATGATACAAAGTACCAGCAAGAAGCGTTGGTTGCTGATACCAATACTGCTGAATTCGATGATGATGAAGCCGGCGATGAGAGTCCAGCTGCTGATAGTGACTTCAGGAAGAGACACTGGGCTCGTGCTACGACGGCTACACGAGTTTGTCTCGGAAGTCTTGAACCTGTTGCTGCGTTAGTTGATCACGGTTCAGAGATCAACATCATGTCACGGGAGGTGTACGAGAGAGGTCAGTGGCCTATCGAACTGAACCATGGTTGGGTGCTACGAGCTGCAAACAACCAGAAGGGTGAGTTATACGGCGCTTGTCCTAACGTGAGAGTGAAGTTGGGTGATGTGGAGGTAGATCAGCACTTCTTCGTGCAGTCTTCTGCTTCTTATCCTGTGATTCTTGGTCAGCCTTATATCACTGCAGTTCGAATGGAGACGAAGATAATGGATGACGGATCTCACTATGCTAGGATCCGTAGTCCAGATGATAGACGTTCTGTGCAGTTTTTGACCGTTCGTACGAACCACGAACGAAACAGACAAACTTTGAGAGATTCTCCTATCTGCAAGAGCAAGGGTTTTCAGAAACCACTCTTGTAGGTCGGGATACCAAGAGTGATGGATCTGATACTACTATGATCTCGCTTGAACAGCCTGTGGGATCACAACAGACTGATGAAGAGGTTGCTCAAGATTCTGAGAGTAGTTACACTATACATAGTTGGAAATCTGGTTTGATGACTTTCAGTTCTGATGATTGGAGTGAGTTCACGCGAGTAGATGATCTGACTGAGAAGAGTAGAAGGCAGATGGAGAAGTATGCAGAAAATCTGCGGTGTACAGGAGTTTTGAATGAAGGTGAGATGATTTTTGGTGTCTACGAGGAGTTTGTAGGTGTACAGTCTTTTGTTCGTTGGCTGGATGATGTAGATAAGTCGAGAAAGCAGATGGGAGGAAGGGTGGTGATCTCTATCCACTCTCGTAAGGTCTATGAGGAGATTGTCTCGTGCTTGCAATCTCGTCCTCATCCGAGACTGGAGAGTGGATGGAAGGATGCAATCTGCTGGTGTGGCTCTCGTGAAGAAGCAGAGGTTCACACCAAATACAAAACTGTAGCGAGGAAGGTGAGACCTGTGGCGACCCAATTACCTGTTGATTCTCAGCAGCAGACGGAGTTAGCGGCTGCTGAGCCTGTGCTTAGAGATCCTACACAGGTAGGACACAAGTTTACTCAGGAGACACTCGAGCAGCTCCAGATAGGAGGGGGTGGCTTCTTGACTGAAGAGGAGAAACGAGCTTTTGAGCAGATGATAGTTAGCCATGGTAAGGCATTTTCTTTCTCAGCTGGAGAGATTGGTTGTGTGGATCCTAGTGTGATAGCTCCGATGGTTATCTTCATAGTTCCTCACGTACCTTGGGACTTGAAACCGATTCCAGTCCCTCGTGCCTTGCTACCGAAGGTTATTGACTTACTGAAGGAGAGAATGCAGATGGGTATTCTTGAACCATCTATGGCTCCGTACTCTAGCCGATGGTTCACAGTACCTAAGAAGACAGGAGCTCTGCGCTTCATCCAAGACTTGCAGCCTGCCAACAACATCACGATTCGAAACGTTGGAACAGGACCTGTGGTTGATGAAGTAGCTGAGGCGTTTGCTGGAAGGTCAATCTATTCTATTGGAGATCTGTTTTCAGGTTATGATCAGTTTCAGCTTGCTTTGGAGAGTAGAGACTTGACTACCATGCGTACACCTTTGGGATTGATGCGGATGTGTACCCTTCCTCAGGGTGCGACAAACTCAGTAGCTCATATGCAAAATGCGATGCATAAGGTGTTACGAGAGTTTGTGCCTGAGGTCACTATCCCGTTTCTGGATGATATTCCCATGAAAGGCTGTCCGGTGGAGGACAAGGACGAAGCAATGACTTCTGATGGTTGCAGAAAGTTCGTTGCAGACCACATTCGAGATGTGGAGAAGATTCTGATGCGTTTGGAGGAGGTACACCTCACTCTATCAGGTACCAAATCTCGCTTTGGGATGTCAGAGATTGTGGTAGTAGGTCATCTATGTGGTACTTTTGGGAGGCGTCCGAACCCAGAGAAGGTAGATGCTATAGCAAGGATAGCTGACTGCACCAACATCACTGAGGTTCGACGGTTCTTAGGAGCTTGTGTGTTCTTTCATGTGAGTATTCCTCATTATGCACATATTGCCGAGCCTCTATATGCACTTCTGAGAAAGGGAAGGAGGTTTACTTGGCGGCAAGAACATCATGAGACGATGGAGCAGCTGAAGGAGATTCTGAAGTCTCCACCTATACTAAGGAGGCTTAGCTACGAGAGCGGGAGGCCTGTGGTACTGACTGTTGATACGAGTCCCAAGGCGATTGGATGGGCAGTTGGCCAAGAAGATGTAGAAGGTGTGCGGTTTGTTTCAAGGTTTGGAGCTCGGATCTTAACAGATAGACAGCGTAACTATCCTCAAGTGAAGCGTGAGTTGTGGGGAGCTGTTACTGCTATGAAGGTAGATCGAGAGTTCTTGATAGGAGCTCGTGTGATATTAGAAACAGATTGTTTACCTTTGTTGGGTATGATAGCAAACTGCAATACACCAGACATAGCAATGCTACGATGGATTGCTTATGTCCGGAGTCTAAACCCTGAGCTAAAGTATATAGCAGGGAAGGACAATCCAGTTGCAGATATGTTGTCTAGGGCTCGTTATACAGATGAGGAGGAGATGTTTGCAGAGGTGGAGAATGAAGAGAAGAGAGACGTTTGGTGCCAAGTTGGTCAGCAGACTTCAGACTTGGGACCACTGCCGTTCAATGAGGGGTTCTACTCAGAAAAGTTCCGCAATATTGGATTTTATCTGAGTTCGTTATCCAGAAGAGAAGGATGGAGTGATGCAGAGTTCAAGGAGATCAGACGGAAGGCGTATAGTTATCTTCTACGTGAGGGTTATCTGTGGAAACGTCCGAAGAGAAGAGATGGAATGCTTACTAGAGTGGTGGATGATCAACCGACAAAGCTTAATCTGCTGAAGGAGTTTCATGATACCTTGTGGGCTGGACATCGTGGAGTCTGGGCTACATACACGAAGCTGAAAGAGCGTTACTGGTGGAAGGGTTTGTATCAAGACGTGGTGGACTTTGTTGGGTCGTGTCTGCACTGCCAGTTCTACTCTAAGGTCCGTTACAGAGATGGACTTGTACCTACTTATCCACCTAGTATTCATTTTCAGTGGGTTCTTGATCTTGTGATGATGCCACCGGGGTTATGGGGGATGCGTTACTTGGTGTTGGCTCGAGAGGATCTCTCCAACTATGTGGAGGGACGAGCACTACGGACGAAGACTACAGAGAATATCTGCCGGTTCGTGCTTGAAGATATCATCTGTCGCTATGGATCGGTTGGGAGATTACGTGCAGATAGAGGCGAGTTGAGAGGCGCTGAAGTGAAGGAGTTTTTTGCTCGTTATGGAGTAAAGCTTCGGCTTACCACTGCTATGAATCCAGAGGGCATTGGTAAGAGTGAACGAGGACATCCTTCTATTGTTCATGCTTTAGTGAAAGCATGTGATGGTAGGTCTAGAGAATGGCCGAGACTACTTCCGTTTGCTTTGTGGGCTGATAGAACTACACACTGTACTACGACTGGCTATATGCCAGTTGCACTTATGCTGGGGCAGAAACCGATCATGCCTGCTGAGGAGAACTTTCCTACATGGGCTACGCTACCATGGGAAGATGGTATAGATCGTACTTCACTCCTTGCTTTACGTATTAGGCAGTTGGAGCGAAGAGAGGAGGATCTTGCTGATGCGCAGGAGAGGTTGAAGGTGGCTCGAGTCAGAAACAAGGAACGTTTTGACAAGACTCACCGACTACGACCGAAGCCAATACATGTTGGTGATTGGGTTCTGGTATATGATAGCACGTTGGAGAATCAGCATTCTACACTCCGTAAGTTCTCTCGAAGATGGTTCGGGCCTTATGTTGTGCTAGATGTGTATGAGAATGCCACTTATAGTTTGCGTGAGTTGGAGGGTACTCCTTTGAAGCTACCTGTGGCTGGCAAACGTGTGAAACTGTTCAAGAGACGCGGAGGGTCAGTTGAGTTATTCAACTTTCTGGAGTCGGAGCTGAGGACAACAAGAGACGGAGACGTCCCAGTGTCTGATGAGACTGAGGCGGAGGAGAGCGATGATGATGAAGATCAAACAGAAGACTGAGGAGATTGGCACATACCGGAGGATGTGCAGGTTTGGAGGGGGTGGATGTCGTGATGTGAATTATTTTACATTGTAAATAATTCACCTCTTTGTCAAGCGTTAGTGTCTCTGAGTAGAGTTAGGACCTCATGGATGTCGACACTTGAGGATGTCATACATTTTGAGTCTTGGTAGGTTGATTACCATGTTGATAGGGTTTAAGCTCATGGGTTGTATTTGCGTGTCGCCCATGCACGCTTTCTAGCTGATTTAAGTTATTTTTCGGGGCTGCGCATCGTTTTAGGTAGCTTAAGTTTTACGCTGGTACTCTAGGGAGCTTGACGTGGTAGCCTATGAGTAAAACTAAGTTGCCACGTGGTTTAGGGTACTAAAGGACAACCAAGTGGAGCTATGAACTCCCATTGGTCTGTTTTTGTCTTTAGTTAAACTCTAAATTTAGAAACAGAGCTCTAGAGTGGAGTTCGAGCAATTTGTGAGGGCACTTCAAAATCTGAGAGCACAAGGAGATAGGGTTCGTCGTGCCAAGCACTGTCAGCGAAATTTTTGATCGATGTGAAGCAATAAAGAAGGAGTTATGGTTGATTGAAGTTCGATTTGTGCCAGAATTGCAGCACTTCTGTTGATTTTGGGGTTTTCGGTGTCAATCGCAGTAGATTTGAAAAAATCGCTTCAAACCTTCAAGGTCTCGTTCATTGGCAGCAGGGCTACGACTGTCCCCAAATTTTCATGTCAATTGAAATTGTGAGTAATTCAGGGCGACCGCTGAAGCAGAGGGGGTCCGAAAAGCTCTCAATCTAGAGCATCAACTTCAGAGAGCGAGACCTGGAGTTCTATGTACAATCAGGAGGTCCAACTTCACAGGAGTGTTCAGCAAGCTGTGTACTGCAAATCCTGTAAGAATCTTTGAAAGTGATCGAGCCAATTCTCTGTTCTAGGTCGAAATAGCTGTCTGGGTACCAGAAATTGCCGTAATTTCTCTGCTCAGAACATTTCTGCCCATATCTCGACACTCTGATTTGATCTCAAGCTGAAACTTCGTGTGTATGGTCAATAGGGCCTCCTTTACATGTAGGAGGAGTTCTGAAGTCTGAACCATCGTATGTTTCTGATTCTGGACCGTTAAAGTTCGTTGTCTGACCTTATTACTGCTAGTCTGATCTGATCTTCGCTTCCTGAACATACTGGAGGGTCAATTCGACCTGAGTGAGTGTTTATAGTGTTTCCTTATGATCTGAGGCCTACCTCTGTATAGTAAGAAACCGTAGCCTGAAGTCCAACGCTTCCTTGAGTAGACTAAACACAACCTTCAAGATCTATCACAACCAGAAGGTTCCGCCCTTCCCAGGAAAACTCTCAACTCGACAACGTGCAATAGTCTCAACCTTCGTCTGTTGAACACCCAACCCACCTGGATAGATGGTGTGGTCCAAATACTCTACCAACTCCTGGAAGAACTTACACTTCCCAGGGTGTAACTTCAACCCATGAGCTCTCAACTGCTCGAACATATCTCGTAAGTGTCTCTCGTGCTCCTCCACAGTAGCACTATAGACTAAGATGTCGTCAATATAACATCTGACAAAATCCAATCCAGCTAGGATCCTGTCCATCACCCTCTGGAACTCAGCAGGGGCGTTCTTCAACCCAAATGGTAAGAACCGCCATTGATACAAACAATCCTTGTCGTGAGAGTCAATTCCCCAGAATGTTGTCTTGGTCTTATCTTCTTCTCTCACTGACAACTGATGATACCCTGCTCGAAGATCCAAAGTACTGAAGACCTTCACATGCCCCACTGCATCAAAGATCTCCTCAGGTGTCGGCATGGCATACTTATCGGACTTCGTCTGTCGATTGATAAGACGGTAGTTCTCACACATCCACCTATCAGTGTAGTTGTCATACATATCCTTCTTGATTGGCATAACTGTGACAGATGCATACTCTCCATGCGACATCTCCATCAACCCAACTTCCAACAAGTCTTGAGTCCTACTCTGGATCAAGGCTCTCTCCATGTCACTGTACCTGTAAGGATGTCGAAAGATTGACGTGTCATTAGTCAAGTCGATCCGTATATCATGTCCTTTCAAGGTACCCAAATCCTTCATACTGAAGACAAAACAATTCCCGTACCTCTTCAGGAATCTTTGAACTCTTCGTCTCTCCTCTCCTATAAGCTTGGGTCCAATCTCCGGCTCCCAAGTATCCTCTATCACCATGCTAGAGGTAGAAGACGAAGTCGTTGACTGCTATCTTGCAGCCTCTGGAGCAGTTTCCTTCTGCTCACCACCAACAACCTCCACCGCTACTGTGCGTAAAACTTCTGCAGTTCTAGCTGCAAGATCCAAACTCTCTCCTACGACATCCCATGATGTCCAAGGATGACGAACTCCATACACCTCGCCCCCAGCCTTAGTCTCCACCGACTCGATAGGCAAAGAGCTCAGAAGTGTCCGAGCAGTAACATCCGTCGATCGCATCCGACGCTGCTCAACCAATCCATGTCAAGCAATTCAAGTCCATTGTTTGACCCAATACTTGACGACGTGAAGCCTCCGACACCGAAGCTACTGTCGTCGTACCCGTAGCGAAACCCATCGCTCGCTCTCTCTCATCGACATTGGGCTCCACCAACTGCCGTAATTGAGCATCCCACACAAGCCCAGGTCCTCCATCTCTATAAACATATGACGCTGGAAACTTACCAAAGTGGGTAACACTACCATGGGCCGTCCCACTAGGTTCACCATTTCCATGGGTGACCTATCGATGACTCTCACTACTTGAGATCGTCGTCCTGCATCCAAGATGCTATCAACCGTAAGATGCGCTGGTCGTCTCACTCCATCGTGTGCGCGCTTAAGCACCTCTCTCGGTAACAAGTTCGTCCACCACAACCGTGGACGATGTGCACGAGATCCTACTCTCGCTGCATCCAACAACACTGCTGGTCCAACCCAAGACCGCACTTGATGCACACTCGTTATCATCTATGTACGAGCATCACCCAACAAAGGAACGTTCTCCAAGATATACGCTGGAGAATCCATTTGATGCATCTGGAGATGTCGTAAGATCCGTAACATCTCCCAGAACATCCTAGATCGCGGGTCATGTAAACCCTGACCTCTCCCAGCACGCGTGTGACCTTGACATGGTCATCCGGCTATCACCAAGTGAATGGTGCCAACAAACGTAAGATCTTGCGTCCTCAGCAGCGAAATATCTGACGGTAATGCTTGTTGGTATCCTCTAACAGCTGATATGGGCAACAACTCAGGATATCTCTGCACCAAACGTGCCACATGTTGCAATGAGACGCGTCTCTCAATCTCCTCTTTCTTCACATACAAGTATCGATGTACTTGTATGTCTGCTTGCAATACCGCAGCCAAACCTGTACTGATCCCTCCAAACAGCTCCAACACACATACACCCTCCTCTGGATGCTGCCACACAATGAGAGTCGTATCCAACGGTGATAAGGTCACAGGGCCAATAGCAGGAACAACCTTTTGTTCCTCTATTGGTGGTACAAAGGCTTCACTCCAAGCCTGCTGCACCAACTGATCAGCATACTGCTGCAACTCTCCACTCGAACTCCGGAGTGGAACATCCAAGGCAGATGGTACTAACGTAGACATGCTAGGCATGTCCTCCACCTCCTCAAGGACAGGAGTATCCTCCGCATGGGCATTGCACTCCAACAACTCGCCAACAATCCATGTCATGCAATTCAAGTCCATTGTTTGACCCAATACTTGACGACGTGAAGCCTCCGACACCGAAGCTACTGTCGTCGTACCCGTAGCGAAACCCATCGCTCGCTCTCTCTCATCGACATTGGGCTCCACCAACTGCCGTAATTGAGCATCCCACACAAGCCTAGGTCCTCCATCTCTATAAGCATATGACGCTGGAAACTTACCAAAGTGGGTAACACTACCATGGGCCGTCCCACTAGGTTCACCATTTCCATGGGTGACCTATCGATGACTCTCACTACTTGAGATCGTCGTCCTGCATCCAAGATGCTATCAACCGTGAGATGCGCTGGTCGTCTCACTCCATCGTGTGCGCGCTTAAGCACCTCTCTCGGTAACAAGTTCGTCCACCACAACCGTGGACGATGTGCACGAGATCCTACTCTCGCTGCATCCAACAACACTGCTGGTCCAACCCAAGACCGCACTTGATGCACACTCGTTATCATCTATGTACGAGCATCACCCAACAAAGGAACGTTCTCCAGATATACGCTGGAGAATCCATTTGATGCATCTGGAGATGTCGTAAGATCCGTAACATCTCCCAGAACATCCTAGATCGCGGGTCATGTAAACCTTGACATGGTCATCCGGCTATCACCAAGTGAATGGTGCCAACAAACGTAAGATCTTGCGTCCTCAGCAGCGAAATATCTGACGGTAATGCTTGTTGGTATCCTCTAACAGCTGATATGGACAACAACTCAAGATATCTCTGCACCAAATGTGCCACATGTTGCAATGAGACGCGTCTCGCAATCTCCTCTTTCTCCACATACAAGTATCGATGTACTTGTATGCCTGCTTGCAATACCGCAGCCAAATTTGTACTGATCCCTCCAAACAGCTCCAACACACATACACCCTCCTCTGGATACTGCCACACAATGAGAGTCGTATCCAACGGTGATAAGGTCACAGGGCCAGTAGCAGGAACAACCTTTTGTTCCTCTATTGGTGGTACAAAGGCTTCACTCCAAGCCTGCTGCACCAACTGATCAGCATACTGCTGCAACTCTCCACTCGAACTCCGGAGTGGAACATCCAAGGCAGATGGTACTAACGTAGACATGCTAGGCATGTCCTCCACCTCCTCAAGGACAGGAGTATCCTTCGCATGGGCATTGCACTCCAACAACTCGCCAACAATCCATGTCATGCAATTCAAGTCCATTGTTTGACCCAATACTTGACGACGTGAAGCCTCCGACACCGAAGCTACTGTCGTCGTACCCGTAGCGAAACCCATCGCTCGCTCTCTCTCATCGGCATTGGGCTCCACCAACTGCCGTAATTGAGCATCCCACACAAGCCCAGGTCCTCCATCTCTATAAGCATGTGACGCTGGAAACTTACCAAAGTGGGTAACACTACCATGGGCCGTCCCACTAGGTTCACCATTTCCATGGGTGACCTATCGATGACTCTCACTACTTGAGATCGTCGTCCTGCATCCAAGATGCTATCAACCGTAAGATGCGCTGGTCGTCTCACTCCATCGTGTGCGCGCTTAAGCACCTCTCTCGGTAACAAGTTCGTCCACCACAACCGTGGACGATGTGCACGAGATCCTACTCTCGCTGCATCCAACAACACTGCTGGTCCCACCCAAGACCGCACTTGATGCACACTCGTTATCATCTATGTACGAGCATCACCCAACAAAGGAACGTTCTCCAAGATATACGCTGGAGAATCCATTTGATGCATCTGGAGATGTCGTAAGATCCGTAACATCTCCCAGAACATCCTAGATCGCGGGTCATGTAAACCCTGACCTCTCCCAGCACGCGTGTGACCTTGACATGGTCATCCGGCTATCACCAAGTGAATGGTGCCAACAAACGTAAGATCTTGCGTCCTCAGCAGCGAAATATCTGACGGTAATGCTTGTTGGTATCCTCTAACAGCTGATATGGGCAACAACTCAGGATATCTCTGCACCAAACGTGCCACATGTTGCAATGAGACGCGTCTCTCAATCTCCTCTTTCTTCACATACAAGTATCGATGTACTTGTATGTCTGCTTGCAATACCGCAGCCAAACCTGTACTGATCCCTCCAAACAGCTCCAACACACATACACCCTCCTCTGGATACTGCCACACAATGAGAGTCGTATCCAACGGTGATAAGGTCACAGGGCCAATAGCAGGAACAACCTTTTGTTCCTCTATTGGTGGTACAAAGGCTTCACTCCAAGCCTGCTGCACCAACTGATCAGCATACTGCTGCAACTCTCCACTCGAACTCCGGAGTGGAACATCCAAGGCAGATGGTACTAACGTAGACATGCTAGGCATGTCCTCCACCTCCTCAAGGACAGGAGTATCCTTCGCATGGGCATTGCACTCCAACAACTCGCCAACAATCCATGTCATGCAATTCAAGTCCATTGTTTGACCCAATACTTGACGACGTGAAGCCTCCGACACCGAAGCTACTGTCGTCGTACCCGTAGCGAAACCCATCGCTCGCTCTCTCTCATCGACATTGGGCTCCACCAACTGCCGTAATTGAGCATCCCACACAAGCCCAGGTCCTCCATCTCTATAAGCATATGACGCTGGAAACTTACCAAAGTGGGTAACACTACCATGGGCCGTCCCACTAGGTTCACCATTTCCATGGGTGACCTATCGATGACTCTCACTACTTGAGATCGTCGTCCTGCATCCAAGATGCTATCAACCGTGAGATGCGCTGGTCGTCTCACTCCATCGTGTGCGCGCTTAAGCACCTCTCTCGGTAACAAGTTCGTCCACCACAACCGTGGACGATGTGCACGAGATCCTACTCTCGCTGCATCCAACAACACTGCTGGTCCAACCCAAGACCGCACTTGATGCACACTCGTTATCATCTATGTACGAGCATCACCCAACAAAGGAACGTTCTCCAAGATATACGCTGGAGAATCCATTTGATGCATCTGGAGATGTCGTAAGATCCGTAACATCTCCCAGAACATCCTAGATCGCGGGTCATGTAAACCTTGACATGGTCATCCGGCTATCACCAAGTGAATGGTGCCAACAAACGTAAGATCTTGCGTCCTCAGCAGCGAAATATCTGACGGTAATGCTTGTTGGTATCCTCTAACAGCTGATATGGACAACAACTCAAGATATCTCTGCACCAAATGTGCCACATGTTGCAATGAGACGCGTCTCGCAATCTCCTCTTTCTCCACATACAAGTATCGATGTACTTGTATGCCTGCTTGCAATACCGCAGCCAAATTTGTACTGATCCCTCCAAACAGCTCCAACACACATCACCCTCCTCTGGATACTGCCACACAATGAGAGTCGTATCCAACGGTGATAAGGTCACAGGGCCAGTAGCAGGAACAACCTTTTGTTCCTCTATTGGTGGTACAAAGGCTTCACTCCAAGCCTGCTGCACCAACTGATCAGCATACTGCTGCAACTCTCCACTCGAACTCCGGAGTGGAACATCCAAGGCAGATGGTACTAACGTAGACATGCTAGGCATGTCCTCCACCTCCTCAAGGACAGGAGTATCCTTCGCATGGGCATTGCACTCCAACAACTCGCCAACAATCCATGTCATGCAATTCAAGTCCATTGTTTGACCCAATACTTGACGACGTGAAGCCTCCGACACCGAAGCTACTGTCGTCGTACCCGTAGCGAAACCCATCGCTCGCTCTCTCTCATCGGCATTGGGCTCCACCAACTGCCGTAATTGAGCATCCCACACAAGCCCAGGTCCTCCATCTCTATAAGCATGTGACGCTGGAAACTTACCAAAGTGGGTAACACTACCATGGGCCGTCCCACTAGGTTCACCATTTCCATGGGTGACCTATCGATGACTCTCACTACTTGAGATCGTCGTCCTGCATCCAAGATGCTATCAACCGTGAGATGCGCTGGTCGTCTCACTCCATCGTGTGCGCGCTTAAGTACCTCTCTCGGTAACAAGTTCGTCCACCACAACCGTGGACGATGTGCACGAGATCCTACTCTCGCTGCATCCAACAACACTGCTGGTCCAACCCAAGACCGCACTTGATGCACACTCGTCATCATCTGTGTACGAGCATCACCCAACAAAGGAACGTTATCGTATAACGTGTTTTTCTGTCTAGGAATACACTGGGTATATGGCTGTGCAGAGGTATGTGGATTGACAAGGTTGGATCTAGATCTGGATGTTTCCACTCAAATGTTTCACTATCTACTCTTCTAGCCCGAGTGACCTTGTATCTGCTCGGCTCAAGTTTACAGCTTACTAGATCCAAGGTTACGTATAGGTTGCATAAACTTGTGTTACAAACAGATCTTTTGTACTCTAACTAAAAGTACTCAGCTCTGTACTATCTAACTGAAGTTATTCCTCTATATCACTGGAAGCATGACTTCTGAAATAGCTCCCCAGCGACGCTAATTGCCCATCAATCCAACTATCACAACTTCATAGTAACCAGAAGATGCTATAAGATCACTCAATCAACTTGATAGAGTATCAATATAACTTGTTGTACACCCTTGCATATCAAGCACTCCAGCAAGATAAAGCATGCATGCTTCAAGGCACTACTCAGATCTCAATATAGCACCAACAGCGGTAATACCTGGCAACTCCGGGAACCCAAACAGCGGCTTAAGATTCATGACGACTCCGTTCTCCTTCATCACCAAGAGCTGAAATCAGCCCCACACCCTCCAATGTCGAGTTGTATGCAGGCATGGCAGTTTCAGCAACAACTCCTCTCCAAATTGATCGAAAATGACCAAAATGACCATACATGATACCGAAACAATCCGAAATTGCTAATAACAGAAGTATCTTTGAACTTTGAGACCTCAGTCCTCCCAAACCGGTCGACCAATGATGATCAAACTTCACAGGAAGCTTGATTGGACCCTTCACTCCTATCCTGAACAATTTTCAGGTCGAAATCTTAAACCAATTCTCAGATATGGATCAAACCGTAATCTGTGCTAACTTCAGAGCTTTACAGACCCAGGTACATTTGATCCAAGATTCTGAACAAACTACTCGACCATTTGAGGTGAAACTTCCCAAGTATCTTATTGATAAGACATGCTTCAATCCTGGAAAGTTTCACTCAGAAATTCGACTCAGAACTTAAGCAATAGCAAACTATCCATGGCTATCACAGTTCGCTGTCTCCGTCTTATTCCGTTTGCACTTCTCAACTTCAATCGGTCGGTTCAGAATCCAAATCGATCAAGAACCTAACGAAATTGATATCAAAATGACCAACACGTCGTCAGCTCTCCAACCCAACAGACAGCTCCTCAAAACTCTTCGCGAGTCTCTCGGAACAACCAAAAATGTAGCGGTAGGTCCGAATTGCACCCCCCTCCACTCAATTGATCAAAACGCGCTCATACTTCCATCAAATGGACCGATTCTTCAGCCCAGATTGTAGCCACGGTCGAGAGCTCTCCAACCATACCCTTCGTTTCACGAATGGCTCTCCGAAGCCTCCAGAAACCACAGAAACGTCGCAAGGATCAACTAGAACACCATTGGTCCAAAAGTGGACCAATAAGAGCAAAAAGATCTTTACTTTTGTCTTTTCTCCACTTAACTTTTTCCCCTAGAACGAATTTTTACTCTCCAAGGAGACACAAGACATCAACAACACTCTAAGACCTCGGAAAATCCTTCAAATATGTCGATGGATTCTTCGCGGTCCGTAACTACACAGAAGCGCTCAACCAGAATGAAACCAGTGAGCCGCAAACTAATACAACGTCAATATTACAACTTGGAAACGTTCTACAATAAAAGGTACGACCAAAAGGAAACGGTGAAGCTATCACTCGATTGTAATATTCTTGCCCGAAGTTTCTCACGATCCAAGTCCCATGATTGATCTTCGGTCTGCAATGATACCGGACATCGACCCAAAGATTGAAAGGAACGTTCGATGGATAGTTGAGATCCATTGTTCCTCACAACAAAATGTACACCGTCATATCCCAAGTCTCTCCGTATGTTACGATCGAAAGGATCACCGGAAGCTGTAACTCCATCACTCTCCCCATGAACTCATCACCAAAGTACGCAGCTAACCACTGTCGAAAGTGATCACGGTGGATGCAATGAAGCTTGATGTGAAACGGATTCAGGAAAGGAAGATCCGGAGCCGGTAACAAACCTCCGTCCATAACCACCACTCCTGCAATTCTTCACTCCTCCATGCAGACCACCGAGAACCCTCACGAATCACCCGCTGAGAGAGAATGCCGTATGAACCTTCGACCCACCATTTTATACACAATTGCGGCGACAAGGACCACTAAAGTGAACGCGCACAGATGACTTGGCACATTCCTCTACCGTGCGATCACTTAAACAGATAATCACAAACGTGGTACTGATCACACCATTCGGCAAGTTACGCGATACGGTTCACGAAACACAAAAAAGAAACACAAAATAGGTTACACAGGAATTTCACACAGGAGCCGAACCACAACACGACAACGTTCTCCAAGATATACGCTGGAGAATCCACCTGATGCATCTGGAGATGTCGTAAGATCCGTAACATCTCCCAGAACATCCTAGATCGCGGATCATGTAAACCCTGACCTCTCCCAGCACGCGTGTGACCTTGACATGATCATCGACTATCACCAAGTGAATGGTGCCAACAAACGTAAGATCCTACACCTTCAGCAGTGAGATATCTGACGGTAATGCTTGCTGGTATCCTCTAACAGCTGATATGGACAACAACTCAGGATAGCTCTGCACCAAACGTGCCACATGTTGCAATGAGACGCGTCTCGCAATCTCCTCTCTCTCCACATACAAATATCGATGTACTTGTATGCCTGCTTGCAATACCGCAGCCAAACCTGTACTGATCTCTCCAAACAGCTCCAGCACACATACACCCTCCTCTGGATACTGCTACACAATGGGAGTCGTATCCAACGGTGATAAGGTCACAGGGCCAGTAGCAGGAACAACCTTTTGTTCCTCTACTGGTGGTACAAAGGCTTCACTCCAAGCCTGTTGCACCAACTGATCAGCATACTGCTGCAACTCTCCACTCGAACTCCGGTGTCGTGATGTGAATTATTTTACATTGTAAATAATTCACCTCTTTGTCAAGCGTTAGTGTCTCTGAGTAGAGTTAGGACCTCATGGATGTCGACACTTGAGGATGTCATACATTTTGAGTCTTGGTAGGTTGATTACCATGTTGATAGGGTTTAAGCTCATGGGTTGTATTTGCGTGTCGCCCATGCACGCTTTCTAGCTGATTTAAGTTATTTTTCGGGGCTGCGCGTCGTTTTAGGTAGTTTAAGTTTTACGCTGGCACTCTAGGGAGCTTGACGTGGTAGCCTATGAGTAAAACTAAGTTGCCACGTGGTTTAGGGTACTAAAGGACAACCAAGTGGAGCTATGAACTCCCATTGGTCTGTTTTTGTCTTTAGTTAAACTCTAAATTTAGAAACAGAGCTCTAGAGTGGAGTTCGAGCAATTTGTGAGGGTACTTCGAAATCTGAGAGCATGGGGAGATAGAGCTCGTCGAGCCAAGCACTGTCAGCGAAAAGTTTGATCGATTTGAGGCAATAAACAAGGAGTTATGGCTGTTTGAAGTTCGATTTGTGTCAGAATTGAAGCACTTCTGTTCAATTTGGGGTTTTGAGTGTCATTTGCAGCAGAATCGAGGAAAGCGTTTCAAAACTTCGTGGCTGTGATCACTGTCAGCAGGGCTACGATTGTCTCCAAATTTTTATGTCGATTGAGTCAGTGAGTAATTCAGGGCGACCGCTGAAGTAGAGGGGGTCCGAAAAGCTCTCAATCTGGAGCGGCAACTTCAGAGAGCGAGATCTGGAGTTCTGTGTGGAATCAGGAGGCCCAACTTCACAGGAGTGTTCAGCAAGCTGTGTACTGCAAGTCCTGTAAGAAACTTTGAATTTGATCGAGCCAATTTGCTGCTATAGGTCAAAATAGCTGTCTGGGTATCAGAAACTGCCGTAATTTCTCTACTTAGAAAGTTTCTGCTCATATCTTAGTGCTCTGAATTGATCTGAAGCTGAAATTTCGTATGTGTATCCAGTAGAACCTCATTTACATGTAGGAGGAGTTCTGAAGCCTGAACCTTCACATATTTCTCAATCCTGAGTGTCAAAGTTCGCCATCTGATCTTATCATTGCTAGTTAAGCCTGAACTTTGCTTCCTGAACATATCTGAAGAGCCTAGAGACTTATATGAGTGTTTTCAGTATCACCTTGAGACCTGAAGCCTATCCTGTGAGTAGACCAGCCACAGCCAAGAGCCCAACGCTTCCCCGAGTAGATTGAACACAGCCTTCAAGCTCATATCACAGCCAGAAGGTTCGCCCTTCCCAGGAAGACTCTCAATCCGACATCTGGTGCTTCCATTGAGAGCTCTTGGGGTGATTGATTGAGAAGGTTGAGTTGCTACAAGGAGAAGAGATGGATCGCAAGAGCGGAGCTGCTGCTGCTGCCTCTGGGGCTGGAGCATCAACGTCTACTGCTGCACCGTCAACTGCACCTGCGTCTTCTACAGCGACATCTGCATCTGGTCTGGACACGGCTGAGATCTTGAAGACGCTTGCGGCCCTGGTCCAACAACATCCGATCGTTGGAGGGGGTGAGTTAAAATCCACCAAGGCTTTGCAAGCGATAGTGAATAGGTGTGGAAGGTTTGAAGGTAGAGATATTTCTAGATATCTGCGTGAGTATAGAGGAGAGATGGAGCTGGTTAGGGTTACAGATGCTGAGATGATAGCAAGCTTTGAGTTAGCTGTCATTCCTGAGTTGCGGGACCAAGTTAGGGATGTACAGAGAAGAAATCTTGGAGTCTGGATGAGTTTTGAGCGATCTCTTCGAGAGGAGTTTCTTGAGGAGGATTCAGAGAGAGTTACTAGGAGAACGTTCTTAGACTGGGTTGAGCAGCAACCTGGTCGTATGATGAGTCTGAGCGAGTTGCTGAGAGAGTTTGATCGGAGATACCGGCAACTCTCAACTCTAGAGCGAATAACTCTAGATGCTAGGAGAACAGAGCTTTTCCTGCAAGCTACCGATGATGCTACAGCAGATCGGTTATGTTTTATGTTGGCCGATCGATCTGCTGAGGGAGGTGTTACTATGGATTGGGGGAGAGTTGAGGATGCTGTGGCTGTACTTACAAGGCAAAGGAGAGGAAGAGTGGCTGTGGGAGGACGTCCGCTTGCAGAAGTGGTCACTCCACCTTATGCTGCTCCTCAAGTACAGCAGCCTTTGGTCCCTGCTCCCAGACCTGTTGTCCCAGCTGCAGTTCCTTTGATGCCAGTTGTGCCAGCACCGGCACAAAGGGCACCTGTTCAGAGACCTGCGGAGAACCATGGTCAACAGAACCAGATTGAAGACCTGATTCGGCAGATGCGGGAGCTGAAGGTAGAGCTAGCTGGATTGCAGAGAGAGCAGCCACCGGCGCCTGCTGCTGCACGTCCAGGAGGAGCTCCGGTTCGTAGATGTATTTGGTGTGACAGTCCTGATCATTTCCGAGGAGACTGTCAAGAGCTCACAGCTGCTTTGCGAGATGGTGTGGTTCGCTATCAGAACGGTAGGCTGCACCTTTCTTCTACTGGAGAGCCGTTGAGCACGCAGTTTGGGCGAGGAGGCATGAGGAGTCTACCTCAGATTGCTGCGGCGGCAACTGTACATGCATTGATGGCACCACCGATAAATCCTGATGTATATGCTGGACATATTGAGGTTTCTTCTAGTCCTACGTTGCTAGATAGGACTGTTGAGAAGAGTATTGCTACCGTTCCTTCTGAAGTACTGAAGAGGGGAGCAGAGTCTATTCGTAGGGTCACAGGATGGGGAGATCCTGTAGATGCTGCTTCTATCAGAGCATTCTTGGATGTAGATAGACACGTTCATTGGCAGGATGCTTCTGTGGAGGAGAAGAGGCGGCGAGAAGCCTCTGACCTTGATACTGGAGTTCCTGAGGAGACTGGGGATAGACGAAGAGTCACAAGGAGACGAGCAGCTCTTCCTGAAGACATCCCGTCTACTTCTGCAGCTCCTCCACCTGCACCAGGTCCTATGGAGGATGTGCAGAGACCCCAGCAGGAGCCAACGACTGCTGGTAGGCGGTTTACTGCCCAAGAAAAGGGGAAGGGACCGGCTTACAAGTTGGCAGCGGATATTGAAACTTCTACTGATCTGAAGAGCATCTTGGAGCAGAGGATACTGGATGCACAGATCGAGTTTTCTCTCCGAGAAGTTCTTGGTATTGCAAAGAGGGAGTTTCACGAACTGATCATCGACATCATCAAGCGCAAGAGACAGGTGATGTCCGAGCAGGTAGAGAGTCAGGTGATAGATGTAGTAGGAGCTTCTCTGAATGATGCAGAGTTTGGAAAGGTGCATTTTCAGGAAGCTGATGACAAGGGATACCAGCAAGAAGCGTTGGTTGCTGGTACCAACACTATTGAGTTTGATGATGAGGAAGCTGGCGAGGAGAGTCCAACTACTGATAGTGATTTCAGAAGGAGACATTGGGCTCGTGCTACAACTGCCACACGAGTTCGTCTTGGAAGTTTACCTGAACCTGTTGCTGCCTTGGTTGATCACGGATCTGAGATCAACATCATGTCACGGGAAGTGTATGAGAGAGGTCAGTGGCCTATCGAGCTGAACCATGGTTGGGTGTTACGTGCTGCAAACAACCAGAAAGGTGAGCTATACGGCGCTTGTCCTAACGTGAAGGTGAAGATAGGTGATGTGGATGTGGATCAACATTTCTTCGTGCAATCTTCTGCTTCATATCCTGTGATTCTTGGTCAGCCTTATATCACCGCGGTTCGAATGGAGACCAAGGTGATGGATGATGGATCTCATTATGCTAAGATCCGTAGTCCAGATGATAGACGTTCTGTGCAGTTTTTGACCGTTCGTACGAACCACGAACGAAACAGACAAACTTTGAGAGATTCTCCTATCTGCAAGAGCAAGGGTTTTCAGAAACCACTCTTGTAGGTCGGGATACCAAGAGTGATGGATCTGATACTACTATGATCTCGCTTGAACAGCCTGTGGGATCACAACAGACTGATGAAGAGGTTGCTCAAGATTCTGAGAGTAGTTACACTATACATAGTTGGAAATCTGGTTTGATGACTTTCAGTTCTGATGATTGGAGTGAGTTCACGCGAGTAGATGATCTGACTGAGAAGAGTAGAAGGCAGATGGAGAAGTATGCAGAAAATCTGCGGTGTACAGGAGTTTTGAATGAAGGTGAGATGATTTTTGGTGTCTACGAGGAGTTTGTAGGTGTACAGTCTTTTGTTCGTTGGCTGGATGATGTAGATAAGTCGAGAAAGCAGATGGGAGGAAGGGTGGTGATCTCTATCCACTCTCGTAAGGTCTATGAGGAGATTGTCTCGTGCTTGCAATCTCGTCCTCATCCGAGACTGGAGAGTGGATGGAAGGATGCAATCTGCTGGTGTGGCTCTCGTGAAGAAGCAGAGGTTCACACCAAATACAAAACTGTAGCGAGGAAGGTGAGACCTGTGGCGACCCAATTACCTGTTGATTCTCAGCAGCAGACGGAGTTAGCGGCTGCTGAGCCTGTGCTTAGAGATCCTACACAGGTAGGACACAAGTTTACTCAGGAGACACTCGAGCAGCTCCAGATAGGAGGGGGTGGCTTCTTGACTGAAGAGGAGAAACGAGCTTTTGAACAGATGATAGTTAGCCATGGTAAGGCATTTTCTTTCTCGGCTGAGGAGATAGGTTGTGTGGATCCTAGTGTGATAGCTCCGATGGTTATCTTCACTGTTCCTCACGTACCTTGGGATTTGAAGCCGATTCCAGTCCCTCGTGCCTTGCTACCGAAGGTTATTGACTTACTGAAGGAGAGGATGCAGATGGGTATTCTTGAACCATCTATGGCTCCGTACTCTAGCCGATGGTTCACAGTACCTAAGAAGACAGGAGCTCTGCGCTTCATCCAAGACTTGCAGCCTGCCAACAACATCACGATTCGAAACGTTGGAACAGGACCTGTGGTTGATGAAGTAGCTGAGGCGTTTGCTGGAAGGTCAATCTATTCTATTGGAGATCTGTTTTCAGGTTATGATCAGTTTCAGCTTGCTTTGAAGAGTAGAGACTTGACTACCATGCGTACACCTTTGGGATTGATGCGGATGTGTACCCTTCCTCAGGGTGCGACAAACTCAGTAGCTCATATGCAAAATGCGATGCATAAGGTGTTACGAGAGTTTGTGCCTGAGGTCACTATCCCGTTTCTGGATGATATTCCCATGAAAGGCTGTCCGGTGGAGGACAAGGACGAAGCAATGACTTCTGATGGTTGCAGAAAGTTCGTTGCAGACCACATTCGAGATGTGGAGAAGATTCTGATGCGTTTGGAGGAGGTACACCTCACTCTATCAGGTACCAAATCTCGCTTTGGGATGTCAGAGATTGTGGTAGTAGGTCATCTGTGTGGTACTTTTGGGAGGCGTCCGAACCCAGAGAAGGTAGATGCTATAGCAAGGATAGCTGACTGCACCAACATCACTGAGGTTCGACGGTTCTTAGGAGCTTGTGTGTTCTTTCGTGTGAGTATTCCTCATTATGCACATATTGCCGAGCCTCTATATGCACTTCTGAGAAAGGGAAGGAGGTTTACTTGGCGGCAAGAACATCATGAGACGATGGAGCAGCTGAAGGAGATTCTGAAGTCTCCACCTATACTAAGGAGGCTTAGCTACGAGAGCGGGAGGCCTGTGGTACTGACTGTTGATACGAGTCCCAAGGCGATTGGATGGGCAGTTGGCCAAGAAGATGTAGAAGGTGTGCGGTTTGTTTCAAGGTTTGGAGCTCGGATCTTAACAGATAGACAGCGTAACTATCCTCAAGTGAAGCGTGAGTTGTGGGGAGCTGTTACTGCTATGAAGGTAGATCGAGAGTTCTTGATAGGAGCTCGTGTGATATTAGAAACAGATTGTTTACCTTTGTTGGGTATGATAGCAAACTGCAATACACCAGACATAGCAATGCTACGATGGATTGCTTATGTCCGGAGTCTAAACCCTGAGCTAAAGTATATAGCAGGGAAGGACAATCCAGTTGCAGATATGTTGTCTAGGGCTCGTTATACAGATGAGGAGGAGATGTTTGCAGAGGTGGAGAATGAAGAGAAGAGAGACGTTTGGTGCCAAGTTGGTCAGCAGACTTCAGACTTGGGACCACTGCCGTTCAATGAGGGGTTCTACTCAGAAAAGTTCCGCAATATTGGATTTTATCTGAGTTCGTTATCCAGAAGAGAAGGATGGAGTGATGCAGAGTTCAAGGAGATCAGACGGAAGGCGTATAGTTATCTTCTACGTGAGGGTTATCTGTGGAAACGTCCGAAGAGAAGAGATGGAATGCTTACTAGAGTGGTGGATGATCAACCGACAAAGCTTAATCTGCTGAAGGAGTTTCATGATACCTTGTGGGCTGGACATCGTGGAGTCTGGGCTACATACACGAAGCTGAAGGAGCGTTACTGGTGGAAGGGTTTGTATCAAGACGTGGTGGACTTTGTTGGGTCGTGTCTGCACTGCCAGTTCTACTCTAAGATCCGTTACAGAGATGGGCTTGTACCTACTTATCCACCTAGTATTCATTTTCAGTGGGTTCTTGATCTTGTGATGATGCCACCGGGGTTATGGGGGATGCGTTACTTGGTGTTGGCTCGAGAGGATCTCTCCAACTATGTGGAGGGACGAGCACTACGGACGAAGACTACAGAGAATATCTGCCGGTTCGTGCTTGAAGAAATCATCTGTCGCTATGGATCGGTTGGGAGATTACGTGCAGATAGAGGCGAGTTGAGAGGCGCTGAAGTGAAGGAGTTTTTTGCTCGTTATGGAGTAAAGCTTCGACTTACCACTGCTATGAATCCAGAGGGCATTGGTAAGAGTGAACGAGGACATCCTTCTATTGTTCATGCTTTAGTGAAAGCATGTGATGGTAGGTCTAGAGAATGGCCGAGACTACTTCCGTTTGCTTTGTGGGCTGATAGAACTACACACTGTACTACGACTGGCTATATGCCAGTTGAACTTATGCTGGGGCAGAAACCGATCATGCCTGCTGAGGAGAACTTTCCTACATGGGCTACGCTACCATGGGAAGATGGTATAGATCGTACTTCACTCCTTGCTTTACGTATTAGGCAGTTGGAGCGAAGGGAGGAGGATCTTGCTGATGCGCAGGAGAGGCTGAAGGTGGCTCGAGTCAGAAACAAGGAACGTTTTGACAAGACTCACCGACTACGACCGAAGCCAATACATGTTGGTGATTGGGTTCTGGTATATGATAGCACGTTGGAGAATCAGCATTCTACACTCCGTAAGTTCTCTCGAAGATGGTTCGGGCCTTATGTTGTGCTAGATGTGTATGAGAATGCCACTTATAGTTTGCGTGAGTTGGAGGGTACTCCTTTGAAGCTACCTGTGGCTGGCAAACGTGTGAAACTGTTCAAGAGACGCGGAGGGTCAGTTGAGTTATTCAACTTTCTGGAGTCGGAGCTGAGGACAACAAGAGACGGAGACGTCCCAGTGTCTGATGAGACTGAGGCGGAGGAGAGCGATGATGATGAAGATCAAACAGAAGACTGAGGAGATTGGCACATACCGGAGGATGTGCAGGTTTGGAGGGGGTGGATGTCGTGATGTGAATTATTTTACATTGTAAATAATTCACCTCTTTGTCAAGCGTTAGTGTCTCTGAGTAGAGTTAGGACCTCATGGATGTCGACACTTGAGGATGTCATACATTTTGAGTCTTGGTAGGTTGATTACCATGTTGATAGGGTTTAAGCTCATGGGTTGTATTTGCGTGTTGCCCATGCACGCTTTCTAGCTGATTTAAGTTATTTTTCGGGGCTGCGCGTCGTTTTAGGTAGTTTAAGTTTTACGCTGGCACTCTAGGGAGCTTGACGTGGTAGCCTATGAGTAAAACTAAGTTGCCACGTGGTTTAGGGTACTAAAGGACAACCAAGTGGAGCTATGAACTCCCATTGGTCTGTTTTTGTCTTTAGTTAAACTCTAAATTTAGAAACAGAGCTCTAGAGTGGAGTTCGAGCAATTTGTGAGGGTACTTCGAAATCTGAGAGCATGGGGAGATAGAGCTCGTCGAGCCAAGCACTGTCAGCGAAAAGTTTGATCGATTTGAGGCAATAAACAAGGAGTTATGGCTGTTTGAAGTTCGATTTGTGTCAGAATTGAAGCACTTCTGTTCAATTTGGGGGTTTGAGTGTCATTTGCAGCAGAATCGAGGAAAGCGTTTCAAAACTTCGTGGCTGTGATCACTGTCAGCAGGGCTACGATTGTCTCCAAATTTTTATGTCGATTGAGTCAGTGAGTAATTCAGGGCGACCGCTGAAGTAGAGGGGGTCCGAAAAGCTCTCAATCTGGAGCGGCAACTTCAGAGAGCGAGATCTGGAGTTCTGTGTGGAATCAGGAGGCCCAACTTCACAGGAGTGTTCAGCAAGCTGTGTACTGCAAGTCCTGTAAGAAACTTTGAATTTGATCGAGCCAATTTGCTGCTATAGGTCAAAATAGCTGTCTGGGTACCAGAAACTGCCGTAATTTCTCTACTCAGAAAGTTTCTGCTCATATCTTAGTGCTCTGAATTGATCTGAAGCTGAAATTTCGTATGTGTATCCAGTAGAACCTCATTTACATGTAGGAGGAGTTCTGAAGCCTGAACCTTCACATATTTCTCAATCCTGAGTGTCAAAGTTCGCCATCTGATCTTATCATTGCTAGTTAAGCCTGAACTTTGCTTCCTGAACATATCAGAAGAGCCTAGAGACTTATATGAGTGTTTTCAGTATCACCTTGAGACCTGAAGCCTATCCTGTGAGTAGACCAGCCACAGCCAAGAGCCCAACGCTTCCCCGAGTAGATTGAACACAGCCTTCAAGCTCATATCACAGCCAGAAGGTTCGCCCTTCCCAGGAAGACTCTCAATCCGACACCGGAGTGGAACATCCAAGGCAGATGGTACTAACGTAGACATGCTAGGCATGTCCTCCACCTCCTCAAAGACCGGAGTATCCTCTGCATGGGCATTGCCCTCCAACAACTCGCTCGGTCAAGTGATGACCGAATTGAACCCTGCAACGGATGCCATCGTCCCTGGTGTAGACTCCGTCGTCCTAACTCTAGCACTGAACCGCACTGGTAAGCGGCTCACTCGTCCTTCACCGGACTGCCAACCTGGTCTGTAAGATGATGTCTCTGCTCAATAGTCGATCACAAACCCCATAAGGTATAACACAGCACCTCCAACTAATACATCATAAGACTCTGCGGTTGTAACGATGGCCTTGGCCCTCATCTTGGAGCCATCCGTGAGATGATCTGGTCGAACTCTCACCGTCAACATCTCGCGTGTCATAGTGTAGAGCTGTACCCCTTGATTCTCCTAGAGATGTCTGCAACTGGAATGGACATCTCTCCACCTCGGACTTCTTCAGACCCAAACCAATACACGTCGTCTTCCTCAACATCAACGGTTGGGCTCAAGAGTCTAACAAGACCTTTTGTGATCGATACATCTTCCTTGAAGGTGCCACCAAACCGAAGATACCACTTCTGTTGTCCAACAACACCACACCTGGTGCCAAACCAGCACGAGTAATCGCCGGCCTAGCTGGTAACTCATCTAACCTGACAGCCGCTGCTTGCCAAGTACCACTGGTAGCTGTTCTGATCCTTGACTCCATGGACACATCTACCGTCTCTCGCTGAACCACCTCCGCACTAGAGGTAACAACATCCTCGCCCTCACTGAGCGTGGCCGCCAGTTGGAACACTAGAGCTAAGCTAACTCCCAGTGCTTTCACGTCCGTGGCTGAAAATAGTGAGGCTCGCAAAACTGCTGTAGCCGCCCCTAACATCAGGTTTGACGTCGCATCCACAGACGTTGAGAGTGGACTCACATCACACCCGCTCCTGGATGTCGATGTCTCCAACTCTATTGCACCATTGGTAGACCGTTTAGGAACCATAGATGTGGTCCTCAACGTCTCCGATAACATGAACGAATGGGGAAGCCTGACCTGTGTACAAGCCTCCCCGCGTTGTGGATCCAACTCCACTGACGCACCTCATGGCTCGGAGACACGTACTGCATCTCTAGTCACTGCCGCAGATGTCTCAATCTACGCCACGTCAGCCATGAAGTCGAAGTCATCTCCTTCTCCTCCATAAGACGTGGAAACCTCTGTTCCACCTGATCTCCGCTAAGCCATAGCCATACTAGCTATCCTCTGCTCCAACTGCTCAATCCGAGTAGTCGTACCTGCTTCGGACGTCATAGCAGACGGTGGACCGACTGGTCCTCTCCCAGGTGTTGGACCTCTACCTCAAGCTCGACCACCACGGCCTTCCTGAGCTCCTCCGCCTCGTCCACGATCAGCCTTCTCTTGCCGCAACTCGGGATGGAGATCAAAACAACGGTCACTATTGTGACCAAGTCGTCCGCAATGCTCACATTGCCTAGGTAATGCTTGAGACGTCTCTGACGTCTCATAACCACCTCTCTTTTATGGACAGTCTTTTTGTTGATGAAGACCATCACACGTCCAGCAAGGACCCGCTTGCTACTGACTAGAGAAGGACGGCATGGGCTTCTGCCCACTAGATCCTCCAACACCTCCTTGAGATCGTGACTACTCCGCACGATCTTTACCACCACCACCACCACGCTGTTGCGTAGCCCGTGATCCTCGAGAAGAGGTGGTCGTTCCTTGTGTTGTCTCTTTGCTGAACCCTGCAACCACCACCCTCTCCTCCACCATGTTGAGCTCAATCCGCTCAGCCAGACCAAAGACAACCGCTAACGTCGGAGCGATATTTCTAAGGAGAGTAGCATCTCTAACTCTCCTACGCAGCTCCCGGTCTAGTATCCCATACTAGAATTGGACTGCCTGTGCTTCCGTCACTCCTTGGGTAACGTTGATCAACCGTCTCATGCGAGTAAACGTCTCGCGTAGGCTCTCTCCAGTCTTCCGCAGGAACTCCGGCAGACTCCTCAACTTGGCGATCCGCACACCCTGATAGTTCTTCCTCAAACATTGGAAGAACTGAACCACAAGGTTAAACTCTGGTGGTATTCTGCTCACACTACCACCTGCTCCACTACTTGTGGACGCACTGCTGGTAGTAGGTACTCCGCCAGTTGTGGATGTACCACTGCTACTGGCACCCAAACTCGCAGATACTACGCCCCCCGAAACTGCACCATTAGTGATAGAAACGTAGTTGGGAGACCAATGTTGTCTCCACAACTCGATCTCAACACAGCAATCTCGCCTGAACTCATGATAATCGTCCATCGGCGGTCCCTCCAAGTGTTGGAACAAACCTTTCCACGTCATGAAGAGTGTAAACAGCTGTGGGTTTCGCATCTGCTGCAAATTGCACCAACTGTCGAACTCCTGGATGAAAGTCATCCAGCTCAATAGTACCAACTGTACCCGAGTAACGTTGAGGTCCCTTCGTGGCCCCATAGTCTCGTCCACGTCCCACAACAACGGTGTGGCGATACTAGACTCACCACCAGAAAATGCGCTGTCTACGTCTTACTCGTCCTCTGGAACAACTGACGGCAAGGGTGTAGGTAGTTAGTACCTCACCCTACTCCGTGTATGCCCATTGTCTGCAAAGTCCCCACCAGAACCTCCCGAGAACTCCGTGATGAGCGAATCTCGATAACACACTCCCCAACCGGAATGTCACGATCCCCGTCACCACCGTAACCACCACTTGCCTAATCCCACTCTTACTGAGCTCACCTATCTCCTACTAGGGCGGTCAAGGTAAGAGCAACCTGTACCTGCCATCACCACAGGCAGCCTCTCACGCTCCAACCGCACCGTGAGAGAGACAAAGATAGTCTGACTGATCCGCAACTCCAGTCTCACTACTGACAGCACACTAGAGTGAACTCATACCAGAAATCAAGCGCCAACACAAGCAAACGCGGCGCACAAACAGGAAGCAGAATATGGAGGGGTTCCAACCACAAGAAGTCCAAACAATAACCCTCCACATTCAAACATTCACATAAAGAGAAATCCAGTCCCACCCGGACTGACAACTCCTCGTCGGTGACCACATGCACAATATATGATCACCAACTGTCATAACTGATGCTTGAGGTCACTAACTAAATGTCCACACCTCTAGTTGCTCCAAAAGTATCCACGTGGTAGCTCTACTAGATCACCCAAGACAATTGTCACCAACTGTCTCCAAACTCGTCTCTACGGTATAGGTAAACACTACCACAACTATAGCTTCCCCCTAATACTGTGGGGTCGTCTTACCACTCCTCTAGGAATGTGCGAGAAGGTCTCTTACTACCTTATACAAGTCCATAAGTACTTGCACGCATCCTTGTAGGACACCAAGAGCTATTGGTCTAGTGGTAAAGCCAAAGCTAAGACTACAGAGTTAAGTGTCCAAGTTCAGAAATAATGTTGGAATGGATGACCAGCTGGTTTTACACTTCCCACACAACTGAAACTTGCATACCTCTCTCACGCACGCCAGCAAGCTGACTTGCAGCGAGCTCGGACTCCCCTCCGTCTCTGCACTCTCGCACTCCGCTTCTCACGCACCTCTGCTCCTCGAAGCCTCTAAAAGTCTCCTAACACAGACTCCCGCTCACTCTCTGCTCCGCTCTGCTTGGAGTAGAGTAGAACGAGTACAACACAACAAAAGAAACTCGGCTCCATCTCGAATTGCACAAGATATCAAAAGAGGCTCCAAAACAACAAAAACAACTTGCGAGTGCACACGGGTAACAAAAATCTGACGTAAAACAGCAAGAACACCCAAAGCCAACCCGAACACTACTACAACAAATTCGCAAATGCACCATACACACTTCACGAATGCACACACACACACACAAACTCCTAAACTCGAGTTTCCACACGAAATTGCACAAAAATCTGACGTAACTAGCCTTTTTGCACTTTCGGGTCACACGACAGCGAACTTCGACATGCCATAACTTCCTCGATGCTCGACCAAACTCCACGAAACTTGGTGCACTAGAATCGTCTCTCCAATGCGCTTCCAAAGAGCCCACTCCAGCCTGACATTGAAAAGTACTTCGTCTGCCACACCTAAACGCGCACTCCGGCTCCAACAAGTCACTTCAAGAACATTCTGCAAAATTTCTGCGGCGCTTCCGCATGACATAAAATCTCCACTCGATCCCACAACAGCAATCGATCTGCGACCAGCAGGGTACCATGTGCCGACACACACCTAGATCACAGGTCCAAACAATCAAGCACGAACGACAACGCCCGAAGATACCAGCGGACGATTTCAGATCAACGGGTTCTTACTAAAGTCCGTCTCGTTCTGCACTCAGTTCTTCGAGTAATCTGAATAGAGAAATTATCATCTCCAACACTACAACAAAGATTACTCACAAACGGTAAAGCCAAACCCACTCTAAGCACGAAGAGGAGAATCTGGGTTACACTCAACTAGACTATCCATCATAGCATGGAGCTTGAAGGCTCAACTCGAAGAACTAAGGCCTCCAAGCCCTACCTGCGAAGTATACCCCTAGTGGGCTCTCCCACCAACTCGCCTTAACGTCACTAACTGCCTTACCGGAATGCTTCACTTCGCACTCGATCAACCTAGCCGAGGTGCCAAACAGACGTGACAAACCTTTGCTCTTAAAAAACATAAACCGATATTGTCTTTCTAAATAACGCGAAGTGTACAGAATTGATACAATTCGGTAAATTTCTCGTCCGAATCTGAATCCAATCCATCATCATCGAAAGAACTCATGAACCCACTACTCTGCACATTCCTCAACTTTGTCCTCTCCCCTCATATCATCATCAGTCTCAATCTCAATATCACTATCGACAGTTCCATCCAAACTCGACGAGCTTGAAGATGCCAACACCACTCACATCTCTACAATCTCTTCTAAATTCTTTAAAAGTTGTTTCCGCAACATAGTTGGAATTGAGATTCTTACTTCGCAAGAAAAAAATCTAAAACAAAATCAGATTCTCATGCAAGAACGACCGATGAATGCTACAAAACGATATCAAAGATTTAAGCATAAGACTATGCTCTCTTCACTACACTCCTAGATCAGTACTCTCAGTCGATCATAATGTGCATTACCTCTTCGGTGCTCTCATTCGAACAGAATTCTCAAACAAGTGCTATCAGTCTCTTGGAATGTGCCTTCTCTCTTTTGCGAAAGAGAGTTTCAATTTTCAAACTCACAGAGAACACGAAATCCTGCCGCGTAACCATGTACTCTCTTTGTTATCATGATTACAGTACAAGTGGGTGTTGACATTTAATCCAAGGGTTAGACTGTTACGGTGTCCTGTTGTGGGACCAATTAGTATGTAAATTACGCGTATAAGTGCATTTTTTTCGCACAGTTGTAGAAGTGGTGATGTAATGGGATCTAAAACTTTGCTCTTATGAGCTTAGAATGCTCTATTATCTGCTGGGGGTCTCCATGGGGCAGAAAAGGACAAGGTTGAGTCCTTTAACTTCCCATTGGTCCTCCAAAAAGTGAAGATAACTTGTCATCTATCTAAGTGTGCGCTCTGGGAGGATCGGGGCACTTTGACGAGGGATTTTCGAGATCAGAGGGCATGGGCGGAGAGCTCTCGACGGGAGGAGCAACCTGAGCCCAAATTTCACTCGATTTTGAGGTCCAGGGCATACGTTACGGCCATTTGAAGTTCATAGAGTGATGAGAATACATAACTTTCTCTTCCGATTGTAAGATTAAAGAGTTTGAGTGATTGAGCCGTCAGATTGAGACCAGATTTCATGAGCTTGTAGTCTGTCAGTTGCTGAAGCTCTGATCCCAAATTTCACCACCGGATGTTTTGCGGATTGAGCGCAGTGGCGATTTGAAGGCGACGGGGTGCAGAAAGCTTTCAATCTGGAGCAGCAAGTTTGCAGATTTATGGAGGATGATCCGAACAGTCAAATCGGCTCAAATTTCCTGAGTAGTGAGTTTACCTTCTGAATTGATAGCACAGGAAGTTTGAATGGAAGTGGACGGTTCATTTAGGAAGAAGCTTTTGTCCTGAATCTGAGATTGGAAGTGCGTGTTAGTTTCTGAGAATTTGTGTTAATTGTGGGGGAGATCCAGCCGTCAGATCTTCCTGAAATTTGACCTGTAAGTAGAGATTCTAGTATCCTACTTACGTGGCAAGTTTGAGAGGAGACTGAGCTGTAGATCTGTACCTATCATGTGTGAAAGTTTGCTGTTTTTCTGTCGAGTTGTATCGGCAATGATATCTAGTCCAGGTCCCGAGTCTTGTTAGCGGCAGCTGGCAGAAAAGTATCCAGTGTGACGTTTGTATTGCTTTGGGGAGTATTCTAGGCGTAGATAAGACTTTAGCAACCTACGTTGTAACCACGTCATGTGGTTGTCAGGTTCGCACTCAACGTGACAAAGTGCGATCCTTGACCTGTAAAGTCGACTACCTGTCTAACCTAGTCTCTTGTATTGGGACACGTTACGGTGCATGCATTAGAACCTTTCACCCAGACGACCTACACGTGGATGAGTATGACGGGATCAAACATGCGATGTGCATGTGTGTCACCTCATCGACCCGTGTGGCTTGGGTTGCTCGGTTAGGGAGCTTGCACCTATCCTTGTTTTGTGTTCGAAACCTTTAAGCAAAGGAGAGTGACCTGTGTGGGGACATTCGACCTTAAGAAAATTCAAGAGATTGTTCGTGGAGAGATCTTGGAGATCCTATGAGATTGTATCGGTGTTCTGTGGATCGAGATACCCTTGTAGTTGGAGTGCAAATGTTGTGAGAGATGGCCGAAGGACTCTACTTACCGCCCAGATTCCCTTTTCGAAACCTTTTCCAGATTAAACTGATGTACATGGAATGAGTTCATTTCCAACCGTTTCTGATAAGATCCTTCGGGCATAACTTTACCGCGCAAGTCATGCTCTTGCCTGTCCCTGTGATCTTACCTGTTGTCACTTACGGCCAAGAATGGGATCTTACCGTCTTTATCCTCATCTAATGAAGGATGGATCTAAATCAGCTCCCTTCCTGTAAACTTTAACACCGAGTGCGAGATAAGACACATCTGTCGACCCAAAGCTATGTACGAAGCCCTAGTAGTGAGAAACTTCGGAGAGGAATACTACCGAGAGATCATGTCATCGCATATCTCGTTTGTCGTGCCCATGATCATCCAACGTTTTCGTGTGGTTATCTTGACCCTTTATTGAGAGAAAGAAAGTGCTTAGATATCGAGGAAGTCAGAGAGAAATCTACGGAATACTAGTCGCTCTGCTGTGCATCGATCGCTAGCCACATCCAGAAGGTACGCCCTTGCTCAAAAGAAAGGCTCTCGCTACAACAACGGTCAGTAAGACAAAACCCAAAGGTATTTCTACGGATATCTCTGGAGCCACTCGTGACCGAAATGACCTTTACTCGTAACTACAAACCCGTTGTTGACATTTAACCCACAGATTAGACTGTTACGGCCAGTAAGACAAAACCCAAGGGTCATTTCTGAGGATATCTCTGTAGCCACCGTGACCGAAATGAGCGTTACTCATAACTACAAACTGCATAGAGATGAATAATCCAGACGGGGACTAACTTTGACACCCCTAATGTCACGTTAGATCCCTGGTACAGTTCTGGTATTTATACCCAGACTTGAACTGTAAACAAATTACACAAAGAGAAGAAACAGTTTTGACGAGAATAAGATATCCTTATGACACTGAAAACTTCATGTGCCATTCATTTGGACATTCCTGGTTTCTCGGATCTTGTCTTCCGGCTGCCAAACTGGCGGCTCCTGTATCCTGCATACCTTGCTTTCTGATTTCTCTTTACATGTTTTCGCCGTGGAGTTTCTTTATCTTGCGCCGTTAAATCTAAACATAGTAATAATGCTGCATACTAACTTGCATGCATATCAGCTTATTAAAATTGTTTATTATTAAACTTTTGTAGAAAAGTTAAGGTATAAATTAAAACCATGAAAAAAGAGTGATGTATTTGTGATCACTCTCATGTGTAAGGATTACATATATTAGCGATATCTTTATGAGATAAGTCTATGTCCTCTCGCATCTTCAGGTCTGGTTATCGTTAGGTTTTATAATCATTTATTTTTTAATCAATTTAGTATAAAATTATTTAATATTTATATTTTTCGGATAACAGCAAGCGAACAAAAATTCCCCGATGTTGATATTGCATGCATATTTAACTAGTAAAGGGCTCCAGAGGAATTCCATCCCGGTTGTTATACACCTGCAACTCTTGAACAGAAAAGTGCTCAAGAGATTTCTGATATCTATTGATAATTGATATCAGAACTAATCAATCAGTTTGCATAACTTTTGCATCAACTGCGGTTCGCAGAATCTGACACTGGAACTCTAACCAGTCTTGCTTGGTGAACGAAATGGGCTACCGGTATGCAGCGCTCGGGGCTAACCCGCATTCTTTGTATTCTCAACCGGTTTGAATTCTGAAAAGTCGGGTTGAAATGATATCCAAGTTAAAATTTTACAAAACGACAAGTTATCCGTTAGAAAACCGAGAAGACTAATAAATGATTGAAAAGTACGCGTTCCCGTAGGATAATTTCCGGTTCTTGAAACATTTTACCCCGAGCACTGCTAGTAAGGTTTCTTCATATTCGGGCTTGTGCCGTAACCTTTGTGGACTGGTTTCTTTTCCTTTTCTTTTTTTTATATAAAACGACCACAGTCGGCCGGGGCAACAGTTCTCGGAACGTCCTGGCGTTTTCATTCTCGACATCGTCACATGTCCGCGGAGCGAATGCATAGGCCGAGTCTGGGCAGGGGATCTTGAACTGACACGTGATGTTATGCCCTCGACGGCCACGTGACGCATCTCGCACTGTAACGAGCATGTGGATCTCCTCTCGTTGCCAATGAGTCGAATCCGGTTACCTTGAGGCAGGAGTTCAGTTCCAGCAAGTCCGAAGCTATAACTGTTTCATGTTGAAAGGTATTTACAGCACTGGATCTGAGGCAGAGACACATAGCAGGTCCACAGTTAGGCACTACTACTCTATGACTCACAGGCCACGTGATAAATGTACTGAATCGTCATGTAAGGGAGCTCACTTTCTTTTCCTTTTGTTTTCTACACATGATTATCACGACATTCTGGTTGAGTAGAAGGGGGAAACATCAGGTGTTAGTTTGATGGGAAGAGTTTTCACCTCTCAACTTAAACCCTATGCACCTCTATGATACAGATGCAAAGGTCCATGCAGGAATTTAATGTACATATAGACGTATAGCATTTGAAACAGTCATTTTTGTGATAAGTAAGTTACGGTCTTTTGGCCAAATGTACCCATGAGAAAATAGAGTCATTTTAAAAATAAAAACAGAAAAGAAGAAAAGAAAGAAAAATTGAGGAATAGCGGGCTCCTTATTTCCAGATCTTATAACTTGGGTAACTTGCGAACGGTACACAATCTGATTACTCGAGGGACTCATCTAGAACTCAACAAGCATAACATACTTGGCATCTCCTGGCAAAAAATGCCAAAGAAGGATATAATCAACACGCTAGAACATGAAAACTAGACCAAGAGTCTTAGGTGCTCATATTGATTCTTGAGTGGAATGTGTCATTGTGTCAACTATGCACATCCTTCTCGACTGACAGTGTGAACGGTAAGTTAAGAATTTGGGAGAAATTATTCAAACCTTCTGTGCTAGTAGGGTGTGTCAAAACTAGAATCTTTTGAAATTATTTGAAGGTCACGCCCAGATGTTAGAACCACCACTAATTTTCTTAGAGGCACCTCTTGAAACATTCGCAAGAGTTGGCCGCGTTGCTACTCTTCTGGGCGTAAAACAAGTTGACCGTTCAAAATTACTTATAACTTTTTGTTATATGATTTCTTTTATAAAAATTGACAAGAGGATCCGGGCTCTACAGAAAATTGCTTGTAGAAATTTACTCCAGCGGCCGTAGAAGAGTTTCATTTTGCTTTTAAAGAATAATTTCCTTATATTTTTCAATCAGTACTAATCACTTTTACCAGACCTCTGAAAACGAATGTTGGATGTGATCAGACCCTCGTATACATTTTTGTTTGAACAGAAAGTCATTCAGATAACTCTGCCGTGTTGGAAGAAAGAGCTACTCAAATGTGGAGAGAAGCCAGCTGGTAAACTAGATCTCGTCTGGCGTCGCTACCCCTGCCAGAAAGTGTGCCAAAGTCTCAAGTGTCGTGTGATCAAGCAAGGGGACCTGTACGACTGTAAATTAACACCGAGAGATATATTCAAGTCCCCCATTAGGTTCTGGGGACCTGATCGAGTAAATCCTATAAATTCTATACACTTCTATTCTAAATCTTATAATCCTATAAATTTTACATACCATCTCTAGAGGTGGTATATTTACGTACGTGGACTGTATGTCCATAGTGTGATCTCGTTTACGCGATTCAATCATGTAGATACTCTGCACCTTGACGTAGTATGATATGTGTTCAAAGCTTATGACTCCTAACCTTAATTTTGCAATTTTGGTTTCAAGTAGAGGTTTGAGTGGCCATGAGGTAAATTTGACACCCTCCATAATAGAGTGTGAAAGTCAAGGAGAATATATTCTATACGTTCGAAAAGAAAAGAAGTGTAATTTACAATCGGCTAGTTTTGTTTAGAACCGTGGATAGTTTTGAGTGCGAAACAGTGGATCGTTGAGGGTCGCACTCATGGGTTTACAGTATGATATCTTCACTAATGTTTTTATTCTTCTGAAATCTGAAACCATCATTTGAGTAGTACTGCAGAAATCCATGGGCGACACAAGCGAAAAGCAAGTAAAAGACCTTCCACTGCGTTTTTCTGTCCGCAGATGCCTACGAATTCATAACTCCCTCTCGGGGTTCAAGAATATTTGAAAACTTTGATGAGCTAAGAGCACAAAGACTCTAAGTGATATTGTCAAAACATCCAAACGGCACTCTCATGGTATAGCATAATGCATTGTTGAGAGTGGTCATGGTCTACAATTCAAGAGGTTCTCTACGGACGGAGTGTAGACCTCAATATGTCACGACCGTCAGTATGCTTCTTAAATCACCGTTGGTTTTCTTTCAGAGTCTTTTTCTCAAACCACAGTTACATCTTTTTTCCGAGTCCTTTTCACTGACGGTGTGTTATCAGTGACGGACGACCTTCAGTGCCACTCGTTGTTTATGGAAAACAATAATGCACTGAAAAGTACAAACAGCAAAAGCAAAGTGTGGTTTAAGAACTTAGGAAGACTTCGGAAGGAGGTTTGATAATTCTCTTCCTCCGCGGGCTTGATTTTCTCTATGCTGTATGTACACTACGGCAGCAAACTGCGGAAAGGACCACCAATTCATGATCTCCACAGAGGGAGCTGCCGCCTCTCTCATTCTGGACATGCTTTTCGCTGCTGACCAACACTGATCAACACTGACCGCTGACCAACACACCCTGTACCGACTCTACGGAGTACATTGAATTGGAATGGTGACCAACACCGTTAGATTGGAAAGGGCCCGATGAAATGCTAGATTCTGTAGAAAAGGAGGCTTTCAGTGCAGTACGGCCGGTAGCGATTGTGTAACTTGACAATCAGTCGGTATGAGTCTATGGTCAGAAGACATATCACTCAGAAGAGGTCTACCAGTAGAAGTTTCCCCATGAAGGCAATGACGTAGCGTGGTCGTAGCTAGTCTTCAGCAGGCACTTCGTTGCAAATGGAACACATGTGCTGGTGGACTACCGTAGTGCGTCAGGACTCTCACTCAGTCTCAGCTCGCGTTTTGAGGTTCTTGTGGCTTCTTGTGTCTGGAATCTGGATGTTAGAGACCGGGGGCGGGACAAACGACCTCACTGAGGATCACTCTTGCGTGGCTTCCTGAGCGTTCCTCTGAAATGCTGCCGCAGAAGAACTGTCGAGGTAAGCGGGCACTAGCATCAGAGTCCTCAGACTGATGTCATCAAGTACAGTAAGCAGGACGTTATCCAGTTTTTGAACGTGGGACTCTTTTCTCTCCGGAGTATCTCTTTTCCGAACTCTTTCTGCTACGCCACTGTATAGCAACCCAAAAGCAACCAATACCGATCCATCGAACGCTTCCGAGTCCCGACTCGCTATGAGAGTGAACGCGTGACTTGAGCAAAATAAGCACGCTTTCAATGTTTTCCTCGAAGTATATCTGTCGGCTGGTATCGGTCGGATTCCCGCAGCTTTGACGCGTACCGTAGGAATGAAGAACTGCCACTTGTTAGGTCCTGAGTCCAGACTCCAGTGACACTGCCAGATGGGCTCTGGAAGGTTTCACATGTTCCTCTTACCTATAGTTTCATTCGGGAGCTTATCATCGTACTCTTACGGCAGTAAACTGGCGGACTGACCAAAAGTTTACTCCTCATTCCTCGTATGAACAACTGGTCTTCCTTAGTCCCTAGCTTGAAGTTAAAACTTGCTTATTCGATTTCCAACCGGCTAGGATCCTGGTATCGACTGTGGTAAGGATGACAACGTCACAACGACGGTAGTAGTATCACGAATACAGTTCTATTTCACTATAGGTAAAAATGCGACGCAGTGAAGAGCAAACGGATGGAAATACCCCATCAAGCCGTACAAAGGAAAAGCAACCAATGCCTCGAAAAGAGGAAAAACATCAGGGCTAAACAACGCTATTTTATAACTTTAAATTAGTCTATCATTTTAAAATATCACACATCGATAAATCAAAACTCTTGCATACAACAAGTGTATCGTCTATTACAATTGCTCTTTTGTGGACGGTTTCTGCTAAAGTTTTATATAGAGCAATGAAAACTTGTTGTCTAAATAACATTGTGCAAAAAGAAAGAGAAATAGTATATCTTGATGCCTCTCATGGTAGGCTCTAATACAATCTCAAATAAAAACGTCAAATCTGAGGTTGATGATCCATATATCTCCAAGGCTAAGGAAATGAAGCGATGTCTCTCTTGCATATCCTTATACTTGATCGTCTTCGCTGCTGTTGTCACGCCTGCAGCCCATCTTGAGGATTGAGTGATCACTTATGTCGTCATCGAGTCTCGTGTCAGATTTGTGACAACCACATCTGCCACTGAGACCTGATCTCTTCATGTACAAGTCAGCTCTCACTGACCCTCCTTTCTGAAAGACATACCAATGCTCTTTTCACGTCATATAGACGCTCTCTCGTGCTATAACAAACACAACGTCCTTGACGGCATTATGAGTAACTATCCGTTCTCCACCGTGAGGACAACGAGCAAGGTGTCGACGCGAGATGTCGAGCGAGATACCACACTCGCATGTAGACAATATCGAAGTAACAGGCTGGGCTAAACTTAGATAGAACCTCATCGCTATAGAAAATATATTTGGTGTGAGTCAGAACGCTCTAATGCAAGATCGAGCTAGGAGCCAGGAGCTTGTGTCCTTGTCCGAACAAGAGCGTAGTCGAGCTCTAGTATCCCGTGCGATGGAAAGATCAACTAAGAGCGCATGAAGAACTTATTGGAAGTGGTGCCTTGTTAGAGAGGACTGCAATCCGTAAGATCCACCGGAAGCTAAAGTATCGAATCGAAGATGTGCCTCACGTGTCTCAAGAGTCAAACTATCTCTCGTCTCACGGAGACACACTTTTAATGAGTAAGAACCATCCAACTCCTCAGAATAGATCTATCTTGCACGAAGAAATGACAACAAAACAAAGGTGCTGAGAAGGCCCAACTACCCAAAAAGACTACCGGAGCAATCTCCTCAATAAATAGCAAACTCATCTTGTCATATGATACCGACAATGATATCTGTCTACATGCGAGAGGTTCTGTCACACACTTAAAGCTCCTAGGTGTCCTAAGATGTCACCAAAGACCTCATGATCCTCCTCTCAAACTCTCTAAGACGTGAGATGAAGATAGTAGATGAAGATATTGTAAGGAGTAGTAATCTGTACTACGTGCTATGGAAGAGAAACAGATATAAAAGACAACATGGGGTCATCTAACCTAAGGAGGTCCTCAATATGCAAGACGTCCTCCGCTAGAGCAACATCTAAGAATGAGAGATGAAGTCCTCTAAATCTATCGGTACTCTGAGGATACATAAATCATCTTTAGGCGTAACAAAGCCCTCTCGGAGCTGGAGGTCCGACGGAATACCTATGGAAGACCAAGCCCTTACACTTTGACACCTTCACTCTCAATTCTACCAAGGTCAATTGAGAGACGAGGTGATCAACGACATCATAGACTTGGTCCGTCAGATCTACGATATGCGTGTCATCAGCTAAATATGAAAAGATACAACCTGGGCAACAAAGCAGTGGTCAAGAGAGCTCTATAGTGAGCTAATGCAAAGAGGGATCTACCCAAAAGATCTCCTTAACGAGTACCTACAATGGAGTCGTTGATTTTAACTTTTTCTATTGAAGGACCGTGTTGATAATAAAGAGAGGAGGAAGAATCACAAAACAAGCGCACGAAGAGAACGAGACTCGCTAGAGATTCACCGTCATTCTTGAGCTCCCTAAAGATGGAAGCGTGAGAAACGCTATTAATAATATTTTCCACGTTGTAGGATAACCTGATTGGGATGGATGTCCAAGAGAGTCTAATGCCGAAAGACACAGACTCACTATCTCCAAGTGTCGCAACTCCAAACTGATGTGGACAAAGGTGGTCTTGAAAAGTATCTCGAAGCTGAAGTACAATAGTACGACTAATAAGTAGTAGGAGAATCTCATCGATGACTATGTCCAAAAGTCTAACTGTCCCTAGTACTTGAGCTATAGAGGAATATGTCCTTGAGCTATTGCTATCCTTTTATGAAGAAGAGAGGAGATGTTTAAAGAAAAATTGCTACTTGAAAAAGCTCCGTGCAATCATTAGAGAGATCTGTCTGAAAACTTTCTCTTTGTGCTCGTAAACCATCTCAAACAAACCCCCGAAAGACAGACGTGGAGTAGTCACAAAGCATGGACAAACAGAGATCTATCAAGACATAATGGCTCCTCAAGCTAATAGTCATGAACCTCAAGGATCAGCCTGAACCTCAAGAGATGGGAGATCACTCCATGAGAGATGAAGAAAATGCAACGAAATAATCGTCTCCTCAGTAAGACATGTCACTAACAAAGGATGCAATGTTCTAACAACTCTACTATACTTTCCAACCTGGCCTAACATCCTACAACATCATATGCGAGCGGAAGATGAGACGTCGTGTAAAGAGAGACTCATTCTTATCTCGTGCAACATGTACTGATTTCTCCTGTAGGACTGCCCAATCACCAACTCATAATCTCTACTCGGAAGATGAGTTGTCATCTTTTGATGTCTCACTCTACCGCCTCGAGTATAACGAGAACACTAACAAGGTAGTAAGAAGAACAATAACTATGTCACTTTGTTTTTGGTGTTCGTGTCAACATGTCAAGAGGTAGGTGAAATATCTACCTCATCTCATCATGGAGAGCACATGGTAGCCGATGGAACAAGCACGAACCAGAAAAACTTATCTCGAACAATCTTAAAATAATGTTAGTGTAGACTCTCAACCACTCTTCGACTCAAGATGAACTCCAGGAAGAAGAACTAACGGTGCCATAATGACCGCACGTGTAGACTCCACTCTCGGCTAACTTGGACCTCCCATGTGATCCAATCATAGTTCTTGTGCATCTTCCCCACATGAGACTTTATCTTTGGGGGGTAAATAACTGATTGCACACCAGATCAGATGTGTCTCGAGTCTGTCTTGATCTCATGAGAAAGAGAGTATCCATAACTAGAAAAGAGATGATATCCAATCAAACGGTACTCGTAATAAAAAAATCTCAAAAATATATTCTTGAATATAGAACTCTAATCCTCTAGAGATAAAGAACACACTAAACGTAGCAAGAAAGTCTTCAAAAATCTCTCTGAAACCCTAAGCAGAAAACACTATTAAGCTAAATAACATCTATTATCGTGGGTAGTCAGATATCAAAATTCTAGCGATCGTTGCAATTGGTAGGGATGGATAGATTAGCTTGGATTTCACTAATTGCAGCACGAATATAGAAAGTGGGGCGGGTGAACACAGGTGTGCTGGGTACTGCTATGGCGAAACATATCAAAGAGTGCTTTTATGAAATACGAAAATGAAATGCTTCTCTCAGGAGTAGGATACCCAGGAGTAGAAAGTTCTGATCAATACAACGGAATGAATGGTCACATCAAGAGACATAACAAATTTGGATAGAAGCAGTTCGAAACTAGATTTAAAATTCAGAACTGTACACCATATTTGAAATAGACTTCTCGAATCAAAGTATAAATTCCTGCAACTGTTCTACATTTGAGTTTGAACAAACCCTAGGCTTATATTTGTTTCTATATGTGTTAGAGGTAATATACTAATTATTACATATTATAAAATTTGAGCTCCTTCAAAAGTAACATGTTTTCTATTATCTTCTTTCAAATGCAATCTATATTTATTACTGACATCATAATAATTGGTTTCGGAAAAATATATTTCTAAAATCGGATACTATACGTTTTTATAGATCAAACTCTCCACACGTGGAAAGAAAAAATTATATACTTTTCTCATCATCATATGTGACAAGTTCTCTTCACGTCATCTTTTGAAAATGTATGTTGATTCATAAAGATCCATTATTCTTTTATTCAGATATACATATAGAAAGCTAGTTAAAGTTCTGGAGAATATATCTTGAGGGACTCACTCTCTTACTAATTTTCTTAAAACCACATGTGAACAAGAAAAAATGTTTTATTATAGAAAAATCAAAAGACAAATGTTATGACTATAAAACATATCCTCTATGTATAGAATCAGATTATATACAGTTAGTAAAAGGATGTTCGATAATAGAGAACCTAACAAAAGATCACCTAGAACTACACGGCCAAAGAACCACCGACAAATTAGAACTGAACCTCATAAAAAGTTTCATATGACTTACTTCTTACATCCTTCCTTGTACGTCGACAAGTTGCCATGCTGTCATTTTCTTGGAACCTGTACTCATTCACCTAACATTTTCGTATGTTTACTTTCAAAAGTGCATGTCTTGAAAGTGTTTGAAATTCACCTTTCACAAGGCGAATATAAAAGAGGTAGATGATACACACAAATTATAGTTCATATTATACATAAAATATTTTATGTATAATTGAAATTATATGTTAATTCACCTGACTCAAAAATATTGAAGTATTCATCAGACTTTCTTGCATATTCACCTCTTCCAAATTGAGAAGAGGGGAATTTACAAAGAGTTTTAATTATGTCCTAATCTTTTCTTTCAGAAGGATTAGGTTATAAATTAAAGCTTATAAATTAAAAACACTTTTAATCAGTGGAACTGAATCATCTTTATACCAAAGGACGGCTCTGTTCGTGTAAGTGACTTAGGGGTTTTACATGTCTGAAATGAGCATATGTAATGAAATTACCAAGTGAAGCTAAATTTAATGAGTCAAATTTAATATTTTAAATTTAGTGAAGTTAATTTTTGAAACTTTGACACAAGTAACAATTTGTAAACCCTCTCTACCAGTATTTTTCTTGTGACTGTGCGCGTTACACTAAATTTTTTCACTCAACTGTTTTTTAAGACTGCTGTGAGTCATTACCGATGATTATTTTGATTCTCTCTTGAACGTTTGTCTTTTTCCTCCTTCTTCCTAGAAATGCAGTTTGGATGCATATTCACTTTTTCCAAGTTTAGAAAAAGAGATTATACAAAGAGTTTTAATTTATGTCCTAACTTTTTCTCTTAGAAGGATTAGACTATAAATTAAAGCCTACGAATTAAAAATACTTTTACTCGTAGAAGTGACTGACCTTTATACCAAATAACGGTTGTGTTCTTGTTGCTGACTTATGAGTTTTATAGAACAAAAGTTAGCATGTGTAATGTAGTGATAAAATATAATCTAAATTTAATCAACTGAATTTAGTTTATTAAATTTAGTGAAGTTAACTTGGACACAAGTAACGATTGCAAATTTTGTGATTGTGTGTAACGATTTGCAAACCTTGTGACTGTACGCTTTATACTAAATTTTTCACTAACATATTTTGTACGCTTTATACTAAATTTTTCACTAACATATTTTGAAGTCTGATGTCAGCCAGGTTACCAATGATTATTTTGGTGATGTGTTAAAAAATTATCCTCCTTCCTAGAAGTGTAGTTTGGATGCATATTCGAGATTGTATATTCACCTCACTCTTCCAAGTTCAGTCAAGGTATTGTATTACGGGTGCAAGCTTTTATAAACTGCATCTAGTTTTGGTTCTATAAATGTGGATGAGCTCTATCTTCTACCACGTTGCAATATATTATCTTTCTGACCCTTTGGTCTCGCTTCTGCAGGTTAGATTTTCAAATCCGTTCTTCAGAGACACTTCTTCAGGTCCGTGATTGAGGTTTCATGTTACATCAACCACCTTTTTAGAAATTGAGAAGCACCCTCTAGAATAGCCAGAAAAGATTTGAACCTCTTTGTCCATGTCTCCAGAAGTAGTGTACTATCAGTGCGTCACATAACTGTATAGATATGAATAGATACTGGAAATTTATATATAGAGTCTACTATCACGTTATTTATTGCTGACAACAATTGAGAAACAAACAGGAAAGGAAAAGCACATAAGTATAATTATTTTAGGTGCGGTAGGTTTGTGTAAAAGAATATAAAATAACAAGCATTCAAACTAAAGTTAACAAATGTCTTCTCCAGTGACCAGAAAGAAAAAATTCCTGACCTCACGCTTTTTCTGCAGTATTGATCCCAATAGTGTTGATCGAGCATGTATATATTCACAAAAGTAGAAAAGTTTCTTAGTAATTATTCAGACATCATACATGGATAAGATGATATTTCGTTTGGACTGGTTCTAGCGGAATGTAAAGCGGGCCTCAGCTTTTAGAAAGCGTGGGCCCCGTACGTAGTTATAATGCTACGTAGTATGATGATGGTCGTTTCACTGACAGCGTAGAGCCTAGACCACGTGATCTTTCCATTTGCTTCCCACTCATGAGTCGGTACTTGGTAAGAGAAAAGACGGTATTGTAGTCCCTATATAGCACGTGTTTCCAAAATTAGGCTCGTGTACAAATTCGTTTGTCTCATCCACACCAGTAATATCTATAAGCATGCATAGTGCCAACAAGCAATAGCTTGTTGGCTACCCCATCCGCCTGTAGCCCCAGCGGCGTGGGGTCGAGTCCGCCTGGCGGGGGGACTCACGCTGTGCAAGGGCAGCAGCATACGGCTGCAGAAAGCCCCACAGCGAAAAGAGGCCAAAAAACAAATCCAAACAAAAAAAAATAAGCATGCATAGTCACTTTCTCCGCGTTCAGATGGGGAGATATTTATGCATGTTTAATTTATAATTAAATTATTTTTAAAAAATTTAAGTCATAAACTATAAATTAATTTTATTGTTATCACTATGCTTAGAGTGAGACGTATGCACATTTCACACATTCTTATGGGTTCTTGTTCTCACGGAGGCCAGGTGTGTAATATTAAGTGTAATAATTTAGTTATAGAGTGCTAACTTTATGTATTTTCACTTAATATTATAAATTTAGCAAAAGCTACTGAATCTCAGGTACTTCGCTGCTTCATCTTCTCGGCCAGCATGTTTCTTGCGAAGTTTCGAAGCATGGAAGTTTAAAAAAGTCCCTTATAACCGCTGATGGCTAAAATAAATTATTTTGTTCTCCTCTGTCCTCTATTTACCCACCGACAACACAAATACCACTATGGTAAAATCGAGATTTTACCTCCCTTTCTACCACTTATGCTTTTGCTTCCCTTCGCCAAAAAGTCACTTTGGATGCATATTTTGGTGATGCTAATAAGCATCGAAACTGTACACTTCACGGGAGAAAGGAAACGGACAGGCGGGCAAAGCGCGAAGAGGCAGGCAAGGTCGCGAGAGAGGCGCGGAGAGATTATTTTAATTAGTGAATAATATAATTTTTAATTAAAATTTTTTATTTTTAGACGTACCTGGAAAGACGAGGAGAATAGGAGATAACCCATAAACGTTGACCTCAGTGCCGCGCTTCGAAACGTACAAGTCCAGGACACACTGCTCATTAATCTTCTCATGTGCAATAGGTTTAATTTAATATCCAACTCTTCCGGCAGGAAGGGTTAAGTATTAAATTAAACCCCTTGCATATCTCTTGTCTCCAATCATCATCATAATTTTTGTTATCGCTATGCGTTTGTATGACTAATCGTCAATTTGAAGAACCCCGGCGGATATGAAATGTGGAATAGTTTGTAGTTTCCTGCTTTAAATTACCTCCGGTACGTCTAAAACATCGGTCGTAAACTGTTACGGGTCGTGGCTGTAAATTTCTTTGGCTACCGGGTCGTAAACTATGGCTATCGATAGAGACGATCTGTAAAATATTTATTTCCACCGTCATGAACGGTCTCTACTTTCCACAACAACCGGATATGTTTCGACTGAATTCTTGTGTATGTTTTCCACGCTCTGATCGTGTCGGACGTTTGAAGCTTACGGCTGTGAATCCTAATCAGCCCTTTGAGATGATTTATTAGTGAGATGTATGCATGCAAGATCAACTTTGGGTAATTTTTGTTCGTATTTTAATTAGAAATTATATAAATATAATATAATTTTTTTAAATTAAATTAAATAATAACAACTCTTAAAGTGAACGGACGATCCAGAAATAACCTGCTAATCGGCACACTTTCGGGAGGTTGCTCACAAGCACATCACACTTTTTTGACGTTTTTAATTTATGACGTAAGAACGATAAACTGGAGGATTAAGAAGATGGAGGAGGTGAATAAGCATACTCGATCAACTTCAGTAATTTTTATTTTCTATATATTATCGAGAATGTTATAAATGTTATATAAAAAATCTAGACTAAGTTTGAATAATAAAAATTAAATTTAACTGTTAAATGTTAGTAATTCTCCGGGCAACAGCTACGTGACGTAAGAAAAAAGCCTATTAGTGAAATGCAGAGTCAGGCGCTTCGGGGTACAAGTGAGAGAGTCTGCTGAAATAAAAAAAAATATATTAATTTCACACATTAATTTTCTCACGTAACCCTTCGCATCGGAAAGGTGAGAAATTAATGTTAAATTTGCAGCCTCTCTTCCATCTTCAGGTGGAAGAGAGGTGAATAAGCAAAGTGAATATACAATTTGCATGCAAGATAAACTTCAAATGATACTCACTTTACATAGATATTGCATCATTAATGAAGTCTTCAGTCTGAGCACTATATCAGCGGTGTACCCTAACATAATTCAGTTTAGTGGAAAGGAAATGAGAAATGCGTCTGTGGAAAGGAAAATAAGAAAGCGCACCTTCGCCTCATGTTTTCAGTAATCCACCGTTTTCAGCACATTATAGACGAAAATGTTAAGCAAGCCACTTCACATGCATTTTCAATATATTATTCCATGCCATATGTTAAGTTTTTCTGCTGTACCAAATGCATAGCCTCGCAACTCCATTGCAGAAACACCTTGTTATTACGGTATTCTGACCAACCAAGTGTGGACTACCAGGACTAGATTGCGCACTTGTTCACCATGATCGGTCGGTCCCTCACATCCCCAAGAGTCACAGTCGAGATAAGACAGCTCGTCTACTCAAAAGGGCCGTGATCTGTGATCCTGCTTGGTGAGGTCTGTTTAGTTTCTTTTGCCATTTGGTGGTTAATAATCTTCCTCCTTTGCGCTTGAAAAGGAAGAGGAAGAGAGCTCGTCTATTGAGCGGCAGATCGTACCCTCGTAGGAGTATTTGTCTGGTGGAGGGCTCGTTCATGAATGAGATGAAGATCAGAAGCGATGTAGGATGGACCAAAGTATATACTGCGCTTTACCTTCTTCCTGACCCAGTGAGTAGGTCGTGTATGCATTTCATCATGTCCGGCGCACAGAGTTTTCAAACTTTGTCACCGCTGGAGATGACGCATTTTGGCCTATTTGCGCCTTGTACGCCTTTGCTTGTGATGGGACTTGGACCAACAGCCTGAGAGGTGGTGCGAACTTGCACCACCTCTCGGTAAGGTTTTAGGCATCTCCCCGCCTCTACTGTCTTGACAAGCTTCCAAGTTGCTCATTTACCATGCAGAAAAGCGAGCATTTGAGTGATCTTGTCAAGATTCTGTGGAGTAAACAATTCCAAGACTTGTTTGTCTTGGGATTGTTTATCACCAAAAGAGCAGGAAAAAGTACTCTCTGCATCCATATGTTATTCACGATACAGACCTTTCCCGAATAGACGATCAAGGTGCTAAGTTTACAACCTGATGTCAGAAACAAGAATCTATTGGGCGAGAACAAGCGATAACATCAGCTGCTGTGCACACAACCCTGGGCAAGAAGAGGCGATGCGCGTGGAAGAATTGGCGCGCGAGGCTTTTACTGGAAGGCGATGATCTCGTGACGAAGGCAGGAACTAACTAAGACAGAAGAGAAGATAAGACTCAGGTTAGGCATTGTACGTTAAGCGTTGTTGCTTCAAAGCAGGTCACACACTCAAAAGACGAATGGAAGGAAGCACAGTTTCTACTTGAAAGTTTACAACAGACTGAATGAATGAGCTAAACTTCACTAAGACAAACGACTTTACATAGCTGGTCCTCTCTGAGCTACGCAGTGGTAGTTGACAACGGAAATTATGACGAGGAGATCAGCTAAACTGGGAAGATCATGATTCTTCGAGCGTCTACAGATGTAATGCCATGACCAACTCGTTCCACAGTTTTACACAGGACATACCGTCGAAAATTTGCTGGTGAGAGCATCTCTCATGTGAGTACTACCACATCTTTTGAGAGAACCTGCGTTCATGAATTGGAGGACAACAGAAACAAGCGTAAGGTGTCAGAGACAAGCAAGTTTCGAGTAGGCAGGTAACGAAAAACACTACTCTGCCTACCGTTAAACACCTCTGTTCTTAGTGTTGCAAACTTCATCATCCGTGTCGGCCATCAACTTCAAATTATAGGTTCCAAATGCTGAGAATAACGAACGGTCGATCTGGATCGTGACGAACGATTCACGAGAGGTGCCCTCTTGACTAGAGTTCATTATTTCGGTGCTCCTGGACCGCTGCAAAGCAAATTGAATGCCTAAGAGAGCAACCATGCCCATTTAGAGTAGGAGCCTGTCACGCACCTGAACAAAGGTTGGTTATTAAGGAGACTCATCATTTGAATGTCTACAGAGAGTCAGTGACAAAGTTCATGCTGGTTCAGATCCTGAGAACTGAAGGCCCGCAGTGGTCCCGTCGAAGGTCATGCTACAGAACAGAACGCTACGTTAAAGAACTGGCCAATGCAAGTACAAAAGGGTTGTATTAGGCTTAAAAAGGCAGTTCACGCTTAGTTGCAGATATCTTTGGTGCATTTACGGAAGGGTAGAAACTAGAGCGCTTTAACAAATGGCTGGTGCAAGTACAAGAGTGTACAGACTGCAGAGGTGAGAGAAAATAAGTACCAATGTTCACAGAGTGCCTTACACGCATAAGACAGCAGTGAGTACTTTCTCCCGCGAGGACGGTGATATGGATGGACAAATTCTTTGCTGACACCTGAAGCAAAGCAGATTACTCTACCGTCCCCTGGTAAGATCTGCAATACAAGGAAGTCTCCAATGTAAGCCTGGCCAGCTAGCTAAGACAGCGTGAGAGTGGCAGAGGGAGGGAGGGGGAGAGAGGCCGTGGCTGGGTTTTACTGAACTGGGAACGGAAACGATGTTTCTAATGCTGAATGGTTTTGAAGAAGTGACTTCGTTATCTCAATCTCTTGGTATCTGGCCAGACGAAGACCTCTGGAGTATTTCATGTTTAAAGAGTGAAGGACAGAAGTATGAACTTTACTGGAATCTTGCATCTTGGAAGAGACTGCACTCACCAGTCAGCACCTGCCAAGGCCTAAACTGGATGTAGTAACAAGGATGGATGTGCGTCTAGGTCATATCACATAACGAGGTCCAAAAACTGTATCAACGAGCCTTTCTACCAAAGATCCCCTTGTACCCTACGTGGACTTCCCACATAAGACCAGGGAAACAGCAACACTTCGAGAAGAACAAGATCTTGGACAGTTTATAAATATATCAATCTGTACTCCGCATCTTTATTTCGAGTTTATCTGAACTTGGGGTTCAAGGTGTTCCACGCCGGGGACGTACCAACTCTGCCTTGTAACACCTTCCAGATCTCAGGCACTGTCTGAGGAAAGCGAGATCATTGAGTCATGGATCTGGTATAGTCCTTTCTGAGACTTTTCCTCTCCTATGACTTCCATCTGGAGGAAGGCCTTTTAAACTGAAACCCTTCCTGTTTGTACTACCGGTAGAATAAATGGTAACTTCTCAGGCCGCGAGGTTTGACCTCCCACGAATGTGTTCACTGCTCCGTAAAGATGGGAAATGGATGGCCCTGTTGTCTTCCCTTCCTGCTGCTAGTCAGCAGGCCGCTTCTTGGCCACTGTCATCTCCGGAGGAAACTTGTGAGCTTTTCCTCTCATACTTAACGCATCTGTTGCTCCTCATCATCGATGCTGACATATCAAATCTTTCCAGTTTCGCAGTTACAAGATGTTATCTTGTTCACTTCGGGAGACTTACATCTGTTCTAACAGTTAGCAACGTGATGCATTTCTATATCCAACTCCTTCTCACCAGGTTCTTGGGATCTGTGGGAAGACAATGATGATTCCGACCCAGAACCAGCCGCAGTCATGAAAGCTGGAGTTAAAAATGGAAACTTTTCACTAATAACCATCCCCACAGCCAAGCCGAGTGCCTGTAAAGAGTAACCGCAGTTTTAGGACTAGAAGGGTCCGCAGTTTCACAGCGGTTTGTCTGCTGTATACTGGCAGTTAGATTGTTCGCATAAATTCTTAGATTTCTACGGATGACTTCGACCCCCACCGTATGAGTAAACACTACAAAGAGAAGAATGAAGAATCTAGGCTATCGACATTAATATATATGATGCAAGATTACTGTAAGGTGCTTGCATCGACAAAAGTGAATTGGCGAGTCAGCTAGGGTTTTCATTTCCCGAGAAGGATAGCCCTTTAAGTCTCGACTGCCTGGTTTGTGTTGCGGGAAGGTTTGACCGTGTCACCCTAATACACGCTATTTCTGGTCATGAGAAACTATTTCTCTGTAACGAAAATCCAGTGCTGAAACAATAATTATAGATACTATAATGCTCAACCTTGCAGCTGGGCGGTAAGGACTACTCTGCTGTTTGGGGCTCTACATAGAATGAAGAGAGCCAGCTGTAACTGAGAAACAGAATCAGATGAGAGTATCAACATACAGTAGATACACTACATTGGCAAGCACTTGTCAATGAAGAGCCAAGAATTCGAACAAAGAACTGACGCTGTTTTTGAGAGGCCTAGGTTTCGCAAAAACCTTACTCCCAAAGGGAGACTCTTACCTTGTGTGAGAGATCGTCCTTCCAGTGTCGAATTTGTACTGGATTTTGTAGCAAAGACGGTCTTCCGAAGTGCTTCCTGGATCTCTTCAGTGAATTGTGGTACGCGAGAACGGTGGACCGCATTAATCTACAAGAAAAAGAAAACCTCACGGAGCAGAATCAAATATTACTGGTTATAGAGGCCTTGCATCCATGTGAACTTGGAGGATTGTCCATGTAGTGTGCAATTTACCTACTCCGGTGTGCAACTCTACCAGTATCTAACAGCCGGCCAAACAGAAAGACTACCAGCTACTCTTCTTCCATTAGGGCGGCAGGAAGGAAGAAGATCTCATGTCTTTCCGTAGCCTGTTGAGATCTCCTGCTCACGAACGCATTCCCTATTTGAGCTATTTTCCTGTTTTCTCCAATGGGATCGAATCCATTTAACTAAAGACAGAAAATAATACGGTAATGACCTCACCTTCAGTTGGAAATCGGCGTGAACCCACTCATTTTCGATGCTTATATTTGAAGAAAGCACTTCGAGGCCAAAATGCTTCAAGCATGTCAGTATCTGAACGACCGTGTCGGGGCGGTGGAAGGTCCGGATTTTAGTTCTAAGTTGGTTTTGAACACATGCTCGAGCATCGACGTCAACGATCTCTTTGTTATCTTCGTGTGATGGACCAGCAGAAGCGGGTACGCCCAAATCCCGGTTAGGATCGGAAGGCTTTCCTTCTTCGGGTTCCGAAGCTCCAGCGGGAGTCGGACTGCCAGGATCGCCTCTTGAACTTGGAGAAGTTGTACCGATTTGAGAATCCTCGGACGTGACCAAGGGAAGGTTCGGAGTTCCACTGTTATCGGGGTTCACCTTCTCCAACTGTCGCACTCGTCTCCTGAGTCTTTTCACAAGCTGGATCGTCTCCGCCAGAACTGTTGCCTTGTCCATCTGAACACGTGCATTCGTCATCCGAATATTCAGTTAACCTGTTGACTCGAAGGGTATCAAGGGGCTTGATGTTTTATGTATTCATTCATTCAGTTAACTTACTAGCATGCACAGCGCAGAACATGGTTACAGGCTAGCTTGCAATGTGTACAAGATGGACGTTTGCAGTAAAAGAAGATTTTGATGTACATAAACACGCGAAAGTCACCCTGTAAGTAAGTACCATGAATAGGAATCCAGTTCGGGAAGCTAGGTCTAAGTGACATGAGATAGCAGACGATCATGAATGAATCCACTGAATGAAGCAATGGGTACCCACCCTTGATGTGGGAGGAATTAACTTCCGTAGAGCTGCGTAGTGCTCGTTTTCCCTGACTCTTCTCCTACGCTCCGCCAGCATGTGGGTCCTTGCTTGGGGGTCCTGGACACCCCCGGATTCTTGCGTCGTTGCCGTTGTGGTCGGATCGCTGATAATTCGTACCGTATGGCTCGAGGTTTCCGTCTCCACTGCTTGACCAGCTGCTGCTTCCTGCTCTAGATCTCGTGCTTTCTGGTCTTTAGCGATTTTCGGCACCATTTCTGTTAGTAGCTTCTTGAGAATCATTTGGTTCACTCGCAGCACAGCACGGCTTGCGCCAGTGGAATCTCGAGCTTTGTACCGCTGGGCCACCGCTTGTTTTCTCCCTACCCAACGCACCCAAGCTGTGGGCGTAGTGAAGGAAATCGGCCATCTAGGCCATCTAGGCCCTTGTGGCTGCTGTTGTTGCCCGTGCGGAACTAATTGCGTTTCATGGCGAAGTTGCTGCTGCGGTTGGTGGTGCTGGTGCTCTTGTGTCATGAGACTAGCCAGCGCCGGCCGTGGAGTCGACATATTTTGTAAGTTGTTCACTATAGGACTCTGAACACGGGCAAACTCAAATTGCCGTCGGACACTTCGCTGTTGCTGCTGCGACTGCTGCTGTTGTTTATGTTGACTTTGTTCAGTGTGGTGATCATAATGATGAAGATGTTCATGGGAAATCGGGGCTGTTCCGCTGGATGGCCCAACCCAATCGCCCATTGTTTCACTGTTGCTGTCCAGTGGGAGCCATTCCCTGTGATTCTTTGGGGGCAAACCAAAAAGATTTGCACCATCCGAATCCTGTAAAAGGTCCATGGGAAGTGGTAAAGACCCAGCATCCGGTGGTATGGTCATACTAGGCAGTGTCGACGTAAGTAAATCTTGGTCCAACGAAATGCCTCCTCCTCCGCCACCTCCCGGATGGGCATGCCCGTACTGCTGAGGAAACGTATCGGCTGGCAGGAGCGAAGAAATCCCTGCTGTGCTCAGGCCGCTGCGAGATATGATGGGATCTGAATCATGTACAACCACTTGCTGGAATACGCCACTCCTTCCAGCTGAACCCCAGTCTTCTGCAAATGATGTGCCCATTTCCAAAGACTGCTCGTGGCCTGTCACAGACGGCAGTCTCTGTGACAGAACTCCCGAATTGTGTCTAAAAAGTGAGACTCCATCATCGGGTGATTGCGGAGGTGGAGGAGGATATCTTATGAAGCTAATATTCCTCTTTGGCACTTGCACTTGCACTTGCACTTGAACTGGAACTCGAGTATCCCTAGCTATAGATGGGGAAGTCTCACGAAGCCCCGAGAATGAGAAACTACTCGTCCCCTGATTTTGATTTCGCTGTTGCTGCTTTTTGATCAAGAGATCGGATGACGCCGGGGCCCCGAAGTGCACATTGACGTTGCTACCGTCCCTAAAATTCGACGAAGCTATAGAGGGCGACATTTGCATGGCCTCACGACTTCTTCCGCTGTCGTCTGCTGAAACCACTCCGCCGGGACTCGGCTGGGAACTGAGGGGAGGATTTGTCACAAGTGAGAGCCATCTCTGGATCTGATGGAGGACATGATCGTTTCTCGACTCCTGCAGTAAATTGATGCCGCATCATCGTCAGACCGAATGAGTGACTTAGTTCGTTCGTCTCGTCTCCTCTACAGTTGCCGGGCCCGGTCGATAGCTAGTCGCTAGTCGCCAGTCACCACTCACAGTTTTACAAACAACTGATTGACCCCCGGCCCTGCCGTGAGCTCGGAAGGGAGGTGCAGGAAGACCGAGGGCGTACGGAGGACTTTTGGAGCTCCAGAATGGTCACTTCCGGGAAAGGGATAAGCCAATTGCAAGAAAGAAGAACAAGAGGAGGAATCGGAAGACCCTCTCTAGGCAGTTGAGGAGTGTTGGTCGTCCGTAAAGAAGGCAAGAAAGGGGAAGCGAAGCTAAAGGGTAGAGAAGGAAGGAAACAGTTTCTTTCCTTTCGACTTATCATCTTCTTCTCCTCCGTCTTGGGCCATGCAAATGAGTAAAATATAAGCGATCGGGTCCCAAAGGGCCCCACAGCTTTTGATCGAGCGAGTACAGTTAAACATTACTGATGCAGTAACTGCATTAAAAAATCCCCTCGTGAACCCAATTACGTCTATGTTCCTCCACATGTTCAGTCGATCTCTTCCGACGACGAGCGTACGTCCACTCGTAAAACTGCTGCTACTGTCTCGATCTGACCTCAGAAGCATCGATACAGTACCAACGTTCAATCGTTCCTTCGTTCCTCGAATTCAGATGCCACTTTTCACTGCACCCTGCCCGTGCCCGCACCCCTGTCCCTGTTTATTTACCGGAACCCGACAGCCGCCCGATCCTCATCTTTACCCCTCCATTGACCAACAATTTCACCACATTTCGCTTGCTTGGAAAGTCCCAGCCCGGCCCTACCGATCCTAGTGCAGTACTACTGACCTTTAGGCACACTTTAAGCATACTGTGGCAGCTACTTTAGTCAGCAGGAAACTGCAGTGAGGTAAGTGAGGAGCCCGCACGCACCTGTTGGAATTTGCCGAGCTCCAGTACATGGTTGTTCCAAGGCATGCACATAACTGTCTGCGATCGATTCGATTCGTCCAGACAAGAGGCAACGCAGGAACCAGCTGATATTAGTTCTGAGTCCTCGTTCGGGGACGAAGTTTGAATTTGATCTTATCGGCTGAATCGTGAGGAAACCTTAATTCTGCTCGAACCGATCGATCTCATGCATCCTGATACATAGATACATTTTTGCAGTTTGTCTGTGGCATGTACGTCACCAGGTAGCATTTGCATTGACTCACGGAACTCGGCAAGAACTTTAGAGTATATATGAACCTCAAAAGAAAAATGAAGATTACCTGAATGCGCGCAGTCTGAAGACCATGATCATGATGATGAGAGCATGTTCATAGGTAGTTGGAAAACACATGGTTCCAAATTAAACACGACAGTACATGTCAGATAAACCTTCGAGTGGAGACTGAACATTGACAAGACATTCACTAGCATCTAATTCACAGGAAATGGAGCATCAATTTTGCAAAGCAGCAAGAAAGTAAGCTCCAGCACAGAGAGAGAGAGAGAGAGAGAGAGAACCGAGAGGAAAAGAGCTTGAGTATGAACGGCGCGGTCAAGGACCTCCTGGCTGCCAGTCAACCAGGTGGTTTGTCGTTTGAGCAGTACGAGCCCAACATATCTGCATGGTCAAATCAGATCCTCAAACAGTAAGCCTTCATTCTCAGTCGACGCGTATCACAGCAATACTAACAGTCTGGGCTGCTAGTTCCAACTTTCTAAGCTCTAAGCTCAAGTGATCATGAGAAGGCGAACGAGCAAAACGTGTTAAGCCTCCTCTAGCCCCGATATACATACGAAACACAATAGACGAGAGCGTTTGCCGTGGAGAACTGATTTGATTAATTACGTACCCGAGTCCTTGTGGAAAGGAACAAGACCTATAACTCGAGTAGAACAAGGCCTCGATGCGGGACTCGTCTCTACCAATATAATCATTTCCAGAAGGAGTAGTTCCAGTGGACCGGCTCGCCAAGTCCAAATTGTACCATCCCTCCTTCCATTCCGCAACTCTAGAGACTTGTGCGTCGCAACCAATCAGCGGCCTGCATTGTCACAAGACCCGAGACCAGATCATGAGGAGTGCATGCATTTGTTCGCTCAGACATTCTAGGAGTACAGTACAGTCCGCTCTCTTTCTTAGGACATGAGAAAAGGAGGAGACAGATCGAGACAGTCGAACTCGTCAGTCTACTGTTCTCAGGAGAGTTTAATTTAGCCCCTTCTTGCCCGTATGTCCCAGCGCCAGCCTAGATTCGGCATCCCGTGTAATGTGCCCCGGCAACTTTTCTAAAAATGCAGGAGAAGTAGAGAATGCGTCGGATAATTTCTGTCTCAAACCAACAAAAAAAGTGAAAAGTTACTCGAAACTTGCTAAAAATCGCCGGTGAATTAACACAGTAGTCCGTCAATTGTCAAAAACCGCCGGCAATTTACTGGTAAGCAGGGAAAACCTGGGCTGGGCCTGGTCTGTCCGAGTCGAAGTTGCATGAATGTAGAATATGCACTAACAAAAAACGCATCTTCATAAAGGGAATAGCAGCAGCACCGGCAGCACTGTGAAAGACCGACAACAGTCGTCAACAACAAACAAGATCGTTGTTTCGGTTATTCACAGGAAGACGACAATTCCAAAATGGCCAACAATGTTTCTAAAATTGGCAATGGCAGCGATCGAGCGAGCGCTATCGAGAGTCCGGTCCGGAAGAAGAAGCTAAGGACGAAACAGTTACCTGCGGGTACTTTCCGTGGTGTTGAGCGTCCACAAAGCCCCATACGTCCATTTCAGATTATGCACCAGGTCTTTGATCCAGGAGTAGGAGTGCTCCCCAGCTTGCATGAAGGACATAACACTCACGTCCACGTACTATATATCCATTCCCCGTAAGATATTTCCTACCATCCTTGCGCTACGTTCTGTGCACGAGCTCGAGAAGATGAATACTGTGACGCAGTCCGCTGCGGGATTGTGCTTGATCAACAGCTCTTACCAACTTCCTCGCAATCGACCTAAATTCCTTATGAGATACCCACGACTTATTTACACAAAGAGCCCCGACCGCTCTTGCCCAGTACTCACCCAAGCATGCATGCATGCATGCTCGATTATTAGTCCAGCTGAAATAGCAACTCGGTGTTCAGTCCTTATGTACTCCGGCCACTATCGGTAGTGAAACCATTTCTCCTGAATCCTGCGGTAATCGCCTGTGGGCAGCTCAACCAACTGCTCGCCAGCATTCGGAGCTCCTATTCGGAATCAGCTGGAACGTAGCGGTTCGACAAAATTGTGCCTCACTAGTAAAGGGTTATCCTGCCGTATGCCAGAAGAAATCATAGTAGTACTGTCGGGCACCATGAAACTAAAGCCAAGCTACTGTCAGCATTTCGTTGTTCTAAGTACTCGATCGAGGAACTAACTCGTCCTCCCTCGTCCACGCGAGTCGAGGAGGTCGCGAAATTTCCTATTTCTTCCCTTCCCCCCGCCGCAATTGGAGCCTGTGCGTCCAAAGAGAGGTCCAAAGAGAGCGTGCTTAATACACATGATTTAAGTACTGCCTGTGTTGCAGGACACCTGCTACAATCTGTAGATTCTGTACGCCGTCAAAAGTACGGAGGTGGAGAATGTAGTACAATAAAGGGCCGAATCCCAGAGGGACATGGAAGATGACGTCCATGTTCTCGACGTCAGTTAACATAATAGACAGCACTCCGTTACTGTCCAGTACTAGGAGAAATATAAGACGAAATCAAACAACTGTCGTGAGGAAGCTCGAACACCAGAAAGCTCGCATGTGCACTAGAAACCCCCCAGCCGGAGAGAAGTACAATTTCCGAGCCAGCAGCAGACGAAGCAATCCAAGGAGAATGACGACGGGGATGAGGATGCTTCTTGGGGAATGAGGGAACGGGAAGGAGAAGCGGGAGCGGAAGCGGTCTGAGAATGAGCGGAAGCGGAAGGGTCTGAGAATGAGATAGATAGGGTAGGATGTGAGGAATCAGACGCAAGGTTTGAATATATGATGTTCGTTTGGTGTCAGCTTGGACTTTTCAAGGTTGCCTTTTCTCTCCCTCCCCTTCAGTGCGATGCGAACGTAACAGCCATAGAAGGCCATGGGACAGGAATCTTGTGTCTGTACGGTCTGAGTCGTGCCTGCTGCACACATACTAGGGGAAATAAGCAGCAGGGGAGACGATTACTGCCGCTCACTCTCTCGCTAGCGCTGAGGGAGACCGAGGTAGAAATCCTTGGAGGAGTTTCTGCCTCATCGAGTGCAGTCCTGGGAACTCGTCGACTGTTAGGCCACGTGCCCAGGCCGAAGATCACTGTCAAGGACGCCCAAGGGATCGAGCACCGGACCTCACACCAGTGAGGTACTTACCATAATATTAGCGCAATGGTAATACCATTGCGCTATCCTCCAACGGACGGAGACCGAGAGAGTCCACCACTGAGAATCAATGAGAGGCTGCTTTCACATCCCCCCGTGCTGCAGTCAGGGCTCCGGAGAAAGGCTCGTGCTGGCGTAACCGCTCGTGTAGGTCGCTGTTAGAAGAATAACCGGCTGCAGACTGTACACGCTTTCTTGATTAGAAAAGCAAAGATCGCGTTACTCGCGATCGAAGATTGTGTTTATCGTTTGTTTATCTTCTTAAGCATGTATAATAATCACCTCCTTTATGTTAAGATGGAAAAGGTATTACTGCATGTTTTATTTATGAATAAACTCTTCTTCTATTTAATACACTTCTACATGTTAAAGAGAACTAGTTTTATGCGAATAAACATCCCAAATGCGCTTACACAACTGACAGTAGAGGAGAAAGCAGCGGAATTGTTCTTTTATTACGTCATTGGATGAAAGTCCTGTAGACTAAGTAGATCATGCTCGGTTCTTAGCTGTGTTCTCGCTGCGGATTTCTAAATTAATATTTTGTGGTTATCTCGGCATATATGAAAGTCCTTTTCTCTCGGGTCTACAACTCCGGAAGTCTTCTTCTCTTTATGATACCAAGAAAAGTACTTCTTACTCGGCATGAGTGTATTTTCTATAGACAGATATGTTAGATATTTTTTGTAATTGTTTGAAGACTGGTCTTATCACATCAAAAAAATATTATTTTAAAAACATCTAAGTTAGCACAGTGAGAATTGTGCTGATTAACAGATTCTATGTCCAGAGTTCGAGCTGGAGAGATAACAGTTTGTCAGGAAAATTCAAGAGAATATGCATAGCAGTGGCCATTCCGGCCAGGGAGCAAAAACGGACAAAAGTTAATATAATCACTGACAATAACGGAAGATAATTGGTTTGGAGGTGGTTAGGTGACAGTTTAATTCTAAAACACTGTAAAACATACGATGGAACACTGTTTACTTCAGATCTAACCGTAGGTGCCGTGTACATGAGGTTCAGAAAACTAAATATAAATTGATGTCATAGCTAAATTTAACATTCTATTTAAATATTAAAGTTAAAATCTATAAATAAAATAGATTTTCTATCATACACATGATCACTGCTATAATCAAAAACCCATAAGTAGTGGATGGCAAAACATCTCCTTCCTCGTACAAAAGGACTGGCGCTAACTCAATAAAAACATTATTTTTTATTACTGTTAATTTATACACTAACCCATCCAAGAGGAAGGGTTAGTGAATAAATTAACACATTTGCATCACCTCTTCCGAACTCGGAAGAGGTGAATATGCAGGTGCTCTATAATAGAATAAGCATCCCAAAGCATCTCAAGAAGCAGGAAATCATTTCATCTACCTCGTTTATAGAGTTAGATAGCAGCGGCTATGTATAACCAAGTTCCCTCTAGGCTTTACAAACCAAATTTGGAAAAATGTCTCATATGTGTCTCTTCTCTACTTCTCTCATATGTGTAGAAAAGACCTTTTCAAACCCAATGACAATTATGTTTTGGATGTATATTATCTGTTGAGAAACCAGAAATGAATAGATGTATATATGTGCTACATTAAATAGTATTAAAAACTAATTATAACAACCTACGTAGAATTATAATTCTAACACTAAGTGCATGTTAACTTCAATTTTGTGTCAACACTAAATACCATGATCGATGTAGATGACAGTTAGAGGAGGAAAGAATTTAGATCCATATTTTCTTTACATCCAGATAATCTAAAAAAAGATAATAAAAAACAAGTACAAGGTGCTACGTTGGCAAAAGTTGCTAACGTAGCACCATGTCCTTGTTTTTTCTTTTTAATTCAAATAATCGTGTAGAACTGAAGCACATTCAGTCGAGTGAACTGGACTCAAAAAAGTGAACACTAATGAATATTATTCACATGTTCACCTCTTCCATCTTGAGATGGAGAATGTGAATAACTAATTTAATTTATTAATTTATTACTTAACTATTCTAGACCTATGCATACTTTTCACCTCCTCCAGCTTCAGATGGAGGATCTGAAAAACTAATTGAGCATCAAGCTTTGCACCACAAGAGCCGCTGGATTCAGCTCAACTTAAGGTTTCCATGAGTGGCTTTCGATCAGAGATTAGAGAAAAAAGTGATTGGTGGAAATAAAATGAAAAGTTGTGAGCTTTACGTTCATGCATAACTTCCATACCAAGGTTAGCACGGTTTTTGGTAATTTTTAGAGATTCCAGAGTTTGAAACTTTGACTTTAAGTTTGTCCCTTTCTAGAGTAGTACATGTGGCGATTCTAGATTTGTTAGATGCATCTTGACTTAGGGTTTACAATGGTGAGCTCAGATCAATGGTCTAGGAGAAAAGTTTGGATAATCATTTTTCGTAACTCGTGTACTTAAGACGGTTTAAGCTTCTGAAACTCATTCTCTGAGAAAGAAAGAGAGGAAGAGAGAGAGAAAAAGAGCTTAGATCAAAGCTTATTGTTATTTTTCTTGGAGTTTCCAAGCAGTAAACAAATGAGTTTAGCATCAAATTGAGTACTTCGTGTGATTCTTGCTTACTTTAGTCGATCACAACTAGAAGTTTTGCACTTTCTCCAAGAAACTTCTTCTTCAAAACTCGTGTCATGGACGATTTACGATCAGAAACAGTGCATAAACAACTCCTCCTGAACTTGTTGGGATGAGTGGTCTGATTTCATGATAATATATGGTTTTTCTAGTACATCGAATTAAGTTCTGTGACCACCCTAGACTGACCTATAGAGTAGAAGTTTGAGAGATTTGTATCTTTAAGGTTTACATGCAAGTGAAGTTGACGAGACGATAGTTGACATAGCACTGAAAGGTACTACGTCATCTACTGTTCATATGCACTTCTGACATGGTATATGCTGACATGGATAGAATGATGTGTGGCAATGTAGTCTTATCGTTGATCTAACAACATGCATGTGTGCCACTCGATGGATCTACGTATAAGATGGTAATGCATAACAGCGAAGTCAAGTTTTGACAAAATTCCATGATGAAAGGGTCCCAGACCTAAGCAGCGGAAGAGGTAATCGGCCACGAACTGACCACAGGATCACCCATCGTCGTTTGAATGTCCAGGTCGGCAATGATCGTAACGGCTAAAGGCCGCCAGGTGGCTCCGGGAGACGAAGAGTCACGGCTTAGAGTTAGGTCCAGGTCGGGAGGTTAGACGGAAGTAGAGGATAAGGCCTTAGGCCGCGAAGGCGAGGTTAGGGGTACCCCTGGCCACCCCGCAGCCTATCAGAGGCGTCCACGTGGCCCCGGAGTAGAGTCGAGAGGCAGGAAGCAAGAAGACCAACCCACGGGCACGATTCCCTATGCACCCACGAGCACGGGAGGCGAAAGGGCGCCGCGTGACAGCGACGCACAAGGCCGCAGAGACCACACGCGCGAGGAGGCGAAGTGGAGGTACCAGGGCATGATTCCCTATGAAGAGGGAACGGCCGTAGCAGACGTGGCTGGACGGCGGACGGACGGAGCGGCCCTCATTGACCGAGAACCCCACGGGTGACGACGGCACACGCGTAAGCGTGGCCGTTCGCCTTCCCCCGAGGAGGGAGGCATGATTGGAGGCCAAGCCGGGCCCGCAGCCCCACGCGCGAGTTCCCAACCAATGGGAACTCGCGAAAGCTCGCCGTTACCCTCGGGAGGACTGCACTCAGGCCCGCGTGGCGTTTGCGGATTGGCCGCGCTGTCTTGGATCGCGAGCCCTACTCGGGAGGTGCGCAGGACATTCGGGCGAGGCCGACACCTGTCACAAGTATAAAGCCGCTCATAGGGCACTGTGCCCGGGACGTCAGCGAGGCCGGAACGGGTTGTCGTATGCAGTGTAGCCACGTAGTTGCTTGCTCCGCGAAGATAGGGACCCCTGTGTAGTCGTAAGTGTATACACGAGGTTTCCTCGAGGAAACCTCGTGCTCGAGTCTAGACAGGTGACAGTTTTGGGCAAGTCTGAGTAGTCCCGAGAGGCGCATGCGAATTGTGAGAGATTAGGGACAGTGGGTCGAGATGTTTCTCGATAGGATTGTAGCATAGCAGCCGTAGTACCGTTCTGTCTGGGTCCGGAGCCATCGCGCCTACCTGAGAGGGTATGCCGAACTGTATGAGCCATCTTTGAGTAAAGGGACCCGTCGTTCTGACACTGGAGGAGTCTGCTTGAGTCTGCTTGAGTCTGCTTGAGTCCGGGTGAGTCAAGGGCAAGTGCGTTGCCCCGTTCCTCGAAGCGATTGTAGGGGCGATCGATAAGAGGAGGTCTGAGTGATTCGCCGGGTCTTGGAGGTCCGCACGGAGATAACGCCGGGACGTGGGTTTTGATCGATTTGAGTTTTTCCGCCTGGTCGACCCGCGTTGCTGCCTTCGGACCCGGGAGTTACGTCAGAGTGGTATCAGAGCACAGTGTTGTCTCACCACGACTTGCACACACGCAGCGGATCACACAGCCGCGAGACAAGTAGACATTCGAGACAGTCCGCGCACGGAAGCCTCGAGTGGCGTCCGAGTCTCGACTGTCCGCGTCACTGAAGACATCGCAGCGGTATGCCGCCGCGAAAACAGAAGGGCACTTCGGGAGCAGGGCCCTCACGGCCCCCGCCTCCCGATGCAGGGTTTCCGAGCCCCGTGGTCTCGCACACCCTTGCCGATTACGTGCCTCGACCAACTGATTCTGGAGGATCGACGGCTGCGTCCTTACCGGTTCCCGCAGCCGCAGCCTCGAGTGGTGCCCATTCGGGAACACCACCGACCAGTGCCGAGCTACGACAGACGGTCAACGATGTTGAGTTGTTCTTGCGGAACCTTAGAACGCGTTTCGGGATGTCCAATGCCCCGAACGGGCCGTCCCCAGTGCCGCCTGCTGCATCTCTTGCGGATCAGCCACCGGCCCCGGAACCGACGCCGCCCGGAGCCAACCCAGCTGACGGTGCACCCGCGGTTCCTGAGACCGTCGCACCTGGAGACCCCGGAGACAGCTCCGATAGCTCCGAGGACTCGGATGGGAGTCCGCCTAGCAGCAGCCGCTCTGGAGGAAGGTCGGGCGAACGCAAGAGACGTCGACGGGCTCCATCGCCCGAGAAACCAAAAGAGTATTATGGGGAGCCCTCGCTCCCCAAGTTCGAACTCTGGGTCGCTGCTATGGAGAACTACCTCAGCCACTATTCCAAGCGAGAGAGGTTCACCTACGCTGTCAGTCGGCTGAGGGGAGACGCATTGAAGTGGTTAACTAACTACCAGAAAGAGCGCTCTAATGAAGGCAAACCAGAGATCAGTACCTGGGAGGAGTTGAGAGATAGACTTCGCACCTATCTCGTACCCCGCAATGAGTACAGCCATTACCGTCAAGAAATGGACAGTCTGAAGCAGACCGGGGGCATACAGGAGTACAGTCAGCGATTCGGTCACTTGTGGAACGCCCTTGCCCTCACGGATGCAAACGAGAAGAAGTATTTGTTCCACAAGGGGTTACAAGGCTGGTACTCCTACGAGATGACAAGGTTCGGGTGGGAGAAGCTCCTGGAAGACATCTGCGCGCACCTTGAGCTCCTCGAAGCCGATCGTCAACGAGGTAAGTCCGGCGAGAAGAGCAAAGAGGTTCGGACCTACCGGAGGTTTCGAGGTGGTTCCAGCAATAGGGCCCGGAGGCCTTACCAGTCTGGTGGAGGCCAAGGAGGACAACGCGCAGCCGCGCCTGCAGCAGCCGGCCGCGGAACTGCAACCGGAGGACAAAGGCCGTCTGATCGGAGGCCACAAGGTGGCGGAGCTGCCCGCGGAAATCAGCAACCGAGACGGGGACAAGGAGGGGGACAGCCGAGGGGTCCGCTTCGGCCTAACCCGCTGTTTCCAGCAGCCGCGCCCCGCACGGAGAGATGCTATCATTGTGGTCGTCCCGGCCACTTCGTCCGGGAGTGCCCCGCGCGAATAGGCGTCCCGAATATGCGAGCAGCAGCAGCCGACGAACCTGCCACTGACACAGCCGACTTCGAAGTCCACCGAGCGGAGTTGCCGACCCGAGACGCACCACCGCCTGCAGACCGGGGTAACTCGGAACCGCCCGCGTTTCTGCCATGGATTAAAGTCGGGGTTAAAGGGAAGGTAGTACGCATGCTTGTAGACACGGGGGCAGACATTAGCGTTTTGTCTTCGAGCACGGCCCTGAACCTACACCTTACCCCGAAACGATTAGCCTCGCCTCTCATAGTCCGTTTTGTGCGAGGAACATCGAAGGTGACTCATACGGTACCAGCGTTACCCGTTGAGTGTGCCGAGATTACTCGCACCCACGATTTCTTGGTCATGCCTTTAGGGAAGACGGAAGGTATACTGTCATGGGCCTGGCTTCGCCAAAACCTAGCATGCATAGACTTAACCGAGGGGAATCTGTGGCTCAAGGACCCCCGAGGGACCGACCACTGTACCACGTTAGAACTAGACCCTCGCACTCAGTCCACCACAGAGTTTCCTCAGTACATGTCTTGCAGAGTAGCCTTTATGGTGTGCACTATCCGTCAATTTAAGAAATCCATGCACAAGGTAGAAGAGGCCTGGATGGTTCTGCCCGAGAAGACTCCGGAGGAAGTTGACGAGGAGGATAGAGTGGCTCAGCTGCCGGTCCGAGAGGAAATGCGGCAGCTGCTGGCCCGGTATTCACACCTCCTCCCTGAGAAACTTCTGAATACCCTCCCGCCTCGGAGAGCGATTGACCATAAAATAGACCTCATCCCCGGCTCCGCCCCACCAGTTGGGAGGTGCCGGAGGATGCCGTTGAATCTTCTCCAAGAGCTTAAGTCACAACTAGGGGAGATGGTCAAGCAGGAGATCCTGCGCCCCAGTTGCTCGCCTTATGCTACCCCGATTATGTTTGTGAGCAAAAAGGAAGGGACTTTGCGTTTGTGTGGAGATTACAGAGCCCTCAACAAAGTCACCATCAAGAATAAGTATCCGATTCCCCTTATGGACGAAATCATGGACCGGTTAGTGAAAGGTCGGTATTTCACAAAGCTCGACCTTAGGTCCGGATACCACCAGATTAGGATTGCAGAAATGGATGAGGAGAAAATGGCGATCATAACCCGGTACTGTCTGTTTGAGTACACAGTCATGCCTTTCGGGTTATCTAACGCCCCGGGCACCTTCTGCCGACTGATGAACGACATACTTAGGGACCAGCTAGACGACTCGGTAGTCGTTTACCTGGATGATATAATTGTCTACTCCCCTACCTGGCCTAAGCACTTGGCAGACGTAGAATCTGTGTTCCGGAAACTGGAAAAGGAGAAGTTGGTGCTTAAGGCATCTAAATGCTCCTTCGGGCAGGAGAGCGTGGTTTTCCTTGGGTGTTTGATTGATCATTCGGGTGTCCATATCAATAAACGGAAAGTACAGGCAATAAGGTCATGGCCCGCCCCGAAAACGGTTTCTGAGGTCCGGTCCTTTCTAGGACTCGCCTCGTATTTCCGCAAATTCATTCGAGGGTTCGGTCACCTTGCCTCACCCATTTTTGACCTCCTTAGAGATTCGAAGAAAGGTTTCGAATGGGGGTTGTCTCAACAAAAGGCTTTCGACTCCTTAAAGAAAGCTTTAACAGAGGCACCAGTCCTAGTGCTCCCGGATCTGAGTAAGCCTTTTGAAGTCCATACGGATGCGTCTAAGTTGACCATAGGAGGCGTATTAATCCAGGGAGGACATCCAGTAGCATTTGAGAGTCATAGGCTCAGCGAGCAAGAGTCTAGGTGGGAAACACATGAACAAGAGATGCTAGCAGTAATTTGGTGCTTAAAGAGGTGGGAACACTATTTGTTGCCTTGTGAAGTCACAGTTGTTACAGACAATATATCTAACACTTACTTCCAGACTAAGCCCAAACTTTCCCTTAAGCAGCAGAGGTGGCAACTCGAGCTTTCGAGGTATAACCTGACCTGGAAGTACCGGAAGGGCAAAGACAATGTCCCGGCCGATGCTCTCTCTCGTCAGGTTCTGGCCTTAACGTCCGCCCCTCAGTCTAGCTTGGTAGAGTTTGTGAGAAGGACCACAACCCTGGATCCGCAGGCTGCCCAGTGGGCAAGCCAAGACCTTACGGATCCCGGGATGAGGCACCTGAGTAGGAGGGAAGGCTGTTGGTTTTTCAAACAGACCCGGCTTTACATCCCTCCTGGATCTCTGAGAGCTAGGGTACTTTACGAAGAGCATGATGCTCCAGTGGCTAGCCATGGGGGTCAAGCTAGAACCTTGCACCGAGTTAGACAAAAGTATTACTGGCCTACACTAAGTGCCGATGTTACCAGGTATGTGGATAGTGGTATGGTCTGTCAACAGATCAGACCGGACACACAGCGACCTGCGGGGCTACTGCAACCTTTGCCGGTGCCAGAGAATCTGTGGGAGAGTCTAACGATGGACTTTATCCCTCAGTTGCCTCTGTCACATGGGTATGACTGCATTCTTACAGTAGTAGATAGGTTAAGCAAAATGGTCCACTTTATATCTTGTACCACCCTCATTTCGGCTTCGGAGGTGGCCAGATTGTTCTTGACACATGTCTTTAAGTTCCATGGGCTACCTCGGGAAATTATTGCCGACAATGACTTCCGGTTCGCAAATGAGTTTTGGACCACACTCTTTGCTAGCCTAGGGACTAAACTGAAATTCACGGCCGCCTATCACCTTCAGTCAGATGGTCAGAGTGAGAGGGTAAATCAAGTCATTGAGCAAGGATTAAGGAACTACATGGTAAGGGATCAGTCCGACTGGGCTGACCACCTTGATCTGGTCGAATTCGCATATAATGATGCACTTCATTCGGCCACTGGTTATAAGCCTTTCGAGCTTGTCTATAGGGGTAATAAGTCCCCTCTGTCACCGGTCAGTTTCCAACTTCAGTCGCCGGAATTTGAGAATGCTATGAGGGACACCCCACTTAACATTGCTGAATTCTTAGGCCGCAGATCTTATGTTTTGCACATGGCAAAACAAAATATTCTTAAGGCCCATGCTAGTACACAAAGTATGCGAACCTCAAGCGGAGGGATGTACAGTTGGAGGTAGGGGATAGGGTGTGGCTGAAGACCAAAGCCTATTCTATCCCTCGAGGAATGACCGGTAAGTTTATACCAAGATGGGCCGGACCTTTCGAAGTGTTTAAGAAGGTAACACCCGTGAGTTACCATTTAACATTTCCTTCGAGCATGCAGGGATATCACCCCATCATACATATCTCAAACCTAAAGAAGTTTGTGCCAGACGACCTGCAACTGCCAGGGAGGGTCCAGAAGTGGACCCCGGCCTAGAGCACCTGCCAATGCTCTCGGATATGATGGTGAGAAGAGTTCTGGACCAGAGGTCCTTACCTGGTCCTAGCATTGAGCCCGAAAGGGTAGAACTCTTGGTCGAATGGGAAGGCCGAGGTATGGTTGCTCAGACCTGGGTCACTCTTGCAGAGATACCTTGGGTACTGATTGCCCGACCATATCAGGTCTTTATCCGGGGGAGGGCCCAGCAAGTAGCCCCAACCGATGCCCCAGCCTGAGAGGGAGGATGTGAGTAGATTGTGCGAGAGGCTAGGGAAAGTCAGAGATCACTGCAATGCCCAAGGACCCGCGATCCTAAAGGCACATAGATGTAGACCTCTCCTTAAGACCCAGCCAGTGCTTACAGGTCATCCTCGAGAAGGCAGGGAGGAGAAAAATGTAGCCAACTGGTCTAGTTGAGCTTAAGGTACACTACCAGTACCGGTGCACCTATAAAATCTTGTCTCGGATATAAGCTCTCCCATTACATGAGGATCGAGGCCGAGTTAAGGGACCGCTGGAGGTAAGAGAAAAGTCTTCAGTGGGAGTCCCAGGTGTGAGGTCACACTTCCTTGTTTATCCGGTTGTATGTCATAAGGACCCCTACACATTCCCGCGGGTCCCAGACCTAAGCAGCGGAAGAGGTAATCGACCACGAACTGACCACAGGATCACCCATCGTCGTTTGAATGTCCAGGTCGGCAATGATCGTAACGGCTAAAGGCCGCCGGGTGGCTCCGGGAGACGAAGGGTCACGGCTTAGAGTTAGGTCCAGGTCGGGAGGTTAGACGGAAGTAGAGGATAAGGCCTTAGGCCGCGAAGGCGAGGTTAGGTCGGGGGTACCCCCTGGCCATCCCGCAGCCATATCAGAGGCGTCCACGTGGCTCCGGAGTAGAGTCGAGAGGCAGGAAGCAAGAAGGCCAACCCACGGGCACGATTCCTTATGCACCCACGAGCACGGGAGGCGAAAGGGCGCCGCGTGGCAGCGACGCACAGGGCCGCAGAGGCCACACGCGCGAGGAGGCGAAGTGGAGGTACCAAGGCACGATTCCCTATGAAGAGGGAACGGCCGTAGCAGACGTGGCTGGACGGCGGGCGGACGGAGCGGCCCTCATTGGCCGAGAACCCCACGGGTGACGGCGGCACACGCGTAAGCGTGGCCGTTCGCCTTCCCCTGAGGAGGGAGGCATGATTGGGGACCGAGCCGGACCCCCAGCCCCACGCGCGAGTTCTCAGCCAATGGGAACTCGCGAAAGCTCGCCGTTACCCCCGCGAGGACTCCACTCAGGCCCGCGTGGCGTTCGCGGATTGACCGCGTCGTCTTGGATCGCGAGCCCTACTCGGGAGGTGCGCAGGACAGTCGGGCGAGGCCGACACCTACCACAAGTATAAAGCCGCTCATAGGGCACTGTGCCCGGGACGTCAGCGAGGCCGGAACGGGTTGTCGTATGCAGTGTAGCCACGTAGTTGCTTGCTCCGCGAAGATAGGGACCCCTGTGTAGTCGTAAGTGTATACACGAGGTTTCCTCGAGGAAACCTCGTGCTCGAGTCTAGACAGGTGACAGCTTTGGGCAAGTCTGAGTAGTCCCGAGAGGCGCATACGAATTGTGAGAGATTAGGGACAGTGAGTCGAGATGTTTCTCGATAGGATTGTAGGATAGCAGCCGTAGTACCGTTCTGTCTGGGTCTGGAGCCATCGCGTCTACCTGAGAGGGTATGCCGAACTGTATGAGCCATCTTTGAGTAAAGGGACCCGTCATTCTGACACTGGAGGAGTCTGCTTGAGTCTGCTTGAGTCTGCTTGAGTCCGGGTGAGTCAAGGGCAAGTGCGTTGCCCCGTTCCTCGAAGCGATTGTAGGGACGATCGATAGGAGGAGGTCTGAGTGATTCGCCGGGTCTTGGAGGTCCGCACGGAGATAACGCCGGGACGTGGGTTTTGATCGATTTGAGTTTTTCCGCCTGGTCGACCCGCGTTGCTGCCTTCGGACCCGGGAGTTACGTCAGAGAAATTTTGGTCATTGTAATTTCACTGAAATTTCGATGACTATATCTATAATTTCAATTTAAAATAAATTTTTTTATTTACAAAGTGGATGGAATTAGACAGAAGGAGGTGTGATCGTCAAAATTTAGATGATTTTACCGACGAAAGACTATTCAGGATAATTTTCACCGGACTACAAAACCACTGACGAAACCTCTATCTTCCACCGACGATCCACTTTTTGCCGATGAAAGGATCTCCCTTTCGCTGACTATCCACCATTCGTTAGTATTCATCTGCTGATGAACCGTCTGCGGCCGTTCGTACAATCGTCTGATGATCCATCGACCTCCTTTTGCCGGCAAAAGATCATTTGTCGGTAAAAGGCTAGAGATCTGCCATTCGTAAGATCCTCCAGTGATCCTCCCGACCTCCTTTCGCTGGTGAAGGACCGTCCGTCGGTGAAAGACTAGAAGGCGGAGAAAGAGTAACCCTAAAGGTTTTTCCTCCTCCCTCCTCCCTCCTCCTCCTTCCTTTTATCTCCCCTATTCTCTTCTCCTCTCTCATTCTTCTATCTTTTCTTCCCTCTTCTCTTCTCCGAGTTCTCTTCTTTTCTCTTATGGCTTGTTCCACTTCTGAGAATATTTATTATTTTTTGACTTCTTTCTTTTCTTCTCTTTTTTTATTAGATATTTCTCATTATATTGTTAGCTATGTGGGCATCACTCACGACCCTCATTTGGATTAAGATGATATGACCATTGGACAAGTGGTATACTAAGTTGCATTCAGTGATGTTAGTAGGAGTTTGCGGTTGTGGTTGTGATTACGGTTGCGTGGTTGTGGTTGCTATTGTGGTCGGACTCTTGGAGGTGGTTTAAGACTTACAATTACTATGATAAGGTGTTGCGATGACAATGACATCTCTTCGTGAAGGAAGACAAGAACTTGCAGTTCTAGAGATAACATTATCATCGATGGAAGAAGAGAAATTATCCAATGTACAATACACCGTCCAGCAGAAGAGTCATCAAGTCAAGGGTCAAAGAAGAAGTCTCAAGGAGAAGGGAGCAGTAAGCAAGCAGGTCGAATTTCACAGATGGAGTCTTTTTCTCATACCAAAGAAAATATAATATTTTGCCGTATATGGATGATATGATTCGTTCAATCGATCGATGAATCTTCTTGTAACAGACTTCTGCGCACTGAGATCTTTGGACGAATGAATCAAATTTAATAGTGTATTAATTACCAAAGCATGGGAAGCATATACAGTTATTTCTGCCGACCTGGAGATTGCACCATTGGTGCATTTTTCTGATGAAGTAAAGAGTCGATTGGATAGATGGTTGGATTACTTTTCTTACAATTGGACCAAAGAGTACGACCGTTGGTTGACAAACACATAGTTCAAAGCTGGGACTGAAGAAACAGCTGAGCTACTTAAGCTATGAAAAGTACAAAAGAGAGAAATCTGTCAATTCTAGCTCGTGACTCGGACTCATGATCTGACAGCGTGAGTGTGTAGGTGTTCGCGAGTACGATAGTTTTGACTCCTCATTCACTAAAAACGGAGTTGTACAGAGAAGTTAGTGTAGGAAAAGCTAGTAAAGACTTTACAGAAATTTTCTTCAGGAATACGAATATGTACAAACTGTATTAGCTTTTAGAACCGAAATAGAGGCCATCCCAGTGATAGGGCGCCTGCCTAAGAGGAAAGTGGTCTCAGGATCAATTCCCCTAGTCTGTGTTTCCTATTCCAGCATGTTGGTCTCCTGGAAAGGAGTCTATGTTGGATATGCAGCCACGTCTTGCATATCTATGGATGGGAGATCAGTATCTCCTTTAATCGTGGGCTTCTTAGCCTAAGCCTCCGCATGCCACCTTGAATATACCATGGGAGATACCTGACGTGCATATGCGGGGGCTGTAAGTCCTGTGAGACAACGCCATAAGTGTAGGGGCTTCGGCCTACATTGGATGGCTTGTGGTATATTCAGGGTAGCATCAAGATGGCATCAAGAGTACGAGAAACTTTTATTAATCAAGGGGTCAGCTTAGCTAAGAGACTGCTCTGATAAGTAATCGTACATATAAGAACAGTAAGGGGTCAGCTTAGCTAAGGGTTTATCTTTTAGGTAAATCAACTTGCTACGATTTTCGACGAGGACTTTATAAAAAAATTGATAAAGGAGAGAGGAGACGCGCGCAAGAGAGAGAAGGAAGATTTTTGACAATTGAAGACTTTGATGATGGAGTCGACATTGGAATAAAGTTTATTGAGTCTTGAAAGACCTATGTGTGTGTATCTGAGTGTTTGATTTGTATTTAGTAGACGCAAGAGACAGAATTTTGAGTTCTCATCGCCTACAACAATCCGTTTTCTTTTTGATCGTTTTCCTGATCAATCACAATCGCGAGGTCCGTCCTCCCCAAGAAAGACTCTCGTAACGACAACGTGAAGGCTTGAGGTGTATGTTGTGTGAATCTGCTGGTGGAGCATCCCGTATGTTGGTGTGTGATGGTTGTTCGAGAAGTTGACACATGTCGTGTTTGACTCCACCTCTCAATGTCATTTCTATTGGACGGTGGGTTTACCCTCGAAGTATATAGCAAGAATAGCTGATTAGATCTTTGCGTAATATGGATTACAGACAGACGACTAACGATGGGACAATGTAGCACCCGGCCTCCTGATCCTTGCACCCATGAATGTGTATATCACATAGTTGGGATATGGGGTTATCTGGAGTTAGAAGGACCTAACCGTCAGTTAGGGAGACATTGTGATACACTTGTGCATGTGTTTGAGATCGTCCATGTGTTATACGTATGTGTGATGTACATCTGACAACGATGTATGTTGTGTAGTGATGTGTATGCACACGACAACTGTCACGTCATTTTAGCACCCGGCTAGGTTGGCCGAGTGCGGAGTGACTAATCTCGATAGGACCTTTAGTACCGTTAGGACGAGTTCTTGGGATAACCCACTAGGGGTATACTTCGTAGGTAGGGTTTGGAAGTCTTAGTTCTTCGAGTTGAGTTTTCAAGCTCCTGGCTATGGTGGATAGTCTTGGTGAGTGCAATTTGGATTCTCTGCGAGCACAGAGTGGATTTGGCTCGACTTTAGTGGTTGTTTAGTGCTGGTTGGCATGGTGGAGTGAGTACATATTGTTTATCATTGTGGTACACTTGTGCATGTGTATGACATTGTCTATGTGTTATATGTATGTGTGGTGTATCTCTGACAGCAATGTATGTGTGTAGCGATGTGCATGCGCACTACAGCTTCATCTCATTAGAAATCATCACCGTTACATCTTTGATCAAAATGGACAAAACGATAAACCAATTTAGAACCGATCAAGATAAACTCAGAAAAGCATAAAACTATGTAAGAAATATCTGAAACATGCTATCAAGCAATATCAAGCATGGTCCAAAAGTGTCCAGATCTCAACGTAACATCCTACATTTCAAGACATGGGCGGTTTTGGCATCACGGGGATTCACTTATAGGACTTTTTGAAAACACATAAGTCAAAAGGGTACTTCTATTATTTTAGAAAAATTTATAGTAAGAGACTTTAAGAAAATGCTACATTTTATTACACTGTCAAGTTAAAAAAAACAAGAAGATTAAATTTTATTCACTTGAAAATAACATTTGTTTTAGTTTTCAATCTCCTTTTCAAGCTTACGACTTGCAGCTTAAACTACATCGATGCGAAAGTTCTTCACGGTTAGCAAGTCTTCTACTTGTCCTCAGTTTGTCTCTGATGCAAATTCAGCCATGTGTACTTATCATAATCCTGATGCCAGCATTTTCAGATGTCTTGAAGACTAACACGCAAAATTTACATGTTATACACAAGTTAAAACTCCAAACTTCATGTGCAGGTTATAAGAAATCACGTCGTTTGTGGGAAGTGTTGATGATTGTAAAATGCACAATTAAGCTAAATGTTGTTATCGAGTGGACTTCGTACGCTCAGTCAACGTGGTCCTTGTGTATTCATATTGAATATGCATGCTCGATTAACCTCTGAAGAAGACTAACTTCTAACTCTGAAGTTTTCATAGTTATCATGAACAATTGGTTAATTATGTATATTCTCCTCTCTCCTCAACTTGGAATATGCATGCTTCCCAAATGACTGTATTGGGATTCGATTAGCTATGAATCGATAAACTTCCAGAGGAACAAAAGTATCAAAGATTAAAAACATGAACTTGGCAATGGAGGCATAAAATCCCATTTGAGACTACAAATGTGAGATTTTGAATATGCCGTTCTTCTCTTTGATACTTAAATATTAGTTCTAATGCGATTATAGAGTGCACAATTGTCACCGATCGAGTTTGGATCAAAATCTTTTCTTAACAGATTCTATGCTCATAAGCAAATTCTATCAGCATAATAAAGATAGATTTCTTTGTTCTCAGACAACCAACCAGCACCATATTTTGGGTATACTTTTGGATGTAATACGGATGGTTTTGGACTTCTAGACTAAGTGAAATTCTTGTGTTTTCCAAGCAAACAAAAGTGTCTGGAACTAAATTCTATGGGCATGGATGGATGACCTTGTCTTGCTGAGCAACTTTTCTTGAAGAAATTGTGTGAAACAAGTGGTTTGCTAATTTTTTAGAATCTAACATGACATTTTTAGCTTAGTGTTAATAATGTTCCTAAGATAATCAAAGGGTGCTTTACAGATTATCGTCTCATTTAGGAGGGCAAACAGGAAAATTTTGTGTTGATAATTTTTGGAGAGGTTGCACTCAACCCCAAGGTGTGCGTGGTGCTTTCCTATTTGAGACTAGAATTATGGGATGTCATGTCATCATCAAAATAAGAAAAGTGTATCCTAATATGATTCTATAGAATTCACTGATGGGAGATAATACATGCTGATCTTCTTCATTACTTGATAATGGAAAGAAATAGACAAGTTGAGGAATAACTTATAATGGTGTAATGTTTTTAATACAAAATTCATTATATTTCGCTGTGTGTTGAACCTTATCAAAACCAAGAAAAGGCAAAGCAAAAAAATGCCAAAGGAGATGATTGTAAGAAGGTGGCTCTTCTTAGATATAATAATATTCACAAACTTGATATTACAAGGTTCAGTTATAGTCTATCTTGTAGATGATCTACAACTCATCTTCGCTTTCTTGCTGAGTTGCTCAAATTTGCAGAAATTCATGTTTTGCTCCACTCTTCCTCAGCAAACGTGGACATCGCATGAAGGCAAGCTGGTCTATTTCTGCATGCGTGCGATGGTCCAAAAACTATAACTCAAAATGTAATAAAGGTTTTCATCAATCCGCTGTCGTATCTTTGTTTGTATAAAAGTTGCATCTGATAATACGCAGGATATCTAGCTGTAGAAAGTTTGTAGAAGACGAGAGTGGAAAGATACGCACCATACACGAGTATCAGCTTTGTCAGTCCAAAAATCAATGTATTTAAATTTCTTTATACATGTATATGTGTAACAAATGTTATTATATTTAGTTCAATATATGATGATGATATTATATTTTTTTAAAAAAATTAACCAAACCGAGTGTTGTAGTAACTGATCTTCACAGCAAACGAGTGTTGTAGTTGAACTGATCGTCACAGCAAACTTTACAACTATTTGAATATATTTTTTTTACTGATTTTTCACCAACTTATATCCAAAACTCTCTCATCACATCGAGGGCAACCTAGATGTTGGATCCCCCTAAACCATTTTCTGCCGGACCAAGTCCTCCGCTCTCTTCTATCCTTATGATCACTTAAGGTATGACCTCGAATGTTGCATTCAAATTTTCATGCTTCAACATGGAGTTCCATGTTGAAGCATGTTTGGTAGTAAAAAATCTTACAACTCCAGAATTTTCTCTCCCAAAATCAACCATTTGATAACATGTGTTCAGTAAAATCTTCCTTACCAGAGGAATTTTGTTTCCTTTAAGTAGCATTTTGGAGCACCCTCCAGATGGCACCTTGTAGTACAACCATGTGGCTGCCATGCTGCTCACTACCACATGGTAGCCATGTAGACATCCATGTCTCACCTGCCACCTCACTACCAAGTCAGCAGCAGCAACATATCAGCACCTGACTTGTGGACACAACAGCATTTGGTCATGTCATAAAAATCTGCCATGTCAGCAACTTATGCCATGTCAGCATTTCAGATACCACGTCAGCATCTGCTCAGTTAAATTTTAAAATTTCTTACCTCCATAACTCCTTTGCCTTAGTTCCATTCGCAACGGTCAAAATACATATTGTGGTCTTGGTGCACCGTGTCCAACCCTCAACCGAAAGCACGAGAGAGTGAAAAACTAATTGCAGAACCCTAAGGACCAAAACTTTTAATTTTCAACAATGGAATCATTAATAACTAACAGTTTTTTTTTTCAGACACCAATTAATATGAGTAGAGTTAACTCTGAGCAAAACTACCCACTAGTCCGCACAGGCCAAAGGCGTACGCAGCAGCGAATGTACATGTACTAGAAACCTGGCCGGACTTCATGAAGCAGATAGTTCCACTTACATGACATTCTAGCTCGTCTAAAGGAGTGAGCAGTTCACTGAATGCACAGTAATCGGATGACAGTGACGTGAATCACCCAAAACTTGTCTCCATTGAACTCACTGGACATTCGGGACAGACGCCTGGAAATCATGGGCCGCTGTACCATCTGCTCCCAACACAAGACCATCTTCATTGCGTTTCTGGTTTCTTCGACCTGAATATTCTCATCTCTTCCATTTGTGTCGTACAATGGCAAGCTACGGTGTTTAAGGGAGAAGGAGCAAGAGACACGGGAGCGTGTACGGTGTTTGGTTTTACCAGTACGTAGTATTTTCACTTTCCGATATAGGAGTGAAACCATTATCAAATGTTCTCTGTTTTAAACCAGAAGCTCTCTCCTACAGGAATCCATAGAACTAGAGGAGAGAGGATGACTGCTGATTCGGATGTCTGTTGGTGCTCATTCGAGACCCAGTATCTGCCACTGAGAGTCAATTAAGTGTATTCACTTCTGTTTCGTTTGTAGTTTCCCTTTGCTTCCTCCCATCTTGGGATCTATTGTGAGATACACAAACATATTATGTAAACCTCTCGAGACTCTCTCGCCTTGCAAGTCTACGTTATTTGTTGCCGCCAGCATTACAAGTGTTAACGTTTCTCCTATATCTGCCATCCATCTCGTGACTATTGAAATATGCCAGGGACGTGGAGTGTCGAGCACTTAGTTTGCCGCCATGAGCGCTGGCTCAGCTGTTTACTGAGCGGTATATGTAGACTTTCAAACTCTTCATATGTTAGATGCATTAGTTTGCCGCCATGAGCGCTGGCTCAGCTGTTTACTGAGCGGTATATGTAGACTTTCAAACTCTTCATATGTTAGATGCCTCGTCGCGATCGGTTTCAAGTAACACCCAATCTGGAAGAGATGTTGGCCCCTACTTTTGTCCCTTGATTGACCACCAAAGAGTCCAGATATGACCCGACTGTAATGTCAACGAGTCGCGAACCCATAATAAAATTTCGGGTGTCCGCACCAAGTGCGCAAGGTCCAGACATACGGAAGGTTGGTTCCCTTTGCAGGCACTGGACTTCCCAAAAGATGATGTGAGCCTTTCTCTACAGTGAGTAACCTTATCGTTGGTGATAACTTCACAACCTGACCAGAAGTTGTGTTAATAACATGACTAAAATGGACTTGAGTGATGGTTAACATCCACTCCCGACTTGGTGCCCCAGTTTGGGGGAGGTCACGTGCTGGAACTTCCATTTCCAAGGTGCCAGTTTCTTAGCACTAAAGCCTTCATATGCAGTCACAAGTAACATCCAACTTGGTTATACTCGTTGAAGTTCTTCTCTCCTCCTGTTTGCCTGTCATAAACCTGTAGATTAAGCAACTGCATGAACGTATGCACACAGCTTGAACTGAAAGACCATGGTCTCCGTATGGGTGGATCCAACCTGTTATCGACAGTCTGAGATGGCTACTTCAGTGTAGTGGGTCCTCGACTGCATGGTCAGGTGTCCAACGAAGTAACTTCCCTACGACTCATTGTCAAGAGCAACTTAGAATGTCCTTATTTCCGTTTGTTCTCCGGCACGCTACTGTCACATTCCTTACATTCTGACTTGTCCACAGCAAGAACTCTCAACAGACGAGGGTCCCCTAGTGTAGGTCCCGATTGTCACTTTATCATTTTCGAACTAGTTTGTGACTCCCAGGATTCATATCCTGCGATAGTGTTTCTGCTAACCCTATGGAACACAACATACACAAATCGGGGAAGTTGGAAACTGTGCAGCATGGGTTCGTTGTGCTTGTGAATCATATTTGGAATGTTTATGTATGATAGATCATCCTTTGCAGCAGATTATCAGGCAAGACATATGATAAATCATGAATAGTTGATAAACTATGATCCTTGTATGTTAAATTTAACTAAACCATGATCTTTAAACGGTATCGGTATTTCGAAAATTGCAGTTCAACTGTTTGATCTCCTCGCAGAACAATAGAGACTTTATATTTCCTTTATCATTTACGTTAGGAAATCGTTAGGTAATCTTGGCTTCTCATTCTTAAATATTCCACTCTCTTCGATTCCGCCTCTAAGAGTGGTTTCGGACAGAAAAACCACTCCCTCTCGTGGCTTCCGCTGCATAACACTGTACAAGTCATATGGAATTACCACGATCAGTGGATTATACCTAGACCTTAATTAGATTTCGAAGATTACACCTAGATTTTATTTATTCTTCGAGTTAACTCTACTTAGATGTAGTGCAAGTTTGCATGAATCTGCATCGTCCGGTAAACTTGCAAATAACAAATATTGTTAGTACCATGCATCATATATAAGAGTAGAGTAAAGTTGTCTGTTGTCTGTAGTATACCATGATATGTGGTAACTTCAAAAAACTTTTTGTTAACACGAGTTAGGGTTACCCAATGCTATACATGACTTTGGGACTGTACAAACTCACTGTAGAACTGGACTGCTGTACAAGTAATTCGGAAGATTTTGGGTTTACAAAATTCAGTAAAATTATTTACAAATCCAAAATTGTAAATTTCACTACGAGACTTACTTCAACGTATGTTAGCATTTACCTCAATCTTTACGGAAATAAGAACCTAGCTGTGAGAGGATAACTTAAAAGTATTTATGATTACAGATAGGTTTATACCCTGTTTCAAATCTTGATATAAAATTAAATTAAATATAATTACAGGAAAAAACGATCCACATAATTTATTAAAAATGAAACTGTGTGGAACATCTTGTAGACATTTAATATAAACAAAAGTTGCGATATGGATTTACCGCATTCTGCAGTATTAATTATAGAATTTCTACTTTATGGGCTTTTTAAAATTTTCAGTATGTTATTCGTTTTACTTAATGTATAAAGTATAGTTACTTATGATTATCAGTTTACAGACAATAAGCTTTATGAAAATAACGACTAAAGGTTGACGGTATTTAAATTTTAAGTAGATTCAGTTTACGTATATAAATTATACATAAATGACTGTAAAGCCATAAGAGCTAAGTTTGAATTACTCCAGTATCTACTTTAAAGATCAAAGCATGATCCCATCGGGCTCGCGAAACGACATATTATTTTCGAAATTTAATGTTTTTCAACATTTTATAACATATGGCCATTTCCACCCGTCTCGCAAAACGGCACTCTAAAATAGCGATTGTTAAATGCTCCATATGATCCAGCATTTAGCGATTGGGCCCAAGTTTAACTTAGAACTTAAACAAGCTTAAGCAAGAGTGTGTGAAAGTGTTAGCTTTGGAGGGCGTAAGTCGTATCCGAAATAGCTTTAGCGTGCATAGAAAACACTTCCAATAATTATTCATTGTGGTATATCTATCAGACTTAGTTAAAAGGTTTGAATTTAAAAATAAAAAAAAACATTTCAACAAAAATTACTTATACTTCTTCTACTAATTTTTTTATCAAAACATTTGTGAATTTAACAAAAACTTTTTATACAATTTATTTTATTATAAACTTTTTATTTTTAGATAATTTCCATAAATATAGTTTTTAATACTAGTTGTATCTTTTTTAGAGAATATTATATCAAACTAATAAATAAAACTAGAAAATAAAATACATTATGGTGGAAAACTTGTTAGGAAAAACATTTATGTCCCGTTACTTTCCACACTATATTCAGAGTTGCTCCGAAATATTGGCGTGCCCGGTGAGGATGTTCTCACTATACCGTCCTTGGGCAAGATCAGTTTTGTTTGTGACTCGTGACTGTTCACACGTTCGACCTTGACATTAGGTCTTCCACGGCCAGATTCTTCAAAACGAACTTCAGTGTGTTGGCCATAGACCAGATCTGCATCACGAAAATGTCCCTGCCGGAAGCAGTCAACAGTTTCTTGCTTGAGTTCGCTGTGCATGCTCGAGAAAGCGGTGGGAAAGAGGTGATGTAAGTACCATTTCACATATTCAGACATCCTGGCAGCTATTTACTTGACAGCCTCTGTGGGAGCAAATACTTGCTTGACAGGACCCGCGCGCATCATACAGTACTTTACAGGAACCCTGACCGGTCACAGTCAGTCCGCGACTACCAACGTGGCATAATAGTCTGACGAGGCAGCCAGCAGGCAGGTTTAGAATTACGCGACATGAATTATTACTGCAGGGCGTGGAGTTTCGGTTGAAGGTGACGTGGAAAGGACGAGGTGGGCGTATCTAAATAACATCATGTTGTTATTTATAATTGCACACATGTGAACACCCTAAAACCCGAGAAAAATTTGATCCTAAAACTTCAATTAAACAACAACAAGTTGTTATTTACTTTTCTCACGTATGAATTTCGCATGAAATCCGGGTTCAGAATTGTCGTTTAACATCGGAATTTGAACTCAAAACTCCACACCTTTGAATAACAACATGTTGTTAGTATTTTGGGCAATCCGGACCTTTAAATAACAACTTATTGTTATTTGAGTTGAGTTTTAGGATCAGGTTTTTTAGGACAGGGTGTTCACACTGTGAAAATATAAATAAGAACATGTTGTTATATAAACATGCACATCTCGTCCTTTCCACGTCACATTAAATCGAAACTTCACACCACGCAGTCATAATTCGTGCCACGTAATCCTAAATCTGATTGCTGGCTGCCTCGTCAGTCTATAGTGCCACGTTGGCAATCGCCGACTGCCTGTGATCGGTAAAGGGTCCTGTCAAGCAAGTAGTTGCGCGCACAGGGCATGTCAAGTAAATAGCTGGAAATCCTGGCGTATACTAGTATTTCCTGCAGGTCCTCTGCATGACCGTGACGGTACAGGAATTCGTAGCAGTGGCTTCTGGGGCTCTGAAGAAAGGAACTCCAACTATTCCTGAGTTCATGGTTTTCATCATCATTTCGTCGGAGATTTGCCCGAAGGCTATGAAGAAGTTAGTGAAGCTGGTTCGAGTAGACATAGCCGCCAGGTTCACGGATTCCCTGTTCTTGTTCTGACTCCTCCGAGGGATACGAGGCCCAAGATACTCCATAACAAGTCACATGGGAAACAACGCAAACGTGGGCTAATTTATAAGGAAAGATATTTCATCATGTGACGTTTGCCTAGCGAAGTTTCCACTTTGAATGGTCCAGCCTGCTGCTTTGATTTGTATACTCTATGGACATTCGGCATTCAGCTGGTGTGATTTGTCGATGAGGAGGTGTATTACAGATGTTCCTCACACTGTCGGAGCTCCCTATTGGTACCCGAGAGAAAAGGTCCCCACTGCTCATCACTGCATTCCTGGATCGCACGAGCAGGATCCATTTACAGTTTCTTGACTGTAACAGGATACGAAGCATGACTGACACATGCTCGAGCGTGGTTATCACAAACAGGCCTAACACTTCGTCTGCGGAAATGCCAGCTCCTAGGAGCAAGGACAGAAGACTACGGTAGCTCAGAACATCGGGAGCTGATTCTTGCTTCGTAGCAAGAATACGCGAAGAGGAGTACTTGCTAGATTGGCAGGCAGGCGGCGAGAGAACTTCCGCTACTGGCGTGGCATGCCCTAGGACGAGACGCACCACGAGACGACACACCAAGATCCTACACTGTCAACAGTCACCGGCGAGAAGAAAACTACTCGAGGTCGCTCGCATATTGAATTGAGCTTGACTATGAGTGACGTGAAAACAGAGCTTCAGAGAGGGCACGCGGCAGGCCTGAGACAAGCAGATCTAGAGGGGCTGGCGTGCCGAGACAGACAATGGAAGTGGAGCGACCCTGGAAACAGACGGCCCTTGGTTGATAGGTATCATCATAGAATTGAAAAGAAAATGTATCCAGGCGGATCTCTTAGTGTAAAAGTCTCACAACCAGGTGTGTACTTCGATTAATTAAAAAATAGTTTTTAAGATTATAAAATAGTTTTATTTTTAAAATTTCACACAAATAATATTTTGTTTTTTAAAATAAAACTTGGTTTATTTAATAATAAATTATATCTAAAATAAACTTTTAAAAATAATTTTAAATTTTAAACAATCTAGTTTATATTAAAGTAATGAGAGATTTATGATAAAAAGTCTAGATTCTTAAATAAAAATTAGCATTTATGTTTTCTTATAAATGATATGATAAATAGATATAGTTTTTATAAATATTTTGATTTTGAAATATTTATTAAAATAATAAAAAAGTTGTTGCACATGCAATAGCATTGCGAATGCTATGCTTTTGCAGCCACAAGCAATTCTTCAATTTCATGGTTTTGTTGCATGAGTAGTTGTAGAGAAGGTGTTTAAGTGGCATGTTCAGAGTCAGTGAAAAGTATCTTGATGAGCTTTTCATATTTTCTATTCTTGCATACAACACTCGGTTTGGTTAATTTTTTTAAAAAAATATAATATCATCATCATATATTGAACTAAATATAATAACATTTGTTACACATATACATGTACAAAGAAATTTAAATACATTGATTTTTGGACTGACAAAGCTGATACTCGTGTATGGTGCGTATCTTTCCACTCTCGTCTTCTACAAACTTTCTACAGCTAGATATCCTGCGTATTATCAGATGCACCTTTTATACAAACAAAGATACGACAGCGGATTGGTCAAAACCTTTATTACATTTTGAGTTATAGTTTTTGGACCATCGCACGCATGCAGAAATAGACCAGCTTGCCTTCATGCGATGTCCACGTTTGCTGAGGAAGAGTGGAGCAAAACATGAATTTCTGCAAATTTGAGCAACTCAGCAAGAAAGCGAAGATGAGTTGTAGATCATCTACAAGATAGACTATAACTGAACCTTGTAATATCAAGTTTGTGAATATTATTATATCTAAGAAGAGCCACGTTCTTACAACCATCGCCTTTGGCATTTTTTTGCTTTGCCTTTTCTTGGTTTTGATAAGGTTCAACACACAGCGAAATATAATGAATTTTGTATTAAAAACATTACACCATTGTGAGTTATTCCTAAACTTGTCTATTTCTTTCTATTATCAAGTAATGAAGAAGATCAGCATGTATTATCTCCCATCAGTGAATTCTATAGAATCATATTAGGATGCACTTTTCTTATTTTGATGATGACATGACATCCCATAATTCTAGTCTCAAATAGGAAAGCACCACACACACCCTGGGGTTGAGTGCAACCTCTCCAAAAATTATCAACACAAAATTTTCCTGTTTGCCCTCCTAAATGAGACGATAATCTGTAAAGCACCCTTTGATTATCTTAGGAACATTATTAACACTAAGCTAAAAATGTCATATGATTTTATTTTGGATTCTAAAAAATTAGCAAACCACTTGTTTCAACACAATTTCTTCAAGAAAAGTTGCTCAGCAAGACAAGGTCATCCATTCATGCCCATAGAATTTAGTTCCAGACACTTTTGTTTGCTTGGAAAACACAAGAATTTCACTTAGTCTAGAAGTCCAAAACCATCTGTATTACATCCAAAAGTATACCCAAAATATGGTGCTGGTTGGTTGTCTGAGAACAAAGAAATATATCTTTATTATGCCCAATTTTGCTGATAGAATTTGCTAAGAGCATAAAATCTGTTAAGAAAAGATTTTGATCCAAACTCGATCGGTGACAATTGTGCATTCTATAATCGCATCAGAACTAATATTAAAGTATCAAAGAGAAGAACGGCATATTCAAAACCTCACATTTGTAGTTTTATGCCTCCATTGCCAAGTTAATCTTTGATACTTTTGTTTCTCTGGAAGTTTATCGATTCATAGCTAATCGAATCCCAATACAGTCATTTGGGAAACATGCATATTCACCTTCTTCCAAGTTGAGGAGAGAGGAGAATATGCATAATGTTTAATTTATGTACTAACCTTTCCTCTTCGAAGGATTAGTACATAAATTAAAATGATTAAATGGAAAATGTTTTTACTCATCCAAGGCAGAGGTCTTTATACCAGGAAAAGGATCAGTCTACGTAAAATGCTTATGGGTTTTGTGACTGCAGCTGCCATGTGTAATCAAGTCAACTACGTCAGTTATAGAATTTTTAATTATTATAACTTAAATTGAGTAATTTAAATTTTTTAAAAAAAAATAGAAAAAGTTATCACTGTTTGAAATGTGTTTGCAAAAGCCAGTCTTCCATCAGTCCTGTATTTTTCCTCGTAAGTCTGCGCTTTATTCCATGTCATTTTTCACTAAACATTCTGATGCCAGTTTCCAACCAATTGTTCATGATAATTTTCAATTGTTCATGATAACTACGAAAACTTCAGAAGTTAGAAGTTAGTCTTCTTCAGAAGTTAATCGAGCATGCATATTCAATATGAATACACAAGGACCACGTTGACTGAGCGTACGAAGTCCACTCGATAACAACATTTAGCTTAATTGTGCATTTTACAATCATCAACACTTCCCACAAACGACATGATTTCTTATAACCTGCACATGAAGTTTGGAGTTTTAACTCGTTTATAACATGTAAATTTTGCGTGTTAGTCTTCAAGACATCTGAAAATGCTGGCATCAGGATTATGATAAGTACACATGGATGAATTTGCATTAGAGACAAACTGAGGACAAGTAGCAGACTTGCTAACCATGAAGAACTTTCGCATCGATGTAGTTTAAGCTGCAAGTCGCAAACTTGAAAAGGAGATTGAAAACTAAAACAAATGTTATTTTCAAGTGAATAAACAATAATCTTCTTGTTTTTTTAACTTGACAGTGTAATAAAATGTAGCATTTTCTTAAAGTCTCTTACTTTAAAATTTTTCTAAAAACTTAGACTTTTTGCCCTTCACGTATTTATCTTCCACACTATCTAATTGAATTAGATCTACGGTATGGAAACAATGAAAGTACCCTTTTGACTCATGTGTTTTCAAAAAGTCCTGTAGGTGAATCCCCGTGATGCCAAAACCGCCCATGTCTTGAAATGTAGGATGCTACGTTGAGATTTGGACACTTTTGGACCATGCTTGATGGCCTAGCATGTTTCAGATATTTCTTACATAGTTTTATGCTTTTTTGAGTTTATCTTGATCGGTTCTAAATTGGTTTATCGTTTTGTCCATTTTGATCAAAGATATAACGGTGATGATTTCTAATGGGATGAAGCTGTCGTGCGCATACACATCGCTACACAACATACATTGCTGTCAGAGGTACACCACACGTACATATAACACATGGACGATGTCATACACATGCACAAGTGTACCATAATGATAAACAGTATGTACTCACTCCACCATGCCAACCGGCACTAAACAACCACTAAAGTCGAGCCAAATCCACTCTGTGCTCGCAGAGAATCCAGATTGCACTCAGCAAGACTATCCACCATACCTAGGAGCTTGAAGGCTCAACTCGAAGAACTAAGACCTCCAAGCCCTACCTACGAAATATATCCCTAGTTTGCTATCCCAAGAACTCTCCTTAACGGCACTAAAGGTCATATCGAGATTAGTCACTCCGCACTCGATCAACCTAGCCGGGGTGCTACAACTGACGTGACAGTTGTCGTGTGCATACACATCACTACACAACATACATCGTTGTCAGATGTACATCACACATATACATAACACATGGACGATCGAAAACACATGCACAAGTGTATCACAATCGCCCCCCTAACTAGCGGTTAGGTCCCTCTAACTCCAGATAATCCCATATCCCAACTACGTGATATACACCTTTGTGGGTGCAAGGATCAAGAGGCCGGATGCTACATTGCCCTATCGTTAGTCGTCTGTCTACAATCCATATTACGCAAAGATCTAATCGGCTATCCTTGTTATATACATCGAGGACAAACCTAACGTCCAATAGGAATGACATTGAGAGATGAAGTCAAACAAGACATGTGTCAACCTCTCGAACAACCATCACACACCAACATACTGGATGCTCCACCAGCAGATTCACACAACATACACCCCAAGCCTGCACGTTGTCGTGGCGAGAGTCTTTCTTGGAGAGGGCGGACCTCTCGACTGTGATTAGTAGTTGTACATATAAGGACAGTAAGGGGCCAGCTTAGCTAGGGGCTTATCTTTTAGGTAAATCAACTTGCGACGATTTTCGACGAGGACTTTACAGAAAACTGATAGAGGAGAGAGGAGACGCGCGCAAGAGAGAGAAGAGAGATTTTTGACAATTGAAGAATTTGATGGTGGAGTCGACATTGGAATAAAATTTACTGAGTCTTGAAAGACCTATGTGTTTGTATCTGAGTGTTTGATTTATATTTAGTAGACGCAAGAGACATAATTTTGAGTTCTCATCGTCTGCAACAATCTGTTTTCTTTTTGATCATTCGAGCAGCCCCCTAGCTAAGTTGACCCCTTGATTAATAAAAGTTTCCCATACTCTTGATGTCATCTTGATGCCACTCTGAATATACCACAAGCCATCCAATGTAGATCGAAGCCCCTACACTTATGACGTTGTCTCACATGGCTTACAACCCCCTCATATGCGCACCAGGTATCTCCCATGGTATATTCAAGGTGGCATGTGGAGGCTTAGGCTAAGAAGCCCATGATTAAAGGAGATACTGATCTCCCGCCCATAGATATGCAGGAAGTGGCTGCATACCCAACATAGACTCCCTTCCAGGAGGCCAACATGCCGGAAAAGGAAACACATGCCAAGGAGAATTGATCCTGAGACCACTTTCCTCCTAGGCAGGCGTCCTATCACTGGGATGGCCTCTATTTCGGTTCTAAAAGCTAATACAGTTTGTACATATTCCTATTCTTGAAGAAAATTTTCTGTAAAGTCTTTACTAGCTTTTCTTACACTAACTTCTCTGTACAACTCCGTTTTTAGTGAATGAGGAATCAAAACTATAGTACTCGCGAACACCTACACACTCACGCTGTCACATGAGTCCGAGTCACGAGCTAGAATCGACAGATTTCTCTCTTTCTTACTTTTCATAGCTTAAGACTTGTACTAACTATTACCTAGAACGCTTTTCTCGAAACTGAAAGCATGAAGTCTTGACCGTTGTAGGATTGACTCTTCTCTGCTTTTGTCGAACTGGTCTTGCGTTCTTCTCCAATTCGATCTGATGAGTCTCTAGAGTCATCGCCTTCAAATCCTTGTAGCTGAAAGCAAACACATGGATATATTTTCGAAATATATCCATGTGTTCCATCATACTTTTCTCCTCTTGAGTGACATTGATCTCAAACTTCAGAGTAGAGAGTCTTCTCACAATCTCTGTCTCACTCAACTCTTCTTTGTCAGGATCTTTCTCCACTACTGGTCGAGGCAACAAGTCAATAGCACTAAGCTGATGTTATGATTCATCTCGACCAAATCCTTCGTCCTCAGACGAGGATTCTTGATCATAAGAATCTCCGACATCTACTTCGGAGACACTTTGATCATCCTCCGTATCAGATTCCTAGTAGTCACTAGTGGGTCTATCAGAGTCAGAAGTCACAACTCCAACACTCGAGAGAGATACTATTACTCTGTGATCTCTAGGTCCAATTCGTAAATATCTTTTGTGTCACCTATCAGTGGTGCGCACAGCTCTCAACCAAGGCCTACCTAGGAGTAAATCATAACTAGAGTCCTTTAACACTTGAAAGGACATCAATGTTTGAACTCTCATCACAGACACAACCACCTTCTCTAACACACCAAGAGGTCTTACTCGTTGCTTGTTAGTCATCCCCACGACAATGCTAACCGGACGAGTTGGTTCCATCTCCAATTTCTTCATCAACCTCTCTGATATGGCATTTACAACCGACCCTCCATCCACCAATACGTCAGAGACGTAGTGATCATTCAACCGGACTTCAATCTTTGAAGCTCTAGTGCATACCTCTGAAGCATGCACATCCACCACACCAACTCCCATAGACTTCGATGTCTTGCTCTTGGGTTTCTTCTTCTTGCTTCTCTTAGAACTCAGTCCTCCTCTGAGTTCTCTTCGTAAGCTGGGATTAAGTGCGATCAGTTGCCCAACAGTGATGTTGACTTTTCTGAGCACCCACATCTTCAACCACATCATATCCCGCTTGGGAAGATGAATGGTGAAATCCGCCATCCTTCTTGGCTCCCTTGGTGTACTCGAAACATTACTCGAACGAGTACTTCTACTTGATGACTCCTCCATGAAAACCGGTTCATTGAAAAATCGAGTTTTTTTTCTTTCTTGAGCTAAAAGCTCCACCGGTGCATGAGAAGAGTTTGAACTCTCTCCTTTCTCGTAGATGAGATCTCGCACTATATCGATAGTAGCCACTCCCTTGTCTCATCCTTGTGATGGATTTCCTCCACCCACATTCATTCTGATAGCTTCGACACCTCTTGCTCCGTTGTTAGGACAGTTTCGCTGGAAATGAGAACCTCCACACGTCCAACAAGTGATTCCTCCAAAGTTACCTTGGTTGCCTCCAAAGTTACCTTGATTTCCTCGATTAGGATTGTTGTCGTAATGTCTTTGACCTCCTCCTCCACCTTTGTTTCTCCATTCTCGTAACTGCACCACATTTATCTTGAGATCCGCAAGAGTATCGATGATGCTCTTCAGCTCGATATGAAAATTAGAGGTGGCAGTAGACATCATCGTTGGGACAAACGGTCTTGGCACCACCATTGGTGTAGGAGCTGACGTTGAAGCAATCATCAATTGTGATGGTGCAGATGCTATCGTTGTGGTTACACCAAGAGTCGGAGTCGACACCAGAGCGGCATGATGAGGTTGGATGATATCCCTTTCATCCAAACTCTCTTCCATATTTGTCGTAATTTTGATGGTCTCCGCTTTGGTTGTTGGCTTCTCGTACCTCACTTGGGTTCGAATTGAAGGTCTCAACCCTCCCACCAAGTTCTTGGTCATCACTGCTCCAATCCTCGCCATCGTTAGCTCCACGTTGTCTCCACTCTTCTGTAAGACCGTTCGAAACCGTTACTCCAACTTATCCTTCCTTTCGACATACTGCCGAACTTTCTCATCGTCTCGTTGCTTCAAATGAGTAGGCTCCACCATGAGCTTCTCATAACTCTCTTCTGGAAGAAACTCTTCGATGAGTGCGTTACTCAACGTCTCCCATGTGTCCTCAACTGCACCAAGTGTCTTGTTCTTCACTCGGTCTTCATACCACGTAAGAGCAAATTCTTCTAAAAACTCTGGCAGTAACAACACCCATTCTTCCTTCCTTCTCACGTTGTTTCTGATGCAACCCCTTTTGAAGTCTCGTACAAATGATTCTACATCTTCATTGTCCTTCTCATGAAACACTAGTAACTTCCCCATCTTGTAACTACTCTTTCTACCCTTCTAATTTTTGTGCAATAACTACTCGCTAAAAGAGTACGAATATCACCAATTCCATTCGAGAATAATCTACCATAGGTAAAATGAAAGGAAATGGTTGTAACAACACCTCTTGTGTCATTTCTTCTCCCAAGATAATCATGAGTCTGAGTCGCATCATCGTCTTCTTCATCATCTGAATGACGATCTCCATCACAACTCAGCCGAGTCCTCTTTTGAAGTCGACAACTTCTCCGTCTGAGCTCTTTGAGTCTCGTCCAACTTCTCGACTACTGACGTAAGTTGAGCGACCACATCGACGCACTTGTGTCCTCTTGATAGATCACCCACTCCCCAACTTGGACAAGGATCTTCTCTTAGAAGATGAATCGATGGTGGTGATGATGGACCCACTCGAAGACTGAAATCAGTAAACTCCCGCTTCCCTTTAGCTCTCTGGGTTCTGATTCTAGTTGGACAATTCACTTCTTTATGTCCCAACCCTCTACAGAAATAACACCACAAGTCGATTTCTACTCTTCTCCTCAGAGATTCTACTTGAGATTTTGTACTAGTGTTCTCAAATTCAACGATAATCTCTTTCGAGCTCTCTCCGACACTTACTATGACATCTAAACCTTGAAGAAGGTTTCTAAGTCTAACTTTCCAATCTTTTGAACTTCCACTCATGTTGCACCTTCTCAACCATTAAGATAAAATATCTTTGAGGAAAATAATTCTACATCACTTTCTTACTCTTTCGAGCTTTATACTGAAAATCGTGTATTATACATGTTATACACGAAATAAAATCTAATTTAAGAGTCTAAGATAATATCATCATGACCATCGTATGTACTAATCCTAGCAAACATCTTAAAATCACTCTTGTAAGGATCACACTCTACTTTGCCAGGAGCATTCGTGGCCTCCACAGTGAATGATGCTTTCAACTCAATCTTCTTCATATCTGCGCCAATCTGCTCGCAGAAGCTTCTTGATATAGAGCAAAAAGGGCACTCCAACTGCAATAGATGCGTGTTCGTAACTCCTCTATACTTAACTTTGGCTTCTCCGTCTTCGTTCAAACTCCCAAACGTCTCTTTTTCAATCTTGGCACTCGAACTGGATTCCCCCTGAAGTATCTTCAAGACCTCCTTGTATACCGAAACGTATATCTCTTAGTCGATAAGAGATCTCTCCAAGATTTTTGTGATCTCCAATAGCTCAACCTCCAAGCTACTAACTCATGAAGTTACAACAAAAATTTCCCTAATCAGAAGAGATGGTGCTGACTGTACAAAATTGCAGAGAATTGAAATTTGTATATTTTTACTTCTCTCATGGTTGTCAACCCCCTCCACTTTGAAAAATTCTATCTCCCTCTCCAGATATCATCTTCTCATGATTTTTGTTCCTCTAATAGCTTATCAGGCAAACTGAAATACTGGAAATTTGCACAGGAAAATAAAATTCACAGAAAATCTGAAAATGACTGTAAAAACTTTCCAGAAAGCAGAATTCCTCAACTCTCGCGAATAAACCCCCTCAACTTTGAAAATTCATAGCTCCCTCTCAGACCACCTTTTCTCATGATTTCTTTTTTCCTAGATAGGTTATCAGCCAATCTAGAATACTGGAAAGTATCACAGGAAAATAAAAAACATAGAAAATCTGACAGCGACTGTACAAATTTTCCAGAGAGCTGAATTCATAAACTCTGAAATTTTTCTCCTCTAATAACTTCTCTCTCCTCCTTTCTCTACAACTCTTGTTTCATTCCTTTTCAACTCTCCTCAAACACTTTCTAAGTGAAGAAGATGTAAAGAATGACCTTGAACGCGTCATAGATCACTACGGGATACACGAAAGGTTCTAGCGTTGCTAACATCGCATTAGCTCTCTCTCCTCTCAACGTTCTCTCCATGTGCTCTTTCATGATCTCTTTTTGTCGAATATAGAATTGAACTCTAAACATCTTTCAACGATCTCTTCAAGTGAGATCCCGACAACGAAACCAAAAATGTAAACCCTCCGTGGTCCTATTGATCAACTACCCCTTGATCTCTCAACCTCCTCCTCGATTGTCATCGATGAATCTACAACATGTCGGACCAGTCTCTCACTCAAGGGTCACCTCTGATGGCTTTGATGGAAGCACACCATGAACTTGAAGGGAAAAATGCTAAGTTCACACATTCATACACCCATAAACTCATCAACTAAAATTCTTCATAAACTCATCAACTAAAATCCTCCATTCTAACAACGTCTCTCAAGTTCTCACATGCTAAAATATCACACACTCTCTATATTACTCAAGTTGTCATTACGACGATGTGAAAACAAGGATGAGGAGCTCTTCTCTACTCCTCTATTTATACATTCTAGGTTTTTACTTTAGTACCCTCCGGTAACTCAGGCGTAACTATTTTTACCAGGTTTTACTAAGATTTACTTAAGATAAAAGCATTAATCACATGGGCTTCTTACCTTTTCACATGGACTTATTCCTTCAAAGTCAACAACTTCTAGAAGGATTCTGGAATATTCTCAACGAATCTCAAATTTCCACCCCCCTCTACACTAGGACCTACTAAAAAGGAGACATGTGGAATCTCCTCTTGTTTTTAATGCCCACAAAGTCCACAACTTTAATCCAACCACTAATATCAAGTCAAAAAAGAGATAAGATATTTTCCACCTCCTTTCTACCTTTTAGACAAGATGACAAGATAGTAGTGCTCACTCTTTAGCAAACATCTGATTTCTGTCCAAAAGTATAGCTAAGTATAGTTAACCATAACTAATGTTAGCTAGTCATGACTAACTTGATATCTCCTTAAAGTACTTGGGCAACAAATAAATATTCTCCACACTTAGCTAGAACTAAACACCTTACTAATAGACAAACTTCCTATGTGTAACATAGGTCGTTATAGTTCTGCATCGGATGAAGAAAAAACCGCAAGTACGCAACAATCTCCTCATATATTTGTCGAGAGTGGATAAGGATCACCATCATATCATCTCTCTTCTTCATCAATCTGCTTATTGTGCCCAACCAACTAGCAACTGACTGTACAAACACAAACTCTTCAAACCAACCAGAAACTACATTATCTTCATGTAGAACTTCTGCACGCCACAACTTTGATACATGTTCTATCATCCATTTTTTTGTATTTTCCTCCATGTCTTCAACTCTTGTAAACTGATTCCACCCATCGTCCTCAAACATCAGCAATCCATACTACCAACTCTGTACACTACACATATCTCCGGGCTTTTGTACATGTCTTGCTTTCAACCTTTCTACCTTGTGTACCAACTCTGACGGGATCTCAACAGTAGATTCAACATCCCTGTCTTCCCGGTCTACAAGAGTGGATTGCGACAATCCTTACATCTCCTCGTTTGAGAATCTTTAAGAGTTTGTCGATTTTGCTCACTAGAACGGACTGTCAAAAACTGTACTGACTACTTGTCATCAGGACTCCGAATTTTGACATAATGAGATTCATCATTCATCTTTATCTCCATCCGAACAGCGGTGATGTAAGGTTGGCTTAGTATGACAAGATAGGAGGCAGATGACTGTACAAAGAAATGCTGATCAACCTCTACATCTCCAATCCTTACACGTATTTTTGGACAAGCTCTGTACAACTCACCCTTTTGATTGTTAGCAACACGGAGTATCCAACCATGGTTCCTCTCGATCGACCATTGCCTCTTCTCATACACCTCCTTCGAGATAATGTTGATCTTTGACCCGTGATCCACAAGTGCAAGTATCGACTCAGTAAGTCCTCTAAGTCGAACCTGCGTCTCGATCTTCGCACGTGTCCAATGATTATGTTTGAAATCACTGTTTGTGCATGACTTATCCTCCTCAAAGTCTTCATCTTCATTCTAAATTACAGCAGGACCAGCAACCCATGCTTCATACTTATCATCTCTGAACCCATCAATATCAATAGCAGCTACTGCTCCAACCATCCGACTACTTACTTGTTCAGTAAACACCTGCCTCTTTCTCTTCATGATGTCTATTATCAACTCACGAAACTCTCTCTTTGCGATACCAAGTACCTCACGAAGAGTAAACTCAACTCCAGCATCCAAAATGCGTTGCTCCAGAATAGCATGCAGGTCTGCTGTTGTTTCGATGTCTGCTGTCAACTTGTAAGTCGGAGCCTTTCTCTTCTCCTGTACTATAAATCACTTCCCCCGTGCTTTCTCAGTAGCAGTAGCCTCCTACGGCAAGTCTTGTACTCCTTCCATAAGATATATTGCAGGTGGTGGAGCTGTAGAGATAGAGGGTACATCCTCTGCAGCAGGAAACCTATCAGTTGGTACAGATGATGATGGTTCTGCTGCTCTCCTCCTCGTAACTCTTCGACGATCACAGTCATCTAGTACTCTTGTATCTAGATCAGAAGCATCTCGTCGTCTTTTGTCTTCCACCATGACATCTGTTTACAACTCGTTTCTAAAAACGCTCAAATAGAAGTTGCATCTATTGGGTCTCTCCATCTAGTAGCCCTCCTGATGCTTTTTGCACCCCTCTTCATCATTTCAATTGAAACTTCAGCAGCTTGCTCAACCATAATTGGATTAGAGCGCACCTCAACTTTCCCAGTATATACATCAGCCTCTGCAGAACCTACAGTCATTGCTGTAGTGTTTGCACCAGTAAGTGCTGGAAGCAAGCTCTTCATTCCTCCTTCCAAAATACGTGTTCAGAGGTTGCCCAGTAGCGATTAGATGCAACCTGTTGTTCTGATAATTGACTACACCCTCTCGCAAGACAACTGCTAAGTCGCACCAAATACATCTCTTGGTAAAGGTTCCTCCTACAGGTCGAGCACTTAGCGCAACTGGTCGTTGATCTCTCCTCAAATCAACCATCTCAACTCTCAAATCTCTCAATTGTTGAGTGATCTCTTCAATCAGGTTATTCTGATTTCGGTTCTCAACAGATCGCTGCTGTTGCCTAGGTCCTTTCTGTGCTAGGATAGGCACTGCAAGTGCTTGAGGAACCACTACAGGTGCTTGAGGAATCACTATAGGTGTCTGAGATATTATAGGAGGAACTATCGGAACTTGAGGAGCTACTCTCTGTTATGACAAGGTCTCTAGCTGCACTGCCATCCTACCACGACGTTGTCTAGCAAGAGTAGATATTGCTTTCTCCACTCTTCTCCAATCATAACCCCCCCTTCAGCTCCATGATCAGCTAACATGAAACAAAGTCTGTCTATTGTAAACTCATCCAGAGCCCCTAAGAACAACTCTGTCTTCCTAGCATCCAACGTCAACCTCTCTAGACCAGAAAGCTGAGAGTACCTCTTCTCAAACTCACGAATCACCTCATTCAACCATGGTACGTCCAGGCTGATGCTCTATCCAATCCATGAGGATCCTTCTGATGACTCTTTCAGAATCTTCTTCTAGAAACTCTTCTCTCAGTGCACGTTCAAACAGAGTCCATCCACCTAGATGTCTTCTTTGTAGAATCCTCACCTTCTCTCTCAGTTCAAGGATAACAGTCAACTCAAAGCTCAAAATGACCTCAACTTCAGGTGTCCTGACCAACTCCATCTCGCCCACATACTCTCACAGGTACCTAGTAACGTCTCTTCTATCAAATCGTCCACATCGACCAACAATTGCTTGTAACACCTTTGTGGATTTCTACTCAGCTCCTCCAATTGCAGGTTGCTGCTGAATCAGGGCAACCAACGTCTGAAGAATCTGAGATGTGTCTATAGCAGGCTGTGCGGTTGCTGTTGGGAGTATCATAGATCCTCCTTGAGAGCCAATTCCATCCTGACCAAGAGTCCTTTGAATAGGAGCACCTTGAGCACCAACCACACCTTGTACGGCAACACTGTGATCCATCTTCTCACTCAATCCAATCAATTCTCCAAATCAATCACCCCAATAGCTCTCAGTGGAAGCACCAGATGTCATGACGAGAGTCTTTCTTGGAGAGGATGGACCTCTTGACTATGATTGATCAGGAGAACGATAAAAAAAAAACAAATTGTTACAGACGATGATTACTCAAAGTTCTGTCTCTTGCGTCCATCAAATACAAATCAAACACTCAGATACACACACATAGACCTTTAGTAAACTTTATTCCGGTGTCGAATCCATCATCAAAATCTTCAATTGTCAAAAATCTTTCTTCTCTCTCCTGCACGCGTCTCCTCTCTCTTCTATCAGTTCTCTGTAAAGTCTCCGTTGAAAACCACCGCAAGTTGATTTACCTAAAAGATAAACTCCTAGCTAAGCTGACCCCCTACTGTCCTTATACGTACAACTACTTATCAGAGCAGCCCTCTAGCTAAGCTGACCCCTTGATTAATAAAAGTTTCCCGTACTCTTGATGTCATCTTGATGCCACCTTGAATATACCACAAGTCATTCAATGTAGACCGAAGTCTCTACACTTTTGGGGCTGCCCCACAGAGCTTACAGACCCCTCATATGTACACCAGGTATCTCCTATGGTATATTCAAGGTGGCATGCGGAGGCTTAGGCTAAGAAGCCCACGATTAAGGGAGATACCGGTCTCCCGCCTCTAGATATGCAGGACGTGGCTGCATATCCAACATAGACTCCTTTCCAGGAGACCAACATGTCGGAATAAGAAACACAGGCCGAGAGGATTGATCTTGAGACCACTATCCTCCTAGGCAGACGCCCCTATCACTAGGATGGCCTCTGTTTCCGTTCTAAAAGCTAATACAATTTGTACATATTCCTATTCCTGAAGAAAATTTTCAGTAAAGTCTTTACTAGCTTTTCCTACACTAACTTCTCTATACAACTCCATTTTTAGTGAATGAGGAGTCAAAACTATAGTACTCGCGAACACTTACACACTCACGGAGTCACGAGCTAGAATCGACAGATTTCTCTCTTTCGTACTTTTCATAGCTTAAGACTTGTACTAACTATTACCTAGAACGTTTTCCTCGAAACTGAAAGCATGAAGTCGCTCTTCTCGATGACCTCTGCATTCTGGAACTTATCGCCCTCTTCAGGATGATATTTCATCCCAAGCTAGGGGACAGCTTGTCAAGCATAGCCCTAGCTTAGCTCCTGCCCAGCTTGATAAGCTACAAAGTAGCTTCCTTTACAATTGTGAACACAATGGGAAAAATATCCTTCTATTACTAGTTTTTACTATACAGATCCACGTGCAACAGAAACAACGTACAAGCTTGGGTCAATGATACCATCGATGTTGGGAAGATGACATGGCACGCAATTACGCACATGGTCCTTCCACACAACATCATCACGGTCCTCTAACATGAGCACTCCAGAAGATAACACCTCATGCACTCGTGGCGCAAAATAGTGCGTCATGCGATCACATCCAACGTCATCGGTGCAATCTGCTGTAGATAGATATAATCGCCAAGATGAAACTTGTGAATCGATGATCGATAACCTCCTCCTTGAATAGTCGCATATCACAACGTGTCTTTATGTTGGTTCTCAAAAGTCATAGGCATAATTCTTCGAAATGTCTCTACTCGTTGAGAACATGCTCTCACTCATATATCCGGATCATCAAGGTTCAAAAACCTCAGCAGAATCACGACGAATGACCGAAAGTAGATCTAGATCATACAATAGAAAATATGATGAGAAAGAAGCCAAAGACGCTTGTCAACTAAAACGGTAGTCCATAGCCAACCATGGTAACTACACATCCTAGTCTCCCAAGTGGTCCTTCTGCAAGCCATACTTGCGCAATCCTCTCTTCACCTTCTGAACTACCCTCTCCGTCAATGATCTCGAGATGTAGCCTGATGATCAATCAACACCTGATCACACAAGGTCTGAAACTCACCAAGAAACTTTGTACTTTGGTCTGTCAGCAATTCAGCTGGTGCTCCAAAGCGACTCAGCACTCGATCTAAAAACGCATACGCCGTTCCTTCACTCGTCTTGTCCGATAATACCACCAACTCAATCCACTTGGAAAAGTGCTTCATCATCACCAACACCTACCGATGATGACGTATGATCAATGATAAGAGTCCTGCAAAATCTAAACTTCAACGATAATCCAACCCCATAATCGATAAGGGTGTAATTGTGGAGTATGAGCATTAAACAATGCTCGTATTTGATTACAAACCACACATCGAACGACAAAATGCTACACATCGATGTGCATATCATGTCATCCATATTGTCCTTGGAGTAAGCTATGGGTAGCTTCACTCCAAAATGTCCCAACTCCTCATGGACATGTCGTACTAACTGTGTTCTTTAGGATAGACGTGACACTATTCGTAGTCTCTCATCATCTCACACTTGTGGTACGTTATCACGACGAGAGTCTTTCTTGGGGAGGGCGGACCTCTTGACTGTAATTGATCAGAGAAACGATCTAAAGGGAAAAATAGGTTGCTGTTGACGATGAGATCTGAAAACTCTACTTCTTGCCGTCACCAATTACAAGACAAACACTCAAACAGACACCCAGCAGACACTCAAGTGCGTAGATAGATCTTTCAGGATTTAGAATAACTTTATTTCAAACCCTAAACCCATCAATTTCTTCAACTGTAAAGAAAATCTCTCTCTCTTCCTCTCTTGTACGTCTCTCTCTCCGTCTATCACTTTTATCAAGTTCATCTCAATCTCAATCTAGTAGATGAAATTCAGGCCCCTGACTCTTATTCCTCTCCTTGCGTCAACCTCCCAACTGAAAACTCTCAGAAATTTGGTTCAACAACGATCAAAAGACCTCTCGCAGATCATCAAACAGATCTCTGCTCAATAGACTCTCTCCTGAAGATAATTTTCTCCAAAACAGGTTGTTAGACACAGTTCAAGCCCTAAAGCACTTGGTCCCCTCCTTGCGATGACCTCCCAACTCAATCTTCTCAGAAATTTGATCTCCCCTGCTCTCAAGCTTCTCCTGCTCGTCTCGATGGCTTCCCCTTCAGCTTTCTGCAAAAAGTCCCCTTCTCCTGCGGCCGCAGGTTAATTAACCTAAAAGGTAAGTCTCCAGCTAAGCTGCCCCCTGCTGTCCTTACGTACAGAACCTTAATTACTAAAGCAGCTCCCTTTTTAATAAAAGCTTCACAGCTGCCTTTACAACGCCGACCCCTTCATTACTAAAGGTCTCACAGGTTTTTTTGTCATTGCTAAGTTGACTCGATGATTAATTAACTAATTAACAAAAGTTTCCCGTGCTCTTGATGCCACCTTGAATATATCACAAGTCATCGGATGTAGGCCGAAGCCCATACACTTATGAGGCTGCCTCACATGGCTTACAGCCCCCCCATATGCATACCAGGTATCTCCCATGATATATTCACGGTGGCATGCGGAGACTTAGGTCAGGAAGCCCACGATTAAGAGAGATACCGGTTCTCCCGCCCCTAGATATGCAGGACGTGGCTGCATATCCAACATACTAATTTTCTCCTCCGTACCGTTATCGTATAACGTGTTTTTCTGTCTAGGAATACACGGGGTATATGGCTGTGCAGAGGTATGTGGATTGACAAGGTTGGATCTAGATCTGGATGTTTCCACTCAAATGTTTCACTATCTACTCTTCTAGCCTGAGTGACCTTGTATCCGCTCGTCTCAAGTTTACAGCTTGCTACGATCCAAGGTTACGTATAGGTTGCATAAACTTGTGTTACAAACAGATCTTTTGTATTCTAACTAAAAATACTCAGATCTGTATTTTCTAACTGAAGTTATTCATCTATATCACTGGAAGCCTGACTTCTGAATAGCTCCCCAGCGACGCTAACTGGCCATCAATCCAACTATCACAACTTCATAGTACAATCAGAAGATACTAAGATCACTCAATCAACTTGATAGAGTATCGATACAACTTGCTGTACACCCTGGTCTATCAAATATTCCAGCAAGGTAAAACATGCATACTCCAAAACACTATTCAGATCTCAATATAGCACCAACGGCGATAGTACCTAGCAGCTTCGAGAACCCAAACAGCGGCTTAAGACTCATGGTGGTTCCGTTCTCCTTCATCACCAAGAGCTGAAATCAGCCCCACAGCTTCCAATGTCGAGTTGTATGCAGGTATGGCAGTCTCAGCAACAAACTCCTCTCCAAATTGCTCGAAAATGATCAAATTGACAATAGATGATACCGAAAAAATCCGAAACTGCTAATAACAAAAGTATTTTCAAACTTTGAGACCTCAGTCCTTCCAAACCACTCGACCAATGATGATCAAACTTCACAGGAAGCTTGATTGGACCCTTCACTCCTACCCTGAACAATATTCAGGTCGAAATCTCAAACCAGTTCTCAGATATGGATCAAACCGTAATCTGTGCTAACTTCAGAGCTTTACAGACCCAGGTACATTTGATCTAAGATTCTGAACAAACTACTCGACCATTTGAGGTGAAACTTCCCAAGTATCTTACTGATAAGACATTCTTCAATCCTGGAAAGTTTCACTCAGGAATTCGACTCAGATCTTAAGCAATAGCAAACTATCCATGGCTATCAAGTTCGCTGTCCCCGCCTTATCCCATCTGCACTTCTCAACTTCAATCGGTCGATTCAGAATCCAAATCGATCAAGAACCTGACGAAATTGATATCAAAATGACCAGCACGTCGTCAACTCTCCAACCCAACAGACAGTTCCTCAAAACTCCTCGCGAGTCTCTCGGAACAACCAGAAACGTAGCAGTATGTAAGAATTTCACCCCCCTCCACTCAATCGATCATAACGCGCTCATACTTTCATCAAATCGATCGATTCTTCAGCCCAGATTGTAGCCCCGGTCGAGAGCTCTCCAACCATACCCTTCGTTTCGCGAATGGACCTCCGAAGCCTCCAGAAACCACAGAAACGTCGCGAGGATCAGCTAGAACACCATTGGTCCAAAAGTGGACCAATAAGAGCAAAAAGAGCTTTACTTTTTGTCTTTTCTCCTCTTAACTTTTCCCTTAGAACAAATTTTTACTCTCCAATGAGACACAAGACATCAACAAGACTCTAAGACCTCAGAAAATCCTTCAGATATGTCGATGGATTCTTCGCGGTCCGTAACTACACAGAAGCGCTCAACCAGAATGAAACCAGTGAGCCGCAGACTAATACAACGTCAATATTACAACTTGGAAATGTTCTACAATAAAAGGTATGACAAAAGGAAACGGTGAAGCTATCACTCGATTGTAATATTCTTGCCCGAAGTTTATCACGATCCAAGCCCCATGATTGATCTTCGGTCCACAATGGCACCAGACATCGACCCAAAGATTGAAAGGAACGTTCGATGGATAATTGAGATCCATTGTTCCTCACAACAAAATGTACACCGTCATATCTCAAGTCTCTCCGTATGTTACGATTGGAAGGATCACCGGAAGCTGTAACTCCATCACCCTCCCCATGAACTCATCACCAAAGTACGCAACTAACCACTGTTGAAAGTGATCACGGTGGATGCAATGAAGCTTGATGTGAAACGGATTCGGGAAAGGAAGATCCGGAGTCGGTAACACACCTCCGTCCATAACCACCACTCCTGCAGTTCCTCACTCCTCCATGCAGACCACCGAGAACCCTTATGAATCACCCGCTTAGAGAGAATGTCGTATGAACCTTCGACCCCCCATTTTATACACAATTGCGGCGACAAGGACCACTGAAGTGAACGCGCATAGATCGATGACTTGGCACGTTCTTCTACCGTGCGATCACTTAAATAGATAATCACAAACGTGGCACTCATCACACCGTTCGGCGAGTTACGCGATACTAGTCACGAAACACAGAAAAGAAACACAACCTACGTTCCATGAGAATTTCACACAGGAGCCGAACCACAACACGACATCCACCCCTTCTAAACCTGTGCATCCTCCGGTATGCACCAACACTCACAAGTTGTGGTCGGCATCACACTATATCTTCGTCATCTTGACTGATGTTGTCGTTAGCAATATCTTCGTCATCCAAATCTTCTCCGTCATCATCCAAGATATCAAACTCTTCTCCGACTTCCTCCATGCTTATCCCTTCATCTCGTTTCTTGAAGAGTTTCACACGCTTGCCTGCAATGGGAACCTTGAGCTCTGCCCCATCAAGCTCTCTTAGTGAATATGTGGCATTGTCAAGCACGACAAGAACCACATACGGGCCGAACCATCGCTTAGAGAATTTTCTAAGCGCACTGTGTTGGTTGTCCAAGCTACTATCGTAGACCAACACCCAATCTCCTTCTTTAATCTCCTTCGGCCTTAATCGGTGACGCTTATCAAATCTGTCTTTGTTTCTCAAGCGCGCCTCTTTCAACTTCTCCAATGCGATCTCTACATCTTCAGGTCTCTCTCTAGTTGACGAATTTTGACAGCAAGAAGATCTTCTGTAGACATACCATCCTCCCAAGGTAAAACACTCCAAGTGGGTATGTGCTCCTCAATGGGCATGATAGGTTTCTGCCCCTGCATCAACTCCGCCGGCATATATCCCGTAACTGAACTATGAGTCGAACGATCAGCCCATAATGCAAACGGAAGAAATCTTGGTCATTCTCTTGCCCTCCCCTTGCAAGCTTTCACAATAGCTTTCACAATAGGAGGATGACCACGTTCACTCTTCGCATTACCCTCCGGATTGTAGGATGTGGTGAGAGCTAACTTCACACCACACCTCTTGAAGAACGCGTTAGCCTCATCATTGTTCAGCTCCCCTCGATCAGCCGTGATCTTCCCAACACAACCATATCTACAAATCACATCTTCTAACAAGAATTTGCAGACTCCCTCTGTGGATTTTGTCCGTAAGGCTCGCCCTTCCACTTGGTTGGACAAATCCTCACGTGCCAAAACTAAGTATCGCATCTGCCATATACCAACTGGCATAATAACAAGATCTACTACCCACTTATAATGCATTGCAAGTGGATAAGTAGGATGTAACTCGTCTCGATGTCGAATTCCTGAATACTCTTGACAAGTTTGACATGTCTCCACAAATCGAACTACATCTCTGTACATGTTACGCCACCAATATCTCTCCTTCAGCTTTGTAAAGGTAGCATAAATACCTCTATGTCTTGCCCACAAGCTCTCATGAAACTCCTGCATGAGTAACTTCTGCATGTCAACCTTGCACACAACCTTTTGTGGCATCTTACCACCTTGCTTAGCATGTTTCCACAAATAACCACCTTGTAGCAAGTAGTTATAAGCCTTCCTCCTGATTTGTTTAAAGTGGGCATCACTCCATCCTGGCTGTCTAGTCAACAAGCTTAGATAGCGTCCTACGTCTATCCATTCTCCTTCATATAGCTCCTCCATGAACGGTTTCGAATGCTCACTCTCACCTCCTTGAGCTCTACAGAAAACAGTAGTATCAACGTCTTCTGTATCTTCTATCATCTCCTCCTTCCTCATACCTCGCACGAGATAACATATCAGCTATTGGATTGTTCTTCCCCGCTATGTGTCGAAACTCATGATTTAAGGACTTGATGTAAGCAATCCAGCGTAGCATAGCAATATCAGGGGTGTTACAATTTGTAATCATCCCTAATAGTGGTAAACAATCTGTTTCTACTATTATTGGCGCTCCAATCAAATAGTCCTTTTCAGCTTTCATAGCTGTAACTACTCCCCATAACTCTCTCTTCACTTGAGGATAGTTTCTATGTCGCTCACTCAACACCTTTGCTCCAAATCTGACTGCAAAGCGATTCTCTTCTTCATCATCATGTCCTACTGCCCATCCAATGGCTATCGGACTAGTATCAACAGTAAGTATCACTGGTTTGCTATCCTCATAGCTCACACGACGAAGTACAGGTGGAGAAGATAACAATTGCTTCAATCTCTGAATCGCCTCAGTATGTCTTTCCTCCCATGCAAACCTCTTGTGCTTTCTCAACAGATCGTAAAGAGGATCAGCCACATGTGCAAAATGTGGAATCCACACATGATAGAAGACACAAGCTCCAAGAAATCTTCTCACCTCTGTTGTTGAACCACAAGTATCCTTCATCCGCCGTATAGCATCCACTTTACCAGGATCAGGCTTGCGTCCAAACCATCCACATAAGTGCCCCACAATCACAACCTCTCGCACTCCAAATGAAGACTTGGCACCTGATAGTGTCAAGTGCGTCTCTTCAAGTCGTGATAAGATTTTATCACAATCTGAAATGTGATCAGCAACAAAGTTTCTACACCCCTTCTGATCCATTGTCTCATCTTTCTCCTCCTCAACGCATCCCTTAATTGGAATGTCATCCAAGAAAGGCATGGTCTTCTCAGGAATGAACTCACGGAGAACCTTGTTCATCCCGTTCATCATGTGCGCTACCGAGTTTGTTGCTCCTTGTGGTAGTGTGCACATTCTGACCAACCCCAATGGTGTCCTCATGGTGGTGATATCTCTACTCTGTTCAGCAAGTTGAAACTGATCGTATCCAGAGTAAAGATCTCCTATAGAGTAAATAGCTCTCCCAACAAACGCTTCAGCAAACTCTCCGACGATAGGTCCTATGCCTGTATTTCTGATGGTCACTTGGTTCACAGGTTGCATATCTTGGATGAACCGTAATGCACCACTCTTCTTTGGTACTGTAAACCAACGACTAGAGTATGGTGCAAATGATGGTTCCAAGATCTTCATCTGCATCTTCTCCTTCAAGAGCTCTATGAGTTTTGGTAGATGCGCTCTAGGTACAGGAATTGACCTCAAGTCCCAAGGAGCATGTGGAACTGTGAATATGATCATTGGCGTCACAATGCTGGGATCTACACATCTGATTTCTGAGGCTTCAAAAGCAAAAGCTTTCCCGTGCCTAGTTAACATCTCCCTAAACCTATTCTCCTCCACAGATAAAAGAAAATCTGCAGAACCAACCTTCAACTCCTTGAGCGTAGCTTCTGTGAACTTGTGACCGACCCGGCTAAGATCTCTCAAGCTTTTCTCCTTTGAAGATTGTTGGACTCGCTGGTTAGAATCACTAGGTAATGGCTGAGCAACAGGTTTTACCTTCTTGTCTACCGTTTTGTACCTAGTATCAACTCTAACTTCAGGATCTACGAATGACTCTATAGCTGTATAGAGCTCCCTAGAGTGTACTTCCACCACATGATCCTCATCTTCTTGCTCATGCATAGCAAGTTCATCGATGAAATCTCCCAATCCTAACTCCAAATAAACACCTTCTATCTTATCATCCTCTTCAAGCACACCAACTCTCTTTAGATCTTTTTCAGTTTTTCGCACAACTTTCTGCTCCCACTTCTGCAAGTCAGCAAGTCGTGTATGTGTAGCAAATCCACTCCCAGAAAATCTCACAACTCCTGTACAAAAAGCACTTTCTTTCTCTAGCGAGAGTATCTTCTCCAGTGTACCACTATGTCCTCGCTCTATAGCAGTACTTGTCAAAAATCCTTGAACTCCTCCGTGATCTTAGGCAAGGAGCCACCCCTCAGATAATCTCTGTTCCGCTCGTGGTTTGCTGATACAGTTAGAAACTGTACCGCTCTCTTGCCATCCTGACTTCTGATCCGCGCATAAGCAGATCTATCATCCAAAACCTTGGTCTCCATCCTCACAGCTGTAATGTAAGGTTGACCGAGTATCACCGGATATGATGTACTATCTTGAACAAAGAAGTTTTGTTCAATAGTTACATCTCCCACCTTCACTTTCACATCAGGACAAGCTCCATAGAGTTCTCCTCGTGTGTTGTTCGCTGTTCTGATCATCCAACCATGATCTATATCAACAGGCCATCCACCTTGCTTGTAGATGTCCTTAGAGACAATATTGATCTCTGATCCATGATCAATGAGAGCAACCACCGGATCTGTCATCTCTCCTACCTTCACTAAGGCTTCGGTAGTAGCTCTAGCCCAATGTCCTCTAGTGTAATGACTAGAGACCTTGTCATCGTTATCATCCTCAAACCGAACCTTGCGGTTGATGCAGCATTGAGCTAGTTCTAACTCTTCCTCTCTTGATATCCTTGTGTCTAATGCATTAGACACAGCGGTTTCTCCTGCCAATTGCTTTTTTCGTTTGATGGTGTCAATAATGACATCATGAAACTCCCTCTTGGCAATCCCAAGGATCTCTCGCAAGGTAAACTCGATCTTGGCATTGAGTACTCTCTCTTCTAGTACTCCTTTCAGATCCGTAGCAGCTTCAATATCAGACTGAAGCTTGTATGAAGGAGATTTACCTTTCTCCTTACCTCTGCTCTTCTCTGACTTCTCGGGAGTAGAGGATATGACCTCTTCCATAGTCTCCTCTGGTAGAGACATGATCTCCGGTCTGAACTTTTCTCCTCTTGTTTGCCTCTTGAGAGCTGTTCTCTCTTCGCTAGGGCCTGCTTCATCTCGTTTGCGCTTCGCCTCCATGAGAGCCTCATGTTGACTCTTCGTCAAATAAGCGTGAACAGACATTGTATCCACGGGATCATCCCATCCAGTAGCACCCCTGATTGCCGTGGCTGTTCTGAGCAACTCCTCCCTTGTCATTTTCCTCCTTTTGTTCGTGCTTACCGCATGGCTCCACATATCAAGAGTATCTCCATCCTTCTTAGAAGCACTTCTTTCTCGTACTACCTCAACTCCATAAGTAGCAGCTTCTACCGACGCAGTAGCATGTTGAGATAGATACTCCTCTAGTACTTGCTTCATTCCTCCTTTCCCGAAGTTGGTTCTAAGAATCTCTCCATTATCCTTGAGAGCAATCTTTCCTTCCTTCCAATAGACTACTCCATCTCGTAGAGTTTTGGCAAAATCACCACACTCTCTTCGAGCATGATCAGAACTATCACACCAAATGCATCTCTGTACATAATCTTGCTTAGGAGCAAGTCTGGTATCATGTGCTCCTCCCTTCTCTTCCAACCTTGCTAACTTGATCTGCAAGTCCCTCATCCCTTTTACCAACTCTTCCATAGCATCTCTTTGCGGTGCAACTTTCGGGACAGGAATAGTAGGAAGTGGAACTTGAGGTACATGCACAATAGGTGCTTGCACATTGGGTACCATTGGTTGCTTACGAGGTACTATGATCGGTGGCGGTCTCTCTTCTTGTCTTACCACCACCTTCCCTCTTCGGTACTCTCGTTTGGCAAGTACACTCACTGCTTCAGAGACTTTTCTCCAGTCAGTCGTGAGTCCGTTGTCTTCCATCCTATCTTCCAGAAGCAGCTCCAACTCCCTTTGTAATTCATTGTTGGCTGCTTGTAGAAACAACTCCACCTTGTCGTTCTCCAATGTGAGCTTCTCCATCCGAGACAACTGAAGGAATTGTCTCTCATACTCCCGAAATAGCTCTGTGGCAACAAGCTCTTTGTTGGGTTTGTTTACCCACTCCATGAATGACTTCTTAGTCACTCGGTCTGCATCTTCTAAAGAATACTCTTCTTTCAGCTGAAGAGTAAATCCTTCCCACGTAGAACCATGAGATCGGATGATGTCTTTCATGTGCTCTCGTAGTTCAGTTACGACAGCAAGCGCAAATGTACTCACCATCTCTCTTTCAGGCACCTTGCTCAACTCCATCTCTCGGGAATAGTACTTTAGGTACTTGGATATGTTCTTCCCGTCAAACTGATCTAGCAACCCCACAACAGATTGCAAGGCTTTAGTAGCCATTGCTTCTTTTCGTTCAGTGGCTTGCTGTTGTTGCATTACTAATGCAAATGCCTCAAGCAATCGCATATCAGACCGTGAAAGCTTGGTCACCTTTGGAGCCTCTCCAGACGTAGAAGCCTCATCTACGTAATGACCCAACCCTTCAACGTCCATGGTGGCAAAACCACGCACGTACCTCTCATCCCAGACTTTCACGTCGAGTTCACCAGCTATCGTATAACGTGTTTTTCTGTCTAGGAATACACGGGGTATATGGCTGTGCAGAGGTATGTGGATTGACAAGGTTGGATCTAGATCTGGATGTTTCCACTCAAATGTTTCACTATCTACTCTTCTAGCCTGAGTGACCTTGTATCCGCTCGTCTCAAGTTTACAGCTTGCTACGATCCAAGGTTACGTATAGGTTGCATAAACTTGTGTTACAAACAGATCTTTTGTATTCTAACTAAAAATACTCAGATCTGTATTTTCTAACTGAAGTTATTCATCTATATCACTGGAAGCCTGACTTCTGAATAGCTCCCCAGCGACGCTAACTGGCCATCAATCCAACTATCACAACTTCATAGTACAATCAGAAGATACTAAGATCACTCAATCAACTTGATAGAGTATCGATACAACTTGCTGTACACCCTGGTCTATCAAATATTCCAGCAAGGTAAAACATGCATACTCCAAAACACTATTCAGATCTCAATATAGCACCAACGGCGATAGTACCTAGCAGCTTCGAGAACCCAAACAGCGGCTTAAGACTCATGGTGGTTCCGTTCTCCTTCATCACCAAGAGCTGAAATCAGCCCCACAGCTTCCAATGTCGAGTTGTATGCAGGTATGGCAGTCTCAGCAACAAACTCCTCTCCAAATTGCTCGAAAATGATCAAATTGACAATAGATGATACCGAAAAAATCCGAAACTGCTAATAACAGAAGTATTTTCAAACTTTGAGACCTCAGTCCTTCCAAACCACTCGACCAATGATGATCAAACTTCACAGGAAGCTTGATTGGACCCTTCACTCCTACCCTGAACAATATTCAGGTCGAAATCTCAAACCAATTCTCAGATATGGATCAAACCGTAATCTGTGCTAACTTCAGAGCTTTACAGACCCATGTACATTTGATCCAAGATTCTGAACAAACTACTCGACCATTTGAGGTGAAACTTCCCAAGTATCTTACTGATAAGACATTCTTCAATCCTGGAAAGTTTCACTCAGAAATTCGACTCAGATCTTAAGCAATAGCAAACTATCCATGGCTATCAAGTTCGCTGTCCCCGTCTTATCCCATCTGCACTTCTCAACTTCTATCGGTCGGTTCAGAATCCAAATCGATCAAGAACCTGACGAAATTGATATCAAACTGACCAGCACGTCGTCAGCTCTCCAACCCAACAGACAGTTGCTCAAAACTCCTCGCGAGTCTCTCGGAACAACTAGAAACGTAGCAGTAGGTAAGAATTTCACCCCCCTCCACTCAATCGATCATAACGCGCTCATACTTTCATCAAATCGATTGATTCTTCAGCCCAGATTGTAGCCCCGGTTGAGAGCTCTCCAACCATACCCTTCGTTTCGCGAATGGACCTCCGAAGCCTCCAGAAACCACAGAAACGTTGCGAGGATCAGCTAGAACACCATTGGTCCAAAAGTGGACCAATAAGAGCAAAAAGAGCTTTACTTTTTGTCTTTTCTCCTCTTAACTCTTCCCTTAGAACGAATTTTTACTCTCCAATGAGACACAAGACATCAACAAGACTCTAAGACCTCAGAAAATCTTTTAGATATGTCGATGGATTCTTCGCGGTCCGTAACTACACAGAAGCGCTCAACCAGAATGAAACCAGTGAGTCGCAGACTAATACAACGTCAATATTACAACTTGGAAACGTTCTACAATAAAAGGTATGACAAAAGGAAACGGTGAAGCTATCACTCGATTGTAATATTCTTGTCCGAAGTTTATCACGATCCAAGCCCCATGATTGATCTTTGGTCTGCAATGGCACCGGACATCGACCCAAAGATTGAAAGGAACGTTCGATGGATAATTGAGATCCATTGTTCCTCACAACAAAATGTACACCGTCATATCTCAAGTCTCTCCGTATGTTACGATTGGAAGGATCACCGGAAGCTGTAACTCCATCACCCTCCCCATGAACTCATCACCAAAGTACGCAACTAACCACTGTCGAAAGTGATCGCGGTGGATGCAATGAAGCTTGATGTGAAACGAATTCGGGAAAGGAAGATCCGGAGTCGGTAACACACCTCCGTCCATAACCACCACTCCTGCAGTTCCTCAATCCTCCATGCAGACCACCGAGAACCCTTATGAATCACCCGTTGAGAGAGAATGTCGTATGAACCTTCGACCCCCCATTTTGTACACAATTGCGGCGACAAGGACCACTGAAGTGAACGCGTATAGATCGATGACTTGGCATGTTCTTCTACCGTGCGATCACTTAAACAGATAATCACAAACGTGGCACTCATCACATCGTTCGGCGAGTTACGCGATACTAGTCACGAAACACAGAAAAGAAACACAACCTACGTTCCATGAGAATTTCACACAGGAGCCGAACCACAACACGACACCATTCGATTGTCTCTTTTCTTTTTTATCACAAAAGTGTCTTTTGTATATATGTCGTGCGCATACACATCGCTACACAACATACATCGGTGTCAAGATACACCACACACATACCACATGGACAATGTCATACACATACACAAGTGTACCACAATGATAAACGGTATGTACTCACTTCACCATGTCAACGTGCACTGAACAATCACTAAAGTCGAGCCAAAACCACTCTGTGTTCGCAAAGACTCCAGATTACACGACTATCCACCATAGTTATGAGCTTGAAGGCAGAACTTGAAGAACTAAGGCCTCCAAGCCTTACCTGCGAAGTATACTCCTAGTGGATCATCCCAAGAACTTGTCTTAGTCACTCCGCACTCGGTCAACCTAGCCGAGGTGCTAAACTGACGTGATAGCTGTCGTGCGCATACACATCGCTACACAACATACATCGCTGTCAAAGATACATCACACACACACATAACACATGGACGATGTCATAAACATACACAAGTGTACCACAATCGGCCCCCTAACTGGTGGTTAGGTCCCTTTAACTCCATATAGCCTCATGCCTCAACTACGTGATATACACCTTCGTGGGTGCAAGGATCAAAAGGCCGGGTGCTACATCGTCTCATCGTTAGTCGGATGTCTGCAATCCAGACCATGCAAAGATCTAATCGGCTATCCTTGCTATATACATCGAGGACAAACTCCAAACATGACTCAAACATGATATGTGCCAACCTCTCGAACAACCATCACACACCAACCTGACACTGAGCATCCTTTCTCTCTTCTTCCTCAGCTTCTGAAAACATGACATCCTCATTTACAAATCGAACCCTTGACAACATATATGCGACCACATTCTCGTTTCCTTTTATATGCTTCAACTATGGATTCAAGCTTCTAATATAAGCAATCCAATGTAACATCGCTATGTCTGGCGTGTTACAGTTGGATATCATGCCTAGTAGAGATAGACAATCCGTTTCTAAGACTACATGAGCACCAATCAGAAACTCATGGTCTGTCTTCATCGCTGTCACCGCTCCCCACAACTCACGCTTCACTTGGGAGTAATCTCGTTGCTTGTCTGTCAAGTTTCTAGCTCCAAACCTAGAGGTAAGCCGCATACCATCCGCATCATCTTGACCTATCGCTCAACTAATCGCCTTTGGACTAGTATCTACTGTGACAATGACAAGTCTCCCACACCTGTAGTCTATTCTTCTCAAAATAGGTGGAGACTGTAGAACCTCCTTCAGCCTATTCATAGCTTCTCGATGGACTGAGGTCCATACAAACCTCTTATCATTCCTCAATAATGCATACAAAGGCTCAGCAACATGAGCATAATGAGGAATGGATAAACGATAAAATACACAAGCATCTAGAAAGCGTCGAACCTCCGTGATATTCTTACAGTCTGTCATCCTAGCTATGACTTCAACCTTCTTCAGGTTTGGTCGCCTTCCAAAAGCACCACATAGATGTCCAACCACTAAAATCTCAGACACATCAAACTTGGACTTAGCTCCTGACAGGATGAGATGTACCTCCTCCAAACGAGTTAAGATACATTCTACATCCCTGATATGATCTGCAACAAACCCCCTACATCCATTCGTAAGTATGCTTCATCCTTGTCTTCAACCGCGCAACCTTTTATAAGAATATCATCTAGAAATGGAATGATAACATCAGGCACAAATTCCCTTAGTATCTTATGCATCGCATTCTGCATATGAGCCACCGAGTTCGTCGCTCTTTGTGAAAGAGTACACATCCGCATCAATCTCAGGGGCGTACGCATAGTAGTTAGATCTCTACTCTCTACAGCCAGCTGAAACTGATCATAACCAGAATATAGATCTCTTATCGAATAGATAGCTCTCTCTGCAAATGCCTCCGCTATCTCTTCAATCACAGGACCCGTCTCAACGTTACGAATGGTTACGTTATTCGCAGGCTGTAGGTCTTGAATAAAACGCAAAGCTCCTGACTTCTTGGGTACTGTGAACCACCTGCTATAATATGACCCCATAGATGGCTCAAGTATTCCCATCTGTACCTTCTCTTTCAACAACTCGATGATTTTAGACAACAAAGCACGATGAACTGGGATCGGTTTCAGGTCCCAAGGCACATGAGAGATTGTGAATATAACCATAGGCGCTATAACCTTTGGGTCCACACAACCTATCTCCTCTGCTGAAAAAGAGAATGCTTTACCATGATCATTATCATCTGCTCAAACATTGTCTTCTCAACCTCAGTCAAGAAATCTCCGACCCGTGATCCACAAGTGCAGGTACTGGTTCAGAAAGTCTTCCAAGCCGAACCTGCGTCTCTGTTGTCGCTCTTGTCTAGTGCTTCTCTTTGAAATCGCTGTCTGCGCTTGACCTATCCTCTTCAAACTCTTCGTCTTCATTCTCAATAACAGCCGAACCAGCAACCCATGCCTCATACTTATCATCTCTGAACCGATCAACACCAATAGCATCTACTGCTCCAACCATCTGACTACTTACTTGTTCAGTCAATACCAGTCTCTTTCTCTTCATGATGTCTATTATCAACTCATGAAACTCTCTCTTTGTGATACCAAGCACTTCACGAAGAGTAAACTCAACTCTAGCATCCAAAATGCGTTGCTCCAGAACAGCACGCAAGTCTGTTGTTTTTCGATGTCTGCCGCTAACTTGTAAGCTGGAGCTTTCCCCTTCTCCTGTGCTGTAAACCTCTTTCTCCGTACTCTATCTTTAGCAGTAGTCTCTTGTGACAAATCCTGTACACCTTTCATAGGATCTACTGCAGGTGGTGGAGTTGTAGAGGTAGAAGGTATATCCTCTGTAGTAAGAAATCTACCAGTTGGTACAAATGGTGATGGCTCCGCTGCTCTCCTCCTCGTAATCCTCTGACGATCACTGTCCTCTGGTACTCCTGCATCTAAATCAGAAGCATCTCATCTTCTTTTGTCTTCGATCATGACATCTTGTTCACCACTCGTCTCCAAAAACGCTCGAATAGAAGTTGCATCTACTGGGTCTCTCCATCTCCTAATGCTTTCAGCACCTCTCTTCATCATTTCCACCGGAACCTCAACAGCATGCTCAACCATAGTTGGATTAGAGCGCACCTCAACTCTCCCAGTATATACATCAGCCTTCGCAGAACCTGCAGTCATCGCTGTAGTATTTGCATCAGTAAGTGCTGGAAGAGAACTTCTCATTCCTCCTCTTCCAAAATATGTGTTCAGAGGCTGCCCAATGGCGGTTAGATACAACCTATTATTCTGATAGTTGACTACGCCCTCTCGCAAGACAACCGCTAAGTCTTGACAGTCTCCTCTGAGATGATGTAGGCTGTCACACCAAATACATCTCCTGGTAAAGGTTCCTCTTACAGGTCGAGCACCAAGTGCAATGGGTCGTCGGTCTCTCCTTAAGTCTCCCATCTCAACCTTCAAATCTCTCAACTGTTGAGTGAGCTCTTCAATCAGGTTATGTTGATTTTGATTCTCAATAGGTCGTTGCTGCTGTCTAGGTCCTCTCTGTGTTGAGATAGGTACTGCAGGCGCTTGAGGAACCACTTGGGGAACCACTATAGGTGCTTGGGGAATCACAATAGGTGCTTGAAGTATTATAGGAGGAGCTACAAGAACCTGAGGAGCTACTCTCTGCTCTGACAAGGTCTCTAGCTGCAATATCATCCTACCACGACGTTGTCTAGCAAGGGTGTATACTGCTTTCTCCACTCTCCTCCAATCAGATGTAACTCCCCCTTCAGCTCCACGATCAGCCAACATGAAACAAAATCTGTCCGCTGTGAACTCATCCAGAGCCCCTAAGAACAACTCCGTCTTCCTAGCATCCAGCGTCAACCTCTCTAGACCAAAAAGCTGAGAGTACCTCTTCTCAAACTCACGAATTAACTCATTCAATCCCATGGAACGTCCAGGCTGACGCTCTATCCAGTCCATGAGGATTCTTCTGGTGACTCTTTCAGAATCTTCTTCTAGAAACTCTTCTCTCAGTGCACGCTCAAACAGAGTCCACCCACCTAAACGTCTTCTCTGTAAATTTCTCACCTTCTCTCTCAGTTCAGGGACAACAGTCAACTCAAAGCTTAGAATTATCTCAACTTCAGGTGCCCTGACCAACTCCATCTCACCCACATACTCCCGTAGGTACCTAGTAACATCTCTTCCATCAAATCGCCCAATCGACCCACAGTTGCTTATAACGCCTTTGTGGATTTCTACTCAGCTCCCTCAATTGCAGGCTGCTGCTGAATCAAGATAGCCAACGCCTGAAGAATCTGAGACGTGTCTATGGCAAGCTGTGCTACTGCTGTTGGAACCACCGTAGGTCCTCCTTGAGAGCCAATTCCATCTTGAACAGGAGTCCCTTGGACAGGAGCACCTTGAGCAGTAGCCACACCTTGTACAACAGCACTATGATTCATTTTCCACCCAATCTAGTCAATTCTCTAAATCAATCACCCCAATAGCTCTCAGTGGAAGCACCAGATGTCGCGACGAGAGTCTTTCTTAGGGAGGGCGGACCTCCTGACTGTAATTGATCAGAGAAACAACCTAAAGGGAAAATAGGTTGCTGCTGGAAATGAGATCTCAAAACCTTACTTCTTACCGCCACCAATTACAAGACAAACACTCAAACAGACACCCAGCAGACACTCAGGTGCGTAGATAGATCTTTCAAGTTTCAGAATAACTTTATTTCAGTGCCGGCTACACCATCAATTTCTTCAACTGTAAAGAAAACCTCCCTCTCTTCCTCTCTTGTGCGTCTCTCTCTTCGTCTATAACTTTTTTGCCAAAAATCTACCAAGTTCACCTCAATCTCAATCTAGTAGGTGAAATTCAGGCCCCTGACTCTTATCCTCTCTTTACGTCAATCTCCCAACTGAAAACTCTCAGAAATTTGGTGCAACAACGATCAAAAGCCTCTCACAGATCATCAAACTGATCTCCGCTCAATAGACTCTCTCCTGAAGATAATTTTCTCCAAAACAGGTTGTTAGACATAGTTCAAGCCCTAAAGCACTTGGCCCCCTCCTTGCGATGACCTCCCAATTCAGTCTTCTCAAAAATTTGATCTCCCCTGCTCCCAAGCTTCTCCTGCGCGTCTCGATGGCTTCCCCTTCATCTTTCTGCAAAAAGTCCCCTTCTCTCACAGCCGCAGGTTAATTAACCTAAAAGGTAAGTCCCCAGCTAAGCTGCCCCCCTGCTGTCCTTACGTACAAAACCTTAATTACTAAACCAGCTCCTTTTTTAATAAAAGCTTCATAGTTGTCTTTACAACGTCGACCCCTTCATTACTAAAGGTCTCACAGCTTTCTTTGCCATTGCTAAGCTGAGTCGATGATTAATTAACTGATTAACAAAAGTTTCTCGTGCTCTTGATGTCATCTTGATGCCACCCTGAATATACCACAAGCCATCCGATGTAGGCCGAAGCCCATACACTTATGAGGCTGCCCCACAGAGCTTACAGCCCTCCCATATGCGCACCAGGTATCTCCCATGGTATATTCACGGTGCCATGTGGAGGCTTAGGTCAAGAAGCCCACGATTAAAGGAGATACCGGTCTCTCGCCCCTAGATATGTAGGACGTGGCTGCATATCCAACATAGACTCCCTTCCAGGAGGCCAACATGCCGGAGGTCAACATGTTGGAATAGGAACCAGAGGCCAAGGAGAATTGATCTTGAGACCACTTTCTCCCTAGGCAGGCGCCCTATCACTGGGATGGCCTTTGGTTCCGATCTAGAAGGTAAAAATTTCTGTACATATGCTTTTACTGAAGAAGATTTTCTGTAAAGTCTTTATTAGCGTTTCCTATGCTAACTTCTCTATACAACTCCGTTTTTAATGAATGAGGAGTCAAAACTGTAGTATTCATGAACACCTATACACTCACGCTATCAGATTCAGAGTTGGAGTCACGAGCCAAAATCGACGGATTTCCCTCTTTCGCATATTTCTCCGTCTAAAACCGTACTAACTATTACTAAAAACACTTTCTGTCAAAATTGGAAGTATGAAGTCGCTCTCCTCGTCGAGCTCTACATTCTGGTGCCTTTCGACCCCTTTAGGATGATATTCCAATCCAAGCTAGGGGGCAGCTTGCTAAGCATAGCCCCAGCTTAGCTCCTACCCAGCTTGATAAGCTAAGGCGCAACTTCCTAAACAAATGCTGGTCGAGTGTCTTCTGAAGCTCCATTTCATCATCTTGAACGCCACATACTACGACAATGTGTCGTCTTTCTCATCAAAATCTCTTCACTCGTTGAAGTACACGATCTCGCTCCTTGGCACTTACTGTGCTTACCATCATGTTAGTATGTAGATACTCCATTATGATCATATCGTCGTGGATATCTCGCTGGTCTAGAACATCATCTCCACCCTCAGGATCCAGAGACTCATCATCTACTCATAGAACGACCTGGCCTTCCATACTAGAGTTCATGACCAACACAGAAAGAAAGGCATATGCATGCCACCTTGGCACTATCTCCTCATCAACCTCATCATGTCATCGAGCTCCAGTCTGATCTTGCTGACTTGTGCATGGGTTGCGATTCAACTCATCGGCATCTAAGTTTGCAACTCCAGGTCTATGCACTACATGGAAGTCATACTCATGTAAGATCAGAGCCCATCGTGCAAGCTTCCCCCTAAGCTTGTCGGACTTCATCAACCACTTAAGCGGTTGGTGATCAATGATGAGAGTAAAAGAGTTCTCAAACATATAACACCGAAAGTGCACAACAGCCCACACTGCAGCTAAACACTCCCTCTCGTACGAACTATACCTCGTCTCTGCCGAATTTTTGGAGTGATTGACATATGTCACTATAAACTCCTTTTTCTCATCATCGTGCTGAGTCAGCACTGTTCCAAGTCTCAACGTACTCCAATCAGTGTGCAGTTGGAAGGGACGCTCCTTAACAGATCTCCTCAAGATGGGAGCAGATGTTGACCTATGCTTAAGCTCTACAAAAGCTCGCTCTTGCTCATCTCCCCATTCCCTCGAAACATTCACATTCTCACTCCGTAATCTTGCGTAATGAAAATTAACTAACAAAAACTGAAAACATGGAAAAGATACAATGTCTTAGAATCGCATCATTTATATACTCTCTCATCCGAAGATGGCGGATCTCATTTCCTACAAAGAAAAGATTACATCTAGACCGTATGATCACGTCCCCACGCTTGGTGGAACCGAAGTCTCTACTCTACCTAATTATAAAGTCTGTCCTATACTCCATAATGATAACTTAACCGTCTCCCTAAGCTCCTTTAAATCTCATATTATCCTCTCGGCTATTCTAACTATCCTACTCTTAGCCGAAAGATTTGCTGTTGTGGTCAGTTTTGTCCGAAGTCGCTTTGCTTCTTTTCTGATACGTCGAGCTCGCTGACGAAGTACTGTAAACCCTTCATGATCCCATCGATCAACTACCCCTCCGATCTCTCAACCACCACGATCGTCATCGATGAATCTGTAAATGTCGGACTTGTCTCTCACTCAAGAGTCACCTCTGATGACTTTGATGGAAGCACACCATGAACTTGAAGGGAAAAATGCTAAGTTCACTCATTCATACACCCATAAACTTATCAACTAAAAATCTCCATAAACTCATCAACTGAAATTCTCCATTCTAACGACGTCTCTCAAGTTCTCACATGCTAAAAATATCCCACACTCTCTATATTACTCAAGTTGTCATTACGACGATGTGAAAACAAGGATGAGGAGCTCTTCTCTACTCCTCTATTTATACATTCTAGGTTTTTACTTTGGTACCTTCTGGTAACTCAGCCGTAACTACTTTTACCAGGTTTTACTAAGATATTACTTAAGGTAAACGCATTAATCACATGGGCTTCTTTCCTTTTCACATGGGCTTATTCCTTCAAAGTCAACAACTTCTAGAAGAATTCTGGAATATTCTCAAGGAATCTCAAATTTCCACCCCTTTTCTACACTAGAACTCACTAAAAAGAAAACATGTGGAATCTCTTCTTGTTTTTAATGCCCACAAAGTCCACAACTTTAATCCAACCACTAATATCAAGTCAAAAAGGAGATAAGGGATACTTTCCACCTCCTTTCTACCTTTTAGACAAGATGATAAGATAGTAGTGCTCACTCTTTAGCAAATATCGGAATTCTGCCAAAAGTACAGCTAAGTTTAACCATAACTAACTTTTAGCTAGTCATGACTAACTTGATATCTCCTTAAAGTACTTTGGCAGCAAATAAACATTCTCAACACTTAGTTATAACTAAACACCTTACTAATAGACAAACTTCCTATGTGTAACATAGGTCGTTACATTTTACCCCCGGACTAAATTTTCACTCCGTTCTCGGAGTGAAGAGAGAACTTTCGTTGATGAAACAACTTCAACTTGTCATGATTTACCTGATCGAATCTCCTTCCTCCCAGCTCCTGAAGGTCATATGTGAAGTTGCTCCACACCTTATCTACAACAAAAGGACCAAAATATCTCAGAAGAAACTTCTTTCTAGCCCTCTTGAATCTGATAGCATCATACAACATTACCCAATCTCCTATTTGAAAAGGCTTTATCTCCCTCTTGCCCAACCGTTTGTCGTAACTCTTCTTTTGATACGCCTGAGCTCATTCCATCTGGATCATTGCTACCGCTCGGGTCTCTTCCAACTCCATGAGTTGCTCTCTTCTTGATCTGACCACGTCTTCTCCCCTCGACCTTTTCAACTTTCGTTGAATAGTTTGAAAAGTATCCAATTCGAATTGGATCGGCAACTTGGACTCCACTCCATAAACTAGTCGAAATGGAGAGTACCCAGTAAAAGTCTTTGTTGTCGTTCGGTACTCCCATAAGATGACATGTAGCTTCTTATTCCAAGTATGTTTCGCAGTCTCAACACCAGCATCTTTGGCGAGCATCATACAAAGTGTAAGATTGGTCTTCTCCGCAAGACCATTAGCATTTAGTTTGTATGAGGTCGTTACTCGTGCCTTGATAGAAAAGTGTTGTAGCATAGCAGTAGTCATGCTCCCTACAAACTCTCCTCCTCTATCCGAAACCAACTCTAATGGACATCCAAATCTTGTGATGATCCTCTCCCATAGGAATCTACCGACTTCTGTTTCATTGGTCTCTCTCAAAGGTCTAGCCTCTACCCACTTGGTACAATAGTCAATGACGACTACAATGTATCTATTGCCTCGAGGTGTCTTATTAAGAGGACCTACAAAGTCAATACCCCACTTCTCAAATGGCCCTAATACTGGAATTGATCTTAAAGGAGGTGTTCTAGTAGACTTTAGAGCAAATGCTTGACATACGTCACAAGTTTTGCAATAGTCTAAACATTCCTTGAAAATACCTCTCCAACGATAACCAGCATCCAAAATCTTGAAGGTTGTTATCTTACCAGCAAATTGACCTCCGCAAACAGTACCGTCGTGAAACTCGTGCATTAGCTTGAACGCCTTCTTCTGACCAACTGCTCTTCTTAGTAAGCCATCTGCTCCTTGATGAAATAGAATTCCCTCCACCATGGTGTAAGGTTTGCATCTCTTGATCAACGCGTTACGTTCTCGGGTATGCATACCTTCTAGAAAAGAACCATCTGCAAAAAAACTCCAAATTTCTTTGTACTCGTCTGCTATCTCCTCAATGCTTGTGATGGTCATCAGATGCTCGTCTGGAAATGAATCATCAAACGGTTCTTCTCCCTCATCATCATAAGCTCTCGACAAAAGATCAGCATTCGCATGCTTTTTCCTCGGTCTATCTTCGATCACGTAATCGTTTTCTGTTAGAAGGATCTTCCAACGAGCAATACGACCTTCGGCATTAGGCTTATTAAAGATCCGTCTCGGCGACCCGTCTCTATCTAACAGACTTAATGTACATCCGATTGCTACATTGGAAGCATCCGTATACAGAATAAATGCTTTACTCCACTCAGGTTTAGCAAGTATAGGAGTTGTCACCAATGTCTTTTTCAGTTCCTCAAATGCTTCCTTTGCCTTCTGATCATGCACTATCAAGTCAAAACCAACTCCCTTCTTCATGTACATAGTCAAAGCTATTGCTTTGTTTGAGAAGGAAAAGACAAACCTACGATAATATCCAACCATGCCAAGAAACTGTCTCAACTTTGTCAAGTTGATCGAAAATGGAAGATCCACAATCTTCTCACCTTCTCAGGATCTACCGCAATTCCATTCTTGGAAATGATATGTCCCAATAGTAGACATTCTTCGCAACCAAAGATGCACTTCTCTGGATTTAGAGAAGCGTTGGCTTGCTCCAACCGCTGCAAAACTTTGATCACATGATCAAAGTGGTCCTCCTTTCTTCCGTACACACAGAAATCGTCATCTCAAACAAACTTCCCTATGAATGGTTCAAACACCTTGTTCATGAACCTTTGAAACGTGGTCGGAGCATTACACAGTCCGAATGGCATCACCCGAAATGCAAATGTTCCCCAAGGAGTAGTGAAAGTAGTCAACTGCTGGTACTCCTGTGCTATCTTGATCTGGTTATACCCACTATAACCATCACCAAAGCTGTACCACTCATGACTAGCAACTTCTTCCAAAATCTCATCTATAAATGGTAGAGGATAATAATCCTTCTTGGTAACTGCATTCAACTTCTTATAGTCTATGCACACTCGCAGCTTACCATTCTTCTTCTTGACAATCACAATGGGTGAAACCCATTCTGAGTTCTCCACCTCATAGATGAAACTCGCCTCCTTCAACTTGTCTATCTCCTCCTTGACCATCATTGCTGTTGTAGGATTGACCCTTCTCTGCTTCTGTCGAACTGGTCTTGCGTTCTCCTCCAATTCGATTCGATGAGTCTCGAGAGTCACCTCCTTCAAATCCTTGTAGCTGAAAGCAAACACATGGATATATTTTCGAAATATATCTAAGAATCTACTTTTCTCCTCTTGAGTGACATTGATACCAAACTTCAGGGTAGAGAGTCTTCTCACAATCTTTGCCTCACTCAACTCTTCTTTGTCATGATCTTTCTCCACTGCTGGTCGAGGCAACAAGTCAATAGCACTAAGCTGATGTAATGATTCAACTCGACCAAATCCTTCGTCCTCAGACAAGGATTCTTGATCGTAAGAATCTCCAGTATCTACTTCTGAGACACTCTGATCATCCTCCGTATCAGATCCCAATAGTCACTAGTGGGTCTATCAGAGTCAGAAGTCACAACTCCAACACCAGAGAGAGGAACTATCACTCTATGATCTCTAGGCCCAATCCGTAAGTATCCCTTGTGCCACCTATCAATGGTGCGCACAGCTCTCAACCAAAGCCTACCTAGAAGCAAATCATAACTAGAGTCCTTTAACACTTGAAAGGACATCAATGTTTGAACTCCCATCACAGACACGACCACTTTCTCTAACACACCAAGAGGTCTTACCCGTTGCTTGTTAGCCATCCCCATGACAATGCTAGCCGGGCGAGTTGGTTCTGTAAGCCGGTCTGTCTCTCACCCAGGGGTACCTCAGATGACTAGGATTACTAGTGTACCTTAATTACAAAGATTCTATCGTACCCATGCTCACTTCACTCAACACTCTGACCCGTATGATCACATCGGTCTCTCTAATAGCGTTCCTGCAAACAAGTTCTAACCTCGCCCTCCACATTACATCACATATTACTCAAGGACTCCCAAGGTCTCCAATGCTCACTTTACTTATAGACAGGAAAATGAGAGTCCTTTCCACTCTCTCAACTCCTCCTTATATACTCTACAACTTCTTACCGTGGTAACTTTTACTAAGTTACATTACCACATGATAAGTGCGCAATCCAAAATAGTTAAACTTCTAAAGGCTACTAAAATTTAAGAATAGCTCACACATTACTTGTTCTACTTTACTAAAGTAAGAGATTCTCCTACTTTAGCTTTTGTAAAGTGTTAACTTTCCAAACTATCCAATCGGAAGACGACAACAAACTAATACGTCTTTTGAGGAGCATCTCTAGATCTTTATGCATGACTTTCCATCATGCATCTAATCAGGGATGGTCAACAAAGTTACATACTTTTGAGAAGCATATTTAGAGCTCCGCACTTGTCACATAGTGCCATAGTGAAATCTCTAATAGTTTCCCTAACTTAGTTATAACTATTTCAGCTAGTTATGACTAGTTTTGATCACTCTAGATTTAGATCTTCGAACTAGAGTAACCTATAAGATAGTCATACCTAATGAAATTTATATAAGCACTCACACAAATAATGAGATACTTGTGGTGTGACATTTACCCCCAGACTTAATTTTCACTCCGTCCTCGGAGTGAAGTATCACGTTGATGAAACTTCTTCAGCTTGTCGTGGTTCACTCGGTCGAAGAACGTACCACTCCTTTCTTGAAGATCATAGGTGTCATTACTCCACACTTTGGAGATGATGAAAGGCCCAAAATATCGACGTAAGAACTTCTTTTGAACTCGCTTGTGCCTAATAGCATCCCATAACATCACCCACTCACCCTTTTGAAATGACTGTAACTTCGTTTTGTTATCGCCAAGCGCTTGTCATAGCTCTTCTTCTGTTGTAGCTGGGCCATCTCAATGCGTTGAGCTGCGTCGTCTCTATTCTCCTCCAGCTCCAACAAAGTTTCTCCCCGCTCTTTCTCAGCTATTGGACCACCCTTTCTCTTCAATCCAGCTTGCAAGGTCTGAAAGGTGGTAAGGTCAAACTGGATTGGTAATTTGGATTCCAACCCATACACCATCTTGAAAGGTGAATATCCCGTAGGCGTCTTCACTGTTGTACGATACTCCCATAGCACCGCATGAAGACGATTGTCCCAGTTGTGTTTGGCCCCTTCCATGTCAGCATCCTTTGCTAACATTTGACACAAGGTAAAGTTTGTCCTCTCTACCAAACCGTTTGAACTAGGTTTATATGATGTAGTAACCCTCTGAGAAATAGAGAAGTGTGTGCACATAGCAGTAGTCATACCGCTCACAAATTCTCGACCCCTATCAAAAACTAACTCTAAAGGACATCCAAACCGAGTAATGATCCGTTCGTACAGAAATCTATCCACCTCAACTTCTCCAATAGTTACAAGAGGTCTAGCTTCTACCCACTTTGTAAGGTAATATGTGGCTACAACAATATACTTATTGTTGCGAGGGGTGCGATTCAAAGGCCCAACAAATCTATTCCCCATTTCTCGAAAGGTCCAAGAACCGGAATAGATCTAAGAGGAGTAGAAACACTAGATTTGATAGCGAAAGCTTGACAAACATCACAGGTTTTACAATACGTCAGGCAATCTCTAAACATCCCCCTCCAATGGTATCATGCGTCAAGTATCTTGAGGGCCGTCAACTTGCCTGCGAAATGTCCTCCACGTACTGGACCGTCATGGAATTCTTCCATGAGTCGTAGAGACTCCTCCTTGCTCGCAGCTCTTCTCAGGACCCTATCAACTCCTTCATGGAATAACACACCTTCCACCACCGAGTAAGGTTAACTTCGTTTCACCAACGCCTTCTTCTCTCTGATCCGCATCCCATCTGGATAGACACCTTCCGTAACGAAATCCCAAATTTCTTGATATTCTATTGGGATAATAGAGTTGCTCATCAAGACCATCAAATCTTCATCAGGAAAGGTGTCATCCATCGGTTCCTCTCCATCTCCATCGTAAGCTCTAGATAGCAAATCTGCATTCGCGTGTTTCTTTCTTGGTCGATCGCAGATCTCGTAGTCGTACTCTGACAATAAGAGCTTCCACCTTGCTAATCGTCCTTCGACCATAGGTTTATTGAAGATGTACTTCAATGCCTTATAATCTATAACGATAGTGAACTTGCCTCCTATGAGATAATGTCGAAATTTTCTCAGAGCATAGATCACTGCTAATCCTTCTCTCTCCGTCACAGAATAATTTCTCTCTGCCTTGACCATTTGCCGACTAGCATATGCAATAGGATGATCTCTACCTTCAACATCATACTGACTTAGAGTACATCCTACTGCTATATTTGAAGCATCCGTATATAAAATAAACTGTTTATTCCAATCGGGCTTAACCAAGATTGGAGCTGAAGTAAGAGCTTTCTTCAGTTCCTCAAAGGCGGCTAGATCTTCTTCATCTCCTAAAATCAACATGTAATCTACTCCCTTCTTCAGATATACAGTCAAAGCATATGCTTTATGTGAGAATGAGAGTATAAACCTTCGATAATACCCCACCATACCTAAAAACTGTCGTAGCTTAGTGAGAGTAATAGGAAAAGGGAGCTCTAAGATCTTCTGCACCTTCTCTGGATCAACGGCAATGCCGTCCTTGGATATGATATGACCCAAAAGTAACCCTTCCTCACACCTAAAAATACATTTCTCCGGATTGAGAGATGCATTTGCTACATCTAAACATTTTAAGACCTTCACAAGGTGCTCAAAATGCTTCTCCTTACTCCCGTAAACACAAAAGTCATCTATAAAATCTCTCACAAACTTTCCTAAGAAAGGTTCGAACACTTTGTTCATAAACCTTTGAAACGTCGCAGGAGCATTACACAGACCAAATGGCATGACTCGAAATGCAAACATACCCCACGGAGTAGTGAAAGTGGTCAGGTGTTGATGTTCTGGTGCAATTTTGATCTGGTTATATCCGCTATAACCATCTCCAAAGCTGTACCATTCGTTTCCCGTCACTTCTTCCAAGATCTCGTCAATGAAAGGTAGAGGATAATAATCCTTCTTTGTGACCGCATTGAGCTTCTTGTAATCAACACACACCCTCAATTTGTCATTTTTCTTCTTTACGATCACAACGGGTGATACCCATTCAGAATGCTCCACCTCGTAAATGAACCCAGCAGTGTGCAGCTTCTCGATCTCTTCTTTCACCAGATCCGCAATTGGAGGACTCACTCTTCGTTGCTTCTGTCGCGCCGGTTTGACTTCCTTCTCTAACTCGATACGGTGTTGCTCCAGTGTGACCTCCCTCAGATCCTTGTAACTAAATGCAAATACATCAATGTATTTGCGAAAGATCTCTTCGAAACAACTCTTCTCCTCTTTAGTAACCTTCGATCCATAACGTAAGGTGGCAATTCTTCTCTCCACCTCCTCGGGAGTCAACGATTCTTTGTCTCGATCTCTTTGCACTTCCGGAGAAAGGAAAAGATCCACTACATTCACACCCACATTTCGTTCTTCTCTCTCCTCTTCTGACAATGTATTTTCAGATTCTGAATCTGAAGAATTGGTACCTACATCAGAAGTAGTATCGACAACTTCTGACTCCCAGTAGTCCGATGTGGGTCAATCCGATTCCGACGTCCCAACTTGATCTCCGAGCAATGGAACTTTGATCCGGTGGTGATTCGGTCCGATGCGTAAATAACCTTTGTGTCAGTTATCCGTTGTATGTACTGCTCGAAGCCAAGGTCTTCCGAGTAACATTTCATAACTTGACTCTTTCAAGATTTGAAATGTCATGTTTACTTGCACTCCCATTACTGACACATAAACTCTCTCCACCACTCCCAATGGTCTAACTCGCTGTCTGTTAGCCATACCCACCGTGATACTAGAAGGACGAGTTGGTACTAGATCCAACTTCCTCATGAGTCGTTCTGAGATGGCATTTACTGCCGATCCTCCATCGACAAGAACATCTAAGACATCTCTCCCATTGATACGAGCCTCTACTTTTGATGCCTTGTTGCACACCTCTCCTTCACTAGCATCTAAAGCACTCACACCGAGAGTAGAAGGATTTACCTTCTTCTTCCGACCTCGTCGAGAGCTTAGACCGTTACGAAGTTCTTTCCTCACCGAAAGATTCAGAGCAATCAACTGTCCCACAGTAATGTTTGCTCATTGCTTACCCACGTCTTCCACCACATTGTATTTTGATTGCTCCATCGAAATTGTGAAATCAGTATTTCCCAATTTCTTCCGCCGTTCTTTGGTTTTTGAAGAAGATTTGCTACTCCGAGTATTTTGACTTGGAGAATCTTCCATCACGACTGGTTCTCCCTCGTCGAAATGTGTCCTCATCCTCTTCCTCTCTTGAGCCAACAGCTCTACAGATTGAAAACCTTCTCGTACATCTCGTGGCTCCAAGATGTCAATGCATGCTACACCCTTGTCCTTGCTTTGTGAAGTTGAAGCTCCATCCGCTGTTCTACCATTACGACTTGGACAATTACGTTGGAAATGTGATCCTCCATACGTAAAACATCCTTGGTTCGTGTAGTTACTTGGTGATCCTTGCGGTGGTCCACCTCTAGACTGATAGTTCCCATAACCTCGTGAGCCTCCTCCAACATTTGGACTGCGGTGTTGCAACAAATTCACCATATTGATCTTCAAATCTGCCAAAGACTCTGTCAAACTTTCCAACTCATCACGAAAGTCGGGAGTAACAGATCTAGATGGTACAGTGACTGAAACTGCGCTAGTAGGAGCTATCGGAGTCAGATTCTGAAATCGAACGGTCGAAACACTCGCAGGCGTCAGAGTTGGCATGCTCCACCCTTGCACATCTCCACATGCTGCCCCAACAGTCATTGGTTGCAAGTCGTCTCCATCCAGACTCTTCTCCATCCTGGTTGCGATCTTCACTGCATCAGCCTTCGAAGTTGGTCTCTCATACCGCACTTGGGTTCGAATCTCGGGCCTCAATCCCCCAATAAAATTCTTTGTGAGCATTGCTCCAATGTCCACCATCGTTGGTTCTACTACATCTCCACTCTTTCGTAAAACCACCCGAAACTTTTGTTCTAATTTCTCCACCCTCTCAGCGTAAGTCCTTACTTTCTCTTTCTCTCCTTGTTTGAGGTAAGTTACCTCTACCATTAACTTCTCGTAACTTTCATCAGGAAGAAAAGTTTCAGTTAAGGCCTCCGTCAATACTTCCCAAGTATCAACTGGAGTCCCCACTACGCTTCTCTTCTTCCTATCCTCATACCATGTCAATGTAGAATTCTCAAGAAATTCAGGTATCAATCCTACCCACTCGCTCTTCTTTCGATCTCCATTGCCAATGCATGCTCATTTGAAGTCCCTCACAAATCCTTCCACGTCTTCTCCATCCTTTCCGTAAAACACCAGAAGTTTCCCCATTCTTCTCTTCTTTTCTTCTTCTTACTCAAGGTACTACTTGCGGATGTGAAGATCGTACTTCACCGCAATCCACAATTTCCCCGTTGAGCTCTCTCCTCTCCAAAGGTTGGAATAAGTTTGACCCTCATGGTCATCTTATCTCTCGTGTGACAGACTATCTCCATCCTCGCTAGAGGTCTTCACTCGTTCCGTTTCTACACTCAACCTTCTCTCAAGACCTTCGGCTACAGTTTCTAGCAAAGCAACCACTGCGCTACACTTGTGCTCAACTGGAATCCCGTCCACTCCACATCTAGGACAAAAGGTTGTAGGATCAATGACGTCTTGTCTAGGGGAAGAAGGACCTATGTGTAAGCTTAAGTCGACCAACCCTCTTCGCTCACTTTATGTCCTTCTTCTCCACACAAAAAACACCTCGAGTTCTTCTCCTGGTTCTTACGACTACTCTCTGCTTCTTCCTCAAATTCTAGTCAAAATTCTCCTTTCGTCAGATCAGCGGTAACTATCACCGCATAGCCTTGAGAGATCTTGCTCAACCTCAATTTCCACTCTTGCTGTCCTTCCATGACGATGATCCGTCATACATCTCTCTCGCTATATAGCTTGTTTGACACTTTTGATCACTCTACTATCTTCTCACTTAGCAATCTCTCACATTACTAAGTAGAAGCTTAACTTGTCAACCTTGAGCCTCAGAGATCAAACATAACCCTCTCAAGACTTCTGAAATTCTTTCATTCTTTTACTTCAGCAAGCGATATAACAGATTTGACCCCCCTTCACTTCGAATGTCATAACTCCAGTTCTACTCGATCAATTCACGCATGATTTGGGTGCCTAGATAGCTTATCTTGCAAGCTATCAGTATGGAAGATTTCAAGATCTAACTCTAAAAACTGAAAATATGAAAATGACTGTAAACTCCTTCCCGAGAGCTCACTATTTGATACCGAAAAACCTCTTTAACTTCCGAAAGACATAACTCTCTCCTCACAATTGATCTCTCGGAGATATCAAGCTTATTGGAAAGCTTATCTTGTCCTCTATAACATGGTGTATGTACAAAGGTTCTGAACTCATGCTCAAAAACAGACATGAACTATACTAACGACTAAATACGAATCTTTGTATCGAGGTCCCGGCAACGGAACCAAAATGTAAGCCGGCCTGTCTCTCACCCAGGGGTACCTCAGATGACTAGGATTACTAGTGCACCTTAATTACAAAGATTCTATCGTACCCATGCTCACTTCACTCAACACTCTGACCCGTATGATCACATCGGTCTCTCTAATAGCGTTCCTGCAAACAAGTTCTAACCTTGCCCTCCACATTGCATCACATAGTACTCAAGGACTCCCAAGGTCTCCAATGCTCACTTCACTTATAGACAGGAAAATGAGAGTCCTTTCCACTCTCTCAACTCCTCCTTATATACTCTACAACTTCTTACCGTGGTAACTTTTACTAAGTTACGTTACCACATGATAAGTGCGCAATCCAAAATAGTTAAACTTCTAAAAGCTACTAAAATTTAAGAATAGCCCACACATTACTTGTTCTACTTTACTAAAGTAAGAGATTCTCCTACTTTAGCTTTTGTAAAGTGTTAACTTTCCAAACTATCCAATCGGAAGACGACAACAAACTAATACGTCTTTCGAGGAGCATCTCTAGATCTTTGTGCATGACTTTTCATCATGCATCCAATCAGCGACGGTCAACAAAGTTACATACTTTTGAGAAGCATATTTAGAGCTCCGCACTTGTCACATAGTGCCATAGTGAAACCTCTAATAGTTTCCTTAACTTAGTTATAACTATTTCAGCTAGTTATGACTAGTTTTGATCACTCTAGATTTAGATCTTCGAACTAGAGTAACCTATAAGATAGTCATACCTAATGAAATTTATATAAGCACTCACACAAATAATGGGATACTTGTGATGTGACAGTTCTATCCCCAACTTCTTCATCAACCTCTCTGATATAGCATTTACAGCCGATCCTCCATCCATCAATACGTCAGAGACGTAGTGACCATTCAACCGGACTTCAATCTTTGAAGCCCTAGTGCATACCTCTGATGCATGCACATCCACCACACCAACTCCCACAGACTTTGATGTCTTGCTCTTGGGTTTCTTCTTCTTGTTTCTCTTAAAACTCAGTCCTCCTCTGAGTTCCCTTCGTAAGTTGGGATTAAGTGCGATCAGTTGTCCGACAGTGATGTTGACTTTCTGAGCACCCACATCTTCAACCACATCATATCCCGCTTGGGAAGATGAAATGGTGGAATCCGCCATCTCCAGCTTCCTTCTTGGCTCCCTTGGTGTACTCAAAACATTACTCGAACGAGTACTTCTACTCGCTGACTCCTCCATGAAAACCGATTCATCAAAAAATCGAGTTCTTTTCCTTTCTTGAGCTAAAAGCTCCACCGGTGCATGAGAAGAGTTTGAACTCTCTCCTTTCTCGTAGATGGGATCTCGCACTACATCGATAGTAGTCACTCCCTTGTCTCGTCCTTGTGATGGATTTCCTCCACCCACATTCATTCTGACAGCTTCGGCACCTCTTGCTCCGTTGTTAGGACAATTTCGCTGGAGATGAGAACCTCCACATGTCCAACAAGTGATTCCTCCAAAGTTACCTTGGTTGCCTCCAAAGTTACCTTGATTTCCTCTGTTAAGATTGTTGTCGTAACCTCTTTGACCTCCTCCTCCACCTTTGTTTCTCCATTCTCGTAACTGCACCACATTTATCTTGAGATCCGCAAGAGTGTCGGTGATGCTCTTCAGCTCGACATGAAAATCAAAGGTGGCAGTAGACATCGTTGTTGGGACAAACGGTCTTGGCACCACCGTTGGAGTAGGAGCTGACGTTGAAGCAATCACCAATTGTGATGATGCAGGTGCGATCGTTGTGGCTACACCAGGAGTCGGAGTCGACACCAGAGCAGCATGATGAGATTGGATGATATCTCCTTCATCCAAACTCTCTTCCATATTTGTCACAATCTTGATGACCTCCGCTTTTGTTGCTGGCTTCTCGTACCTCACTTGGGTTCGAATTGAAGGTCTCAACCCTCCCACCAAGTTCTTGGTCAGCACTGCTCCAATCCCCGTCATCGTTAGCTCCACATTGTCTCCACTCTTCCGTAGGACCGTCCGAAACCGTTGCTCCAACTTATCCACCCTTTCGGCATATTGCCGAACTTTCTCGTCGTCCCGTTGCTTCAAATGAGTAAGCTCCACCATGAGCTTCTCATAACTCTCTTCTGGAAGAAATTCTTTGATGAGTGCATTACTCAACGTCTCCCATGTGTCCTCAACTGCACCAGGTGTCTGGCTCTTCACTCGGTCTTCATACCACGTAAGAGCAAAATCTTCTAAAAACTCTGGCAGTAACAACACCCATTCTTCCTTCCTTCTCACGTTGTTTCTGATGCAACCCCTTTTGAAGTCTCGTATAAATGGTTCTACATCTTCATTGTCCTTCCCATGAAACACTGGTAACTTCCCCATCTTGTAACTATTCTTTCTACCCTTCTAATTTTTGTGCAATAACAACTTGCTAAAAGAGTACGAACATCACCAATTCCATTCGCGAATAATCTATCATAAGTAAAATGAAAGGAAATGGTTGTAACAACACCTCTTGTGTCATCTCTTCTCCCAAGGTAATCATGAGCCTGAGTCACATCACCGTTTCTCCACCATCCGAATGACGATCTCCATCACAACTCAGCCGAGTCCTCTTTTGAAGTCGACAACTTCTCCGTCTCAGCTCTTTGAGTCTCGTCCAACTTCTCGACTACTGACGTAAGTAGGGCGGCCACATCGACGCACTTGTGTCCTCTTGATAGATCACCCACTCCACAACTTGGACAAAGATCTTCTCCTAGAAGATGAATTGGCGCTGGTGACGATGGACCCACTCGAAGACTTAAATCAGTAAACTCTCGCTTCCCTTTAGCTCTCTCGGTTTTGATTTTAGTTGGACAATTCACTACTTTATGTCTCAACCCTCTACAGAAATAACACCACAAGTCGGTTTCTACTCTTCTCCTCGGAGATTCTACTTGAGGTTTTATACTAGGGTTCTCAAACTCAACGATAATCTCTTTCGAGCTCTCTGACGCTTACTATGACATCAAAACCTTGAGGAAGGTTTCTAAGTCTAACTTTTCAATCTTTTGAACTTCCACTCATGTTGCACCTTCTCAACCATTAAGTGGACAAAATATCTTTAAGAAAATAACTCTACATCACTTTCTTAACTCTTTCGAGCTTTATACTAAAAATCGTGTATTATACATGCTATACACAAAATAAAATCCAATCTAAAATTAAGAGTCCATGATAATATCCTCATGACCATCGTCTGTACTGATCCTAGCAGACATCTTAAAGTCACTTTTGTAAGGATCACACTCTACTTCGCCAGGAGCATTCGTGGCCTCCACAGTGAATGATACTTTGAACTCAACCTTCTTCGCATCTGCGTCGATGCTCGCAGAAGCTTCTTTATATTAAGCAAAAATGGCACCCCAACTGCAATAGATGCTTGATCGCAACGCCTCTATACTTAATGTTGGTCTTTTCGTCTCCGTTCTAACTCCCAAACGTCTCTTCTTCAACCTTGGCACTCGAACTGGATTCCCCATGACGTATTGTCAAGACCTCCTTGTATGTCGAACCGTATATCTCTTAATCGGTAAGAGATCTCTCCAAGATTTTTGTGATCTCCAGTAGCTCAACCTCCAAGCTACTAACTAATGAAGTTTTGATAGAAAATTCCTTAATCAAAAGAGATGGTGCTGACTGTACAAATTTTCAGAGAACTGAAATTTGTATATTTTTACTTCTCTCATGACTTTCAACCCCCCTCAACTTTGAAAATTCATAGCTCTCTTTCCATACCACCTTTTCTCTTGATTTCTATTGTCCTAGATAGCTTATCAGCCAATCTAAAACACTGGAAAGTTTCTCAGGAAAACAAAATTCACAGAAAATCTGACAATGACTGTAAACTTTTTCCAGAGAACAGAATTCTTCAACTCTCACGAATAGACCCCCTCAACTTTGAAAATTCATTGCTCCCTCTCTAGACCACCTTTTCCTATGATTTCTTTTGTAGTAGATACGTTATCAGCCAAGCTACATTCCTGGAAAGTTTCATTGGAAAGTAAAATTCACAAAAAATCTGACAATGACTGTAAACTTTTTCCAGAGAGCAGAAATCCTCAAACTCGGAAATTTTTCTCCTCTAATAACTTCTCTCTCCTCCTTTCTCTACAACTCTTGTTTCATCCTCTTTCAACTCTCCTCAAACTCTTTCTAAGTGAACAAGATGTAAAGAATAACCTCGAATGCGTCATAGATCACTACGGGATACACGAAAGGTTCTAATGTTGCTAACATCGCGTTAGCTCTCTCTCCTCTCAACGTTCTCTCTATGTGTTCTCTCATAATCTCTTTTTGTCTAATATAAAACTGAACTCTAAACATTTTCAATGATCTCTTCAAGTGAGGTCCCGGCAATGGAACCAAAAATGTAAACCCTTCACGATCTCATCAATCAACTATCCCTCTGATCTCTCAACCACCACGATCGTCATCGATGAATCTGCAAATGTTGGGCCTGTCTCTCACTCAGGGGTCACCTCTGATGGCTTTGATGGAAGCACACCATGAACTTGAAAGGAAAAATGCTAAGTTCACTCATTCATACACCCACAAACTTATCAACTAAAAATCTTCATAAACTCATCAACTGAAATCCTCCATTCTAACGACGTCTCTCAAGTTCTCACATGCTAAAAATATCCCACATTCTCTATATTACTCAAGTTGTCATTACGACGATGTGAAAACAAGGATGAGGAGCTCTTCTCTACTCCTCTATTTATACATTCTAGGTTTTTACTTTGGTACCCTCTGGTAACTCAGCCGTAACTACTTTTACCGGGTTTTACTAAGATATTACTTAAGGTAAAAGCATTAATCACATGGGCTTCTTTCCTTTTCACATGGGCTTATTCCTTCAAAGTCAACAACTTCTAGAAAGATTCAGAAATATTCTCAAGAAATCTCAAATTTCCACCCCCTTTCTACACTAGGACCCACTAAAAAGGAAACATGTGAAATCTCTTCTTGTTTTTAATGCGCACAAAGTCCACAATTTTAATCCAACCACTAATATCAAGTCAAAAAGGAGATAAGGGATACTTTCCACCTCCTTTCTACCTTTTAGACAAGATGACAAGATAGTAGTGCTCACTCTTTAGCAAATATCTGAATTCTGTCAAAAGTACAGCTAAGTTTAATCATAACTAACTTTTAGCTAGTCATGACTAACTTGATACCTCCTTAAAGTACTTTGGCAGCAAATAAACATTCTCAACACTTAGTTATAACTAAACACCTTATTAATAGACAAACTTCCTATGTGTAACATAGGTTGTTACAGTACGTAGTCGCTACCTCATCCACCTTCTCCCTAAGCTCTTTGGTCTTCGCATCTGCAGTTGCCTTTTGCCTCCTGAGCCTTCGCTAGCTCCTTATCTCTTGTGGCCAACTGCTCCAGCAAAGCATCCTTCTCTATCTTCATGTCATGAAAACGTGAAGCCATCAGGTTGAACTTAGCATGCAAATCTTGTATCTCTTGTGAAGTCTTTGTTTGTAGAGCATCGCACTCCACCGTCATCTTCTTCAAGTTTTCCTCTGAGACTTCTAACTTCGCTACCATCCTGTCCTTCTCCTCGAGCCATCCATGTCGTTCGAAGTGCACTACGCTGAGAAGGTCGGTTAGAGACAAAGGTACCTTCGTCTCATTCTCATAAATATGGCGCTGCATATCGAGTTGCGCCACGATCGTTAATGAATTCCAACGTCTGCTCGAACATTCTCAGCTCCTTTCTGATACTCGGATCTCTCGATGCTGATGTTGTCGCCTCGTCCTGCTGTGATCTCTTCGGAAGAGATCGATGTAGCTGTGTATCTTAAAACCATTCGATCCTACCGGCATCACAGAAAATAGCTGACTGTACTTCGCCACCTCCTCCGAAGATGACTTGCAGGTACTGTCGTAAAGAAGATCCCCTTGTCGACTTGCATCGTCAATGCCCAGAGTGAAACTCCAATGCGATAAGGTCTAATTGTGCTGTCGTCCTCTTAGGTCATCCGAAGGGTGTCCTTTGTAGACGAGGATCTCTTGCACCAGCTCTGAAGATATGACTCCCCAATTCTCCATCAGTAACACCATTCTTATCGTCTCTAATCGATCTTGATAAGGCGTGAAGTCTAACCACTTCGTCACGACGGTCTTCAGTTTCACAAGCGGCTTCCGTGAAGTCTGCATCCCTCTCATCTGGTGGTAGCTGAAGACCGAAGTCCTTCGTCTCCTGAGTATGAAGTCGTTCTAAACCTCGCTCTAAACCTACGAAGTCTCACTTCGTCTGTGTTGCACCGATAGTTCTGAGCGCGATCGCCTTGAACACGATCTTCAAGCCATATCGAACTTCGTATCTGACCAACTGACAGATACACTTCATCAGCAGATCTTCGCAAGGAAGAAGACATACTGGGCGAAGATATTCCATGATCATGTACTGAAACTGTAGAGTATGTTTGACGAGGGTGGATCAGTGTACTTCGCGGCTTTCGCAGCGGTTTTCTATCGGGGAATGAGGTTACTAACTCCGACAGAAGAAGAGAAGTTCGGACAGAGAACCGCGTCCGAAGACGAATTGTTAATAAGATCAACTCCTTGACGGGAAGAAATGATAACTCTGGTGACTTCGGCGGGACCTAGTACCCGGACAAAGAGGAAGATGATAGAAGAGACATCGGGTGGTGCAACTTCGAGGAAGAAGAAGAAAGCAAGGAGGACGACGACTACAACTTCGGACGAAGGAGCCAAAGATGTTTAAGCTCCCGCAAAGTCTTCTTCAGTGGAGATTGTTGGACAATCAGGTCCAGGAGGAAGTCAAACTAATGCGGACCAGGAAGAGTTTGTTCTGAGGAGGGTACCTTCGGGGACAACACAAGTACAGAAGGAGACACATTGAGAAGAACTTCTGACTTGGTCACAGTAAACTCGCAAATAAAAATAGTAAACAGTAAAAGTGATTTTCTTTTAACTCTTCTTATAGCCATTTCCTCTCGCCTCTCCGCGTGCGAAGTTCCTCTTATCTCTCGACCGCGAAGTTGCGTGAACTTCTGTCCTATTTTGGTCCTCCTTCCCAAGGTCATAACTTCGTCGTCCGACGTCCGTTCTCAGCAAATGAGATATCTCTGGAAAGCTTTTCGTCTTTAGATTGCAGCTAGGTTATCATTCTAAAGATATACACATCATAGTTCTTGTATTTCTACTCAACATCATTCTTCGGCTAAGAAACTCTATACTACAACTAAACTTATTCTATCTGTCATCTATACTAACTAATCTAATGTTTTACTTAACAAAAACAAAAATTTTCTAACAAAATGAAAATTCAAGGCTTCACAGTGTTCACAGTTGGTGTCTACGTCTAAGGAACCGCTCTTTGTCTACCGGGTCGAGAGAGACAAAGACTGAGGACGAGGCGTGTAGAGTTTTCATCCTTGGACATCATGGGATGTCGTAGATGAGAGTGTGGAGCTTGCAACTAGGACTATAGGAGTTTTTCGCATAGTGGAGGTGGAGGTTGTTGATGGTGAGCAGAAAGAAACTGCTCCAGAGGCTGCAAGATAGCAGTCAACGATTTCGTCTTCTACCTCTAGCAAGGTGACAGAGGATACTTTGGAGCCGAAGATTGGACCCAAGCTTATAAGAGAGGAGAGACGAAGAGTTCAAAGATTCTTGAAGAGCTACAGGAATTGTTTTATCTTTAGTATGAAGGATTTGGGTACCTCGAAGGGACCAGGTATACGGATCGACTTGACTAGTGACACGTCAATCTTTCGACGTCCTTATAGATACAATGACATGGAGAGAGCTTTGATCTAGAGTAGGACTCAAGATTTTTTGGAGGTTGGGTTGGTGGAGATGTCATATGGAGAGTATGCATCTACCATAGTTATGCTAGAAGGATATGTATTGCAACTACACGGATAGACGGATGGGTGAAACTACCGTCCTATCAATCGACAGACAAAGTCCGATAAGTATGCCATGTCGACACCGAGGAGATCTTTGATGTAGTGGGGCATGTGAAGGTCTTCAGTACTTTGGATCTTCGAGTAAGGTATCATCAGTTGTTGGTGAGAGAAGAAGATAAATCCAAGATAACATTCTAGGGAATTGACACTCACGGCAAGGATTGTTTGTATTAGTGACGGTTTTTATCATTTGGATTGAAGAACGCCCCTGCTGAGTTCCAAAGGGTAGCTCCACAAATAGCTCGCTCTTGATGCCCAAGTCCGAGAGGAGGGATGAAGGTGACCTTGACGTGAGACTATGAGACTTCAGTGATCACTGCACTGTGCAAGGTTTGGTCACCCTACAGCACACATAGGTGCAGAAGGGCCCCAAAAGTCCAGTCATCTTCTTCAAGTTCTCCCCAAGATGACAAGGAGGAAATTGTTAAGTCAGCTTTAGTTCGACTGAAGGTAAATTCTTACCAAGTGCACTATCAAAAACTTGTCTCTGATGTTCCATGAGAAATGAAAGTAGAGCCAGAGTATGGAGGACTGAGAGTCCTTGCTGATGTGGAGGCCTTAGGTGTGGAGTCACACCTCTTCAATCTTTTGGGAGTGTGTCATAAGAGACTCTCTCACATCTCTATGGGTCCGGGACCTAAAGGAAGAGGTAAGACTTTGTACACTAACCTTGAATCCGCCCCTTGTATGTTGTGATCCTAGCAGGATTGGATTTTGTTAGATGTTATATTGATGACATCTTAGGCTAAAGTGCTACTGTGGAGGAGCGCGAGAGACACTTACGAGATGTGTTCGAGCGGTTGGGAGCTCATGGGTTGAAGTTACACCCCGAGAAGTGTAAGTTCTTCCAGGAGTTGGTAGAGTATCTGGACCACACCATCTACCCAAGTGGGTTGGATGTTCAACAGACGAAGATTGAGGCTATGGCACGTATCTCTCGTCTCACAGATGTGAGTCGAGTTCGGACATTTGTTGGTTTGATGAACTTCTATCGTCGCTACATGAAAAAGTTTAGTGCGATTGTGAAATCATTGACCAAGCTGATGAAGGTGGACCAGGAGTGGCAGATTACTTACGAAGATCGTAGTTTGCTGTCGCAGGAGTAAATCTGATTGACGCAGACCTTCGAACTCGGACTTCAACGAAGAGAGCCTTCGTAGCTTTTGAGTCAAGGATATTTTGAAGGTCTGAGAACAAATCAGTTATTGTGAATTGGAAGAGAATAAGTTAAATTGTAAGAAGCGTTTGGAAGATGGTGATTTCTTCTTGAGAATGCCTTCTTCAAATAAGTGGGATCTTTAAGAGTGAAGATTTAGGTGGAAAAACGCTTCTTAGGAAGAGTATGGACTTATTCTTTGAGTCTTGAGGTGAAGTTTGTATTCTTCTGTCTTTTCAGAAGAAGACTAGTAACATTTCAGCAGTATTTTGCTATCTTCATTTGTTCATACATCTGTCTTCTCGAATCTTTTATCTGTATTGTTGGAAAGACATTCATGAGAAAGCAAGCTAGGCTCTAGCTTAAGGACTTTTGGCACAATTTCGGATCTTCATTTTTATTGCATCAATAGGTAGAGCTCTTTGTCTGCTTTCCATAAGCATTTTGTCTATTTCATTTGGACGCCTAGTAGAGAAGTTACGGGGCTCGAAAGATTGGAAAAGCAAGCTAGGCTCCAACTTATGGACTTTTGGCACAACTTTGGATCTTCACTTTCATCGCATCGATGAGTAGAGCTCGTTGTCAGCTTTCTATGGACACTTTGTCTATATTCATTTGGACGCCTAGTGGCGAATTTACGCGACTCAAAAGAAGAGAAAATCAAGCTAGGTCCTAGTTTACTTTGCTGACTGGGTATTTGCAACTCCAGGCGTTATACTAAGGACGCAAGGGACATGCATTCTCATTATTGGAGAAAACTTGTATGTACTGTGACTGACGTAAGGGGGTTGCTTAAAGGGCTAGCTTGCACCTGCGACCTGTAAGCACACGGTTCGAGAGATTTGGAGGTCCAATGCAAGCGCGCAAGACGTCGTTGGGTTCAGATCTGTGCAAGCTACGCGTTGGTTAAGACGTTTCGTGAGAAGACGGATCGAGGAGTGTGTTTGGAGTGCTTCAGTGATCTATGAAGGAGAGTTGGACCGTTCAGACCGTTCCAAAGTCCAAACTTGCTGTCCTTAGATCCATCGGGATCAGAACGTCGAGTTCTTCAAGAAATTGAAGACATACGAAGTTTCATCGGACGGTTTGAGAGTTTTGAGTGAAATTGGCTCGCATGGAAGCGTTTGCGTCAGGTTTTTCATCGTCTATGATCTGAAATCTGGTTGTTCTTCACGATGTCGGAGTGTAATCCGTCTACCTAGGAAAGCGCCGAGCTTCTAGCTGTGGTTGTTCACTCAAGAGGTTGGCTTTCAGGTCACAATAGGGCTATAAACACTCACACAGATGTGTAAGATCTAGTAATATACCCAGAAGGCGAAATTCAGGTCTAGCTGGCAGTAATAGGATTCGGCGGTGAACTTTGACACTCACGGAGAGGAAAACTATGAAGGTTTAGACCTCTAAACTTCCCCTACATGCAAATGAGGTACTACTGAACTCACAGACGAAATTTCAGCCTGAGATCAAATTCTGACACGGAGATATGAACAGAAAAGTTTTGAGCAAGAAAACTACGGCAATTTCTGGTACCTAGCTGGCTATTTCAACCTATAACAGGAGTTTGGCTCGATCAATTTCGAAGTTTCTTACAGGATTTGCAGTCTACAGGGTGCTGAACATCCCTGTGAAGTTGGGACTCCTGAATGTACACAGAACTGTAGATCTCCTCCTCTGAAGTCGCTGCTCTAGATTAAGAGCTTTTCAGACCCCCTCAGCTTCAGCGGCCGCCCTGAATTACTCAGTTGCTCAATCGATATGAAACTTTTTGTGAAATTGTAGCCCTGCTGGCGGAGAACACAACCTCGAAGTTTTGAAGCAATTTCCTCAAATCTGCTGCGAGTGACACTGAAAACCCTAAATCCAACCAAAATGATTCAATTCTAGCACAATCCGAACTTCAATTGCTCATAACTCCGTCTTTATTGACTCAAATCGATCGAAATTTTCACTGGAAGTGCTTGGCATGACGAGACCTCTCTCCCTGTGCTCTCAGATTTCGAAGATCCCTCACCAAATGCTCGAACTCCACTCTAGAGCTCTGTTTCTAAATTTAGAGTTAAACTAAAGACAAAAACAGACCAATGGGAGTTCATAGCTCCACTTGGTTGTCTTTTAGTACCCTAAACCACGTGGCAACTTAGTTTTACTCATAGGCTACCACGTCAAGCTCCCTAGAGTGCCAGCGTAAACCTTAAACTACCTAAAACGACACGCAGCCCCGAAAATTAACTTAAATCAGCTAGAAAGCGTGCATGGGCGACACGCAAATACAACCCATGAGCTTAAGCCCTATCAACATGGTAATCAACCTACTAAGACTCAAAATAGTGTTAACACCGTATGCAAAGGTGTCAAACATATACATAAACGACTAGAAGTAATAAGAGCTAACTTCTAGAACTACTAAACTCAAGCGTCGGAGTAGAAATATAACATGTAGCCGCCAAGTAGCGCGACAACGATCAGTGAGCCAAGTTCTTCGTTGATACTTATGCGATCAAGGAGTCTTCATCTACACATAGGAGAAGACAGTACGTGTATTGGATTGGTGGTTTGGGTGTGGTGAGCGATTTTGAGCTGCAGGGAGTCGATTTATTTCAGCTTTTTGCAACCTGCGAGCAAATTTCTTGCGTGGTTTTGCAAAGAGAACTCCACACGGCTTGTTTGGAGTCTTGTTGGGTTCTGGGTAGCTAGATCTACTTACCAAAGAAGACGGATATCAGATCAGGCGATCCGTTTGAGCGGTGCGTGCGGTTTTAAGCCACAGGGATGAGTTTTGGAAGATTCGGTCACCTGCGACCAAAAATCAGCAATATCTCGGCTGTTGGGAGTCGGATCTGAAGGTTTTCTGGACCAACTGAGTCAAGGAAGAAGACCCTATCGACATCTGAAGATCGTTACACGAAAAGAAGAAAGTTCTCAGATAGGTCTTTTTCAGTTTCTTCGCTATGGGTTTTGCTCTTTTGAGTTCGTTAGAGTTCTGGTTGATTATGTACAACTTGTGGTAGCTAGCTTTAGCTAAGAGCTTGTACATGGATGTTGTTCGGACTTAGGTTTGAATCGTGTGATGCTGGTGCAGTTCTTTTTGTTAACAAAGGGAAGTTTCTCTTGCTTTGAGCTACGCTTTGATAGTTTTGGGTCTGGGTTGACATTCAGAGATTGATTTTAGAGAGGTTGGTGCAGATTACATACTGCTCTAGTCTGTTTCTCAGTTTTGTGTTCTTAGGGTGAAAGAAATGATAGTGTATATGCGTTGAGAGTTGATATATATAGCGACGTTCGTTTTCGTGCTTGTTTTTCTCTTTCTTGTTCTCTGTTCAGCACATTACATCTCCACAGCCAGGAACCTCACGTTTTCTTGGACATCCTTCACGCAAAATCCGATACGACACCGTAGTTGTGAGCATCGTGCACTGGTTTGATTGTCAGTGAGCGGTCAATGCGATCACTGTCAAGTGTTTCAAGAATATTGACGTTTTCAAGGTGTCTTCAAATACACACGGCCAAGGAATCTGATCAACATGCAGAAAGCCGGATCAGATCTACTTACATTGCAGCTAATGTAGGGAGAGCTGAACACGACCTGGTTGATTTCACATTCTTCGTGAAAACCTTCACATCCTAGCAATTGTTTGAAGGTTTGGGGCAATTTCATCATCAATTTCACCATGTTAACATAACGCGTCCTGGCTTATTGTGGGGAGGAGATGATGTGCTGATCATCTAGATGAGTACTCCTGTATCGAAGATCGAGAAGGTCTTGCTGGGTCGATTGATAGGTGTGGCTACTAACATCTGATGATACTAAACTTCCACAGTATCTTGTCTATATTTGTGTGTCTGTCTGGAGTCAGGACTTGTGCTCATCAAAGAGTCTTCACTGAGAGCAATTCTAATTCGCATGAGTATTGCACCTCGATGAACCAAATCACTCTCATCAAAAATCTCAATGAAAACTTCAAAGAGGTTATCAACTCTGCAATCTATGCTATCGATCGGCTCAAAATTTTCTTGATTGACGGTCTGTTTTGCAACAAGAAGCATTCACGTATGTGTACCAGCTTCATAAACATGTACAAAATGAAACTTCTCAAGGTATAACAATGCAGCAGCTGGGATCGTGCACTCCTGGAATGTATGTTTTTCGTGGTCACAGAGATGTTGTATCAATAACAAACATTCTTTTTTTCTACATCAATGTCCACTTTGACCGAACCTCTACAAGAAAAGCGTCCAATTGCTTTCTGTTTTCCGTGTTGCCTCTGCACAGAACTAACACCAGAGGTCTTACAAGTTGCACGATCATCCCTCAATGCACACCAAAATGATGAACGACAAACAAGTAGAGTAGTCACAGAACAACGAACATACTGTACTCTCCAATAATACTCGGACCCACACTCTAGTTCAATTTTGATATGAGTATTCAAAAACACAAGAAACCTCCTCTCTACATCGACCCTATCGTCAGCATCTTGCAGAAAGTCACGATCTAATCCAACAAGCATCAAAGAGTCTTCATCGAGAGCAATTCTAATTCGCATGAGTACTGCACCTCGATGAACCAAATCACTCTCATCAAAAATCTCAATGAAAACTTCGAAGAGGTTACCAACTCCGCAATCTATGCTATTGATCGACTCAAAATTTTCTTCTACGTCTACTGCACCGGCAATCTCTTATGTCAGATCGAACACCCTTACCATTACAAATAATACACCGTTTAAATATCCTTAATCCAAGCAGATTGGCAATATTGCGCTCACGCGTGAACATCTTCAATGGCAATGTTTGGTTACATCGAGTACATGTAGCAACGTCTTCACATTTCTCGGTCATAACTTCTCCAGATTTCTAGCAACAAGCAAAAAAGCGAACAAGCAAGCATTGAAATGCAGTGAAAGCGAGAGTAAGTTTGGAAAACCTATCTCAACAGCAATCCCACCCGCTCCTTGTCTGATCACTTTGTCTTCCAATCGTCCTCTTATCGACTCTCCTCTTACGCTCCAAGTAGAAGCACATCGTGATAACAAAGAGGATGCTCGCAGTCGTGTACAACCGGAACGAGAGCGAGAGCTAATCCCCCGACCGAGCAGAACCCCTTTCATACATTCGCTGTCGCATATACCACGAACCACGAGCAAAAGCGAGCGGCGACAGAGTGTGAGACACGAGAACGAGAGCCGCAGCGATTGCAGCAGCACGAGAACGAGAGAACTCTAGAGCAGTGTCGTGTTGTGATTTAGCTCTTGTGTGAAATTCTCGTGGAACGTAGGTTGTGTTTCTTTTTGTGTTTCGTGAACCGTATCGCGTAACTCTCCGAACAGTGTGATCGATGTCACGTTTATGATTAATTGTTTAAGTGATCATATGGTAGAGAAACGTACCAAGTCATCGATCTGTGCGGCGTTCACTTTAGTGGTCCTTGTCGCCGCATTTGTGTATAAAATGATGGGTCGAGAGTTCATACGACATTCTCTCTCAACGGGTGATTTATGAGGGTGCTCGGAGCTGCATGGAGCGTGGAGTGGTTATGGACGGAGGTTTGATATTGGCTCCAGATCTTCTCTTTCCGAATCCGTTTCACATCAAGCTTCATTGCATCCACCGTGATCACTTTCGACAGTGGTTAGTTCCGTACTTTGACGATGAATTCATGAGGAGGGTGATGGAGTTACAACTTTCGGTGATCCTTCCGATTGTTACATACGGAGAGACTTGGGATATGACGGTGTACATCTTGTTGTGAGGAAAAATGGATCTCAACTATCCATCGAACATTCCTTTCAACCTTTTGGTCGATGTCCGGTGTCATTGCAGACCGAAGATCAATCATGGAGCTTGAATCGTGAGAAACTTCGGACAAGAATATTTCAATCGAGTGATAGCTTCACCGTTTCTTTTTGTCGTACTTTTTATTGTAGATCGTTTCCAGGTTGTAATATTGACTTTGTATTAGTCTGCGACTCAATCGTTCTATTCTGATTCAGCGCTTCTGTGTAGTTACGGATCGCAAAGAATCTGTCGATATATCTTAAGGATTTTCTGAGGTCTTAGAGTCTTGTTGATGTCTTGTGTCTCCTTGGGAGTAAAAATTAGTTCTAAGGGAAAAGGTTGAGTGGAAAAAAGACAAAAATAAAGCTCTTTTTGCTCTTATTGATCTACTTTTGGACCAATGGTGTTCTAGCTGATCCTCGCGACTTTTCTATGGTTTCTGGAGGCTTCGGAGGGCCATTCAAAAAACAAAGGGTGTGGTTGGAAAGCTCTCGACCGGGGTTACAATCTGGGCTGAAGAATTGATCGATTTGATGAAAGGATGACGGCGTTATGATCAATTGAGTGGAGGGGAGTGAAATTCATACCTACCGCTACGTTTTTGGTTGTTTCGAGAGACTCGTGAGGAGTTTTGAGGAGCTGTCTGTTGGGTTGGAGAGCTGACGACGTGCTGGTCGTTTTGATATCAATTTCATCAGGTTCTAGATCGATTTGGATTGTGAATCGACCAATTGAAGTTGAGAAGTGCACACGTGATAAGACAGGAATAATGAATTGTGATAGTCATGGATAGTTTGCTATTGCTTGAGTTCTGAGTCGAATTTCTCAGTGAAACTTTCAAAGATTGAAGTATGTCTTATCAGTAAGATACTTGGGAAGTTTCACCTCAAATGGTCGAGTAGTTTGTTCAGAATCTTGGATCAAATGTACTTGGGTCTGTAAAGCTCTTAAGTTAGCACAGATTACGGTTTGATCCATATCTGAGAATTGGTTTGAGATTTCGACCTGAAAATTATTCAAGGTAGGAGTGGAGGGTCCAATCAAGCTTCCTTTGAAGTTTAATCATCATTGATCGACTGATTTGGGAGGACTGAGATCTCAAAGTTCAAAGATAGTTCAGTTATAGCGGATTCGGATTTTTTTATTACATCTATTTTCACTTTGGTCATTTTCGAGCAATTTGGAGAGGAGCTTGTTGCTGAAACTACCATACCTACATACAACTCCACATTGGAAGGTGTAGGGCTGATTTCAGCTCTTGGTGATGAAAGAGAACGGAGTCGTCATTAATCATAAGCCGCTGTTTGGATTCTCGGAGCTGCTAGGTACTACCGCCGTTGGTGCTATATTGAGATATGAGTAGTGTCTTGGAGCATGCATGCTTTACCTTGCTGGAATGCTTGGTAGGCCATGGTGTACAGCAAGTTGTATCGAGACTTGATCAAGTTGGTTGAGCGATCCTATAGTATTTTTCGTTGTATCAAATAGACTTGTGGCGGTCAAACTGATGAGTAGCTAGCGTCGCTGAGAAGTTGTTAAATCATGCTTCTAGTGATTTAGATTTATTTGCATGCAGATAATACATAGCTGAGTATTTCATATAGAGTACAAAAGGATTTGTATGTAACACAAATTTGTACAACTTATACGTATCATTGGACCGTAACAACTTTTAACCTTGAGTCGAGAGATACAAGGTCACTTGTCCGAAAAGAGTAGATAGAGAGCATTAAGGTTGAAGGATCAAAGTTCAAAGCCAACCTGTTCAAGTCACCTACCTCTACAAGTCATATACCATATATATTCCTAGACAAAAAAACACGTTATACGATAGCTGGTGAACTCGACGTGAAACGTCTGAGGTGAGAGATACGTGCGTGGTTTTGCTACCATGGACATTGAAGGGTTGGGTCATTACGTAGATGAGGCTTCTACATCTGGAGAGGTCCCAAAGGTGATCAAACTTTCACGGTCTGATATGCTATTGCTTGAGGCATTCGCGTTGGTAATGCAACAACAGCAAGCCATTGAACGAAAAGAAGCAATGGCTACTAAAGCCTTGCAATTTATTGTGGGGTTGCTAGATCAGTTTGACGGGAAGAACATATCCAAGTACCTAAAGTACTATTTTTGATAGATGGAGTTGAGTAAGGTGTTAGAAAGAGAGATGGTGAGTACAATTGAGCTTGCTGTCATACCTGAGCTACGAGAGCATGTGAAAGACATCATCTGATCGCATGGTGTTACATGAGAAGGATTTACTCTTCAGTTGAAAGAAGAGTATTCTTTAGAAGATGCAGACCGAGTGACTATGAAGTCATTCATGGAGTGGGTAAACAAACCCAACAAAGGACTTGTTGTCACAGAGCTATTTCAGGAGTTCGAGAGACAATTCCTTCAGTTGTCTCGGATGGAGAAGCGCACATTGGAGAACGACAAGGTGGAGTTGTTTCTGCAAGCAGCTAACAATGAATTATAAAGGGAGTTGGAGCTGCTTCTGGAAGATAGGATGGAAGATAACGGACTCACAATTGATTGAAGAAAAGTCTCTGACGTAGTGAGTGTACTTGCCAAACGAGAGTACAAGAGAGGAAAGGTGGTGGTAAGACAAGAAGAGAGACCATCGCCGATCATATTACCTCGTAGGCAACCAATGATACCTATTGTGCAAGCACCTATTATGCATGTACCTCAAGTACCACTTCCTATTGTTCTTGTTTCGAAAGTTGCACCGCAAAGAGATGCTATGGAAAAGTTGATAAAAGAGATGAGGGACTTGCAGATCAAGTTAGCAAGGTTGGAAGAGAAGGGAGGAGCACATGATACCAGAGCTGCTCCTAAGCAAGATTATGTACAAAGATGCATTTGGTGTGATAGTTCTGATCATGCTCGAAGAGAGTGTGGTGATTTTGTCAAAACTCTACGAGATGGAGTAGTCTATTGGAAGGAAGGAAAGATTGCTTTGAAAAATAATGGAGAGATTCTTAGAACCAACTTCAAGAAAGGAGGAATGAAGCAAGTACTTGAGGAGTATCTATCTCAGCATGCTACTACGTCGATAGAAGCTGCTATTTATGGAGTTGAGGTAGTACGAGAAAGAAGTGCTTCTAGGAAGCATGGAGATACTCTTGATATGTGGAGTCACGCGATGAGCACGAACAAAAAAGAAAAAATGACAAGAGAGGAGTTGCTCAGAACAGCCACGACAATCAAGGGTGCTACTGGATGAGATGATCCCGTAGATACAATGTCTGTACATGCTTATTTGACAAAGAGTCAACATGAGACTCTCATGGAGGAGAAGTACAAACGAGATGAAGCAGGCCCTAGCGAAGAGAGAGCAGCTCCTAAGAGGAGAAAAGTTCAGACCGGAGATTATACCTCTACCAGAGGAGACTACGAAAGAGGTCATATCCTCTACTCCTGAAAAGTCAGAGAAGAGCAGAGGTAAGGAGAAAGGTAAATCTCCTTCATACAAGCTTCAGTCTGATATTGAAGCTGCTACGAATCTGAAAGGAGTACTAGAAGAGAGAGTACTCAATGCCAAGATCGAGTTTTCCTTGCGAGAAGTTCTTAGGATTGTCAAGAAGGAGTTTCATGATGTCATTATTGACGCCATCAAACAAAAAAGACAATTGGTAGGAAAAACCGTTGTGTCTAATGCATTAGACACAAAGATATCAAAAGAGGAAAAGTTAGAACTAGCTCAATGCTGTATCAATCGCAAGGTTCGGATTGAGGATGATAGTGATGACAAGGTCTCTAGTCATTACACTAGAGGACATTGGGCTAGAGCTACTACCGAAGCCTTAGTGAAAGTAGGAGAGATGACAGATCCGGTGGTTGCTCTCATTGATCATGGATCAGAGATCAATATTGTCTCTACGGACATCTACAAGCAAGGTGGATGACTTGTTGATATAGATCATGGTTGGATGATCAGAACAGCGAACAACACACGAGGAGAACTCTATGGAGCTTGTCTTGATGTGAGAGTGAAGGTTGGAGATGTAACTATTGAACAAAACTTCTTTGTTCAATATAGTACATCATACCCGGTGATACTCGATCAACCTTACATTACAACTGTGAGGATGGAGACCAAGGTTTTGGATGATGGATATGCTTATGCGCGGATCAGAAGTCAAGATGGCAAGAAAGCGGTACAATTTCTAACTGTATCAGCAAACCACGAGAGGAACAGAGATTATCTGAGGGGTGGCTCCTTGCCTAAGGTCACGGAGGAGTTCAAGGATTTTTGACAAGTACTGCTATAGAGCGAGGACATAGTGGTACACTGGAAAAGATACTCTCGCTAGAGAAAGAAAGTGCTTTTTGTACATGAGTTGTGAGATTTTCTGAGAGTGGATTTGCTACACATACACGACTTGCTGACTTGCTGAAGTGGGAGCAGAAGGTTGTGCGAAAAACTGAAAAAGACCTAAAGAGAGTTGGTGTGCTTGAAAAGGATGATAATATAGAAGGTGTTTATTTGGAGTTAGGATTGGGAGATTCAATCGATGAGCTTGCTATGGATGGGCAAAAAGATGAGGATCATGTGGTGGAAGTGCACTCTAGGGAGCTCTATACAACTATAGAGTCATTCGTAGATCCTGAAGTTAGAGTTGATACTATGTACAAAACGGTAGACAAGAAGGTAAAACCTGTTGCTCAGTCATTACCTAGTGATTCTAACCAACGAGTCCAACAAATCTTCAAAGGAGAAAAGCTTGAGAGATCTTAGCCCAGTCGGTCACAAGTTCATTGAAGCTATGCTCAAGGAGTTGAAGGTTGGTTTTGCAGATTTTCTTTTGCGTGTAGAGGAGAATAGGTTTAAGGAGATGTTAGCTAGACATGAGAAAGCCTTTGCTTTTGAAACCTCAGAAATCGAATGTGTAGATCTCAGCATTGTGGCACCAATGATCATATTCACAGTTCCACATGCTCCTTGGGACTTGAGGTCAATTCTTGTCCTAGAGCGCATCTACCGAAACTCATAGAGCTCTTGAAGGAGAAGATGCAGATGAAGATCTTGGAACCATCATTTGCACCATACTCTAGTCGTTGGTTCACAGTATCAAAGAAGAGTGGTGCATTACAATTCATCCAAGATATGTAACCTGTGAACCAAATGACTATCAAAAATACAGGCATAGGATCAATCGTCAGAGAGTTTGCTGAAGCGTTTATTGGGAGGGCTATTTACTCTATAAGCGATCTTTACTCTGGATACGATCAGTTTCAACTTGCTGAACAGAGTAGAGATATTACCAGCATGAGGACACCACTGGGGTTGGTCAGAATGTACACGCTACCACAAGGAGCAACAAACTCGGTAGCGCACATGATGAACAGGATGAACAAGGTTCTCCGTGAGTTCATTCCTGAGAAGACCATGCCTTTCTTGGATGATATTCCAATTAAAGGATGCGTTGAGGAGGAAAAAGATGAGACAATGGATCAGAAGGGGTGTAGAAACTTTGTTGCTGATCACATTTCAGATTGTGATAAAATTTTATCACGACTTGAAGAGACGCAATTAACACTATCAGGTGCCAGTCTTCATTTAGAGTGCGAGAAGTTGTGATTGTTGGACACCTATGTGGATGGTTTGGACGCAAACCTGATCCTAGTAAAGTAGATGCCATACAGTGGATGAAGGATACTTGTGGTTCAACAAGGAGGTGAGAAGGTTTCTTGGAGCTTGTGTCTTCTATCATGTATGGATTCCACATTTTGCACATGTGACTGATCCTCTTTATGATCTGTTGAGAAAGCACAAGAAGTTTGCATGGGAGGAGAGACATACTGAAACGATTCAGAGATTGAAGCAGTTGTTATCTTCTCCACCTGTACTTCGTCGTGTGAGCTATGAGGATAGCAAACTAGTAATACTTACTGTTGATACTAGTCCTATAGTCATTGGATGGGCGATAGGACAGGATGATGAAGAAGATAATCGGTTTGCATTCAAATTTGGAGCAAAGGTGTTGAGTGGACGACACAGAAACTATCCTCAAGTGAAGAGAGAGTTATGGGGAGTAGTTACAGCTATGAAAGCTGAAAAGGACTATTTGATTGGAGCGCGAGTAATAGTAGAAACAGATTGTTTACCACTATTAGGGATGATTACAAACTATAACACCCTTGATATTGCTATGCTACGCTTGATTGCTTACATCAAGTCCTTAAATCCTGAGTTCAGACATATAGCGGTGTCGGAGTGTGATCCGTCTACCTAGGAAAGCGCCGGGCTTCTGGCTGTGGTTGTTTACTCAAGAGGTTGGCTTTCAGGTCACAACAGGAGCTATAAACACTCACACAGGAGTGTAGGATCCTCTGATATGCTCAAAAAGTGAAATTTAGGTCTCACTGGTAGTAATAGGCTTAAGCGGTGAACTTTGACACTCAAAGGGAGGAAAACTATGAAGGTTTAGACCTCTAAACTTCCCCTACATGCAAATGAGGTACTACTGAACTCACAGACGAAGTTTCAACCTGAGATCAAATTCTGACACGGAGATATGAACAGAAAAGTTCTGAATAAGAGAATTATGGCAATTTCTGGTACCTAGACAGCTATTCAGACATAGAACAGAGAATTGGCTCGATGAATTTCAAATCTTCTCACAGTATTTGAAGTCTACAGGATGCTGAACATCCCTGTGAAGTTGGGACTCCTGAATGTTTGTAGAACTCCAGATCTCCTTCTCTAAAGTCGCTGCTCTAGATTAAGAGCTTTTCAGACCCCCTCTGCTTCAGCGGCCGCCCTGAATTACTCAGTTACTCAAATGATTCGAAACTTTTTGGACAGTCGTAGCCCTCCTGACAGTGAACGCAACCACGAAGTTTTGAAGTGATTTCCTCAATTCTGCTGCAATTGGCACCGAAAACCCCAAAATCAACAAAAGTGACGCAGTTTTGGCACAATCCGAACTTCAATTGGGCATAACTCCTTGTTTATTGATCCAAATCGAGCAAAAATTTCATTGACAGTGCTTGGCACGACGAGCTCTCCCTTCCTGTGTTCTCAGATTTCGAAGATACCTCACCAATTGCTCGAACTCTCCTCTAGAGCTCTGTTTCTAAACTTAGAGTTTTACAAAAGACAAAAATGGACCAATGGGAGTTCATAGCTCCACTTGACTGTCCTTTTGTGCCTTAAACTACCTGGTAACTTATCTACACTCATAAGCTACCACGTCAAGCCCCCTAGAGTGCCAACGTAAAACTTAAACTACCTAAAATGACACATAGCCCTGAAAAATAACTTAAATTAGCTAGAAAGCGTGCATGGGCGACAAGTAAGTACAACCCATGAGCTCAAACCCCTATCAGCATGGAAACCCTAAGTTATGTACATTGAACGTCATAGACAAGTAAGAAGTCACTTGTACAAGCGCACAAATGCTTGAACAAGATAACTAACATACTATCAGCCTATTAGGACTCAAAATAGTATTAACACCGTATGCAAAGGTGTCAAACATATACATAAAGGACTAGAAGTAATATGAGCTAACTTCTAGAACTACCAAACCTAAGCGTCGGAGTAGAAGTCAAGCATGTAGCCGCCAAATGGCGCGACATCCACCCCCTCTGAACCTGCACATCCTCCGGTATGTGCCAGATCCAGATCAAGACTCTTCAGCTTCTGCTTCAAATTCATCTTCAACCTCCATTGAGTCTTCAGCTTCATCCTCAGTAAGTTCTGCAATGTTCTGGTCCTCTCCTCTTCTTCTAAAGAGCTTGATTCTCTTTCCTGCGATTGGTACCTTGAGCACTGCACCATCTAACTCTCTCAAAGAATATGTGGCATTATCATAAACTTCTAACACCACATATGGTCCAAACCATCTCTTGGAAAACTTTCTGATAGCGCTATGCTGATTATCAATACTACTATCATAGACTAACACCCAATCACTCTCCTTAACTGGTTTAGGTCGTAATCTATGCGTTCTATCAAATCTGCCTTTGTTTCTCTCTCTAGCAGTCTTTAACCTTTCCACAGCTTTGGCAACATCCTCAGGTCTTCGTTCTAACTGCTGGATCCTTAATGCAAGAAGATCCTCCGTACTTCTATCATCTTCCCATGGCAAAACATTCCAAGTAGGCACAACCTCCTCAATCGGCATCACAGGTTTTTGCCCTAGTATCAACTCTGCTGGCATGTAACCTGTAACGGTACTATGAGTTGTACGATCTGCCCACAAAGCAAATGGTAGCAGTCTAGGCCATTCACGGATCTTACCCTTGCAAGCTTTTACCAAAGCTTTGATGATTGGCGGATGACCTCGTTCGCTCTTGCCATTCCCTTCAAGATTGTAAGCAGTGGTTAACGCTAATTTGATTCCCAATCGCTTGAAGAACTCAACTGCTTCTTGTGCATCCAGCTCACCCCTATCTGCAGTGATCTTTCCCACACACCCATACCTACAAATAACATCTTCAAGTAGAAAGCGGCAGACACTAGCAGTGGTCTTCGTCCTCAGAGCACGGCCTTCGACTTGGTTAGATAGATCTTCTCTAGCCAAGACTAGATACCTCATTTGTCCAAGTCCAAATGGCATAGTTACCAGATCAACTACCCATTTGTAATGGATAGCTAAAGGATAAGTAGGATGCAATCCATCACGATGACGTACGTTGGAATACATCTGGCAGGATATACAGGATGAAACAAACTGTACTACATCCTTATACATACCCTTCCACCAATACTTTTCCTTCATCTTGGCAAATGTAGCCCAAACTCCTCTATGACCGGCCCATAAACTCTCATGGAACTCCTTGATCAGCTTCCGCTGCAATTCCAAGTCACATACCACCCGCTGCGGTATACCTCCTTGTAGCTTAGGGCGTTTCCATAGATGTCCTCCATGTAAAAAGTAACCATAAGCTATTCTACGGATCCTCTTGAAATCTGCATCAGACCAGCCTTCTTGCCTTTCCAGTGAACTCAAATAGCGCCCAAGATCTAACCACTCGTCATCATACATAGTTTCTTCAAAAAACTCCAACGAGGCTGCAAAACAGCTTCTATCTCTTCTAGCAAGAGCACTAGAATAGAACTCTGTTCCCACATCCTCCTGATCATCTATCATTTCCTTCTCATCGTAATACTTAGCCCTTGATAACATATCTGCCACAGGATTGTCTTTCCCTCCAATATGTCTAAACTCTGGGTTCAAGGACTTGATATATGCTATCCACCTCAACATAGCAATATCTGGAGTTGTACTGTAACGACCTATGTTACACATAGGAAGTTTGTCAATTAGTAAGGTGTTTAGTTATAACTAAGGGTTGAGAATGTTTATTTGCTGCCAAAGTACTTTTAGGAGGTATCAAGTTAGTCATGACTAGCTAAAAGTTAGTTATGGTTAAACTTAGCTGTACTTTTGGCAGAATTCAGATATTTGCTAAAGAGTGAGCACTACTATCTTGTCATCTTGTCTAAAAGGTAGAAAGGAGGTGGAAAGTATCTCTTATCTCCTTTTTGACTTGATATTAGTGGTTGGATTAAAGTTGTGGACTTTGTGGGCATTAAAAACAAGAAGAGATTCCACATGTTTCCTTTTTAGTGGGTCCTAGTGTAGAGGGGGGGTGGAAATTCGAGATTCCTTGAGAATATTCCAGAATCCTTCTAGAAGTTGTTGACTTTGAAGGAATAAGCCCATGTGAAAAGGTAAAAAGCCCATGTGATCAATGCTTTTACCTTAAGTAATATCTTAGTAAAACCCGGTAAAAGTAGTTACGGCTGAGTTACCGAGGGTACCAAAGTAAAAACCTAGAATGTATAAATAGAGGAGTAGAGAAGAGCTCCTCATCCTTGTTTTCACATCGTCGTAATGACAACTTGAGTAATATAGAGAGTGTGGGACATTTTTAGCATGTGAGAACTTGAGAGACGTCGTTAGAATGGAGGATTTTAGTGGATGAGATTATGGAGATTTTAGTTGATAAGTTTGTGGGTGTATGAATGAGAGTGAACTTAGCATTTTTCCCTTCAAGATTCATGGTGTGCTTCCATCAAAGCCATCAGAGGTGACCCCTGAGTGAGAGACAGGCCCGACAGTTGCAGATTCGTGGATGACGATCGTGGAGGTTAAGAGATCGGGGGGTAGTTGATCGTTAGGACCGCGGAGGGTTTACATTTTTGGTTCTGTTGCCGGGACCTCACTTGAAGGGATCGTTGAACGATGTTTAGAGTTCAGTTCTATATTCGACAAAAGGAGATTATGAGAGAGCACATGGAGAGAACGTTGGGAGGAGAGAGAGCTAACGCGATGTTAGCAACGTTAGAACCTTTCGTGTATCCCGTAGTGATATATGACGCGTTCGAAGTCATTCTTTACATCTTGTTCACTTAGAAAGGGTTTGAGGAGAGTTGAAAGAAGGTGCAACAAGAGTTGTAGAGAAAGGAGGAGAGAAAAGTTATTAGAGGAGAGAAATTTGTGAGTTTAGAAATTCTGCTCTCTGGAAAATTTGTACAGTCGCTGTCAACTTTTCTGTGAATTTTATTTTCCTGTGAAACTTTCCAGTGTTTTAGATTGGCTGATAACCTATCTAAGACAAAAGAAATCATAGGAAAAGGTGGTCTAGAGAGGGAGCAATGATTTTTCAAAATTGAGGGGGTCTATTCGTGAGAGTTGAGGAATTCTGTTCTCTGGAAAAAGTTTACAGTCAGTGTCAGATTTTCTGTGAATTTTATTTTCCTGAGAAACTTTCCAGTGTTTTAGAGTGGCTGATAAGCTATCCAGGACAAAAGAAATCATGAGAAGATGAGGTCTGAAGAGGGAGAAAGGATTTTTCAAAGTGGAGGGGGTTGACAACCATGAGGGAAGTGAAAATATACAAATTTCAGTTCTCTGAAAATTTGTACAGTCATCACCATCTCTTCTGATTAGGGAAGTTTCTGTTGAAACTTCATGATTTAGTAGCTTGGAGGTTGAGCTACTAGAGACCACAAAAATCTTGGAGAGATCTCTTACCAACTAAGAGAGATACGTTTCGGCATACAAGGAGGTCTTGAAGATACGTCATGGGGAATCCAGTTCGAATGACGAGGTGGAAGAAGAGACGTTTAGGAGTTCGAACAGAGACGGAGAAGCCCAAGTTAAGTATAGATGAGTTACGAACACGCATCTATAGCACTTGGGGTGCTCTCTTTACCCTATACGAAGAAGCTTCCGCGACCATTGGCACAGATTTGAAGAAAGTCGAGTTTAAAGCATCATTCACTATGGAGGCCACGAATGCTCCTGGTGAAATAGAGTTGGATCCTTACAAGAGTGAGTTCAAGATGTCTGTAGTGATGAGTACAAACGAGGGTGAGGAGGATCATATCTTCGATAGTTAATTTTAGACTGGATTTTATTTCGTGTATATCATGTATAATACACGATTTCCAATATAAAGCTCGGAAGAGTTAAGAAAGTGATGTAGAATTATTTTCCTCTATGATATTTTGTCCACTTAATGGTTGAGAAGGTGCAACATGAGTGGAAATTCAAAAGATTGGAAAGTTAGACTTAGAAACCTTCCTCAAGGTTTAGATGTCATAGTAAGTGTCGGAGAAAGTTCGAGAGAGATTATCGTCGAGTTTGAAAACCCTAATACTAAACCTCAAGTAGAATCTCCGAGGAGAAGAGTAGAAACCGACTTGTGGTGTTATTTCTGTAGAGGGTTGGGACACAAAGTAGTGAATTGTCCAACTAGAATCAGAACCGAGAGAGCTAAAGGGAAGCGGGAGTTTACTGATTTGAGTCTTCGAGTGGGTCCATCGTCACCAGCGCCAATTCATCTTCTAGGCGAAGATCCTTGTCCAAGTTGTGGAGTGGGTGATCTATCAAGAGGACACAAGTGCGTCGATGTGGCCGCCCTACTTACGTCCGTAGTTGAGAAGTTGGACGAGACTCAAAGAGCTGAGACGGAGAAGTTGTCGACTTCAAAGGAGGACTCGGCTGAGTTGTGATGGAGATCGTCATTCGGATGGTGGAGAAGGCGGTGATGCGACTCAGACTCATGATTACCTTGGGAGAAGAGATGGCACAAGAGGTGTTGTTACAACCATTTCCTTTCATTTTACCTATGGTAGATTATTCGCGAATGGAATTGGTGATGTTCGTACTCTTTTAGCGAGTAGTTATTGCACGACGATTAGAAGAGTAGAAAGAGTAGTTACAAGATGGGAAAGCTACCCGTGTTTCATGGGAAGGACAATGAAGATGTAGAACCATTTGTTCGAGACTTCAAAAGAGGTTGCATCGGAAACAACGTAAGAAGGAAGGAAGAATGGGTGTTGTTACTGCCAGAGTTTTTAGAAGATTTTGCTCTTATGTGGTATGAAGACCGAGTGAAGAGCCAGACACCTGGTGTAGTTGAAGACACATGGGAGACGTTGAGTAATGCACTCATCGAAGAATTTCTCCCAGAAGAGAGTTATGAGAAGCTCATGGTGGAGCTTACTCATTTGAGGCAACGGGACGACGAGAAAGTTCGGCAGTATGCCGAAAGGGTGGATAAGTTGGAGCAACGGTTTCGGACGGTCTTACGGAAGAGTGGAGACAATGTGGAGTTAACGATGGCGGGGATTGGAGCAGTGTTGACCAAGAACTTGGTGGGAGGGTTGAGGCCTTCAATTCGAACCCAAGTGAGGTACGAGAAGCCAGCAACCAAAGCGGAGGCTATCAAGATAGCGACAAATATGGAAGAGAGTTTGGATGAAGGAGATATCATCCAACCTCATCATGCTGCTCTGGTGTCAACTCCGATTCCTGGTGTAGTCACAACGATCGCACCTGCACCATCACAATTGGTGATTGCTTCAACGTCAGCTCCTACTCCAACGGTGGTGTCAAGACCGGTTGTCCCAACAACGATGTCTACTGCCACCTCTGATTTTCATGCCGAGCTGAAGAGCATCACCGATACTCTTGCGGATCTCAAGATAAACGTGGTACAGTTACGAGAATGGAGGAACAAAGGTGGAGGAGGAGGTCAAAGAGGTTACGACAACAATCCCAACCGAGGAAATCAAGGTAACTTTGGAGGTAACCAAGGTAACTTTGGAGGAATCACTTGTTGGACGTGTGGAGGTTCTCATTTCAGCGAAATTGTCCTAACAACGGAGCAAGAAGTGCCGAAGCTGTCAGAATGAATGTGGGTGGAGGAAATCCATCACAAGGACGAGACAAGGGGGTGGCTACTATCGATGTCGTGCGAGATCCCATCTACGAGAAAGGAGAGAGTTCAAACTCTTCTCATGCACCGGTGGAGCTTTTAGCTCAAGAAAGGAAAAGAACTCGATTTTCTGATGAACCGGTTTTCATGGAGGAATCAGCTAGTAGAAGCACTCGTTCGAGTAATGTTTCGAGTACACCAAGGGAGCCAAGAAGGAAGCTGGGGATGGCGGATTTCACCATTTCATCTTCCCAAGCGGGATATGATGTGGTTGAAGATGTGGGTGCTCAGAAAGCCAACATCACTGTTGGACAACTGATCGCACTTAATCCCAGCTTACGAAGGGAACTCAGAGGAGGACTGAGTTCTAAGAGAAGCAAGAAGAAGAAACCCAAGAGCAAGACGTCAAAGTCTGTGGGAGTTGGTGTGGTGGATGTGCATGCTTCAGAGGTATGCACTAGGGCTTCAAAGATTGAAGTCCGGTTGAATGGTCACTACGTCTCTGACGTATTGGTGGATGGAGGGTCGGCTGTAAACGCTATATCAGAGAGATTGATGAAGAAGTTGGGGATGGAACCAACTCGCCCGGCTAGCATTGTCGTGGGGATGGCTAACAAGCAACGGGTAAGACCTCTTGGCGTGTTAGAGAAGGTGGTCGTGTCTGTGATGGGAGTTCAAACATTGATGTCCTTTCAAGTGTTAAAGGACTCTAGTTATGATTTGCTCCTAGGTAGGCCTTGGTTGAGAGCTGTGCGCACCACGGATAGGTGGCACAAGGGATACTTACGGATTGGGCCTAGAGATCATAGAGTGATAGTACCTCTCTCGGGTGTTGGAGTTGTGACTTCTGACTCTGATAGACCCACTAGTGATTACTGGGAATCTGATACGGAGGACGATCAGAGTGTCTCAGAAGTAGATACCGGAGATTCTTACGATCAAGAATCCTCGTCTGAGGACGAAGGATTTGGTCGAGATGAATCATTACATCAGCTTAGTGCTATTGACTTGTTGCCTCGACCAGCAGTGGAGAAAGATCCTGACAAAGAAGAGTTGAGTGAGGCAGAGATTGTGAGAAGACTCTCTACCTTGAAGTTTGGTATCAATGTCACTCAAGAGGAGAAAAGTAGATTCCTAGATATATTTCGAAAATATATCCATGTGTTTGCTTTCAGCTACAAGGATTTGAAGGAGGTGACTCTAGAGACTCATCGGATCGAATTGGAGGAGAACGCAAGACCAGTTCGACAGAAGCAGAGAAGAGTCAATCCTACAACGGCAATGATGGTCAAGGAGGAGATAGACAAGTTGAAGGAGGCGAGTTTTATCTATGAGGTGGAGAACTCAGAATGGGTTTCACCCATTGTGATTGTCAAGAAGAAGAACGGTAAGCTGCGAGTGTGCATAGACTATAAGAAGTTGAATGCAGTTACCAAGAAGGATTATTATCCTCTACCATTTATAGATGAGATTTTGGAGGAAGTTGCTGGTCATGAATGGTACATCTTTGGTGATGGTTATAGTGGGTATAACCAGATCAAGATAGCACAGGAGTACCAACAGTTGACTACTTTCACTACTCCTTGAGGAACATTTGCATTTCGGGTGATGCCATTCGGACTGTGTAATGCTCCGGCCACGTTTCAGAGGTTCATGAACAAGGTGTTTGAACCATTCATAGGAAAGTTTGTCCGTGATTTTATTGACGATTTTTGCATGTACGGACGAAAGGAGGATCACTTTGATCATGTGATCAAAGTTTTGCAGCGGTTGGAGCAAGCCAATGCTTCTCTAAATCCAGAGAAGTGCATCTTTGGCTGCGAAGAAGGTCTGCTGTTAGGGCACATCATTTCCAAGAATGGGATTGCGGTAGATCCTGAGAAGGTGAAGAAGATTGTGGATCTTCCATTTCCGATCAACTTGACAAAGTTGAGGCAGTTTCTTGGCATGGTGGGATATTATCGTAGGTTTGTCTTTTCCTTCTCAAACAAAGCAATAGCTTTGACTATGTACATGAAGAAGGGAGTTGATTTTGACTTGATAGTGCATGATCAGAAGGCAAAGGAAGCATTTGAGGAGTTGAAAAAGGCATTAGTGACAGCTCCTATACTTGCTAAACCTGAGTGGAGTAAAGCATTTATTCTGTATACGGATGCCTCCAATGTAGCAATCGGATGTACATTAAGTCAGCTAGATGGAGATGGGTATGATCATCCTATAGCTTATGCTAGTAGGCAGATGGTTCCAGCGGAGAAGAATTACTCCGTGACTGAACGAGAAGGATTAGCGGTGATCTTTGGATTGAAGAAATTTCGACACTACTTGCTAGGAGGGAAATTTTCCATAGTCACAGATCACAAGGCTTTAAAGTATATCTTTAATAAGCCTAATGCCGAAGGTCGTATTGCTCGTTGGAAGATCCTTCTAACAGAATACGATTACGTGATCGAAGATAGACCAGGGAAAAAGCATGCGAATGCTGATCTTTTGTCGAGGGCTTATGATGATGAGGGAGAAGAACCGTTTGATGATTCATTTCCAGACGAGCATCTGATGACCATCACAAGCATTGAGGAGATACCGGACGAGTACAAGGAAATCTGGAGTTTCCTTACAGATGGCTCTTTTCCAGAAGGTATGCATACCCGAGAACGTAACGCGTTGATCAAGAGATGCAAACCTTACACCATGGTGGAGGGAATTCTATTTCATCAAGGAGCAGATGGCTTACTAAGGAGAGCAGTTGGTCAGAAGGAGGCGTTCAAGCTGATGCACGAGTTTCACGATGGCACTGTTTGCGGAGGTCACTTTGCTGGTAAGATAACAGCTTTCAAGATTTTGGATGCGGGTTATCACTGGAGAGGGATTTTCAAGGAGTGTTTAGACTATTGCAAAACTTGCGATGTATGTCAAGCATTTGCTCTGAAGTCTACTAGAACACCTCCGTTAAGATCAATTCCAATATTAGGACCATTTGAGAAGTGGGGTATTGACTTTGTAGGTCCTCTCAATAAGACACCTCGAGGAGATAGATACATTGTAGTCGCCACTGACTATTGTACCAAGTGGGTAGAGGCTAGACCTTTGAGAGAGACCAATGAAACAGAAGTCGGTAGATTCTTATGGGAGAGGATCATCACCAGATTTGGATGTCCGTTAGAGTTGGTCTCGGATAGAGGAGGAGAGTTTGTAGGGAGCATGACTACTGCTATGCTACAACACTTTTCTATCAAGGCACGAGTAACGACCTCATACAAGCCAAATGCTAATGGTCTTGCGGAGAAGACAAATCTTACACTTTGTATGATGCTCGCCAAAGATGCTGGTGTTGAGACTGCGAAACATACTTGGGATAAGAGGCTACATGCCATCTTATGGGAGTACCGAACGACAACAAAGACTTCTACTGGGTACTCTCCATTTCGACTGGTTTATGGAGTGGAGTCCAAGTTGCCCATCCAATTCGAATTGGATACTTTTCAAACTATTCAACGAAAGTTGAAGAGGTCGAGAGGAGAAGACGTGGTCAGATCAAGAAGGGAGCAACTCATGGAGTTGGAAGAGACCCGAACGGTAGCGATGATCCGGATGGAACGAGCTCAAGCGTATCAAAAGAAGAGTTACGACAAAAGGTTGGGCAAGAGGGAGGTAAAACCTTTTCAAGTCGGAGATTGGGTTATGTTGTATGATGCTATCAGATTCAAGAGGGCTAGGAAGAAGTTTCTTCCGAGATATTTTGGTCCTTTTGTTGTAGATAAGGTGTGGAGCAACTTCACATATGACCTTCAGGAGCTGGGAGGAAGGAGATTCGATCGGGTAAATCATGACAAGTTGAAGTTGTTTCATCAACGAAAGTTCTCTCTTCACTCCGAGGACGGAGCGAAAATTTAGTCCGGGGGTAAAATGTAACGACCTATGTTACACATAGGAAGTTTGTCAATTAGTAAGGTGTTTAGTTATAACTAAGGGTTGAGAATGTTTATTTGCTGCCAAAGTACTTTTAGGAGGTATCAAGTTAGTCATGACTAGCTAAAAGTTAGTTATGGTTAAACTTAGCTGTACTTTTGGCAGAATTCAGATATTTGCTAAAGAGTGAGCACTACTATCTTGTCATCTTGTCTAAAAGGTAGAAAGGAGGTGGAAAGTATCTCTTATCTCCTTTTTGACTTGATATTAGTGGTTGGATTAAAGTTGTGGACTTTGTGGGCATTAAAAACAAGAAGAGATTCCACATGTTTCCTTTTTAGTGGGTCCTAGTGTAGAGGGGGGGTGGAAATTCGAGATTCCTTGAGAATATTCCAGAATCCTTCTAGAAGTTGTTGACTTTGAAGGAATAAGCCCATGTGAAAAGGTAAAAAGCCCATGTGATCAATGCTTTTACCTTAAGTAATATCTTAGTAAAACCCGGTAAAAGTAGTTACGGCTGAGTTACCGAGGGTACCAAAGTAAAAACCTAGAATGTATAAATAGAGGAGTAGAGAAGAGCTCCTCATCCTTGTTTTCACATCGTCGTAATGACAACTTGAGTAATATAGAGAGTGTGGGACATTTTTAGCATGTGAGAACTTGAGAGACGTCGTTAGAATGGAGGATTTTAGTGGATGAGATTATGGAGATTTTAGTTGATAAGTTTGTGGGTGTATGAATGAGAGTGAACTTAGCATTTTTCCCTTCAAGATTCATGGTGTGCTTCCATCAAAGCCATCAGAGGTGACCCCTGAGTGAGAGACAGGCCCGACAGTTGCAGATTCGTGGATGACGATCGTGGAGGTTAAGAGATCGAGGGGTAGTTGATCGTTAGGACCGCGGAGGGTTTACAGTCCACGACATGACATCCACCCCCTCTGAACCTGTGCATCCTCCGATATGCACCCGAGATACCAACCAAGGAGTGGATCGGCTTATAGTCTTACTTTCCATCGTAGCCAACCTCACCTGTCTCTTGCGCTTGATGATGTTGATGATCAGTTCGTGAAACTCCCTCTTTGCAATACCAAGAACTTCCCGAAGAGAAAACTCGATTCGCGCATCTAGTATCCTCTGCTCCAAGATGCTCTTCAGATCATTAGAAGTTTCAATATCAACTGCCAGCTTGTAAGCCGGTCCCTTCCCTTTCTCTTGGGTAGTAAACCGCCTACTAGCAGTCGTTGGCTCCTGCTGGGATCTCTGCACGTCCTCCATAGGACCTGGTGCAGGTGGAAGAGCTGCAGAAGTAGACGGGATGTCCTCAGGAAGAGCCGCTCGTCTTTTTGTGACTCTCCGTCTATCCCTAGTCTCCTCATGAACTCCAGTATCAAGTTCAAAGGCTCTTTTCCTCCACAAAAGCATCCTGCTAGTGAACGTGTCTATCTACATCCAAGAATGCTCTGATAGAAGCAACATCTACAGGATCTCTCCATCCTGTGACCTTACGAATAGACTCAGCTCCTCTCTTCAGTATCTCAGAAGGAACTGGAGCCACACTCTTCTCAGCAGTCCTATCTAGCAATGTAGGACTAGAAGAGACCTCAATATGCCCAGCATATACATCAGAATTTACCAGCGGTGTCATTAACGCAGTTGCTGTTGCAGTCGCAGCAATCCGAGGTAGACTCCTCATGCCTCCTCGCCCAAACTGCGTGCTCAACGGCTCTCCAGTAGAAGAAAGGTGCAGCCTACCGTTCTGATAGCGAACCACACCATCTCGCAAAGCAGCTGTGAGCTCTTGACAGTCTCCTCGGAAATGATCAGGACTGTCACACCAAATACATCTACGAACCGGAGCTCCTCCTGGACGTGCAGCAGCAGGCGTCGGTGGCTGCTCTCTCTGCAATCCAGCTAGCTCTACCTTCAGCTCTCGCATCTGCCGAATTAGGTCTTCAATCTGGTTCTGTTGCCCATGGTTCTCCGCAGGTCTCTGAACAAGTACCCTTTGTGCCGGAGCTGGCACAACTGGCATCAAAGGAACTGCAGCTGGGACAACATGTCTGGGAGCAGGGGCCAAAGGCTGCTGTACTTGAGGAGCAGCATAAGGTGGAGTGACCACTTCTGCAAGCGGACGTCCTCCCACAGCCACTCTTCTCCTCCTCTGTCTTGTCAATACAGCCACAGCATCCTCAACTCTCCCTCAATCCATAGTAACTCCTCCTTCAGTAGATCGATCGGCCAACATGAAGCATAACCGATTTGCCGTAGCATCATCGGCAGCTTGCAAGAATAGTTCTATTTTCTTAGCATCTAAGGTTATGCGCTCTAGAGTTGAAAGTTGTCGGTATCTCCGATCAAACTCTCTCAGCATCTCATTCAGACTCATCATCCGACCAGGTTGATGCTCAATCCAGTCTAGAAATGTTCTCCTAGTAACTCTCTACGAATCTTCTTCAAGAAACTCCTCTTGAAGAGATCGCTCAAAACTCATCCAGATTTCAAGGTTTCTTCTCTGTACATCCCTAACTTGGTCCCGCAACTTAGGAATGACAGCTAACTCAAAACTTGCTATCATCTCAGCATCAGTAACCCTAACCAGCTCCATCTCTCCTCTATACTCACGCAGATATCTAGAAATATCTCTACCTTCAAACCTGTGAAGCCTTGGTTTTTCGTTTTGTTAATTAATTGATTAGTTGTAAAGTAAATAAGAAGAATAGATGATAGAAGATAAACGATATGAGTAGAATAGTGTTAATTAGAAGTTTAGTGAAGAATCTCAGTTCTGGAGGAATTTATCGAATCTATGAGACACTGAAAGATGATTTCCTCATAGATGAATTCCTCGGGCGAAGAGCTTTCTAACGATATGTTGTGCGAGGCAAACGGAGGTGGAATGACGAAGTTACAACAGACCAAAGATGTGTCGTAATTCGAGAGAAGAACATCGCCGCACTGCGAACGCCGAAGAATGACAGTTGAGAAGAGGAAAACCCTAACTTCGGTACGTGCAGGAAAGCCTATCGCGGGATATAAGCAAGGTAACAAGTTGTTTATTTTACTGTTTTACTATTCCCAGAGCGAGCGATAGCAGGGCGCAGAGAGCCGCATTTACCGAACGAAGAAGTACATCAGTTACGGGCGAGGAAGCCAATTTGCGAAGAAGTACATCAGTTACGGGCGAGGAAAGGATTGCAGCGAGGAATCCGTTTGTAGCGAAGCTTGTTGCAGCGATCCTCGGAATGCGTGGGATGCAGACAGCTAAGTCGCCGAGGCTCCGAGCGTTTGAAGTTAATCGAGCGGCTCTTCGCCGCTATGACAAGGAGCTCGAGGAGATGGGGTTGGCATTCCTCTTACTTCCTTGGTGGGGGATGGTCTCTTCCAAATTGGTACATGAGTTGAAGGTTTGCAAGCAGCATCCGGCCGATGACAACTATGGGCGACCGTGTAACTGGACCGAAGATCACTGGTCCGGCGTCTTGGGGACTGACGATGCAGGCAGAGAAGGCGATCTTCTCTTCGATAGTGTGTCCGCCGCTGCTTCACCCGAAGCAGTGAAGAACTTCCCGAATCTCTTCAGGGAATTGCCTCAAGGGAGGAATGGTTACAGAACGGGCGATTACTGCGAGCCGAAGAAGAGAGAAGTAGCAGATGCGATTATGGCGATCTTCAGGCCAAGAAGAACAACGTACATGTCGAATTGGCAGATCAACTTCATTGAGCAGCTCTTCGCCGGAAGAAGAGCACATTGGGCGAGGATCATCCACCGACATGTGCTGAAGCTTTGGAACGCGAATGACTTGGCGTACATAGGACCCTTTGTATCGGTGTTCTATATGAGGATGGGGTTGCTATCTGAGGCACAACAGACGAAGTTAGGCTTTACCGCAATTGCCGAGGAAGATGAATTCCAAGTGATACAGACTCCAGCCCGAGATGTAAATCTCGAGAAGTTCTTCGATGAAGTCATCGCCGAAGAGCCGAGGACCGAAGTAGCAATGGAAACAACGCCGAGGCAGGAGGCATCGACTTCAACACCAGCTGCAGAGAAGACGCCCGAAGCAGTTACTCCGGCCGAAGATGATGATGTAGTAGAGGTATCTCCTCCAGTGCGCAGAAGTGGGAGGAAGAAACCTCTGGAAGAGACACCGAGGTCGACACAGAAGTCGCGGAAGAAGATGAAGATGACAAGGACCGTTCGCGCCGATGACGAGCCAGTAGAAGAAGAAGCGACTGAGGAAGCTGACGAAGTTGACACTCCTCGAGCGGAGAAGAGCGTGGATACTTCACCAAAGAGTAATTTTGCTCTATCGGCAATGAGGGAGGTAGACCAGCTTGTCTCTTCGGCGAAGTATGTGCAGGAGGTGGTCGCACCCCTGTTGTACAGCTTAGAGGGAAACCGCGGGACATACGAAGAAGTGGTCGGCCGGAAGCTGAACCTAGCAGAGTTGGTACAGACGATGCACTTCGGCCGAGGGAACTGGAAGGAGGAGAAGGACAACTTACGAGCAGCTCTCCTCATGGCGCAGAAGGAGACCCAGGCGAAGATGGAGGAGTTGAAGAACGAGAAAGCGGAGAAAGAGGTTCTTCTTCGGCAGAAGTTGGATAGAGAGAAGGAACATGAGAAGGTTCTTTCTTTGACGAAGAAGGAGTTGGACGAGGTACGACTTCAACGGGACAGGAACCTGGATGTCGTCGCACAGATGACAAAGGAGAACGAGGATCTAAAGCAGCGAGTCATCAAGGCCGAGGAGCTGAGTGCTCAACTTCGGAGTAGGGTCGAGCCGGTGTTGAAGAACTACTTCGCCGTTGAGCTAGACACCGAAGAGCTGAGTTTTCTTCGTCAGGTTAGAGAGGAGTTCTTAGCTGCAGATGCGGAGGGTACTTCAGCTAGGAACCGGGTAGCTAGGCTAGGATAGCGAGTAGTTAGAGAGCTTAGGGAGGTTAGAGCAACCGTAGAGTTCTCAGTTTGTGAGATAGGTAGAGAGTTAGCAGTAGAAAGCGGTGTCGTTCCTGGTGTCGTTTCGGACACAAGACCTTCATCCGACGGTCCAGAAGTACGCCCGACTTCTTAGGAAGAAGATCCGTCATCTTCGGGAAAATCTGTATATAATCGTTGTGTTGTTCGTATTCACCACCTCTATGTGTTTTATCATTTTTTGAGTTTTCTATTTCCTGAGTTTACGGAGCCATTGAGTGTTTTGTCTTCTGCGAAAGATTTACCTACGAAGTATCGTAGTTTGCTGTGGTAGGAATTAGTCTGGGTGCCGAAGAATTTGCTGTTGACATTTGAAATCAGAGTAGAATGTTTACGGCGAGGACTGAGAATAGACCAGCATCTGCGGAGTTAGTTTCCTACGAAGACGTTCTTGGGCGAAGTTGAATTCGGAAGAAGTTGTTCTTTGGTAGAACACTTAGGAGAGAGTTCAGTCTGGTACTTCGGCGGAAGAAGAGTCTTCTTCGCCAGAGTTTTCCGAGAACAGTAGTAGTGAAAGTAACTTAGTGTGAAGATACTTAGCGTTTATGGTGTTAGAGGCTACTTAGTAGCACTTCAGCAGTACTTCCTCGTGTGACATTTCCGTCTGTGGCTCTGTTTCTCTGTTGTTCATCTGTTTCTTGAGGTCCCTGACCTGTTCAGTACCTGTTATGTTTGTTTGTCAGGATTATCAACTCTGTCTTGTTGGATAGATCTGAGTTTGATCTCTACCGGGACTGATTTCTGCCCGTGAGAATAAAAGACAACTATAAAGAATCACCTTTGTCACGTGTTTACTACTTTTGGATGATCTTTACTTGTATCTCTGTGGGTTCGATCCTTAAATTACTACTTTCGAACATCTTTTGGTTTTCTTGTGTGTTACATATAGAAGGCTGAATAAATTTTGGCGCCGCTGCCGGGGATGCGAATGCTGAAATTATCCAAGATCAGTGAACAGAAGTCCAGAGACATGTATGTCGACGGGCAAGCCTGATCCTCCTGGAAACGTGCAATCTGAGAGAGACAGGAGGCGAGAAAGACGAGCAGAATATCGAGAACAGATTCTGGAAGAAGCTCGTCGGTTGAAAGAAGAGCATAAGAAGAGAGAACGAGGTTGGAGAACACCTAACTCAAAAGAATGGAAGAGGAAGGAACCAAGCCTTGGTGAATCAAGTTCACCCCGGACACCAAAGTCATTACCTCCAACCCCTTTCGAATCTGCTCAAAGAGAACTTGACTTCGAAGAAGTTACCACTCGGCTAAGTGCTGAGAACGAACATCCAGAAAGTGAAGTAGGGTGGAAACCTTTCCCCGAAGTCAATACCGTTTTATATCCGCAGTTGTTTACTCCTGATCCAGAGATAGGAAGTACTTCTGCAGATCAAGACCAGTTTACTTCTTCGAATGAAGAAGCTGCGACTAAGGCAGTAGAAGCTGTTACTACCTTAGTAGAACTTTTACAGGCGCAGGAACTTATTCCTCAAGCACTGGTGCGGGAAATCCTTCCGTTAACTCCAGTGACTCAGAAAGACAGCGCTGCTCCTTACTTACAGCCAACCACAGGACCGTCCATATTCAAGAAGAGACAAGCCCAAGCAGCTGCTGCTGCGGGTATTGCCCCTGCTGTCCTCGTGCAAGCTGCAGTACCAGCGCCGATTCGAGCCCCTGCCAAGATAGCAACTCAAGTTCCAAGGGCTCCTTTTGTTCGAAGTATGGCAGGCCAACCTATCACGAAACATGGTTACCCAAAGTTCAGAGGAGGATCTTCAGATGACGATGAGGATGCAGATGCTTACATTAAATTGTTTGAATCTGTATCTGTCACTAATAAGGAAGATGCTGAACCAGATCGGCTGCGAATCTTTCCGAGTCTTCTCAGGAAGAGAGCACGCAGCTGGTACAATCATGCAAATAGAGTACCAGGAGACATCGATACTTGGGACAAGCTGAGGACAAAGTTCCTAGAGCGATTCCGGGAAATTGGGTACAATCGTCAAGTTTTAGGAAAGCTGACCAGACTGATCAGAGGAAAGAAAGAGAGCTTAAAAGATTATGTTCAAAGATTCTACAATCTACTGGACAGAATACCGAGGATGGGTACAGCCAACCCATACTCTATGGATCAAGCCACAGAATGGCTAGTTACAGGCTTACCGATTGAGATGGAGATCTGGTGTCGTAGAGGAAAGATGGACGCCATCGAAGAGGTTGTTGCTTCAGCAGAAGCATTTGAAGCGTCCACCCTCGGAAGTAAAGGAGGATGGATAAAAGGGAAGAAGAAAGGAAAGAGAGAAAGGAAGGAAGGTAAAACGACTCGGAGGAAGAAGCAGAAGAAGGGTCGCAGAGAACCTTCTTCCTCCGAGGAATCTTCTGACGACGAGTCTTCTTCGGCCGAAGCAGAAGAGTCTTCATCGGCGAGTTCATCTTCTTCGAGCGAAGAAGAACGAAGAATGAAACGTAGTTCTTCGTCCAAGGAAAAGAAAAGCTCGAAGGAAAAGAAGGGGAAGAAAAAGGGAGATAGTAATCAACTCATGGAGGAGATGATAAAAGGGTTTGCGGATCTGAAAGTGCAGATGATAGGGACTCCTGACAGGAGGAAGTCACCTTCGGCATCACGACCGAGCTTATGGTGTACGACCTGTGGGAAACAAGGGCATGCCAATACAGAGTGTACAAACGCAAGGTCATTTCAAGCGTCACATGTAGAATGGGCACCCGCATTCGAGTCATATTATAGTTCATTCTTTATAGAGACTCCAGATGATGTGTATGGAGTACAGTCCATACCACAAGCAACACCACCCCAATCTCCCAGACCCCCTCAACCTTCTCCGATAACCCCTATCCAACCCATATCCATTTCTAGATTTGTACCAAGAGAGAGGGCACAAAATGTGTCTCAGAAACACTTAATGACTCCAGCAGGAGCCAATAAACCACCACCCCATGGGTCTTGTTTCAATTGTGGTAGTACAGAACATTGGTCACCCAATTGTCCACATCCGAAGAAGCATCTAGGCTATGTAGCACTGTGTGCAAAATGTCATCAACCAGGACACGCCACGGCAGATTGTACCAATCCACCAGTGGAGAAGAGAGGGGTGCGCTTTGATCCCAAAACAGAACGTCCTGGAGAAGCTCAACTGCACAAGGTAGACTTGGAAGAATGGAAAGCCGCTGGAGATGAAGGATGGCCACCAGAAGAAACTTGGGTTTGTAAAGTGGACACCAGAAGCTCTTTCAAGACCAAGCGAAAGGCAGAAGAAGCGCCCATAAAGACTCAATCGAAGAAAGAGCTGAAGAAGCAGAAGAAGGCTGCGGAGAAAGCCAAGAAGAAGATTGTTGAGGAGGAAACTGAGGAAGAGGAAGAAGAAATACTGAAGAGCGTAAATCCTCCGAGACTACCAGTTGACATTACGGACGAAGTCCGCGAACTCCTGAAGAAGGAATTACTACGAGCAGGAACTTCGGCAAGAGAAGCTGATACAACTTCGGCCGAAGTACCAGAACAATCAACTTCGTCCGTACCTAAGATTTTTCGTTCTTCGGCCACTGAAGACAAGACTGCAGCCAAGAACGAGGAGGTTCCGAAGAAGCACAGTCGACCGGAACCTATGAAGAAAGAACCTGTGGCAGTACCACACTATGATGTGGTAGCTGATCTAGAAACACAGAAGGCTAACATAAGTTTCAAACAGCTGATTGAAGATAATAAAATTTACAGAAAATTGTTACTTCAAGCACTGAAGAAACCCACTAAAGCAAGAAGATCAAAGTTGCCTTCTCTGTTTCACATCGAGGCAGAAGACCTAGGATCTCCAGAAGTGGAAGTGGAGGTTGCAGGCTGTGTAATTAGGAAAGTGCCAATTGACTCCGGATCAGGAGTCAACATAATGACAGAAGACACGGCACACGCGTTGGGTTTCAGTAAGTTTGAAGAAACTCAGCGGGTGTTACGGCTGGCAGATCAAACGAGAAGACGACCACTTGGGCTACTGCGCAACATTCCCACCTTGATAGGCGGAATTTCTTTTAAACTCACCTATGTTGTGCTGCGCCCTTTGGTTAAGTCTGGTTATCAAATTTTGATTGGGAGGCCATGGTTGTATGGTGCCAAAGTACTAACAGACTGGTACCGGCACCGTTTACAGTTCAAAGATCCACAGAAACCAACTGATAAGGCTGTGATGGTTTCCTGGAAGAAGATAACACATCAGGGCGAAACAGAGTCGACTGATGAGGGTTATACTTCAGGATCTGATTCATCAACAAGCAGCGCAGAAGAAAGGAAAGGAGACCCTTATTCGATGGTCAACTATCTACAGTGCTATGAAATTGACGAAGAAGAAGATATGAACGAGGCCGAATAGCAATCACAGCTAGGTCACGGGAGTGCAGAGACCAGTCATACAGATGGTATAGTCCTTCCAGGAGCATCCCAAGACCTACTAATAAGCGAAGGTAAGAGCCTCAAGATTTCTGTTGTGGTACAAGGGGAAGAGTTGGAAGTGTATCGTCAAATGCTGATCCATTACCAAGATGTCTTCGCCTGGACTGTGGAGGACATGAAGGGGATACCTGCACAGTGGGGAGAACATCGTATCGACCTCATTGAAGGATCAGTACCTGTACGACAGAGGCAGTACCGCCTCAACCCAAAATACTCTTTGATGGTTAAAGACGAGATAGATAAGTACCTAAAGGCAGGTATTATTTTTCCTGTGTTAAGCAGCGAATGGGTAGCACCCATAGTAGTGGTACCCAAGAAGCAAACAGGAAAGATAAGAGTCTGTCAAGATTTCAGAAAGCTGAATGCAGCAACCAAGAAGGATCATCACCCTTTACCTTTTACTGATACCATTTTGGATCATGTATCTGGAAAGGAATGTTACAGCTTTTTGGACGGGTTTTCAGGGTACAATCAAGTGTCCATAAGAGAGCAAGATAAGGACAAGACTACCTTTACTACAGATTGGGGCACTTATGCTTATCACAAGATGCCTTTTGGACTATGCAATGCACCAGCTACTTTTCAGAGGATGATGACCTCAATTTTCCAAGATTATTTGCGAAAATTTTTAGAGATCTTTATAGATGATTTTTGTGTTTTTGGCACACGTGAAGAACATGCAGCGTGTTTAGCCAAGACCTTTCAGAAGTGTAGGGAAGCCAGGCTTGCATTACATCCTGAGAAGTGTTTCTTCGTGATGACTGAAGGAATACTTCTTGGACATAGAGTATCAGGTCGAGGCATAGAAGTAGATGTAGAGAAAGTTAGAGTGATACTCTCCTTACAGCCCCCTACTGACATCAGCGAGTTGAGAGCCTTCCTAGGACATGTTGGATATTACAGAAGGTTCATCAAAGATTACGCCATACTTGCTACGCCACTGACAGAATTGCTGAAGAAGACGACAGAGTACCATTGGCACGAGAAACAGCATGAGGCGTTTGAAACGCTGAAGAAGAAGTTGGCAGAAGCACCTGTCATGCGACCCCCAGACTGGGAGAGACCTTTTCAAGTGTATGTAGACACTTCTGCGTTTGCTATTGGAGTGGTGCTCAGTCAGAAAGATGATGAAAAGAGAGACCACCCAATCTACTATGCGAGTAGACAACTTTCAGCAGCAGAAAAGAACTACACCACTACTGAACGTGAAGCGTTGGGAATGATGTACTCAGTAAAGAAGTTCAGACATTACCTTCTTGGCTATGAGTTTGTTTTCCATGTGGATCATTATGCATTGAAGCATCTAGTACAGAAGTCAGACTTGTCAGGAAGGATAGCAAGATGGATGTTGTTACTTCAAGAATTCACTTTCACAGTTCAGACCAGACAAGGGATTCATCATGAGAATGCTGATTACTTGTCTCGACTGAGAACGGGAGAACGAGTGGATACAGTGGCAGATGACTTTCCAGATGAGGAATTGTTTCAGCTGACCGTAGCACCTGCTACGAAGTACTATGATCTGTACAGATATTTACAGACTTTGCAGTGCCCAGAAGAAATGGACGCTGAACAGCGAACAGTCTTCATACATCAGGCGGGACCCTACGAGATGAAGAACGGGATATTGTTCAAAAGAGGGCCTGATGAAGAACTTCGAAGATGTCTAGAAACGCATGAGATACCACAAGTGGTAGGAGCACTACACTCGGAACCTGAAGGTGGACACTATGCACTGAGAAACACTGTGAAGAAGATCCTCTCAGCTGGATACTGGTGGCCAACGATGTACAAAGATGTTCAGGAGATCATCAAGAAGTGTGATAACTGTCAACGAGTGGGTAAGCCTACGCCAACCACTCAGTGGCCGTTACATCCGATACTCCCATTAGCACCATTCGAGAAGTGGGGGATTGATTTTGTAGGACCTATACAACCTGCAACACGCCGCACAAGAAAAAGGTACATACTGATAGCTACTGATTATGCAACGAAGATGGTTGAAGCAGCAGCTACCAAGAAAGACGATGCAACCACTGTGGCTGAGTTTCTGTACACACAGATCATTACTCGATATGGATGCCCACTGGAGTTGGTGAGTGACCGAGGTACACATTTTTTAAATAAGATGATAGAAGAACTGACAGATTACTTTGGTATAAAACACCGGAAGACAACACCGTACAACCCAAAAGCTAATGGATTGACGGAGAAGTCTAACGGAGTGTTATGCAAGATTCTGAACAAGGTGACAGTGAACCATGCATATGATTGGGATACAAAGTTACCGGCTGTCTTATGGGCATTTCGGAATGCAGAGAAGATTACAACTCGACAAACACCATTTTTCCTAACATATGGCATGACACCGATTATGCGAGTTGAATTTGATGTGCCTACTTACAGAATCCTGTCTGAAGATAGATTGTCAGTGGAGGAGAGCCAACTGTTACGGCTCAAGAGTCTGATTACGCTTGAGGAAGACCGTGAAGAGTCTAAACGACTAACGGAAATCATTCAAATGAAGCGGAAAGAGAAGCACGATAAGAAGATCCGCAAGGTGGACATCAAGGATGGTGATTTAGTACTGCTGTATGACAGTAGGTACACCAAATTTCCAGGGAAGTTACACTTACGTTGGATGGGTCCTTACAAAGTAACGCGTCGTTATAGTAATGGTTCGGTTCAGTTGGAGGAACTCGATGGAACATTGTTAGCTACCCGAGTCAATGGATGGAGAATCAAGAGATACTACTCTTAAGTGTTCGCGGGGTCGCTTCACAATTGAGAGGGGGAGTATGTGAAGCCTTGGTTTTTCGTTTTGTTAATTAATTGATTAGTTGTAAAGTAAATAAGAAGAATAGATGATAGAAGATAAACGATATGAGTAGAATAGTGTTAATTAGAAGTTTAGTGAAGAATCTCAGTTCTGGAGGAATTTATCGAATCTATGAGACACTGAAAGATGATTTCCTCATAGATGAATTCCTCGGGCGAAGAGCTTTCTAACGATATGTTGTGCGAGGCAAACGGAGGTGGAATGACGAAGTTACAACAGACCAAAGATGTGTCGTAATTCGAGAGAAGAACATCGCCGCACTGCGAACGCCGAAGAATGACAGTTGAGAAGAGGAAAACCCTAACTTCGGTACGTGCAGGAAAGCCTATCGCGGGATATAAGCAAGGTAACAAGTTGTTTATTTTACTGTTTTACTATTCCCAGAGCGAGCGATAGCAGGGCGCAGAGAGCCGCATTTACCGAACGAAGAAGTACATCAGTTACGGGCGAGGAAGCCAATTTGCGAAGAAGTACATCAGTTACGGGCGAGGAAAGGATTGCAGCGAGGAATCCGTTTGTAGCGAAGCTTGTTGCAGCGATCCTCGGAATGCGTGGGATGCAGACAGCTAAGTCGCCGAGGCTCCGAGCGTTTGAAGTTAATCGAGCGGCTCTTCGCCGCTATGACAAGGAGCTCGAGGAGATGGGGTTGGCATTCCTCTTACTTCCTTGGTGGGGGATGGTCTCTTCCAAATTGGTACATGAGTTGAAGGTTTGCAAGCAGCATCCGGCCGATGACAACTATGGGCGACCGTGTAACTGGACCGAAGATCACTGGTCCGGCGTCTTGGGGACTGACGATGCAGGCAGAGAAGGCGATCTTCTCTTCGATAGTGTGTCCGCCGCTGCTTCACCCGAAGCAGTGAAGAACTTCCCGAATCTCTTCAGGGAATTGCCTCAAGGGAGGAATGGTTACAGAACGGGCGATTACTGCGAGCCGAAGAAGAGAGAAGTAGCAGATGCGATTATGGCGATCTTCAGGCCAAGAAGAACAACGTACATGTCGAATTGGCAGATCAACTTCATTGAGCAGCTCTTCGCCGGAAGAAGAGCACATTGGGCGAGGATCATCCACCGACATGTGCTGAAGCTTTGGAACGCGAATGACTTGGCGTACATAGGACCCTTTGTATCGGTGTTCTATATGAGGATGGGGTTGCTATCTGAGGCACAACAGACGAAGTTAGGCTTTACCGCAATTGCCGAGGAAGATGAATTCCAAGTGATACAGACTCCAGCCCGAGATGTAAATCTCGAGAAGTTCTTCGATGAAGTCATCGCCGAAGAGCCGAGGACCGAAGTAGCAATGGAAACAACGCCGAGGCAGGAGGCATCGACTTCAACACCAGCTGCAGAGAAGACGCCCGAAGCAGTTACTCCGGCCGAAGATGATGATGTAGTAGAGGTATCTCCTCCAGTGCGCAGAAGTGGGAGGAAGAAACCTCTGGAAGAGACACCGAGGTCGACACAGAAGTCGCGGAAGAAGATGAAGATGACAAGGACCGTTCGCGCCGATGACGAGCCAGTAGAAGAAGAAGCGACTGAGGAAGCTGACGAAGTTGACACTCCTCGAGCGGAGAAGAGCGTGGATACTTCACCAAAGAGTAATTTTGCTCTATCGGCAATGAGGGAGGTAGACCAGCTTGTCTCTTCGGCGAAGTATGTGCAGGAGGTGGTCGCACCCCTGTTGTACAGCTTAGAGGGAAACCGCGGGACATACGAAGAAGTGGTCGGCCGGAAGCTGAACCTAGCAGAGTTGGTACAGACGATGCACTTCGGCCGAGGGAACTGGAAGGAGGAGAAGGACAACTTACGAGCAGCTCTCCTCATGGCGCAGAAGGAGACCCAGGCGAAGATGGAGGAGTTGAAGAACGAGAAAGCGGAGAAAGAGGTTCTTCTTCGGCAGAAGTTGGATAGAGAGAAGGAACATGAGAAGGTTCTTTCTTTGACGAAGAAGGAGTTGGACGAGGTACGACTTCAACGGGACAGGAACCTGGATGTCGTCGCACAGATGACAAAGGAGAACGAGGATCTAAAGCAGCGAGTCATCAAGGCCGAGGAGCTGAGTGCTCAACTTCGGAGTAGGGTCGAGCCGGTGTTGAAGAACTACTTCGCCGTTGAGCTAGACACCGAAGAGCTGAGTTTTCTTCGTCAGGTTAGAGAGGAGTTCTTAGCTGCAGATGCGGAGGGTACTTCAGCTAGGAACCGGGTAGCTAGGCTAGGATAGCGAGTAGTTAGAGAGCTTAGGGAGGTTAGAGCAACCGTAGAGTTCTCAGTTTGTGAGATAGGTAGAGAGTTAGCAGTAGAAAGCGGTGTCGTTCCTGGTGTCGTTTCGGACACAGGACCTTCATCCGACGGTCCAGAAGTACGCCCGACTTCTTAGGAAGAAGATCCGTCATCTTCGGGAAAATCTGTATATAATCGTTGTGTTGTTCGTATTCACCACCTCTATGTGTTTTATCATTTTTTGAGTTTTCTATTTCCTGAGTTTACGGAGCCATTGAGTGTTTTGTCTTCTGCGAAAGATTTACCTACGAAGTATCGTAGTTTGCTGTGGTAGGAATTAGTCTGGGTGCCGAAGAATTTGCTGTTGACATTTGAAATCAGAGTAGAATGTTTACGGCGAGGACTGAGAATAGACCAGCATCTGCGGAGTTAGTTTCCTACGAAGACGTTCTTGGGCGAAGTTGAATTCGGAAGAAGTTGTTCTTTGGTAGAACACTTAGGAGAGAGTTCAGTCTGGTACTTCGGCGGAAGAAGAGTCTTCTTCGCCAGAGTTTTCCGAGAACAGTAGTAGTGAAAGTAACTTAGTGTGAAGATACTTAGCGTTTATGGTGTTAGAGGCTACTTAGTAGCACTTCAGCAGTACTTCCTCGTGTGACATTTCCGTCTGTGGCTCTGTTTCTCTGTTGTTCATCTGTTTCTTGAGGTCCCTGACCTGTTCAGTACCTGTTATGTTTGTTTGTCAGGATTATCAACTCTGTCTTGTTGGATAGATCTGAGTTTGATCTCTACCGGGACTGATTTCTGCCCGTGAGAATAAAAGACAACTATAAAGAATCACCTTTGTCACGTGTTTACTACTTTTGGATGATCTTTACTTGTATCTCTGTGGGTTCGATCCTTAAATTACTACTTTCGAACATCTTTTGGTTTTCTTGTGTGTTACAAAACCTTCCACACCTATTCACTATCGCTTGTAAAGCCTTGGTGGATTTTAACTCACCCCCTCCAACGATCGGATGCTGTTGAACCAAGGCCGCAAGCGTCTTCAGGATCTCAGCCGTATCCAGACCAGGTACAGAGGTCGTTGCAGTCACAGGTGCTACAGAAGGTGCTGCAGTAGACGTAGATGCAGCAGCCGCAGAAGTAGCAGCAGCAACGCTCTTGCGATCCATCTTCTCTCCTTGTAGTAAACTCAACCTCCTCAATCAATCACCCCAAGAGCTCTCAGTGGAAGCACCAGATGTCGGGTTGAGAGTCTTCCTGGGAAGGGCGAACCTTCTGGCTGTGATATGAGCTTGAAGGCTGTGTTCAATCTACTCAGGGAAGCGTTCGGCTTCAGGCTGTGGCTGGTTTACTCAAAGGATAGGCTTCAGGTCTCAAGGTGATATTGAAAAATACTCATATAAGTCTCTTGGCTCTTGTGATATGTTCAGGAAGCAAGGTTCAGACTTAACTAGCAATGATAAGATCAGATGGAAAACTTTGACACTCAAGATTGAGAAATATGTGAAGGTTCAGACTTCAGAACTCCTCCTACATGTCAATGAGGTCCTACTGGATACACATACGAAGTTTCAGCTTCAGATCAATTAAGAGCACTAAGATATGAGTAGAAACTTTTTGAGTAGAGAAATTATGGCAATTTCTGGTACCCAGACAGCTGTTTCGACCTAGAACAAAGAATTGACTTGATCACTTTGGAAAATTCTTACAGGATTTGCAGTACACAGCTTGCTGAACACTCCTGTGAAGTTGGGCCTCCTGATTCCAAACAGAACTCCAGATCTCGCTCTCTGAAGTTGCTGTTCCAGATTGAGAGCTTTTAGGACCCCCTCTACTTCAGCGGTCGCCCTGAATTACTCACTCACTCAATTGACATGAAAATTTGGAGACAGTCATAGCCCTGCTGACAGTGAACACAACCACGAAAGTTTGAAGCGATTTTCTTGATTCTGCTGCAATTGACACTCAAAACTCCAAAATCAACAAAAGTGATGCAGATTTGGCACAATCCGAACTTCAATTGGGCATAACTCCTTGTTTATTGATCCAAATCGATCAAGAATTTCACTGAAAGTGCTTGGCTCGACGAGCTCTATCTCCCTGTGCTCTCAGATTTCACAATACCCTCACCAATTGCTCGAAATTCACTCTAGAGCTCTGTTTCTAAACTTAGAGTTTTACAAAAGATAAAAATGGACCAATGGGAGTTCATAGCTCCACTTGACTGTCCTTTTGTGCCTTAAACTACCTGGTAACTTATCTACACTCATAGGCTACTACGTCAAGCCCCCTAGAGTGCCAGCGTAAAACTTAAACTACCTAAAACGACACGCAGCCCCGAAAAATAACTCAAATCAGCTAGAAAGCATGCATGGACGACACGCAAATACAACCCATGAGCTTAAGCCCTATCTACATGATAATCAACCTACTAAGACTCAAAATATATAACATCTTCCAAAAATGGACTTCTCTGAGATCTTAACTTCACTCAGAGTGACTAACGCCTGACAGAGAAGTGAATCATTTACTATGTGAAATGATTCACATCATGACAACGTTGTCGTGCACTTAACACCTTCGCTCCGAACCTAACCGCAAACTTGTCTCCATCCTCATCATCTTGTCCGACTGCCCATCCAATTGCAACTGGACTTGTATCCATAGTAAGAACCACCGGCCTAGCACCCTTGTAATCAATCCTTCCCAGAACTGGAGGAGATGATAGTAAAGACTTCAGCTTCCTTACCGCATTAGTATGCTCTTCCTCCCATCTGAACTTATGACCCTTACGCAACAATCCATACAACGGATCCGTCACATGCGCATAATGAGGAATCCAAATGTGGTAGAATACACAAGCACCCAAAAATCTTCTTACTTCTGTCAGCGAGTTGCAAACCTCCTTCATCCTTCCAATCGCATCCACCTTGTTCGGATCTGACTTCCGACCAAACGATCCACACAAATGACCAATGATCAAAACCTCTCTAACCCCAAATGTAGACTTCGCACCTGACAGCGTAAGATGAACTTCCTCAAGTCGAGATAAGATCTTCTCACAATCTGCGATGTGATCGGTGACGTATCGTCGACACCCCCTCTGATCTAATGCTTCATCCTTCTCATCTTCCACACATCCTTTGATGGGGATGTCATCCAAGAACGGCATCGTCTTTTCAGGGATGAAGTCTCTTAGAACTCGATTCATCCCGTTCATCATGTGTGCTACCGAGTTGGTAGCTCCCTGTGGTAAAGTACACATCCTAACCAACCCCAAAGGTGTTCTCATTGTCGTGAAGTTTCTGCTCTCCTCCGCTAATTGAAACTGATCATATCCTGAGTAAAGATCTCCCATCGAGTAAATCGCTCTTCCTGCAAACGCTTATGCAAACTCATCCAGAATCGGTCCCACCCCAGCATTTCTGATTTGTTACTGCGTTCACCGGTTGCATGTCTTGGATGAACCGCAGCGACTCATTCTTCTTAGACACTGTAAACCATCTGCTCGAATACGATGCAAACAACGGTTCCAAGATCTTCATCAGCATCTTCTCCTTCAGCAACTCCACTAGTTTGGGCAAGTGAGCCCGCAGTACTGGAATTGATCTCAGGTTCCATGACACATGCGGTACCGTGAAGATAACCATCGGGGTAACAACGTACGGGTCTACACGTCCAATCTCATGTGGCTCAAAGGCAAATGCTTTCTCGTGTCGTGAAAGCATCTTCTTGAAGCACATCCTCTCTTCTGGTAAGAGAGACCCATCAGATCCAATCTTCAGCTCTTCAAGGGTCTTCTCTGTGAACTTGTGTCTTATCATTGCAGGGTCTCTCAAACTCTTCTCCCTTGAAGCTCGATCCATCTGTTGGTTAGTGTCTTCCGGCAAAAGACCAGCAACTGACTTTATCTTCTTATCCATTGTCTTGTACCTTATCTCAACTCGAACCTGCGGTACACAGAATGATTCGATCACCGAATAGACCTCCCTTGAATGAATCTCCACAACCTTATCCATATCCTCCCACCCAATAGACATGATCACTCGTAAAGGATCCTCCAACCCATCCTCTTCATAAACACCAGAAATCCATTCATCTCCTTCTAGCTCATCCAGCTCTTTCAACATCAACTCAACATCACGCAAATGTTTTTGTTCTTTTCTTCTCAGCTCTTCTACCTTCTTGTAGATAGCAATCCCAGACTCTGAAAACTCAACAAACCCTGTACAAAAGGCACTATCTCCATCAAGCGAGAGTACCTTCTCCTGCGCACCACCACAATCCCGCTCTATAGTGGTACTCAACGAAAATCCTTGAACTCTTCACCCACCCTTGGAAGCGGTTTCTCCCTCAAACGATCTCGGTTGCGCTCGTGATTGGACGGTACAGTCTCGTCTCATCTTGACTTCGAATCCTAGCATAAGCAGATCCGTCGTCCAGTACCTTTGTCTCCATCCGAGTTGCTATGATGAAAAGTTGACCAAGAATGATCGGGTATGATGTTGCTTCCTGAACAAAGAAGTTTTGCTCGATAGCAACATCACCTACGCGCACTCTGATGTCTGGACAAGCTCCATACAAGTCTCCTCGTGTGTTGTTGGCTGCTCTTATGATCCACCCATGCTCTGCGTCGATCGACCACTTCTTCCTCTTGTACAGCTCCTTCGACATGATGTTGATTTCTGATCCATGATCGATCAGAGCAACCATCGGCTCATCCAAGTCTCCGATTCTCACCAACGTCTCCGTTGTAGCTCGAGCTCAGTGACTGTGGCTGTAATGACTTGAGCTCTGCTTCCCATCCTCCTCTTCATCCTCAAAATGTACCCTGGGCCTTCGATCTCTTTCTTCCTCTGAAGAATAAACACTGCACTTTGCAAGCTCTCTCTCCTCATCCACAGACATCCTAGTATCCAAGGCATGCGATAAACCAGTCTCACTCGTAACCTGTCGCTTTTGTTTGATGACATCATGAAACTCACGCTTAGCAATGCCCAACACTTCCTTCAAGGTAAACTCCACCTTCGCATTCAGAATGCGATCTTCCAAGACTCCCTTCAAGTCTGTTGAAGCCTCGATGTCCGACTGTAGTTTGTATGCAGCCGGCTTACCCTTCTCCTTCTGAGAATCCTTCACTCTTTCCTTCGATGGAGAAGGAGTATCATCCATCGGCAGATCTTGAGCTCCTGCATCACGAAGCTCTTGACGAACCTTCTCCCCTCGAGTCTGTCTCTTTGAAGAAGTCCCTTCCTCTGAATCTGAATCTCGTCTTCTCTTCTCTTCCAACAACGCTTCGTGTTGGTTCTTGGCAATGTAAGCGTGCACCGATAGAGCTTCTATCGGATCCTCTCATCCAGTATCCTTCCGGATCGTAGCAGCTATTCTTAGCAACGTCTCACGTGTCATCTTTCTTTTCTGTTTCATGGAGATGGCAGATGACCACAATCCACTCGGCTCAACTTGCTCGTTAAAACCTCTCTCAGCTTGATCCTCAACTCTCGTGCCATAGGTTCCAGCTTCCACCATTGCAACTGCTTGCGCTGATAGGTGGTCCTCAACCAACTTCTTCATCCTTCCTCTACCAAAGTTGGTCTGAAGAAGTGCACCAGTATCCCTCAGCGCTACCTTCCCATCCTTCTAGAAGATCACTCCTTGCTGCAGAATATCAGTGAACTCTTTGCAATCTCTGCGCGGATGATCAGTACCATCGCACCAGATACACCGCTGGATCTAGCCTTGCTTTCTCAACCGGTCTTGCTCCGCTTGTAGATCCCTTCTCTTCCAATCTTGTAAGCTTGATCTGCAGATCTCGTATTCCATGCAAAATCTTCTCAAGGTTTGAATCATCCTTCTTCGGAGATACCATAGGTGCCTGAACAACTGGAACAGCTGGAGCAATTGGTACTACCTGTCTAGCAACAGGAACCACTGGTTGGACTACAGGAACATGTGTTACAGCTGTAGGTGTTGGCGCCAGTCTCCTAACAAAAACCTTCTCTCGTCTCCGCTCCCTCTTGGTAAGCGGACCAACAGCTTCCTCAACCTTCTTCCAGCTACTGGTCAATCCATCGTCCTCCTCTCGGTCTTCCAGAAGTACCTCTAGCTTCTTCTACAACTTCTCATCTGCAGCCCGAAGAAATAGCTCTGTCTTGTTGGACTGTAGAGTCAACTTCTCCATCCTAGTCAGCTGTGAAAACTGCTTCTCAAACTCCCAGAGCAACTCAGTAGCTTGTAGACCCTTCCTTGGTTGCTCAACCCACTCCAAGAATGACTTCTTGGTGACTCGATCAGAGTCCTCCAAGAAGTACTCATCCATCAAAGCACGAGCAAACGTCTCCCAATCCTTGTTAAAATGCTTTGTTAGCATTTTAACATGATCCCTAATCTCTAGAGCTGCTGCTAACTCAAACGTCTCAATCATCTCATCTTCTGAGACCCGATTCAGCTCCATCTCCTTCACATAATGCCTCAGATATCTTGAGACATCTCTCTCATCAAACTGGTCGATCCTGCTGACCACCGCTTGTAGCACCTTTGCTGCCAAAACTTCCTTCCGCTCATCAGACTGTTGCTGCCGTAAGAACATAGTGAAAGCTTGGAACATCGATGCAGTCGTCGGATCCAACTGCACCTTCGGCAACCCACCTGAACCACTAGCTCCATCTCCATCGCCTTTTCTATCCCCACTCATGAATGCCAATCTCTTCTTCAAAGTTCACACACAGAAGAAATCTCCACCCCAGACCTTCACGTCGAGTTCACCACCGTTATCGTGTTGGATATTGCGTGTCATGTGTGTACACTGCCGGTTCTTTCTCCTAAGAGCACAAAACTGAGAACCAGACCAGAGCAGTCTGTAACCTGCTTCAGAAGCCCCTAAAAGCAACCCTTGAATCACAACCCTGACCCAAAACCATCGAAGCGTAGCTCAAAGCAAGAAAAACTTCCCTTTGCTAACAAACAGAGCCACAGCAGTATCACGCGATCCAAACCCAAGTCCAAACCACATCCATGTATAAGCTCTTAGCTAAAGCTAGCTACCACAAGCTGTATACAGCCAATCAGAACTCTAACAAACTCAAAAGAGCAAAATCCTTAGCGAAGAAACCAAAAAAGGTCTATCTGTGGACTTCCTCCTTTCACTGAACGGACTTCAGATGTCGATAGGGTCTCCTCCGCTGACTCCGTTAACCCAAGAACCTTTCAGATCCGACTCCCAACAGCCGAGATATCGCCGATTTTCGGTTGCAGGTGACCGAACGTTCAAAAATTCCTCCCTGCGGCTTAAAACCGCACACACCGCACAAACGGATTGTCTAAACTGATATCCGTCTTCCCTGGCAGATAGATCTAGCTACCCCGAACCCAATAAGACTCCAAACAAGTCGTTTGGAGTTCCCCTTGCAAAACCACGCAAGAAATTTGATCGCAGATTGCAAAAAACTGACGTAAATCAACTCCCTGTAGCTCAAACTTGCTCACCACACCCAAACCAACAATCCAATTCACGTACAGTCTTCTCCTATGCGTACATGAAGACTCCCTGATCGCGTAGGCACCAAGAACGAAGAGCTTGGCTCACCGATCGCGAAGAACAACCCAATCTCAGATCGCAGGCGAACAAAAATCTGATGTAAGCGCTTCCTTGCGAGCCAATTTCACTCAGAACTCCCAAACCGTCCGATGAAAACTCATATCGTCTTCAATTTCCTGAAGAACTCGTTGTTTTGATCCCGATGGATCCAAGGACAGCAAGTTTGGACTCCGGAACGGTCCGAACCGTCCAACTCTCCTTCACAGGTAACTGAAAACTCCAAATATGCTTCTTGCGTCTCAATTTCTCTCAGAACACAACCCCCGATCCGTCTCTTCACAAACCATCTTAACATGTGCGTAGCCTGCACAGATCTGAACCCGATGACACCTTGCGTGTGTGTATTTGACTTCCCAATTCTCCAAAAAAACGTCCATTGACAGGTCGCAAGAACAAGCAAACCCCTTAAGCAGCCCCGTTGCGTCAGTCTCTGTACGTACAAAGTTCTCTCAATAATAATGAAGCAGGACCCTTGCTTTTTTGATATAGCACCTGAAGCCTCAAATACCCAGTCAGCAAGTAAACTAAGACCTAGCTTGATTTTGCCTTCTTTCGAGTCGCATAACTTCTTCACTAGATGTCCAAACGAAGTAAACAAGATGCCATTGGAAAGCTGACAACGAGCTCTACCCATCTATGTGATGAAAGTGAAGATCCGAAGTTGCGCCAAAAGCCCGTAAGCTGGAGTCTACCTTGTTTTCGCCATCTTTCGAGTCTTGTAACTTTTCCACTAGGCGTCCAAACGAAGTAGATGAAGTGCCTATGGAAAGCTGACAAGGAGCTCTATCCACTGATGCGATAAAAGCGAAGATCCGAAATAGTGCCAAAAGCCCGCAAGCTGAGGCCTAGCTTGTTTTCTCCATCTTTCGAGTCATGTAACTTCTCCACTAGGCGTCCAAACGAAGTAGACGAAGTGCCTATGGAAAGCTGACAAGGAGCTCTGCCCATCTATGCGATGAAAATGGAGATCCGAAAGGATGCCAAAAACCCATAAGCTAGGGCCTAGCTTGCCTTTCTCATGAGTGTCTTTGGAGCGATAAGCATCGAAGTCTGAATTTCAGATAGGAGCCGGTCCACGACACGACACCGGCGGAGTTGATACAAGGACAAAAACCTATCATGCCCATTGAGGAGCAGATACCCACTTGGAGTGTTCTACCTTGAGAAGATGATATGTCTATAGAAGATCTTCTGGCTGTCCGAATCCGTCAACTAGAGAGAAGACCTGAAGATGTAAAGATTGCATTGGAGAAGCTGAAAGAGGTACGCTTGAGAAACAAGGACAGATTCGATAAGCATCATCGATTAAGGCCGAAGGAGAATAAAGAGGGAGATTGGGTGTTGATCTACGATACTAGCTTGGACAATCAACACAATGCGCTTAGAAAATTCTCTAAGCGATGGTTTGGTCCGTATGTGGTGCTTGTCGTGCATGACAATACCACATACTCACTAAGAGAGCTTGATGGGGTAGAGCTTAAGGTTCCCATTGCAGACAAGCATGTGAAACTCTTCAAGCAGCGTGATGAAGGGATAAGCATGAAAAAAGTCGGAGCAGAGTTTGATCTCTTGGATGATGACGAAGAAGATTTAGATGACGAAGATATTGCTAACGACAACATCAGTCAAGAGGACGAAGATATAGTGTGACTTCGACTTGTGAGTGTTGACGCATACCGGAGGATGCGCATGTTTAGAAGGGGTGGATGTCGTGTTGTGGTTCGGCTCTTGTGTGAAATTCTCGTGGAACGTAAGTTGTGTTTCTTTTCCGTGTTTCATGAATCGTATCGTGTAACTCTCCGAACAGTGTGATGGGTGCCATGTTTGTGATTATCTGTTTAAGTGATCATACGGTAGAGAAACGTGTCAAGTCATCGATCTGTCACTTCAGTGGTTCTTGTCGCCGCATTTGTGTATAAAATGGTGGGTCGAGGATTCATAAGACATTCTTTCTCAACGGATGATTTGTGAGGGTGCTCGGAGGTCTGCATGGAGAAGTGAAGAACTGCAAGCGTGATGGTTATGGACGGAGGTTTGATATCGGCTCCGGATCTTCTCTTTTCGAATCCGTTTCACATCAAGCTTCATTGCATCCACCGCGATCACTTTCGATAGTGGTTAGTTGCGTACTTTGGCGATGAATTCATGAGGAGGGTGATGGAGTTACAACTTCCGGTGATCCTTCCGATTGTTACATACGGAGAGACTTGAGATATGACGGTGTACATCTTGTTGTGAGAAACAATGGATCTCAATTATTCATCGAACATTCTTTTCAATCTTTGGGTCGATGTCTGCTGTCATTGCAGACCGAAGATCAATCATGGAGCTTGAATCGTGAGAAACTTCGGGCAAGAATATTTCAATCGAGTGATAGCTTCACCGTTTTCTTTTGTCGTACCGATTATTGTAGATTGTTTCTACGTTATAATATTGACTTTGTATTAGTCTGCGACTCAATCGTTTCATTCTGGTTGAGCGCTTCTGTGTAGTTACGGACCGCAAAGAATCTGTCGACATATCTTAAGTATTTTCTGAGGTCTTGGAGTCTTGTTGATGTCTTGTGTCTCTTTGGAAGTAAAAATTCTTTCTAGGGGAAAAAGTTGAGTGGATAAAAGACAAAAGTAAAGTTCTTTTTGCTCTTATTGGTCTACTTTTGGACCAATGATATTCTAGCTGATCCTCGTAACTTTTCTGTGGTTTCTGGAGGCTTCGGAGGGCCATTCGAGAAACGAAGGGTGTGGTTGGAAAGCTACCAACGTGGGCTACAATCTGGGCTGAAGAATTGATCGATTTGATGAAAGGATGACGGCGTTATGATCAATTGAGTGGAGGGGGATGAAATTTGTACCTACCGCTATATTTCTGGTTGTTCCGAGAGACTTGAGTTTTGAGGAGCTGTCTGTTGGGTTGGAGAGCTGACGACGTGCTGGTCGTTTTGATATCAATTTCATCAGGTTCTTGATCTATTTGGATTGTGAACCGATCGATTGAAGTTAAGAAGTGCAGACGTGATAAGACGGGAACAACGAACTGTGATAGTCATGGATAGTTTGCTATTGCTTGAGTTCTGAGTCGAATTTCTAGGTGAAATTTTCAAGGATTGAAGTATGTCTTATCAGTAAGATACTTGGGATGTTTCATCTCAAATAGTCGAGTAGTTTGTTCAGAATCTTGGATCAAATGTACCTGGGTCTGTACAACTCTTATGTTAGCACAGATTACGGTTTGATCAGTATCTGAGGATTGGTTTGAGATTTCGACCTGAAAATTATTCAAGGTATGAGTGAAGGATCCAATCAAGCTTCTTGTGAAGTTTGATCATCATTGGTCGACTGATTTGGGAGAACTGAGGTCTCAAAGTTCGAAGATACTTCTGTTATAGTGGGTTCGGATTTGTTTTTCCACATCTATTTTTACTTTGGTCATTTTTGAGTAATTTGGAGAGGAGCTTGTTGCTGAAACTGCCATACCTGCATACAACTCGACACTGGAAGGTGTGGACTCATTTCAGCTCTTGGTGATGAAAGAGAACGGAGTTGTCATGAGTCATAAGCCGTTATTTGGGTTCTCGAAGCTGCCATGTACTACCGCCGTTGGTGCTATATTGAGATATGAGTAGTGTCTTGGGCATGCATGCTTTACCTTGCTGGAATGCTTGCTAGGCCAAGGTGTACAACAAGTTGTATCAAGACTCGGTCAAGTTGGTTGCAAGAATCTGGCGAGCAAGGAACATCTATTTGAGCGGAGGAGAAGACAAGGACTGAGAAGGTCAGGTTTCTGAAAGATTTCAGTGCTGAAGCTGTTGCAAGAAGGGATACAAGGCATTGGGGGTTCAGATCTTCATCAATTGTAGACTTTGGGGAGTAATCTGCTATCTAAAGAGCGGAGAAGATTAGTTGAGTGAGAATTGACTGTTTGAGAGTGATTTGCTGTGAGCAACGTAAGGAGGTCTTCTTGAATAAAGATCGCTTGTAAAATTGATATCTGTGGAAGACTATTGAAGAGTGTCTCTGGAAGAGAAATAAAACATCTTGAGTTTGGATTTCTTTTATCTGTTGTGCTCGGAGGTGGATCTGTCTTTTGGTCTATAGAGAAGGAGGACTTGGGTTTGTGTGGGATGCTCGATTACAACAGTTGGTGGAGCTCAATGCCGAGGAGATAGAGCGAGCGATGGATTTCGCTACGGGTACGACGGCGGTAGCTTCAGTGCTGAAGGCTTCACGGTTGAAGGCTTCACGTCGTCAAGTGCTGAGTCAAGCAATGGACTTGAACTGCTTGACGTGGATTGTTAACTTTGGATTGGTTGAGTAGCGTCGTATACGATCGACGGGTGTTACTGCTCGAACACTTTTGAGCTCTTTGTCTACTGGATCAGTGGAGGTAAAGACTAGAGACGAGGAGTGTGAAGTTCGTCATCCTTGGACATCATGAGATGTCGTAAGAGAGAGTGTGGAGCTTGCAGCTAAGACTGCAAAAGTTTTTCGCATAGTGGTGGTGGAGGTTGTTGGTGGTGAGCAGAAGGAGCTGCTCCAGAGACTGCAAGATAGCAGTCAACGACTTCGTCTTTTATTTTCGGATCCCAAGTATCCTCTATCATCAATTAGCATGGTGATAGAGGATACTTGGGAGTCGGAGATTGGACCCAAGCTTATAGAAGAGGAGAGATGAAGAGTTTAGAGATTCTTGAAGAGCTACAAGAATTGTTTTGCCTTCAATATGAAGGATTTGGATACCTTGAAGGAATCTGACATCTTTATAGGTACATTGACATGGAGAGTTTCTTGATCCAAAGTAGAACTCAAGATTTGTTGAAAGTTGGGTTGGTGAAGATGTCGCATGGAAAGTATGCATCTGTCACACTTATGCCAACAAAGAAGGATATGTATGACAACTGCACGGATAGACGGATGTGTGGAAACTACCGTCTTATCAATCGGTAAACGAAATCTGATAAATATGCCATGTCGACACCTGAGGAGATCTTTGATGCAGTGGGACATGTGAAGATCTTCAGTACTTTGAATCTTCGAGCAGGATACATCAGTTGCCAGAGAGAGAAGAAGATAAGTCCAAGATAACATTCTGGAGAATTGACTCTCACGACAAGGATTGTTTGTATCAGTAGCAATTTTTACCATTTGGGTTGAAGAACATCCCTGCTGAGTTCCAAAGGGTGATGGATAGGATCCTAGCAAGATTGGATTTTGTCAGATGTTATACTAACGACATCTTAGTCTATAATGCTATAGTGGAGGAGCACGAGAGACATTTATGAGATGTGTTCGAGCGATTGAGAGCTCATCGATTGAAGTTACACCTTGCGAAGTGTAAGTTCTTTCAGAAGTTGGTAGAGTATCTAGGCCACACCATCTACCCAGGTGGATTGGGTGTTCAACAGAAGAAGGTTGAGGCTATTGCACGTATTTCAAGCCCCACATATGTGAGTCAAGTTCGGGTATTTGTTGCTTTGGTGAACTTCTATCGTCGATACGTGAAAAGATCTAGTACAATTACGAAACCATTGACCAAGCTGATGAAGGTGGACTAAGAGTGGCAGTGAATGAATGAATGAATATCAAGCCCGAAAGACCCAAAGAGTCAAAAAGCAGAAAAAAATACAATACAAAGTCAACATGTGAACCTAGGAAACCCTAGGAGATCGTATCAATGCAAAAGAGAATTGGTACGACAAGAAACTATATCTCTAATATAAAGCCCTAGTGAGAGAGCTGACATCTGTTAAAGTGTATAGAAATCACAAGCAACTATCTTATGTCTACATCTAATCTCATCATACAAAAGGGACATACAATGAATACATGATCCTCATCCTCTATCTGATCTAAATCACAAAGTCTACAAAGCCGTTCACCCTAACAATGTTTAACCAACGTCCTTCCTTAATGCCAAGTCTATTAGAAATTAGAATGAATATCAAGCCCGGAAGACCCAAAGAGTCAAAAGGCAGAAAAAATACAATACAAAGTCAACATGTGAGCCTAAGAAACCCTAGGAGATCGTATCAATGCAAAAGAGCATTGGTACGACAAGAAACTATATCTCTAATATAAAGCCCTAGGAGGAGAGCTGACATCTGTAGAAGTGTATAGAAATCACTAGCAACTATCTTATGTCTACATCTAATCTCATAATACAAGGGACATACAATGAATACATGATCCTCATCCTCTATCTGATCTAAATCACAAAGTCTACAAAGCCGTTCACTCCTAACAATGTTTTACCAACGTCCTTCCTCAATGCCAAGTCTATGAGAGCTAGTGCGGTGCTGAGCGATGATATGTCAAAGAGAGATTGAAATAGGTGCTCGGAGGTACTCTTGTTCACAATACACCAACATGATTGACATGCTGCTGATAGTAAGCCATCTTGGTCTTGGGTTGAGACCATATAGCATGTAAAAACTTTTTCTGAATCAACTCCCCAAGAGCAATAGGTGGAAGGTCAAAATCACGCTCAAAAATTGTTCCATTTTCTACACCAAGCCACCACATCAGCATACCAACCAAATGAGAATGTAGCTCTTAGAGCTTGACAAAGTAATCTCGTCTCTCCAAGGGATCTCACTCTTGAGACATAAATGATAGTCAAGTAAAGAGCTTTTGCTTCCACGGATAAGCAACCAGATTCAGCAAGGAGCATAGCATATGGTATTTGGCATCTAACACCAAGCTCCACTTGTAAGAACACTTTTTGAACCTTCTCAATACGTTCCCAAGCTCCTTTCCTTGCACCAGGCCCCCACACTTGAACACCATAAAGTATCACAGGCAAAACCAAACTCTTGAAGAGAAACTTTCTCAAATCCCATGCTAAGAGATGAGCACGTCGACAACGATTCAAAAGAGAGTACAAAGCTTTGTAACCAGCTTCAACTCTCTTATGAATGCACAAAGCCCAACAGTAGTTATGAGAGAAGTCAATGCCCAAGTACTTGTAACTCTCCACTTGTTGTAAAACTTGGCCCTTGTAGAGAAAAGAATGGCGGACTTTTGAACCCACCACCATCACCTTGGACTTCGAAAGGTTCACTTCCATCTGCATGTTGTTGCAAAAGATCTCAAGAGCATCCAAATGTCGTTGTAAACTCAAAGGATCACGTGATAGAAGAATGATATCATCAGCATAAATCAATGCTTGAATGATATAGATTTCCAACTTCACACCTTCTCCTCCAAATTCAGCAAGACATCTCTCCATGTCATCAATGAAGAAACCAAATAGAGTAGGAGAGAGAGGACAACCTTGAATGACTCCAATAGTGCTAAAGATCTCCTTTGATTGTGTCGAGGTAAGCTTCACATACACTCGTTCATAGAGTTTAGAAACCGCTGCCATCATGTCTTTAGGAACACCAATGGCAACAAGTCTGTCCCATAAAAACTTCTTAGGCACCCTATCAAAAGCTTTTGTGTGGTCAATAAAAGCAGCTAGAGAGATTTACCATTTCCTTTTGACTTCTCTCAAGCAACACGAAGACAAAGGATATGATCAATAGTGCTAAAGGTAGGACGAAAACCTGCTTGTGAACGAGCTCTCACATTGGATCTTTCTGCCCAAACACTGAGTTTTCTCTCTAGCAAGCTCCCATACAACTTGGCAAAGATGTTGCCCACCATGATAGTTCTATAGTTGGTAACATCATCCTTCTTGCCCGACTTGTGGATGAGAATCACTTTGCGCATGAACCAACTCTTAGGGAAATCATGTACAGCAGCATCATTCAGAAGCTTGGTAAGTATAGGAATGAGAGAATCACCTCCCCATTGTAGTAGCTCTGCAGAAAATCCTTCTAGATCCTCAGATTTTTCACTTGCAAGCCTCCTGAGCTGATGTCGTACTTCGTCCATTTAAAAGGTCTGCGGTAGTCCTTCACTTTGTGACATACATGGTGCATGTAGAGAGAAGTAAAGTTGCTCAACGTAGGACATCAAAGCTGAAGGATCAAGACTTGGTGAACTTGGACGAGATGCTAAACGTCTCCAAAAAGCTTTGGGATTCCTCTGAAAATCAAAAGCAAGTTCCAAGCCTTTCTTTCTCAAGAAAGCTCTCTTCTTACGCTTGATCAACTGCTTGTACAAGGTTGTTGTTTCCAAGTCACAAGCCTTGTCTAGAGCCTTTAACCGAGCAAGTTTGCACTCTTCATCAAAACAGCCATTGCAAGGGTTACCTTTGAGCTTTCTACTTGAGTGTTGAGAGAAAAGCCGAGTTGCAATTTTCTTCAAGACATCGGTCAATTGTGTATCCCGTTGGTCAAGATTGTGGTTCCACTGTGTAATAGATATCAAATTCTCTAGAGCAGTTTGATAAAGATGTCTTTTCCGGTGATCAAGACGAAGTCTAGAGGTAGTGTTGCTTCCATCAAAACCGTTCAACTTGTAAGATGCAAATGAGCTAGACAAGGATAGTGAGAACAGTAGAGGAGTGTGATCAGATTCAGGTTGTAGATCCAAAACTTCAAATGCTGAAATGAGTGAACTATCAAGAGATGAGGAGAGGAGGTAGTCTACTATGCTTGATCCAGAGGTAGAGACATATGTTTTCATGTAAGAGCTAGGAAAACGAGATGTACCGTTCAAAATTTTCAAACTACAAATTGCTCCAAAAGTCAAAAAGTGTTCTTTCATGTCATTGGTGGATGTATCTAAGGATGCACGGGACCAAATAGGATCATCATCTTTTTCAAGAATAGGAGAGTGGTCAAGAGCATAGAATTGTGTGAATTGGTAGGTGTGAACTCTAGCATTGAAATCTCTCACCACAAAGACCTTGCACTTCTCTTGATATCTCAAAACATCAATAAAAAGACGATGGAAAGGTTGGCTCGTGCTACATGCTCTAGTCTGATAGATAGACATGTTCAAAGATGCAAAATAGCATATTGCGATATAACTTGCAGATCTACTTTCTCCACCAACTCGAATCCAATGATATTGTCCACCCACATCCTGAAGAACCACTTCAACAAGTTGATGCAAATAAGATCTGACGTAAGTTACAATACCTCCAAAACCACGTCTTTTATGCTTGCGCTTGTTCCAAGTAGAGCCGATCAAAGTAAAACCATCCAACTCATGTACATTGTTTCCTTCGTGTTCCCATGTCTCCACCAAGTTGATGATATCAGCCTTGTTCCAAATTGGTAAAGCGTTTCTGTACTTTGACTTAGTAAGCCCATGAATGTTCCACATCATAACTCTAAAGGTAAAAAATTGCTATTTGGAAGCATCTCGTCTCATTTGTGTGACAACAGCACGTCCATCTCTTAAGAAAGCGATGAACTCTCCTTGTTGAGCCTCTTTTACCTTCACAAGCTCCTTCCGCTTGGCTTCAGCTTGTAGCGGTGTGAGATCAGGATCCAACCAGATCCGCCTCCCCTTCAAGGCAGCTTTGTTAGCCATCGCTGTATCTTGTTGTGCTTGATCTGCAAACTTAGCCAATATTGCTCGAGGTTGTGAGCCTTTTTGCCCTATGCGGTAATCTTGAACTAAGACAGACTTGTGAACATGTAACGTGTCAGCAAAGAAAGTGGTAGCTACTTCCTTGGTCTCCTCTTTCTCTAGCTCATATAAACCAGATATTCTCACATTCTTCATCCTTGAGAGTTGGTTCATCTTTTCATTCTCTTCCTCTTGAAAAAGAGAGACTTGAGCCGCCTTGATAACTTCAACATAAGATTTCATCTTCATCTCCAACTTCTCCACTACTTTTTTGAAATTATCATTTACCACCACAGATTTCTCCTCAGCAGAAACAGCAAATGCTGAGAGTGTAGAGGAAATCTCTTTGGTAGTTGTGGCAACAACGGTTTGCATGTTCTTCAAAGCATTAACATCGCACACAACAGAAACAAGCTCACTCTTATGTGCTATGAGCTTTCGATGCAGATCTGCTACTTCAACCGATACTTCTTCCGCTGCCAACACTTTATGAAGGAGTTGTTTAATCTCTTCCATCATCACCGAAGAACTAGTTTCACAAATCAACGACCTAAGAGCACACCTCAATTCTCCTCAGATCACAACAAGATTTGTCTCAACGGAAGCGTCTCGTCGAGACCTTTCCAATGGTACCAAGCTTGGTCAAAACCAACAACCACAGCTCCTTCGACGATCGATTTTGTCCACGAGTGTCAACTCCTCTCTCCAACAGATCCGCGAAATAGAAACAAACCTCAACACCTCAATTCTCCTCAGACCGTTGTCCTGTTGTGGGACCAGTTAGTATGTAAATTATACGTATAAGTGTGTTTTGCACACAATTGTAGAAGTTGTGGTGTAATGGGATCTAAAACTTTGCTCTTATGAGCTTAGAATGCTCTATTATCTGCTGAGGGGCTCCATGGGGTGCAAAAGGACAAGGTGGGGTCCTTTAACTTCTCATTGGTCCTCAAAAAAGTGAAGGTAACTTGTCCTCTACCTAAGTGCGCGCTCTGGGAGGATCGGGACACTTTGACGAGGGACTTTGGAGATCAGAGGGCATGGGCGGAGAGCTCTCGACGGGAGGAGCAATCTGACCACAAATTTCACTCGATTTGGAGGTCCAGGGCATACGTTATGGCATTTTGAAGTTCATAGAGTGACGGGAGTACATAGCTTTCTCTTCCGATTGTAAGATTAAGGGTTTTGAGTGATTGAGCCGTCAGATTGAGACCAGATTCCATGAGCTTGTAGTCTGTCAGTTGCTGAAGCTCTGACCACAAATTTCACCACCGGATGTTCTGCGGATTGAGCGCAATGGCGATTTGAAGGCGACGGGGTGCAGAAAGCTCTCAATCTGGAGCAGCAACTTTGCAGATTTATGGAGAATGATCCGAACGGTCAAATCGGCTCAAATTTCCTGAGTAGTGAGTTTACCTTCTGAATTGATAGCACAGGAAGTTTGAGTGGAAGTGGACGGTTCATTTAGGCGAAGAAGCTTCTGTCCTGAATCTGAGATTGCAAGTGCGTGTTAATTTCTGTGGATTTGTGTTAATTGTAGGAGAAGATCTAGCCGTCAGATCTTCCTGAAATTTGACCTGTAAGTAAGGATTCTAGTATCCTACCTACGTGGCAAGTTTGAGAGGAGACTGAGATGTAGATCTGTACCTCTGATGTGTGAAAGTTCGCTGGTTTTCTGTCGAGTTGTATCGGTAACGATATCTAGTCTAGGTCCCGAGTCTTGTTAGCGGCAGCTGGCAGAAAAGTATCTAGTGTGACGTTTGTATTGCTTGGGGGTGCGTAGATAAGACTTTTGCGACCTACGTTGTAACCACATCATGTGGTTGTCAGGTTCGCACTCAACGTGGCAAAGTGCGATCTTTGACCTGTAAAGTCGACTAGTTGTCTAGCCTAGTCTCTTGTTTTGGGACACGTTACGGTGCATGCATTAGAACCTATCACCCAGAAGACCCACACGTGGATGAGTATGACGGCATCAAACATGCGATGTGCATGTGTGCCACCTCATCGATCCGTGAGGCTTGGGTTGCTCGGTTAGGGAGCTTGCACCTGTCCTTGTTTTTGTGTTCGAAACTTTTAAGCAAAGGAGAGTGACCTGTGTGGGGGCATTCGACCTGGGGAAAAATCCAAGAGATTGTTCGTGGAGAGATCGTGGTGATCCTATGAGATTGAATCAGAGTTTTATGGATCGATATACCTTTGTAGTTGGAGTGGACAAGTTGTGAGAGATGGACGAAGGACTCTACTTACCGCCCAGATTCCTTTTTCGAAACCCTTTCTCGATTAAACTGATGTATATGGAACGAGTTCACTTTCAACAGTTTCTGATAGGATCCTTCGGGCATAACTTTACCGCGCAAGTCATGCTCTCGCCTGTCCCTGTGATCTTACCTGTTGTCACTTACGGCCAAGAATGAGATCTCACCGTCTTTATCCTCATCTAACGAAGGATGGATCTAAATCAGCTCCCTCCTGTAAACTTTAACACCCAGTGCGAGATAAGACACATCTGTCGACCCAAAGCCATGTACGAAGCCCTAGTAGTGAGAAACTTCGGAGAGGAATACTACCGAGAGATCATGTCATCACATATCCCGTTTGTCGTGCCCATGATCATCCAACATTTTCGTGTAGTTATCTTGACCCTTTACTGAGAGAAAGAAAGTGCTTAGTTATCGAGGAAGTTAGAGAGAAATCTACGAGATACTAGTCGCTCTGTTGTGCATCGATCGCTAACCACAGCTAGAAGGTACGCCCTTGCTCAAAAGAAAGGCTCTCGCTACGACATATTTGGTGCTTCCACTGAGAGCACGCTTTGAGGTGGTTGAGTGAGTTGTTGCCGAAGAGCGTCAAGTATGAATCTTCTCGAAGCAATGGGGACGAGTGGAGGAGGAGCGGACGATCTGTTTCGAGCATTGACGATGTTGTTGAGACAACAACAAGGAGGCGATGTTGGGGAGCAGAAGTCTACAAGAGCTCTTCAAGCGGTGGTGAAGAAGTTGGGGAGGTTCGATGGAAGGAACATCACGAAGTATGTTCGTGAGTATATTTGTGAGATGGAGGTAAATCGTGTGCCTGAGACAGAGATGATTTCTAGTTTCGAGTTGGTTGTGATACCTGAGATCCGTAGTCAAGTGACAAAGTTGAAGGATGCCCGTACGAGTTCTTGGGAGGAGTATGAGCAGAGGTTGAAGAGTGAATTTTTTGATGATGATGTGGATAGAGTAACCAAGAGAACATTCTTGGAGTGGATAGAGCAGCGTCCGGGGAATGAGATGACGCCAAATGAGTTGCTGTGTGAGTTTGAGAAACGGTTCTGTCAATTGTCTCCATCCGAGAGGACAACGCTTGACTTAAGGAAGACAGAACTTTTTCTAGAAGCTGCTGATGAAAATCTAGAGGACAAGCTTTTCTTGATGTTAGCAGACAAAGGAGAAGAAGGAGGAGTGAGCACAGACTGGAGAAAGGTAGAGGAAGCTGTTACTATTCTCACGAAGCAGAAACGTGGAAGAGGTAGAGCTGCAACCTTGAGGTCTGATGTCTCTTTAGCTCCATTGCCCAAGCCTGTCAATAGCAAGATTGAAGATTCTGCAATCGATGAGTTGGTTAAAGGTCTGAGAGAGTTAAGGATAGAGATGGCAGAGCTAAAGCATAGTCGAAGTCCTGGTGATACCAATGCATCTTCAACTAGCAGAAATTTTGTTAGAAGATGTATCTGGTGTGACAGTACTGAACACCAACGTCGGGATTGTGAGGAGTTTTCCGAGGCTCTCAGAACCAGAGTCGTGAATTTTAGAGATGGAAAGATTCATCTCGCCCAAACTGGTGCGCCGTTGAATACCAACTTTGGTAAGGGAGGAATGAAGAGCTTGGTGAGAGGTCAGGTTGGTATAGCTACGGCAATACGTACAATAGAGCCTGAAACATTTGCGATTGAAGTAGATGTACCGGTTGTAGCAGCTGTTAAGAGCGATGTAGTTGAAGTTCCACGAGAAGTAATGTTGCGAGGTGCGGAGGCAATTCATCGCATTACTGGATGGGATGATCCTGTAGAGGCAGGGTGTGTCAAGGCTTACTTGGTACAAGAGAAGCATGTAAGCTGGCAAGATGCGATTGTGGAAGAGAAAAGGAGACATGATGATGATGTTGCTGATCCGGAGGAGGCTACAAGGAGAGCCAGAGCCACGAAGAGGAGAGGGCAACAAGAGACATCACCTTCTGATATCCCTTCGACGTCTCAAGGGGCATCTACATCTGAACCTATGGTTGATGTTCCTATTTATGACACGGAGATGAGAGAGAAAGGCAAAGGAGCTTCTTCAAAGAGCAAAGGTAAAGCACCGACCTACAGACTACAGTCTGATATCGAGACCAGCACCAACTTGAAGGAGATTCTTGAAGAGAGAATTTTGGATGCAAAAATAGAATTTTCCTTGCGAGAGGCCTTAGGGATAGCAAAACGTGACTTTCATGAGTTGATCATAGATGTGATCAAGAGAAAGAGGCAGATGACTGCAGATACAGTGATGGTGAAAGCATTGGATACTGACATCACTGGGGAAGAAGACGAAGAGTTAGGTCGCGTATTTGCCCAAAAGCATGTACTACAGACGTCGAATGGAAGAGAGGCAAGGGTTTCAGACTGTGCTGCAGAACATGGCGACGAGAAGCAGCATGAGAGTCACTATTCTCGAGCATATTGGGCTCGTGCAACTACAGAAACAAGGGTCCGACTAGGTAACTTGTCAGAGGCTATAGTGGCGTTGGTGGATCACGGTTCGGAGATTAATATCATGTCCAAAAACGTTTACGAGAAAGGGAAGTGGCCAATCGACACAGGACATGGATGGGTTCTTCGTGCTGCTAACAACCAAAGAGGTGAACTTTTTGGTGCTTGTCCAGCTGTCAAGACTCGGATAGGAGATGTAGAGATAGAACAAAAATTTTTTGTTCAGAGTATAGCTGCGTATCCTGTGATCCTAGGTCAACCGTACATTACTGCGTCTAGGATGGAGACGAAAGTAATGGACGATGGGTCTCATTATGCTCGTATCAGAAGTCAAGATGGTACGAGGGCGGTACAGTTTCTTACTGTACGTACGGGTCATGAAAGGAACAGAGAGAAGCTGAGGGACAGTCCCTTAAGAACTGACAAAGAGTTTTTGGATTTTTAGTTAGCACTCCTGTAGAGCGGGAGTATGGGAGTGTTGATAGGAGAAGGAGCCTTCCGCTAGTGCCAGAAGATGAAGAAGAGATGTTTAAATGTGGATTTGCTCAGTTTTCTGAAACATGTGTAAATAGATTTCGAGTGGTAGAAGAGATGGATAGTGTACAAAGACGATGTGTGAAGAAGCAGGAAGATCTCTTCAAAACTCAAGGAGTTTTGTTAGATCAGGAGTTCATTAACGGGGTGTATGAAGAAGAGGGCTTTGAAGATACTCTTGAGGAGGTTTTGTCGTTTATAAGCACCGATTCTTTGGTTAATGGATTTGTCGCGATCCGTTCACGTGAGTTACATGAGGAGATTACAAGATTCGTCGAGGATGGCTACAAGGTTCAGCTTCAGATGAAAGGAGATCATGAGTTGGAGTTAGAAAGGAGTAGAGCCATGAAACATCAAGAAGCGCAGGTTCATACAAAATACAAGACTGTGGCGCGAAAAGTGAAGCCGGTGGCTACTCAACTACCTGAAGACTCTAACAAGCAAGTGGAACGAGCATCGACTGAACCAGTTCTGCGGGATTCACAGAGAGTAGGGCACAAGTTCACAGAAGAGACACTCAAACGACTGCAGATTGGAGGGGGTGAGTTTCTCACTGAGGAAGAGAGAAAGCGTTTTCATGAGATGTTGAGAAGGCATGGAAAGGCTTTTGCTTTCAGTGCAGAAGAGATTGGATGTGCAGATACGAGTGTCGTAGCACCCATGGTGATCTTCACAGTACCACATGTGCCTTGGGACTTGAAGCCTATACCAGTGCCACGAGCTATGTTGCCAAAGCTTGTGGAATTGTTGAAAGAGAAGATACGCATGGGTATTTTAGAGCCATCTATGGGACCTTACTCGAGTCGGTGGTTTACTGTACCTAAGAAGTCAGGGGCTCTTAGGTTCATCCAAGACATGCAACATGCTAACAAGGTGACTATTCGAAACATGGGAGCAGGACCCATAGTAGATGAAGTTGCAGAAGCTTTTGCTGGTCGTGCTATCTACTCGATTGGAGATTTATACTCTAGGTATGATCAGTTCCAGTTGGCAATGGAGAGCAGAGATCTCACCACCATGCGTACTCCGCTTGGGCTTGTAAGGATGTGTACATTACCGCAAGGAGCGACAAACTCTGTTGCGCATGTGCAAAATGCAATGAATAGGATTTTGAGAGAATTCATTCTGGAGAAGACCATACCTTTCATAGATGATATTCCTATAAAGGGTGTGTGATCGAAGACAAAAATGAGAAGCTGACTGAGGATGGATGTCGAAGGTTTGTGGTTGATCATATTCACGATGTGGAGATGATCTTAACAAGGCTTGAGGAGGTAAATCTCACTCTTTCAGCAGAGAAGTCGAGCTTTGGAGTACCAGAGATTGTTGTTGTTGGTCATCTTTGTGGAGCTTTTGGTCGACGTCCAAACCCATCAAAGGTTGATGCCATCGGGAGGATGAAAGATTGTATCAACACCACAGAGGTTAGGAGATTCTTGGGAGCTTGTTTGTTCTATCGAGTGTGGATTCCTCATTTTGGTCACATGTCTGAACCGTTGTATGAGTTGCTGAGGAAGCGAAGGAGGTTCACTTGGGGTGAGGAGCAGAGGGTCGCTATGGTGCGACTAAAAGAAGCGTTGAAATCACCACCAGTTCTACGACAATTGAGCTATGATTGTGGTAGACCCATAGTCGTTACTGTTGATACTAGTCCTATCGCTATAGGTTGGGCAATAGGGCAGGATGATGGTGAGGAAAAGAGGTTTGCAACAAGATTTGGTGCTCGCATACTTTCGGATCGACAAAGGAGATACCCTCAAGTCAAACGAGAGCTATGGGGCGTTGTAACTGCAATGAAAGCTGAGAAGGAGTATCTCATTGGAGCACATGTACTACTTGAAACTGATTGCTTACCTCTGTTGAGAATGATAGCAAACTGCACAACGCCTGATATTGCTATGTTACGTTGGATAGCTTACATTAGGTCGTTGAATCCAGAGTTGAGGCACATAGCAGGGAAGATGAACTCGATGGCAGACATGTTGTCTAGAGCTATGTACTCTCAAGAAGAAGATATGGAGGCGGAAGATATGGATGAAGATGATGCAAAGGAGGGGCAAGTTCTACAACTATCAAGCGAGGACCGGAGTCGCTTGGATGGTGTTCTTCCTTTCAGGGAAGAACTCTACTGTGGGAGGCTCAAAGAAATCGGACGCTATCTAAGCACTCTTCAGAAGTATGAAGAATGGACGGAGAAGGTCTTCAAGGAGATACGACATCAGGCCTATGGCTATCTATTACGAGATGGATATCTGTGGAAGAGGCCAAAGAGGAGAGATGGAGTACCCTTGAGAGTAGTGGATGATGCAGAGACCAAGAAACAAGTACTCGAACAATTTCATGATACCTTATGGGCAGGTCATCGAGGTACATGGGCGACCTTTACCACGATCAAGGAGAGGTATTGGTGGAAAGGATTGTATCGAGATGTAGAGAAGTTTGTTGGGTCATGCATTGAATGTCAATTCCAATCCAAGATTCGGTATAGGGATGGATTGAGACCCACATATCCCTTGTCCATTCATTTCCAATGGGTTTTGGATTTGGTTGCCATGCCACCAGGAATTTGGGGCATGCGTCATTTAGTTTTGGCTCGGGAAGAGCTATCTAACTTTGTAGAAGGGAGGGCTCTACGCACCAAAGCTACTGAACCTGTCTGTCGATTCATATTAGAAGATATAGTTTCTAGATATGGAAGCGTGGGGAGAATCCGTGCAGATAGAGGAGAGTTGAATGCAGATGAAGCACGTGAGTTCTTCAACAGATATGGAATACGATTGAAGTTGACCACTTCGATGAACCCGGAAGCGAATGGGAAAAGTGAGCGAGGGCACCCACCAATCATCCAAGCATTGGTGAAAGCGTGCAGGGGGCGTCATGGAGACTGGCCTAGACTTCTTCCTTTTGCGTTGTGGGCTGATAGAACTACTCATAGTACTGTCACTGGTTACATGCCCACAAAATTGATGACCGGTCAAAAATCTATCATGCCAGCAGAAGGAGACGTTCCTACTTGGGTATGTCTACCTTGGGAGGATGGTTCTGATAGGGAAGGACTATTAGTACTACGAATTCAGCAGCTTGAGCGACGTGAGGAGGACCTCGAAGAAGCATTGGTCAAACTCAAGGAGGCGAGATTGAAGAACAAGGAGCGGTTCGACAAGACACATCGACTGCGAAAGAAGCCGATCCGCGAAGGTGACTGGGTCATAGTATATGACAACAGTTTGGATAACCAACACAGCACTATCAAGAAGTTTGCACGACGTTGGTTTGGTCCTTATGTTGTTGTTGTCGTTCACGACAATGCCACATATGGTTTGCGAGAATTGGATGGTACACTCTTGAAGTTACCCATTGCTGGTAAAAGGGTCAAGGTCTTCCGAAGACGTGAAGGATTTCTTGATTTCGATGAACTTCTCGAGTCTGATTCTCATCTTTCCAGACCTTATGCGAGGGAAGATGATGATGAACCTGACAATTCGGAGCACGATGAGGGATACGATGATGACTATGGATAACAAGTTGGCACATACCGGAGGATGTGCAGGTTTGGAGGGGGTGAATGTCCTGTTGTGGGACCAGTTAGTATGTAAATTATACGTATAAGTGTGTTTTGCACACAATTGTAGAAGTTGTGGTGTAATGGGATCTAAAACTTTGCTCTTATGAGCTTAGAATGCTCTATTATCTGCTGAGGGGCTCCATGGGGTGCAAAAGGACAAGGTGGGGTCCTTTAACTTCTCATTGGTCCTCAAAAAAGTGAAGGTAACTTGTCCTCTACCTAAGTGCGCGCTCTGGGAGGATCGGGACACTTTGACGAGGGACTTTGGAGATCAGAGGGCATGGGCGGAGAGCTCTCGACGGGAGGAGCAATCTGACCACAAATTTCACTCGATTTGGAGGTCCAGGGCATACGTTATGGCATTTTGAAGTTCATAGAGTGACGGGAGTACATAGCTTTCTCTTCCGATTGTAAGATTAAGGGTTTTGAGTGATTGAGCCGTCAGATTGAGACCAGATTTCATGAGCTTGTAGTCTATCAGTTGCTGAAGCTCTGACCACAAATTTCACCACCGGATGTTCTGCGGATTGAGCGCAATGGCGATTTGAAGGCGACGGGGTGCAGAAAGCTCTCAATCTGGAGCAGCAACTTTGCAGATTTATGGAGAATGATCCGAACGGTCAAATCGGCTCAAATTTCCTGAGTAGTGAGTTTACCTTCTGAATTGATAGCACAGGAAGTTTGAGTGGAAGTGGACGGTTCATTTAGGCGAAGAAGCTTCTGTCCTGAATCTGAGATTGCAAGTGCGTGTTAGTTTTTGTGGATTTGTGTTAATTGTAGGAGAAGATCTAGCCGTCAGATCTTCCTGAAATTTGACCTGTAAGTAAGGATTCTAGTATCCTACCTACGTGGCAAGTTTGAGAGGAGACTGAGATGTAGATCTGTACCTCTGATGTGTGAAAGTTCGCTGGTTTTCTGTCGAGTTGTATCGGCAACGGTATCTAGTCTAGGTCCCGAGTCTTGTTAGCGGCAGCTGGCAGAAAAGTATCTAGTGTGACGTTTGTATTGCTTGGGGGTGCGTAGATAAGACTTTTGCGACCTACGTTGTAACCACGTCATGTGGTTGTCAGGTTCGCACTCAACGTGGCAAAGTGCGATCTTTGACCTGTAAAGTCGACTAGCTGTCTAGCCTAGTCTCTTGTTTTGGGACACGTTACGGTGCATGCATTAGAACCTATCACCCAGAAGACCCACACGTGGATGAGTATGACGGCATCAAACATGCGATGTGCATGTGTGCCATCTCATCGGTCCGTGAGGTTTGGGTTGCTCGGTTAGGGAGCTTGCACCTGTCCTTGTTTTTGTGTTCGAAACTTTTAAGCAAAGGAGAGTGACCTGTGTGGGGGCATTCGACCTGGGGAAAAATCCAAGAGATTGTTCGTGGAGAGATCGTGGTGATCCTATGAGATTGAATCAGAGTTTTATGGATCGATATACCTTTGTAGTTGGAGTGCACAAGTTGTGAGAGATGGACGAAGGACTCTACTTACCGCCCAGATTCCTTTTTCGAAACCCTTTCTCGATTAAACTGATGTATATGGAACGAGTTCACTTTCAACAGTTTCTGATAGGATCCTTCGGGCATAACTTTACCGCGCAAGTCATGCTCTCGCCTGTCCCTGTGATCTTACCTGTTGTCACTTACGGCCAAGAATGAGATCTCACCGTCTTTATCCTCATCTAACGAAGGATGGATCTAAATCAGCTCCCTCCTGTAAACTTTAACACCCAGTGCGAGATAAGACACATCTGTCGACCCAAAGCCATGTACGAAGCCCTAGTAGTGAGAAACTTCGGAGAGGAATACTACCGAGAGATCATGTCATCACATATCCCGTTTGTCGTGCCCATGATCATCCAACATTTTCGTGTAGTTATCTTGACCCTTTACTGAGAGAAAGAAAGTGCTTAGTTATCGAGGAAGTTAGAGAGAAATCTACGAGATACTAGTCGCTCTGCTGTGCATCGATCGCTAACCACAGCCAGAAGGTACGCCCTTGCTCAAAGGAAAGGCTCTCGCTACGACACCGTAACAAGATTTGTCTCAATGGAAGTGTCTCGCCAAGAATTTTCCAATGGTACCAAGCTTACTCAAAACCAACAACCACAGCTCTTTCGACAATCGATTTTGTCCACGGGTGTCAACTCCTTTCTCCAACAGGTCCGCGAAATAGAAACACACCTCAACACCTCAATTCTCCTCAGATCACAACAAGATTTGTCTCAATAGAAGTGCCTCGCCGAGACCTTTCCAATGGTACCAAGATTGCTCAAAACCAACAACCAGAGCTCCTTCGACGATCTATTTTGTCCACGGGTGTCAACTCCTCTCTCCAACAGGTCCGCGAAACAGAAACACACCTCAACACCTCAATTCTCCTCAGATAACAACAAGATTTGTCTCTATGGAAGCACCTCCCCGAGACCTTTCCAATGGTATCAAGCTTGCTCAAAAAACTGACAACCACAGCTCCTTCAACGATCGATTTTATCCACGCCTCTCCGAGACCTTTCCAATGGTACCAAGCTTCCTCAAAACCAACAACCACAGCTTCTTCGATGATCGATTTTGTCCACGGGTGTCAACTCCTCTCTCCAACAGGTCCGCCAAATAGAAACTCACCTCAACACCTCAATTCTCATCAGATCACAACAAGATTTGTCTCAATTGAAGCGCCCCGTTGAGACCTTTTCAATGGTACCAAGCTTGCTCAAAACCAACAACCACATCTCTTTCTACAATCGATTTTGTCCACGAGTGTCATCTCCTCTCTCCAACAAGTCCGCGAAATAGAAACACACCTCAACACCTCAATTGTCCTCAGATCGCAACAAGATTTGTCTCAATGGAAGTGTCTCGCCGAGACCTTTCCAATGGTACCAAGCTTGCTCAAAACCAACAACCATAGCTCCTTCCACGATCGATTTTGTCCACGGGTGTCAACTTCTCTCTCCAACAGATCCGCGAAATAGAACACATCTCAACACCTCAATTCTCCTCAGATCACATCACAACAAGATTTGGCTCAATCGAAGCGTCTCGCAAAGACCTTTCCAATGATACCAAGCTTGCTCAAAACCAACAACCACAGCTCTTTCGACTATCGATTTTGTCCACGGGTGTCAACTCCTCTTTCCAACAAGTCTGCGAAATAGAAACACACCTCAACACCTCAATTCTCCTCAGATCACAACAAGATTTGTCTCAATGGAAGCGTCTCGTCGAGAACTTTCCAATGGTACCAAGCTTGCTCAAAATCAACAACCATATCTCCTTCGACGATCGAGTTTGTCCACGGGTGTCAACTCCTCTATGAGAGCTAGTGCGATGTTGAGCGATGATATGTCAAAGAGAGACAGAAATAGGTGCTCGGAGATACTCTTGTTCACAATACACCAACATGGGATTGACATGCTGTTGATAATAAACCATCTTGGTCTTGGGTTGAGACGATATAGCATGTAAAAACTTTTTCTGAATCAACTCCTGAAGAGCAATAGGTGGAAGGTCAAAATCACGCTCGAAAATGTTCCATTTTCCACACCAAGCCACCACATCAGCATACCAACCAAATGAGAATGTAGCTCTTAGAGCTTGACAAGGTAATCTCGAGCAAGCTTGGTAATCTCGAGCAAGCTCGTAATCCTTGCCCTTCTCTTGATATCTCAAAACATCAATAAAAAGACGATGGAAAGGTTGGCTCGTGCTACATTCTCTAGTCTGATAGATAGACATGTTCAAAGGTGCAAAATAGCATATTGCGATATAACATGCAGATCTACTTTCTCCATCAACTCGAATCCAATGATATTGTCGACCCACATCCTGAAGAACCACTTCAACAAGCTGATGCAAATAAGATCTGACGTAAGTTGCAATACCTTCAAAACCACGTCCTTTATGTTGCTTGCACTTGTTCCAAGTAGAGCCGATCAAAGTAAAACCATCTAACTCATGTACATTGTTTCCTTCATGTTCCCATGTCTCCACCAAGTTGATGATATCAACCTTGTTCCAAATTGGTAAAGCGCTTGTGTACTTTGACTTAGTAAGTCCATGAATGTTCCACATCATAACTCTAAGGGTCAAAAATTACTATTTGGAAGCATCTCGTCTCCTTTGTGTGACAACAGCACGTCCATCTCTTAAGAAAGCAATGAACCCTCCTTGTTGAGCCTCTTTTACCTTCACAAGCTCCTTCCACTTTGCTCCAGCTTGTAGCGGTGTGAGATCAGGATCCAACCAGATCTGCCTCTCCTTCAAGGCAGCTTTGTTAGCCATCGCTGTATCTTGTTGTGCTTGATCTGCAAACTTAGCCAATATTACTCGAGGTTGTGAGCCTTTTTGCCCTATGCGGTAAGCTTGAACTAGGACAGGCTTGTGAACATGTAACGTGTTAGCAAAAAAAATGGTAGCTACTTCCTTGGTCTCCTCCTTATCTAGCTCAAGTAAACCAGATATTCTCACATTCTTCACCCTTGAGAGTTGGTTCAACTTTTCATTCTCTTGCTCTTGAAAAAGAGAGACTTGAGCCGCCTTGGTAGCTTCAGCATATGATTTCATCTTCATCTCCAACTTCTCCACTACTTCTTTGAAATTATAATTTACCACTGCAGATTTCTCCTCAGCAGAAACAGTAGATGCTGAGAGTGTAGAGGAAATCTCTTTGGTAGTTGTAGCAACAACGGTTTGTCTGTTTCTCAAAGCATGAACATCGCACATAACAGAAACAAGCTCACTCTTATGTGCTATTAGCTTTCGATGCAGATCTGCTACTTCAACCGATACTTCTTCCACCGCTGCCAACACCTTATGAAGGAGTTGTTTAATCTCCTCCATCATCACCGAAGAACTAGTTTCACAAATCAGCGAGCTAAGAGCACACCTCAACACCTCAATTCTCCTCAGATCACAACAAGATTTGTCTCAATGGAAGTGCCTCGCCGAGACCTTTCCAATGGTACCAAGCTTGCTCAAAATCAACAACCAGAGCTTCTTCGATGATCAATTTTGTCCACGGGTGTCAACTCCTCTCTCCAACAGGTCCGCGAAACAGAAACACACCTCAACACCTCAATTCTCCTCAGATAGCAACAAGATTTGTCTCAATGCAAGCGTCTCGCCGAGACCTTTCCAATGGTACCAAGCTTGCTCAAAACCAACAACCACAGCTCCTTCAACGATCGATTTTATCCATGCCTCGCCGAGACCTTTCCAATGGTACCAAGCTTGCTCAAAACCAACAACCACAGCTTCTTCGATGATCGATTTTATCCACGGGTGTCAACTCCTCTCTCCAACAGGTCCGCCAAATAGAAATTCACCTCAACACCTCAATTCTCATCAGATCACAACAAGATTTGTCTCAATTGAAGCGCCTCGCTGAGACCTTTTCAATGGTACCAAGCTTGCTCAAAACCAACAACCAGAGCTCTTTCTACAATCGATTTTGTCCACGAGTGTCATCTCCTCTCTCCAACAGGTCCGTGAAATAGAAACACACCTCAACACCTCAATTCTCCTCAGATTGCAACAAGATTTTTTCTAAGGGGTTTAGGGTTTAAGGTTTAGGGTTTACCCTAAATCCTAAACCCTAAATCCTAAACCTTTTTCCAATGGTACCAAGCTTGTTCAAAACCAACAACCACAGCTCCTTCGACGATCGATTTTGTCCACGAGTGTCAACTCCTCTCTCCAACAGGTCCGCTACATAGAAACACACCTCAACACCTCAATTCTCCTCAGATGACAACAAGATTTGTCTCAATGGAAATGTCTCATCGAGAACTTTCCACAGGTACCAAGCTTGCTCAAAACCAACTACCACAGCTCCTTCGACGATCGATTTTGTCCACGGGTGTCAACTCCTCTCTCCAACAGGTCCGCGAAATAGAAATACACCTCAACATCTCAAATTCTCCTCAGATCGCAACAATATTTGTCTCTATTGAAGCGTCTCGCCGAGAAATTTCCAATGGTACCAAGCTGGCTCAAAACACAGCTCCTTCGACGATCGATTTTGTCCACGGGTGTTAACTCCTCCTTCCAATAGGTCCTCGAAATAGAAACACACCTCAGCACCTCAATTCTCCTCAGATAGTAACAAGATTTGTCTCAATGCAAGCGTCTCGCCGAGACCTTTCCAATGGTACCAAGCTTGCTCAAAACCAACAACCACAGCTCCTTCGACAATCAATTTTGTCCACGGATGTCAACTCCTCTCTCCTACAGGTCCGTGAAATAGAAACACACCTCAACACCTCAATTCTCCTCAGATTGCAACAAGATTTTTTCTAAACCTTTTTCCAATGGTACCAAGCTTGTTCAAAACCAACAACCACAGCTCCTTCGACGATCGATTTTGTCCACGAGTGTCAACTCCTCTCTCCAACAGGTCCGCTACATAGAAACACACCTCAACACCTCAATTCTCCTCAGATGACAACAAGATTTGTCTCAATGGAAATGTCTCATCCAGAACTTTCCACTGGTACCAAGCTTGCTCAAAACCAACTACCACATCTCCTTCGACGATCGATTTTGTCCACGGGTGTCAACTCCTCTCTCCAACAGGTCCGCGAAATAGAAATACACCTCAACATCTCAAATTCTCCTCAGATCGCAACAATATTTGTCTCTATTGAAGCGTCTCGTCGAGAAATTTCCAATGGTACCAAGCTGGCTCAAAACCAACAACCACAGCTCCTTCGACGATCGATTTTGTCCACGGGTGTTAACTCCTCCTTCCAACAGGTCCTCGAAATAGAAACACACCTCAGCACCTCAATTCTCCTCAGATAGTAACAAGATTTGTCTCAATGCAAGCGTCTCGCCGAGACCTTTCCAATGGTACCAAGCTTGCTCAAAACCAACAACCACAGCTCCTTCGACAATCAATTTTGTCCACGGATGTCAACTCCTCTCTCCTACAGGTCCGTGAAATAGAAACACACCTCAACACCTCAATTCTCCTCAGATTGCAACAAGATTTGTCTCAATGGAAATGTCTCATCGAGAACTTTCCACTGGTACCAAGCTTGCTCAAAACCAACTACCACATCTCCTTCGACGATCGATTTTGTCCACGGGTGTCAACTCCTCTCTCCAACAGATCCGCGAAATAGAAATACACCTCAACATCTCAAATTCTCCTCAGATCGCAACAATATTTGTCTCTATTGAAGCGTCTCGTCGAGAAATTTCCAATGGTATCAAGCTGGCTCAAAACCAACAACCACAGCTCCTTCGACGATCAATTTTGTCCACGGATGTCAACCCCTCTCTCCAACAGGTCCGTGAAATAGAAACATACCTCAACACCTCAATTCTCCTCAGATCGCAACAATATTTGTTTCAATGGAAGAGTCTCGCCGAGATCTTTCCAATGGTACCAAGCTTGCTCAAACCAACAACCACAGCTCCTTCGACGATCAATTTTGTCCACGGGTGTCAACTCCTCTCTCCAACAGGTCCGTGAAATAGAAACACACCTCAACACCTCAATTCTCCTCAGATTGCAACAAGATTTTTTCTAATAGAAGCGCCTCACTGAGACCTTTCCAGTGGTATCACTTACTCAAAACCATCAACCACAGCTCATTCGACGATCAATTTTGTCCACGGGTGTCAACTCTTCTCTCAAACAGGTCCGTGAAACAGAAACACACCTCAATTCTCCTCAGATCACAACAAGATTTATTTCAATGGAAACATCTCGCCGAGATCTTTCCAATGGTACCAAGCTTGCTCAAAACCAACAACCGCAGCTCCTTCGACGATTGATTTTGTCCACGGGTGTCAACCCCTCTCTCCAACAGGTCCGTGAAATAGAAACACACCTCAACACCTCAATTCTCATCAGATCGCAACAAGATTTGTCCAATGGAAGAGTCTCATCGAGATCTTTTCAATGATATTAAGCTTGCTCAAAACCAACAACCACAGCTCCTTCGACGATCGATTTTGTCCACGGATGTCACATCCTCTCTCCAACACGTCCGCGAAATAGAAACACATCTCAACATCAAGTCTATGAATGAATGAATGAATGAATATCAAACTCGGAAGACCCAAAGAGTCAAAAGACAAAACAAATACAATACAAAGTTAACATGTGAGCCTAGGAACCCTAAGAGATCGTATCAATGCAAAAGAGCATTGGTACGACAAGAAACTATATCTCTAATATAAAGCCCTAGTGGGAGAATTGACATCTGTAAAAGTGTATAGAAATCACTAGCAACTATCTTATGTCTACATCTAATCTTTTCATACAAGAGACATACAATGAATACATGATCCTCATCCTCTATCTGATCTAAATCACAAAGTCTACAAAGCCGTTCACTCCTAACAATATTTAACCAACGTCCTTCCTCAATGCCAAGTCTATGAGAGCTAGTGCGGTGCTGAGCGATGATATGTCGAAGAGAGATTGAAATAGGTGCTCGGAGGTACTCTTGTTCACAATACACCAACATGGGATTGACATGCTGCTGATAGTAAGCCATCTTGGTCTTGGGTTGAGACCATATAGCATGTAAAAACTTTTTCTGAATCAATTCTCGAAGAGCAATAGGTGCAGACAGTACAGAGCTGAGTATTTCAGATAGAGTACAAAAGGATTTGTATGTAACACAAATTTGTACAACTTATACGTATCATTGGACCATAGCAACCTTTAACCTTGAGTCGAGAGATACAATGTCACTTGTCCGAGAAGAGTAGATAGAGAGCATTAGAGTTGAAGGATCAAGGTTCAGAGCCAACCTGTTCAAGTCACCTACCTCTACACAATCATATACCACGTGTATTCCTAGACATAAAAACACGTTATACGATTGCAGAGAGCGAGAGGCATGAAAACGAGAGCCGCAGCAGCGATTGCAGCGACACAAGAAATTTGAGAACGAGAGAGAGGGAAGCACGAGAACGAGAGTTGCGGACAGAGCCGAAAAAGCGATTGCAACGGCACTAGAACGAGAGAACGAGAGCCGAGAGCCGAGAGACGCAGCAGCACGACACGAGAACGACACGAGAACGAGAGCCGCAGCAGCTATTGCACGAGAAGGAGAGAACGAGAGCCGCAGCAGCGGCACGAGAACGAGAGAACGAGAGCCACAGCAACGGCATGAGAACGAGAGAGCGGGAGGCTGCAATGCATACGAACGAGAGCGAGCTCGCAGACGAGAATGAGAGCCACGAGTGTGCTTGTCGGCATTCGAGAGGACAGCGGCAAGGTAGCAGCCGTCACGTTCGCTACGGACGTTTGTCGGACGGGACCGCAACGGTCACGGACGGACAGACCGGACCGGACGGAACTACGGACTGACGCGTCGCAACGGTCACGGTTCGGGCTGACAGTCCACTTCGACGTGATCCTCAACTGCACCGTAACGTATATTATATTTTGTGTGACTTCATGTCACGCATGCGAAGGTGGCATTGATTTGTCAAAATGTGAACCGACTAGCGGGTCCCTATACGTCGCTGGTAAAAGGTCTTGTCGAGGTTATTTTTTGACACAAGGGTCTTGTCAAGTAAAACATATCGTGCTTGAGGTCTGTCACTGATATCATAGTGATATTTAACTCCACGCATTAAATAAATAATTATCCAACTGCAAGAGAAAAAATAAAATTATTTGAGATTTGAACAGTTTAGTCTAAAAATTAGTTTATAGCGCGTGATTCACATTGAAAATTAAAATATATATTTTGTGCTAAAATCAAAGGATTTAAAAAGTGAATCCAAAACTATTTTCTTTAATAATCTGCCAAGCTACCCTCATTAAATAAAAGAAAATAGAGACGATTCGCGACTAGTAAATCCTAAGGAATATCGTTGTGTGCGGTTAGTAGATTTGAACCATATTTAAAGTTCCACGCAGCCACTGCGAGGAGTTAAATATCACTACCGTATAGTTTCTGTACGTCCGCCTTATGAGGCGATTGCTAACACGGCTGCTGAGTAATCAAGAGTCACTACGTGCACACCTTTTCAGAAGCTGACGGTGCTGACCTCGAAGAACTAGAAAAGTCGTTCTTCTATTCCATGGCAGCACGAGGGCACGGATTAAACATGTTTCTGCTGGCTCGTGTGTGTTTTGGATCTTACCATATGCTGCAGTTCTTACAGCTTACAGCTACGCTATCCTTGAACCTTCCCATCCACACAGAAGGGGCTATGTAGTTAAACTCTATTAGAGTGAGTGGGAAGTACACCGGCAAAACCCACGTGATGATACAGCTTCAACAGTTGACTTCATTCCATATTGTTACACTTCTCCTCGTGATGTATGGGATCTTGTGTGAAGAGTTCGCGGAAACAGACTGCAGCTCCCTGTTGAAATCAAACCCGGCCGTCGCCAGGTCAGTACGTCCCGGCAGCTTGACTTGGGGGATTCTCCAGCACAATGACAACAAGGGGGTATCTGATGTCGGGATGAGAGACATGTGAAGAAGGTGAAAGAAAATGCTTGTACTGTTGTAACAGGAAGAGAAAGGCTACTCCTAGGCGGAGGAAAGCATATGAAGACCCATATTCTCCCTTATGAAAGAATGGCTTGCCTCCTCTTGTTTAGAGGTCGGAGGTTTGCAGCAGAACTTGACAGCTTGCTCTCCTTCCACGCTTCCCCTTCCTTGTTCATGTCCGCTTATCACAAGGCAGAGCTTATACACCCACAGCATCCCCCAAAATTTGCTTCATCACACCTCTAGTAGGTTTGTTGTGCTCGATCACACCCTTGACTTGCTACCGACCATAAAACCAGTTATTTCGTCATATCGTTTATCATTACTACTTCCAAGGAGCACTACGTGACTAAATCGTAACCCATTCAAATAGTTTTGCAAAACTGTGTGTCCGATATGGCAAAATAACCGGTTTCACAATGGAGAGACAGTCAGGGGTGTGATCAAGCATTACCTCGATAAGTGGGGTGTGATAAAACACAACAAATATGATCTAGCAAATTTCTGGAGAACCCCCCTTAGTCTAGATGCTACCGGATATACTATGAAGTACTATGAAGGACGAGGACATACTGTACTTCCAAAGAGATCACTGGACTGCTGATGCTGCTGATGCCACGTAGCTTGGAATAGAGACTGAGCTGACGGTGAGCTTGAGTAAGCTGCTTGTCAGAATAAGCTATACGGCAGCTACTCGATCGCCCCGACCCTCTTGGAAGCGGAAATTCTTAGAGTTTGTCATCATCCTCAAGTGCACCAAGTATATATACTCGATAGTACCTAAGAAGATCGTTTTATTCCTGCGGCCATGGGGATGCGCTATCACCACGTATATCAGTTTCGTATGTGTGAAGTGTGAAGTGAAACTTCGATTGTCCGTGAGCTCCAGGGAAAGCAGGCACCTTAAATGAGTTCGAACAGTGACCGTGATCCACGTATTAGAACCATGACAAATCTTGTGCTTCAGCTAGAACTATATGACTACTGAGTTGAGTAAGATTCTAGAGTTTTTAATTCTTGTTGCATGATTTAGTTCCGCGCTCTTAAGTTCTGTTCCTCTGATAAACCAAGAGCATAAATAAGGTTAAATTTATATTCGGTTCGTCGTATCTGATCGTGGAAAATGTTAATCTGGATTCTCAGCGTCAACTATATTATCACTGACATTGATACACCGCTATGTCAAGTGTCGTCAGAATCCAGATATCGGTCCTTTGTAAACCATCCCTTTCTCCACTCTTCCTGAATCATTGCTCAGTTGTACGAGCCTATCACATGGATCTCTGTACTTGGCATTCTCTCTCCCGTGAGCTACAAACCGCAGACCCCGAATCATTTGAAATCCACTGCTGTTTCAACGATGACAACAGGTCACATGGCGTAGTCAATTACTGCATCAATGATTTTCAGGAACCAAAGCTGCCCATTACAGCAGACTGTCCTTTGAATAGACCTCATCATGTCTGTGCATACACGATCGATAATCCAGATATGAATAAGTTCCATAAATACATAGTTACCAAACCAGGACACAATACGTCGCACTATGTGGTGTCAATGGAGGTAATGTGGACCTGAGTTGTCAAGAATTCCAGCTTTTCATTTATAAGTATACCAGCGGCAAAGATGTGTACAACCGTGGCCCACTTTTTATTTGGCTGCACTACAGAAACAAATAGGGGATCAGTCTGCCCACTATGATCAAAGAGTGCAAAGAGTGATACGAGATCAAATCTCGAGGCGCTTATGTGACCAGACCAGATGAATGAATCAGCGAAGTTGAAGTTGAGCTGTCTCTATCCTCGACTATACCGGGGCGGGCAGCGTGACAATCGTCTCTAGTAGTTTTTGATACTAGGCCATATGTACACTAGGTACCAACGAGTTGATGCCGGAGAGTTCGACTTCGAATGTTGCTATCGTACAAGCAAGTGAGCCGCTCGGTGTCAGACACTGAGCGGCTACATCATTTCCCTTGGCATTTCTCTTTGGGAGAGAGAGGGAGAGAAAGAAAGAGAGGGAGAGATGCCAAACAGCACCTAGAGGCCTAAGCATCTTCTGAGTTCGCTTGTCACATTGGCACAGACTTCGTTTTGGCCGGTCGAATTCTTTCTTTTCATCTGCACAAACCGATGTCAAAACGTCTCAGCTACTCGGTTCTGGTAGGCAGATTCTCATTAGTTGCGATACGAATGTCGGAGATTCTGCTCGTTGGCATGTATCGATGCCATGCACCTAGGCGATGATTTGAAGGGAATATATACTCAACATCGCTGTACAGCTATACTCTGATAGGTTGAGTGTGTTGCTTGTGAACCTCCAATCACAACTGCTGTAGATTGTGCAAGTCTAACGATCCGAATGCTTAGATGGGGTTAGACAATGAGATGCGATGCGTCGGCGTGAAAATCATCAATCAAACATAAGGAATCCTCGAAGTGGGTTGAAACCTTGACGTTATAAATCACGGGACACAAGAGTACGAAAGGAAGAATTTCTGTGCCGTAGTAGACAGTCCGACGTACCTTAACTACAAATGTCGCAGTGATCCTATTATCATCAATAGACATCTGGGAACTTAGGACTTTGAGTTGCATCTGTTTCAGAGAAGTCAATATTTGGACCGCACTTTCTTGTTGAGCAGATGAACTCCTTAGCTCGATTCTCAAGTTTCCTTCTCCATCATGAGTCACTTCGACCGGTTCTAGCGAACTTGGCTGTGGAGGACTCGCATGCCGAATAGCGGGGGGTGCATTTGAGGGCGCTGCTGAATCCGTAGCACGATCACCCATCAAAATTTTCAACGATTGGTTGCACTGCTCCAAAGTTTCCATACGCGTCTTCAGATTGTTAATATATACGATCGTTTCAGCAAGAACCGATGCTTTATCCATCTGCAGACCGTTCACAAAACAATTCTCTCATCAGAATAAAGGACTGCACGATCTGGGATGCCGAGACGACGAAGTCCAGAAAACAAGTAAATTTCACGGAATGAAGCTGATGTAGCTCAGCCTTCTATTGTTCAAAAAATGCTTCAAATTGAAGCAAATTCTCCGATCCTGATCCATGAATCAAACCGAACAAGTCAAGTTCTTTTTCTCCTTACCTTCGCAGCACTTGGAATTAATGCTTTCAACTGAGAGAAGTTCTCGTTCTGCTTGATTCTCCGTCTACGCTCCGCCAGCATGTGGGACACTGCTGCCTCATCGTGTTCCTGGGGAGGAGCCTCCGCGACTTCCCCAGATGCGTTTCCTAATTGCAAAACATTGCCCACTTGCAATAGGACGGGCGTGGAGTCAGCAGGCTTCCCCGTGCTTGAGTTCTGTCGCTCAAGTCGTGGTCTTTGGTGGCTCGGTTCCGCCGATGAGGAGCCGGGATGAAACTTGAGTGGCGGTTGCTGCAGGCCATGGCCAGGGGAAACTCTTGGCTTCGGCAAAGCGCCGCTAGAAAACGAATCTGGCGACATCTCCTTGGGAGATGGAGAACGCCGAGGCCGGCCTGTGGACGGTACCCAACTGCATTCGGATTCTCGTCCTGTTCCGACCCCGTGCTTGGACTCAGAGATTTGACAATCTGCGTACACCTGAGCCACCGAAGAAATTTCATTGTCTTCAAGATGCGCCGCTGCAGCAGAAGAAGGATGGGAGCTCCTGGAGGAAGATCGATCGCGCAGTGATGTGGCGGCGGCTTCGAGGACATTCGGGGGCGAAGAAACGGTCGCAGTAGCAGCTCCCAACAAACCGACATCGCTCCCGATGAAAGAAGGCATTGGCAGACTGAACCCTGGCAATCCCTGCTGAATCGGATCGACCATGATGGTGGACGAGGTTGACATTCCCATTCCCCCGTGAGATGCTTGCAATGCCGCCAATGTCGATACCGTGCTCCACATATCCAAATCTGTTTGCACCAAAGGCAATGGGAGCTGCTCTGGGGTCCAAGATAACCTATTCGGCATCAACTCTGATGCGGACAGTGACACCGGCGAGACAATGTAGCTCGGATCCAGGTCGCCGTAAACTGTTGGCAAGTCCATCCCCATCAAGCTGAGTGGCTTCGACGACAGCGAGGGGAAATCATTCGGAAATTCTGTCACCATCGACGGCCCATCTCCAGTTGACGAGTCCACTTCCAGCCCGAAGGTGGAAGTGTCAGGGAAATGGCAAGGCTCTGGCTTCTTCAAGTAGCGCTCCAACAGGCTGAACAATATCTTCTTGATGCAGTGAGCTAGTTCATCATTCTCCCGCACCTGAATTTACGGCGACGGAAACGCATTAGACAACTCCCAAGAGAGAAATGATTGTTAAGGCATCTTGGCCATCAGTGAGACGAGAAAACTGAGAGATGACTACTGAAAATAGAAAAACATGGACTGAAGAACGTTAGCAAGCTATACCAGGTTGATCGTGCCGAGCTCCAACACCTTGTCCTCCATAGGGATGCAGATTGTAGTCTGGATTCCAGCTGCCTGCGGACCGAAGCAAGTCGATGAGCAGATTACAAACAGGAAAACAGCGACGTCAAATTTCCCAGTGAAATGTTTTCTACGCCCGATTTCATCAGTGGCGAATTCACAGTCCCATATTGGTCCAAGAATTGCAGTTGCTGCACTAACGGACTGCAATCAGACACACATTTCAGCCTTTCCGTAGGATCTAGAAATCCCAGAAGACCCTTTCTCTGCAGAATCGCATTTTCCGTAAGCCCAGGCCCTAAGGAGTCGGACCAGTGAGTGCATGAAACTGGAGAAAGGAGAAAGACAAGACCGTCCTGTTTTAATTCCGAGGATCTCATACATTGACTGGCCATCGTTTACATCCCCTGGCGTCGGAGATTGTCAAACGAAAACGAGCGGGTGTGTTGGGTGTGTTGGTTTCCTGCGGCTAACATCATCGAAATCTGCTCGAATGTCGAGGATGAATGGCGAACTTTGCAACTGTCCTGGCGAACGAGTATACCCTACTCTATAGGCCTGGAGTGGTCATTACACTCAGTTCCGTCCAAATTTTCCTGGAGAGATTTCCTTCTGTCCAAATTCCGCTTCCCTAAGAGAAGTTTTGAGTTTTACCTTGATGAAAAGGCTCTGATTCTCCACAGCATTGGGGATGCTTGCCAAGGCCAAATCTCCAGCCAACCAGAGAATACTGTCTCCCAGATTTTGTAAAGCATGGCCTGCATATCTGTAGGAAAAGAGAACGATAAAAAGCAAATGAATAGAGGCAGAAGAGATAAGACGAACGCTCCCCTTCAGTCTCAATCTCAGCGTCGCAGATCCAAGCTTGAACTCTCCTCAGGAAAAACATTCCAGTTAGTGCACTCCGTAATTCAAGACGCAATCCTGTTCGCTTCGCCTTGTGAAGTGGAGTCGCGATCAAAATTCACACTAATATATAGATGAAACTGGGTCGTACCCGATGCCTGGAGCAAATGTCAGTGGATTGTATAAGAAGTAGAACAGCTCCGCATTTTTGTTGTCCGAATCGCTTCCATCGCTGTGCCCGGCAGCTTTCAGATTGAACCATCCTTCTTGCCATTTGAGCATCCTGTGAAGCGAAGAAGAGAAATTTAAAATGTCAGAATTCTGATTAGAGCCCTCTCAGTGGAGAAGGTTTTTCCAATTTGAGTTGAAGAACTGAATCGAAGTTTGAAAAATCTTAGAGAATCCACCTGCGATCCGGAGTGAGCGTCCAAAGCGCGGCGTAAGACCACTGGATGGTCTGGAGCAGCTCCAAGAGCGTGTTGTTGAGCTCTAACATGATCCTATCAAGATTGATTGTTTGATCCAGAGAGAGAATCTAGTGCGCGGCAGCGGCTGCTGCTGCGCGATTCCAAAGTGTTGGGTTGGTGCTGAAGGCGCCCGAGCAATGGGCAAGTACCACCGGGGTTCTTCCTGCGTCGCCGTTCGCTCAACTCTCATTCACAGTTCAGTGGCCGTCATCTAAATGTTTACTGGATTCCACTCCTGTAAGCGCATAAAAAGTGAAGAAGTAGCAGCAGCACTGTCTTAGTCTACAGTCCGTAAGTCCGAGGAGGATCGATTAATCCGCTATTTATTGCTACCCCCGTTCCTATCTCTGTGTCCGTCAGCCGACGCTCTAGTCTAATGGTGAGTTGAGTGACAATTCAAGGACAGACAAATCCAGAGTTGATACTGATAGTGCCGGAATGTCCCTACCGAGGAAGCTCGGATCCAAGTCCAGTCTTCCGGATCTATCACCTTCAACTCTACCGCTCAACTTCGTTCCTCAGCTTCAATGGACTCGGAGAGCAGAGTGGAGTAGATACCCACCAGCCTGAGATTCTTGTTCTTCCTCGTCGTCTTCTTCTTTCTCTTGTTCCGCTTCAGGTTCAGCTTCAACTTCATGAAACGCTGAATATTTGCAGAATGAATTGTGCAACTGGCCATCCAGTGCTTTTGAGCGGAGCACTTGAACGCGGTAACATTTCGCCATGTGCTCTGGTAGCTCTTGACGCGGACATCCCAACTCTACACGAGCCTCCTGTCCTGTCCTGTACCCCGCTTTGCTTCTTTCCTGCTCCTTCCGTCCCTCTCGGCTCCTCTGTCCCCCTCCACGTCTGTCGCTGCACCTTCGCAGCGCAACGCAACGCGTTCAACAATGATAAGGAGGCCCCCACCGCCACGCTCTCGTTCCCTTCTTCTCCCTCAACCCTCCCATCTCTCTCCTCTCCTCTAGTCCGTCATTCCGTCGCGTGGTCCGCAGTCCGCTCTCAGCTTTTTCACCAATCACATATCATGTAGAAGCAGGAGGGCCCACCATACGACCTGACGTCGCGTTGAGGGAAACCACATACCCTTTCGTCCACCTTCTTCGTCATTGTGATTGGATCCATAATGTGGGGCCCGGCAACCATACCCGTCAGGATTTTACTTGGGCGTGACGATGGGGCCAGTCGGGTCGCTAATAATAATAATACTCGCTACACATTCCTCCAGCTTACTTGGACTATCTGACGACTCAGATTTGTTCACTGACCTGATCCTGACTAGAATTGAGCCCTTTGCTGGCGGCTCAGCCGCTCAGTCCTCTACAGTACTGGAGGTTGCCTTGGACACCATCAGTGTCCATGATGCTCTCGTCGTTCCTCTGGCAGGTCTCAGGCTGCACGGCTGTTCTGATTGGTTGGAAAGAGAAGGCGTACCCGTGTGACCTATCCGCACCAGTGTACTCATCTCTCTACAGAGTCTACACTGTACTACTTCACTTTTTGTCTCACCTAGTCGCCACTTCCTTTGTACCATTTTGTAGCTACTGTTCCAGTTATCCGCTGCTCTGTCCGAGACAGAGCTATGTCTCTCCGCAATATGAGCGATGTGGGAATTGCGGAGAGACATATCAAAGTCAACTCTAGCAGAACATCGACATATATAGTTCGATGTTTTGAACATAATATATGTCGATGTTTTGAACATATAATTTAGAAATAAAAATAAAATAATACGTTTCATCCAAGCATCTATTTTTAAATATATATTTATTATATTTTAGAAAACAAAAATAAAAATAAAAATTTTATAAATACAATTTACGATAAATTTATTCGGTGATAATTATCCAGTCTCGAGATTTCGTGTTCATGGCGACGGCGGACTGAAGTGTCACGTGTCCGGTACTTGCTACGCGGGTCGTGAATCGGATAGAGTTTTAGTTCTGCATGAAATCCATTCAAGCGGGGCTCCCCAGGAGCCGTCGCCATTGTTTACTGTAGTACCTGGACTGCTCGAAGGAAGTACTACTACCTTGCATGTTCTACTACCTTGCCTGTTGTATTCGTTATCGTTCCCGTCCTCATATCTCGGCCTTGACCTGTTTGCCATCCCGACTCGTTAGACCCGACCATCACTTGCTCTATGTGTTTTGTACATGGTGTACTCTATTCAGCACGTTCTCTTCTCTTTCTGCGATGTAATTAAAACTTATTCTCTTCCCTTTGCTTGTGGATGTAATCACTGAATCTCGATGTCTTTTGCAAGGAATCTTGACATATATAAATCATATTTTATAGAGTTTATATAAATAATAGAAGCTCAAGTTATCACCGGATTAACAAGTGGATAAGGCATTATTCACACAAAGAGACTGGGACCGGGTAACAGCGCGCATCAGGGCTCAGTACCTACTAGCCTTAGACTCAGAAACTATGAAGAATCAGGTGTTTATGGTACTTTACGACCAGGTAACTACAGTTTCGACAAACTTCGCCAGGTGGAGCTGTTTGTCCGTAATTATTTGCTGTTGACTCCAGGACTAGAAGCAGGTATACTAGTCCAGACTCCAGAGTACCACGCGTGATCTCGCGTGAGCTCATATGAGAATTGAAGGTCCGACTCTTTCCAGTACCTGCACATGTTTTATGTGATTCAGTTATATGCTATGACTACGTAGTCCACTGAGATACCCTTCAGGTTCAGGATTCAAACACTCGCCACCTCCTCCGCTGGGCCTGAGCGGTTCGCCGCCCGGCATCAAAGTACACCATATCTAGAAGTAGAAAGAGAAGTACACTCAAGCTGCTTTCAAATCGATGCGTTTTGAGCGTGCGTTTCAACTCTCTCCTTGTGGTAAAGTATTTGTCAACCGTTGAAAACGCATGGCGTTCAAAGTGAGATTTCCTTCACCCTAGCATAATTTGGATTCTTTAATTATTTGAATTCTGTGATATTTAGAGCATTTTGGTTAACAAATAAGTTCGTTTCATCAGTTAGTGAATCCAGATTTTCTTGGTCGACCTCTCTGTTTCATTTCTCAAGTTCAAAGTAAAATCATGATCACGTTAAATTTAACTTTCAAGACAAGGAAAAAAACTTATTATTTCATAAGTATGTGAATTGTCTTTCAAGTCACATGAATACTTAATAGATTTGATTTTCATGTATGTGAAAATGATATACAACCTTTGCTTAATATGTTAAAAATCGTTGGAAATTATTACCTGTCGTGTAAATATCCACAACCAACCAGGAAATTTTGCCTACAGATATGGACGGTTATGCAAATAAGCACTGTCTGAAAACTGCATAAATGAAACATAAAGCCCCTTTTGCAACTTCACTTCCTCTTCGCATCCCTTATGGATATAAAAAATGATGTGAATAATGGCGATGCAAATCATATACTTTTTTTAGGAAGTAACAGTATTAGGCAGTGATCGGAACACCCTTTAATTTAGAGGTTACGTTCATCTTATCTGAAAACGTAGGTTTGTGTAAGAGTAGAAACGCACTACTTGTGATTTTTGTTCAATTGTCTAAAGAAGAAGATGTTTATACTAAAGTTTAGAGGAAATTTACACTAGTGTTAGGACTCAATTATATCGTCACACTCTGGAGCAGGAGATTCCATAATTTTCAATATTTCAAGATCTTGCTGACATGAAAATATCTTTTATATTTCTATTGACACAAAGAACTAAAAATATGCCCATGTGGAGACCTAGGGTTGTGCGTTATCTTACCTTACTAGAAATATCTTAAGAAATCTTAGATAATCTCTTACCTTTACGTTTAGAGGTTCTTCGATAGGTCTTTTAGAGCATATATATACTCGTATGGCGATAAAGAACTCTTTATCCCTACTTTAGTAATAATTGTAGAGATTAAAAGTAGGATATCATTGGTGAAATTGTCCAACTGCAGTATTTAAATATCAATTTTATTCACTTGAACTTGTACAAAAGTACTGTAAATTAATACTGAGTAGTTTGCTTAGAGATGAATCATAATTTGTAAAACATTTTTTATTTTATAAGTTCAAAACTGAGATGAAGAGGTAATCACCATAATCATTTTTTACATAACGGTTAAATTTCTCAGTTGAAAGCAAACCTACAAAATAAAATATTCTGGGTTTAACAAGTTCACTAACTGGTTAGGGGAGTCTTTAAAGACATGCGGTGGAGTTCCTATCATACTTGCGGTATAAAGTTAACGATGAGAACTACAGTTTGAGTATTCCACCAAATTGTAGGACAAAGCAAAAATAGAGATTTTAGAAGGTGTATGCTACAAAGTAGGCATTCATATTCATGCATGATCGTTTAATTTATTATCTAATCTTTTCAACAAGAAAGGTTAGGTAATAAATTAAATTCATATTAATGAATACATTAAATGACTATAGCTTCTTTGACTTGTACCTTCTGAATCATAGCAGTCAACTTAGTATTTATTGTTTATTTCTGGTTCTCTTCGTGTTTTCAAGCATGGGTTAACTATTAATATTTATAAATTTGATTATTATTTTCACTTGAGTAAATAATTATTATTAATTTCCTCAATAACAATAAACAAGCAAAAGTTCATAAAGTTCATCGAACATGCATATTAATCGAACCTATTAGATTGGGTGGTGTGTACCCATTGAAAAAGTTTGACATGAGTTTGACAAAGTTGGACCAACGGACATTTACTCCAGAATGGGATATATACAGAAAGTTGAATGACCTACACGTTTCTCTCTAATCGTATGAATCGGGGAGTCCAAGTCCAAGTCACTTAGAGATCCTTCGGTCAAGATATTAGGTAGTGGAATCACTCACGTAAGGGATGTGAACTGGCAGCAGCACGGCTGAGAAAGCCCTCGAGCAGAAGAGGTCTAAAGACTAAAACAAATCAAACTAATGTAAAGGTTGAAATAATGGAAGTGATGAAAACTGATATAAAATAAATAATCAATAATATGACTCGAATGAAATGAAGGTTGAAAACAACAGTTCATATAGAAAGATTAAAAAATAATCAGTCATTGATTTCGATATGCTTTGACTTATATAGCATTGCATAATTATGATGTTATCTATAATTTAGTATATGAGAAAAATGAAACAATAAGATGATGAGATAAATTTTACCTTTCATATTTAATTATCAATAATTCTCCAGTTAAAAAACCATTAATGGTAGCAAAAACACATGTATGTGAAAAGAAAAGAAATATGCAGTTCTGTTTAATTACCTTCGATATCCAATTAACATGCTAAAATCTGTGTGGAACATTAGCGGTCAGTAACAAAGATCTAAACCGCCAAAACAAAAAATGATTGCAATGCAATATAAACCTAACGTGGAAGCTTAAGATCAATAAGCATCAGCCGTTCATTTTGATATTTGAGACAAATAGAAAATATTAATAAATAAAAAGATGATTCAAAGTTGATATTAGTCCGGAAGTAAGTTTGGCTGCACGTTACTTACTTCAGCATACCCTTAGGAGTACATGTGCATGCCCTTAGCTTGAATAAGGACACATGCACTAGATAAAAAAGTAAAATACAAAAGATTTTCGAATGTGGTCCAGTTCGAAACTGGACCACATTCGAAAATGTTTTGCTTGTAAGTGGTTCAACTCTGTAGACTCTTAAGCGTCTTGAAGCAAAATATTTGACGCGATGATAGCTTAGATGAGTCGGCCGTGTATTAATAAAAGTATCAAGTTCATTCGGATGGTTAGAAAAATAACACGATTCATGGTTAGGGTTTAAACCCTAAACGTGAATCTTGAGCGCATGCCCAAAACGCACCGATGTAAAAGCAGCTTTAAGTTAAACTGGGGCATGCAACGTTGATAACTGAGGTCCACCTCTATGCACAAAGAATGAGAAGAGTTGAAATGGACTCACTTTTGACTGATGTGTGCCTTCTTCTTCTCTCAGTAGACTAAGGTGACTGCAGTAAATAGCTATTCAACTAAGTACAACAGACGTACCTTGTTGTTCAAACTGTTTCTCTAATTCGGTCAAACAAAAAGGAAACATTATCGTTGAAATTCAAGTACCACTTAGTCTTGTTTATAGTTTAATATGCATTTCCTCTTTCAACTGTTTCTGACTCAGCGTTGAGTTTCCTCTTACAAGCTCAATTTAAGCTTAAACCACCAGTACCGACATAAAAATGAGAAAAGGAATATTCTTTCCTCCTTTGTACTCCGAGGTTAAGTGAATATTTTTTTTTGCTACAAGAAACATTTAAATATCTCCGCTAAACAGTTTCTAATTTATACTTAGCATATTGCTTCGAAATAAAATACATCTTGCAAATCCATTAGAGATCTTTGATTTAACTTTTAAGTCCTTGTTGGATAGATTCCATCATAGCACGAACAATTAATGAACATATGCAATTTAGGTCAAACGAAAAACAGAAAACCCTAACATGACAATGAATGCGGTGGAATACCCCATCCTCTAAATACAGGTGCTTGTGAGTTAAGCGAGTGAGTGAGTTATGCCCGTGATGTTGCTCTTCACCCTGCGCTTTGGCTATCATATATGTCAACTAAGTCTTTGATTGTCTTCCTGAAAGGTAAATTTTACCAAGAATCCTAAGTCGGGGATGCTAAAACAAGTAAAAGACATCTCAGAGAAAGAATAGAGAACGTCTCTTAAATTCTAAACTCGGATCTAGTTGTCATCCAAATTGAATTGTACAATTAACAATCGATTCACTTGCGTGCATAAAACACGAGCACATGTACGAGTGAAGAGGAAGACGATCTCTTTATAAGCGAAATCATACGCTGTAAAATCAAGATGGTGCGATAGCGTAACATTACGGATTCTATAATGGAAAAACGAGATCAGGGGTTTGAATCTCAGTGTATTTTCTTCTTCTTTCTGCAGCCTCTAGTAGCAGTTTGAAGAAGCTTGTTCCCTTCATAAATCCTTCTCTAGTTTTTGTATGTTCTTGTTTCCTCTCACTTCTATTGAACAAAATCTGGGATTTAAGAGTTGAGATATTTTACATAACTCCAAATTAACTTAAAGGAAATGCAGGCGGGTAAGAGTTGAGGTATAACGTCGGCCCGCGAAGAGTCTTCCGACATATACCGGCGGAGGGTACCGGGGAACGTTGACGGGTCCATGTCGTCCCGGCCACGAAAAGAGTAAGTTTGTTTCTTCTCGCAACGGGAAAACGAGAAGGCCTAGTTCTTGTCTCACACGTGTCAATTCTTATGATCTACTACGTAAGAAAGGAAACACGCGACGCCATGAATAGTTAACGGATGAAAAGACCCATCAAGCCGTACCAGGGAAAGAAGGACCCGAAAGGCCTACTACGTAAGAAAGGTGTGCATGCAGTACAGCTAGAACATGAACTTATGGAGCTTGAACGCGCTAAAGTGCTCGTATCATTAAATGTCAGTCTGCGACTTATCTAGTGACGCTTCTGGCAGGGTAGTAGAAAGTTACTTCTAAGGATAAAATAGTACTTTTGGAAGTTGGAACCAAACCTTTTAGGACCAGGTAGAACTTGAACTGAAATCAAACTGTTTTTAACTCAAACAGTATGCTTATTATTTATTCACCTCTGAAGCAGAACTGATCGCTTGTGGAGATTAGTAAAAATAATTATTCAATTAATATTCTTCGATACAATTCGGTAGTGAACTAAGCCACTGAAAAATAAATTCTAACCGAGCAAAAACCGAACCGTCCGAACCAGAACCCTTTAGAACCGGATCGTTTTCTAACCTTTAGAACTGAAACGGATCTACCTTTCGAACTTTGAATAGAAACCGAACAAGAATCATATTCGCTTATAATAACATCTCCACCGCATGTCTTTAAGAGACTCTTTTAAGAGAATCTCCACCCGTATAGCGATAAACACTTCTTTATTTCTAATTTAGAGATGAGAAGTGGAAGATTTTATCTGTAAGGGAAGAATTTTGTCGCCATATTCTTTAAATGGATCTCTAAAGAATATTAAAACTCGAAAATTTTCAAAACTACCAAAAACTGTTTTTCAAACAGTTTGACATGGAGTTAATGGGTCTTTATTATAATCTCGAAGAGCATCTCCACCGCGGGTCTTTAAAGGCTCCTCTAACCAGTTAGGGAGCAAGTTAGGGTAAACCTTCTGACCACTGATCTATATACTAGTATTTAATTTACAGAGTTCTCTAAAAGTTACAGCTCTTCCTTAACTTAAAAATTGTAATAAAGACCCTTTAACCATATATCAAATCATTTGAAGAAAAGTTTTTAGTAGTTTTGAAAATTTTTGAATTTCTAATATTTTTTAGAGATCCATTTAAGGAGTACGGTGGAGAAATTCTTTTTTTAAAGATAAAGATCTTTCACTCTTCATCTATAAATTAGAGATAATGAGGTCTTTATCTCTATACAGGGTGGAGATGCTCTAAGTTAGGAGAGCACGGTAGCTTTTAGAGAAATACCTAAATTAAAGACTAGTATGAAGATAAGCGATGAGAAGATTTTCCCATAATTAGCTCCTTAACTGGTTAGGGTAGCCTTTAAAGACCCGTGGTGGAGATGCCCTAACCAGTTAGGGAGCTAGTTAAACAGCCAGTTTTCTGTAAAAAGAAGAAATAAATATTTCTTTTCTCTCCCTTTGTACATTAAATCACGATAAATATTTTTCTAACAAAAACATCTATACAACTTTTAACTATATAGATATCAATCCGTTTGAACTATATTGAATTAAAACGAATCACAAGGTGCAACGCTTGTGAATACTTTTGCTGCATCTTCATTCTTCTGATTCCATAACAGAATGAAATCTATGTGATCAAAAGTAATTTTACATTAACGGTTCTTTTTCTATGCTTCATGATCTTTAACTCGAGAAATTAGAGATTGGATGCCCGGAGCTCTTATAGTGGAACTGGGGTTTCCACCACTTATCTTTATTATAATTTTAAATTAAAAGAGCATGCTAGTTTTTGGATAATGTTGTAAATTAAAGACTAGACTTAACCCAAATCAAACCTTTTGAGGAACAGATTCTCAAATTGGTACTTTTGAACAGGTTTGAGTTTCTGATGGTCTTTAGGGAGTCATATAGAGAGTGCGGTGGAGAATTTCTCCTTTACAAATAAAATCATTCATTCCTAATATGTAAAATCGAGATAAAGAGCAATGCTCAAGAAAATCCCTTTCACTTCGTTAAATTGTCGGTAGTTTATAGAATTACCGGTGCAGAACCAAATGCGTCGGAAATTTTTGGCATAAGTTCGTAAGCTTTCATACGAAATTTTACATTCTCCGGTTGTCGTTCGTTCCACCAGAACTTAATCGAGCTCCACCACAGACTTTCCCGAGCACTTATTAGGGAGGTCTTCCTCACTACACGGGTGGAGATGCTCTAATGGGGGCCGATCCCTGGCCCCTGGGATCAAGTGAAGGCAAGGCTGGCCGCTGGCAAGCTAAAGTTCAGAAAGTTCCAAAGCCGCCGATTCGCCAAGCGGAGCCACCGGCTAGCAGTCTTGATAGGGTCTTTCCATCCGTTTCATATTCATTGTGTCGCGTTTCGTCAGTCTTCAGAGAATTAAAAGCGTAAAAGAAATAGGGAGTATAGCGTACTATACCTCTACAGGCCTGGCGAAAACAACACGTGCCGTGTGCAGGAATACTGAAATGCCAGCGTCGCCTCCCAAGCGAAAGCCACGCTTCGGGACTTACAGCCCACTCACACTCTCAGAGCTTCTGTTTCATCCCGTACTGGGGCGACTACTGTTACAGCGTGTGAAATTGTGAATACTTTGTAAAAGCACGTTTTCTCAATTGCGCACGTTTCTTTGGTGAAGGAATGATGACTTGGTTTGAAAGGAGAATGTCAACATTGACTAGTCAGACCACAGTAGTAACTAGTAGATAGATCCGAGTTCGGTAAGAGAGTCACTTCGGGTCCCTCTTTCCCTTGTACGGCTTGATGGGTTTTCTCGCATCCCTGGCTTTGAAGGACGAGAGTCACAGGAGACTGGGTTCGGACTCTGGAAGACAGGAGGTTACATAGTCCAGAGTCCAGACTGTCCAGTACAACCAGGGTGGTTCAAATACTCACATCAAAAGCTCATGTGCTGTGTTTTATGTTGTTTATTTATGTTTTCTTCCAGCTCTGGGATCACTCATCCAGTTCCTGACTTTTCTTCCTTTAGCGTCGAAGCGATGAACACATAAGAGGATGTGGTGGGCCCTTCTCTAGACTCTCCGTCGGGTACACTGAAGAAATAGGATTTGTCTCCAGCCTGCCAACGTGTTCGGACGTCGCGAGTGTGGACTCGGTTAGTGGAAGTAGAACCTGCGACTGAAGGTCAATCTGGATTCTGGAGGATACATGTAGCTACAGCATTCAACGAGACTTGCTGTTGGGGAACATTCCTTCCTATGCATAGATAGGCAGATGGGTGGGTTCATGCTGTGTACTTTTGAGGGCTACGCTCGCTCAACCGGGGGCTATGCGGAAAAGAGAGAGAGAGAGAGAATGCCTGCTTTCCTAAAATTCTTTTACACTACGTGGCCCAACTTACTAGGAGAAGGAATTTAAAACAATTCTTTTAGTACAATTCCAGAAAATTGTATTTCCAAAAATTCAAATGTTGGAATCTGACAAACAATCCTTTTCACAAGAGTTTCCTGGACATGTCAGTAAGAGTGTACAAGAATTATACTGCACTTCTGTTGTGATCCAATTGTCATCTTTTGCACATGCTTCCGGGTGTACTTTTCTCCTATCAGATCACCCTTTACTGTCCTGTATAATCACCTTTAAGTTCCATGTCGGCTTACAAAATCAAAGATATTTCAGTTTATATTAAAACATTTCACGGTTGGGTTAGATATTAATTTCTAAGTAATTATAACTATTTACAAATGTATAATAATTTTAAAACAATATATATCTATCCCGTTGATGGAGATGTCTCTCTCCTGTAACTTCTAATCCAGAGTACGTGTTTAGAATGTCACGTCAGTTTGGGCACCCCGGCTAGGTTGGCCGAGTGCGGAGTGACGAATCCCGATAAAGGGTTCAACTCGGCTTCTCACACCTCCAGAAGATTGCCCTGCTCCACAAAAGTCGACTAGCAACGACCGTTACACCTTACTCTTCCATTCACATCACAACGGGTTAGATTAATCACAGGGTGTATGCCCCTTGTAGCCTTCCCAGGCTTCTGCTTACGGAAATGGTCTTCCTGCAGCACTACAACGACATTCACCTTCACGGAAGCTCAATAGAAGTCTCGGAAGCTCACTAGAAGAAGGTAAGAAGATGAGGAAGATGAGAGAAGATGGGGAAGAAGAGAAAATCCAAACAAGAGAAAACAAGATGAAAAGAGGAAATTAAGATTCCGACAGGCTTCTAGTCCGGATCCTGACTAACAAGCCATCCCTGCTTGTAATAGTTTGGGGAGGAAGACAACAAACATGTGTACAGTTGCACCGTCTTCTTCTTGAGGATGTCGTCTTCTGCTGTGGGAAGAAGGCTTCTTTCTTCTTCACTTCGCTGCTCTGACTACTCTGTCTTCTGAGATCCCTTATCCATAAGACCGTCCGTACGCAGATCCTAAGTGCTCTACTGGACGAGTCAAGCTACAATGCCACACCTGCTGATAGTCATCGTCACTCAAGAAGAACACTTCCCATGCACAATTGAGAGCGAATTCAAGAAAATCCACCACCCAGAAGACACGAATTAAGCTTCTGCACTCAAATCAGCAATCCATTCTCCGAGAAGAAGTCACATTGGCATTGGGAAGCTCACTCTCTCTACTTCATGCGTCTACTCCTCGACACATCAGTCTAGACAACAGGACTGCACGAGGATGCCGTTCCCTGTTCTTAAACTGTCCACTATCTCTATCTACATCCTCGAACCACTGCTGGTAACGAGCATGAGACCCCTCCGGTATAATCCTAGTCTCTTCGTATGTCTCTAACATCGGGTGTAGTGTGTGTGACTACCCAACTCATGTGTCTCTGGCTGCACTGAAAGATGTGTATGAGCATGTGGTAGCAGCCCGAATTCTTACTCTTCGATCCTACTTATGCCTTCACCACGAGAACACAGAGGAACCACCACCAGGGAGAGAAAAGTTGTCCCTCCACATGCAAACGGTTTCCCCTGCCTCTTCTTGCACTTCCTACTCTGCCACATGGCCGTCTACTAATTTTACACTGAAAACTGCCACCCTTAAGATAACATGTTTGATCTTATTAAATCTGGAATTGTCAACTTTGGTTACTAGCTATTTTGATTGCTCGGTGGCAATCTCTACCTGATCGACTTCTATCGGAACTACTAGCTCGGCTTCTGATGAGCTGGGAAGCCCTGCGATTATCTCGGGTGTCATTGAGGTGGCATCCTCTACAGTCGTCGCTGGCCCTGCTGTTGCTGTTGCTGCTTCTTCCTCGACTTCGGCTTCAGCTTCCGACTCTACTTTTGCTTCTGCTTCGGAAGACGGAAGCGTCTTCTGGGAAGTTGGGTCGAGTGGTGCTTCCTCCATCTTCTGAGGCACTGGTGCGGGACTAGGGACCATGGCGACCTCATAGGAGTCCGAGGAAGTCGCTTCCTCCACGCGGAATACCTGAGAAGACGGCTCTTCTTCCTGTCTTCCGGGGCATCTTCCGGTGTCTTCTCGGCTTCCAACGCTGTCACTACCAAGTGCATAGCGAGGTCGAACTCCTCCTTCTCCAATCCGGATCCAGTCGATGGTGCTGGAGCTTGGGAACACGCAGTTGCAAGTGGCGGAGTCAAGGAAAGATCATAGAGTGTCTTCACTCCCTCTATCTGCCGATCCAAATACCTGAACATGCTCTCCTTGCATTCTACCAACCTCGCTCTGGACTCCTCGTCCCACTCTCTAGCCAAGGTAAGCAACTTCCTACCCGCGGTGAAGTTGAACTTCTTTCGAAGTGCTTCCACCGACTGTGCTAGCATCTTCTGCGCACGAGATTCCGCTGCTTCTCGCTGCATCTTCTCCTCAGCAACTCGCGCTTCTGCGGCTTCTCGTTGCGTCTTCCATGTTGTCTCCTCCTCTGCGAGGGCGGTGATCTTCCCACGCACTCAGAGAACCTCCTGGTCACGCTGCTGTAAGCGCGCCTGCAACTCCTGGTTGCTCTTCCGAAGCTGCATCAGCTCCTTGGCAGAAGCGGCTGCTTCCGCCTTGTACTTCGCTGCGAGCTTCTCCGTGGTGCGGAGACTAGCTTCCAGCGACTCTGTCTTCTTCTGGTCTTCTTCCTGTTGCAGCAAGGTGCACAGACCGAATCCAGGCTGTAAAGGCCTCTCCTAAGCCTTCGCTCTCTTCTCCAGAAACTCCATAGTGGGCTGGATCTCGGATCGGAAGAAGGCACTGAACTCCTCCAGTCGTCTTCTTGCGGAAGACAGGCTCTTTTCCACGACTTGGTCGGAGGTCTCTACCTGGTCTTCCAGAGGCAAGGAGGCCTCTTCCACCACTATGGTCTTCATCTTCTGCGCACGAGAAGAAGCTACTCTTCTCATCTTCCGGGGTGGAAGATCCCTCTCCATGGCAGAAGCGGTCCTCTTTACTGCGCTTCCCCGCATCACAGTAGGAGTATCCCTCCTTCCCTTGTCTTCTGGAGTCTTCAGAAGACTCCTTTGTTGAATAAGACAGAGAGTTAGCAGGAGCTCACACCACAGCTGAAGCTGCGTACAGGGGATCAGACAATAGACTTGTCATCATCTCCAGAGTAGAGGTCATTGGGGGTGCCTCAGGGAAGGAAACGGGAACAAGGAGTTACAAGGAGGTATTACAAGAAAGGAGTTACAACACAGTTACACTAGAGAGAGTTACGGAACAGATACTGAAGAGGGAGAAGGGAACTGAAAGGTCATAGTCAAAGGTCATAGTCAAAGGAGAAAGAACGTGAACTTATTATCCTTCAACACCCCCTCGTAAGATCACGGGCAGTTCACATATACCAAGGCCATTTCTCAGTTTATCAAACTGAGGTTTAGACAATGGTTTAGTGAATATATCTGCTAGTTGGTCATCAGTATGTACCCAAGTGGCACATACCTCTCCACTTTGTATTTTGTCACGAATAAAATGGACCTGCACCTCAATGTGCTTTGTCCTCGCATGATGGACTGGATTTCTGGCAAGAGCAATGCTACTCATGTTATCAGTGAAAATGGTAGTTGGTTCTCTTTGAACCTCTCCCAGATCTTCCAGCATCCATCTTATCCACACGACTTCCTGAACTGCATTACACAGTCCACGATATTCGGCTTCTGTGGATGACAAAGAAGAAACCTTCTGTTTCTTACTTTGCCAAGTTACAGCTGCACCTGCAAGCAGGAAGGCATAACCAGATCTTGATTTCCGGTCTATGACATCACCTGCCCAGTCAGCATCCGTAAAGCCTGTTAGAACTTTAGGAGTAATTGAAGTAAACTTCAGTCCATGAAACGCAGTACCTTTCAGATACCTGAGTACTCGTTTCGCTGCCTTCAAATGTGGAACTCTTGGGTCCTCCATCTCCTGGCCAAGCTTGCTTACAGCGTAAGCTAGATCTGGTCTGGTCGTTACAACCAAGTAGATCAGCTTTCCAACTAGTCTCCTGTACTCAGTTTTATCAACCGCTTCGTCAAATCCATGCTGAGTAGACCAATCCTTCGAAAGTATCATTGGAGTAGGCACTGGCTTGCAGTCCTGCATCTGATACTCCCTCAATGTATCGTTGATGTACTTATCCTGTACAAGGTACAGATCTTCTCCATCTTCGACTAAATGAACTCCAAGACAGTAGGTAAGTCTGCCCAGGTCAGTCATCTCGAACTCTGTAGATAACTGTAACTTCACTAAAGAGATAGCCTCTTCATCGCTGCCTGAAAGGATTACATCATCCACATACAGCAGCAACGCTACTCTCCCTTTTGCTGTAACTAGGATATATAGATTAGGATCTCCCCTTGTAGAAGAGAAACCCTTCTTCCTTAAGAAACTATCTATCCTAGTAAACCAAGCTCTAGGAGCTTGCTTAAGGCCATACAAGGCTTTACGAAGTTTGTATACTAACTGTTCTTTTCCAGCAACCTGAAAACCTTGTGGCTGCTGTATGTATACTTCCTCTTGTATCTTACCATTCAGAAAAGCATTCTTCACATCTAGTTGCCATACTTTCCAGTTATGAAGCATAGAATATGCTATCAGCAGCCTAACTGAACTCATCTTCGCTACAGGAGTAAATGTCTCACCATAGTCCTCCCCTTGCTGCTGTAGATAGCCCTTGGCTACAAGTCGAGCCTTATATCTCTGAACTGTACCATCAGCATGATACTTCGTTTTGTACACCCATTTGGTTCCAATCAACTTCTTCCCTTCAGGAAGAGTTGTCAAGAACCAGGTATCGTTTTTCTGCAATGCAGTAAACTCCTCCTTCATTGCCTTTGTCCACTTCTCAGACTTCATAGCATCTTCGAACTTCAGTGGTTCTGCGTTATCAATCGCCTCTGCTAACCACATCTCAGCAAGTCGAGCAGGTACTCTTCTGATTCGAGTAGATCTTCTTACTTGATTCGGAAGTGGTTGAAGCACTTGTTCAGGTACTAAAGTTGGAACTGTAACTTGTGTGGGAAGATCTACCACCAACTCAGGTGAGTGCACGATATCTTCTGTTTGAGCAACATGAACATCTACACCACCTCTAACAGCTTCTGATACATTCTCATCAAACTGATTATCTTGTAACATATCAGAAAGAGGAAATCTGAAAGCTAGACTAGTACCATTGGAGGTAGTGGTAGTCTCCTTCTTCTCTACCTCAAGATGAGCAGTTTGATTTGCCTCATCAAAGAACACATCCCTACTAATGATAATCTTCTCTTTGCTGTCAAGTAGTCTGTATCCCTTCGTTTGTTCAGAGTAGCCTATGAAAGTGCAAACTTTAGAGCAGTCGTCTAACTTCCTCCTCAACTCTCTAGGCACAAGTACATAGGCCTTACATCCAAAAACTCGAAGATTTGAGATATCAGGTTTTATACCCGTGAAAGCCTCTTCAGGGCTCATACCTTCCACCACCTTTGTTGGACTCCGGTTGAGAAGGTAAACTGCAGTGTTAACCGCTTCAGCCCACAGCTTCTTAGGTAGTCCTCCATCCTTGAGTAGACATCTGGTTACTTCAGCAACCACTCTGTTCTTCCTCTCCACCACCCCGTTTTGTTGTGGAGTATAAGGTGCACTTAGTTGTCGTATGATGCCTTTGGACTTGTAGAAAGCATCAGCGGCTTTGGACAGAAACTCCCCTCCTCTGTCACTCCTGATTTTTCGAATTTTTCTGCTATTCTGAAGCTCAACTTCAGTTATGAAGTCTTTCATGTGTGTGAAAGCTTCATTCTTGTTTCTCAGAAACCTCACCCACATTTTTCGTGAGTAATCATCAACTATCAAAAGATAATATTCAGCTCTACCTAATGATGGAGGATCAATGGGTCCTGCTAGATCTATATGCAATAAATCTAGTGGAGTTGTAGCCCTTCTTGCTGCTGAAGGGAACTTCTTCTGAACCTGTTTTCCCTTCAAGCAGATCTCACATGGCTTGTGCAAAGAATCGAGTTTCTGGACTCCTTCAACTAGGTTGAACTTGTACAGCAAGTTCATTCTATCTGAACTCATGTGACCTAGTCTTCTGTGCCACAAATCCGTCTTCTCTTGTACAGTAGCAGCAAGCAAAACTTCAGGTAAGGAGGTAGCTTCAAGCTCATATAAATGACCTATCACATTGCCTCTTGCTACTACACCTTGATTGTCTTGTATGGTGCATCCTTTGTTGTTGAAGTTGATGTAGAAACCAGCTTGGACTAACCTCCCAACACTGAGCAAGTTATGCACCACTCCAGGTATATACCAAACTCCCTCAACTCGAAATACTGCTCCAGTAGGTAGTTGGAGGTGAATATCACCTTGTCCCTTAACTTCGTATCTCTCACCATCTCCTAGACCAACTGTTGGTCCATTGATGATCTCCTGAAAGTTGTGGAACCACTCTCGAATGGAAGAGATATGGTTAGATGCTCCAGAATCTATCCACCATGGATGATCTAACTTACTAGTGTACAGAGCAGTAAAAAACAGCTGCTCATTACCTTCTCCTGGAGACTTAGCCTGAGCAAGATTTGCTCTGTTTTTGCTCTTATCAGTACCTTCGTGTCTTGCCTTCAGTCTGCACTCACGAGCAAAGTGGCCTGGTTTATCACAGTAGTGACAGTTTCCATTCTTGCGCTTCTTGTCACCTTGTGCATGTGCAGAAGAGCCTCCTCCTTGGTTGCTTGATCCAGCATTGCTATTCCACCTTTTGTTGAGAGGAAATGGTTTCCTCTTCCCTCGAAAGTTCCCTCTCTGTTTGCTGATGTGCAGCAAAACAGATTCGTCACTTGCTGCTTTTCTTTTGTTCTTCTGTTCGATGTTGATCTCTTCTTGTAGCACCAAACTCTCCAGTTCGTCCATATCAATCTTTCCAGGACGTACCTCCATAGCCTTCACAAAAGCCTCATAGGCAGAAGGGAGACTTTCAAGAAACGAATGAATAGCTTCTGAACTCTCAACTCTTCCTCCTAAGGTTTTGATGTCTTGTAAGATAGACTTGAGGGCCATAAAATGGTCCTCAATGCTCTTACCCTCTTGCATCTGCAAGGTTGCGAGTTTACCCTTAAGAACTCTCAACTTCCCCTCTTTCGCCACCTCATGTTTCCTGGTAAAGGTATCCCATGCTTCTTTCGAAGTTTCTGTATCTAGGATATCAACTAGTTCAGCATCTTTCACTGTCATCTTGATGACAGAAAGTGCTAACTGGTCACGTCTATCCCAAACGATAGCTTCTTCAGCAACAGTGGGTCTCTCTTGTAAGCCAGTAACAAACTTCCACAAGTCATATCCAGCAAGTATGGCCTGTACCCTAGCTCTCCAAATAGGGTAGTTCGAAGTATTCAACTTATGAGAATCAGAAAGTAAGTTCTCTGTTATGGTAACTGACGCCATTGTGCACTGTGACGAACCTGGTCTAACCAAACAGTCTCCAACTGAAATGAAACTTGGTATGCGTGTTGGCAAAGTGAAAGTAGGACCTTTAAGTGCGGGGGGCGTGGGGTAGGGGTAGACCTCGGAAAATTTTAGTTTCTCCAAAAAAGATCTGTAAGGCCTTCAAATCGACGGTCAAAGTTCGGCAGAAGGTTCTGACAGTTTCTGACAGGTCGCAAACGAGGTCAGAATCAGTCGGAAAAAATTTCTTTGGAAAGGTATTCCAAAATCCCTACTATAAAGGCGAAGCCTTTTTCTACCGATAATGTGCCCTCAGAATTCGCAGAAAACGTCTCTAACCCCCTCAAAACGCTGGTCAAAGGTGAGTTTCGGTAAGTTTTCACCATGACAAAAAATCCAAGAAAGGGTGTATCCTACTTAATTCGACCCTTCCTGACAAGACACCATAGGTGGGTGTCCTTGAAATCGTCAAAAAACGTCCAGAAACCCCTCAAAAACAGATTTCAAACTCTCTGGAACTGTAAAATAGTCTCCAAAAACGAAAAAAATTCTGAGCACTCACACTACTGCCCACATCCGCGTTTTTCACAGTCAAGAGTACTTCTCCATCCTCACTCATACTCTCTTTTCTAGAGATGGAACCTTCCGTTCTTCCTGTCAAGCCCCCTTGCAAAAACTCTCTCTCTCTTGCTTTTCGCTGCCTTGCTCTGATACCATGTTGAATAAGACAGAGAGTTAGCAGGAGCTCACACCACAGCTGAAGCTGCGTACAGGGGATCAGACAATAGACTTGTCATCATCTCCAGAGTAGAGGTCATTGGGGGTGCCTCAGGGAAGGAAACGGGAACAAGGAGTTACAAGGAGGTATTACAAGAAAGGAGTTACAACACAGTTACACTAGAGAGAGTTACGGAACAGATACTGAAGAGGGAGAAGGGAACTGAAAGGTCATAGTCAAAGGTCATAGTCAAAGGAGAAAGAACGTGAACTTATTATCCTTCAACATCCTTGGTGTGGCAGAAGCGGTCTTCTGCTCAGCTCGGGTGCTCAAGGACTCCTCCGGTGAGTCAGACTCCGATCCCGAATGAATGAAGGAAGTGGTCTTCCCAGGTACACTTCTAGGACCCATCTTCCTCAGAGACTTGGCGTCTTCCGACCCACTAGACTCGTCTTTCCGCACCAGAAGCGTCTTCTGGTGAGAGCCGGGCCTCAGCTGCGGCATCAGAGTGGGAGGGGGAGTTGCAGCTGCTGCTCGGTCATCTTCTTCCGAGGTCTCCTCCTTCGCCTCCTGTTGCCCTGTTGGCTCATACTTCGCCAACTGATCTCCCCTGAGATCTCCCATGGCTACGTACAAGTAACAGAGAAAAGGTGTCAAGTGTCCTCCTGCCAGGATACCTAAGTACGTTAGCTCCGCCTGTACATAAATGTGGAAGAATGAGCCCCAGTTGACGGGCACTCCTTCATCTCACACTACTTCTAGGAACTCCACGTCCTGATCTCCCAGGTACCTTGTCTTCTGCGCTTTCCCCTTGGGAAAAAGATGCAGAAACAGCTTCGCCAGAAGTCGCTTCTTCGACTCCCGGTAAGATTCGATCTTCCATCTGTTCCTTCCCTGCATGTCCTCCAGGAAGAGGCAAGTTGTGCGCCCAGGCACATGCCACTCACTCACGATCCTGGGCAAGATCTTCTTCTCAAGCCAATACCCTCGGTCCTCGGATTCTGGCCTGTGGAAGGCCCTGCGCCACCAATCTTCAGTCCAGGAAGATGGTCTTCCTCGAGCTACGCCTGCCTTCGTAGGTACACGGTTGCGGGGTGGTAACGCTGCCCACACCTCCTCCAGAAGTCCCTGGTCTGCGAGATTCCAATCCCATAGAAAAAATCGAGATCCAACTCCTTGAGGAAGGGTGTGGCCTCGGCCAACTCTGCTGCTGGTAATACCAACCCTCGAGGATGCATCGACATACTGGAAGATCTGTTGCACTAAGCCACACGCACTTACTGTGAGCTGAAGGCTCAGTTCTTCCCAAGTGCCCACAGTCTAGCTTCTACTTCTCAGAAGACAAAGCTAGTCTTCTAGAAGACAGCTACTCCGTCTTCCGGGATTCTAACAGTACTTCCTAGATAGCTCTCGTCTTCCGAGCTATATCTAAACAATCCTAACTAAGCAAGGCCTCGCGTGGATTACCAAGAAGACAACGCACCTTGCATTGCATCCTACTTCCTATCAGAAGATACAAGACTCGCGAAACGTAGAGTGCATAACAGGTTCAGAAGATGGTTGCGGGCTCCTGCGATGACAGTGGCCTCTGGGAAGACTCCCAGGACAGCTTCCGATTCAATGTCGTTCTCGGAAAACCTCCCGAAGTCAGGCTTCCCTTCACTGGTCTCACCTGTCTTCTTCTTCCTACGCGCAATCTATCCTCTCAACAGACTCAAGACAATTGCATTCTGTTCTTCTGACTTCTCACCTCTCATACACACTCAGAAGAAGCTTGCTGCATGATGGGAAGACATGACCCTCGACCATTCTCTCCAGATTCTGCCAGCAAGACTTCTCACGACTCTCTCCTAAGTTCGGGAAGAAGAAGAAATGGCTGCTATGGGTCGGACAGAAGAGACCCGAAGTGGACCCTCACGTCTTCTCGCGCATTTTGTCAGCCTTTCCAGTCTTCTAGTCTCTCTAGGAAGATGTGGATTTGAGAAGCTTGGAAGACCGGGAGGCACAGGCCTAGTCCTCGACTTCCAACTTCTCGAAATAACAAACAACTCACCAAGTCACTCAGGATTCGTACCAAGCCTCTCTTAACACAAAAGCAAAGCAAATCCACTCTTGATACGAATTGTGTATAGTCGACTTCCGAAGACAGTCTTCTGAAGATAGACTTTCGAAGATGTCAGGCTTCCGAAGATGTCAAGCTTCCGAAGATGTTCCAATCTCAGAAGCGTCTTCTGAAGATGTTCAGATCTTCCGAAGCGTCTTCTGTTCAAGGTTTCGGGAGTAGAGGGATGGTAGGGTAGAGAAATTGATAGCTGGGATCGTCAATTTGAGGATGATGGTTAGGGAAGCTCGAATTGAACTTAGGAAGATGTAGGAAGATATCTGACGGAAATTGGACAGCGCTTCCGCATCCAATGTCACGATAGGAAAAATAGGGATGGGGTAATCGATCAGGTTACCTGCAAACAACCGAGGAAGCGCGGGGGATACCAAACAAAGGCGAGAAGCAGTGGGAAGGGAAAAGAACATGGGAAGAACCTCTACAGTCTTCTGTCTGCTTCCCGAGTTGTCTTCGACCTTCCGTGCACTTCTGGCTCTAGTCCTAGCTCCAATGCGACCCCACTGAGCTGCTTCCGTAGTCAGCTCCTGCCTACGCCTCAATTGATTAAGCCGTCCACCTCCGATTCCACTCAGCTGCTTCCAATGTCAACTTCCGGGAGTTCACAGGAAACGCTTTTCACTTAATATGCTTCCTGCGCTTCAGCAATTCGACCTCGCCTTCCTTCTAGCTTCTAATCGATCCTATCCTCACTCAATTTCACCTCGCTGCCTCCTCACTCGAAGCTCACCCTCTGAAATCGATCTTCTCAAGAAGCGTGCTTGCTGCGGGAAGCTGGAATGCGCTAATGCGCTTCCTGTGCATCTTCTCCGCAGATTAAGGGTTTCGACCCTAGATGGCTTACCCGACCTACCTACCACCTTGGTGTTACCTAGTAGGTACACATACTCCGTTACCTAGAAATTCATGGTTAGGCATCCGCGGTCGCTGTCTTCTGGAAGGTGCGTATCTTCCGACGTCTTCCCGTCTTCCGCCGTCTTCCGTCTTTCGAAGACGCAACTGAGAAGACGCTTCCGGAAGACGGTCGTCTTCCGAAGAGGTCAACTTATTATTACAAAAAGCTCATAAGATAATCTTCCTTCTAAGGAAGCAGTAATCTTAAGTAACAACGCTTCTTCAGTTATACAAACAGGTTATTAATCTCAAAAGTTTCAAAAATTCATGAATCCTGTAATTTGTGGGTACCACATACGCCCACCCTCACATGTTTGCGTCCCCGCAAACATCAGTGCTTCAGCACTTTTGTTCACATCCAGTACTTCTTGACACGTCACCCATTTACACGAGTGGTCATCAACGTACCGTCCAGCTCTTCCAACTGCAAGGAGCCGTTGTCGAAGACTTCCAAGACTCGATAAAGACCCATCCAGCGAAGATGAAGTTTCCCAAGGAACTTAATATGTCGATTGTCGTAGAGAAGAACCAAGTCCCCATCCACGACGTTGTCGCGCTACTTGGCGGCTACATGTTATATTTCTACTCCGACGCTTGAGTTTAGTAGTTCTAGAAGTTAGCTTATATTACTTCTAGTCGTTTATGTATATGTTTGACACCTTTGCATACGGTGTTAACACTATTTTGAGTCTTAGTAGGTTGATTACCATGTTGATAGGGCTTAAGCTCATGGGTTGTATTTGCGTGTCGCCCATGCACGCTTTCTAGCTGATTTAAGTTATTTTTCGGGGCTGCGTGTCGTCTTAAGTAATTTAAGTTTTACGCTGGCGCTCTAGGGGGCTTGACGTGGTAGCCTATGAGTAAAACTAAGTTGCCACGTGGTTTAGGGTACTAAAGGACAACCAAGTGGAGCTATGAACTCCCATTGGTCTGTTTTTGTCTTTAGTTTAACTCTAAATTTAGAAATCGAGCTCTAAAGGAGAGTTTGAGCATTTGGTGAGGGATCTTCGAAATCTGAGAGCACAGGGAGAGAGGTCTGGTCATGCCAAGCACTTCCAGTGAAAATTTCGATCGATTTGAGTCAATAAAGACGGAGTTATGAGCAATTGAAGTTCGGATTGTGCTAGAATTGAATCATTTTGGTTGGATTTAGGGTTTTCAGTGTCGCTCGCAGCAGATTTGAGGAAATTGCTTCAAAACTTCGAGGTTGTGTTCTCCGCCAGCAGGGCTACAATTTCACAAAAAGTTTCATATCGATTGAGCAACTGAGTAATTCAGGGCGGCCGCTGAAGCTGAGGGGGTCTGAAAAGCTCTTAATCTAGAGCAGCGACTTCAGAGGAGGAGATCTACAGTTCTGTGTACATTCAGGAGTCCCAACTTCACAGGGATGTTCAGCATCCTGTAGACTGCAAATCCTGTAAGAAACTTTGAAATTGATCGAGCCAAACTCCTGTTATAGGTTGAAATAGCCAGCTAGGTACCAGAAATTGCCGTAGTTTTCTTGCTCAAAACTTTTCTGTTCATATCTCCGTGTCAGAATTTGATCTCAGGCTGAAATTTCGTCTGTGAGTTCAGTAGTACCTCATTTGCATGTAGGGGAAGTTTAGAGGTCTAAACCTTCATAGTTTTCCTCTCCGTGAGTGTCAAAGTTCACCGCCGAATCCTATTACTGCCAGCTAGACCTGAATTTCGCCTTCTGGGTATATTACTAGATCTTACACATCTGTGTGAGTGTTTATAGCCCTATTGTGACCTGAAAGCCAACCTCTTGAGTGAACAACCACAGCCAGAAGCCCGGCGCTTTCCTAGGTAGACGGATTACACTCCGACATACTCTCTTTTTGGTGAACTCGACGTGAAACACCTAGGGTGGGAGTTTTCTTAAGAGTGTTACAGGATCAGATATCATGGCCAACCAAGGATCATCAAGTGGAGGTGCTGCTGCTGCTCAACAACCTATTCAGTTTGATGCTGCTACGATGAAGATGTTCCAGGCTTTTCCCATGTTCATGCAGCAGCAGCAGAGCACAGAGAGGAAGGAGGTGTTAGCAACCAAGGCGTTGCAATCTGTGGTGCACCAGATGGACCAGTTCAAGGGTACAGATATTTCCAAGTATGTGCGATACTATGCTAGGGAGATGGAGGTGAACAAGGTGCCTGAGAAGGAGATGGTGGAGAACTTTGAGCTTGCTGTTGTCCCTGAGATTCGTGGGCGTGTGAAGGAGCTCAAGCAGCAGCAAGGACAGAGTTGGGAGAGCTTTATGCGAGCTTTGAAGGAGGAGTACTACACTGAAGATTCAGAGAGGGTGACCAAGAGAACGTTCTTGGAGTGGGTGGTGAAGCCTAACAAAGGTTTGTCTGTAAATGAGTTGTTAAGGGAGTTTGATCGTCAATATGCTCAGCTTTCTAGGACAGAGAAGCTTACACTAGAGGTTGAGAAGACCGAGCTTTTCCTTCAAGCAGCGGACGTGACTATTCAGGAGAAGCTTGAGCTGTTGCTGGAAGACAAGAGTGAGGAGAGAGGATTGAAGACTGATTGGAAGGAGGTTGAAGAGGCTGTCTCTTTGCTGACCAAGAGACAGAGAAGAAAGGACAAGGTGGTGGTAAGTGAAGCAGCACCTCTGATAATTCCTGTCAAGCAGTTGCCTACTAAGCCCGCTGTGGTAATTGCTAGAGAGGAAGACTCACCGCTTGATGAGTTGATTAAGGGTATGAAGGAGCTTAAGCTTAAGCTCACTAGGTTAGAAGAGAAGGAGCAGAATGTACAGCCTGCTATGCAGAGACCTCAGATGAGAGAAGGCTTTGTTCATCGTTGTATATGGTGTGATAGCCTAGACCATGTAAGAAGAGATTGTGGGGAGTTTTCAGATGCATTGAGGAAGGATCTTATCTTCTTCAAAGATGGTAAGATCCATTTGAGAGAGACTGGGATGATGCTGGGAACCAACTTTGGCAAGGGTGGTATGAAGAGACTTGTGAATGATATATCAGCATCACATGCTGTTTCTCTTGTGAATGCTGCTACGTGTGGAGTGAAAGTGGAAATGGAGAGAGAGAAAGGGACTACTGGGTTGTGGTCAGATGTAGTGCGGTCCGTAGCTAGAACAAAGCTAGACAAGGATGTGCTACGAAGGGTTGGCAACTCAATTAGAGAAACTACAGGATGGAATGACCCTGTGGATACTATGTCAGTGCATGCTTATGTTGCAAGAAGTCAGCATGAAGCTCTACTAGAAGAAAAACACAGGAGGGAGGATGCAGGTGAGGCTTCTACAGCCAAACGACCTGCTACAAGGAGTGAAAGGGCTAGACCAGATGCAAGGCAGGAGACAACACCTACTCGAGAGGAGACTATGGAGGATCTACCATCTACAACACCAAAGGAGAAGGAGAGAAGCAAGGAGAAGGGTAAGATGCCTGCATACAAACTTCAGTCTGACATTGAGATTGCTACAGACTTGAAGCAGGTGTTAGAGAACCGTATCTTGAATGGGAAAGTTGAGTTTACTTTGGGTGAGATTCTTGGGATTGCAAAGCGTGAGTTCCATGAGGTTATCATAGATATCATCAAGAGGAAACGTCAGATTTTGGGTGAAGCAGCTACGCTTAACGCTCTAGGGACCAAACTGTCGGAGGATGAGGAAGATGAGATTGCAAGTTACTGCTCTCAAGTATCAGAGGGAAGATCAGATCAGCACGTGAGGTTTGAAGATGAGGTGGAAGCATCGCAGAAGAGTCATTATTCTCACAACCATTGGGCTAGAGCAACCACAGAGACCTTAGTGAAGCTGGGAGATCTAGAGGAACCTGTGGTGGCATTGATTGATCATGGCTCAGAGATTAATCTGATGTCTAAGGAGCTGTACAAGCGTGGGAGGTGGCCTATAGACACCGACCATGGATGGCTTATCCGTGCTGCCAACAACCGGCGGGGAGAACTCTATGGTGCTTGCCCCAACATCAAGGTAACTGTGGGTGACATTAGTGATGTTCAGAATTTCTTTGTGCAAGACATGTCAACCTATCCTATCATTCTAGGACAGCCTTACATTACTGCTGTTAGAATGGAGACACGAGTTATGGATGATGGTTCAGCCTATGCTAGGATACGTAGTAGAGACGGCAAAAGAGCTGTTCAGTTTTTGACCGTTGCTGCAGAACATGAGAGGAATCGTGATAGCTTGAGAGACCGTCCACTACCTAAGATTACTCAGGAGTTTAGAGAGTCTAGGGGTTTTGGCAGAGTACCATTGAAGAGCGAGACTTCAACGGTACAGTAGAGCTAGGATTCTCGCCTGATCCAGTAGAGCATGAGGCTTTATCCACTAGCTTCTTAGGATTGACGTCATGTGGATCAGTGTGTTATAGGAAGGTTGAGAATCTGAAGAGGTTTGAGAGGCAACATGTGAAGCATGTACAGCAGTCTTTGTGGGATAGTGGAGAGTTAGACGGAGATGAATACATATCTGGAGTGTTTGAAGAGCAGTATTTGGTAGATACTATAGGGGAGTTGAAATCTATATTAGAAAGCTCTACAGATAATGTAGATAGAGTGGTGAGAGTGAGCTCCAAGGAGCTTTATGATGTAATTGATAAGTTTATAGATCGACAAGAGGTGTATGTGGAGACCAAGTACAAGTCGGTGGCAAAGAAAGTCAAACCAGTGGCTTTGCCTTTACCACTCGATTACAATCAGAAGATGGAGCAAGCTGCACGAGAACCGACACTCAGAGGACCGAGAAGAATTGGGCACCAATTCACAGAAACAACACTGAAGGAGCTGAGGATTGGAGGTGATGGGTTTCTTACTGAGCAAGAGAAGAAGGGCTTCAGGGAGATGCTATCTAGGCATGGTAAGGCGTTTGCGTTTGAGTCACATGAAGTAGGATGTGTAGATCCAAGTGTAATTGCACCTATGGTAATCTTTACTATACCGCATGTGCCTTGGAATCTACGTCCTATCCCTGTACCTAGAGCTCATCTACCAAAGCTGATAGACTTGCTCAATGAGAGGATTAGGATGGGTATCTTGGAACCATCGATAGCTCCCTACTCTAGTAGATGGTTTACTGTTCCGAAGAAGAGTGGAGCTTTGAGATTCATTCAAGATATGCAGCCAGTTAACAAGGTGACTATCAGGAATATGGGTATAGGACCTATTGTAGACGAGTTTGCAGAGGCTTTTGCTGGTCGTGCTATCTATTCAATGGGAGACTTATATTCAGGTTACGATCAGTTTCAGTTATCCTCTGAGAGTAGAGACTTGACTACAATGAGGACACCTTTGGGTTTACTAAGGATGTGCACCTTGCCACAAGGTGCTACCAATTCTGTAGCACATATGATGAATGGCATGAATAAAGTTTTGAGGGATTTCATTCCTGAAAAAACTATGCCATTCCTTGATGATGTGCCGATCAAAGGGTGTGCTGAGGAGGAGAAGAATGAGGTAAAAGATCAGAGGGGGTGCCGTAAGTTTGTTGCAGGTCACATAGCTGATTGTGATAAGATACTGAGTCGACTGGAGGAGGTTCATTTGACTTTATCAGGAGCAAAGTCTGTATTTGGAGAACATGAGGTGTTAATAGTGGGACATCTGTGTGGATCTTATGGTCGGAAACCTTGTCCAAACAAGGTTGATGCCATTCGAAGGATGAAGGAGACATGTGGATCGGTTACTGAGGTGAGAAGGTTTCTAGGTGCATGTGTGTTTTATCATATATGGATTCCACACTTTGCACATGTAGCAGATCCGTTGTACAAGTTGCTGAGGAAGGGGCAGAGATTTCAGTGGCAAGAGGAGCAAAGCGAGTCTATGAAGAAGTTGAAGGATCTGTTGTCTTCACCACCAACTCTACGGAAGGTAACATATGAGTTGGGCAGATCTGTTATCCTTACAGTTGATACTAGTCCTATTGGCATTGGATGGGCTGTAGGACAAGACGATGAGGATGGAAATAGATATGTGGTGCGTTTTGGTGCTAAGGTATTAAGTTCACGGCAGAGAGACTACCCTCAGGTCAAGAGAGAGCCATGGGGAGTAGTTACTGCGATGAAGAGTGATAAGGAATACTTGATAGGAGCACCTGTGGTTGTGGAGACAGATTGTTTACCTCTCTTAGGAATGATCACTAGCTGTACAACTCCAGATATTGCCATGTTGAGGTGGATAGCATATATCAAGTCCTTGAACCCAAAATTTAGACATATTGCAGGAAAAGACAATCCTGTGGCAGATATGTTATCAAGGGCTAGGTATTACGATGAGAAAGAAATGATAGATGATCAGGAGGATGTGGGAACAGAGTTCTATTCTAGTGCTCTTGCTAGAAGAGATAGAAGCTGTTTTGTAGCCTCGTTGGAATTTTTTGAGGAAACTATGTATGATGGCGAGTGGTTGGATCTTGGACGCTATTTGAGTTCACTGGAAAGGCAAGAAGGCTGGTCTGATGCAGATTTCAAGAGGATCCGTAGAATAGCTTATGGTTACTTTTTACATGGAGGACATCTATGGAAGCGTCCTAAGCTACAAGGAGGTATACCGCAACGAGTGATATGTGACTTGGAATTGTAGCAGAAGCTGATCAAGGAGTTCCATGAGAGTTTATGGGCCGGTCATAGAGGAGTTTGGGCTACATTTGCCAAGTTGAAGGAGAAGTATTGGTGGAAGGGTATGTATAAGGATGTAGTACAGTTTGTTTCATCATGTATACCCTGCCAGATGTATTCCAACGTACGTCATCGTGATGGATTGCATCCTATTTATCCTTTAGCCATTCATTACAAATGGGTAGTTGATCTGGTAACTATGCCATTTGGACTTGGACAAATGAGGTATCTAGTCTTGGCTAGAGAAGATCTATCTAACCAAGTTGAAGGCCGTGCCTTGAGGACGAAGACCACTGCTAGTGTCTGCCGCTTTCTACTTGAAGATGTTATTTGTAGATATGGGTGTGTGGGAAAGATCACTGCAGATAGGGGTGAGCTGGATTCACAAGAAGCAGTTGAGTTCTTCAAGCGATTGGGAATCAAGTTGGCGTTAACCACTGCTTACAATCCTGAAGGGAATGGCAAGAGCGAAAGAGGCCATCCGCCAATCATCAAAGCTTTGGTAAAAGCTTGCAAGGGTAAGATCCGTGAATGGCCTAGACTGCTACCGTTTGCTTTATGGGCGGACCGTACAACTCATAGTACCGTTACAGGTTACATGCCAGCAGAATTGATACTAGGACAGAAACCTGTGATGTCGATTGAGGAGGTTGTGCCTACTTGGAATGTTTTGCCATGGGAAGATGGTAGAAGTACGGAGGATCTTCTTGCATTAAGGATCCAGCAGTTAGAACGGAGACCTGAGGATGTTGCCAAAGCTGTGGAAAGGTTGAAGACTGCTAGAGAGAGAAACAAAGGCAGATTTGATAGAACGCATAGATTACGACCCAAACCAGTTAAAGAAGGTGATTGGGTGTTAGTCTATGATAGTAGTCTTGATAATCAGCATAGCACTATCAGAAAGTTCTCCAAAAGATGGTTTGGACCTTATGTGGTGTTAGAAGTTTATGATAATGCCACATACTCCTTGAGAGAGTTAGATGGTGCAGTGCTCAAGATACCAGTCGCAGGAAAGAGAATCAAGCTCTTTAGAAGAAGAGAGGAGGATCGGAACGTTGCAGAGTTTACAGAGGATGAAGCTGAAGACTCAATGCAGGTTGAAGATGAATTTGAAGCCGAAGCTGAAGAGCCTTGATCTGGATGGCACATATCGGAGGATGTGCAGGTTCAGAGGGGGTGGATGTCGCGCTACTTGGCGGCTACATGTTATATTTCTACTCCGACGCTTGAGTTTAGTAGTTCTAGAAGTTAGCTTATATTACTTCTAGTCGTTTATGTATATGTTTGACACCTTTGCATACGGTGTTAACACTATTTTGAGTCTTAGTAGGTTGATTACCATGTTGATAGGGCTTAAGCTCATGGGTTGTATTTGCGTGTCGCCCATGCACGCTTTCTAGCTGATTTAAGTTATTTTTCGGGGCTGCGTGTCGTCTTAAGTAATTTAAGTTTTACGTTGGCGCTCTAGGGGGCTTGACGTGGTAGCCTATGAGTAAAACTAAGTTGCCACGTGGTTTAGGGTACTAAAGGACAACCAAGTGGAGCTATGAACTCCCATTGGTCTGTTTTTGTCTTTAGTTTAACTCTAAATTTAGAAATCAAGCTCTAAAGGAGAGTTCGAGCATTTGGTGAGGGATCTTCGAAATCTGAGAGCACAGGGAGAGAGGTCTGGTCATGCCAAGCACTTCCAGTGAAAATTTCGATCGATTTGAGTCAATAAAGACGGAGTTATGAGCAATTGAAGTTCGGATTGTGCTAGAATTGAATCATTTTGGTTGGATTTAGGGTTTTCAGTGTCGCTCGCAGCAGATTTGAGGAAATTGCTTCAAAACTTCGAGGTTGTGTTTTCCGCCAGCAGGGCTACAATTTCACAAAAAGTTTCATATCGATTGAGCAACTGAGTAATTCAGGGCGGCCGCTGAAGCTGAGGGGGTCTGAAAAGCTCTTAATCTAGAGCAGCGACTTCAGAGGAGGAGATCTACAGTTCTGTGTACATTCAGGAGTCCCAACTTCACAGGGATGTTCAGCACCCTGTAGACTGCAAATCCTGTAAGAAACTTTGAAATTGATCGAGCCAAACTCCTGTTATAGGTTGAAATAGCCAGCTAGGTACCAGAAATTGCCATAGTTTTCTTGCTCAAAACTTTTCTGTTCATATCTCCGTGTCAGAATTTGATCTCAGGCTGAAATTTCGTCTGTGAGTTCAGTAGTACCTCATTTGCATGTAGGGGAAGTTTAGAGGTCTAAACCTTCATATTTTTCCTCTCCGTGAGTGTCAAAGTTCACCGCCGAATCCTATTACTGCCAGCTAGACATGAATTTCGCCTTCTGGGTATATTACTAGATCTTACACATCTGTGTGAGTGTTTATAGCCCTATTGTGACCTGAAAGCCAACCTCTTGAGTGAACAACCACAGCCAGAAGCCCGGCGCTTTCCTAGGTAGACGGATTACACTCCGACAACGTTCACCTTCTTCAGCTTGCCATCATAGTTTATCTTACGTTGCGCTTGTACTTCGTACGTCTTCTCCAAAGCTGCATACTTGTCTTCTTCAAACTATACGAAGTTCAGAAGACGCTGCTCTTGGCTTTCTTCTTCTTCCATGCGTTCGGTTACTGCTAACCTGTAAGTAGGGACCTCTAACTCGATGGGCACAATAGGTGTCGTGCCATAAGTTAGGTAGAAGGGTGTCTTCTGGGTCGTGATGTTGGGTGAAATCCTGAAAGCCCATAACACAGATGGCAATTTCGTGTCCCAATCATACGCATGGTTAACAGTTACCTTATTCAAGATATTACACAGAAGATCATTCGACTTCTCCGTCAGGCCTTTCACTTTCAGGTTGTACGGCGTCGTCTTCCGATGTTTTATCCTGAAGTATTGGGTCAGGAGGAAAATAGTCTCATTTAGGAAATGAGTATCCCTATCTGATATCAATTCCAGCGGACATCCGTATCTAGTGATGATGTTGTGTCAAAGGAACCTGGCTATCACTGCGGCATCGTTCTTCCTTGTGGCTTTGCCTTCCACCATCTTGGTAGCAAAGTTGATAGCTATTAAAATATACCGTGCTCGTATTCTTCTCACCACCGGGGCGATAGGCCCCACAAAGTCGATCTCCCACTTTTCGAACGGAGCAAGCGGAAGAATGGGAGTAAGAGGCCACCTAGTAGTAGCTGTCGGTCTTCCCACCCTCTGGCACGCATCGCATTTCCTGATCTCCTGAAAAGTGTCTCTGTACATGGTCGGCCACCAGTATCCGGCGTCCAACATCTTTTTCATTGTGGTCTTCAGCCCGTAGTGACCCCCAGCATCTTCGTGATGAAGACCTGTGATTACTGGCTTAATCTCTGAAGGCTCAAGACATCTTCTTAGCTTCTCGTCGTGTCTCTTCCTGAACAGGATACCCTGGAAGATGGCATAGGGACCTGCCTTGTGTAAGAAGACAACCTTCTACTCCGCATCCAATCCCTCTGGGTACTGTTGGTCTTCCAAGAATTTCCTCGTCCTTGAAGATCGACTCTTCTGTGGAAGTCGCAAAGACTGGGTCAGAAGATCTAGTCTCGTCTTTTGGGAAGCAGGCGGTACGCCCCCCTCAAATGAAAGTGTCTCTACGAAAACTGAAAACAGCTTCTCGTCAAGGAACTCGTCTTCCACTTCATCCTCTCGTCGTTTCGTCTCCAATCTGGATAGGTAGTCAGCATTCACATGTTGTCTTCCAGGCCTGTACTCAACTGTGTAAGTAAATTCCTGGAGTAGGAGAATCCACCTAGCTATCCTACCAGACAAATCTGCTTTCTTCACAAGGTGTTTCAAAGAAAAATGATCCACATAGAAGACAAACGGGTTGGCTAGAAGATAGTGTCTAAACTTCTTACATGAGTAAATCATGCCAAGACACTCCCTTTCAGTTGTCGAGTACTTCTTCTCTGCATCACTGAGTTGTCTTCCCGCATAGTAGATGGGATAATCCTTCTTCTTCTCATCTTTCTGACTCAACACCACCCTTATGACGAAAGCAGAAACATCCACATAAATGTGGAAGACTCTCTCCCAATCAGGTGGTCTTAGGACAGAGGATTCCGACAGAAGTCTCTTCATTTCTTCAAATGCTTCCTGCTGCTCAGAAGACCAAATGAGGGTTCGTCCTTCTTCAGCAACTTGGTGAGTCTTCTTGCTACCTCTGCGTACCTGTCAATAAACCTCCTGTAATATCCTACATTGCCCAGGAAGCTTCTCAACTGAGTCAGGTTAGCAGGTGGATGGAGTTTCATGATGACTTCCACCTTAGCACAGTCGACTTCTATACCTCTTCCAGAAATCCTATGTCCTAGCAAAATTCCCTCTGACATACCAAAGAAGCACTTCTCAGGGTGAAGAGCCAAACGATGTTCTCTACACTTCAGAAAACACATCCTTAGAAATATCAAGTGATCTTCTCTCGATCCAAACACACAAAAGTCATCCAAGAAGATCTCCATGAAAGTGCGAAGATACTCCTTGAAGATTGTGATCATCAATCTCTGGAATATGGCGGACGCGTTGCACAAACCAAACGGCATTTGATTGTATGCGTAGGTGTCTCAATCAGTAGTGAAAGTGGTTTTCGACTTGTCTTCTTCTCTGATTGAAACTTGGTTGTACCCAGAATACCCATCCAAGAAGCTGTAGAACTCATGTCCTGCTACCTGGTCTAACACAGAGTCGGTGAATGGTAAAGGATGATGATCCTTTTTCGTGGCCAAGTTCAGCTTCCGGAAGTCCTGACACACTCGGATCTTCCCTGTCTGCTTTTTCGGCACGATGACGATAGGAGCTATCCACTCACTACTAAGTACTGGGAAGATGACTCCCGCCTTCAGGTATTGGTCAATCTGGTCCTTCACCAGAAGCGAGTACTTGGGGTTGAGCCGATACTGCCTCTGTCGTGCAGGAACAACGCCTTCCAACAAGTCAATGTGATACTCTCCTAACTCTCGAGGTATGCCTTTCATGTCTTCAATGATCCATGCGAAGACATCCTGGAACTCCGTCAGAAGTTCTCGAAAGTCTTCCAATTGCTGGCCCTCGATCACCTTAGAAAGCTTCAGCTTCTTCCCAGGAGCAACCTCCATTTCTTGAAGATCATCTAGGTTTACCATTCCTTCAATGTGACTGTACTCACTGGTGCCGAAGTATTCCGGTTTGGGAGCTTCTTCCGGTGCAGATTCGTCTTCTGGAAGACCAACTATCGGATCTTTCGAAGAGAAGACGATACTTTCGTCTTCTGGAAGACCAACTATCGGATCTTCCGAAGGGAAGACAATACTTTCGTCTTCTGGATGCTCTTCTTCCGCAATCTCGTAGCACTCAATGTATCCACAGATCACGTCTTCTGCTATCTCCGCTACTTCTGTAGTACACAAGTTATTCACCACAAACTCATTATACCGTTCATCACTGTTAGAAGACGCAGCTGAGTCTTCTAAAGTATACCCTTCTGTCGTAGAAGGTGTTTCACCTTTGTGTCCAATCTTGATCCAAGGAAGCGAGACCTTAGTCTTCTCACCTGGCTTGGGTGTAGGATTGGGAAATCTCAAACGATGCCTTCTCCAGTCGGTATTGACATTTGCAGCATACAGCCATGGTCTTCCTATCAACACCTGATATCCAACCTTAGCTACAGGTCGCAAAATGATGTAAGTGAGGTAAAAAGATACTCCATCAATTACCGTCAAGACATCTTTCAGTTGTCCCAAAGGTCGTCTTCTGGTCTGGTCCGCCATTCTGAGGATTCTCGGAGTAGGCTAGAACTCAGTGATGCCTAGGGCATGCGCCGTCTCTTCAGCATGATGTTAACTCCGGTGCCAGAATCAATGGGTACCTTCTTCAGAAGACAGCCATGGATCTCCATATCCAGTTCTCGGGCTCCCAAGTCTTCATGCTCTATCCTTAGGATCAGGGTGCTCTGGGGAAGTTTAGCTGTCCTCCTCTTCCTCGATCCTCGAAGCACAGATTGTAACAACTTCTTGTAACCAGCGTTGTCATCCAACAGCTGTTGGAAGGTTACATCCGCCTTATGATTCCATAAGTCTCGCAAGAAGTCGTAAGGAGATCACTTCAGAAGAGTGACTGGGGTTTCCAACAAAGAAGATGTAGTAGCTGCTTCCTTGGGTGGAAGACCAGGATGGTGTCTTCCCTCGACTGGGGGCTGTTCTCGTGAGACAGGGGCTGCCGTAGTCGGTGTAAGAAGCTGCTGTACTATCTTCTGTCGCTTCTCCAGCTCTTCTTGCATGATCGCTTCAACTTCTTGTCTAATGTCAAGAGCAAAGTACTTCGGATCTTCTTGGTCGTAAGTAGGAGAAGGCCGCTCAAGGGAAGATGACCTCTCCTTTCGCTGCTTCTTCTTCTTGATCTCCTTTTGACGGGATTCTGACTTCCTTTTGCTTCTGGTACTTATCTTGAACACCGCTTCATCCAGGACTTCTTCTGTGTCGCGCTCCTCATTCTCAAGATCGGGCGCAAACGCGAACAACAGAACTCTAGCGGACTTGCGCTAGGTTGTGAACGCTGCGAGAAGGACTTAACGGCTTGGCCGGGAAGTCGGGATCAGATGAACCCTAAGTGGTTCTCTGAACCAAGGTTGGAACCTTGGGATAGGACATAAGGGCCTACCCCAAGAGGGCCCCCCGACAAACGCTGACCTAAGGGGGCGAGTATGGGAACGGACTGAAACATGAGTCTCAGACATAGGTCTGAGACGTGAGTCCGAGACGCAAATGAACCACAGGGTTCGGCCCTGGGTCTGGACCACAGGTTTTCGGAAAAACTGCTAAGTGTTGGAGCTCCAGGGACGTTTTAGGTCGTGGACGGAGCTCCACGTAAGATCTCGAGGCGAGTGAGATATCATTGGAAAGGTCTCGTCGAGAGCTTTCCAGTGATATATAAGACTCCTCTATCTGACCTCCGAGCTGGAAGTTATGGCCGAACCACAATCGGGTTGTGGTATAATTTTCAAGGACCAAAGAGGAGGACGGGGCCGCCGATCCCCAGAAGTATATATGAGGGGGGCTCGATGCCTGGGTGGGCCAGGACGAGTCACCCGACCCCAGGGTTCGGCGGGCGGACTCTGGGGGCATGAGGTGATGGCTGGGCCAGTTCCAAGGCACGTTCGGATCTAGACTTGGACGTCTGGACTTAGGAACGATGTAAGGGCTGGGCAAGACTAGGGAACGAGTCAGCGGGTTAGACCACCGTTCGAGAGCCTAGACCCAGACGGACATCACGTGCGGTTGGGCCGCTAGGTGTGCTGGAGGCACCGTTTAGGACCCTGGACTTTATGGGAAGTCCGCCCCAAGTCATATTGTGACTTGCTCATGTTTGGGACCGACTTAGGCGGATCTAAGTCGGGACTTAGGATTGATGAGCTTGAGGGTTAGGGAGACGGTCCGGCTCCGGTCCGGACCAAACAGAACTAAGGTAAGTGGTGCATGGACGCTAACTTGTGATTGTGTTTGCAGGTTAGCGGTGTAAAGTTTACGACCTACTGAGCTAGAGCTTCCGCTGGCGCAACAAGGCGGTAGGTGCGCGAAATTCTGGAGGCCAACTGTCTGAGTCCGGGCTAGGGGTCCAAACAGTGCCATCCGCCAAAGTGAAAGAAGAAGCTGCTTCAAGTGTCTTCGTCTTCTGAGCTGCAGTCGTCTTCTGCAGCTGAGGTTCTGTAACGACCTATGTTACACATAGGAAGTTTGTCTATTAGTAATGTGTTTAGTTATAACTAAGTGTTGAGAATGTTTATTTGCTGCCAAAGTGCTTTAAGGAGGTATCAAGTTAGTCATGACTAGCTAAAAGTTAGTTATGGTTAAACTTAGCTGTACTTTTGATAGAATTCAGATATTTGCTAAAGAGTGAGCACTACTATCTTGTCATCTTGTCTAAAAGATAGAAAGGAGGTGGAAAGTATCCCTTATCTCCTTTTTGACTTGATATTAGTGGTTGGATTAAAGTTGTGGACTTTGTGGGCATTAAAAACAAGAAGAGATTCCACATGTTTCCTTTTTAGTGGGTCCTAGTGTAGAGGGGGGGTGGAAATTCGAGATTCCTTGAGAATATTTCAGAATTCTTCTAGAAGTTGTTGACTTTGAAGGAATAAGCCCATGTGAAAAGATAAGAAGCCCATGTGATTAATGCTTTTACCTTAAGTAATATCTTAGTAAAACTCGGTAAAAGTAGTTACGGTTGAGTTACCAGAGGGTACCAAAGTAAAAACTTAGAATGTATAAATAGAGGAGTAGAGAAGAGCTCCTCATCCTTGTTTTCACATTGTCGTAATGACAACTTGAGTAATATAGAGAATGTGAGATATTTTTAGCATGTGAGAACTTGAGAGACGTCGTTAGAATGGAGGATTTTAGTTGATGAGTTTATGGAGATTTTTAGTTGATAAGTTTGTGGGTGTATGATGAGTGAACTTAGCATTTTTCCCTTCAAGTTCATGGTGTGCTTCCATCAAAGCCATCAGAGGTGACCCCTGAGTGAGAGACAGGCCCGACATTTGCAGATTCATCGATGACGATCGTGGAGGTTGAGAGATCGGGGGGTAGTTGATCGATGGGATCGTGGAGGGTTTACATTTTTGGTTCTGTTGCCGGGACCTCACTTGAAAGGATCATTGAAAATGTTTAGAGTTCAGTTCTATATTAGACAAAAAGAGATTATGAGAGAACACATGGAGAGAACGTTGGGAGGAGAGAGAGCTAATGCGATGTTAGCAACATTAGAACCTTTCGTCTATCCCGTAGTGATCTATGACGCATTCGAGGTTATTCTTTACATCTTGTTCACTTAGAAAGAGTTTGAGGAGAGTTGAAAGGGGATGAAACAAGAGTTGTAGAGAAAGGAGGAGAGAGAAGTTATTAGTGGAAAAAAATTTCCGAGTTTGAGGATTTCTGCTCTCTGGAAAAAGTTTACATTCATTGTCAGATTTTATGTGAATTTTATTTTCCAGTGAAACTTTCCAGGACTGTAGCTTGGCTGATAACCTATCTACTACAAAAGAAATCATAGGAAAAGGTGGTCTAGAGAGGGAGCAATGAATTTTCAAAGTTGAGAGGGTCTATTCATGAGAGTTGAGGAATTCTGTTCTCTGGAAAAAGTTTACAGTCATTGTCAGATTTTTTGTGAATTTTATTTTCCTGAGAAACTTTCCAGTGTTTTAGATTGGCTGATAAGCTATCTAGGACAACAGAAATCAAGAGAAAAGGTGGTATGGAGAGAGAGCCATGAATTTTCAGAGTTGAGGGGGTTGAAAGTCATGAGAGAAGTGAAAATATACAAATTTCAGTTCTCTGAAAATTTGTACAGTCAGCACCATCTCTTTTGATTAAGGAATTTTCTATCGAAACTTCATTAGTTAGTAGCTTGGAGGTTGAGCTACTGGAGATCACAAAAATCTTGGAGAGATCTTTTACCGATTAAGAGATATACGGTTCGACATACAAGGAGGTCTTGACGATACGTCATGGGGAATCCAGTTCGAGTGCCGAGGTTGAAGAAGAGACGTTTGGGAGTTAGAACGGAGACGGAAAGGCCAACGTTAAGTATAGAGGTGTTGCGATCAAGCATCTATTGCAGTTGGGGTGCCATTTTTGCTTTATATAAAGAAGCTTCTGCGAGTATCGACGCAGATGCGAAGAAGGTTGAGTTCAAAGTATCATTCACTGTGGAGGCCACGAATGCTCTTGGCGAAGTAGAGTGTGATCCTTACAAAAGTGACTTTAAGATGTCTGCTAGGATCAGTACAGACGATGGTCATGAGGATATTATCATGGACTCTTAATTTTAGATTGGATTTTATTTCGTGTATAGCATGTGTAATACACGATTTTTAGTATAAAGCTCGAAAGAGTTAAGAAAGTGATGTAGAGTTATTTTCTTCAAAGATATTTTGTCCACTTAATGGTTGAGAAGGTGCAACATGAGTGGAAGTTCAAAAGATTGAAAAGTTAGACTTAGAAACCTTCCTCAAGGTTTAGATGTCATAGTAAGCGTCGGAGAGAGCTCGAAAGAGATTATCGTTGAGTTTGAAAACCCTAGTATAAAACCTCAAGTAGAATCTCCGAGGAGAAGAGTAGAAACTGACTTGTGGTGTTATTTCTGTAGAGGGTTGGGACATAAAGTAGTGAATTGTCCAACTAGAATCAGAACCGAGAGAGCTAAAGGGAAGCGAGAGTTTACTGATTTAAGTCTTCGAGTGGGTCCATCGTCATCAGCGTCAATTCATCTTCTAGGAGAAGATCTTTGTCCAAGTTGTGGAGTGGGTGATCTATCAAGAGGACACAAGTGCGTCGATGTGGCCGCCCTACTTACGTCAGTAGTCGAGAAGTTGGACGAGACTCAAAGAGCTGAGACGGAGAAGTTGTCGACTTCAAAAGAGGACTCGGCTGAGTTGTGATGGAGATCGTCATTCGGATGGTGGAGAAAACGGTGATGCGACTCAAGCTCATGATTACCTTGAGAGAAGAGATGGCACAAGAGGTGTTGTTACAACCATTTCCTTTCATTTTACCTATGGTAGATTATTCGCGAATGGAATTGGTGATGTTCGTACTCTTTTAGTGAGTAGTTATTGCACAAAAATTAGAAGAGTAGAAAGAATAGTTACAAGATGGAGAAGTTACCAATGTTTCATGAGAAGGACAATGAAGATGTAGAACCATTTGTACAAGACTTCAAAAGGAGTTGCATCGGAAACAACGTGAGAAGGAAGGAAGAATGGGTGTTGTTACTGCCAGAGTTTTTAGAAGATTTTGCTCTTACGTGGTATGAAGACCAAGTGAAGAGCCAGACACCTGGTGCAGTTGAGGACACATGGGAGACGTTGAGTAATGCACTCATCAAAGAATTTCTTCCAGAAGAGAGTTATGAGAAGCTCATGGTGGAGCTTACTCATTTGAAACAACGTGACGACGAGAAAGTTCGGCAATATGCGGAAAGGGTGGATAAGTTGGAGCAACGGTTTCGGACGGTCCTACGGAAGAGTGGAGACAATGTGGAGTTAACGATGGCGGGGATTGGAGCAGTGTTGACCAAGAACTTGGTGGGAGGGTTGAGGCCTTCAATCCGAACCCAAGTGAGGTACGAGAAACCAACAACCAAAGCGGAGGTCATCAAGATTACGACAAATATGGAAGAGAGTTTGGATGAAGGAGATATCATCCAACCTCATCAATGTTGCTCTGGTGTCAACTCCGACTCCTGGTGTAGTCACAACGATCACACCTGCACCATCACAATTGGTGATTGCTTCAACGTCAACTCCTACTCCAACGGTGGTGCCAAGATCGTTTGTCCCAACAACGATGTCTACTGCCACCTCTGATTTTCATGCCGAGTTGAAGAACATCACCGATACTCTTGCGGATCTCAAGATAAACGTGGTGCAGTTACGAGAATGGAGGAACAAAGGTGGAGGAGGAGGTCAAAGAGGTTACGACAACAATCCCAGCCGAGGAAATCAAGGTAACTTTGGAGGCAACCAAGGTAACTTTAGAGGAATCACTTGTTGGACGTGTGGAGGTTCTCATTTCCAGCGAAATTGTCCTAACAACGGAGCAAGAGGTGCCGAAGCTGTCAGAATGAATGTGGGTGGAGGAAATCCATCACAAGGACGAGACAAGGGGGTGGCTACTATCAATGTCGTGCGAGATCTCATCTACGAGAAAGGAGAGAGTTCAAACTCTTCTCATGCACCGGTGGAGCTTTTAGCTCAAGAAAGGAAAAGAACTCGATTTTCTGATGAACTGATTTTCATGGAGGAGTCAGCAAGTAGAAGTACTCGTTCGAGTAATGTTTCGAGTACACCAAGGGAGCCAAGAAGGAAGCTGGGGATGGCGGATTTCACCATTTCATCTTCCCAAGCGGGATATGATGTGGTTGAAGATGTGGGTGCTCAGAAAGCCAACATCACTGTTGGACAACTGATCGCACTTAATCCCAACTTACAAAGAGAACTCAGAGGAGGACTGAGTTCTAAGAGAAGCAAGAAGAAGAAACCCAAGAGCAAGACATCAAAGTCAGTGGGAGTTGGTGTGGTGGATGTGCATGCTTCAAAGGTATGCACTAGGGCTTCAAAGATTGAAGTCCGGTTGAATGGTCACTACGTCTTTGACGTATTGGTGGACGGAGGGTCGGCTGTAAACGCCATATCGGAGAGGTTGATGAAGAAGTTGGGGATGGAACCAACTCGTCTGGCTAGCATTGTCGTGGGGATGGTTAACAAGCAACAGGTAAGACCGCTTGGTGTGTTAGAGAAGATGGTCGTGTCTGTGATGAGAGTTTAAACATTGATGTCCTTTCAAGTGTTAAAGGACTCTAGTTATGATTTGCTCTTAGGTAGGCCTTGGTTGAGAGCTGTGCGCACCACTGATAGGTGGCACAAAGGATACTTACGGATTGGGCCTAGAGATCATAGAGTGATAGTTCCTCTCTCGGGTGTTGGAGTTGTGACTTCTGACTTTGATAGACCCACTAGTGACTACTGGGAATCTGATACAGAGGACGATCAGAGTGTCTCAGAAGTAGATACCGGAGATTCTTTCGATAGAATCCTCGTCTGAGGATGAAGGATTTGGTCGAGATGAATCATTACATCAGCTTAGTGCTATTGACTTGTTGTCTCGAGTGAGGCAGAGATTGTGAGAAGACTCTCTACCCTGAAGTTTGATATCAATGTCACTCAAGAGGAGAAAAGTAGATTCCTAGATATATTTCGAAAATATATCCATGTGTTTGCTTTCAACTACAAGGATTTGAAGGAGGTGACTCTCGAGACTCATCGAATCGAATTGGAGGAGAACGCAAAACCAGTTCGACAGAAGCAGAGAAGGGTCAATCCTACAACAGCGATGATGGTCAAGGAGGAGAAAGACAAGTTGAGGGAGGCGAGTTTCATCTACGAGGTGGAGAACTCAGATGAGTTTCACCCATTGTGATTGTCAAGAAAAAGAATGGTAAACTGCGAGTGTGCATAGACTATAAGAAGCTGAATGCAGTTACCAAGAAGGATTATTATCCTCTACCATTTATAGATGAAATTTTGGAGGAAGTTGCTGGTCATGAGTGGTACAGCTTTGGTGATGGTTATAGTGGATACAACCAGATCAAGATAGCACAAGAGTACCAGCAGTTGACTACTTTGACTACTCCTTGGGGAACATTTGCATTTCGAGTGATGTCATTCGGATTGTGTAATGCTCCGGCCACGTTTCAGAGGTTCATGAACAAGGTGTTCGAACCATTCATAGGAAAGTTTGTTCGTGATTTCATTGATGATTTCTGTGTGTACGGAAGAAAGGAAGACCACTTTGATCATGTGATCAAAGTTCTGCAGCGGTTGGAGCAAGCTAACGCTTCTCTGAATCCAGAAAAGTGCATCTTTGGCTGCGAAGAAGGTCTGCTGTTAGGACACATCATTTCCAAGAAGGGGATTGCGATAGATCCTGAGAAGGTGAAGAAGATTGTGGATCTTCCATTTCTAATCAACTTGACAAAGTTGAGACAGTTTCTTGGGATGGTTGGATATTATCGTAGGTTTGTCTTTTCCTTCTCAAACAAAGCAATAGCTTTGACTATGTACATGAAGAAGGGAGTTGAGTTTGACTTGATAATGCATGATCAGAAGGCAAAGGAAGCATTTGAGGAGCTGAAAAAGGCATTGATGACAGCTTATATACTTGCTAAACCTGAGTGGAGTAAAGCATTTATTCTGTATACGGATGCCTCCAATGTAGCTATCGGGTGTACATTAAGTCAGTTAGATGAAGATGGGCATGATCATCCTATAGCTTATGCTAGTAGGCAGATGGTGCTAGCGGAGAAGAATTACTCCGTGACTGAACGAGAAGGATTAGCGGTGATCTTTGGATTGAAGAAATTCTGACATTACTTGCTAGGAGGGAAATTTTTCATAGTCACAGATCACAAGGCTTTAAAGTATATCTTTAATAAGTCTAATGCCGAAGGTCGTATTGCCCCTTGGAAGATCCTTCTAACAGAATACGATTACGTGATCGAAAATAGACCTAGGGAAAAAGCATGCGAATGCTGATCTTTTGTCGAGGGCTTATGATGATGAGAGAGAAGAACCGTTTGATGATTCATTTCCAGACGAACATCTGATGACTATCACAAGCATTGAGGACGAGTACAAGGAAATCTGGAGTTTCCTTGCAGATGGCTCTTTTCCAGAAGGTATGCATACCCGAGAACGTAACGCGTTGATCAAGAGATGCAAATCTTACACCATGGTGGAGGGAATTTTGTTTCATCAAGGAGCAGATGGGTTACTAAGGAGAGCAGTTGGTTAGAAGGAGGGATTCAAGCTAATGCACGAGTTTCACGTCGGAACTGTTTGCGGAGGTCACTTTGCTGGTAAGATAACAGCCCTCAAGATTTTGGATGCGGGTTACTACTGGAGAGGGATTTTCAAAGAGTGTTTAGACTATTGCAAAACTTGCGACGTATGTCAAGCATTTGCTCTGAAGACTACTAGAACACCTCCGTTAAGATCAATTCCCGTGTTAGGACCATTTGAGAAGTGTGAGGTATTGACTTTGGTCCTCTTAATAAGACACCTCGAGGCAATAAATACATTGTAGTCGCCACTGACTACTGTACCAAGTGGGTAGAGGTTAGACCTTTGAGAGAGACCAATGAAACAGAAGTCGGTAGATTCCTATAGGAGAGGATCATCACAAGATTTGGATGTCCGTTAGAGTTGGTCTCGGATAGAGGAGAAGAGTTTGTAGGGAGCATGACTACTGCTATGCTACAACACTTTTCTATCAAGCCACGAGTAACGACCTCATACAAACCAAATGCTAATGGTCTTACGGAGAAGACCAATCTTACACTTTGTATGATGCTCGCCAAAGATGCTGGTGTTGAGACTGCGAAATATACTTGGGATAAGAGTCTACATGCCATCTTATGGGAGTACCGAACGACAACAAAGACTTCTACTGGGTACTCTCCATTTCGACTAGTTTATGGAGTGGAGTCCAAGTTGCCGATCCAATTCGAATTGGATACTTTTCAAACTATTCAACGAAAGTTGAAAAGGTCGAGGGGAGAAGACGTGATCAGATCAAGAAGAGAGCAACTCATGGAGTTGGAAGAGACCCGAGCGGTAGCAATGATCCGGATGGAACGAGCTCGACGTATCAAAAGAAGAGTTACGACAAACGGTTGGGCAAGAGGGAGATAAAGCCTTTTCAAATAGGAGATTGGGTAATGTTGTATGATGCTATCAGATTCAAGAGGGCTAGGAAGAAGTTTCTTTCGAGATATTTTGGTCCTTTTGTTGTAGATAAGGTGTGGAGCAACTTCACATATGACCTTCAGGAGCTGGGAGGAAGGAGATTCGATCGGATAAATCATGACAAGTTGAAGTTGTTTCATCGACGAAAGTTCTCTCTTCACTCCGAGGACGGAGCGAAAATTTAGTCTGGGGGTAAAATGTAACGACCTATGTTACACATAGGAAGTTTGTCTATTAGTAAGGTGTTTAGTTATAACTAAGTGTTGAGAATGTTTATTTGCTACCAAAGTACTTTAATGAGGTATCAAGTTAGTCATGACTAGCTAAAAGTTAGTTATGGTTAAACTTAGCTGTACTTTTGGCAGAATTCAGATATTTGCTAAAGAGTGAGCACTACTATCTTGTCATCTTGTCTAAAAGGTAGAAAAGAGGTGGAAAGTATCCCTTATCTCCTTTTTGACTTGATATTAGTGGTTGGATTAAAGTTGTGGACTTTGTGGGCATTAAAAACAAGAAGAGATTCCACATGTTTCCTTTTTAGTGGGTCTTAGTGTAGAGGGGGGTGGAAATTCGAGATTCCTTGAGAATATTCCAGAATCCTTCTAGAAGTTGTTGACTTTGAAGGAATAAGCCCATGTGAAAAGGTAAGAAGCCCATGTGATTAATGCTTTTACCTTAAGTAATATCTTAGTAAAACCCGGTAAAAGTAGTTACGGCTGAGTTACCAGAGGGTACCAAAGTAAAAACCTAGAATGTATAAATAGAGGAGTAGAGAAGAGCTCCTCATCCTTGTTTTCACATTGTCGTCATGACAACTTGAGTAATATAGAGAGTGTGGGATATTTTTAGCATGTGAGAACTTGAGAGACGTCGTTAGAATGGAGGATTTTAGTTGATGAGTTTATGGAGATTTTTAGTTGATAAGTTTGTGGGTGTATGATGAGTGAACTTAGCATTTTTCCCTTCAAGATTCATGGTGTGCTTCCATCAAAGCCATCAGAGGTGACCCCTGAGTGAGAGACAGGCCCGACATTTGTAGATTCATCGATGACGATCGTGGAGGTTGAGAGATCGGGAGGGTAGTTGATCGATGGGATCGTGGAGGGTTTACAGTTCCTTTCCTTTGCGCTTCTCGGGGTCTGGCTCGTCTTCCTCAATATGGAGACAATCCGTACAATCCCCAGGATCTTCTTCTTCTACCATGATGTGCTGTACCACTGCTAACTCGAGTTTAGAAGCTGATGCAGCTTCTGCAGGAGGCGTGGTCTCTGCAAATCTAACCATTTGGCGGGGACGTAAGGTCTGCGGACAATTTTCTGTGAAATGACTGGCTTCCATACAGTTCTCACACAAGGGCACTTGCACTTGTCTTCTTGGACGAGGACAGATGGACCACCAGTGTGCTGTCTCTCCACAATTATTGCACGCTCTAGGAAGAGTGTTTAGAGGTCGTTGTGATGAAGAAGGTTGCCAAGGTGTCCTGGTCTGTACATTACTAGCTCTATCCCTAGGTACATAACGATTATATTGGGCGGGAGGAGTAGGAGTGAAGGGTTGTATCGTCTCGATCCTATAGCAGGTTTCTCCACTAGGATCGTGTAGATATCCCTCATCGTCTTCTTCCCAGCCTGCCCAATTGACAGTTTGGTCTTGCGTACACTGATCTCTGGTGTGTCCGAAAGAGTTACAAAGATTGCACCAAAGGTTTGGCCGAGAAGCCGTTGGTTGCTTCCGCTTGTCCTTCTGGTTCAGAAGATGAACTTTCAAGTCGGCAAACTGCTTCAGAACTTCATCGATACGGGGATCAGGTGCAGATTGAATGATCTGAGTTTGAGGCATCTTCTGCACAACTTCCTCCCTTGCTCGTGTCTTCTCCTTCTTCTTCTTCCGTGTCTTCTTCTCTGGTTCAGATTCGGATTCTGAACTTTCGACCGTAGACTCTTCAGAAATAGAGGATACTTCCGAATCACTGTTATCAGTTTCAGTGGACTTGGACTTCTTCTTGGACTTCCTAGAAGACTTCTTCGACTTCTTGGACTTCTTCGAGGTCTTCCCTCTGTCTTTCGTCATGTTCCGAATGATACTCGAAGTTTCATACTGCTCGACATGTTTCTGTACTTCTACTAAATCATCACCTCCTCCTCTTCTGTAGTACAACTCCATATCCTGAGACAATCCTCCCAAGTACCAGTCCACGGCTTGCTGGACACAATAATCGGGTCTTCCTTGGTTCGGAGGGATGTGATCCAAGAGGTCTTCAAACCTCTTGGTGTAATCCCGCAGTGTCTCTTTCTTCTTCCTTTCGAGCCTCTGAAGTTCTATGAGGGTCATCCGATCATAGCCCACTCCTCTAAACCTTTTCAGAAAAACTGCCTTCAGAGTAGCTCTTACTAACCCATCATCCAACATTTTTATTCATCCATTTCCTTCCCTTCCTTATGATCAAACTGGAAAATACACGAAGTCTGTCGGCATCCGAGTCTTCCTTGTTGGATCGGGAGATGGTCTCAAACATCGTGATGAAGTCGTCCGCGTCAACATCATCGTCATACGGATGGTACTTCTGCCGAGTATGAGAAGCCATGTCGATTGCCGGCTGGTGCGACTGCCAACTTCTTCTTCCCTCAGGTCCAGGTTCCTGTCTTCTAGCAAGATAGAGTCCCACAACACATTCAACTACAATCGAAGTTAGTTTGAAAGGAAACTAACTATTGGCACACAGATCCAGGAAGCTTAGAACAGAAGTTACTAAGATGAAATCCTCGGCAGCGGCGCCAAAAATGTTGCTCACTATATGTAGTGTCGTAGGATTACTCCTTTTGCTCATTTAGTATACAAGATATCGTTCACATAGAGGATTTGCACAAGTAACGCTGCTCTAAGTTCTAAGATCTGTTCAAACACACAAACACACGGGTTTTGTCTAGAAATCCCGTCTTCTCACAAAACCACGCGTCTTCCAGACACGTCAAAAGGTGCTCTGGAACTAAACAAACAACTACTAACTAAAATATCACACAACTATTCACAGAGAAGCTCGGGAAGACGCTCTTTCTGCTTCCAGGTCACTTCTTCCGGTCTTCTCAATACCGTCTTCCCGAAGCAAATCTCGGCTTTTGGGGGTTCAACTCGGCTTCTCACACCTCCAGAAGATTACCCTGCTCCACAGAAGTCGACTAGCAACGGCCGTTACACCTTTGTAACACACAGTTGATTACTATCCCCTCTTGTCTTGCCCTTCTTTTCCTTCGAGCTTTTCTTTTCCTTGGACGAAGAACTGCGTTTCATTCTTCGTTCTTCTTCGCTCGAAGAAGATGTACTCGTCGATGAAGACTCTTCGGCTTCGGCCGAAGAAGACTCATCGTCAGAAGATTCATCGGAGGAAGAGGGTTCTCTGCGACTCTTCTTGTACTTCTTTCTTCGAGTCGATTTCTCTTCCTTCTTCTCCTTCTTTTCTTTCTTCCCTTTCTTCTTCCCTTTTATCCATCCTCCTTTACTTCCGAGGGTGGATGCTTCAAATGCTTCTGCTGAGGCAACAACCTCTTCAATGGCGTCCATCTTTCCTCGACGACACCAGATCTCCATTTCAATCGGTAAGCCGGTAACTAGCCATTCGGTGACTTGATCCATAGAGTATGGGTTGGCTGTACCCATCCTCGGAATTCTGTCCAGTAGATTATAAAATCTTTGGACATAATCTTTTAGGCTCTCTTTCTTTCCTCTGACCAGTCTGGTCAGCTTTCCCAAAACTTGACGATTGTACCCAATTTCCCGGAACCGCTCTAAGAACTTTGTCTTCAGCTTGTCCCAAGTATCGATGTCTCCTGGTATTCTATTTGCATGATTGTACCAGCTGCGTGCTCCTTTCCTGAGAAGACTTGGAAAGATTCGCAGACGATCTGGTTCAGCATCTTCCTTATTAGTGACAGATACAGATTCAAACAGTTTAATGTAAGCATCTGCATCCTCATCGTCATCTGAAGATCCTCCTCTGAACTTTAGGTAACCATGTTTCGTGATAGGTTGGCCTGCCATACTTCGGACAAAAGGAGCCCTTGGAACTTGAGTTGCTATCTTGGTAGGAGCTGGAATTGGCGTTGGTACTGCAGCTTGAACGAGGACAGCAGGGGCAATACCCGCAGCAGCAGCTGCTTGGGCTTGTCTCTTCTTGAATATGGACGGTCCTGTGGTTGGCTGTAAGTAAGGAGCAGCGCTGTCCTTCTGAGTCACTGGAGTTAACGGAAGGATTTCCCGCACCAGTGCTTGAGGAATAAGTTCCTGCGCCTGTAAAAGTTCCACTAAAGTAGTAACAGCTTCTACTGCCTTAGTTGCAGCTTCTTCATTCGAAGAAGTAAACTGATCTTGATCTGCAGAAGTACTTCCTACCTCTGGGTCAGGAGTAAACAACTGCGGATATAAAACAGTATTGACTTCGGGAAAAGGTTTCCACCCTACTTCACTTTCTGGATGTTCGGTCTCAGCACTTAGCCGAGTGGTAACTTCTTCGAAGTCAAGTTCTCTCTGAGCAGATTCGAGAGGGGTTGGAGGTAATGACTTTGGTGTCCGGGGTGAACTTGATTCACCAAGGCTTGGTTCCTTCCTCTTCCATTCTTTTGAGTTAGGTGTTCTCCAACCTCGTTCTCTCTTCTTATGCTCTTCTTTCAACCGACGAGCTTCTTCCAGAATTTGTTCTCGATATTCTGCTCGTCTTTCTCGTCTCCTGTCTCTCTCAGATTGCACGTTTCCAGGAGGATCAGGCTTGCCCGTCGACATACATGTCTCTGGACTTCTGTTCACTGATCTTGGATAATTTCAGCATTCGCATCCCCGGCAGCGGCGCCAAAATTTATTCAGTCTTCTATATGTAACACACAAGAAAAACCAAAAGATGCTCGAAAGTAGTAATTTAAGGATCGAACCCACAGAGATGCAAGTAAAGATCATCCAAAAGTAGTAAACACATGACAAAGGTGATTCTTTATAGTTGTCTTTTATTCTCACGGGCAGAAATCAGTCTCGGTAGAGATCAAACTCAGGTCTATCCAACAAGACAGAGTTGATAATCCTGACAAATAAACATAACAGGTACTGAACAGGTCAAGGACCTCAAGAAACAGGTGAACAACAGAGAAACAGAGCCACGGACGGAAATGTCACACGAGGAAGTACTGCTGAAGTGCTACTAGGTAGCCTCTAACACCATAAACGCTAAGTATCTTCACACTAAGTTATTTTCACTACTACTGCTCTCGGAAAACTCTGGCGAAGAAGACTCTTCTTCCGCCGAAGTACCAGACTGAACTTCTTCCTAAGTGTTCTACCAAAGAACAACTTCCTCCGAAGTCAGCTTCGCCCAAAACCGTCTTCGTAGGAAACTAACTCCGCAGATGCTGGTCTATTCTCAGTCTTTGTCGTAAATGTTCTACTCTGATTTCAAATGTCGACAGCAAATCCTTCGACACCCAGACTAATTTCTACCACAGCAAACTACGATACTTCGTAGGTAAATCCCCGAAGAAGACAAAACACTCAATGGCTCCCCAAACTCAGGAAATAGAAAACTCAAAAATGATAAAACACATAGAGGTCCTGAATACGAACAACACAACGCTTATATACAGATTTTCCTGAAGATGACGGATCTTCTTCCTAAGAAGTCAGGAGTACTTCTGGCCCGTCGGATGAAGGTCCTGTGTCCGAAACGACACCAGAAACAACACCGCTTCCTACCGCTAGCTCTCTACCTATCTCGCAAACTGAGAACTCTACGGTTGCTCTAACCTCCCTAAGCTCCCTAATTACTCACTGGCCTAGCCTACCTACCCGGTTCCTAGCTGAAGTACCCTCCGCATCTGCAGCTAAGAACTCCTCTCTAACCTGGCGGAGAAATCCTGCCTCTTCGGCGTCCATCTCAACGGCGAAGTAGTTCTTCAGCACTGGTTCGACCCTACTCCGAAGTTGAGCGCTCAGTTCCTCGGCCTTAGTCAATCGCCTCCTTGAGTCCTCGATCTCCTTGGTCATTTCTGCAACCATGTCCTGAGCTCGATCTCTCTGAGTGCGCATCTCGTCCAGTTGCTTCTTCATTAGAGAAAGTACCTTCTCATGATCTCTCTCCTGATCCAACTTCTGCCGAAGAAGAAGCTCTTTCTCCGAGGTCTCGTTCTTCAATTCCTCGACCTTCGCTTGGGTCTCCTTCTGTGCCATGACGAGAGCTGCTCGTAAGTTCTCTTTCTCCTCCTTCCAGTTACCTCGGCCGAAGTGCATCGTCTACACCAACTCCGCGAGATTCAGCTTCCGACCGACAACTTCCTCATACGTTCCTCGGTTCCTTTCTAAGCTATACAGCAAGGATGGGACCACCTCTTGGATGTACTTCGCCGAAGAAGTAAGCTGTTCAATCTCTCCTATCGTCGACAGAGATAGAGTACTCCTCGGTGTAGTGTCCACGCTCTTCTCTGTCCGAGGAGTGTCTCCTTCAGCAGCTTCCTCAATTGCTTCTTCTTCAGCTGGTTCATCGCGGACTGTCTTCGTCATCTTCATCTTCTTCCGCGACTTCTGCACAGACCTCGGCGTCTCCTCCAGAGGTTTCTTCCTTCCACTCCTGCGGATCGGAGGAGATACCTCGACTACATCTTCGTCTTCGACCGGAGTTCCCTCTTCGGTCGCCTTCTCTGGAGCTGGTGTTGAAGTCGATGTCTCGTTCTTCTTCGTTACCTCCACTGCTACTTCGGCTTGTGCTCCTTCGGCCTCGACTTCGTCGAAGAACCTCTCGAGTTGTACATCTCGTGCTGGAGTCTGTACCACCTGAAATTCATCTTCTTCGGCAGCTGCGGTAAAACCCAACTTCCTCTGTTGTTCGTCCGACAGCAGTCCCATCCTCATATAGAAAACGGATACAAATGGTCCTATGCACGCCAAGTCGTTCTCGGTCCAAAGCTTCAGCACATGACGGTGGAAGATCCTCGCCCAATGTGCTCTTCTTCCGGCGAAGAGCTGCTCGATGAAGTTGATTTGACAGTTCGACATGTATGTCGTTCTTCGTGGTCTGAAGATCGCCATAATCGCATCGGCTACTTCTCTCTTCTTCAGATCGCAGTAATCGCTCGTTCGGTAGCCGTTCCTCTCTAGAGGTAACTCCCTGAAGAGATTCGGGAAGTTCTTCACGGCTTCGGGTGAAGCAGCGGCAGATGTGATGTCAAACAGAAGATCACCTTCCCGCCCCGCATCGTTTGTTCCTAAGACACCGGACCAGTGAGCTTCGGTCCAGTTACACGGTCGCTCATAGTGATCATCGGCCGGATGCTGCTTGCAGACCTTCAATTCATGCACCAATTTGGAGGAGACCATTCCCCACCAAGGAAGTAAGAGGAACGCTAGTCCCATTTCCTCAAGCTCCTTCTCATAGCGGCGAAGAGCCTCTCAATTAACTTCAAAGGATCGGAGCTTCGGCGCCTTAGTCGTCTGCATCCCTCGCATCCCTAGGATCACTGCAACGATCTTCGCCACAAACGGATTCTTCGCTGCAATTCCTTCCTCGCCCGTAATTGAGTTCTTCTTCGCAAATTGGCTTCCTCGTCAGTCACTCGCAAATTGGCTTCCTCGCCCGTCACTGATGTACTTCGGCGCTCGGAAAATGCGGCTCGCTGCACCCTGCTATCGCTCGCTCTGGGAATAGTAAAACAGTAAAGTAAATGACTTGTTACCTGGTTTATATCCCGCGATAGGTTTTCCTGCACGTGCCGAAGTTAGGGTTTTCCTCTTGACGACTGACATTCTTCAGTCTGCTGTAACTTCGTCATTCGGTTTCCGATTGCTTTGAACAACATCTCGTTAGAAAGCTCTTCGCCCGAGGAATTCATCTATGAGGAAATCATCTTTCAGTGTCTCCATAAATTCGATAAATTCCTCCAGAACTGAGATTCTTCACTAAACTTCTAATTAACACTATTCTACTCATATCGTTTATCTTCTATCATCTATTCTTCTTATTTGCTTTACAACTAATCAATTAATTAACAAAACGAAAAACCAAGGCTTCACAACCTTACTCTTTCATTCACATCACAATGGGTTAGATTAATCACAAGGTGTATGCCCCTTGTAGCCTTCCCAGGCTTCTGCCTACGGAAATGATATTGCTGCAGCACTACAAGGACATTCACCTTCACGGAAGCTCAATAGAAGTCTCAGAAGCTCACTAGAAGAAGGTAAGAAGATGAGGAAGATGAGAGAAGATGGGGAAGAAGAGAAAATCCAAACAAGAGAAAACAAGATGAAAAGAGGAAATTAAGATTCCGACAGGCTTCTAGTCCGGATCCTGACTAACAAGCCATCCATGCTTGTAATAGTTTGGGGAGGAAGACAACAAACATGTGTACAGTTGCACTGTCTTCTTCTTGAGGATGTCGTCTTCTGCTGTGAGAAGAAGGCTTCTTTCTTCTTCACTTCGCTGCTCTGACTACTCTGTCTTCTGGGATCTCTTATCCATAAGACCGTCCGTACGCAGATCCTAAGTTCTCTACTGGACGAGTCAAGCTGCAATGCCACACCTGCTGACAATCACCGCCACTCAAGAAGAACACTTCCCATGCACAATTGGGAGCGAATTCAAGGAAATCCACCACCCAGAAGACACGAATTAAGCTTCTGCACTCAAATCAGCAATCCATTCCCCGAGAAGAAGTCACATTGGCATTGGGAAGCTCACTCCCTCTACTTCCTACGCCTTCTGGGATCTCTTATCTATAAGACCGTCCGTACGCAGATCCTAAGTGCTCTACTGGACGAGTCAAGCTACAATGCCACACCTGCTGACAGTCACCGCCACTCAAGAAGAACACTTCCCATGCACAATTGGGAGCGAATTCAAGGAAATCCACCACCCAGAAGACACGAATTAAGCTTCTGCACTCAAATCAGCAATCCATTCCCCGAGAAGAAGTCACATTGGCATTGGGAAGCTCACTCTCTCTACTTCCCAATGCCCAACTCGGATGTGTCTCTGGCTGCACTGAAAGATGTGTATGAGCATGTGGTAGCAGCCCGAATTCATACTCTTCGATCCTACTTATGCCTTCACCACGAGAACACAGAGGAACCACCACCAGGGAGAGAAAAGCTGCCCCTCCACATGCAAACGGTTTCCCCTGCCTCTTCTTGCGCTTCCTACTCTGCCACATGGCTGTCTACTAATTTTACACTGAAAACTGCCACCCTTAAGATAGCATGTTCGATCCTACTAAATCTGGAATTGTCAACTTTGGTTACTAGCTATTCTGATTGCTCGGTGGCAATCTCTACCTGATCGACTCCTATCGAAACTACTAGCTCGGCTTCTGATGGACTGGGAAGCCCTGCGATTATCTCGGGTGTCACTGAGGTGGCCTCCTCTATAGTCATCGATGGCCCTATTGTTGTTGCTGCTGCTTCTTCCTCGACTTCGGCTTCAGCTTCCACTCTGCTTCTGCTTCAGCTTCTGCTTCAGCTTCGGAAGACGGAAGCGTCTTCTGGGAAGTTGGGTCGAATGGTGCTTCCTCCATCTTCTGAGGCACTGGTGCGGGACTAGGAACCATGGCGACCTCATAGGGGTCTGAGGAAGTCGCTTCCTCCACGCGGAATACCTGAGAAGACGGCTCTTCTTCCTGTCTTCCAGAAGACATCTTGTCTTCCGGGGCATCTTCCGGTGTCTTCTCGGCTTCCAACGCTGTCACTACCAAGTGCACAGCGAGGTCGAACTCCTCCTTCTCCAATCCGGACCCAGTCGATGGTGCTGGAGCTTGGGAACACGCAGTTGCAGGTGGCGGAGTCAAGGGAAGACCATAGAGTGTCTTCACTCCCTCTATCTGCCGATCCAAATACCTGAACATGCTCTCCTTGCATTCTACCAACCTCGCTCTGGACTCCTCGTCCCACTCTCTAGCCAAGGTAAGCAACTTCCTACCCGCGGTGAAGTTGAACTTCTTTCGAAGTGCTTCCACCGACTGTGCTAGCATCTTCTGCGCACGAGATTCTGCTGCTTCTCGCTGCATCTTCTCCTCAGCAACTCGCGCTTCTGCGGCTTCTCGCTGCGTCTTCCATGTTGTCTTCTCCTCTGTGAGGGCGGTGATCTTCCCACGCACTCGGAGAACCTCCTGGTCACGCTGCTGTAAGCGCGCCTGCAACTCCTGGTTGCTCTTCCGAAGCTGCACCTTGTCTTCTGGAGTCTTCGGAAGACTCCTTGGTGTGGTAGACGCGGTCTTCTGCTCAGCTCGGGTGCTCAAGGACTCCTCCGGTGAGTCAGACTCCGATCCTGAATGAATGAGGGAGGTGGTCTTCCTAGATACACTTCTAGGACCCATCTTCCTCGGAGGCGTGGCGTCTTCCGACCCACTAGACTCGTCTTCTCGCACCAGAAGCGTCTTCTGGTGAGAGCCGGCCTCAGCTGCGACATCAGAGTGGGAGGGGGAGTTGCGACTGCTGCTCGGTCATCTTCTTCCGAGGTCTCCTCCTTCGCCTCCTGTTGCCCTGTTGGCTCATACTTCGCCAACTGATCTCCCTGAGATCCCCCATGGCTACGTACAAGTAACAGAGAAAAGATGTCAAGTGTCCTCCTGCCGGGGTACCTAAGTACGTTAGCTCCGGTTGTACATAAATGTGGAAGAATGAGCCCTAGTTGACGGGCACTCCTTCATCCCACACTGCTTCCATGAACTCCACGTCCTGATCTCCCAGGTACCTTGTCTTCTGCGCTTCCCCTTGGGAAAGAGATGCAGAAACAGCTTCGCCAGAAGTCGCTTCTTCAGCTCCCGGTAAGATTCGATCTTCCCTATTAGTCCTCCAGGAAGAGGCAAGTTGTGCTCCCAGGCACATGTCACTCACTCACGATCTTGGGCAAGATCTTCTTCTCAAGCCAATACCCTCGGTCCTCAGATTCTGACCTGTTGAAGGCCCTGCGCCACCAATCTTCAGTCTAGGAAGATGGTCTTCCTCGAGCTACGCTTGTCTTCGCAGGTACACGGTTGCAGGGTGGTAACGCTGCCCACACCTCCTCCAGAAGTCCCTGGTCTGTGAGGTTCTAATCCCATAGGAAGAAATCGAGACCCAACTCCTTGAGGAAGGGTGTGGCTTCGGCCAACTCTGCTGCTGGTAATACCAACCCTCGAGGATGCATCGACATACTGGAAGATCTGTTGCACTAAGCCACACGCACTTACTGTGAGCTGAAGGCTCAGTTCTTCCCAAGTGCCCACAGTCTAGCTTCTACTTCTCAGAAGACGAAGCTAGTCTTCCGCAAGACAGCTACTCCGTCTTCCGGGATTCTAACAGTACTTCCTAGATAGCTCTCGTCTTCCAAGCTATATCTAAACAATCCTAACTAAGCAAGGCCTCGCATGGATTACCAAGAAGACAACCCACCTTGCATTGCATCCTACTTCCTATCAGAAGATACAAGACTCGCGAAACGTAGAGTGCATAACAAGTTCAGAAGATGATTGCGGGCTCCTGCGGTGACAGTAGCCTCTGGGAAGACTCCCAGGACAGCTTCCGATTCAATGTCGTTCTCGGAAGACCTCCCGAAGTCAGGCTTCCCTTCACTGGTCTCACCTGTCTTCTTCTTCCTACGCGCAATCTATCCTCTCAACAGACTCAAGACAATTGCACTCTGTTCTTCTGACTTCTCACCTCTCATACACACTCAGAAGAAACTTGCTGCATATGGGAAGACATGACCCTCGACCATTCTCTCCAGATTCTGGCAGCAAGACTTCTCACGACTCTCTCCTAAGTTCGGGAAGAAGAAAGAATGGATGTTATGGGTCGGACAGAAGAGACCCGAAGTGGACCCTCACGTCTTCTCGGGCATTTTGCCAGCCTTTCCAGTCTTCTAGTCTCTCTAGGAAGATGTGGATTTGAGAAGCTTGGAAGACCGGGAGGCACAGGTCTAGTCCCTGACTTCCAACTTCTCGAAATAACAAACAACTCACCAAGCCACTCGGGATTCGTACCAAGCCTCTCTTAACAGAAAAGCAAAGCAAATCCACTCTTGATACAAATTGTGTATAGTCGACTTCCGAAGATAGACTTCCGAAGATGTCAGGCTTCCGAAGATGTTCCAATCTCAGAAGCGTCTTCCGAAGATGTTCAGATCTTCCGAAGCGTCTTCTGTTCAAGGTTTCGGGAGTAGAGGGATGGTAGGGTAGGGAAATTGATAGCTGGGATCGTCAATTTGAAGACGATGGCTAGGGAAGCTCAAATTGAACTTAGGAAGAAGTAGGAAGATGTTTGACAAAAATTGGACAGCGCTTCTGTACCCAATGTCACGATAGGAAAAATAGGGATGGGGGTAATCGATCAGGCTGCCTGCAAACAACCGAGGAAGCGCGGGGGATACCAAACAAAGACGAGAAGCAGTGGGAAGAGAAAAGAACAAAGGAAGAACCTCTACAGTCTTCTGTTTGCTTCCCGAGTTGTCTTCGACCTTCCGCGCGCTTCTGGCTCTAGTCCCAGCTCCAATGCGACCCCACTGAGCTGCTTCCGTAGTCAGCTCCTGCCTACGCCTCAATTGATTAAGCCGTCCACCTCCGATTCCACTCAGCTGCTTTCAATGTCAGCTTCCGGGAGTTCACAAGAAACGCTTTTCACTTAATATGCTTCCTGCGTTTCAGCAATTCGACCTCGCCTTCCTTCTAGCTTCTAATCGATCCTATCCTCACTCAATTTCACCTCGCTGTCTCCTCATTCAAAGCCCACCCTCTGAAATCGATCTTCTCAAGAAGCGTGCTTGCTGCGGGAAGCTGGAATGCGCTAATGCGCTTCCTGCGCATCTTCCCCGCAGATTAGGGATTTCGACCCTAGATGGCTTACCCGACCTACCTACCACCTTGGCGTTACCTAGTAGGTACACCTACTCCGTTACCTGGAAATTCATGGTTAGGCATCCGCGGTCGCTGTCTTCCGGAAGGTGCGTGTCTTTCAACGTCTTCCCGTCTTTCGTCGTCTTCCGTCTTCCGAAGATGCAACTGAGAAGACGCTTCTCGGAAGACGGTCGTCTTCCGAAGAAGTCAACTTATTATAACAAAAAGCTCATAAGATCATCTTCCTTCTAAGGAAGCAGTAATCTTAAGTAACAACGCTTCTTCAGTTATACAAACAGGTTATTAATCTCAAAAGTTTCAAAAATTTGTGAACCTGTAATTTGTGGGTACCACAAGCACTCGTGAAATAGTGCGCCCTGCGGTCACGTCCAACGTCGTCGGTGCAGTTTGTTGTAGATAGATATAATCGCGAGAATGAAACCTGCGAATCGATGACCTATAACCTCCTCCTCGAATAGTCGCATATCGCAACGTGTCTCTATGCTGAACAATCGCTAGGTTCTCAAAAATCATAGACATAACTCTCTGAAATGTCTCTGCGTTGAGAACATGCGTACACCCACATATCCGGGTCATCAAGGTTCAGCACCTCAGCAGAATCACGACGAATGGTCGAAGGTAGATCTGGATCTCGATCATACAATAGAAAATACGGTGAGAAGGAAGCCAAAGACGCTTGTCGGCTAAAACGGTAGCCCATAGTCAACCATGATAACTGCACATCTCAGTCTCCCAAGTGGCCCTTCTGCAAGCCATACTTGCGCAATCCTCTCTTCACCGTCTGAACTACCCTCTCCGTCAAACCATCTGTCTCAGGATGATCTCGATGTAGTCCGATGATCAATCAGCGCCTTATCACACAAGGCCTGAAACTCACCAAGGAACTCTATACCTTGGTCTGTCAGCACTTCAGATAGTGCTCCAAAACGACTATTCGGTTTCAGAGATAGTTTCTTATTTGTGCGAAGATAGCACTCGATCTAAGAACGCATACGCCGTCTCTTCACTCGCCTTGTCCTGTAATGCCACCAACTCAATCCACTTGGAGAAGTACTCTACCATCACCAACACATACCGGTGGTGATGTATGATCAACGGTAAAGGTCCTGCAAAATCCAAACTCCAACGGTAACCCAACCCCATAATCGATAAGGGGTGTAACTGTGGAGTAGGAGCATTAAACGATGCACGTACTCGATCACAAATCACACCTTGTGCGACAAACTGATGCACATCGACATGCATACCACGCCACCAATACTGCCCTTGGAGTAAGCTATGTGTACGCTTCACTCCAAAATGTCTCAACTCCTCATGGGCATGTCGTACTAACTGTGCCCTCTGAGATGGATGTGACACTATCCGTTGTCGCGCTACTTGACGGCTACATGCTAGACTTCTACTGCGACGCTTGAGTTTAGTAGTTCTAGAAGTTAGCTGTGGTGCCCACAAATTACAGGATTCATGAATTTTTAAATTTTTTAAGATTAATAACTTGTTTGTATAATTGAAGAAGCGTTGTTACTTAAGATTACTGCTTCCTTAGAGGGAAGATGATCTTATGAGCTTTTTAATAAGAAGTTGACTTCTTCGGAAGATGACCGTCTTCTGGGAAGCGTCTTCTCAGTTGCGTCTTCGGAAGACGGGAAGACGGCGGAAGATGAGAAGACGGTGGAAGACACCGACCGCGAAGGCCTAACCACGAGTTTTCAGGTAAAATAGTAGGTGTACCTACTAGGTAACACACAGGTGGTAGGTAGGTCAGGAAAGACACCTAGGGTCGAAACCCCTAATCTGCGGGGAAGATGCGCAGGAAGCGCATTAGCGCATTCCAATTTCCCGCAGCACAGCGCGCTTGAGAAGATCGATTTGAGAGAGTGAGCTTCGCAAGTGAGCTTTGAGAGAAGAATCGAGTGAGGACATCGAGGTAGGAGAGAACCAGTTGGCAGCTAGGCGAAGGGCGAGACCGAATTGCTGGAGCACGGAAGGCAGAGAGCGAAGGCGTTTCTGTGAGCTCCCGAGAAGCTGACATTGGAGAGTAGCGAGTAGAATCGAAGGTGGCATTGAGGCGTGGCCAGAAATTGACAGCAGGCGCAGTCGTGAGGAGTCGCATTGGAGCTAGGACCAGAGTCAGAAGCGTGGGGGAGGTCGAAGACATCTCGGGAAGAAGACAGAAGACTGTAGAGGTTCTTCCCACGTTCTTCTCCCTTCTCACTACTTCTCGCCTCTGTTGTGTGTTCCTCGCGCTTCCCTGGTTGTGTGCAGGCAGCCTGATCGATTACCCCCACCCCCATTCTTTCTATTGAGACATTGGGCGCGGAAGCGCTGCACAATTTCTGTCAGACATCTTCCTACTTCTTCCTAAGTCCAATTCGAGCTTCCCTACACCCCGTCCTCAAATTGACGATCTCAGCTATCAATTTCCCTATCCTACTACCCCTCTACACTCGAAACCTCGAACAGAAGACGCTTCGGAAGATGGACACATCCTCGGAAGACGCTTCTTAAACTTGACTGTCTTCGGAAGACTGTCTTCGGAAGTCGACTATAACCAATTCGTATCAAGAGTGGATTTGTGTTGTTTTTGTGTTAAGAGAGGCTTGGTACAAATCCTGAGAGGTGTGGTGAGTTGTTTTGTTATTTCGAGAAGTTGGAAGTCAGGAACTAGGCCTGTGCCTTCGGACCTTCCAAGCTTCTCAACTCCACATCTTCCTAGAGAGACTAGAAGACTGAAAGGCTGGCAAAATGAGCGAGAAGATGTGAGGGTCCATTTCGGGTCTCTTCTGTCCGATCCATAGCAGCCATTCCTTCTTCTTCCCAAACTTAGAAGAGAGTCGTGAGAATACTTGCTGGCAGAATCTGGAGAGAATGGTCGAGGGTCATGTCTTCCCACCGAGCAACAAGCTTCTTCTGAGTGCGTATGAGAGGTGAAAAGTCAGAAGAACAGAGTGCAATTGTCTTGAGTTTGTTGTGAGGATAGATTGCGCGTAGGAAGACGAAGACAGGTGAGACCAGTGAAGGGAAGTCTGACTTCGGGAGGTCTTTCGAGAAAGACATTGAATCGGAAGCTGTCCCGAGTGTCTTCCTAGAGGTCCCTATCACCGCAGGAGCCCGCAACCATCTTCCGAACCTGTTATGCACTTGATGTTTCGCGAATCTTGTATCTTCTGATAGGAAGTAGGATGTAATGCAAGGTGGGTTGTCTTCTTGGTAATCCATGCGAGGCCTTGCTTAGATAGGATTGTTTAGATATAGCTCGCAAGACGAGAGCTATCTAGGAAGTACTGTTAGAATCCCGAAAGACGGAGTAGCTGTCTTCTGAGAAGTAGAAGCTAGACTGTGGGCACTTGGGAAGGACTGAGCCTTCAGCTCATAGTAGGTGCTTGTGGCTTAGTGCAATAGATCTTCCAGCATGACGATGCATCCGCGAGGCTTGGTGTTACCAGCGACAGAATTGGCCGAGGCCACTCCTTTCCTCAAGGAGTTAGATCTCGACTTCTTCTTGTGGGATTGGAACCTCGCAGACCAGGGACTTCTGGAGGAGGTGTGGGCAGCGTTACCACCTCGTAACCGTGTACTTGCGAAAGCAGGAGTAGCTCGAGGAAGGCCATCTCCTGGACTGAAGATTGGTGGCGCAGGGCTTTTCACAGACCAGAGTCCGAGAACCGAGGATATTGGTACGAGAAGAACCCAAGATCGTGAGTTCGTGGTATGTGCCTGGGAGCAACACCTGCCTTTTCGTGGAAGACATGCAAGGGAGGAACGGTTGGAAGATAGAATCTTACCGGGAGCCGAAGAAGCGACTTCTGGCGAAGTTGTTTCTGCATCTCTTTCCCAAGAGGAAAGCGCACAAGACAAGGTACTTAGGAGATCAGGACATGGAGTTCCTGGAATCAGTGTGGGATGACAGAGTGCCCATCTACTGGGGCGCGTACATCCACAACTATGTACAGACGGAGCTAGCGTACTTGGGTACCCCGGCGGGAGGACACTTGACGCCCTTCCTCTGCTACTTGTATGTAGCCATGGGGAATCTTAGGGAAGATCAGCCGGCAGGGTATGGGCCAACGGAGCGACAGGAGGTGAAGGAGGAGACCTCGGAAGACGATGACCGAGTGGCAGCCGCAACGCCCCCTCCCACTCTGATGCCACAGCTGAGGCCCGGCTCTCACCAGAAGACGCTTCTGGTGAGGGAAGATGAGTCTAGTGGGTCGGAAGACGCCACGCCACCGAGGAAGATGGGTCCCAGAAGTGTACCGGGGACACCCATCTCCCTCATTCATTCAGGATCGGAGTCCGACTCGGAGGAAGAACTGCTGAGTACCCGATCAGAGCAGAAGACCGCTTCTGCAACACCTGGGAGTCTTCCGAAGACTCCAGAAGACAAGAGAAGAAGGGATACTCCTACTGCGATGCGAGGAAGCGCAGTAAAGAGACCCGCTCCTGCCATGAGGGATCTTCCACCCCGGAAGATGAGAAAGGTAGCTTCTTCTCGTGCGCAGAAGATGAAGGTCATTGTGGTGGAAGAGGCTTCCTTGCCTCTGGAAGACGAAGTCGACACCCCGGAGCGAGTGGTGGAGATGAACTTGTCTTCCGCAGGAAGACGACTGGAGGAATTCAACGCCTACTTCCAGAAGGAGATCCAGCCAGCTATGGAGTTGCTGGAGAAGAGAGCGAAGGCTCAGGAGAGGCCCTTGCAACCTGGATTCGGCCTGCGCACCTTGCTGCAACAGGGAGAAGACCAGAAGAAGACGGAGTCGCTGGAAAATAGTCTCCGCACCACGGAGAAGCTCGCAGCCAGGTACAAGACGAAGCAACCGCTTCTGCCAAGGAGCTGGTGCAGCTTCGGAAGAGCAACCAAGAGTTGCAGGCGCGCGTGCAGCAGCGTGATCAGGAAGTCCTCCGAGTGCGAGAGAAGATCACCACCCTCGCAGAGGAGCAGACCACTTGGAAGACGCAGCGAGAAGCCGCAGAAGCGCGAGTTGCAGCTGAGAAGACGCAGCGGGAAGCAGCGGAGGCTCGTGCACAAGAGATGCTAGCACAGTCGATGGAAGCGCTTCGGAAGAAGTTCAACTTCACCGCGGGTAGGAAGTTACTTACCTTGGCTAGAGGATGAGACAGCGAGTCCAAGGCAAGAGACCAATGTCCAATGTCCAAATGTTGGTGGAATGCAAGGAGAGCATGTTCAGGTACTTAGATCGGCAGATAGAAGGAGTGAAGACACTTTATGGTCTTTTCTCGCTTCCGACACCTGCAACCGCATCTTCCTACGCTCCAGCACCATCGACTGGTTCCGGAATGGAGAAGGAGGAGTTCGACCTCGCTGTGCACTTGGTAGTGACAGCGTTGGAAGCCGAGAAGACACCGGAAGACGCCCCGGAAGACAAGATGTCTTCTGGAAGACAGAAAGACGAGTCGTCTTCCCAGGTATTTCGAGTGGAGGAAGCGACTTCCCCGGACTCCTATGAGGTCGCCATGGTCCCTAGTCCCGCACCAGTGCCTCAGAAGACGGAAGAAGCACCGGTCGATTCCGCTTCTCAGAAGACGCTTCTGTCTTCCGAAGCAGAAGCCGAAGTCGAGGAAGATGCAGCAGCAGCGACAGCAGAGCCAGCCAAGGACGATGAGGAGGAAGCTACCTCAGTGACACCCGAGGTAACTGCAGGGCTTTCTAGCTTATCAGAAGCCACGTTAGGAGCTCCGATAGGAGCAGATCAGGTAGAGATTGTCAACGAGCAATCAGAGTAGTTAGTAACTCCATCGACTATTCCAAATTTAGTAGGACCAAAACATGCTATCTTAAGAGTGGCAGTTTTCAGTGTAAAATTAGTTAGGATACCATGTGGCAGCATATGTAGCGTAGGAGCAACAAGGTTGATGGCTAATTAGGAAGGGGAACCGCTTGCATGTGGGGTGTCAACCTCCTGTCAGCGCCTCTCTCTCCCTGGTGGTCATCTCCCCTGGTTCTCATGGCAGCGACATAAGTAGGATCGAAGAGTAGGAGACAGAGTTCTAAAGTTCGATAGTTCTGTAGTTCTGCACACACATACCGATCTTACGGTGCAGGAGACAGATTAGACACTAGAAGTACACAGTGTACACTACACCCGTTGTTGGAAACATACGAATAGTCTGGGAATACACAGAAGGGGTCTGCATGTTCGTACCAGCAGTGGTTCGGAGATGTAGATGAGTAGTGGACAGTCTAGAGTAGGAAACGGCATCCTCGTGCAGTCTTGCTGGTTATACTGATGTGTCGAGGAGTAGACGCAGGAAGTAGAGGGAGTGAGCTTCCCAATGCCATTGTGACTTCTTCTCGGGGAATAGATTGTGGATTTGAGTGCAGAAGCTTCGTTCATGTCTTCTGGGTGGTGGGTTTCTTTGAATTCGCTCCCAATTGTGCATGGGAAGTGTTCTTCTTGAGTGGCGGTGAATGTCAACAGTTGTGGAAGTGTAGCTTGACTCGTTCAGTAGAGCACTTGGGATCTGCGTACGAACGGTCTTATGGGTAAGGGATCCCAGAAGACCGAGTAGTCAGAGCAGCGAAGTGAAGAAGAAAGAAGACTTCTTCCCGCAACAGAAGACGACATCCTCGAGTACAAGACGGTGCAACAGTACTCACGTTTGTTGTCTTCCTCCCCAAACTATTACAAGCAGGGATGGCTTGTTAGTCAGGATCCGGACTAGAAGCTTGTCGGAACCTTAATTGCCTCTTTTCATCTTGTTTTCTCTTGTTTGGATTTTCTTATCTTCCCCATCTTCTCCCATCTTCCCCATCTTCTTATCTTCTTCTAGTGAGCTTCCGAGACTTCTATTGAGCTTCCGTGAAGGTGAATGTCGTTGTAGTGCTGCAGGAAGACCATTTCTGTAGGCAGAAGCCTGGGAAGGCTACAGGGGGCATACACCCTGTGATTAATCTAACCCGTTGGAATGTGAGTGTGAGAATAAGATGTAACGACCGTTGCTAGTCGACTTCTGCGAAGCAGGACAGCCTTCTGGAGGCGTGAGAAGACGAGCTGAACCCCCAGAAGACGAGAATCGCTTCGGGAAGACGGTATCGAGAAGACCGGAAGAAGCAACCTGGAAGCAGGAAGATCGTCTTCCTGAGCTTCTCTGTGAATGATTGTGTGATATTTTAGTTGGTAGTCGTTTGTTTAGTTCCAAAGCACCATTTGGCGTGTCTGGAAGACGTGTGGTTTTGTGAGAAGACGGGATTTCTAGGCAAAACCCGTGTGTTTGTGTGTTTGAACAGATCTTAGAACTTATGGCAGTGTTACTTGCGTAAATCCTCTGTGGGAACGATATCTTGTATACTAAATGGGCAAAAGGAGTAATCTTGCGTCACTACATTAGCTCATATTACTTCTAGTCCTTTATACATATGTTTGACACCTTTGCATACAGTGTTGACACTATTGTGTTATATTTTGAGTCCTAGTAGGTTGATAGTATGTTATCTATCATGTTCAAGCACTCATGCGCTTGTGCAGATGATATCATGCTTATCTATGTTGTTAAAGTACATAACTTAGGGTTTCCATGCTGATAAGGGTTTAAGATCATGGGTTGTACTTACGTGTTGCCCATGCACGCTTTCTAGATTGTTTAAGTTATCTTTTAGGATTACGTGTTATTTTACATGCCTTCGCGTGAAGTTTAAGATTTACGCTGGCACTTTAGGGGCTGACATGGTAGCCTTTGAGTGAAGTTGAGTTACCACGTGGATTAGGGCACTAAAGGACAACCAAGTGGAGCTATGAACTCCCATTGGTCTGTTTTTGTCTTTAGTTTAACTCTAAATTTAGAAACAGAGCTCTAAAGGAGATTTCGAGCATTTGGTGGGGGGACTTCGAAATCGGAGGGCAGAGGAGGGTAGAGCTCGTCATGCCAAGCACTTCCAGTGAAATTTTCAATCGATTTGAGGCAATAAAGACGAAGTTATGACCAATTGAAGTTCGAATTGTGCTAGTTTGTTGGATTTAGGGTTTTCAGTGTCACTTGCAGCAGATTTGAGGAAATTGCTTCAAAACTTCGAGGTTGTGTTCTCTGCCAGCAGGGCTACGATTTCCCAAAAAGTTTCGCATCGATTGAGTGACGGGGTAATTCAGGGCGGCCGCTGAAGCAGAGGGGGTCTGAAAAGCTCTTAATCTAGAGCAGCGACTTCAGAGGAGGAGATCTGGAGTTCTGTGTACAGTCAGGAGTCCCAATTTCACAAGGGTGTTCAGCATCCTGTAGACTCCAAATCCTGTAAGAATATTTGAAATTGATCGAGCCAATCTTCTGTTATAGGTCGGAATAGTCATCTAGGTACTGATTGGACTTATCTTCTTCTCTCACTGGCAACTGATGATACTCCGCTCGAAGATCTTAAGTACTGAAGACTTTCACATGCCTCACTGCATCAAAGATCTCTTGAGGTGTCGACATGGCATACTTATCAGACTTTGTAAGCCGATTAATAAGACGGTAGTCTCCACACATCTGTCTATTCGTGTAGTTGTCATACATATCTTTCTTTGCTGACAGAACTGTGACCGATGTATATTCTTCATACGACATCTCCACCAATCCAACCTCCAACAAGTCTTGAGTCCTGCTTTGGATCAAGACTCTCTCCATGTCATTATATCTGTAAGGACGTTGTCGCGCTACTTGGCGGCTACATGCTTGACTTCTACTCCGACGCTTGAGTTTAGTAGTTCTAGAAGTTAGCTCATATTACTTCTAGTCCTTTATACATATGTTTGACACCTTTGCATACGGTGTTGACACTATTGTGTTATATATTTTGAGTCTTAGTAGGTTGATAGTATGTTATCTATCTTGTTCAAGCACTCCTGCGCTTGTGCAAATGATATCATGCTTATCTATGTTGTGAAAGTACATAACTTAGGGTTTCCATGCTGATAGAGGTTTAAGCTCATGGGTTGTACTTACTTGTGGCTCATGCACGCTTTCTAGATTGGTTAAGTTATCTTTTAGGGTTACGTGTTATTTTACACGCCTTCGCGTGAAGTTTAAGATTTACGCTGGCACTTTAGGGGCTGACGTGGTAGCCTTTGAGTGAAGTTGAGTTACCACGTGGATTAGGGCACTAAAGGACAACCAAGTGGAGCTATGAACTCCCATTGGTCTGTTTTTGTCTTTAGTTTAACTCTAAATTTAGAAACAGAGCTCTAAAGGAGAGTTCGAGTATTTGGTGAGGGGACTTCGAAATCGGAGGGCACAGGAGGGTAGAGCTCGTCATGCCAAGCACTTCCAGTGAAATTTTCGATCGATTTGAGGCAATACAGACGAAGTTATGATCAATTGAAGTTCGAATTGTGCTAGAATTGAATCACTTTTGTTGGATTTAGGGTTTTCAGTGTCACTTGCAGCAGATTTGAGGAAATTGCTTCAAAACTTCGAGGTTGTGTTCTCTGCCAGCAGGGCTACGATTTCCCAAAAAGTTTCACATCGATTGAGTGACGGGGTAATTCAGGGCGGCCGCTGAAGCAGAGGGGGTCTGAAAAACTCTAATCTAGAGCAGCGACTTCAGAGGAGGAGATCTGGAGTTCTATGTACAGTCAGGAGTCCCAACTTCACAGGGCTGTTCAGCATCCTGTAGACTTCAAATACTGTGAGAATATTTGAAATTGATAGAGCCAATCTTCTGTTCTAGGTTGAAATAGCCATCTAGGTACCAGAAATTGCCGTAGTTTTCTTGCTCAGAACTTTTCTGTCCATATCTCCGTGTCAGAATTTGATCTCAGGATGAAACTTCGTGTGTGAGTTCAATAGTACCTCATTTGCATGTAGAGGAAGTTTAGAAGTCTAAACCTTCATAGTTTTCTTCTCCGTGAGTGTCAAAGTTCGCCGCCGGATCTTATTACTACCAGCTAGACCTGAATTTCGCTTTCTGAGCATATTACTAGATCTTACACATCTGTGTGAGTGTTTATAGCCCTATTGTGACCTGAAAGCCAACCTCTTGAGTAAACAACCACAGCCAGAAGCCCGGCGCTTTCCTAGGTAGACGGATCACACTCCGACATACTCTCTTTTTGGTGAACTCGACGTGAAATATCTAGGGTGGGAGTTTTCTTGAGAGTGTTGCAGGATCAGATATCATGGCCAACCAAGGATCATCAAGTGGAGGTGCTGCTGCTGCTCAGCAACCTGTTCAGTTGGATGCTGCTACGATGAAGATGTTCCAAGCCTTTTCCATGTTTATGCAGCAGCAGCAGAGCACAGAGAGGAAGGAGGTATTAGCAACCAAGGCGTTGCAATCTGTGGTGCAATCAGATGGATCAGTTCAAGGGGACAGATATTTCCAAGTACGTGCGATACTACGCTAGGGAGATGGAGGTGAACAAGGTACATGAGAAGGAGATGGTGGAGAACTTTGAACTTGCTGTTGTGCTTGAGATTCGTGGACGTGTGAAGGAGCTCAAGCAGCAGCAAGGATAGAGTTGGGAGAGCTTTATGCGCGCTTTGAAGGAAGAGTACTACACTGAAGATTCAGAGAGGGTGACCAAGAGAACGTTTTTGGAGTGGGTGGTTAAGCCCAACAAAGGTTTGTCTGTAAATGAGTTGTTAAGAGAATTTGATCGTCAGTATGCTCAGCTTTCTAGGACAAAAAAGGTTACATTAGAGGTGGAGAAGACCGAGCTTTTCCTACAAGCAGCGGACGTGACTATTCAGGAGAAGCTTGAGCTGTTGCTGGAAGACAAGAGTGAGGAGAGAGGATTGAAGACTGACTGGAAGGAGGTTGAAGAGGTTGTCTCTCTGTTGACCAAGAGACAGAGAAGAAGGGACAAGGTGGTGGTAAGTGAAGCAGCACCTCTGATAATTCCTGTCAAGCAGTTGCCTACTAAGCCCGCTTTGGTAATTGCTAGAGAGGAAGACTCACCGCTTGATGAGTTGATTAAGGGTATGAAGGAGCTTAAGCTTAAGCTCACTAGGTTAGAAGAGAAGGAGCAGAATGTACAGCCTGCTATGCAGAGACCTCAGATGAGAGAAGGTTTTGTTCATCGTTGTATATGGTGTGATAGCCTAGACCATGTAAGAAGAGATTGTGGGAAGTTTTCATATGCATTGAGAAAGGATCTTATCTTCTTCAAAGATGGTAAGATCCATTTGAGAGAGACTGGGATGATGCTGGGAACCAACTTTGGAAAGGGTGGTATGAAGAGACTTGTGAATGAAATATCAGCATCACATGGTGTCTCTCTTGTGAATGCTGCTACTTGTGGAGTGAAAGTGGAGATGGAGAGAGAGAAAGGGACTACTGGGTTGTGGTCTGATGTAGTGCGGTCCGTAGCTAGAACAGAGCTAGATAAGGATGTGCTACGAAGGGTTGGCAACTCAATTCGAGAGACTACAGGATGGAATGACCCTGTGGATACTATGTCAGTGCATGCTTATGTTGCAAGAAGTCAGCATGAAGCTGTACTAGAAGAAAAACGTAGGAGGGAGGATGCAGGTGAGGCTTCTACAACCAAACGGCCTGCTACAAGGAGTGAAAGGGCTAGACCAGAGGCAAGGCAAGAGACAACACCTACTCGGGAGGAGACTATGGAGGATCTACCACTTACAACACCAAAGGAGAAGGAGAGAAGCAAGGAGAAGGGTAAGATGCCTGCATACAAACTTCAGTCTGACATTGAGATTGCTACAGATTTGAAGCAGGTGTTAGAGAACCGTATCTTGAATGGGAAAGTTGAGTTTACTTTGGGTGAGATTCTTGGGATTGCAAAGCGTGAGTTCCATGAGGTTATCATAGATATCATCAAGAGGAAACGTCAGATTTTGGGTGAAGCAGCTACGCTTAATGCTCTAGGGACCAAACTATCGGATGATGAGAAAGATGAGATTGCTGGTTACTGCTCTCAAGTATCAGAGGGGAGATCCTATCAGCACGTGAGGTTTGAAGCATCGCAGAAGAGCCATTACTCTCACAACCATTGGGCAAGAGCAACCACAGAGACCTTAGTGAAGCTGGGAGATCTAGAGGAACCTGTGGTGGCGTTGATTGATCATGGCTCAGAGATTAATTTGATGTCTAAGGAGTTGTACAAGCGTGGGAGATGGCCCATAGACACTGACCATGGATGGCTTATCCGCGCTGCCAACAACCAGAGGGGAGAACTCTATGGTGCTTGTCCCAACATCAAGGTAACTGTGGGTGACATCAATGATGTTCAGAATTTCTTTGTACAAGACATGTCAACCTATCCTATCATTCTAGGGCAGCCTTACATTAGTGCTGTTAGAATGGAGACACGAGTTATGGATGATGGTTCAGCCTATGCTAGGATACGTAGTAGAGATGGCAAAAGAGCTGTTCAGTTTTTGACCGTTGCTGCAGAACATGAGAGGAATCGTGATAGCTTGAGAGACCGTCCACTGCCTAAGATTACTCAGGAGTTTAGAGAGTCTAGGAGTTTTGGCAGAGTACCATTGAAGAGCGAGACTTCAACGGTACAGTAGAGCTAGGATTCTCGCCTGATCCAGTAGAGCAGGAAGCTTTATCCAATGGCTTCTTAGGACTGACATCATGTGGATCAGTGTGTTATAGGAAAGTTGAGAATCTGAAGAGGTTTGAGAGGCAACATGTGAAGTATGTACAACGGTCTTTGTGGGATAGTGGAGAGTTAGGAGGAGATGAATACATATCTGGAGTGTTTGAAGAGCAGTATTTGGTAGATACTATAGGAGAGTTGAAATCTATATTAGAAAGCTCTACATATGATGTAGATAGAGTGGTGAGAGTGAGCTCCAAGGAGCTTTATGATGTTATTGATAAGTTTATAGATCGACAAGAGGTGTATGTGTAGACCAAGTACAAGTCAGTGGCAAAGAAAGTCAAACCAGTGGCTTTGCCTTTGCCACTCGATTACAATCAGAAGATGGAGCAAGCTGCACGAGAATCGACGCTCAGAGGACCTAGAAGAATTGGGCACCAATTCACAGTAACAACACTGAAGGAGCTAAGTATTGGAGGTGATGGATTTCTTACTGAGCAAGAGAAGAAGAGCTTCAGGGAGATGCTATCTAGGCATGGTAAGGCGTTTGCGTTTGAGTCACATGAAGTAGGATGTGTAGATCCAAGTGTAGTTGCACCTATGGTAAGCTTTACTATACCGCATGTGCCTTGGAATCTACGTCTTATCCCTGTACCTAGAGCTCATCTACCAAAGTTGATAGACTTGCTCAATGAGAGGATTAGGATGGGTATCTTGGAACCATCTATAGCTCCCTACTCTAGCAGATGGTTTACTGTTCCGAAGAAGAGTGGAGCTTTGAGATTCATTCAAGATATGCAGCCAGTTAACAAGGTGACAATCAGGAATATGGGTATAGGACCTATTGTAGACGAGTTTGCAGAGGCTTTTGCTGGTCGTGCTATCTATTCAATGGGAGACTTATATTCAGGTTATGATCAGTTTCAGTTATCCTCTGAGAGTAGAGACTTGACTACAATGAGGACACCTCTGGGGTTACTAAGGATGTGCACCTTGCCACAAGGTGCTACCAATTCTGTAGCACATATGATAAATGGTATGAATAAAGTTTTGAGGGATTTCATTCCTGAAAAAACTATGCCATTCCTTGATGATGTGCCGATCAGAGGGTGTGCTGAGGAGGAGAAGAATGAGGTAAAGGATCAGAGGAGGTGCCGTAAGTTTGTTGCAGACCATATAGTTGACTGCGATAAGATATTGAAGAAGGAATATGAGTTGGGCAGATCTGTTATCATTACTGTTGATACTAGTCCTATTGGCATTGGATGGGCTATAGGACAGGATGATGAGGATGGAAATAGATATGTGGTGCGTTTTGGAGCTAAGGTGTTAAGTTTCACGGCAGAGAGACTACCCTCAGGTCAAGAAAGAGCTATGGGGAGTGATTACTGCGATGAAGAGTGATAAGGAATACTTGATAGGAGCACCTGTGGTTGTGGAGACAGATTGTTTATCTCTCTTGGGAATGATCACTAGCTGTACAACTCCAGATATTGCTATGTTGAGGTGGATAGCATATATCAAGTCTTTGAACCCATAGTTTAGACATATTGCAGGAAAAGACAATCCTGTGGCAGATATGTTATCAAGGGCTAGGTACTACGGTGAGAAGGAAATGATAGATGACCAGGAGGATGTGGGAACAGAGTTCTATTCTAATGTTCTTGCTAGAAAGGATAGAAGTTGTTTTGCAGCTCCATTGGAGTTATTTGAGGAAACTATGTACGATGCGAGTGGTTGGATCTTGGGCGCTATTTGAGTTCATTGGAAAGACAAGAAGGCTGGTCTGATGCAGATTTCAAGAGGATCCGTAGAACAGCTTATGGGTACTTTCTATATGGAGGACATCTATGGAGTCGCACTAAGCTACAAGGAGGTGTACCACAGCGGGTGGTATATGACCTAGAATTGCAGCAGAAGCTGATCAAGGAGTTCCATGAGAGTCTATGGGCCGGTCATAGAGGAGTTTGGGCTACATTTGCCAAGATAAAGGAGAAGTATTGGTGGAAGGGTATGTATAAGAATGTAGTGCAGTTTGTTTCATCCTGTATATCTTGCCAGATGTATTCCAACATACGTCATCGTGATGGATTGCATCCTACTTATCCTTTAGCCATTCATTACAAATGGGTAGTGGATCTGGTAACTATGCCATTTGGGCTTGGACAAATGAGGTATCTAGTCTTGGCTAGAGAAGATCTATCTAACCAAGTTGAAGGCCGTGCCTTGAGGACGAAGACCACTGCTAGTGTTTGCCGCTTTCTACTTGAAGATGTTATTTGTAGGTATGGGTGTGTGGGAAAGATCACTACAGATAGGGGCAAGCTGGATTCACAAGAAGCAGTTGAGTTCTTCAAGCGATTGGGAATCAAGTTGGCGTTAACCACTGCTTACAATCCTGAAGGGAATGGCAAGAGCGAAAGAGGTCATCCGTCAATCATCAAAGCTTTGGTAAAAGCTTGCAAGGGTAAGATCCGTGAATGGCCTAGACTGCTACCGTTTGCTTTATGGGCAGACCGTACAACTCATAGTACCGTTACAGGTTACATGCCAGCAGAATTGATACTAGGATAGAAACCTGTGATGCCGATTGAGGAGGTTGTGCCTACTTGGAATGTTTTGCCATGGGAAGATGGTAGAAGTACGGAGGATCTTCTTGTAGACTTCAAATACTGTGAGAATATTTGAAATTGATCGAGCCAATCTTCTGTTCTAGGTTGAAATAGCCATCTAGGTACCAGAAATTGCCGTAGTTTTCTTGCTCAGAACTTATCTGTCCATATCTCCGTGTCAGAATTTGATCTCAGGCTGAAACTTCGTGTATGAGTTCAGTAGTACCTCATTTGCATGTAGGGGAAGTTTTGAAGTCTAAACCTTCATAGTTTTCTTCTCCGTGAGTGTCAAAGTTCGCCGCCGGATCTTATTACTACCAGCTAGACCTGAATTTCGCTTTCTGAGTATATTACTAGATCTTGCACATCTGTGTGAGTGTTTATAGCCCTATTGTGACCTGAAAGCCAACCTCTTGAGTAAACAACCACAGCCAGAAGCCCGGCGCTTTCCTAGGTAGACGGATCACACTCCGACAACGTCGGAAGATTAGCGTGTCATTAGCCAGGTCGATCCTTATACCTGGTCCCTTCAAAGGTACCCAAATCCTTCATACTGAAGGCAAAAAAATTCCTATAGCTCTTCAGGAATTTCTGAACTCTTCGTCTCTCTTCTCTTATAAGCTTGGGTCCGGCCTCCTGATCCTTGCACCCACGAAGGTGTATATCACGTAGTTGAGATATGGAGCTATCTGAAGTTAGAGGGACCTAACCGTCAGTTAGGAGGACGATTGTGATACATTTGTGTATGTGTATGATGTCGTCTATGTATTATGTGTATGTGTGGTGTACCTCTGACAGCGATGTGTATGTGCACGATGTCAGAGTGTAATCCGTCTACCTAGGAAAGCGCCGGGCTTCTGGCTGTGGTTGTTCACTCAAGAGGTTGGCTTTCAGGTCACAATAGGGCTATAAACACTCACACAGATGTGTAAGATCTAGTAATATACCCAGAAGGCGAAATTCAGGTCTAGCTGGCAGTAATAGGATTCAGCGGTGAACTTTGACACTCACGGAGAGGAAAACTATGAAGGTTTAGACCTCTAAACTTCCCTTACATGCAAATGAGGTACTACTGAACTCACAGACGAAATTTCAGCCTGAGATCAAATTCTGACACGGAGATATGAACAGAAAAGTTTTGAGCAAGAAAACTACGGCAATTTCTGGTACCTAGCTGGCTATTTCAACCTATAACAGGAGTTTGGCTCGATCAATTTCTAAGTTTCTTACAGGATTTGCAGTCTACAGGGTGCTGAACATCCCTGTGAAGTTGGGACTCCTGAATGTACACAGAACTGTAGATCTCCTCCTCTGAAGTCGCTGCTCTAGATTAAGAGCTTTTCAGACCCCCTCAGCTTCAGCGGCCGCCCTGAATTACTCAGTTGCTCAATCGATATGAAACTTTTTGTGAAATTGTAGCCCTGCTGGCGGAGAACACAACCTCGAAGTTTTGAAGCAATTTCCTCAAATCTGCTGCGAGTGACATTGAAAACCTTAAATCCAACCAAAATGATTCAATTCTAGCACAATCCGAACTTCAATTGCTCATAACTCCGTCTTTATTGACTCAAATCGATCGAAATTTTCACTGGAAGTGCTTGGCATGACGAGACCTCTCTCCCTGTGCTCTCAGATTTCGAAGATCCCTCACCAAATGCTCGAACTCCACTCTAGAGCTCTGTTTCTAAATTTAGAGTTAAACTAAAGACAAAAACAGACCAATGGGAGTTCATAGCTCCACTTGGTTGTCTTTTAGTACCCTAAACCACGTGGCAACTTAGTTTTACTCATAGGCTACCACGTCAAGCTCCCTAGAGTGCCAGCGTAAACCTTAAACTACCTAAAATGACAAGCAGCCCCGAAAATTAACTTAAATCAGCTAGAAAGCGTGCATGGGCGACACGCAAATACAACCCATGAGCTTAAGCCCTATCAACATGGTAATCAACCTACTAAGACTCAAAATAGTGTTAACACCGTATGCAAAGGTGTCAAACATATACATAAACGACTAGAAGTAATAAGAGCTAGCTTCTAGAACTACTAAACTCAAGCGTCGGAGTAGAAATATAACATGTAGCCGCCAAGTAGCGCGACATCCACCCCCTCTGAACCTGCACATCCTCCGGTATGTGCCATCCAGATCAAGACTCTTCAGCTTCGGCTTCAAACTCATCTTCAACCTGCATTGAGTCTTCAGCTTCATCCTCAGTAAGCTCTGCAATGTTCTGGTCCTCCCCTCTCCTTCTAAAGAGCTTGATTCTCTTCCCTGCGACTGGTATCTTGAGCACTGCACCATCTAACTCTCTCAAAGAGTATGTGGCATTATCATAAACTTCTAACACCACATAAGGTTCGAACCATCTCTTGGAAAACTTTCTGATAGCGCTATGCTGATTATCAAGACTACTATCATAGACTAACACCCAATCACCTTCCTTAACTGGTTTGGGTCGTAATCTATACGTTCTATCAAATCTATCTTTGTTTCTCTCTCTAGCAGTCTTCAACCTTTCCACAGCTTTGGCAACATCCTCAGGTCTCCGTTCTAACTGCTGGATCCTTAATGCAAGAAGATCCTCCGTACTTCTACCATCTTCCCATGGCAAAACATTCCAAGTAGGCACAACCTCCTCAATCGGCATCACAGGTTTTTGTCCTAGTATCAACTCTGCTGGCATGTAACCTGTAACGGTACTATGAGTTGTACGATCTGCCCATAAAGCAAATGGTAGCAGTCTAGGCCATTCACGGATCTTACCCTTGCAAGCTTTTACCAAAGCTTTGATGATTGGCGGATGACCTCGTTCGCTCTTGCCATTCCCTTCAGGATTGTAAGCAGTGGTTAATGCCAGCTTGATTCCCAATTGCTTGAAGAACTCAACTGCTTCTTGTGAATCCAGCTCACCCCTATCTGCAGTGATCTTTCCCACACACCCATACCTACAAATAACATCTTCAAGTAGAAAGCGGCAGACACTAGCAGTGGTCTTTGTCCTCAAGGCACGGCCTTCAACTTGGTTAGATAGATCTTCTCTAGCCAAGACTAGATACCTCATTTGTCCAAGCCCAAATGGCATAGTTACCAGATCCACTACCCATTTGTAATGAATGGCTAAAGGATAAGTAGGATGCAATCCATCACGATGACGTATGTTGGAATACATCTGGCAAGATATACAGGATGAAACAAACTGTACTACATCCTTATACATACCCTTCCACAATACTTCTCCTTCATCTTGGCAAATGTAGCCCAAACTCCTCTATGACCGGCCCATAGACTCTCATGAAACTCCTTGATCAGCTGCTGCTGCAATTCCAAGTCACATACCACCCGCTGCGGTATACCTCCTTGTAGCTTAGGGCGCTTCCATAGATGTCCTCCATGTAAAAAGTAACCATAAGCTATTCTACGGATCCTCTTGAAATCTGCATTAGACCAGCCTTCTTGCCTTTCCAATGAACTCAAATAGCGCCCAAGATCCAACCACTCGCCATCATACATAGTTTCCTCAAATAACTCTAATGGAGCTGCAAAACAGCTTCTATCCCTTCTAGCAAGAGCACTAGAATAGAACTCTGTTCCCACATCCTCCTGATCATCTATCATTTCATTCTCATCGTAATACCTAGCCCTTGATAACATATCTGCCACAGGATTGTCTTTTCCTGCAATATGTCTAAACTCTGGGTTCAAGGACTTGATATATGCTATCCACCTCAACATAGCAATATCTGGAGTTGTACAGCTAGTGATCATTCCCAAGAGAGGTAAACAATCTGTCTCTACAACCAAAGGTGCTCCTATCAAGTATTCCTTATCACTTTTCATCGCAGTAACTACTCCCCATAGCTCTCTCTTGACCTGAGGGTAGTCTCTCTGCCGTGAACTTAAGACCTTAGCACCGAAACGCACCACATATCTATTTCCATCCTGATCATCTTGTCCTATAGCCCATCCAATGCCAATAGGACTAGTATCTACATTAAGGATAACGGATCTGCCCAACTCATATGTTACCTTCCGTAGAGTTGGTGGTGAAGACAACAGATCCTTCAACTTCTTCATAGACTCGCTTTGCTCCTCTTGCCATTGAAATCTTTGCCCCTTCCTCAGCAGCTTGTACAACGGATCTGCTACATGAGCAAAGTGTGGAATCCATATATGGTAAAACACACATGCACCTAGAAACCTTCTCACCTCAGTAACCGATCCACACGTCTCCTTCATTCTTCGAATGGCATCAACCTTGTTTGGACAAGGTTTCCGACCATAAGATCCACATAGGTGCCCCACTATTAACACTTCCTGTTCTCCAAATACAGACTTTGCTCCTGATAAAATCAAATGAACCTCCTCCAGTCGACTCAATATCTTATCGCAGTCAGCTATATGATCTGCAACAAACTTACGGCACCCCCTCTGATCCATTACCTCATTCTTCTCCTCCTCAGCACACCCTTTGATCGGCACATCATCAAGGAATGGCATAGTTTTTTCAGGAATGAAATCCCTCAAAACTTTATTCATGCCATTCATCATATGTGCTACAGAATTGGTAGCACCTTGTGGCAAGGTGCACATCCTTAGTAACCCCAAAGGTGTCCTCATTGTAGTCAAGTCTCTACTCTCAGAGGATAACTGAAACTGATCGTAACCTGAATATAAGTCTCCCATTGAATAGATAGCACGACCAGCAAAAGCCTCTGCAAACTCGTCTACAATAGGTCCTATACCCATATTCCTAATAGTCACCTTGTTAACTGGCTGCATATCTTGAATGAATCTCAAAGCTCCACTCTTCTTCGGAACAGTAAACCATCTGCTAGAATAGGGAGCTATAGACGGTTCCAAGATACCCATCCTAATCCTCTCATTGAGCAAGTCTATCAGCTTTGGCAGATGAGCTCTAGGCACAGGGATAGGACGTAGATTCCAAGGCACATGCGGTATAGTAAAGATTACCATAGGTGCAACTACACTTGGATCTACACATCCTACTTCATGTGACTCAAACACAAACGCCTTACCATGCCTAGATAGCATCTCCCTGAAGCTCTTCTTCTCTTGCTCAGTAAGAAATCCATCACCTCCAATCCTCAGCTCCTTCAGTGTTGTTTCTGTGAACTGGTGCCCAATTCTTCTCGGTCCTCTGAGCGTCGGTTCTCGTGCAGCTTGCTCCATCTTCTGATTGTAATCAAGTGGCAAAGGCAAAGCCACTGGTTTGACTTTCTTTGCCACTGACTTGTACTTGGTCTCCACATACACCTCTTGCCGATCTATAAACTTATCAATTACATCATAAAGCTCCTTGGAGCTCACTTTCACCACTCTATCTACATCATCTATAGAACTTTCTACTATAGATTTCAACTCCCCTATAGTATCTACCAAATACTGCTCTTCAAACACTCCAGATATGTATTCATCTCCTCCTAACTCTCCACTATCCCATAAAGACTGTTGTACATACTTCACATGTTGCCTCTCAAACCTCTTCAGATTCTCAACCTTCCTATAACACACTGATCCACATGATGTCAGTCCTAAGAAGCTAGTGGATAAAGCTTCTTGCTCTATTGGATCAGGCGAGAATCCTATCTCTACTGTACCGTTGAAGTCTCGCTCTTCAATGGTACTCTGCCAAAACCCCTAGACTCTCTAAACTCCTGAGTAATCTTAGGCAGTGGACGGTCCCTCAAGCTATCACGATTCCTCTCATGTTCTGCAGCAACGGTCAAAAACTGAACAGCTCTTTTGCCGTCTCTACTATGTATCTTAGCATAGGCTGAACCATCATCCATAACTCGTGTCTCCATTCTAACAGCAGTAATGTAAGGCTGCCCTAGAATGATAGGATAGGTTGACATGTCTTGCACAAAGAAATTCTGAACATCACTGATGTCACCCACAGTTACCTTGATGTTGGGACAAGCACCATAGAGTTCTCCCCTCTGGTTGTTGGCAGCGCGGATAAGCCATCCGTGGTCGGTGTCTATGGGCCATCTCCCACGCTTGTACAGCTCCTTAGACATCAGATTAATCTCTGAGCCATGATCAATCAATGCCACCACAGGTTCCTCTAGATCTCCCAGCTTCACTAAGGTCTCTGTGGTTGCTCTCGCCCAATGGTTGTGAGAATAATGGCTCTTCTGCGATGCTTCCACCTCATCTTCAAACCTCACGTGCTGATCTGATCTTCCCTCTGATACTTGAGAGCAATAACCAGCAATCTCATCTTCCTCATCTTCCGACAGTTTGGTCCCTAGAGCGTTAAGCGTAGCTGCTTCACCCAAAATCTGACGTTTCCTCTTGATGATATCTATAATAACCTCATGGAACTCACGCTTTGCAATCCCAAGAATCTCACCCAAAGTAAACTCAACTTTCCCATTCAAGATACGGTTCTCTAACACCTGCTTCAAGTCTGTAGCAATCTCAATGTCAGACTGAAGTTTGTATGCAGGCATCTTACCCTTCTCCTTGCTTCTCTCCTTCTCCTTTGGTGTTGTAGATGGTAGATCCTCCATAGTCTCCTCCCGAGTAGGTGTTGTCTCCTGCCTTGCATCTGGTCTAGCCCTTTCACTCCTTGTAGCAGGTCGTTTGGCTGTAGAAGCCTCACCTGCATCCTCCCTCCTGCGTTTTTCTTCTAGTATAGCTTCATGCTGACTTCTTGCAACATAAGCATGCACTGACATAGTATCCACAGGGTCATTCCATCCTGTAGTTTCTCTAATTGAGTTGCCAACCCTTCGTAGCACATCCTTGTCTAGCTCTGTTCTAGCTACGGACCGCACTACATCTGACCACAACCCAGTAGTCCCTTTCTCTCTCTCCATTTCCACTTTCACTCCACACGTAGCAGCATTCACAAGAGAAATAGCATGTGATGCTGATATATCATTCACAAGTCTCTTCATACCACCCTTGCCAAAGTTGGTTCCCAGCATCATCCCAGTCTCTCTCAAATGGATCTTACCATCTTTGAAGAAGATAAGATCCTTCCTCAATGCATCTGAAAACTCCCCACAATCTCTTCTTACATGGTCTAGGCTATCACACCATATACAACGATGAACAAAGCCTTCTCTCATCTGAGGTCTCTGCATAGCAGGTTGTACATTCTGCTCCTTCTCTTCTAACCTAGTGAGCTTAAGCTTAAGCTCCTTCATACCCTTAATCAACTCATCAAGCGGTGAGTCTTCCTCTCTAGCAATTACCAAAGCGGCTTAGCAAGCAACTGCTTGACAGGAATTATCAGAGGTGCTGCTTCACTTACCACCACCTTGTCCCTTCTTCTCTGTCTCTTGGTCAGCAAAGAGACAGCCTCTTCAACCTCCTTCCAGTCAGTCTTCAATCCTCTCTCCTCACTCTTGTCTTCCAGCAACAGCTCAAGCTTCTCCTGAATAGTCACGTCCGCTGCTTGTAGGAAAAGCTCGGTCTTCTCCACCTCTAATGTAAGCTTTTCTGTCCTAGAAAGCTGAGCATACTGACGATCAAATTCCCTTAACAACTCATTTACATACAAACCTTTGTTGGGCTTAACCACCCACTCCAAGAACGTTCTCTTGGTCACCCTCTCTGAATCTTCAGTGTAGTACTCCTCCTTCAAAGCTCGCATAAAGCTCTCCCAACTCTGTCCTTGCTGCTGCTTGAGCTCCTTCACACGCCCACGAATCTCAGGGACAACAGCAAGCTCAAAGTTCTCCACCATCTCCTTCTCAGGCACCTTGTTCACCTCCATCTCCCTAGCATAGTATCGCACATACTTGGAAATATCTGTACCCTTGAACTGGTCCATCTGGTGCACCACAGATTGCAACGCCTTGGTTGCTAACACCTCCTTCCTCTCTGTGCTCTGCTGCTGCTGCATGAACATGGAAAAAGCCTGGAACATCTTCATCGTAGCAGCATCAAACTGAATAGGTTGCTGAGCAGCAGCAGCACCTCCACTTGATGATCCTTGGTTGGCCATGATATCTGATCCTGTAACACTCTTAAGAAAACTCCCACCCTAGGTGTTTCACGTCGAGTTCACCAAAAGAGAGTATGTCGGAGTGTAATCCGTCTACCTAGGAAAGCGCCGGGCTTCTGGCTGTGGTTGTTCACTCAAGAGGTTGGCTTTCAGGTCACAATAGGGCTATAAACACTCACACAGATGTGTAAGATCTAGTAATATACCCAGAAGGCGAAATTCAGGTCTAGCTGGCAGTAATAGGATTCGGCGGTGAACTTTGACACTCACGGAGAGGAAAACTATGAAGGTTTAGACCTCTAAACTTCCCTTACATGCAAATGAGGTACTACTGAACTCACAGACGAAATTTCAGCCTGAGATCAAATTCTGACACGGAGATATGAACAGAAAAGTTTTGAGCAAGAAAACTACGGCAATTTCTGGTACCTAGCTGGCTATTTCAACCTATAACAGGAGTTTGGCTCGATCAATTTCTAAGTTTCTTACAGGATTTGCAGTCTACAGGGTGCTGAACATCCCTGTGAAGTTGGGACTCCTGAATGTACACAGAACTGTAGATCTCCTCCTCTGAAGTCGCTGCTCTAGATTAAGAGCTTTTCAGACCCCCTCAGCTTCAGCGGCCGCCCTGAATTACTCAGTTGCTCAATCGATATGAAACTTTTTGTGAAATTGTAGCCCTGCTGGCGGAGAACACAACCTCGAAGTTTTGAAGCAATTTCCTCAAATCTGCTGCGAGTGACATTGAAAACCTTAAATCCAACCAAAATGATTCAATTCTAGCACAATCCGAACTTCAATTGCTCATAACTCCGTCTTTATTGACTCAAATCGATCGAAATTTTCACTGGAAGTGCTTGGCATGACGAGACCTCTCTCCCTGTGCTCTCAGATTTCGAAGATCCCTCACCAAATGCTCGAACTCCACTCTAGAGCTCTGTTTCTAAATTTAGAGTTAAACTAAAGACAAAAACAGACCAATGGGAGTTCATAGCTCCACTTGGTTGTCTTTTAGTACCCTAAACCACGTGGCAACTTAGTTTTACTCATAGGCTACCACGTCAAGCTCCCTAGAGTGCCAGCGTAAACCTTAAACTACCTAAAATGACAAGCAGCCCCGAAAATTAACTTAAATCAGCTAGAAAGCGTGCATGGGCGACACGCAAATACAACCCATGAGCTTAAGCCCTATCAACATGGTAATCAACCTACTAAGACTCAAAATAGTGTTAACACCGTATGCAAAGGTGTCAAACATATACATAAACGACTAGAAGTAATAAGAGCTAGCTTCTAGAACTACTAAACTCAAGCGTCGGAGTAGAAATATAACATGTAGCCGCCAAGTAGCGCGACAACGACAGCTGTCACGTCAGTTTGGGCACCTCGGCTAGGTTGGCCGAGTGCGAAGTGATGAATCTCGGTAAGACCGTTAGTGCCGTTAGGGCGAGTTGGTGGGATAGCCCACTAGGGGTATACTTCGCAGTTAGGGCTTGGAGGCCTTAGTTCTTCAAGTTGAGCTTTCAAGCTCCAAGTTATGGTGGATAGTCTAGTTGAGCGTAATCCGGATTCGCTTCGAGCATAGAGTGGGTTTGGCTTGACCGTTTGTGAGTAATGTTTGTTACAGTGTTGGAGATGATAATTTCTCTGTTCAGATTAATATGATACACTTGTGTATGTGTATGACATCGTCTATGTGTTATGTGTATGTGTGGTGTATCTCTGACAGCGATGTATGTATGTACACACACATACACATAGCGATGTGTATGCGCATGACAAGAAACATAGAGTTGAGATTTGGCAGTAAAAAACAAACGGGAAGTGAGGGTGAAAATTCATCTTTGTTATTGGTTGCAGTCTATTTCGAATCAAAAGTATACTATAATGACATAAAAGAAAATTCTGAATATTATTCTAAACCATGTAATAAAGAGGAAAGAGGAACAGGCGAAGGAGAACGCGAAAAGAACTAGACTAAATTTAATGTTGACCAATGTGAACAGTTCAAAAAGAGAAAAGCAAATCGGGTTTAATTTATAATTTTAAATAGAAACGGAGAATCACCCGAAGGAATACCAACAAAGCAGAATTAAAGAACAAGAGTTGTTCGTGCTCTGGAATAAATCTTTCTGTTTTGAACCAACCGTTTGTCTTTGCTTTATTTTCTGAAAATAATTTCTAGAATGGTTAAAAGGGTAGAGGGGAAAATGAATGTGATAGTGTGACACAAATATTAGCTATCATTTGACTATGTAGTAAATGACTGCTGCCAAAGTGTTTAATACTTGATGCTAACTGCTATCTAAGTACAGCTAGTTGAAATTGTTGAATATATATTTGCATGCTTCACCTAGTTCTGAGTCTCTATCAGAATTCAACATTTGCTATCTTTGGCATTATAATTCTCTATTTTGGATAACAGGAATCGTTTCAAAAGAAAGTTTTTCTAATTTTTTGAAACAATTCGGAGTAAGCAATAACTTTATATATCTTAGAGCATGTCTCCATTGCGTTCTAAGTACTTCTCACTCGCAGTTTCACGGTCTCTATTTCGATCTCGCAATAGAGATCAGTTTTAAGTGAATCAGAAAGCTGATCTCTATTGCGAAACTGAATCCATCACTTAAGGAAGGTCAGATAACTATGTACAGACGATATCCAGTCGTCCCGATGAGAAATTCAGACTGAGCATTCACTTTTCATGATCACATTAGTGACTTTCAGTCTCCAGTAATAATCCCGTGAGTCAAACAAGACAAGCTCTGGAGTCGCAAACTGAACGATTAGAAACAGTGAGCGCATGTGTGTTTGTGGGGACTGGCCACGGGATGTATGTCAGTAGAGGTGGGAGGAGCGTTGGGGAGAGAGAGGATAAGAGGCGAGACGAGGCGAGACGAGGCGAGAGAAGCCAAGACAACAGACAAAAAGCCATTAAAGAAAACTAGAGGCGGTGGACGCGAGGTCCACAATGTGTTCAATGTTGAAAGGAGTAATGAGAATAAGCCTGACGATGTGTATCGTCTGGTATGGTCGTCTACTGTGTGGACAGTCTGTACCCAGATGCCGACGACGGTAGCGAGCGGGGAAGTAAGAAGTTAAGAACAAGAGATATCGCCACAGTTCCAATCTGCCGAGGGTACGGACTCCGGAGACAATAAGAGAGCTACTGCAGGCAATGAACGAGCAACAAAGTTCGTGGCTTACATCTCACAGAAAACTTGCGAGGTAATTATACTCTTTGTCCCTCTCTCGGCTTCATTAGATGACGCTGTTTCAGTCGTTTCGCTTTCTCCTCCTTCAGACTTATTGCCTGTCTCGGCAATGGTCTGATTCCCAAGTGCTAGTCTTCATAAATCACACCAAAATTGAACTGAACAGGTAATTGGAGGGTAATTGAAGTTTGCTAAGAATTACGAAACTGCTAACTTCCTAAGCCCCTATTCACACTACCTTTCCCTCTCTTTTGGCTCTCTTTCCCTGTCTTCACCGGATATGGTCATCATGGTAGGTTTGCTTCGCAGGGGCTGGCATGTAAGAGAAGTAGGTTAGAGCAGCCGAATTCCGAAAGCCAGGGAGAGGTGGATCATGCTAAGAAAAGAGAAACGAGACGATGAGTGAAAAACTGTGCACAAACTAAAGAACCTCTCATCTTCTGTGGGAGGTTGAGGGTAGCCGAAATTGTCTGGGAGAACGTAACTTCAAAGAGGATCAACTACGCGGGTGTACACTGTACATTGTTCTCCTCTGTGCACATCCAACATAGCTCAAGGACGACGACTTAGAATAAGAATGGGCACAAGGAACAAGGGCAGAGCAGAAGTTGATTTGCTGCCTTGCCATTGGTTCTCGAGTCCACTTTCTTCCTTGTTTCTATACTGTGTACACCCTCGCCTTGGGGGTTCCGTTCGATCCTCCCCATCGTTTGTTAGTCCAATACATTTTCACTTTTGCTCTTATTATGTCAGTTCGCGACACAGATATTCTATTCTCCGTAATTTACCGTGATATGAGTCCGTTTTTTTCTGGCCACATGTGTGGAAATTCGTTTATGGAGAGTACCAAAGACATCGAAGTGTGAATGGATTCACTCGAGTTGACTAATTACGCGTCTAACGAGCCACAAACTCAAGCAGTCTTAACACCTCCTTCCTAGGACTCTTGGACCTCATCATCACTCATCATCAACTCATTGCAACCTTCGCTTTTCCATGATTTGAACAAGATTAGCGAAGGTCTTTCCAAGGTACACGAACATCACTTGTATTTCTATCTCGTGCCCCTGTGAAGCCGTCGCTGTTCCTAACTTTTCCTTGTGGCGCTAACAACACGAACGAGTAGTACGTGGCTTCACAGGAAATGTAAATAGTGCGTATATCTCAGAACGAGGTCCCAACTCAAAGAACTTATGGACTCTTTTACGGTTGTCCAAAAGTTTGTATTTTCGAGTACCTGCTGTAGCAGTTTCCTAGGCCATCCTCTGAATCAGCGTAGTAGTTATAAACTGTCAATCTTCATACTTTACGGGCTGGCATGAAAGGATCGAGGTAGGGAGAGAAGTTAGTGCTTCCAGGGGTGCTAACTAGGAGACAAGCGAAAACGGGTTCTGGAGGAGCGAGGAGCAAACAGCGTTATAAGAGCGTAAGAGTTCTGGTGAAGGTAAGAGCAGTAAATCGCGTCGTAAAAGCAAGTACTACTGGAGAGCATCAAGGGAAGGTGGAAAGAGAGGGAATGCGGCATGAAGGACAGGTTCCACGACAAGAAAATGGTATGGAAGTTTGGAACCATGGGTAAAGACAGGAATCATGGATGAATATGAACGAAAGGATATCATGCGGCTGTCGCTCACGTCTTACAGGGTAAACTGAAGGGGAGAAGGTTTGACTTATACTGTTTGAGAATGTGGCCAAAATTCCGCCAAAGTGCAGTAGTCAGTGAGCCTCATGTGTTCTACAATTGTTTTGTCTCTCCATGTCAAATGACAAACATAAAACAGCAAGATAGGAAGAACATTCACGCGTCTTTAAGTCTCCTTTTGGATGAAGTATGGGATGTACTATCTACTATCAACTATGAACCATGGAACATATCTCTGTATCCTCAGACCATCGACCCAATCTACCGTGATTTGCGTAAGTCAGCAATGTCCAAGAAGAGATTTAAGTTGCGTCCACGAGCTCGCCTATCTCGTCTGTATCTCACTCATGTGCAGTACTGTCTACAAGCCGTCATCCTTTACCACCTCCACACTGTGGACGAGTCTACAGTGAGTGCTCTTGTGCAGAGAGGGGAAGTCAATCAGGACTGCTATGGTAGTTATAGCCATCTCAATTTCGGACCTTTGATCTCTCTAACACGATCCGCTTGTACGTAGTTCGACAATCCCTCCAGTCTCCCGGAAAGATCTAGTGGCAGCTGAAACATAAAGGCGGTCCATCCACTCCTGTTATGTCTGAACCGTCTAGCCACTAATTGGACCCATACCCATTAGGTCAGAACTGTTGCCCTTTGCCTCTCTGCTCTCCCTTTGTTCACTGGCCGCCCTTCTGTGTAGTGCGACTTTCATTTTATACATTTCATTGTGCTGCAGCTTGCTGAACGACCCGTTATTGCTTCGTGTGGTATACAAGAAATTCAAGAATAGGAAGAAGACCAAAGAACAAGAAAGAAGGGAGCATGAGGGACAACATGTTGGTGAGACCAACTTGAAACTGTAAGACGGTGAGTGAACCATCGTTACGAGCGTGTGTAGCTCTGCTGTAATTGTTCTGTCCGTGATGACCTAGACAGGCTTCAGAGTCCAGACTCTCTTGCGTAGTCATCCAGTTGTCTGAAAGTTTCTGATAGGCCTGGTATTGTATACATCAATTTATTCGGTTTCACATGATCGCGTCGATGATGGACGTTGAACAGTTCTCCACGAGTCCACGAGATAGGTAGTTATGGGTCTGGTCAAATGGGACATAACATACATGTTGCTGCGAGGGATCAGCACTTACGATCACTGACCAGAAGAGTAACAAACACGCGGACCACATAATTCTTCTGCTTGTTTGTTGACGAGGATGGGCGGCTACACAGAGTCCTGTCTGAGTTTTTGTTCACCAAACTCATCATTCGTCGACGGATTACAAGCGGCGAGGAGAAATGCGACATCCAACGACGTCCTGATTCTGAAGGAGATATTGCTCACTCGGATGAGTCGGATGGATAAGGGTGCATGCAGGATCTGGATCTATCTCTGAAAGGACGAACACAAAGGGGAGGTGGGGCGGGCGTGGAGAAGGCCCTCAGCCTGGAATGCAAGCAAGCGAGAGGATGGACGAGCCTCTCTTTCTCCTGCAAATAAGACTGCATCCAAAGTGTTTAACAATCTAGCAGACCGAGCCAGCCCAAAGCAAGAGTCAAGTTCTTGAGAATATCAGACAAGAAACAAGAGCCACAAACGAAGGGGGAGGCTGAACAAGAAAGAAGTAAAAGTACAATTCAGACTAGTGCTATTCACTGCTATACTTTGGTGAAAGAGAGTTTCAAAGTGTATTTCAGTTCGTTACGTTCTTGTGGGAAGGGAGAAGCGATGAGACAGAGAACAAAAAAAATCGTTGATAAATGAGAAACGACGAGGCTTCATGCAAAATGACATAGATCTTCAGTATGGTGATTCACTATGTCCTTTTTAGAGTTTGCTGATTTGTTGGAGTGGAACTGAGATTGAATGTGCATGAGAACTACTACGTGTAGCTTGCTCTCGGGCTGCAAAACAGATGACATGCAGATCCAGTCCAGTATGGCATGCACTAGATATAGCGATCGGAAGTGGAGAAGAATTGTCACGCGGTGCCCGGACGGAAATATCGTGGTGGATGAGGTGGTATGTGTGTGCGTGGGAATACTATAAATCACGATCGGGAAAAACTGCCAATAGGTGGTGTAAGGCCGGAATAATCCCGCTCCTGGAATACTGCGAAGGGAAATCAAGCTTTAAGCTGCTGTTCGAATTCGTACCATGCTGTATGGGTTGGTATGCTGTGTAGAGCAGAGCAACCCATTTCATGATCAGTCGGGCCACTCATGTTCTCTCTCTTGAGCTCTATTCATTTTCAACGTAGCAGGAAATCTCCCGTAAGGTGTGACTGTTAAAGAACCAAACCAAGTGAATACTCTCCATTATAGAAGATACATCAGTAAAGGGATCAACCGACTCATCATCTCCCAAGAGGGGGTTGTTATATACTCTAACCTATGGACAAGAGGTTAGTCACTAGTCAGTCATTAGTCATAGAGATGTGCCTATAGAGGTGACTATAGAGATGACTATAGATGTGACTATAGACTAGACATTATCTTTAACACCCCCTCTTAATGTCAGTGGTACTGAATATACACCAAGTTCAAGTCTCAATTTTTGAAATCTGTCTGAAGACAAAGGCTTGGTGAATATATCAGCAGTTTGATCATCAGTTGTTACCCATTGAGTAACAACCTCTCCTGAAATTATTTTCTCCCTGATGAAGTGGACTTGCACTTCAATGTGCTTTGTTCTAGCATGGTGCACTGGGTTTTTCGCCACTGCTATTGCACTCATGCTATCAGTTCAGATTACGTTGGAGTGTCTTGGTTGACACCTACATCTTCCAACATCCATCTTAGCCAAATGACATCTCGTGTTGCATTACACAAGCCACGATATTCTGCTTCAGAGGAGGATAAAGTAATAGTTGGTTGCTTTTTACACTGCCAAGTGATGGCACCTCCTCCCAGCATAAATGCGAATCCAGACATTGACTTACGATCTGTAGAATCGTCTGCCCAATCAGCATCTGTAAATCCAACAAGTCCAAGTGACTTATCTGAACTATATCTGAGCCCATAGCTGGTAGTTTCCCTGAGGTAACGCAAAACTCTCTTTGCTGCCCTCATATGCATAATTGTGGGGGACTCCATATTCTGACTGAGTTTGCTGTCAGCAAACAAAATATCTGGTCTTGTAGTGACAGTCAGATAAATTAACTTCCCGATCAGCTTCCTGAACTCTGTTGCATCTGCACGCTCATCATCAACAGAAGAACTTTGTCACTCCTTCGAGACAACCATAGGAGTAGGCGCAGGCTTGCACTTCTCCATCTGGAAATCCTGAAGTATACTTTCTGTGTATCTTGCTTGAGAGATGTATAACATTTCGTTGTGTTCCAGAAATTGAACTCCAAGGCAAAAGTTGAGAAGTCCTAGATCCTTCATATCAAACTCTTGCATTAAAGCTTGCTGAATCTTCTTTACTCCTCCTTGATTACTTCCGGATATTATCAGGTCATCCATATACAATAACAGTAACACAATACCTTGAGAAGTAATCAAAACATAGAAGTTTGGATCACCTCTTGTAGGAGAGAAGCCTTGCTGCTTGAAGAAAGTGTTGATTCTTGTGTACCAAGCTCTTGGAGCTTGTTTGAGGCCATACAATGCCTTGTGCAGCTTGCACACTAACTGTTCACCTCCTTTACGAACAAACCCAAGTGGTTGCTGCAAGTAGATATCTTCTTCAAGAATCTCATTAAGAAATGCATTCTTAACATCCATTTGTAAACACTTCCAACCATGTTGTTTGCAAGAGCACAAAGAACTCGAATGGAGTTAAGTTTTACCACAAGTGTGAAGGTCTCTTGAAAATCTTCTCCTGCAGTCTGCAAATAACCTTTTGCAACAAGGCGAGCCTTGTATCTCTCAAAAGTTTCATCCGCATGTCTCTTGATCTTATAAACCCACTTACAGCCAAGTGCTTTCCTGTTTGTTGGAAGAGGTACTAAGCTCCAGGTTGCATTTTTGAGTAATGCATCATATTCTTCTTGCATATCACGTCTCCATTGATCTTTACTGAAAGCCTCCTCGAATGTAATAGTTTCTCCATCACCTTGAGCTTCAGCCATGAGAATATAATCCTCTAGCCTTGCAGGAACCTTCCTTGTTCTGATGGGTCTCCTTGGTTGAGCAGCAAGATTCGAATCTGGAGTAGTCTGGTGTATGAGAGGCGAATCTGCTGTAGTTGGACTTGATTCAGTAACTTCAACTTGTGTAGGTGGTGTAGGAGGTGGTTCTAGTTGAGCTTGAGCTTGTTCTTGATGGTTCTCTGAAGTAGGTGTTTGGATTGAGAGAGGTGGCAGGTCAAAAAGATGGTGTTGTGAGTTTCAAGATGAAGGGACCTCTAAAAACACTACATCTCGACTGATGATGATCTTTCTTGCAGCACTCAACAGCCTATATCCCTTTTCTCTTGCTGGATATCATATGAATGTACACTGATCCTGCATTCGACAAATTGCTTAATGGTCGAAGAGTCAGCTTGGCAAGGGCATCCACAACTGCGGTTCCCACTCGGATATTCGGGAGGTTCACTTCGGGTAAAGTTACTTCGGCCGAAGTGTCTTCAACTGAGTGAATATTTCCTCGTCTTATTTCATGTTCATTCTTGGATGAAGACGAGGTAGAGGCCTCTTGACTTCGTATTTTAAAGAGCGATACTCTTGGAGTACCCTGAGGTCTAAGATTTGGGACTCGAAGGGCAGGTGATCCCAATGGTAATAATTCTCGAATTAATTCTTGTCCTCTTTGTTTCTTCAAGAGTTCTACAAAACTGGTGATCTCTGGTCCATGTCTGACGATCAGCTCCAAGGCCGCTTCCGCTTTCGGATTTGGATCTTCCACAAGAGTTGTCAAAATGTTGGATTCTGACTGTGCTGAACCTGAAGATGAAGATGAAGATGAAGATTGGAACAACTCCACTCTTCGAAGTGAAGGTGATTCTTCTCTATCTGTCTCCTCTTCTTCAGCTTGAATACCCTCTTCTTTTCTCGTTGATTCAAACAGAGATTCATGTAAATTTGTGGTCCTTGAAGGAAATGGTAACCATGATGCGTCTTTAGGTGAACTCTCTCCACTCCGTACGCTCGAGTATGGAGATTCGATATCCCCCTTCTTCTTCCAGTATGTGCGCTCGTCTTTCTCGTAACGCGTTCGTGGTGAAATATGTACTAAACTCCTTTCAAGCGAAGATGAAGTTCCTTCAGAGAGATTTTTCACTTCTTGTCACTTCTGAGCCGCTTGACGTCTTCGCTCCCTCGTTGCCTCCTTCTGGCGTTAGACTTCTTCCAACAATTGTTCACGGACCAATCTTCTTTTCAGCGCTCGTCTGGTCCTTCCCGTCTTCTGATCTTCTTCAGAAGGCGCTCGTGCTCCCCCCGACATACATGTCGACGGTTACAACTTACTGGATTCAAAGTAAAAGTTAAATCTGTATCCCCGGCAGCGGCACCAAAAGTTTTAATATTTCTATATGTAACAACCCAGAGAAACACAAAGTATCAGAAATAGTAAATAAAGGATCGTTCTCACGAAGATACAGTTAACAATTACACAAAACACAGTACTACAACGTCACAATGATAATTCAGATAGTTTTATGTTATTCTCACGGAATGGAATAATATCCGGATGAGAGTTTAAGTTTGATAAGAAACCAAACCCAAGCAAAACCTGATAAATCAAATACAAACAACAATGAAATAGTTCTTTGATCAGAGACCCTTCCAACAAACATATAAAAGATTCGAGAAGATAGATGTATGAGTAAATAAGGTAGCAAAATACTGCTGAAATGTTACTAGTCTTCTTCTGAAAAGACAGAAGAATACAGACTTCACATCAAGGTTTAAAGAATAAGCCCCTACTCTTCCTAAGAAGTGTTCTTCCTACTAAATCCTCACTCTTAAGAATCCCACTTATTTGAAGAAGCCAAACTTAAGACGAAGCCACCATGTTCCGAACTCTTCTTACAATTTAACTTATGCTTCTCCACTTCACAGTAACTAATATGTTCTCAAATTTCCGTTCAAACACCTTCGAAGTATACTGTTTCAACTTCGGCCGAAGTCCCTTCGGTCAAATTTCAAACTGAAGTCTCTTCGTTAAGGTAAATGACGAAGGCCTTCGTCAATCAGAATTACACCTGCGACAGCAAACTACGTCCTTCGTAGATAAATCGCCTTCGCCCACTTCATTCACACTCTCACTCCGCAATCTTGCGCAATCGAAAATTAAGAAACAAAAAACTGAAAACATGGAAAAGGTAAAATGACTGGTAGTCGCATCGCTTATATAGCCTTTTGCCCTAAGATGGCGGATCTCATTTCTACAAAAAGATGGTTACATCTATACCGTTTGATCACGACTCCCCAGTTGGCGGAACCGCAGTATCTACTCTACCTAACTGTAACTTCTGTCCTATACTGCATAGTGTAAACTTAACCATCTCCCTAAGCTCCTTTAAATCTCTAATGATCCTCTCCGCTAGCCTAACTATCCTACTCTTCGTCGAAGGATCTGGTGTTATCGTTAACTCTGTCCGAAATCGCTGGAATAGCTCCATCTCTGTCACGTCGAGTTCGGTGACGAAGTATGTTGTCGTGACCTCATCCACCTTCGTCCGAAGCTCTTCGGCCTTCGTTTCTGCTATCTCCTTCGCTTTCTCTGTCTTCGCCAGCTCCTCATCCTTTGCAGCCAATTGCTCGTCCTTTGTAGCTAGCTGTTCCAAAATGACATCCCTCTCTGACTTCAAATCGTGAAAACGTGAAGTCATAAGGTTCAACTTCGCCTGTACTTCCTCAATCTCATCCAAGAATTGTGTCTGTTCGTGCGATTGCGCTATGAGCAATGCCTCCCGCTGTGACATATACTTCCTGACTTCGGCCGAAGTCTCTGCTAGCTTCGCCGTCAGAGCATCCTTCTCCTTTAACCATCCTTGTCGTCCGAAGTGCACAGCACTGAGAAGATCGTTCAATGAAATTGATTCCTTCGTCTCCTTCTCATAGACATGCCGTTGTAGATCCAGTTGCGCTATGATTGGCAACGCCGTACCACTTAGGAATTCCAGAGTCTGTTCGAACATCTTCAACTCTCTTCCTAAGTTGGAGTCACTCGGTCTCGCCGAAGTCGTCGTCCCGTCTGGTCTGGGCGAAGTCCGAAGTTCTTGTTGAGGGACTTCGGTCTCAACTGCTTGCACCCCCGAAGGTACTCTTCTTACGCTTGACTCTCCTTGGTCTCTCTTCGGACTCGAGGCTCCTAATATCTCCACTGAAGACGACTTCGCTGGTGATTGAGCGCCACCGACTCCTTCGTCCGAAGTCGTTATCGTCGTTCTTCTTGCTTTCTTCTTTCTTCTTGAAGTCGCGCCCCCTGGTGTAAGTTCCTCAATCTTCCTCTTCGCTCGAGTACTAGGTCCCGCCGAAGTCACTAGGGTCGTCACTTCTTCTTCTCTCTGAGGGGTTGCTTCCATTACATGCTCATCTTCCGAGATCGTTCTTCGGTCGAACTTCTCCTCTTCTATCTGGAGATAGTAACCTTGTTCCTTGGTAGAAGAATACTGCGAAGGCTGCAAAGTATGTCGACCCACCTTCGTCGAAAATATTGAACAGCTTCTGCACATGGTCGTGGAAGATCTTCGCCCAATACGCCTTCTTGCCTCCGAAGATCTGTTCGATGAAGTTAATTTGCCAATTGGCCAGATAAGAAGTACGTTGTGGTTTGAAGATGGTGTTGAGGGTGATCGCGACATCCCTCTTGAAAGGATCGATGTAGGTGTGTACTTTGAATCCATTCGATCCCACCGGTGACTTCGAGAACAGATCTCCATACTTCGCCACTTCGTCCGAAGTCGGCTTACAGCTACTATCGTACATCAAGTCACCTGGTATTCCTAAGTCATCGATTCCTAGGGCGAAGTTCCAGTGATTAAGAGTCCAGTTGCTCGGTCTTGCCCGAAGATCGTCAGAGGGATGTCCCTTACAAATGAGTATCTCTTGTAACAGATCCGAAGATATTACACCCCAGTTCTCCAGCAAGAACGTCATTCCCATCTCTTCGAGTTGTTCTCGATACGGACTGAAGTCTGGCCACTTCGTCGCTATAGTCTTCAACTTCGGACGCTTCGCCGTCTACATTCCTCTCATCTTCGCTGAAGATACGAAGTCTCGTCGATCTTCTGCGTTTACGACGCTTCTTCTTCGAAGTTGATACCTAATCGTGAAAACGTCGATTTCGGACTTCGCCACTGAACCGCCACGGACCTCAGACTTCAGACTTCGCCGAAGGTAGTTATAGACACCCCACCGAACAAAACCTAACAGAAGCCCTTCGCCGAAGACAGTCTTCGTCCACTCTCTTCCGATCGATAAATGCGGAGCACTACAGTAAACTCGCGATTGGAAATAGTAAAGTGAAATGCTTTTTGATCCTACTTATAGCTTTTTCTCTCTTCTCCTCACGTGCGAATTCCTTCTTGATTCTCGAGCGCGAAGTTGCGCTAACTCCTGTCTCATTTTAGTTCTTCTTTCCAAGGCCATAACTTCGTCGTCTGATGTCCATTCTTAGCAAATGAGGTATCCTTGGAAAGCTCTTCGTCCGTAGAATACAACCAAGTTATCTCCTCAGAGGTATATTTGTCATAACTTCTGTATTTCTACTCAGCATCATTCTTCGGCGTAGAAATTTTATTCTACACTGAATCTATCTTATCATCTATACTAACTATTCTATTGTTTTACTTATCAAAAACAAAAAAATTCTTAGCAAAGTGGAAATCCAAGGTTTCACAAATAACGTAATCATTCGTAACGTTGGGATGGGTCCTGTGATCGAAGAGGTAGCAGAGACATTTGCAGAGAGAGCTATCTATTCGATAGGAGATCTATATTCTGGTTATGATCAGTTCTAGCTGGCTGTGGAGAGTAGAGATTTAACTACTATGCGTACACCCCTTGGATTGATGCGGATATGTACTCTTCCACAAGGAGCGACGAACTCGGTGGTCCATATGCAGAATGCGATGCATAAGGTACTAAGGGAATTTGTGCCTGATGTCACCATTTCATTTCTAGATGATATTCCTATAAAAGGTTGCGTGGTTGAAGACAAGGATGAAGCAGTACTTGCGAATGGATGTAGGAGGTTTGTTGCAGATCATATCAGGGATGTAGAACGTATCTTAACTCGTTTGGAGGAGGTACATCTCACCCTGTCAGGAGCTAAGTCCAAGTTTGGTGTGTTTGAGATTTTAGTGGTTGGACATCTGTGTGGTGCTTTTGGAAGGCGACCAAATCCGGAGAAGGTTGAAGCCATAGCTAGGATGACAGACTGTAAGAATATCACAGAGGTTCGACGTTTTCTAGGTGCTTGTGTATTTTATCGTTTATCCATTCCTCATTATGGTCATGTTGCTGAGCCTTTGTATGCATTATTGAAGAAGGGTAAGAGGTTTGTATGGACCTCAGTCCATCAAAAAGCTATGAATAGGCTGAAGGAGGCTCTACAGTCTCCACCTGTTCTGAGAAGAGTATACTACGGATGTGGGAGACTTGTCATTGTCACAGTAGATACTAGTCCAAAGACGATTGGTTGGGCGATAGGTCAAGATGATACGGGTGGTATGCGGCTTACCTCTAGGTTTGGAGCTAGGATCTTGACGGACAGGCAACGAGATTATCCCCAGGTGAAGCGTGAGTTGTGGGGAGCGATGACAACGATGAAGACAGACCGTGAGTTTCTGATTGGTGCTCATGTAGTCCTAGAAACGGATTGTCTACCTCTACTAGGCATGATATCCAACTGTAACACGTCAGACATAGTGATGTTACGTTGGATTGCTTATATTAGAAGTTTGAATCCAGAGTTGAAACATATAAAAGGAAAGGAGAATGTGGTCGCAGATATGTTGTCAAGGGCTCGATTTATAGATGAGAATGTCATGTTTTCAGAAGCTGAGGAAGAAGAGAGAAAGGATGCTCAATGTCAGGTTAATCGACGGACTACAAACTTGGAGTCGCTGCCGTTCAGAGAGAAATTCTACACGGGAAAGTTACGTGACATTGGATTCTTTCTGAGTTCTTTAAACAGACGGGAAGGTTTGAGTGATGCAGAGTTTAGAGAGGTAAGGAGGAAGGCATATGATTACTTATTGCGAGATGGGTATCTTTGGAAATGTCCAAAGAGAGGAGACTGAATATACTATGGGAGATATCTGGTGCGCATATGGGGGGGCTGTAAGCCCTGTGGGGCAGCCTCATAAGTGTTGGGGCTTCGGCCTACAAGGATGGCTTGTAGTATATTCAGGGTGGCATCAAGATGGTATCAAGAGCACGGGAAACTTTTGCTAATTAGTTAAATAACCATCGAGTCGGCTTGCGATGAGGAATGAGACTATGAGAACCTTTATTAGTGAAGGGGTAGAGTTTGTGGAGACAACTGTGAAATTTGTATTAAAAAGGGGCCAACTTTGTAAATAAAGCTCTGTACGCATAAGGACAGCAGGGGGGCAGCTTAAGCTAGGGCCCTGCTTCTGCAAAGGATTTTTTTCTGAGAGAGCTGAAGCGGAAGGAGGAGGATTAGGGATTGGGGGTTGAGGACATGCAGGAGAAGCTAGAAGGCTGGGAGAAGATCAAATTGCTGACAGATTGAGTTGGGAGATCATCGTAGGGAGAGGGGCAGGAGTTTTAAGCTTGGACGTTGTCTAATAAATTGTTCTGAGGAGAAATTACTCTCAGGAGGCAGTTTTATTGAGAGAGATCGTTTGAAAATCTACAGAGGACTTTTGATCGACGCTGGATCAAATTTCTGAGAGTTTCAGTTGGGACAAAGAGAGGAATAAGATTCAAGGGCCTGAATTTCACTATTAGATTCAGATTGAGACGTACTTGGTAGACTTTTGGCTGAGAACTGATTGACGAGAGAGAGAGACACGCAAGAGAGGAAAAAAGAGAGATTTTTTTTATAGTTGAAGAGGTTGACGGTGCAGCGACACTGAAATAAAGTTATTTGAATCTTGAGAGACCTATCTGTGTACCCAAGGTGTGTTGGAGTGCTTGTTTTTGTAATCGGTGGACGCAAGAAGTAGGATTTTGGAGATCTCATCGTCAGCGGCTATGTGTTTTTCTCTTCTGGTCATTTCTCTGATTGATCATAGTCAGGAGGTCTGTCCTCCCCAAGAAAGACTCTCGCCACATCACCGGTAAGCGTGCACATTGGACGAAGATCTTTCACGAGGAGGTACAGCGAATATGGACGAAGCAAGACTACGTCTACTTGGAAGGATTCGTCAGTGTTTTCTACTTCGGCATGAGATGGCTCACGGAGAAGGACGCAAAGTAGTTGGGCTTCGGCGAAGACGAAGAGTGCGAGGGCGAAGATCTTTCACCAGTCCGTGAAGAAGGAGCACCAAGGGAAGTAACTCAGCAAGTGGAGACTTCGCCGAAGGCTCCTGCCGAAGTCACACATGAGGCACCACCGGTGGAAGATACCCCCCAGATAGCTGAAGACACGGAGAAGCGAAGCAGCAAGAGGAAGCGGAGCCTTCCAACCTCGCCACAGGAGAAGCCACAGGAGAAGCCGAAGGCGAGAAAGAAGGCTAAGGGCACCAAGAAGGAGACCGTCGAGCTAAGTAGCTCGGAGACGAAGATGGAGGGTACAACCAACTTCGACGAAAGTACTTCTGAAGGACCAGCACTTGGTGAGAGCGACAAGTTTCGAAAGACGATGCTCTTTGACGAAGAGGTGGTAGTTCCGATCCTTAGACTTCTCGAGGAGAACAAGACAGAGTATGAAGACGAAGTCGGGAAGAAGCTGTCTTTGTCTGAATTGCTCGCCGCGGTATATTTCAACAAGGGTAATTGGCGGCAGGAGAAGAACAACCTTCGCGAAGAGACGAGGAATGCTACTAAGCTTCGGTTGGAGACGGAGAAGGAACTAGAAGACCTTCGGCACCAATGCGAAGAGCTCAAGACCACTGTGACGAAGAAGGACGAGGAGCTTAAGGTATCAATGAAGAGCTTCTCCGATCGACTTAAGGAGTTGTCAAACGAGAAGGCCGGATTGCAGCGAAGTCGTGAAGAGTTCCAAGTTACAGTTGCAGAGCTCAGTAAGGAGAAAGAAGATCTCCAGACGAAGGTAGAAGACTCCGAAGACCTTCGAAAGAAGTTGATGCCGGTATTATCTGCGTACGTGACTTCGAGGTTGAATTCTGAAGAGCTTGGTCTTCTTCGAACATTGAAGGCGGAGGTAGTGCAAGCGGAAACGAACCCGGATGGTGTGAAAGCGCACCTTTCTATACTTAGACAGAAAGTAGATAAGGAGGTACGAGCAAAAGCGGAGGTGCAGTTAGAAGAGTTCAGAGCACAGTTAGGCTTAGGAGTATAGATTCAATGAAGATGAAAACAGATCATAGGGTAGTGAAGATCTTCCGCCTTCTTAGGAAGAAAAGCAGTTAGCTTAGGAAAGAAACAGTTAGATTAAGCCGATGAGTATATAAGCGCTCCACCCTTTTGAAGTTGGACCTTTTTCAATGTTTTTAGTTCTTTGTTAATTAATTTTCATTTCACAAAAGTGCGGAGCAATGTTGTGAATGTCTTGGGCAAAGATATTTTCCTCTGAATATTTGGAGTTTGCTGTCGCAAGTGTAATTCTGATTGACGAAGATCTTCGTAGATAGACTTCGGCGAAGGGACTTGAACGAAGAGACTTCGGTGGAAGACGAACCTGTGTTCTTCGCGAATGAGTTTGAATGAAGATCTGAGAACAAATCAGTTACTGTAAAGTAGAAAAGATAAGTTAAATTGTAAGGAGAGTTTGGAATATGGTGGCTTCTTCTTAAGAATGCCTTCTTCAAATAAATGGGGTCTTTAAGACTGAGGATTTAGTTGGAAGAACACTCCTTAGGAAGAGTAGTGGCTTAGTCTTGGAACCTTGATGTGAAGTCTGTATTCTTCTGTCTTTTCAGAAGAAGACTAGTAACATTTCAGCAGTATTTTACATTCTTCATTCATTCACACAATTGTCTTCTCAAATCTTTTGTTTGTATTGTTGGAAGGGTCTCTGATCAAGAACTATTTCATTGTCGTTTGTATTCAATTTATCAAGTTGTGCTTGGGTTTGGTTCCTTATCAAACTTAAACTCTCATCCGGATATTATTCCATTTCGTGAGAATAACATAAAACTATCAGAATTATCATTGTGACGTTAATACTGTGTTTTGTGTAATTGTTAACTGTATCTTCGTTGTCGGAGTGTGATCCGTCTACCTAGGAAAGCGCCGGGCTTCTGGCTGTGGTTGTTTACTCAAGAGGTTGGCTTTCAGGTCACAACAGGAGCTATAAACACTCACACAGGAGTGTAGGATCCTCTAATATGCTCAAAAAGCAAAATTTAAGTCTCACTAGTAGTAATAGGTTTAGACGGTGAACTTTGGCACTCAAAGAGAGGAAAACTATGAAGGTTTAGACTTCTAAACTTCCCCTACATGTAAATGAGGCACTACTGAACACACACACGAAGTTTCAGCCTGAGATTGAATTCTAGCACCGAGATGTTGACAGAAAAGTTCTGAGTAAGAGAATTATGGCAATTTCTGGTACCTAGACAGCTATTCTGACTAGAACAGAGAATTGGCTCGATGAATTTCAAATATTCTCGCAGTATTTGAAGTCTACAGGATGCTGAACATCCCTGTGAAGTTGGGACTCCTGAATGTACACAGAACTCCAGATCTCCTCCTCTGAAGTCGCTGCTCTAGATTAAGAGCTTTTCAGACCCCCTCTGCTTCAGCAGCTGCCCTGAATTACTCAATTACTCATTCGATATGAAACTTTTTGGGAAATCGTAGCCCTGCTGGCAGAGAACGCAACCACGAAGTTTTGAAGCGATTTCTTCAATTCTGCTGCAAGTGACACTGAAAACCCCAAAATCAACAAAAGTGATGCAATTTTGGCATAATCCGAACTTCAATTGGGCATAACTTCGTCTTTATTGCCTCAAATCGATCGAAAATTTCACTGACAGTGCTTGGCTCGACGAGCTCTATCTCCCTGTGCTCTCAGATTTCGAAGATACCTCACCAAATGCTCGAACTCCACTCTAGAGCTCTGTTTCTAAACTTAGAGTTTTACAAAAGACAAAAATGGACCAATGGGAGTTCATAGCTCCACTTGACTGTCCTTTTGTGCCTTAAACTACCTGGTAACTTATCTACACTCATAGGCTACCACGTCAAGCCCCCTAGAGTGCCAGCGTAAAACTTAAACTACCTAAAACGACACGTAGCCCCGAAAATTAACTTAAATCAGCTAGAAAGCGTGCATGGGCGACAAGTAAGTACAACCCATGAGCTCAAACCCCTATCAGCATTGGAACCCTAAGTTATGTACATTGAACGTCATAGACAAGTAAGAAGTCACTTGCACAAGCGCACAAATGCTTGAACAAGATAACTAACATACTATCAGCCTACTAGACTCAAAATAGTGTTAACACCGTATGCAAAGGTGTCAAACATATACATAAAGGACTAGAAGTAATATGAGCTAACTTCTAGAACTACTAAACCTAAGCGTCGGAGTAGAAGTCAAGCATGTAGCCGCCAAGTAGCACGACATCGTGGGAACGATCCTTAATTTACTATTTTCGATACATTGTGTTTCTCTGGGTTGATACAAGGAGTTGGTATATATTGCGACGCTCGTGCTTGTTTCTCTCTTTCTTGTCTTTGTTCAGCACACTACATCTCCACAACCAGGAACCTCGCGTTTTCTTAGACATCCTTCAAGTCAAAATCCGACACGATACTGTGGTGAACTCGACGTGAAAGTCTGGGGTGGAGATTTCTTCTATGTATGAACTTTGAAGAAGAGATTGGCAATCATGAGTGGGGACAAGAACGATGATGGAAACGGAGCTAGTGGTTCAGGTGGATTACCGAAGGTGTAGTTGGATTCGATGACTGCATCGATGTTTCAAGCTTTCACAATGTTCTTACGGCAGCAACAGTCTGATGAATGGAAGGAAGCTTTGGCAACAAAGGCACTTCAAGCGGTGATCAGTAAGATTGATCAATTCGATGAGAGAGATGTCTCAAGATATCTGAGGCATTATGTGAAGGAGATGGAGCTGAATCGGATATCAAAAGATGAGATGATTGAGACGTTTGAGTTGGCAACAGCTCCAAAGATTAGATCATGTTAAAATGCTAACGAAGCATTTTAACAAGGATTGGGAGACATTTGCTCGTGCCTTGATGGATGAGTACTTCTTGGAGGACTCTGATCGGGTCACCAAGAAGTCGTTCTTGGAGTGGGTTGAGCAACTGATGAAGGGTTTACAAGCTACTGAGTTACTCAGAGAGTTGGAGAAACAGTTTTCTAGGTTGACTAGGATGGAGAAGTTGACGCTGCAGTCCAACAAGACAGAGTTATTTCTTTGGCCTGCAGATGAGAAGCTGCAAGAAAAGCTGGAAGTACTTCTGACGAGAGGAAGACAATGAGTTGACTAATAGTTGAAAGAAAGTTGAGGAAGCGGTTGGTCTGCTTACCAAGAGAGAGCGAAGATAAGAGAAGGTTCCTGTTAGGAGACCGGCACCAACACCGACTGCTGTAGCACATGTTCCTATAGTCCGACCAGTGGTTCATGTTGCTAGACAGATGGTACCAGTTGTTATAGTTGTCAAAGCACATGTAGTATCTCCGAAGAAGGATGATTGAAACCTTGAGGAGATCATGCGTGGAATGCGAGATCTGCAGATCAAGCTCACAAGATTGGAAGAGAAGAGGTCTACAAGCGGAGCAAAACCGTTTGAGAAGCAAGGCTGGATCCAACGATGTATCTGGTGCGATGGTACCGATCATCCACGCAGAGATTGCAAGGAGTTCACTGATATCTTACAACAAGGGTGATCTTCTGGAAAGATGAGAACGTAGCATTGAGAGATATTGGTGCACTTTCAGACTAACTTTGGTAGATGAGGGATGAAGAAGTTGGTTGAGGACCACTTATCAGCGCAAGTAGTTGCAATAGTGGAGGCTGGAACCTATGATACAAGGGTTGAGGATCAAGCTGAGAGGAGTTTTAACGAGCATGTTGAGCCGAGTGGATTGTGTCATCTGCCATCTCCATGAAACATAAAGGAAAAATGGCACGTGAGATATTGTTGAGGACAGCTGCTACGATTCGAAGGGATACTAGATGGGAGGTCCGATAGAAGCTCTATCGGTACATGCTTATATCGCCAAGAACCAACACGAAGCGTTGTTGGAAGAGAAGAGAAGGCGAGATTCAAAGGATGCAAGAGAATGAACTTCTTCCAAGAGACAGACTCGAGGAGAGAAGGTTAGTCAAGAGCTTCGAGATGCAAGAGCTCAAGATCTACCGATGGATGACCGACACATGAGACAAGCTGAAGATGAAGTTCTTAGAGCGGTTCCGTGAGATCGGGTACAATCGCCAAGTGTCGGAGAAGCTAACCAGACTGATCAGAGGGAAGAAAGAGAGCTTAAAGGATTATGTGCAGAGATTTTACAATCTACTGGACAGAATTCCGAGGATGGGTATAGCCAACCCATACTCTATGGGTCAAGCTACGAAATGACTTGTTACGGGTCTACCTATTGAAATGGAGATTTGGTGTCGTCACGAGAAGATGGATGCCATCGAAGAAGTTGTGGCTTCAGCAGAGGCATTTGAAGCATCCACCCTCAGAAGTAAAGGAGGATGGATAAAAGGTAAGAAGAAAGAGAAGAAGGAAAAGAAGGAGAAGAAAGAAAAGAAGTCGAGTCGACAGAAAAAACACAAGAAGAGTCGTAGAGAATCCTCATCCTCCGAAGTATCTTCTGACGATGAGTCGTCTTCGGTGGAGGTCGAAGAATCTTCTTCAGCAAGCTCATCCTCTTCGAGCGAGGAAGAACGAAGAACAAGACGAAGTTCTTCGACCAAAGAAAAGAAAAGTTCGAAGGAGAAAAAAAGAAAAGCAAAAGGGGATAATAATCAACTTATGGATGAGATGATCAAAGGATTTGCAGATTTGAAAGTGCAAATGGTAGGAGCTCCTGATAGAAGGAAATCACCCTCTTCATCCCGACCAAGCTTATGGTGTACGACTTGTGGAAAAGAAGGACATGTCAATACAGAATGTACCAACACACGAACATTTCAGGCGCAATAAGTAGAATGAACACCTACGTTCCAATCGTATTTTAGCTCGTTCTTTTTAGAAACTCCAGATGATCTATATGGAGTACAATCGATACCGCCGGTTACACCACCACAAACATAAGACCTTCCCAACGGTCGTCAATGACTCCGATTCAACCCATACCAATTCAGAGGTTTGTACCAGGAGAAAAGGCTCTAAAATGTGTCTCAGAAACATTTAATGAGTACAATAAACAAACCACCACCCCATGAGTCTTGTTTTAATTGTGACAGCACAGATCATTGGTCACCCAACTGTCCTCATCCAAAGAAACAGCTGGGATATGTAGCACTTTGTGCAAAGTGTCATCAACCAAGACATGCCATGACAGATTGTACTAACCCATCCGTAGAGAAGAGAGGGGTTCGCTTTGACCCCAAGGCAGATCCTCTTGCGGAAGCACAATTGCACAAGGTAGACTTAGAAGAATGGAAGGCCGCTGGAGATGAAGGATGGCCACCAGAAGAAACCTGGGTTTGCAAAGTGGACATCATAAGCTCCTTCAAAATGAAGAGGAAGGCGGAGGAAGCCCCTCTGAAGACTCAATCGAAGAAAGAGCTGAAGAAGCAGAAGAAGGTTAAGGAGAAAGTCAAGAAGAAGACAGCTGTGGAGGAGGATACTGAAAGAGAGGAAGAAGAAATACTGAAGAGTGTAAATCCTCCGGAGCTGCCAGTCGATATTACGAACGAAGTTCGTGAACTCCTGAAGAAGGAGCTACTACGAGAAAGAACTTCAGCAAAAGAGGTAGATACGACTTCGGCTGAAGCCCCCTGAACCGTCAACTTCGTCCACACCAAGCACTCCTCGAACTTCACCCAAAGAAGGAAGAACTTCGGCGAAGAACGAAGAGGTTCCGAAGAAGCACAAGCAACCGGAACCTGTGAAGAAAGAAATCTGTGACAACACCACACTATGATGTGGTGGCTGATTTAGAAACACAGAAGGCTAACATAAGTTTCAAGCAATTGATTGACGATAACAAAATTTATAGAAAGTTGTTACTTCAAGCATTGAAGAAGCGTACTAAAGTAAGAAGATCAAAGTTACCTTCTCTGTTTCACATAGAGGCAGAAGACCTAAGATCTCCAAAAGTGGAAGTAGAGGTTGCAGGTTGCGTCATCAAGAAGGTGTCAATTGACTCCAGGTCCAAAGTCAACATAATGACAGAAGACACGGCGCACACATTGGGTTTCAGCAAGTTTGAGGAAACTCAGCGAGTGTTACGATTGGCAGATCAGACAAGAAGGCGACCACTGAGATTACTATGCAACATTCTCACCTTAATAGGCAGAATTTTTTTTAACTCACTTATGTTGTGTTGCGCCCTTTGGTTAAGTCTGGTTATCAAATTTTGATTGAGAGGCCGTGGTTGTACGGTGCCAAAGTACTGACAGATTGGTACCGGCACCGTTTACAGTTTAAAGATCCACAGAAATCGGACTGACAAGGTTTTGGTGGTATCTTGAAAGAAGATAACACATCAGGGTGAAACAGATTCGACTTATGCATGTTACACTTCCGGATTCGATTCATCAGCAAGCAACGCAAGTGAATGAAAAGGAGACCCATATTCAATGATCAATTATCTTTAGTGCTACGAAGTCGATGAAGAGGAAGATACAAATGAGGTCGAATAGCAATCATAGCTAGGTCACGGGAGTGCAGAGACCAGCCATACAGATGGTATAGTACTTCCATGAGCATCCTAGGAATTAGTGATAAGCGAAGAAAAGAACTTAAAGATTTCTGTTGTAGTGCAAGGAGAAGAGTTGGAAGTGCATCGTCAGATGCTGACCCGTTACCAAGACGTCTTCGCCTGGACTGTGGAAGACATGAAGGGGATACTTGCATAGTGCAGAGAACATCGTATTGATTTCATCGAGGGATCAGTACCTCTACGACAAAGGTAGTATTGACTCAACCCAAAATATTCGTTGCTGGTTAAAGACGAGATAGACAAGTACTTGAAGGCGGGTATTATCTTCCCTGTGTTAAGCAGCGAATGGGTAGCACCCACAGTAGTGGTACCTAAAAAGCAAACATGAAAGATAAGAGTCTGTCAGGACTTTAGAAAGCTTAATGAAGAAAGAAGAAACGAAGAAAGACCATCACCCTTTATCTTTTATTGATACTATTTTGGATCATGTATCTGGAAAAGAATGTTACAGTTTTCTAGATGGATTTTCGAGATACAATCAAGTGCCCATTAGAGAGCAAGATAAGGACAAGACTACTTTCACTACAGATTGAGGCACTTATGCTTATCACAAGATGCCTTTTGGACTATGTAATGCACCAGCTACCTTTTAGAGAAAGATGACCTTGATTTTTGTGGATTATTTGCAAAAATTTTTAGAGATTTTTATAGATGACTTTTGTGTTTTTGGCATACGTAAGGAACATGCAGCGTGTTTAGCCAAAACATTTCAGAAATGTAGGGAAGCCAGACTTGCATTACACCCAGAGAAGTATTTCTTCATGATGACTGAAGGAATACTTCTTGGACATAGAGTGTCAAGTCGAGGCATAGAAGTAGATGTAGAGAGGTTCGAGTAATACTCTCCTTGCAACCCCCTACTGACATCTGCGACTTGAGAGCCTTTCTAGGACATGTTGGATATTACAAAAGGTTCATCAAAGACTACGTCATACTTGCTGCGCCATTGACAGAACTACTGAAGAAGACAACAGAGTACCATTGGCACGAGAAGCAGCACGAGGTGTTCGAAACGCTGAAGAAGAAATTGGCAGAAGCACTTGTCATGCGACCACCGGACTGAGAGACACTCCTGCGTTTGTCACTGGAGTGGTGCTCAGTCAGAAAGATGACGAGAAGAGAGACCACCCAATCTACTATGCGAGTAGACAACTTTCAGCAGCAGAAAAGAACTACACCATTACTGAACGTGAGGCGTTAGGAATGGTGTACTCAGTAAAGAAGTTCAGACATTATCTTCTTGGCTATGAGTTTGTTTTCCATGTGGATCATTATGCATTGAAGCATCTGGTACAGAAGTCAGACTTGTCGAGAAGAATAGCAAGATGGATGTTGTTACTTCATAAATTCAATTTCACCGTTCATACCAGACAAGATATTCACCATGAGAATGCTGATTACTTGTCTCGGCTGAGGACGGGAGAACGAGTGGATACAATGGCAGATGATTTTCCAGATGAGAAACTGTTTCAGCTGACAGTAGCACCTGCTATGAAGTACTATGATCTGTACAGATATTTACAGACGTTGTAGTGTCCAGAAGAAATGGATGCAGAACAACGAATAGTCTGCATACATCAAGTGAGTTGAAGAATGAGATACTATTAAGAACTTCGAAGATGTCTAGAAGTGCATGAGATACCACAAGTGGTAGATGCACTACACTCGGAACCTGAAAGAGGACACTATGTACTGAGGAATACTGTGAAGAAGATTCTTTCAACTGGATACTGGTGGTCAACAATGTACAAGGATGTTCATGAGAAATGTGAAGATGTCAACGAGTGGGTAAGCCTACGTCAACCACTCAGTGGTCGTTACACCCGATATTTTCATTAGCACCATTTGAGAAGTGAGGCATTGATTTTGTGGGACCTATACAACATACAATACGCCGCACCAGAGAGATTCTGATAGCTATTGATTATGCAACGAAGATGGTTGAAGCTCGACTGACATTCGTTCTCGGAGAACACATCTGTAAGATCTTCACTACTCAGATCAATGGAGAGGAGTATCGCTATCACCATCTAAGGCCCTAGGAATGCTTTATTTTTTAGATGAATGATCTCTAATTTGATGCATTTGTTCATAATATTCTCATGAACTTGGTTGTACATCGATTTTCTCTTGATTGGCTTTCTTGGTCCTATATCTTCGACCAAGTTATCAAACTTATTCTTGAGTATTGTGTACTCGAATGATAAGTTTGTCTCTTGGTTGAAACGAGTGGTTAACACTTGCCATTGGTCTAGACTCACATTGCCTTGGTTACAATGCAAAAAATAAACCTCTTCATACATATCTAGAAAAAGCTTCTCATGTTCAAATTTTCATTAAACTTTCGATCTTTTAGAAACAGATTTATGAGTTGTATCTCCTGATTACACCAAACATCACACGGAGTATACACTTAGTGCTGTATCAACATACTAAAACAAAAAACAATTGAACAAGAACTGATAACATTGATGTTTTCTCATACCTCTCTTTGAATGCGATCGTTTTGATGAAGTGAAGTTTGAGAGCATTGGATCGTCTTGTTGCTCATTTCGGTTGGTATATCAAGTTCCATCTCCAATCCTCTTCTGAAAAATGAATTATGGTTCTGAAAAACACCAAACATCACACCATAGTCTATCAAGTCATGATTTGCTTGGTTTATCTCAAATTATGAAAAATTACACTTGAATCTACTTTAGAATGAACAAAAGAAAAATAAAAAAATTTCTTGTAGAACATCCTTTTCTGATCATTTTGATATAAAACATGACCTCTATTGACCAAAAATAAGAAAATATGATCGAATTAAGACATGACAGAAAAGCGACCTTCAAACACTCCCAAGCACATTGTGTGACCTCGAGCTCTCGGAAGTCCTCTTGACTGTCACAACCGGTTGTGTCATCTGACCTTAAACCCTTCACATTTAGATCGTTGTCCTCAAACGGAGTACTCTGTTTGTACATAACTGAGGAGGCTGGACGCGCTGTACCTCCGTAATCAATTCCGCAGTACGTCAGGGACAAAACCTGACGTACGTTAGATTTTATCCTTGACGTACATGTCCGACTCACCATGTGAGTCGGACCTCTATCTTATACACAAATTTGACAACAAAAGTCACTCACGCAAATGTCCACGAATCAGTGAGCTAGCACGTCTCATAATTGTGCGATCTCATATCTTAGATAACCGTGAACGTGACACCTAATACGCTCTCAGACGAGTTACATGAAAAGATTCGTGAGACATAAAAAACAACACAATACAAGTTTTACGTTAAATTCATATATGAACCGTGTCACAACACGAACAACAGAACCCTAGTGAACTTGCGCTAGGTTGTGAACGTTGCAAGCACGACTTAACGGCTTGGCCGGAAAGTCGAGAACAAAGAACTCTAAGTGGTTCTCTGAACCAAGGTTGAAACGTTAGATTAAGACATTGGGGTTTATTCCAATATGACCTTGGATGAAAGCTGACTTAAGAGAGTAAGTCTAAAAATAGATCGAAACTGTATGTCGTAAGATTTCTCTTTTTGCTCATTAAGTATAAAAGATATCGTTCCCACAGAGGATTTGCACAAGTATCGCTGCTCTAAGTTCTAAGATCTGTTCAAACACACGGGTTTTACCTAGAAATCTCGTCTTCTCACAAAACCACACGGCTTCCAGACCCTTCAGAAGGTGCCCTGGATCTAAAAAAACAACTACAACCTAAAATATCACACAGATATCCACTAGTAAACCCGGGAAGACACTTTCTGCTTCCATATCACGGCTTCCAGTCTGCCCACGTCCGTCTTCTCGAAACAATTCTCGACTTCTGGGGATTTAACTCGTCTTCTCACACCTCCAAAAGACTACTCCTGCTTCGTAGACGTCAAATTATCACTGTCTATCACACATTGCTCTTCAAATTCCTAACGGGGTTAGATAAATCACAGGGTGTATGCCTCCTTAGTCTTCCTAGGCTTCTGCCTACGGAAACGGTCTTCCTGTAGCACTACAACGACATTCACCTTCACAGAAGCTCAATAGAAGTCTCGGAAGCTCACTAGAAGAAGATAGGAAGATGGGAAGATGAGAGAAGATGGGGAAGAAGAGAAAATCCAAACAAGAGAAAACAAGATGAAAATGAGAAATTAAGACTCCGACAGGCTTCTAGTCCGGATCCTGACCAATAAGCCATATCTGCTTATAGTAATTTGGGGAAGAAGACCACAAATTTGCTTACAGTTACACAGTCTTCTACTCGAGGATGTCATCTTCTGCTGTAGGAAGAAGACTTTTTTCTTCTTCTGTCGTTGCTCCGACTACTCTATCGTCTGGGATCGCTTACCCATAGGACTGTCCGTACGTGGATTCTAAGTGCTACACTGGATGAGACAAGCTTCGACTCTACACAGCTTCTAACAATCATCGCCACTCTAGAAGAAGGCTTCTCATGCACAATTGGGTGTGAATTCGAGGAAACCCACTGCCCCGAAGACACAGACAAAGCTTCTGCACTCAAATCTGAAATCAATTTCTCGAGAAGAAGGTACATTGGTGTTGGGAAGCTCACTCCCTCTACTTCCTGCTCCTACTCCTCGACACACCAGCTTAGAAACAAGACTGCATGATGATGTCATTCCCTGCTCTAAGCTGTCCATTATCTCTATCTATATCTTTGATCCACTGCTGGAAGCGAGAATGCATACCCTTCCTGTGTAATCCAATTCTATTCGTATGTCTCTAGCATTGGACGTAATGTGTGTACTGTACGAAGATGTGTGACCCTCAGTACAGTAAAATGTGTCTCTCACATGCGTGTACGAAATCCTACTCTGTGTTCTACTTTATACTTTTGCACTTGAGACGCATGAGAGAGTTCTCTTCCAATCCTCACTCGCAGCCAAGGAAAATGAGGCGCTGTCAGAAGACCACCACCTCACATGCAATCGGCTCCCTTCTTAGTTTGGAAACTCACTTTCTACTCCTGTGCTGCCTACTCTGCCACCTGGGCAGTCATCTAAAATTACAAGGGGAGTTGTCCCTCCCAAGATAGTAAACTTCGCTGCCTATCAAAATAGCAAGTCCATTGTCTTCCTAACTTGCTGCCTACTCTAATTCGCTAGGTGTGATCTCCTCCTGATCGGTTCCTACTTGAACTCCTAAATCGACCTCTGATAGAAATGAGGGAATGAAAAATATACCTGCATCCCAGTAAAATACAAGTGTAAATTTAACTCCACGATTTTTTATATTGAAGAAAGCGACGGAAGGAGAAAACGAGAAAAATCTGCGCCTGCTTTCATGAATAAGTCAGAAGACAAATTATACGCTAAATTTAAATATTTATTTTTAAATTATTATATTTAAAAAAGTTAATTAAAAAATCTCTCAGGCCAACGAAACACATGGCCTCTAGAAACCAGAAAACCCATAACCGCTGTCACTGTACCTAGAACTATCCCACTATATAACTCTTATTTACGTAGAAGGTCTACCTTTCAGACAGTATTTACAGCTAACCATTCCTAACAGAAGGATTAGCTCATAAATTCTCACACACTCACATCTCATGTACATCTAGAAGTGTACATGAGGTAAATAAAGAGCCTACAAATGGCTCCGTATTCAAGAAGTGCTAATCAGAAAACATAAGACCAATGTACTTTCTTCTCAGAAAAATCATTTTGTGTGATGTTTAATTTATCACCTAACCCTTCCCGCAGGAAGGGTTAGGTGATAAATTAAACACCTTCGCATATTCCCCTCTTCCGAACACGGAAAAGGTGAATATGCATGCTCAACCACCTTTCTGTGAGGTAAAGCCATGCAATTCCAACAAATTACAAATAATGCTCTTATTTAAGACCAAACCTTTCTACTAGGAAAAATGTGGTCCTAAACTAAAGTTCTTGCATATTTTCTCTCTTTTATCTTCAAATGGAAAAAATGGATATGCACAAGTATCAGACCTATTACACTATTTTTCTTAGCATAATAATTGCATTTAGCATACTAATTTACATAGGGTTATACCAAATATAATTCCAACTAGATGATCATGTTTTGCTGTTGAGTGAGTATATATATGAAGTTGTAGTATACATGGTTCTCAACACATTACATCATCCCTCTATCATTGAAAATGTAATATTGGATCTGAAACTTTATAATTGTGACGTCGCTTAGGTTCAAAATTTCAAGACAAAAGAAAAATTATATTTGTAATGTTACTTACACTAAATTAAAGTATCATAAGATTAATGTTAAACCTTTAACAATGTTTATAACAATAACACATGTGTAAGTGGATTCTTAGAGCTCACTGAAAGAATATATAATAATAAATATAGTCGAATGTGTAGAAGAAGTTTCACGCGATGTGAAACATGTGATCTATCCTAGCAACTTTATACATTCTTCATTCTAGAGAGGTTTAGTGTTTAAATTGATGAAATGTATTCAAGAAATTGATACCTACCAGTTCAGATTTTTATCTTTTGATCAAAAGAATAAGCATAAAATTCATCACAGTAGCTGACAGAAAGACACCAAGGAGATTGTCGTGCACATACACATCGCTACACAACTAAACTACAAACTACATACACATAACAAGCACATAGTGTCATCTACATACACAAGTATACCACGATTAATATGAGAACACAAGCATAAACATTTGCCAAGCGGTAACAGATCACTCACGAATCAAACCAAACCCACTATGTGCTCACCGAGAATCCAAGTTCTACTCACTAAGTGCATCTACCATAGCTAAGAGCTTGAAGACTCAACTCCAGAGATTACAAGTTCCAACTCAAAATATACTCCTTGATGATCTCAATCCAAGAATCTCCGCTAATGATACTAACGGCACTACCAAAACTACCGACATTAACGGCGTGCACCACTTTGCACTTGGTCGAACTAGCAACTGATGAAAATGACGTGATAACTGTCATACGCATACACATCGTTGTACAACAATGTCTAAACTACAAACTACATACACATAACAAGCACATAGTTTCATACACATACACAAGTATACCAGAATCGCCCCCCTAGCTCACGGTTTGGTTCTTCGAACTCCAGATAGTCATCTGATCCAACTATGTGATATGCACCTTCTTCGGTGCGAAGATCAGGAGGCCGGATACTACGTCGTCTCATCGTTAGTCGCATGTCTGCTATCATATCACGTGAAGATCAAATGAGATACCTCGCTAACTACAACGAGGACATATTCATCGCACTTGAAGAACTATGATGAGAGATGATGTCAAACATGACATGTGTCATCCTCACGAACAACCATCACATAATGACATAGTGATTGCTCACTAGCAGATCCACATAACATATACCACAAGCGTGCACGTACAATCACCAAACTTAGATCCATAGAATCGTCGATGTTAGAAAGATGACATGGTGCGCAATTACGCACACGATCCCTCCAACCTACACCATCATGGCCCTCTAACACAAGAACACTAGACGATAACATCTCACACATTCGTAAGATAGTGCATCCTGCAATCACATCGAATGTCATTGATGTTGTTTGCTGCAAATACACGTAATCGTCAAGATGGAACATGGGAATCGATGATCGATAACCTCCTCCTCGAATAGTTGTATATCGTAACATATCTCTATGTTGAGCAATCGACAAGTTCTCAAATGCCATCGGCATAACTCGTTGAAACATGTCAGCTCATTGAGAACATACTCTCACTCACATATCGAGATCATCAAGGTTCACAACCTCAACAGAATCATGAGAATGACCGCAGATAAATATGGTTCTCGACCGTATAGCAGAAAGTATGGTGAGAAAGATGCCAAGGATGCTTGTCGACTGAAACGATAACTCATAGCCAACCATGTTAATTGAAGATCTTAGTTTCCATGATGATCCTTCTGCAAGCCATACTTGCACAATGCTCTCTTCATCATTTGAACAACTCTTTTTGACAAATCATTAGTTTCAAGGTGACCCGGAGACGTATTACAGTGATCAATCAGCGCTTGATCACACAAGGCTTGAAACTCATCACGAAACTCCATACTCTGGTCAGTCAACACTTCGACTGATGCACAAAAATGACTCAACACTCGATCCAGGAAAGCATAAGCTACACCCTCACTTTCTTTGTCCGGTAATGCCACCAACTCTATTCACTTGGAGATCATCACCAACACATATCGATTATGTCGTCGATAAAGATCTCAAAAAATCCAAACTCTAACAGTAACCCAACCTCATTATCGATAATGGGTGTAACTGTGAAGTAAGAGCATTCAATGATGCTCGTACTCGATCACAGATCACACATCGTGTCACAAACTGCTGCACATTAGTGTGCATACCGTATCATCAATATTGTCATTGGAGTAAGCTATACGTGCACTTTACTCCAAAATGCCTCAACTCCTCGTGAGCATATCGAACTAATTGTGCTCTCTGCGACGGATGTGATGCAACACGCACCATATCATCCTCCTACACATGAAGAACATGTTTCTCTTCACAGCGGAATCTCTTGACTCATTGAAGAACACGATCTCGCTCCTTGGTATTTACTACGCCCACCACAACGCCAGTACGTAGATATTCCATAACCATAACATCATCATGGATATCTCATTGATCTGTCGAAACATCGTTATCTTTTGGATCCGAAGACTCATCATCTATCTCACGAGAGCTGTCACATGATTCTCCGGAACCAACATACACAACAAGGCCGATGCATGCCAACTTGGCACCACCTCCTCATTTGTCTCACCATGCCAATGAGCTCCTGTATCATCCAACATACTCCAATCAGTGTGTAGTTGGAATATACGTCCCCTAATAGATCTCCTCAAGATGAGAGCAGATGTCATCTATCCTTGAACTCTAGAAAAGCTCGCTCTTGCTCATCTCCCCAATACCACTCTTGGTTCGCCTTCGTTAACTTGATCAAAGACTTTGCAATTATACTGAATCCTTTCACATATCGACGATAGAAGTTTGTCAAACCAACAAATGCTCGAACTCGACTCACATCTGTGGGACGTGGAATGCGTACGATCGCCTCAACCTTTGTTTGTTGTACTCCCAACCCACTTGGGAGATAGTGTGGTCAAAATACTCCACTTGATCTTGGAAGAACTTACATTTCTCATGATGCAACTTCAAACCATGAGCTCTCAACTGCTCAAACACCAACTATAAATGTCTCTTGTGCTCCTTCACTGTAGCACCATAGACTAGGATGTCATCAATATAACACCAAACAAAATTTAATCCGGCTAGGATTCTATCCATAACTCTCTAGAACTCGATAGGTGCGTTCTTCAAGCCAAATGATAAGAATCTCCATTGATACAAACAATCCTTGCCGTGAGGATCATCCCTAAGAACGCTATCTTGGTCATATCCTCCTCTCTGATCGACAACTGATGGTATCTTGCTCGAAGATCTAATGTACTGAAGACCTTTGCATGCCCAACCGCATCAAATATCTCCTCCGGTGTAGACATGGTATACTTATTGGACTTCGTCTGTCGACTGAGATAAGATGATAGTCTTCACATATCCGTCTATCAATGTAGTTGGATCCATATCCTTCTTGGCCGACATAATAGTGACAAATGCATACTCTCCATAAGATATCCACCACATCAGCCTCAAACAAGTCTTGAGTTCGACTCTGATCAAGGCTCTATCTATATCCCTATATCCATAAAGACGTCGAAAGATTGATGTGTCACTAGTCAACTCAATTCGTATACTCGGTCTTCAATGTATCCAATCCTTCATACTGAAGGTAAAACAATTCATGTAACCTCTCCGGAGACTGTATATTCTCATTCTCTCTCCTCTTATAAGCTTGGCTCCAATCTCAACCTCCCAAGTATCCTCTGTTATCACACCAGAGGTAGAAGACGAAGCAAATGGACGTAGCAGGCCTCTCTTGTTCACCATCAATGGACTCAAGTGCGTCCGCACATAAGACATCAGCAGTCTTAATTGCAACCTTCAAATGATCTCTCGTCACATCTCACAATATCCACAGATGACGATCTCTCTTTGCCTCGCCCCTAGTCTTTGCCTCTATCATCTCAGTAAGCAAAGCGCTCACAAGGATCTGAGCAATAATATCCGTCGATCGCATCCGATGTTGCTCAACCAAACCAAAGTTCACTATCCAAGTCAAGCAGTTCAAGTCCATTGCTTGACTCAACACATGACGGTGTGCTCTCTCTGACATCAAAGACATAGCCGTCGTACTTGTAAGAAATCTTATCACATGCTCTCTCTCTAATCGGCGTTGGCTCCACCAACAACTGCAAACTAGCATCTCATACTAGTCCAGGGCCTCTCTCTCTGTATGCATGAGAATCAAGGAAGTGTGGAAGAGGCATCTTTGTCTTGGAAGACAGAGAAGACACCTCCGATCGGATTGTGGAGATGAACCTGTCTTCTGCGAGAAGAAGGTTGGCAGAATTCAGCGCCTTCTTCCATTCAGAGATCCAGCCAGCCATGGAGTTGGTGGAGAAGCGCACGATGGCTCATGGGAAGTCATTGTGGTCTGGATTCGGTCTACGCACCATGATGCAGTAGGAAGATGTCCAGAAGAAGATGGACGCACTGGAAGTCAACCTCCGCACTTGGAGAAGCATGCTCCAAGACCAGCGATCGGGACAGATTCAGAGAAGGAGGAGTTTGACCTTACTGTCCACTTGGTAGTGACAGCGCTGAAGCCGAGAAGATCACAGAAGAAGCCCCAGAAGACAAGGTGTCTTCTAGAAGACGGGAAGTAGAGTTGTCTTCCCAGGTGTTTCAAGTGGAGGAGGTGACTTCCTCTGACCACTGCGAAGTCACCCCAGCTCCTAGCGTCGAACTAGTGCCCCAGAAGAGCGAGAAAGTGCATGTGGACTCAGCTTCCCAAAAGACGCTTCCGTCTTCCGAAGCCATCCCAGAAGAGCGAGCCAAGAAACAGAGAAGAGGAAGCCACCTCAGTCACACCCGAGGTATCAGCAGGGCTTCTCACTGTACAATTCTCTTGTTTTTTTCACTGTACAAGGCTGTTGGGGCTCCTTATTAGCGGTGCAACACACTTTCCTTCTCGGTTCTTCTTGGAAATCCGACATCCACTCTATAGTTAACATTTAATTTGTTTTTTTGTTTTTTTTGTTTTTTTTTTGTTTTTTTTGTTTTTTTTTGTTTTTTTGTTTTTTTTATTATTTAATATTTAATATTCAATATTCAATATTCAATATTTATATTTAATATTTCTAATGTTTCTAATAACACTTCCACCCCAACCCCACTGTTCTGTCCAGTGGCGTCTTTCTATTTCCCTTTTCACTTGCAGTTTATGTTTTTCCTTCTTCTAGCCAAAACAACACTTTGGATGGATATTTGTTGACGCGGAAAACTCCTCGCACTTTACTTAAAATTTTGTTGTTTTTCCTCGGCTAATTGTAAAGACTCATCCGGAAGATCAGATTAGAATAAATTTCTGTCTTCAGAAAATATAACTAAAACTTATCTTGTTCAACGCAACACCTCTCTATTCATATGTTCCATGCATTATACTGAGATTCTGAAAAGAATTTCCCTTGCATATTCACCTCTTTTATTTTTTATTTATATTTAATTAAATTTTTTGGGATAAGTAAAATAATAAATGGAAATACCAAAAGAATATGATTTGTTTGGTATCAATAAAAAATCTCTCCGATATATAGTTTCGAGAGTGCATTTGTCAACGTTCCCTTTATGGGTTCTTCTCGATCTTTTCACATCTAGAAATAGTTATTATTTAACATTTAGAAATATTTTATTTTTATTTTTAATAGAAATTTTAGTTTATTTATATTTTTTCTAATAACAATAAACGAACAAAAATTATCGAAGATTTGTGTGTCAAGTGGTTTAGCCTACAGTCCTCTAAGAAAAAGATCTTGAGTTCAATCTTTTACGGATACGGTTGGAGGTGCATGCGCTGCAAACTACTAATGAATCTTCTGGTCAGAGTCCCGCTGGACTCAAATGTACAGTCCCATGATCCTCGAATACCCAAGAAACAGATAATAACATTTACCATTACCATCGCTTGTCGTCTTTGTCTTTATTAGGGAAAACGTCGGTAGCATGCATATTTGGTCCGTGCTAATAAATCCATATCTTGGGGAGAGGAAAATTGAGAAATATTCACGTTCGTTGTTAGAATTTTTTCCTTCGTGCGAGTTCATGTGGCGTTTGTGTGACGCACCCTAAACTTCAAAACTTTAGTCTTCAAACAAATTACAAATAATGCTCTTATTTAAGACAAAACCTTTCTAAGTTCAGAGATCTTGAAAACTCGCAGCTGGAACTGGCTTGGTGGAAAATGATTACGTTTCGTCACGTTCGCAGATAAACTTCTACTGATCGTTTTTCATCAAATAAGATATCAATAGCTAGACCTTCTCTTCATAAGATAAGACATACAATAGCAAGACTTTTAACGCAGACTGAGTAACTTTGTTCTTGTATCTATAATATAATTTTTATTTATTTCAAATAATCAACTCAAATAGTATCTTTTTCGTATCGAGGTTCCTTCATATGCTTGTTTATACTGTCCTCGTCTTTTCATCTTCAATTAAAAAGGAATTTAATTCATAATTTAGACACATAATTAGCACTTCGAAGGGTATTTATTGATTCAGTTTCGACACATTTTTGGGATACTGCATACTTGTAAATCCCCTACAAGTGCAAGCCGTCATGCTACTGCTTTCCCTTGCACCTTCCCAGGTCTTGGCGCTCTGATTGGCTATTGGAACATGGCAGGTGCTCGAGAGTCATGAATTAGCTTAGCTAGTCAATAAAGACATGCACTGTAATTGGACTTTAGAGTCAAGCTCACAGTCTAATTATGAGATCCACGCTAACAACAAACACCTCTCATCCCACAAACCTCCCATCCTTCTTGCCGCATACCTCCCAGGATCGTCCTTAAAAGGAAGACACGGCGACTGTGGACTGGACTTGCATCATCCTCAACCGTTAAGACAACAGATTGCTGAGTGCCCTTTGTACTAAGCTAAGTAGGAAACGAAGAAGTAAAATGAAGCTCATTGTTACAGTCAAGAGTTCCCAACAAGACTTAAGATGAGTGTACAGATGTGCTTCTTTGCATGGACATTATCAACCAAAAATGCACACCAAATGGGCCGGATCATTTTATTGAAGCGCACTTTACTGGCCTTGGCCTGATACCCTCAGGGAAAGAATTAATAATTACACCAATCACCACATGTCCATGTACCTTTATTTACCGCGAGCAAGTCATGAACCCCTGGCCATTAGAACCTACTAAAGGCAGACCCACAAACTGACCATCATTTGGTGACGGATATATACATAACTGTAGGGCAGAGAGAAGTGCCAACTGAATGTTACAAGTGTTGACTGTATGTGTGTGTGGGTACTATCCACCTAATCTGGGCACAATCTAGTAGCCTGGATTGGATAGACAACTATAGAAAGACAGCAACAATTAAACGGTCTGCAAGACGTACTGGTCACAGCCGGGAAATGTGTAACCGCGGATACTAAAACCAGAAACCTGTGCTAAGTATTGCTCTTTGACTACAGAGTGAAGAACCGATTATATTCCTGCCTTTACAAAAGAGATTCTCTTCTAAACTATGGTCCAATCACTCTCACTAATTGACGGTTTCCTTTCCTCCACAAAGGCTGGTCTGTGATTCTTCTTGTCGAAGAAATTAACCTTGACTTCCATAATTCGAGCAAATATGTTGTCACCTTTAACATTCTGAAAGATATCTGGGGCTGATTTTCGCCTTGTTAGTTTTTCAGGTGGTTTTTCACCCTCTAAGCCCCGACCAGGTTCACTAGCTACCTCTATCCGAGTAGACTGCGGAGCTTCGGACGGACTATCCGCATGGTGTACTCGTGCTTCATGAACTTCTTGGGGTGGCACATGGACTCTAGCTTCCATTACCTCGTACACCTGTGAGAAGGCCATATTCTATCAATTCTCCATACGAGGTCGAAGTGCATTATACGCAAAAAATTAGAGGCTACTTAGTACTCATCCTGAGCAGCTTTAGCTCCGCACAATATATAGACGTAAACGCTTGGGAATTCGCTGAAACAACAAGACTATTTTTAGAGTGTATTTGTCTTACTTACCTCACACAGATGTTCCAGCTTCTCTGCATTCATGCCTCTAACACATGTAGCGATTATATAATCTGTACATTCCTTTAAACAATCCTTTAGTGGGTCTCGCTTTGCAGCTGGTGACCCTTCAACTATTGCAAATCCTGCACTCAACTGCGAAAAGTATAGAAAACTCGGTTAGCAGTCAATCCCATCCACCAACGAAAAACTACAAGCTAGGCAGCAATATTTGTTGTGCGAAAGAAGCAGGCATGCTGTTGTCAAGCCAGGAAGCCAGTTACAAGTCACAGGTACAACCCTTATGTAGGCTGACTACTAGCTCCACTCCACTGATCAGCTATGGTGTCAAGCAGGAGCTTACGGCGGATGTAAACAATTGTTCAAATAGGTAAGAAGGAGCGACGTTCTCCAAAGCATCAAGAGTACTTTCCCTGTTGGCAAAACAGAAAGGGACACACTTGTAAGTGCCAAAATACGATGCCATGCATGAGAGTAAGAGCTCTGGCTTTAGGTTCGTCTTCAAGGGTGGTATAGATGTCAACAAAATAATTCCTTTCAAGTCTCACCTACGTATGTGGACAATCAGATACGAAAAGTCAGACTGATCACGAGGAATACGGAGACAATCTTACTTAAATAGTACGTACTAACTCTAGCAAACAACCGAAGAAACGAAAACCAAAGTAGGTTCTGCAATTTACCCCGCAAGCTCTTCGTCGAACAAGGGAGCCTGCTTTACTGCAGGGATTGGACGAGCGGAGATCCATAGTTCTTGCCAGAGATTGCCTTTCCATTCAACCACAATAAGTGACTAGTCAAAATACGAAGTTCAGGCGAGTCCAGATATAAACCTCTAGTGACCTCTACAACGCAGAAGCATCAAGACTAGCATATACGTGAAGAGCTAGAGAGGAGAGGGAAGTGTCCTCAGTTAACCGAATATGCTACCTTTGCACTGCATTCTGGCACTAAGATACCCTCGTGCCGACGCTTTCATATTAGCAACAGTCTCATCTTCCACCGATGTTGTCAAGACGTCTGAACAAGGATCTTCTCTCCAATCAGGTGGAGAATACCAACGGACGAAGTCCTCTAAAATACAGCCAGGATTTGCAGCCTGCAGTTATGGAAAAACTGTAAGGGTAAGACTACTGGTTTAACTTGCACATCTAGTTCAACTAGCTCATCCGGGTGTCCGGCAACATCCGGTTACTATTCACACAACTGCAATCACCGGTAACGTTAAGTTTGTCCGTTGACATACCTTGAACGCCTGCATGTCAGAGAGGAGATGAGAACATCCGGCACCCACACTACAACGTTCCACAGAAGAGGGTTACAATCACACGCTTAGGTCTCCGCTGACTAGTCAAACCCACTGAAGTTTACAGCTGATGCTAAACGTCTGAAGGGTCACACTACTGGAGGCAAGCAGCCGCCTTCTAGTCTAGCTTCAGGGTACTTCCAGCTTCTGATACAAGCGCACAATCTTTGAGGTAGTATACCTTCCAGTACGGAGCACAAGCTCTTCATTCTCCTGGATTAGATCTTCAGTCAAGACTGGTCCTTCCTGTGGAAACACAAACCGATCACAGTTTAGACTTTACCCCGTACGTTTCTCAGGGAAATTCTTCTTCGAGAACAAGTAGGCTGCACCCTCCAGCTTGAAATATAATACGCTGCACACTCGGTCGACTGTTCAAACTTCATCTGAACTTGTGATAATGTTGACGGAAAGGAATTGAAACATACGGTGTCGAGTTCAACTTCATCCAAATTGAACGTTTCAATGAAAAGATCCACACAAGGTTGGTATCATATAATGCCACAAATGCACCCGTTTTATAGTAGTAACCTGAAACATATGCAGTTCAACTCCTGGTTCAGGATCAGTTGCTGCCTTGCCAGAAAGTGCGAAACAACAAGGATGACTCACCTGAGTCACAGGTGAGTAAATAGCCTCTCCTGACTCCAGCATCCTCAAATCTGCTGCTGGATAATCAGCTCCAAGCCTCAACAGGAGGTCACCATTCTTTTGTTTGACGTACAACTTGGTACTCTGGTCATCTGCCGTAACAGCCCCGGCAATGTCGTAAAGTGTCCTGCTGTTATCATCCAGTGCTTGAGTGTATCTAGTTTCACCTTGTTGCAACGTGGCCAAGGTTGAAGCACGGCGCTTGCGTCTTGCCATACAGCAGTTAATCAACTGAATTTGCTGGTGCAGTAAGCAATAACGGAGGTCAGGGCTATGATCAACGGGCATCCTTGAAATTGGCTGACCTGAAAACCACCTGCGCCGTAACTGCCGGTACACAACGAGCTATGTTAGATAGCTTGCAAGATGTGGTTTTAGACACCTGAAGCTAATGTTGACAAGAATCTCCTTTCTATGACTTCAATACCATCTCTGTCCGATACCACAGCTGACGTGGGAAAACTATGTCCTGTTACATGCCCGGCATGAAAGCATCAAACGACTGCAAATTGTTTCCTTCTTTTACACTGACGATCTTCTTGATCGTCAGATGACACTAGAAACAAAGGTGCTGGTTATGATTCCCACCTCCTTGATGACTTCCAACCAAAATTCGGCCATTTTTTGTTCAGTTTTGATGCCCCCCATAATTTCTGCCAGCTGAGCAACGAAGCTTTCCGGGGGGGCACCATGGACCTCTTCTGGCAACCTTGTTCTTGTTGAGACAGATGATTCCACAGAAACATCATTCTCTAGATGCTGTGTATCTGTGAATAGCGACAGCTGTTTGATTACAAGCATCCTGAATGCGAAAAGTTGAGTCTCAATCCACACCCTGCCAAAACATGGCTAGACCGACGTTCAAGAAAAGTTGAACCTACAACGAGGCTCGCTTTCACCTGCTGATATAAGCAGTTAAGTAGACCAAACCCTAATGTGAGTTCTCAGTCTACACCCTGCCAAAACATGGCTAAGACCGATGGTCAAGAAAAGTGTAACCGGAAACGAGGCTCGTTTTCACTTGCTGATATAAGCAGCTAAGTCGACCAAAACCCTTGACATGACATGAACGATAAATCCCAAGACATGCCTGTCAACCAACGACAACATCCTGTGTCATAGTTCTGTGGCATTTCTGAGAAACAAGCTTACAAGGGGAGGTGAACAGTACTGAAGTTTTACCTGTTTCGAATAGAGACCACAACAGTGTACTGTAGTTTCCACTGACATTATTCTGGTTCTTTGGTTTCCCATCCTTGTTAGAAAGTTTGCGCATCATTGCCAATCCTGTAGCCAAACCTGTCCATTCGCCGCTATTCAAAGGATGATCTTTGTCCAGGTTCCTATGGCCCTGTGCTAACTCTTTCATGGTTTTGTAAGGTCTTCCGACCCTGCACAAGGCAAACACTAGGTCAGCCTCCAAGAAGTATAACACCCGTTGCACTGAGGCATGAAGTTGTAAGTGTTTAGAATTACTTGCGCCAGCATAAGGAAATTTCCACCATAAGCGTGAGAGTATGCCAGAGGCACGTCCGGGGAAAAGAAGTTATCTATTTTACGTTCTGATATGATCAATTTGAGCCGGATAAATAATTTTAACCCCAGAACTACCAAACCTTCATTAATGATAAACTGCCACACACTGAACCGCACCAGATGTCCTCGTGGAGGAGTGGTTTCGTATACATGTAAAGATGTTGTCTGACGCTCAAGGTTACGCAGAAGCAGAAAAACTAAAGGAATGGAAAGTCTCGGTTTAGGATCAAGACATACTCCACGGCTGAAGCTAGACGTCGAAGAAGCATGGATGGAGGTATTGCTACCACAGTGAATGCCCTCTTGTAGGCCTCTTCTTCAGCTGGGTCTTTCTTTGGACTCTGCATAAGTTTTAAGCGACGTTATCTTAGAATTCTCTTCATCGAACCGTCCGGGGATCTTTACTCGCGGTGAAATCTAAGACTTTTATACCTCCTCCCTTGCACTTTATCCGCCCACTCAACGCAAACACAGCCACAATAGTTCTTAAGTACGTCGAGCAAGAGGAACTGCATGATCCAACTAACTTCTCTGTTCAAAGTGAGCAGAAATCGTCTCACGAAGGAGGAAACATAAAATAACGGACTAGCAGGTCAAATCAACCAACTCACATCTGCTTCGTTGCTCCCAGCTTCTGAGCTGCACCTTCCTTGTGAGGAAACTTCAAACTGCTGCGGATCCAGCTCAAGGATTTCTTGCTTGATACTCCTCACTGCAATAAAGTACCGCCTCCAGAATTCCTGCTCCTTCATCTTCTTTGGGACATATAGATAGCGAAGATTTCGTAGTTCTTCATCACACTGCGGCACAGCAACTCTGGCTTCACTCGTACGAACATAGCAAACTGACAGCAAAGTGTTGCATATCTGGTCTGAATCGTGAACTCGCGCACAATAAGAAACCAGCTGAGACGCGCAAGTAAACTAGACATGTACATAACATGTATTACTTTCCTCAACGGACCTCAAGTACGGCCCCTGCAGACTGCATCGCCGCACGCATGTCCACCATAGATCCCTCATCGTTCTCCTGCAGCAGATACTCCTCTGGTTTCTGCGTGGCATGACCCGACGTCTGTAAGTGAAACCGTAAAGCTGAAGATTCCCAGTAACTAATAAACGGAGCAAACAACTATGTCAGATACTCCGGGCAATGACATCTCCTGAAAGCTCTGCTGCTCAGGGACGATTTCAGTCCCTACAAAACAACTCCAGCTTGAAGAAGACATGTGTGTTTTGGCCATGACCTCGCGGATACATAACGATGGAAATCACGATCTCTTTTGGGGAAAAATGAATGACCCCGCACACTCTCCACACAAATAACAGACATGTCCTAGGGATAAGAAGGCAGCCATGCTTTTGGTTTGTTAATTGAGTTGTCAGATCCCGAGTAATCATGCTACATTCACACAATGCACACTGTACATCCATATGACGCCCTACTAATCCATGTTCCTGTACCAAAACCATCAGAAAAGACCTACTTTAGGAATCTCAAGAATTCGTTGGCGAAATTCTGCTTCATGACGTTTCTCAACCTCTGACTTGCCAATCCAAGGAAGATCCCCCTTGCCGTCGGACCCTGCAAAACGCTCGCTCACTTAATAACCAACGCTTAAAGCAGTATATAAGACTGCACATTCTCGCCAGCATAATATGCAACCCACAATAGTGGGCCTCGCACCGGATCTGACTCCCTTGAAAATCAACACAGTTATACCATTGCGGGGGAGAAGCAAAACCAGGAAGCTCGGGCAGCTGAAGCATTTTACAGAAAGCTGATGAAACAAACCACAAGTAGAAACTTACCACGAAAGAGCGGTGAGAATATGGGGCTTACAGGCTTCGAAAAGTCAGCCTTCAAATCAGCTTTCATCTCCTTAATAGTGCTTTCAGCTTTAGCAGCTGCAGCTTGAAGTGCTGCAACACATCCATGGCGTTCTCACCATCAGGAATTGGCTCCGAAAGGCAGCAGAACAGCTGATGTAGCCACTTCAGTTACGAGGAAGGGACCATCATTTATATGCTCTGACTGCACGAGCTTCTTACTAGTATAAACGTCCTAAGCATCAAACTGCATAAATGCGACCTGATTCCTATCCTACTCAGCAAGAGCCTAGATACTGAGTCTTTGGCTTCGTGGATCCTTTGATCCAAACTGGATTTGTGGGACGCCTTCCAAAGTGATTGCGTAGATTTATTTGTTTCGAATCATCTCTGAATATGCTGCAAGCGAGGGAACTGTTCATCAAGCGTCTAGACGGCCAAATCCAAGAGAATTCACACCAGTGCCGACTGATCACTGCCAACGCTGAAGAGACCCAAACTAGACAGCTAATAATCACCTGGAAACAAAACAGCTTATGCTGCGTTCAAGCTGACCATCTGCTCTTTGCATGCCAGTCAGCGAGATTGATCTGTGAAAATGCTAGAGGAGCAAAGGGCAACACACTTTCTCCGAGATCACCATAGACATGGGAATGGGAGCAGCTCCACTCGCAAAACAATGCTGGAATAAAATTTCGAGCCATTACCATTTTTCGCTTTGGCCAGCAATGATGATTCCATCGGATGCTGCTGTCACGGGACGAAGGGATACCGACTGAGATAGAACTGTGAGAAGCACGTCAAAACTGAGGTTCTGTGACCGCGATGGAAATGATCAAAAGATGTCGCGAACTGGAGAAAATGCATGAACCCCGAGGTTTGCAACGTCACAACAATTCTCCAGCAGTGCAGGTTGTATGCAAAGTGAGAAAACTGTATCCACGTCCCCGTTGCCAACTCATACAAGCGGTCGAGCCCCCTCTTCCACTACACAACGCGCCGTCCAATCTCTCTATCTACCCCGACAGCGATTCCATGGTCTGTTACGCACGTTCAGTTCCTCCACCGCTTCCCCTTCCTCCAAGCTCCAGAACGACATCCACCAGACCAATCTCTCCAATCTCAAATCAAATCTCACGCAGGCCAGAGATCCGGAACGTGGAGCACCAAATACTCGCTAATTCGACCCCCGATACAGATCCCCAACAAATGTCTGTCACAAACATCGCAACTCTGCAGATTTCTTACAGGATGGCGCACAATCTCGCAGCCAGTTCACGTACCATCCGTCGATCCCCGGCCTCACTCTCTCTTTCTCTCACGCGCGCAAAGATAAAAGCGATGCAGGCTCACGCTGCTGCTTGTCTCCAACTGGCACTGCTCCTCCTCTCTTCCTACTCTGCCTCTCCGCCTAAGCTCCCTTTCTTTCTTTCCTCCATAGCCTCCTGCTTCGCCCTTCCCCTTCCCACGCTAAACATCCTATGTAAGTAACCACGCTTTGCAAGGATGACCGTCTGTTCCCGGTCACACGGGCCGGAGACCCCTGGCTCTCCACCACGCCACCATCAGTGTCAAGATTCAAACGACCTTTTGTTATCGGATATTCCACGGCATCTCAGGTCACTCACAGGCCTGAATCGTCCGATGGTATCTATCGGCTGTCCTGCAAAGAGGTTTCTACACATTCATCACGCGATAACCATCCTCCGGGCCGCACTGCGCTATTAGCCAGTTCTCCTTAAATGTCACCTGGACGCCACGTGGCCCGGTCCAATTCTGCTTGTCCAACCTTGTCCCAGGAGGTGGGCCGGAAAGACGAGTTGTCTTAATCGGGAAACAGGACCGCAGACAGGATTCTCTTAACCTTTGGTTCTTGGCTGGCTCCACTGACCGGATGCGCTACACCGAATTTCTCGGACTGCTTCTCACCTCGAAATAATAAGGCCTTTCTGCCGTAAGCCTTATATAGTAATGGACCGGAGCAACTCCAGGGCCGTTAGATCTAATCGACTTGGACATATGAAGTGGATAATGTAGATCAAAAGGTGAAGTAATAAAGTGTGCCAGAAACCCAAAGTGGATTTGGGTAACCTGGTGGTCCGTATGACGTACCAGAAGCTGGAATTAGACTCATCTAAGACAGGGACCCCGCTATTATAACTGAATCCTCGGTCTCGACAAGTTCAGCTGAAGTACTGTAGGTTAAACTCTGACATGTGGTTTACAACATGACAATAAATGGGCAGGCGGCACCATTGGGCCAGGAGTTAGGTGGAATAGTTAGTACAGTCGGCAATCCCTACTTGTTCTTCCAATATCGTTCTATTCTTCGATTGTGAAACAAATAAATCTGTTATATATATCTAGTGAAAAGTGTAATTGCTTTTTGGTTAGTATTTAATAACAGCTATGAACTTAAAGTGACACGTGTATTAAGATATCACAATTGTCCATACAATTTATTTATTTATTTTTACCAAGATAGAACTGCTAGTAAAGGAAATGCATTTTCAGGGTTTCAAAACTGTGAGACAATTCAATCAAGGATGACGAGAAGAACCTGAGCCTCTCTTATATATTAATTTATTTCTCATATTCAAGTTTTTTCCTCTCCATGTTCATTAACTGCGTTTCTAATGCCATTCTTTCAAGTTTCCATGTTTTTATCATCTAAGAAGATTCTATAAAATTTATTCTCGAAAGTGTTACGAGTTATGATAATAACTAGTAACACTAACTATTAGAGAGTGCCGACGGTACTCTCTCACCTCGCCCGAGTGTTAGTAGCTGCTGGTGCTTCAGTAGTAGTCGAACCAGAGAACAAGCACTTTTCGCAATTCGGAGCCGAACCATTTACGACCCATACTGTTTCTAAATTTATTTGAACCAAATTGGTTATTAATCTAACCGCTTTTATAAAACTTGAACCAGACCAAATAGTTTATGAACCCAATATGCATGCTGGATGAACTCCGGGGGAACTTTTGTTCGCTTCATGTTATGAAGAATATATATATATGTTATATAAAAAATATATATTAAGTTGATATAAAAGATTACAATATTTTATAAAAGATATCTGTTACCCATGCCTGGAAACACGGGGCAGGTAGAAGATAACCCATAAGTCTTGCCCTGGGTGCCGCGCTTCAGAAGGTACAAGTCCGGAGTCCACAAGTGCTAATTCATTAAAATACTCTGGTGTTAATTTAATACCTAACCCTTCCTGTCGGAAGGGTTAGGTACTAAATTAACCTCCTGTATATTTGCCTCCTCCATCGAAAGATGGAGGAGGTGAATATGCAGGTGCTCTGAACAACAGGTCCCAACTGTTGCTAATAATCTTCCACTGCGTTACAAATAGTTTTTATTATATTTTTAGAGATTTTATTTGATAATATCATTGTGTAATATTCAACTTACAACCGAATAATTTATCAAAAAGAGAGAAAAGGACAACAAGTAGTCATGGAGAAGAAATTCTTACGCTTGATTGGTTCAGTCCGCATAGTAATTTTGAAGCATGCATATTCATCCTCTTCCAAGTTCAGATTTCAAGTACAGTCACCTCTCTGGTTTATAATGTTTAAATTAAAATTAATTATTTGGTTTTTCTCGTGTTCATTTCCTGTTTCTTAAGAGGCACTATAAAAACTAGTCTTTGTAAGTTAATTATGTGAATATTAACTATTTCTTCTGCATCCCAAGCAAGGTATCCACCAATAAACTATATCAGACCTTACTCTATGTTTCTTTTCTTCTGTCTTCATGTCAAAACCACAAGTTGCATGCATTTTAAGCATCAGACTTCAAATTATGTTATTCCAAAAGATATCGGTCAACTTACATTGAGATTGTTGGCTATTTTCCAATCTGCATCGGGCACCAAAATAAATATCTCAAGTCCGTTGCTCTTCTTATCGATCGCTTCCAGTTTCCACCACCTTGGCTTCTAGGTCTCTCTTTTTCGGTCCTTGGACGTCATCAACTTGTGCGTTATCTTAGTGTTCTCGTGGCGTTTGACCTCTGACCTCATGATACTTGGACATTCTGTACAGATAAGTTGACTCGACACCTGACTTTGTTATCTTCACCATACTTTTCTTTTGAAACACACACGACAGCAATGCATTTTCTTCTACAAGATATTTCAGTCTTTATGCTTTCTATCACTATCCTTCGTCAATCTCATCTTAAAGTTTTCTGTCGGTTCTTCTGAGGGTTAGACCTTTCTGGCAAACCTAAGCTGCCGCTTATTACGTGGAACATTGTTACACAGACGATAACACTCAGAGGGTTAAGACTCATTAACACTTCTCAGTTTCAGCCTGCTTTTCTTGTGAAGTTTCTTACTCTTCTTTTCAAGATGAACTGTCCACCTAGTGACTCTTCGTATTAGTCTCCTTGTGGTCAACCCGCACCCCTCTTCTTCTTCATTTACCTCTTCATCTTAGCACTTCCTATCAGGTCCGAGGTTCTTCATTGGCTACATTGATGTTTTATGCATAAGAGCGTGTAATTTTTTCTTCTAGGTGGTTCTCTCCCAATCTTCTTTTTCTTTCTATTCTCCCTTTAGCCTCCTCTCTCCTCCTCCTATCTCAGGCTGATCTTCTCCCTTCTCACCTTATTTCTAGTACTCTCACTCACTGCCACTTGAATAATATCAACCATGTTACTCAGCTGGTCTCTCTCCACCTCACCATTGCGTCCCCTCTCCTCGCTATACATTTTCTGATTCCATTCCACTGGTAGCTTCTTGACTGCAGTTCCCCAACGGTCTCCTTTTCTCTCTATGTCGATGATGTCTATCGGTTCTTTATCTCGACCTAGGTCTCACATCAAGCTGCACGTCTTACTCATCTTTGGGGTTTGACGTAGCTCTCGAAGCACTGGAACTCCCTCTGGTGATTCATTTCCAAGGTCTAATGTGTTCCATCCATGTCATGCTATATTTTTATGAAGAATTCTGCACCACGGTTTTTTCATTGCTAGTCGTGCAACAAAGATAACTCGTATGTCACAGTTCTCTCTAATTTGCTGCTCCCCTTCAGTGGATATTCCTCATCTTTTTATTCAGTGTCCCTCTCATTTGGTTAACTGTTTCTTGTTGGTTGTACTCCTGCTCTACTTGGCTTTAGATATCATTGCTGCTGCACGAGAAGCTCCTCTTTCTCTCCTTTGTGCGTCCTAGGTCCTCTCATTTTGCTTGCTTATATCTCTTTCTGTTTACTTGAGACACGTTTGGTCATTCCGCTGCTCTTATCTCTTTAATGATCAACGTCCCCTTCCCTCATTGATCGTCATCTGGCAGCTCGTGCTCTATGCTTTCAAATCATTTCATCATGCGCACGAGGCTCGTTACAAATGTTTCTTTTCTTTTGCCTTCTCTTGGTTACGTACTAGTTTGGGTATCATTTACGCTATTGTGCATAATAAGAATTTATAACTTGCTTTTAGTGCCCTAGAGAGTCCTATGACGACTTGTGGTCCCTCTCGCTTCTCCTCAATAACTCTCCGCTATCGGATTTCCATGGGTCTTATTTCGGCCTTCGTTTGCTCACTCCTTCCATGTGTCTCACAGTTGTGCCATTCTTTCACTCTCCTCCTAATAAATTTCATCTTCGGAGTTAAAGACTCGGCGGCGCTAGTCTGGTTGGCACTTATACCTGTAATTTTTTTTTCATTTTATAAAGTTTCTTGGACGTATTGTCGTCCTTCAACAGAAGAAGAAGAAGATGTCAATCATCTGGATTTTGTTAGTTGTAATATGAGCAAAAACTTCTTCTGGTTATGTATAGTTTCAATAAAGATAAGGATAGCGAGAAGCTATTTCTATCCTTATTCAAAGCTATTAGAAGCCCAAAGGAGTCCTTGACGGCCAGCGGTTTATCTAGAAAGTTTGTAATTTGAGTTCAAAAGACCGAATTTTGTTAAAGAGAGATCTTTTATTCTTTTTAGAATGATTTTTTTCAGTATCATTGTATGACCTTCGGAACTACTTACCTATAAAACTATGAAAGTTGAGAGATGATCCAAATTCAACTTAAATACGAGAAAATAAATATAAATTTATATTATGATAGATTAATTTATTCCCGCACTTCCACAAGAAAGGGATTGACAATAAATTTAAGCTCTTTTGCATATTGCATTTCCATCTGAACATGGAAGCAACATTATTAGTGCAATGAGAAATATTCATGTTTAGCTTTTAATTGCGTTAGATTTTCCTTGAGAAGATAGAAACCAAACCATTTAAGCACCATTTATTTGAAAGACCAAACCGTTTCAAAATTCAAACAGAAACCGTTTGGAAAACTCTGAACCAAACCATTTTTGAACTAGAATAGGAATCAACTCTGGTTCAATATTGAACTCGGCCACATAGAAGCGAACCATTTTGGAAAGTTTGATTCAAATTCTAAAAAGTGGTTCTGTCAAAGTTTTATCAAATTTAATGATTTGGTTTAAAATCGTTTGGTCTTTCGAGGTACGTGCATATTCACCTTAAGGTGCGTTGTCCTATTGCGCAAATATTTAGTATGTAAATGAAGTGTAAAATTATGTTTGTGCACATTTGTGTAATTTGTAAACTAATGAGGTGAAAAACTTATATGAGCTTAGAAGGCTCTGATTTTTGCTAGAGGTCTCCAAGGTGTGCAAAAGAACAAGGTTGAGTCATTTAAATTCTTATTGATTCACCAAAAAGTGAGGATAAGTTGTCATCTACCTAAAAGAGCGTTTCGAGAAGAATGAGACATTTTTAAAGAGAATTTGGGAGAACATGGACGGAGAGTCATCAAGGAGAAAAGCAACATGAGGTTTTGCTCGAACTCGAGGTCTAAGGCATGAGTTATGACCATCTAAAGTTCGTGGAATGAGACAATTACATATCTTCTTATACAGAGTGAAAGATTGGTGAGACTGAGTGAGTGTACTATCAAATTGAAATCAAATTTCATGAGCTCGTAGCCTATCAACTGAAGCTCTTATTTCAAATTTCATGATCGGATGTTTTGCAGATCGAATGTTATGATGAATTGAAGATGGAGAGGTGCAGAAAGCTTTCAATCTAGAGTAGCAAGTTTGACGATTTATGGAAAGTGATCGGCATGGTCAAATCTGTTGAAATTTCTTGAGCATTGAGTTTATCTTATGATTTACTGACACAACACAGTCAAAGTAGACGGTTCATTTAAGCAATGTAACTTCTGTTTTGAATCTGAGATTAGAAGTACGTGTAAGTTTTTGTGATAATTAATTATGAGAAGAGATCTAGACGTCAGATCTTTCTGAATTTGACTTGTAAGTATAAATCTAGGATTATACATACGTGACAAGTTTGAGAGAAGGCTGATCTTTAGATCTGAACATATAATGTGTTAAACTTTGCTATTTTTCTATCGAGTTGTATCTAGTAACAATATCTAGTATAGATCTCGAATCTTGTTAATGATATTTGACAGAAAAATATTTGGTGTGACGTCAGTATTGGTTTGAGATGTATACTAGGTGTAGAAAAGACTACAGCGATCTACGTTGTGATCACTTCATCTTTGATTGTCAGTTTTCACACTCAACGTGACAAAGTGCGATTCTTGACTATTAAAGACAACTACTCTGTCTAGTGTAAGATATGTTACGGTGCATGCGCTATAACCGTCCACCTAAGTAATCTACAGATGGATGAATAAGACGATATCAAACATACAATGCGCATGTGTGCCACCTCACTGATCCATATGTCTTTTGGATGAGCAGTTGGTGAACTTGTACCTATCCACGTTTTGTGTTCTAAGACTTTAAAACAAAAAAGAGATTTTAAGAGATTCATGTGATTACTCATAGATATATATCGTAACGGTCTTATGTGTTTGAATCTACTTTAGTATCGATACTTTATGGATCTTCTTATCGTGTGGATTGAGTAAGTATGTCGTGAGAGACGGATGAAAGGCTCATCTATCGTCAAGATTTCTATTCCGAAATCTCTACCAGATCAAACTGGTGTACTTTGAACGAGTTCATTTCCAATAGTTTGTTATGCTCTCATCTCTCCATGTGATCTTACTTGTTGTCACTTACGGCCAAGAATGAGATCTTATTATTTTTATCTTCATTTACAAGAGATGGATTTAAATCAGCTCCCACCCCTAAACTTTAACACTGAGTGCGAGATACAACACATATGTCGACCTAAATTCATGTACCAAGTCCTAGTAGTGAGGAACTTCAGAGAGGAATATTACAGAGGGATTGTATCATCACCTATTTGATTTGTTGTACCCCTGATCATTCAACATTTCTGTGTGGTTATCTTGACCTTTTATTGAGGAAAAGAAAGTGCTTAGATTGACAAGAAGTTCAAGAGGAATTATAAGATACTAGTCGCTCGATGTGCAGCAACCGCAAAGAAAATGCTCTCTCTACGACAACATTACTTCCATTTTTGTACTTTTATTATTTTGGCACCACAGTATTTCCAATGCCGGTCAATGAACGAACCCTAATGCACAATAGAGGAAGGTGTATCTATAACTCGACAATTTCTAAGAAGTCACAAAGGAAAGAGAACAAACCAAGGTTTAAATCCTCTCCCATCCTGCAGAACGTAATTGAAAATTCAAGGTTGTTAGGTGTGAGAGTTATTCTCTTCACCCTCGTCTGCTTTCGCAAAATCATGGAGCCAAGATAGATCAGACAAATGTGAAAAAAGAAAGCGATACAAGACAAGCAACAGATATGATAGAGATTTCAACTTGCAAACAAAACGTATAGAAGTTTGGGTACGGTCCGTGGATCTCTATAAGAAAAACTTGGGTATGCAAACATACAACGGGCTTTATCCCACAGTACAAGCTAAAAATCTTACTCTGTTGTTTTGACATATATGTAACGATCAGATAGAGTAGAGAAATTATGCGCCACCTTCACGAAATCATTGTCCAACCAGAACTGAATCTAATCGTGCAAGAAGTCGAGATCAACATATATGTACATGCGCTCATAGCACTTGTCATTAAAACCATGTATATACAGTTTGATTGTCTGTAGGTCATCCAAGGTTGGTAGTGGAGGAGAATAATCAATAAGAATGTACAAAAACTCATTTATGTTTACAATAAGATGTGTTTGAAGAAGCTGATTTGACATGATCGACTCCTCCAAAGGAGGTGTTGCGACTTCTGGAGGATTCATGAAAGCCTAGATAAGTGGATTGATCTCATCCATGGAACAAGGTGTAGAGAGAAGCGCTTCATGATATTTCTCATCATCGAGAGAGGATGTAGGATGACCTTGTCTAGGAGTAGACATATAGCAGGAGACATTTTTGTTGCGACCAAGAAATCATATAGAGGGTGCAGCAGTACTAATGATGTGTATCGACGACATGCGACAGAGGTCCTAGAATGAGGAGCATAACATAACATGAGGAAAACAATAAGTGGTACATGGAAATGGAGCGAGCATAGATGAGAAGGAAGAAATGTGTGACCTCATGGTCGATAGTACCACTAGGACGGGAGTAGTGACAGAATCGACGAGGAGCTGGCATGAGAAATTGGTCCCGTGGTCTCTACATCACTCTGCTAAACCTCGACGATGAGTGCATTGAGAACAACACCCAAAATTATTTAGCCGTGTCACGAAAGCAAATAGAAGAGAAGCAGTGGGACAGCCAAACATCAGTTCTAACACACTGTCTGTCAGTTCTCCTTGCTCCAGCCGGACGGAGGCAGGGAGCAAGAAGATGACAGACGAGGATCGTGGACAAGAAATACATGCCATATTGATCTTAATCCTATATGGGAACAGTGTTCTCTACCGCTGAATGAACCAGCATGAAGTCACAGCTCGTCATGTAAGCACCTGCTGCTCATTCCAACTATGACTTGTTAGAGTACTGAGAGTCTGTAACAAATTGCTCTTGTCTGTAAATTTTGTCCGTTTGGCAGGAGTGTTCTTTGTCTTTGTGTTATATTTGCTTCATCAGTAAGAACTATTTGAAGCATGTCTGCCTATACATGCTTTATGCATTATTTTTCTCTCTTTCCACGTCGATCTCCTCAGTTAACAATTAATATATATCAAAACTTTTAATTCTTTAATTTAATTTATTCCATGTTCTTTTTTATATTTTCTATTCATTATTAACACACATCAAACATATTGTCAACTTAGGTTAATCCATTCAAGAGACTTAATGTGTATTATGTGAATCCATAATCTCTTACAATCATGATCGGAACCAATCTACATAAGGAGTTCGGTTGCTATCTTTATGATTGTCTTTTTGCTTCCCTCCGCTGTCAAACTCAAGAAGCATGCAAATTATTCACCTTCTGCATCCAAATATCTAAAGGTTTAATTTATCACATAATCCTTCTGACATGAAGGGTTAGATAATAAATTAAACTTACAATAAATTAATATATAACTAGTTATATATTCTCAGACTTTTATCTTCCCAGATTCTGTAACTGAACATACATTTAATTTATTATCTAACCCATCTAGACAGATAAAGTTAGGTAATAAATTAATCTTCTGCATATTTATCTTCTCTCTCCAAAGAAGAAAGAAGTGAATTAGGGTGGTTACTTTTTGAATGATTATTAAATATATATACAATTGAATTTTTGTAGTGTCTCAAGATTTCTCCTTTAACCCATTGTAGCATAAAAGATTTCGTTCCCCAAGAAGATTAATTTCGTTACACTAGTATCACTGCTCTAAGTTCTAAGATCTGTCCAAACTCACAATCACGCAAGATTTACCTAAAAAATCCCGTCTTCTCACAAAACCACATGACTTCCAGACCCTTCAGAAGGTGCTATGGACCCTAACATACAAATACTATCTAAAATATCACACAAATACCCACAGAGAAGTCCGGAAAGACGATTACTACTTCCAGGTCACCACTTTCAGTCTTTCCACAACAGTCTTCATGAAGCAATTCTCAGCTTCCAGAGGTTCAACTCGGCTTCTGACACCTACAGAAGATTGTCCCTGCTTCGTAGAAATTATTCTTCTCTATCACACATTGCTCTTACAGTTTCCAACTGGGTTAGATTAATCACATCGTGTATGCCCCCTTTAGCCTTCCCAAGCTTCTGCCTACAGAAACGGTCTTCCTGTATCACTACAACAACGTTCGCATTCACTGCTACTCAATAGAACTCTCGAAAGTCAAGTAGAAGTAGAGAGGAAGATGGGAAGATGGGAGAAGATGGAAAAGAAGAGAAAATCCAAACAAGAGAAAACCAGAGGAAAAAGAGAAATTAAGATTCCGATAGACTTCTAGTCCAGATCTTGACTAACAAGCCATCCTTGCTTGTAGTAATTTGGGGAAGAAGATCAAAAATCGACTTACAGTACTCAGTTTTCCAATCGAGGATGTCGTCTTCTGCTGCGGAAAGAAGGCTTCTTTCTTCTTCTGTCTTTGCTCCGACTACTCTGACTTCAAGGATCAATCTCCCATAGGACAGTCCGTACGTGGATCCGAAGTGCTCCACTGGATGAGATAAGCTTGGACTCTGCACAGCTTCTAACAATCACCGCCACTCAAGAAGAAGGCTTCTCATGCACAATTGGGTATGAATTGGAGAAAACCCACTACTCAGAAGACACAGACAAAGCTTCTGCAATCAAATCTGAAATCCAATCTCCGAGAAGAAGTTACATTAGCTTCTGGAAGCTCACTCCATCCGCTTCATGTTACTATCTCTTGGCACACCAAGTTAGAAGCAGGACTACACGATGATGTCGTTCTCTGTTCTATGCTGTCTACTCCTGTTCTACATTCTTTCGATCCCCTACTGGGAGCGGAGGTGCAGACCTACTCTAAAACTCTGTGCACTATTGTCTGTGAGTGTGCATCCGCATGTGTGTAGAAATGTGTGTGATGCGTATGTGTGTACCTGAAATCTTATCTAGGCATCTACATCTACTATAAAGTGGGAGTTGTCTCTTAAAATAACAAACTTCGATTCCTACCGAAAATAGTCATATCAACTAACTATCTATCTCTTTTGCCTACTCCTGATTGTCAGGTGTAGTCCTCATGGGATCCTCACATGCTTGATCTCCTAATTCGGCTTCTGATATCGTGAGAAGCCCTGTTGGTACTTCTGATGTGACTGAGGTGACATCCTCCTCAGTGCTCGTAATGTGGTCTTTCACCATGGCTTCGGAAGCCAAAAGAGACTTCTTGGAAGTTTAGTCCACTTGCGCTTTCTGACTCTTCTGCTCCACCTGCTCAACGCTGGGAGCTAGGGTGACCTCACAGTGGTCAGAGGTAGTCACCTCCTCCACCCTAAACATTTGGGAAGACACCTCTGCTTCTTGTCTTCTGGGGCTTCTGTGCTCTTTTTTTCGGCTCCTGGCGCTGTCACCACCAAGTGGACAGCGAGGTCGAACTCCTTCTTGTCGAGATCCTTCCCAATCGCTGATCCTAGTGCACGAGATCTAACCTTTCTTGGTAGAAATGTTAGGTAATAGATTAAACTCGTGATATTCTCTTGTCAAGGTGAATGAATGCTCCCCAAATATCTACATGCATGTTGTGCAATGTGCAAAATAATCATTTAAAAGACATTAGACTAAGTATAAAACTGAACAAAACCTTTAAACCACAGTATGGATGTAAAAATACAGAATGGAATAATTTCCAACATCTTCTTCCTTCTCAAGAACACCTTGAAGCCACTCACGTTAAACTTAAAACATTTTATCCTCGTTCATGAAGAAAACACAATTTTTTAACACGGATTATCTTATCATTATCGTCATATGGATGATTCTAAGCATGCAACTTATTAAACACGTGTGGCAGAGCTTCTTCTGCTACACATTTTCATTTATTACATGACCGAAACCGTCTCTAATTAAAAACTGCACTAGAATAGTATGCAGTTTTTACTTGTAAAGACCGTCTTTGTTAAGTTCTACTCGATGCTAATTGAGAGTAATTGCGGGTCACTCAGAACTCATATGCTATACTACTTATTTGAGCAGTTTAACTCAATTGACTTATTCGTGACAACGTGATTGAGCATACATATTCACCTCTTCCAAGTTCGGAAGAGAGGAATATTCAAGGGATTTTAATTTATCAGCTAACCTTTCTCGATTAAAATATTCTAAATTATATTTTATTACTCTGCAAACGGAATCCTTTAAGGTGGGATGAGAGCCGCCTCGCGTGCAACGTTTACAGTTTTGTTCTTTATCAAGATCCAAGTGTGCAAAACATAAAATGTACTACATGAATGACTCTTTATACTTTGACATCTCCTAGTCGTCATGATCTGTTGATAGGATCGGTTGATAGCCTGCTGCCTAATAATGGAGTCTTGTATCTCTTGGTTTTTCTCATTGTTGAGCATCATCTGAAAGTTTTTTTATTCTCAAGTTATACAAGTCTTCTATTATTAAACCAGAATTCTATTTTTTCATTAAAGTAGTCTTTTTCAGTTTCGGTTTTTTATGAAACTCCTCTCGAAGCTTTTTATGAACCAATAACATCTAACTATTTATTTTACTTCACTAGCTTTTGTAGTTTTCTTTCACTGGACCAAAAAGGCACTTTGGATGCATATTCACCTCCTCCACGTTCAGATGGAGGGGGTATTATGCATGTCCATTAATTCATGAGGTTAGTTCATAAATTAATATGTAATAAAAGTTTCATGTTTATTAGTCTAAAGGATTTTAGTTATAATGGGAAAATTTATGTGTGAACTCATGAAGTTTATATGTTTATCTTTTTTCTAGAGTCCATGTGTTATGTTTAGCTCATAACTATTTAAATATAGATTTGGATTTATCTTCTAACTGTGTTTCGTGCAATTAGCAAACATGTTAGCTTATTACACATAAGATTTTTTCTTTGTCAAGCAAATTTTTTTATCAAAAGTTCATGTCAGCAAATCATTTGAAAGAATTTCAAATCTATATTTATAGTTGTCTTTTTGTATATCTTTGCTCCCACATTCATTTGAGATGCATATTTTAAGCTTGGATAGTAGCTCATACAATACCCAGAGAAAAACCAAATCTGCCTCATTCAAACATGACGGTTCGTTTTCTGGTATGATTTGCATATGTGTTAAGGTGTTAACTCAAAAAAAAGCTAATGCAAAGTGTATGCTTTTTAGAATATAGTTTAAAACTAGGTTCGGTGAAATTTTAGGTTGAACTTAAGTACATACATACATCGGACATATCCCAATATTAACTTTTTTAGTTAGCATGTCTGGATTCAAATAATGCTCAAGTCTTGTCATAACCGGATGTTATCTTACCTCTGTGTCCTTACATTTCGCAGACTTCACAACTGTCATCCTCTCTCGATTCTCATAGTGCGTTCAGCCCCAAGGCTATAGAATCAAGTTATTGTGCTATGATTTTTGGTCTTTCTGACGTGGATGGCTAGTTGCAGTATCTTTCTCGTTAACATAACTATATGTTGATTAACGATCGCACAACTTCAAGATCTATGGTTGTTATATAGTAAATATGCTTTCCATCAGAAATCACCATTTTCTGGATTCAATCAGACGCAATTTGTCTTGAGTGTTTGGATCTGTTCTTGGTCAAATTTGTGATGAGGTAGTGCGGAAGTGCTGCTAGAATTTCTCGTGACAGATTTTTGAGATCGGTATAAGTGCATCGACGGTGCACTAGGTACGCGCTGAGAAGATGATTCCAATGCACAAAAAATCATCCGATTTGGTGAAGGATCAAAAGAGTTACAAGGAAAAAAAGGTCGTGGGTGGTCAAAAATCTGATGTAATCTCACATGCGAGTGTCAATTTGGCAGATTTTGATCTTGTGGAGTGTGTTTCCGACCTTTGAAGTTGTTGTTTTGGGGTTTGTTTCCTTCCTGCGTGTCCTTCTTGTGTAGCTTGGCCCCAATTTCTACTCTGCTCCAAGCAGAGTGAAGCGGAGAGTGAGCGGGTGTTAGGAGACATTTAGAGGCTCCAAGGAGTAGAGGTGCGAGAGTGCGGAGGCAGAGTTGGAGTCCAAGCCCAAGCTCGAGCCAGCAAGCCAGCAAGTCAGCTTGCCTGGCGTGTGTGAGCTAAGCTCAATTTCAGTGGTGTGAGAGTGAGTAAAACTAGGTCACCCATCCCAACACTATTTTTGAAGACTGTGCTTAACTACTAGCTCTTAGCTTTGACTTAACCACTAGATCAATAGCTCTTGGTCTCTTCTAGGGATGCATGCAAGTATTTATGGACTTGTTAAGGTAGTAAGAGACCTTTTCGTACGTTCCTAGAGGAGCGATAGGACGACCCCATAGTACTAAGGGGAAGATGTCGTTGCAGTAGTGTTTGCATAGAGACGCGTATGAAAGCAGTTGGTGGCAGTTGTCTTGGGTGAGCTAGTAGAACTACCACATAGATACTTTTGGAGCTACTAGAGGTGTGGACATCTAGTTAGTGACCTTAGGTACAGGTTATGACAGTTGGTGGTCATATATTGTGCATGTGATCATGAAGAGGAGTCGTCAGATCGAGTGAGAATGGGTTTATCTTTTGTGCATGTTTGAGCGTGGAGGGTTATCGTTTGGACATCTTGTGGTTGGAACCTCTTCATTTTCTGCTTCTTATTTGTGCACCGCGTTTGCTTGTGTTGGCTCTTGATTTTTGGAGTGAGTTCACTCCGGAATGCTATCCGTAGAGAGGCTGGAGTTGCGGACCAATTAGACTATCTTTGTTTCTCTCACGGTGAGGTTGGACTTGCAACCAACATACCGTGAGAGGCTGCTTGTGGTGAGACATGTATAGGTTGCTCTTACCTTGACCGTCTTAGTAAGAGATAGGTGAGTTCAGTAGGAGCGGGGTTAGGCAGGTTGGCGTCACGTGTGGTGACGAGGTTTCGACGCGCTGATTAGAGCTTAGTGTTCACGGTTGATACGGAGGGTGTCACCACGGAGGTCCACGGAGGTTCCGGTGGAGATTCTGCTGTAGTAAGCAGTGAGTTCAAACAGTGTGGTGTGAGATATCAATCAGTAGCACCGGTCTCATCAACGGAGGATATTGATTTAGACGGGACGTGGTTGGAGGTACACATAGTGTCGTCACATCATTGTTGTGGGACATGAACGAGATCTATGAGAACACGAAGGGGTCTCGACGATACTCGGCTACGGTGGATATCATTGAGCTGGATGACTTCATCCAGGAGTTCGACAGTTGGTGCGATCTGCAGTAGATGCAAAACCCACAGCTGTTTACACTTTTCATGGCGTGGAAGAGTTTGTTCTAACACTTGGAGAGATCGCCGATGGACAATTACCATGAGTTCAGACGAGACTGCAGCATGAAGATTGAGTTGTGGAGACAACATTGGTCGCCCAACTACGTTTCTATCACTATTGGCGCAGTTTCTGGAGGCGTAACACCTACAAGTTCGAGTGCCAGTAGCTGTGGTACATCCACGGGTGACGGAGTACCTACTACCAGCGGTGCGTCCACTAGTAGTGGAGTGTAACACACAAGAAAACCGAAAGATGATCGAGAGTAGTAATTTAAAGATCGAACCCATAGAGATGCAAGTAAAGATCATCCAAATGTAGTAAACATGTGACAAAAGTGATTCTTTATGATTATCTTTTATCTCACGGGCAGAAATCAGTCCCAGTAGAGATCAAACTCAGGTCTATCCAACAAGATAGAGTTGATAATCTTGACAAACAACATAACAGATAATAAACAGGCCAAGGACCTCAAGAAAAAGATAAACAACAAAGATATAGATCCATGGTGTCATGTCATGGGCCGACGCTCATCTGAAAATCTGTTTACGATATCTATCATTATCGCTCCAAAGACACTCATGAGACTAAAGATGAGGCTTTTGGTACAACTTTGGGTCTTCACTTTCATCGCATCAATGGATAGAGCTTGTTATCAACTTCCCATAGACACTTTGTCTACTTCATTTGGACGTCTATTCGAGAAGTTACGAGACTCGAAAGATGGATAAAACAAGCTAGGTCCAGCTTACGTGCTTTTGGCACAACTTCAGATCTTCACTTTCATCGCATCAATGGGTAGAGCTCGTTGTCAACTTTCCATAGGCACTTTGTCTACTCATTTGGATGCATAGTGGAGAACTTACGAGACTCGAAAGATGGGTAAAACAAGCTAGGCTCCAGCTTACGGACTTTTGGCACAACTTCGGATCTTCACTTTCATCGCATCAATGGGTAGAGCTCATTGTCCACTTTTCATAGGCACTTTGTCTACTTCATTTGGACGTCTAGTGGAGAAGTTACGAGACTCGAAAGATGGAAAAATCAAGCTAAGCTCTAGTTTACTTTTGCTGACTGGGTATTTGCAGCTCCAGACGCTATACTAAAGATGCAAGGGGCCTGCTTCCTCATTATCTGTGAACTCTTGTACGTATAGCGTCTAACATAAGGGGGTAGTTTAAGGGATTAGCTTGTTTTTGCGACATGTCGATGGAAGATTTGGAGAATTTAGAAGTCCAATGCATGCGCGCAAGGTGTCATTGAGTTCAGATCTGTGCAGGCTACGCATTGGTTAAGACAATTCGTGAAGAGGCTGTAAGCCGTCTTGTCTCTCACCCAGGAGTACCTCCGATGACTAGGATTACTAGTGCACCCTAATTACAAAGATTTAAGTACACCCATGCTCACTTCACTCAACTCTCTGACCCGTATGGTCATATCGGTCCCTCTAATAGCGTTATTGCAAACAAGTTCTAAACCCGCTCTCAACATTGCATCGCAAAATACTCAAGGACTCCCAAGGTCTCCAATGCTCACTTTACTTACAGACAGGAAAATGAGAGTGTCTTCCACCTTCTCAACTCCTCCTTATATACTCTACAACTTCTTACCGTGGTAACTTTCACGTTATCTCATGATAAGTGCGCAATCCAAAATAGTAAAACTTCTAAAGGCTACTAAGCCTTTAAGAATAGCACACACATTACTTGTTCTACTTTACAAAAGTAAGAGATTCTCATACTTTAGCTTTTGTAAAGTGTTAACTTTCCACCCTATCCAATTGGAAGACGACAACAACTAATACGTCTTTTGAGGAGCATCTTTAGATCTTTGTGCATGACTTTCCATCATGCATCCAATCAGCGATGGTCAACAAAGTTACATACTTTTGAGAAGCATATTTAGAGCTCCGCACTTGTCACATAGTGTCATAGTGGAACCTCTAATAGTTTTCTCAACTTAGTTATAACTATCTCCGCTAGTTATGGCTAGTTTTGATCACTCTAGATTTAGATCTTCGAACTAGAGTAACCTATAAGATAGTCATACCTAATGAAACTTATATAAACACGCACACAAATAATGGGATACTTGTGACGTGACAAGGCGGATCAGGGACTGTGTTCAGGAAAAAATTGAGACACAAGAGAGGATTTGAAAGACTTCAATGATCTGTGAAGAAGAGTTGGACCGTTCCGGAGTCCAAACTTCATGTCCTTGGATCCATCGGGATCAGAACACCGAGTTCTTCAAGAAATTGAAGACGATACGAAGTTTCATCGGACGATTTGAGAATTCTGAGTGAAATTGACTCGTAAGGAAGCGCTTACGTCAAATTTTCATTCGTCTGCGATCTGAAGTTGGGTTGTTCTTCTGGTGAGCTAAGCTCTTCGTTCTTGGTGCCTACGCGATCAGGGAGTCTTCATCTACACATAAGAGAAGACCGTATGTGGATTGGATTATTGGGTTGGGTGTGGTGAGCGAGTTTGAGTTGAAGGGAGTCGATTTATGTCAGTTTTTTGCAACTTGCGATCAAATTTCTTGCGTGGTTTTGCAACGGAAACTCCAAATGGCCTATTTGGAGTCTCGTTGGGTTCAGGGTAGCTAGATGTACCTACCAAAGAAGACGGATATCAGATCAGACGATCCGTTTGGATGATGTGTGCGGTTTTAAGCCGCAGGGAGGAGTTTTGGAAGATTCCGTCACCTGCGACCGAAAATCAGAGATATCTCGGCTGTTGGGAGTCGGATCTGAAGGTTTTCTGGACCAACGAAGTCAGGGAAGAAGACCATATTGATATCTTAAGACCGTTTGACGAAATGAGAAAGTTCTCAGGTAGACTTTTTTCGGTTTCTTCGCTACGGTGTCGTGATGTGAATCATTTTACATTGTAAATAATTCACCTCTCTGTCAAGCGTTAGTCTCTCTGAGTGAAATTAGGACCTCAGAGAAGTCGACTCTGGAGGATGTTATATATTTTTGAGTCTTAGTAGGTTGATTACCATGTAGATGGAGTTAAGGTCATGGGTTGAATTACATGTCGCCCATGCATGTTTTCTAGCGAGGTTAGGTTATCTTTCGGGATTACGTGTCGCTTTACATGTCTTCGCATGTAGTTTAGGGGTTAGTCTCTCTGAGTGAAATTAGGACCTCAGAGAAGTCGACTCTGGAGGATGTTATATATTTTTGAGTCTTAGTAGGTTGATTACCATGTAGATGGAGTTAAGGTCATGGGTTGAATTACATGTCGCCCATGCATGCTTTCTAGCGAGGTTAGGTTATCTTTCGGGATTACGTGTCGCTTTACATGTCTTCGCATGTAGTTTAGGATCTATGCTGGCACTTTAGGGACTTGACGTGGTAGCCTATGTGCAAATTCAAGTCACCACGTGGTTTGGGACACAAAAGGACAGGGGAGTGAAGCTATGAACTCCCATTGGTCCAATTTTGTCTTTGTGTACTACTAAACTTAGTAGTAGGGGTCTTAAGAGGAGTTCGAGCATTTGGAGAGGGGACTTCGAAATCTGAGAGCACAGGGAGATAGGGTTCGTCGTGCCAAGCACTGTCAGCAAACTTTTTGATCGATTTGAAGCAATAAAGAAGGAGTTATGGCTGATTGAAGTTCGATTTGTGCCAGAATTGCAGCACTTCTGTTGATTTTGGGGTTTTCGGTGTCAATCGCAGTAGATTTGAGAAAATCGCTTCAAACCTTCGTGGTCGCGTTCACTGTCAGTCGGGCTACGACTGTCCCCAAATTTTCATGTCAATTGAGTCTGTGAGTAATTCAGGGCGACCGTTGAAGCTGAGGGGGTCCGAAAAGCTCTCAATCTGGAATAGCAACTTTGGAGAGCGAGATCAGGAGTTCTGTGTACAATCAGGAGGTCCAACTTCACAGGAGTGTTCAGCAAGCTGTGTACTGCAAATCCTGTAAGAATCTTCAAAAGTGATCGAGCCAATTCTCTGTTCTAGGTCGAAATAGCTATCTGGGTACCAGAAATTACCGTAATTTCTTTGCTCAGAACGTTTCTGCCCATATCTCGACACTCTGATTTGATCTCAAGCTGAAACTTCGTGTGTATGGTCAGTAGGGCCTCACTTACATGTAGGAGGAGTTCTGAAGCCTGAACCATTATATGTTTCTGATTCTGGACTGTTAAAGTTCACTGTCTGACCTTATTACTGCTAGTCTGATCTGATTTTCACTTCCTGAACATACTGGAGGGTCAATTCGACCCGAGTGAGTGTCTATAGTGCCCTTTATGACCTGAACCCTACCTCTGTATGGTAAGCAACCACAGCTTGAAGCCCAACGCTTCTCTGAGTAGACCGAACATAGCCTTCAAGGTCATATCACAGCCAGAAGGTTCCGCCCTTCCCAGGAAAACTCTCAACTCGACAACGGTTTTCATCTTTTTGAGTTCGTTGGAGTTCTAGTTGGTTATGTACAGCTTGTGGTAGCTAGCTTTAGCTAAGAGCTTGTACATGAACGTTGTTTGGCTTGGGTTTGAATCGTGTGATACTGGTGCAACTCTTTTTGTTAGCAAAAAGATGTTTCTCTTGCTTTGAACTACGCTTCGAAAGTTTTGGGTCTGGGTTGAGATTCAGGGACTCGTTGTAGAGAGTTTTGAAGCTGATTACAAACCGCTCTAGTTTGTTTCTCAGTGTTGAGTTCTTAGGAGAAAGAACCGACAGTGTATGTACATTGGGAGTTGGTATATATTGTGACGCTCGTTTTTGTGCTTGTTTCTCTCTTTCTTGTCTCTGTTCATCACACAACATCTCCACATCCAGGAATCTCGCATTTTCCTAGACAACCTTCACGTAAAATCCGACACGACAACGGATGGAAATGTCTTCAGGAAGAAGTACTGCTGAAGTGCTACTAAGTAGCCTCTATCACCATAAACGTTAAGTATCTTCACACTAAGTTATCTTCACTACTACTGCTCTCAAAAAACTCAGACGAAGAAGACTCTTCTACCGTTGTCGTGATGTGAATTATTCCACATAGTAAATAATTCACCTCTCAGTTAGAAGTTAGTCTCTCTGAGTGAAGTTAAGAGCTCAGAGAAGTCGATTTTTGAGGAAGTGAGCTTTCGAAAATCTGAAAACACCACAGCGTAGGTCTCGTTGCGCTTATCACCGTGGTATGTTCAAAAGTTGCAAACGGAGTTGCAGGCAAAAAGTTACTTGAGATTCTTCTACAAGATTTCTGGTACCGAGAAATCTATCATAAATATGAGTGAGTTGGTCAGCCTTATATTATTGCAGTTCGAATGGAGACTAAGGTAATGGATGACGGATCTCACTATGCTAGGATCTGTAGTCCAGATGATAGACGTCTGTGCAGTTTCTGACCATTCGTACTAACCACGAACGAAACTGATAAACCTTGAGAGGTTTTCCTATCTGTAGGAGTAAGGGTTTTCAGAAACCACTCTTGTAAGACGGGATAACAAGAGTGATGGATCTATTGTTACTATGATCTCGCTTGAGCAGCCTGTGGGATCATAGGAGACTGACGAAGAGGTTGCTCAAGATTTTAAGAACAACTATACTGTACATAGTTGGAAATCTGGTTTGATGACTTTCAGTTCTGATGATTGGAGTGAGTTCACGCGAGTAGAGGATTTGACTGAGAAGAGTAGAAGGCAAATGGAGAAGTATGCAGAAAATCTGCATTGTACAGGAGTTCTGAATGAATGCGAGATAATTTCTGGTGTTTACGAGGAGTTTGTAGGTGTACAGTCTTTTGTTCGTTGGCTAGATGATGTAGATAGGTTGATGGAGCAGATGGGAGGAAGGGTGGTGATCCCCATCCACTCTCGTAAAGTCTATGAGGAGGTTGTTTCGTTGTCGCGCTACTTGGCGGCTACATGTTATATTTCTACTCCGGCGCTTGGGTTTAATAGTTCTAGAAGTTAGCTCTTATTACTTCTAGTGTTTTATGTATATGTTTGACACCTTTGCATACGGTGTTAACACTATTTTGAGTCTTAGTAGGTTGATTACCATGTTAATAGGGCTTAAGCTCATGGGTTGTATTTGCGTGTCGCCCATGCACGCTTTCTAGCTGATTTAAGTTATTTTTCGGGGCTGCGTGTCGTTTTAAGTAATTTAAGTTTTACGCTGGCACTCTAGGGGGCTTGACGTGGTAGCCTATGAGTAAAACTAAGTTGCCACGTGGTTTAGGGTACTAAAGGACAACCAAGTGGAGCTATGAACTCCCATTGGTCTATTTTTGTCTTTAGTTTAACTCTAAATTTAGAAATCGAGCTCTAAAGGAGAGTTCGAGCATTTGGTGAGGGATCTTCGAAATCTGAGAACACAGGAAGAGAGAGCTCGTCGTGCCAAGCACTGTCAGTGAAATTTTTGCTCGATTTGGATCAATAAACAAGGAGTTATGCCCAATTGAAGTTCGGATTGTGCCAAAACTGCGTCACTTTTGTTGATTTTGGGGTTTTCGGTGCCAATTGCAGCAGAATTGAGGAAATCACTTCAAAACTTCGTGGTTGCGTTCACTGTCAGGAGGGCTACGACTGTCCAAAAATTTTCGAATCATTTGAGTAACTGAGTAATTCAGGGCGGCCGCTGAAGCAGAGGGGGTCTGAAAAGCTCTTAATCTAGAGCAGCGACTTTAGAGAAGGAGATCTGGAGTTCTACAAACATTCAGGAGTCCCAACTTCACAGGGATGTTCAGCATCCTGTAGACTTCAAATACTGAGGGCTACGACTGTCCAAAAAATTTTCGAATCATTTGAGTAACTGAGTAATTCAGGGCGGCCGCTGAAGCAGAGGGGGTCTGAAAAGCTCTTAATCTAGAGCAGCGACTTTAGAGAAGGAGATCTGGAGTTCTACAAACATTCAGGAGTCCCAACTTCACAGGGATGTTCAGCATCCTGTAGACTTCAAATACTGTGAGAAGATTTGAAATTCATCGAGCCAATTCTCTGTTCTATGTCTGAATAGCTGTCTAGGTACCAGAAATTGTCATAATTCTCTTATTCAGAACTTTTCTGTTCATATCTCCGTGTCAGAATTTGATCTCAGGTTGAAACTTCGTCTGTGAGTTCAGTAGTACCTCATTTGCATGTAGGGGAAGTTTAGAGGTCTAAACCTTCATAGTTTTCCTCTCTTTGAGTGTCAAAGTTCACCGCTTAAGCCTATTACTACCAGTGAGACCTAAATTTCGCTTTTTGAGCATATCAAAGGATCCTACACTCCTGTGTGAGTGTTTATAGCTCCTGTTGTGACCTGAAAGCCAACCTCTTGAGTAAACAACCACAGCCAGAAGCCCGGCGCTTTCCTAGGTAGACGGATCACACTCCGACATACTCTCTTTTTTGGTGAACTCGACGTGAAACACCTAGGGTGGGAGTTTTCTTGAGAGTGTTACAGGATCAGATATCATGGCCAACCAAGGATCATCAAGTGGAGGTGCTGCTGCTGCTCAGCAACCTGTTCAGTTGGATGCTGCTACGATGAAGATGTTCCAAGCTTTTTCCATGTTTATGCAGCAGCAGCAGAGCATAGAGAGGAAGGAGGTATTAGCAACCAAGGCGTTGCAATCTGTGGTGCATCAGATGGACCAGTTCAAGGGGACAGATATTTCCAAGTACGTGCGATACTATGCTAGGGAGATGGAGGTGAACAAGGTACCTGAGAAGGAGATGGTGGAGAACTTTGAGCTTGCTGTTGTCCCTGAGATTCGTGGGCGTGTGAAGGAGCTCAAGCAGCAGCAAGGACAGAGTTGGGAGAGTTTTATGCGAGCTTTGAAGGAGGAGTACTACACTGAAGATTCAGAGAGGGTGACCAAGAGAACATTCTTGGAGTGGGTGGTGAAACCTAACAAAGGTTTGTCTGTAAATGAGTTGTTAAGGGAGTTTGATCGTCAATATGCTCAGCTTTCTAGGACAGAGAAGCTTACACTAGAGGTTGAGAAGACCGAGCTTTTCCTACAAGCAGCGGACGTGACTATTCAGGAGAAGCTTGAGCTGTTGCTGGAAGACAAGAGTGAGGAGAGAGGATTGAAAACTGACTGGAAGGAGGTCGAAGAGGCTGTTTCTTTGCTGGCCAAGAGACAGAGAAGAAGGGACAAGGTGGTGGTAAGTGAAGCAGCACCTCTGATAATTCCTGTCAAGCAGTTGCCTACTAAGCCTGCTTTGGTAATTGCTAGAGAGGAAGACTCACCGCTTGATGAGTTGATTAAGGGTATGAAGGAGCTTAAGCTTAAGCTCACTAGGTTAGAAGAGAAGGAGCAGAATGTACAGCCTGCTATGCAGAGACCTCAGATGAGAGAAGGCTTTGTTCATCGTTGTATATGGTGTGATAGCCTAGACCATGTAAGAAGAGATTGTGGAGAGTTTTCAGATGCATTGAGGAAGGATCTGATCTTCTTCAAAGATGGTAAGATCCATTTGAGAGAGACTAGGATGATGCTGGGAACCAACTTTGGCAAGGGTGGTATGAAGAGACTTGTGAATGAGATATCAGCATCACATGCTGTTTCTCTTGTGAATGCTGCTACCTGTGGAGTGAAAGTGGAGATGGAGAGAGAGAAAGGGACTACTGGGTTGTGGTCTGACGTAGTGCGGTCCGTAGCTAGAACAGAGCTAGACAAGGATGTGCTACGAAGGGTTGGCAACTCAATTAGAGAAACTACAGGATGGAATGACCCTGTGGATACTATGTCAGTGCATGCTTATGTTGCAAGAAGTCAGCATGAAGCTGTACTAGAAGAAAAACGCAGGAGGGAGGATGCAGGTGAGGCTTCTACAGCCAAACGACCTGCTACAAGGAGTGAAAGGGCTAGACCAGAGGCAAGGCAGGAGACAACACCTACTCGGGAAGAGACTATGGAGGATCTACCACCTACAACACCAAAGGAGAAGGAGAGAAGCAAGGAGAAGGGTAAGATGCCTGCATACAAACTTCAGTCTGACATTGAGATTGCTACAGACTTGAAGCAGGTGTTAGAGAACCGTATCTTGAATGGGAAAGTTGAGTTTACTTTGGGTGAGATTCTTGGGATTGCAAAGCGTGAGTTCCATGAGGTTATTATAGATATCATCAAGAGAAAACGTCAGATTTTGGGTGAAGCAGCTACGCTTAACGCTCTAGGGACCAAACTGTCGGAAGATGAGGAAGATGAGATTGCTGGTTATTGCTCTCAAGTATCAGAGGGAAGATCAGATCAGCACGTGAGGTTTGAAGATGAGGTGGAAGCATCACAGAAGAGCCATTATTCTCACAACCATTGGGCGAGAGCAACCACAGAGACCTTAGTGAAGCTGGGAGATCTAGAGGAACCTGTGGTGGCATTGATTGATCATGGCTCAGAGATTAATCTGATGTCTAAGGAGCTGTACAAGCGTGGGAGATGGCCCATAGACACCGACCACGGATGGCTTATCCGCGCTGCCAACAACCAGAGGGGAGAACTCTATGGTGCTTGCCCCAACATCAAGGTAACTGTGGGTGACATCAGTGATGTTCAGAATTTCTTTGTGCAAGACATGTCAACCTATCCTATCATTCTAGGGCAGCCTTACATTACTGCTGTTAGGATGGAGACACGAGTTATGGATGACGGTTCAGCCTATGCTAGGATACGTAGTAGAGACGGCAAAAGAGCTGTTCAGTTTTTGACCGTTGCTGCAGAACATGAGAGAAATCGCGATAGTTTGAGAGACCATCCACTACCTAAGATTACTCAGGAGTTTAGAGAGTCTAGGGGTTTTGGCAGAGTACCATTGAAGAGCGAGACTTCAACGGTACAGTAGAGATAGGATTCTCGCCTGATCCAGTAGAGCAGGAAGCTTTATCCACTAGCTTCTTAGGATTGACGTCATGTGGATCAGTGTGTTATAGGAAGGTTGAGAATCTGAAGAGGTTTGAGAGGCAACATGTGAAGTCCGTACAGGAGTCTTTGTGGGATAGTGGAGAGTTAGCAGGAGATGAATACATATCTGGAGTGTTTGAAGAGCAGTATTTGGTAGATACTATAGGGGAGTTAAAATCTATAGTAGAAAGTTCTATAGATGATGTAGATAGAGTGGTGAGAGTGAGCTCCAAGGAGCTTTATGATGTAATTCATAAGTTTATAGATCGACAAGAGGTGTATGTGGAGACCAAGTACAAGTCAGTGGCAAAGAAAGTCAAACCAGTGGCTTTGCCTTTACCACTCGATTACAATCAGAAGATGGAGCAAGCTGCACGAGAACCGACGCTCAGAGGACCGAGAAGAATTGGGCACCAGTTCACAGAAACAACACTGAAGGAGCTGAGGATTGGAGGTGATGGATTTCTTACTGAGCAAGAGAAGAAGAGCTTCAGGGAGATGCTATCTAGGCATGGTAAGGCGTTTGCGTTTGAGTCACATGAAGTAGGATGTGTAGATCCAAGTGTTGTAGCACCTATGGTAATTTTTACTATATCGCATGTGCCTTGGAATCTACGTCCTATCCCTGTACCTAGAGCTCATCTACCAAAGCTGATAGACTTGCTCAATGAGAGGATTAGGATGGGTATCTTGGAACCATCTATAGCTCCCTACTCTAGCAGATGGTTTACTGTTCCGAAGAAGAGTGGAGCTTTGAGATTCATTCAAGATATGCAGCCAGTTAACAAGGTGACTATCAGGAATATGGGTATAGGACCTATTGTAGACGAGTTTGCAGAGGCTTTTGCTGGTCGTGCTATCTATTCAATGGGAGACTTATATTCAGGTTATGATCAGTTTCAGTTATCCTCCGAGAGTAGAGACTTGACTACAATGAGGACACCTTTGGGGCTACTAAGGATGTGCACCTTGCCACAAGGTGCTACCAATTCTGTAGCACATATGATGAATGGCATGAATAAAGTTTTGAGGGATTTCATTCCTGAAAAAACTATGCCATTCCTTGATGATGTGCCGATCAAAGGGTGTGCTGAGGAGGAGAAGAATGAGGTAAAGGATCAGAGGGGGTGCCGTAAGTTTGTTGCAGACCATATAGCTGACTGTGATAAAATACTGAGTAGACTGGAGGAGGTTCATTTGACTTTATCAGGAGCAAAGTCTGTATTTGGAGAACAGGAGGTGTTAATAGTGGGACACTTATGTGGGTCTTATGGTCGGAAACCTTGTCCAAACAAGGTTGATGCCATTCGAAGAATGAAGGAGACGTGTGGATCGGTTACTGAGGTGAGAAGATTTCTAGGTGCCTGTGTGTTTTATCATATATGGATTCCACACTTTGCACATGTAGCAGATCCGTTGTACAAGTTGCTGAGGAAGGGGCAGAGATTTCAATGGCAAGAGGAGCAAAGCGAGTCTATGAAGAAGTTGAAGGATCTGTTGTCTTCACCACCAACTCTACGGAAGGTAACATATGAGTTGGGCAGATCTGTTATCCTTACTGTTGATACTAGTCCTATTGGCATTAGATGGGCTATAGGACAAGATGATCAGGAAGGAAATAGATATGTGGTGCGTTTTGGTGCTAAGGTATTAAGTTCACGGCAGAGAGACTACCCTCAAGTCAAGAGAGAGCTATGGGGAGTAGTTATTGCGATGAAGAGTGATAAGGAATACTTGATAGGAGCACATGTGGTTGTGGAGACAGATTGTTTACCTCTCTTAGGAATGATCACTAGCTGTACAACTCCAGATATTGCCATGTTGAGGTGGATAGCATATATCAAGTCCTTGAACCCAGAGTTTAGACATATTGCAGGAAAAGACAATCTTGTGGCAGATATGTTATCAAGGGCTAGGTATTACGATGAGAGAGAAATGATAGATGATCAGGAGGATGTGGGAACAGAGTTCTATTCTAGTGCTCTTGCTAGAAGAGATAGAAGCTGTTTTGCAACCTCGTTGGAGTTTTTTGAGGAAACTATGTACGATGGCGAGTGGTTGGATCTTGGGCGCTATTTGAGTTCATTGGAAAGGCAAGAAGGCTGGTCTGATGCAGATTTCAAGAGGATCCGTAGAACAGCTTATGGGTACTTTTTATATGGAGGACATCTATGGAAGCGCCCTAAGCTACAAGGAGGTGTACCACAGCGGGTGGTATGTGACCAAGAATTGAAGCAGAAGCTGATCAAGGAGTTCCATGAGAGTCTATGGGCCGGTCATAGAGGAGTTTGGGCTACATTTGCCAAGATAAAAGAGAAGTATTGGTGGAAGGGTATGTATAAGGATGTAGTACAGTTTGTTTCATCCTGTATACCTTGCCAGATGTACTCCAACGTACGTCATCGTGATGGATTGCATCCTACTTATCCTTTAGCCATTCATTACAAATGGGTAGTTGATCTGGTAACTATGCCATTTGGACTTGGACAAATGAGGTATCTAGTCTTGGCTAGAGAAGATCTATCTAACCAAGTCGAAGGTCGTGCCCTGAGGACAAAGACCACTGCTAGTGTCTGCCGCTTTCTACTTGAAGATGTTATTTGTAGGTATGGGTGTGTGGGGAAGATCACTGCAGATAGGGGTGAGCTGGATTCACAAGAAGCAGTTGAGTTCTTCAAGCGATTGGGAATCAAGTTGGCGTTAACCACTGCTTACAATCCTGAAGGGAATGGCAAGAGCGAAAGAGGTCATCCGCCAATCATCAAAGCTTTGGTAAAAGCTTGCAAGGGTAAGATCCGTGAATGGCCTAGACTGCTACCGTTTGCTTTGTGGGCAGATCGTACAACTCATAGTACCGTTACAGGTTACATGCCAGCAGAGTTGATACTAGGACAAAAACCTGTGATGCCGATTGAGGAGGTTGTGCCTACTTGGAATGTTTTGCCATGGGAAGATGGTAGAAGTACGGAGGATCTTCTTGCATTAAGGATCCAGCAGTTAGAACGGAGACCTGAGGATGTTGCCAAAGCTGTCGAAAGATTAAAGATTGCTAGAGAGAGAAACAAAGGCAGATTTGATAATGCCCATAGATTGCGACCCAAACCAGTTAAAGAAGGTGATTGGGTGTTAGTCTATGGTAGCAGTCTTGATAATCAGCATAGCACTATCAGGAAGTTCTCCAAGAGATGGTTTGGACCTTATGTGGTGTTAGAAGTTTATGATAATGCCACATACTCCTTGAGAGAGTTAGATGATGCAGTGCTCAAGATACCAGTCGCAGGAAAGAGAATCAAGCTCTTTAGGAGGAGAGGGGAGGACCAGAACGTTGCAGAGTTTACGGAGGATGAAGCTGAAGACCCAATGCAGGTTGAAGATGAGTTTGAAGCCGAAGCTGAAGAGTCTTGATCTGGATGGCACATACCGGAGGATGTGCAGGTTCAGAGGGGGTGGATGTCGCGCTACTTGGCGGCTACATGTTATATTTCTACTCCGGCGCTTGGGTTTAATAGTTCTAGAAGTTAGCTCTTATTACTTCTAGTGTTTTATGTATATGTTTGACACCTTTGCATACGGTGTTAACACTATTTTGAGTCTTAGTAGGTTGATTACCATGTTAATAGGGCTTAAGCTCATGGGTTGTATTTGCGTGTCGCCCATGCACGCTTTCTAGCTGATTTAAGTTATTTTTCGGGGCTGCGTGTCGTTTTAAGTAATTTAAGTTTTACGCTGGCACTCTAGGGGGCTTGACGTGGTAGCCTATGAGTAAAACTAAGTTGCCACGTGGTTTAGGGTACTAAAGGACAACCAAGTGGAGCTATGAACTCCCATTGGTCTATTTTTGTCTTTAGTTTAACTCTAAATTTAGAAATCGAGCTCTAAAGGAGAGTTCGAGCATTTGGTGAGGGATCTTCGAAATCTGAGAACACAGGAAGAGAGAGCTCGTCGTGCCAAGCACTGTCAGTGAAATTTTTGCTCGATTTGGATCAATAAACAAGGAGTTATGCCCAATTGAAGTTCGGATTGTGCCAAAACTGCGTCACTTTTGTTGATTTTGGGGTTTTCGGTGCCAATTGCAGCAGAATGGAGGAAATCACTTCAAAACTTCGTGGTTGCGTTCACTGTCAGGAGGGCTACGACTGTCCAAAAATTTTCGAATCATTTGAGTAACTGAGTAATTCAGGGCGGCCGCTGAAGCAGAGGGGGTCTGAAAAGCTCTTAATCTAGAGCAGCGACTTTAGAGAAGGAGATCTGGAGTTCTACAAACATTCAGGAGTCCCAACTTCACAGGGATGTTCAGCATCCTGTAGACTTCAAATACTGAGGGCTACGACTGTCCAAAAAATTTTCGAATCATTTGAGTAACTGAGTAATTCAGGGCGGCCGCTGAAGCAGAGGGGGTCTGAAAAGCTCTTAATCTAGAGCAGCGACTTTAGAGAAGGAGATCTGGAGTTCTACAAACATTCAGGAGTCCCAACTTCACAGGGATGTTCAGCATCCTGTAGACTTCAAATACTGTGAGAAGATTTGAAATTCATCGAGCCAATTCTCTGTTCTATGTCTGAATAGCTGTCTAGGTACCAGAAATTGTCATAATTCTCTTATTCAGAACTTTTCTGTTCATATCTCCGTGTCAGAATTTGATCTCAGGTTGAAACTTCGTCTGTGAGTTCAGTAGTACCTCATTTGCATGTAGGGGAAGTTTAGAGGTCTAAACCTTCATAGTTTTCCTCTCTTTGAGTGTCAAAGTTCACCGCTTAAGCCTATTACTACCAGTGAGACCTAAATTTCGCTTTTTGAGCATATCAAAGGATCCTACACTCCTGTGTGAGTGTTTATAGCTCCTGTTGTGACCTGAAAGCCAACCTCTTGAGTAAACAACCACAGCCAGAAGCCCGGCGCTTTCCTAGGTAGACGGATCACACTCCGACATCATGCTTACAATCTCATGTCGGGCCTGTCTCTCACTCAGCGGTCAACTCTGATGGCTTTGATGGAAACACATCATGAACTTGAAGAGAAAAATGTTAAGTTCACTCATTCATACACCCATAAACTCACCAACTAAAATTCTCCATAAACTCATCAACTAAAATCCTCCATTCTAACGACGTCTCTCAAGTTCTCACATGCTAAAATATCACACACTCTCTATATTACTCAAGTTGTCATTACGACGATGTGAAAACAAGGATGAGGAGCTCTTCTCTACTCCTCTATTTATACATTCTAGGTTTTTACTTTGGTATCCTCCGGTAACTCAGCCGTAACTATTTTTATCAGGTTTTACTAAGATATTACTTAAGGTAAAAGCATTAATCACATGGGCTTTTTATCTTTTCACATGGGCTTATTCCTTCAAAGTCAACAACTTCTAGAAGGATTCTGGAATATTCTCAAGAAATCTCGAATTTCCACCCCCCTCTACACTAGAACTCACTAAAAAGGAAACATGTGGAATCTCTTTTTGTTTTTAATGCCCACAAAGTCCACAACTTTAATCCCACCACTAATATCAAGTCAAAAAGAAAATAAGGGATACTTTCCACCTCCTTTCTACCTTTTAGACAAGATGACAAGATAGTAGTGCTCACTCTTTAGAAAATATCTGAATTCTGTCAAAAATATAGTTAAGTTTAACCATAACTAACTTTAGCTAGTCATGACTAACTTGATACATCCTTAAAGTACTTGGGCAGCAAATAAACCTTCTCAACACTTAGTTATAACTAAATATCTTACTAATAGACAAACTTCCTATGTGTAACATAGGTCGTTACAGCTCAGCACCAACAACCTCCACCTCCAATGCGCGAAAAACTCATGCAATCCTAGTTGCAAGCTCCACACTCTCTCCTTCTGCATCCCATGATGTCCAAGGATGGCAAACTCCACAAGCCACGTCCCCAGTCTTTGCCTTCATCGATCCGATAGACAAAGAGCTCGGAAGTCTCAGAGCAATAACATCCGTCGATCGCATCCGTCGTTGATCAACCAATCAAGACTAACAATCCACGTCAAGCAATTCAAGTCCATTGCTTGATTTAATACTTGAGGACGTGGAGCCTTTGACATCGAAGCTATTTCTGTCATATCCGTAGAGAACCCATTGCTCGCTCTCTCTCATCGGCATTGAGCTCTACCAACAACTGTAACCGAACATCCCACACAAGCCCAAGTCATCCATCTATGTTAGCATATAATGCTAAAAAACTCACCAAAGTGGGCAATGCTGTCATGGACCGTCCCACTAGGTTCATCATTGTCATGAGTGATCTATCAACGACTCTCACTACTTGAGATCGTCGTCTTGCATCCAAGATGTCATCGATTGTGAAGTGCGCTGGTCATCTCACTGCATCGTGTGCGCGCTTGAGCACCTCCCTTGGTAATAAGTTTGTCCACCACAATCATGGACGATCGACATCCAGGAGTGGGAGTGATAAGAGTCAATCCTCGATGTTTGTGAATGCGACGTCAAACTCGATGTTGGGAGCGGCTACAACAGTTCTTTGAGCCCTACTATTTTCAGCCACGTATATGAGAGCATTTGGAGTAAGCTTGACTTCAGTGTTCCAGTTGACGATCACGCTCAGTGAGTGCGACGATGTAGTTATCTCTAGTGCTGAGGTGGTTCAGCGAGAGACGATAGATGTGTTCATGGAGTCAAGGATCAGGACAGCTACCAGTGGTACTTGACAAGCGGCGATTGCTAGGTTAGATGAGTTATCAGCTAGACCGGTGATTGATCATGCTGGTTTGACACTAGGTGTGGTGTTGCCGGACAACAGAAGTGGTGTTTTCTATTTGATGGCACCTTCAGGAAAGGTGTATCAATCGCAGAAAGTCTTGTTAGATTCTAGAGCTCAACCATTGATGTTGGGAAAAAACGGCGTGCATTGGTTTTGGTTTGAAGAAGTTTGAGATGGAGGGATGTCCATTCCAGCTGCAGACATCTCTAAAGGGATCAAGGGGTATAATTCTACACATGACATGCGAGATGTTGACATGAGAGTTCAACTAAATCATCCCACAGACGGCTCTATGATGAAGACCAAGGTCCTTGTTACGGCCGCGGAGTCTTATGATGTATTGGTTGGAGGTGTTGTTTTATACTCTACGGGGTTCATGATCGACTATTGGACGGAGACAACATATTATAGATCAGATTGGTAGTCCGGTGAGAGACAAGTGAGCCGCTTACCAGTGCGATTCAGTGCTAGAGTTGGATCAACGAAGCCTACACCAAGAATGATGGCATCCGTTGCAAGATTTAGTTTAGTCATCACTTGGTCAGACGAGTTGTTAGAAGACAATGCCCATGCAAAGGGTACTCTAGTCTTTGAGGAGGTGAGGGACATGCCTAACATGACTACCGTAGTACCATATGTCTTGGATGTTCCACTCTGGAGTTTGAGTGGAGAGTTGCAGTAGTATGCTGATCGGTTGGTGCAGCAGGCTTGGAGTGAAGCCTTTGTACCGCTAATAGAAGAACAAAAGGTTGTTCGTCCTACTGATCCTATGACCCTCTCATCGTTGGATACGACGTGACCTTGACCTCTGCCACCATTCATATGGTTATAGCCGCGTGGTCATGTCAGGGTCACATGCATGCTGGCAGAGGTCAAGGTTTACATGACCCGCGATCTAATATATTTTGAGAGATGTTACGGATCTTACGATATCTCCAAATGCATCAGACGGATTCTCCAACGTACATCTTGGAGAACGTTCTTTTGCTAGGTGATGGTCGTACACAGATGATGACGAGTGTGCACCAAGTGTGATCTTGGGTTGGACCGGTAGTGTTGTTGGATGCAGCGAGAGTGACATCTCGTATGCCTCCAACTCCACTGCATCAGCGATAGTCGTTTAAGAACCATAGATGTGGTCCTCAACGCCTCCGATAGCTTGAACGATTGAGGAAGCCTGACCTGTCTATCAGCCTCTCCGCGTTGTGGATCCAACTTCATCGACACACCTCGGGGTTCAGAGACACGTACTGCACCCACCCCAGTCACTACCGCAGATGTCTCAATCTGTGCCACACTAACCATGAAGTCGAAGTCAACTCCTTCTCTTCCATAAGACGTGAAAATCTCTATTCCTGAACCAGATCTCGCTGAGCCATAGCCATACTAGTTGTCCTCTGCTCTAACTGCTCAATCTGAGCAGCCATATTTACATCTGACGTAGTAGTAGGTGGTGGACCGACTGATTCTCTCTCGGGTGCTGGACCTCTACCTTCAGCTCGACCACCACGGTCTTCTTGAGCTCCTCTGCCTCGTCCATGATCAATATTTCGTTGCCATAGCTCGAGGTGGAGATCAAAACAACGATCACTATTGTGATCTGGTCGTCCGCAATGCTCACACTGTCTAGGCACCGCTTGAGACGTCTTAGACGTCTCATAACCACCTCTTTGTGGATAGTCCTTCTATTGATGAGGACCATCACACGTTGAGCAAGGACCCACTTGCTATTGGCTAGAGAAGGACGGCATGAGCTTCTGCCCACCAGGTCCTTCAACATCTCTCTAGGATCGTGACTGTTCAGCACGATCCTTACCACCACCACCACCACGATGTTGCGCAATCTGTGATCCTCGAGAAGAGATGATCATCCCATGTGGTGCCTCCTTGCTGAACCCAATAGTCACCACCCTCTCCTCCATCATGTTGAGCTCAATCCGCTCAACTAGACCAAAGACAACCATCAACGTCGAAGCGATGTCTCTAAGAAAAGTCGCATCTCTGACTCTCCTACGCAGCTCTCGATCCAGTATCTCATACTAGAACTGGACCGCTTGTGCTTCCATCACCCCTTGAATAACGCTGATCAACCGTCTCATGCGAGTAAACGCCTCGCGTAGGCTCTCTCTAATCTTCCGTTGGAACTCTTGCTGTCGTGCGCATACACATCGCTACACAACATACATCGTTGTCAGAGGTACACCACACATACACATAACACATGGACGATGTCATACACATACACAAGTGTACCACAACCGCCCCCCTAACTGACGGTTAGGTCCCTGTAACTCCAGATAGCTCTATATCCCAACTACGTGATATACACCTTCATGGGTGCAAGGATCAGGAGACCGGTTGCTACATCGCCCCATCGTTAGTCGCCTATCTGCAATCCATACCACGCAAAGATCTAATCGGTTATCCCTGCTATATACATCGAGGACAAACCCACCGTCCAGTAGGAACGACACTGAGAGGTGGAGTCAAACATGACATGTGCCAACCTCTCGAACAACCATCACACACCAACATACGGACTGCTCCACCAGCAGACCCACACAACATACACTTCAAGCCCGCGCGTACAACTGCTAAGCTTGGGTCAACGGTATCATCAATGTTGGGAAGATGACATGGTGTGCAATTACGCACATGGTCCTTTCACACAACACCATCACGGCCCTCTAACATGAGTACTCCAGAAGGTAACACCTCACGCACTGTAAAATAGTGCGCCCTGCGGTCAAGTCCAACGTCGTCGGTGTAGTCTGCTGTAGATAGATATAATCGCCAGGATGAAACCTGCAAATCGACGGCCGATAACCTCCTCCTCGGATAGTCGCATATCGCAACGTGTCTCTATGCTGGGCAATCGCTAGATTTTCAAAAGTCATAGGCATAACTCTCCAAAATGTCTCTGTTCATTGAGAACATGCTCTCACCCACATATCCGGGTCATCAAGGTCCAGCACCTCAGTAGAATCACGAAGAATGGCCGAAGGTAGATCTGGATCTCGACCGTATAATAGAAAATACGGTGAGAAGGAAGCCAAAGACGCTTGTCGGCTAAAACGGTAGCCCATAGCCAACCATGGTAACTGCACATCCCAGTCTCCCAAGTGGCCCTTCTGCAAGCCATACTTGCACAATCCTCTCTTCACCGTCTGAACTACCCTCTCCGCCAAACCATCCGTCTCAAGATGATCTCGAGATGTAGTCCGATGATCAATCAGCGCCTGATCACACAAGGCCTGAAACTCACCAAAGAACTCTGTACCTTGGTCTGTCAGCACTTCAGTTGGTGCTCCAAAACGACTCAATACTCGATCTAAGAACGCGTACGCCGTCCCTTCACTCGCCTTGTCTGGTAATGCCACCAACTCAATCCACTTGGAGAAGTGCTCCACCATCACCAACACATACCGGTGGTGACGTACGGTCAACGGTAAGGGTCCCGTAAAATCCAAACTCCAACGGTAACCCAACCCCATAATCGGTAAGGGGTGTAACTGTGGAGTAGGAGCATTAAACGATGCTCGTACTCGATCACAAACCACACATCGTGCGACAAACTGTTGCACATCAATGTGCATACCACGCCACCAATACTGTCCTTGGAGTAAGCTATGTGTACGCTTCACTCCAAAATGTCCCAACTCCTCATGGGCATGTCGTACTAATTGTGCCCTCTGGGATGGGTGTGACACTATCCGTACCCTCCCATCACTCCACACTCGAAGTACATGTCGTCCTTCTCGTCGAAATCTCTTCGCTCGTTGAAGAACACAATCTCGCTCCTTGGCACTTACTGTGTCTACTACCACACCAGTACGTAGATACTCCATCACGATCACATCATCATGGATATCTCGTTGATCTGGAACACCATCTCCACCCTCAAGATCTGGAGACTCATCATCTACTCTATGACCAGAGAAAGATACGACTTGGCCCTCTATACTAGAGTTCATGACCAACACACAAAGAAAGGCAGATGCATGCCACCCTGGCACTATCTCCTCATCAACCTCGTCATGTCATCGAGCCCCAGTTTGATCTTGCTGACTCGTGCATGGATTGCGACTCAACCCATCGCATCTAGGTTTGCAACTCCAGATCTATGTACTACCTGGAAATCATACTCCTGTAAGATCAGAGCCCATCGTGCAAGCTTCCCTGTAAGCTTATCAGACTCCATCAACCACTTGAGCGGCTGGTGATCAGTGATGAGAGTAAAGGGGTTCCCAAACAGATAACATTGAAAGTGTGCAAAGTCCACACTGCCGCCAAACACTCTCCCTCATACGAACTATACCTCACCTCCGTTTGAATTGTTGGAGCGACTGGCATACGCCACCACGAACTCCTTTTTCTCACCATCATGCTGAGTTAGCACTGCTCCAAGTCCCAACATACTCCAATCGATGTGCAGTTGGAAAGGACGCCCCCTAACGGGTCTCCTCAAGATGGGAGTAGATGTCAACCTATCCTTGAGCTCTATGAAAGCTCGCTCCTGCTCATCTTCCCACTGCCACTCCTGGTCCACCTTCATCAGCTTGGTCAACGGCTTCGCAATTGCACTAAATCCTTTCACGTATCGACGATAAAAGTTCGTCAAACCAACAAATGCTCGAACTCGACTCACATCTGTGGGACGGGGGATACGTGCAATAGCCTCAATCTTCGTCTGTTGAACACCCAATCCACCTGGATAGATGGTGTGGCCCAGATATTCTACCAACTCCTGGAAGAACTTACACTTCTCAGGGTGTAACTTCAACCCATGAGCTCTCAACCGCTCAAACACATCCCGTAAGTGTCTCTCGTGCTCCTCCACTGTAGCACTATAGACTAAGATGTCGTCAATATAGCATCTGACAAAATCCAATCCTGCTAGGATTCTGTCCATCACCCTTTGGAACTCAACAGGGACATTCTTCAACCCAAATGATAAGAACCGCCACTGATACAAACAATCCTTGCCGTGAGAGTCAATTCCTCAGAATGCTGTCTTGGACTTATCTTCTTCTCTCACTGACAACTGATGATACCCTGCTCGAAGATCCAAAGTACTGAAGACCTTCACATGCCCCACTGCATCAAAGATCTCCTCAGGTGTCGGCATGGTATACTTATCGGACTTCGTTTGCCGATTGATAGGACGATAGTCCCCACACATCTGTCTATCCGTGTAGTTGTCATACATATCTTTCTTGGCTGGCATAACTGTGGCAGATGCATACTCTCCATGCGACATCCCCACCAACCCAGCCTCCAACAAGTCTTGAGTCCGACTCTGGATCAAGGCTCTCTCCATGTCACTGTACTTGTAAGGACGTCGAAAGATTGGCGTGTTATTAACCAAGTCGATCCGTATACCATGTCCCTTCAAGGTACCCAAATCCTTCATACTGAAGGCAAAACAATTCCTGTAGCTCTTCAGGAATCTTTGAACACTTCGTCTCTCTTCTCTTATAAGCTTGGGTCCAATCTTCGGCTCCCAAGTATCATCTGTCACCATGCTAGAGATAGAAGACGAAGTCGTTGACTGCTATCTTGCAGCCTCTAGAGCAGTTTCCTTCTGCTCACCACCAACAACCTCCACCGCTACTGTGCGTAAAACCTCTGCAGTTCTAGCTGCAAGCTCCACACTCTCTCCTATGACATCCCATGATGTCCAAGGATGACGAACTCCATGTGCCTTGCCTCCAGCCTTTGCCTCCACCGACCCGGTAGGCAAAGAGCTCAAGAGTGCTCGAGCAGTAACACCCGTCGATCGTATCCGACGCTGCTCAGCCAATCCAAGGCTAACAATCCATGTCAAGCAGTTCAAGTCCATTGCTTGATCCAACACTTGACAACATGAAGCCTCCGACACCGAAGCTACTGCCGTCGTATCCGTAGTGAAACCCATCGGTCGCTCTCTCTCATCGGCATTGGGCTCCACCAACTGCCGTAATTGAGCATCCCACACAAGCCCAGGTCCTCCATCTCTGTAAGCATGTGACGCTGGAAAGCTTACCAAAGTGAGTAACGCTACCATGGGTCGTCCCACTAGGTTCACCACTGTCATGGATGACCTATCGACGACTCTCACTACTTGAGATCGTCGTCCTGCATCCAAGATGATATCAACCGTGAGATACGCTGGCCGTCTCACTCCATCGTGTGCGCGCTTAAGAACCTCTCTCGGTAACAAGTTTGTCCACCACAACCGTGGACGATGTGCACGAGATCCTACTCTCGCTGCATCCAACAACACTGCTGGTCCAACCCAAGACCGCACTTGGTGCACACTCGCCATCATCTGTGTACGAGCATCACCCAACAAAGGAACGTTCTCCAAGATGTACGCTGGAGAATCCACTTGATGCATCTGGAGATGTCGTAAGATTCGTAACATCTCTCATAACATCCTAGATCGCGGGTCATGTAAACCTTGACCTCTCCCAGCACGCGTGTGACCTTGACATGGCCATCCGGCTATCACCAAGTGAATGGTGCCAACAAATGTAAGATCCTGCGTCTCCAACAGCGAAATATCCGACGGTAATGCTTGCTGGTATCCTCTAACAGCTGATATGGACAACAACTCAGGATATCTCTGCACCAAACATACCACATGTCGCAATGAGATGTGTCTCGCAATCTCATCTCTCTCTACATACAAGTATCGATGTACTTGTATGCCTGCTTGCAATACCGCATCCAAACCTGTGCTGATCCCTCCAAACAGCTCCAGCACACATACACCCTCTTCTGGATACTGCCACACAATGGGAGTGGTATCCAACGGTGATAAGATCACAGGGTCAGTAGCAGGAACAACCCTTTATTCATCTACTTGTGGTACAAAGGCTGCTGCACCAACTGATCAGCATACTGCTGCAACTCTCCACTCGAACTCCAGAGTGGAACATCCAAGGCAGATGGTACTAACGTAGACATGCTAGGCATGTCCTCCACCTCCTCAAAGATCGGAGTATCCTCCGCATGGGCATTGCTCTCCAACAACTCGCTCGGCCAAGTGATGACCGAACTGAACCCTGCAACGGATGTCATCGTCCCTGGTGTAGGCTCCGTCGTCCCAACTCTAGCACTGAACCGCACTGGTAAGAGGCTCACTCGTCCCTCACCGGACTGCCAACCTGGTCTGTAAGATGCTGTCTCCCCTCAATAGTCGATCACAAATCTCATAGGGTACAACACAACACCTTCCACCAATACATCATAAGACTCTACGACTGTAACGATGGCCTTGGCCCTCACCATAGAGCCATCCGTGGGGTGATCTGACCAAACTCTCACCGTCAACATCTCACGTGTCATGTGTAGAGCCGTACCTCCTGATCCCCCTAGAGATGTCTGCAACTGGAATGGACATCTCTCTATCTCGGACTTCTTCAGACCCAAACCAATACACGCCGCCTTTCCCGACATCAACGGTTGGGCTCTAGAGTCTAACAAGACCTTCTGGGGTCGATACACTTTCCCTGAAGGTGCCACCAAATAGAAGATACCACTTCTGTTGTCCAACAACACCACACCTGGTGCCAAACCAGCACGGTCAATCGCCGGCCTAGCTGGTAACTCATCTAACCTAGCAGCCGCCGCTTGCCAAGTACTACTGGTAGCTGTCCTGATCCTCGACTCCATGGACACGTCTACCGTCTCTCGCTGAACTACTTCAGCACTAGAGGTAACTACATCCTCGCTCTCACTTAGCGTGGCCGCCAACTGAAACACTGGAGCCAAGTTGACTCCCAATGCCTTCATATCCTTGGCTGAGAATAGTGGGGCTCGCAAAACTGCTGTAGCCGCCCCCAACATCGGGTTCGACGTCGCATCCACAGACGTCGAAGGTGGACTCACATCACACCCACTCCTGGATGTCGATGCCTCCAACTCTACTGCACCATCGGTAGGCCGTTTAGGAACCATAGATGTGATCCTTAACGCCTCCGATAACGTGAACGACTAGGGAAGCCTGGCTTGTCTACCAGTCTTCCCGCGTTGTGGATCCAACTCCATTGACGCACCTCGTGGCTCAGAGGCACGTACTGCATCTCTAGTCACTGCCGCAGATGCCTCAATCTGCGCCACACCAGCCATGAAGTCGAAGTCACCTCCTTCTCCTCCATAAGACGTGGAAGCCTCTGTTCCACTTGATCTCCACTGAGCCATAGCCATACTAGCTATCCTCTGCTCCAACTGCTCAATCCGAGCAGCCATATCTGCTTCTGACGTCGTAGCAGGCGGTGGACCGACCGGTCCACTCCCAGGTGCTGGACCTCTACCTCCAGCTCGACCACCACGGCCTCCTTGAGCTCCTCCGCCTCGTCCACGATCAACCTTCTCTTGTCGCAACTCGGGATGGAGATCAAAACAACGGTCACTACTATGACCATGTCGTCCGTAATGCTCACATTGCCTAGGTACTGCTTGAGGCGTCCCTGACGTCTCATAATCTCTTCTCTGTGGACAGTCCTTCTGCTGATGAGGACCCTCACACGTCCAGCAAGGACCCGCTTGCTGCTGGCTAGAGAAGGACGGCATGGGCTTCTGTCCACAAGATCCTCCAACACCTCCCTAAGATCGTGACTGCTCTGTACGATCCTTACCACCACCACCACCACCACGCTGTTGCGTAGCTTGTGATCCTCGAGAAGAGGTGGTCGCTCCATGTGGTGTCTCCTTGCTGAACTCAGCAACCACCATCCTCTCCTCCACCATGTTGAGCTCAATCCGCTCAGCCAGACTAAAGACAACCGCCAACGTCGGAGCGGTATCTCTAAGGAGAGTAGCATCTCTAACTCTCCTACGCAGCTCTCGGTCTAGTATCCCATACCAAAACTGAACTGCTTGTGCTTCCGTCACGTCTTGGGTAACACTGATCAACCGCCTCATGCGAGTAAACGCCTCGCGTAGGCTCTCTCCAGTCTTCCGCTGGAACTCCTGCAGACTCCTCAACTTGTCGGTCTGCACACCCTGATAGTTCTTCCTCAAACATTGAAAGAACTGAACCACAAGGTTAAACCCTGGTGGTATCCCGCTCACACTACCACCTGCTCCACTACTTGTGGACGCACCGCTGGTAGTAGGTACTCCACCACCTGTGGCTGTACCACTGCTACTGACACCCGAACTCGTAGGTGCTACGCCTCTCGAAACTACGCCAGTAGTGATAGAAACGTAGTTGGGAGACCAATGTTGTCTCCACAACTCGATCTCAACACTGTAATCTCACCTAAACTCATGATAATCGTCCATCGACGGTCCCTCCAAATGCTGGAACAAACCCTTCCACGCCATGAAGGGTGTAAACAACTGTGGGTTCCGCATCTGCTGCAGATCGCACCAACTGTCGACCCTGTATGAAGTCATCCAGCTCAATGGTACCAACTGTACCCGAGTAACGTCGAGGTCCCTTTGTGGCCCCATAGATCTCGTCCATGTCCCACAACAACGGTGTGGCGACACTAGACTCACCACCAGAAAACGCGCTGTCTACGTCTGACTCGTCCTCTGGAACAACCGACAGCAATGGTGTAGGTAGTCGGTACCTCACCCCACTCCGTGTATACCCACTGTCCAAGAAGTCCCCACCAGAACCTCCCGAGAACTCCGTGATGAGAGAATCCCGCTAACACACTCCCCAACCGGAAGTCGTAATCTCCGTCACCACCGTAACCACCACTTGCCTAACCTCGCTCCTACTGAGCTCACCTATCCTCTATTAGGACGGTCAAGGTAAGGGCAACCTGTACCTGTCATCACCACAGGCAGCCTCTCACGGTCTGTTGGTCGTCACTCCAACCGCATCGTGAGAGAGACAAACGTAGTCTGACTGGTCCGCAACTCCAGCCTCACTACCGACAGCACACTGGAGTGAAATCACTCCGGAAATCAAGCGCCAACACAAGCAAACGCGACGCACAAACAGGAAGCAGAATATGGAGGGGTTCCAACCACAAGAAGTCTAAACGATAACCCTCCACACTCAAACATTCACATAAAGAGAAATCCAGCCCCACCCGGACTGACGTCTCCTCATCGGTGACCACATGCACAATATATGGTCACCAACTGTCGTAACTGATACTGGAGGTCACTAACTAGATGTCCACACCTCTAGTAGCTCCAAAAACATCCACGTGGTAGCTCTACTAGCTCACCCAAGACAACTTCCACCAATTGTCTCTATACACGTCTCTACGATATAGGCAAGCACCATCACAACTATAGCTTACCCCTAATACTATGGGGTCGCCCTACCACTCCTCTAGGGACGTGCGAGAAGGTCTCCTACTACCTTATACAAGTCCATAAGTACTTGCACGCATCCCTGTAGGACACCAAGAGCTATTGGTCTAGTGGTAAAGCAAAAGCTAAGACTACAGAGTTAGGAGTCCAGGTCCAGGAATAGTGTTGGGATGGGTGACCAGCTGGTTTTACCCTTCCCACACAACTGAAGCTTGGATATCTCTCTCACGCACGCCAGCAAGCTGGCTTGCGGCGGGCTCGGACTCAGGCTCAGGCTCAGCTCCGCTCCGCCTCCGCACTCACGCACCTCTGCTCCTCGAAGCCGTAACTAGCCTTTTTGCACTTGCGGGTGTCACGGCAGCGAACTTTGACATGCCATAACTTCTTCAATCCTTGGTCAAACTCCACGAAACTTAGTGCATTAGAATCGTCTCTCCAATGCGCTTCCAAAGAGCCCACTCCGGCCCGACATTGACAAGTACTCCGTCTGCCACGTCCAAACGCGCAATCCAGCTCCAACAAGACACTTCAAGAACATTCCGCAAAATTTTTACAGCGCTTCCGCATGACAGAAATTTCCACTCGACCCTAACAACAGCAAATCGATCTGCGATCAGTAATGTAGCATGCGCCCACACACCTCGATCACAGCTCCAAACAATCAAGCACGAACGACAACGCCCGAAGATACCAGCGGACGTTTTTAGATTTCAGATCAGCGAGCTCTTACTGAACTCCGCCTCGACCTGCACTCAGTTCTTCGAGTAATCTGCATTGAGAAATTACCATCTCCAACACTACAACAAGGATTACTCACAAACGGTCAAGCCAAACCCACTCTAAACACGAAGAGAATCCGGGTTACACTCAACTAGACTATCCACCATAGCCTGGAGCTTGAAGGCTCAACTCGAAGAACTAAGGCCTCCAAGCCCTACCTGCGAAGTATACTCCTAGTGGGTCTCCTACTACCTTATACAAGTCCATAAGTACTTGCACGCATCCCTGTAGGACACCAAGAGCTATTGGTCTAGTGATAAAGCAAAAGCTAAGACTACAGAGTTAGGAGTCCAGGTCCAGGAATAGTGTTGGGATGGGTGACCAGCTGGTTTTACCCTTCCCACACAACTGAAGCTTGGATACCTCTCTCACGCACGCCAGCAAGCTGGCTTACGGCGGGCTCGGGCTCAGGCTCAGGCTCAGCTCCGCTCCGCCTCCGCACTCTCGTACTCCGCTCTCACGCCTCCGCACTCACGCACCTCTGCTCCTCGAAGCCGTAACTAGCCTTTTTGCACTTGCGGGTGTCACGACAGCGAACTTTGACATGCCATAACTTCTTCAATCCTTGGTCAAACTCCACGAAACTTAGTGCACTAGAATCGTCTCTCCAATGCGCTTCCAAAGAGCCCACTCCGGCCCGACATTGACAAGTACTCCGTCTGCCACGCCCAAACGCGCAATCCAACTCCAACAAGACACTTCAAGAACATTCCGCAAAATTTTTACAGCGCTTCCGCATGACAGAAATTTCCACTCGACCCTAACAACAGCAAATCGATCTGCGATCAGTAATGTAGCATGCGCCCACACACCTCAATCACAGCTCCAAACAATCAAGCACGAACGACAACGCCCGAAGATACCAGCGGACGTTTTTAGATTTCAGATCAGCGAGCTCTTACTGAACTCCGCCTCGACCTGCACTCAGTTCTTCGAGTAATCTGCATTGAGAAATTACCATCTCCAACACTACAACAAGGATTACTCACAAACGGTCAAGCCAAACCCACTCTAAACACGAAGAGAATCCGGGTTACACTCAACTAGACTATCCACCATAGCTTGGAGCTTGAAGGCTCAACTCGAAAAACTAAGGCCTCCAAGCCTTACCTGCGAAGTATACTCCTAGTGGGCTCTCCCACCAACTCGCCCTAACGGCACTAATGGCCTTACCGGGATGCGTCACTTCGCACTCGGTCAACCTAATCGAGGTACCAAACTGACGTGACATATACCTTGTCATAAAACCGTGAAGTATGAGAACTCTACAACGTACCAAACTTCTGAAGTGGACTTGGACGTACTATTTACCTGTGAGAAATTAGAGTTCATAGAAAACTTCACAGTGTGCGAGATAGATGACATCCATGCGATATCTTGGATAAGTTCGAAGTGGAACTTAGACGAAGACTTTTGAGGTTGAGCATCAAAGTTAAAAGATGAAAGCTGGGAGTGAGGTTGATCGGAAAGACATGAAAAATTGATGACTTTGCGATGAATTTGATCAAAAATAAACAAATGGACTTCAACATGGAGTCATGTGTTTGATGCAAGTTGTATATTTGATGAGAGTGGATGGAAGGATGCAATCGCTGGTGTGGCTCTCGTGAAGAAGTAGAGGTTCACATCAAATACAAAATTGTAGCGAAGAAGGTGAAACCAGTGGCGACTCAGTTATCTGTTGATTCATAGCAGCAGATGGAGTTAGCGGCCACAGAGCTTGTAATGAGAGATCCTAAACAAATAGGACACAAGTTTACTCAAGAGACACTCGAGCATCTCTAGATAGGAGGGGGTGGCTTCTTGACTGAAGTGGAGAAATGAGCTTTTGAGCAGATGATAGTTAGCCATGATAAGGCATTTTCTTTCTCAACTGGAGAGATTGGTTGTGTGGATCCTAGTGTGATAGCTCTGATGGTTCCTCACGTACCTTGGAACTTGAAACCGATTCTAGTCCCTCGTACCTTGCTACAGAAGGTGATTGAGTTATTGAAGCAGAGGATGATGAGAGACGAAGACAAGGCTCCTGAAGTAACTGAGGCGGAGGAGACTGATGATGATGAAGAGCAAACAAAACGATGAAGAGGTTGGCACATGCCAGAGGATGTGCAGGTTTAGAGCGCTGATCACCGTGGTATGTTCAAAAGTTGCGAACGGAGTTGCAGACGAAAAGTTACTTGGGGTTCTTCTACAAGATTTCTGATACCGGGAAATTTATCATAAATCTGAGTTAGTTTGAAAAATATGTTTTAGATTTTTCTCATGTAGATTATAGTATGTAGTATTTGTTTGCATTTCAAAATGCACAAAAAGAGCATGTCTAGAGAAAGTTATGGCACAAAGTTATGGCACTTCGTGTTAGCAAAAGAAAGACGAAATACCGCAGCTTTCTAGCATATCAGCTTAGAAACTGGTCTCTAAAACCAGTTGTGAGATCAGCTTCCGTGGTGTAGTTGAGAAACTTGTAGGGAGGAGGTCTCTGGATCAAATCCCTTCAAACTCACAACCGGTTTGGAGTAGGCTGGCCTCTTCGAGGGAATATGAGGGGCACCAAGTTGCATAGAGACGGGACACTAGATGTCCCTTAAACATATCGTGAATGCGGGACGTCTACCCCTGCACTAGTGCAATCACTTGGTGTGGATACTAGAGGGAAGTTACCACCGGATTTTGAAATGGACCCTATGCTAGAGGACTAAGCTCGCCTTCGGGTTGTCAGGGCCACTAATACGAATTTGGTTGCGGGGGTAGCGAGATGGCATCAAAGATACTCCAAGTTGGTACCAAATCTTTTGTAGGAAAAGGTAGAGCTCGACATAGTATTCACTTGGGTCGAAAAATCAAGTGAAAATGATACATCAGGCAATATTTACGGCGTTTTGAAGTTTAAGGAGCCCGGAAAACGACAATGGTGATAACTCGAGCTCCACGTGTCAGAACGAGGTGATTCCGGTGGCCAGAGGTAGCCGTGGTGGGTTTATTTTGGGTGGAGGTGTCAGATTCTGACTGTACGACCGAATCAGTGATCGTCCGTACAGATGAACCTGCGAAGCTTAGTGAAATAGTCTTCTTATGTGTAGATTTATTATCAGTGATTTATTTTTCTGCTGCCATCTGTTTAGAGCGTCTTTTACCCCTGCCAGGTAACACTGAAGGTCCGTAGGGTGGAGGAAAAACCCAAAGGGGTGTACTCTGGAGGGAGAGAATTCTCAGATCAATTATCGCAGTTTGTCGATCATCGAGCAGTGTAGAGTTTACCGTGCAGAGACTATCGAGTAGAGAAACAATAGAGTTGAGGAGAGAAGTTTTACACAGAGGTTACGTCTGAAGAGATTTTCTGACTGATCAGAGTTTTTGACATCAAGATACTGAGATTAGAGGACAGAATCGAGTAGAGAGGAGACCTACAACTTGTATGCACTTTTCTGAAAAGAAAACGAGAAGCTTCTAGATGAACGCGTTGGTGCTTCACAAGAGCAGTTTTCTGATATTCTGAGTCCTTGAGCGTGAGCTTTTCAATCTGCATGATCTGGAGTTGAAGATCTACTTGCACGCCGTGTGTTTTATCTTGGCCGGATCGAAATCATGGTGATGTGTTTTCTTGCGATCCGTATTCCGTGTGAGGTTTTCGTCCTCCTCTTCATGATTGTATCACAGCTAGAAGGTTCCGTCCTTCCCAAGAAGTATGAAGTTCAACTTCTTCCGAAATGTCTACTTTAGAAGAACTTCACCACGAAGATACTTCTTAAGAAGAACAACTTTCTCCAAAGTAACTTTCGCCCTAAAATTACTTCATAGTAAACTAACTTTGTAGTTGCTGATTTATTCTCAAACTTCGTCTCAAACTCCTTACTCTGATTTCAGTTGTCAACAACAAAGAACTTCATCACCCAGACTAATTCCTACCACAACAAACTACGAAACTTCGTAGATAAAACTCCGAAGAAGACAAACAGATAATGGCTCCGTAAACTTCAGAAAAGTAGAAATCCAAATAACAAACACATAGAGGTACTGAGAATGAACAACACAACGCTTATATACAACTTCGTCCGAAGATGAAGGATCTCATTTTCTAAGAAGAAGGATTACATCTCCATCGTCAGATCACGTCCCTCAGAAGGTGGGTCCGAAGTATCTACACTATCTAATTGTAAAGTCCTAGCTATACTCCACAATGACATAACTATCTCTCTAATCTCGCATACTATCCTCTCTGTGACTCTAACTATCCTACTCTTACCAAAGGATCTGCCGCTGTCGTCATCTCCACTCGCAGTCGTGGTGAAGCTCCTTCTCCAAAGAATCAAGTTCGATGGCGAAGTACAAAGTTAGCACTTCGTCCACTTTGTCCTGAAGTTCTTCCGTCTTCGTCTCTGCTGAAGTCTTCGTCTCTAAGTCTTGGATAGCTTGTGAAGACTTTATCTGTTCTTCGAACATCGTCTGAAACAAAGCATCACGCTCCAATGTCAACTTCTTCATTCATTCGAAATGTCTTCCAACTTCATCATGAGTTGATGCTTCTCTTCAAGCTATCCCTTCCATCCGAAGTGTACCGCATTGAGCACTTTTGACAACGTCAATGGTACCTTCGTCTCTTTCTCGTATATCTGTCTCCGCATATCTAGTTGAGAGAGGATTGACAACGCGGTATCACTCAAGAAGTCCAATGTCTTCTCAAATGTCTGCAGCTTCTTCCCAATACTTCGGTCTCTACGGACCGAAGTCATCGCTTCATCCTGCTGCGACGAAGTACGAAGTCTCTCATAAGGACTCTCAACCTGCACCTCAGTTGCTCCTGAATTCACTCTTTGCAATATAATCTCTTATGGCTCTTCCTCCACTCGACTTTGCCCTGGACGCACTTCTTCTACAATCTTCACCGAAGAAGACTTAACTAGTACTTGAGTTTCTTCAGGCTCTTCCTGTTCTTCGTCCGAAGTCTCAACCGTCGACTTCTTCATCCTCTTCTTTCTGTGCGAAGTAGCTCCTTGCGTCTCGTCATCCGTTCTTCTCCTCTTCGTCCGTGTACTCGATCCTGCAGAAATCACGAGTGTCACCATGTCATCTCGTCTAGGCGTCGACTCTAATGTCAATTCATCTTCCGTCCAATCCCTTGGTCCATACTTATTTTCTTCGGTCGACGTCAACAAGTGCATCTCTCTATAGAAGACTGCGGTGTCGTGTTGTGATTTGGCTCCTGTGTGAAATTCTCATGGAACGTATGTTGTGTTTCTTTTCTGTGTTTCATGAACCGTATCGCGTAACTCGCCAGAAAGTGCGATAGATGCCACGTTCGTGATTATCTATTAAGTGATCGCACGATTGAGGAACGTGCCAAGTCATCGATCTGTGCGCGTTCACTTCAGTGGTCCTTGTCACCACATTTGTGTATAAAATGGTGGGTCGAGCGTTCATACGGCATTTTCTCTCAACGGATGATTTGTGAGAGTTATCGAAGGTCTGTATGGAGAAGTGAAGACCTGCAAGCGTGGTGGTTATGGACAGAGGTCTGATACTGGCTCCGGATCTTTCTTTCTCGAATCTGTTTCACATCAAGCTTCATTGCATCCACCGCGACCACTTTCGACAGTAGTTAGTTGCGTACTTTGGTGATGAATTCATGAGGAGGGTGATGGAGTTACAGCTTCCGGTGATCCTTCCGATCGTTACATACGGAGGGACTTGGGATATGACGGTGTACATCTTGTTGTGAGGAACAATGGATATCAACTATCCATCAAACGTTCCTTTCAACCTTTGGGTCGATGTCTAGTGTCATTGCAGACCAAAGATCAATCATGGGACTTGGATCGTGAGAAACTTCAGGCAAGAATATTTCAACCGAGTGATAGCTTCACCGTTTCTTTTTGTCATACTTTTTATTGTAGATCGTTTCCAAGTTGTAATATTGACTTTGTATTAGTCTACGACTCAATCGTCTCATTCTGGTGCGCTTTTGTGTAGTTACGGATCGCAAAGAATCCTTCAAAAAGTCTCAAGGATTTTCTGAGGTCTTAGAGTCTTGTTGATGTCTTGTGTCTCCTTGGGAGTAAAAATTCGTTCTAGGGGAAAAAGTTGAGTGAAGAAAGGACAAAATCAAAGCTCTTTTTGCTCTCATTGGTCTACTTTTGGACCAATGGTGTTCTAGTTGATCCTCACCACGTTTCTATGGTTTCTGGAGGCTTCGAAGGACCATTGAAAACAAGAAGGGTACGGTGGGAAAGCTCTCGACCGGGGCTACAATCTGGGCTGAAGAATCGATCTCGAGCAATTTGGAGAGGAGTTTGTTGCTGAAAATACCATGCCTGCATATAAATTGACATTGTGAAGGTGTGGGGCTGATTTCAGCTCTTGGTGATGAAGGAGAACGGAGTCACGATGAGTCATAAGCGCTGTTTGGGTTTTCAGAGCTGCCAGATACTACCGTCGTTGGTGCTATGTTGAGATCTGAGTAGTGCCTTGAAGCATGCATGCTTTACCTTGCTGAGATGCTTAGGAGACATGGTGTGCAGCAAGTTGTGTTAGGGACTCTATCAAGTTGGTTGAGCGATCATATAGTATCTTTCGGTTGTATCAAATAGAGTACAAAAGGATATGTATGTAACACAAATTTGTACAACTTATACGTAGCATTGGATCATAGCAACCGTTAACCTTGAGTCGAGATACAAGATAACGTGTCCCAGAAGAGTAGATAGAGAGCATTAGGGTTGAAAGATCAAGGTTTAGAGCCAACCTGTTCAAGCCACATACCTTTACATAGCCATATACCCCGTGTATTCCTAGACAGAAAAACACGTTATACGACAGCAGCGAAGGCTGTACATCGATCCGTCTTCGTCGAAGGTACTGAACAACTTCTGAACATGCACATGAAAGATCTTCGTCCAATACATCTTCTTCCTCGCAAATATCAACTCGATGAAGTGAATCTACCAGTTGGTCAAGTACGAAGTGCGGTAGGGTTTGAATATCATATTCAAAAGCCACCGCAATGTCTCTTCAGAAAGGATCCATGTAGCTCTACACCTTGAATCCGTTCGTTCCTACTGGCATCATAGAGAAGAGCTCACTGTACTTCGTCACTTCATCCGAAGACGGCTTCGTCGTGCTATTGTACATCAGATCTCCTGCCTGTCTTGTCTCATCAATCCCAAGCACAAAGCTCCAATGCAAAAGTGTCCAGTTCTATGACTTTCCTCGCAAATCGTCCGAAGCGAGTCCTCGACAGATGAATACTTTGTTCATTAATTTTGCCGACACGTCTCAATTCTGCAGCAGAAAGGACAACCCCAAATCCTCAAGTTGTCTCTCATAGGGCTAGAAATCAGGCCACTTCATCGTAAATGTCTTCAGCCTCGCAGGCGGCTTCTATGAAGTCTGCATCCCGTGCATCCTTCCCAACTGCTGAAGTACGAAGTTCTTCGACTCTGGAAGTGCGAACCTCTCCTCTGAATCCTGCCACTCAAATGTAGCGAAGTCGAACTGCACCGCCGATCTCTTATTGCTATTTCCGGTGCGCTATAGTAAATCTGCGAGTTAGAATAATAAAAGTGAAATGATGTAACTCCCCTTATATCTATTTCCTCTCGCGTCTCACGTGCGAAGTTCTTCTTGGCCGACGAAGTTGCACTAACTCCCTTCGTACTTCAGTCATTCTTCTTGAGCTCATAACTTCATCGTCCGACATCCATACTCAACAAATGAGTTATCCCTGGAAAGCTCTTCATCTATAGAATGCAACCAAATTATCATACCAAAGATATACACTTCATAGTTCTTGTATTTCCACTCAACATCATTCTTCAGCGAAGAAACTCTTACTACATCTAAAACTATTCTGTCTTATCATCTATGCTAACTAATCTACTTCTTTACTAACAAAAACAAACATTTACTAACAAAATGAAAATCCAAGGCTTCACATGGAGCAAGTGGTAGTATGAGCAGGATATCACCATGGTTTAACCCTTTGGTTTGAAGAAGAACTATCATGGTGTATGAACCGACAAGTTGAGGAGTCTGCAGTGTCACGTCAGTTTGGTACCTCGGCTAGGTTGACCGAGTGCGAAGTGACGCATCTCGGTAAGGCCGTTAGTGCCGTTAGGGCGAGTTGGTGAGAGAGCCCACTAGGGGTATACTTCGCAGGTAGGGCTTGGAGGCCTTAGTTCTTCGAGTTGAGCCTTCAAGCTCTAGGCTATGGGGGATAGTCTAGTTGAGTGTAACCCGGATTCTCTTCGTGTTTAGAGTGGGTTTGGCTTGACCGTTTGTAAGTAATCCTTGTTGTAGTGTTGGAGATGATAATTTCTCAATGCAGATTATTGTGGTACACTTGTGTATGTGTATGACATCGTCCATGTGTTATGTGTATGTGTGGTGTACCTCTGACAGCGATGTATGTTGTGTAGCGATGTGTATGCGCACGACATAGAAGGTAGTTTATAAGATAAGATATATAGCTCCTCCTCGCAATAAATGAAAAGATACCAACTAGGTGTATGTTCTAGGGATGCAGGTTATGTAATGCATCCTTGGTTAGCGATGTCATACAACTTGAACTTGCATTCTCCCTATCTGCAGAAAATTTTAACTGAATGGAAGATTCAAGATCATATGAACATAGAACAAGCTTTTGGTGTGCATCAAATGCATCCGCCCTTGTAGATGTTCGACATGCTCGGAGTGACAAATAATGTACAAGTACTTAACCTTATGCTAGTCAAGATGTCAACCGAGAGAAGTTGGGAGATATTGGAAATGGTGTGTGAGTCCTCTATTAGTTCTTGGCTCTTCATCACTAAACCAGTAAAAATATTTGTTGTGGACTATCATCACGCTTCTTCCTTTATTCCTTTCTGCCTGGTTCTTTTCTGGATCTTGCTTAATTGAGGTTTTATGAGAGGTTGTTTTCTTTCTGCATCTTGTACTATTTTTCTTCCCATACTCTTGAAAATTTCCTCTCTATATGGTGAGTATTTCTTCATTACTTTTATTTTGAGTTACAACCTCATTACAACAACATTTCCAGATAAAGCTCTGGCTTCTCCACCTCCAGGCTTCTTCATCGGGGTTCAGTTCTTGCGTATGATCATCGAAAATCATTTTTTATTTAGATTAAACTCAGTCGATATTTTCAGAACTAAACTAAATCTTCCTAGTCTTTTCTTTTCACACACAAGTGTACTTTAACTGACTATGCCTCAGAGACATTGAGAGATTATCAAGTGTTATTCGAAAGTATATTGCAGTGGATTACTCTACTCTGTTGGTCAGAGAAACCAAGCTCGCTAGTGCGGTTACAATATGTAAATTTTCTAAAACTTTACATTTCTCCCAGACATTCAAAGCTGTCAAAAAAAGGCTCGAATTCAGAATAAGTTGTTGGCACGAGCTCGAGACCTATACTGCGATAGGTCTTGAAGCGAAAAACTATCAGAAGAAAATACATGATAGATAAAAGAAGCCCTGATAAAAACTACGAGCAAACTAGAATAGCAGAGTAAGGCAAAAATGATTTTATCTCCAGTTTGTTTTGACGTTTAGAATGGTACTCCCTGAACTTGATCTAGATGGATTGTTTTCTAATTGACGACATTGATATACACCTAAATCTTGTCCACATTGTTTTCGTATGAAGACTGTCCACATCTCTATCATTTCCATAATAAGACTATTCTATGGCTAATGAAACATGCATAATCATCTCCTCCATTTTCAAATGGAGGAAAATTATGCATGTTTTAATTTATTACCTAAAATTTTCACCAAGAAAAATTAGATAACACATCAATGTATATTTTAATTAATATATATTTGATCAGAGGATACCAGACTTGTATGAAGCACGTCAGAGTGCTTTTTCCTCATGAGTTTTGTCCAAATTTCTGCATTGCTCTCTTAACAGTTAATACTTATCAAAATTCTAATGTTTAATTTTAAATTAATTTATAATATTTACCTATTTAATATTGATAACACAAAATGAATATGATACCGGTTGACATTAGTTTATTTTTGTATATAACCCAGTTGCAGAATCTAACCGTCCATCCAACGTTTGCTCATTATTCTTTTGCTTTTCGTTTTATTTTTCTAGAAGAAAAGCTCCGGAAGCATGCATATTTTGGACCGATATACATCAAAATATAACCTGATCAAATTTCCACAGTTATTTATTTGATCGGACCCTTGCCGCACATCCTCTTACTTAGATAGACCCCTGCGCATAAGTCGATATTTGACCAGACCTGACATGAAGTAGACGGTTGGTCTGGCAGTGCGTTTGACGTGGGAGATCGTGCAGTTGAGTTCACAGTACAGGTGACACGAGTCATCACTGGAAGATCAGACAGTTTCCATCCAACGACGCGGTATGTGAATGCACACCCGATTCAAAATCTTTGACAAGAAGAGCAGTGAAACGCGTTCTCTGTCTCTATTCCTCGGATTTGCACTCTTTGCCTTTTCTCTCTTCCGTCTCCTCGTGACTCATTGTCGGTCCATTACACTACACTCTATGTATATTCACCCATGTGTTGATATTAGCATATCAGCTGTGAAAGCATGCATAGTCATGTATATTCACCCTCTTTGGTTTTGCGTTCATGTTGACAGCCGGCGCGGCTTTTATTTTCTTTCCTACTACGGTTAGCGACCTTCTAATGTTTTTTCTTTTTTTCAACCCCTTTCATATCGTATGGCTTGAGGTCTCCTTTTCTGCAGGCCGTTAATTCCCCTACAATAAAAGCTATCACCGCTGCACGGTTTTTTCGCCCTTTCTTTTTTCGGCCTCGGCTCTCTGGGTAACATTCTTCCTTGCATTACTTTCATTTTCCTTCCAGCTGAAACATGAATGGGAATTTTTGGGGACAGTTTTCGCACGACACACAGCTCTTCCACGCTCTGCCCACGACACCCAGTGCTTACGGTGAAAAGGCCACGGTGGACCGGTCGAAACTTTATTCACTTCAAATCGAAACATTATAGTGCTACGTAAAAGTCGAAACTTGTATACTGCTTTACGTTCTATCTACAGGCGTCGTACGTAAAACTCGACATACTGCGCATACACATTACAATGTGCTACGTAAAAGTCGACACTATTACACTGCTTCACGTCCTGCTACGCTCTCGCCTGCTCCCTGCTCGCTGGATGTTTCCTCGGTACCTGCAGCAAGTCAAACGAAATCAGCCACAACAGAGGCAGACGAACAGCAAGACGAGAAGAAAACAAAGTTAGACGTCGAACACTTACCTTGCGCTCGTCTCGCAGTCATATCTCGGAGATATGCACTACACACTGGCATATAGTCCGGAAAGGCGTCCAAGAAGTGAAGGAAAACCGAGCAAACGAGCAGTTAGCATTGTCATCGGGAAGGAAATCAAGAACCATCGTGCTGCAATCGATCGAACAAACAAAACAAAGCAAGAGAACAGAGACGTGAAGCAAACCGTGAGAATGAAACGAAATGAAACGAAGCAACAAAAGGACCCGAGCTGAAGAAGCGAAAAAATGCACGGCCACCCTCCATTCCCCAAGACTAATTCCGACGCCAGCACGAACAGCCCCAGCGGTCGACGCTCAACAGAATGACACATTCGCCTGCATGACCCGCGGCACCGTCGCTCCACGTCCGGCGAGGCGAAGAAAAGAGCACAATGGCAGAAAGAAAGACGAATTCGTCGACACGCAGCATGGGCACGAGGTGCCGCGTAAAAAGGAGTTCAAAACATGCCAATATTATCACCCGCAAAAGCGCGGCTTTCTTTTCCGACGCTAACCTCTGCCATCAACGAACCGCCGTTCAAGATTTAAACCCCAACTCCCCAGACGCGCCGTCCGCAGGCGTTTTAACGTTTGGGATGCTTATTCACCCTCTTCCAGTTCGGAAGAGGAGGAATATATATGCGATTTAATTTTGAGAATCTAAGTATATTCACCTCGATGAGTTACTCAATATGTATTTATTTTTGAGATTATTTTTAAAAATAATCAATCCTGAGATCTCTTGGGAGGTTTAGTAAGGAATCAATGTTCAGTGACACCTCTCTAAACACTTCAATTTAATTACATTTTGTAGACACTCCTCCAAACACTCAATTATATGTTTTTCTATTTAAACTTATCTCTAGACGACGAGACTAGTTCTTTTTTATTTCTATGAGTTTACTTGGAAAGGATTCGAACTCAGGTTGCCAACTCCCTATGCACAGTCTGTTTGCAACTGCCCATTCACATTTTCTGAAAATTATAACTTTGTACAGTTAATATTAGACACAAACTTCACGACTTCTCAGAAAATCAGGCAGGGAACACGACTTCTCAAAAAACCAGACGGAGAAATTTGAGAATTATGTAGAGTTAATATTAGACCCAACGACTTCCCAGAAAACCAAGCAGGGTAATTAGAGAGCTGATAAACATTAACATGTCTGAATATTATGTATCATGTATTAACAAATCCTCTTTCCTAATCTTCTCTTCCGTATCGTCCGATTGTCTTTTTTCTTTTTTTTCACAAAAGTGTCTTTGTATGTATGTCGTGCGCATACACATCGCTACACAACATAATATCGATGTCAAATATACACCACACACATACCGCATGGACGATGTCATACACATACACAAGTGTATCGCAATGATAAACGATATGTACTCACTCCACCATGTCAATGTGCACTGAACAATCACTAAAGTCGAGCCAAAACTACTCTGTGCTCGCAGAGACTCCAGATTACACTCACCAAGACTATCCACCATAGTTAGGAGCTTGAAGGCTCAACTTGAAGAACTAAAGCCTCCAAGCCTTACCTGCGAAGTATATCTCTAGTGGATCATCCCAAGAACTTGTCCTCACGGCACTAACGACCCTACCGGGATTAGTCATTCCGCACTCGGTCAACCTAGCCGAGGTGCTAAAATGACGTGATAGCTGTCGTGCGCCTACACATCGTTACACAACATACATCGTTGTCAAAGATACATCACACATAACACATGCACGATATCATAAACATACACAAGTGTACCACAATCGCCCCTCTAACTGGCGGTTAGGTCCCTCTAACTCCAAATAGCCCCATGTCTCAACTACGTGATATACACCTTCGTGGGTGTAAAGATCAAAAGTTCGAGTGCTACATCGTCCCATCGTTAGTCGCATGTCTGCAATCCAAAACACACAAAGATCTAATCGGCTATCCATGCTATACACATCGAGGACAAACTCCAAACATGACTCAAACATGACATGTGCCAACCTCTCGAACAACCATCGCACACCAACATACGGACTGATCCATCAGCAAACCCACACAACAAACACCTCAAGCCCGCACGTACAACTGCTAAGCTTGGGTCAACGGTCTCATCGATGTTGGAAAGATGACATGGCATGCAATTACGCACATGGTCCTTTCAAACAACACCATCACGGCCCTCTAACATGAGTACTTCAGAAGATAGCACTTCATGCACTCGTAAAATAGTGCACCTTGCAGTCACATCAAACGTCGTCGGTGTAGTCTGCTAGAAGATGTTGTAGATAGATATAATCGTCAAGATGAAACATGCGAATTGATGGTCGATAACCTCCTCCTCGAATAGTCGCATATCGCAACGTGTCTCTATGCTGAGCAATCGCTAAGTTCTCAAAAGTCATAAGCATAACTCTCCAAAATATCTCTGCTCGTTGAGAACATACGTCTACTCACATATCCGGGTCATCAAAGGTTCAGCACCTCAGCAGAATCACGACGAATGACCGAAGATAGATCCGGATCTGGATCTCGGCCATACAATAGAAAATACGGTGAGAAGGAAACCAAAGACGCTTGTCGGCTGAAATGGTAGCCCATAGCTAATCATAGTAACTGCACATCCCAGTCTCCCAAGTGGCCCTTCTGCAAATCATACTTGCGCAATCCTCTCTTCACCGTCTGATCTACCCTCTCCGTCAAACCATCCATCTCAGGATGATCCGGAGATGTAATCCAATGATCAATCAGCACCTGGTCACACAAGACTTGAAACTCACCAAGAAACTCTGTACCTTGGTCTGTCAGCACTTCAGCTAGTGCTCCAAAGTGACTCAGCATTCGATCTAAGAACGCAAACGCCGTCGCTTCACTCGTCTTGTCAGATAATGTCACCCACTGAATCCACTTGGAGAAGTGCTCCACCATCATCAACACATACCGGCGGTGACGTATGGTCAACGAAAGGTCCTGCAAAATCCAAACTCCATCGGTAGCCCAACCTCGCAATCGATAAGGGGTGTAACTGTGAAGTAGGAGCATTAAACGATGCTCGTACTCGATCACAAACCACACATCGTGCGACAAACTGCGATATGCATACCATGCCATCAATATTGTCCTTGGAGTAATCTATGTGTACGCTTCACTCCAAAATGTCTCAACTCCTCATGGGCATGTCGTACTAACTGTGCTCTATGAGATGGATGTGGCACTATCCGTACTCTCTCATCATCCACACTCGAAGTATATGTCGTCTTTCTCATCGAAATCTCTTCGCTCGTTGAAAGACATGACTCGCTCCTTGGTATTTATTGTGTCTATCATCACGTTAGTACGTAGATACTCCATTACGATCACATCGTCGTGGATAACTCGCTGTTCTGGAACACCATCTCCACCCTCAAGATCAAGAGACTCATCATCTACTCTCTGATCAGAAAAAGATACGACATGGCTCTTCATACTAGAGTTCATGACCAACATGCAAAGAAAGGCATATGCATGCCATCTTGGCACTATCTCCTCATCAACCTCGTCATGTCATCGAGTCCCAGTCTGATCCTGCTGACTCGTGCATGGGTTACGACTCAATCCATCAGCATCTAGGTTTGCAACTCCAGGTCTATGCACTACCTGGAAGTCATACTCTTGTAAGATAAGAGTCCATCGTGCAAGCTTCCCTGTAAGCTTGTCGGACTCTCATCAACCACTTGAGCGGCTGGTGATCAATGATGAGAGTAAAGGGGTTCTCAAACAGATAACATCGAAAATGTGCAATAGCTCACACTACCGCCAAACACTCTCCCTCATACGAACTATATCTCACCTCCGTCGAATAGTTGGAGCGACTGACATACGCCACCACGAACTCCTTTTCTCATCATCATGCTAGTCAGCACTGCTCCAAGTCCTAATATACTCCAATTAGTGTGCAGTTGGAAAGGACGCCCCCTAACGGGTCTCCTCAAGATGGGAGCAGATGTCAACCTATTTTTGGGCTCTACAAAAGCTCGCTCCTGCTCATCTCCTCACTGTCACTCCTGGTCCACCTTCATCAGCTTGGTCAATGACTTCGCAATTGAACTAAAACTTTTCACGTATCGACGATAGAAGTTCGTCAAACCAATAAATGTCCGAACTCGACTCACATCTGTAGGGCGTGGGATACGTGCAATAGCCTTAATCTTCGTCTGTTGAACACTCAACCCACCTGGATAGATGATGTGACCCAGATACTCTACCAACTCCTGAAAGAACTTACACTTCTCAGGGTGTACTTCAACCTATGAGCTCTCAACTGTTCGAACACATCCCGTAAGTGTCTCTCATGCTCCTCCACAATAGCACTATAGACTAAGATGTCGTCAATATAACATCTGACAAAATCCTATCCTGCTAGGATTCTGTCCATCACCCTTTGAAACTCAGCAAGGGCATTCTTCAACCCAAATGATAAGAACCGTCACTGATACAAACAATCCTTGCCGTGAGAGTCAATTCCTCAGAATGTTGCCTTGGACTTATCTTCTTCGCTCACCGACAACTGATGATATTTTCATCAAAGATCCAAAGTACTGAAGACGTTCACATGCCCCACTGCACCAAAAGATCTCCTCAGGTGTCGGCATGGCATATTTATCGGATTTTGTCTACCGATTGATAGGACGGTAGTCTCCACACATCCGTCTATCCGAGTAGTTGTCATAGATATCTTTCTTTGCTGACATAACTGTGGCAGATGCATACTCTCCATGCGACATCTACCAACCCAACCTCCAACAAGTCTTGAGTCCTGCTCTGGATCAAGACTCTCTCCATGTTACTGTATCTGTAAGGACGTCGAAAGATTAACGTGTCATTAGTCAAGTCGATTCGTATACCAAGTCCCTTCAAGGTACCTAAATATTTCATACTAAAGGTAAACCAATTCTTGTAGCTCTTCAGGAATCTCTGAATTCTTCGTCCCTCCTCTCCTATAAGCTTGGATCCAATCTTCGGCTCCCAAGTATCCTTTATCACCATGCTAGAGGTAGAAGACGAAGTCGATGACTGCTATCTTGCAGCCTCTGGAGCAGTTTCTTTTTGCTCACCACCAACAACCTCCACCACCACTATGCGAAAAACTCATGCAGTCCTGGCTGCAAGCTCCACACTCTCTCCTATGACGTCTCATGATGTCCAAGGATGATGAACTCCACACGCCTCGCCCCCAGCCTTTGCCTCCATCGACTCGATAGACAAAGAGCTCAGAAGTGTCCGAGCATTTACACCCGTCGATCGCATCCGACGCTGCTCAGCCAATCCAAGGTTAACAATCCATGTCAAGCAATTCAAGTCCATTGCTCGATCCAATATTTGACGTCATGAAGCTTTCGACACCGAAGCTACTGCCGTCGTATCCGTAGAGAACCGATCGCTCACTCTCTCTCATCGGCATTGGGCTCCACCAACTATTATAACCGAGCATCCGACATAGCCCATGTCTTCCATCTCTGTAAGCATGTGACGCTGGAAAGCTCACCAAAGTGAGCAATGTTGTCATGAGTCATCTCACTAGGTTCATCACTGTCATGGATGACTATCGATGACTCTCACTACTTGAGATCGTCGTCATGCATCCAAGATGCAATCAACCGTGAGGTGCGCTGGTCATCTCACTGCATCGTGTGCGTGCTTGAACACCTCTCTTGGTAACAAGTTCGTCCATCACAACTGTGGACGATGTGCACAAGATCCCACTTTCGCTACATCCAATAGCACTACCGATCCAACCCAGGATCGCACTTGGTGCATACTCACCATCATCTGTGTACGAGCATCACCCAACAAAAGAACATTCTTCAATATGTACGCTGGAGAATCCACTTGATGTGTCTGGAGATGTCGTAAGATCCGTAACACCTCCCAGAACATCCTAGATCGCGGGTCATGTAAACCCTGACCTCTCCCAGCACGCGTGTGACCTTGACATGGCCAGCCGACTATCACCAAGTGAATGATGCTAACAAACGTGAGATCATGCACCTCTAGCAGCAAAATATCTGACGATAATGCTTGTTGGTATCCTCTAACATCTGATATGAGCAACAACTCAGAATATCTCTGCACCAAACGTGTCACACGATGCGATGAGATGCGTCTCGCAACTTCATCTCTTCCACATACAAATATCATTGTACTTGTATGCATGCCTGCAATACCGCAGTCGAACCTTTGCTGATCCCTCCAAACAACTCTAGCACACACACACCCTCCTCTGGATACTGCCATACAATGAGAGTCTTATCCAACGGTGATAAGTTCACAAGGCCAGTAGTAGGAACAACCCTTTGTTCCTCTACTGATGGTGTAGAAGGTTCACTCCAAGCTTGTTGCACCAATCGATCAGCATACTGCTGCAACTCTCCACTCGAACTCCAGAGTGAAACATCCAAGACAGATGGTACTAACGTAGATATGGTAGACATGTCCTCCACCTCCTCAAAGATCAGAATATCTTCCGCATGGGCATTGTTCTCTAACAACTCGTCCGACCAAGTGATGACCGAACTGAACCTTGCAACGGATGTCATCGTTCTTGGTGTAGGCTCTATTGTCCCAACTCTAGCATTGAACCGCGTTGGTAAGAGGTTCACTCGTCCTTCACCAGACTGTCAATCTGACTTGTAAGATGCTGTCTCCACTCAATAGTCAATCACGAACCTCGTAGGGTATAATACAACATCTCCAACCAATACATCATAGGACTCCGCGGTCGTAATGATGGTCTTGGTCCTCACCATGGAGCCATCCGTGGGATGATCTGATCGAACTCTCACCGTCAGCATCTCGCATGTCATGTGTAGAGCTGTACCTCTTGATCCTCCTAGAGATATATGTAAATGGAATGAACATCTCTCCATCTCAGACTTCTTCAGACCCAAACCAATACACGCCGCCTTCTCCAACATCAACTGTTGGGCTCCAGAGTCTAACAAGACTTTCTGTGGTCGATACACATTCCCTAAAGGTGCCAACAAACAGAAAATACCATTTCTGTTGTCCAACAACACCACACCTGGTGCCAAACCAGCACGGTCAATCGCCGGTCTAGTTGATAACTCATCTAACCTGACAGCCGTCGTTTGTCAAGTACCATTGGTAGTTGTCGTGATCTTCGACTCCATGGACACATCTACCGCCTCTCGCTGAACCACCTCAGCACTAGAGATAACTACATCCTCGCTCTCACTGAACGTGGCCACCAACTGGAACACTGGAGCCAAGCTGACTCCCAAAGCTCTCATATCCATGGCATAAAATAGTGGAGCTCGGAAAACTATTGTTGCCGTCTCCAACATCGGATTCGACGTCGCATCCACAGACGTCGAGGGCTGTCTCGCATCACCCTCATTCTTGGATGTCAATGTCTCTAACTCCACTGCACCATCCTAGATCGTGGTCCTCAACGCCTCCGATAATGTGAATGACTGAGGAAGCCTGGTCTATCTACCAGCCTCTTCGCGTTGTGGATCTAACTCCACTGACGCACCTCGTGGCTCAGAGACACGTATTGCACCCCTAGTCACTGCCGCAGATGCCTCAATCTGCACCACATCAGTCATGAAGTCGAAGTCAATTCCTTCTCTTCCATAAGACGTGGAAGCCTCTGTTCTATCATATCTCCGTTGAGTCATAGCCATACTAGCTATACTCTGCTCCAACTGCTCAATCTGAGCAGCCATACCTACTTCTAACATCGTAGCAGGCGGTGAATCGACTGATCTTCTCTTAGGTGCTGGACCTCTACCTCCAACTCGATCACCAGGGCCTCTCTGAGCTCCCCGCCTCGTCCACGATCAGCCTTCCCTTGCCATAGCTCGGGGTGGAGATCAAAACAACGGTCACTATTGTGACCTAGTCCTCCGCAATGCTCACACTGCCTAGGCACTGCTTGAGACGTCACAGACGTCTCATAATCACCTCTCCTATGTGGACAGTCCTTCTGCTGATGAAGACTATCACACGTTCAACAAGGACCCACTTGCTACTAACTAGAGAAGGACGGCATGGGCTTCTGTCTCCAACACTTCCTTGGGATTGTGACTGATCAGCGTGATCCTTACCACCACCACCCCTATCACCACGTTGTTGCACAACCTGTGATCCTCGAGAAGAGGTGATCTCCTCATGTGGTGCCTCCCTGCTGAACCCAGCAATCACCACTCTCTCCTCCACCATGTTGAGCTCAATCCGCTCAGCTAGACCAAAGACAACCGTTAACGTCGGAGCGAAGTCTCTAAAGAGAGTCGCATCTCTGACTCTCCTACGCATCTCTCTGTCAATATCTCATACCAGAAGTGGATTGCCTGTGCTTCCGTCATCCTTGGTTAACGCTGATCAACCACCTCATACGAGTAAACGCCTCGCGTAGACTCTCTCTAGTCTTCCGCCGGAACTCCTGCAGACTCCTCAACTTGTCGATCCGCACACCTTGATAGTTCTTCCTTAGACATTGGAAGAATGTAGACCACGGGGTAAACCCTGGTGGTATCCCGCTCACATTACCAGCTGCTCCACTACTAGTGGACGCACCGCTGGTAGTAGGTACTCCGTCACTCGTGGATGTATCACTGCTACTGACATCTGAACTCGCAAGTGCTACGCCTCTGAAACTGCGCAAGTAGTGATAGAAACGTAGTTGGAAGACAAATGTTGTCTCCACAACTCAATCTCCACGCTGTAGTCTCGTCTGAACTCATGGTAATCATCCATCGGCGGTCCCTCCAACTGTTGGAACAAACCCTTCCATGTCATGAAGGGTGTAAATAGCTATGGATTTCGCATCTGCTGCAGATCGCACCAACTGTCGAACTCTTGGATGAAGTCATCCAGCTCAATGGTACACACTGTACCCGAGTAACGTCAAGATCTCTTTGTTGTCTCATAGATCTCGTTCATGTCTCACAACAATGATGTAGCGATACTAAACTCACCACCAAAAAACGCGTTGTCTACATCTGACTCGTCCTCTGGAACAATCGACGACAATGGTGTAGGTAGTCGATACCTCACCCCACTCCGTGTATATCCACTGTCCGAGGAGTCTCTACCAGAATCTTTTGAGAACTCCGTTGTCGCGCTACTTGGCGGCTACATGCTTGACTTCTACTCCGACGCTTAAGTTTAGTAGTTCTAGAAGTTAGCTCATACTACTTCTAGTCCTTTATGTATATGTTTGACACCTTTGCATATGGTGTTAACACTATTTTGAGTCCTAGTAGGCTGATAGTATGTTAGTTATCTTGTTCAAGCATTTGTGCGCTTGTGCAAGTGACTTCTTACTTGTCTATGACGTTCAATGTACATAACTTAGGGTTTCCATGCTGATAGGGGTTTGAGCTCATGGGTTGTACTTACTTGTCGCCCATGCACACTTTCTAGCTAATTTAAGTTATTTTTCAGGGCTATGTGTCATTTTAGGTAGTTTAAGTTATACGCTGGCACTCTAGGGGGCTTGACGTGGTAGCCTATGAGTGTAGAAAAGTTACCAGGTAGATTAAGGCACAAAAGGACAGTCAAGTGGAGCTATGAACTCCCATTGGTCCGTTTTTGTCTTTTGTGAAACTCTAAGTTTAGAAACAGAGCTCTAGAGTGGAGTTCGAGCAATTGGTGAGGTATCTTCGAAATCTGAGAACACAGGAAGAGAGAGCTCGTTGTGCCAAGCACTGTCAGTGAAATTTTTGCTCGATTTGGATCAATAAACAAGGAGTTATGCCCAATTGAAGTTCGGATTGTGCCAAAACTGTGTCACTTTTGTTGATTTTGGGGTTTTCGGTGCCAATTGCAGCAGAATTGAGGAAATCACTTCAAAACTTCGTGGTTGCGTTCACTGTCAGGAGGGCTACGACTGTCCAAAAAGTTTCGTATCATTTGAGTAATTGAGTAATTCAGGGCGGCCGCTGAAGCAGAGGGGGTCTGAAAAGCTCTTAATCTAGAGCAGCGACTTTAGAGAAGGAGATCTGGAGTTCTACAAACATTCAGGAGTCCCAACTTCACAGGGATGTTCAGCATCCTGTAGACTTCAAATACTGTGAGAAGATTTGAAATTCATCGAGCCAATTCTCTGTTCTATGTCTGAATAGCTGTCTAGGTACCAGAAATTGCCATAATTCTCTTATTCAGAACTTTTCTGTTCATATCTCCGTGTCAGAATTTGATCTCAGGTTGAAACTTCGTCTGTGAGTTCAGTAGTACCTCATATGCATGTAGGGGAAGTTTAGAGGTCTAAACCTTCATAGTTTTCCTCTCTTTGAGTGTCAAAGTTCACCGCTTAAGCCTATTACTACCAGTGAGACCTAAATTTCGCTTTTTGAGCATATCAGAGGATCCTACACTCCTGTGTGAGTGTTTATAGCTCCTGTTGTGACCTGAAAGCCAACCTCTTGAGTAAACAACCACAGCCAAAAGCCCGGCGCTTTCCTAGGTAGACGGATCACACTCCGACATACTCTCTTTTTGGTGAACCCGACGTGAAACACCTAGGGTGGGAGTTTCTTGAGAGTGTTACAGGATCAGATATCATGGCCAACCAAGGATCATCAAGTGGAGCTGCTGCTGCTGCTCAGCAACCTGTTCAGTTGGATGCTGCTACGATGAAGATGTTCCAAGCTTTTTCCATGTTTATGCAGCAGCAGCAGAGCACAGAGAGGAAAGAGGTATTAACAACCAAGGCGTTGCAATCTGTGGTGCATCAGATGGACTAGTTCAAGGGTACAGATATTTCCAAGTATGTGCGATACTATGCTAGGGAGATGGAGGTGAACAAGGTACCTGAGAAGGAGATGGTGGAGAACTTTGAACTTGCTGTTGTCCCTGAGATTCGTGGGCGTGTGAAGGAGCTCAAGCAGCAGCAAGGACAGAGTTGGGAGAGCTTTATGCGAGCTTTGAAGGAGGAGTACTACACTGAAGATTCAGAGAGAGTGACAAAGAGAACGTTCTTGGAGTGGGTGGTGAAGCCTAACAAAGGTTTGTCTGTAAATGAGTTGTTAAGGGAGTTTGATCGTCAGTATGCTCAGCTTTCTAGGACAGAGAAGCTTACACTAGAGGTTGAGAAGACCGAGCTTTTCCTACAAGCAGCGGACGTAACTATTCAGGAGAAGCTTGAGCTGTTGCTGGAAGACAAGAGTGAGGAGAGAGGATTGAAGACTGACTGGAAGGAGGTTGAAGAGGCTGTTTCTTTGCTGGCCAAGAGACAGAGAAGAAGGGACAAGGTGGTGGTAAGTGAAGCAGCACCTCTGATAATTCCTGTCAAGCAGTTGCCTACTAAGCCTGCTTTGGTAATTGCTAGAGAGGAAGACTCACCGCTTGATGAGTTGATTAAGGGTATGAAGGAGCTTAAGCTTAAGCTCACCAGGTTAGAAGAGAAGGAGCAGAATGTACAGCCTGCTATGCAGAGACCTCAGATGAGAGAAGGCTTTGTTCATCGTTGTATATGGTGTGATAGCCTAGACCATGTAAGGAGAGATTGTGGAGAGTTTTCAGATGCATTGAGGAAGGATCTGATCTTCTTCAAAGATGGTAAGATCCATTTGAGAGAGACTGGGATGATGTTGGGAACCAACTTTGGCAAGGGTGGTATGAAGAGACTTGTGAATGAGATATCAGCATCACATGCTGTTTCTCTTGTGAATGCTGCTACCTGTGGAGTGAAAGTGGAGATGGAGAGAGAGAAAGGGACTACTGGGTTGTGGTCAGATGTAGTGCGGTCCGTAGCTAGAACAGAGCTAGACAAGGATGTGCTACGAAGGGTTGGCAACTCAATTAGAGAAACTACAGGATGGAATGACCCTGTGGATACTATGTCAGTGCATGCTTATGTTGCAAGAAGTCAGCATGAAGCTGTACTAGAAGAAAAACGCAGGAGGGAGGATGCAGGTGAGGCTTCTACAGCCAAACGACCTGCTACAAGGAGTGAAAGGGCTAGACCAGAGGCAAGGCAGGAGACAACACCTACTCGGGAAGAGACTATGGAGGATCTACCACCTACAACACCAAAGGAGAAGGAGAGAAGCAAGGAGAAGGGTAAGATGCCTGCATACAAACTTCAGTCTGATATTGAGATTGCTACAGACCTGAAGCAGGTGTTAGAGAATCGTATCTTGAATGGGAAGGTTGAGTTTACCTTGGGTGAGATTCTTGGGATAGCAAAGCGTGAGTTCCATGAGGTTATCATAGATATCATCAAGAGGAAACATCAGATCTTGGGTGAAGCAGCTACGCTTAACGCTCTAGGGACCAAACTGTCGGAGGATGAGGAGGATGAGATTGCTGGTTACTGCTCTCAAGTATCAGAGGGAAGATCAGATCAGCACGTGAGGTTTGAAGATGAGGTGGAAGCATCGCAGAAGAGCCATTATTCTCACAACCATTGGGCGAGAGCAACCACAGAGACCTTAGTGAAGCTGGGAGATCTGGAGGAACTTGTGGTGGCATTGATTGATCACGGCTCAGAGATTAATCTGATGTCTAAGGAGCTGTACAAGCGTGGAAGGTGGCCCATAGACACCGACCATGGATGGCTTATCCGTGCTGCCAACAACCAGAGGGGAGAACTCTATGGTGCTTGCCCCAACATCAAGGTAACTGTGGGTGACATCAGTGATGTTCAGAATTTCTTTGTGCAGGACATGTCAACCTATCCTATCATTCTAGGGCAGCCTTACATTACTGCTGTTAGAATGGAGACACGAGTTATGGATGATGGTTCAGCTTATGCTAGGATACGTAGTAGAGATGGCAAAAGAGCTGTTCAGTTTTTGACTGTTGCTGCAGAACATGAGAGGAATCGTGATAGCTTGAGAGACCGTCCACTACCTAAGATTACTCAGGAGTTTAGAGAATCTAGGGGTTTTGGCAGAGTACCATTGAAGAGCGAGACTTCAACGGTACAGTAGAGATAGGATTCTCGCCTGATCTAGTAGAGCATGAGGCTTTATCCACTAGCTTCTTGGGATTGACGTCATGTGGATCAGTGTGTTATAGGAAGGTTGAGAATCTGAAGAGGTTTGAGAGACAACATGTGAAGTGTGTACAGCAGTCTTTGTGGGATAGTGGAGAGTTAGCAGGAGATGAATACATATCTGGAGTGTTTGAAGAGCAGTATTTGGTAGATACTATAGGGGAGTTGAAATCTATAGTAGAAAGTTCTATAGATGATGTAGATAGAGTGGTGAGAGTGAGCTCCAAGGAGCTTTATGATGTAATTGATAAGTTTATAGATCGGCAAGAAGTGTATGTGGAGACTAAGTACAAGTCAGTGGCAAAGAAAGTCAAACCAGTGGCTTTGCCTTTACCACTCGATTACAATCAGAAGATGGAGCAAGCTGCACGAGAACCGACGCTCAGAGGACCGAGAAGAATTGAGCACCAGTTCACAGAAACAACACTGAAGGAGCTGAGGATTGGAGGTGATGGGTTTCTTACTGAGCAAGAGAAGAAGAGCTTCAAGGAGATGCTATCTAGGCATGGTAAGGCGTTTGCGTTTGAGTCACATGAAGTAGGATGTGTAGATCCAAGTGTAGTTGCACCTATGGTAATCTTTACTATACCGCATGTGCCTTGGAATCTACGTCCTATCCCTGTGCCTAGAGCTCATCTGCCAAAGCTGATAGACTTGCTCAATGAGAGGATTAGGATGGGTATCTTGGAACCATCTATAGCTCCCTATTCTAGCAGATGGTTTACTGTTCCGAAGAAAAGTGGAGCTTTGAGATTCATTCAAGATATGCAGCCAGTTAACAAGGTAACTATCAGGAATATGGGTATAGGACCTATTGTAGACGAGTTTGCGGAGGCTTTTGCTGGTCGTGCTATCTATTCCATGGGAGACTTATATTCAGGTTATGACCAGTTTCAATTATCCTCTGAGAGTAGAGACTTGACTACAATGAGGACACCTTTAGGGTTACTAAGGATGTGCACCTTACCGCAAGGTGCTACCAATTCGGTAGCACATATGATGAATGGCATGAACAAAGTTTTGAGGGACTTCATTCCTGAAAAAACTATGCCGTTCCTTGATGATGTGCCGATCAAAGGGTGTGCTGAGGAGGAGAAGAATGAGGTAAAAGATCAGAGGGGGTGCCGTAAGTTTGTAGCAGATCACATAGCTGATTGTGATAAGATACTGAGTCGACTGGAGGAGGTTCATTTGACTTTATCAGGAGCCAAGTCTGTATTTGGAGTACAAGAGGTGTTAATAGTGAGACATCTGTGTGGATCTTATGGTCGGAAACCTTGTCCAAACAAGGTTGATGCCATCCGAAGGATGAAGGAGACATGTGGATCGGTTACTGAGGTGAGAAGGTTTCTAGGAGCATGTGTGTTTTATCATATATGGATTCCACACTTTGCACATGTAGCAGATCCGTTGTACAAGCTGCTGAGGAAGGGGCAAAGATTTCAGTGGCAAGAGGAGCAAAGCGAGTCTATGAGGAAGTTGAAGGATCTTTTAGCTTCACCACCAACTCTACGGAAGGTAACATATGAGTTGGGCAGATCTGTTATCCTTACTGTTGATACTAGTCCTATTGGCATTGGATGGGCTGTAGGGCAAGACGATGAGGATGGGAATAGATATGTGGTGCGTTTTGGTGCTAAGGTGTTAAGTTCACGGCAGAGAGACTACCCTCAGGTCAAGAGAGAGCTATGGGGAGTAGTTACTGCGATGAAGAGTGATAAGGAATACTTGATAGGAGCACCTGTGGTTGTGGAGACAGATTGTTTACCTCTCTTGGGAATGATCACTAGCTGTACAACTCCAGATATTGCTATGTTGAGGTGGATAGCATATATCAAGTCCTTGAACCCAGAGTTTAGACATATTGCAGGGAAGGATAATCCTGTGGCAGATATGTTATCAAGGGCTAGGTATTACGATGAGAAAGAAATGATAGATGATCAGGAGGATGTGGGAACAGAGTTCTATTCTAGTGCTCTTGCTAGAAGGGATAGAAGCTGTTTTGCAGCTCCATTGGAGTTATTTGAGGAAACTATGTACGATGGCGAGTGGTTGGATCTTGGGCGCTATTTGAGTTCACTGGAAAGGCAAGAAGGCTGGTCTGATGCAGATTTCAAGAGGATCCGTAGAACAGCTTATGGTTACTTTTTACATGGAGGACATCTATGGAAGCGCCCTAAGCTACAAGGAGGTATACCGCAGCGGGTAGTATGTGACTTGGAATTGCAGCAGAAGCTGATCAAGGAGTTCCATGAGAGTTTATGGGCTGGTCATAGAGGAGTTTGGGCTACATTTGCCAAGATGAAGGAAAAGTATTGGTGGAAGGGTATGTATAAGGATGTAGTACAGTTTGTTTCATCCTGTATATCCTGCCAGATGTATTCCAACGTACGTCATCGTGATGGATTGCATCCTACTTATCCTTTAGCTATCCATTACAAATGGGTAGTTGATCTGGTAACTATGCCATTTGGACTTGGACAAATGAGGTATCTAGTCTTGGCTAGAGAAGATCTATCTAACCAAGTCGAAGGCCGTGCTCTGAGGACGAAGACCACTGCTAGTGTCTGCCGCTTTCTACTTGAAGATGTTATTTGTAGATATGGGTGTGTGGGAAAGATCACTGCAGATAGGGGTGAGCTGGATGCACAAGAAGCAGTTGAGTTCTTCAAGCGATTGGGAATCAAGTTGGCGTTAACCACTGCTTACAATCCTGAAGGGAATGGCAAGAGCGAAAGAGGTCATCCGCCAATCATCAAAGCTTTGGTAAAAGCTTGCAAGGGTAAGATCCGTGAATGGCCTAGACTGCTACCATTTGCTTTATGGGCAGATCGTACAACTCATAGTACCGTTACAGGTTACATGCCAGCAGAGTTGATACTAGGACAAAAACCTATGATGCCGATTGAGGAGGTTGTGTCTACTTGGAATGTTTTGCCATGGGAAGATGGTAGAAGTACGGAGGATCTTCTTGCATTAAGGATCCAGCAGTTAGAACGAAGACCTGAGGATGTTGCCAAAGCTGTGGAAAGGTTAAAGACTGCTAGAGAGAGAAACAAAGGCAGATTTGATAGAACGCATAGATTACGACCCAAACCAGTTAAAGAAGGTGATTGGGTGTTAGTCTATGATAGTAGTCTTGATAATCAGCATAGCACTATCAGAAAGTTCTCCAAGAGATGGTTTGGACCTTATGTGGTGTTAGAAGTTTATGATAATGCCACATACTCTTTGAGAGAGTTAGATGGTGCAGTGCTCAAGATACCAGTCGCAGGGAAGAGAATCAAGCTCTTTAGAAGGAGAGGGGACGATCAGAACATTGCAGAGCTTACTGAGGATGAAGCTGAAGACTCAATGGAGGTTGAAGATGAGTTTGAAGCTGAAGCTGAAGAGTCTTGATCTAGATCTGGCACATACCGGAGGATGTGCAGGTTCAGAGGGGGTGGATGTCGCGCTACTTGGCGGCTACATGCTTGACTTCTACTCCGACGCTTAGGTTTAGTAGTTCTAGAAGTTAGCTCATACTACTTCTAGTCCTTTATGTATATGTTTGACACCTTTGCATATGGTGTTAACACTATTTTGAGTCCTAGTAGGCTGATAGTATGTTAGTTATCTTGTTCAAGCATTTGTGCGCTTGTGCAAGTGACTTCTTACTTGTCTATGACGTTCAATGTACATAACTTAGGGTTTCCATGCTGATAGGGGTTTGAGCTCATGGGTTGTACTTACTTGTCGCCCATGCACACTTTCTAGCTAATTTAAGTTATTTTTCAGGGCTATGTGTCATTTTAGGTAGTTTAAGTTATACGCTGGCACTCTAGGGGGCTTGACGTGGTAGCCTATGAGTGTAGAAAAGTTACCAGGTAGATTAAGGCACAAAAGGACAGTCAAGTGGAGCTATGAACTCCCATTGGTCCGTTTTTGTCTTTTGTGAAACTCTAAGTTTAGAAACAGAGCTCTAGAGTGGAGTTCGAGCAATTGGTGAGGGATCTTCGAAATCTGAGAACACAGGAAGAGAGAGCTCGTTGTGCCAAGCACTGTCAGTGAAATTTTTGCTCGATTTGGATCAATAAACAAGGAGTTATGCCCAATTGAAGTTCGGATTGTGCCAAAACTGTGTCACTTTTGTTGATTTTGGGGTTTTCGGTGCCAATTGCAGCAGAATTGAGGAAATCACTTCAAAACTTCGTGGTTGCGTTCACTGTCAGGAGGGCTACGACTGTCCAAAAAGTTTCGTATCATTTGAGTAATTGAGTAATTCAGGGCGGCCGCTGAAGCAGAGGGGGTCTGAAAAGCTCTTAATCTAGAGCAGCGACTTTAGAGAAGGAGATCTGGAGTTCTACAAACATTCAGGAGTCCCAACTTCACAGGGATGTTCAGCATCCTGTAGACTTCAAATACTGTGAGAAGATTTGAAATTCATCGAGCCAATTCTCTGTTCTATGTCTGAATAGCTGTCTAGGTACCAGAAATTGCCATAATTCTCTTATTCAGAACTTTTCTGTTCATATCTCCGTGTCAGAATTTGATCTCAGGTTGAAACTTCGTCTGTGAGTTCAGTAGTACCTCATTTGCATGTAGGGGAAGTTTAGAGGTCTAAACCTTCATAGTTTTCCTCTCTTTGAGTGTCAAAGTTCACCGCTTAAGCCTATTACTACCAGTGAGACCTAAATTTCGCTTTTTGAGCATATCACGACTGTCCAAAAAGTTTCGTATCATTTGAGTAATTGAGTAATTCAGGGCGGCCGCTGAAGCAGAGGGGGTCTGAAAAGCTCTTAATCTAGAGCAGCGACTTTAGAGAAGGAGATCTGGAGTTCTACAAACATTCAGGAGTCCCAACTTCACAGGGATGTTCAGCATCCTGTAGACTTCAAATACTGTGAGAAGATTTGAAATTCATCGAGCCAATTCTCTGTTCTATGTCTGAATAGCTGTCTAGGTACCAGAAATTGCCATAATTCTCTTATTCAGAACTTTTCTGTTCATATCTCCGTGTCAGAATTTGATCTCAGGTTGAAACTTCGTCTGTGAGTTCAGTAGTACCTCATTTGCATGTAGGGGAAGTTTAGAGGTCTAAACCTTCATAGTTTTCCTCTCTTTGAGTGTCAAAGTTCACCGCTTAAGCCTATTACTACCAGTGAGACCTAAATTTCGCTTTTTGAGCATATCAGAGGATCCTACACTCCTGTGTGAGTGTTTATAGCTCCTGTTGTGACCTGAAAGCCAACCTCTTGAGTAAACAACCACAGCCAGAAGCCCGGCGCTTTCCTAGGTAGACGGATCACACTCCGACACCGTGATGATAGAATCTCGGTAACACACTCTCCAACTAGAATATCGAAATTCTCGTCATCATCGTAACCACCACTTGCCTAACCCCGCTCCTACTGAGCTCACCTATCCTATACTAGGACGGTCAAGATAAAAACAAGACAATATGTACATGTCATCACCACAGATAGCCTCTCACGGTCTGTTGGTCGTCACTCCAACCGCACCGTGTGAGAAACAAAAGTAATCTGACTGGTCCGCAACTCCAACCTCACTACTGACAGCACACTGGAGTGAACTCATTCCGAAAATCAAACGTCAACACAAGCAAATGCGGTGCACAAACAAGAAGTAAAATATGGAGGGCTTCCAACCACAAGAAGTCCAAACGATAACGCTCCACACTCAAACATTCACAATAAAGAGAAACGCAGTCCCACCCAGACTAACGCCTCCTCTTCGATGATCACATGCACAACTATATGATCACCAACTGTCATAATTGATACTTAAGATCACTAACTAGATGTCCACACTTCTAGTACCTCCAAAAATATCTACGTGGTAGCTCTACTAGCTCATCCAAAACAACTGCCTCCATACGCGTCTCTACGATATAAGCAAACACTACCATAACAACAGCTTCCCCTTAGTACTATGAGGTCGTCCTACCACTGCTCTAGGAACGTGCGAGAAAGTCTCTTATTATCTTAAACAAGTCCATAAGTACTTGCATGCATCTCTAGAAAACACCAAGAGCTATTGGTCTAGTGGTAAAGCCAAAGCTAAGATTACAAAGTTAAGTGTGCAAGTCCAAAAATAGTGTTGGGATGGGTGACATGTTGGTTTTACACTTCCCACACAACTGAAACTTGCATATCTCTCTCACGCACGTCAACAAGCTGGCTTGCAGCGGACGCAGGCACGGGCTCGAACTCAGCTCCACCTCCACCTTCTCGCACTCCTCACTTACGCACCTCTGCTCCTCGAAACCTCTAAACACCTCTAAAGCTGCTCACTCTCCGCTCCGCTCCGCTTGGGTAGGAGAAAAAACTCGAGTCAAACAACACAAGCAGGATTCGCATGAAGAGAACAACCAAAAATAGTAACTTAGAGGTCGAAAACACACTCCAAAAGGTCAAAATCTGCCAATTGACACTCGCAGACAGGTTTACGTCAGATTTCAAACCACCCGTGACCTCTTTTGCTTGTAACTCCTTCGACCCTTCATCAAAACAAACGACTTTTTATGCGTTGGAATCGTCTTCTCCACACGCACCTATTGCACTCTTCAACACCAAAAACTGCCGATCCACATCAATCCGACGTCCGTCGCGCACTTCTGTGGGTCTCAAATTGATCTCAAATTGATCACAAAAACCCATCATAGGAAATTCCAGCAGCGCTTCAGAAGCTTCTAAAGCCTCTAAAGCCGCTCACTCTCCGCTCCGCTCCGCTTGGATAGGAGAAGAAACTCCAGCCAAACAACACAAGCAAGATGCACATGAAGAGAACAACCCAAAAATAGCAACTTAGAGGTCAAAAACACACTCCAAAAAGTTGAAATCTACCAAATTGACACTCGTAGGTAGGTTTACGTCAGATTTTAGACCACTTGTGACCTTCTTTTGCTTGTAACTCCTTCGATCCTTCACCAAATCAAACGATTTTTGGTGCATCAGAATCGTCTTCCCCGCGCGCACCTATTGCACTCTTCAGCATCAGAAATTGTCGATCCAGTCGATCCGACGTCCGCCGATGCATTTCTGTCGATCTCAAATGATGACAAAAATCCATCACATGAAATTCCAGCAGCGCTTTCGCACTACCTCACCACCAATTCGACCAAGAACAGATTCAAACAATAGTAATCCACACAGCAATCAATCCAGTGATTCTTTTTGGTTAAAGACCAAAAAGAATCACTCCGCGCGCGCATCCGCAAATCAAAGATATCAACAATCTGTCCACTCCAGAGATACCACCGGCTGAAATCCATGACCTGAAAGCTCTCAATCAGACCTCGCGATATGAGTTTACTAAAATGATAAAGTATGTACTCACTCCACCATGCTAAGGACACTAAACAATCACTAAAGTCTAGTCAAATCCACTCTGTGTTCGCAGAGACTCCAGATTGTACTCACCAAGACTATCCACCATAACTAGGAACTTGAAGACTCAACTTGAAGAACTAAGGCGTCAAAGCCCTACCTATGAAGTATACCCCTAGTGGATCATCTCAAGAACTCGTTAAAAAAAGCACTAACGATCTTACCGAGATTAGCCACTCCTCGACCAACTTAGTCGAGGTGCTAAACTCACGTGACATGTATATTCACACTTTTCTAGTTCGGAAGAGAAGGAATATATATGCGATTTAACTTATTTTCTTATCCTTCTTCTTGGAAAGTTTATGTAATAAATTACAATTAAAAAATTTAATCTATTTTCACTAGAGATCAACATGACATGTATCTACAAAGACTGTTATCAGTAAACGTATTCAATTTATGAGTTTGATATTCAGACGGCCATGTTTGTTCAAGTTAGCTTTAGCATTCTATATTAATAATATAAATTTAGTATATTAAATTTAATAAAATATATCGACTCTAAACATCATCGAACATTAATCTCTCTGTATTTTTCTCTCGATCATTATATTTTTCACTCATCAGTGTAAGCAATCACCAAACAACAATAAGCATTATGAACTCAATGATATTTATCGTTTTCTTCATCTCTTCCAAAAGGACACTTTGGATGTATACTTATATACGCTGTATGGACGCGAAGGAACAGTTTAACGTCACACTCGAAACAACAGTTATGTCGCTAAAATGTAATATGGCCATGTCATTATAAGACACATATTTTCGCAGATCCACGTCAAGCTCACTGCCAACGTGTAAATCACCAATCGTCTACTTCGGAAATCCGACAAGTATGACTTGCGCGCAAGGGTCTGTCTAAGTTATATGGTCCGCGCAAGGGAGTTATAAGATCCGCGAAAAGGTCCGACCAAGTAAATCATCGCAAAAACGGGAAAACACGTCCCACTGTTTCCTTCAGCTTCACACCTACCCCAGAGACATACCCAGTGATCTGAACCTTCTCAACCTTGTTTCACAAGCCGACACTGTCTCTGTCATAGATGCTACTCTCAATGTCCAGGTAAGCTTTGTCACCTTGGTAAAGAAATAGGTTATCCTGTCAATAGTCGATCAGAAGTGTGGCCATGAATGCACTCAAACTGAAGAATGTGATCATGTAGGGGAGCAAATTAAAGGTTTTCCGTTTATGGCCCAATAGACATAAAGCTTTCAAGCCCCAATGCGGTATAACAGATTCGGGCAGGCCATCAAAATCATCAAGCACCTAATGTGGATAAACCGCGAACAACAAATGAGATATATAGAAGGCAAATCAGAAAAAAAGTATTTGCGGTAACGTTAAATTTGTTTCTTGGCAGACAGCCCCACCCACAAAATTTGTTCCTCCTGGTTACCAGGCAAATCTCTGGCGGCACGGGGGTTTTACGCTCAAGTTACATACATGGTTACGGACGATGTTTTGAGGCATCCATAGAGTATCGTATCATTCAAAACTTTTCTTGATCCGACTTTTGTGCACCCTTCTGCATACTCTTGAAGCTTACGATCGACGATACCTTAGAGACATCTCTCTATTCTATGGACGATGTTTGAGATACCCTGGTAGTATCATACAGGTTCTCCGCGGCTTCATGGAGCTGATACGAGGTTTGCAGACTATGTCTAAAACAGCTCTAAGAGACTTCGATGAGCACATGACATATCACGTTACAAGGTGCACCTTGCCAGGACAGCACTGGCTTTGTCGTGCTGTTTTAGACTGACGGCCGGCCGTTTATCATTAACTGTACATCCGATTCAAAAGCAACTGTACTTTCGAGACCATGACGATTCATAACAGTACGTTGCTATGTCCAGTTTCATAACATATTGCAGCTTCAAACCTTAACCAATTACGAAAGGCGACAAAACGTGCGGACAGTGTAGGACTCGGTATTCGGGCACACTACGCATTCATGCTGTGAAGGGGTGAGGGAAGGTGACAAACCACCTAGGCTGCCGATGGTGCAACAAGAATATATCTGCTAATCGGCTCATCTTCCATGAACCTGGGGGTATATCACTCCACTTGATAACGAGCATTGTGTTTCCTGAAGCGGAGGAACTGAGAGAACGTAGCCTATCCCAGACTTCCCCTATGAGTTCCCTTCTCCATCCCTGCAATTACAGATACTCCATACTATTCCTGATTAAGGACTCAGAAACGCTCTACCCTTTAAACTTGCAAACCTTCCAGATAACTTGGCACTCAATCCTCCAATACCCCAAACACATCGATCCTGCGCCTGATGTGCCTTATACAGCGACTAATCCAATCTGCTACTTTTACTTTCAGACATGCAATCTGTCAAATTGCCCAAATGGCATCCTACAAAGTTTCGGCTCGAACATGACTCTCGTAAGACCTTTCCTGCATTCTCTAGCAGAATACGTGACTACAGCGCGTCTCACTGATTAGCACCTTCCCTTTGGAATAATCTCGTTTTCTTGGAAAAATACAATGGTCTACACATACATCGCTGAACGGTGATGACTTAAGGGCAAACGGTGATGACACTCCATGGAGTCCTGAGAGAAGCAAAACTGGCCCTATGTTATAGAGAGAAATGCTTGCAAATTTCTCAGTCACAAACTCGAGGATCTTGGAAAGGTGATCATCAGCACGGAAGCATTACGTCCCCGTAACAACCCCAGCTTCAAGAAAAGCATAGCTCAAGGTTCCCCATATGTACAAACCTACAAGCATAACGATATAACAACTCAACAAGCTCACCCTCTGAGGTCAAGGAAACTTTGGCAAGACTGGTGTGCTGCCAAAACTGCTTCAACCAGAGGAAAAAATCGAAACGTCTCCTCTGAGAGACACATGCCGCACTACTTCTATGGTGAAGAATCTTGTCGTAGATCACTGAGTTCTCTTGCCAAAACTCAGTAAACTTAAGTGAAGTGGAGTAGTAACAACCGGTTGTTGTAAATGGCTCGCATTTGTAGAGGCTAACTTCCAGGTTCAATCTATCGATATAGACGCTAACCTCAGGTTTCCGCAATCAAATCGGAATACGCTGACTTGGCTCCAATTGCAAAGCTCACGCCTACGAACATCCCAAAACCTTTTGGACTAAGGAGCTTCTTACAACTCCACTTCTAGCTCCAGCGGAACTCTTGAGAAAGTTGGTGCGCTGATACTGACTCAGAGAAAGAATTTCCTACTCGCGGACAACGGTCCCTATGTTAACGTACACACGAACCTTTCTGTTGGTTCCCTACAATGTTGGGCTCCTCGTGTATCCTACATTGAATTGTGGACAATGTAGAGTGCTTACGTCCCAGATACTGAAACAAGAAGGAACGGTAAGACACATCTCAGAAATGAAAACCAGTGCTCTACATGCGTTACAGTACCTTCTCCATTCAACCGACTTATCTCAGCAGCAGCAGCAATATTTCAGATACCAACCACTCTTCAATTCGAGCGTATTCCGTGTCAAAACTCTACAGCGTTTGGAGTTCCTATGAGACTAATATGTCATAAGCTCTCCAAAACATGAGTGCTCTGATTAGATACAAGGTGAGTGCAGGAGTACCTTGCTTCCATTCAAGACTCCTCTTCGACAACCTTCTGGAGCAGTACTGTCGAAGGAGCCACATCGAATGTCCTTTTCAGTTCGGAAAGCTCACGCTAACATGACTGATCAATAGGCACCTGTGCCTAATATTGTACAGATGAGACCAATACGTCACTGGTAGGCCTGACACATACACCAGTTCACTGAGTCGTTTCAGCCACCCTCGAATTGCTCGGAATAAGCAGTAAGAGATTGAAGTACTCATAACCAGGCGCTGGTTGTCGCATAGTTTAAGTGCACAAACCTTTTCTAGCCTCATATAAGGATTCGCTTAGGATCCTTGTTTGGACCCCGCAGGTGCCACATTAGCCCCGACCATAGATCTAGAAAGTGCTTGAGAACTTAGAGACTGATGCGGGATATGTGTGGTGGCTGCCACAGAAGAGCCCGACGTAGATCCTCCGACTGCCTTAGCAGCAGTCACTAGGGTTGAATTTTCTGCTGGTCCAAATGTGAAGGCAGCAGGTTTAGGTTCAATCACCGAATTGGTAATATTTGATACCTTTGTATATGCTGCTGAAGTGGACGTTGTTGGCTGCATCTGAGACGATGCCTTTGAATACGCTACTGATGCAGTACTTGTTGATTGTGCCTGATTCGGAGGTGCCGTGGAACTAAGACCCCGGGATTGCATGATGCGGGCTCGTTCAGCGATCACTTTGGATCGTGCCTTTTCCACTTGCTCACACTCCTTACCAAGCATTGTCTCCAGCTCAGAGAACTGTTTCAACTTCAACTCCAACTTCTTCAGCTGCAGTTATCCAAGCGGCCAACTTAGAGCGAGGTTTAATCTCTTGTTCCTTTCTTGCTGCCATTACAGGATGCTGCGCTAGGGTGATCAATCAGATACTCACACTACAGTTTGAGCTTCAATGGTAAAGAAAGACGGTTCTATACATATGTGGACATAAAGACCGTTACGTAGATTCCCACACTTGCTACTTATGTAAACTCTTGTAAGTTGTTCCAAAGAGAACATAACTTGGTTCTCGAGACCAGTTTGGAACAACTTGATACTCGAGATAGGCTGATTAGGCTACTTATAAAATTACGATCCATAACGAGTCATGATCCGACAAGCAAGCATTTCTTCCTGAACTTCGTAATATCTGAAAGGGTCTAATCGATCCAAACGTTCATAACTGAAAAATAATTTCCATGGGAACATTATGCAAACCAGTTAAACTAAAGAAGTTTAAGTAATCCAATGGAGACTCCGACTTATGGCGCCAGGAACGGTTCTTGTCCTTTACAGTAACACAGTGCTTGCACAATCCTACCTGGTTTTCAATGACACTAGCCACAAGTCGTTGTATCTCACGTTCTTCTTGATCGGCAAGAAGTTTCGCTTTTACCGCAGCAGAGGCCAGTGAAACGGCTGCTGCATTTTTCACTTTCACTATCGCTGGCGCGTCCTCTTCTTTAACTACTATACTGTTGGTATTTTCTTCTTCTGCTTTCACAGACTCCTGACCGACTTTTTCACCTGCATATCCACAACATTCATTTCAGCATAAATCCTCAGGAAAACCAGAGTGAGATTTAGAGTCCAGCGAGAATAAGGACCTCAAAACGTAGATACCTGCAGTCTCATCACCACTTCCAACCGCTGATTTGGTAGCCTCGTCTGTCTTCTTTCCATCTCCCGTTGTTGACACGGAGGCTTTGCTGTCAGCAGACTCCTTGCTAAGTCCAGATGCAGAGACAGTTTGATTTTGAGCTGATGGTGTTTCTTTCAACCTGCCAACTCCAAAAGAGAAAAGGTCTGAAAATCACAATGCAAAGATACAGGTCTCCAATACCTTGATCCTGACAAAATTAACTACCGACACAACATAACTCCTTTCTCCAGCTATACTGTTGAGGTTCTCCATGCCGTTCTACCTCTAAATCAACCTTGTGAGTCTACTAAGCTCCACAACAGCCCATGTAGGGAGGATTATACATTATGCATTGTACCTTCGATTGCTGCAGAATCTACTATTGATTTCTGATCAACCATCCGTTACCTACTGCATCAACCAAGCAAACCAGATTTGGAACAGAAGCAGACAGGAAAGCAAAGGAGAACCACCTTTCATCACTTTTGACAGAAACCCCGTTTTCACCCTTAACATCCGGAGGATCGAGGCCAAAGGAGTTCTTCGATGAGAGATACCCTACAGGATCTTCTTCTGCTAGTGCTTTCAGTGCTGCTTGTGCAGCAGTTGCAGCAACTCGAGGGCCTACCATGGCCGCAAGAAAAGCTACCTGTCAAGAGGAAAAGAACTATGAAAAACGGATTCTCGCATATGACGCACATATGCCAGAGTACGACATATCAGTGAGAGACACATGAGTGATATTACCCATTGCATCACCGAAAAGGATGTCAAGACAAGTGACGAGACATGAAGAGCACGACACAGACAATAAACAACTAAAAAGATGAGGAACAACGTCAGAAGAAGGATCAAGAGGAGCAAAAGGAAACGAACAAACGAGTAAACAGGACGAAAGACAACCCATCTCCAAAGTGATTAAGTTATCATAAATGCGTGGCTACCTGTGCCATTACAGGGTTTCCTGCATCCGCAAAGGCAACTAACCCATCGGATCCACCGAAACCGGCAGCCTCCGCAGCCGCTAGCACGACGGACGCAACGGTAGCCTCTTCTGCTTTGCATCCTTCACTATCTTTCGGTACAACGCCACCTTTCTCCTTCTCCTTTTCAACTTCAACTTCAACCGGAACTTGGGATTTATCCCCAGTTGCAGTAACAGCACCATTATCTTTGTCTGGTTGCTCCTTTGGCTTAGTAACATCTTTAGGGTTCTCTTTCTCAGATATTTTGGGAAGGTCCTCCATTCCTTGACCCGTTTGATCTTGATTCTTGGTAGCATCTACTTTCCCGTCCTTTGGACTTGAAGCGGAAGCTTTAGAATCACAATCGACTGGCGGAGGTTGAGGAGCAGGTATTCCTCCGGTGAGAACTTCCATGTTTTCCAAAAACGGGTCTTCTATAGGCAATCGGATGAAATGAAGAATACATTGTGCTTTTGACTTGGTAGCTACGTGCTCCGCAATCTCGCTCCAATTATCGCCATAAAGCTCCAAGGCTTCTAAGAGCAACAAAGTTTCCTGGTCTGACCACCCGCCACCATCGGCATCGGCAGAATCTGTCAATGCATCCATGCGAAGGAAGTCTGTGCTTGTCATACCTTCTCCAAACTTTCCGTCATTATAACAATCTGGGCAAAGGTCAAAATCTGCCTGCACCACATCAGAAGAGGTTGGTAGCATAATTTACACAAATGCAGAAGTAAAGAACAAAAGATATCCTGCCCAAAAGTCTGAGCTTCTCGTCCTCCGATGCCAGCAGCCGCAGGAAGTCCGAGCAAGCACAAATGTGCAATGACTCCCCACCACTGAGACTGCAATCGCGCTAGACCTAGATAATATACAGCCAGCTTTACTATCCCCTACATTAGCCTGTGGAACCCACAATCATTTCCCCATCAAACTCGAACAATAATGGTTTGCAAATATTACCTGCTTCTGGCAATGATAACGTCGCTTTGAGCAGTCTGCTTGACATGAATTACAATGATACTCAACATCAGGTGCTGATAAAGATTCTTGTAAAACGTTTTCTACTAAAGTGGCAAGAGGAACATTAGTGGGTGGGATGGGGGAAGGAGTGAGCAGTTTCGTATGAGCTGCACGAGGGGCATCGAACTGGAATAAGTTGGACAAGGCTGGTTTTGTAGAAGGGACCAACTGCAGAGCTCCACTGGGACTTTCTTCTACACTGCCGGAAGAGGGAGATATAAACCGTGAGAAGTCACTGACAACTTGGTAATTTATAAGTCCCCAGTGATCTAGGAACTCAAATACACGGACCACCCCTGTTACATCCCCTGTAAGAAGTCCTTGCACATCCTCCACCTTCAACAACTTAGAAGGATTCTCCCGGTATTTAGATATGACAGAGTTGCGATGCTCCTTATAAATATCAGGAGTTTTGAGTTTATTCTTCCCACTGAAAAATTCGGGCAAACCTAGTCGCTCCAGCTGATGAATCTGATTCCAATTAAACCAGCCTGCACATTTTCCAATGTGAAACTCCTTCAGAACATTTTATTCTGACGTCAAATACTAGGAGGACTTTTGACCCGAAAGATGTTTACTACATCGGATGCGGATCGTACTCCGGAAACGCTACTAATTTGCCATGCGAAACATACCTGCATGAGTTGGTATAAGGTGCCGCGCTGCTGGAGAGATTGTTGAACTGACCGCCATTGCTGAACCAGAGCTCTCAGCTGGTCGTGGAGCTGGAAGGGAGGTTCCCTGGCCATGAGAAATATTTTCCAGGGAGGTGACCATTTTGCTTTTGGGGTCACTATCCCCATCTTTCTCCACACTTGACACCACCGCTTCCTCGGCAGCCAGCAAACCCGTCACGAACCCATGGGGTTGACCCACCTGCTGTTTCGTCACTCTCGAGTCTCCAGCGAATGCCTGACTTTTCCCTGGTATAACCTCCAACATCTCTCCTGGAGCCGAAGAAGACCATGGTGGGCCTAATTCTTCTGGCGTAGGTTTTTTACTCGGTACGGGAGATTCTGGCGGGCTACTTCTCTTCCGTTTTAACATCCCCATTCCACTTCCCCCGCTCTCCTCACCACTCTCTCCATGTCCTACTTGCTGCGCCGCTGCTGCAGCAGCAGCAGCTGCTGCTGCTGGTGGACCTTTTCCTCCTGGCCTAGACAACTTTCCGTTTCCACCTGCAGCACGATAATTCGTCATTTTCGTTCCCATTTATTGTCCGCCCCTGTCTGCCTTCCTCATTAGGGTCGTATTCCTCTTCCCCGCCGCTCACATAATTCGAACATAGACAGAACCTCTCCCCACTTCACAGTGAAATAACAAACACATGAGCCTACCTGTAAACGCTCGAGGCGCCATCCAATTATCCATCTACCAACTTTATGGTCCTCCACGCTTTCTTCCCGTTCTCGTACTGTTTCGATCTCCACAATATCCTACTGTTCTCCTCGGTTCTATCCGCTGCTGTCATAAGTACTCTCGCTCTACACTACTCGCCTCTACTCGCCTCCACTGCGCTCTCCTGGCCCCGAAACCAGAAACGCAAAGAACGATGGCGACTGACAGCCTGAGAAGACAAGATTCTGCTCATGCGCATCCCGCAGCTTAGCTCGCTAACTGGCCCGCCATCGAAGGGACAGAACTTGGAAAGGGGAGGGGGAATCAATCAAATTGGGTATGCGGATGGCGGACGACAATCAATCAGCAAGTCGCGCGACACACACGCGACCACAGTGAAGACGAAGAAGAAGAAGAAAAAAGGATAAATTGCCTGCCAACGAACTTCGTCCCACTCGGAAGTGAGGAGTAACAAGCCCCGAGCCCGACAGACCGCGACAGAAAACACGCTCCTCTTCTAGAGCTGCAGCTGCTCCTCCTCTTCCTCCCAATCCTACTCCACCTCGTCGTCGTAATACAAAAACATCACGCCCGTCATCACGCTTCTTCGTCACAAGTCTGCTGCTATCATGGCATGGCAGTCCGCCCCGCCGCCTCCCTCTCGACGACACTTCCCGGGCTCCACCCTCCTTTTCTTCTCCCCCCGCCATTTCTCACCCGTTGTCGTCAACCTCCAGGCTCCACCTCTCACCACCGGCTGGCAGTGGGCATCCATTTTCCCCGTTCCCATTCTCTTTCCTGCCGTCACCTTCACACTTTCGATCCCTCCCTGAGTCTCGACTCCCAAGGTGGCGGGTTTGAAACCCCGATATGCCCATTTCCTTCGCACGTCGGTAATTATCGGCTCTGTCGATTTTTTAGTCACGCTGCTACAGGCGCTTCTCTACGTTGCCGGGACGGTAGGGGTCGGCCTCGGTTCGGTTCAGAACCGAACTAAAGTTTTCACTTGGATTAAGTTGAAGGTTTGGAAATGATTAGGTTCTAAATGGCTATGGTTAAGGCAGTTATATGTGTTAACTCGGTGCAGTTCTAATTTTCATTGGTTCGATTTAATTTCATACCGAATCAAACTGAGTGTTAGAGGAGGGTGTCGCGAATTTGGATTTGATCTTTCTTGGTTGGTTAAATCTGCACAGAAGAAGATTAATTTATTCATTATTTTGTATTAGTAGTAGGAGGTGATTATTCTAAAAAATTTGATGGTTTCGTTCGAGAACGGTTAAGTTGTAAATGGTTAACTTTGCTTCTTTTCCGATTCTAAAGGTTTGAAAAATGATTCGGTTCTGGACGATTCGAGTTCAAAGCAGTTCGGTTTCAGTTCGGTCTAATTTCAATTTCAACAATTTGGAACCGAACAATAACCCTCCTCAATCGATTCTCGGGAACTTTTGCTCATTTTATGTTATAAGAAATATTATAACTGTTATATAAATATTTTAAATTAAAATCAAAATAATAATTTAAATATTAGTTGTTAGTTGTTCCTGGAAACATGGAAATGTGATTAAAAAACCCATAAGTGGAATGCAAGACTTTGCGTTTCAGGGGTACAAGTGCATGAGCCTCGTTGACCAGAATCATTAATTTAATTAATACATTAATTTATTATCTAATTTTTCTCGTCGAAAGGGTTAGGTAATAAATTAAAGTTGTAGCCCTCTTCCATCTTCAGATGGAAGAGATGAATAACTAACCATGAACCACGAATCAGGCAGTGTTACGACATGATGTGAGATCGAGTGTCCCTAACATACCGACTTCTCAATCTGTGAAAGTGCAACGGCGTCCGACTGCATAGTTATTTTTCACAAAAGAAAATGAAAAGTGGACGATATGGTCTCAAAGTGAGAGCATATTTTGTTGTAAGTCAAGAAAAGTAAAAGAGTTTGAGAGATCTCATTGATTTCTATTGTTGAAATTTAAACTATCACAAAATATGCACAGAATATTTACTTCTTGCTGGAAAAGGAAGCCGACAAGCGTGAAGAAAAGAGTAAATTGGAGTTGACAGCGCAGTGGAGTCTTATCGAACTTCATAAACAGCCATAATCAATGTTAGATTATGGTTGTTTATGAAATATTAGTTATAATTTTACAAAATATAAAATGTTTTTGAAATAAATAAATATTATATATTATATACATAGTACATGTCAAAACTTACGGAGAAACCTTATATGCATATGTGTTGAAGCGTTCTCCTGAGGACCATAAGACCGGCTTCATGTTTTGTCAACATTTATGTTTATTTAAGGTTTAGTTTATCACCTAACTCTTCCTGTCAAAAGACTTAAGTAATAAATTAAACTGCTTTGCATTATTCTCATAATCCGAACTTGGAAGAAGTGAATAATATGCATGCTTCTTTGACACAGTATACAACTTCAACTTTTAGAAAGAATGCGTATTAGAATGTATTGGGGTCTGAATATGTATGCACTGTAACTGAGATCCTATATCCTCTATAGGTGCATATATATATATATTCATCCTCCCCATCTTTATGGCAAATAAGCATAGAGGTTGATTGATTACCATACATTATTTGCGAAAGAATTTGATTATAAATTAAACTACATGAAAAGAAAATCCACTATTTCTCTCTAATATCGACCTTAGTAATTCATTACATTTATAGTTCTTCTTGTTTCATTTGTGAACAAGTTTCCAAGGTACAATGAAGGGAAATGAACTCCATGTTTAGAAGAAACGTTTGAAGGTAGTGAAATGCACATTTACAAATGGACTTATCCATAAGAAAGATTTGCAAACTAAATTACAGAAACCTCAGTTACACAAGTACATTAGAATATGTACAATGATTACTGCAAGTGCACAAGTAGAATTCACTCGGTTATATTATCACTGCAATCCCTTGACAATCTCTACACTTCTAAGCATGGACCTCTTAGCTTTGATGAGAGAGAAATTATGTTTCGATTCCATTACTTCTATGTCTATTTAAAATTTATTCCTTCTGCACACCCTCTCACTTCCTTATAGATGGTGATTTTGTGAAAATCAGCCGCTCAATTCCTACTTTATCAGGTCCTTACTTTTATCTCGGCAGAAGTGATGATGAAACTGGATTGTGCTACAAGACAAATTATTTCAGATGTTCTCGTATCCGTGCTAGTACATAGAACTTGCTAGTAAATTGATCCATCCCACTGTCCATGTAGTATTTCACTCTCGTTCCGTGTCTTGCGTCTGCTATGTGTTGCACCTTGAGTGCTTTAGTTACATTTCTCCATATTTCTTTGAGCTTACGTTTCTCAAAGTTCCTACGGAGAGAAGCGAGGACAAAGAGGACAACCCCCGCCAACATGAACTTGAGGTTTCGATCATTATCTGCAAGACAAGAGATGACTTTGACCTCCGTTTCTTCCCCTTGCTAGTTCAGTTCCTTGTCACGTCAGTTTAGCACCTCGGCTATGTTGACCGAGTGCGTAGTGACTAATCATGGTAGGGTCGTTAGTGTCGTTAGGGCAGGTTCTTAGGCTAGCCCACTAGGTGTATACTTCACATGTAGGGCTTGGAGGCTTTAGTTCTTCGAGTTGAGCCTTGCTTTTAACTATGATGGATAGTCTTGTTGAGCGCAATCTGGATTTTCTTATGCACATAGTGTATTTGGCTCGACTCTAGTGTTTGTTTAGTGCCGGTTGGCATGGTGGAGTGAGTACATATTGTTGATTACTCGAAGAACTGAATTAACCACCGCAAACAGTTCTTTCTCGTGAGTCAGTCATCGACTCTTCGTCCTAGATAACTTCTTCTTTTCGTACGCTACAGATTTTCCATCCTGCAACAACGGTCCGTCAATTGCATAGTCGCTCGCGTCCGTGTGCACCTCGAATGGTTTGTCAAACTCTAGCAGCTTCAAAGCTAGCACCTTTGACAAAATGGATTTGATCGTCTGGAACGTATCATCCACCTCCTTGGTCCAACTTAGTTGTGTGTCTTTTCTCTTCCAGTATGTTAGCGGCTTCGCGATCTTTGAAAACCCCTTCACATACTTACGGTATAACTGCGTCAATCCTAAGAACAACCGCATTCTCTTCACTGTAGTCGGAGGCTCCCAAGTCACAATCACATCCACCTTCTGCACATCCGGACCGACTTCTTCTGCACTAATGACATGTCTCAAGAAGTCAATGCGTTCCATATCAAACTCACTCTTATCAACGTTGGCAAACAGCTTATGCTTCCGCAGCTTCGTCACCACTACGCATAGCTGCTCCTTGTGTGACTCCAAGGTTTTGGAGTAGACCAAGATGTCATCGATGTAAACAATGACAAACTCGTCCATCTCCTCGTAAAAAATTGTGTTCATCAATGTAGTGAACGTCGAAGGGGTGTTGCAAAGTCCAAATGACATCACCACAAATTCAAACAATCCGTATTTATTTCGACAAACGGTCTTCTCAACATCTGGGTCAGCTATCCGAATCTGGTAATATCTTGACTTCAAGTCTATCCTGCTGAAGTACTTTGCGTCCGCTAATCTATCAAACATGTCATCTATCCTTGACAAGGGTTAATTATTCTTCACCGTCATCTTATTGAGCGCACGATAATCTACACAGAGTCATAACTTCCCATCCTTCTTATTTGCAAAAAGAACAGAGGCTCCATAAGATGACTTGCTGGTTCGAATATATCCCCGCGCTAATAGCTCGTCGAGTTGCCTTTTCAACTCAAGAAGTTCCATCTGATTGAGTCGGTAAGGAGCTTTGGAAGGTGGTTCTGATCTTGGCAAGACCTCGATCTTGTGATCCACCACCCACCTTGGAGATAACTTAGCAGGTAACTCATCCGTCAAGACATCCTCAAACTCCTTAATCATTTCACGAGCACATTCGGAAGTTTAGTCGCATCTCCTGATGTTTCCTCTTGTCCGCCACCCATCATCAAATTTGCAACCTGCATGAAAGACATGACCCCGTCGTTGAAGTCCATCTGTTTATCTTTGATCAAATTCATCGGAAAGTCATCAATTTGTCGCACCTTTCGGATCAGTCTCACTCCCAACTTTTGTCTTTTAACTCTGATGTTCAACCTCAAAGGTTTCCGCCTAAGTTCCACTTTGAACCTATCCAAGAAAATGATTCCCAAAACCGCATGAATATCATCCATCTCGCACACCGTGAAGTTCTCTATGAACTCCAACTTCCCACACGCGAATTGTATGTCCAAGACCACTGCAGAAATTTGGTACGTCTTGTCCATGACAAAGCGCACCTGAATAGCACAACTTCTTCACCAACTTTGGACTTATGAAGGAGTGGGTCGTTCTTGTGTCCACAAGAAAAATAACATCACTGTTAGCAACTTTGGCTTGTAGAAACATCAGTCCCGGAGTCTTCTCCGTGGTTCTCAAGGTCACAGTCATCTGGCCCTCCAACAAGTCCTTTGCAACAAACGCATTCATGCTATAGTTGCCAAAATTATATTTCGTGCACCCCTTAGCAATATGACCCGCCTCGCCACAACTGTAGCAAGTAAACTTATCACCATTGCCCTTCTGAGGTGTTTGCCTCTTCGGTTTTGATCATGTTTGCTATCACTTTGCTGTCGAGAGGGAAGAATCCTTCCGATCTTTCTCACCTCCATCCCATTGTCGCTTGAAGCCTTTGTTCTTCTTGTGAACCTTGTCCATGCTGCGTGGTTCAAAGGGTTTTTGTTGCTGGACTTCGTCGTCCATAATTCGCTCCGTTAGCTTCAAAAGTTCGACACATGTCTCAAGTAGCTTCGACATCCGAAAGAGAGCCTTCTCCGAACTAGACTTGAGTTCCTCAATAAATATACATATCTTGGTCTCCTCAGTCCACTTGGAGAACGAATCCAACTTAGCACGGAACTCGCGCACATAAGCACTTAAGGTTTCCGTCTACTTCAGTCTTACCAACTCAACACTGTCTTGAATCCTTTGATACTATGGAGTGAATTGTTGCGCGAGCAACTCCTTGAACTCTTCCCAACCAACCGCCGAGATGGTCAAAGCATTCTCGTCTCTGTATGTAGTCCACCAGAGAAGCGCATGATCCTTCAAGAACGTAGCCGCCGCTCTCACCTTGTCAAACTCTTTAGTTTGTTATGCCTCAAAGTATAAGTCCAACTCAGTTAAGAAATCCTTAATCTTGCGAGCCCGTCCTAAACCTGTAAATGAGGTCGGCAAATTCATCTTACAAAGCTTAATGGTAGACGAAGAACTCCCTTGGTCTGTCTCAAGCTCAGCGATACGTTTATCGTTAGAGATCATACCCTCCTGCATGGTCTTCATCACCTTGATGAGCTCTGATACAAAGCTCCTTGACTCCCCATGTCTGAATCGTTGGGCACCGTTGGCAAGACTCCATCCTGCTGCACCGGTGCCGCAGATGGTACAAGGCTCCCTTTACGTTGGGACGAAGGTTGTCAGTTATCGTCTCTTGACTGTGCCTCGGGGCTAGCTCGAGTCGATCTTATCCCGATGTCAGCCGCCACTCTTCTCTTGGTCTTCCTATTGGAACTTTGTCTTACGTCGGTCATTGCTCCAAGTGTTCATCTAGAAACGTTGATCCACTTCGTGTCTCGCGTCCCTCCTCAAGCGTCTAGCCTTCAGCCTCTATCTCAAGTTCTCACTCACCGAAATGTCAACTCTGATACCACTTTTTGCGCAGCTACCGCTGTCGGAGTGTGATCCGTCTACCTAGGAAAGCGCCGGGCTTCTGGCTGTGGTTGTTCACTCAAGAGGTTGGCTTTCATGTTACAACAGGGCTATAAACACTCACACAAGTGTGTAAGATCCTGTAATATGCTCAGAAAGCGAAATTCAGGTCTAACTAGCAGTAATAGGTTTAGGCGATGAACTTTGACACACAAAGAGAGGAAAACTATGAAGGTTTAGACTTCTAAACTTCCCTTACATGTAAATAAGGTCCTACTGAACACACACACGAAGTTTTACCCTGAGATCACATTCTAGCACCGAGATGTTGACAGAAAAGTTATGAGTAAGAAAATTATGGCAATTTTTGGTACCCAGATGGCTATTTGAACCTAGAACAGAAGACTGGCTCGATGTCGTACTCGATCACTAATCACACATCGTGTGACAAACTGCTGCACATCGATGTACGTACCACGCCACCAATACTGTCCTTGGAGTAAGCTATGTGTACGCTTCACTCCAAAATTTCTCAACTCTCTCATGGGCATGTCGTACTAACTGTGTCCTCTAGGATGAATGTGGCACTATTCGTACTCTCTCATCATCCCACACACGAAGTACATGTCGTCTTTCTCGTCAAAATCTCTTCGCTTGTTGGAGAACGCGATCTCGCTCCTTGGCACCTACTGTGTCTACCACCACGTCCATACGTAGATACTCCATTACGGTCACATCATCATGGATATCTCGCTGGTCTGAAATACCATCTCCACCCTCAAGATCCGTAGACTCATCATCTATTTTCTAACTTGAGAAAGATACAACCTGACTAGAGTTCATGACCAACACACAAAGAAAGGCAGGTGCATGCCACCTTGGCACTATCTCCTCATCAACCTCGTCATGCCGTCGAACTCCAGTCTGATCCTGTTGACTCATGCATAGGTTGCGACTCAACCCATCGACATCTAAGTTTGCAACTTCAAGTCTATGCACTACCTGCAAGTCATAATCTCTATAAGATCAGAGCTCATTGTGCAAGCTTCCATGTAAGCTTATCGGACTTCATCAACCAATTGAGCGGTTGGTGATCAGTGATGAGAGTAAAAGGGTTCTCAAAAAATAACATCAAAAGTGTGCAACAGCCCACACTGCCGTCAAACACTCTCTCTCATACGAACTATAACTCACCTCCGTCGAATTGTTGCAGCGATTGACACACTGTCGCGACACTCACTCTCAAGGTCAGACATAGACGCGAACAACAAAACCTTATGGACTTGTCTTAAGTTGTGACTGAACGGCTAGACAGGGAAGTCGAGATCAGATGAACCCTGAGTGGTTCTATGAACCAAGGTTTGAACATTGGGTTAAGAAATAAAGGCTTATCCCAAGACGACCCCAGACGAACGCTGACCTAAGGGAGCAAGTCTGAAAATGTATCGAAACATAGATCTGAGACGTGGGTACGAGACATGGATCTCACGCAGACGGACCATGGTTTGGACGCTGGTCCGAACCACATGGTTCAAGTTTGGATCTAGATCATAGATTTTCAAAAAACGGCTACTGTTGGAGCTCCAGCGACGTTTAAGATCGTGGAAGGAGCTCCACGTAAGATCTCGAGACGAGTAAGATATCATTGGAAAGATCTCGGTGATGTCGGAAATCCGTCTACCTAGGAAAGCGCCGGGCTTCTGGCTGTGGTTGTTTACTCAAGAGGTTGGCTTTCAGGTCACAACAAGGACTATAAACACTCACACAGGTGTGTGGGATCCTCTAATATGCTCAAAAAGCGAAATGTAGGTCTAACTAGTAGTAATAGATTTAGGCGGTGAACTTTGACACTCAAGGAGAGGAAAACTATGAAGGTCTAGACTTCTAAACTTCCCCTACATGTAAATGAGGTACTACCGGACACACACACGAAGTTTCACCCTGAGATCAAATTCTAGCACCGAGATGTTGACAGAAAAGTTCTGAGTAAGAAAATTATGACAATTTTTGATACCCAGATGGCTATTTCAACCTAGAACAGAAGATTGGCTCGATGAATTTCAAATATTCTCACAGTATTTGAAGTCTACAGGATGCTGAACATCCTTGTGAAGTTGGGACTCCTGAATGTACACAGAACTCCAGATCTCCTCCTCTGAAGTCGCTGCTCTAGATTAAGAGTTTTTCAGACCCCCTCAGCTTCAGCGGCCGCCCTGAATTACTCCGTCGCTCAATCGATATGAAACTTTTAGGGAAATCATAGCCCTGCTGGCAGAGAACACAACCTCGAAGTTTTGAAGCAATTTTCTCAAATCTGCTGCGAGTGACACTGAAAACCCTAAATCCAACAAAAGTGATTCAATTCTAGCACAATTCGAACTTCAATTGGTCATAACTTCGTCTTTATTGCCTCAAATCGATCGAAAATTTCACTAGAAGTGCTTGGCATGACGAGCTCTATCTCCTTATACTCTCAGATTTCGAAGATCCCTCACCAATTGCTCGAAATCTACTCTAGAGCTCTGTTTCTAAACTTAGAGTTCTACAAAAGACAAAAATGGACCAATGGGAGTTCACAGCTCCACTTGACTGTCCTTTTGTGCCTTAAACTACCTGGTAACTTATCTACACTCATAGGCTACCACGTCAAGCCCCCTAGAGTGCCAAAAACTTAAACTACCTAAAACGACACGCAACCCCGAAAAATAACTTAAATCAGCTAGAAAGCGTGCATGGGCGACACGCAAATACAACCCATGAGCTTAAGCCGTATCAACATGGTAATCAACCTACTAAGACTCAAAATAGTGTTTACAACGTATGCAAAGGTGTCAAACATATACATAAAGGACTAGAAGTAATATGAGCTAACTTCTAGAACTACTAAACTCAAGCGTCGGAGTAGAAGTCAAGCATGTAGCCGTCAAGTAGCGCGACATCCACCCCCTTTGAACCTGCACATCCTCCAGTATGTGCCAGATCCAGATCAAGACTCTTCAACTTCAGCTTCAAATTCATCTTCAACCTCCATTGAGTCTTCAGCTTCAGCTTAATCTTCAGTAAGCTCTGCAATGTTCTGGTCCTCCCCTCTCCTTCTAAAGAGCTTGATTCTCTTCCCTGCGATTGGTATCTTGAGCACTGCACCATCTAACTCTCTCAAAGAGTATGTGGCATTATTATAAACTTCTAACACCACATAAGGTCCAAACCATCTCTTGGAAAACTTTCTGACAGTGCTATGCTGATTATCAAGACTATTATCATAGACTAACACCCAATCACCTTCTTTAACTGGTTTGGGTCGTAATCTATGCGTTCTATCAAATCTGCCTTTGTTTCTCTCTCTAGCAATCTTCAATCTTTCCACAGCTTTGGCAACATCCTCAGGTCTTCGTTCTAACTGCTGGATCCTTAATGCAAGAAGATCCTCCGTACTTCTACCATCTTCCCATGGCAAAACATTCAAAGTAGACACAACCTCCTCAATCGGCATCACAGGTTTTTGCCCTAGTATCAACTCTGCTGGCATGTAACCTGTAACGGTACTATGAGTTGTACGATCTACCCACAAAGCTAATGGTAGCAGTCTAGGCCATTCACGGATCTTACCCTTGCAAGCTTTTACCAAAAGCTTTGATGATTGGTGGATGATCTCGTTCATTCTTGCCATTCCCTTCAGGATTGTAAGCAGTGGTTAACGCCAACTTGATTCTCAATCGCTTGAAGAACTCAACTGCTTCTTGTGAATCGAGCTCACCCCTATCTGCAGTGATCTTTCCCACACACCCATACCTACAAATAACATCTTCAAGTAGAAAGCGGCAGACACTAGCTGCGGTCTTCGTCCTCAGGGCACGACCTTCAACTTGGTTAGATAAGTCTTCTCTAGCCAAGACTAGATACCTCATTTGTCCAAGCCCAAACGGCATAGTTACCAGATCCACTACCCATTTGTAATGAATGGCTAAAGGATAAGTAGGATGCAATCCATCACGATGGCGTACATTGGAGTACATCTGGCAGGGTATACAGGATGAAACAAATTGTACTACATCCTTATACATACCCTTCCACCAATACTTCTCCTTCATCTTGGCAACTGTAGCCCAAACTCCTCTATGACCGGCCCATAGACTCTCATGGAACTCCTTGATCAGCTGCTGTTGCAATGTCATGTCACATACCACCCGCTGCGGTACACCTCCTTGTAGCTTAAGGCGCTTCCATAGATGTCTTCCATATAAAAAGTAACCATAAGCTATTCTACGGATCCTCTTGAAATCTGCATCAGACCAGCCTTCTTGCCTTTCCAATGAACTCAAATAGCACCCAAGATCCAACCACTCGTCATCATACACAGTTTCCTCAAAAAACTCCAATGAGGCTGCAAGACAGCTTCTATCCCTTCTAGCAAGAGCACTAGAATAGAACTCTGTTCCCACATCCTCTTGATCATCTATCATTTCTTTTTCATCGTAATACCTAGCCCTTGATAACATATCTGCCACATGATTGTCCTTCCCTGCAATATGTCTAAACTCTGGGTTCAAGGACATGATATATGCTATCCACCTCAACATAGCAATATCTGGAGTTATACAGCTAGTGATCATTCTCAAAAGAGGTAAACAATCTTTCTCCACAACCACAGGTGCTCTTATCAAGTATTCCTTGTCACTCTTCATTGCAGTAATTACTCCCCATAGCTCTCTCTTGACCTGAGGGTAGTCTCTCTGCCGTGAACTTAACACCTTAGCTCCAAAACGCACCACATACCTATTTTCATCCTCATCATCCTGTCCTATAGCCCATCCAATGCCAATAGGACTAGTATCAACAGTAAGGATAACAGATTTGGCCAACTCATATGTTACCTTCCGTAGAGTTGGTGGTGAAGCCAAAAGATCCTTCAACTTCCTCATAGACTGCTTTGCTCCTCTTGCCACTGAAATCTTTGCCCCTTCCTCAGCAACTTGTACAACGGATCTGCTACATGTGCAAAGTGTGGAATCCATATATGATAAAACACACATGCACCTAGAAACCTTCTCACCTTGGTAACCGATCCACACGTCTCCTTCATTCTTCGAATGACATCAACTTTGTTTAGACAAGGTTTCCGACCATAAGATCCACATAGGTGCCTCACAATCAACACTTCTTGTTCTCCAAATATAGACTTTGCTCCTGATAAAGTCAAATGAACCTCCTCCAGTCGACTCAATTTCTTATCACAGTCAGCTATATGATCTGCAACAAACTTACGGCACCCCCTCTGATCCATTACCTCATTCTTCTTGTCCTCAGCACACCCTTTGATCGGCACATCATCAAGGAATGGTATAGTTTTTTCAGGAATGAAGTCCCTCAAAACTTTGTTCATGTCATTCATCATATGTGCTACAGAACTGGTAGCACCTTGTGGCAAGGTGCACATCCTCAGTAATCCCAAAGGTGTCCTCATTGTAGTCAAGTCTCTACTTTCAGAGGATAACTGAAACTGATCATAACCTGAATATAAGTCTCCCATTGAATAGATAGCACGACCAGCAAAAGCCTCTGCAAACTCGTCTACAATAAGTCCTATACCCATATTCCTGATAGTCACCTTGTTAACTGGCTGCATATCTTGAATGAATCTCAAAGCTCCACTCTTCTTCGGAACAGTAAACCATCTGCTAAAGTAGGGAGCTATAGATGGTTCCAAGATACCCATCCTAATCCTCTCATTGAGCAAGTCTATCAGCTTTGGTAGATGAGCTCTAGGTACATGGATAGGACGTAGATTCCAAGACACATGCGGTATAGTAAAGACTACCATAGGTGCAACTACACTTGGATCTACACATCCTACTTCATGTGATTCGAACGCAAACGTCTTACCATGCCTAGATAGCATCTCCTTGAAGCTCTTCTTCTCTTGCTCAGTAAGAAATCCATCACATTCAATCCTCAGCTCCTTCAGTGTTGTTTCTGTGAACTGGTGCCCAATTCTTCTGGTCCTCTGAGCGTCGGTTCTCGTGCAGCTTGCTCCATCTTCTGATTGTAATCGAGTGGTAAAGGCAAAGCCACTGGTTTGACTTTCTTCGCCACTGACTTGTACTTGGTCTCCACATACACCTCTTGTTGATCTATAAACTTATCAATTACATCATAAAGCTCCTTGGTGCTCACTCTCACCACTCTATCTACATCATCTATAGAACTTTCTACTATAGATTTCAACTCCCCTATAGTATCTACCAAATACTGCTCTTCAAACACTCCAGATATGTATTCATCTCCTGCTAACTCTCCACTATCCCACAAAGACTGCTGTATATACTTCACATGTTGCCTCTCAAACCTCTTCAGATTCTCAACCTTCCTATAACACACTGACCCACATGACGTCAATCCTAAGAAGCTAGTGGATAAAGCTTCCTGCTCTACTGGATCAGGCGAGAATCCTTTCTCTACTGTACCGTTGAAGTCTCGCTCTTCAATGATACTCTGCAAAAACCCCTAGACTCTCTAAACTCCTGAGTAATCTTAGGTAGTGGACGGTGTCATATTGTACATAGGTCTATACAGTGAAAAATATTGCAGAGAGATTTTTTTCTATATTGTGTAAAGGAAGTTGCCCTGCAGCTTAACAAGCTAGGCAGGAGCTAAGTTGGGGCTATGCTTGACAAGCTGCCCCCTAGCTTGGGTTGGAAAATCACCACTAAAGGAGTCGAAATACACCATAATGCAAAGCTCGACGAGGAGAGCGACCTCATGCTTCTAGTTTTGACAGAAAGTGTTTTAAGCAATAGTTAGTACGAGTTTTAGGCTGTGAAATATGTGAAAGAGGGAAATCCGTCGATTCTGGCTCGTGACTCGAACTCAGAATCGGATAGCGTGAGCGTGTAGGTGTTCACAAATACTATAGTTTTGACTCCTTGTTCATTAAAAACGGAGTTGTATAGAGAAGTTAGTGTAGGAAAGACTAGTAAAGATTTTACAGAAAAATTTCTTCAGGTAAACATATGTACAAAAGTTTTTACCTTCTTGAACGGAACCAAAGGCCATCCCAGTGATAGGGCGCCTGCCTAGGAGGGAAGTGGTCTCAGGATCAATCCCCCCTGGCCTCTGGTTCCTATTCCGGCATGTTGACCTCCTGGAAGGGAGTCTATGTTGGATATGTAGCCACGTCCTGCATATCTAGGGGCGGGAGACCGGTCTCTCCCTTAATCGTGGGCTTCCTGACCTAAGCCTCCGCATGCCATCCTGAATATACTATGGGAGATACCTGGTGCGCATATGGGGGGGCTGTAAGCCCTGTGGGGCAGCCTCATAAGTGTTGGGGCTTCGGCCTACATTGGATGGCTTGTAGTATATTCAAGGTGGCATTAAGATGACATCGAGGGCACGGGAAACTTTTGCTGATTATTATGTACGCATAAGGACAGCAGGGGAACAGTTTTAGCAGGGGCCTTAAAACTGAAGCGGAAGCGAACATTTTTCTGAGAAATGTTTCTTAGAGAGCTTGAAGCGGAAGGTTGAAGCGGAAGATTACCGCGGAAGCTTGAAGCGGAATATTACGGCGGAAGCGGAAGATTACCGCGGAAGCTTGAAGCGGAATATTACAACGGAAGTGGAAAACTACAGCGGAAGCTTGAAGCGGAAGATTACAATGGAAGCGGAAAACTACAACGGAAGCGGAAGATTACCGCGGAAGCTTGAAGCGGAATATTACAAAGGAAGCGGAAGATTACCGCGGAAGCTTGAAGCGGAATATTACAGCGGAAGCAGAAAACTACAACGGAAGCGGAGGATTACCGCGGAAGCTTGGAGCGGAAGATTACAGCAGGAGCGGAAGATTACCGCGGAAGCTTGAAGCGGAAGAAGATTACAGTGGAAGCGGAAAACTACAACGGAAGCGGAAGATTACCGCGGAAGCTTGAAGCGGAATATTACAACGGAAGCGGAAAACTACAACGGAAGCGGAAGATTACCGCGGAAGCTTGAAGCGGAATATTACAACGGAAGCGGAAAACTACAACGGAAGCGGAAGATTACCGCGGAAGCTTGGAGCGGAAGATTACAGCAGGAGCGGAAGATTACAACGGAAGCTTGAAGCGGAAGATTACAGCGGAGGCGGAAGGAGGAGAATTAGAGTTTAAGAGGGGGTCATCGACAAGGACAGCAGAGGGACAGCTTAGCTAGGGCCCTGCTTCTAATAAGTGACTGCGTTTATAAGGACAGCAGGGGGCAGCTTAAGCTGGGGCTTTAACTTTTAGGTAAAATACCTGCGGCGACTTGGGATCGCGGGACAGTTTGCAAAGGATTTTTCGGAGAGAGGTGAAGCGGAAGGAGGAGGATTACACGCAGGAGAAGCTAAGAGGTTGGGAAAAAGATCAAATTGCTGACAGATTGAATTGGGAGATCATCGTAGGGAGAGGGGCAGGAGTTTTAAGCTTGGACGTTGTCCAATAAACCGTACGGAGGAGAAATTACTCTCAGGAGGCAGTTTTATTGAGAAAGATCGTTTGAAAATCTACGGAGGACTTTTGATCGACGCATGATCAAATTTCTGAGAGTTTTAGTTGGGGCAAAGAGAGGAATAAGATTCAGGGGTCCGAATTTCATATTAGGTTCGGATTGAGACGTACTTGGTAGACTTTTGGTTGAAAACTGATTGACGGGAGAAAAAGGCACGCAGGAGAAGAAGAGAGAGAGATTTTCTTTACAGTTGAAGAAATTGATGATGCAGCTACACTGAAATAAAGTTATTTGGATCTTGAGGGACCTATCTGTGTACCTAAGGTGTGTTGGAGTGCTGGTTTGAGATTTCATCGTTGACATCAACCTATTTTCCTTTCTGGTCATTTTTCTCTGATCGGTCACAGTCTGGAGGTCCGCCCTCCCCAAGAAAGACTCTCAACTTGACATCTGGTGCTTCCACTGAGAGCTATTGGGGTGATTGATTTGGAGAATTGACTGAATTGAGAAGATGGATCACAGTGCTGCCGTACAAGGTGTAGCTGCTGCTCAAGGTGCTCCTGTTCAAGGGACTCCTGGTCAAGATGGAATTGGCTCTCAAGGAGGCCTTCAGTGGTTCCAACAGCAACAACACAGCTTGCTATAGACACGTCTCAGATTCTTCAGGCGTTGGCCGCCTTGATTCAGCAACAGCCTGCAATTGGAGGGGTTGAGCAGAAATCTACGAAGGCGCTACAAGCAATTGTTGGTCGATGTGGGCGATTTGATGGAAGGGATGTTACTAGGTACCTGCGGGAGTATGTAGGCGAGATGGAGTTGGTTAGGGCACCTGAAGTTGAGGTAATTCTAAGCTTTGAGTTGACTGTTGTCCCTGAATTGAGAGAGAAAGTGAGAAATTTACAGAGAAGACATCTAGGTGGGTGGACTTTGTTTGAGCGTGCATTGAGAGAAGAGTTTCTAGAAGAGGACTCTGAAAGAGTCACCAGAAGAACCCTTATGGATTGGATAGAGCGTCAGCCTGGACGTTCCATGGGATTGAATGAGATAATTCGGGAGTTTGAGAAGAGATACTCTCAACTTTCTGGTCTAGAGAAGTTGACGTTGGATGCTAGGAAGACGGAGTTGTTCTTGGGGGCTCTGGATGAGTTCACAGCGGACAGACTTTGTTTTATGTTGGCTGATCGTGGAGCTGAAGGAGGAGTTACATCTGATTGGAGGAGAGTGGAGGAAGCAGTATCCACCCTTGCTAGACAACGTCGTGGTAGGATGGTACTGCAGCTAGAGACCTTGCCATAGCAGAGAGTAGCTCCTCCAGTTCATGTAGCTCTTCCTACAATACCTCAGGCACCTATAGTGGTTCCTCAAGCACCTATAGTGGTTCCTCAAGTGGTTCCTCAGGCGCATGTAGTACCTAACCCAGCACAGAGAGGACCTAGACAGCAGCAACGACCTGTTGAGAATCGAAATCAACATAACTTGATAGAAGAACTCACTCAACAGCTGAGAGATTTGAGGGTTGAGATGGCAGACCTGAGGAGAGACCAACGACCAATCGCACCAGGTGCTCGACCTATAGGAGGAACCTTTACCAGGAGATGTATTTGGTGCGACAGTCCAGATCATCTCAGAGGAGACTGTCAAGACTTGGCGGTTGCCTTGCGAGAGGACGTAGTCAACTATCAGAATAACAGGTTGTATCTAACCACCACTGGGCAGTCTCTAAACACATATTTTGGAAGAGGAGGAATTTGAAGTTCTCTTCCAGCACTTACTGGTGCGAATACTACAGCGATGACTGCGGGTTCTACGGAGGTTGATGTATATACTGGGAGAGTTGAGGTGCGCTCTAATCCAACTATGGTTGAGCAGGCTGTTGAGGTTCCGGTTGAAATGATGAAGAGAGGTGCTGAAAGCATTAGGAGAGCTACTGGATGGAGAGACCCAATAGATGCAACTTCTATTCGAGCGTTTTTAGAGACGAGTGGTGAACAAGATGCCATGCTCGAAGACAAAAGAAGACAAGACGCTTCTGATTTAGATGCAAGAGTACCAGAGGACAGTGATCGTCGACGAGTCACGAGGAGGAGAGCAGCAGAACCATCACCAACTATACCAACTGGTAGATTTCCTGCTACAGAGGATATACCTTCTACCTCTACAGCTCCACCACCTGCAGTAGATCCTATGGAAGGTGTACACGATTTGCCACAAGAGACTACTACTACAGATAGAGTACGGGGAAAGAGGTTTACAGCACAGGAAAAGGAGAAAGCTCCAGCTTACAAGTTAGCGGCAGACATCGAAACAACAACAGACTTGCGTGCTGTTCTGGAGCAACGCATTTTGGATGCTAGAGTTGAGTTTACTCTTCGTGAAGTGCTTGGTATCGCAAAGAGAGAGTTTCATGAGTTGATAATAGACATCATGAAGAGAAAGAGACAGATATTGACTGAACAAGTAAGTAGTCAGATGGTTGGAGCAGTAGATGCTATTGGTGTTGATAGTTCAGAGATGATAAGTATGAGGCATGGGTTGCTGGTCCAGCTGTTATTGAGAACAAAGATGAAGAGTTTGAGGAAGATAGGTCAAGCGCGGACAGCGATTTCAAAGAAAAGCACTGGGCAAGAGCGACAACTGAGACGCAGGTTCGACTTGGGAGACTTTCTGAGTCAGTACCTGCACTTGTGGATCACGCGTCGGAGATCAACATCATTTTCAAAGAGGTGTATGAAAATGGGCAGTGGTCAATCGAAAGAAATCATGGTTGGGTGCTTCGAGCTGCAAATAACCAAAAGGGTGAGTTATACGGAGTTTGTCCCAATATGCGTGTAAAGATTGGAGATATAGAGGTTGATCAGCATTTCTTTGTACAGTCGTCTGCCTCTTATCCTGTCATACTGGGCCAACCATACATCACCGCTGTTCGAATGGAGACAAAGATGATGAACGATGGGTCTCATTATGCCAGAGTTCGGAGTCTTGATGACAAGTACTCTGTACAGTTTTTGACGGTTCGTTCAAGACATGAACGGAACCGACAAACCCTTAGAGATTCTCAGACGAAGAGATGTAAGGATTTTCGCAGTCCACTCTTGTAGAGCGGGAAGACAGGGGTGTAGAACCTACTGTTGAGGTCCCGTCAAAGTTGGAAGCGAGACATGTACAAAGGTCTGGAGACAAGTGTGGTGTACAGAGTTGGCAGTCTGGATTGCTGATGTTTGAGGTAGATGGGTGGAGTCGATTTACAAGAGTTGAGGATATGGAGAAAAATACAAAAAGATGGGTGGTGAAACAGGTATCAGAGTTGTGGCGTGTAGGAGTTCTACCTGAAGACGAAGTGGTTTCTGGGTTGTTTGAAGAGTTTATGTCTGTACAGTCAGTTGTCGGTTGGTTAGATAATGTGAGTGGATTGGTGGAAGGGAAGAATAGTGTGGCGGTGATCCCTATCCACTCTCGACGCATATGAGGAGATTGCTACATACGTGCAGTTCTTTCCTCATCCGATGCAGAATAATGAGGGGAGAGAAGCAAGTTGTTGGAGTGCACTCCCCCAGGAAGCAGACGTCCATGCGAAGTACAAATCTGTACTGAGAAAGGTAAGACCGGTAGCAGCTCAACTACCTGCTAACTTCCAACAGCAAGTACAACTAGTGAGGACTGAGCCTATATTGCGTGATCATAGACGAGTAGGGCACCAGTTTACTGAGGAGATATTGAAGGAGCTCCAGATAGGAGGGGGTGATTTCTTGACTGAGGTCGAGAAGGCAGTGTTTGAACAGATGATAGTGAAGCATGGTAAAGCATTCTCTTTTTCAGCAGAGGAGATAGGTTGTGTAGACCCAAAGGTTATAGCGCCTATGGTTATATTCACAATCCCTCATATGCCTTGGGACCTGAAACCGATCCCAGTCCCTCGTGCTTTGTTGCCTAAACTCATCGAGTTGTTGAGGAGAAGGTACAGATGGGGATACTTGAGCCGTCTATGGGGCCATATTCTAGCAGGTGGTTCACTGTACCCAAGAAGTCAGGAGCTTTGCGTTTATTCAAGACTTACAGCCTGCAAATAACGTAACCATACGCAACGTTGGGACGGGTCCTGTGATTCAGGAGGTAGCAGAGGCATTTGCAAGGAGAGCTATTTATTCGATAGGAAATCTATATTCTGGTTATGATCAGTTCTAGCTGGATGTGGAGAGTAGAGATTTAACTGCTATGCGTACGCCCCTGAGATTGATGCGGATGTGTACTCTTCCACAAGGAGCGACGAACTCGGTGGCTCATATGCAAAATGCGATGCATAAGGTATTAAGGGAGTTTGTGCCTGATGTTACCATTCCGTTTCTAGATGATATTCCTATAAAAGGTTGCGCGGTTGAAGATAAGGATGAAGCAGTACTAGCGAATGGATGTAGGAGGTTTGTTGCAGATCATATCAGGGATGTAGAACGTATCTTGACTCGACTGGAGGAGGTGCATCTCACCCTGTGAGGAGCTAAGTCCAAGTTTGGTGTGTCTGAGATTTTAGTGGTTGGACATCTGTGTGGTGCTTTTGGAAGGCGACCAAACCCCGAGAAGGTTGAAGCTATAGCTAGGATGGCAGACTGTAAGAACATCACGGAGGTTCGACGCTTTCTAGGTGCTTGTGTATTTTATCGCTTATCCATTCCTCATTATGCTCATGTTGCTGAGCCTTTGTATGCATTATTGAGGAAGGGTAAGAGGTTTGTATGGACCTCAGTCCATAGAGAAGCTATGAATAGACTGAAGGAGGCTCTACAGTCTCCACCTGTTTTGAGAAAAGTAGACTATGGGTGTGGGAGACCTGTCACTATTACAGTAGATACTAGTCCAAAGGCGATTGGTTGGGCAATAGGTCAAGATGATGCGGATGGTATGCGGTTTACCTCTAGGTTTGGAGCTAAGATCTTGACAGACAGGCAACGAGATTATCCTTAAGTGAAGCGTGAATTGTGGGGAGCGATGACAGCGATGAAGACAGACCGTGAGTTTCTGATTGGTGCTCATGTAGTCCTAGAGACGGATTGTCTACCTCTACTAGGCATGATATCCAACTGTAGCACGCCAGACATAGCGATGTTACGTTGGATTGCCTATATTAGAAGCTTGAATCCAGAGCTGAAGCATATAAAAGGAAAGGAGAATATAGTCGCAGATATGTTATCAAGAGCTCGATTTGTAGACGAGAATGTCATGATTTCAGAAGCTGAGGAAGAGGAGAGAAAGGATGCTCAGTGTCAGGTTAATCGACGGGCTACGAACTTGGAGCCGTTGATGTTTAGAGAAGAGCTTTATACGGGTAGACTTCGTGACATAGGGTATTATCTGAGCTTGTTGGAGAGGCAAGAGAGGTGGAGCAAAGTAGAGTTCAGAGAGATAAGGAAACAAGCTTACAACTATCTTCTGCATGATGGGTATCTTTGGAGACGACCACCGAGAAGAGATGGGATGTTCATACGAGTAGTTGACGATCTGCAGACTAAGCAGCAACTAATGAAGGAGTTCCATGATACCTTATGGCCCGGACATCGAGGGATTTGGGCTACCTACGTCAAGCTGAAGGAAAGGTATTGGTGGAAAGGTCTGTATCAGGATGTGGTGAACTACGTCAGTTCTTGCATGCATTGTCAGTTCTACTCAAAGATCCGGTATAGGGACGGTCTCGTGCCAACTTATCCGCCTTGCATTCACTTCCAGTGGGTTCTCGACTTGGTGGTAATGCCTCTGGGGTTATGGGACATGCGATATTTGGTTCTGGCTCGTGAGGATCTCTCCAATTTTATAGAAGGGCGAGCCTTGAGGACGAAGACCACAGAGGGGATATGTAAGTTTGTTCTTGAAGATATTATTTGTAGATATGGGTCTGTAGGAAGGCTACGTGCAGATAGGGGAGAACTACGTTGTCGGATTGAGAGTCTTCCTGGGAAGGGCGAACCTTCTGGCTGTGATATGAGCTTGAAGCCTGTGTTCAATCTACTCGGGGAAGCGTTGAGCTCTTGGCTGTGGCTGGTCTACTCACAGGATAGGCTTCAGGTCTCAAGGTGATACTGAAAACACTCATATAAGTCTCTAGGCTCTTCTGATATGTTCAGGAAGCAAAGTTCAGGCTTAACTAGCAATGATAAGATCAGATGGCGAACTTTGACACTCAGGATTGAGAAATATGTGAAGGTTCAGGCTTCAGAACTCCTCCTACATGTAAATGAGGTTCTACTAGATACACATACGAAATTTCAGCTTCAGATCAATTCAGAGCACTAAGATATGAGCAGAAACTTTCTGAGTAGAGAAATTACGGCAGTTTCTGGTACCCAGACAGCTATTTCGACCTATAACAAGGAATTGGCTCGATCACTTTGAGAATTTCTTACAGGATTTGCAGTAAACAGCTTGCTGAACACTCCTGTGAAGTTGGGCCTCCTGATTCCACACAGAACTCCAGATCTCGCTCTCCAAAGTTGCTGCTCCAGATTAAGAGCTTTTCGGACCCCTTCTACTTCAGCGACCGCCCTGAATTACTCACTGACTCAATCGACATAAAAATTTGGGGACAATCGTAGCCCTGCTGACAGTGATCACAGCCACGAAGTTTTGGAGCGCTTTCCTCGATTCTGCTGCAAATGACACTCAAAACCCCAAATTGAACAGAAGTGCTTCAATTCTGACACAAATCGAACTTCAAACAGCCATAACTCCTTGTTTATTGCCTCAAATCGATCAAACTTTTCGCTGACAGTGCTTGGCTCGACGAGCTCTATCTCCCCATGCTCTCAGATTTCGAAGTGCCCTCACAAATTGCTCGAACTCCACTCTAGAGCTCTGTTTCTAAATTTAGAGTTAACAAAAGACAAAAACAGACCAATGGGAGTTCATAGCTCCACTTGGTTGTCCTTTAGTACCCTAAACCACGTGGCAACTTAGTTTTACTCATAGGCTACCACGTCAAGCTCCCTAGAGTGCCAGCGTAAAACTTAAGCTACCTAAAACGATGCGCAGCCCCGAAAAATAACTTAAATCAGCTAGAAAGCGTGCATGGGCGACACGCAAATACAACCCATGAGCTTAAACCCTATCAACATGGTAATCAACCTACCAAGACTCAAAGTGTATGACATCCTCAAGTGTCGACATCTATGAGGTCCTAACTCTACTCAGAGACACTAACGCTTGACAAAGAGGTGAATTATTTACAATGTAAAATAATTCACATCACGACATCCACCCCCTCCAAACCTGCACATCCTCCGGTATGTGCCAATCTCCTCAGTCTTCTGTTTGATCTTCATCATCATCGCTCTCCTCCGCCTCAGTCTCATCAGACACTGGGACGTCTCCGTCTCTTGTTGTCCTCAGCTCCGACTCCAGAAAGTTGAATAACTCAACTGACCCTCCGCGTCTCTTGAACAGTTTCACACGTTTGTCAGCCACAGGTAGCTTCAAAGGAGTACCATCCAACTCACGCAAACTATAAGTGGCATTCTCATACACATCTAGCACAACATAAGGCCCGAACCATCTTCGAGAGAACTTACGGAGTGTAGAATGCTGATTCTCCAACGTGCTATCATATACCAGAACCCAATCACCAACATGTATTGGCTTCGGTCGTAGTCGGTGAGTCTTGTCAAAACGTTCCTTGTTTTTGACTCGAGCCACCTTCAACCTCTCTTGCGCATCAGCAAGATCCTCCTCTCTTCGCTCCAACTGCCCAATACGTAAAGCAAGGAGTGAAGTACGATCTATACCATCTTCCCATGGTAGCGTAGCCCATGTAGGAAAGTTCTCCTCAGCAGGCATGATCGGTTTCTGCCCCAGCATAAGTTCAACTGGCATATAACCAGTCGTGGTACAGTGTGTAGTTCTATCAGCCCACAAAGCAAATGGAAGTAGTCTCGGCCATTCTCTAGGCCTACCATCACATGCTTTCACTAAAGCATGAACAATAGAAGGGTGTCCCCGTTCACTCTTACCAATGCCCTCTGGATTCATAGCAGTGGTAAGCCGAAGCTTTACTCCATAACGAGCAAAAAACTCCTTCACTTCAGCGCCTCTCAACTCTCCTCTATCTGCACGTAATCTCCCAACCGATCCATAGCGACAGATGATATCTTCAAGCACGAACCGGCAGATATTCTCTGTAGTCTTCGTCCGTAGTGCTCGTCCCTCCACATAGTTGGAGAGATCCTCTCGAGCCAACACCAAGTAACGCATCCCCCATAACCCCGGTGGCATCATCACAAGATCAAGAACCCACTGAAAATGAATACTAGGTGGATAAGTAGGTACAAGCCCATCTCTGTAACGGATCTTAGAGTAGAACTGGCAGTGCAGACACGACCCAACAAAGTCCACCACGTCTTGATACAAACCCTTCCACCAGTAACGCTCCTTCAGCTTCGTGTATGTAGCCCAGACTCCACGATGTCCAGCCCACAAGGTATCATGAAACTCCTTCAGCAGATTAAGCTTTGTCGGTTGATCATCCACCACTCTAGTAAGCATCCCATCTATTCTCTTCGGACGTTTCCACAAATAACCCTCACGTAGAAGATAACTATACGCCTTCCGTCTGATCTCCTTGAACTCTGCATCACTCCATCCTTCTCTCCTGGATAACGAACTCAGATAAAATCCAATATCGCAGAACTTTTCTGAGTAGAACCCCTCATTGAACGGCAGTGGTTCCAAGTCTGAAGTCTGCTGACCAACTTGGCACCAAACGTCTCTCTTCTCTTCATTCTCCACCTCTGCAAACATCTCATCCTCATCTGTATAACGAGCCCTAGACAACATATCTGCAACTGGATTGTCCTTTCCTGCTATATGCTTTAGCTCAGGGTTCAGACTCCGGACATAAGCAATCCATCGCAGCATTGCTATGTCTGGTGTATTGCAGTTTGCTATCATACCCAACAAAGGCAAACAATCTGTTTCTAATATCACCCGGGCTCCTATCAAGAACTCTCGATCTACCTTCATAGCAGTAACAGCTCCCCACAACTCACGCTTCACTTGAGGATAGTTACGCTGTCTATCTGTTAAGATCCGAGCTCCAAACCTTGAAACAAACCGCACACCTTCTGCATCTTCTTGGCCAACGGCCCATCCAATCGCCTTTGGACTCGTATCAACAGTCAGTATCACAGGTCTCCCGCTCTCGTAGCTAAGCCTCCTTAGTATAGGTGGAGACTTCAGAATCTCCTTCAGCTGCTCCATCGTCTCATGATGTTCTTGCCGCCAAGTAAACCTTCTTCCCTTTCTCAGAAGTGCATATAGAGGCTCGGCAATATGTGCATAATGAGGAATACTCACACGAAAGAACACACAAGCTCCTAAGAACCGTCGAACCTCAGTGATGTTGGTGCAGTCAGCTATCCTTGCTATAGCATCTACCTTCTCTGGGTTCGGACGCCTCCCAAAAGTACCACACAGATGACCTACTACCACAATCTCTGACATCCCAAAGCGAGATTTGGTACCTGATAGAGTGAGGTGTACCTCCTCCAAACGCATCAGAATCTTCTCCACATCTCGAATGTGGTCTGCAACGAACTTTCTGCAACCATCAGAAGTCACTGCTTCGTCCTTGTCCTCCACCGGACAGCCTTTCATGGGAATATCATCCAGAAATGGGATAGTGACCTCAGGCACAAACTCTCGTAACACCTTATGCATCGCATTTTGCATATGAGCTACTGAGTTTGTCGCACCCTGAGGAAGGGTACACATCCGCATCAATCCCAAAGGTGTACGCATGGTAGTCAAGTCTCTACTTTCCAAAGCAAGCTGAAACTGATCATAACCTGAAAACAGATCTCCAATAGAATAGATTGACCTTCCAGCAAACGCCTCAGCTACTTCATCAACCACAGGTCCTGTTCCAACGTTTCGAATCGTGATGTTGTTGGCAGGCTGCAAGTCTTGGATGAAGCGTAGAGCTCCTGTCTTCTTAGGTACTGTGAACCATCGGCTAGAGTACGGAGCCATAGATGGTTCAAGAATACCCATCTGCATCCTCTCCTTCAGTAACTCAATCACCTTCGGTAGCAAGGCACGAGGGACTGGAATCGGCTTCAAATCCCAAGGTACGTGAGGAACAGTGAAGATAACCATCGGAGCTATCACACTAGGATCCACACAACCTATCTCCTCAGCCGAGAAAGAAAATGCTTTACCATGGCTAACTATCATCTGTTCAAAAGCTCGTTTCTCCTCTTCAGTCAAGAAGCCACCCCCTCCTATCTGGAGCTGCTCGAGTGTCTCCTGAGTAAACTTGTGTCCTACCTGTGTAGGATCTCTAAGCACAGGCTCAGCAGCCGCTAACTCCGTCTGCTGCTGAGAATCAACAGGTAATTGGGTCGCCACAGGTCTCACCTTCCTCGCTACAGTTTTGTATATGGTGTGAACCTCTGCTTCTTCACGAGAGCCACACCAGCAGATTGCATCCTTCCATCCACTCTCCAGTCTCGGATGAGGACGAGATTGCAAGCACGAGACAATCTCCTCATAGACCTTACGAGAGTGGATAGGGATCACCACCCTTCCTCCCATCTGCTCCATCAACTTATCTACATCATCCAGCCAACGAACAAAAGACTGTACACCTACAAACTCCTCGTAAACACCAGAAATCATCTCATCTTCACTCAGAACTCCTGTACAGCGTAGATTTTCTGCATGCTTCTCCATCTGTCTTCTACTCTTCTCAGGCATGTCCTCTACTCTCGTGAACTCACTCCAATCATCAGAACTAAAAGTCATCAAACCAGATTTCCAACTATGTACAGTGTAGCAGTTTTCAGAATCTTGAGCAACCTCTTCATCAGTCTGCTGTGACCCCACAGGCTGCTCAAGCGGGATCATAGTAGTATCAGATCCATCACTCTTGATATCCCGTCCTACAAGAGTGGTTTCAGAAAATCCTTGCCCCTACAGATGGGAGAATCTCTCAAAGTCTGTCGGTTTCGTTCGTGGTTCATACGAACGGTCAGAAACTGCACAGAACGTCTATCATCTGGACTACGGATCCTAGCATAATGAGATCCATCATCCATCACCTTGGTCTCCATTCGAACCGCAGTGATATAAGGCTGACCAAGAATCACAGGATATGAAGCAGAAGATTGCACGAAGAAATGTTGATCCACATCCACATCACCTATCTTCACCTTCACGTTAGGACAAGCGCCGTATAGCTCACCTTTCTGGTTGTTCGCAGCACGTAACACCCAACCATGGTTTAGCTCGATAGGCCACTGACCCCTCTCGTACACCTCCCGTGACATGATGTTGATCTCAGATCCGTGATCAACTAAAGCAGCAACAGGTTCAGCCAAACTTCCAAGACGAACTCGCGTAGCAGTTGTGGCACGAGCCCAATGTCTCTTTCTGAAATCACTTTCACTAGCTGGACTCTCCTCACCAGCTTCCTCATCGTTGAACTCAATAGTGTCGGTACCAGCAACCAACGCTTCTTGCTGGTATCTCTTGTCATCAGCTTCCTGAAAATGCACCTTTCCAAACTCTACATCATTCAGAGAAGCTCCTACTACATCTATCATCTGACTCTCTACCTGCTCGGACATCACATGTCTCTTACGCTTGATGATGTCGATGATCAGTTCGTGAAACTCCCTCTTTGCAATACCAAGAACTTCTCGGAGAGAAAACTCGATCCGTGCATCCAGTATCCTCTGCTCCAAGATGCTCTTCAGATCAGTAGAAGTTTCAATATCAGCTGCCAACTTGTAAGCCGGTCCCTTCCCCTTCTCTTGGGCAGTAAACCGCCTACCAGCAGTCGTTGGCTCCTGCTGGGATCTCTACACATCCTCCATAGGACCTGGTGCAGGTGGAGGAGCTGCAGAAGTAGACGGGATGTCTTCAGGAAGAGTTGCTCGTCTCCTTGTGACTCTCCGTCTATCTCCAGTCTCCTCAGGAACTCCAGTATCAAGTTCAGAGGCTTCTCGCCGCCTCTTCTCCTCCACAGAAGCATCTTGCCAATGAACGTGTCTATCTACATCCAAGAATGCTCTGATAGAAGCAACATCTACAGGATCTCCCCATCCTGTGACCCTACGAATAGACTCGGCTCCCCTCTTCAGTACTTCAGAAGGAACGGGAGCAATACTCTTCTCAACAGTCCTATCTAGCAACGTAGGACTAGAAGAAACCTCAATATGTCCAGCATATACATCAGGATTTACCGGTGGTGCCATCAATGCATGTACAGTTGCCGCCGCAGCAATCTGAGGTAGACTCCTCATGCCTCCTCGCCCAAACTGCGTGCTCAACGGCTCTCCAGTAGAAGAAAGGTGCAGCCTACCGTTCTGATAGCGAACCACACCATCTCGCAAAGCAGCTGTGAGCTCTTGACAGTCTCCTCGGAAATGATCAGGACTGTCACACCAAATACATCTACGAACCGGAGCTCCTCCTGGACGTGCAGCAGCAGGCGCCGGTGGCTGCTCTCTCTGCAATCCAGCTAGCTCTACCTTCAGCTCCCGCATCTACCGAATCAGGTCTTCAATCTGGTTCTGTTGACCATGGTTCTCCGCAGGTCTCTGAACAGGTGCCCTTTGTGCCGGTGCTGACACAACTGGCATCAAAGGAACTGCAGCTGGGACAACAGGTCTGGGAGCAGGGACCAAAGGCTGCTGTACTTGAGGAGCAGCATAAGGTGGAGTGACCACTTCTGCAAGCGGACGTCCTCCCACAGCCACTCTTCCTCTCCTTTGCCTTGTAAGTACAGCCACAGCATCCTCAACTCTCCCCCAATCCATAGTAACACCTCCCTCAGCAGATCGATCGGCCAACATAAAACATAACCGATCTGCTGTAGCATCATCGGTAGCTTGCAGGAAAAGCTCTGTTCTCCTAGCATCTAGAGTTATTCGCTCTAGAGTTGAGAGTTGTCGGTATCTCCGATCAAACTCTCTCAGCAACTCGCTCAGACTCATCATACGACCAGGTTGCTGCTCAACCCAGTCTAAGAACGTCCTCCTAGTAACTCTCTCTGAATCCTCCTCAAGAAACTCCTCTCGAAGAGATCGCTCAAAACTCATCCAGACTCCAAGATTTCTTCTCTGTACATCCCTAACTTGGTCCCGCAACTCAGGAATGACAGCTAACTCAAAGCTTGCTATCATCTCAGCATCTGTAACCCTAACCAGCTCCATCTCTCCTCTATACTCACGCAGATATCTAGAAATATCTCTACCTTCAAACCTTCCACACATATTCACTATCGCTTGCAAAGCCTTGGTGGATTTTAACTCACCCCCTCCAACGATCGGATGCTGTTGGACCAGGGCCGCAAGCGTCTTCAAGATCTCAGCCGTGTCCAGACCAGATGCAGATGTCGCTGTAGAAGACGCAGGTGCAGTTGACGGTGCAGCAGTAGACGTTGATGCTCCAGTCCCAGAGGCAGCAGCAGCAGCTCCGCTCTTGCGATCCATCTCTTCTCCTTGTAGCAACTCAACCTTCTCAATCAATCACCCCAAGAGCTCTCAGTGGAAGCACCAGATGTCGGATTGAGAGTCTTCCTGGGAAGGGCGAACCTTCTGGCTATGATATGAGCTTGAAGGCTGTGTTCAATCTACTCGGGGAAGCGTTGAGCTCTTGGCTGTGGCTGGTCTACTCACAGGATAGGCTTCAGGTCTCAAGGTGATACTGAAAACACTCATATAAGTCTCTAGGCTCTTCTGATATGTTCAGGAAGCAAAGTTCAGGCTTAACTAGCAATGATAAGATCAGATGGCGAACTTTGACACTCAGGATTGAGAAATATGTGAAGGTTCAGGCTTCAGAACTCCTCCTACATGTAAATGAGGTTCTACTAGATACACATACGAAATTTCAGCTTCAGATCAATTCAGAGCACTAAGATATGAGCAGAAACTTTCTGAGTAGAGAAATTACGGCAGTTTCTGGTACCCAGACAGCTATTTCGACCTATAACAAGGAATTGGCTCGATCACTTTGAGAATTTCTTACAGGATTTGCAGTAAACAGCTTGCTGAACACTCCTGTGAAGTTGGGCCTCCTGATTCCACACAGAACTCCAGATCTCGCTCTCCAAAGTTGCTGCTCCAGATTAAGAGCTTTTCGGACCCCTTCTACTTCAGCGACCGCCCTGAATTACTCACTGACTCAATCGACATAAAAATTTGGGGACAATCGTAGCCCTGCTGACAGTGATCACAGCCACGAAGTTTTGGAGCGCTTTCCTCGATTCTGCTGCAAATGACACTCAAAACCCCAAATTGAACAGAAGTGCTTCAATTCTGACACAAATCGAACTTCAAACAGCCATAACTCCTTGTTTATTGCCTCAAATCGATCAAACTTTTCGCTGACAGTGCTTGGCTCGACGAGCTCTATCTCCCCATGCTCTCAGATTTCGAAGTGCCCTCACAAATTGCTCGAACTCCACTCTAGAGCTCTGTTTCTAAATTTAGAGTTAACAAAAGACAAAAACAGACCAATGGGAGTTCATAGCTCCACTTGGTTGTCCTTTAGTACCCTAAACCACGTGGCAACTTAGTTTTACTCATAGGCTACCACGTCAAGCTCCCTAGAGTGCCAGCGTAAAACTTAAGCTACCTAAAACGATGCGCAGCCCCGAAAAATAACTTAAATCAGCTAGAAAGCGTGCATGGGCGACACGCAAATACAACCCATGAGCTTAAACCCTATCAACATGGTAATCAACCTACCAAGACTCAAAGTGTATGACATCCTCAAGTGTCGACATCTATGAGGTCCTAACTCTACTCAGAGACACTAACGCTTGACAAAGAGGTGAATTATTTACAATGTAAAATAATTCACATCATGACAACGTGATACGGAAGCGAAAGAGTTTTTTGCTCGATATGGTGTGAAGCTCAAGCTTACTACTGCGATGAATCCAGAGGGGATTGACAAGAGCGAACGAGGACATCCATCAATAGTTCAGGCTTTGGTGAAGGCGTGTGAAGGTAAGCATAGAGAGTGGCCTAGGTTACTCCCTTTTGCTTTATGGGCAGATAGAACAACTCATTGTTCTACTACAGGATATATGCCTGTTGAGTTAATGTTAGGACAGAAACCGATGATGCCAGCAGAAGAAGACTTTCCTACTTGGGCTACTTTGCCATGGGAAGATAATATGAACCGTGTGCAACTTCTCTCACTATGAATCAGGCAGCTAGAATGTAGAGAGGAGGATCTCGCTGAAGCGCAGCGACGGCTGAAGGCGGCTCGACTTGCGAACAAGGAGAGGTTTGATAAGACTCATAGACTTCGACCAAAACTGATACAAGTTGGAGACTGGGTGTTGGTATACGACAGCACATTGGAGAACCAACACTCTACAATTCGAAAGTTTTCGAGAAGGTGGTTTGGCCCGTACCTTGTCTCTGATGTACACTAGAATGCTACTTATTCCTTGCAAGAGCTAGATGGCACGCCTTTAAGGCTTCCAATTGCTGGGAAACGAGTGAAGTTATTCAAGAAGAGAGGGGAGACTGTGGAGCTAGCTGAGTTCTTAGGTTCACAGCAGACAAGAGCAAATGAAGACCTTTCTGAGACGGTCAAAGAGAGCGAAGACGATTTGGAGGACCACGAGGATCGGTGACGGATTGGCACATACCAGAGGATGTGCAGGTTTGGAGGGGGTGAATGTCGTATTGTACATAGGTCTATACAGTGAAAAATATTGCAGAGAGATTTTTTTCTATATTGTGTAAAGGAAGTTGCCCTGCAGCTTAACAAGCTAGGCAGGAGCTAAGCTGGGGCTATGCTTGACAAGCTGCCCCCTAGTTTGGGTTGGAAAATCACCACTAAAGGAGTCGAAAGACACCAGAATGCAAAGCTCGACGAGGAGAGCGACCTCATGCTTCTAGTTTTGACAGAAAAGTGTTTTAAGCAATAGTTAGTACGAGTTTTAGGCTGTGAAATATGTGAAAGAGGGAAATCCGTCGATTCTGGCTCGTGACTCGAACTCAAAATCGGATAGCGTGAGCGTGTAGGTGTTCACAAATACTATAGTTTTGACTCCTTGTTCATTAAAAACGGAGTTGTATAGAGAAGTTAGTGTAGGAAGACTAGTAAAGATTTTACAGAAAAATTTCTTCAGATAAACATATGTACAAAAGTTTTTACCTTCTTGAACGGAACCAAAGGCCATCCTAGTGATAGGGCGCTTGCCTAGGAGGGAAGTGGTCTTAGGATCAATCCCCCTTGGCCTCTGGTTCCTATTCCGGCATGTTGACCTCCTGGAAGGGAGTCTACGTTGGATATGTAGCCACGTCCTGCATATCTAGGGGTGGGAGACCGGTATCTCTCTTAATCGTGGGTTTCCTGACCTAAGCCTCCGCATGCCATCCTGAATATACTATGGAAGATACCTGGTGCGCATATGGGGGGGCTGTAAGCCCTGTGGGGCAGCCTCATAAGTGTTGGGGCTTCGGCCTACATTGGATGGCTTGTAGTATATTCAAGGTGGCATCAAGATGGCATCGAGGGCACGAGAAACTTTTGCTGATTATTATGTACGCATAAGGACAGCAGGGGAATAGTTTTAGCAGGGGCCTTAAAACTGAAGCGAAGCGAACATTTTTCTGAGAAATGTTCGCTTCCGAGGTCCGCCCTCCCCAAGAAAGACTCTCAACTTGACAACGGTCTCTCAAGCTATCGCGATTTCTCTCATGTTCTGCAACAACGGTCAAAAATTGAACAGCTCTTTTGCCATCTCTACTACGTATCCTAGCATAGGCTGAACCATCATCCATAACTCGTGTCTCCATTCTAACAGTAGTAATGTAAGGCTGCCCTAGAATGATAAGATAGGTTGACATGTCTTGCACAAATAAATTCTGAACATCACTGATGTCACCCACAAGTTCCTCTAGATCTCCCAACTTCACCACTTCACTTGTTGGGACAAGCACCATAGAGTTCTCCCCTCTGGTTGTTGGCAGCACGGATAAGCCATCCATGGTTGGTGTCTATGGGCCATCTCCCACGCTTGTATAGCTCCTTAGACATCAGATTAATCTCTGAGCCATGATCAATCAACGCCACCACAGGTTCCTCTAGATCTCTCAACTTCACCAAGGTCTCTGTGGTTGCTCTTGCCCAATGGTTGTGAGAGTAATGACTCTTCTGCGATGCTTCCACCTCATCTTCAAACCTCACGTGCTGATACGATCTCTCTTCTGATACTTGAGAGCAGTAACCAGAAATCTCATCTTCCTCATCTTCCGACAGTTTGGTCTCTAGAGCGTTAAGCGTAGCTGCTTCACCCAAAATCTGACGTTTCCTCTTGATGATATCTATGATAACCTCATGGAACTCACGCTTTGCTATCCCAAGAATCTCACCCAGAGTAAACTCAAACTTCCCATTCAAGATACGATTCTCTAACACCTGTTTCAAGTCTGTAGCATTCTCAATGTCAGACTGAAGTTTGTATGCAGGCATCTTACCCTTCTCTTTGCTTCTCTCCTTCTCCTTTGGTATTGTAGATGGTAGATCCTCCATAGTTTCCTCCCGAGTAGGTGTTGTCTCTTGCCTTGTCTCTGATCTAGCCCTTTCACTCTTTGTAGCAGGCCGTTTGGCTGTAGAAGCCTCACCTGCATCCTCTCTCCTGCGTTTTTCTTCTAGTACAGCTTCATGCTGACTTCTTGCAACATAAGCATGCACTGACATAGTATCCACAGGATCATTCCATCCTGTAGTTTCTCGAATTGAGTTGCCAACCCTTCGTAGCACATCCTTGTCTAGCTCTATTCTAGCTACGGACCGCACTACATCAGACCACAACCCAACAGTCCCTTTCTCTCTCTCCATCTCCACTTTCACTCCACAGGTAGCAGCATTCACAAGAGAAACAGCATGTGATGCTGATATTTCATTCACAAGTCTCTTCATACCACCCTTGCCAAAGTTGGTTCCCAACATCATCCCAGTCTCTCTCAGATGGATCTTACCATCTTTGAAGAAGATCAGATCCTTCCTCAATGCATCTGAAAACTCTCCACAATCTCTTCTTACATGGTCTAGGCTATCACACCATATACAACGATGAACAAAGTCTTTTCTCATCTGAGGTCTCTGCATAGCAGGCTGTACATTCTGCTCCTTCTCTTCTAATCTAGTGAGCTTAAGCTTAAGCCCTTCATACCCTTAATCAACTCATCAAGCGGTGAGTCTTCCTCTCTAGCAATTACCAAAGTGGGCTTAGTAGGCAACTGCTTGACATGAATTATCAGAGGTGCTGCTTCACTTACCACCACCTTGTCCCTTCTTCTCTGTCTCTTGGTCAGCAAAGAAACAGCCTCTTCAACCTCTTTCCAGTCAGTCTTCAATCCTCTCTCCTCACTCTTGTCTTCTAGCAACAACTCAAGCTTCTCCTGAATAGTCACGTCCGCTGCTTGTAAGAAAAGCTCGGTCTTCTCCACCTCCAGTGTAAGCTTCTCTGTCCTAGAAAGATGAGCATACTGACGATCAAACTCCCTTAACAACTCATTTACAGACAAACCTTTGTTAGGCTTAACCACCCACTCCAAGAACGTTCTCTTGGTCACCCTCTCTGAATATTCAGTGTAGTACTCCTCCTTCAAAGCGCGCATAAAGCTCTCCCAACTCTGTCCTTGCTGTTGCTTGAGCTCCTTCACACGCCCACGAATCTCAGGCACAACAGCAAGTTCAAAGTTCTCCACCATCTCCTTCTCATGTACCTTGTTCACCTCCATCTCCCTAGCATAGTATGACACGTACTTGGAAATATTTGTCCCCTTGAACTGGTCCATCTGATGCACCACAGATTGCAACGCCTTGGTTGCTAATACCTCCTTCCTCTCTGTGCTCTGCTGCTGCTGCATAAACATGGAAAAAGCTTGGAACATCTTCATCGTAGCAGCATCCAACTGAACAGGTTGCTGAGCAGCAGCAGCACCTCCACTTGATGATCCTTGGTTGGCCATGATATCTGATCCTGTAACACTCTCAAGAAAACTCCCACCTTAGGTGTTTCACGTCGAGTTCACCAAAAAGAGAGTATGTCGGAGTGTGATCCGTCTACTTAGGAAAGCGCCGGGCTTCTGGCTGTGGTTGTTTACTCAAGAGGTTGGCTTTCAGGTCACAACAAGGACTATAAACACTCACACAGGTGTGTGGGATCCTCTAATATGCTCAAAAAGCGAAATGTAGGTCTAACTAGTAGTAATAGATTTAGGCGGTGAACTTTGACACTCAAGGAGAGGAAAACTATGAAGGTCTAGACTTCTAAACTTCCCCTACATGTAAATGAGGTACTACCGGACACACACACGAAGTTTCACCCTGAGATCAAATTCTAGCACCGAGATGTTGACAGAAAAGTTCTGAGTAAGAAAATTATGACAATTTTTGATACCCAGATGGCTATTTCAACCTAGAACAGAAGATTGGCTCGATGAATTTCAAATATTCTCACATTGTTTGAAGTCTACGTGATGCTGAACATCCCTGTGAAGTAGGGACTCCTGAATGTACACAGAACTCCAGATCTCCTCCTCTGAAGTCGCTGCTCTAGATTAAGAGCTTTTCAGACCCCCTCAGCTTCAACGGCCGCCCTGAATTACTCAGTCACTCAATCGATATGAAACTTTTAGGGAAATCATAGCCCTGCTGGCAGAGAACACAACCTCGAAGTTTTGAAGCAATTTCCTGTAGTGTCGTAGGATTACTCCTTTTGCTCATTTAGTATACAAGATATCGTTCCCACAGAGGTTATCGTTATCGTTCCCACAGTTACCTCGGGTGTCACTGAGGTGACTTCCTCCTCATCATTCTGTGCTGGCCCTGCTGTCGCAGTTGCTGCTTCTTCTTCGGCTTCGGCTTCTGCTTCGGAAGACGGAAGCGTCTTCTGGGAAGCTGGGTCGAGTGGTGCTTCCTCGTTCTTCTGCGGTATTGGTGCGGCACTAGGGACCATGGCGACCTCATAGGGGTCCGGGGAAGTCGCTTCCTCCACGCGGAATACCTGGGAAGACGGTTCTTCTTCCTGTCTTCCAGAAGACATCATGTCTTCCGGGGCTTCTTCCGGTGTCTTCTCGGCTTCCAACGCTGTCACTACCAAGTGGACAGCGAGGTCGAACTCCTCCTTCTCCATTCCGGATCCAGTAGATGGTGCTGGAGCTTGAGAAGATGCAGTTGCAGGTGTCGGAAGCGATGGAAGACCATAGAGTGTCTTCACTCCCTCTATCTGCCGATCCAAGTACCTGAACATGCTCTCCCTGCATTCCACCAACATTGTCTTGGACTCGCTGTCCCATCCTCTAGCCAAGGTAAGTAACTTCCTACCCGCGGTGAAGTTGAACTTCTTCCGAAGCGCTTCCACCGACTATGCTAGCATCTCCTGCGCACGAGCTTCCGCTACTTCCCGCTGCATCTTCTCTTCTGCAACTCGTGCTTCTACGGCTTCTCGATGCGTCTTCCATGTGGTCTTCTCCTCTGCGAGGATGACGATCTTCTCTCGCACTCGGAGGACCTCCAGATCGCGCTGCTGTACAAGCGCCTGCAACTCCTGGTTGCTCTTCCGAAGCTGCACTAGCTCCTTGGCAGAAGCGGCTGCTTCCGTCTTGTACTTTGCTGCGAGCTTCTCCGTGGTGCGGAGATTAGCTTCCTGCGCCTCTGTCTTCTTCTGGTCTTCTTCCTGTCGCAGCAAGGTGCGCAGACCGAATCCAGACTGTAGCGGCTTCTCCTGAGCCTTCGCTCTCTTCTCCAGAAGCTCCATAGCTGGCTGGATCTCTGTGTGGAAGAAGGCGCTGAACTCTTCCAGTCTTCTTCTTGCGGAAGACAAGTTCATCTCCACCACTCGCTCTGAGGTGTCGATCTTGTCTTCCAGAGGCAAGGATGCCTCTTCCACCACAATGACCTTCATCTTCTGCGCACGAGAAGAAGCCACTCTTCTCATCTTCCGGGGTGGAAGATTTCCCCCATGGCAAAAGCGGTTCTCTTCACTGCGCTTCCCCTCATCGCGGTAGGAGTATCCCTTCTTCTCTTGTCTTCTGGAGTCTTCGGAAGACTCCCTGGTGTTGCAGAAGCGGTCTTCTGCTCCGATCGAGTACTCAGCGGCTCTTCCTCTGAGTCAGACTCCGATCCTGAGTGAATGAGGGAGGTGGGCTTCCTAGGTACACTTCTAGGACCCATCTTCCTCGGAGGCGTGGTGTCTTCCGACTCACTAGACTCGTCTTCCCTCATCAGAAGCGTCTTCTGGTGAGAGCCGGGCCTCAACTGTGGCATCAGAGTGGGAGGGGGAGTTGCGGCTGCTGCTCGGTCGTCGTCTTTTGAGGTCTCCTCCTTCGCCTCCTATTGCCCTGTTGGTCCATACTTCGTCAACTGATCTCTCCGGAGATCCCCCATGGCTACGTACAAGTAGCAAAGGAAAAATGTCAAGTGTCCTCCCGCCGGGGTACCTAAGTACGCTAGCTCCGCATGTACATATACGTGGAAGAATGAGCCCTAGTTGACATTCTCTCCAGCATACACGGCTTCCAGGAACTCCACGTCCTGATCTCCAAGGTACCTCGTCTTCTGCGCTTTCCCCTTGGGAAAGAGATGCAGAAACAGCTTCGCCAGAAGTCGCTTCTTCGGCTCCCGGTAAGATTCGATCTTCCATCCGTTTCTTCCCTGCCTATCCTCCACGAAGAGGCAAGTTGTGCTTCCAGGCACATGCCACTCACTTACGATCATGGGTAAGATCTTCTTCTCAAGCCAACACCCTCGGTCCTCGGATTCTAGCCTGTGGAAAGCCCTGCGCCACCAATCTTCAGTCCAGGAAGATGGTCTTCCTCGAGCTACTCTTGCCTTCGCAGGTACACGGTTGCGGGGTGGTAGCGTTGCCCACACCTCCTCCAGAAGTCCCTGATCTGCGAGGTTCCAATTCCACAGGAAGAAGTCGAGACCCAACTCCTTGAGAAAGGGTGTGGCCTCGGCCAACTCCGCTGCTGGTAACACCATCCCTCGAGGATGCATCGACATACTGGAAGACATGTTGCACTAAGCCACACGCACTTACTATGAGCTGAAGGCTCAGTCCTTCCCAAGTGCCCACAGTCTAGCTTCTACTCTCAAAAGATGAAACTAGTCTTCCAGAAGGCAGCTACTTCGTCTTCCGGGATTCTAACAGTACTTCTTAGATAGCTCTCGTCTTCCGAGCTATATCTAAACAATCCTGTCTAAGCAAGGCCTCGCATGGATTACCAAGAAGACAACCCACCTTGCATTACATCCTACTTCATATCAGAAGATACAAGATTCGTGAAACGTAGAGTGCATAACAGATTCAGAAGATGGTTGCGGGTTCCTGCGGTGATAGTGGCCTCTGGGAAGACACCCGGGACAGTTTCCGATTCAATGTCTTTCTCGGAAGACCTCCCGAAGTCAAGCTTCCCTTCACTGGTCTCACCTGTCTTCGTCTTCTTACGCGCAATCTATCCTCGTGACAGACTCAAGACAATTGCACTCTGTTCTTCTGACTTCTCACCTCTCGTACGCACTCAGAAGAAGCTTGCTGCTCGGTGAGAAGACATGACCCTCGACCATTCTCTCCAGATTCTGCCAGCAAGTCTTCTCACGACTCTCTCTTAAGCTTGGAAAGAAGAAGGAATGGTTGCTATGGGTCGGACAGAAGAGACCCGAAATGGACCCTCATGTCTTCTCGCTCATTTTGCCAGCCTTTCAGTCTTCTAGTCTCTCTAGGAAGATGTGGAGTTGAGAAGCTTGGAAGACCGGGAGGCACAGGCCTAGTTCCCGACTTCCAACTTCTCGAAATAACAAAACAACTCACCAAGCCACTCAGGATTCGTACCAAGCCTCTCTTAACACAAAAGCAAAGCAAATCCACTCTTGATACGAATTGTGTACAGTCGACTTCCGAAGACAGTCTTCCGAAGATGTTCCAATCTTCCGAAGCGTCTTCCGAAGATGTTCTAATCTTCCGAAGCGTCTTCTGTTCACGGTTTCGGGAGTAGAGAGCTAGTAGGATAGAGAAATTGATAGCTGGGATCGTCAATTTGAGGACGATGGGTAGGGAAGCTCGAATTGAACTCAGAAAGAAGTAGGAAGATGTCTGATGGAAATTGGACAGCGCTTCCGCACCCAATGTGACAATAGGAAAAATGAGGATGGGGGGTAATCGATCAGGCTGCCTGCAAACCACCGGGGAAGCGCGAGGGATACCAAACAGAGGCGAGAAGCAGTGGGAGGGGAAAAGAATATGGGAAGAACCTCTACAATCTTCTGTCTGCTTCCCGAGTTGTCTTCGACCTTCCGCGCGCTTCTGGCTCTGGTCCCAGCTCCGATGCGAGCCCACTGAGTTGCTTCCGTCAACTCCTGTCTACGCCCCAATCGATTAAGTCGTCCACCTCCGATTCCACTCAGCTGCTTCCAATGTCAGCTTCCGGGAGTTTCACAAGAAACGCTTTTCAATCAGTACGCTTCCTGCGCTTCAGCAATTCGACCTCGCCTTCCTTCTAACTTCTAATCGATCCTATCCTCACTCAATTTCACCTTGCTGCCTCCTTGCTCGAAGCTCACCCTTTGAAATCGATCTTCTCAAGAAGCGTGCTTGCTGCGGGAAGTTGGAATGCGCTAATGCGCTTCCTGCGCATCTTCCCCGCAGATTAGGGTTTTGACGCTAGATGGCTTCCCCGACCTACCTACCACCTTGGTGTTACCTAGTAGGTACACCTACTCCTTTACCTGGAAATTCATGGTTAGGCCTTCGCGGTCGCTGTCTTTCGGAAGATGGTTGTCTTCCGTCGTCTTCTCGTCTTCCGAAGACGCAACTGAGAAGACGCTCTTCGGAAGACGGTCGTCTTCCGAAGAAGTCAACTTCTTATTTCAAAAAGCTCATAAAATCATCTTCCTTCTAAGGAAGCAGTAATCTTAAGTAACAACGCTTCTTCAGTTATACAAACAAGTTATTAATCTTAAAAATTCCAAAAATTCGTGAATCCTGTAATTTGTGGGCACCACATTTCCTCAAATCTGCTGCGAGTGGCACTGAAAACCCTAAATCCAACAAAAGTGATTCAATTCTAACACAATTCGAACTTCAATTGGTCATAACTTCGTCTTTATTCCCTCAAATCGATCAAAAATTTCACTAGAAGTGCTTGGCATGACGAGCTCTATCTCCCTGTGCTCTCAGATTTCAAAGATCACTCACCAATTGCTCGAAATCCACTCTAGAGCTCTGTTTCTAAACTTAGAGTTTTACAAAAGATAAAAATGGACCAATGGGAGTTCATAGCTCCACTTGACTGTGCTTTTGTGCCTTAAACTACCTAGTAACTTATCTACACCCATAGGCTATCACGTCAAGCCCCCTAGAGTGCCAGCGTAAAACTTAAATTACCTAAAACAACACGTAGCCTCGAAAAATAACTTAAATCAGCTAGAAAGTGTGCATGGACGACACGCAAATACAACCCATGAGCTTAAGCCCTATCAACATGGTAATCAACCTACTAAGACTCAAAATAATGTTAACACCTAATGCAAAGGTGCCAAACATATACATAAAGGACTAGAAGTAATATGAGCTAACTTCTAGAACTACTAAACTCAAGCGTCGGAGTAGAAGTCAAGCATGTAGCCGCCCAGTAGCGCGACACCGCCTTGTTGCACCAACAGAAGCTCTTGCTCAGTAGGTCACGAAACTCACAACGCTAACCTGCAAATCACAATCACAAGTTAGCGTCCATGCACCACTTACCATAATTCTATTTGGTCCAGACTGGAGCTGGGCCGTCTCTTTAATCATCAAGCTCAACATTTCCTAAGTTCCGACCTAGACCCGTCTAGGTCAACCCCAAAATATGAGCAAGTCACAAGATGACTTGGGACGGACTTCCTGTAAAGTCCAGGGTCCTAAACGGTGCTTCCAGCATACATAACGGTCCGTCTAGGTCTAGGCTCCGGAACGGTGGTCTAACCCGCCGTCTCGTTCCTTAGTCTTGCTCCAGCCCTTAGATCGTTCTTAAGTCCAGACGTTCAAGTCTGGACCAGAACGTGCCTTGGAACCTGTCCAGCCATCACCTCATGTTCCCAGGATCCGCTCGCCGAACCCTGGGGTCGGGTGACTCGTCCTGGGCCACCCAGGCATCGAGCCCCCCTCATATATACTTCTGAGGGTCGGCGGCTCCGTCCTCCTCTTTGATCTCTGAAAATTATTTCACAACCCGATCACGAGATCTGTCATAATTCTCAGCTCAAAGGTCAGTTCGAGGAGTTCTGCATATCAATGGAAAGCTTTCGCTGTCGCGCTACTTGGCGGCTACATGCTTGACTTCTACTCCGACGCTTGAGTTTAAGAGTTCTAGAAGTTAGCTCATATTACTTCTAGTCCTTTATGTATATGTTTGACACCTTTGCATACGGTGTAAACACTATTTTGAGTCTTAGTAGGTTGATTACCATGTAGATACGGATTAAACTCATGGGTTGTATTTGCGTGTCGTCCATGCATGCTTTCTAGCTGATTTAAGTTATTTTTTGGGGCTACGTGTCGTTTTAGGTAGTTTAAGTTTTATGCTGGCACTCTAGGGGGCTTGACGTGATAGCCTATGAGTGTAGATAAGTTACCAGGTAGTTTAAGGCACAAAAGGACAGTCAAGTGGAGCTATGAACTCCCATTGGTCCATTTTTGTCTTTTGTAGAACTCTAAGTTTAGAAACAGAGCTCTAGAGTGGATTTCGAGCAATTGGTGAGTGATCTTCGAAATCTGAGAGCACAGGGAGATAAAGCTCGTCATGCCAAGCACTTCCAGTGAAATTTTCGATAGATTTGAGGCAATAAAGACGAAGTTATGACCAATTGAAGTTCGAATTGTGCTAGAATTGAATCACTTTTGTTGGATTTAGGGTTTTCAGTGTCACTCGCAGCAGATTTGAGGAAATTGCTTCAAAACTTCGAGGTTGTGTTCTCTGCCAGCAGGGCTATGATTTCCCTATAAGTTTCATATCGATTGAGTGACTGAGTAATTCAGGGTGGCCGCTGAAGCTGAGGGGTCTGAAAAGCTCTTAATCTAGAGCAGCGACTTCAGAGGAGGAGATCTGGAGTTCTGTGTACATTCAAGAGTCCCTACTTCACAGGGATGTTCAGCATCCTGTAGACTTCAAATAATGTGAGAATATTTGAAATTCATCAAGCCAATCTTCTGTTCTAGGTTGAAATAGCCATCTGGGTACCAAAAATTGCTATAATTTTCTTACTCAGAACTTTTCTGTCAACATCTCGGTGCTAGAATTTGATCTCAGGGTGAAACTTCGTGTGTGTGTCCAGTAGTACCTCATTTACATGTAGGGGAAGTTTAGAAGTCTAAACCTTCATAGTTTTCTTCTCCTTGAGTGTCAAAGTTCACCGCCTAAACCTATTACTACTAGTTAGACCTAAATTTCGCTTTTTGAGTATATTAGAAGATCCCACACACCTGTGTGAGTGTTTATAGTACTTGTTGTGACATGAAAGCCAACTTCTTGAGTAAACAACCACAGCCAGAAGCCCGACGCTTTCTTAAGTAGACGGATCACACTTCGACGTACTCTCTTTTTGGTGAACTCGACGTGAAACACCTAGGGTGGGAGTTTTCTTGAGAGTGTTACAGGATCAGATATCATGGCCAACCAAGGATCATCAAGTGGAGGTGCTGCTGCTGCTCAGCAACCTGTTCAGTTGGATGCTGCTACGATGAAGATGTTCCAAGCTTTTTCCATGTTTATGCAGCAGCAGCAGAGCACAGAGAGGAAGGAGGTATTAGCAACCAAGGCGTTGCAATCTGTGGTGCATCAGATGGACCAGTTCAAGGGGACACATATTTCCAAGTACGTGCGATACTATGCTAGAGAGATGGAGGTGAACAAGGTACCTGAGAAGGAGATGGTGGAGAACTTTGAACTTGCTGTTGTGCATGAGATTCGTGGGCGTGTGAAGGAGCTCAAGCAACAGCAAGGACAGAGTTGGGAGAGCTTTATGCGCGCTTTGAAGGAGGAGTACTACACTGAACATTCAGAGAGGGTGACCAAGAGAACGTTCTTGGAGTGGGTGGTTAAGCCTAACAAAGGTTAATGAGTTGTTAAGAGAGTTTGATCGTCAGTATGCTCATCTTTCTAGGACAGAGAAGCTTACACTGGAGGTGGAGAAGACCGAGCTTTTCTTACAAGCAGCGGACGTGACTATTCAGGAGAAGCTTGAGCTGTTGCTAGAAGACAAGAGTGAGGAGAGAGGATTGAAGACTGACTGGAAGGAGGTTGAAGAGGCTGTTTCTTTGCTGACCAAGAGACAGAGAAGAAGGGACAAGGTGGTGGTAAGTGAAGCAGCACCTCTGATAATTCCTGTCCAAGCAGTTGCCTACTAAGCCCACTTTGGTAATTGCTAGAGAGGAAGACTCACCGCTTGATGAGTTGATTAAGGGTATGAAGGAGCTTAAGCTTAAGCTCACTAGGTTAGAAGAGAAGGAGCAAAATGTACAACCTGTTATGCAGAGACCTCAGATGAGAAAAGGCTTTGTTCATCATTGTATATGGTGTGATAGCCTAGACCATGTAAGAAGAGATTGTGGAGAGTTTTCAGATGCATTGAGGAAGGATATGATCTTCAAAATTCAGCATACTCGTATATGCCGATTTATATGAATAGCAGCGCAATGTAACACTACCCACGTAAATTGAAGGTAATCCGTAACTGTTGACTCGGAAGTAAGTAACCCACAATAAAACTACGCTACTACTCTAAAACTGTTCACTTTACTTTTGCACCCAACGGCGGTATAGTGGTTTGCAGCTAAATGCAAGAACTAACCCCGAGGAATGCAAAACCAGAGAGGAACATAGCAAGTAAAGGACGGATTGAATCAGAATTATCATTTTTTTGTAACGAAATTTGTCAGGAATATGTACGGAAACACATATGTTCTAAGACATCTCATATCTCCGGGATCAAGACATCGCTAGAGTGTTACGGCTATCCAATAAACCATGTCTGAAGTCCCATGACTTTAGCAGTACGTCTCGAAGGTTTGTAAAGGTGGGGACTTTCATGGGAACCAACTTTGGCAAGGGTGGTATTAGAGACTTGTGAATGAGATATCAGCATCACATGCTGTTTCTCTTGTGAATGCTGCTACCTGTAGAGTGAAAGTGGAGATGGAGAGAGAGAAAAGGACTACTGGGTTATGGTTTGATATACTGCGGTCCGTAGCTAGAACAGAGCTAGACAAGGATGTGCTACGAAGGGTTGGCAACTCAATTCGAGAAGCTACAGGATGGAATGATCATGTGGATACTATGTCAGTGCATGCTTATGTTGCAAGAAGTCAGCATGAAGCTGTACTAGAAGAAAAACGCAGGAGGGAGGATGCAGGTGAGGCTTCTATAGCCAAACGACTTGCTACAAGGAGTGAAAAGGCTAGACCAAAGGCAAGGCAGGAGACAACACCTTCTCGGGAGGAACTATGGAGGATCTACCATCTACAACACCAAAAGAGAAGGAGAGAAGCGAGGAGAAGGGTAAGATGCCTGCATATAAACTTCAGTCTGACATTGAGATTGCTACAGACTTGAAGCAAGTGTTAGAGAATCGTATCTTGAATGGGAAGGTTGAGTTTACTTTGGGTGAGATTCTTGGGATTGCAAAGCGTGAGTTCCATGAGGTTATCATAGATATCATCAAGAGGAAACGTCAGATTTTGGGTGAAGCAGCTACACTTAACGCTTTAGAGACCAAACTGTCGGATGATGAGGAAGATGAGATTGCTGGTTACTGCTCTCAAGTATCAGAGGGGAGATCCTATCAGCACGTGAGGTTTGAAGATGAGGTGGAAGCATCGCAGAAGAGCCATTATTCTCACAACCATTGGGCAAGAGCAACCATAGAGACCTTAGTGAAGCTGGGACATCTAGAGGAACCTGTGGTGGCGTTGATTGATCATGGCTCAGAGATTAATCTGATGTCTAAGGAGCTGTACAAGCGTGGGAGGTGACCCATAGACACCGACCATGGATGACTTATCCGTGCTGCCAACAATCAGAGGGGAGAACTCTATGGTGCTTGTCCCAACATCAAGGTAACTGTGGGTGACATCAGTGATGTTCAAAATTTCTTTATACAAGACATGTCAACCTATCCTATCATTCTGGGGCAGCCTTACATTAATGCTGTTAGAATGGAGACACGAGTTATGGATGATGGTTCAGCCTATGCTAGGATACGTAGTAGAGATGGCAAAAGAGCTGTTCAGTTTTTGACCGTTGCTGCAGAACATGAGAGAAATCGTGATTGCTTGAGAGACCGTCCACTGCCTAAGATTACTCAAGAGTTTAGAGAGTATAGGAGTTTTGACAGAGTACCATTGAAGAGCGAGACTTCAACGGTACAGTAGAGATAGGATTCTCGCCTGATCCAGTAGAGCAAGAAGCTTTATCCACTAGCTTCTTATGACTGACATCATGTGGATCAGTGTTATAGGAAGGTTGAGAATCTGAAGAGGTTTGAGAGACAACATGTGAAGTATGTACAACAGTCTTTGAGGGATAATGGAGAGTTAGTCGGAGATGAATATATATCTGGAGTGTTTGAAGAACAGTATTTGGTAGATACTATAGGGGAGTTGAAATCTATAGTAGAAAGTTCTATAGATGATGTAGATAGAGTGGTGAGAGTGAGCTCCAAGGAGCTTTATGATGTAATTGATAAGTTTATAGATCGACAAGAAGTGTATGTGGAGACCAAGTACAAGTCAGTGGCAAAGAAAGTCAAACCAGTGACTTTGTCTTTACCACTCGATTACAATCAGAAGATGGAGCAAGCTACACGAGAACCGACGCTCAGAGGACCAAGAAGAATTGGGCACCAGTTCACAGAAACAACACTGAAGGAGCTGAGGATTGGAGGTGATGGATTTCTTACTGAGCAAGAGAAGAAGAGCTTCAGGGAGATGCTATCTAGGCATGGTAAGGCGTTTGCGTTTGAGTCACATGAAGTAGGATGTGTAGATCCAAGTGTAGTTGCACCTTGGTAATCTTTACATCATTTAATGCTCATACTCCACAATTACACTCTTTACCGATTATGGGGTTAAGTTACCGTTGGAGTTTGGATTTTGCGAGACCCTTATCATTAACTGCATGTCATCAGCAGTATGTGTTGGTGATGGTGGAGCACTTCTCCAAGTGGATTGAGTTGGTGGCATTACCAGACAAGACGAGTGAGAGGAAAGCATATGCCTTCTTGGATCAAGTGTTGAGTCGTTTTGGAGCACTAGTCGAAGTGCTGACGGACCAAGGTACAAAGTTTCTTGGTAAGTTTCAGGCCTTGTGTGATCAAGCGCTGATTGATCATCGAACTACATCTCGAGATCATCTTGAGGCGGATGGTTTGACGGAGAGGGTAGTTCAGACGATGAAGAGAGGATTGCGTAAGAATGGCTTGCAAAAAGGCCACTTGGGAGACTGGAATGTGCAATTACCATGATTGACTATGGGTTATCATTTAGCCGGCAAGCGTCTTTGGCTTCTTTCTCATCGTATTTTCTATTATATGATCGATTCTATCTTCGATCATTCATCGTGATTCTGTTGAGGTGTTGAACCTTAATGACCATATATGTGGATGAGAGCATGTTCTCAACGAGACGAGACATTTCGGAGAGTGATGCTTATGACTTTTGAGAACTTAACGATTGCTCAACATAGAGACACGTTGCGATATGTGACTATTCGAGGAGGAGGTTATTGATTATCGATTTGCAGGTTTCATCCTGACGATTATATCTATCTACAGCAGACTGCACCGCAGGGCGCACTATTGTACGAGTGTGTGAGATGTTACCTTCTGGAGTACTCATGTTAGAGGGTCGTGATGGTGTTGTTCGAAAAGACTAGGTGCGTAATTGCGTGTCATGTCATCTTCCTAACATCGATGGTATCATTGACCCAAGCTTAGTAGTTGTACGTGCAAGCTTGAGGTGTATGTTGTGGGGTCTGCTGGTGGAGCAATCCATATGTTGGTGTGTGATGGTTGTTTGAGAGGTTGACACATGTCGTGTTTGACTCCACTTCTTAGTGTCATTTTTATTGGATGGTGGGTTTGCCTTCGATGTATATAGCAGGGATAGCTGGTTAGATCTTTACACCCACGGAGGTGTATATCACGTAGTTGAGATATGGAGCTATCTGGAGTTAGAGGACCTAATCGTCAATTAGAGAGACGATTGTGGTACACTTGTGTATGTATATGACATCGTCCATGTCTTATGTGTATGTGTGATGTATCTCTGACAGCGATGTATGTTGTGTAGCGATGTGGATGCGCACGATAGCTGTCACGTCAGTTTAGCACCTCGGCTAGGTTGACCAAGTGCGTAGTGACTAATCCCGATAAGGTCATTAGTGTCGTTAGGGCAGGTTCTTGGGCTAGCGCACTAGGGGTATACTTCGCAGGTAGGGCTTGGAGGCTTTAGTTCTTCGAGTTGAGCCTTCAAGCTCATGGTTATGGTGGATAGTCTTGTTGAGCGCAATCTAGATTCTTTGATGCACAGAGTGAATTTGGCTCGACTTTAGTGTTTGTTTAATGCCGGTTGACATGATGGAGTGAGTACATGTCATTTATTATTGTAGTACACTTGTATATGTGTATGACATCATCCATGTGTTATGTATATGCGTAGCGTACTCTGACAGTGATGTATGTTGTGTAGCGATGTGTATGCGCATGACATCCTTCATTCGGATTGCTTCTCTGGGATATTTTCTAGCAAAGGGGAGGTGCACTTCTGCATATGCACTACCAAGGTGTAGTCGCTATTGTCGCTAAGTCTCAGCTGGAGGTGAAGAAGCGCTGACGAATGCCTTGGACTGAGGTTTGGAGCGTCCCATTGGTGTTGAGGTCTGTGTCAAAACATTAACAAACTGTGGTCTCCACACCTTCGTAGGGATGATGGGTTGTTGTATGAAGGATAAAAATGAAAAAATATCACCATGCTCACATCAGAAACATCTCTGAGAGCATGCTTGTTGATGATAGAGAACTCTACATTCTGTTAGGTGCTTGCGGCACGAAGAACTGCAGTGAACTGACATATGCAAACATCCTTCCGCATGCGTTGCAATTTAACAAGTATAAGAGTACACATTTCTTTTCTTCCGCTTTTAGCAGCTGTCTGTGTGCAATGATTGCTTCTGGAATATATTCTGCTTCATCAAGCTGGCTGATGCAGGCTGGAATCCAGGTACGAAGAGTAGATGCACTTTGGAAGTCTTTCTTGCATCAGGAGCTTATCACACCTATAGATAACAGTGTATTTTCTTCTGGCAAAAGACTCCACGCTGTCAGAATTGTAAGGGGAGGTACATAAACCACTGTGAGACTGAAGATGAAGACTGTACACTGCCGCTGGAGAAGGATCTACCATCAGCTACAAACGAAGTGCACGAGGCTGCTGCTTCTATCCCATACTTGCCTGATTTTATTCCTCACTACGATCATGACAAGTGGAATTGGAGTAAGAGATCTACTTGGCACATAGCAGGACCCTGTGGTTATCGAATAAAGCTTTGTTTTCTATCTCACAGATCTATCTTACATCTTTCTATCTTTCTTTTCTATTTTAGAGTACTTAACTTATATGTGCAGAAAGTAGTAGAGCAGTTACATATAACGGCTGTAGTACAGTCAAGAAACAGTAACGAGCAGTATAGAACTTTTGGTGATGTTTGCGAACTAGTACAGAATATTACACAGTAGTAGAAAGTATACTGCGGCTCTTGAACCGATAGCAGTTATGGACAATGCACTTTTTGCTTTGAAATTGAAGCCCTTGTATTAAAGTTTTATACAACCCACAGCGGCCTTTTCCTTCAACCGCCATGGTGAACTTTCGCAGTGTGTTTTTGTTTCGAAGCCGAAATAGAGAAAGAACGAAAGGAGAGCGAAGGTCGGAGAACTCCTCACGGCAGCGAGCAGAAAAGGATTCGCAAAAAGAGTGGAAAGAAATGAAAGTCATGCTGGGTCTGCACTGGATGTAAGGGTACCAAGCGGATGCTGCAGGGGAAATTTCATAATTTAATATCATATCAATGGTGAATATTTACAAGCTTAAGGTGAATATGCACACCTAAAAGGTGAGACTACAACAGGATGCCGCTGCCCTTGCACATACTAGCCTTCTCAGCAAGAAGAGTACACCCCACCCGGTGCTACGGGAGGATGGGCAAACAAATATTCAGTCTTCTCGCGCTTCAATCTATTGTCTAATATTGTCCAATACTTGCATCGGAAGTTCCACCCATGATGCGGAGACTTTTCTTAGATAACGGCAACTTAGTTTCGAGATTTATTCTTTTTCTTTTGGGGTATTGTGAAAACCACTGAATCTACATAGCGAGTTGCAAACTCCAATACATACTGATTATAGAAGTGCAGTAAGCACAAAGTTCATCATCATCTTTTGTTTTTTCAATAAAGTTCATCATCAGTATGTAAGTTAGAGGGTTCTGGAAACAAGAAGCTACAGAGTCTTGTTATGATTGCATTAACTTCTAGAGGCTTAAATGAGAGAGTTGACGTGACTGAATAGTAGCATCGGTAGAGGTTTGCAGCTATTTTTGCTGCTGTCACGTGGTTTAAACCTCGAACTATGATCTATGAATTCTAATGCTCCTGAGGGTTCAAGCAAGGATGGACCCAGATAAGGAAACTTGATCCCGGGCACTCGATACAGAGAGAGACGTGCTGTTTTCTCAGTGCCTAGAACTTGCGTGTCAATGTTACAACTGAAACTACATACTCTACACCACACTTCCACAACCGCATTCCAAAATGGTTTCTTTTGTTTAAGGAAACAAGCGGGTTCGACCCGCGACGCCATTGTTTAGCCCTCCTTTTCGCCGTGGGGCTTTCTGCACCCAAACGCTCCTGCACTTGCCTAAGTCATCCCGCCAGGAGAACTCCGCCCCGGCTACGGGCGGATGGGGTCAAGTCAAAATGGTAAAATCTATCTTCTGAACTACATAGATCATAAGACGGCTATACAGCGTGCATGTAAATGTCATAATCTGCTTGATGAAATCTGCATGGGTTTTGTGCCGCGCGGCTTCAACAAAGACGTAGTGGAGATCTTAAATCTACAGAACCGCGAAATCTTGCAAAAAGTAAACTCAGGGATGCATGTTCCGGCGAATGACATGGGATGCCCTGTATACCAACGAATGAGAAACAACTAGTACCGACGTACGCTGATGGGCTCCCAGCGAATGAGCTCTCACTTTCGCTTTCCTTCAGTTTGTTTATAGAATGATGTGAATCTTGCTTTTCTCTTGTTGTCCATGAAGTCGGAAAAGACATCGCCGTACCTCCGCATGACCAGCACTCTACAAATACCCTTCTGATCCACGGGCTATTGTTCGTGTGATGCTCGATGATAAAGTGAATTAGCACGACTTTCAACCAAAAATCATCTCAAATTTCCCGATATTTAAAGTAGAAATGAGGACTATGTTACACGAACTTTCAAAAGTTGTAATTGCTCAGTAACCGTGGAGTCTTTATATACTGCTTGTTACCTACGCTGATCCACAGTTTGTTTCCCTTCAAAAGTGTCGCTATCTGACCTTCAGGGCCTTCCGACCAGGCTGAATGGAGTAGGCCCTGGACAACCTACTCAGAACTACTCTCTCTGAGTGGGTTTTACAAACTAACCTGTCAGCTTGACACAAGAGAGTCCGCTTCCTCTCAAGAAGATTCTGGTTCTTTTATGGATCTCTAGCTGCGAGTGCAAAAGATCCATGAAAGTGCTATGAGTGTTAAGTTGGAGAGGAGCTGAACTGCGAAACTTCTCATGTAAGTAGACAATTGATACAACCAGTCGACTAGGCGGACCTGCAGCCCTGCTCTGGCAACGATGAGGTTAACTGGAATTTTGGACTTTTTAACAGTATGCAGGATGATCTGCATACAGGATGATCTTGCAAATGCCATCAGTTGGAAACGGGATCTAATGACGATTGTCATTCAGCTTGGATCATCCGTTTTGAGAATAGTCGTTGCTTGCTGTTTACTAGCACCATCAGCAACATAGCCAAGCCCATCTGAAATAAAGACAGACCCGCATACCTGCAAGCGCAGAGATAAGCAATGAGTATTGCCCAATACCAGATGGCGGAATATATGAGGAACAGCTGAACGCTAGTGGTAACCTGCAAAGATGAGTAATTTCTAACTCACCATGCTGGTGCATATGGAGTTGCCAGATCCAGAAATGGGTATGGCCACCTACACAAGCATGCGAAAATAATGGAATCAGAGATCAGTATGTTAGCAGCCAAAAATTTCAAACAGTCCGAACACGAGCATTTGGGCTCTGTCGAACCGAACTTATACAGAATATCAGCTCATCGATTGATCCTTGGTAGTAAATCACATACTTAAAACTCTTATACATCACCCTTAAAATGCACTTTGTCATTTTAAGCTCTAATCTTAAAATCAAATCAATCCAAACAGGACATCAATACTCACGGTCCGAAGGCTAGGGCATGAAGGGTCCACTGGAAGACGATGTAGGCGGCCGTCCAAAAGACAACATATGCCGCACGAAACCAAGGGTAGTACTGGCGTTACATGCAAGAAACATCCACAAATTAGAGATGGCTACTGGAAACAGTAAGGAGAAGGTTAATGCTCCCCATAGGTTGCTTACAGACTCTTTATCCGCAAAGAAACTTTAACATGCTATGGACATGATAAGATGTTGAGAATAACTTAAGAATCAGACCAGCAAAAATCCAAGTTCTGCTCTACTTGGAAAGCACTTTCCAGGCTTACATCTCCCTCAACAGTGATCCTCAGTTGAAGGAGGTGGTCCACCAGCAAGCCACGAGTAACGTATTTTCGTATTCGAGAGCTGAATGAAAATGAGCAGATCGATCAAACAAGAATCTCAACAAACTGCATAGAGATGTATACCATGTTGTTCAGACTGATCTCAATTATCAAGAAGACTGCATTCACAGCATGCATATTGATATCGACCTGCAACCAGGGTATATAGAACGTCAGGCAGAAAAACAAAGAACGTCTGAATGTTATCAAAAGTATTTAAGCTTCGAAACGACAAGGACCCCGCAGATCTTCTAGGATAATGTGGCACTGATAACATGAGGAGTCCAACCAATCTGCAATGATTCAATAGTCAACAAATTCGAATTGAAATTCACCACAGGATCATCTGCGGTCAATTGGTTACTAGATTAGTGACTCTCGCAGAAAAATTTACAGCCCATTCTGGTATCTAATTAGTCTTATGTTGGTGTGTTACTCTTGCGCCTGGAGAATTTAAGCTGTCAGCTTGAGCAGAGCTGACCTCTCTGGAACTGGTAGCAAGTCCGTCAGAGTTGACCTTCTTGATTACAGTCGTCCAGCTCTTTATCTCGAGGCAATTAATCTTAATGACAAGAAACCGAAGATTTGGAGACAAGAGCTCCAGTCGGCATAATGTTACAGTTCAAATTCGACTGTTATAACCATGTCTATAAGGTTTTCAACAGAGTACTTAAAAGTGAGGATGTGACGAGGTCTGAATGTTGCAACCATGTAAAGAAAGCGGACGATCTATACTGCAAACTTGACATTTGTAGTCTAGTCTGAACTTTAAGCACTGACTGGAGGACTGGCAAGCCGGCCGGTGCAGACCCATGAAAGCAAAGACGCACCCGTCTGGAAGGGGTCCTTAAGAAAAGTTAACGTACAAAGGTGTGCTTGAAGCTTGTGGGCAACACAAACGGGACGAGGATTAACCAGTAAACAAAATCAGTCAGCATCACAGCTGCTCCTGCAACCTGCAATGCAGACACAAACGCAGAAACCAAACGCAAATATGTGTCGGGACAACTGAGAAAAATACCATTGAATCTTAAAATACTAGGATATGCATCTGAATGGCACAAAGTAGTAACATTTCTGAGCTGAAGTATCAACAAAGCTGGCAATAGCAAAAGTTCAGAACTTTTTATCTTCAAAGTGTTCCGATCAGGTCTTGGATTAGCTCTTACTCTCAGTGCGAGGACTTCAGAATATCGAGCAGAAGATGAATTCGAACACTAAGTAGAGACACTGGCATTACCTGGAAAAGGGTTTGCATGACATATCCCACCAGTCCTGGGCTCGTTATTGCATCATTAGCCCATAATGCTTCTGAAGTGTCCACCTTAATATCCAAAGCCTCGCCCGAAGTAGGATCCCCACCTGTCAGGGTGACCTCTTCTTCCAGAAATCTGGAGTAAGTATCAGTCTTAGCGTCCGTGAGCTGTAGGCAGTGTTTGGCACTAACCCATGCGGCAACCTGGATTTCGACTGAATTAGCCATTTCCTCAAGTTGGAAGGACAAGAAGTTCATCCATGTTGTTTCATGCACCAAGTTTTGGTCCGGTCTAGCAGAGTGAAGTAGTCTTACATAAAGAGGAAAGTAACAGAAACTTTTAAAACAGGTTATTTAGCGCATTCCATACTTCGAGCTTATCATACATACCCCAAAATATAATGTGAGAAGAAGAAACGTCCACCTGTGCAATATCACAATCCAAACCACCACTTAGATACAAAGGAGATGGAACTTGTTTTGTTAAGAATAGAGTAGTTTAACTAAAACTCTGCTCATGTAGTGCTCAACAGCTTCGAAGTGGATCAGCGACAAGCCTTATTCTGACTGCAGGGTCGCCTACTCTTACTCAATAAGGTCTCCCAGGGTAGAATTATCCCCCGAAGTCCTCCGCATCGTCACTCGTCCCTACTGAATAAATACTGAACTTATATCCAAAATGACTGTCATGCGAGGCTCGAACAACATACTGTGTGTAGAAGTAGAACATCCAGAAACCTTCCCACTGAAAGTTGTACAAAAGCTGCGGCAAGAAGTAGCAGAAAACAAACAAACGAAATCCGAGAAGCCATCCTGGGTGAAGGGCACCCCAACAAGACTTCCAAAGCTGCGCTCCATCCAGGTCGACTACAGCGAATAAACCCACATAAGGACGATGATTCAAGTCTCGTGGCTCGCCGGGTCCCTCATATTGCCTTAATAACTTGATGGCAAACGAGACGTAAATAATAAGTACCAGCAAGCACCCAAAAAATGGCCAATGCAAAAAGTCGTTCATGACTGGCTCTGGGCGTCCGCCCTCAGCTAATGCCTGAGAAAAGTTGTTCATTATCCAAAGCAGAAGAACAGGTCTTGCATGTGTCCGAAAACTTTGATCCCCAAGTGAGTCTATACTTGCCAGTCAGCTGCAAATGCGGACGCCCAAACAACCCAATCCTCTTTGCTCTGGGTGCCGGTTCAAGTGCACAATCTACCGTGGATTCATGTCAGGCGAAGCTGGACCATTCAGACAGCACCAACAATCGTTCCTGAATTCCTTATGAGAAGGTTATGAGATTGCCTTTGGGTCCAACATGAGCTCTTGAACTGAAATTGTGACCTCTCGATGGACTACTGCGCCAGGAGTGAAAAGCTCCTGCACAGCCCCATTATTTACCACCATGAAGTGAGGGAAGAGAAGTGCACGCAATGCGCCGAACATAAAGCTTCCACCACCTCCTCTTCTTGGGACTCCCGTGCGGCCAGTTAGCTGATTACTAACCGAGCGTTTCGCCGTTCCACGACCCGTTTCCGTGCAGAAGGAAATATTCTTCCTTTCTGAGAAGGCAAACCCGCCAAAGTCCGCTAAGCTTTTTGAAACATCTTATGAATCACTAGGCTCCAAACCGTCGAGCGCTTGGATACCATGCGGTAGTCTTTAGCCATCTCTCATTTGGCTGCTTCTGTAGTGTTTCAATGCCCTCGCAAATCAATCCAAACGTAAGTCGTGGCCAATTGTCAACCAGCAATCGCTGGCTCGACTGTCTAGACGTTTGTTCCTCTGGAAGCAACAGGGCTAACTGACCGGAACCTCGGTTGATTTGAGAACTCAGCGATCTAGTCAGCTGAATCATGAACCGCATACAGTAGAGAATCACAAAAGGAATAAAGGACGTCCATAGCGGATTTGACATTTGGTGCAAAAGAGATCTCAAGGTGGCTCCCAGAGTGAACTGCATGGCAGCTATCGGTAGGAAACTGGGAATGTAGCCGAGAGTACAGTACAATTGGAGAACTTTCTCCAACTGACTGGGGAGGTAGCATGAAGCACCACGTGGGGAAACGGGGGTCTTCACTCTCCATGTCACCAACCACGTCGATAGAACGGTGTTACAACAACCATGTATGCTCATACCAACCTGTTCTGAGCTAGGGGCCTCTACACACTCGACGTTTGTTTTGCTTCCCGTCCAGTTTCCGAACGTAGAAGGTCCACCACAAAGGCTGACAGTAACTGGTTTGCGACGAGAAAAGAATTTGGTCTTCAGACTGTAACTTCCAGCACGCTCGCTTGATGCACCTTCTCTTGATGCAACCTTATCTACGTGAATTCTCTAATGTCATGCTATTAGGGGTATCAAAGTTAGGAAACTTCTCAAAGATTCGACAGACGAAGGAGTGAGTTACAACTTCGGAGGTATCCGCAGGAAAACACCGCGGACATTTTCTTCACTCGTTTCTTCCTCTTTTTTGTACAATGGATTCTTTACAGTTCTGAGTAATTATCTTGAGTGTATAAACTCAAAAGTAGTCAATGATAAAATCGGATGTTCAATCACAAATGCGATCCAGAATAAATCACGACTATATACAAAATTAACTGTGATCATTTTACTGTCAGTTATTTCTTCCCTGTTGAAGAATATTCCTCTCAACTTTGACACCCCTATTACCGTACTGCAAATTAACTTCGCTCACGGCCATGTTTGCTCGACACTTTTGCAAAGGTTCAGTAACGTAATGCACGAAATGCTTAGAGACAAATGGAAACACTGCGCGAAATTGGAAGTCATTTTTGTTATAGAGAAAAATCTACAAACATAAATATATTTTATAATTAGACCGCAAATACCATTTTAGTGTAAAACCACTGAAGTACAGGACATTTAATACGGATGAATTCATTTGAGATCTTTGTAAATACAATATGAAGTGTGTTTGGAGGCGAATGGTAAAATGGGTAATGATGAAAGTCACTTGTGCGGAATAGAATAAAGTCCAAAATCTAAACTTTATTTCAAAATGTGTGCACCTTATCTGCATGAAGTTAATTGGCAGTACGGTATGTGACGTTTCCGTAACATAGATATTTCTCCTGGCAAGGCTTCCCGAGAGGTAACGCACACATACACCTTGGAAGCACGTGCTAGCACTCCACAGAAAAACAATTGTCCAAACACAACATGAAGTCCAGAAATTTTCCAATATGATAAATAGCTTTACTTCAGAACCCGGCTGACTCTGAACGGAAAGCAAATTAAGTACTAGTGTGAAGAGTCCATACATGAGCTTCCCCACAACATGTCCATCATTCACGTCCATGTAATAAAAAAGCAGCAACGGAGTGGTACAAGCTTTCGAATCATTCTTCCATCACATTTGGTCTTCACATTTGCTTCCAGAATACTCTAAAAACAGTTTTAACAGAAGGAGATAAGGCTTTGGTGCACTTCCAAGAATTGAGCTCATCCACTCCCAATTTCTCACTAACACAATGAAATATTCATACTTTAAATAAGACTCAATATGCATATATACATCCAAAGTATGTAGATAATTATCTCCTAAAACCATTACATATCTTTTCTTCCCAGTTCTCAATATCCTCTCAACCCACTTGATCCATTCTCCTCCTCACCCATGACATATTTCTCTTTTTTCTTTTGATGAAATTCTCCACCTCGGACTTCCATGTCGATTTCAATCGTATCATATCATATAACTTTTGTGGGTGAAATTGTTCGAGAAAAAATTGTGTACCTGGCTGGAGTTCTCTCGTGAGAAAGAAAGTGTGTCATGAAATGTGTAAACAAGAAAAGCCTTGTGCTAGATGCAAATCTGCTCTTTATTTACATTAGCGAATCTAATCCAGTTTTAGAATTTGTAGTTCACCAAATTTCCTTTTATCCCAAACGAGCAACTTCAGTTCCCAAATCGGACAACTTAGATGGACAGCACTACAAAATTCATGTGATATCAAAAACGTGTGAAACTGATACCGGTAGTTCGAGTTATGATCCTCCCAAGTCGTGCCCTAAAGTCTTAGTGCGTGAAAAGCTTCTACGGCCGTAGAAGCTTTATGTCTAAACGGCTGAATTTGATGCCTGCAATTCAGCAACCCCTTCTTCGAAACCGGTTTTCTCAAGTGTAGTAGAAAGCCATAGTTACAAGCTTTCTGACGATACCCGAAACTTCTCAAATGGAGCACCGTAGCCTTGACTGCAGCTTGAAAAATTTTCCCAGAAACCACCTTCTCAATAAAAAGCTTACGCGACCACGTAAGCTTTTTGATAATTTTTCCAAAATCTGATCCTCAAATTGAGTCCGATAACTGGCAATGCTGTGAAAATTCTTTGAACGGATATTAATTTCCTCTCCAACGGACACTTGTATGTCCCGCTATGGCTGGTCAAAGATCAAAGTTGACCCATGTGTAAATCATCGCTTCTTGAACCTCTTAGAAAACTAATAAACTTTGAATCTCTGTCACATATCGATTACATGTCCAAATCCGATGATTTCAATTGTCTTAGAAAGCCCTTTCTGTAAGCTTTCAAATAATACCAAAAACTCTCCATGCTGAACTTTGTGCAGGGAGCTACACCCGCTCAAAACACTTTGATATCACATTTCTCAAGAAAAAGTACAAACTTTTTACAAGCTATACCTAAACACACCTCATGAAACTTCCCTTCTCAACTGAAAGCTTCTACAAGCGTGTAAGCTTTTGTCCTCGAAGTCCAAAAACAACCCACATCTTTCCTCCTTTCAGCTTAGAAAACTTCCGCAAACGTGAACGTTTTTCCTCCCCAAACTATTGTTTCAACCTCCCGAACCTTCACTCTAGCTTGAAAACCTTCCGCAACACAGAAACTTTTTGCTCCAAAAACACCCAAAAAATCTCTTAGACATTAAACACATTGAAAACAACAACTGATAACTCAGCAGCCTGACGACATATGAACCAAATGACCCCCTCTATCCTCGTTCGGCTTTTATACTGTCTTGAAGCATCTTGGTTAGGTACACGTGTATCATTGTAAAAACAATTTCATGGTGTAAATGTGCATGACCACATGGTATGCATGCAATGTGCTATATGACATGATTACATATTGCCACATCTACCACTCCTCCACCTCGACAATATCCAATATGATCCTCCCATGTCATCCAAATTCCATCTCAGCTTGTGCCACTTAGGCGCCACATCACCTTTCCAGCTTAGACACCATTGCCACCTCAACAGATTGTCATGTCAGCAATCTGATCTAGCCAACCTTGACATGTCAGAAAAATGTACAGTCAGCATTCTGTCATGTCAACAAATTGCCACACCATCAGTTTTTGGATTTGGCACGTCAAATCTTCAACCTCCCATAACTTTTCCGTTTGACCTCCGTCTGCATTGGTTCAAAAACCAAAATTGATCTAAGCAACGAGCCCTACACACTGACATCTTTGGATTTGCATTTTGAGCAAGTAGATGAAAATTGCTGTTAAATTTTCTTTTTAATCTATAATTGATCCACGATCCGAGATCAGATGATGTGTAGGTTTGGAGAGGATGAATGTCGTGTTGCAAGTTGTTTTGTGTGTGAAAAATGTACGTTGCTTGTGGCTAGAATGCAAGCAGGACCCTTAGGTAGCTGGCTTCTAGTTTAAGCTAAGCCTTTGGTTGGAAGCGCCCTAGGTTAAACTAGGGCCCTAGACAAGCTGAGCCGCTGTCTGAAAGAGGAAAAGATTAGATCTATGAAATGTGAAGATATCATGTTGTAGTGCTCATCGAGTTGAGCGTTGTCGTGTGACGTGCTTTCTTATCTGGGAATACACCGGGTATCTAGCTGTAGAGAGTACGTGTCGCACTCCGTGATTCAGAACCAGTGACCACCCAAACCTCTCTCTGATCTCCAAGTACACTTTGAACCTAACTCGTTATGATATCCTCACGTCCTCTCGGCAGATCTCTCTCTTACTCGACTAGGAACAGAACCGGGGTAACAAGCACGGGCAACCTGTTCCTGCCATCACCGCAAGCACTCTTGGGTCTGCTGGTCATCACTCCAGCCTCACCACAAGAGAAATACCAGCACTCCTAATAGAAAAAAAACCTAAGCGCAACGCCCGCACACAAATCCAATCAAAACCAACTGGGCGTACAAACAAGCATGCGGGTATGGAGAAGATCCAAACACATGTAATACAGTCAACAACTCTCCATACCCATGATCAAGTGCTCTGAAGCACTAGCAAAACCTCCAGGTCGACCTGTTCTTCAAAGAATCTTAACTCTTGCGCCTTTCGGAGCAAGAACCTCTCAACTTTACCTCGCTGTCACTCCTCAACCACTGCTCAGAATGAGATGAAACCAAGACCAGCAGATAGCCTGTAGAATAATCTATCTATTAAGAGTATCATTTAGGCCTCAAAGTTTATATTGAACAAACTACAAACACGTGCCGTTGACGGTGCCGTTGGCGATGCCGTCGGTCACGAAGCACGTAAACACGAAGTACAAACTACGCTCAATAGAGAGTCAAAATCCCGACTCTAAAACGGTTGACAATAAACGGAACTACAAAAGGAACAGATGAAGCTATTATCTGGTTGTAATAATCCTCACCGAAGTTCCTCACGACAAACTCATGATGCGTCACCTTTGGTTGAGTATAACATCGTATTTCGACCCAAGTGTTGAACGGAACTCTCGCTGGAAAGTTCAGATTCAATGGAGGATCCATACCACATCAGAGCAAGATGTAGACAGTAAGATCCCAAACATCGTCGTAAGTGACAATGGGAAGAACGATAGGATCCGGAGTAGCCATCACCGCAGCCATAAACGACTCTCCCCAATGAGCTATCATAAATACTCAAAAGTGATCTCGCGACAGACAATGGATCTTAATGACGAATGGATGCGCAAGTGGAAGATCCGGAGCACGAAAGGGCTCTCCGTTCATGCCTACCACTCGTACTGCCGCTTACTTCATCCGATGATACTGATCACACTCACACTAGACTTGGATACTCTACACTTTACACTCTATATCTCAAGCTCCGCGCACCTCTCTTCTTATACATCAATCTCGCATGTGACGACAAGAGTACTACGCTTATCTCCACTCAGCGGAGAGTACACAGATCGTCCACGTGGAGCCTTACCTTTTGACACGATAAGGTCCAATGGCTCTTCAACACCAAACACGTACGATAAGGATATGTGGTGGTTTCACACCCTAGCCAATCCACAACACGACAGCGTCGTGGCATGTTTGGATTCATGAGAATAGTCTCAGGTGAAAAAAATTCTGTTATTTCTAATTAAGTAACCAATACATTTTAGAAAATTATACAATAAGTGATAGGTAAATCGGATTATGGATATTAAAATTTTGAGACACCATCGATCTCTTGTACACAAAAGTAAAGACAGATAGATGTCTCAATTGATTTTTCTATGATTCTTTTTTCTTTTAGTAGGAATTAGAATTCATTATCTTTTTCTTAATTTGACTAATTGAGATATTATCACAACGGTTAGTTCATTCATTCTTTTATAGAAGAGATCTTGCTCCATTACAATATTTTTGTATTCTTTTTCACCAAAGTATGTTTATATTATGTTCTAATAAATATATTAAGAGAATTCTACAAAGAAATGATCGGTTATTTCGAAAAGATGATTCCAACGCAATTGTGATTAGAGTATGATGTTTATCTTTTCTTATGCATTTTGTAACAAAGAACCGTAAGTTGACAAAAACATGAGAATAATTACTTTATCTCTTGCTTTCTATCTTCACATGCATTTTAGTATTTATTTCCGTTGTCTCTTTCAATGTTAAGTAGAGATAGAGAGATTAACAAAGTTGAGTGAGATGTTCTATATATAATAGAAATGCAAATAGTTATAAATAAAAGAGATTCATTTCTAGCACAAGAAAGGTTTCTCCTGCTATAACATTTTCAAACAATAAAAGAGAAACTTCTATTTTGTGTAATGTCCTTACGATTATGACGAAAAAGAGAATATAATAATTCCCGCCAGCTTCCAACTAATCTTTTGTAGTGACGCAGGATTACTCCTTTTGCTCATTTAGTATACAAGATATCGTTCCCACAGAGGATTTGCACAAGTAACGCTGCTCTAAGTTCTAAGATCTGTTCAAACACACAAATACACGGGTTTTGCCTAGGAATCCCGTCTTCTCACAAAACCACGCGTCTTCCAGATACGCCAAAATATACTCTGGATCTAAATAAACAACTACTAACTAAAATATCACACAACTATTCACAGAGAAGCTCGGGAAGACGATCTTCCTGCTCCCAGGTCACTTCTTCCGGTCTTCTCGATACCGTCTTCCCGAAGCGATTCTCGTCTTCTGGGGATTCAGCTCGTCTTCTCACACCTCCAGAAGATTACCCTGCTCCACAGAAGTCGACTAGCAACGGTCGTTAAATCTTACTCTTCCACTCACATTACAACGGGTTAGATTAATCACAAGGTGTATGCCCCTTGTAGCCTTCCCAGGCTTCTGTCTACGGAAATGGTCTTCTTGCAGCACTACAACGACATTCACCTTCACGGAAGCTCAATAGAAGTCTCGGAAGCTCACTAGAAGAAAGTAAAAAGATGGGGAAGATGAGAGAAGATGGGGAAGATGAGAGAAGATGGGAAAGAAGAGAAAATCCAAACAAGAGAAAACAAGATGAAAAGAAGAAATTAAGATTCCGACAGGCTTCTAGTCCGGATCCTGACTAACAAGCCATCCCTGCTTGTAATAGTTTGGGGAGGAAGACAACAAACATGTGTACAATTGCACCGTCTTCTACTTGAGGATGTCGTCTTCTGTGGTGAGAAGAAGGCTTCTTTTTTCTTCACTTCGCTGCTCTGACTACTCTGTCCTCTGGGATCTCTTACCCATAAGACCGTCCGTACGCAGATCCTAAGTGCTCTACTGGACGAGTCAAGCTACAATGCCACACCTGCTGACAGTCACCGCCACTCAAGAAGAACACTTCCCATGCACAACTGGAAGCGAATTCAGGTAAACCCACCACCCAGAAGACATGAACAAAACTTCTGCACTCAAATCAACAATCCATTCCCCGAGAAGAAGTCACATTGGCATTGGGAAGCTCACTCCCTCTACTTCCTACGCCTACTCCTCGACACATCAGTCTAGACAACAGGACTGCACGAGGATGCCGTTCCCTAGTCCTAAACTGTCCACTACCTCTATCTATATCCTCGAACCACTGCTGGTAACAAGCATGCAGACCCCTCCTGTGTATTCTCAGACTATTGGTATGTTTCCAACAACGGGTGTAGCGTACACTATAATGTCTATCATGTGTCTGTGTGTGCTCTCCGTCTGCACCGTCAAATCAATGTGTGTGTGCAGAGCCTACAGAACCCCCATTTCTTACTCTTCGATCCTACTTATGTCGCTGTCATGAGAATCAGAGGAGACGACCACCAGCGAGAGAGAGGCGCTGACAGGAGGTTGCCACCCCACATGCAAGCGGTTCCCCTTCCTAATTAGCCATCCACTTTGTTGCTCCTACGCTACCTATGTTGCCACATGGTATCCTAACTAATTTTACACTGAAAAACTGCCACCATTAAGATAGCATGTTCGGTCCTACTAAATCTGGAATAGTCAACTTTGGTTACTATCTACTCTGATTGCTCGGAGGCAACCTCTACCTGATCTGCTCCTATCGGACCTCCTAACGCGGCTTCTGATAAGCTAGAAAGCCCTGCAATTACCTCGGGTGTCACGGAGGTGGCTTCCTCCTCATCGTTCTTCGCTGGCCCTGCTGTCGCTGTTGCTACGTCTTCCTCGGCTTCGGCTTCTACTTCGGAAGACAGAAGCGTCTTCTGGGAAGCGGAGTCGACCGGTGCTTCCTCGCTCTTCTGGAGCATCAACTCGGTGCTAGGGACCATGGTGACCTCATAGGGGTCCGGAGAAGTCGCTACCTCCACGCGGAATACCTGAGAAGACGGCTCGTCTTCTTGTCTTCCGGGGCGTCTTCCGGAGCCTTCTCGGCTTCCAACGCTGTCACTACCAAGTGCACAGCGAGGTCGAACTCCTCCTTCTCCATTCCGGATCCTGTAGATGGTGCTGGAGCTTGAGAAGATGCAGTTGCAGGTGTCGGAAGCGAGGGAAGACCATAAAGTGTCTTCACTCCCTCTATCTGCCGATCCAAGTATCTGAACATGCTCTCCCTGCATTCTACCAACATCGTCTTGGACTCGCTGTCCCATCCTCTAGCCAAGGTAAGTAACTTCCTACCCGCGGTGAAGTTGAATTTCTTCCGAAGCGCTTCCACCGACTATGCTAGCATCTCCTGCGCACGAGCTTCCGCTGCGTCTTCTCGGCTGCAACTCGCGCTTCTGCGGCTTCTCGCTACGTCTTCCATGTGGTCTTCTCCTTTGCGAGGGCGGTGATCTTCTCCCGCACTCGGAAGACCTCCTGATCGCGTTGCTGTACACGCGCCTGCAACCCTGGTTGCTCTTCCGAAGCTGCACCAGCTCCTTGGCAGAAGCGGCTGCTTCCGCCTGGTACTTTACTGCGAGCTTCTCCGTGGTGCGAAGACTAGCTTCCAGCAACTCTGTCTTCTTCTGGTCTTCTTCCTGTCGCAGCAAGGTGCGCAGACCGAATCCAGGTTGTAAAGGTCTCTCTTGAGCCTTCGCTCTCTTCTCCAGAAACTCCATAGCTGGCTGGATCTCTGTGAGGAAGAAGGCGTTGAACTCTTCCAGTCTTCTTCCTGCGGAAGACAAGTTCATCTCCACTACTCGCCCTGAGGTGTCGACCTTGTCTTCCAGATGCAAGGATGCCTCTTCCACCACAATGACCTTTATCTTCTGCGCACGAGAAGAAGCCACTCTTCTCATCTTCCGAGGTGGAAGATCCCTCCCCATGGTAGAAGCGATCTTCTGCTCCGATCGGGTACTCAGCGGCTCCCCTCCGAGTCAGACTCCGATCCTGAATGTATGAGGGAGGAGGGCTTCCTAGGTACACTTCTAGGACCCATCTTCCTTGGAGGCGTGGCGTCTTCCGACCCACTAGACTCGTCTTCCCTCACCAGAAGCGTCTTCTGGTGAGAGCCGGGCCTCAGCTGCGGCATCAGAGTGGGAGGGAGAGTTGCGGCTGCTGCTCGATCGTCGTCTTCCGAGGTCTCCTCCTTCACCTCATGTTGCCCTGTTGGCCCATATCTCACCAACTGACCTTCCGTGAGATCCCTCATGGCTACATACAAGTAACACAGGAAAGGTGTCAAGTGCCATCCTGCCGGGATACCCAAGTACGCTAGCTCCGTCTGTACATAAATGTGGAAGAATGAGCCCCAGTTGACGGGCACTCCTTCGTCGCACACTGCTTCCAGGAACTCCACGTCCTGATCTCCAAGGTACCTCGTCTTCTGCGCTTTCCCCTTGGGAAAGAGATGCAGAAACAGCTTCGCCAGAAGTCGCTTCCTCGGCTCCCGGTAAGACTCGATCTTCCAACCGTTCCTTCCCTGCCTGTCCTCCAGGAAGAGGCAAGTTGTGCTCCCAGGCACATGCCACTCACTCACTATCCTGGGCAAGATCTTCTTCTCAAGCCAATACCCTCGGTTCTCGGATTCTGACCTGTGGAAAGCCCTGCGTCATCAATCTTCAGTCCAGGAAGATGGTCTTCCTCGAGCTATGTCTGCCTTCGCAGGTACACGGTTGCGAGGTGGCAAAGCTGCCCAAACCTCCTCCAGAAGTCCCTGGTCGGCGAGATTCCAATCCCATAGGAAGAAATCGAGACCCAACTCCTTCGGGAAGGGTGTGGCCTCGGCCAACTCTGCTGCTGGTAAAACCAACCCTCGAGGATGCATCGACATACTGGAAGACTTGTTGCACTAAGCCATACGCGCTTACTATAAGCTGAAGGCTCAGTCCTTCTCAAGTGCTCACAGTCTAGCTTCTACTCTCAGCCACAGTCACCACAGTCTAGCTTCTACTCTTAGAAGACAGCTACTCCGTCTTCCGTGATTCTAACAGTACTTCCTAGATAGCTCTCGTCTTCCGAGCTATATCTAAACAATCCTATCTAAGCAAGGCCTCGCATGGATTACCAAGAAGACAACCCACCTTGCATTACATCCTACTTCCTATCAGAAGATACAAGATTCGTGAAACGTAGAGTGCGTAACAGATTCAGAAGATGGTTGTGGGATCCTGTGGTGACAGTGGCCTCTGGGAAGACACCCGGGACAGTTTCCGATTCAATATCTTTCTCGGAAGACCTCCCGAAGTCAGGCTTTCCTTCACTGGCCTCACCTGTCTTCGTCTTCCTACGCACAACCTATCCTCCCAACAGACTCAAGACAATTGCACTCTGTTCTTCTGACTTCTCACCTCTCATACGCACTCAGAAGAAGCTTGCTGCTCGGTGGGAAGACATTACCCTCAACTATTCTCTCTAGATTCTGCCAGCAAGTCTTCTCACGACTCTCTCCTAAGTTTGGGAAGAAGAAGGAATGGCTACTATGGGTCGGACAGAAGAGACCCGAAATGGACCCTCACGTCTTCTCGCTCATTTTGCCAACCTTTCAGTCTTCTAGTCTCTCTAGGAAGATGTGGAGTTGAGAAGCTTGGAAGACCGGGAGGCACAGGCCTAGTCCCCGACTTCCAACTTCTCGAAATAACAAAACAACTCATCAAGCCACTCAGGATTCGTACCAAGTCTCTCTTAACACAAAAGCAAAGCAAACCCACTCTTGATACGAATTGTGTACAGTCGACTTCCGAAGACAATCTTCCGAAGATGTTCCAATCTTTCGAAGCGTCTTCTATTCAAGGTTTCGGGAGTAGAGAGATGGTAGGGTAGGGAAATTGATAGTTGGGATCGTCAATTTGAGGACGATGGTTAGGGAAGCTCGAATTGAACTCAGGAAGAAGTAGGAAGATGTTTGATGAAAATTGGGCAACGCTTCCGCACCCAATGTCACAATGGGAAAAATGAGGATGGGGGGTAATCGATCAGGTTGCCTACAAACAATCAGGGAAGCGCGGGGGATACCAAACAAAGGCGAGAAGCAGTGGGAAGAGAAAAGAACATGAGAAGAACCTCTACAGTCTTCTGTCTGCTTCCCGAGTTATCTTCGACCTTCCGCGCGCTTCTGACTCTAGTCCCAGCTCAAACGCGACCCCACTGAGCTACTTCCTTCGTCCGCTCCTGGCTGCGCCTCAATTGATAAAGCCGTCCACCTCCGATTCCACTCAGCTGCTTCCAATGTCAGCTTCCGGGAGTTCCACAGAAAACGCTTTTCGATCAGTACGCTTCCTGCGCTTCAGCAATTCGACCTCGCCTTCCTTCTAGCTTCTAATCGATCATATCCTCACTCAATTTCACCTCGTTGCCTCCTTACTCGAAGCTCGTCCTCTGAAATCGATCTTCTCAAGAAGCGTGCTTGCTGCGGGAAGTTGGAATGCGCTAATGCGCTTCCTGCGCATCTTTCCCGCATATTAGGGGTTTTGACCCTAGATGGCTTACCCGACCTACCTACCACCTTGGTGTTACCTAGTAGGTACACCTACTCCTTTACCTGGAAATTCATGGTTAGGCCTTCGCGGTCGCTGTCTTCCGGAAGATGCGTGTATTCCGCCGTCTTTCGCCGTCTTCTGTCTTTCGAAGATGCCACTGAGAAGACGCTCTTCGTAACAACGCTTCTTCAGTTATACAAACAAGTTATTAATCTTAAAAATTTCAAAAATTTGTGAATCCTGTAATTTGTGGGCACCACATCTTTTTATCTGTAGAATGAAATTAAAGATCTTTTGAACAATTTAGCTCCGTCTTCTAAGTTAGATTTTCCCATTTTCGCTTCTAGCAGATGGTATTTATTTCTTTTTTAAATAGCCTCGCGATTCTATTGCGTAACACTTTGTTCAAAACATTGAAACAACACACCTCCCGAAATGTGAGTTACATATGAGGTAGAGACACCTTATTGTAGTAGAGGATCTTATCTTAGTTACAATGCTCCTCATAGAATGAACAATAGAACACGTGACGTAATGAATAGTCAACGGATAGAAAGACCTCATCAAGCCGTACAAGAGAAAGAAGGACCCGAAGGGCCAAGCAACCATCGCTCCGAAAAGAATAAGAACACCGGGGCTAAGCTCGCTATCAATAGCTCTAAGATCGTCAATCATCCCTAAGATATCACGCACGAGTAAGTCAAAACTCCTGCATACAACATGTGCACATGAAGTGGCATCGCTATTGCAATTCTCTCATGTGGATCGCGTCTACTAAAGCTCTCTGTAGAGCAATGGAAACTCGTTGTCTAAAGAACGTAGTGCAAAAAATAGAGAAAGTGGTATCATTGACGCCTCTCATGATAGGCTCTAGCAAAATCTCAAAGAACATGTTGAACTCTGAAGTTGTCGGTCCGTATATCTCTAAGGCTAGAGGGATGAAATGATGTCTCACCTACATACTCTTATACTTGGTCACCTTCGTTGTTGCCACCACACCTGCGGTCCATCTTGAGAGATAGGTGATCACTTGTGTCGTCATTGAGTGTAATCACTGAGTGATCTCGTGTTGGATCTGTGACAACCACATCTGCCACTGAGACCTGATCTTCCTTCATCATGTATAGGTCAGCTCTTACTGATCCTCTCGTCTGAAAGACATACCATCGCTCTCTCCACGTCATGTAATCGTTCTCCCGTGCTAAGACAAACACAATGTCTCTGATGGCATCATGGGCAGCTATCTGCTATCCACAGTGAGAACAGCGAGCAAGGTGTCGACCCGAGGTGTCGAGCGAGGACAGTGCCGAAGCAACAGGCTGGACCAAACGTAGACGGAACCTCATCGCTGTAGAGAAGATAGTCGGTACGAATCAGAACGCTCTAATGCAAGATCGAGCTATGAGTCAAGAGCATGCGCCCTTGTCCGAACAAGAGCGGAGTCGAGCTCTAGTATCTCGTGAGATGGAAAGATCAACTAAGAGCGTATTAAGAACTTGTTGGAAGTGGTGTCCAGTCAGAGAGGACTGTAGTCCACGGAGTCCATGGGTAGCTAAGGTTTCAAATCGAGGGTGTGCCTCTCGTGTCTCAAGAGTCAAACTATCTCTTGTCTTTAGGAGACACATCTATAGTGAGTAAAAATCATCCTCCACCTATGTCACATAGCTCTCAAGAATAAGTCTATCTCGCACGAAGAAATGACAACAGAGCCAAGGTGTTGAGAGGGCTCAACTAACCGAAAAGGCTGCTTGAGTAGTCTCCTTCATGGATAATAAGTCCACTTCGCCACATGATATAGTCAAATATTTCTGCCTAAGTGCGAGAGGTCCTACCACACAGTCAAAAGTCTCCAATCTTACGATGTCATTAAAACCCTCATGATCCTCTTATCAAACTCTGTAGACGCGAGATGAAGATAGAAGATGGAAGAACTGTGCGGAATAAGTAACTAAGACGACGTGCAATGGAAGAGAAAAAAATATCAAAGACAACATGTGGGTCCTCTAACAAGAAGAGATCCTCGATATGCAAAACGTCTTCCGTCAGAGCAACATCTAAGAACCGGGAGACGAAGTCCTCTATATCCATCGGTATTCCGAGGAATAAATCATCTCTAGGTGTAACAATCCCTCTAGGAGCTGAAGGTCCGACGGTATACATATGGAAGACCAAGCCTTGCACTTTGACACCTTCACTCTCAACCCTACCAAGGTCAATTGAGAGACGAGGTGATCAAAGACATCAAAGACTTGATCTGCCGGACTTACGATATGCGTGTCATCAGCTAGAGATGGAAAAATACAACCTGGAGCAGCCTAAGGCGGTGATCAAGAAAGTTCTTTAGTGAGTTAAGGCAAAGAGGGGTCCACCCAAAGGATCTCCCTAACGAGTACTTACAATAGAGCCGATGACTGTAATCTCTTCTATCGAAGGACCGTGCTGGTAATAAAGAGGAGAGGAAGAACCATAGAATGATCGCACGAAGGTACGAGACTCATCAGACTCCATCGTCATCCATGAGCTCCTTAAAGATCGAAGCGCAAAAAATACTATTAAAAGTATTTTCCACGTCCACTTGTAGGACAATCCAATCGAGATGGATGTCCAAGAGAGTCTTAATGCAGAAGGACACAAACTCACAACCTCCAGGCGTCGCAACTCCAAACTGATGTGGACAAATATGGTCTTGAAAAATATCTCGAAGCTGAAGAACAATGATACGACTAATAAGTCGTAGGAGAATCTCACTGATGGCTATCAGTCCAATCTCTCCACCATCCTTCATCATGGCCAAAGTTTAGTTGTCCCTAGTACCTGAGCTATAGAATGAGGAATATGTCCCTGAGCTACTATTGCCGCTACCTTAAAAAGCTCCGTGAAACCACTGAAGAGATTGTCTGTCCAAAAATAGTCTCGTAGGTGCTCGTAGACCATCCTAGATAGACCTCCAGAAGATAGATGTGGACCTATACACAAGACCTGGGTAAACAAAGATCTATCGAAACATAATGGCTTCTCAGGCTGATTGTCTTGAACCTCAGATGGTGGAGGATCACCCAGTGGGAGATGAAAGAAATGCAACGAAGCGATCGTCTCCTCAATAGAACATGCCACTCACAAAGGATGCAATGTTCTAGCAGCTCTACTATACTCTCCAACTTGATCTAATATCTTACAACGTCGTATACATAAAGATGAGACATCTCGTGTAGAAACAGACTCACTCCTATCTCGTACCACACGTGCTGATTCTTCCTGTAAAGCCGTCCAATCATCCGCACGGAATCTTCGAAGATGGGCCGCCATCTCTCGATGTCCTCCTCTGCCACCTCGAGTATAACAAAGGCACCAACGAGATAGAAGAGGAACGATAATCACGCCGCCTCGTCCCTGATGTTCCGTGCCAACATGTCGAAAGATAGATCGAATGTTTGTCTCATCTCGTCATGAAGAGCACAAGATAACCGATGGAACAAACACGGACAAGGAAAACTCGTCTCGAACTATCCTAGAATAGTGCCAGTGTGGACTCTCAACCACTCTCACGACTCAGGAATAACTTCAGGAAGAAGGACTAACGGTGTCATAATGACAACACGTGTAGACCTCCGCTCTCGGCTAACCTGGATATCTCATGTGGTCTAACCATAACTATTGTGCATCTTTCTCACATGAGGCTTTATCACTTGCAGGGTAAATAACTGATCGCATACATGACATGGTGTGTCTCAGATCAGTCTCTATCTCATGAGAGAGAGTACTCACAACTAGAAAAGAGACGATATCCAACCAAAGGTAATATAACTAACTAGAATGAACTAGACTAAGGAGACAAGGTTCGAGTGAACAGCAGAGCTATGAGAATGCCTATGAGGGAAGCCTAGTAAAGCACATTTTCATCAGATTTTCACGGAGCTTCGTAAGTCAAAGTTCCTGTCATATTTTGTGGTCAATATAGAAAGACATACTGCGGCCAGCTGTTTGATATACCACATAGGAGTGTGCGTGCATGTTTGGCATGAACTTGGATAGTGTCCGTCATAAGACATAGCAGTTCCGAACATTAGAGCTTGCTTGTGGTCTGATTCATATACCTTAGGCGCCTTATGTCTTTTGTCTAATTTATACACCTTATGCCTTATGTCACGAGCACATGAATGAAGGTGGGCACAGTGGAGTTATAAAGAAGCATCGTAATGGCCAAAGATTGTCATGTGTGTGTGAGTGGATGAGCGAGAGTGGCTATAAGGATTACACACCTACAAAATCACTGTGGCACGGAGGAGTTGGAGCCTTTGCGAACCCTTGCTGGTGTTAGTGGCATGCATATATTCTTCTCTAGCTGTGTTTGTTGGGGAATTCCTTGCAAGCGCTCTGCCACTCCCGTTGTTAGGGATCTTCCTTATCTTCTGCGCCAGGAGAAAGAGGGTTAAACAAGAGGCAGTAGTGGTGATACCTACCCTTGGCATACAAAACTGTGTACTACAGCGACAGAGTGGATCGTCGTTTCTTCCCGTTAGACAACATTGTAGTCCCGATAATCAACGAGGCTGTAACACCAGTTACCTGCTATTTCTACTTGGCCGTCATTCTGCGGAAGGAGAAGGATCTTGTTCTAATTTTTCCGCATTTGAGACCGTCCCTTACGATGCTGTTACCAGTATGGAGGTCAATTCATGAAGCTCTTGGGACCGAAACGTCTAAAGGCTTGCCCCGAAGAACAGACTGGGGCAAAGAATGCTTGAAGAACTAGTGAGATCGGTGAGTAGGAGCATCTGTAGTTGTCAGATTCTATGGTGCTTTAATGGTTGGCAGTCTTGTAGGACTTTTGCTGGCACTTGTCTGTTACAATCAGATCAGTTTTGATCGTGCAAAATTGTTCAGTTGAGGCATCCAAAGATTGGTTCAGTCCAGCTCACTTCACATCAGTTCACATCAGTTCACCTCATGTTGTAGGTTCGGGTATAGAAGAAGAGGTCTTTATACTGTTGTTACACTCCAAGTCAAGAAACAAATTTGTGCATGGAAAGGATGAATTCACACTTGTTTTGGTTAACGTAGTGCAGGAGTGCAATACGCTTGCATATTAGGTGTATCGATTAGTACTGCCCCAGTCCCACAGGACAGAGTATTAGTGTGCTGTTTTCGTCAGCTTATTGCAGTTGCTGGATCTTAGGGTACACAATGTTTTTGTGCCCAAGAGTTCAGGAATTTACTAGACAGAGTAGCTACTTTGTCCGATCATCTGAAACGATTCATAGTATTCTGGTTGGGGGATTCTCACTGCAGAGCGGTAACACTATGGCTCGAGAATCCAGAGTGAAACCTCATGCACTACTGGTACTTCTTAGCCAGGGTCACATTGCCTCTATGGTCAATGTAGGCTTTAGGCCAGCCAACAACGGTATCACCATCACTTTGGCTAGTATCAGGAAAGATATGTTGAGCATCAAAGCGAAGTACGTCGAGGAATTGCGGAGTCTCGATTTCATCTAGTGGAGCTCGATCATGACCCGGGGTACATTGACAACGTCAAGAGAACAACATTTTATGTAATGGGATCTTTGAATCGCGGAATATAGCTCTTAGTGTTTGAGTCGCAGAATATAGCCCTTAGTGAAGAAGTTGGAAGCTGATCGGCTAGTAAGGAATGTCATTTCCACCTGCATCATTGGAGATTATTTTTTATCTTGGTCAGATGATGTAGCAGTCCGGTTGGGTGTGAAGCATTACGTTCCTTTTAGTTGCAGCGTTGTCTTTGCGAAGCTGTTCCAAGAACTGCCTGTCTTGTTGGACACAGGCAAGCTTCAGCTAGGAGAGGGTAACTGTGTCGTCCCATTTGATGGACTTGTAAAAATCCTTGGTGTTGCATCTGTGAAATATTCGGAACTTCCTTTACCTATCACAAAATTATCCCTTTGGATTAAACATATCAGTCAGGCTCACGCAAGGGCACATAGCATTGTGGTTAATAATTGACCTGAAACCCAAAGCGATCATCTCTTATGAGACTTTTTCTTTCTCTTCCTCTGAGCAGACTAAAGGGAAGGTTGCCCAACTGTACGCCATTCGACCCATTGTAACTGTGGCTATTTTTATGAGTCACTCGTACATTAGCCTCATTGCAGCTATAGGCACAGACTGCTTAAGATGGTTGGATACTCAGCCTGCATCATATGTTCTGTACATATACCTTAGGAGTATGGTTCGGCTCTCAGCCCCTGAGGTTAAACAGCTTGCTCTTGCTCTTGAATCAAGCGAGAACTACAATTTCTTGTAAACATTGGACCGTCACTGCAACTTCTACAACACAGCAAGCGAAGCTTCCTGCGGAGCAAAGATTCTACTTGTAAATTGCTTGTCCACCCACATATGTGGTTTCTCCAAACACTTTCATACAATAATTATAGAAATGAGCACACCTAGCGTTCATATGTAGAGAAATTAAGTTCCAAAGGTCGATTTGGCATTGTACACAGAGAAATAGAGAAATTAAGTTCCGAAGTCGATTTGGAATTGTACACAGAGAAACTATCAGGCGAAATTGTAGATTCATATATTCATTCATTCCAAAGATAACATAAAATTTATTGTTTTATTGTCATAATAGAGAGTCAAGATACAATACAATCGCGGTCAAAATCCGAAACTCACTGCTTCACTTTGCAATGGAAGTCTTACAAGCTCAAGGTTGGGAGCAGACCTCTGCCAACATTTGCTTTATATGAAATTCATCGTAAGTCAATTTCACCTCCTTTAGTGTTCTATGCATGGTTTCACGCACTCTATAGACTATACAGTTCTCGAAGTCTAAGTAGTTCTTTGATTGAAAGGTCTTGCTCCATCAATGCATACGTTGGATTTGTTAAGTACATTCGATCTTGCAGTCACAGATCGTGAGACCAACTCATGTCTTTGTATCTCCGAAATCACAAGCTTATCACATGATGCTCGAATCCACACATTCACGTGCAGAAAAGCTAACACATGGCGAGAAATCTCCTCTTCAAGTCTCGCTTCCGGCAATTCATTAATACTTGCAGTGGATATGTCCAAAAATTTATAAGCTTGGTAAAAAATTGACGCCTCCAGTGGTAATCCATTCATGGAGCAATCGCACAAGAAAATGAAAAATTGGTACATTTGCGCGGTAGGATGATAACTAACGCCTTTTCGTCTGTTCAATAAACACCTCTTGTCGTTGGAGAATCGATACGAACAAGCTTCATACACAAATTTCCATGGAAAGGATTGAGTAGCAGCATAGTTCACTATGTGGCAACTGATAGGAACAAAAACGTCACATCGATCATCATGATAAACAATAATAAACACCTCTTGCCGTTGGAGAATCGATACGAACAAGCCTCATACACAAACTTCTATGGAAAAGATTGAGTAGCAGCATAGTTCACTATGTAGCAACTGATAAGAACAAAAACGTCGCATCGACCATCACGTAATGCTGCACTAGGCGATCACAAAGTTTCACCTCCTCCCATTTACCTCCTCCTTCTATCGAACCTGCCTCATCAATGCAATACCCAAAACCCTAACTTGATGTGTTCTACTGCAGCGACCGTAGTCTTGCGACTATTACGAGTAACGTCAACAGAACTCTCAGCTGTACTCAATGGTACGTAGGTTGTTTATTGCATCATCAATCAATCGTTTCGTTTCCTGCAAATCATCAAAAGCTCTTTTCAATGTGGTCTCATAGTTCAAACACTCGTCCTTTGCATTCTCCAGTTCTGTCTGAATAGCACCGTTAGAGAACTCACTGGCATCTGCACCGTCTTCAGCGAGTTTCTCTTACGACAACGGAGTTTTTTCATCAAACAGTTTGTGTTGTACATTGCAGTATATGCGTAAGGACGTCGAGCATCCCAGACCTCCTTCTCTTTCGTGCTCAGATTCCACGAAACCCGGACAAGCTAGTCTCCTGAATATCACTCACAGCAGAAATTAACATTATATGTGTTCCTTTAATAGACGTCTTAAGAGGTGTTATTGACATCTTAAAAGGTATCTTAAGGATAGCCACAATATGGGTAATACTTGTTTTCTTTCTTTTTTTCTGTAGAATTGAATATTTCACAATCCGTTCCCATGGATCTCCCACCGACCAGTTGTTATCACAAAACGTATTGAGATAGATGAGATGAACAAGAAAAATATCAAGTGTAAATAAAAGAAGTTTTGGCTTTTGAGAAAGTTATTCTAGCGGTGTTACCTCTACACTCGTGCGTTTTGTACGACTTATTTCTTCACTTACGAAATACTTTGACAACCAAGAACTCCATGTTTTCTCCTACACCTTTCACGTAAATTGCGATACGATATCGTAACAAAGAAAAGTCCATTATATTTTCCACGGTAACTACAATATTCACTGTGATCCGACTATTCTTTCTTCCACGGATTTAATGTTTGTGTGGAATATCTTTTACGACGAATGCTATAATACGTATCACTCTATACTCTATATTACTAATACAGACTCCTATCAGACTACAACCCACAGACTTCTCCTATGAGTTTCTCCTCTTGCTTTGTCTCTGCAACTTCAGGTACTTCATAAAATTCACGATTAAAGATTCAGAAATAATTTATTCTTTAAACTTGCAAACCTTCCAGATAACTTGCGCACTTAATCCTGTACACCTAACACATCTATTCTATGCCTTTATAATCCTAATCCAGTCTGCTGCTTTTACTTCCATACATGCAATCTGTCAAATTGCTCAAATGACATCCTACAAACTTTTGGTTCGAACATGACTCTCGTAAGACCTTGTCATGCATTCTCTAGCAGAATATGTGACTACACAATGTCTTACTGATTAGCACTTCTCTTTTGGAATAACCTCAATTGTTGTCAGATACAATGGTCTACACACATAAATCGCTGAACGAGATCTAACTTCAAGACAAACGGTAGTGACACTTCGTGAAATCATGAGAGAAGCATAAATGACTCTACTATTCTTGAGAGGAATGCTTGCAAATTTCTCAGTCATAAATTCAAAGATCTTGAAAAGGTGATGATCAACATGGAAACTATTCCAATTTGATTGCGGGCTAAGTCAACATATTCCAAACATGACTTAAGTCAGCATATAGCTCATGCCTACAAACATCACAAAACCTTTTAGACTAAGGAGTTTCTTCCTACTCCACTTCTATCTCGAGCGAAACTTGTATGATCTTGATTCTTGGTAGCAATTGCCTTCCAGTTCTTTCTACTTGAAGCGGAAGCTTTAGAATCATAATCAACTGGTGGAGGTTGAGGAGAAAGTATTCCTCTGGTGAGAACCTCCATGTTCTCCAAAAACGGATCGTTTATAGACAATCTGGATGAAACAAAGAATAGATTGCGCTTTTGATTTGGTAGCTACATGCTCTGCAATCTCACTCCAGTTATCCTCATAAAGCTCCAAGGTTTCTAAGAACAATAAAGTTTCATGGTCTGACCACCGGCCATCGTCGACAACGACAATATCTGTCAATGCATCCATGTGAAAGAAATCTGTGCTTATGAGATCATACTTTCTCCAAAATTTTCGTCTTTAAACACTCTAGACAAAGAACAAAAGTTGGATGCACCACATCAGAAAAGTTTGATAGCATACAATTCATACAAATGCAGAAACAAAGAATAAATGATATCTTCTCAAAAATCAGAGCTCTCGTCCTCCTACCCCAGCAGCCGTAGAAAGTGATCAGCAAGGAAGTTCGAGCAAGCATAAACGTGTAATGTTTTCCTACCACCTTAGGGATCCTCGAATTGAGACGATAAGTGAGCTAGACCTAAATAATATATAACCATCTTTACTTTCATCTACACTAGCATATGGAACTCACAATCATTGAAACACGGATGAGTCATTCCTTGTATCTTGACTCATCTGTGATGGTTCGGAAACTCAGCTAGTTCTCCTCCATACGAACTTCACAACCAATGAAAACGTTTGAAATTGAATCATTTTCCACAAAGAGCACATAAAACATATGTAAGTACTACAATGTTGAAGAAAAGCAGAGGTCAAGTTTGATATAAGATGGGAATATCCGAGGCACATATTCCACCACTTAGCATAAGATATGATCTCATTTTCCACCAAAAAGAAGTTCAAACGACAAAGCTGAAGTGCAGCAGAAGACTATCATGGAAAAACTATTACCTGGAAACTCATGTCAAGTGTGATTCTGGATACATATCTGATGCAAGAATAGTTCAACATTGTACGTCTGGGCATACAATGCTCGTCATGAGAAAGCAAACGCAGTTTCTTTCATGTGCAAATGGGCAATCTTTTGATGCTTAACAAGGTGGTCAAGAGATAATATCCAGTCTTTTCCTTCTCAGTTATTCCTCCATGTTTGTCCTTGGAATTGTTCGAGTTTAGTACCGTCTACAGTGCTGTGGGGAGGCGTCAACAAATTCAAATTTCTAAAAACTCAAACTCAGCTGTAAACGTCTTGTAGCGATTATGAAACTTCAAACATGAAGGCACTCGGCTATGAAAACTGTATGCAGCAAGTGTTTGGTGGTAAGGAGAAACTGATTAAGTGGAGATGGTGTTGTAGGAGTATTTTTCAACTCTCTACTAGAGAGGTTTTCGTAAAGATAAAGCCGAGGATTTCGTCTTTCATTGAAAAGGGATCATGGTTTCTTGAAGTCTTTTCGCGTTTCTGCAGGCTTGTTATCTTTCGTCGCTAGTGACTTGATTTGAAGGGACTTCTCTTCTTTGTCGGAGGATGGTGTCACGTCAGTTTAGCACCTCGTTAGGTTGGATGAGTGTGTAGTGATTAGTCCCGGTAGGGCCGTTAGTGCCGTTAGAGCGGGTTCTTGATGTATAGCAACTATACGGATAAGCAGATGTGTGGAGACTACCGTCCTATCAATCGACAGATGAAGTCCGATAAGTATGTCATGCCGACATCTGAGGAGATCTTTGATCTGTGGGACATGTGAAGGTCTTCAGTATTTTGGAGCTGCGAGCAAAATATCATCAGTTGTAAGGGAGAGAAGAAGATAAGTCCAAGACAACATTATGAGGAATCGACTCTCACGGCAAGGATTGTTTATATCAGTGACGGTTCTTATCATTTGGATGAAGAAAGCCCCTGCTAAGTTCCAAAGGGTGATGGACAAGATCTTAGCAAGACTAGATTTTGAGGATTCACGATCTCAAGGAGGTGTTGGAAGACATAGTAGGCTGAAGCCCATGCCGTCCTTCTCTAGTCAGCAGCAAGGGGGTCCTTGCTAGACATGTGATGGTCCTCATCAGCAGAAAGACTGTCTATAGAAGAAAGGTGGTTATTAGGCGTCTGGGACATCTCAAGTGGTGCCTAGGCAGTGTGAGCATTGCGGGCGACCAAGTCACATTGATGATCGTTGTTTTGATCTCCATCTCGAGCTACGACAAAGGAAGGTTGATCGTGGACGAGACGGATGAGCTTAAGGAGACAGTGGTGGTCGAGGTGGAGGTAGAGCGAAAATAACACGGAGAGGTTGATAGACAAGCCAGGCTTCCTCAGTCATTCACGTTATCAGACATGTTGAGGACCACGTCTATTGCTCTTAAACGACCTACCGATGATGTAGTGGAGTTGGAGACATCGACATCCAAGAGTTAAGGTGATGCGAGTCAATCTTCAACGTCTATGGATACGACGTCAAATCTGATGATGGGGACTGCTATAGCAGTTAAGCGAACCCTACTATTTGCAGCCACGGATATGAGAGCATTGGGAGTCAGCTTGGTTCTAGTGTTCCAGTTGGCAGTCACGTGCAATGAGAGCGAGGATGTAGTTACCTCCAGTGTTGAGGTGGTTCAGCGGGAGACGCTAGATGTGTCAATGGAGTCGAGGATCAGGACGGCTATCAGTTGTACTTGGCAAGCGGTAGTTGTCATGTTTATGAGTTATCAGCTAAGTCTACGATTGACCGTGCTGGTTTGGTATCAGGTGTGGTGTTGTTGGACAACAAAAGTGATATTTTCTGTTTTATGACACCTTCAGGGAAAGTGTATCGACCGCAGAAAGTCTTTTTAGACTCTAGGACCCAGCCGTAAATGTTGAAAAAAGCGGCGTGTATTGATTTGGGTCTGAGGAAATTCAAAGTAGAGAGATGTCCATTCCTGCTACAGACATCTCTAAAGGGATCAGTGGTACAACTCTACGCATGACACGCGAGATGCTGACGATGAAAGTTCAATCAGATCATCCCACAGATGATTCTATGATGAAGATCAAGGTCATCGTTACGACGGTGAGGTCTTATGACGTATTGTTTGGAGGTGATGTGTTATACCCTATGAGGTTCGTGATGGACTATTGGACAAAAACAGCATCTTCTAGACCATGTTGACACTCCGGTGAGGGACGAGTGAGCCGCTTATCCGCTTATTTGGCCAGACGAGTTGTTAGAGGACAATGCTCATGCGGAGGATACTTCGGTCTTTGAGGAGGTGAAGGATATACCTAGCATGACTACGGTAGTATCATCTGTCTTGGATGTTACACTTTGGAGTTCGAGTGAAGAGTTGCAGCAATATGCTGATCGATTGATGTAGTAGGCTTGGAGTGAAGTCTTTGTACTGCCAGTAGAGGAACAAAGGGTTGTTCCTGCTGCTGACCCTGCGATCTTATCACCGTTGGATACGACTCTCATTGTATGACAATATCTAGAGGAAGGTGTGTGAGCTAGAGCTGGATGGGTCAGCACATATTTGACTCCGGTATTGCATGTAAGTCTACGAGTACAGCGATACTTGTATGTGGAGAGAGATGAGACTGCGAGACGCATGTGATACACTCATATGGTACACTTGGGTGGAGAGATACCATGTGGTACACTTGGTTGTTGCTCATGTCAGCCGTCAGAGGATACTAGCAAGCATTACCATCGGATATTTCACTGCTGGGGCGTAGGATCTCACAGTTGTTGACACCGTTCACTTGGTTATAGCAGGGTGGTCATGTCAAGGTCACACGCATGTTGGAAGAGATCAAGGTTTACATGATCCACGATCTAGTATGTTTTGAGAGATGTTACGGATCTTACGGCATCTTCAGATGCATCAGATGGATTCTTCAGCGTACATCTTGAAGAACGTTTGAAAGACTCACATAAGGCGTGCATGTATAAAATGCACTACTGAGGAGGATAGACTCAAGATTACACATAAGAGTTGTAACCTAGGTCCGACTCCTTCCTCTAGCTACTCTTATATCCTCAAACTCCCTCCTAGAACTGACTAGCAAGTAGTTGTAGTACCTAACAGATCATAAAAGAGGCACACGGCAAGCAAACCCTTATAACTCTAACACAACATCCATGCACCCTAGGGACACCACCTCCAGCCACCAAAGATCAGAGAAAGACACCATACGGTGCAAAACTTAAACTAAAAAAAGAAAGATAAATTTGTGTCTACCTTCCTGACCTGCCAGATGGTGCTTCAAAATAACAACCACTAAAAATAATAAATAAAAGTCTAATCGGAGAGATCTGATACATGTAACCTATGACTGATGTTGAACCTCTGATATGTTGACATCCGGGAGGTCGACCTCTAAATCGCATCCACATCCTGATCTGACGTCCTAGTAGGTGAGGGAAGATAAAAAATAACTAACTCTACTGGTCTTATCTCTTGGTGCTGCCTCTGACTCACTATAGACGGTGTAGAGTCAAGTGCATCCGCTTGATCATCAACAGATGACTCCTCCTGCTCCACAGAGAGATCAAAAGACAAAGCAATATCTCTCTTCTCTGCCTTGATCATGTCCTTGATGTCCTCTTGAAGTCTGAAGGTGCAGAGAAGAGAATTCCTTAGCAACCGTCCTGAATCTATGCTCACAACCTCTCTAATCTTTTTCTGAGTGGGCTCAAAAGAAGACTATAGAGAGTCTCTAAATATCTCTATCTCTCTCTCCCTCTCTATGTACATGCTCCTCCACTTGACGAGCCAACATAGTCTTCAAAGAGATTATTTGTCACAGCTGAGCTCTCATCCCCAACACAACCTCCACTTTTTGTTGGGTGATGCTCGTACATAGATAATGACGAGTGTGCAACAAGTGCGATCTTAGGTTGGACCGGCAGTGTTGTTGGATGTAGCGAGAGTGGGATCTCATGCACATCGTTCACGGTTGTGGTGGACGAACTTATTACTGAGAGATGTGCTTAAATGCGCATACGATGGAGTGAGACGACCAGCGCACCTCACGGTTGATGACATCTTGGATGCAAGACGACGATCTCAAGTAATGAGAGTCGTCGATAAGTCATCCATGGCAGTGGTGAATCTAGTGAGACGGCCCATGACAGCGTTGTCCATTTTGGTGAGCTTTCTAGCATCACATGCTTACAGAGATGGACGACATGGGCTTGTGTGTGATGCTCAGTTACGGTAGTTAGTAGAGCCCAATGCTGCTGAGAGAGAGCGAGCAATGAGTTTCTCTACGGATACGATGACAATAGCTTCGATGCTAGAGGTTTCACGTCGTCAAGTGTTGGATCAAGTAATGGACTTGAACTACTTGACGTGGATTTTTAGTCTTGGATTGGCTGAGCAATGTCGGATGTGATTGATGGGTGTTAATGTGTGCACACTTCTGAGCTCTTTGCCTACCGGGTCAGTGGAGACAAAGACTAAGGACGAGATGTGTGGAGTTTGTCATCCTTGGACATCATGGGATGCAGTAGGAGAGAGTGTGGAACTTGCAGCTAAGACTGCATGAGTTTTTTGCACAATGGAATCGAGGTTGTCGATGGTGAGCAGCAGAAAATTGCTCTAGAGGTTGCAAGATAGCAATTAAAGACTTCGTCTTCTACCTCTAGCGTGATGATAGAAGATACTTTGGAGCCAGAGATTGGACCCAAGCTTATAGGAGAGGAGAGACGAAGAGTTCAGAGATTCCTGAAGAGCTATAGGAATTGATTTGGGTACCTTGAAGGGACCAAGTATACAGATCAACTTGGCTAGTGACACACCAATCTTCCGACGTCCTTACAGATAGAGTGACATGGAGAGAGTCTTGATCTAGAGTAGGACTCAAGACTTGTCAGAGGTTGGGTTGGTGGAGATGTCGCATGGAGAGTATGCATCCGTCACAATTATGCCAGCAAAGAAGGATATGTATGGCAACTACACGGATAGACAGATGTGTGGAGACTACCGTCCTATCAATCGGTAGATGAAGTCCGATAAGTAACCATGCTGACACCTGAGGAGATCTTTGACGCAGTGAGGCATGTGAAGGTCTTCAGTACTTTGGACCTTCGAGTAAGGTATCATCAGTTGCTAGTGAGAGAAGAAGATAAGTCCAAGATAACATTCTGAGGAATTAACTCTCACGGCAAGGATTGTTTGTATTAGTGGCGGTTCTTATCATTTGGGTTGAAGAAAGCCCTTGCTGAGTTCCAAAAGGTGATGGATATGATCCTAGCAAGACTAGATTTTATTTGATGTTATATTGACAACATCTTAGTCTATAAGGTTACAGTGGAGGAGCACGAGAGACACTTACAGAATGTGTTCGAGCAGTTGAGAGCTCATCGGTTGAAGTTACATCTTGAGAAATGTTAGTTCTTCCTTGAGTTCATAGAGTATCTGAGCCACACCATCTACCCAGGTGGGTTGGGTGTTCATAAGACGAAAGTTAAGGCTATTGCACGTATCTCACGTCTCATAGAGGTGAGTCGAGTTCAGACATTTGTTGATTTGGTGAACTTGTATCATTGATACGTGAAAGGGTTTAGTGCAATTGTGAAGTCATTGACCAAGCTGATGAAGGTGGACCAGGAGTGACATTGGAGAGATGAGCAGGAGAGAGCTTTTGTAGAGCTCAAGGATAGGTTGACATCTGCTCTCATCTTGAGGAGATCCATTAGGGGACGTCCTTTCCAACTGCACACTGATTGAAGTATGTTTGGACTTGGAGCAATGATGACTCAGCATGACGATGAGAAAAAAGAGTTTGTGGTGGCGTATGTCAATCGCTCCAACAATTTGACGGATGTGAGGTATAGTTTGTATGAGAGAGAGTGTTTTGACGGCAATGTGGACTGTTGCACTCTTCCGATGTTATATGTTTGAGAACCCTTTTACTCTCATAACTGATCACAAGCCGCTCAAGTGGTTGATGAAGTTTGACAAGCTTACAGAGAAGCTTGCACGATGGGCTCTGATCTTACAAGAGTATGAATTCCATGTAGTACATAGACCTAGAGTTGCAAACCTATATGCTGATGAGTCGAATCGCAACTCAAGCACGAGTCAGTAAGATCAGACTGGAGCTCGATGGCATGATGAGGTTGATGAGGAGATGGTGCCAAGGTGACATGCACCATCTCCATGGTGCATGTCACCTTGGAAGGCCAGGTCGTATCTTTTTCATGTCAAAGAATAGATGGTGAGTCTTCAAATCCTGAGGATGGAGGTGGTGTTTCAGACCAGCGAGATATCCATGACGATGTGACAATAATGGAGTATCTATGTACTTACGTGGTGGTAGGCACAGTAATTACCAAGGAACGAGATCATGTCCTCCAACGAACGAAGAGATTTCAACGAGAAAGATTACATGTACTTCGAGTGTGGAACGATGAGAAAGTATAGATAGTGTCACATCCATTCAAGAGGGCACATATAGTATGACATGTCCATGAGAAGTTGAGATATTTTGGAAAGAAGCATACACATAGCTTACTCGAAAGATAGTATTGATGGCGTGGTATGCACATCGATGTGCAGCAGTTCGTCGTACGATGTGTGATTTGTGATCGAGTACGAGCATAGTTTAATGCTCCTACATCACAATTACACCCTTTATCGATTATGGGGTTTGGTTACAGTGGAGCTTGGATTTTGCGGGACCTTTATCTTTGACTGTACGTCACCATCGGTATGTGTTGGTGATGATGGAGCACTTCTCCAAGTGGATTGAGTTGGTGGTATTATCGGACAAGACGAGTGAAGAGACAGCCATGTGTTTTTAGATCGAGTGCTGAGTCGTTTTGAAGCACCAGCTGAAGTGTTGACGAACCAAGGTATAAAGTTTCTTGGTGAGTTTTAGACCTTGTGTGATCAAGCGCTGATTGATCATCGAACAACATCTCAAGATCATCCTGAGGTGGATGGTTTGACGGAGAGGGTTGTTCAGACAGTGAAGAGAGGATTGCGTAAGTATGACTTGCAGAAGGACCACTTGAGAGACTGAGATGTGCAGTTATCAAGGTTGACTATGGGCTACTGTTTAAGCCGGCAAGCGTCTTTGGTTTCCTTCTCACCGTATTTTCTATTATATGATCGAGATTCAGATCTACCTTCGGTCTTCGTCGTGATTCTGCTAGGTGAAGAACCTTGATGACCCGGATATGTGGACGAGAGCATGTTCTCAACGAGGCGAGACATTTTGGAGAGTTATGTCTATGACTTTTGAGAACCTAGCGATTGCTCAGCATAGAGATACGTTGTGATATGCGACTATTCGAGGAGGAGGTTATCGTCCGTCGATTTGCAAGTTTCATCCTGACGATTATATCTATCTGCAGCATGCTACACCGATGACGTTGGATGTGATCACAATGTGCACTATTCTACAAATGCATGAGATGTTATCTTCTGGAATATTCATGTTAGAGATATGTGATGGTGTTGTTTGGAAGGACCATGTGCGTAATTACACGCCATGTCATCTTCCAAACATCGATGATATCGTTGATCCAAGCTTAACGGTTGTACGTGCGGGCTTGAGGTGTATGTTCGAGAAGGACCAAGAAGAAGAGGTCTAAAGACAAGATCAACGTCTCAAGTGTGAGAGTTGGTGTAGTGGATGCTCAGGCCTCTGAGGAAAAATATCCAAGATCAAAGTTTTTTAGCACACTACATCTCCACAGCCAAGAACTTCACGTTTTCTTAGACATCCTTCACACAAAATTTGACACGACAACATGTAAGAAAACCCTTCACAAATAATGGTCGACTTTGAACCATATAGCTCTTCATCGTAGCTCTGAACCCCTTGAAACTTGTGACACTTGAAACCCATCGAAGTTAGCTCATTTATGGTATCTCAAAGCGCTCATCTGACATGCCCTCCTAAGTATCTCCCAAGTATCATTTCCAACCCTCCTTCCTAAAGTATTTATGAACATAAAAGCTTTTGTCCAAAACCACTCAGAACTCTCAAAATCCACCCAAAATTCCACAAATATCAAAAATAATGATTGATAACCTGACACTTAACGACCTTCCTCTTTCCGCTTCAGATGCTCGGTTTATATGCTACTTGTGAGCACACCGTCATGCACGTATCTAACCCATATCTTCATGCGGCCTCGTCATATGATACACACGTATCATCCAAAATGATATCCATCAACTACCTAAGTGGCACCCATGCAAGTGACAACGTCAACCTCCCTGCCTAGTCATTATTTCATCACATCACCTTCACTACCAAATCAGCATATCATCGCGTCATAACTAATCTTAGTCATCATCGCTAAGTCACGTTGGCAGGTCAGCAAACAGACCAAGTCATCTCTACCACATCAGCAATTTTTTGAAGTCATTGTAGACACGTCATGAAAGTGTTATGTTAACAATGTTCATCGTCAGCCCTCGAACTACTACGAAGCATAGCTGTTCATCAAAACCTTAAAATTTTAATTAAGAACTAAAGTTTGTATATTTGAGGAGCCCTACACAGTGATGCAATCAACAAGTCAGAAATTTGCCTTCCAATCCTTCCTTTCAACCACGAGTCGGTCTACAATGTGAGAACAGCTAGGTGGAGAATAAACTTAAACTTAACTTTAATGTCAATCAAGTGTACAAGGTGTTTCATGTAAGTTGAATCATGCCTCTGTTTGAGTTCTTGTCATGATTCTCAAAAATGAACGGACGATTATTTTGTATGAATATAATCAATCTATTAGTACTACTATATGCTTTAAACACAAGATCAAAAAGAAACATAATAGATCATTCTTGTGTTAATATCTAGGTTCGTTCGATTGATCAAGTGTCTATGTTATACTATGCACTACAATCTATATGTCCAAACATTAAGTTTCTCATTCAAAGCTCAAATTTAATTTTTGTATAGTTCTCTAAAATACAATTTACATCTAATTGCAAACTTGCATTACTTCATCATTGAAATCTCATTTAATCACCTTTAAATCCTATTTTTCTCTACTCATCACGTTCTACATCATGACGACTTCACTTTCTAGAGTTCCAATTTTTTCTCTTTTAAGCTTAGCTCCAACTTGATAGAAAGAACTAGCTTAATATAAGGTGCAGTTAAGATAAGAGCTAGCTTAACCTAAAGAGCAATTTGCAATTGTCATATAGAAGTCCAACTTAATGAAGCTTCAATTTGCTTATCATCTTCTTATTTCATCCTGGAGCCGCTCCACAACACGACAACGTAACCTAAGGAGCAATTCATTTGGATGTGTAATAGCGACGTTACGGAGTTCAAAAGATGGAAGAATCAAACTATATCTTAACTTATTAACATTGATAAGTTAATTAATGATCATTAACGTTATACTAAGGATACAATTAGCATGTTTGCTCATAATTTATAAAATGCAGTTAAGATGAAATCTGACATAAAGGAGCATGGTAAGCTTACGATTTGTCGATGGATATTTTTGGAGGATTGGACGGTCTAGAACGTATGCATAATATGTTAATGAGTTCAGATTTGTTCAGATCCTTGCAAAATAGAAAAGATTGGATTGGATGATTTGGGAGGATTGGAGACGTAATGAGGATGAGTGATTCAGTTTATTGCAAGTGATAGTTGAACCGTTGAAGCGGCTCTAGCATGAAAATAAGAAGGTAAGAAGCAAGTTGAGTTGGACTTCTATATGACAATTGCAAATTTAAAATATCCATGACAATCCTACAAAGAATTATAGCACGTGGTGTAATGGGAAAAAATATTCAAAAGTTGAATAAGTATTTTCTCTGTTAGCTTTTAGCGTCTTTGGAGTGATAATGAATAATTTTAAGATTTGTTTTTAACGTATAATTTTGTTTACGATATGACAACACGTTGAACAGGATTTTGGAGAAAGACAAGAATTACAAAAATAAAAAGTAAAATCTTAGTGAGAGTGTACTTCACCCATACCCAAAAAAATGTTAACCTAAAAGAGGTAAACGATTGAGGTAGACTTGTTCCTTGAAGTGTATAAGAGAATAGAGGAGAGAACTAATCTCCAATCTCAGAAGGAAAAAAAAAAGAATGACACCACAGATCTCCTGTACACATAAGTAAAGATAGATAGATGTCTCAATTGAATATTTTATGAATTTTTTCTTTTAGTAGGAATTATAAGTCACTGTCGTGACCTTAGTTTGACTAATTGAGATACTTTATCACAACATCTTGCTTGCAACATCTTGCATCTTGCTTTATAGCAAATATCTTGCTCTACTATAACATCTTTGTATTCTTTTCCACCAAAGTGTGTTTATATTATGTTATAATAAATATATTAAGGGAATTCTACAAAGAAATGATCGGTTATTTCGAAAAGTAGGACTCCTACGCAGTTGTGATTCTATCGTATGTGATTACTGTATGATGTTTATCTTTTCCTATGTATTTTGTAACAAAGAACCGGAAGTTGACAAAAACATGAGAATATTAATTTATCTCTTGCTTTCTATCTTCACATGCATATTAATATTTATTTCAGTTGTCTCTTTCTGTGTTAAGTAGAGATAGAGAGAGTAACAAAGTTGAGTGAGATGTTATATATATAATAGAAATACAAATAGTTATAAATAAAAGAGATTCATTTCTAGCGCTTGAAAGGTTTCTCCCGCTATAACATTTTCAGACAGCAAAAGAGAAACTTCTATTTTGTGTTATGTCCTTACGATTATGACGAAAAAGAGAAGAAAATAATTCCCGCCAGCTTCCAACTAATCTTTTCATCTGTAGAAAGAAATAAAAGATCTTTTGAACAATTTAGCTCCGTCGTCTAAGTTAGATTTTTCCCTTTTTCGCTTCCAGAAGATGGTTTTTATTTCTATTTTGAATAGCCTCGCGATTCTATTGCGCAGCACCTTGTTCGAAACATTGAAACAACACAACTCCCGAAATATGGGTTACACATGGGGTAGAGACAACTTACTGTAGTAGAGGATCTTACCTTAGTTACAATGCCCCTCATAGAATGAACTAGAACAGGTTAACACATCACTGTACCAACATCAGGCTGAGACCATGCGGAACGGTGGCTGGGTGAAGGTTCGCTAGTTACGGTGGTCCGCAGTATTTTCTGACTACCCGTAGGAATGATGTGCTTTGGCTCCTCGTGGCTGCTGCTGGACAGATGAGAGAGGGATGTGTATGTTTCGACGGCAGGACGGACGACAGGAACGGGAGGGACTGGCTGTGTTTGGGAATTGAAAGGATTGCTCGTAGCGGTGATGGTTCTAAGTGAGCACCACAATAGCGTAGCAAGAACTGAACTTTCTTCTTGGGCGTGCAAATTGGGAGTTGTGTAGGATGACCTATTTACACTGTGGCAGGCATGTTGGCGACACAACACTGGCACTTGCTGAACACGGAAACTCGTTTAAGCATTTACTGGCGTGGTGTGTGTGGTGGACTTCTTTCTTCGTCGAGCTTCACTCTTTCTCCTGGCCTTCAGTGACCTAGTGCTACGAGTTTGCCTCGAGACGTACCGGTCGACAGTGGAATTGTCATGCTCATGGAGCCTGGTGTTGAAAGGAATGGGAGAGAATGCTTTTGCAAGTGAAGGTGTTAATAGAACGATGCGCGGGGCAGATGCGCAGAGTAGATTTTGGGTGCACGTAGAAGGACTTAGGAACAGAGGTGGCCGTGCGTTCCAAAGGCGGAAAAGACTCAGCAGAGGGAAGGATGCAGTCTTGCTGCTCACTCAATTGATGGGAGCGTTTTACACGGTTGCCTTGCTCGGGGGATTGGAGTTCTTGGCAGAGAAAGCGGTGTTGGTAGAACGGGAGGGAAGAGTGGTGACGTTGTTCTTGGGATCGCAGTGTGGGGGCTTGTGAGTGAGTTGTGATGTCGTCAGGGAAGTTTGGACGAGGTGGTGGGCGGGGCCAGTCGAGGATGGTCCCGCCCCCCTTGGGTCGTGGGGCCATTCCGCTGAGGAGGGGTCCTGGAATGATGAAGGACAAGGGAAGAATGGATGATAGCAAGGGCAGAGGTGGAGGAATTGGTTCTGGAGGTGGAGCTGTCAGCGTGTCCACTCAATCTCAGGAAGAAAGTTTCCAGTTGAAACTGGGTACAGGCAATTTATATGCCATGGCAATCCGTATCACTCCGGGATTTATAGAAACGTTGAAGAGGGTTCAAGAGCAAGGAGGAGAAACTCAAATTAAATTTTCTCAACACCAGTCCGGAGCACACGTAAGCTTGCCTTGCTGTTTTGCTCAATTCTAGAAGTTTCTCAGTAGTCAGTAAGTTTCCGAGCCTCTCAATTTCATCCGTTGAAGAAGCTGATGCTAGGATGCCAAAAACAGGTCATAAGGGCTGGCGACGAAGAAATTCGCTTTTCTTCAGCTCCTGAACCTGGTGAACTATGCGACATTTTTGAAGAGAAACGGAGGCCGGAAGACGGAACGGGGCTTTTAGTCGAGTCCGGATCAGTGTGGAGAAAGTTGTCGGTGCAGCGAACTTTGAGTGCATCGGAAAAGGATCGTGTAAAAATGCGATCTGTTGAAGCAGAACGACAACAGAAGTCTCGCAAGTAAAGTTCACGTCTCTCACATGCAGGTTAAATATTTTGTGGAATGGAGGGATACGGGAGGTGAGGGAGGGGGTCCGGATTTATCGGTGTTCGGACAATCTATCTTCCGCTCCTCAGACGTTTCTTTGTTGGAGTGCATTTGAGTAGAGTTGTCGTTATTACGTAACCGGTTTATATTTTTGTCAGGGTCCGACGTGTGATGCGTGTGCACAATGGACGTGAGTTTGGAGCTCCTTATCTCTCAGCTAACTGTATACCTGCTTGTGACAGGGCGATTATTCTGGATCACACCATGAGCAACAAAGCGGCGGCCCCTGGAGATGGTAGAATTACCTCCCTTCCCAGGTGTTCTGTACTTTTGGTCAAATCTTTTGGTTGTTCTAATGGTGCCTGTCGTTTAATTTAGTCCATGGCAATGTTTCTTCTGTTGTTGGCCTCTTATCTCATCAGTTGTGGACCTTTTGCAAGGTGCTTGGCCTTGCCTCTCTTGTGTTTGTGTTGTCCATAGTTTCGGACTTGGTTCTTTTGTTCAGGAAGTTTGTCATGATTTTTCTACTAGTGTGCGTCATTGAGACCCACTTATACTGAAGCACAAACGCTTAGTAGTCAGGCATATGCTTCCTGCGATTTGTGTTCGATGTAAGTTTATTGCCTGATACTTTTAAGTCCGAGCCGAACGTTGACTTTTGTTGGCAGCGAATGGACGAAGGCCACCCCCGGTACTTAAAGGCAAGAAGGAGCCTCTTCTGAAGAAGAGGAAGATTGAAACAGGTAGTTTTCAACTCTATCCAGTTTGCCATTGCGTGTCCTATTGTGTTTTATGCCGCGGAGTATCCACCTTTGATGTATGTTGGCCACCATGAACCCAAGCCCTGGATGCGGTCTTGTTACAAAACCTAAATACTCAGAAGGTCATCTGATCGGACATCAAAGACTACGGACACAAGGTTCGAGTGAACAGCAGAGCTATGAGAATGCCTATGAGGGGAGCCTAGTAAAGCACATTTTCATCAGATTTTCACGGAGCTTCGTAAGTCAAAGTTCCTGTCATATTTTGTGGTCAATATAGAAAGACATACTGCGGCCAGCTGTTTGATATACCACATAGGAGTGTGCGTGCATATTTGGCATGAACTTGGATAGTGCCCGTCATAAGACATAGCAGTTCCGAACAGTAGAGCTTGCTTGTGGTCGGATTCATACACCTTCTGCGTTCCCTTGCCAATTTCTAAGCAGGTTTAGATGAGTTTGAGGAATATTTAGCGGGTACTGAAGCCAGCCCCACAATGGATTTGGATGATTTATCCCGATGTAGTTTTAAGCCTTTTGGATTATGATCATCTATTGCTACTTATATCTGCGTGTTTATCCATAGTAGACCATAGAACTTTCAAAGTTGTCCCCTCTGTTGCACTGTAGGTCTTTGCCATCTTCCCTTGAGATCAACTTGACTTTGCACAGCGGGAGGATCTAAAGGCAAGAGCATCTGCACCGTGACTGGCTAAATGTCTCAAAGCTGTGTAGCTCAAACGTGAAACATCTGAAGTCCCACTGCATAAATTAAACCCTAGAATGACTGTAAGTCCGGTGCAGACCCTCTACCGGAGACTTTTCCCGGTAAAAGTATTTTCTGCGACCAGGTTGAATTTTTTCTGTCCTTGGAACAATTAAATTCTTCTGAAGATAATTTGGATGAAGTTCCCTACTCATCTGTATGTCTTATTACAGTGTCTTATATCTTAGAAGTGATTGAAAGAAATGGTTATACGGCATTGTTGCGAAGATGCAGTAAGCTGTAAAAGTAAACATATGGTGGTGAAAAGAAACTTGGTCAGTTTCGAGGAGAGTATGCTTACTGTGGTTCCTTAAAGTGGAAATGCAACTCAAATGACAGTCTTCTGCTTTTATGCTTCAAGTGGCAGAGGAAGACAGGACCATCCGTCTTAGTAGTGGTTGTTTTACGATCTAAAAGGTCAGGAGTTTTGCCGCTTTCTGGATGGAAAATACTCCATCCAGAAAGGTCGCTTGTCTCCATCTGTGACGCTCAGACGAGTTTGTCCTTGGTGTTGACAAAATACCGCATTTTTCACGAGTTGACGTCTTAGCGAGTAGTCATTGTAACTCGTTTCGCAAAGTAGGCCGTACAAGTTTACGGCTTTATTCCGTGGAGGAGCTTGATCCTATAGGGAAGTAGACTCTTGACAGATTTCTCCAAGACTCTCGAACTAGGATTCTTAGAAGGACGACATGGTAAACAAAATTCTAGGACGGGCGTTATTTTCTTGACTTCAATATTACTTGTCAACTTACCCTTCTTCCCAAGTTGTGTGGGAGCCTGGTGGGTGTTCTTTTTCTCCCACGAGCTTGAAGATGGGATTGCATTCACAGTTACTTATGGGGGAGACGTATTAACCAGGTAGTGAAGTGCCAGTCGTTCAAGACTTGAACCTCATTGAGTAAGTGGAGTCCATTTTGCTTTTGTTTCCTTTTGTGTTTATGAAAGCGATCCTTAAATTTGCACAGAATTTCGTGTATTAGTGCCACAACGCACACACGGGCTGTGCAGTATTGCTTGTCGAGGCCAGTCAGCCGTATTAGTATAGTTTTTATACCTGTAAGCTTTAAAACAGACATTTTCAACATTAATAGTATCGTATGAGTTTGTTCTTGAGCTCGAACCCTTATAGCATCAATGAAGTATCCGTTTACTCACTAAGGTTCTGCATTCTGGTCTGCAGTGTTGCATACTCCAGCACCTCCTGTGAAGGCTCGGCCAGCCGAGAAGTCTTCGCCGTCAATCGCTCCACCCAAGAGTGTCAAACCGGCTGCTTCCCCAGAGGCACCTCAAAGCACTTCTCGTGCTACTGCCGCCGCTCAAGCAGCTGCAGTGGCTTTGAATAAAGGGAAAATTACGGAAGATGCTACTCCCTCTACAGCCCAAAAAGCGACCCCAGTTGCACAGAGAGATAAACTTCTGAGTCCAGCTGCAGGGGGAGCAAACGAAGGGGGAAGTTCTTCCAAGGCAGTAGGAGTTGTTAACTTGAATGAACTACGAAATTGTCTCATTACTCTACTCGCTGACAATCCGAAAGGAATGACAATAAAGGTAATGGAGAAGGTGTTGTCGCACTTTGAGTTATACAAGAGACGGTAGTCCTTACGCGCGGCTTGAATATGTCGTGTTGAAACCAGTTCCTTTGTTGTATAATTTCAGGCCGTTGAGAAGGCTTTGGGAGAAGCAATGCCCAACGTCCGGCCGGATAAGAAACAAATAGAGAAGGTCATAAAAGCGGTGAGTGATAATCTTTTGACTTCTGTATTGAGGCGATGAGATCTTCTTGCGTAGAATTGATTTCTTTTCTCTAGACTATGGCTTCTAGAAATGGCGATGAGAGTATCCGCAACCGCTTAGCCATAAGCCTGTTTTGCAGATTGCGTCATATCATGCACCTGGAAAGTACATGCTGAAAGAGGGTGTTGAGAAAGGAGGTTTTACGAAACCTTCTCCTGGAAGTGGAAGGTCTGTTCTAAACCGTGGTTGGGCGCCTTCTACTCTTTGATTTGATGCCGCAAGCTTGCTTGCAGTGGATGCTGCTTGGTCATGTAGTATCCAAGTGTGGAGGCAGGAACCGCCTTGATTCTTCGAAGGCCCAGTGTGACTTAGTGTTGGGATTCCTAAACTCAATAGCAGTCTGATTACTTTAAGGAATGGATCCAAGTATCAGATCTGTTTTCTCCATCAGCCCCCCGATTGCACTCATTCAGGACTGAAAAGTTTTGGGTATTGGCTGCAGTTCTCCGGACACTCCTGCCGTTGAGTCTTCACCCTTAGCAGAAACTCCTCCCCTGGTGGAGACTGCTCAAGAAGCAGCACCTGATACAGGTCCTGCGGAAACTCTTGGGGAGAATACTGCAGCAGCTCAGCCCGACACCAAGAGAAGCGATGTGTCCAACAGAACTTCTTCTCATCCACTGCAGAGAGGTGGTGAGAATGTCGTAAGCAGGGCAATCAGGAAAGCAGGCGAGAAATATGCAGAGAGGTCCCAGCGACCGGGACAGGAGAAAACGGGAGCTGACTCTGATCTTCAGAGTAAAAATTTAGGCGTGGGAGCAAAGGAGTCCACAACTAATTCAGAGGTTGTAGAAGTTGACCATGTAGATATAGGGGGAGATGAGAGTCCACTTGTTGGTTCCCCCGGTACAGAACGCAATGACAAATCTCATGGACTAGATGTTGCTACTGATGAGCCGAAACGTTCACCTTCCCATGGAGTTGACAATCAGAAAGAGACGAGTGATGGAAGCGACAGCTCGAGTGGTAGTGATAGTGACAGTGACACCAACAGTGGAAGTGGAAGTGGAAGCGGGAGTGGTAGCGGTAGCGGAAGTGACAGTGATAGTGATAGCGACAGTGAAGGCAGCAGCAGTAGTGCTAGCGAGGATGAGAAGGAGGATGAGGACGTTCGTATTATAAGTGATGATGAGGACAATGGAGGTGCGGACGTTATAGAGGGCCCGAAACAAAACCAGAAGTCTAAAGACTCCAAGTCTGCTTCTCTTCAGCGGCAAGAAGTCAGATCTCAGAAATCGGCTTCTCGGGGTAAGGATCATCACAAGAAACAAAAGCAAAAGGGGACAGACGTAGCCGCGAGTCCTCCTGAGTCGGAAGATGTGGATATTAGTGACGGAGAGGAAGTCCGTAAAGTGCCGGATGACCTTAGTGCAGAAAAGATTGATTGTATGGGAGGTGCGGACGACATGGAGGTTGATATTGACGTTATTTCGTGTGATGGAGGGAACCATTCTCCGCAAGAACTAGGAGAGGCCTCTCCTGCTGAGTCTCAAAGGGATAATGTGAAGGCAGCGCCAGAATTTTTCCCTGACGCAACAGCCGAGGAAGTGGTCAAAGAACCCGGGCAGGATGATCTGCATGCATCTACGCAGCCGAGAAATGGATCCGAGTCGGATCACAGCATTGAGGAACAAGAAGCAAGAGCAGAAATCTGTGGAGTACGAAGAGTCAGAGCCAAAGGAGATCGAAAGGACGAGAATGGCTCTGAAATAAATGACAAAAAGAATGACGCTTTGGAGATTACGTCCCCTCCAAAACCTAAAGTGTCAGTGGGAGCCAAGAATGCCGAACCCAGGGAAAGGGCTGAGAGGGAAATCAAGAATGATGTTGGAAATTCTCAAGCATCGAACAAGGGACGAGATTCAGCTGATGCGGCATCTATGAAGGACAGTTACGGGTCGCCGGGTATACTGAAAGCAGGTTTCCCACTTAAAGGAGAACCTCCTCAGAAGTCCCTTCTAGGAACTCCACCTTTCCCGCGGGACAATTTGGATCAAGGTCGCCCACGTATGCATCGGGAAATGTTGAACAAGTCGAGAGGGCTAGCTGAGTCGAAGAAGGTTGGGCCTTCGAAAGAGGTAGATTCTTCAGGCAGGTTTAGCAAGGCTATGGAATCTGGTGAACTACCGGAGAAACTTTCGGAGACCGTTCTGCCCCGACCTCCTGTGCGTGCACATACAATACTTAGAACCCCAAAGTTCCCAGAAACTTCTGTGAAAAACTCTGCAGAGGCAGAAACAGCGGCGAAGGGCATCGACGGAGTGGGTAAGTTGTGCAGAATAACTGAAGATTCCGGGGCTAGTGCCAGAGGAACAGACATGAAGGAGTCCTCAGATTCTATAAAGTCAGGCCGTGATGGGGAGGCACCTGAACGGCCCGATGTACAGCGAAGATCTAACCGGGAGCTCAATAGGGAGCCTGGACTTCTTGGTAAGCCTGGAAAGGATATAGAGAGTACAGGCAGGTTGAAAGAGATCGACCAGATCAGTGGGCCGACTAGAGAGAAGGATGGAAATGGTCTGAATAGACCTGTTAGGGATACGAAGCAAGTTAAAAAGCCGTACGAAAAACCTGATAGCCTCAAGAGAAGTGATGTTGCAGATAGAGCGCCATCAGTTTCGGAAGTTGCTGAAAGGCCTTCTAAGGATTTAGACCTGCAAAGGAGGATGTCAAGGGTTGGGGACTCGTGGCGAAAATCACCCAAGGACATGGAGTCAGTCAGTAGGGGAGGTAACGATGGCGAATTTCAACCTGCGAAATCAAAAGATTCTCGGAAAGGCGAGATAGACCCAGCAGACGCGAAAGCTGGTTCGCAGTCTGATGACAAATTAGCAAGGGAGAAGGAATTGCGGCATAACTCCGACCTAGAACTAGGAGAGTTAAGAGACATCGTGGCTGGAGAGGACTTGAAGGGTAAGGAGGTACAAAGAAACGACAGTGCTAAATTGCGGGAGTCTTCTGACATTTCGTCGAGGCAGATACCGAGCAAGGCACATATTAGCCCAGATAAAGAGAAGCCGAGAAAAATTGGCAAGCAAGGATTAGACTTGAGGAAGCCCTCGGTAGGTGAGGTTAAGAAGCAGGTAAGCAAAGTTGATGTACCATGTTCAGGCCGGGATACTGTTCGAGCTCCTTCAGGGCCTCAAAAAGCTCTACCTATAGTTGAAGACAGAACTGATCGTTCAGTAGACGTAACCAGAGGCAGAGTAGTGTATGGTGATCAAGGTGAAAAACCATCTGATGGAAAGAATGGGAAACGGCCAGCGGAGGAAGCTGGACTGTTTGAATCTGGAAGGCATCCGAAGAGGCCGGTGTCAGGTCCACCTCCAGTATCAACTCCAGCTGGGCGTGGGGAACCGGAGATTGTGAAACAGGATAAAGCAGCTCCTGCACCAGATGCACTCAAGTCCACCACTTCCGAAGTAGTCAAATCTACTTCCGATGTAGTCAAGGGTAATCACTCAGATACCTGGAATCAGGTAGCAGTAATGAACAGCAGTAAAGCAATTGTAGAGAACGGGCGGGTGAAAAGTAGGGTACCAGAAGCTGCCGACAGGGTGATTCTGGAGAGAAGAGGAGCTGTCGAACAGAGAATTACAGCAGGTCTGCTTGGACCTGGGTCCAGGAGGGAAACGCATGGAACAGATCTGTCGCACACAAATGGAGTAAGAGCACCTAGCCACGTTGATGGAGAGTGGTTTGCTCCTTACGAGAAGAGAGCTCCGGAGTCGAAGGGTCCGATTACGAGCGACGAACAGTAAGTATCAATTATCCATGGATTATATGTAATCTGCCGCGAAGGGGAATGTTGACGGTTGAGGGTTCCCGATTATTATAGAAGACTGTTTTGCATGGGCTATTTATGTGGCTGCTTTTGAAATCAGTTTTGAATTTCAGAGAGGCAAAATGAAGCTTAGCACTGATTTCATACTGATAGCGGAAAAACGGTAGAAGCCATCAAGTGGTTAGGGCAGACATTCCTTTTGTCACGGTCGTTAGTTGGTGGAATTTCTGCACTTCCTGTGCTGTTAGTAGTTCTAGCTATTTCGTTCCCAAGAGGATCATCTTGAGCGCCTATGTTGGGGCATCGGCTGCATGTCAAGAACCATCACGGGTTTCCCGGGTGGCTTGCAGCTTGAAACTGTACGCGTCTGTTTGCCGTCGTACAGCGCTTTCCGTACCCTAGAGGCAGTTTCCGTTAGACGGATGATTTTCTGCCAATTCACTTATGAAGAAACAGCAGCTTGCGTGTCATGGTCGACCACGGGCCCGGCCTATGGTTCCTGGCATACGCTACTAACAGTTCTGTTGGGAGTGCTCATATTTGTCATTCAACTATGGAAGGGTATCAGCTTGCTCTCATGGTCATCCACGGGTTCGCCCGTACGTGACAGCTTCCCGTCCTAAAGCTCCTCGCCTATCCTACGGGCATTTACCTTTAGTCTGTCATTTCTGTGTCCCGACGGTGTGTTCCCAATAGGTAAGTTTCTTCTTCTTTATTTCAACCTTAACGACGCGTTTGTACGCCCAGAATGTCTGGCTTCACAGGGTACTTGCGGATGCTGAACCCATCAGATACTTTTGCAGGTATGAGGACTACCGCAAGGAGTTTCTTGAGAAATATCAGTGTTATCACAAGCTTAACACCTGTTTAGAAAGCGACAGGTAAGCATTTGTTTCACATGTTGTAGTGAGGCCTCCTCTGGATGGCGGGAAGGATTGTTACACCTCTGTTGGCATATCTTAGACTGCGAACGTCAATGGTTGTGCGTGTCTGTGCAGCCATCAAATACACTGCTAGGCAGTGTATACTATATGTTACACTTGGCAACATTTTAGTCAGTAGTACGTGACCGGAATGGTCTTCAGTTCTGTTGCACAATTCATGTTTGCTTTGGTGGTTGCAGGGAGGACTTTCAAGCTCACGACAGGACCATACATCAGGCAAAAGCCACTGATGATAAGAAAGCCCTGCAGATTATCTACTCGAACGTCAGAAAAGATTATTTCCAATGTCGTAAGGTGTGATTTCTGTCTGAGGTCTGACGGACCAGTTCTGAATTATGGTGATCGAAATTATAAGTAGTCAACCATATTACGGCTAGCTAGAGATTTCTGCTGTTGTTACTAGCTAGGCAACCCGCGGGGTCCACGGAGGACGAGTTTTGCACGACTAATCATGTACTCTACGGTTCGGCTACCGGTGGATCGTAATGTATAATCTCGCAGATATCTGCTTGTGTTTTGTAATTTTATATGCCGATTGTCAGAACCTTTTCCTAAGCCTTGACTTGTTTCCCGTTGACATTTCAGCGATGCAAACGTATGCAGAAGACTTTCATGGTGCTTCATCACGAACTTAAGGTAAGATTCTTGTTTTAAGTCGTTTCATTTCGCATAAAGCTTCCTCTGCTCTTTCTTTCTTGGTTCGTTATCTGCTTCATGTTGGTGAATGTGAAAAGTGGGTTGCTGACATGAGGTAAGGCTGAACATAGTTGTACGTCCCTGTGTTTCTTGTCCAGGCGATAAAACAGAGGTGTAAAGAATACCGAGAGAAAGTGGGCCAAGGATGATGCCACCTTCGAATGTGAAGTGGGAGTACTGTTGGGACGAGTTGTAGTGCGGGAACATTTTTGCCCTTTGAGTGTGTAGTGAATAAACAAATGTAATTTTTGGTCTCTGTGACGAATTGAATGGTCGAAGAATCTATTTTTTGGGCAGATTTACCACCAGTTCGTACGTGTGCCTGGTAAGTTGGTGTTTTCATATTTGTTTCTGTGTACAGTACGAGATTGTGGCAAAATATAACTCTCCTATCCGCTAGAGGTTTGTAAGTTTGTGGCCTTCGTGGGAGCTTAAGCAATGGCGGTACACCTGCGAAGGAGAGTACCAAATTAGGAACTCTTAGTTCGCCTGTACAGTCATGAGACAGCTAACTTGTGCTTCTCGAGTCTAAGCTAGAAATGTTTTCTGGAACTCACGAAGACTGATGCACGTTGGCCTTCATACCACTGGTCTATTGTAGCCGCTTCTTGACAAATCTAGCTGGTTTGTGGTCAAATGAAGGCTGATAGCTGTGTCTCAGTCGAGGTATGCCATATCTTGTGAAGAGTTGTAGACATGCCATAGTCATACTTCAAGTGTTACTAGAAGGGGCGTAGTTGGGCGTACAATGGTTATTATCTGAGACAAATAGGAACAGTCGGAAGTTCCATAATAGAGTGTTCTTGCCGTGCGTAAGGAAACATCTGCCAGGCACCTTTTTCCCTTAGTGTGTCTACATATTGCTCCTTAAAGCTCTGTGCTCTATGGTTTGCAGTGTAGCAGTGTAGCAGCGACTTCCACGCTATTGTCAGATTTTACTTGCTCCTTGTACATCAAGGGCTCGACTGGTAGTAACCATAGCCTTCTCGGAAGAAAGAGCTCACAGTTCAAGTCTTTTGTACAAAAGCAGTGAACTTCCGTTTTGAGCAGACATCATTCGGGGAGACCTTCACCGACGCCCTTGGCGGTCTAGTAAGTGGTTACAGGCAGGCAGCGAGTTCCAGCAAATTACATGTCTGTAAGTTTTCGTGAGACTAATGCCTACTTACAATGCCAGCCGCGCTTTATGTACCCACTGCAAAAATTTCATACTACGGAAGAAACGGGTTTGCTTCATAAATCCCTTGCGAGCAGTGAGTAATCCTGAGATCTGCATCACTTACCTTGATTTCAGATCTAGAAAATGCGGTGGTATTGCATTCTAATTTTCTGCTCGCGAGGCATCTATACCAAGCAGAAAGTCCCAGTGTGGATGGATGGCGGTTTGCAGCTTTGAAACGTCCCGGAAATTCAGCCCGTAGGTAAAAGCGACAAGTGCCAATGCTGCACCAGTTCTACTCGGTGTTATCTGTCTTTGAGAGTGGTTCTTGCTGCCATTCTCCCGGAAGAATCATATATATATGGAAGTAGGATCGAAACATTTTACGTAAGTTAGAACCTGTTGAGGATAGCGAATGAGAGGTGGAACATTCCACTGCCGCCCTCCGATTTGAATAGCGGTATATACATCTGCTTCCTTTGGCAGAGCGGAGCTGTTCGTCATGTGACACTGTGACATCTACTGTAAGTCAAAACTTGTAATAAATCAACTTGTCAGCTTCACTGGGTTTGACTTTTCGTTCTGTTACCAGTACAATTCTGTTATTCTCCAGCGTCGTTCTGTCCCGAGGTGGCTGCGCTGGGATTTATGTGTTATGTTCCTCGTTGAAATGTAGAGGCCATAGTGGATGCAAGTTTACCGTTTTCGTAGGTGGCCGTCGTTTGGAAGTTCCATACGAAATTATTGTGCAAGATACCAACAGTACACGGTATGCTCTGCTTGTATCTGATTGCACGCAGTCGATTGTCGCTGACAGAATATGTCAAAGTAGTGACTCAGAACTCTATTAACTAGTCTACTGCAAGAGAAACTCTCAACGAGCCAAATAGCCTGAACTGGCTCGCACGAGGTAAGGTAATGCTGGAGTCCCTCACGAGTACAGGAAATATGACATTCTTGACACTTGCTTCACTTTAACTGTTTAGTCATGATCTGTCGGGGCCACTGGACCGGGGCCCGTTGGAACTGGTGGTAAAGCTTCAAACTCGCTCACTCCAAATATGTTTGGAATTCGAGGTTGAATCAGTCGCAACCATGTGTATCCCGCCACTCGATATACAGCAGTGCAGCCCTGTAGTGCGTATAAGCACCAGCAACCACAAGCACATGGAAGATTTGATGACTATGCCCAGCAATGTCAAACCTGCCGGGCATCCATCGTTCAGGGATCCTAGTCGCATAAAATATAGCGCCCAGTGCGTAGAACATGCCCATGAAAATCTCGTATGTCGTTGTGGTTAGAGTTACGGGCTCGTGACTATGGCTGATTAGTTTATGTATCCCAGGAATTACTCCCGACACTCCCATGCCGAAAAACAACAACGCGCGGAGTGACCTATACTTAGGTTTCTGAAGAATTGGTGATAAAGATACCATAACTGTCAAGATCCCGATGACACTGATGCCTGTGAGATAGAAGTTTCGCCACCTAGGATGGCACAAAAACGTGTAGTAGACGGGAGGGAAAAAGGATGTGGCGATCATGGCCGCGATGCCGGCATAGTCGAGGCGCCATAGGAAATATGACAAGCGACTCGAGTGGCAACAAAGCAGATGGCAAGTGCTACTTGTGAGTAGACAGAACATGGCCCCTCCAAGAAATATGAAGAAGGGCCACCGTGTCGCCGGCTTGCGCATAATTGGCGCCATGAGTTTTCCTAAATCTTGGCGGATTGTTCTCTGTCAATCCGTGGAAGGCATGTCAGAAGTTGGGTTTCGTGTCCGAGGGCGTGGATGAAGACAGACTTGCGCATAGGAAGAAATAGTCATGGTTTCTTGATGCTGCCAGGATATACCTATCTGAGAAGCTAACTCCGTGTTTCCCTTGCTTCATTCAGTTCTCAGTGGATACGTTGATGACATGAACTGCAACATCTTGCAGTAAATTTTGAACTTTGTGCAGTAAGACAAATTCTTACGGTACTTCTGGCAGTGGAAGTATTTACAATGGTGATATCCAGACACATGAGGTGTGAAACGATTGGTTTAACATGAAGAAACAGCAGATAAGTAAACGACACTTACAACGATACATTGGTGATTGTTGGAGCTCCTGACTGTAACGTGGGGTACGGAAGGCTGCGCTCCGAAGAGAGATGGGACGAAAGGGGGCATTGGAGGAAAACAGGCCATAATTTCGGAGTGAAGCTTATTCAGGTCCGTAAAAATGGGGAATGTCGACAGCCGCGTCAGTGATGGATACTCGACTCTTGGCATCTGCCACACTGTGTAGATTGTCAACCCGAAAAACAGGAGAAAGCCAACCAAGTGCCTGCCACCGAGACCACAAATTAAGGATGTCGTGAGTGTCTTAGTATTTCATCTTCTGTCTGCCATGCACGTGTGTATTCTCCTTAGTAGTTGATGAATTCTTGGACGGATAGAATTACTGTACTTTCCGATTTACTAGCCTATTTGGTTCTCTGAAAGTTAATGACCATGCAGACGGGTTTCATGTGATCACTCACGTCCAGATATTCAGCGTCTCGTTGTGAATGCTGAAAATGCTCAGAATCGTTTCTTTCAGAGGCCAGTCGGCCCGATAATGCGATAGGATATACTCATTATCCCGCAAATATTCAGGCAGGGCTTGGAAGTCCACCAATTGGTAGCGCCTTTTGACTTTCTGCCACAACCCTCGACCCCGATCACAGTTTAAGCTGGGGCTATCGCCGCAGTGGCAAACTCCACTTTCCTCCGGCGTGGAGCTCTCGGAGCTCGAGATTGAAGCAGAGCTAACGTTCCTCGAGGGACGCGGAGGTGGACTGTGAACACTGGGTTCTCCCATTCTGCCCTTTGTCAAGCGTCTTCTCTTGAAATCGTGCGGTGCGACTTCTTGTTGCTTATCACGCACCGCGGAGGATTTTGTTTGAGCAGGAGCATCCTACGTCACGAGGAAGGGGACCTTATAATAATCTTTGTGGAGTTGAGGACTTTTCCGCAGAACGTTTATGATCTGCAAGACATGCTCCAAGGAATCCATGCAGGTCGTACGCGCGACTCTCAGCCATCCATCGCATGACGGCAAAATCCCAGGTAGTATGGTCTAGAGAAGGTCCGCAATGTTCAATGTGTCATGGAGAAGATGCATATGGAGGGAGATGTATCGGCGAAGATCTATCGTTGAAAGGTGCAATGTCCACTGGTAAACTATTCAATCACCTGGAGAAGTTGTTGAGGAAAGCAAAGAGCCTGGTGATCTCGTGTGTAGAAGGGTGAGATAATGAGGAGGCGGCACCTCTCCGAATATAACGCAGGGGTTACCGAGCAGGAAGACAAGATGGGGCGCCGAACAACTTAGACGCTGCGAGGCCTAGGATTCCACAATGCAGCGAGTCATAATAGCACTCCCAACTCTTCCTTGATCAACCCGGCGAGTATTGCACGAAAGATTTCCATCAGCGACTGAGCGAACTACTGAAAGGCGAAGATCACACTGTCAAAACATAACGACAAGTACCTGGTGAATGTCAGGGATGATCATCGACGTGGTTCAACGAGCCACCTCCCGGAGGACGCTAAGCTCAGTATCACGCATAAGCCCCACCAGACACAACCTTTGCGTCCCTGCATTAGGCCCTCCTAGTCTGTACCAACCTTTCGCCTCCTATGAAGGAAATAAATAACTCGGCTCTTGGAAGGACTGGCTAGACTGCTCACACTGAAAGACCACCAACTAATACAAGAAAACTTCTCAGTTGGTGATCTTTATATTGAGGGTAGATACCGCGCGCGTCCGGGGTTTGAATTTTGAACCCAAGTGTGATGGATGTGCAGCATATGTTTTTGTTTTGTGCTTGCTGGCTATGCTATGCGATGCTATGATACGTCCACTCTTGGACTTGTCAAGCCCGATACTTCTTCGTCTTGTCAAGCACTCTCTTGGCATCTAGTCGGAACTGTACAGTACTCAGTAGAGACTCCCGTAAGTGACAACGTCTCTACTGCGTCTAGTGACATAAACTTTGAGTTTTGTTTGTTGCCGGTGACTGTGTATAGTGATAATATTATCACTGAGAAGGGCTTTATTTATAACAGAATAGTGTTACATTGGAGAAAACCTATCTAAAGTAGACTGAAATTTTCTTTTGATTTTCATGATTCTCATTCCTTTCATCTCAGTTTCCATTTCTGATTTCAAAACAAAATGCGCGTGCGTATATGTTTTTCTAAATAAATTTATCAAATCTCAAAAAACGAACCTTCGTTGAGTGACCCTAAACAGTGATAAGGACTGACCAGTACCGGGTCTATTACTAGAAGCAGGCTCTACTTAGTACTAATTCCAGTGCTCGATTCGAGTTTCTCATCTTCAAGTGTGTCAGCGTATGACCATCCTTTTCTAAATACTATCTAAAGGTTATGGTTCTACCAGTTTAACTGCAACCTCAACGGAGTAGATTATTGCATTTACGTAGTACACTACTGTATTATAAGGGGATGGATTTTACCTTTGATATACAACTGTTCGGCTGCGTCGAGTTGATTTTTGAGTTTTCATCAATCTTTTATCAGATTGTTAGTTCATGTATGAGTTCTTGGGGTTATTTTGTGATGAGTTGGTTGCGGAAGCGTTGCCAAAATTGGCTATGATAATCAAATTTTTGTCATAGTAGATCGGATGATTCGCTCCGATGGATGTCGTGTTGTCGATTATTGACATTTTTTTCTACGGAGAGTGCAGTAAGAGAGTGTTGACGAGCCGGTTCTAGCACAACCAAAATCGTTTGATTGGTTGAGATTTGAGTTTACAGCTGCATTTTGTGTCTTAGAAGTTCCACATTTTGTGTCTTAGAAGTGCAACTCCTTTTTTAATCTTGAGCAGCCTTTCCATCAGCCTCCTGTGATCCCTCAGGCTGCTCAAGCGGGATCATAGTAGCAGTAGATCCTTCACTCTCGCTATCTCGTCCTACGAGAGTGGTTTCTGAAAACCCTTACTCCTACAGATAGGAGAATCCCTCAAGGTTTGCCGGTTTCGTTCGTGGTTCGTACGCATGGTCAGAAACTGCACAGAACGTCTATCATCTAGACTACGGATCCTAGCGTAATGAGATCCGTCATCCATTACCTTGGTCTCCATTCGAACTGCAGTGATATAAGGCTGGCCAAGAATCACAGGATATGAAGCAAAAGACCGCACAAAGAAATGTTGATCCACATCCACATCATCTATCTTCACCTTCACGTTAGGACAAGCGCCGTATAATTCACCCTTCTGGTTGTTTGCAGCACGTAACACCCAACCATGGTTCAGCTCGATAGGCCACTGACCTCTCTCATACACCTCCCGTGACATGATGTTGATCTCAGATCCGTGATCAACTAAAGCAGCAACAGGTTCAGTCAAACTTCCAAGACGAACTCGTGTAGCAGTTGTAGCACGAGCCCAATGTCTCCTTCTGAAATCACTATCAGTAGCTGGACTCTCCTCGCCAGCTTCCTCATCATCGAACTCAATAGTGTTGGTATCAGCAACCAACGCTTCTTGCTGGTATCCCTTGTCATCAGCTTCCTGAAAATGCACCTTTCCAAACTCTGCATCATTCACAGAAGCTCCTACCACATCTATCATTTGGCTTTCTACCTGCTCGGACATCACCTGTCTCTTGCGCTTGATGATGTCGATGATCAGTTCGTGAAACTCCCTCTTTGCAATACCAAGAACTTCCCGAAGAGAAAACTCGATTCGCGCGTCTAGTATCCTCTGCTCCAAGATGCTCTTCAGATCTGTAGAAGTTTCAATATCAGCTGCCAACTTGTAAGCCAATCCCTTCCCCTTCTCTTGGGCAGTAAACCGTCTACCAACAGTCGTTGGCTCCTGCTGGGATCTTTGCACGTCCTCCATAGGACCTGGTGCAGGTGGAGGAGCTGCAGAAGTAGACAGGATGTCCTCAGGAAGAGCCGCTCGTCTCCTTGTGACTCTTCGTCTATCCCCAATCTCCTCAGGAACTCCAGTATCAAGTTCAGAAGCTTCTCGTCGCCTCTTTCCCTCCACAGAAGCATCCTGTCAATGAACGTGTCTATCTACATCCAAGAATGCTCTGATAGAAGTAGCATCTACAAGATCTCTCCATCCTATGACCCTACGAATAGACTCGACTCCTCTCTTCAGTATCTCAGAAGGAATTGGAGCCACACTCTTCTCAGCAGTCCTATCTAGCAATGTAGGACTAGAAGAGACCTCAATATGCCCAGGATATACATCAGAATTTACCAGCGGTGTCATTAACGTAGTTGCTGTTGCAGCCGTAGCAATCTGAGGTAGACTCCTCATGCCTCCTCGCCCAAACTGCGTGCTCAACGGCTCTCCAGTAGAAGAAAGGTGCAGCCTACCGTTCTGGTAGCGAACCACACCATCTCGCAAAGCAGCCGTGAGCTCTTGACAGTCTCCTCGGAAGTGATCAGGACTGTCACACCAGATACATCTACGAACAAGAGCTCCTCCTGGATGTGCAGCAGCAAGCGCCGGTGGCTGCTCTCTCTGTAATCTAGCTAACTCTACCTTCAGCTCTCGCATCTGCCGAATTAGGTCTTCAATCTGATTCTGTTGACCATGGTTCTCCGCAGGTCTCTGAACAGGTGCCCTTTGTGCCGGAGCTGGCACAACTGACATCAAAGGAACTGCAGCTGGGACAACAGGTCTGGGAGCAGGGCCAAAGGCTGCTGTACTTGAGGAGCAGCATAAGGTGGAGTGACCACTTCTGCAAGCAGACGTCCTCTCACAGCCACTCTTTCCTTCCTCTGTCTTGTTAGTACAGCCACAGCATCCTCAACTCTCCCCCAATCCATAGTAACACCTCCCTCAGCAGATCGATCAGCCAACATAAAACATAACTGATCTGCCGTAGCATCATCGGTAGCTTGCAGGAAAAGCTCTGTTCTCCTAGCATCTAGGATTATCCGCTCTAGAGTTGAAAGTTGCCGGTATCTCCGATCAAACTCTCTCAGCAACTCACTCAGGCTCATCATACGACCAGGTTGCTGCTGAATCCAATCTAGAAATGTCCTTCTAGTAACTCTCTTTGAATCCTCCTCAAGAAACTCCGAAGAGATCGCTCAAAACTCATCCAGATTCCAAGATTTCTTCTCTGTACATCCCTAACTTGGTCCCGCAACTCAGGAATGACAACTAACTCAAAACTTGCTATCATCTCAGCATCAATAACCCTAACCAGCTCCATCTCTCCTCTATACTCACGCAGATATCTAGAAATATCTCTTCCTTCAAAGTATCTCTTCCTTCTATTCACTATTGCTTGCAAAGCCTTGGTGGATTTTAACTCACCCCCTCCAAGTATCGGATGCTGTTGGACCAAGGCCGCAAGCGTCTTCAGAATCTCAGCCGTATCTAGACCAGGTACAGAGGTCGCTGCAGTCACAGGTGCTACAGAAGGTGCTGCAGTAGACGTAGATGCAGCAGCCGCATAAGTAGCAGCAGTAGCGCTCTTGCGATCCATCTTCTCTCCTTGTAGTGAACTCAACCTCCTCAATCAATCACCCCAAGAGTTTTCAGTGGAAGCACCAGATGTAGAGTTGAGAGTTTTCCTCAGGAAGGGTGGAACCTTCTGGCTGTGATATGAGCTTGAAGGCTGTGTTCAGTCTACTTAGGGAAGCACTAGGCTCCTGGCTGTAGCTGGTTTGCTCAAAGGATAGGCTTCAGGTTACAAGGTGATACTGAAAAATGCTCATACAAGTCTCTTGGCTCTTCTGATATGTTCAGGAAGCAAAGTTCAGGCTTAACTAGCAACGATAAGATCTGACGGCAAACTTTAGCACTCAGGATTGAGAAATATGTGAAGGTTTAGACTTCAGAACTTCTCCTACATGTCAATGAGGTCCTACTAGATACACATACGAAGTTTCAGCTTGAGATCAATTCAGAGCACCAAGATATGAATAAAAACTTTCTGAACAGAGAAATTATGACAATTTCTGGTACCCAGCCAGCTATTTTGACCTATAACAGGAGATTGGCTCGATCAATTTCGAAGTTTCTTACAGGATTTGCAGTACACAGCTTGCTGAACACTCGTGTGAAGTTGGACCTCCTGATTGTACACAGAACTCCAGATTTCGTTCTCTGAAGTTGCTGCTCTAGATTGCGAGCTTTACAGACCCCCTCTGCTTCAGCGGCCGCCCTGAATTACTCAGTAACTCAAATCACTTGAAACGTTTTTGACAGTCGTAGCCCGGCTGACAATGAACGCAACCACGAAGGTTTGAAGCGATTTCCTCAATTCTGCTGCAAATGACACTCAAAACCCCAAATTCAACAGAAGTGCTACAATTCTCACACAAATAGAACTTCAATCAGCCATAACTCCTTCTTTATTGCTCCAAATCCATCAAACTTTTCGCTGACAGTGCTTGGCACGACGAGCTCTATCTCCCTGTGTTCTCTGATTTTTCAGTACACTCACCAGTTGCTCGAAATCCACTCTAGAGCTCTGTTTCTAAACTTAGAGTTTTACAAAAGACAAAAATGGACCAATGGGAGTTCATAGCTCCACTTGACTATCCTTTTGTGCCTTAAACTACCTGGTAACTTATCTACACTCATAGGCTATCACGTCAAGCCCCCTAGAGTGCCAGCGTAAAACTTAAACTACCTAAAACGATACGCAGCCTCGAAAAATAACTTAAATCAGCTAGAAAGCGTGCATGGGTGACACGCAAATACAACCCATGAGCTTAAGCCTATCAACATGGTAATCAACCTACTAAGACTCGAAATATATAACATTTTCTAAAAATGGACTTCTCTGAGGTCTTAACTTCACTCAGAGAGACTAATGCCTGACAGAGAAGTGAATCATTTACTATGTGAAATGATTCACATCACGACAACGTACAGGTAGCAGAGGAAAGGTGTCAAGTGTCCTCCTGCCGGGGTACCTAAGTACGCTAGCTCCGCCTGTACATATACGTGGAAGAATGAGCCCCAGTTGACTGACACGCCTTCCGCGCATACTGCTTCCAAGAACTCCACGTCCTGATCTCCAAGGTACCTCGTCTTCTGCACTTTCCCCTTGGGAAAGAGATGCAGAAACAGCTTCGCCAGAAATCGCTTCTTCGGCTCCCGGTAAGATTCTACCTTCCATCCGTTCCTTCCCTGCCTGTCCTCCATGAAGAGGCAAGTTGTGCTTCTAGGCACATGCCACTCACTTGAGATCTTGGTAAGATCTTCTCTTTGAGCCAATAACCTCGGTCCTCGGATTCTGACCTGTGGAAGGCCCTGCGCCACCAATCTTCAGTCCAAGAAGATGGTCTTCCTCGAGCTACTCCTGCCTTCGCAGGTACACGGTTGCAAGGCGGTAGTGCTGCCCAAACCTCCTCCAGAAGACCCTGGTCGGCGAGGTTCCAAATCCCATAGGAAGAAGTCGAGACCCAACTCCTTGAGGAAGGGTTTGGTCTCGGCCAACTCTGCTGCCGGTAACACCAACCCTCGAGGATGCATCGACATACTTGAAAATCTGTTGCACTAAGCCACACGCACTTACTGTGAGCCGAAGGTTAAGTCCTTCCTGAGTGCCCACAGTCTAGCTTATACTTCTCAGAAGACGGAACTAGTCTTTCAGAAGACAACTACTCCGTCTTCCTAGATAGCTCTCGTCTTCCGAGCTATATCTAAACAATCCTAGCTAAGCAAAGCCTCGCATGGATTCCTCAGAAGACAACCCACCTTGCATTACATCCTACTTCCTATCAGAAGATGGAAAATGTGCGAGAAGCAACGCGTATGAACAAGTTTCAGAAGATGATCGCGGCTCCTGCGGTGACAGTGGTCTCTGGGAAGATCCCCGGGACAGCTTCTGATTAAGTAACATTCTCGGAAGACCTCCCGCAGTCAGGCTTCCCTTCACTGGTCTCACCTGTCTTCGGCTTCCGACTCGCAATCTAACTCACAATAGACACGAAACCTTCATACTCTGTTCTACCTCTGCCTCTCATACACACTCAGAAGAAGCTTGCTGCATGATGAGAAGACATGACCCTCGACCATTCTCTCCAGATTCTGCCAGCAAGACTTCTCACGACTCTCTCCTAAGTTCGGAAAGAAGAAGGAATAGGTTGTTATGGGTCGGACAGAAGAGATCCGTAAAGGTGTCGTGTTGTGGTTCGACTCCTATGTGAAATTCCTATGTAACCTATGTTGTGTTTCTTTTCTATGTTTCGTGAACCGTATCGCGTAACTCGCCGAACGGTATGATGAGTGTCACGTTTGTGATTATCTGTTTAAGTGATCGCACGGTAGAGGAACGTGTCAAGTCATCGATCTGTGTGCGTTCACTTCAGTGGTCCTTGTCGCCGCATTTGTGTATAAAATGATGGATCGAAGGTTCATACGGCATTCTCTCTCAACGGGTGATTCGTGAGGGTTCTCGGTGGTCTGCATGGAGGAGTGAAGAACTGCAGGAGTGGTGGTTATGGACGGAGGTGTGTTACCGGCTCCGGATCTTCTTTTCCCGAATCCGTTTCACATCAAGCTTCATTGCATCCACCGCGATCACTTTCGACAGTGGTTAGTTGCATACTTTGGCGATGAATTCATGGGAAGAATGATGGAGTTACAGCTTCCGGTGATCCTTCCGATCGTAACATACGGAGAGACTTGGGATATGACGGTGTACATTTTGTTGTGAGGAACAATGGATCTCAACTATCCATCGAACGTTCCTTTCAACCTTTGGGTCGATGTCCGGTGCCATTGCAGACCGAAGATCAATCATGGGGCTTGGATCGTGAGAAACTCCGGGCAAGAATATTACAATCGAGTGATAGCTTCACCATTTTCTTTTGTCGTACCTTTTATTGTAGAACGTTTCCAAGTTGTAATATTGACGTTGTATTAGTCTGCGGCTCACTGGTTTCATTCTGGTTGAGCGCTTCTGTGTAGTTACGGACCGCGAAGAATCCATTGACATATCTGAAGGATTTTTTGAGGTCTTAGAGTCTTGTTGATGTCTTGTGTCTCCTTGGAGAGTAAAAATTCGTTCTAAGGGAAAAGTTAAGAGGAGAAAAGACAAAAAGTAAAGCTCTTTTTGCTCTTATTGGTCCACTTTTGGACCAATGGTGTTCTAGTTGATCCTCGCGACGTTTCTGTGGTTTCTGGAGGCTTCGGAGGTCCATTCGCGAAACGAAGGGTATGGTTGGAGAGCTCTCAACCGGGGCTACAATCTGGGCTGAAGAATCGATCGATTTGATGAAAGTATGAGCGCGTTGTGATCGATTGAGTGGAGGGAGGTGAAATTCGTACCTACTGCTACGTTTCTGGTTGTTCCGAGAGACTCGCGAGGAGTTTTGATGAGCTGTCTGTTGGGTTGAAGAGCTGACGGCGTGCTGGTCATTTTGATATCAATTTCGTCAGGTTCATGATCGATTTGGATTCTGAACCGACCGATTGAAGTTGAGAAGTGCAGACGGGATAAGGCGGGGACAGCGAACTGTGATAGCCATGGATAGTTTACTATTGCTTAAGTTCTGAGTCGAATTTCTGAGTGAAACTTTCCAGGATTGAAGCATGTCTTATCAGTAAGATACTTGGGAAGTTTCACCTCAAATGGTAGAGTAGTTTGTTCAGAATCTTGGATCAAATGTACCTGGGTCTGTAAAGCTTTGAAGTTAGCACAGATTACGGTTTGATCCATATCTGAGAATTGGTTTAAGATTTCGACCTGAAAATTGTTCAGGGTAGGAGTGAAGGGTCCAATCAAGCTTCCTGTGAAGTTTGATCATCATTGATCGACTGGTTTGGGAGGACTGAGGTCTCAAAGTTCAAAGATACTTCTGTTATTAGCAATTTCGGGTTTTTCGGTATCATCTATGGTCATTTTGGTCATTTTCGATCAATTTGGAGAGGAGTTTGTTGCTAAAACTGCCATGCTTGCATACAACTCGACATTGGAGGGTGTGGGGCTGATTTCAGCTCTTGGTGATGAAGGAGAACGGAGTCGTCATGAATCTTAAGCCGCTGTTTGGGTTCTCGGAGCTGCCATGTATTACCGCTGTTGGTGCTATATTGAGATCTGAGTAGTGCCTTGAAGCATGCATGCTTTACCTTGCTGGAATGCTTGATAGGCCAGGGTGTACAGCAAGTTGTATCGATACTCTATCAAGTTGATTGAGTGATCTTATAGCATCTTCTGGTTGTACTATGAAATTGTGATAGTTGGATTGATGGGCAGTTAGCGTCGCTGGGGAGCTATTTCAGAAGTCATGCTTCCAGTGATATAGAGGAATAACTTCAGTTAGATAGTTCAGAGCTGAGTACTTTTAGTTAGAGTACAAAAGATCTGTTTGTAACACAAGTTTATGCAACCTATACGTAACCTTGGATCTAGCAAGGTGTAAACTTGAGCCGAGCAGATACAAGATCACTCGGGCTAGAAGAGTAGATAGTGAAACATTTGAGTGGAACATCCAGATCTAGATCCAACCTTGTCAATCCACATACCTCTGCACAGCCATATACCTAGTGTATTCCTAGACAGAAAAACACGTTATACGATAGCTGGTAAACTCGACGTGAAAAGTCTAGGGTGAGAGGTACGTGTGTGGTTTTGCCACCATGGACATTGACGGGTTGGGTCATTATGTAGATGAAGTTTCTACATCTGGAGAGGCCCCAAAGGTGACCAAGCTTTCACGGTCTGATATGTGATTGCTTGAGGCATTCGCGTTGGTAATGCAACAACAGCAAGCCACTGAACGGAAAGAAGCAATGGCTACTAAAGCCTTGCAATCTGTTGTGGAGTTGCTAGATCAGTTTGACGGAAAGAACATATCCAAGTACCTAAAGTACTATTCCCGAGAGATGGAGTTGAGCAAGGTGCCTGATAGAGAGATGGTGAGTACATTTGCGCTTGCTGTCGTACCTGAACTACGAGAGCACATGAAGGACATCATCCGATCTCATGGTGCTACGTGGGAAGGATTTACTCTTCAGCTGAAAGAAGAGTATTCTTTAGAAGATGCAGACCGAGTGACTAAGAAGTCATTCATGGAGTGGGTAAACAAATCCAACAAAGGGCTTGTTGCCACAGAGCTATTTCGAGAGTATGAGAGACAATTCCTTCAGTTGTCTCGGATGGAGAAGCTCACATTGGAGAATGACAAGGTGGAGTTGTTTCTACAAGCAGCCAACAATGAATTACAAAGGGAGTTGGAGCTGCTTTTGGAAGATAGGATGGAAGACAACGGACTCACGACTGACTGGAGAAAAGTCTCTGAAGCAGTGAGTGTACTTGCCAAACGAGAGTACCGGAGAGGGAAGGTGGTGGTAAAACAAGAAGAGAGACCACCACCGATCATAGTACCTCGTAGGCAACCAATGGTATCCAATGTGCAAGCACCTATTGTGCATGTACCTCAAGTTCCACTTCCTACTATTCCTGTCCCGAAAGTTGCACCGCAAAGAGATGCTATGGAAGAGTTGGTAAAAGGGATGAGGGACTTGCAGATCAAGTTAGCAAGGTTGGAAGAGAAGGGAGGAGCACATGATACCAGACTTGCTCCTAAGCAAGATTATGTACAGAGATGCATTTGGTGTGATAGTTCTGATCATGCTCGAAGAGAGTGTGGTGATTTTGCCAAAACTCTACGAGATGGAGTAGTCTATTGGAAGGAAGGAAAGATTGCTCTGAAAGATAATGGAGAGATTTTTAGAACCAACCTCGGGAAAGGAGGAATGAAGCAAGTACTGGAGGAGTATCTATCTCAGCATGCTACTGCGTCGGTAGAAGCTGCTACTTATGGAGTTGAGGTAGTACGAGAAAGAAGTGCTTCTAAGAAGCATGGAGATACTCTTGATATGTGGAGTCACGCGATAAGCACGAACAAAAAGGGGAAAATGGCAAGGGAGGAGTTGCTCAGAACAGCCACGGCAATCAGGGGTGCTACTGGATGGGATGATCTCGTGGATACAATGTCTGTTCACGCTTATTTGGCGAAGAGTCAACATGAGGCTCTCATGGAGGAGAAGCGCAAACGAGATGAAGCAGGCCCTAGCGAAGAGAGAACAGCTCTCAAGAGGCAAACAAGAGGAGAAAAGTTTAGACCGGAGATCATGTCTCTACCAGAGGAGACTATGGAAGAGGTCATATCCTCTACTCCCGAGAAGTCAGAGAAGAGCAGAGGTAAGGAGAAAGGTAAATCTCCTTCATACAAGCTTCAGTCTGATATTGAAGCTGCTACGGATCTGAATGGAGTACTAGAAGAGAGAGTACTCAATGCCAAGATCGAGTTTATCTTGCGAGAGATCCTTGGGATTGCCAAGAGGGAGTTTCATGATGTCATTATTGACACCATCAAACGAAAAAGGCAATTGGCAGGAGAAACCGCTGTGTCTAATGCATTAGACACAAGGATATCAAGAGAGGAAGAGTTAGAACTAGCTCAATGCTGCATCAACCGCAAGGTTCAGTTTGAAGATGATAGTGATGACAAGGTCTCTAGTCATTACACTAGAGGACATTGGGCTAGAGCTACTACCGAAGCCTTAGTGAAGGTAGGAGAGATGACAGATCCGGTAGTTGCTCTCATTGATCATGGATCAGAGATCAATATTGTCTCTAAGGACATCTACAAGCAAGGTGGATGCCTGTTGATATAGATCATGGTTGGATGATCAGAACAGCGAACAACACACGAGGAGAACTCTATGGAGCTTGTCCTGATGTGAAAGTGAAGGTGGGAAATGTAACTATTGAACAAAACTTCTTTGTTCAAGATAATACATCATACCCGGTGATACTCGGTCAACCTTACATTACAGCTGTGAGGATGGAGACCAAGGTTTTGGATGATGGATCTGCTTATGCGCGGATCAGAAGTCAGGATGGCAAGAGAGCGGTACAGTTTCTAACTGTATCAGCAAACCACGAGCGAAACAGAGATTATCTGAGAGGTGGCTCCTTGCCTAAGGTCACGGAGGAGTTCAAGGATTTTTGACAAGTACTGCTATAGAGCGAGGACATAGTGGTACACTGGAGAAGGTACTCTCGCTAGAGAAAGAAAGTGTTTTTTGTACAGGAGTTGTGAGATTTTCTGGGAGTGGATTTGCTACATATACACGACTTGCTGACTTGCAGAAGTGGGAGCAGAAGGTTGTGCGAAAAACTGAAAAAGACCTAAAGAGAGTTGGTGTGCTTGAAGAGGATGATAAGATAGAAGGTGTTTATTTGGAGTTAGGATTGGGAGATTTCATCGATGAGCTTGCTATGCATGAGCAAGAAGATGAGGATCATGTGGTGGAAGTACACTCTAGGGAGCTCTATACAGCTATAGAGTCATTCTTAGATCCTGAAGTTAGAGTTGACATTAGGTACAAAACGGTAGACAAGAAGGTAAAACCTGTTGCTCAACCATTACCTAGTGATTCTAACCAGCGAGTCCAACAACCTTCGAAGGAGAAAAGCTTGAGAGATCCTAGCCGAGTTGGTCACAAGTTCACAGAAGCTACGCTCAAGGAGTTGAAGGTTGGTTCTGCAGATTTTCTTTTACCTGTGGAGGAGAATAGGTTTAGAGAGATGTTAACTAGGCACGGGAAAGCTTTGCTTTTGAAGCCTCAGAAATCGGATGTGTAGATCCTAGCATTGTGGCGCCAATGATCATATTCACAGTTCCACATGCTCCTTGGGACTTGAGGTCAATTCCTGTACCTAGAGCGCATCTACCGAAACTCATAGAGCTCTTGAAGGAGAAGATGCAGATGAAGATCTTGGAACCATCGTTTGCACCATACTCTAGTCGTTGGTTTACAGTACCAAAGAAGAGTGGTGCATTACGGTTCATCCAAGATATGCAACCTGTGAACCAAGTGACCATCAGAAATACAGGCATAGGACCTATCGTCGGAGAGTTTGCTGAAGCGTTTGCTGGGAGGGCTATTTATTCTATAGGAGATCTTTACTCTGGATACGATCAGTTTCAACTTGCTGAACAGAGTAGAGATATCACCACCATGAAAACACCGTTGGGGTTGGTCAGAATGTGCACACTACCACAAGGAGCAACAAACTCGGTAGCGCACATGATGAACAGGATGAACAAGGTTCTCCGTGAGTTCATTCCTGAGAAGACCATGCCTTTCTTGGATGACATTCCAATTAAGGGATGCGTTGAGGAGGAGAAAGATGAGACAATGGATCAGAAGGGGTGTAGAAACTTTGTTGCGGATCACATTTCAGATTGTGATAAAATCTTATCACGACTTGAAGAGGCGCACTTGACACTATCAGGTGCTAAGTCTTCATTTGGAGTGCGAGAAGTTGTGATTGTGGGGCACCTATGTGGATGGTTTGGACGCAAGCCTGATCCTGGTAAAGTGGATGCTATACGGTGGATGAAGGATACGTATGGTTCAACAACAGAGGTGAGAAGGTTTCTTGGAGCTTGTGTCTTCTATCATGTGTGGATTCCACATTTTGCACATGTGGCTGATCCTCTTTATGATCTGTTGAGAAAGCACAAGAGGTTTGCATGGGAGGAGAGGCATACTGAGGCGATTCAGAGATTGAAGCAGTTGTTATCTTCTCCACCTGTACTTCGTCGTGTGAGCTATGAGGATAGCAAACCAGTGATACTTACTGTTGATACTAGTCCGATAGTCATTGGATGGGCAGTAGGACAGGATGATGAAGAAGAGAATCGCTTTGCAGTCAGATTTGGAGCAAAGGTGTTGAGTGAGCGACATAGAAACTATCCTCAAGTGAAGAGAGAGTTATGAGGAGTAGTTACAGCTATGAAAGCTGAAAAGGACTATTTGATTGGAGCGCCAGTAATAGTAGAAATAGATTGTTTACCACTATTAGGGATGATTACAAACTGTAACACCCCTGATATTGCTATGCTACGCTGGATTGCTTACATCAAGTCCTTAAATCCTGAGTTTCGACACATAGCGGAGAAGAACAATCCAGTAGCTGATATGTTATCTCGTGCGAGGTATGAGGATGAGGAGGAGATGATAGAAGATACAGAAGACGTTGGTACTACTATTTTCTGTAGAGCTCAAGGAGGTGAGAGTGAGCATTCGAAACCGTTCATGGAGGAGCTATATGAAGGAGAATGGATAGACATAGGACGCTATCTAAGCCTGTTGACTAGACAGCCAGGATGGAGTGATGTCCACTTTAAACAAATCAGGAGGAAGGCTTATAACTACTTGCTACAAGGTGGTTATTTGTGGAAACATGCTAAGCAAGGTGGTAAGATGCCACAAAGGGTTGTGTGCAAGGTTGACATTCAGAAGTTACTCATGCAGGAGTTTCATGAGAGCTTGTGGGCAGGACATAGAGGTATTTATGCCACCTTTACAAAGCTGAAGGAGAGATATTGGTGGCGTAACATGTACAGAGATGTAGTTCAATTTGTGGAGACATGCCAAACCTATCAAGAGTATTCAGGAATTCGGCATCGAGATGAGTTACATCCTACTTATCCACTTGCAATGCATTATAAGTGGGTAGTAGATCTTGTTATTATGCCAGTTGGTATATGGCAGATGCGTTACTTAGTTTTGGCACGTGAAGATTTGTCCAACCAAGTGGAAGGGCGAGCCTTACTGACAAAATCCACAGAGGGAGTCTGCAAATTCTTGTTGGAAGATGTGATTTGTAGATATGGTTGTGTTGGGAAGATCACGGCTGATCGAGGGGAGCTGAACAATGATGAGGCTAAAGCGTTCTTCAAGAGGTGTGGTGTCAAGTTAGCTCTCACCACAGCCTACAATCCGGAAGGTAATGCGAAGAGTGAACGTGGTCATCCTCCTATTGTGAAAGCTATTGTGAAAGCTTGCAAGGGGAGGGCAAGAGAATGGCCAAGATTTCTTCCGTTTGCATTATGGGCTGATCGTTCGACTCATAGTTCAGTTACGGGATATATGCCGGCAGAGTTGATGCAGGGGCAGAAACCTATCATGCCCATTGAGGAGCACATACCCACTTGGAGTGTTCTACCTTGGGAGGATGGTATGTCTACAGAAGATCTTCTTGCTGTCCGAATCCGTCAACTAGAGAGAAGACCTGAAGATATAGAGATTGCATTGGAGAAGCTGAAAGAGGCGCGCTTGAGAAACAAAGACAGATTCGATAAGCGTTGTCGCGCTACTTGGCGGCTACATGTTATATTTCTACTCCGACGCTTGAGTTTAGTAGTTCTAGAAGTTAGCTTATATTACTTCTAGTCGTTTATGTATATGTTTGACACCTTTGCATACGGTGTTAACACTATTTTGAGTCTTAGTAGGTTGATTACCATGTAGATAGGGCTTAAGCTCATGGGTTGTATTTGCGTGTCGCCCATGCACGCTTTCTAGCTGATTTAAGTTATTTTTCGGGGCTGCGTGTCGTTTTAAGTAATTTAAGTTTTACGCTGGCACTCTAGGGGGCTTGACGTGGTAGCCTATGAGTAAAACTAAGTTGCCACGTGGTTAAGGGTACTAAAGGACAACCAAGTGGAGCTATGAACTCCCATTGGTCCATTTTTATCTTTTGTTAAACTCTAAATTTAGAAACAGAGCTCCAGAGTGGAGTTCGAGCATTTGGTGAGGGATCTTCAAAATCTGAGAGCACAGGGAGAGAGGGCTCGTCATGCCAAGCACTTCCAGTGAAAATTTCGATCGATTTGAGTCAATAAAGACGGAGTTATGAGCAATTGAAGTTCGAATTGTACTAGAATTGAATCACTTTTGTTGGATTTAGGGTTTTCAGTGTCACTCGCAGCAGATTTGAGGAAATTGCTTCAAAACTTCGAGGTTGTGTTCTCTGCCAGCAGGGCTACGATTTCACAAAAAGTTTCATATCGATTGAGCAACTGAGTAATTCAGGGCGGCCGCTGAAGCTGAGGGGGTCTGAAAAGCTCTTAATCTAGAGCAGCGACTTCAGAGGAGGAGATCTGCAGTTCTGTGTACATTCAGGAGTCCCAACTTCACAGGGATGTTCAGCACCCTGTAGACTGTAAATCCTGTAAGAAACTTCGAAATTGATCGAGCCAAACTCCTGTTATAGGTTGAAATAGCCAGCTAGGTACCAGAAATTGCCGTAGTTTTCTTGCTCAAAACTTTTCTGTTCATATCTCCGTGTCAGAATTTGATCTCAGGCTGAAATTTCGTCTATGAGTTCAGTAGTACCTCATTTACATGCAGGGGAAGTTTAGAGGTCTAAACCTTCATAGTTTTCCTCTCCGTGAGTGTCAAAGTTCACCGCCGGATCCTGTTACTGCCGGCTAGACCTGAATTTCGCCTTCTGGGTATATTACTAGATCTTACACATCTGTGTGGTGCCCACAAATTACAAGATGCACGAATTTTTGAAATTTTTAAGGATAATGACTTGTTTGTATAACTGAAGAAGCGTTGTTACTTAAGGTTACGTCTTCCTTAACAGGAAGATGATCTTAAGAGCTGTTTGTAATAAGAAGTTGACTTCTTCAGAAGACGACCGTCTTCGGAAGATCATCTTCTCAGTTGCGTCTTCAGAAGATGAGAAGACGGCGGAAGATGGGAAGACGGCGAAAGACACCTATCTTCCAGAAGACAGCGACCGCGAAGGATCAACCACGAGTTTTCGGGTAAGACAGTAGGTGTACCTACTGGAGCGCACCGAATAGGTAGGTAGGTCAGGAAGACACCAAGGACGAGAACCCCTAATCTGCGGGGAAGATGCGTGAGGAAGCACATTAGCCACCTTCCAACTTCCCGCAGCACAGTGCGCCTGAAGAAGATCGATTGAGAGAGGAATCGAGTAAGACATCGAGGTAGGAGAGAGTAAGTTGGCAGCTAGTCGAAGGGTGAGATCGAATTGCGGGAGCACAAACAGCAGAGAAAGCGAGGCGTTTCTGTGGAGCTTTCGAGAAGTTGACAGTGAAGAGTGGCGAGTAGAAGCAGAGGTGGAATCGAGGTGTGGACCGAAATTGACAGCAGGCGCAGTCGTGTGGAGTCGCATTGGAAGCTAGGACAAGAGCCAGAAGCGCGCGGAGGTCGAAGGCAACTCGGGGAACCGAAGAAGACTGTAGAGGTTCTTCCCCCTGTTCTTTTCCCCTCCCACTTCTTCTCGCCTTTTCTTGGTACTTCCAGCGCTTCCTTGATTGTGTGCAGGCAGCCTGATCGATTACCCCACCCCCATTCTTTCTATTGAGACATTGGGCGCGGAAGCGCTGCCCAATTTCTGTCGAGACATCTCCTTGCTTCTTCCCGAGCTCAATTCGAGCTTCCCTACTCCTAGCCCTCAAATTGGAAATCCCAACTATCAATTTCTCTACCCCCTACCTCTCTATCCCCGAAACTTAGAACAGAAGACGATTCGGAAGATGGGAACATCTTTGGAAGACGCTTCTTGAACTTGACTGTCTTCGGAAGACATCTTCGGAAGACTGTCTTCGGAAGTCGACTGAACACAATTCGTATCAAGAGTGGATTTGCTTTGCTTTTGTATTTAGAGCGACTTGGTACGAATCCTGAGTGGTGTGGTGAGTTGTTGTGTTATTTCGAGAAGTTGGAACTCGGGAACTAGACCTGTGCCTCCCGGTTTTCCAAGCTTCTCAACTCCACATCTTCCTAGAGAGACTAGAAGACTGAAAGGCTGGCAAAATGAGCGAGAAGACGTGAGGGTCCATTTCGGGTCTCTTCTGTCCGACCCATAGCAGCCGTTCCTTCTTCTTCCCAAACTTAGAAGAGAGTTGTGAGAAGTATTGCTGGCAGAATCCGGAGAGAATGGTCGAGGGTCATGTCTTCCCATCATGCAGCAAACTTCTTCTGAGTGCGTATGAGAGGTGAGAAGTCAGAAGAACAGAGTGCACATGTCTTGAGTCTGTTGTGAGGATAGATTGCGCGTCGGAAGAAGAAGACAGGTGAGACCAGTGAAGGGAAGTCTGACTTCGGGAGGTCTTCCGAGAACGACATTGAATCGGAAGATGTCCCAAGTGTCTTCCCAGAGGCCACTGTCACCGCAGGAGCCCGCAACCATCTTGTGAACCTTTCTCATACTCTACTTCTCGCATATCTTGTATCTTCTGATAGGAAGTAGGATGTAATGCAAGGTGGGTTGTCTTCTTGGTAATCCATGCGAGGCCTTGCTTAGATAGGATTGTTTAGATATAGCTCGGAAGACGAGAGCTATCTAGGAAGCACTGTTAGAATCCCGGAAGACGGAGTAGCTGTCTTCTGGAAGACTAGTTTCGTCTTCTGAGAGTGGAAGCTAGACTGTGGGCACTCGGGAAGAACTGAGCCTTCAGCTCATAGTAGGTGCTTGTGGTTTAGTGCAGCAGATCTTCCAGATATGTCGATGCATCCGCGAGGCTTGGTGTTACCAGCGACAGAATTGGCCGAGGCCACTCCTTTCCTCAAGGAGTTGGGTCTCGACTTCTTTCTGTGGGACTGGAACCTCGCAGATCAAGGACTTCTGGAGGAGGTATGGGCCGCGTTACCACCGCGTAACCATGTACCTGCAAAGGCAGGAGTTGCTCGGGGAAGACCATCTTCCTGGAGAGAAGACTGGTGGCGTAAGGCGTTTCACAGGCCTGAGACCGAGAACCGAGGATATTGGTACGAGAAGAAGATCTTGCCTAGGATTGTGAGTTCATGGCATGTGCCTGGGAGTACCACCTGCCTTTTCCTGGAAGACAGGCAGGGGAGGAACGGTTGGAAGAAAGAGTCTTACCGGGAGCCGAAGAAGCGACTTCTGGCGAAGTTGTTTCTGCATCTTTTCCCCAAGGGAAAAGCGCAGAAGACAAGGTACTTAGGAGATCAGGACGTGGAGTTCCTGGAATCAGTGTGGGATGACAGAGTGCCAATCTACTGGGGCGCGTACATCCACAGCTATGTACAGACGGAGCTAGCATACTTGGGTACCCCGGCGGGAGGACATCTGACGCCCTTCTTCTGCTACTTGTATGTAGCCATGGGGGATTTTAGGGAAGATCAGCTGGCAGTGTATGGGCCAACGGAGCGACAGGAGGTGAAGGAGGAGACCTCGGAAGACGATGACCGAGAGGCAGCAGCAACGCCCCCTCCCACTCTGATGCCACAGCTGAGACCCGGCTCTCACCAGAAGACGCTTCTGGTGAGGGAAGACGAGTCTAGTGGGTCGGAAGACGCCACGCCAGTGAGGAAGATGGGTCACAGAAGTGTACCGAGGACACCCATCTCCCTCATCCATTCAGGATCGGAGTCGGACTCGGAGGAAGACTTGCTGAGTACCCGATCGGAGCAGAAGACAACTTCTGTAACATCCGGGAGTCTTCCGAAGACTCCAGAAGACGAAGGATGGATGGGTACTCCTACTGCGATGCGAGGAAGCGCAAAGAGGAGAGCCGCTCCTGCCACGAGGAGTCTTCCACCCCGGAAGATGAGAAGAGTAGCTTCTTCTCGTGCGCAAAAGATGAAGGCCGTAGTGGTGGAAGAGGCTCCCTTGCCTCTGGAAGACGAAGTCGACACCCTCGAGCGAGTGGTGGGGATGAACTTGTCTTCCGCAAGAAGACGATTGGAGGAGTTCAGTGCCTACTTCCAGAAGGAGATCCAGCCCGCTATGGAGTTGCTGGAAAGGAGAGCGAGGGCACAAGAGAAGTCCTTACAGCCTGGATTCGGCCTGCGCACCTTGCTGCGATAGGAAGACAGCCAGCAGAAGACGGAGTCGCTGGAAGCTAGTCTCCGCACTACGGAGAAGCTTGCAGCCAGGTACAAGGCGAAAGCAGCCGCTTCTGCCAAAGAGTCGATGCAACTTCGGAAGAGCAACCAGGAGTTGCAGACGCGAGTACAGCAGCGCGATCAGGAAGTTCTCCGAGTACGGGAGAAGATCACTGCCCTCGCAGAAGAGCAGACCACTTGGAAGATGCAGCGAGAAGCCGCAGAAGCGCGAGCTGCAACGGAGAAGACGCAGAGGGAAGCAGCAGAGGTCAGTGCGCAGAAGATGCTAGCTCAGTCGGTAGAAGCGCTTCGGAAGAAGTTCAACTTCACCGCGAGTAAGAAGTTACTTACCTTAGCTAGGGAATGGGACAGCGGGTCCAAGACGAGGTTGGTGGAATGCAGAGATAGCATGTTCAGGTACCTGGATAGACAGATAGAAGGAGTGAAGACACTTTATGGTCTTCCCTCACTTCCGACACCTGCAACCGCATCTTCCCAAGCCCCAGCACCCTCGACTGGATCCGGAATGGAGAAGGAGGAGTTCGATCTCGCTGTACACTTGGTGGTGACAGCATTGGAAGACGAGAAGACTCTAGAAGACGCCCCGGAAGATGAGCCGTCTTCCCAGGTATTCCGCGTGGAGGAAGCGACTTCCCCGGACCCCTATGAGATCGCCATGGTCCCTAGTACTGCATCTGTGCCTCAGAAGACCGAAGACGCACCATTCGACTCGTCTTCCTAGAAGACCATTCCGTCTTCCCAAGTCGAAGCCGAGGAAGACGCAGCCGCAAAAATAGCAGGGCCAGCGAAGAGCGAGGAGAGGGAAGCTACCTCAGTGGTACCCGAGGTAAGTGCAGGGCTTCCCAGCCCATCAGAAGTCGAGGTAGTAGCTCCGGTAGGAGCAGATCATGTAGAGATTGCCACCGAGCAATCAGAGTAGTTAGCAAACTCAATCGACACTTCCAGATTTAGTAGGATTGGACATGCTATCTTAAGGGTGGCAGTTTTCCATGTAAAAATAGTTAGGATCCCATGTGGCAGCATAGGTAGCGTAGGAGTAACACAATGGAGGGCTAATTGGAAAGAGGGACCGCATGCATGTGAGGTGACAACCTCTTGTCAGCGCCTCTCTCTCTCTCCCTGGTGGTCGCCTCCCAAGGCAGATGGTTAAGTAGGATAGCAGGGTAGGAGAAAAGCTCTCTGAGAGCTCTGCCAGTTCTGTAGAATTCGGCAGTAACTGAACATACACACCGATTCTACAGGCAGGCAGGCGAGACACATTAGAGCAGAGACAGTCTTAGCGCACTACACCCGTTGTTGGAAACATACGAATAGTCTTGGAATATACAGGAGGGGTCTGCATACTCGCACCAGCAGTGGTTCGAAGATGTAGATAGAGGTAGTGGACAGTCCAGGAACAGGGAACGGCATCCTCGTGCAGTCCTGTTGGCTGGGCTGGTGTGTCGAGGAGTAGACGCAGGAAGTAGCGGGAGTGAGCTTCCCAATGTCATTGTGACTTCTTCTCGGGGAATAGATTGTGGATTTGAGTGCAGCAGCTTCGCTCATGTCTTCTGGGTGGTGGAATGTATTGAATTCGCTCCCAATTGTGCATGGGAAGTGTTCTTCTTGAGTGGCGGTGAATGTCAACAGTTGTGGAGTGTAGCTTGACTCGTTCAGTAGAGCACTTGGGATCTACGTACGAACGGTCTTCTGGGTAAGTGATCCCAGAAGACAGAGCAGTCTGAGCAGCGAAGTGAAGAAGAAAGAAGACTTCTTCCCGCAACAGAAGACGACATCCTCGAGTAGAAGACGGTGCTACAGTACTCACGTTTGTTGTCTTCCTCCCCAAACTATTACAAGCAGGGATGGCTTGTTAGTCAGGATCCGGACTAGAAGCATGTCGGAATCTTAATTGCCCTTTTCCATCCTGTTTTCTCTTGTTTGGATTTCTTCTTCTTTCCATCTTCCCTCATTGTCCCCATCTTCTTATCTTCTTCTAGTGAGCTTCCGATACTTCTATTGAGCGCTGCAGGAAGACAACTTCCGTAGGCAGAAGCCTGGGAAGGCTACAGGGGGCATACACCCTGTGATTTATCCAACCCGATGGAATGTGAGTGTGAGAATAAGGTGTAACGACTGTTACTAGTCGACTTCTGCGAAGCCGGACAGCCTTCTGGAGGTGTGAGAAGACGAGCTAAACCCCCAGAAGACGAGAATCGCTTCGGGAAGACGGTATCGAGAAGACCGGAAGAAGCAACTTGGAAGCAGGAAGATCGTCTTCCCGAGCTTCTCTGTGAATAGTTGTGTGATATTTTAGTTGGTAGTTGTTTGTTTGGGTCCAGAGCACCATTTGGCGTATCTGGAAGACGTGTTGTTTTGTGTGATTTTGTGAGAAGACGGGATTTTTTAGGCAAAACCCGTGTGGTTGTGTGTTTGAACAGATCTTAGAACTTAGAGCAGCGTTACTTGTGCAAATCCTCTGTGGGAACGATATCTTGTATACTAAATGGGCAAAAGGAGAAATCCTGCGTCACTACAATCTGTGTGAGTGTTTATAGCCCCTGTTGTAACCTGAAAGCCAACCTCTTGAGTGAACAACCACAACCAGAAGCCCGGCGCTTTCCTAGGTAGACAGATTACACTCCGACATACTCTCTTTTGGTGAACTCGACGTGAAACACCTAGGGTGGGAGTTTTCTTGAGAGTGTTACAGGATCAGATATCATGGCCAACCAAGGATCATCAAGTGGAGCTGCTGTTGCTGCTCAGCAACCTGTTCAGTTGGATGTTGCTACGATGAAGATGTTCCAAGCTTTTTCCATGTTTATGCAGCAGCAGCAGAGCACAGAGAGGAAGGAGGTATTAGCAACCAAGGCGTTGCAATCTGTGGTGCATCAGATGGACCAGTTCAAGGGTACAGATATTTCCAAGTATGTGCGATACTATGCTAGGGAGATGGAGGTGAACAAGGTACCTGAGAAGGATATGGTGGAGAACTTTGAACTTGCAGTTGTCCTTGAGATTCGTGGGCGTGTGAAGGAGCTCAAGCAGCAGCAAGGACAGAGTTGGGAGAGCTTTATGCGAGCTTTGAAGGAGGAGTACTACACTGAAGACTCAGAGAGGGTGACCAAGAGAACATTCTTGGAGTGGGTGGTGAAGCCTAACAAAGGTTTGTCTGTAAATGAGTTGTTAAGGGAGTTTGATCGTCAATATGCTCAGCTTTCTAAGACAGAGAAGCTTACACTAGAGGTTGAGAAGACCGAGCTTTTTCTACAAGCAGCGGACGTGACTATTCAGGAGAAGCTTGAGCTGTTGCTGGAAGACAAGAGTGAGGAGAGAGGATTGAAGACTGATTGGAAGGAGGTTGAAGAGGCTGTCTCTTTGCTGACCAAGAGACAGAGAAGAAGGGACAAGGTGGTGGTAAGTGAAGCAGCACCTCTGATAATTCCTGTCAAGCAGTTGCCTACTAAGCCTGCTTTGGTAATTGCTAGAGAGGAAGACTCACCGCTTGATGAGTTGATTAAGGGTATGAAGGAGCTTAAGCTTAAGCTCACTAGGTTAGAAGAGAAGGAGCAGAATGTACAGCCTGCTATGCAGAGACCTCAGATGAGGGAAGGCTTTGTTCATCGTTGTATATGGTGCGATAGCCTAGACCATGTAAGAAGAGATTGTGGAGAGTTTTCAGATGCATTGAGGAAGGATCTTATCTTCTTCAAAGATGGTAAGATCCATTTGAGAGAGACTGGGATGATGCTGGGAACCAACTTTGGCAAGGGTGGTATGAAGAGACTTGTGAATGATATATCAGCATCACATGCTGTTTCTCTTGTGAATGCTGCTATATGTGGAGTGAAAGTGGAAATGGAGAGAGAGAAAGGGACTATTGGGTTGTGGTCAGATGTAGTGTGGTCCGTAGCTAGAACAGAGCTAGACAAGGATGTGCTACGAAGGGTTGGCAACTCAATTAGAGAAACTACAGGATGGAATGACCCTGTGGATACTATGTCAGTGCATGCTTATGTTGCAAGAAGTCAGCATGAAGCTCTACTAGAAGAAAAACGCAGGAGGGAGGATGCAGGTGAGGCTTCTACAGCCAAACGACCTACTACAAGGAGTGAAAGGGCTAGACCAGATGCAAGGCAGGAGACAACACCTACTCGGGAGGAGACTATGGAGGATCTACCATCTACAACACCAAAGGAGAAGGAGAGAAGCAAGGAGAAGGGTAAGATGCCTGCATACAAACTTCAATCTGACATTGAGATTGCTACAAACTTGAAGCAGGTGTTAGAGAACCGTATCTTGAATGGGAAAGTTGAGTTTACTTTGGGTGAGATTCTTGGGATTGCAAAGCGTGAGTTCCATGAGGTTATCATAGATATCATCAAGAGGAAACGTCAGATTTTGGGTGAAGCAGCTACGCTTAATGCTCTAGGGACCAAACTGTCGGAGGATGAGGAAGATGAGATTGCTGGTTACTGCTCTCAAGTATCAGAGGGAAGATCAGATCAGCACGTGAGGTTTGAAGATGAGGTGGAAGCATCGCAGAAGAGCCATTATTCTCACAACCATTGGACGAGAGCAACCACAGAGACCTTAGTGAAGCTGGGAGATCTAGAGGAACCTGTGGTGGCATTGATTGATCACGGCTCAGAGATTAATCTGATGTCTAAGGAGCTGTACAAGCGTGGGAGGTGGCCTATAGACATCGACCATGGGTGGCTTATCCGTGCTGCCAACAACCAGCGGGGAGAACTCTATGGTGCTTGCCCCAACATCAAGGTAACTGTGGGTGACATCAGTGATGTTCAGAATTTCTTTGTGCAAGACATGTCAACCTATCCTATCATTCTAGGGCAGCCTTACATTACTGCTGTTAGAATGGAGACACGAGTTATGGATGATGGTTCAGCCTATGCTAGGATACGTAGTAGAGACGACAAAAGAGCTGTTCAGTTTTTGACTGTTGCTGCAGAACATGAGAGGAATCGTGATAGCTTGAGAGACCGTCCACTACCTAAGATTACTCAGGAGTTTAGAGAGTCTAGGGGTTTTGGCAGAGTACCATTGAAGAGCGAGACTTCAACGGTACAGTAGAGCTAGGATTCTCGCCTGATCCAGTAGAGCAGGAAGCTTTATCCACTAGCTTCTTAGGATTGACGTCATATGGATCAGTGTGTTATAGGAAGGTTGAGAATCTGAAGAGGTTTGAGAGGCAACATGTGAAGTATGTACAACAGTCTTTGAGAGATAGTGGAGAGTTAGCTAGAGATGAATACATATCTGGAGTGTTTGAAGAGCAGTATTTGGTAGATACTATAGGGGAGTTGAAATCTATAGTAGAAAGTTCTATAGATGATGTAGATAGAGTGGTGAGAGTGAGCTCCAAGGAGCTTTATGATGTAATTGATAAGTTTATAGATTGACAAGAGGTGTATGTGGAGACCAAGTACAAGTCAGTGGCAAAGAAAGTCAAACCAGTGGCTTTGCCTTTACCACTCGATTACAATCAGAAGATGGAGCAAGCTGCACGAGAACTGACGCTTAGAGGACCGAGAAGAATTGGGCACCAGTTTACAGAAACAACACTGAAGGACTTGAGGATTGGAGGTGATGGATTTCTTACTGACCAAGAGAAGAAGAGCTTCAGGGAGATGCTATCTAGGCATGGTAAGGTGTTTGCGTTTGAGTCACATGAAGTAGGATGTGTAGATCCAAGTGTAGTTGCACCTATGGTAATCTTTACTATACCGCATGTGCCTTGGAATCTACGTCCTATCCCTGTACATAGAGCTCATCTACCAAAGTTGATAGACTTGCTCAATGAGAGGATTAGGATGGGTATCTTGGAACCATCTATAGCTCCCTACTCTAGCAGATTGTTTACTGTTCCGAAGAAGAGTGGAGCTTTGAGATTCATTCAAGATATGCAGCCAGTTAACAAGGTGACTATCAGGAATATGGGTATAGGACCTATTGTAGACGAGTTTGCAGAGGCTTTTGCTGGTCGTGCTATCTATTCAATGGGAGACTTATATTCAGGTTACGATCAGTTTCAGTTATCCTCTGAGAGTAGAGACTTGACTACAATGAGGACATCTTTGGGGTTACTAAGGATGTGCACCTTGCCACAAGGTGCTACCAATTCTGTTGCACATATGATGAATGGCATGAATAAAGTTTTGAGGGATTTCATTACTGAAAAAACTATGCCATTCCTTGATGATGTGCCGATCAAAGGGTGTGCTGAGGAGGAGAAGAATGAGGTAATGGATCAGAGGGGGTGCCGTAAGTTTGTTGCAGATCACATAGCCGACTGTGATAAGATATTGAGTCGATTGGAGGAGGTTCATTTGACTTTATCAGGAGCAAAGTCTGTATTTGGAGAACATGAGGTGTTAATAGTGGGACATCTGTGTGGATCTTATGGTCAGAAACCTTGTTCAAACAAGGTTGATGCCATCCGAAGGATGAAGGAGACATGTGGATCGGTTACTGAGGTGAGAAGGTTTCTAGGTGCATGTGTGTTTTATCATATATGGATTCCACACTTTGCACATGTAGCAGATCCGTTGTACAAGTTGCTGAGGAAGGGGCAGAGATTTCAGTGGCAAGAGGAGCAAAGCGAGTCTATGAAGAAGTTGAAGGATCTGTTGTCTTCACCACCAACTCTACGGAAGGTAACATATGAGTTGGGCAGACATGTTATCCTTACTGTTGATACTAGTCCTATTGGCATTGGGTGGGCTATAGGACAAGATGATAAGGATGGAAATAGATATGTGGTGCGTTTTGGTGCTAAGGTCTTAAGTTCACGGCAGAGAGACTACCCTCAGGTCAAGAGAGAGCTATGGAGAGTAGTTACTGCGATGAAGAGTGATAAGGAATACTTGATAGGAGCACCTGTGGTTGTGGAGACAGATTGCTTATCTCTCTTGGGAATGATCACTAGTTGTACAACTCCAGATATTGCTATGTTGAGGTGGATAGCATATATCAAGTCCTTGAACCCAGAGTTTAGACATATTGCAGGAAAAGACAATCCTGTGGCAGATATGTTATCAAGGGCTAGATATTACGATGAGAAAGAAATGATAGATGATCAGGAGAATGTGGGAACAGAGTTCTATTCTAGTGCTCTTGCTAGAAGGGATAGAAGCTGTTTTGCAGCCTCGTTGGAGTTTTTTGAGGAAATTGTGTGTGATGACGAGTGGTTGGATCTTGGGCGCTATTTGAGTTCACTGGAAAGGCAAGAAGGCTGGTCTGATGCAGATTTCAAGAGGATCCGTAGAATAGCTTATGGTTACTTTTTACATGGAGGACATCTATGGAAGCGCCCTAAGCTACAAGGAGGTATACCGCAACGGGTGGTATGTGACTTGGGATTGCAGCAGCAGCTGATCAAGGAGTTTCATGAGAGTCTATGGGCCGGTCATAGAGGAGTTTGGGCAACATTTGCCAAGATGAAGGAGAAGTATTGGTGGAAGGGTATGTATAAGGATGTAGTACAGTTTGTTTCATCCTGTATACCCTGCCAGATGTATTCCAACGTACGTCATCGTGATGGATTGCATCCTACTTATCCTTTAGCCATTCATAACAAATGGGTAGTTGATCTGGTAACTATGCCGTTTGGACTTGGACAAATGAGGTATCTAGTCTTGGCTAGAGAAGATCTATCCAACCAAGTCGAAGGTCGTGCCCCGAGGACGAAGACCATTGCTAGTGTCTGCCGCTTTCTACTTGAAGATGTTATTTGTAGGTATGGGTGTAGGAAAGATCACTGCAGATAGGGGTGAGCTGGATTCACATGAAGCAGTTGAGTTCTTCAAGCGATTGGGAATCAAGCTGGCATTAACCACTGCTTACAATCTTGAAGGGAATGGCAAGAGCGAACGAGGTCATCCGCCAATCATCAAAGCTTTGGTAAAAGCTTGCAAGGGTAAGATCCGTGAATGGTCTAGACTGCTACCATTTGCTTTATGGGCAGATCGTACAACTCATAGTACCGTTACAAGTTACATGCCAGCAGAGTTGATACTAGGACAAAAACCTGTGATGCCGATTGAGGAGGTTGTGCCTACTTGGAATGTTTTGCCATGGGAAGATGGTAGAAGTACGGAGGATCTTCTTGCATTAAGGATCCAGCAGTTAGAACGGAGACCTGAGGATGTTGCCAAAGCTGTGGAAAGGTTGAAGACTGCTAGAGAGAGAAACAAAGGCAGATTTGATAGAACGCATAGATTACGACCCAAACCAGTTAAGGAAGGTGATTGGGTGTTAGTCTATGATAGTAGTCTTGATAATCAGCATAGCGCTATCAGAAAGTTTTCCAAGAGATGGTTCGGACCTTATGTGGTGTTAGAAGTTTATGATAATACCACATACTCTTTGAGAGAGTTAGATGGTGCAGTGCTCAAGATACCAGTCGCAAGGAAGAGAATCAAGCTCTTTAGAAGGAGAGGGGAGGACCAGAACATTGCAGAGCTTACTGAGGATGAAGCTGAAGACTCAATGCAAGTTGAAGATGAGTTTGAAGCCGAAGCTGAAGAGTCTTGATCTGGATGGCACATACCGGAGGATGTGCAGGTTCAGAGGGGGTGGATGTCGCGCTACTTGGCGGCTACATGTTATATTTCTACTCCGACGCTTGAGTTTAGTAGTTCTAGAAGTTAGCTTATATTACTTCTAGTCGTTTATGTATATGTTTGACACCTTTGCATACGGTGTTAACACTATTTTGAGTCTTAGTAGGTTGATTACCATGTTGATAGGGCTTAAGCTCATGGGTTGTATTTGCGTGTCGCCCATGCACGCTTTCTAGCTGATTTAAGTTATTTTTCAGGGCTGCGTGTCGTTTTAAGTAATTTAAGTTTTACGCTGGCACTCTAGGGGGCTTGACGTGGTAGCCTATGAGTAAAACTAAGTTGCCACGTGGTTAAGGGTACTAAAGGACAACCAAGTGGAGCTATGAACTCCCATTGGTCCATTTTTATCTTTTGTTAAACTCTAAATTTAGAAACAGAGCTCCAGAGTGGAGTTCGAGCATTTGGTGAGGGGTCTTCAAAATCTGAGAGCACAGGGAGAGAGGGCTCGTCATGCCAAGCACTTCCAGTGAAAATTTCGATCGATTTGAGTCAATAAAGACGGAGTTATGAGCAATTGAAGTTCGAATTGTACTAGAATTGAATCACTTTTGTTGGATTTAGGGTTTTCAGTGTCACTCGCAGCAGATTTGAGGAAATTGCTTCAAAACTTCGAGGTTGTGTTCTCTGCCAGCAGGGCTACGATTTCACAAAAAGTTTCATATCGATTGAGCAACTGAGTAATTCAGGGCGGCCGCTGAAGCTGAGGGGGTCTGAAAAGCTCTTAATCTAGAGCAGCGACTTCAGAGGAGGAGATCTGCAGTTCTGTGTACATTCAGGAGTCCCAACTTCACAGGGATGTTCAGCACCCTGTAGACTGCAAATCCTGTAAGAAACTTTGAAATTGATCGAGCCAAACTCTTGTTATAGGTTGAAATAACCAGCTAGGTACCAGGAATTGCCGTAGTTTTCTTGCTCAAAACTTTTCTGTTCATATCTCCGTGTCAGAATTTGATCTCAGGCTGAAATTTCGTCTATGAGTTCAGTAGTACCTCATTTACATGCAGGGGAAGTTTAGAGGTCTAAACCTTCATAGTTTTCCTCTCCGTGAGTTTCAAAGTTCACCGCCGGATCCTGTTACTGCCGGCTAGACCTGAATTTCGCCTTCTGGGTATATTACTAGATCTTACACATCTGTGTGAGTGTTTATAGCCCCTGTTGTAACCTGAAAGCCAACCTCTTGAGTGAACAACCACAACCAGAAGCCCGGCACTTTCCTAGGTAGACGGATTACACTCCGACAGCGTCATCGATTAAGGTCGAAGGAGATTAAAGAAGGAGATTGGGTGTTGGTCTACGATAGTAGCTTGGACAACCAACACTGTGCGCTTAGAAAATTCTCTAAGCGATGGTTTGGCCCGTATGTGGTTCTTGTCGTGCTTGACAATGCCACATATTCACTAAGAGAGCTTGATGGGGCAGAGCTCAAGGTTCCCATTGCAGGCAAGCGTGTGAAACTCTTCAAGAAGCGAGATGAAGGGATAAGCATGGAGGAAGTCGGAGCTGAGTTTGATATCTTGGATGATGACGGAGAAGATTTGGATGACGAAGATATTGCTAACGACAACATCAGTGAAGAAGATGAAGATATAGTGTGATGCAGACCACAACTTGTGAGTGTTGGCGCATATCAAAGGATGCGCAGGTTTAGAAGGGGTGGATGTCGTGTTGTGGTTCGGCTCCTATGTGAAATTCCTATGTAACCTATGTTGTGTTTCTTTTCTATGTTTCGTGAACCGTATCGCGTAACTCGTCGAACGGTGTGATGAGTGCCACGTTTGTGATTATCTGTTTAAGTGATCGCACGGTAGAGGAACGTGCCAAGTCATCGATCTATGTGCGTTCACTTCAGTGATCCTTGTCGCCGCATTTGTGTATAAAATGGTGGATCGAAGGTTCATACAGCATTCTCTCTCAACGGGTGATTCGTGAGAGTTCTCGGTGGTCTGCATGGAGGAGTGAAGAACTGCAGGAGTGGTGGTTATGGACGGAGGTGTGTTACCGGCTCCGGATCTTCCTTTCCCGAATCCGTTTCACATCAAGCTTCATTGCATCCACCGCGATCACTTTCGACAGTGGTTAGTTGCATACTTTGGCGATGAATTCAGGGGAAGAATGATGGAGTTACAGCTTCCGATGATCCTTCCGATCGTAACATACGGAGAGACTTGGGATATGACGGTGTACATTTTGTTGTGAGGAACAATGGATCTCAACTATCCATCGAACGTTCCTTTCAACCTTTGGGTCGATGTCCGATGCCATTGCAGACCGAAGATCAATCATGGGGCTTGGATCGTGAGAAACTTCGGGCAAGAATATTACAATCGAGTGATAGCTTCACCATTTTCTTTTGTCGTACCTTTTATTGTAGAACGTTTCCAAGTTGTAATATTGACGTTGTATTAGTCTGCGGCTCACTGGTTTCATTCTGGTTGAGCGCTTCTGTGTAGTTACGGACCGCGAAGAATCCATCGACATATCTGAAGGATTTTTTGAGGTCTTAGAGTCTTGTTGATGTCTTGTGTCTCCTTGGAGAGTAAAAATTCGTTCTAAGGGAAAAGTTAAGAGGAGAAAAGACAAAAAGTAAAGCTCTTTTTGCTCTTATTGGTCCACTTTTGGACCAATGGTGTTCTAGCTGATCCTCGTGACGTTTCTGTGGTTTCTGGAGGCTTCGGAGGTCCATTCGCAAAACGAAGGGTATGGTTGGAGAGCTCTCGACCGGGGCTACAATCTGGGCTGAAGAATCGATCGATTTGATGAAAGTATGAGCGCGTTATGATCGATTGAGTGGAGGGGGGTGAAATTCGTACCTACTGCTATGTTTCTGGTTGTTCCGAGAGACTCGCGAGGAGTTTTGAGGAGCTGTCTGTTGGGTTGAAGAGCTGACGGCGTGCTGGTCATTTTGATATCAATTTCGCCAGCTTCATGATCGATTTGGATTCTGAACCGACCGATTGAAGTTGAGAAGTGCAGACGAGATAAGACGAGGACAGCGAACTGTGATAGCCATGGATAGTTTACTATTGCTTAAGTTCTGAGTCGAATTTCTGAGTGAAACTTTCCAGGATTGAAGCATGTCTTATCAGTAAGATACTTGGGAAGTTTCACCTCAAATGGTCGAGTAGTTTGTTCAGAATCTTGGATCAAATGTACCTGGGTCTGTAAAGCTTTGAAGTTAGCACAGATTACGGTTTGATCCATATCTGAGAATTGGTTTAAGATTTCGACCTGAAAATTGTTCAGGGTAGGAGTGAAGGGTCCAATCAAGCTTCCTGTGAAGTTTGATCATCATTGATCGACTGGTTTGGGAGGACTGAGGTCTCAAAGTTCAAAGATACTTCTGTTATTAGTAATTTCGGGTTTTTCGGTATCATCTATGGTCATTTTGGTCATTTTCGATCAATTTGGAGAGGAGTTTGTTGCTAAAACTGCCATGCTTGCATACAACTCGACATTGGAGGGTGTGGGGCTGATTTCAGCTCTTGGTGATGAAGGAGAACGGAGTCGTCATGAATCTTAAGCCGCTGTTTGGGTTCTCGGAGCTGCCAGGTATTACCGCTGTTGGTGCTATATTGAGATCTGAGTAGTGCCTTGAAGCATGCATGCTTTACCTTGCTGGAATGCTTGATAGGCCAGGGTGTACAGCAAGTTGTATCGATACTCCATCAAGTTGATTGAGTAATCTTATAGCATCTTCTGGTTGTACTATGAAGTTGTGATAGTTGGATTGATGGGCAGTTAGCATCACTGGGGAGCTATTTCAGAAGTCATGCTTCTAGTGATATAGAGGAATAACTTCAGTTAGATAGTTCAGAGCTGAGTACTTTTAGTTAGAGTACAAAAGATCTGTTTGTAACACAAGTTTATGCAACCTATACGTAACCTTGGATCTAGCAAGGTGTAAACTTGAGCCGAGCAGATACAAGATCACTCGGGCTAGAAGAGTAGATAGTGAAACATTTGAGTGGAACATCCAGATCTAGATCCAACCTTGTCAATCCACATACCTCTGCACAGCCATATACCTAGTGTATTCCTAGACAGAAAAACACGTTATACGATAACGGACCCTCACGTCTTCTCGTTCGTTCTGCCAGCCTTTCCAATCTTCTAGTCTCTCTAGGAAGATGTGGATTTGAGAAGCTTGGAAGACCGGGAGGCACATGCCTAGTTCCCAGCTTCCAACTTCTCGAAATAACAAACAACTCCCTAAGTCTCTCAGGATTCATACCAAGCCTCTCTTAACACAAAAGCAAAGCAAATCCACTCTTGATACGAATTGTATACAGTCGTCTTTCGAAGACAGTCAGGCTTCTGAAGATAGTCAGATCTTAGAAGCATCTTCCGAAGATGTTCTAATCTTCCGAAGCGTCTTCTGTTCAAGGTTTCAGGAGTAGAGGGATGGTAGGGTAGGAAAATTGATAGCTGGGATCTCCAATTTGAGGGCGATGGGTAGGGAAGCTCGAATTAAACTCAGGAAGAAACAAGAAGATGTCTGATGGAAATTGGGCAGCGCTTCCGCATCCAATGTCACAAAAGGAAAAACATGGGAAGGGAATTGATCGATCGGGTTGCCTGCAAACAACTGGGGAAGCGCGGGGGATATCAAACAAAAGACGAGAAGCGGTGGGAAGGAAAAAGAACATGGGAAGAACCTTTACTATCTTATGTCTGCTTCCCGAGCTGTCTTCTTCTTCCGCGCGCTTTCAGCTCTGGTCCCAGCTCCAATGCGACCCCACCGAGCTGCTTCCGCTGTCAGCTTCTTACTATACCGCAATCGATCAAGACTTCCATCTTTGATTTCACTCAGCCGTCCTCCAATGTCAACTTTCGGGAGTTCACAGAAAACTCCTTCAGCTCGATATGCTTCTGCTCTCAGTAATTCGACCTCGCCTTCCTTCTAGCTTCGAGTCGATCTTGACCTCACTCAGTTTCACCTCGCTGCCTTCCTCACTCAAATCAATCACTCTTGAATCGATCTTCTAACCAAGAAGCGCTCTTGGTAGGTACACCTACTTCTTACGTGGTGAAGCTTCCGCGGTTGCCGTCTTCCGGAAGATACGTGTCTTCCGCCATCTTCCGTCTTCCGCCATCTTCCATTTTCGGAAGACACAACCGAGAAGACGCTTCCTGGAAGAGGTCGTCTTCCGAAGAAGTCAACTTCTTATTACAAAAAGATCGTAAGATCATCTTCCTTCTAAGGAAGCCGTAATCTTAAGTAACAACGCTTCTTCAGTTATACAAACAAGTTATTAATCTTAAAAATTTCAAAAATCGTGAATCCTGTAATTTGCGGGCACCACATGTGCAAGGGTTGATGATGTTCGAGCTGATCCTCGACCTCTCACGTGACTTTTCCGCCTTCGCTGTAGACTTCTCTTTAGTGCCGGTGTTACTATAATTAGAGATTGACGTCTTAATGTTAAAATCTAAATTCATACAGATTCGAGTCCCGTTGCAGACCGCCAACATCAGAGTGATGGACATACCTTTTGTAAGACAAGATGCTGCACACATAAGTTCGACTGATCGCTTCGTCTTAGTTCCTCTTCTAGAACTATTTTCAGAGCATTCCTTGTAGTGAACTGAATATACTCCTTTTCCTTCGTAAGAAGGACAACGTGACGGACTGTGCACCATAGCTTCTTGTCTACGCTGATCTTGCTGATTATGGTCGCTATACTGATGATCTCCAGAAAGTCCTTGCTCTTTCTCTTTCTTGGATGTTGACTTCCTGCCAAATGAGTTGATCTCCAGAAAGTCCTTGCTCTTTCTCTTTCTTGGATGTTGACTTCTTGCCAAATGAGTTGATCCCCAGTTTCGACTCCCAAGGTTCTACCCTCTCTCTCAGTACAAGCCTCACTATCACCCGAGCATTCTTCTGTGTCAACTAGTCACCTTTCTCACAACACTACTGCACCACATGGTCGAGTTTATCTGGAGTCTAGGATGCGATGAAGCATTCAACATCCTGAAGTAGAAACTGCAAGAAGCATCTATACTACGAGCTCTTGACTAGACCTTACAGTTTCACGTGTCTATCGACACCTCCCAAACTGCCACAAGGACAATACTCTCGTAGCTAGACATTTTAAGAAAAGATCACCTGATCTTCTACACTAGTAGACATCTCAGTTCGGCAGAATGCAATTATTCCACCGCGGAGTTAGAATGTTTGAGAATGATATTCGCTGTGCAAAAATTTTGCCACTACTTTTTCTGCAACACAGTTGTATTCCATGTCGACCATCAAGTTCTAAAATATCTGGTCAATAAGCCTACAAGATCAAGACGATTAGCCAGATTGATGATACTCCTTCACGGAGTTCACATTTATAATGAAGTACCGACCAGGGAAGATACATGTCAACACGGACTTTCTAAGTTGACTAGAAGAAGAACCCTCTCCCACATGTATCAACACCAACCTTGTGGATTTTAAACTTTTCTTGATACAAGAGAGACCACCACTCAATCTCCTTGGTGAAATGTTATCTGAGAACCATCAATGTACCAAAAGACTTACGTCCAAACAAAGTCAAGACCTCTCATTACGCCGCACTACCATTCTCGATCATTGGAGATAAAGTGTACAAGATGAGAGATAATGTACTTAAGAGATGTATCGATCGCTTCACAGAGGACTTGACAGCGATGAAGATTTACCTTATTGGTTAATGATGGTTCACGATCACTTGAGATTCACACGACTACGTCAAGAGATGCGACGCTTGTCAAGGACAGGGCAAGTCTACATCAAGATACAAGGTAATGTTGACACGAATCTTAGCAACATGCTGTCGTAACACGAGAGCGGCTCTTGGGAAAGAGTAAACCTTCTAGATGTGATCATATGCGAGATTGTTGCGACTAGTGCTCTCGTGGGATAAGTGCAAGAGATTTTCTAGCAAACTTTGACACTTGATAGAGGCGTTCTGAACAACCATTCTTCTGAAAAACTTGGTAAGGTTATAGACCCCTTCTGCAAATTCTGAACCCTCTCTAGCAAACAGATTACAAGCTTTGTGATAAATTATCGTGAAACATGTAAGTTTTGACACCTTAAGAACTTCAACTGGTGTATCTCCACCTCTGAGGATCAGATAAAGCATAAAACTTCACCCGCAGAAGAAAACATCCATTGAGCACACTCACACGAGATTGGGACCAGATTCACCGATCGAAACAAAAAACTTCTCAAATTTATCATCGTTTACTCACAATTTGTAATTAGAACTTCAATTGATCTCTCCAACATTATCTTGATCTCCCTAAGAATAATCCGCAGTGATATCTATGACTACTTGAATACTAACATTCAGAAATTGACTCTCTAAACTTCAATCGATGGTATCTTGCTCACTCTGAACTTGAATCAATTGATCATTGAGTCTAAAGTTATCAACTCGTCGAGAGCTTCTAACTCTTATTCAGTATCTCTCGATTACTCGCACAACACGTTCTATGGCTATTTGAACACATACACTCAAAAGTCGACTCTTTTAACTTCATTTGTTGGTATCTTGCTCACTTTGAACTGAATCAGAAGATCATCACATCCATAGTCATCAACTCGTTGAGGACTTTCTAACCCCATCTCAATCTCCATCAGATCAAATCTACAATGCGTTCTATGTTGTTTGAATACGCACACTTAGAAATAGACTACTCAAACTTTCATCTTCTTGATCTCAAATTGACATATTTTTGATTGTGTATGCAAGCCAGTGAGAAGAGCCTTTTAGTGCTATCATGAACTCTTCTAGATCACCTCTGTAGCGTAAGGTCAGTTTGAAACATAGGGGGTACTTTTGGATTTTTATCAAAAATAACCTAACAATGAAAATTCAAAGATCTATATTGTTGTCTCTTAGTGACCTATAGATCTTCGGCCATAGTAAAATTTTTTTGAGCTCGTCTAAGTTATTTACAACTACACAATACTTGTTGGCATAATGAAGGCATTGACATGGAAGTCTATCTACTTGTCACAGCTTAGCTACACTATCAATTATAATAAACTTCAACGTTGGCTATTTACATAGTAGACTAACATACAATAGAACTTCTAAAAGTATGAACAGTTGAACATACTGAAGTATCTTAACATGTGTCTCGTTGTCTTCTGCTTGAAACACACGTGTATAACAAAATACGCAAAAAACATCACTATAACCACTTATTTAGCATTACATCGCATGAACAATGTGCATATGTGGAAATAGGTGTTCCATTAAACTTATACATGGTAAAACCATGTACAACACGACAATGCTCATTCTAACAATAGAGCATTGACTTCGTCGGACTTTCAAAAGTCACCCGTCATAGGTACATCATAGTTGCAGTAGACTATGTAACCAAGTGGACAGAGGTATAATCCTTCTCTAGAGCAACCACTCAAACTATGATTCAGTTTCTTCAGCGAAACATACTTTCCATATCTGAAGTTCTAGTTATCATTATCTCTGATAATGGATCTCATTTTCTCAACGCCGTAATAGCCGAACTAACAGCTACTTACGACATTGAGCACAAACGCATCATTCCTTACCATCCCTAGCCTAATGGTCAGGTGGAATGGACCAATGAAATTCTGCTCTTGGTAATAAAAAAGATAGTTTCCATGAACCTTATCGATTGGGATAAGAAGCTAGTAGGGGCACTCTGGACATATCGCACCACATTCAAAATCACCACATATCACACACGTTCTAACTAGTTTACGAATAGAAAGCACTTGTCCTTGTAGAATTGCTAGTCCTAGCACTATGTGTATTAACATGATACGCATCTTTGGAGGAGTCCCGGCTTGGAGAGGGAAAAGCAGTTCAAGAGCGAGTTCGCGCCCTACATGCTCTAACAAAGAAGAGGCTAGAAGCAATATACACGATACAAGCAAGGAGGAAGCAGATTTTTGACAAACAAGTCATCATCACCGACGTTTAAGGAAGGAGATCTCATTCTGAAGTTGAAAATGACAATAGCAGCTTTATGTTGAAAACTCAAGAAGGAATATACATAAATTGATGATGATCGATCTCAGCGACAATACAATGTCGGCTTGCTTGCAAAGCACAAACTAATTTAGTGTTTGATCTCGAACATAGATCCATCACTCAATCTCCTTCCTTGGTAAAATAACTGATCAGATGAGAAATAACCGATTGTGATTTTTGATCTATATTTGCCGGTTGTTAGAGAGAATCATATTGTATGAAGAAGTTGGAGCCAGAATTCCTATATCTGGATAACCAACACCAGAACAAACTGAAGCATAGACATCTTTCTGTCCTTCGGCCAAAAGCCCGCCATCCAGTACTCGTGGTTCATCGTAATGACATCTTGCAATTTTAGAATCTATCTTGATGTAGTGACGCATGATTACTCCTTTTGCCCATTTAGTATACAAGACATCGTTCCCACAGAGGATTTGCACAAGTAACGCTGCTCTAAGTTCTAAGATCTGTTCAAACACACAAACACATGGGTTTTGCCTAGAAATCCCGTCTTCTCACAAAACCGTGCGTCTTCCAGACACTCCAAAAGGTGCTCTGGAACTAAACAAACAACTACTAACTAAAATATCACACAACTATTCACAGAGAATCTCGAGAAGACGATCTTCCTGCTTCCAGATCACTTCTTCCGGTCTTCTCGATATCATCTTTCCGAAGCGATTCTCGTCTTCTGGGGGTTCAGCTCGTCTTCTCACACCTCCAAAAGAATGTCCTGCTTCGCAAAAGTCGACTAGCACGGCTGTTACACCTTACTCTCACACTCACATTCCAACGGTTTAGATTAATCACAGGGTGTATGCCCCCTGTAACCTTCCCAGACTTCTGCCTACGAAAATAGTCTTCCTATAGCACTACAACGACATTCACCTTCATGGAAGCTCAACAGAAGTCTCGGAAACTCACTAGAAGAAGGTAAGAAGATGGGGAAGATGAGAGAAGATGAGGAAGAAGAGAAAATCCAAACAAGAGAAAAACAAGATAAAAAGAGGAAATTAAGATTCCGACAGGCTTCTAGTCCGGATCCTGACTAACAAGCCATCCCTGCTTGTAATAGTTTGGGGAGGAAGACAACAAACGTGAGTACTGTTGCACCGTCTTCTACTCGAGGATGTCGTCTTCTGCTGTGGGAAGAAGGCTTCTTTCTTCTTTACTTTGCTGCTCTGACTACTCTGTCTTCTGGGATCCCTTATCCAGAAGACCGTTCGTACGTAGATCCCAAGTGCTCTACTGAACGAGCCAAGCTACACTTCCACAACTGCTGACAGTCACCGCCACTCAAGAAGAACACTTCCCATGCACAATTGGGAGCGAATTCAAAGAAACCCACCACCCAGAAGACATGCACAAAGCTTCTGCACTCAAATCCACAATCCATTCCCCGAGAAGAAGTCACAATGGCATTGGGAAGCTCACTTCCTCTACTTCCTGCGTCTACTCCTGGACACACCAGTCTAGTTAACAGGACTGCACGAGGATGCCGTTCCCTGTTCCTAGACTGTCCACTACCTCTATCTACATCTCCGAACTACTGCTGGTACGAGTCTGCAGACCCCTCCTGTGTATTCCCAGACTATTCGTATGTTTCCAACAACGGGTGTAGTGTGCGAAGAACTGTCTATCCTGTGTCTCTGCTCTAATGTGTCTCGTCTGCCTGCACCATAGAATCGATGTGTGTGTGCAGTAGCTACAGAACTCTATCTCATACTCTTCGATCCTACTTATGTTGCTGCCATGAGAACCAGGGGAGACGACCACCAGGGAGAGAGAGGCGCTGACAGGAGGTTGTCACCCCACATGCAAGCGGTTCCCCTTCCTAATTAGCCATCCACCTTGTTGCTCCTACGCTACCTATGCTGCCACATGGTGTCCTAACTATTTTTACATGGAAAACTGCCACCCTTAAGATAGCATGTTCGGTCCTACTAAATCTGGAAGTGTGTCACTTCGGTTGCTGTCTACTCTGATTGCTCCATGGTAATCTCTACTTGATCTGCTCCTATCGGAGCTACTATCTCGGCTTCTGATGGGCTGGGAAGCCCTGTACTTACCTGAGTGTCACTGAGGTAGCTTCCCTCTCCTCGCTCTTCGTTGGCCTTGCTGTTTCTGCGGCTGCGTCTTCCTCGGCTTCGGCTTCTGCTTCGGAAGACGGAATCGTCTTCTGGGAAGCAGAGTCGAGTGGTGCGTCTTCGATCTTCTGAGGCACGGGTGCAGTACTAGGGACCATGGCGACCTCATAGGGATCCGGGGAAGTCGCTTCCTCCACGCGGAATACCTGGGAAGACGGCTCGTCTTCCTGTCTTCCGGGGCGTCTTCTGGAGTCTTCTCGGCTTCCAACGCTGTCACCACCAAGTGCACAGCGAGATCGAACTCCTCCTTCTCCATTCCGGATCCAGTCGATGGTGCTAGAGCATGGGAAGATGCGGTTGCAGGTGTCGGAAGCGAGGGAAGACCATAAAGTGTCTTCACTCCCTCTATCTGCCGATCTAAGTACCTGAACATGCTCTCCCGGCATTCCACCAACATTGCTTTGGACTCCCTGTCTCATCCTCTAGCCAAGGTAAGTAACTTCCTACCCGCAGTGAAGTTGAACTTCTTCCGAAACGCTTCCACCGACTGTGCTAGCATCTCTTGTGCACGAGCCTCCGCTGCTTCCCGCTGCGTCTTTTCAACTGCAACTCGCGCTTCTGCGGCTTCTCGCTGCGTCTTCCAAGTGGTCTGCTCCTCTGCGAGGGTGGTGATCTTCTCCCGCACTCGGAGGACTTCCTGATCGCGCTGCTGTACACGCGCCTGCAACTCCTGGTTGCTCTTCCGAAGCTGCACTAGCTCCTTGGCAGAAGCGGCTGCTTCCGTCTTGTATCTGGCTGCGAGCTTCTCTGTGGTGCGGAGACTAGCTTCCAGCGACTCCGTCTTCTTCTGGTCTTCTCCCTGTCGCAGCAAGGTGCGCAGGCCGAATCCAGGTTGCAAGGGCCTCTCCTGTGTCTTCGCTCTCTTCTTCAGCAACTCCATCGCTGGCTGGATCTCCTTGTGGAAGAAGGCGCTGAACTCTTCCAGCCTTCTTCCTGCGGAAGACAAGTTCATATCCACCACTCGCTCTGAGGTGTCAACCTTATCTTTTAGAGGTAAGGATGCCTCTTCCACCACGACGACCTTCATCTTCTGCGCACGAGAAGAAGCTACTCTTCTCATCTTCCGGGGTGGAAGACTCCTCATGGTAGGAGCGGCTCTCTTCGTTGCGCTTCCTCGCATCGCAGCAGGAGCGCCCATCCATCCTTCGTCTTCTGGAGTCTTCGGAAGACTCCCAAGTGTTGCAGAAGCGGTCTTCTGCTCCGATCGGATACTCAGCAGTTCTTCCTCCGAGTCTGACTCCGATCCTGAATGAATGAGGGAGATGGGTGTCCTAGGTACACTTCTAGGACCCATCTTCCTCGGTGGCGTGACGTCTTCCGACCCATTAGACTCGTCTTCTCTCACCAGAAGCGTCTTCTGGTGAGAGCCAGGTCTCAGCTGTGGCATCAGAGTGGGAGGGGGAGTTGCGGCTGCGGCTCGGTCATCGTCTTCCAAGGTCTCCTCCTTCTCCTCCTGTTGCCCTGTTGGTCCATACTCTGCCAACTGATCTCTCCTAAGATCCCCCATGACTACGTACAAGTAGCAGAGGAAAGGTGTCAAGTGTCCTCCCGCCGGGGTACCCAAGTACGCTAGCTCCGCCTGTACATAGTTGTGGACGTATGCGCTCCAGTAGATGGGTACTCGTTTATCCCACATTGCTTTCAGGAAGTCTACGTCTTGATCTCCTAGGTACCTCATCTTCTACGCTTTCCTCTTGGGGAAGAGATGCAGAAACAGCTTCGCCAGAAGTCGCTTCTTCGGCTCTCGGTAAGATTCGATCTTCCACCCATTCCTACCCTGCCTGTCTTCCACGAAAAGACAGGTGGTGCTCCCAGGTACATGCCATGTACTCACGATCCTGGGCAAAACCTTCTTCTCAAACCAATACCATCGGTCCTCGGAGTCTGGTCTGTGGAAAGCCCTACGCCACCAATCTTCAGTCCAGGAAGATGGTCTTCCTGGAGCTACTCCTGCCTTCGCAGGTACACGGTTGCGGGGTGGTAACGCTGTCCACACCTCCTCCAGAAGTCCCTGATCGGCGAGGTTCCAATCCCACAGGAAGAAGTCGAGACCCAACTCCTTGAGGAAAGGAGTGGCCTCGGCCAATTCTGCCGCTGGTAACACCAAGCCTCGCGGATGCATCGTCATGCTTGAAGATCTGTTGCACTAAGCCACAAGCACCTACTATGAGCTGAAGGCTCAGTCCTTCCCAAGTGCCCACAGTCTAGCTTCTACTTCTCAGAAGACGAAACTAGTCTTCCAGAAGACAACTACTCCGTCTTCCGGGATTCTAACAATACTTCCTAGATAGCTCTCGTCTTCCGAGCTATATCTAAATAATCCTATCTAAGCAAGGCCTCGCATGGATTACCAAGAAGACAACCCACCTTGCATTACATCCTACTTCCTATCAGAAGATACAAGATTCGCGAAACATAAAGTGCATGACAGGTTTAGAAGATGGTTGTGAGCTCCTGCGATGACAGTGGCCTCTGGGAAGACACCCGGTACAGTTTCCGATTCAATGTCTTTCTCGGAAGACCTCCCGAAGTCAGGCTTCCCTTCACTAGTCTCACCTGTCTTCGTCTTCCTACGCGCAACTATCCTCACAACAGACTCAAGACAATTGCACTCTGTTCTTCTGACTTCTCACCTCTCATACGCACTCAGAAGAAGCTTGCTGCTTGGTGGGAAGACATGACCCTCGACCATTCTCTCCAGATTCTGCCAGCAAGTCTTCTCACGACTCTCTCCTAAGTTTGGGAAGAAGAAGGAATGGCTGCTATGGGTCGGACAGAAGAGACCCGAAACGGACCCTCACGTCTTCTCGCTCATTTTGCCAGCCTTTCAGTCTTCTAGTCTCTCTAGGAAGATGTGGAGTTAAGAAGCTTGGAAGACCGGGAGCCACATGCCTAGTTCCCGACTTCCAACTTCTCGAAATAACAAAACAACTCACCACATCCCTCGGGATTCGTACCAAGCCTCTCTTGACACAAAAGCAACACAAATCCACTCTTGATACGAATTGGTTATAGTCGACTTCCGAAGATAGTCTTCCGAAGACAGTCAAGTTTAAGAAGCGTCTTCCGAAGATGTTCCCATCTTCCGAAGTGTCTTCTGTTTCAGGTTTCGAGGATAGAGAGGTAGTAGGGTAGGGAAATTGATAGCTGAGATCGTCAATTTGAGGACGAGGTGTAGGGAAGCTCGAATTGAACTTAGGAAGAAGTAGGAAGATGTCTGACAGAAATTGGGCAGCGCTTCCGCACCCAATGTCTCAATAGAAAGAATGGGGGTGGGGGTAATCGATCAGGCTGCCTGCACACAACCAGGGAAGCGCGGAGAATACCAGACAAAGGCGAGAAGAAGTGGGAAGGAGAAAGAGCGTGGGAAGAACCTCTACAGTCTTCTTCTGCTTCCCGAGTTGCCTTCGACCTCCTGCGCGCTTCTGGCTCTGGTCCTAGCTCCAATGCGACTTCACACGGCTGCTTCTGCTTGTTCAATTCCCGGCCACGCCTCAATTTCACCTTCGATTCTACTCAGCTACTCTCCAATGTCAGCTTCCCGGGAGCTCATAGAAATGCCTTTGCTCCCTACCTTCCGCGCTTCAACAATTCGGTCTCGCCCTTCGCCTAGCTGCCAACTGTTCCTCACCTTGCTCGCTTTCTTCTCTCGATTTCCTCTCGCGAAGCTCACTCTCGGAATTCGATCTTCTCCACCAAGAGTGCTCCTGCTGCGGGAAGCTGAGAATTCACTAATGCGCTTCTGTATCTTCCCCGCAGTTTAAGGGTTTCGACCCTAGATGACCTACCTAACCTACCTACCTGTTCGGTGCAACCCAGTAGGTACAACTACTTCTTTACTGAAAAAGCCGTGGTTAGGCCTTCGCGGTCGCTGTCTTCCGGAAGATGGATGTCTTCCGCCGTCTTCCGTCTTCCGAAGACGTCACTGAGAAGACGCTCTTCCGAAGATGGTCGTCTTCCGAAGAAGTCAACTTATTATTACAAACAGCTCGTAAGATCATCTTCCTGCTAAGGAAGACGTAACCTTAAATAACTACGCTTCTTCAGTTATACAAACAAGTTATTAATCATAAAAATTTTAAAAATTCGTGAATCCTGTAATTTGTGGGCACCACATACGCCCACCCTCACATGTTTGCGTCCCCGCAAACATCAGTGTCTCTGCACTTCTGTTTACGTCCAGTACTTCTTGACACGCCACTCATTATTACGAGTGGTCATCAGTGTACCGTCCAACTCTTCCAAGTGCAAGGAGCCATTGTCGAAGACCTCCAAGATGCGGTAAGGACCCATCCAGCGAAGATGAAGTTTCCCGGGGAACTTAAGATGTCGGTTGTTGTAGAGAAGAAACAAGTCCCCATCCACAACGGTCACCTTTCTCAGTTTGCTATCGTAGTTCACCTTACGTTGTGCTTGCACCTCGTATGTCTTCTCCAAAGCTGCATTCCTGTCTTCTTCAAACTCTACAAAATTCAGAAGACGCTGCTCCTGGCTTTCTTCTTCTCCCATGTGTTCGGATACGGCTCACCGGTATGTTGGGACCTCTAACTCAATGGGCACAATAGGTGTCATGCCGTAAGTTAGGTAGAAAGACGCCTTCTGGGTTGTGACTTTAGGTGAAATCCTGAAAGCCCATAACACAGATGGCAATTTCGTGTCCCAATCATATGCATGGTTAACAGTTATCTTATTCAGGATGTTACACAGAAGACCGTTCGACTTCTCCGTCAGTCCATTCGCTTTCGGGTTGTACGGCGTCGTCTTCCTATGCTTAATCCTGAAGTATTGGGTCATGAGGGAGAAAGTCTCATTTAAAAAATGAGTACCCTTATCTGATACCAATTCCAATGGACATCCGTACCTAGTGATGATGTTATGCCAAAGGAACCTGGCTACCACTGCGGCATCGTTCTTCCTTGTGACCTCGCCTTCCACCATCTTGGTAGCATAGTCGGTAGCTATTAAAATGTACCGTGCTCGTGTTCTTCTCGCCACTGGGGCGATAGGCCCCATAAAGTCGATCCCCCACTTTTCGAACGGAGCAAGCGGAAGAATGGGAGTAAGAGGCCACCTTGTCGTAGCTGTCGGTCTTCCCACCCTCTGGCACGCATCGCACTTCCTGATCTCTTGAAAAGTGTCTCGGTACATGATCGGCCACCAGTATCCGACGTCTAACATCTTCTTCACTGTGGTTTTCAACTCGTAGTGACCCCCAGCGTCTTCGTAGTGAAGACCTGTGATCACTGATTTAATCTCCGAAGGCTCAAGGCATCTCCTTAGCTTCTCGTCATGTCCCTTCCGAAACAGGATACCCTGGAAGATGACATAAGGACCTGCCTTATGTAAGAAGATAGCCTTCTGCTCCGCATCCAATCCCTCGGGATACTGTTGGTCTTCCAAGAACTTCCTCAAGTCCTTGAAGATCGACTCTTCTGTGGAAGTCGCAAAGACTGGATCAGAAGATCTAGTCTCGTCTTTTGGGAGACAGGCGGTACGCCCCCTCCTCAGATGAAAGTGTCTCTGCGAAAACTAAAAACAGCTTCTCGTTAGGGAACTCGTCTTCCACTTCATCTTCTCGTTGTTCGGTCTCTAATCTGGATAGGTAGTCAGCATTAACATGCTGTCTTCCGGGCCTGTACTCAACTGTGTAAGTAAATTTCTGGAGTAGAAGAATACACCTAGCTATCCTACCAGACAAATCTGCTTTCTTTACAAGATGTTTCAAAGAGAAATGATCCACATAGAAGACAAACGGGTTGGCTAGAAGATAGTGTCTAAACTTCCTACAAGAGTAAATCATGCCAAGACACTCCCTTTCGGTTGTCGAGTACTTCTTCTCTGCATCACTGAGTTGTCTTCCTACGTAGTAGATGGGATAATCCTTCTTCTTCTCATCTTTCTGACTCAACACTACCCCTATGGCGAAAGCAGAAACATCCACATAGATATGGAAGACTCTTTCCCAATCAGGTGGTCTTAGGACAGGGGATTCCGACAGAAGCCTCTTCTTCGAATGCTTCTTGCTGCTCAGAAGACCAAACGTATGGTTCGTCCTTCTTCAGCAACTTAGTGAGTCTTCCTGCTACCTCTGCGTACCTGTCAATAAACTTCCTGTAGTATCTTACGTTGCCAAGGAAGCTTCTTAACTGAGTCAGGTTAGCAGGTGGATGGAGTTTCATGATGACTTCCACCTTAGCACAATCGACTTCTATACCTCTTCCGGAAATCCTATGTCCTAGCAAGATCCCCTCTGACATACCAAAGAAGCACTTCTCAGGATGAAGAGCCAAACGATGTTCTCTACACTTCAGAAAACACTTCCTTAGAAATATCAAGTGGTCTTCTCTCGATCCAAACACACAAAAGTCATCCAAGAAAATCTCCATGAAAGTGCGAAGATATTCCTTGAAGATTGTAATCATCAATCTCTGGAATGTGGCGGGTGCGTTGCATAAACCAAACGGCATTTGATTGTACGTACGTGTCCCAATCAGTAGTGAAAGTGGTTTTCGACTTGTCTTCCTCTCTGATTGAAACTTGGTTGTACCCAGAATACCCATCCAGGAAACTGTAGAACTCATGCCCTGCTACCTGGTCTAACACAGAGTTGGTGAATGGTAAAGGATGATGATCCTTCTTTGTGGCCAAGTTCAGCTTCCGGAAGTCCTGACACACTCGAATCTTCCCTGTCTGCTTCTTCGGCACGATGACGATAGGAGCTACCCACTCACTGCTAAGTACTGGGAAGATGACTCCTGTCTTCAAGTATTGGTCGATCTGGTCCTTCACCAGAAGCGAGTACTTGGGATTGAGCCGATACTGCCTCTGCCGTGCAGGAACAACGCCCTCCAGCAAGTCAATCCGATGTTCTCCCAGCTCTCGAGGTATGCCCTTCATGTCTTCTATGGTCCATGCGAAGACATCCTGGAACTCCGTCAGAAGTTCTCGAAAGTCTTCCAACTGCTGGCCCTCGATCACCTTGGAAAGCTTCAGCTTCTTCCCAGGAGCAACCTCCATCTCTTGAAGATCATCCGGGTTTACCATTCCTTCAGTGTGACTGTACTCACTGGCACCAAAGTATTCCGGTTTGGGAGCTTCTTCTAGTTCTGATTCGTCTTCTGGAAGACCAACTGTCGGATCTTCCGAAAGGAAGACGATACTTTCGTCTTCTGGAAGACCAACTGTCGGATCTTCCGAAGAGAAGACGATACTTTCGTCTTCTGGAAACTCTTCTTCCGCAATCTCGTAGCACTCAATGTATCCACAGATCACATCTTCTGCTCTCTCTGCTAATTCTGTAATACACAAGTTATTCACCACAAACTCATTATACCGTTCATCATTGTCAGAAGACGCAGCTGAGTCTTCTGAAGTGTACCCCTCTGTTGTAGACGGAGTTTCACCTTGGTGTCCAATCTTGATCCAAGGAAGCGAGACCTTAGTCTTCTCACCTGGCTTGGATGTAGGATTGGGAAATCTCAAACGATGCCTTCTCCAGTCGGTATTTACATTTGCAGCATACAGCCATGGTCTTCCTATCAACACCTGATATCCAACCACAGCCAGAAGCCCGGCGCTTTTCTAAGTAGACGGAATACACTCCGACATACTCTCTTTTTGGTGAACTCGACGTGAAACACCTAGGGTGGGAGTTTTCTTGAGAGTGTTACAAGATCAGATATCATGGCCAACCAAGGATCATCAAGTGGAGGTGCTGCTGCTGCTCAGCAACCTGTTCAATTTGATGCTGCTACGATGAAGATGTTCCAGGCTTTTTCCATGTTTATGCAGCAGCAGCAGAGCACAGAGAGGAAGGAGGTATTACCAACCAAGGCGTTGCAATCTGTGGTACATCAGATGGACCAGTTCAAGGGGACAGATATTTCTAAGTACGTGTGATACTATGCTAGGGAGATGGATAGTGACTTCAGAAAAAGACATTGGGCTCGTGCTACGACTGCTACACGAGTTCGCCTTGGGAGTTTACTTGAACCTGTTGCTGCCTTGGTTGATCACGAATCTGAGATCAACATCATGTCACGGGAGGTGTATGAGAGAGGTCAGTGGTCTATCGAGCTGAACCATGGTTGGATGTTACGTGCTGCAAACAACCAGAAAGGTGAGCTATACGGCGCTTGTCCTAACGTGAAGGTGAAGATAGGTGATGTAGATGTAGATCAGCACTTCTTCGTGCAGTCTTCTGCTTCATATTCTGTGATTCTTGGTCAGCCTTATATCACTACAGTTAGAATGGAGACCAAGGTGATGGATGACGGATCTCATTATGCTAAGATCCGTAACCCAGATGATAGACGTTCTGTGCAGTTTCTGACCGTTCGTACAAACCACGAACGAAACCGACAGACTTTGAGAGATTCTCTTATCTGTAGGAGTAAAAGTTTTCTGAAACCACTCTTGTAGGACGGGATAGCAAGAGTGAAGAATCTACTGCTACTATGATCCCGCTTGAGCAGCCTGAGGGATCAGAGGAGGCTGGTGAAGAGGCTGCTCAAGATTCAGAGAGTAGTTATACTGTACATAGTTGGAGATCTGGTTTGATGACTTTCAGTTCTGATGATTGGAGTGAGTTTACGCGGGTAGAGGATTTGACTGAGAAGAGTAGAAGGTAGATGGAGAATTTCGTAGCAAATCTGCGCTGTACAGGAGTTCTGAAGAAAGAAGAGACAATTTTTGGTGTTTATGAGGAGTTTGTAGGTGTATAGTCTTTTGTTCGTTGGCTGGATGATGTAGATAAGCAGATGGGAGGTAGGATGGTGATTCCCATCCATTCTCGTGAAGTCTATGAGGAGTCTCGTACTTGCGATATCATCCTCATCCGAGACTGGAGAATGGATGGAAGGATGCAGTCTGTTGGTGTGGCTCTCATCAAGAAGCAGAAGTACACGCCAAGTATAAAGCTGTAGCGAGGAAGGTGAGACCTGTGACGACCCAATTATCTGTTGATTCTCAACAGCAGATGGAGTTAGCGGCTGCTGAGCCTGTGCTTAGAGATCTTACACAAGTAGGACACAAGTTTACTCAAGAGACACTCGAGCAGCTTCAGATAGGAGGAGGTGGCTTCTTGACTGAAGTGGAAAAGTGAGCTTTCGAGAAGATGATAGTTAGTCATGGTAAGGCATTTTCTTTCTCAGCTGAGGAGATTGGTTGCGTGGATCCTAGTGTGATAGCTCCGATGGTTATCTTCACTGTTCCTCATGTACCTTGGGACTTGAAGCCGATTCCAGTCCCTCGTGCTTTACTACCAAAGATCACTAAGTTGCTGAAGGAGAGGATACAGATGGGTATTCTTGAACCATCTATGGCTCCGTACTCTAGCCGATGGTTCACGGTACCTAAGAAGACAGGAGCTCTACGCTTCATCCAAGACTTGCAGCCTGCCAACAACATCACGATTCAGAACGTCGGGACAGGACTTGTGGTTGATGAAGTAGCTGAGGCGTTTGCTGGAAGATCAATCTATTCTATTGGTCCGTTACAGAGATGGGCTTGTACCTACTTATCCACCTAGTATCCATTTTCAGTGGGTTCTTGATCTTGTGATGATGCCACCGGGGTTATGAGAGATGCGTTACTTGGTGTTGGCTCGAGAGGATCTCTCCAACTATGTGGAGGGACGAGCACTACGGACGAAGACTACAGAGAATATCTGCAGGTTCGTGCTTGAAGATATTATTTGTCGTTATGGATCGGTTGAGAGATTACGTGCAGATAGAGGCGAGTTGAGAGACGCTGAAGTGAAGGAGTTTTTTGCTCATGATGGAGTAAAGCTTCGACTTACTACTGCTATGAATCCAGAGGACATCGGTAAGAGTGAACGAGGACACCTTTCTATTGTTCACGCTTTAGTGAAAGCATGTGATGGTAGGCCTAGAGAATGACCGAGACTACTTCTATTTGCTTTGTGGGCTGATAGAACTACACACTGTACCACGACTGGCTATATGCCAGTTGAGCTTATGTTGGGACAGAAATCGATCATGCCTGCTGAGGAGGACTTTCCTACGTGGGCTACGTTACCATGGAAGATGGTTTAGATCGTGCTTCACTTATTGCTCTGCGTACCAGGCAGTTAGAGCGGAGGGAGGAGGATCTCCCTGAAGCACAAGAGAGACTGAAGGTGGCTCGAGTAAAAAACAAGGAACGTTTTGACAAGACTCACCGACTACGACCAAAACCGATACGTGTTGGTGACTGGGTTCTGGTGTATGATAGCACGAATGTAGAAGAATGGCGTAGAATGGCGTAGAAGAATGGCGTAGAATGTTGGAGAACCAACATTCTACGCTTCGTAAGTTCTCTCGAAGATGGTTTGGGCCTTATGTTGTGCTAGATGTGTATGAGAATGTCACTTATAGTTTACGTGAGTTGGATGGTACTCCTTTGAAGCTATCTGTGGTTGGCAAACGTGTCAAACTATTCAAAAGGCGTGGAAGATCAGTAGAGCTATTCAATTTTCTGGAGTCAGAGCAAAGGACAACAAGAGACGAAGACGTCCCGGTTACCGAAGAGGTTGAGGTGGAGGAGAGTGACGACGATGAAGAACAAGCAGAAGACTGAAGAAGTTGACACAATGCCGGAGGATTTGCAGGTTTGGAGGGAGTGGATGTCGTGATGTGAATCATTTCACATAGTTAATGATTCACCTCTATGCTAGGAGTTAGTCTCTCTGAGTGAAGATAAGACGTCAGAGAAGTCGATTCTGGAGGTTGTGGACATTGGCGGCTACGGGTTACGCTTCTACTCCGACCCTTGGGAGTTAGTAGCAGTAGAAGTTAGCTTAATGTTACTCCTAGTCCTTCATGCATATATTAACACCGTTGTGTTATATGTTTTAAGTCCTAGTAGGCTGATAGTATGCTAGTTATCTTGTTCAAGCATTTGTGCGCTTGTGCAAGTGACTTCTTACTTGTCTATGATGTTCAATGTACATAACTTAGGATTTCCATGCTGATAGGGGTTTGAGCTCATGGGTTGTACTTACTTGTCACCCATGCACGCTTTGTAGCTGGTTTAAGTTATCTTTCAGGGTTGCGTGTCATTTTAGATAGTTTAAGATTTACGTTGGCATTTTAGGGGAACTAACGTGGTAGTCTATGAGTGAAGTTAAGTTACCACGTGGATTAGGGTACTAAAGGACAACCAAGTGGAGCTATGAACTCTCATTGGTCTGTTTTTGTCTTTTGTAAAACTTTAAATTTAGAAACAAAGGTCTAAAGGAGAGTTCGAGCATTTGGTGAGGACACTGCAAAATCTGAGAGCACAAGAAGATAGAGCTCGTCGTGCCAAGCACTGTCAGTGAAATTCTTGATCGATTTGGAGCAATAAAGAAGGAGTTATGCCCAATTGAAGTCCGGATTGTGCCAAAACTACGTCACTTTTGTTGGATTTGGGGTTTTCAGTGTCAGTTGCAGCAGAATTGAGAAAATCGCTTCAAACCTTCGTGGTTGCGTTCACTGTCAGCAGGGCTACGACTGTCCAAAAAGTTTCAAGTCAATTGAGTGAGTGAGTAATTCAGGGCGGCCGCTGAAGCAGAGGAGGTCTGAAAAGCTCTCAATCTAGAGCAGCAACTTCAGAGAACGAGATCTGGAGTTCTGTGTTTAATCAGGAGTCCCAACTTCACAGGGGTGTTCAGCATCTTGTAGACTCCAAATCCTGTAAGAATCTTCGAAAGTGATCAAGCCAATTTTCTGTTATAGGTCGAAATAGTTGTCTGAGTATCAGAAACTATCGCAATATCTTTGATCAGAACTTTTCTTGGTGTCAGAATTTGATCTCAAGCTGAAACTTTGTGTGTGTGCTCAGTGGGGCCTCTTTTACATGTAAGAGAAATTAGGAGTCTGAACCATCATAGTTTTCCTCTTCTTGAGTGTTAAAGTTCACCGCCTGATCTCATTACTATCAGTTAGACTTGAACTTTGTCTTCTGAGTAAATTAGAGGTTCATACAGATCTATATGAGTGTTCATAGTGCTCTGTTGTAACCTGAAAGGCCTATCCTTTGAGTAATCCACCACAACCAGAAGCCCAACGCATCTCTGAGTAGGTACAACACAGCCTTCACGGTTAAATCACAGCCAGAAGGTTCCGCCCTTCCGAGGAAAACTCTCAACTCGACACAACCACATGCGATGATGATCTGATACGTAGTCGAAAGACGAGATGTCTCTCTCTGCAGTGACGACACCAACGAGTTGAGAACTATCTCTAAGCGCACCACCAGTCGGTCGCAAAAACGAAACTGGAGACACTGAGGGCAAAAACGATGTCACCAAAAATCAAACACGAATGTAACGATATGACGATGTCTGGCTGAACCGCTGATCTCACACAGAAACAATGATGCGATGGCTCTGTTGCAAATAACGAGCCGACTCCACCCACTGCACAGTAAAACAAACACAGAAAAACCAAGCCGTCGCAACGAGCAGACTACACCCACTACACTATAAAACGATCACAGGAAAATACCAAACCGTCGACTCTACACGCACTCAGCCGACCCCACACTGCACTGTAAAAAGAACACAAGAAAATACCAAACCGTCGACTTCACACGCACTCAGCCGACCCCACAGCTTGCCCGAGTCTTGAACCCTAGAATCATCAGAAAAAGTCTCTCTTCGCTCCGGCTCCCGGTGCCAGACTTATCATACAATGACATCAAAGGTGCTATAGCATGCGAAGGGGATTTATATACCCCAGTGGTGGTTTAATGAAGCTAGATCTCATCCTCCCCTCCTAGCGCAGTAAATGCTCGGAGCATTTACTTTTGGAAGAGGGTTAGAGCCAAGCTGATTAGGGACAAAACCTGACGTACGGTTTTGTGCCTGACGTACATGTTCGTCAGGTTTCGTCCGAACGTTAGACAAGTTCGTGTGAGTTTAGAAGGATTGTGGGGCACAGCACGGACGTACAAGTTCGTCAAGTTTTGTCCGAACGTTGGACAAGTTCGTGTGAGTTTACAAGGATTGTGGGGAACGGCCGGGTATAAGCAGTGCTCGGGGTAAAAAGTTTTGAGAACAGGAAATTATCCGATGGTAATTAACGGTAAACGGTTTTTTTCAATCATTTATTAGTTTTCCCGGTTCTTTTAACGGGTAAATTGTCATTTCGTAAAACTTTAACCTGCAAAATGCAATCCGGCTCGACACTATTTCAACCCGACTTTTCGAAATTCTAACCGGTTGAGAATACAAAGAATGCCGGTTAGCCCCGAGCGCTGGGTATAAGTTTGGGGAAGCAGACGAGCGAGATCAGAGTAAAGCGGTGCTGAGCTGAAGACGGGGCTCGACACATTACGCAGAGCAGACTTGAAGAGGGAATTGCATCCGGGAAACTGAGCTCAAGGGTGTGAGCTCGAGGCACATTTTAACAGGAAACGCCTTTGACAGAAACCGAAGTTTTGAGATGGCTACCGCAACTTTTGTTGATATCCTTCTCGCCATCATTATTCCCCCACTGGGAGTCTTGTCCAAGTATGGAAATGTAAAGGAGTTCTGGGTTTGCTTTGTGCTGACCCTTCTGGGTTATTTTCCCGGGATAATCTATGCCATCTACGTGATCGTTAGATGAGTGCTCGTTGGGACGCTTGCAGCTGTAAAGTACTTGTACACTCCACTGTCGCTGAAAGGCAACCGTCCAGTACAAGGTGGAGATGAGTTTGGGGTCGTGTTCTTTGCACCCGTACTCTTTGCAGATGAGCACAAAGATATCGATGAGAAGAGAAGCAGGAACTATAGACCGTAAAGTAACGTTGCGGATGACCTGCTTAGTATAAAGTTTCTACTGCTGTACAGTTCTGAGATAGAAACCCCGGGCTTTGTTTGCTTTGAGTTGGCGTTTGGCTCCAGACTTTGCATAACCTTGTGCTCTTCGTTTTCGAAATGTCAGACGCTCAAGGTTGCTATGTGTTGTATTTAAGTGGTTTTATCTGCAGTTCTCATTCTTGCGATCATAATCGCTGCCAGTGCTCATATTCTGGTTGTAAACGCACATCTTTCGTTGAACTTTGTACCACTCTGTCACGCTTCGAAGTCACTCACCCTGCGAGTTTGCTGATTTGGGACCTGTAATGTGTGTACTTTATTGATAGAATGTAATTCAGGGTGTGATGAAATGCTTGCGACTCGGTCTTAACATAAATTCAGGCTGTGATGAAATGCTTCCGAGTCGGTCTTAACAGGCGGATGATGAAATGCTTCCGAGTCGGTCTTAACAGGTGGAAGAGGAATTTATGTCCAACATAAATTCCCCAAAATCTGAAAAGCTGGCGTTGTGCTTGCTTTTAACTTTCCGGTAGAGTACCAACATGACATATTCACAGGTGGTACATAAGGACTTCCTTAACTGAGTTGCCGTAGACAATCTGATGGAGTTCTCATGAGAACCAAAGCTTAATGTCTCGAGCTTACTAAAAGAACAAAACGTTCTGGTGAAGTTTTGAATGGAGTTTATCTCCACGGGAATATGCTCTAAGGACTGACAAGACCAAAGCTCTCGAGACCGACATTCCACTCAGGGCTTACCACTCCAGCTCCTCTAGTGCTAAGATCCCCAACCTTTGCAGAAGTGGATCTAAAAAGTATACCGAGGTCTCCGAGACATTTGTAAAGGGGCTTCAAATGAACATCGACAGTTAACAGCTTCAGAGTTAAAAGGTCCCCAGCTCACTCAGGCAAAGCTGCCGACGATGTAGGATATATCCTATCTCGTTTACGTTACCCTCGCTCACCATTCTGCGACTTTAACTAACTGCCAAGTTAAGCAAGTGTAAGAGTTTAAGACCGGATATTTTGGCAATTGGAAAACCTATAGGACAGAAGAACTATAATCCTCCGGAATTGTGCTGCGCTGAAGCAACTTTTTATGTTCCGGAAGCCAACTCTAAATTTATAATGTGACTGTACATCAAGAAAACGTCACCAAATGAACATATAATAGATCACACACGTACCAAGGGCATACAGAAGTCGCCACATGAATGATGAAGCAACTGCACTTGACGAGCATAATCAAAGGGGTGTCAACAGTAAATCTTTCAAGAGACAGCCAAATAAAAGTCGACCTGTCCATTATCTTCGTACAAGTAATACAGTGATGATTCGACTCAATCTAAACTTACAGCACATCTGATGATCTGAGTGAGAGATACAAAACCTTTTACTTTCTGAGAGAAAGACAGAAAGTACAAGCACAAACAATCTGACTATCTTACCTTCCACTCAGAAAGAGTTGCTGGATCGTCCATGACGGATCCAACTCTTCCTCTTCTTCGGTCTGATTACCGCTTCTGTAGGCAAGACCAGCGACAAAAGTCTAAGCAGTACTAAATTTAACATATTTCTAGAGTGATACAAACATCGAGTCGTTTTCCTTGACAGCCACAGCTTTCTATTCTCGTCGTGTTCGATTTCATCCGCTGTTACTGTTTACTGCCTCTGTTAAGGCCTTAGCCTTTATTCTAGACTCCTTGAGAGGATATATATATATATAATAATATGCAGCAGGCTCTCCTCTACTGAAAGTCAGTCCTCCACCATAAACGCTATATGTAAACTGTGGTTAGCGTGACATGCAAAAAACACTAACTAAACACGTCCCCGCTGAGGGATAACAACATAGATCCATAAGAAAGACGAGATGCTGAATAAATAAGCATGCTCGATCAACTTTCGTACTTTGGCTCTCTTTAAGATATCAGAAATGATGTAAGTGTTATATAAATATTTTAGATTAAGTAAAAAAAATCAAAATACTATTTAAATGTTAAGTGTTACTTCTTCGTAGAACGTAGGAAACTTAATTAAAAAACCCATAAGTGATATCTGGAACTTTGCGCTTCAAATGGTACAAGTGCGGGAGGATGCTGCGCAGAATTAACTCATCCATAAATACATTAATTTAATACCTAACCCTTCTTGTCGGAATAAATTAAGGTTGCAGCACTCTTCCATCTTCAAATAGAAGAGGTGAATAAGCAACCATCTGACTAATCTACGTGTAACGTAGGTTAAACATACTTCCCAAGAGACTGACTAGATAGTACCCCAGTACTACTTTATGAGCAGCATGGCTGATACCAATAATACATCGAGTAAGAAGAAAAGCCTGCGCTGAAATCATCATACCCATTGAACAAAACCGCATCCAAGTACAGTTAAGCAAGTGAAGCCACAACGAAGTGTGAGCACGCAGCGTAAATCACAGTCACAACAAAGAATGTGAGAGAGTACCATAGCCACCAGCGATGACGAGAAATATCATAATAACAGAGCAAACAACAATCATAAATCCATGTTCAGACTGAGGCATTGTGAATGTGTGAATGTTAATCAGCCCTGAACTACCTGTAGGAGATTAATTTTCTGGGATGATTGGGTGCATTCCTGAAGTGAGGAGGTGAGAAAGGTGTGTGTAATCTTCTCAGCTGTACCCAAAGCACACGTAGGTGCTAGAAGCTTAATATTGTAATCATAAGCATGATACCATTCTAAATCCTTTACAAAACCAACTGGACCTCTCTGTTAATCCATTAGCCTTCGGGTTATAAAGAGTGTTAATACTGTGCTTAATGATGAATATATTTATAAGTCAGCTCTTCAATCATGGCATTAGACAAATTAGTTCCCCTATAGCTTACCCACTCCAAAGGGCAGCCACATCTTCTAATCACAAGCCACTTTCAGCTGTTCCGTCTCTTGTCTCTAAGCCTATTTCTCTCTTCCTCGATTCCCTTCATCATTCTCTCTCTACCCCATTCCTCTCTTTCAACAAGCGACTGTAGCTCCTTCTCCTCTCCTCCCCTCCCCTCCCATCAACCTACTCCCCCTGCTATCTTTCTCCCGTCCTCAACTCCGATGCAATCTTTTGTCTCCCCTCTCGTCTATCCACAACCTACCGTCAGTGCTCTCCCTTTTCTCTATGACGCAGCTTATATCGTCCCTCATAAAATTTTGGGGTGATATATGTAGTAGATAACAAGACAGATATATTCATTGCAGAGGCAATAGATGGACTGAGCTCTAGGGCAATGAAAGAGAGCTTGATATGCGTCTTTAGGGAAGAGGTGTCAAGGAGCTACCTTCGACAGCGAACGAGGCAAAAGAAGACTGACTCTTGACAAGTATACTATAAGGAGAACTAGTTTGGAAAAAAATATCAGTCTGAAACCTTCCCATATAATCCCTGCTTACTCTGCCTGACTTATTACCTCACACGACAATCTCTTTTCCACCGTCTAGCCTCGCTGGAATTCTCCGGTGAGCCGAATGAACCGACAACCTAACACGACATATATTCCTATCACTGATGGTACTTATTTTTATTGATAAATATGCTCCCGGCACTCCGTCCAGAGAAAACGGTTGATCCAGAGAGCACAACAAGACCTTACAGCAGCAGTGGGAGTAACTGATGTGAAACAAGTTTGGGGAGAGCAACCTGGTGGCACTCTCTCGAGACGATTCAAGAGAAAGAAATTGGATCCTGAGTTCACTAGCGTTCTAAAGTTCATTCTAATCGCACACGCACCAGTTTAGTGGATGTGGCAGTTCTTAATGAGAAAGAAGTGGTATTCGTACCGTAAGAGTAACAAATAAGAAATGCCGGAACCAAATCCCGAGCTAACTGCAACTCTGTTTAATCTAAAAGATGAAATAATAAGGAAAACCAACCTAATCAATTGTTATGCGTGGATACAAGTTGAAAGAGTGCCCGGCGATCGTAAGAAAGCTCTTGGGTACGTGATGAACCCTCGCATTGTCTTGCAGAACCCTCGCAACTGAGAGCGCCGATGGTGATGCATTTCTTTATTACTTTTTCTATGTTTCTAGGGCACGTATCGCAGATTCGCTTCTGTAGCAGAGGCTCTTACAGAGGTACCAGAGGTACCAGAGGCACTTACACTGACACTGAGCGGAGCGGCCTGAGGCGCCATTCACAATAAGCAATGTCTACAGTTTATTACTGCGATACGAAAAGAAGAGATTCTCCCGTAAAGAACGGAAATCGAATAAAGTAGAGCATATATTTTGCGTTTCACGCTCGCAGTTGCTTCACAGTCCTTAGCCCTTCACGGGTTGTTCTACACCCGTTCACGCACGTTATGGGAAAATACTTCTGGTATACATCTTATCTACTAGAACATTATCTAGATCCTTATGTAGACATTTTCAGACTTTCCTACATCCGTTCATGTGGTCGTTACCAAGGTTACCATTTGCCCAATCAATTCCGGAAGAAAAATAGACCAAAACTTACAGTGACTGGTGATCACCACACCACTAATGACTCGTGATCAACCTAAGTGACGACGTAACATGATGTCTCCGTAAATCATAACATGATGTCTAACATAAATCCCTGCCGGAGTTCCTGCCAGGAAAGGAAGCGGATAACGAGGCGCTTATTATGTGAGAGCATCTCCACCTGAAACTGGACGGCCCGAGAAGATTTAGTTCTCAATCTCCATCAAAACAAAGGAAAATGTTCACATCACGCGTTCTTTTTCCACTGGATTGAAAATTTAACACGGATGTTTACCAGGACGGTAAACTAGATCAATATACAGTGAGAAAACCCCTTTAATGTGTTCTCTCGCAAACCAAGCCAAGGAGACGATTGGCTAGAGAATTGTTTAAGTGCCGGGTGGAGATGCTCTAATGGTTGTCCCAATTGATGTCTTATTTCGACTATCTGACAGGGCAAGGCCGGTTCAATACTAACATCAGCCTTCCAACTGTGCAACTCGTAGTTCCGTAAAGATATTCGTGATAAGTAAGCATCTCCACATATGTGGGGTAGGGGTACCCGGCCCCCACCGTCCCCGGATATCTCACTGCTTTTTGTGGACAGAATTCGTCATGCACCAGAACGCGGCACCAAGGGACTGCTTCTACCGTACAATTTTCAAACTGCTGCGAGTCCCAGCGCTCGGGGCTAACCGGCATTCTTTGTATTCTCAACCGGTTACAATTTGGAGAAGTCGGGTTGAAATAGTGTCGAGCCGGATTTTTTGCAGGTTAAAGTTTTACGAAACGACAATTTACATGTTAAAAGAACCGGGAAGACTAATAAATGATTGAAAAAAACCGTTTACCGTTAATTACCGTCGGATAATTTCCTGTTCTCAAAACTTTTTACCCCGAGCACTGGCTGCGACACAGTCAGAAGAAGGTCCTTATGTACACAAACACCTAGATGTAAGTCGCGGCTCTGCGTCTGACAGGTTTGGTTACCGAGAAAACGAGTATAGTCGGGACTCGGAAGAGACCCTAAGACCCTCGTGCGTCCGTTTGTCTTGTACGGTGAAATTATAGAAAGAATAAAAGTACGAACAGGTGGGAAAAGGCCCCGGGTTTGCATCCCTCCTCTTCTCACGCCTCAGAGCAGAAACAAATAGCTACGTATATTATGGCGCATCACATGACCTTTCCCTAAACGTCTCACGGCGTTTCATGGTATGCTCTGTAGGTTGTTCTGTAAAATGTAATTTAGCCGACATGACCACACGGGATGCATTTCGTTTTGTTCAGAAATCAAACGATCGAGGAATTTTCATTTGAATATGAGAAAATTGTGATAATGAGGATGATGAACTTGCCACTCTCTTTAAGTTAGGACTTTCGGTAAAAAAAGGAAAAATATCAGAAGAAACAATTAGACATTTCCTAAACTCATGTTTGTCAATTGTTTAGAAATAAATAAATTATTAGTTCTATCTTTATTATATTACAAAAGAAATTTGTACTGAAAATAATCATTTATCATTCGGATCAACAACAAAAAAAAACAATATACAAATCGACGAATCCATGATTATTTGTTTATCGACACACTAAACTGTAAGAATGTTTAGATGAAACTAGAACTTGAATAATTACTTCTTAAACAGATTTCATAACCATCGTAATCGACACTCCCAGTTAATATGAATTCATTACATAAAATTTTATTTGTAACAATATGTCATGGTCAACTTTTTACAATCCTTTTCCATAAATTACACTGCTAAGAAAAGTGGACGTAGAAAAGCGCAATTCTAGGACATGTAAGTGCGCAACAATAATGTGGCGACTACGTAATGTAGCTTGTGTCTGATGATCTCTACTACAGTACATATGAGAAGAGATGAGAAAAGATTCTTTCTTCTAAAGTTAAATAAATATAATTTTAGTTTCGTATATGATTAGACGATCTGCACACAAGAGGACAACCAACAGAAATTTGCTTTGTCACACCTCCAATATGTTTGTTCTACTTGATCACATCTTTCTTAACGATGTATGTTTGATCACGCCTCTGATTGATTATGGATAATAATAATAGCAATCATTATCTTATCTTCTTCATTTTATTATTTTCCATTACGATTAAATATTTTTATCATCTAAATCATCTAACAGTTAAATACATATCAGACGATGCATACTCAAAGAGCTGATGTATACTATCTGAAATATGATCAACATAACAAATAGACTGGTTTCACCATCTATAAACTGTCAAAGGTGTGATAAAGCAATCCATCCTTAAGAAGGGTGTGATCAAGCTAAACTAACCTAATGGGGGTGTGATCAAGCAAATTTACGGGACAAACAACAGTCCATTCTACAAACCGCACTTCGTATAAATCCTTAAGAGGAGTGTGATCAAACTAAACTAACCTACTAGGATGTGATCAAGCAAATTTCAAACCAATTTCTGGGACAACTAACCGTAAACTCTACAAAGCGCACGTGGTATACATCTTGAGAGGAGCGTGATCAAACTAAACTACCCTACTAGGGTGTGATCAAGCAAATTTTTGGGGCAACTAACAATCCCCTCTACAAACCGCAATTCGTATAAATCTTTAAACCACCTGGGCCCCTATTTTAACGGTGGGTTAACCCACCTCTAATCATTTTAGTCGTGACTAAGGAAAATCAGGCGGAGGTGGGTTTACCACCAGTAATGAGGACACTTGTCACGAATTTATTTGTTACTCTTTGATCTTCATCTACGATGCAAAATGTTCATCTCTTTGAGACCTAAAACCTGAACCAATCCAGACTCAAAACGGATCTCTGACGTGGACAAAAAGACAAAGAGAAAATTTCGGCATCTGTGACAGAATCTCGAAAATATTCCGTTTTTGAATTTCAAACCGTTCTAGTATGAAAATCTTTTGTTACTGTGACTCAGTGGATTCGAAATAAGAGCAAGTTCTACCTGAAAAGCGAAAAAACGAAATTTTTTTTCTCCCACAGCGTACGTCGCCGGTCCGCGAGGACAGCCGCATCCTGATTATGCTGCCGGAAACGTATTTCCGGTTGACCGGATTTTTTTTCCCGGTCCCGAACTCGCGTTTTCCGGTCCCGTTTCCGGTACCGGATTTCGTTTCCGGAGCAGAAACCGGAAATTTCACGAGGCGTTTTCTCCCATTCTCCCGTTTTCTCCCATCGTTTTCTCCCATCGCGAGGCGTTTTCTCCCATTTCGCGAGGCGTTTTCTCCCATCTCTTTCCTTTCCCCGCAGTGCCCCCTTTCTCGCTGAGTCCTCCGTCCGCCCGCCCTTCCTCCTCCCCTCTCTCCTTTTGCCTTGCCTTCAGATCCCAGAAATATATTTTTTCACTTATTTTTTACTTTTCAGTCTAAGTCTCTTAGTCTTTCTGTCTTTTGTTTTATAATTGTAGTTCTCTTCTGAAATAATTATAGTTTTTTTGTTGTTGTTAGGATTTTTTTGTGAGCTTATTTTTCCTCTTCTGATTTGGGAAATAAGAGTGGTCATATTGTTATTTTATATTTAGTTCAGATTATTATAATTTTATTTCAATATTTTTATCTTCTGGAGGTGATTTTTTGGGTCTCTAACTGACAAGTACTGGACCTCCGGACGGATAGGTCCGTTTTACTTGTCAAGTTTGGCGTTCATGCCTCCTAGGGTACATCCACCACGACCGGGCGATAGACATAGACCTAGAGGATGTCCGGAGGTCCCTGGAGGGTTGATTAGGGTCCCAGAGTCGTTGCTTCCGCGGTATGTACAACTGATGCAACTTTTGGGACCTGGTGCAGGGCATGCTGCGGTTATGAACTTTCTGTTTGCAACCTCTCGGGTCGTTATTGATCAAATGATCAGAGAGGCAGAGGTTCGAATAGAGATTCCAGATGTAATTCCAGAGGAGGGTGATTTGGATCTACTTGCGCCTGAGATGGATGATGATGAGTTTGTGGCCGATCTAGATGTTTTGAATGCGTTGGGTGTTCAGGTATGATCGTCTTTCCATCTCTTTCAAGCAAGCTCAAATATGCATGTAAAGTTGTGAATGTGTGTGCATTATAATTTTCTTATTTGAATTGGCATATTTTATCTATAGGTGGCAGATGACGTGTTGGACTCTCAAGTCCCATTAGATCCAATACTAGATTCTCAGATCCCCAATGAAGTGGATGATCGTGAGCCACATGAGAGAGACATGAGAGAAGTTGACATACTTGTCGAGGATCTCCCGAGGGTTGGATTTGTATCTTTGTCGAGATTGAGGGAATTCTTTCAGGACTTCAAGGTGAAGTGTCCTCACCCAAGATGTGATAAGCTCTTGTTACCTCCAACAATCAAGGCTTTTCATCAGACTTGGAAGTTGAAGTTCAGTTGTGAGTGTCAGCACAAGTTTGTTTGGTTGTCGACGGAGATGGAGTTGTATTATGGGATCCCCGACGTCGTGTGCCGTATGTATCATTCTGCACTATGTGCGGGATTAGGATATACACAATTGGATTCAATCTATCGAGAGGTTGGCCTACATCCTATAGGACGAAAGCACTTTTATGGATTTCAGAGCGGGAGGAGACGAAGGATAGGATGGATTCAAGCAACACTTGACCGATGGACGATCAAGAAAGAGGAGGTTCAGTCGGAAGTTCTTGCACGGCATTTTCCGGACTTGAACCATGTACCCATGGGAGGTGAGTGTATTCACACTGAGCTAAGTCACTTGTTTATTACTCATGTTGTCATATCATGTGCATAAGTATTCTTACTCATAATGTTCTAAATATGTATTTTTGAATTTGACTTGTATGTCTTAGGAAACTTTGTTGTGTATGCTGATCTCCGTTACGACTCCACCCGAAATGGTTACAATGGCACTTGTGCATTCCTTGATGCGTCTGATGGTCGAGTCATCGAGATGGTGAATATGACTCGAGTCGAGGCAGAGGAAATTCATGGTTGATCGAGGATGCGGCATTTGAGATCGGGATCCAACGATTGTTAGCACGTGGTATTGTTCCTGACGAGGTTGTCCATGATGACAAGTCATCGGTGGATGTTATATTGCGTCGACACGGCATTGTGAGTCAGAAGGACCTATGACACAAGTGCAAGAACGTGATCAAGAAGTTCTTAGCGGAGGTGCAGACCAAGAAGCGTCCTCCCGGTGGTGTTGATGATGCTGAGGTGATTGCAGACCTTGAGCTCCTTACAAAGAGACAACTGGAAGGATGGCTTCGATCTCAGGGAGCTTCGACTATGGGAAATAAACCCGTGTTGGTTCAGCGAGTGGCTGGGATACGAGATCTTCAAGATAGTGAGGTCGTCGGTTCTCGACGATATATGTATCCAGAGTTGATGACTCACGGTATTGCAGACAAGCTGAAGGGATGGATCTACACTTGTTATCAGCTGAATGCGAGGAGGACAGTCATGGTTGGTGGTCGTTATCGTACTGATGGTGAAGACGACACGAGCATCTTAGTCAAGGACATTCAGAATGCAGCCGATCATTGGGCAGGAGATCACATGACGTGATAACAGACTATAGCTCAGCGGGAAATCCAAAGTGGTCAGATCCAGTACATTCCATAGTTTACTGCCTGCTATGTACTCCTTAGAGCTTCAACGTTTGTGTCCAAAACCCGACCGGCAATGCTGATATGGTGCACGAACTTCGAAATGCAGATAAACGTTGTCAAATTTGTGCTAGACACCATCGCATCTTGACTTCTGGTTATGCCGCTGGCAAAGCTCCTCACATCACCAGATGGCATAAGAAAAGAGCACAGAATTCTACACAAATCTGCCACTCTCCAATTCCATCCCTGTAAATCATCTTCTCGTAAAGAAGGATCTAAAGCAACAGCCCCGGCATCTAAATCAAGTGAAGAGCCCTCTGGTGGATACAGAGTGTCACTACCAAGAAAATCTTCGTTCATTCCGTGTAGTAACGTCAACTCACTCTCTCTCCTCTCTTCGAAGGCATCCTGTTGAGTCAAATAGCTACTAGGCGAAAAGACAGGACTCTCAACGCCGGCCGAAGGAGAAACCCTCAATTTTGAATCTCCAGTATGGTGAACGCTGCAAAACGAATCATCTTACTGAATTTCTCAACGGCCCCGTATTCACGTAGGGACTGTGAACTGCTGGCATTCCGATATCTGCTCCGGTATAGGAACTACTTTTACAGAAGAAACATACTTTTAGTTCACATTCTCAATTACAGGACTACCAGTTACTGCTTGTTTCACATTTATATCCTCCTATAGGTAAGATGAACTTTTCATTTCACAGCGATGAACCTACTAAGAACTTGGAATTCCGAAAAGGATACATTGCCTCCCTTAGCACTTGCAGTGAAAGAACTTGCATCTGAAAATCAAGTAAGAAGGTAGTCAAGTCATCCGTTTCAACGTTTGTGTCCAAAACCCGACCGGCAATGCTGATATGGTGCACGAACATCGTGGTGATACTTCTGAGCAAGCAGAAACAGAAAGTTTCTCATGACGTCGAACATGGCAAAGAAACAACGGATCATCCTCACCTTCATAGTTTGAGACGTCAGGGAAAATTTACCACAAGAAACAAATAGCAAACTGTTACATAGTCCAGAATGTATCGGTACTGCTCCACGGCCTTGTGTGTGAGAAATCTCTCTTTTCAACATCCTCGACGGGAGAGGTTTCGAATCTCCTGACATGCTACAGGGGGTTGAACCCTCGAAAGCCCCCATCTGGGCATAGCATTCCGTAGGAACTGATTCAACAGCTCCTAGGCCCGCTAGTCGAGATGCATCATGCATGCAACTAAAAGAAAAAAGGAAGAGATAATATGGACAACAGAATGTACTTCAAAAAAGAAAACAGGAGAACTAGCTCTGAAAACCGACAAAAACTTCACTGTGATCATGAAACTCACGTTTTACTGCAGCTTCAAGGAGTTCAGGTAACTGCTTCCGATCCACATAGCCAAGAAGAAAAGAGAGCTCCCTGTAAATGGCGAAACGTTTCTTTTTGGAGGTTTCTTCCGTGTAAGAGGCAGAAATGCATGCTATTAGTTCACCCTCAAAGTCCCATAGGTGTGCACCTCCATCAGAGGTAACGAAGGCCACCACAGCAGCACTATAATCAGGAAAAGCTTCTCGTAGTTCTTGTGTAGTGAAAGTTAGAGGGCTGTCAGCAAGACAGCCGCCTGAGACTATCCAAGCATCTTCGAGCTCTATGTCAGCCATCACCCTCCGTCTCTTCACCGTGTGTGGCATGGAGACAGAACGTGAGCCACAGCGATGAGAAAGATATGACTCCAACCAGCCTGCATAGAAAGCGAGCCGCAGCGATGAGAAAGAAAAATTCAGAAACTCCACAGAACGCATGCACAGAACGTGAGTAGCGATGAAAAAGAGAAACCTTGGAACTTCACAGAACGTAAGCCGCAGCCACCGTGATGGAAAAGACTCAAACCCGCTTGCACAAAATGAAGCTGCAACGATAAGAACAAAATGTCTCAAACCCGCCTGCTCGTCGAACGAATGCGAGCCGCAGCGATGGCAAAGATAAATCTCGAAAAGATTAGTGTACAACCACAGAGCCACAGTGTAAAACCACAAAGTCACAGCTGCAGCGATCAAAGACACAAAATGAAGTCGCGAGCCGCAGCGATGAAGCACAAAAACGAAGATCCTCAACAGAGCCAGAGCCGCAGCGACCCAAAAGATCAGTGTGTAACCCGCAGGCACAAAACGGTCTGAAACCTCGAACCCTAGCCAGGTTACTGGAAAAGTACAAGCGAGGCATTGCTGACAAGTCTCACTGACGCGCTCCTCCCTGAGTTTGAACTCAGGGAGAGCGCGTGGTCACTGTTGCGTGCAACTTGGCTGCACGCGACAGAATGCCACGTCAGTTTCTTGCCAGTACGCCCCTTTTATAGGGGCACTGGTGGTTTAAGAGCAGTGTGATAAAACTAAACTAACCTCCTAGGGTGTGATCAAACTGGGACAACTAACCGTACACTCTACAAAGCACACGTGGTATACATATTTAAGACGGTGTGATCAACTAACTTACTTGGGGTGTGATCAAGCAAACTTTTGGGACGACCAACAGTACACTCTACAAACCGCACTTCGTATAAAGTGCACTTACAAAGAGTGTGATCGAACTAAACTAACCTCTAGGGTGTGATCAAGCCAATTTCTGGGACCACAACAACACTCTACAAAGCGGACATTGTATTTCACAAGAAGCTTCATTCGGAAGCACATGCGAATTGCCTTTGGCGCAACTTTTTTCTTCAAATTCGCACAAATTTCTTCTTTCTCTTCCGAGGATGATCTACAATATGCACTTGGCAAGAATTAACTAACCAAACAAAGAAATACAGTTCCAGTTACACATGTAGACCTAATGATTGTAATATCTCGTCGAAGAGAAGAGATCAAGAGGGTTCTTTGGTTCCAATAATTTTCCCTACATCCACTGTGTATTCTTGCAGTTCATGAATCTCCCCTTTATACGTATATATATTCACCTCCTCATCTTCCTATCAAATTAACGTCCTTGTGTATTAATGTATAGTGTTCCGGACTTAGTACCTTCTGAAGCACGACACTCGGGTCAAGATTTATAAGTTATCTTTTACTCTCCAGGCATGGGCTAACAAATAATCTTTATAAAATATTTTAATTATTTATATCTATTTAATATATATATTTTATTTAACATTTATATATATTTCAGATAACAATATGTGAACAAAAATTCTCAAAATTCATTCAGCATGCATATCAGAGACGTTAAACCAAACATTATTACGGCGCTCTACGTTATTACGAGAGAGCACCGTATTGACATTTTGGTTTATCTTACAGTTTAATTTTACCTCCCGAAATCTCCGCTTGTCCATTGTTCTCTTCCGGACGTCTCTATGTATATTATATTTACAGTTCATGAATCTAAATCATAGAATAACTAATAATAAATAACTGGAAGGTGATAATATCTTTTGATGGGATTTGTTTCTTCTAAGTACACCATGCACATAGTATGCATGTCAAGGCTGTATATTCACCCATGTACACTTAGAAGTGTACATGGGTGTAATTCATGAACTAACCCTTTTCCCAGGAAGAGTTAGCTCTAAATTTATGCCTCATTATTTACTTTATTGATGAGTACGGCTTGACTTATACTACTTGCGGTTCCCAGACAATCACAACGTTTATGGATCTTTGTGATATCCAGAATCCATGCGTTTAGTTGACAGAGAAGTTTAAATTAAAATTTTTTATATATAGTAGTTTAAATTTAACTATACAAATTTAGATTGTCATTTGACTTTAACTCTAACGCCGCTTCTTCTAACTCTAACGCGGCTTCTTCTCGTGACTGTGGAGCCGTGAGGAACCGAATAATTTGACACTGCACCCCACTAAAAAGTCAATAATTTTACATTGTAACCTCCCTTCTTTAATGCAAGTCCTTATGGCTAAATCTGCAATAGCAAACCGATCCGCAGTATGTCATAAATGGTTTTTTCACCTCCACATTGCCTGTACAAGGCAGTGGGGAAGGATATTATTCAGTTTCTTGTTTCTACAAACCTTCCTCAATACCTAGTATGACAGTCTATTTTGTCTACCTAGTATGACGGTAATATTTACCGAATATAACAAAATAGTTTCTCATAGTGTCATAGTACCTCTTAACAAACAAGTTTAACAGCCACTGCGTTTATAGGAATGAATTAGTTTTAGTGTCCTCCAACGACTCATCGACACGCGCTACAGTCACAAGTCTGTCGGTACTCCGGCAAGCGTTGGAGGTTTTGATGCACAACTTTAACAGCATACGTTTTTCTGCTTAGACAGGTCTCACGATTGAAGCCAAATACGCTAAATCTCTATTCATATATTGTCATAGATTTTAACTGGTATATCCCCGTAAAAGTGGTTAGTGCTCTGCACAAAACCTACCCACACACACCTCACGGCTCAAGGTATCCCGTTAATACGAAAACCACAGAAGTCCCTGGGAAGTACAAGGACTGGGTTAATATTTGTCACCATTTTCAGGAGGTCTCCCTGGTCCTGCAAGAATAAACATGGGATTCACTTGTCCACCTTTTTATGGTACGCCCTGCTCGGGGATAAGAATGCCGGGAACCTGTAGAATTAAAGAATCACTTCCCGGATCACGACCATGGTATGAATAATATCCTTCCCCACGGCCTTGTACATTAAAATTCGTTTTCTCTCATCAGAAAATGTATAAGTGTTATTAAAATTTATTTTACTAAGTTATATAAAAAATTGAATTAATTTATAATTGTTATATATTAGTCGTTCCTGGAACAGCCAACTCATCCGAAGAGAACCCATAAGTGAAGAGGGGGCTGCTGCGCTCCTGGGGTTATAAGACCGGAGACCCAAATGTCTAATGGCGCCGTTTAATTGAGGACATTAATTAATGTACTAACCCTTCTCGCCGGAAGGGTTAGAACATTAAGTGACCCTCATGTACACTGAAGTGTACATGAGGCCCATATCCTCAAACATGCCTGTGACTGCCTAGGTTGTATAGACAACTTGTACAAGTTCAAACAGATGTTACTTCCTTGATTTCAGTATGTTCTAAACATACACGACGAGATGCAGACTAATCTAACACGTAACCGTAACATACTTCGCCCCGACCGGCCGACATCTCCAATCCCATTCATAACAACTTGTCCTAAGTTCCTACCAGAGTTCTGAGGATCGATACTCAACAAACGCCGAGCAAGACGTAACCAATGCAAAGAATCTGCGCTTAAAAGATAGTATGGAACGAAGGATGAATTTAGGAATCCTCCTAACAGACCATGCTGCGCGAATCCAGAATTGGGCAAACCTACTCTCAGAAGTATCCGAAAAATCTGCGCTGAAAAGCAAGTAACACCGTGAAACAATCGAATAGGGGAGAACCAAACCCAACTCCAAGGGCGGCGAGTAGGTTGCCCAAAACCCAAGTTTTAGTGCTGCAGTGGTCCGCATGATCTACAAGGTAACCCGTTAACTTAAAACCAACATATGTAATAAATAGAACGTAAATAGGTACTAATTCTTTCAGCAATAGACTGTGCCAGGGGTTGAGGATGTTGGGATTGTGTAGAAAGGAGCAAATTCTCGGGATCAAAACCCCTCGGTACCTTAATAGGTAAATAAATCGATTAGATGATCATCTACTAGAAGGTAGAAACCATTATATTACAAGGATGCATATTAGGAGTTTCATAACACTAGGCCCACACACAGTATGCAAATCCCCCTGAATGACTTTTAGGCTATGACGGTAACCCCAAAGGTCCTAAGATCAATTCTACTGACCATGTCCAAATTTCAGTGCAACCATGTCATACAAACCCGATAGATGAACGCTAAGATTGTATCAATTTAGCGTTTACATATGTAGCAGTATTATTACTTCTGTACACTCCGCCAAAGCCCGAAAGTTTAGGAAATGCTACTGTCCCTAAGCGACGTCAGTACCCTCATGAATAACAGGGAACTGAGAAAGAAGAGGACAGTCATTGTGACGCGGGGTATTCCATCAGGAATCCCTCGGCCAGTCAGGACAGGTACCAACCTTCAATCTGGTGCAAGGCATGTGTTGAGAGCTGAAATAACTTGGCAAGAGGCAAAAGTAAGCAGGACAAAAAGGAAGTAAGGGAAAGAAACGGTACCAGAGCTGCAACAGATCACCGATGCAGAGCACAGGGGATCCATATTCGAAATGCCTGTATTCCGACAGGCAGATACAGTATCTAGTCAAGATATGAGGTATGGAACCAAGTGTGCATCCAATTTGCCCACCTTCCCAACAAGGAAAGAGGCTCATCTGTTCTCAGATGCTGACTTGACGTCATCCTCACCTTTCCTCCGGCTTATCACCAGCAGTCTGTTCAGGGCTCCAAACATCAGGATGGCAACTTAACACAGCATGCTGGCCTACAACTCCAACCCATACATCAACCTCTGGCCTTGACTTCACCAGAACTAAACGAACCAACAACCATTCATACTCACTGTCGTGAGAATATCAGTTCTTGGAACATCGTCGACATGAGAACACGCATACATACCATCCCAGTTAATAAAACAGTCCTAAGAACTTCCAAACACGAGCGAAAGGTCATAAAACTTCCAAACACGAGCGAAGTTCTCCAAAACGACTTCAGGTTTAGCTGTACCGCGTACAGTCACCTTCTGCATTTCCTCGTCACATTCCACAGCCACTACGCCTGCAGGGCCACAAGGGAAGCCGTAAGAACTAACATCATATCTAGACGCACATTGCACGTATCAGGCAAATGCCTGAGCGAACGAAATGACGAGGATTTCCACATCTAAACCAAGTATCATCGGCGAACTAGCAGAAGAGCAGAATTCTACATTCTATCATTTTGAAGCACTCGTCCCTGGACCGACTCTGAATCACCGCAAGTTTCCTTTCACTTGCCAAAGAACGATAAAGTCACAGAGCAGCCGGTGAAAAAGAGCAACGTTGCTAGAGTTTTCTTTACTTTCCACAATACTAGACAAGTATCGACTTCGATGATGGTGACAAGGAAACGGAAATCAGCATACCGTCCAGGAGTATCAGCTTCTTCTCCATTTTCTCAACACACCCTTCGCAGCAAATCGGCACTCTCAGTTCAATGACTTCCTCCTTCGGTTCCTCCTTTGCTCCTCCTCCTGCGCTTCGTCCTTTCCCCCTTCCTGGTCATGAAGAACGTATACGAATTAATTAGTACTCGCCTCTCCAATAGAACTGAATGGAAACTCTATCTTTGGATTTCTGATCGGAGACGCTTCATGTAACCTCATGGAGGTATATACGTTGGGAGGATATGGTAACTTGTCTCCTCATTCATAACACAAGCATTTAGGTCAGTAGTCTCTATTATTCACTCTTATCTCAGTAATGGTTGTCTTCACCTAAACCCTAAACTCACAAAATGACCTATAGAACTACAATCTACGGTATTATGCTGAAAAGCTTCGTCAAGTTACTGAGAATTTCAGCCAAAAAGTAGAATATATAAACCATATGAAACAAATTCTGAGCAACACCATCCTCCGGTTTCGCTTGATCACGAAAGTATACTAGAATGGACTCTAAGCTATCACAAACAGTAGCCATTGCATGACATCTAGATAACCACCTAATCTTCAAATACCGCTTCATACACTTACGTGCATCAACAAGAGCTATCTGCAAAGCAGCGAGAGGAGTCTTTTGCTTAGAAGAAGACTGAAAATAGATAGCCAAGGTGTTTAATATCAAATCTACGTCATCACTTACCTCCTTGCAAGTGGGAGCTTTTGCAGCAGAAAGAGAAGCCAGGTTGGTTCGATGTGCTATACAGTGCATCGAGATCAAACGAGGGTTAACATACCTCTTAAGGCGTGCTACAACTCCATTTCGAATACCAATCACTGTGCTTGCACCATTTTGTGACTGAGTTTCTTTCATTCCTACTTCAGCAGCAGTTGTGTCGAGTCGCTTAGCTCTTACAGTCATAGCCATAGTAATTGGTCTATTGCATTTTGATATTTCAAAAAGTACCTAAAAAAAACAAGAAACAAGAGAGTCTCATAAACACATATTTCACGTGGAATAAATCATATGTACTTCCGGCCTTATCTACTGCAGTAGATAAAACCTCTGGAGATGCACGAGTTCTTGCACGGAGAGAAATAGAAGAGAACTATAGAAACTTCAGAGAGTCGTGGCTCTTAGAGATTTTGATTAGGTACATTTTGAACCCATTATAGGTAAGTAGTTTTGTAAATTGTGTCAGCAAGGTGGTGGAACCACTCGTTTTGCTACTGATGGCTCTAGGAATGTCAAAACGTCGGCTATAATAGATCACGAGGGTTCAGTAGAGCATCCAGCAATTCTAATGGCTAAGCATTCAGGGAAAAAGATAATGGAGAAGGTTACAAATACGGCGCGACATGCTTGCGATAAAGCAATTCTTACCCTGTTTCGAGCAGCATACTTTATCGGTAAAGTACCCTCGTCTTTGTACATTGTTACGCTCTTCCACAAAAGACATAACCGTATCCATGTACAAGGATGATAAATCTTGTGCTGAAATGATTTTTTGCATAAGCCAAGTCTTGCACAAGCGGAATCTTGATAGGATTAAAAAGTCTCCTTATTTTGATATCATGGTAGACGAGTCTACAAACATATCAGTAAGCAATCATTTGGTCGTATTTTCTTCATTTTGGGAGATGGGTTAGTTCGCATTGCTTTCCTTGGCTTGATTCACATCACTATGAAAGATGCAAAAGCTATAGCTTTTGCTATAGTTCGTTTGCTATAGCTTGCAGAATTCAACTTAGAGTCCACTCGTTTTCTGGGTTTTGGATTACAACAACAATTATAATCATTTGCTTTACCTGATGAAACTCCTCGTGCTCCAACTATCCTGAGAGAAATTTCGAAGAGAACCAGATTCTAGATGATCCGATTAGTCTTTCATCCCTCCACGTCCACTGCTCACAGTCCGAATGAATCAAGAGCACAAGACATAACGATTGAAACCGGTGTGTGCTAACTTGTAACCCTACATAAACTATACTAGAAAGAACGAGGACAAGAACAGATCCATCAAAGACTTACAACAAGGCTGACAACGAGACCTACTGAAAAAACTGTGATCTGCACACACACGATACACTAGTAGAGCCTCTCCAAAGATGAAGAAAGCATCATAGAGTGCACTATCCTCCACTCAGCAGATCTCGAATTAGAATGTCTGAAGAGTCAATGGCTTTATCTGGACGACGCATGAAATACTATGCTCGTGGACGAACTCCCAAGACGAATCCTCAAAAGATCAAAAACTTGGAGATCCTGGTTACAGCAGCTCTTAGTCATTCCAATCAGACCTCGGCCATCTCAACACTTCTGTCTTGAACCGATAGTGACTCCGTCGGAGGTCAAATCTCAGATAAGTCTCGATGAAAGAACACTAATAAGAGCCTACAACAACCAGATCCTTGGCAAAATCAATGAATCAAGGGGACGCTAACAATGAAGCCCAAACCACTCTAAGCACTTCCAGTATCTCAGAAAGCGTCACACGTCGAAGAACTCCAATCAGACGCTCAAAAACTCAAGAAAATGAACTAATCGGTAACTTGCATTCCCTCCACACGAGAGGCTATGTGTATATTCGCAAAGCTCGTTCCGATGTGTGCATCAAGGTCAAGGCGAGCGAAGATCAAGACAAAAACATCAAACACGATCAAGACGAAGCGAGTCTAGAGTCTAGACTCTCGACGAACGGACGAATGAAGAGATCAAGACGAAACGAATCGAGACAATCAGCGAACGGACGAACGAACGATGTTTGCAAAGCTAGAAAATGAGATCAAGTGAAGCGAGTCCAGACTCTCTTTGAACGGACGAACGAACGATGTCAAAAAGTTAGAAAATGAGATCAGGTGAAGCGAGTCCAGACTCCCTTCAAACGATGTCTGCAAACAATGCAAAGCTAGAAAACAAGATCAGGACGAAGGTTGCGAAGCGAATCCAAACTCTCGACAAATAGGCTATGTCTGCCGCGGCCCGCGTGTTACAACTTTGAAAACCTAAAATCTGAACTTCTATGCTATGTGTCAAAACACTAAATAACCACATGGATCTCAGTCTTATGTGACATTTCGGACAATCAAATATGTGTTTCAGAATTTCTCCGACTGCTGAAGATTTAGTTTAGTTTTTTCCGAAGGATGTATTTTTTACAGTGATACATTTCCGACGAGAAAAAAAGTGAAATCCTAAAATTTCTGGTTCTACTCACCTAGATCCTCAAGTTTTCGAAATTTTGCTTTTCCGGCTCGGTAGCATTCCCGACTGAATTTTGAATTCTCTCGGGGAAGGTTGATTTGAACCGGTAATCACTCCTCGCAGTGCCGAATCTTCTCGAACATTGGTATCGAGGACGGGAACTTAGATCGTGACTGGGTGAGACAAGGGTCGGATCTTGTTATAAAAGAAGAGGGTTATTCTCTCATCTTTAATATTATTCAATTCGTGTGTATATATATATATCATTAACACAACCGTTATTATTCATGATTCTATTTATACCTATATAAAATATATTTTTATATAATTATCATATATTGTTTAATTTCAGAGTTATAGAAAGTTTCAGGAAAAACCCATAAGGTGAACGCGCCCCACTCCCTTCCAGTTTCCAAATGTACCAGTCCAGAACCTTGATGCTAAATATAATTTTTTATAATAATTTATTAGTTAATCGTTCTACAACAAAAATAATAATAACAAGGTGTTACGCTTGCAATGAAACTGCATGCCTATGCATTTGAGAATTGATCTAAATCCCAGATATTCCTTCCCTTCTCTTCTCTATAGTTCGTTTAATGAGATAAATACATTCAAAGACAAAAAAGAATATAAATTTTCTTGGTGAGATTCATAACCGGAAGATAGTATTATAATTTTTTAAAAAGAAAAAATCAAATTAATTTTGATGTACAACTATACTAGATGAATGATAGTTTGAATGTAAACGTATACTACATTAAACCTTAGATGCGGGTATCAAAATGAAGAAAAAAATATTCTTCTTTCTCTGTTTCTTTTGGTTAGAGAGAAAATACTTTTTATTTCAAGAAATCATTAAATTTCTTTTCAAGATTTTCAAAATATATTGAGTAATTAATTATAAAGCTATCTCTTCTTCCCACTTAAACTGAATGTATGGTGAACTATGCAAATGCGTAGCAATAATAACAAATGTGACACATTATCCTCTATTCCATCCGAAGACGCATGAGGTGATAGTGTAAAGAAGTTAGATTACGTTAAGTTTTGGAGCAGACGAGAGTTGTGCATTGAGATGTTGAAATTACAACTAGGAAATAATATTTTACTCTCGCAGGTCAAAGTTGTTCCCGGAGTATTAACTTGTACGATTATTACACCGTTCATTGTAATTAGTATAGCGGTCAAAATTAGTGTGGAGTTTGAGATTCCATATTAAATAATATGTTATCACTTTCAAAAGCTAACATCTAATATTATCAAAAACATCTAGAATGATTTACGTATCATGTGATATTTTGAAAAAATTTATTGTGTAATGAATAAATAACTGAGACAAGAAAAGAATATTCTGTCTTTTCAAGAGACTTGTAATATGACGGAAAGTTTTTTAATTCTCTCGCAACCTATGACTTAAGAAAAACATATCCGGTGCTGCTTGATGAACCCCATAGAAAATTTTAGCATGTATTTAGTTTAATATGTGATTCTCTTGATGATATACTAGAGATCTTTATTCTGATATTAGAATTTTTAAAAACTTTAGGAATGATTCAGATGTGAAAATATAGTCTCCAAGACCATTAGTCTTGACCACCTTATTAATTCGATTTATATTTACAATCTGTGCATAGGATATTTATTAATATTTAGTAACTACGTACATCTATTTTATTAAATTTGTATAATTGTGCAGAGTCGTAAAAGAAAATATTCTTGGTGTCTGTTTTTTAAGTTTTAACTTTGAGTACTTCTCTCCTTTTTACACTTGAGGCATACGTTGTTTGAAGGAACAATAAATCTTTGATTTTAGTAAAAGATGTATATTTTAGTTTTCGATGTGAATCGCGCACCACAAATATCATTCTCTTGATGACTGCTTAAGCCCGTAGAGAGTCTTAAGCAATCTGCATACTTGGCTGCGCCTTGCTGCAGTCACTCCTTCCGAGACACACATGTATATTTTCTCATTAAGTGTTCCATTCAAAATGCAGTTTTGACATCCATTTGATGTACATGTAGATTATATTACGCTGAGATGGCAAGGATGAGCCGTATTGATTGTATACGAACTAGAGGAGAAAAAATTTCTGTATAATCCAACCCGTAGATTTGAGTGAAACCACGAGCCACGAGTCTTGCCTTATAACGAGCAATGGACCCGTCGGTATTAAGTTTCAACTTAAAAGTCCACTTACATGTTATCGGTCGGTGTCCTTGTGATAAATCGGTAGGAATCCAACTCCTCCTCTATTGCTCTTCTCCACTGATCAACATCAGGGGAAGATACTACTTCTACGTAAGAAGCAGGTTCCATAGACACGGTGTCGAGATGAGAGTTTCATGAGAAGGGAAGAACTTTCTAGTTATGATATGATCGTGAAGATTATGATACGTCTACCCAGGAAAGCGTTGGGCTTTAGTTTGTGATTGTTTACTCAAGGGATAGACTTCATGTTATAACGTGATACTACAAACACATACACGGGTTTGCTGGGTCCTCTAATATGTTCAGAAAGCGAAAATCAAGACTGACTAGTAGTAATAAGATCAGACGGGTGAACGTTTACCACTCAAGAATAGAGAACACATGACGGCTTAGACTTCAAATCTTCTCTTACATGTAAATGAGGCCCTACTGAACACACATACGAACTTTCAGCCTGAGATCAAATCTGAGCACTGAGATGTGAGCAAAAATGTTTTGAATAAAGAATTATGGAAATTTCTGGTACCCAGATAGCTATTTTGACCTAGAACAGAGAATCCGTTCAGTAAATTTTGATGATTCTTACAGGATACAACACGTTGAACATCTTTGTGGAATTTGATCTGCTGGTTGTACATGGTTCTCCAGATCTCGAGCTCTGAAGTTGCTGCTCTAGATTGAGAGTTTTTCAAAACCCTCTGCTTCAGCGATCACCTTGGATTACTCATTCACTCAAATGACATGGAACTTTTTGGCCAGTCGTAGTCCTACTGACAGTGAATGCAACCACGAAGGTTGGAAGCAATTATCTCAATTCTGCTGCAATTGACACTAAAAATCTCAGAATCACCAATTGTGATTGGGCAATTCTGGCCCAATCCAAACTTCAAATTGACATACCTCCTTCTTTATTGCTCCAAATTGACCATAACTTTCACTGATAGTGACTAGCACGACGAGCTCTATCTCCCTAAGTTCACTCAAATTTCTGAATGTCCCTACAAAAAGCTCAAACTCTCCTTAAGATCCCTACTTCCAAGTTTAGAGTTTCACAAAGGATAAAAATGGACCAATGGGAGTTCATAGCTTCACTCCTTTTTCCTTTTGTGCCCCAATCCATGTGATAATTTAATTTCACACATATGTTACCACGTCAAGCCTCTAAAGTGCTAGCGTAAATCTTAAACTACTTGCGAAGACATGTAAAATGACACATATCCCTGAAAGATAACTTAAACAAGCTAGAAAGCATGCACGGGCGAAATGTAAGTATAATCCATGAGCTTAAACTCTATCAACATGGTAAACTTAAATTATGTACTTTGGACATCATAGATAAGTATGAAGTCACTTACAAAAGCGTACGAATGCTTGAACAAGATAAATAACCTACTATCAATCTACTAGGACTCAAAATATATAACATAATAATGTTAACACTATATGCAGAGGTGTCAAACATATGCATAAAGGACTAGAAATAATATTGAGCTAACTTCTAGAACTACTAAATTCAAGTGTCGACGTCAAAGTGTAACATGTAATGTGAGAACAACGATCAGCACGATGAGACTAACTCATGGTAGAGAGGTGAATTATTTACTATGTGAAGTGATTCACATTCGCCATCGGGCTTGATCATCAACGCCCGCTTGGTATTCTTCCGAGACTTCGAGATCAACGATGAGGAGTCGTAGTCTTCATCAGAGTTCCGCTGTGGATGAGGAGAGAGAGCTTGCAGAGTGCAGTGTTTATTCTTCAGAGGAAGAAAGAGATCGGAGGCGTAAGGTACATTTTGAGGATGAAGAGGAGGATGGGAAATAAAGCTCAAGTCATTACAGTCACAGTCACTAGACTCGAGCTACGACGGAGATGCTGGTGAGGATCAGAGACTTGGATGAGCCGGTGGTTGTTCTAACTGGCCGTGGATCAAAAATCAACATCATGTCGAAGGAGTTGTACAAGAAGAAGAAGTGGCCGATCGATATAGAGCATGGGTGGGTCGTAAGAGCGGTCAACAACACGAGAAGAAATTTGTATTAAGCCTGTCTAGACGTTAGAGTACGCATAAGTGATGTTGCTATCGAGCAAAATTTCTTTGTTCAAGAAACAACATCATACCCGCTCATTCTTGGTCAAGCCTTTCATCATAGCAACTCGGATGGAGACAAGGGTATTAGACGACGGATCTGCTTATGCTAGGATCCGAAGTCAAGATGAGAAGAGAGCGATACAATTCTTGACTGTACCGTCCAGTCACGAGCGCAATCGAGATCATCTTAGGGAGAAATCGCTTCCAAGGGTGAGTGAAGAGTTCAAGGATTTTTGTTGATTATCACTACAGAGCGGGATTGTGGTGGTGCGCAGGAGAAAGTACTCTCGCTTGATGGAGATAGTGTCTTTTGTAGAGGGTTTGTTGGATTTTCAGAGTGTGGGATTGCTATTTACAAGAAGGTAGAAGAGCTTAGAAGAAAAAAACAAAAACATTTGCGTGATGTTGAGTTGATGTTGAAAGAGCTGGATGAGCTAGGAAGGGATGAATGGATTTTTGGTGTTTATGAAGAGGATGGGTTGGAGGATCCTTTGCGAGAGATCATGTCTATTGGATGGGAGGATATGGATAAGGTTGTGCAGATACATTCGAGAGAGGTCTATTCGGTGATCGAATCATTCCGTGCACCGGAGGTTCGGGTTGAGACGAAGTACAAGACAGTGGATAAGAAGATAAAGTCAGTTGCTGGTCCTATGCCGGATGACACTAACCAACAGATAGGTCGAGCTTCAAGGGAGAAGAGTTTGAGAGATCTTGCAATGATAGGACATGAGTTCACAGAGAAGACCCTTGAAGAGCTGAAGATCTGATGGGTCTCTTCTATCAGAAGAGAGAATGTGCTTCAAGGAGTAGTCTGTTGACCAACTTGGCGCCAAACGTCTCTCTTCTTTCATTCTCGACTTTTGCAAACATCTCTTCCTCATATGTATAACGAGCTCTAGATAACATATCTGCAATTGGATTATCCTTCTCTGCTATATGCTTTAGCTCAGGGTTTAGACTCCGGATATAAGCAGTCCATCGCAACATTGCTATGTCTAGTGTATTGCAGTTTGCTATCATACCTAGCAAAGATAAACAATCTGTTTCTAAAACCACACGAGCTCCAATAGAACTCTCGGTCTATCTTCATAGCAGTAACTGCTCCTCAGAACTCACGCTTCACTTGAGGATAGTTACGTTGCATGTCTGTTAAGATTTGAGCTCCAAACCTAGAAACAAATTGTACACCATCTGCATCTTCTTGACCAACTGCCCATCCAATTGCCTTTGGACTCGTGTCAACAGTCAGTATCACAAGTCTTTCACTCTCGTAGTTAAATCTCCTTAATACAGATGGAGACTTCAGAATCTCTTTCAACTACTCCATCGTCCCGTGATGTTCTTGTCGCCAAGTAAACCTCTTTTCTTTTCTCAAAAACTGCATACAGGGACTCGGCAATGTGTGCATAATGAGAAATACTCACACGAAAGAAAACACAAGCTCTTAAGAATTGTCAAACCTCAGTGATGTTGGTACAATATGTTATCCTTGCTATAACATCTACCTTCTCTAGGTTCGAATACCTCCCAAAAGTATCATACAAATGACCCACCACCACAATCTCTGATATTCGAAAGTGAGATTTGGTACTTGACAGAGTGAGATGTACCTCCTCCAAACGCATCAGAATCGATATCTCGAATGTCGTCTGCAACAAACTTTCTGCAACCATTAGAAGTCACAAGTTTGTCCTTGTCCTCCACCGGACAGCCTTTCATGAGAATATCATCCAGAAATGGGATAGTGACTTCAAGTATAGACTCTCATAACATCTTATGCATCGCATTTTGCATATGGGTTATTGAGTTTATTGTGTCGAGGAAGAGTACACATCCGCATCAATCCCAAAGGTGTCCGCATGGTAGTCAAGTCTCTACTCTTCATAGCAAGCTGAAATTGATCGTAACTTGAAAACAGATCTCCAATCGAATAGATTGATCTCCCAACAAATGCCTCAGCTACTTCATCAACCACAGGTCTTATCTCAACGTCTCAAATCGTGATGTTGTTGGCAGGTTGTAAGTCTTGGATGAAGCCTAAACCTCATGTCTTCTTAGATACTTTGAACCATTGGCTAGAGTACGGAACCATAGATGATTCAAGAATACTCATCCGTATCCTCTCCTTCAACAATCTGAAAGGAGATCATAGTCAGCTGAAACTGATCGTAACTGAAAACAGATCTCCAATCGAATAGATTGATCTCTCAACAAATGCCTCTACTACTTCATCAACCACATGTCCTATCCCAACGTTTCGAATCGTGATGTTGTTGATAGCTATAAGTCTTGGATGAAGCGTAAAGCTCTTATCTTCTTAGGTACTGTGAGCCATCAGCTAGAATACAGAGCCATAGATGGTTCAAGAATACTCATCTGTATCTCTCCTTCAGCAACTCAATGACCTTCAGTAGCAAGGCACGAGGGACTGGAATCGATTTCAAGTCCTAAGGTACGTGAGGAATAGTGAAGATAACCATCGTGTTATCACACTAGGAACCACACAACTAATCTCTCCAGCTGAAAAAGAAAATACCTTACCATGGCTAACTATCATCTGCTCGAAAGCTCTTTTTTCTACTTCAGTCAAGAAGTCACCTTTTCCTATCTGGAGCTGCTCGAGTGTCTCTTGAGTAAACTAATGTCCTACTTGTGTAGGATTTCTAAGCACAAGCTCAGTGGCCGTTAACTCCATCTGCTGTCGCGATCAACAGTTAACTGGGTCGCCACTAGTTTCATCTTCTTCGCTACTGTTTTGTATTTTGTGTGCACCGTTGCTTCTTGACGAGAGTCTTATCAGCAGATTGCATCCTTCCATCCACTCTTCAATCTCGGATGAGGACAAGATTGTAATCACGAGATAACCTCCTCATAGACTTTATGAGAATGGATAGGAATCATCATCATTTCTCTCATCTTCTTCATCAACCTATCTACATCATCCAACCAACGAACAAAAGACTGTACACTTACGAACTTCTCGTAAACACCCAAAATCATCTCATCTTCATTCAAAACTCTTGTACAGCGCAGATCTACTACATACTTCTTCATCTGTCTTTTACTCTTCTCAGTCAGATCCTCTATTCGCGTGAACTCACTCACTCCATCGTCAGAACTGAAAGTCATCAAACCAGATTTTCAACTATGTAGAGTATAGCTACTCTCTGAATCTTGAGCAACCTCTTCACCAGCCTCCTGTGATCTCTCAGGCTACTCAAGCGTGATCATAGTAACAGTAGATCTATCACTCTTGTTGTCCTATCCTACAAGAGTGGTTTCTGAAAACCCTTACTCCTATAGATAGGAGAATCTCTCAAAATTTGTTGGTTTCGTTCGTGGTTCGTACGAATGGTCAGAACTTCTATCATATGGACTACGGATCATAGCATAATGAGATCCGTCATCCATTACCTTGGTCTTCATTCAAACTACAATGATATAAGCTGATCAAGAATCACAAGATATGAAGCAAAAGATTGCAGGAAGAAGTGTTGATCTACATCCACATCACCTATCTTCACTTTCACGTTAGGACAAGCACCATATAACTCACACTTCTAATTGTTTGCAGCATGTAACACCCAACTATGGTTCAGTTTGATAGGCCACTGACCTCTCTCGTACACCTCTCGTGACATGATGTTGATCTCAGATTTGTGATCAACTAAAGCAGCAACAAGTTTAGACAGACTTCCAAGACGAACTCGTGTAACAGTCATAGCACGAGCTCAATGTCTTCTTCTGAAGTCACTATCAGTAGCTGGACTCTCCTCGCCAGCTTCCTCAGCGTCAAACTCAATGGAATCGATACCAGCAACTAACACTTCTTGCTGGTATCCGTAGTCATCAATCTCTTGAAAATGTACTTTTTCGAATTCTGCATCATTCATAGAAGCTCCTACCACATCTATCATTTGACTTTCTACTTGTTCGGACATCATCTGTCTCTTTCATTTGATGATGTCGATGATCAGTTCGTGAAACTCCCTCTTCGCAATACCAAGAACCTCCCGAAGAGAAAACTTGATTCGCACATCTAGTATCCTCTGCTCCAAGATGCTCTTGAGATCAGTAGAAGTTTCAATATCAGCCGTCAACTTGTAGGCCGATCCTTTCCTCTTCTCTTGGGCTGTAAACCGCCTTCTAGTATTTGCAGGCTCTTGTTGAGACCTCTACACGTTGTCGCGTGAGATTTTTCTTGAGAAGGGCAGAACCTTATGGCTGTGATATGATCGTAAAGATTGTGTTACGTCTACTCATGGAAGCGTTGGGCTTCTAGCTATGGTTACTTACTCAAGAGTAGGCTTCAGATCATAAGGGGCACTATAGACACTCATACAGATAGATTGGATCCTCTAGCATGTTCAGGAAACAAAAATCAAGTTGAACTAGCAGTAATAAGATCATACAGTGAACTTTAACAGTCAAGAATCAGATGGCTTAGACCTCAAAACTTCTCCTACATATAAATGAGGCCCTACTGAACACACATACGAAGTTTCAACCTGAGATCAAATTTGAGTAAAAAAATTCTGATAATTTCTGATACCCAGACAACTATTTTGACCTAGAACAGAGAATTGGCTCGATTACTTTCGATGATTCTTATAGGATTTGGAGTCTACAGCATGCTGAACATCCTGTGAAATTTGACCTCTTGATTGTACACAGTTCTCCAGATCTCGATATCTGAGGTTGCTGCTCTAGATTGAGAGCTTTTCAACTTCAGCGGTCGCCCTCAATTACTCACTCGCTCAATTGACATGAAAATTTGTTGACAGTCGTAGCCCTACTGACATTGAACGCGACCACGAAAGTTTGAAGTGATTTTCTCAATTTTGCTGCGATTGACACCAAAAAATCCAAAATCAACAAAAGTGATGCAATTCTGATACAATCCGAACTTCAATTTGCCATAACTCCTTTATTGCTCCAAATCGATCAAGAATTTGATTGACAGCGACTGGCATGACGAGCCCTATCCTCTTGTGTTCTCAGATTTCAGAATGTCCTTACCAATTGCTCGAACTTCTCTTTAGACCTCTACTTCTAAGTTTAGTATTTCACTAAAGACAAAAAATGTACCAATGAGAGTTCATAGCTTCACTTCCCTGTCTTTTTGTGTCTCAAACCACGTGGTGATTTCATTTCACACATAGGCTACCACGTCAAGCCCCTAAAGTGCCAGCGTAAACTTTAAAACTACATGCGAAGACATGTAAAAAGACACGTAATCTTGAAAGATAATCTAATCACGCTAGGAAGCATGCATGGACGACATGTAAGTACAACCCATGAGCTTAAATTCTATCAACATGGTAAACAACCTACTATGACTCAAAATATATAACATCCTCTAGAATCGACTTCTCTGAGGTCTTAACTTCACTCAGAGAGAGTAACTCATGACAGAGAGATGAATTATTTACTATGTGAAATGATTCACATCACGACATCCACCCTCTCTAAACCTGCACATCCTCCGGCATGTGCCAACCTCTTCATCTTTCGTCACTCTCCTCCGTCTCAACCTCTTCATTTGCCGGAGCGTCCTCGTCTCTTGTCATTTTTTGCTTAGACTCCGAAAAGTTGAACAAATCTACTGATTCTCCACGTTGTTTGAACAACTTCACTCGTTTGCCAGCCACAGATAGTTTCAAAGGAGTACCATCCAACTCACGTTAACTATAAGTGGCATTCTCATACACATCTAACACAACATAAGGCCCGAACCATCTTCACGAGAACTTACGAAGTGTAGAATGTTGGTTCTCCAGCGTTGTGTTATACACCAAAACCCAATCATCAACACGTATTGGCTTTGGTCTTAGTCAGTGAGTCTTGTCGAAACGCTCCTTGTTTTTTACTCGGGTCAATTTCTTTTGCGCTTCAGCAAGATCTTCCTCCCTTCGCTCCAACTGCCTAGTTCGTAAAGCAAGGAGTGAAGTATTATCGATATCGTCTTCTCACGGTAGCGTAGCTCACGTAAGAAAGTCCTCCTCAGCAGGCATGATTGATTTCTGTCTCAACATAAGCTCAATTGGCATATAGTCAGTCGTAGTACAGTGTGTAGTTCTATCAGCCCATAAAGCAAACGAAAATAGTCTTGGTCATTCTCTAGGCTTACCATCACATGCTTTCATTAAAGCGTGAACAATGGAAAGATGTCTTCGTTAAATCTTATCAATCTTTTTCTGGATTCATGGCAGTAGTAAGCCGAAGCTTTACTCCATAACGAGCAAAGAACCCATTCGCTTCTATACCTCTCAACTCATCCTTATCTACTCGTAGTCTTCCAACATATTCATAACGACAGATGATATCTTCAAGCACGAATCTACATACATTCTCTATAGTCTTCGTTCGTAGTGCTCGTCCCCTTCACGTAATTAGAGAGATCTTCTCGAGTCAATTTCAAAATCGACAAAGTTTCTTAAACGTGACACATACATATGATTATGTGTCATGTTCATGTAGACATTTACACTACACATGATTATGTGTCATGTCTTTGTGAACATTACTCCATGGTTCAAACCTTGACGACCAGTTGGACAAAAGTCGCGAATGAAATTAATGAGTATCTCCAGAGTCATCCGCAACCACAATGACTGTTGTCCGTTACTGTAACCCACGGGGAAAAGAATAACCCTCACGACAACTAACTTTGACACCCTCTAATGAACCAGTAACCGTCAAGTTTCAAACGGTGCTGGAGCGGTGGCTTCTGCTTACAGAGTGTGATCATTGGCCCAGTGGAGGAGTCTGCGAGTTCACAACGTTCGAAATATATCATCTGAATGTGGAACCTTGACGGCGAACGGATCACTGAGCTCGAGGCACACTCTTATGATTGTAAGCGTAATCCCTGGAGCTTATTTGATGAAAGTCATGTTGCCTGATTATTATCTTGCCATGCGTTCATCAGTTAAGCGAGATTGTAAGCCTATCGTCTCGCGCCCAATACTCATTTCAGCAAGTGCATCACAATGAAATTCGACAGTAGTTTCCGAAATGGTTCCTTCTAGGGATACTCAGATACAGATATCGAGCGAGCATCATGTGAGTAAAAAGCAGAGAAAAGAACAGAAAGCAGAACCTCGTTTCTCATTTTTATAAGTTCCAACCACGTCGCTTGGTCACAAGATCATCTCTGTCAACACCCCACGCAAAATTAATTGCTGCCTTCGTCGCTCTGGGTCGAGGAACATGATCACGATGTTTCTCCGCAAGGCTTCCATGAAGGCCACTGTCCAGACCACTTCCGAGGTATTCGTTTTTTGTGTACTCGTTATTCCTTTTCAGATCACAACCGGCTTTACGTATCATAAACACTAGATATCTCGCAAGGGATGGTCCAGGATCGTCACCTGGGGAAAATCAAAAGTGGTGATTTCACGAAGAGGCATTTTGTGGTATGAGGTGACGGTTAGATTCCAGTTTGACAAGGTAATTCGCCCTTCTGCATACAAGGGACAAGTTGTTAAACAGGACTACTCGTACATCATCGTAAGTACTAGGGTTTAGGTAAACCCCTGATCACATAACCCTAAAGTTATGAGACACCAGCGAACACGAGTGGTGTTCCAGAGAACCGATGCTATGAGGAGTATGATGATGAAAGGCATCAGAAACATCCACCCTCTCCTAACAAATAGGACTTCCTACGCAGAAAAACGATGGGTTCCTAACAAGGGTCACAATGTTTACCAGTTATCATAGTGAGGTCATTACGGTGACTCTCAACAGTTTTGAGCTTGGAAGCGCAAGCTTATTCCATTCTTTCTCAATCATGTAACAGCCCAAAGAGCTTTTGTTGCGCCAGACGTGGACGTGCGCGCGAGACTGATTGGTAACTAATAGTTGGACGCCTGAGTCTGCTTGAAGAGATTTCTCTCCACTGCATATGCAGTTTCCTTGTATCCTTCGTACATACGAGCTACACCGGCGACCAAGAAACCAACCATGAGCATCGAATCCACCACAACGACATCCCAAGCAGCCACAGGCCGGCCCTTGGAACCGAAATGCATGGCTCCATAAGTACTGCGCTCACATGTTCCCGTGTTCCACACAATACTTCCAGACTTGCGTTGGGTCCAAATTCATTACAGTACAATTAACATCTAAGAACGCAGCTGAGGGAGATGTAGGGAATTAAAAAATGACATCGAATCTCTGTGGCTGTCTGTCCATACTCGTTTCCACCATCCAATCACTGAGAGGTATCCTAAAACAGAATCCATGAAAATTTTGATGTGATCGGCGGAAAAACCTGTCAGGAGATATACTCTACAGGCTTGAGAGTCCAACGTAGGAACAACGGCGCCTGGATGGCTGACGTCATTCTCCCGGCGCTCTCTGCTTGCTCGAAATCGTAGCCTCGAGACAACAAAGATTCGTATTGAGGTTCTGCTTTTATTCTCTAGAGCTTCCAGTGAAAAATGTTTATAACAGTCAGAATTCGAAGTTGTGGCTCAAGGTCGACATGAGAGCTATAGTGTCGACGTTGTGTTGAACTAGACACATGAGTCGGTCAAAGACCAGCCGGCTCACATTCCGTCCAGTGGAATGTTCAAATACCGTACGATAACGAACTTGTTTCCATATCCGCTAGCTACGATTCTATGCCCAAAACGCTTATCCACGCATCCAATTCATCAAGTAAGGGATAATACTCAGGCGGACCCTTGGGAAGCTGAAGCACAATGCGATGCACTTTAATATACCGCATTCTAAGGTGACGTTTCTCCAGCCAAAGAACTTTCAACAGATCTAGGAATGGAAAAAGTAAGCGACAGCATATATTGTAAAAACTTCCTCTCTGGCCATTCAATGTCAGCCGCATCTTGTTGCTCTCTGGCTCAACAGAACATATCGAAGGAATGCTTACATGCTTCCTTGCGTTGTATCATGGACTGATTACAAGGAAGCGCAAAAGGCCGAGAATAATCTATTCCTTGACTGTATGGAAACAGCATATCCTCGTAACTCTTCAGTCTACTAGCGGAGTATAGATTTGTCCAGTAGATACTTTCTATAGCTTAGGATCGAACATGACAACATCTTCCTGAGAACGCCAATTAGAAGTCATTTTTCATACAAAGAGTTTTTATGGAGCCACATTGAGCGTCTCTACTTTAAAACAGCTATCCAAAAGAGAATCTATTTCACTCCTGCTGTAACAGTAGGCAGCTCTTAGACCCTTACAGCCGGTCTGTGAGGTGCTGACAACAGCACATAAGACGTTGTAGCTGGAAGCTGAAGATCTCAGTATATTCTTGTCGAATGGCGTGGAACGCTGCATGAATGTAGTAGCCGGGAAAGCCATTGTCGTCCCGGCCCAGGTGACAGCTGACAACGAAGTTGCTGCCACATCTGGGACTCCGATCGTTCGCACAAACTTCGTTTATTATAGAACGCATGTACACACTCTTAATCATTTCGTTGCTTGAAACCTGGACCCAACGGCTGCTAACCCTCAGGCCCTGGCACGTCGCGTTGTTAAACATACGCTCGTACACATCTTACGGTGGAATTACTGCCAACACTAGCGTAAGACTTTGGTACTCCATGCATCTCAGTGTAGCAACAGGAGAACGAGAGGCACATTCAGCCGACAGATGAATTTTAGGCAAAACTACTGACAGTGTGCAGAGTTCCAGGGAAGAATTGAAGTTTCTAGTGGGCTTCTCTAGCTCTGTAAACAAGGCATCATCTGAAACGCTTTGGATGAACTGGTGGAGTTTAATATAGAAGTATCTATGCTAGTACTTGGCTTCGCCTGGAATTTGGAAAACAACCGCGAGGCGAGCTTATCTGAATTCGGTAGCCAACTGTACATGTTCCCCTCCGCCATGACTGTTCACCAAACGAGTTGTTGAGATTACTACTGGCATTGGACAGTCGATGTTTAAAGCTTTCCAGCAATCCGATCCGCATCATACAATTGACTACGCAACAATATCCATTTAACCTCTTGGCTACTCTTTCAACTTTACCACAAGATTTGCAGGTTCCGCATACGTACGATCGATCTGTGTCGTGTCGACAACGAGATAGAATTCTGTATACATAATTATCATTTTACATGGAATAACATGACTCCCTAATGTTGGTATGTCCCTAGCGATCAGTTTTATCGGATCAGAGCGGACATTTTGACTCCTCTATCATTTCTAGTGTTTCCTCAAATACTCGAGTATGTAAGCATTTATAGTCTCTGGAGCTTCTTCCTCGATGAAATGTCCACATCCTGGAACGATTTTATACTCTCCATTCGGAACATCTTTCTTAAATAGCGGGCTCTCGAGATAGGGTTGCACAAAGTGGATGCATAAGTCCAGTTCACCGATGATCACAATACCGGGAACATCAGTTCCCTTGTCAGTCCAAGGAGCAGTGAGTTCCCAACTGCTTTGAATGTTCCTGTACCAGTTCAAGCCTGGAGTGAATCCGGTCTTCGAGAAAGTGTCGACGTAGTACTGAATGTCGTGCTCGGTCAGCCAAGACGGAATTCCATCGGGAGCTGGTATGCTTTCAATGACGGACTTACCTTCAGTCGCCGCGAGAATCTCAGGTTTCCTGTACGCGTAAACCTTCTCGAATGCCAGTTTGATATCCTTGCCGAAGTCGGCTTCTGCTTTGCCAGGCTCCTGCCATTCGAGCATGTACGCTCTATCACCCGCTGTAGCTCGCATGATGTCCAGCAAGCTGTAAATGGGGTGCCGGGAGACGAATCCCACCGACAGAGTTACAGCACATTTGACGAGGTCCGGTCGGAACAGAGCAAGGTACCAAGTCACGACTGCTCCCCAATCATGCCCAACGACATAGGCTTGTTTCTCTCCCAGGGCATCGATCAAGTCGACCACGTCTCCTACTATGTGAAGAAATGTGTATTTGCTGGGGTCGGCCGGAGCTTCTGTCTGCCCGTACCCTCTCATGTCTGGGGCGACTACATGGTAGCCTGCATCTGCTATCACGGGAATCTGCTTCCGCCATGTGTACCAGAGTGAGGGGAATCCATGCAACAGCAGAACGAGCGGTCCGGTCCCTTGCTCAGCAATGTGCATTTGAATTCCATTCACCTCAAGCGTTCTGTGGGTGATTTGGTCCATAATCGCTCCTTCTTTCCAGTTTAGCTGCTGACCCGCTCTTTATCTCGTCTGTACTTCCAAGTCCTCCAAAGCCCTACACACTGTCGATCGAATTCATTCGTCACTTCAGGAATCATTCATACATACCATGTAGGTCAACAAATTAACATCAAAGCTCGTGAACAAGCAAGGGTCGAGTCTGGTCGACTGAAGTTTCTTCCCGACTATTTTTACGTTTCGGCTGTCCGCTACCTCATCGATACGATTAACAACAACGTCCTTGCCGCAGCTGAAAAAGCTTACAGCGCATTTCTACCCTCAGCATCGTTTACAACTTTTGATCAGGCATTCATTCTTTACTGTCGAATATATACCTGCAGCTTAAGATTATAGATCTGTAAGGGAAGAGCATAAACAAATCACGAAAATAGCAACGTTCTGCCCTCACATGCTGAGGCTGCAGACATGATAGGACTGACTATAATTCGAACGGATACAAATACGGCTACGGAGCATGGAGAAGCGAAAGAATATAGCAGAGGTTAGTGCTGAACTGAAGACAAGGTTCTGCCTGTTCTAATCGAACCTCTGGTGAAGTGGCTCTTGCGCCAGTCTCAATTCAAGCTGCGGCGAGCCAATGTGCTCTCGATGATATTTTCGTGCATCTTTATCTTTGCGCTCTGCAAACGGCGACAACGAGCCAAGTACATGTGATACTCTGCTAACAGATTAAACGACACTGTGTATTCAGATCACACATTTGTCAAAGGTACATCTTTGGTAATACACAGAACGGACAGTTGCGACTTCTGATCCGAATCCTAGCAAACGTAAGTTCGAGACGGAGTGGAAGCTCCTCGTCTCTTACACCTCCACTTTTATTTGGAGCCACGATATCAGACACATCAGAAAGAGTTTCTTGCTTTCCTGTTATTGTTTATTTGTATAATTTAGATTATATTCAATACTGTAATTAAACCCCGGTGAACAAATCGACAGACCAAATCCCAACCATGATCCGCCTACCAGAATGAAGTATACTTAACTTCGTGCGCAACTCACGAGAAAAGTCTGTGGACAAATCGCGCTTCGAGCGATTCAACTCAAAGGTAGGTTCGAACCAAAAGTCAATTAAACAAAACAAGTTATGTAGGTTTCGTGAAAGTCGCTATTATCGCGGAAAAAGCGTTTTCGTATTCAGTAAGGTTATCATTTTGGCAATTCCTTTTCGTCCGTTGTTCTCTCGATCCTTATCCTTTTTGGATTTTTTGAAGTTTTAGGGTTACATAGTCATCTGTTTAGTGTTTTTGAGAGATTTTTTACGGATTTTTGTTTTTGAGGATTTTTTGCTACATTTAGTGTTTTTATTATGAGTTGATTGGATATCGTTCTTATTTTAGCTATGAGTATTCTTTCTCTCATGAGATAGAGACTGATTCGAGACACATCATGTCCGGTGTGCAATCAACTATTTATCTCGCAGGGGGTAAAATCTCATGTGGAAAAGATGCACAAGAGGTTTGATACGATCACATGGGATGCCCAGGTTAGCGGAGAGCGGAGATCTACACGTGCAGTCATTCTGACACCGTTAGCCCTTCTTTTTGGAGTTCCTCTTGAGTCGTGGGAGTGGTTGAGAGTCCACTCTGTCACTGTTCTGAGATTGTCCGAGATGAGTTTCTCTTGTCCGTGTTTGTTCCACCGGTTATCTCGTGCTCTTCATGACGAGATGAGACAGACATTCCGTGTACCTCTCGACATGTTGACACGGAACACCAAGGATGAGACGGCGCGATTACTGTTCTTCTTACTTCCTCGTTGGTGCCTCTGTTGTACTAGAGGTGACAGAGGAGGACACTGGGAGGTCATAGCTCGTCTTCAGAGATTCCGTGCAAGTGATTGGGCGGTCTTACAAGAGGAATCAATACGTGCAGTACGAGACAGGAGTGAATCTGTCTCTACACGTGATGTCTCATCTTTCGTCCGCATACGACGTTGTAAGATGTTAGGTCAGGTTGGAGAGTATAGCTGCTAGAGCATACATCTTTTGTCAGTGGCATGTCTTGCTGAGGAGATGATCGCGCTTGTTGCATTTTCTTCACTCCCACCGGGTGATCCCTCACCACCTGAGGTTCAAGACTATCAACCTAAGGAGCCATTATGTCCCGATAGATCTTTGTTTATCCAGGTCTTGTGTACAGCTCCACGTCTATCTTCTGGAGGTCTGTCTCGGATGGTCTACGAGCACTTACGGGATTATTTTCATACAGATGATACTTCTAGTGGTTTCACGGAGCTTTTTCAGGTAGCGGCAGCCGTAGCTGAGGGACATATTCCTCAATCTATAGCTCAGGTACTGGAGACAGCTAGACTTTTGGACATGACGAAAGATGATGGAGAGATTCAACCGATAGTCATCAGCGAGATTCTCTTATGACTTATCAGTCTTACCATTGTCTTTCAGCTTCGAGATACTTTTCAAGATCATCTTTGTCCACAGTAGTTTGGAGTTGCGACGTCGAGAGGTTGCGAGTCTATGTCGGCATTAGGGCTCTCTTGGACATCCATCCCGATTGGGTTGTCTTTCAAGTGGACGTGGAAAATACTTTTAATAGTATTTTTTTCACTTTCATCTTTAGGGAGCTCATGGATGATGATGGATCTCTGACGGGTCTCGTTCTCTTCGTGCTATCGTTCTATAGTTCTTCCTCTTCCTTTTATTACTAGCACGGTCTTGCAATAGAGGAGGATACAGTCATCAGCTCCGTGGTAGGTACTCGTCAAGGAGATCCTTTGAGTGGACCCCTCTTTGTCTTAGCTCAGGATAGAGCTCTCTTGGCCATCGCTTTGGCTGCTCCAAGTTGTGTTTTTCCATCTCTAACTGATGATACGCACATCATAAGTCCGGTGGATCAAGTCGATGTTGTCTTTGACCACCTCGTCGCTCAATTGGCCTTGGTAGGACTGAGAGTGAAGGTGTCAAAGCGCAAGGCTTTGTCTCCCCTATGTATATGGTCTGACCTCCAACTCCCTAAGGGATTTGTTACACCTAGAGATGATTTATGCATCCTCGGAGTACCGATGGGTATAGAGGACTTTGTCTCTCGGTTCTTCGATGTTGTCTTTGCGGAAGACGTTTTGCATATCGAGGATCGTCTTATGTTAGAGGATCCACAGGTTGCCTCTGGTATGCTCTCTTCTTTCATTGCACGTCGTCCTAGTTTCTTACTCCGCACAGTGCCTCCATCTCTTATCTTCATCTCGCGTTTTAGAGAGTTTGATAAGAAGATCATGGGAGTGTTTGGTGACATCGTAGGACCAGAGACCTTTGACTGTGAGGCAAGACCTCTCGCACATAGGCAGACATCTTTGCTGATATCATGTGACGGGGTGGGCTTATTATCCATGGAGGAGATTGCTCCGACAGTCTTTTTGGGTAGTTGGGCCCTCTCGACACCTTGGCTCTGTTATCATTTTCTAGTGCGAGATAGACTTAATCTGGAGAGCTACGTGATAGAGATAGAGGATGGTTCTTACTCACTACAGATATGTCTCCGGGAGACAAGAGATACTTTGACTCTTGAGGCACCTGAGGCACACCCTCGATTCGATACCCTAGCTACCGATGGACCTCACGGACTACAGTCCTCTCTGACGAGACATCACTTCTAGCAGGTTCTCCATGCGCTCTTAGTGGATCCTTCCATCTCACAGAATACTAGAGTTCGACTCCGCTCTTGTTCGGACAAGGACGCAAGCTCTTGGCTCATAGCTCGACCTTGTATTAGAGCGTTCCGACTCGCATCGGCTATCTTCTCTACAACGATGAGGTTCCGCCTAGGCTTGGTTCAACCTGTTGCTTCGGCACAATCTACTGCGAGTGCGATGTCCCGCTCGACACCTTGGGTCGTCACCTTGCTCGCTGTCCTCACGATGAAGAGCGGATAGCTATCGAGGATGTCATCAAGACGTCGTGTTTGTTTAGTTTGTTTAGAGCGATTACATGACATTGAGAGAGCATTGATATGTCTTTCAGACGGGAGGATCAGTGAGAGTTGACATGTACATGATGAAGGAGGATAGGTCTTAGTGACATATGTGGTTGTTATGGATCTGACACGAGACTCAGTGACGGTAGGTGATCATCCAACCTCCCAAATGGACTGCAGGCGTGGTGGCAGCAGCGAAAGTGATCAAGTATAAGAATATGCAGGTGAGACATCTTTTTAACCTTGGAGATATACAGATCGACAGCTTTGAAAATTTGACGTCTTTCTTCGAGATTGCGTCAGAGTCTATCATGAGAGGCGTCAAGAGATACCACTGTCTCTTTCTTTTTGCACCATGTATTTTAGACAGCGAGTTTCTATTGCTCTACAAAGAGCTTTAATAGACGCGGTCCACATGAGAGCAATTGCAATAGGCAATGCTACTTCATGTGCACCTGTTGTTTGCAGGGGTACTGACTTACCGGTGTCTGATATTCTAAGTGCAATAGATGATTTTAGAGCTATTGATAGCGAGGTTTAGCTCCGGTATTCTTCCTTTCCCTTATGGGTGTTTGTTGCTTGATCTTCGGGTCCTTCTTTCCTTTGTAATGATTGATGAGGTCTTTTCATCCGTTTGCTATTCACTGTGTCGCGTGTTTACGTTTGTTACGTAAACACGTTTGTTACAGGCATAACGTGTCGAGGTTTGGCAGTTTGGCGACACATGTTATACCCATTTCGTGCTGACGCTGCTGAGGGTAAACGTCTCCTTTCCGGCAACGAATCTCGGATGTAGTTAAACCCAAGTTCCCCTATAAATACGACTGGTCACCATACCAGGAGTACTTCACTATGCGAGTGGACTGTTAGCAAACAAAGAAGTTATACCCAAAATACTTTTGCTGAATTTTGGCTTGCCACAGCAGAAATTCTTAGTTTAGTAAGTAATTAAATCAAAGCTTTCGTAGAGCTTTAGACGATAACACTAACTTCTTTGTACATTATTCACCTTCTCCTTCTCCTACATGTAATGGGTAAAATTTTTACTAAAGAGTTAAATTTTTACTAATTTAACTCTTTTCATTTAAAGAGTTAAATAATCAATAAATCAATTTGATAAAATGTGATCTGGTTGTGATCAGCATCCTGCATATGTATTCTGGAGAGTCCCTTTCTGGTGTACGTCTGGGTCTGCTCGAGTCTCCAAGTCTGGATTACACTTAATTTTTATAAATATTTTAGTTTCTTTTATCCATAAATAAAATTTTCACTTAACATTTGTACTTTTTTATAACAGCAAGCGAGCAAAAGTTCCCAGAAGTGCCCTTTATGCATATGAAATATTCATTGTATAAATTGCATAATTACCTGATCTCAGTTCACATTATGTATTAGAGTGAGTCTTTATATATAAAAATAAATATTTTTACTGAGAAAGAATCACATGTAATCTTGAATTACTTCCACACAATTTAATACTCAAGATTCTCCTCCAAATCTTTAAAGTAATTTTGATATATTAGTGTCTCACTAGCAATGATCAATTTAGAGAAACTCCTCTTGAAGTACTCTAGACACAATTTATACTCAAGATTCCCCTCCAAATCTTTCAAGTAATAATGCTATATTAGTGTCTACGTAGAAATGATAAATTTAGAGAAAAAACTATATTTTGATTATGTTACGGATTTTTCTTCAAAAATCACGTATAACTATAACTAATGTCTTCTCGGCTCGAAATCCCAACGTCTCGATTCTTTACGATCACATTTATCCTGTGCTAACTTCAATATCTATATAATTATAGTACAGTTTATGACAAATATAGCAGCATGTTTTCTCTTCACGTGATAATGAGCCAACCTTCAACAAGCCTTCTGAAATACAAAACACAAATGCATATAAAAAATATTTGATTTATCTTGCGTATACACAAATTTTCATACACACAAGTGTATAGTATATGTTAATGTATACAATTACTATCTAATTGAATATATAGAGAAGTGAAAGAATGATATAAAATAATATAAAGGGAGGTGTAAGAACGGTAAACTAGAACTTTTTATCTTTAGAATTTGCTTTTCTTCTTCCTTTCTCGAGCCAGAATTGCATGTTGCATGAATAATGAATACACATGCTGGATGAACTTTTTTGGGGAATATTTGTTTGCTTGTTGTTATCGAGGAGACCTATAAGTATTAATTATTCACTAATAAATATGAATAATCAAAATATAAATAATTAACACATGTCTAGAAACTAGGGAAAACCAAAAGTAAAAGTATAAAGCTTGACTATACTGTCGCGTTTCTAAACGTACAAGTCTGGAAAACTGTTACCATTCATATATTAATTTAATAAACTTACCCTTCCTGCCGTTAAATTAATAAATTAAACACCTGCATATCTGCCTACTCCATCGGAGCATGGAGGAGGTGAATATAATATACGCACCTGCTCTGAAACAATGAATATCCTTGGAGAAACACTGAAACAAAGTTTATTGGAACAAAACAATGAGCCGCCTTGCAGAAGAAAGACATGCACAACGTGGCAAGCCGCTTTTGCAAAAGCTGAAGCCGGTTTGTACTCTGGCTTGTGCTGAGTCACCCACAAGTGTCGCCATCGGAAACAACTAAGTTGCAAGCCCGCAACTGTGGCACAGTTCCGCTAATTACTTTTCGTCTTATACGTGCTAATTTATTAGTGAACCGACCGCAGATTTGTGGTAGGGCGACAAGCCTGGAAACGGATTCCCGCTTATTACCGCAGTCACTGAGCCAGGAACTGTGACTGCGAGCCTCGAACTTCGTATGAGATCTGAACTACAGTCAATGTCACAGTTTTGAACTGCAGTCCCAGCCGTTCCGTCCGTTGGTTGTCCGTTGATTGTAAGTCCGTTGTCCATAATTATACTCAGACGGCGGCATTGATTGAAGACTCTGAACTGTGCGACTCCAGGCGTCCTCAGAAGCCAAGCCAAGCTATTGTGCGGCGTCCTCGCTACTGAATTGCAATTGTGACACGACTGAATCGATTTCTGCTGAATTCCGCTTGGCAACAGAGAAGAGAGAGAGAGAGCTGCAAGCTGAGTCTTCGTTGTCTTCGTGTCTGTTTAGAGTGCTTATCATGGAGATGGTTTATTGCAATCGATGCAATCGGACATTGTCAATCAGCGCATTCACGCGTGCTCGCAAAGGAAATAATCCTCTTGATTTAGCTGTGTTCAAACAATGTAACCAGCGTTACAACAAAGCTAACCTCGGTGGTACTACTACATGCGAAGCTGGCTTGGAGAATGAGATTGATGATGATAACGCTTTCATAGTGACAGTAGAATGTGATCATTCAGAAATGATTGATGTTGTGAAAGAGTGCTTCGGAGATGAGGATGGCAAAGACGGATTTGTGTTTTTCCGACTGAAAATTCATCTTTCAGACGAGAGTTGCATGCATGAGTTGCAGACTTTAAACTCTGGTAACTTGTCCCTGTGTTTCACATCTTGGCTGAAGACAAACATCATTCCGAATATGGAGGTAGCCTCTGGATAGTATTGGGAAGTACGTAACCCGCATGTTTCTGTGAAAGACTGTTCGATCTTAAGGGCGACATTATGGTGTACCTCACGATCTGACCGGACCAAATTCAGAGACAAAGGTGAAGGATCCACATCACAGGTAAGACAACCAGAAAAGAAACGGAAGATTGATAGATCAGAGTGCAATGGAACTTTACGAATAACAGTGGACGTGCAGCAAAAGTTAATATATTTAACTTGTCAACATTTGCTGTCACATGGGAAGCCGACGCATAAGGCTCATTGTTTTCCTGCTGATGCTATCACGTTTCTGGAGTCTATATCTGGATTAAATCTCCGGAAGCCTGAGGTATACCGTATATTATGTGAAAAAGAGATCATTAGTCCTTTGACTATAACTCGGACGCATGTGAATTTTTGGATTGCTGAAGTTCAGTCTAGACAGTATTTGCGTGATATAGATGATCAAGTGAAGTATGCATCCTTGTTGATACGCAGTGAAGCTTTAGCCGAGAAAGGTTTTGTTGAGGTGTTGTATGAACAGACAGACGAATACATTGCTTTTGCAATATGCACCCCATTTTTTGAACATATAGATAGTGTGAAAGAAATTATTATCGACAGTACTTTTAAAACTAACTCTATGCGTTTTGAGTTGTTTGTTATTGCTGCAAACTTCGGAGGCTTTGGTATGCCTCTATCCTACATGTTCTACTTGAGACAAGGTGATGTGAAGAAGAGTTCTAGATCACTCACGGAACAATATAGAAAGAAGGTTCTTACGATGTGGTTTGAGAAGTTAAGAGAGAGAAGACTACGTCTTGTGTTCGCACTCACTGACAAAGACATTGGTCAGATATCAGCATTACGATCGGTTTTTACTGCCATGTATATTCAGCTTTGTTTGAAGCATGCTCAGTCAGCTGTCGAAGTTCGATGTATGTGCACAGGACGAGCCACTGGATCATACAACAGTGTGGAGGCAAGTACATTTTTCTCTTTTATTGATGTAAATTGGTCCTCAGAGATCGTGGAAGTTGTTGGTCAATTGTGTAATGCTGAACAACGGAAGGTTGTGGTTGATATGATTACCAAACATTTCAACTTGCATTCACTTCTACCATCAACAGAAGGTAAATTTTTTACTCCTGACGTATTACATTGTACCGCTGTTCGTGAGATTTATGAATTCTGTAAAAATTCTAACCTGCTGTCTTTGTGGATATATCTCTGACGAGAGTGGTACAGTCCAGGCAAGTGGGAAATTTTCAGTAGAGCATCAAAGCCTCTCCTTTGTTTGTCAGGCACTACCAATATTGTAGAGAGTCACTGGAGAAAATTGAAGCATGATTATAAATATGCTCTTAACCGTCCTCGTTTAGATAAGTTGACGCTAATCATTTGTGAAAATCTGGTGGCAGATATGCAAGTGTCCTTACACCAAATCATTCATGGACGTTTATTTCCTAGCTGGTGGGAACAGTTTCGTGTCACTTGGCGGAAATATCTGAGTAAAGATGTGTCTGTGCCGGATATTCATTTCACAGACCTGGAGAGATGGATATGTTCTTGTTACTCATTTATAAATAGCCCGTACTTGTTATGCAAGCATTTGGTCAGAGCTTATGCTCAGACCTCTACGATACAACCCGTGTTTTCATCCACATTCCGGCGGTGCAGTTATCCATTTTATGTTTTCAGTAGTCAGGAAAGCTTTTTCAACATAGAAGTTGTACCGGATGATATGAACCCATGGTGTGAACCAAGCCATGTAGATGAAGAAATGTCAAGACATCCTACTCACTTCGATTTTACAGAGGATGGAGAAGATGTTTATGTACAGGAGCAAGGAGCATATGAAGAAGGAGCAGCTGAAGACACAGAAAGATTCAATCTGGTAGAGCGATGTGAAGAGATTCTAGATTTTCTTAGAACTCTTTGCAGTCGGGAACATGACAATCCTCTTTTTTTGAAGTCACTTGACAAGACGTTTCAACTTTTTGAGAGAAAAGTTCGTCATTGTATAACTGTTCTTAGATCTCGTAGACAACAACATACCTGGGCATCTAGTGGTCCTTCATTGTATTTGCGATAATTTTGTTTCTTTTTGCTTGTGGCTTTTGTGTTATATGTTTTGTTCTGTGCAGGACACCCTGTCGGACCAGGTCGATTTGGCCTGTCAGGGTTCAACTCCCTGGAGGGTGACTCTAATTTGTTCCTTTAATTTGTGGATGATATATGAACCTCTAAAAACTCATAAACTAAACATTTCAAAAACTAACTAGAACAAGAACTAAAAACTAAACATTACACTAAATACCACACTTGTCGCTAAGTGCTACAATACAGCGGTCGCACTAATTGTAGTGCGACTATACACTGGTCGCACTGAGTGCAGTGCAATAGTACACTGGTCGCACTGAGTGCAGTGCGATAGTACACTGGTCGCACTGATTGCAGTGCGGTAAGTCTTTAAAGACTACACTTGTCGCTCAGTGCGACTATACACTGATCGCACTGAGTGCAGTGCGACAGTACACTGGTCGCACTGACTGCAGTGCGGTAAGTCTTTAAAGACTACACTTGTCGCTCAGTGCGACTATACACCGGTCGCACTGACTGCAATGCGACAGTACACTGGTCGCACTGAGCTCTCAATACGTCAGTATACTTGTCGCACTGAGAGTACACTGCGACAAGTGTTCTCTCAGTGCGACTACAACGAGCGCTGCGCGCTCAGTGCGATATGTTCTCGATCGCACTGAGCGCACTGATCGCACTGAGTTCTCGAGTACTTTTTTAAGTTTCTGCTACGTGTCGCATTGAGCGCGGCTACAAGTCTAGGCTCAGTGCGACCACTTATTTAGTTCTGAAATTAGGTTTTCACCCACCATCGCACTGATCGCGATTTACACCGCATCTAAACCCTTCCTTGTTTAACACTCTTCCGCACAGTCGCACAAGTTCAAAAGCTTCGCACTGGTTTCGCTAGTTCACAAGCTTCGCACTGAACCTCACCGTCGCACTACAACTCGCTTCCGCCCACTGTCGCACTAAACGCGCTTCCGCACTAGTTTCGCACTCTAACGCACTTCCGCCTAGTCGCACTAAACGCACTTCCGCCCAGAGGCAACTATCGATCGACCACTTAGGGACAACTATCGATCGACCACTTGGAGTATTAGCGATCTTCAGTTGGAGTTTTCATTCCTTGTTGGTTGACCACTTGGAGTTTTCATTCCTTATGTTGTTGGCGCTTCTCTCGTTACTCTGAATTTTGCTCTTCTATCGGACATTAGAGTATCTGTGTTGTTTTCTCTTCGATATTTGGGTCGTTTTCTCATTCCTATATAAACTGACATACTCGCTTTATTTTCAGAGTGATCTCTTGGAGTTTAGGGACGAACCAGCCCGCAGTGAAGGAACGAGGTGCAAGTATGGCACCGCGAGAAGAAGGACCTTTTTTAATTACGTTTACTTCTCAACACGATGTTGATCGACGTATCGTTTGGCAATGGATGGATAAAGAAAGTATTAGTCAAGCTTTGAGCGAAATAGATGAGGAGGATCTAGAGAAGTTGGGATTATTGATCGCTTTCTCCTTCGACTTTCCTCGGCCTGACGTAAGTAATCTACCATTAGTCCCTTCTTTACTTAAAGTGTAACCTTTTATTGGGTGATGGTTGGTTATACACTCTATTTATTGTAATTGTGTAATTTTTGTTTATGTCAGATTGGAGTTTGTATGGCTTTCATCCAATCCTATAATGCAGCAACACGAATGGCCAAAATTGGGGATAGAGAGTTCAAGTTGACCCTTGACTTAATCCGGGAAGCCTTTGTTATTCCTGAAGGATTAGTGATCTTACCCCCATTCGTGAGACATGTTCGAATAGACGATTGGTTTCCTGAGTATGATAAAGTGGGGAAAAGATACTTTGCAAGAGAATGTGCATTCGAGGGATGGAGATCTGCTTTTCAGTGTTTGAATGAGGTTCTCTTGGCGAGAAGAAGGCCTAAAGCTGTTACAGGTCAACTTGCTTTGTACGTCAAATGTAAAGTGGAAGGAGAAGAAAAGGATTATGATTGGTCCTTATTCATGTTCGAGAATCTGGAGGCAGAAGTGTTACATCTGCAGAAGCACATACGAGAACAGAGGAAAGGAGTCTCCGTAGAGACTTTCTGCGGGATGGCTTTAACCCATCTCATGCGACACTTGGATATCTTGAGAGAGGAGGCGTTAGTATTCTCCATTGAGCACGAAGTACAAGAGAGTACTCCCAATCCAATGGTGGATGAGCTTGGTGTTGGCCACGTCACGATGATAGAGGTAAGTCTATTTTCTCCTTTGAGTTACTTCGGCTATCTATGTTTAGGGTTTATTTGTGTATTATTTGGTTGTGTTTTCTGGTTATTTGTGTATGTATTATGTGCTTCTCTGAGTTACTTTGGCTATCTATGTAAAGTTCTTTCATATCTCTTGCTTCAGTGAAGTGTGTAGTGTTCAGTGAAATCCTTGTTTAAGTGTGTAGAGTTCAGTGAAATCCTTGTTTGGTGATGTTGTACATCGGTCATAGATGGTAGCACAGTGCGAAGGGCTTGAGGTCGCACTGAGCGCGGCCTTAAGGTCAGGTGCGCAGTGCGACAATAATCGCACGTCGCACTGAAGATTTTTGTGTGCGACTGTGTCCCTGTCGCACTGAGTAGTCTTGCTAGCAAGACTGCGGACTCGCGCTCAGTGCGACTGTGTTCCTGTCGCACTGAAGATTTTTGTGTGCGACTGTGTCCCTGTCGCGCTGAGCAGTCTTGCTAGCAAGACTGCGGACTCGCGTTCAGTGCGACTTTGTGTGGTGCCCACAAATTACAGGATGCACGAATTTTTGAAATTTTTAAGAATAATGACTTGTTTATATAACTGAAGAAGCGTTGTTACTTAAGGTTACGTCTTCCTTAACAAGAAGATGATCTTAAGAGCTGTTTGTAATAAGAAGTTGACTTCTTCAGAAGACGACCGTCTTCGGAAGATCATCTTCCCAGTTGCGTCTTCAGAAGATGAGAAGACGGCGGAAGATGGGAAGACGGCGGAAGACACCTGTCTTCCGGAAGACAGCGATCACGAAGGCCTGACCACGAGTTTTTGGGTAAACAAGTAGGTGTACCTACTAAGTAAGCACCCAGGTGGTAGGTAGGTCGAAGAAGACACCTAGGGTCGAAACCCCTAATCTGCGGGGAAGATGCGTGAGGAAGCACATTAGCCACCTTCCAACTTCCCACAGCACAGTGCGCCTGAAGAAGATCGATTGAGAGAGTGAACTTCGAGCTAGCATTGAGAGAGGAATCGAGTAAGACATCGAGGTAGGAGAGAGTAAGTTGGCAGCTAGGCGAAGGGTGAAATCGGATTGCGGGAGCACAAACAGCAGAGAGAGCGAAGGCATTTCTGTGGAGCTTCCGAGAAGTTGACAGTGGAGAGTGGCGGATAGAAGCGAAGGTAGAATCGAGGTGTGGACCGAAATTGACAGCAGGCGCATTCGAGAGGAGTCACATTGGAAGCTAGTACAAGAACCAGAAGCGCGCGGAGGTCGAAGGCAACTCGGGAGCCGAAGAAGACTGTAGAGGTTCTTCCCCCTGTTCTTTTCCCCTTCCCACTTCTTCTCGCCATTTTCTTGGTACTCCCAGCGCTTCCTTGATTGTGTGCAGGCAGCCTGATCGATTACCTCACCCCCCATTCTTTCTGGTTGAGACATTGGGCGCGGAAGCGCTCCCCAATTTCTGTCAAGATATCTCCTTGCTTCTTCTCGAGCTCAATTCGAGCTTCCCTACCCCTAGTCTTCAAATTGGCGAACCCAACTATCAATTTCTCTACCCCCTTACCTCTCTACCCCCGAAACTTGGAATAGAAGACGATTCGGAAGATGGGAACATCTTCGGAAGACGCTTTCTGAACTTGACTGTCTTCGGAAGACATCTTCGGAAGACTGTCTTCGGAAGTCGACTGAACATAATTCGTATCAAGAGTGGATTTGCTTTGCTTTTGTGTTTAGAGCGACTTGGTACGAAGCCTGAGTGGTGTGGTGAGTTGTTGTGTTATTTCGAGAAGTTGGAACTCGGGAACTAGGCTTGTGTCTCCCGGTCTTCCAAGCTCCTCAACTCCACATCTTCCTAGAGAGACTAGAAGACTGAAAGGCTGGCAAAATGAGCGAGAAGACGCGAGGGTCCATTTCGGATCTCTTCTGTCCGACCCATAGTAGCCTATTCCTTCTTCTTCCCGAACTTAGAAGAGAGTTGTGAGAAGTATTGCTGGCAGAATCCGGAGAGAATGGTCGAGGGTCATGTCTTCCCATCATGCAGCAAACTTCTTCTGAGTGCGTATGAGAGGTGAGAAGTCAGAAGAACAGAGTGCACATGTCTTGAGTCTGTTGTGAGGATAGACTGCGCGTAGGAAGAAGAAGACAGGTGAGATCAGTGAAGGGAAGTCTGACTTCGGGAGGTCTTCCGAGAACGACATTGAATCGGAAGCTGTCCCAAGTGTCTTCCCAGAGATCACTGTCACCGCAGGAGCCCGCAACCATCTTCTGAACCTTTCTCATACTCTACTTCTCGCATATCTTGTATCTTCTGATAGGAAGTAGGATGTAATGCAAGGTGGGTTGTCTTCTTGGTAATCCATGCGAGGCCTTGCTTAGATAGGATTGTTTAGATATAGCTCGGAAGACGAGAGCTATCTAGGAAGTACTGTTAGAATCCCGGAAGACGGAGTAGCTGTCTTCTGGAAGACTAGTTTCGTCTTCTGAGAGTGGAAGCTAGAATGTGGGCACTCGGGAAGGACTGAGCCTTCAGCTCATAGTAGGTGCTTGTGGTTTAGTGCAGCAGATCTTCCAGGTATGTCGATGCATCCGCGAGGCTTGGTGTTACCAGCGACAGAATTGGCCGAGGCCACTCCTTTCCTCAAGGAGTTGGGTCTCGACTTCTTCCTGTGGGACTGGAACCTCGCAGATCAAGGGCTTCTGGAGGAGGTATGGGCCGCGTTACCACCGCGTAACCGTGTACTTGCAAAGGCAGGAGTTGCTCGGGGAAGACCATCTTCCTGGACAGAAGACTGGTGGCGTAAGGCGTTTCACAGGCCTGAGACCGAGAACCGAGGATATTGGTACGAGAAGAAGATCTTGCCTAGGATTGTGAGTTCATGGCATGTGCCTGGGAGTACCACCTGCCTTTTCGTGGAAGACAGGCAGGGGAGGAACGGTTGGAAGATAGAGTCTTACCGGGAGCCGAAGAAGCGACTTCTGGCGAAGTTGTTTCTGCATCTTTTCCCCAAGGGAAAAGCGTAGAAGACAAGGTACTTAGGAGATCAGGACGTGGAGTTCCTGGAATCAGTGTGGGATGACAGAGTGCCAATCTACTGGGGCGCGTACATCCACAACTATGTACAGACGGAGCTAGCATACTTGGGTACCCCGGCGGGAGGACATCTGACGCCCTTCTTCTGCTACTTGTATGTAGCCATGGGGGATCTTAGGGAAGATCAGCTGGCAGTGTATGGGCCAACGGAGCGACAGGAGGTGAAGGAGGAGACCTCGGAAGACGATGACCGAGAGGCAACAGCAACGCCCCCTCCCACTCTGATGCCACAGCTGAGACCCGGCTCTCACCAGAAGACGCTTCTGGTGAGGGAAGACGAGTCTAGTGGGTCAGAAGACGCCACGCCAGTGAGGAAGATGGGTCACAGAAGTGTACCGAGGACACCCATCTCCCTCATCCATTCAGGATCGGAGTCGGACTCGGAGGAAGACTTGCTGAGTACCCGATCGGAGCAGAAGACAGCTTCTGTAACACCTGGGAGTCTTCCGAAGACTCCAGAAGACGAAGGATGGATGGGTACTCCTACTGCGATGCGAGGAAGCGCAAAGAGGAGAGCCGCTCCTGCCACGAGGAGTCTTCCACCCCAGAAGATGAGAAGAGTAGCTTCTTCTCGTGCGTAGAAGATGAAGGCCGTAGTGGTGGAAGAGGCTCCCTTGCCTCTGGAAGACGAAGTCGACACCATCGAGCGAGTGGTGGGGATGAACTTGTCTTCTGCAGGAAGACGACTGGAGGAGTTCAGTGCCTACTTCCAGAAGGAGATCCAGCCCGCTATGGAGTTGCTGGAAAGGAGAGCGAGGGCACAGGAGAAGCCCTTACAGCCTGGATTTGGCCTGCGCACCTTGCTGCGACAGGAAGACAACCAGCAGAAGACGAAGTCGCTGGAAGCTAGTCTCTGCACCACGGAGCCAGGTACAAGGCGGAAGCAGCCGCTTCTGCCAAGGAGTCGATGCAACTTCGGAAGAGCAACCAGGAGTTGCAGACGCGAGTGCAGGAGCGTGATCAGGAAGTTCTCCGAGTATGGGAGAAGATCACTGCCCTCGCAGAAGAGCAGACCACTTGGAAGATGCAGCGAGAAGCCGCAGAAGCGCGAGCTGCAGTGGAGAAGACGCAGAGAGAAGCAGCGGAAGCTCGTGCTCGGAAGATGCTAGCTCAGTCGGTAGAAGCGCTTCGGAAGAAGTTCAACTTCACCGCGGGTAAGAAGTTACTTACCTTAGCTAGGGAATGGGACAGCGGATCCAAGACGAGGTTGGTGGAATGCAGAGATAGCATGTTCAGGTACCTGGATAGACAGATAGAAGGAGTGAAGACACTTTATGGTCTTCCCTCACTTCCGACAACTGCAACCGCATCTTCTCAAGCCCCAGCCTCCTTGACTGGATCCGGAATGGAGAAGGAGGAGTTCGATCTCGCTGTACACTTGGTGGTGACAGCGTTGGAAGACGAGAAGACTCCAGAAGACGCCCCGGAAGACATGATGTCTTCTGGAAGACAGGAAGACGAGCCGTCTTCTCAGGTATTCCGCGTGGAGGAAGCGACTTCCCCGGACCCCTATGAGATCGCCATGGTCCCTAGTACTGCATCTGTGCCTCAGAAGACCGAAGACGCACCATTCGACTCGTCTTCCTAGAAGACCATTCCGTCTTCCGAAGTCGAAGCCGAGGAAGACGTAGCCGCAGAAACAGCAGGGCCAACGAAGAGCGAGGAGAGGGAAGCTATCTCAGTGGTACCCGAGGTAAGTGCAGGGCTTCCCAGCCCATCAGAAGTCGAGGTAGTAGCTCCGGTAGGAGCAGATCATGTAGAGATTGCCACCGAGCAATCAGAGTAGTTAGCAAACTCAATCGACACTTCCAGATTTAGTAGGATTGGACATGCTATCTTAAGGGTGGCAGTTTTCCATGTAAAAATAGTTAGGACCCCATGTGGCAGCATAGGTAGCGTAGGAGTAACACAATGGAGGGCTAATTGGAAAGAGGGACCGCATGCATGTGAGGTGACAACCTCTTGTCAGCGCCTCTCTCTCTCTCCCTGGTGGTCGCCTCCCCTGACTCTCGAGGCAGATGGTTAAGTAGGATAGCAGGGTAGGAGAAAAGCTCTCTGAGAGCTCTGCCAATTCTGTAGAATTCGGCAGTAACTGAACATACACACCGATTCTACAAGCAGGCGAGACACATTAGAGCAGAGACAGTCTTAGCACACTACACCGTTGTTGGAAACATACGAATAGTCTTGGAATATACATGAGGGGTCTGCATACTCGCACCAGCAGTGGTTCGAAGATGTAGATAGAGGTAGTGGACAGTCCAGGAACAGGGAACGGCATCCTCGTGCAGTCCTGTTAGCTAGGCTGGTGTGTCGAGGAGTAGACGCAGGAAGTAGCGGGAGTGAGCTTCCCAATGCCAATGTGACTTCTTCTCGGGGAATAGATTGTGGATTTGAGTGCAGCAGCTTCGCTCATGTCTTCTGGGTGGTGGAATGTATTGAATTCGCTCCCAATTGTGCATGGGAAGTGTTCTTCTTGAGTGGCGGTGAATGTCAACAGTTGTGGAGTGTAGCTTGACTCGTTCAGTAGAGCACTTGGGATCTACGTACGAACGGTCTTCTGGGTAAGTGATCACAGAAGACAGAGCAGTCAGAGCAGCGAAGTGAAGAAGAAAGAAGACTTCTTCCCGCAACAGAAGACGACATCCTCGAGTAGAAGACGGTGCCACAGTACTCACGTTTGTTGTCTTCCTCCCCAAACTATTACAAGCAGGGATGGCTTGTTAGTCAGGATCCGGAGTAGAAGCCTGTCGGAATCTTAATTGCCCTTTTTCATCCTGTTTTCTCTTGTTTGGATTTCTTCTTCTTCCCACCTTCTCCCATCTTCTCCCATCTTCTCCCATCTTCTCCCATCTTCCCCATCTTCTTACCTTCTTCTAGTGAGCCTCCGATACTTCTACTTAGCTTCCGTGAAGATGAATGTCGTTGTAGTGCTGTAGGAAGACAACTTCCGTAGGCAGAAGCCTGGGAAGGCTACAGGGGGCATACACCCTGTGATTAATCTAACCCGATTGGAATGTGAGTGTGAGAATAAGGTGTAATGACTGTTACTAGTCGACTTCTGCGAAGCAGGACAGCCTTCTGGAGGTGTGAGAAGACGAGCTAAACCCCCAGAAGACGAGAATCGCTTCGAGAAGACGGTATCGAGAAGACCGGAAGAAGCAACTTGGAAGCAGGAAGATCGTCTTCCCGAGCTTCTTTGTGAATAGTTGTGTGATATTGTAATTGGTAGTTGTTTGTTTAGGTCCAGAGCACCATTTGGCGTGTCTGGAAGACGTGTTGGTTTGTGTGGTTTTGTGAGAAGACGGGCTTTTTAGACAAAACCCGTGTGTTTGTGTGTTTGAACAGATCTTAGAACTTAGAGCAGCGTTACTTGTGCAAATCCTCTGTGGGAACGATATCTTGTATACTAAATGGGCAAGAGGAGAAATCCTACGTCACTACACTTTGTTCCTGTCGCACTGAGCGCGCGGCCGGACTCGCGTTCAGTGCGACTTTTGTTCCTGTCGCACTGAGCGCGCGGCCGTAGCACTACGCGTTAAGCTCGCGCGCTCAGTGCTACCTGTACACACTGACGCACTGAGAGTGCGACGAGAGCCCTCCGTCGCACTGTGCGCGGCCTCTTCACAGCGCAGTGCGACGGGTCTTCGATCGCACTGAGGTCTTTATTAGTCTAAACTTTGTACATCGCATTGATATAATTTTTTCTTCTAAACTTTCTACATCCATGCCATGTAGGGGAATCAGAGACTCTTTTGAACAAGAGAAGGGAGGAGGAAGATTTAGATGTTCGACTTGCGATGAAAAGAGAAGAAGAAGAAAGTTTAAACCTCCGTATAACAGAAACGAGCCAGAGAGAACAAGACATGTACGACCGCATACAACTACAGGATGAGGAGTTGGAGAGGTTAAAAAACGATGTCACTCACCTTCGTTCTTCTAAACTCTTCTATCCCAGATTGACAGATCCTGGTGTGATCAGAAGGAAGACACTTATTCTAGATCTGAACGGTTTGTTGATAAGAACAGGATGTAATGACTTAGAGCTTCAAGGAGCTAAAGAGAGAGGTTACCAAGTTCAGAGTGCCAAAAAGGATTTATTCTATGTGGCACGAAAAGGAGTTAAAGAGTTCATGGAGATATGCTGTCAGGATTTTCAAGTGCTGATATGGACATCCAAAACTCTTAACAACTGCAACGTCCTCCTTCGATCCATGGAGACCAAAAAGTACTTGCCTACAGGGATCGCTTCAGGCCAGATAACTGCAAACAAACTCATTGCATAAAATTATACTTCCGTTTCTTGGTTGTAGGATACAGATCTTCACAATCTTTCCATTTTCTTTCCACTTTGTTTCTGTTAATTGTAATCGTACTATACATATCTTCACTTTGTTTCACTTTATTTCTATTTACCTTGTCTCATTATTGTATAATGCAGATCTGTAGAATCTTCGCACAACCCATGTGTAGTCGTTTCAAGACTACCAGAGAAGCTGCTAGTGGTAATTACTTGTATCTGAAGGATTTTTCTCGACTGTTCGCGTTTAACTTGTGTACACGAGATGTGTTGTTGATAGATGATTCTCCTGAGAAGAATAGTACTAATCATCAATACAACGCAATCCATCCCCCTCCTTTCATGCCTGAGTCAGGTGACATGGACAGAGATGATTATCTCATGAATGTACTCTACCCATGGTTGAAATCATGGGCAAACAACACCCAAGATACCCCAGGTTATGTTGCTGTCAAGTATAGACAGGTTTTTGGTAGAGATCCTTATCCTGCTCTGAAGAATTACTGGGGCGCTATGTCAGAAGAGGACTGCAACGTGATTTGACGTTCTTGCACTACCGTTCAAGCGACTGAATTTATGAAGAAACTGAAATCAATTTAATAAAGTGTGTTGTTTTCTGATATGGTTAATCTATGTAGGGAAAAACTGGAAGAAGTTAATAAAGTAGGTTCTTTTATCATTTGGTTAACTATGTTTTTACTAAAACTCTCCTCCCCACCCCAACACCTCAAAGTACCCTTACGCAGTTAACCTCGCTCGCTCAGTGCGACCGGTCCAAGATCGCACTGAGAGGCGAATCTATCACTGGTCGCACTTAGCCTACAACCCAACAGCTCAATGCGACCGTCAATGTATCGCACTGAGCTCAGTGCGAAATATTGTAAAAGCAATCGCACTGCGCACTTAGTACAGTGAGACCGACAGTATATCGCACTGAGAGCTCAGTGCGACGAAACACAAGTCGCACTGAGACACTACACTTGTCGCGCGCAATGTATCGCATTGAGCACAGTGCGAAATATTGTAAAGGCAGTCGCACTACGCACTGAGTACAGTGCGAAATATTGTAAAGGCAGTCGCACTGCGCACTGAGTACAGTGCGACCGACAGTATATCGCACTGAGAGCTCAGTGCGACGAAACACAAGTCGCACTGAGACACTACACTCTTGTCGCGCGCAATGTATCGCACTTAGCACAGTGTGAAATATTGTAAAGGCAGTCGCACTGCGCACTGAGTACAGTGCGGAATATTGTATAGGCAGTCGCACTACGCACTGAGTACAATGCGACAGTATATCGCACTGAGGGCTCAGTGCGACGAAACACTTGTTGCACTGCGACACTACACTACACTGCGACACTACACTACTCGACTTGACCAAATGGTCGGTCGCACGCGACTAGATGCGCCCAGTGCGACCGACCATTTGGCGCACTGAGCGCGTTGCTCCAAGCTCTCTCTCGTTTTAGATTCATTTCTATAGTTTCGGTAAACACTAGAGGGAGATAACATGACCCAGAATATACACAATAGACGAAGAAGTGTGTATACGCGAAGACTGTCATCTATTCATTCAAAATGTAACGATACAATTTGACTGTATGCGTAACGCATATTACAGTCCATCACGAACGGTCACCGCCACCACTTCAATATAGCAAAAGCAAACATAACCATCGATAATAACACGGCCATACATCCCACTGAAAACCCCACAAAAAAACCACTCTTATAATCATGAGAATTCGCTACTTTATCTCCCAGTCCCCGTCTCTCTTCTGCAGGTAATTGATGTGTCTCTTCTCCACGAATGTTGATGTCCGGCTCCGGTGTGGTGCTTGTGCTCGACCCTGGTATAACACACCGGGTAGGAATGACTATTCGAGTAGTAGACATTCACCTTTCTGAATCTGGAAGAGACGAAGAAACACCGAATAACTGCCGTTTTCCACAAGGTTGTGCTTGGTCGATCCGAATATATTTTCCTCCAACAACTTTACTTGTGACAATGGTGAAATGACAGTACCAATGCTGACCAACGATCCGGTCCATCAAAACATTGTCATCTCCGCGTAATTCCACTTGACTATAAGCCGAAGCACTTATGCCTAGAAAATCTCTCCCAACTTCCCATGCTACGGCCCACGCGTTGGCACTTTCATCCGCTACCAGAAGCTGTAATCTTAAACATTTTATCGACGACAGACGCTCACTTTTACATCTCGAACAAAACAACCCACATAACTTTTTGCTGCATCTGTCGTATCCGTCATATGTCCTGAATCCAGTTTCTGCATACGCTAAGACCGAAACCTTCAGTAACAGATGAGAGCAACACATATTAGTTTCCAAGCAGTCCACCAAGTACTGTAAATTACGTCTCCCGTAGCTGCTCACTGTCGCAGAAGAACAAAACATCACTGAAGATCAGACTTCAAAACGCAATACACTGAAGATCAGACTTCAAAACGCAATATCAAGCGATCAGACGCAATATCAAGTTGTATTAACGAAAGCTCGAGGTTAACGAACACTGCGAGTGTGTTACTGATGCTCACATTTTGCGCATTGTGAGACTATCAAGACTATTGATGCTATTGACCACGACGTTTCTGAGTACATCTGAGAAACCTGACAATTTTTTGTTGAACTGTGCCTAATTCAAAATGAACGGAGAACGGACGAATTTCTTGTGAAACTGTGCCTAATTCAAAATGAACGGAAAACGGACGGAGAACCCCATTACTGTGCTTTGAGCTCGGTGACTGTGTAGTTGAGACCGTGACCGTGACTTCCGTTTGAACCGTGCAGTTGATACCGTAACCATGATCACGATTGCAGTTCAAGCCTCGGTGACTGCGGTAATAAGCAGGAACTCGGTTACAGGCGTTTCCTCGCGACCACGAATCTGTGGTCGGATCACTAATAAATTCGTACGTATAAGCCGAGACGTAATTAGCAGAACTGTGCCACAGCTGCGGGCTTGCTAAGTCCGCCCGCATCACGTTACGTTACGTCCAAGGCTCCACCATAACGAATCCACGTGGAACCCGAGGGACCCTCGGGTTCCACGTGGATCTCATTACGATCCTATTCGATCTCTATACTGATCCTGGTTCCTTACTTCCGTGAACCAGTGCTTTGTAAATCATAATATCCACCGACAAACTTTTGTGATTTTTGGGTAAAAATGGAGTTTACTTGATTTTTACCTGTATGTTCAGATAGCAACAGCCATAAATGAAAACCGGTGATCAGTTATTACCTTCACAATTTACCGACAAGTCAAACACCTCTCGGAGTCTCTCCCCAAGCACTACCGGTAGTATCCCGCTGCCCGTTTAAACCACAAGGAGGGGTATAAAAGGGGCCAGCTCACACGTGGCGGGGTTTCTTGTCACTGTAGTCTTTTTGAACTTGGATGCTGGTGTGCGTCTGAGTAACTTCTCGGCGCTTCAGCTAGGGTTCGGCTTGAGAGTGTTGTGTGTGTGAGGTCGACTGCACGAACGAGACGAATTGTCTCGTCTATGTATGACGGCTGCTGGGATTACTCGCGGTTGCTTTGGAAGGACTCTCTCATTGCTGTGTCGTTGCTGTGTCCTTTGTTTATTCACGCAATGAGTGCGTCAGCGACTCGGCAGTCGGAGGTTTCTTGGATTCGCTGAGTTTTCACAGTGATCCGAAGTTCGCTACCGTGCCATCTGTGGATCTCCATTTCAGCGAAGTTTGGTTGATATTTGGTTCTGGTTTGGCGGTGGATTGGCTTGTGCGTTGTTGTGTGGCAGTATCGACGTTCTATCCAAGAGCAAAGCTTCTACATCGTTCGGTGATGTTTGCATTTGACCTGAATTTCTTAATCATTTTTACTGTGTTTACTCACCCCGTTGATCTTGTCGATTATTACAACATTGTTTGACTACTTTCACCATGCCTACTCGGTGACATGTATGCGAGGTATATGCATGAAGTAGTTTTCTGTTCTCAGCGATTCGCATATCTCCTTGTCGACCCCTTGCACTTGGAAAGTCTTCTATAGCGAGAACTCCTAACTAACAGCATGTTGTTTATGTTATCTTGTTGCTGCCGTAGTCAGACTATGTTATCATTCAGGTTTCGAATCGTTCTGTGTTTCATTGCAGTCTGACGGCCGATGTGCATAACTAAACTCGTTTCCTAAATGTCTTCGTGTGAAGCGGCAGTGTGAAGTTGCAGCGAGGTTTTTTATTTCGAGCCCTTGCTTTGACTTAGGTCGAACTCTTTATCACTATCTCGGACTCCGCGGGAGAGTCTGTTAAGCCATCGGAATCTTCTACCAGGACTTGCGTCAAGTGAAAAGACTTATCCTCGTCTATCTCGAGAGTTGTCCACCTCTATGCTTTGACATTCTTCGATATCTTTCTTGGTTAGGGTTCAACAGTCCTTTACGTCCAATGAAAACACGAGCTGTGAGTTGATCATAGTTTGGAGTAACTTTGGACTCAGTCTGAAAGTTTTCTGAGTGATTAGTCTCATAGACGGAGGTTCCGAGCCAATATTTGAGACACGCATGAACTCCGTGTAGGATGTCTGGAGCAAAGCGAGGTTTGATTCTATACTGGAGGACGTTTGGAAATTCTCTTGGCCTGGGACAGATGCAGATGGAGAACCAAGACGTTGTGCGAAACTAGTGAGTCTTGATCGGTTGCGAGAGCTGTATCCTCATTTCAGTGATGCATGTGAGGTGTTTGCTGCCTCTTTAGAGATGGAGGTGGATACATTTTTTATGGCAGCTTGTTATTCCTGCTCCGAGAGTGAACCTAGGAGGAAACGATTCCAGGTGTACAAGCAGTTGTCTTACGCTGCGGGATGGTATGAGAGGAAACAGTTTCCAGAGTGTTTACAGTCTGCTGTCCAACGAACTTGGGAGGAGTTGGACGAGATACATGTATGGTACATTCCTTGATTTGATTTGTTTTCTTGTCTACTTTACCTTGTGTTTTGTTACAAGTGTTTTTTTTGGCTTGGGTCTCCTCCTCTCCTGCTGAGCGGAGTGAACCTTCAATGGGACGGTCAGCTAGATGGGTTCAACTCCCATCGAAGATAATACGTTCACAAGCTTCTAATTCCATGACTCACCACCGGACTCCATTCAGACTGTGAACAGGGGTGCTCTAGATTCCACTGCTTACGACTACAAGCACAGAGGACATTCAACGACAGTGTGCATGTCTTCAAATCCCCTGGCTCTCTATCCATTTCTTGACCCAAATTATTTTCCTAGACACGCAGGCATGTAAGGACAAACTATATCCGGCATTCATCAAACAAGCTTTTGAGAACTTATTTACACATACCTCATTTATGGTACATGTCTAGCCAGAACGATGGAAAGCGGGGCAATCTCGGAAATGACAAGCCCGCTGATCCTTGATGATGGGTTACTTGCTGAATCCACCAAGGGAGTTCTAGAACTAGGAGGAGTCGAGGTGGTTCTTTTCATCTTTTTCGCTTTTGTCCCAACCGGTGATGGTAGCGATGACGATTGGTATGTACTTGACAAGGACAGTGCCTCCCAGCTTGGCTCATCGACTAGACGTTGGATTATTGGGCTGGCGAAAGATGATGGAGCCGGGGGGCAGAGAAGGAGGAGGCGCTAGGAAGCCGGGTTAGTAAGGTAATTAGTAGAGAGGTGTTTGATTAGGGAACCAAGAGTTACACGACGTGGGGAAAAACGTGATTAGGCTAGTTGGGAGGCTTAGGGTTGCGCTTTTGCATGGTGCTGCGTCCGGCAGGGCGGACGCTTGTCGGCTCGTGGAGGTGTGGTCACCTTGCGCACCTGGAGTGGTGATAGGAATGTCAGATTCTAACAAGGCGGGTGAAGGGCGAGACTTGGCAGAAGTAATGCCAGAGACAAAAGGCAGCAAGATAATTAAGTTCGGTGCGACAAGGGAGGAATTTCAATTTCAAGAATCTGAGCTCGAACTAGAAAAAAAAAGAGGCAGGAGAGATTCCTTGAACGCGATTGACTCCAGGAGGGTGGGGAATCCTAACAGAGGCAAAATGACAGTGGAGGAGATACACCATCTGAGGAAAAAGTGGAACACAGAAGGAGAAGACATCACAGAAAGGAGCGAAAGATCGAGGGGAATGGGAGCCAGAACCTTTTGGAAGGGAGAAAAGAAGGGAATAAGCTTCCGTCTGAGCATACGAGTGATATAACAAAGGGGGAAGGAGAAAGAAAGCACACGACTGTGGACAGTGCTGGTCCGCCAGTGGGGCCTAGGGAGGTGCTTACAGGCGAGATAAACCAAGGAGGAGGAAATAACGCTCTGCCAGAGGACCGGGAGAAAGATAAAGGTCGGGAGGATTTGACGCTTTCGCCTCCACCTCCCCTGGCAGGGCTCGCTGAGGCTGAAGGCAAGAAGGTTCCTGCACATACGAAGGCGGGGTCAGGAGAAGGAAAAGAAACTGAAAACAGCTGGAATAAACCTTTGAAGATTCTGGGTCGGAAGGGGTGGAATCCTTACCTGGAAGGGGTGAATCCGCTGACGGGAGCTGGTTGAGGCACTGCAGAGGATTCAGAGGAACCAACAGGAAGGCGAGTACAAACTCGGTGTAGTAGTCAACCTGGATAGAAACTTGGTGGCTAGCCGCTTGGCGATGCTGAAGACGACTGCTGTGGTACTGTCGACTGTCAACTGCAGCCCATCACGGGATGCCTTCGGGTCCTGGGTCTCAAGACGGCTCACACAGGGCTTAGGAGTGCAGATAAATCAACTAAGGATGCTAGGAAGAAAAAATTTCCTAATGGTTCTGGCCACTGCGGAGCAAAGAGAGTTAGTCCTCAGGGAGACCCCCCTCTTCTGTAACGGCAAAATCGTAGTGGCTGCACCGTGGACTCCAGGATTCAAAATGCAAACGGAGAACTCCAAGCTGGTTGCGGTATGAGTTGACCTCTCCCTAGTAGATCCAACTTTTGAGATAGGGGCCGATGATATGCTTGCTGCCATCGGACCGATCCTGTATAAAGCCACGATGAAGACAACAAACGCCTACCCTCACATCCGAGGGTGCGTTCTGATGGACTCAGATAAAGAACCAAAGGATCATATGGTGATAAAGGTGGGAGTGGGAGGAGGGATAATACAACCGATCATTTATCAAACCTTCCCTGACACCTGCTTTGTGTGTAAAAAGAAAGGCCACTTTGCAAGAGAATGTCCCGATAATGCAAAAAAAGGGACAGGAGGAGCATCTGGAAGAAACAATGGGGAGAAAGATGATGTGTCGGAAGCTGTGCCTAGTAAAGCAGTGGAGACAGCGAGCAAGGGAGAAAAGGAAGAAGAATACACCCAGGTTTCTAGGAAAAAGTGGACCCGGTGTCCTGTTGTGGGACCAGTTAATATGTAAATTACTCGTATAAGTACGTTTTGCACACAGTTGTAGAAGTTGTGGTGTAATGGGATCTAAAACATTGCTCTTATGAGCTTAGAATGCTCTATTATCTGCTGGGGGTCTCCATGGGGCAGAAAAGGACAAGGTTGAGTCCTTTAACTTCCCATTGGTCCACCCAAAAGTGAAGATAACTTGTCATCTACCTAAGTGTGCGCTCTGGGAGGTTCGGAGCACTTTGACGAGGGATTTTGGAGATCAGAGGGCATGGGCGGAGAGCTCTTGACGGGAGGAGCAATCTGACCACAAATTTCACTCGATTTGGACGTCCAGGGCATACGTTATGGCGATTTGAAGTTCATAGAGTGATGAGAGTACAAGAGTTTCTCTTCCGATTGTAAGATTAAGGGGTTTGAGTGATTGAACCGTCAGATTGAGACCAGATTTCAAGAGCTTGTAGTCTGTCAGCTGCTGAAGCTCTAACCACAAATTTCACCACCGGATGTTCTGCGGATTGAGCACAATGGCGATTTGAAGGCGACGGGATGCAGAAAGCTGTCAATCTGAAGCAGCGAGTTTGCAGATTTATGGAGGACGATCAGAACGGTCAAATCGGCTCAAATTTCCTGTGTAGTGAGTTTACCTTCTGAATTGATAGCACAGGAAGTTGGAGTGGAAGTGGACGGTTCATTTAGTCGAAGAAGCTTCTGTCCTGAATCTGAGATTGGAAGTGCGTGTTAGTTTCTGTGGATTTGTGTTAATTGTGGGAGGAGATCTAGCCGTCAGATCTTCCTGAAATTTGACCTGCAAGTAGAGATTTTAGTATCCTACCTACGTGGCAAGTTTGAGAGGAGACTGAGCTGTAGATCTGTACCTATCATGTGTGAAAGTTTGCTGGTTTTTCTGCCGAGTTGTATCGGCAACGATATCTACTCTAGGTCTCGAGTTGTTAGCGACAGCTGGCTGAAAAGTATCCAGTGCGACATTTGTATTGCTTTGGGGAGTATTCTAGGCGTAGATATGACTTTAGCGACCTACGTTGTATCCACGTCATGTGGTTGTTAGGTTCGCACTCAACGTGGCAAAGTGCGATCCTTGACCTGTAGAGTCGACTACCTGTCTAGCCTAGTCTTCGGTTTTTGGGACACGTTACGGTGCATGCATTAGAACCTTTCACCCAGAAGACCCACACGTGGATGAGTATGACGGCACCAAACATGCGATGTGCATGTGTGCCACCTCATCGGTCCGTGAGGCTTGGGTTGCTTGGTTAGGGAGCTTGCACCTATCCTTGTTTTGTGTTCGAAACTTTTAAGCAAAGGGGAGTGACCTGTGTGGGGGGCATTCGACCTGGGGAAAAATCCAAGAGATTGTTCGTGGAGAGATCGTGGTGATCCTATGAGATTGAATCAGAGTTTTATGGATCGATATACCTTTGTAGTTGGAGTGCACATGTTGTGAGATATGGACGAAGGACTCTACTTACCGCTCAGATTCCCTTTTCGAAACCCTTTCTCGATTAAACTGATGTATATGGAACGAGTTCACTTTCAACAGTTTCTGATAGGATCCTTCGGGCATAACTTTACCGCGCAAGTCATGCTCTCGCCTGTCCCTGTGATCTTACCTGTTGTCACTTACGGCCAAGAATGGGATCTCACCGTCTTTATTCTCATCTAACGAAGGATGGATCTAAATCAGCTCCCTCCTGTAAACTTTAACACCAAGTGCGAGATAAGACACATCTATCGACGCAAAGCCATGTACGAAGCCCTAGTAGTGAGAAACTTCGGAGAGGAATACTACCGAGAGATCATGTCATCACATATCCCGTTTGTCGTGCCCATGATCATCCAACGTTTTTGTGTAGTTATCTTGACCCTTTACTGAGAGAAAGAAAATGCTTAGTTATCGAGGAAGTTAGAGAGAAATCTACGAGATACTAGTCGCTCTGCTGTGTATCGATCGCTAACCACAGCCAGAAGGTACGCCCTTGCTCAAAGGAAAGGCTCTCGCTACGACATATTTGGTGCTTCCACTGAGAGCACGCTTTGAGGTGGTTGAGTGAGTTGTTGCCGAGGAGCGTCAAGTATGAATCTTCCCGAAGCAATGGGGACGAGTGGAGGAGGAGCGGACGATCTGCTTCGAGCATTGACGATGTTGTTGAGACAACAACAAGGAGGCGATGTTGGAGAGCAGAAGTCTACAAGAGCTCTACAAGCGGTGGTGAAGAAGTTGGGGAGGTTCGATGGAAGGAACATCACGAAGTATGTTCGGGAGTATATTTGTGAGATGGAGGTAAATCGTGTGCCTGAGACAGAGATGATTTCTAGTTTCGAGTTGGCTGTGATACCTGAGATCCGTAGTCAAGTGACAAAGTTGAAGGATGCACGTACGAGTTCTTGGGAGGAGTATGAGCAGAGATTGAAGAGTGAATTTTTTGATGATGATGCGGATAGAGTAACCAAGAGAACATTCTTGGAGTGGATAGAGCAGCGTCCGGGGAATGAGATGACGCCAAATGAGTTGCTGCGTGAGTTTGAGAAACGGTTCTGTCAATTGTCTCCATCCGAGAGGACAACGCTTGACTTAAGGAAGACAGAACTTTTTCTAGAAGCTGCTGATGAAAATCTAGAGGACAAGCTTTTCTTGATGTTAGCAGACAAGGGAGAAGAAGGAGGAGTGAGCACGGACTGGAGAAAGGTAGAGGAAGCTGTTACTATTCTCACGAAGCAGAAACGTGGAAGAGGTAGAGCTGCAACCTTGAGGTCTGATGTCTCTTTAGCTCCATTGCCCAAGCCTGCCAATAGCAAGATTGAAGATTCTGCTATCGATGAGTTGGTTAAGGGTCTGAGAGAGTTAAGGATAGAGATGGCAGAGCTAAAGCATAGTCGGAGTCCTGGTGATACCAATGCATCATCAACTAGCAGAAATTTTGTTAGAAGATGTATCAGGTGTGACAGTACTGAACACCAACGACGAGATTGTGAGGAGTTTTCCGAAGCTCTCAGAACCGGAGTCGTGAATTTTAGAGATGGAAAGATTCATCTCGCCCAAACTGGTGCGTCGTTGAATACCAACTTTGGTAAGGGAGGAATGAAGAGTTTGGTGAGAGGTCAGGTTGGTATAGCTACGGCGATACGCACAATAGAGCCAGAAACATTTGCGATTGAAGTAGATGTACCGGTTGTAGCAGCTATTAAGAGCGATGTAGTTGAAGTTCCACGAGAAGTAATGTTACGAGGTGCGGAGGCAATTCGCCGCATTACTGGATGGGATGATCCTGTAGAGGCAGGGTGTGTCAAGGCTTACTTGGTACAAGAGAAGCATGTAAGCTGGCAAGATGCGATTGTGGAAGAGAAAAGGAGACGTGATGATGATGTTGCTGATCCGGAGGAGGCTACAAGGAGAGCCAGAGCCACGAAGAGGAGAGGGCAACAAGAGGCATCACCTTCTGATATCCCTTCGACGTCTCAAGGGGCATCTACATCTGAACCTATGGTTGATGTTCCTATTTATGACACGGAGATGAGAGAGAAAGGCAAAGGAGCTTCTTCAAAGGGCAAAGGTAAAGCACCGACCTACAGACTACAGTCAGATATCGAGACCACCACCAACTTGAAGGAGATTCTTGAAGAGAGAATTTTGGATGCAAAGATAGAATTTTCCTTGCGAGAAGCCTTGGGAATAGCCAAACGTGACTTTCATGAGTTGATCATAGATGTGATCAAGAGAAAGAGGCAGATGACTGCAGATACAGTGATGGTGAAAGCATTGGATACTGACATCACTGGGGAAGAAGATGAAGAGTTAGGTCGCGTATTTGCCCAAAAGCATGTACTACAGACGTCGAAAGGAAGAGAGGCAAGAGTTTCAGACTGTGGTGCAAAATATGGCGACGAGAAGCAACATGAGAGTCACTATTCTCGAGCATATTGGGCTCGTGCAACCACAGAGACAAAGGTCCGACTGGGTAACTTGTCAGAGGCTATAGTGGCGTTGGTGGATCACGGTTCGGAGATTAATATCATGTCCAAAAATGTTTACGAGAAGGGGAAGTGGCCAATCGACACAGGACATGGATGGGTTCTTCGTGCTGCTAACAACCAAAGAGGTGAACTTTTTGGTGCTTGTCCAGCTGTCAAGACTCGGATAGGAGATGTAGAGATAGAACAAAACTTTTTTGTTCAGAGTATAGCTGCGTATCCTGTGATCCTAGGTCAACCGTACATTACTGCGTCTAGGATGGAGACGAAAGTAATGGACGATGGGTCTCATTATGCTCGTATCAGAAGTCAAGATGGTACGAGGGCGGTACAGTTTCTTACTGTACGTACGGGTCATGAAAGGAACAGAGAGAAGCTGAGAGACAGTCCCTTAAGGACTGACAAAGAGTTTTCGGATTTTTAGTTAGCACTCCTGTAGAGCGGGAGTATGGGAGTGTTGATAGGAGAAAAAGCCTTCCGCTAGTGCCAGAAGATGAAGAAGAGATGTTTAAATGTGGATTTGCTCAGTTTTCTGAAACATGTGTAAATAGATTTCGAGTGGTAGAAGAGATGGATAGTGTACAAAGACGAAGTGTGAAGAAGCAGGAAGATCTCTTCAAAACTCAAGGAGTTTTGGTAGATCAGGAGTTCATTAACGGGGTGTATGAAGAAGAGGGCTTTGAAGATACTCTTGAGGAGGTTTTGTCGTTTATAAGCACTGATTCTTTGGTAAATGGATTAGTCGCAATCCGTTCACGTGAGTTACATGAGGAGATTACAAGATTCGTCGAGGATGGCTACAAGGTTCAGCTTCAGATGAAAGGAGATCATGAGTTGGAGTTAGAAAGGAGTAGAGCCATGAAACATCAAGAAGCGCAAGTTCATACAAAATACAAGACTGTGGCGCGAAAAGTGAAGCCGGTGGCTACTCAACTACCTGAAGACTCTAACAAGCAAGTGGAACGAGCATCGACTGAACCAGTTCTGCGGGATTCACAGAGAGTAAGGCACAAGTTCACAGAAGAGACACTCAAACGACTGCAGATTGGAGGGGGTGAGTTTCTCACTGAGGAAGAGAGAAAGCGTTTTCATGAGATGTTGAGAAGGCATGGAAAGGCTTTTGCTTTCAGTGCAGAAGAGATTGGATGTGCAGATACGAGTGTCGTAGCACCCATGGTGATCTTCACAGTACCACATGTGCCTTGGGACTTGAAGCCTATACCAGTGCCACGAGCTATGTTGCCAAAGCTTGTGGAATTGTTGAAAGAGAAGATACGCATGGGTATTTTAGAGCCATCTATGGGACCTTACTCGAGTCGGTGGTTTACTGTACCTAAGAAGTCAGGGGCTCTTAGGTTCATCCAAGACATGCAACATGCTAACAAGGTGACTATTCGAAACATGGGAGCGGGACCCATAGTAGATGAAGTTGCAGAAGCTTTTGCTAGTCGTGCTATCTACTCGATTGGAGATTTATACTCTGGGTATGATCAGTTCCAGTTGGCAATGGAGAGTAGAGATCTCACCACCATGCGTACTCCGCTTGGGCTTGTAAGGATGTGTACATTACCGCAAGGAGCGACAAACTCTGTTGCGCATGTGCAAAATGCAATGAATAGGATTTTGAGAGAATTCATTCCGGAGAAGACCATACCTTTCATAGATGATATTCCTATGAAAGGGTGTGCGGCCGAAGACAAAGATGAGAAGCTGACTGAGGATGGATGTCGAAGGTTTGTGGTTGATCATATTCACGATGTGGAGATGATCTTAACAAGGCTTGAGGAGGTAAATCTCACTCTTTCAGCAGAGAAGTCGAGCTTTGGAGTACCAGAGATTGTTGTTGTTGGTCATCTTTGTGGAGCTTTTGGTCGACGTCCAAACCCATCAAAGGTTGATGCCATTGGGAGGATGAAAGATTGTGTCAACACCACAGAGGTCAGGAGATTCTTGGGAGCTTGTTTGTTCTATCGAGTGTGGATTCCTCATTTTGGTCACATGTCTGAACCGTTGTATGAGTTGCTGAGGAAGCGAAGGAGGTTCACTTGGGGTGAGGAGCAGAGGGTCGCTATGGTGTGACTAAAAGAAGCGTTGAAATCACCACCAGTTCTACGACAGTTGAGCTATGATTGTGGTAGACCCATAGTCGTTACTGTTGATACTAGTCCTATCGCTATAGGTTGGGCAATAGGGCAGGATGATGGTGAGGAAAAGAGGTTTGCAACAAGATTTGGTGCTCGCATACTTTCGGATCGACAAAGGAGATACCCTCAAGTCAACGAGAGCTATGGGGCGTTGTAATTGCAATGAAAGCTGAGAAGGAGTATCTCACTGGAGCACATGTACTACTTGAAACTGATTGCTTACCTCTTTTGGGAATGATAGCAAACTGCACAACGCCTGATATTGCTATGTTACGTTGGATAGCTTACATTAGGTCGTTGAATCCAGAGTTGAGGCACATAGCAGGGAAGATGAACTCGATGGCAGACATGTTGTCTAGAGCTAGGTACTCTCAAGAAGAAGATATGGAGGCGGAAGATATGGATGAAGATGATGCAGAGGAGGGGCAAGTTCTACAACTATCAAGCGAGGACCGGAGTCGCTTGGATGGTGTTCTTCCTTTCAGGGAAGAACTCTACTGTGGGAGGCTCAAAGAAATCGGACGCTATCTAAGCACTCTTCAGAAGTATGAAGAATGGACGGAGAAAGTCTTCAAGGAGATACGACATCAGGCCTATGGCTATCTATTACGAGATGGATATCTGTGGAAGAGACCAAAGAGGAGAGATGGAGTACCCTTGAGAGTAGTGGATGATGCAGAGACCAAGAAACAAGTACTCGAACAATTTCATGATACCTTATGGGCAGGTCATCGAGGTACATGGGCGACCTTTACCAAGATCAAGGAGAGGTATTGGTGGAAAGGATTGTATCGAGATGTAGAGAAGTTTGTTGGGTCATGCATTGAATGTCAATTCCAATCCAAGATTCGGTATAAGGATGGATTGAGACCCACATATCTCTTGTCCATTCATTTCCAATGGGTTTTGGATTTGGTTGCCATGCCACCAGGAATTTGGGGCATGCGTCATTTAGTTTTGGCTCGGGAAGAGCTATCTAACTTTGTAGAAGGGAGGGCTCTACGCACCAAAGCTACTGAACCTGTCTGTCGATTCATATTAGAAGATATAGTTTCTAGATATGGAAGCGTGGGGAGAATCCGTGCAGATAGAGGAGAGTTGAATGCAGATGAAGCACGTGAGTTCTTCAACAGATATGGAATACGATTGAAGTTGACCACTTCGATGAACCCGGAAGCGAATGGGAAAAGTGAACGAGGGCACCCACCAATCATCCAAGCATTGGTGAAAGCGTGCAGGGGGCGTCATGGGGACTGGCCTAGACTTCTTCCTTTTGCGTTGTGGGCTGATAGAACTACTCATAGTACTGTCACTGTTTACATGCCCACAGAATTGATGACCGGTCAAAAACCTATCATGCCAGCAGAAGGAGACGTTCCTACTTGGGTATGTCTACCTTGGAAGGATGGTTCTGATAGGGAAGGACTATTAGCACTACGAATTCAGCAGCTTGAGCGACGTGAGGAGGACCTCGAAGAAGCATTGGTCAAACTCAAGGAGGCGAGGTTGAAGAACAAGGAGCGGTTCGACAAGACACATCGACTGCGAAAGAAGCCGATCCGCGAAGGTGACTGGGTCATCGTATATGACAATAGTTTGGATAACCAACACAGCACTATCAAGAAGTTTGCACGACGTTGGTTTGGTCCTTATGTTGTTGTTGTCGTTCACGACAATGTCACATATGGTTTGCGAGAATTGGATGGTACACTCTTGAAGTTACCCATTGCTGGTAAAAGGGTCAAGGTCTTCCGAAGACGTGAAGGATTTCTTGATTTCGATGAACTTCTCGAGTCTGATTCTCATCTTTCCAGACCTTATGCGAGGGAAGATGATGATGAACCTGACAATTCGGAGCACGATGAGGGATACGATGATGACTATGGATAACAAGTTGGCACATACCGGAGGATGTGCAGGTTTGGAGGCGGTGAATGTCCTGTTGTGGGACCAGTTAATATGTAAATTACCCATATAAGTACGTTTTGCACACAGTTGTAGAAGTTGTGGTGTAATGGGATCTAAAACATTGCTCTTATGAGCTTAGAATGCTCTATTATCTGCTGGGGGTCTCCATGGGGCAGAAAAAGACAAGGTTGAGTCCTTTAACTTCCCATTGGTCCACCCAAAAGTGAAGATAACTTGTCATCTACCTAAGTGTGCGCTCTGGGAGGTTCGGGGCACTTTGACGAGGGATTTTGGAGATCAGAGGGCATGGGCGGAGAGCTCTTGACGGGAGGAGCAATCTGACCACAAATTTCACTCGATTTGGACGTCCAGGGCATACGTTATGACGATTTGAAGTTCATAGAGTGATGAGAGTACAAGAGTTTCTCTTCCGATTGTAAGATTAAGGGGTTTGAGTGATTGAGCCATCAGATTGAGACCAGATTTCATGAGCTTGTAGTCTGTCAGCTGCTTAAGCTCTGACCACAAATTTCACCACCGGATGTTCTGCGGATTGAGCGCAATGGCGATTTGAAGGCGACGGGGTGCAGAAAGCTGTCAATCTGAAGCAGCGAGTTTGCAGATTTATGGAGGACGATCAGAACGGTCAAATTGGCTCAAATTTCCTGTGTAGTGAGTTTACCTTCTGAATTGATAGCATAGGAAGTTGGAGTGGAAGTGGACGGTTCATTTAGTCGAAGAAGCTTCTGTCCTGAATCTGAGATTGGAAGTGCGTGTTAGTTTCTGTGGATTTGTGTTAATTGTGGGAGGAGATCTAGCCGTCAGATCTTCCTGAAATTTGACCTGCAAGTAGAGATTTTAGTATCCTACCTACGTGGCAAGTTTGAGAGGAGACTGAGCTGTAGATCTGTACCTATCATGTGTGAAAGTTCGCTGGTTTTTCTGCCGAGTTGTATCGGCAACGATATCTACTCTAGGTCTTGAGTTGTTAGCGACAGCTGGCTGAAAAGTATCCAGTGCGACATTTGTATTGCTTTGGGGAGTATTCTAGGCGTAGATATGACTTTAGCGACCTACGTTGTATCCACGTCATGTGGTTGTTAGGTTCGCACTCAACGTGGCAAAGTGCGATCCTTGACTTGTAGAGTCGACTACCTGTCTAGCCTAGTCTTCGGTTTTTGGGACACGTTACGGTGCATGCATTAGAACCTTTCACCCAGAAGACCCACACGTGGATGAGTATGACGGCACCAAACATGCGATGTGCATGTGTGCCACCTCATCGGTCCGTGAGGCTTGGGTTGCTTGGTTAGGGAGCTTGCACCTATCCTTGTTTTGTGTTCGAAACTTTTAAGCAAAGGGGAGTGACCTGTGTGGGGGGCATTCGACCTGGGGAAAAATCCAAGAGATTGTTCGTGGAGAGATCGTGGTGATCCTATGAGATTGAATCAGAGTTTTATGGATCGATATACCTTTGTAGTTGGAGTGCACATGTTGTGAGATATGGACGAAGGACTCTACTTACCGCCCAGATTCTCTTTTCGAAACCCTTTCTCGATTAAACTGATGTATATGGAACGAGTTCACTTTCAACAGTTTCTGATAGGATCCTTCGGGCATAACTTTACCGCGCAAGTCATGCTCTCGCCTGTCCCTGTGATCTTACCTGTCGTTACTTACGGCCAAGAATGGGATCTCACCGTCTTTATTCTCATCTAACGAAGGATGAATCTAAATCAGCTCCCTCCTGTAAACTTTAACACCCAGTGCGAGATAAGACACATCTGTCGACGCAAAGCTATGTACGAAGCCCTAGTAGTGAGAAACTTCGAAAAGAAATACTACCGAGAGATCATGTCATCACATATCCCGTTTGTCGTGCCCATGATCATCCAACGTTTTCGTGTAGTTATCTTGACCCTTTACTGAGAGAAAGAAAGTGCTTAGTTATCGAGGAAGTTAGAGAGAAATCTACGAGATACTAGTCGCTCTGCTGTGTATCGATCGCTAACCACAGCCAGAAGGTACGCCCTTGCTCAAAGGAAAGGCTCTCGCTACGACACCGGAAAACGAGCAAATGGGTAGAAGTGAGGAAGACGGGCAACCGATACAGTGCGTTAGAGACGATGGACGAGACCCAAAACGCAGCAGGGAAGGAGGACGAGCAGAGAGAAGGAAAAGAGAAAGAAGGGAGCCAGGAAGCAGAAGCACACAAAAAGGGCGATCTGATTAACTTAGGAAGCATGGAAGAAGGGCTTAGACAGGAGACAACTCATCCCATGGTCAACGATGCGGGGGCCCACGGACAGACATTGAGTCAGACGATGGACACAGGGGCCAAGGAGGATCTTCCGGATCTGAATGCACTAGCTGACGGAACCTCCGGTCCTAACACAGTAACAGAGACGCTCGTGAATGACGAAGGTCAGAAGAGTGAAAGGAACGCGGACAGAATGGAAGGTGAATCAAAAGGGAAGAGGACCGGGAAGAGAGAGGAGGCCAACGAGGAACAACAAGACATGCTGGGGAAGGGTGGATCGGAACAAAGAAAGGAGGCACTGGAACAGACCAATGAGAAGGAAGGTGCCAACGACACGGAAACACAAGGCGAAGAAGGAGGCGAGGAGTCACTGGATATGTCGACTGAGAAGGAAGGAGCCAAGAGAACAGAACCACAAGGAGAGAAAGGGAGCGAGCCGGAGGACGGAAGGGATAACTGCAGAAGGATGGAAACAGAGACAGCAACGATGGAACCTGGAAAGAACAAGAGGGAGAAAGGGGCGATGAACTCGAGGCGGTCATGGCAGAGGAGCCGGCTATGGGTCTTATCGATAAAGCTCCCGACCCCCCTTGGAAGCGAGCAGGGAAGGCGAAGGAACCAGACAGGGTGGAGGACCGCGGAGACAAAAGGGGTCCTTGGGAGGACGCACCAGGAAGGTGGAGAAGGACGGTCGAGGGGGGAGGTCTCCCGACCTCATCTCTGAGACTCATCGAGCGAGAGGTCCTACAGGAGATAGACCCCAACATGTTAGCCAGTAGGAGCGGGGCGAGGAAGAAAACACAACTAAAGAACAAAGAAGCTACCATTAGACCCTCAAGGAGAGGGGTGGAGAAGGCGACCTCAGGTAAGGGGAAGCTGACAAAGAAAGGGTCAGCGGCACTGTCAAAAAGCTTGCTGGAGGCTCTTACACCTAACATGAATGGTTAGTCGTCTGAAGGGCGAACGGAGGAACCAACAAACACTAGTTGTATATGCAGAACACAATAAAAATGATATCTTGGAATGTGAGGGGCTTGGGAGACCTGCATCGCGTAACCATTCTTCGTCGCTGGCTGGGGAGCGATTGTCAGCCGGCTGACATCATTGTCCTTCAGGAATTGAAAACAGAAGAACAGAGACTTGAGCATAATTTAAAGCTGCTAATGCCGACGAGGACCAGAATAGTAGACTATACGATTGGAGGAAGAGGGAGAGCTGCCCTGCTATTGAGGGACCATGTGCAGGTGGAAGAGCAAGGGGTTCGTGGCGATGGGTCGGCAGCGTGGTGTACTCTAAAAACAGAGATAGGGAAAGTAGGGGTGGTGTCAGTATACGCTCCCAACAGAAGAGAAGGAAGAAGAAGTTTGTGGGAGTGGCTGGGATCTCTGATTGAGGAAGGTCGCTGGGTCCTCCTTGGAGATTGGAACATGGTGGAGTTACCTGATGATAGCCTCGGGCCTTCACCCCTTCTGCACGGTAGTGAGCTCCGCATTTGGAGAAATACTCTTCTACGGGCCGACCTGGTGGACGCCTTCCTCTGTGCTCAGACCAGAGAGGGTCCTGTCTTCACAAGGCAGGTCAGATCCGGTGGAAGACACGATCAAGCCAGATTAGATAGGTGTTATATCAATAAAAGCGCTGATTGGTGCATGGAAGTGACTAAGGTGAAACACAATGGGAGGCAAACCCTCTCAGACCACATCCCGATTACGGTTAGTCTTAAGCTGAAGGAGGAGGAAACAAGAGGAACTGGTAAAAAGTCTACTTACTTCAAAATGGACGCATCAATGATGGAAAATCCAAGAGTGAAAGCGAAGGTTGAAACTATATGGAGAGAGCTGCGAAGAGAGAAAGTGGACCCGAGGGTGAGATGGGTCGTAGGGTGGGCGAGAGTTAGAAGAGTCTTGATAGAGGAAAAAAGACGAAAAGAAGAGAAGGTCGCTCCGAGGGCGGCTCTGGAAGCCGATCTGATGAGGCTGAGGACCCTTGTGACTGGTGATGACTCGATGGAACTCCTCCTGGACCTTCAGAAGGCGGAAGAGACTTTAAGGAGACGTGAACATCAGGGCGCAGTGTTGTGGAGAAAAAGAAGCAGAATAAGATGGTTAAAGGAAGGGGAAGCCCCCTCCCGGTACTTCTTTGCTCAGCTAAAGACTAAACAAGGGAGGGAAACAATGAAGAGCGTGATGCTAGAATGCGGTCAAAATACCGAAGTGCATGAAAGAATTCTAGAAAGGGTGCACCAATTTTACTCGGACCTGTACCAAGAAGATGCAGAGGTTACTAGAAATCAAGAGGAGAGGAACGAAGTGCTGGGTCTTACCTCGAAAATGATGACGGAAGCAGAAAACGCGCGCCTGGTGAACCCTCCTTCTTCCGAGGAGCTAGAGAAGATCGTGATGAACTTCTCGAAGGAGAAGTCCCCGGGGATTGATGGAGTGACTTACGAGATGGTACAAGCGTGTTGGCCTTTCATAAAAGAGGAATGCTAGGAAATGGTAACAAGATTCTGGGAGACAGGGATGATCGACGAGAAGACCCTTCAAAGGGTTATAAAACTCATCTTAAAGGGAGGTGCTAAGAACGAGTTGGAAAACTAGTGACCGATTTCTCTTCTCACTGCGACCTACAAGATCATAAGCAAACTACTGGCAGAAAGGATGAAACCAGTCATGGAGAATGTGATTGATGAACAGGAAACCGGGTTCATTAAGAGGAGAGACATTTACGATAACATCTTGAGCTTTAAGTTGGGTCAAGAACTGGCGGAGGCTAAGGGGTGGCCCTACCTGTTCCTGAAACTCGATTTTATGAAGGCTTATGATAGGACCTCCCAAAAGTACATGTGGGACACGATGAGCGCGATGAAGTTCGACCCCAAGTTTATACATCTAATCAAAGGGTTGACGGCGGGGGGCAATCCAAGGTACATGTTAATGGAGGATTTACGGGGGGGATAGCCCTGGGGAGGGGAGTAAGGCAAGGATGCCCAGTTGCTCCCTTCCTTTTCGCTATCGCTACACAACCACTGATGGATTTACTGAAGCACGCCAGAGCTCAAAGAGAAATAGAAAGAATACTCACGGGAGGGGGTCAGGCACTGCTACACCAGCTCTTTGCCGACGATACCGGGTTAATGATCGAAGGTACAGAGGACTGCTTCAGGGCCATGCAAAGGATAATCAGCAAGTATGAAAAGATATCGGGAGCCTCATTGAACCTCGGGAAGTCTGTGGTGATACCGGTAGGAATGAGCATGATACCTGACTGGCTGGAGAACTCCGGCTGCCTCGTCGCTAGGACTGGACAGATGATCCGGTACTTGGGGGCTTGGATCGGGCTGGGGGTGACCGAAACCCAGGTGGTGGAGAGGATAGTGGGGCGACTACAAAAACAACTCCAACATTGGTCCAATCGGTTGCTTTCGTGGACGAGCAGAGTGGTATTGCTAACTCATGTACTGCGGGCCATCCCAGCTTACCAGTTGACGTGCATAGACAGTGCGGCTGAAGCGTTCAGAAAGCTAGAGGAGGTCTGGAGGGCCTTTCTGTGGGGGAAGGGAGCGGAAGGAAGAAATAAACAAGCTATGGTGGCCTGGGAAGTCCTATCTAGACCCAAAGAGGAGGGAGGCTTGGGAATCACCCCCTTCAAAGTAGTAGCCCAAGCTCTGAAACTAAAATACATAGGGAAGCTACTGGAAGGAGGCGCGCAGGAATGGATAAATATTGCTAAGGCTAGCATTGCGGAGACCATGACACAAGGGAGACATCGGAAAAGAACAGAGGGGTGGTCCCCGGAGGAGGGGCTGCTCATGCTGCCCCAACTTCAAGTTCAGTGCCTACCAACTCTAAAGAGCATGATAAAATGTTGGAGACTGGCCCACCGCAAACTAGTCTTCGAGGGAGAGAAGGTTCTTTTGCCGGGTAGCCTCTCGGCGAGGTTAGCCGCTGAGGTATGGGGGATGACGAATCAGATAAACGAAGGAGAGATGGGAGAGGCAGTGAGGGGGCTCCGAAGAACTAAACTCTCAACGCTTAACGCCTTGAAACTGAAAGATCTTCGAGATTCAATGAGCCACGCCTCGCTATCCATCATAAGAGGTCGGCCGGGGGAGGAGACGGACGGAGCATTAGAGAGACTTACCGGATGGGCGGGGGAGTCCCAGGTCATCAGGGGAGGTTTACAGGATAGTTCTTGCTGGGTCTGGAGTTCAAAGAACCGAGTGCTAAGAGGGTGGAAGATGGAACTTCGCGAGTGGAAGAAACTAATTACGACCCCCATGGTGGACGAGAATACTCTTAATACTCGGTGGGGAGTGAATGACTCCGAGAGTCGATGGAAAGATCGATGGAAAAGCCTGTGGAAGGAGGGAGGGACGATGAGAACCAACTGCTGGCTTTGGAGGCTCCTTAATAGGGGGTTCTTTTCTAATCATAGGGCTCTGCTAATGAGAATAGGAGACGGACGCTGTCCAAGGGATTGCAACGAAATAGAGTCGCTCGAACATATGTTTTGGGAGTGCCCGTGGGCCAAAAGAAGGTGGCAGCGGCTCAAACTCCACGAGCTAGGAAGCGAGTTGACTTATGAGGAGAGGTGCGGACTGCTTGAAACAATAGACAAGGCACTAAGTACGAGGAAGGATAACGCGGCCCTACTGCACATACTTGTTGAGCACACTCAAGTCACTTGGAAAGAAAGAGCCGATCGTGTGTTCAGAGGACAAGAGACAGAGAGGCCGGCGGCGAGGATAATAGCGGAAGTGGCGAAGACTCTGTGGGCCGGGCTCAGAGAAGATGCTAGCCTGCCTAACAAGAAGACCTGGGAGACGACAATGAGAACCTTAGGGAAGATCCAAAAGAAGCTGCAGGAAAGAACAGAGGACACACATGATGTGACTGCGAATAGAGATGAATTGCGGTAAACCTTGATGGAATATTACACTACGACGAAGGGAAAAGAGAAGGAAGGGAAACGGAAACCGACCTGGAAGTGCACCCAGCCGAACGATCGGCAGCAGGTTGATAGGTCGCAGCACTCGCCTGATTGGGTGGTGGTCGTCCCGAAGGAGAAGAGCGAAGACAGTCTTCGTGGCAGCAGCAATAATGATGTTTGGAAGAATCGTTACCTGAGGCAGATGTGGGACCGGGGCAGCGAGGACCTCACGTCGAATGTCAGAATTTCCCTGCATTCCTGTCAGAGACACTCACAAAGCCAAAAATGATGAGGGTGAAAGAGCACTCAAGAACGTTAAAGAGAAACGACGAGGGCGGGATGAGAATCTGGAATGGCAAGAAGGGGCCAGCGTTGGAGAGAAGGACAGATAGTAAGCCGATTTGCTCGAAGACCGTGCTCCGCCACGGCAGCCATAGCGAGTGGAATAGGGCGAGATTAGTTAGAAGCTCGTGTAGTAAAGCGAGCGATGACAATAGCGAGCGGTGGTGGGCCGGCTGGGGTAGTGCGAAAGAGAGTAAGCAGAACGGGGATCGGGAAATGACTAGGTCAAGAGGTACCGGTCTTCCGACCACGCACAACACCCCGAAGCCTTGGGTGGCGAATCGCGGGTCGGGGTCGGGCCACCGGGTTGGGTCGGATCGCGGGGCCCGGCCGGTTCAGTGTTGGGGGTGGTCCCTCTGCGGGGGACTCTTGTTGTGGACCGGGGCCGTCATGGTGGCGAGTTGCGCCCTTTTGCTCTCCTTATCTTAATAAAGTTTCTTGTGGTCCCTCGTGGTCTTTGAGTTTAAAATTAAATAAAATAAAATAAATAAAATAAAATAAAATAAAATCGGCTAGACCGATCTCGTCATCTCTTTGTGTCTCTTTTCTGGACTGACCAGAAATAAACATAATTCATGTTCTTCTCACTAAGTCTCGAATGTCGCCACAAAATTTCACTAAGGTGGCTACAGCCGCCGTGTGGAGAAGCACCAAACCACCTTGAATGGGTGTGTTCATGACACTTAGTGTTTATCTTGTTTATTGTCAACTCGGTAACACTGATGCCAGCACTACGTTCTCGCTCCTTAACATCACAACTCCACCTTAGAGATGTTGAAATGAAAATATAAATTTGTCCCAGAATAAAATAGTAACAAAGTCAGTCTCTGGGACCGTTACCTCTGTGCTTAGCAAGAAACTTTCGAAACTCCTGTCAAGTATCAAGTTCATGCGCAAGACATCTGAACCCCTAGCCACCTCGCGACTATGGCAATAAAAAGATTGTCAGATCCATCTGTCACCAAGAGCTTGCCTACTTTGAAAAGATGAAAGCCGAAAGGAGGTGTGTTGTATTTATTTCCCACTAGAATTTGAAGGTGCTTTACTTAGCCTTACCCTGGAATGATTATAGAGGCAGTTTATATCCAAAACGGAGGAGTAAGGGTATTCTTTATCCTTTTGTAATGTCTAAATGACTGAAGAATCGCTTGGAGAGAACTTCGGCTTGGAGAGGTTTATCTTGCATCGGGAGTCTTTGTCGGACACCGGGCCTTATTCAAATCATTAAAAATTTACACAGAGAAATAAAAAAAAACCGGATGTATATATGATATAATCGTGAGACAAGATGCACATGAACAATAAAAAGCACTCGTAGGCTAACCCCAAATATATAATTCTTCATCAAAAGTGAGATACAACGAAATGAACAAATGGGGTTTAGGTGAAACATAAATTCAAAATATAGTCATGATCAGTTAATACTGACGGATATTGATTGAAAGTAAAATTCTAACTCTCACAATTTCACTCCTCCGATCTGCATACATATACAGCAAAATGTATATATTCTGAAGTCAAACTAATTAGTAATGATACATTGCATGTGGAGTTAGAATAGTACTCATGGGGTAACCAATCTCGTCTTCCACTCATAAGTACGAGGTGGTAAGATGCACGTGGTCGCTGTCCTATGCCGCACTGTAGTCTGTTGTGGATGATGTTCTAATATTTTGATAGGCTCACGAGTAATATTTTTGTTCCAATCCAAACAACAAGCTGCCAAACGAGCCTCATGGTCTTAGCATAATGAATCCTTTTTGACGCAAACTTGTTGATGACAGAGTTGAATGTCTCGGACATATAGTTCTCTCGTGCTCGTGTATAGAACCGCATCTTAGTCGGTGTAACGGCTGACGTCAAGAACTGCACCATGATCACATGTGTAGGCGAATCTGCAAAAAACACTTCATCATCAAACATAATAGGAGTAATATGTGGCATCAAATATGATAAATAATCACTTATTCATTGAACTTTTACCTCTCTGATAGTCTGGGCCAAGTCGGTTCAAGTCAAGCACGCTACAACAAGGTCGTTCTCCCATAAGACTTCGACATAGTGTGTGATCACTGATCTAGTGATTAGCCGCATTACAAATGTTCATGACTAACATAACTGTCTCGTCCTCGACTTGCGGATAATGGTCATCCGGTCTCACAGTCCTCCGGACATTCAATTGACAACATGTATATATCCATCTCTTCAATTTGTCAGCAATGTCATGTGTCTGCAACTCAGGATACAAAAATCTTCTAGATGTAATGAGGTCTCCATCAGCCAATCCTTGCATATTCGCCACTCGCTGAATCAACACGGGCTTGTTACCACGAATAGAAGCACCTTGAGCGTGCAACCACGTCACCAAGTGTCTCTTGGTGAGGAGCTCAAGATCAGCTCGTACCTCCGTCTCCTCCACATCCGCTGGTACACGCTTCTTGTTCTGTACCTCTATTAAGAACTTTTTTTATGACGTTCTTGCACTTGTGCCATAAGTCCTTTTGGTTGACTATCCCATGACGTGCCAATATCGCATCAACAGTGACTTATCGTCATGCACGACCTCATCCGACACTATCTTTCTCGCGATGAGTCGTTGAATACTCAACTCAAACGCTCGATCCTCGATCAACCAAGAGTTGTTTTCGGTCTCCACCTGAGTCATGTTTACCATCTCAATCACTTTACCATCACGTGCTGATATGAAAGCACAAGTCTCATTGTAACTGTTCCTTGTCGAGTCGTATCTCAAATCGACATAAATCACAAAGTTACCTAAAAAAATGCCACACTATACATCAAATTTCATCATATAACATATGTCTTATTGTCCAATGCGCTCTTATTTTTAACACTACACCACAACCAATCCGCAACACTTACCGTCTGCTGGAGCGTCGTTCAAGTCGGGAAAATGTTGTACCAATACTTTCATTTGCACATCCTCCTTCTTCATCGCTCATCTCTCAAGTGTCGCTTGGATCCATCCTATAAACCGATCTTTCTCATTCTGAAATCCGAAGAAATGAGACCTTGATATAAGAGCGAACCCTATCTCTCGACATAAACTATCAAGTTGCTCGTATCTCAGACTCGCGCACAAGCGAACATGATAGAAACGATAGACCACATCCGGAACACCGTGATATAACTCCATCTCCATCGATCTCCAACCAAGTGTATGACCTTGTGGACATTGAAGCTTCAAGGAGTAGGTTTGATGAATACATGAAACTGTAGGACGATCAAGTATCCTCTCGCACCCAAAATGAGGACATCGGACCTTGAACAGCGTGAATAGCTCCATCAACTTACTTCTACCTACAATATCATAAATTGGTAAGTCGAGACCCTCTAATACTGGACTTGGCTCGTGATCTTGAGTCCCGGACTACTCTAGGTTGTTGGATACTTGAGAATCACGGATCGGATGTAAGAGGGTTCGGAATCTAGAACTTCCAAACCTATCATAGGGATCTCATTGCGGTCTTAGAAAGAGAATGAGTAGAATACATCACATATAGATAATGATTGTCCTAGCTCAAGTAAAAAGATGGATACATTGCATGATCTAACATTCATATCCAAAAATTAGACAAAAGATTCAAAGTCTAATATAAGTAATCAAATATCATAACGATGTCATGTCATAGATCGGCTCCTATCTAAAATTCAGACTTCGATGCTTATCGCTCCAAAGACACTCATGGGAAAAGCAAGCTAGGCCTCAGCTTACGAGCTTTTGGTATAATTTTGGATCTCCACTTTCATCGTATCAGTGGATAGAGCTCTTTGTTAACACTCCATAGGCACTTCGTCTATTTCGTTTGGACGCTTAGTGGAGAAGTTACAAGACTCGATAAGATGGAGGAAACAAGCTTAGCCTCAGCTTACGGACTTTTGACACGACTTCAGATCTTCAATTTCATCGCATCGATGGGTAGAGCTTGTTGTCAACTTTCCATGGGCATCTTGTCTACTTCATTTGGACGGCTAGTGGAGAAGTTACGCGACTCGAAAGAAGAGAAAATCAAGCTAGGTCTCAGCTTCGGCTTTTGGCACGACTTCGGATCTTCACTTTCATCGCATCAATGGGTAGAGCTCGATGTCAGCTTTCCATGGGCATCTTGTCTACTTCATTTGGACGTTTAGTGGAGAAGTTACGTGACTCGAAAGAAGAGAAAATCAAGCTAAGCCCTAATTTACTCTGCTGATTGGGTATTTGCGGCCCCAAGCGCTATACTAAGGATGCAAGGGGCCTGCTTTCTCATAATTGAAAAAAATTGGTACGTACTGTGACTGACATAAGGGGGCTGTTTAAGGGGCTAGCTTGTTTCTACGACTTGTCATAGACATTTTGAAGAACTGGGAAGTACAATGCATGCGCGCAAGGTGTCATTGGGATTCAGATCTATGCAGGCTACGTGTGGGTTAAGACGGTTCTTGAAGAGACGGATCGGAGGGATATGTTCTGCGAGAAACTGAGACGCAGAAAGAGAATTTTGGAGAGTTTCACTGATCTGTGAATGAGATTTGGACCGTTCGAACCATTCTGGAGTCTAAACTTGTTGTCCTTGGATCCATTGAGATAAGAAAAACGAGTTCTTCATGAAATTGAAGACGATACAAAGTTTCATTGGACGGTTTGGGAGTTCTGAGTGAAATTGACTCGCAGGGAAGTGCTTACGTCAAATTTTGGTTCGCCTATGATCAACTTCGTCGAAGACACGTTTCGTCTCTCTCGCACCGATAGTTCCGGAGCGCTACAATAAACTCGCAAGTGGAAATAGTAAAAGTGAATTGCTTTTGACTCTTCTTATAGATATTTCCTCTCGCCTCCCCACGTGCGAAGTTCCTCTTGTCCCTCGACCGCGAAGTTGCATGAACTTTTGTGCTATTTGGTCCTCCTTCCCAAAGTCATAACTTCGTCGTCCGACGTCATTCTCAGCAAATGAGGTATCCCTGGAAAGCTCTTCATCTGAAGAATGCAGCTAGGTTATTATTCCAAAGATATACACTTCATAGGTTCTGTAGTCTTACTCAACATCATTCTTCGGCTAAGAAACTCTATACTACAACTAAACTTATCCTATCTGTCATCTATACTAACTAATCTACTGTTGTATCTAACAAAAACAAAAATTTTCTAACAACTGGAAATCCAAGGCTTCACACTGATGCTCAACATGATCAACGCCAAGAGCCCGCAATATGATAAGATCCGCCTCAAACTCAGCATCCACTAGGGGAAGCGCATCTCTCTCAATATGACCCTTCTCTGGAATTACATCTGGCTCTCTCAATCTAGTTTCAGCTTCTCTCGCCATCTGGTCTATGCACGACATGGCGGTTGAGAAAAAATGAAATACAGCGGTGTGACTCGCAGCTGGCTCTAAAAGTCGCACATAACGAAGCAATAACGACTCCGGCACTCTCACTTCTCCCATCCCCTCCCGGACATCCGGACATCCTCTAGGTAAGTGTCGATCTCCAGACCGTCGAGGATGAACTCTAGGAGGCATAAAGACAACAAAATATACACTGCATATAACGTCTATCCTATCCGTCCGGAGGTCCAAACAAGTACCCCGATGGTAACCAAGTGCTTCTGAATAATAAACAAGAATATCTAACGTTGAATGCAAAACAAAAGATCTAAAGATCTACAGTATATCACACAAAAAAAGAAAAAATCAACTACAAAATATCAGTGTATATTCCTAAGTAAAAGTCACTGCAAGTCTCATCTATTTCCACCTGCCCTAAAAAATTATGATAGAACTTACAAAAGACAAGAAAGTAATAAAACGAGATTTTGACAATCTGCAAAAATGAAAGAAGAAGAGAGCAAGAACAAAATCCGGAAGAGAATGAAGTTTAGGTCTTGAGCCAATCGGTTTAGGAGTAGCGAGGGTCTCGACCCTCCAGTGAGAGGAGGGTCGAAACCCTCACATCCCAATGAGGATGCAAGGCTGCTGACAGCCTTGCACCCTCCAATGGGGTGCAGCAGCCTTCTTCCTCCAATGAGGATGGAGGTTGCTGATAGAAGGCTGTCGGCAGTCTCTCCTCCCGTGAACCTCGTGTAGAGGAGGAGGGAGACGCACTCGCCTCACGGAGTCGCCTACTTGCCTCGCCTGAAAAGTCGTTCCGGCAAATTCCCGGAAAATTTTCTGGCACAGATAAAATTTGTTACAGTGAGAAGTATATCGGCCTGCGCTTGTAAATGGAACCTCGATTTTTGGAAAAACAAATCGACAAGTACAAATGGTTCTTGTAATGAACTATCATCGTCTCTGTGCGAAATATTTTGAGTACAAGAACAATTCAAAATTCAAAAAATTGAATATTTTGTTTCTGTAACTCTCAGTCATTTGACCTTCAATTGCACATTTCGTAGCCGTCTGATCTTAGATTCGTCTTATCTTAGTCACATTTTGAAGGTCCACTGATGTTGATCATTTCAATACCCAGATCGCTTGATTTGAGACAAAACTGAGAAGGTAACAGAGTTCCGTGATTCTCACAAGGACCCCTGCTGGACCAGATTTTGCTTAGTTTAACTCCAAGAATGATTAGCGGTGAGGATCCCCACCACTAAAGTAGTCGAACTTGTGGTTTAACTACTAGCAAACAAGACTGACGGTCACTGACCACCAGTCTTGTTTGCTCCTCCCGCTCTCATTCTAACAATGAATCGTGCTTTCGTGCCATTAGACAAATGTTCAGAACAGCAGTCATGTTAGACTTCATACCTCGACGGATTTTCTTAATCAATATTCTTCTGCTACCGGGATAGACTTCAGGTTAAATAAATTTATATGCATGCAAAGTGCCGTGCCGAATGTAGACATGAAAGAAGACAAGAGGAAATTGATAAAGTGGATGGGGATCTCTGGTGGGGGTGGATTCAGGGAGTTTTTCCAGAAGAATTTTGTAATGAAATTTTGTTTTATAATTTTGACAGCAGATTTTAATACCTTTGTTTCTTTGTTTTTACAAAAATCTACAAAAATAGTATTTAAATTGAAATTTAACAGTATTTCTGTAAAATGTTAACTGACCGATAAACCGTGAACCGTTACAACTTGATCTAGATATAAGTCATATGCAGAGCGTTGTCGTGGTGAGAGTTTTCCTGGGAATGACGGAACCTTCTGGCTGTGATATGATCGTGAAAGCTACAACTACTCAAGGAAACGCTGAGCTTCAAGCTGTGGTTGTTTGCTCAAGGAATAGGCTTCAAGTTAAGAAGTGACATTTTGAACACTCATACAGGTCGATTGGATCCTCTAGTATGCTCGGAAAATGAAAATTAGGTTGAACTAGCAATAATAAGATCAAACAACAAACTTTAATAGTCAAGAATCAGAAATTAGTTTTCAGAACTTCTCCTTCATGTAAATGAGGCCCTACTGAACACACATATGAAATTTCAGCTTGAGATCAAATCAGAGCACCGAGATATAGTTAGAAAAGTTTTGAGCAGAGAAATTACGGTAATTTCTGATACCCAGACAGCTATTTCGACCTAGAATAGAGAATGAGCTCGATAACTTTCGATGATTCTTACAAGATTTGGAGTCTACAACATGCTGAACATCTCTGTGAAATTTGACCTCCTGATTGTACACAGTTCTCCAGATCTCGATCTATGAAGTTGCTACTCTAGATTGAGAGCTTTTCGGACCCCCTCTGCTTCAGCGGTCGCCCTGAATTACTCACTCACTCAATTGACATGAAACTTTGTGGACAATCGTAGCCCTACTGACAATGAACACGACCACGAAGGTTTGAAGCGATTTTCTCAAATCTACTGCGATTGACATTGAAAACCCCAAAATCAACAAAAGTGATGCAATTCTGATACAATCTGAACTTCAATCTGCCATAACTCCTTCTTTATTGCTCCAAATCGACCATTTCACTTATAGTGACTGGCACGACGAGCCCTATCCTCCTGTGTTCTCGGATTTCAGAATGTCCTCACCAAAGGCTCGAACTCCTCTTTAGACCTCTACCTTTAAGTTTAACATTTCACTTAAGACAAAAATGGACCAATGGGAGTTCATAGCTTCACTCCTATGTCCTTTTGTGCCCCAAACCACGTGGTGACTTAATTTCACACATAGGCTACCATGTCAAGCCCCTAAAGTGTCAGCGTAAATCTTAAACTACATGCAAAGACATGTAAAACGACACATAACCCTGAAAGATAACCGAACCACGTTAGTAAGCATGCATGGACGACATGTAAGTACAACCCATGAGCTTAAACTTATCAACATGGTAAACAACCTACTAAGACTCAAAATATATAACATTCTGCAGAATCGACTTTTTTGAGGTCTTAACTTCGCTCTGAGAGACTAACTTCTAACTGAGAAGTGAATTATTCACTATGTGAAACAATTCACATCACGACAGCGTGAGATCACTCAGTTCTAAAACTACAAGATGTGGATGATGGAATCAAAGAAATATCAATGTACGATAAGTATTTATTTTGATTACTTAACCCTTCTCGGTGTAAAGGTTAGATAATAAATCAATGAGCATGTCACCTTTTGAAGATGGAGATTGTAAAATGTGTATATTTCCAGGATATCGCAGTACTAGTTCAAACTGTATATGGTAAATTGTGAGATGCCTTTCCCTAACCTTAGTAGAGTGCACGAGAATTAAACACGCAGTAAGAGAACGTAAGGGAAGATTTCACACTTTAATATTAATAGACCTAAACATTTCAAGACAAGTAACAATCTGGACGTACTACTTTCATCAGTTTTCATATTTGTTAGTCCTATCATGCAATATCATATTTTTCTGAGAAAAAACTACATCTTTTCACTCATGCAGCTTTGTGCGCGGACAAATTTAATCGCAGTTTAAATTGTCACTCCGGTAGACTTGAGGTTAATATGATATGTCTCCTAAACGACCCAGTCAAGGATAGTCAGGAAAAAGACAACTCGGGTATGAAAAAATAACAACTCGTGTATGATTGGAAAAAAATTGAGAGAATGGATTGGTTCCGGAAGGTGAGATGGACTCAATCATTACTTTTATATCCTTCAAATTTTCTTTTCACGTTCAGATTAAAATTGTTTTTCTGTTAGTGATGTTTTCGTTGTCGCGCATACACATCGCTACACAACGTACATCGTTGTCAGAGGTACATCACACATACACATAACAAATGAGCGATGTCATGTACATACACAAGTGTATCACGATGATAAACGATATGTACTCACTCCACCATACCAACAGGCACTAAACAATCACTAAAGTCGAGCCAAATCCTGTGCTCGTAGAGACTCTAGATTGCACTCACAAAGACTATCCACGATAACTAAGATCAAAGCGAATCTGGATTTCTCCATAAGCCATCTGTTAAGGATGTATCCACATGCCCCAGTGCTCCTTCACGTTTGATTCAAGAGATTTAGACTTTCCAGGGAGGCTTAATATATGCACGTGTTGAACTCCCTAGGAATTGAAGAAGAGACTAATGATCTCTTTCATCTTTTGTACATCAAGTTTTCAAACGACACCCGAACATGACTTGAACTATTTTCCGATCTCGCTATATACCAATGCATTATCTTCTATTACTTCTAGAAAAGTTCTCTTACCTTAAGTCGAGAAGACTTCACGTTCATAAGAAAGACCACATGTAGACATGCGGGGAACCCAACAAAAGAAGATTCCTAATTTGTCCGAAGCAGAATTTATACAATACGAGAAAGAGCTATGGAGCATGACAGTGACAGCAAACATGATGGTCCTTTAATTCATTGGGTCATCCAGCAGTGACGAAAGCATTCAACTATTCAAAAACGATCCTGGTGAATACAAGTTAAGGACTCCTCTTCCTCTAACAAACTACCAAAAGTTGAAAGTTGAAACAAAGAGCAGGATGTTTCTGAAGAGAGCAATAGCAAGATGACAATATCTTGTGATGGTTGGATCAATCACAAACGCATTTGGGGAGATGTTTGTCCGAGCATTGAATGATAATAATGTTGTGAAAGATGCAAAATGGATTACGGATAGCATCGTCCTGGAGATTGAGAAAGTTGGACCAATACAAGTATTACAATTTGTGGTGGACAATGCAGCTGTGAACGTTTTGGTCAGAGAATGTTTCTCTCGTGTCATATTCGAGAGTTGTGTGGCTCACAATTTGAACTTGGTGTGTGAGGACATAGAGAAGTTTGATTGGATGAAAAATAAATTTGACAAATAACAGACAATAAAATTTATCAAAAATTGTCATGCAACAAACACAATATTTGTAATCGTTTCTCCAATGGGCTAAACTTGCTATTCACAAAACAAAAGAGGTTGTCAGTATGAAACTTGACATGTCATTTTGCGATGAGATTTCATGACATCATTGACATGATGAATCTCCTATTCGTTCTTTGGCGTCAATGACTGCAACTGTCCATATCAGAAGCTTACTTGATTTTTCTTCTCTCATCTACTTGTGGGTCTTCCATCACTTATCCACTTCTCAATATCTCTATCGTTCCAAGATGGAAAGATGAGGATAGGGTTATCTTCGTCCTGCAATGCTGGTCGAACAATATCTGATGATTAATGATGAAAGTTATCATCTCTTTCATCATCTCGTGGATTCTCTTATGCTCAGAGGAGCTTTTGAGCTTCTTGACTATATATTTCACAATTGATTTTGGCCCAAGTTGACTTGCCAAAGTTGCATCTCTCATTCCACACACGTATACATCATTGTAAGTTCTTCCACCAAGTCTTGTGGCTCGATCACACCTGATAATTGAGTGTATGGATGGTACCCAACGGATCATATTGTTAGATATTGACTTGTGGTGCCCACAATTTACAGGATTCACGAATTTTTGAAATTTTTAAGATTAATAACTTGTTTGTATAACTGAAGAAGCGTTGTTACTTAAGATTACGGCTTCCTTAGAAGGAAGATGATCTTACGATCTTTTTGTAATAAGAAGTTGACTTCTTCGGAAGACGACCGTCTTCCGGGAAGCGTCTTCTCGGTTGTGTCTTCCGAAGACGGCGGAAGACGAAAGACATGTATCTTCCGAAAGACGACAACCGCGGAAGCCTAACCACGTATTTCCAAGTAAAGAAGTAGGTGTACCCACCAGGTAACACCAAGTAGGTTAGGTAGGTTAGGTAGGTTAGGTAGGTCATCTAAGTTGAGAATCTCTAAACCTGCGCGAGAAGATGCGAAGGAAGCGCATTAGCAAAGAACACTACCACTTCCTGCATCGAGGTTGCTTTGGCTTAGAAGATCGAATTGGAAGGAAATCGAGTTGAGTGAAGGCAGCAGAGTGAAATTGAGTGGAGCCAGGATCGATTCACAGCTAGGAAGAAGGCGAGGGCAAATCGCTGAGAGTAGGAATCGCATCGAGCTGAAGGGGTCTTCTTGAGACTCTCGGAAGAAGACATTGGAGAGTAGCTACGAGGAATCAGAGGAGGAACCTTTCGATTGAGGAGTAGCGAGGCATTGGCAGCGGCAGCAGCTTAGTGGGATCGCATTGGAGCTGGGGTCGAAGTCGTAAGTGCACAGAAGACCGAAGGAAGGCCGGGAAGAAGACAGAAGACTGTAGAGGTTCTTCCCATGTTCTCTTTCCTTCCCCACTGCTTCTCGCCTTTGTTTGGTATCCCCCGCGCTTCCCCAGTTGTTTGCAGGCAACCCGATCGAATTATTCCCTCCCCATGTTTTTCCTTCTGAGACATTGGGCGCAGAAGCACTGCCCAATTTCCGATAGTCATCTTCTTGCTTCTTCTCGAGTGCAATTCGAACTTCTCTACCCATCGCCCTCAAATTGGAGATCACAGCTATCAATTTCCCTACCCTACCATCCCTCTACTCCCGAAACCTTGAATAGAAGACGCTTCGGAAGATCTGAACATCTTCGAAAGACGCTTCTGAAACCTGACTGTCTTCGGAAGATGACTGTATACAATTTGTATCAAGAGTGGATTTGCTTTGCTTTGGTGTTAAGAGAGGCTTGGTACGAATCTTGAGTAGCGTGGTGAGTTGTTTGTTATTTCGAGAAGTTGGAAGTCGGGAACTAGGCCTGTGCCTCCCGGTCTTCTAAGCTTCTCAAATCCACATCTTCCTAGAGAGACTAGAAGATTGGAAAGACTGGCAGAATGCGCTGTCGTATTGTACATAGGTCTATACAGTGAAAAGTATTGCAGAGAGATTCTTTTTCTATATTGTGTAAAGGAAGCTGCCCTGCAGCTTAACAAGCTAGGCAGGAGCTAAGCTGGGGCTATGCTTGACAAGCTGCCCCCTAGCTTGGGTTGGAATATCACCCCTAAGGGAGTCGAAAGACGTCAGAATGCAAAGCTCGACGAGGAGAGCGGCCTCATGCTTCTAGTTTTGACAGAAAGTGTTTTAAGCAATAGTTAGTACGAGTTTTAGGCTGTGAAATATGTGAAAGAGGGAAATCAGTCGATTCTGGCTCGTGACTCGAACTCAGAATCTGATAGCATGGGTGTGTAGGTGCTCATGAATACTATAGTTTTGACTCCTTGTTCATTAAAAACGGAGTTGTATAGAGAAGTTAGCGTAGGAAAGGCTAGTAAAGACTTTACAGGAAAATTTCTTCAGGAAAACATGTGTACAAAAGTTTTTACCTTCTTGAACGGAACCAAAGGCCATCCCAGTGATAGGGCGCCTGCCTAGGAGGGAAGTGGTCTCAGGATCAATCCCCCCTGGCCTCTGGTTCCTATTCCGGCATGTTGGCCTCCTGGAAGGGAGTCTATGTTGGATATGCAGCTACGTCCTGCATATCTAGGGGCGGGAGACCGGTATCTCCCTTAATCGTGGGCTTCCTGGCCTAAGCCTCCGCATGCCATCCTGAATATACTATGGGAGATACCTGGTGCGCATATGGGGGGGCTGTAAGCCCTGTGGGGCGGCCTCATAAGTGTTGGGGCTTCGGCCTACATTGGATGGCTTGTAGTATATTCAGGGTGGCATCAAGATGGCATCGAGGGCACGGGAAACTTTTGCTGATTATTATGTACGCATAAGGACAGCAGAGGAACAGCTTTAGATGGGGCCCTAAAATTAAAGCGAAAGATTACACTGGAAGCGGAAGGTTACAACGGAAAACTGAAGCGGAAGATTACAGCGGAAGCGGAAGATTACCGCGGAAGCTTGAAGCAGAAGATTACAGCGGAAGCGGAAAACTACAGCGGAAGCGGAAGATTACCGCGGAAGCTTGAAGCGGAATATTACAGCGGAAGCGGAAGAGTATCGCGGAAGCTTGAAGCGGAATATTACAGTGGAAGCGGAAACCTACAGCGGAAGCGGAAGATTACCGCGGAAGCGGAAGATTACCGCGGAAGCTTGAAGCGGAAGATTACAGCGGAAGCGGAAGGTTACAACGGAAAACTGAAGCGGAAGATTACAGCGGAAGCGGAAGATTACCGCGGAAGCTTGAAGCGGAAGATTACCGCGGAAGCTTGAAGCGGAATATTACAGCGGAAGCGGAAAACTACAGCGGAAGCGGAAGATTACCGCGGAAGCTTGAAGCGGAATATTACAGCTGAAGCGGAAAACTACAGCGGAAGCGGAAGATTACCGCGAAAGCTTGAAGCGGAATATTACAGCGGAAGCGGAAAACTACAGCGGAAGCGGAAGATTACCGCGGAAGCTTGAAGCGGAAGATTACAGCGGAAGCACAAAACTACAGCGGAAGCGGAAGATTACCGCGGAAGCTTGAAACGGAAGATTACAGTGGAAGCGGAAGATTACAGCAGAAGCTTGAAGCGGAAGATTACAGCGGAGGCGGAAGGAGGAGAATTAGAGTTTAAGAGGGGGGGGCAGCTTAGCTAAGGCCCTGCTTCTGAGAAGTGATTGCGCTTATAAGGACAGCAGGGGGCAGCTTAAGCGGGGGGCCTTAACTTTTAGGTTATTTACCTGCGGCGACTTGGGATCGCGAGGACAGTTTGCAAAGAATGTTTTCTGAGAGAGCTGAAGCGGAACACGCAGGAGAAGCTAAGAAGCTGGGGAAAGATCAAATTGGAGACAGATTGAATTGAGAGATCATCGTAGGGAGAGGAGCAGGAGTTTTAAGCTTGGACGCTGTCAAATAAACTGTTCTGAGGAGAAATTACTCTCAGGAGGCAGTTTTATTGAGAGAGACTGAAAATCTAGAGAGGACTTTTTGATCGACGCTGGATCAAATCTCTGAGAGCTTCAGCTGAGGCAAAGAGAGGAATAAGATTCAGGGGCCTGAATTTCTCTATTAAGTTTGGATTGAGACGTACTGGGTAGACTTTTGGCTTGACGGGTGAAGAGAGGTGCGCAGGAGAGGAAGAGAGAGATTTTCTGTACAGTTGGAGAAACTGGTGATGCAGACGACACTGTAATAAAGTTAATTGAATCTTGAGAGATCTATCTGTGTATTTGAGTGTTTGTTTTGTAATTGGTGAGCACAAGGAGCAGTGTTGTGAGATCTCATCGTCAGCAGCAACCTATTTTCCTTTCAGGTCATTTTTCTCTGATCGGTCACAGTCAGGAGGTCCGCCCTCCCCAAGAAAGACTCTCAACTTGACATCTGGTGCTTCCACTGAGAGATATTGGGGTGATTGATTTGGAGAATTGACTGAATTGAGAAGATGGATCACAGTGCTGCCGTACAGGGTGTAGCTGCTGCTCAAGGTGCTCCTGTTCAAGGGACTCTTGGTCAAGATGGAATTGGCTCTCAAGGAGGGCCTACGGTGGTTCCAACAGCAACAGCACCGCCTGCTGTAGACACGTCTCAGATTCTTCAGGCGTTGGCTGCCTTGATTCAGCAGCAGCCTGCAATTGGGGGAGCTGAGCAGAAGTCCACAAGAGCGTTACAAGCAATTGTTGGTCGGTGTGGACGGTTTGATGGAAGAGATGTTACTAGATACTTGCGGGAGTATGTGGGTGAGATGGAGTTGGTCAGGGCACCTGAAGTTGAGGTAATTCTAAGCTTTGAGTTGACTGTTGTCCCTGAACTGAGAGAGAAGGTGAGAAATTTACAGAGAAGACATCTAGGTGGGTGGACTTTGTTTGAGCGTGCATTGAGAGAAGAGTTTCTAGAAGAGGACTCTGAAAGAGTCACCAGAAGAACTCTCATGGACTGGATAGAGCGTCAGCCTGGACGTTCCATGGGATTGAATGAGATAATTCGGGAGTTTGAGAAGAGGTACTCTCAGCTTTCTGGTCTAGAGAAGTTGACGCTGGATGCTAGGAAGACGGAGTTGTTCTTGGGGGCTCTGGATGAGTTCACAGCAGATAGGCTTTGTTTCATGTTGGCTGATCGAGGGACTGAAGGGGGAGTTACATCTGATTGGAGGAGAGTGGAAGAAGCAGTATCTACCCTTGCTAGGCAACGTCGTGGTAGGATGGTGTTACAGCTAGAAATCTTACCAGAGCAGCAGAGAGTAGCTCCTCAAGTTCATGTAGCTCCTCCTACAATACCTCAGGCACCTATTGTGATTCCTCAAGCACCCATAGTGGTTCCCCAAGTGATTGCTCAAGCGCCTGCAGTACCTATCCCAGCACAGAGAGGACCTAGACAGCAACAGCGACCTGCTGAGAACCGAAATCAGAATAACTTGATAGAAGAGCTCACTCAACAGCTGAGAGATTTGAGGGTTGAGATGGCAGACTTGAGGAGAGACCAAAGACCAGTTGCGCCAGGTGCTCGACCTGTAGGAGGAACCTTTACAAGGAGATGTATTTGGTGCGACAGCCCAGATCATCTCAGAGGAGACTGTCAAGACTTAGCGGTTGCCTTGCGAGAGGGCGTAGTCAACTATCAGAATAACAGGTTGTATTTAACCGCCACGGGGCAGCCTCTGAACACATATTTTGGGAGAGGAGGAATGAGGAGTTCTCTTCCAGCACTTACTGGCGCGAATACTACAGCGATGACTGCGGGTTCTGCAGAGGCTGATGTGTATACTGGGAAGATTGAGGTGCGCGCTAATCCAACTATAGTTGAGCAGGCTAATGAGGTCTCAGTTGAAATGATGAAGAGAGGTGCTGAAAGCATTAGGAGAGCTACTGGATGGAGGGACCCAGTGGATGCAACTTCTATTCGAGCATTTTTAGAAGCGAGCAGTGAGCAGGATGCCATGGTGGAAGACAAAAGAAGACGGGACGCTTCTGATTTAGATGCAGGAGTACCAGAGGACAGTGACCGTCGGAGGGTTACGAGGAGGAGAGCAACGGAACCATCACCATCTGTACCAGCTGGTAGATTTCCTGCTGCAGAGGATATACCTTCTACCTCTACAGCTCCACCACCTGCAGTAGATCCTATGGAAGGTGTACAGGATTTGCCACAAGAGACTACTGGTACAGATAGAGTACGGGGAAAGAGGTTTACAGCACAGGAGAAAGGGAAAGCTCCAGCTTACAAGTTAGCGGCAGACATCGAGACAACAACAGACTTGCGTGCTGTTCTAGAGCAACGCATTTTGGATGCTAGAGTTGAGTTTACTCTTCGTGAAGTGCTTGGTATCGCAAAGAGAGAGTTTCATGAGTTGATAATAGACATCATGAAGAGGAAGAGACAGGTATTGACTGAACAAGTAAGTAGTTAGATGGTTGGAGCAGTAGATGCTATTGGTGTTGATCAGTTCAGAGATGATAAGTATGAGGCATGGGTTGCTGGTCCAGCTGTTATTGAGAATGAAGATGAAGAGTTTGAAGAGGAGAGGTCAGGCGCAGACAGCGATTTCAAGGAGAAGCACTGGGCAAGAGCGACAACAGAGACACAGGTTCGGCTTGGAGGACTTTCTGAACCGGTACCTGCACTTGTGGATCACGGGTCGGAGATCAACATCATTTCCAAGGAGGTGTATGAGAAGGGGCAGTGGCCAATCGAAAGGAATCATGGTTGGGTACTCCGTGCAGCAAATAATCAGAAGGGTGAGTTATACGGAGCTTGTCCTAATATGCGTGTGAAGATTGGAGATGTAGAGGTTGATCAACATTTCTTTGTACAGTCGTCTGCCTCCTATCCTGTCATACTGGGCCAACCATACATCACCGCTGTTCGAATGGAGACAAAGGTGATGAACGATGGGTCTCATTATGCCAGAGTTCGGAGTCCTGATGACAAGTACTCAGTACAGTTTTTAACGGTTCGTTCAAGACATGAACGGAACCGACAAACCCTTAGAGATTCTCAGACGAAGAGATGTAAGGGTTTTCACAGTCCACTCCTGTAGAGCGGGAAGACAGGGGTGAAGAACCTACTGTTGAGGTCCCGTCAGAGTTGGAAGCGAGACATGTACAGAGGTCTGGAGACAAGTGTGGTGTACAGAGTTGGCAGTCCGGATTGCTGATGTTTGAGGCAGATGGCTGGAGTCGATTTACAAGAGTTGAAGATATGAGGAAAAATACAAAAAGATGGATGGTGAACCAGGTATCAGAGTTGTGGCGTGTAGGAGTTCTACCTGAAGACGAAGTAGTTTCTGGCTTGTTTGAAGAGTTTATGTCTGTACAGTCAGTTATTGGTTGGTTAGATAATGTGAGTGGATTGGTGGAAGGGAAGAATAGTGTGACGGTGATCCCTATCCACTCTCGACGCATATATGAGGAGATTGCTACATACGTGCAGTTCTTTCCTCATCCGATGCAGAATAATGAGGGGAGAGAAGCAAGTTGTTGGTGTGCACTTCCCCAGGAAGCAGACGTCCATGCGAAGTACAAATTTGTACTGAGAAAGGTAAGACCGGTAGCAGCTCAACTACCTGCTAACTCCCAGCAGCAAGTACAGCTAGTGGGAACTGAGCCTATATTGCGTGATCATAGACGAGTAGGGCACCAGTTTACTGAGGAGACATTGAAGGAGCTCCAGATAGGAGGGGGTGATTTCTTGACTGAGGTCGAGAAGGCAGTGTTTGAACAGATGATAGTGAAGCATGGTAAAGCATTCTCTTTTTCAGCAGAGGAGATAGGTTGTGTGGACCCAAAGGTTATAGCGCCTATGGTTATATTCACAATCCCTCATGTGCCTTGGGACTTGAAACCGATCCCAGTTCCTCGTGCTTTGTTGCCTAAGCTCATCGAGTTGTTGAAAGAGAAGGTACAGATGGGGATACTTGAACCGTCTATGGGGCCATATTCTAGCAGGTGGTTCACTGTACCCAAGAAGTCAGGAGCTTTGCGTTTTATTCAAGACTTACAGCCTGCGAATAACGTAACCATACGTAACGTTGGGACGGGTCTTGTGATTGAAGAGGTAGCAGAGGCATTTGCAGGGAGAGCTATCTATTCGATAGGAGATCTATATTCTGGTTATGATCAGTTCCAGCTGGCTGTGGAGAGTAGAGATTTAACTACTATGCGTACGCCCCTGGGATTGATGCGGATGTGTACTCTTCCACAAGGAGCAACGAACTCGGTGGCTCATATGCAGAATGCGATGCATAAGGTACTAAGGGAGTTTGTGCCTGATGTTACCATTCCGTTTCTAGATGATATTCCTATAAAAGGTTGCGCGGTTGAAGATAAGGATGGAGTAGTACTTGCGAATGGATGTAGGAGGTTTGTTGCAGATCATATCAGGGATGTAGAACGTATCTTGACTCGACTGGAGGAGGTGCATCTCACCCTGTCAGGAGCTAAGTCCAAGTTTGGTGTGTCTGAGATTTTAGTGGTTGGACATCTGTGTGGTGCTTTTGGAAGGCGACCAAACCCCGAGAAGGTTGAAGCTATAGCTAGGATGGCAGACTGTCAGAACATCACGGAGGTTCGACGCTTTCTAGGTGCTTGTGTATTTTATCGTTTATCCATTCCTCATTATGCCCATGTTGCTGAGCCTTTGTATGCATTATTGAGGAAGGGTAAGAGGTTTGCATGGACCTCAGTCCATCGAGAAGCTATGAATAGGCTGAAGGAGGCTCTACAGTCTCCACCTGTTCTAAGAAGAGTAGACTACGGATGTGGAAGACCTGTCATTGTCACAGTAGATACTAGTCCAAAGGCGATTGGCTGGGCAATAGGTCAAGATGATGTGGATGGTATGCGGCTTACCTCTAGGTTTGGAGCTAGGATCTTGACAGACAGGCAACGAGATTATCCTCAGGTGAAGCGTGAATTGTGGGGAGCGGTGACAGCGGTGAAGACAGACCGTGAGTTTCTGATTGGTGCTCATGTAGTCCTAGAGACGGATTGTCTACCTCTACTAGGCATGATATCCAACTGTAGCACGCCAGACATAGCGATGTTACGTTGGATTGCCTATATTAGAAGTTTGAATCCAGAGCTGAAGCATATAAAAGGAAAGGAGAATATGGTCGCAGACATGTTGTCAAGAGCTCGATTTGTAGACGAGGATGTCATGATTTCAGAAGCTGAGGAAGAGGAGAGAAAGGATGCTCAGTGTCAGGTTAATCGACGGGCTACGAACTTGGAGCCGTTGATGTTTAGAGAGGAGCTTTACACAGGTAGACTTCGTGACATAGGGTATTATCTGAGCTTGTTGGAGAGACAAGAGAGATGGAGTAAAGTAGAGTTCAGAGAGATAAGGAAACAAGCTTACAACTATCTTCTGCATGATGGGTATCTTTGGAGACGGCCACAGAGGAGAGATGGGATGTTCATACGAGTAGTGGACGATCTGCAGACTAAGCAGCAACTAATGAAAGAGTTCCATGATACCTTATGGGCCGGACATCGAGGGATTTGGGCTACCTACGTCAAGCTGAAGGAAAGATATTGGTGGAAAGGTCTGTATCAGGATGTGATGAACTACGTCAGTTCTTGCTTGCATTGTCAGTTCTACTCAAAGATTCGGTATAGGGACGGTCTCGTGCCAACTTATCCGCCTTGCATTCACTTCCAGTGGGTTCTCGACTTGGTGGTAATGCCTCTGGGGTTATGGGGCATGCGATATTTGGTTTTGGCTCGTGAGGATCTCTCCAACTTTGTAGAAGGGCGAGCCTTGAGGACAAAGACCACAGAGGGGATATGTAAGTTTGTTCTTGAAGATATTATTTGTAGATATGGGTCTGTAGGAAGGCTACGGGCAGATAGGGGAGAACTACGTGGTACGGAAGCGAAAGAGTTTTTTGCTCGGTATGGTGTGAAGCTCAAGCTTACTACTGCGATGAATCCAGAGGGGATTGGCAAGAGCGAACGAGGACATCCATCAATAGTTCAGGCTTTGGTTAAGGCGTGTGATGGTAAGCATAGAGAGTGGCCTAGGTTACTCCCTTTTGCTTTATGGGCGGATAGAACAACTCATTGTTCTACTACAGGGTACATGCCTGTTGAGTTAATGCTAGGACAGAAACCGATGATGCCAGCAGAAGAAGACTTTCCTACCTGGGCTACCTTACCATGGGGAGAAAACGTGGACCGTGTGCAACTTCTCTCACTACGAATCAGACAGCTAGAATGCAGAGAGGAGGATCTCGCTGAAGCGCAGCGACGGCTGAAGGCGGCTCGACTTGGGAACAAGGAGAGGTTTGATAAGACTCATAGACTTCGACCTAAACCGATACAAGTTGGAGACTGGGTGTTGGTACACGACAGCACATTGGAGAACCAACACTCTACAATTCGAAAGTTTTCGAGAAGGTGGTTTGGCCCGTACCTTGTCTCTGATGTACATCAGAATGCTACTTATTCCTTGCAAGAGCTAGATGGCACGCCTTTAAGGCTTCCAGTTGCTGGGAAACGAGTGAAGCTATTCAAAAAGAGAGGGGGGACTGTGGAGCTAGTTGAGTTCTTAAGTTCAGAGCAGACAGGAGCGGATGAAGACCTGTCTGAGGCGGTCGAGGAGAGCGAAGACGATTTGAAGGACCAAGAGGATCGATGACGGATTGGCACATACCAGAGGATGTGCAGGTTTGGAGGGGGTGAATGTCGTATTGTACATAGGTCTATACAGTGAAAAGTATTGCAGAGAGATTCTTTTTCTATATTGTGTAAAGGAAGCTGCCCTGCAGCTTAACAAGCTAGGCAGGAGCTAAGCTGGGGCTATGCTTGACAAGCTGCCCCCTAGCTTGGGTTGGAATATCACCCCTAAGGGAGTCGAAAGACGTCAGAATGCAAAGCTCGACGAGGAGAGCGGCCTCATGCTTCTAGTTTTGACAGAAAGTGTTTTAAGCAATAGTTAGTACGAGTTTTAGGCTGTGAAATATGTGAAAGAGGGAAATCAGTCGATTCTGGCTCGTGACTCGAACTCAGAATCTGATAGCATGGGTGTGTAGGTGCTCATGAATACTATAGTTTTGACTCCTTGTTCATTAAAAACGGAGTTGTATAGAGAAGTTAGCGTAGGAAAGGCTAGTAAAGACTTTACAGGAAAATTTCTTCAGGAAAACATGTGTACAAAAGTTTTTACCTTCTTGAACGGAACCAAAGGCCATCCCAGTGATAGGGCGCCTGCCTAGGAGGGAAGTGGTCTCAGGATCAATCCCCCCTGGCCTCTGGTTCCTATTCCGGCATGTTGGCCTCCTGGAAGGGAGTCTATGTTGGATATGCAGCTACGTCCTGCATATCTAGGGGCGGGAGACCGGTATCTCCCTTAATCGTGGGCTTCCTGGCCTAAGCCTCCGCATGCCATCCTGAATATACTATGGGAGATACCTGGTGCGCATATGGGGGGGCTGTAAGCCCTGTGGGGCGGCCTCATAAGTGTTGGGGCTTCGGCCTACATTGGATGGCTTGTAGTATATTCAGGGTGGCATCAAGATGGCATCGAGGGCACGGGAAACTTTTGCTGATTATTATGTACGCATAAGGACAGCAGAGGAACAGCTTTAGATGGGGCCCTAAAATTAAAGCGAAAGATTACACTGGAAGCGGAAGGTTACAACGGAAAACTGAAGCGGAAGATTACAGCGGAAGCGGAAGATTACCGCGGAAGCTTGAAGCGGAAGATTACCGCGGAAGCTTGAAGCGGAAGATTACAGCGGAAGCGGAAAACTACAGCGGAAGCGGAAGATTACCGCGGAAGCTTGAAGCGGAATATTACAGCGGAAGCGGAAGAGTATCGCGGAAGCTTGAAGCGGAATATTACAGTGGAAGCGGAAACCTACAGCGGAAGCGGAAGATTACCGCGGAAGCTTGAAGCGGAATATTACAGCGGAAGCGGAAGGTTACAACGGAAAACTGAAGCGGAAGATTACAGCGGAAGCGGAAGATTACCGCGGAAGCTTGAAGCGGAAGATTACCGCGGAAGCTTGAAGCGGAATATTACAACGGAAGCGGAAAACTACAGCGGAAGCGGAAGATTACCGCGGAAGCTTGAAGCGGAATATTACAGCTGAAGCGGAAAACTACAGCGGAAGCGGAAGATTACCGCGAAAGCTTGAAGCGGAATATTACAGCGGAAGCGGAAAACTACAGCGGAAGCGGAAGATTACCGCGGAAGCTTGAAGCGGAAGATTACAGCGGAAGCACAAAACTACAGCGGAAGCGGAAGATTACCGCGGAAGCGGAAGATTACCGCGGAAGCGGAAGATTACCGCGGAAGCTTGAAACGGAAGATTACAGTGGAAGCGGAAGATTACAGCAGAAGCTTGAAGCGGAAGATTACAGCGGAGGCGGAAGGAGGAGAATTAGAGTTTAAGAGGGGGGGCAGCTTAGCTAAGGCCCTGCTTCTGAGAAGTGATTGCGCTTATAAGGACAGCAGGGGGCAGCTTAAGCGGGGGGCCTTAACTTTTAGGTTATTTACCTGCGGCGACTTGGGATCGCGAGGACAGTTTGCAAAGAATGTTTTCTGAGAGAGCTGAAGCGGAACACGCATGAGAAGCTAAGAAGCTGGGGAAAGATCAAATTGGAGACAGATTGAATTGAGAGATCATCGTAGGGAGAGGAGCAGGAGTTTTAAGCTTGGACGCTGTCAAATAAACTGTTCTGAGGAGAAATTACTCTCAGGAGGCAGTTTTATTGAGAGAGACTGAAAATCTAGAGAGGACTTTTTGATCGACGCTGGATCAAATCTCTGAGAGCTTCAGCTGAGGCAAAGAGAGGAATAAGATTCAGGGGCCTGAATTTCTCTATTAAGTTTGGATTGAGACGTACTGGGTAGACTTTTGGCTTGACGGGTGAAGAGAGGTGCGCAGGAGAGGAAGAGAGAGATTTTCTGTACAGTTGGAGAAACTGGTGATGCAGACGACACTGTAATAAAGTTAATTGAATCTTGAGAGATCTATCTGTGTATTTGAGTGTTTGTTTTGTAATTGGTGAGCACAAGGAGCAGTGTTGTGAGATCTCATCGTCAGCAGCAACCTATTTTCCTTTCAGGTCATTTTTCTCTGATCGGTCACAGTCAGGAGGTCCGCCCTCCCCAAGAAAGACTCTCAACTTGACAGCGCGAGAAGACGTGAGGGTCCGTTACGGATCTCTTCTGTCCAACCTATAGCAGCCTATTTCTTCTTCTTCCCGAACTTAGAAGAGAGTTGTGAGAAGTCTTGCTGGCAGAATCTGGAGAGCATGGTCGAGGGTCATGTCTTCCCATCATGCAGTAAGCTTCTTCTGAGTGTGTATGAGAGATGAGAAGTCAGAAGAACAGAGTGCAAATGTCTTGAGTCTGTTGTGAGGATAGATTACGCGTAGGAAGCAGAAGACAGGTGAGACCAGTGAAGGGAAACTTGACTTCAGGAGGTCTTCCGAGAAAGACATTGAATCGGAAGCTGTCACAGGAGTCTTCCCAGAGGCCACTGTCACCGCAGGAGCTCGCAACCATCTTCTGAACCTGTTATGCACTCTACTTCTCGCAAATCTTGTATCTTCTGTTAGGAAGTAGGATGTAATGCAAGGTGGGTTGTCTTCTTAGGAATCCATGCGAGGCCTTGCTTAGTTAGGATTGTTTAGATATAGCTCAGAAGACGAGAGCTATTTAGGAAGCACTGTTAGAATCCCGGAAGACAGAGTAGCTGTCTGCTGGAAGACTAGATTCGTCTTCTGAGAGTGGAAGCTAGATTGTGAGAACTTGGGAAGGACTGAGCCTTCGGCTCACAATAAGTACGTGTGGCTTAGTGCAACAGAGTTTCAAGTATGTCGATGCATCCTCGAGGGTTGGTGTTACCGGCAGCGGAGTTGGCCGAGGCCTTCATCAAGGAGTTGGGTCTCGACTTCTTCCTGTGGGATTGGAACCTCACCGACCAGGGTCTTCTGGAGGAGGTATGGACAGCCTTACCGCCTCGCAACCGTGTACCTGTGAAGACAGGAGTAGCTCGAGGAAGACCATCTTCCTGGACCGAAGATTGGTGGCGCAGGGCCTTCCACAAGTCAGAATCCGAGAACCGAGATTGTTGGCTCGAGAAGAAGATCTTACCCATGATCTCGAGTAGGTGGCATGTGTCGGGGAGCACATCTTGCCTCTTCCTGGAGGACAAGCAGGGAAGAAACGGCTGGAAGGTCGAATCTTACCGGGAGCCGCAGAAGCGTCTTCTGGCGAAGCTGTTCCTTCACCTCTTTCCTAAGGGGAAGGCGCAGAAGACGAGATATCTTGGAGATCAGGACGTGGAGTTCCTGGAAGCAGTGTGCGCGGGAGAGAATGTCAACTGGGGTGCGTTCTTCCACGCGTATGTACATGCAGAGTTGGTGTACTTAGGGACCCCGCCAGGAGGACATCTTACTCCGTTCTTCTGTTACCTGTACGTGGCCAAGGGGGATCTCACGACAGATCAGTTGGCAACATATGGATCAGCAGGGCAGCAGGAGACGAAGGAGAAGATCTCGGGAGAAGACGATCGAGCAGCAGCGATGACTCTCCCTCCCACTCTGATGCCGCAGATGAGACCCGGTACTCATCAGAAGATGTTTCTGATGAGGGAAGACAACTCCAGTGGATCGGAAGACGCGACACCACCAAGGAAGATGGGTCCTAGGAGCGTGCTTAGGAAGACCATCTCCTTCCCGATCATTCACTCTGGATCGGAGTCCGACTCACCGGAGGAGTTCTTGAGTACCCGAGCTGCGCAGAAGACCGCTTCTGCAACACCATGGAGTCTTCCAAAGACTCCAAAAGATGATGGATGGATGGATACTCCTACTGTGATGCGAGGAAGCGCAGTAAAGAGGACCGCTTCTGTCCTGAGGAGAGATCTTCCACCTCGGAAGATGAGAAGAGTAACTTCTTCTCGCGTGCAGAAGCAGAAGACCATAGTGGTGGAAGAAGCACCCTTGCCTCGAGAAGACAAGGTCGACACCTCCGATCGGATTGTGCAGATGAAGTTACTCTTCCGCAGGAAGAAGACTGGAAGAGTTCAGTGCCTTCTTCCGCTCCGAGATCCTGCCGGCTATGGAGTTGATCGAGAAGAGAGCGAAGGCTCAAGAGAAGCCGCTACAGCCTGGATTCGGTCTGTGCACCCTGATGCGGCAGGAAGAAGGCTAGAAGAAGGAAGAAGCGCTGGAAGCCAACCTCCGTACCACGGAGAAGCTCGCAGCTAAGTACAAGACGGAAGCAGCCGCTTCTACCAAGGAGTTAACGCAGCTGAAGAAGAGCAACCAGGAGTTGCAGGCGCGTTTACAGCAGCGTGACCAGGAGGTTCTGCGAGTGCGAGGTAAGATCACCACCCTTGCAGAGGAGAGGACGACATGGAAGACACTGCGGGAAGCCGCAGAAGCGCAGACTGCAGTCGAGAAGACGCAACGGGAAGCAGCGGAAGCTCGTGCGCAGGAGATGTTAGCTCAGTCGATGGAAGCGCTTCGGAAGAAGTTCAACTTCACCGCGGGTAGGAAGCTTCTTACCTTAGCTAGAGAATGGGACGACGAGTCCAAGACGATGTTGGTAGAGTGCAAGGAGAGCATGTTCAAGTATTTGGATCGGTAGATAGAAGGAGTGAAGACACTCTATGGTCTTCCCTTGATTCCGCCACCTGCAACTGCATCTTCCCAAGCTCCAGCATCATCGACTGGATCCGAATTGGAGAAGGAGGAGTTCGACCTCGCTGTCCACTTGGTAGTGATAGTGTTGGAAGCCGAGAAGATCCCGGAAGAAGCCTCGGAAGACAAGATGTCTTCTGGAAGACAAGAAGAAGAGCTGTCTTCCCAGATATTCTGAGTGGAGGAAGCGACTTCCCTGGACCCCTATGAGGTCACCATGGCTCCCAGTGTCAGACTAGTGCCTCAGAAGAGCGAGGAAGCACAAGTCGACCCAGCTTCCCAGAAGACGCTTCCGTCTTTTGAAGCAGAAGTCGAAACAGCAGCAGCAGAGCCAGCGATGAATGTCGAGGAGGAAGCCACCTCAGTGACACCCGAGGTAATTGCAGGGCTTTCCAGCTTATCAGAAGCCGAGTTAGTAGTTCCGATAGGAGCAAATCAAGTAGAGATTGCCTCCGAGCAATCAGAATAGGTAGCAAACGTATGAGACAAGTTGACATTTTCAAATTAGTAAAGAACCGAACATGCTATCTTAGGGATGGCAGTTCTAGTGTAAATTTAGTTAGGCAGCCATGTGGCAGTGTAGGAAGCACAAGAATAGGAAAGGGAAACCGCTTGCATGTGGAGGGGTAGCTTTTCTCTCCCTGGTGGTGGTTCCCTCTGTTTTCTCGTGGCAGAGGCATAAGTAGGATCGAAGAGTAAGATTTTGGACACATTACACACACAGGACACATTACTCATTCTACACAGGAGAGGCGCACTAAGTACGTTGTTGTGTACTGTGCGCACACACACTACACCCGATGTTAGAGACATATGAATAGATTGGGATTATACCGGAGGGGTCTGCATGCTCGTTACCAGCAGTGCTTCGAAGATGTAGATAGAGGTAGTGGATAGTTTAGGAGCAAGGAACGGCATCCTCGTGGAGTCCTGTTGGCTAGACTGGTGTGTCGAGGAGTAGGAGCAGGAAGTAGAGGGAGTGAGCTTCCCAATGCCAATGTGACTTCTTCTCGGGGAATGGATTGCTGATTTGAGTGCAGAAGCTTTGTCCATGTCTTCTAGGTGGTGGGTTTTCTTGGATTCACTCTCGATTGTGCATGGGAAGCGTTCTTCTTGAGTGGCAGTGACTGTCAGCAGTTGTGCAGATTCGCAGCTTGGCTCGTCCAGTAGAGCACTTCGGATCTGTAAGCCGGCCTGTCTCTCATCCAGGGGTACCTCAGATGACTAGGATTACTAGTGCACCTCAATTACAAAGATTCTATCATACCCGTGCTCACTTCACTCAACACTCTGACCCGTATGGTCACATCGGTCCCTCTAATAGCGTTCCTGCTGTCAGAGTGTAATCCGTCTACCTAGGAAAGCGCCGGGCTTCTGGCTGTGGTTGTTCACTCAAGAGGTTGGCTTTCAGGTCACAATAGGGCTATAAACACTCACACAGATGTGTAAGATCTAGTAATATACCCAGAAGGCGAAATTCAGGTCTAGCTGGCAGTAATAGGATTCGGCGGTGAACTTTGACACTCACGGAGAGGAAAACTATGAAGGTTTAGACCTCTAAACTTCCCCTACATGCAAATGAGGTACTACTGAACTCACAGACGAAATTTCAGCCTGAGATCAAATTCTGACACGGAGATATGAACAGAAAAGTTTTGAGCAAGAAAACTACGGCAATTTCTGGTACCTAGCTGGCTATTTCAACCTATAACAGGAGTTTGGCTCGATCAATTTCGAAGTTTCTTACAGGATTTGCAGTCTACAGGGTGCTGAACATCCCTGTGAAGTTGGGACTCCTGAATGTACACAGAACTGTAGATCTCCTCCTCTGAAGTCGCTGCTCTAGATTAAGAGCTTTTCAGACCCCCTCAGCTTCAGCGGCCGCCCTGAATTACTCAGTTGCTCAATCGATATGAAACTTTTTGTGAAATCGTAGCCCTGCTGGCGGAGAACACAACCTCGAAGTTTTGAAGCAATTTCCTCAAATCTCTTGCGAGTGACACTGAAAACCCTAAATCCAACCAAAATGATTCAATTCTAGCACAATCCGAACTTCAATTGCTCATAACTCCGTCTTTATTGACTCAAATCGATCGAAATTTTCACTGGAAGTGCTTGGCATGACGAGACCTCTCTCCCTGTGCCCTCAGATTTCGAAGATCCCCCACCAAATGCTCGAACTCCACTCTAGAGCTCTGTTTCTAAATTTAGAGTTTAACAAAAGACAAAAACAGACCAATGGGAGTTCATAGCTCCACTTGGTTGTCCTTTAGTACCCTAAACCACGTGGCAACTTAGTTTTACTCATAGGCTACCACGTCAAGCCCCCTAGAGTGCCAGCGTAAAACTTAAATTACTTAAAACGACACGCAGCCCCGAAAAATAACTTAAATCAGCTAGAAAGCGTGCATGGGCGACACGCAAATACAACCCATGAGCTTAAGTCCTATCAACATGGTAATCAACCTACTAAGATTCAAAATAGTGTTAACACCGTATGCAAAGGTGTCAAACATATACATAAACGACTAGAAGTAATATAAGCTAACTTCTAGAACTACTAAACTCAAGCGTCGGAGTAGAAATATAACATGTAGCCGCCAAGTAGCGCGACACCGCCCTCCACATTGCATCACATAGTACTCAAGGACTCCCAAGGTCTCCAATGCTCACTTTACTTATAGACAGGAAAATGAGAGTGTCTTCCACCTTCTCAACTCCTCCTTATCAACTCTACAACTTCTTACCGTGGTAACTTTCACTAAGTTACGTTACCTCATGGTAAGTGCGCAATCCAAAATAGTAAAACTTCTAAAGGCTACTAAGACTTAAGAATAGCACACACATTACTTGTTCTACTTTACTAAAGTAAGAGATTCTCCTACTTTAGCTTTTGTAAAGTGTTAACTTTCCACGCTATCTAGTCGAAAGACGACAACACACTAATACGTCTTTTGAGGAGCATCTTTAGATCTTTGTGCATGACTTTTCATCATGCATCCAATCAGCGATGGTCAACAAAGTTACATACTTTTGGAAAGCATATTTAGAGCTCCGCACTTGTCCTATAGTGCCATAGTGGAACCTCTAATAGTTTCCTCAACTTAGTTATAACTATCTCAGCTAGTTATGACTACTTTTGATCACTCTAAATTTAGATCTTCAAACTAGAGTAACCTTTAAGATAGTCATACCTAATGAAATGTATATAAGCATACACACAAATAATGGGATACTTGTGCTGTGACATTTACCCCCAGACTTAATTTTCATTCCGTCCTCGGAGTGAAGTATCACGTTCTTCTCGATGGAACTTCTTTAGCTTGTCGTGGTTCACTCGGTCGAAGAACGTACCACTCCTTTCTTGAAGATCGTAGGTGCCATTACTCCACACTCTGGAGATGATGAAAGGTCCAAAATATCGACGTAAGAATTTCTTTTGAACTCGCTTGTGCCTAATAGCATCCCATAACATCACCCACTCACCCTCTTGAAATGGCTGTAACTTCGTTTTGTTCTTCGCCAAGCGCTTGTCATGGCTCTTCTTCTGTTGTAGCTGAGCCATCTCAATTTGTAGAGTTGCGTCGTCTCTATTCTCCTCCAGCTCCAACAAGGTTTCTCCCCTCTCTTTCTCAGCTATTGGACCACCCTTTCTCTTCAGTCCAGCTTGCAAGGTCTGAAAGGTGGTTAGGTCGAACTGGATTAGTAATCTTGATTCCAACCCATACACCATCTTGAAAGGTTAATATCCCGTAGACGTCTTCACTGTTGTACGATACTCCCATAGAACTGCATGAAGACGCTTGTCCCAGTTGTGTTTGGCCCCTTCCATGTCAGCATCCTTTGCTAACATTTGACACAAGATAAAGTTTGTCCTCTCTACCAAACCGTTTGAACTAGGTTTATATGAAGTAGTAACCCTCTGAGAAATGGAGAAGTGGGTGCACATAGCAGTAGTCATACCACTCACAAATTCTCGACCCCTATCAGAAACTAACTCCAGAGGACATCCAAACCTAGTAATGATCCGTTCGTACAGAAATCTACCCACCTCAACTTCTCCAATAGTTACAAGAGGTCTAGCTTCTACCCACTTCGTAAGATAATCTGTGGCTACAACAATATACTTATTGTTGCGAGGGGTGCGATTCAAAGGCCCAACAAAATCTATTCTCCATTTCTCGAAAGGTCCGAGAACCGGAATAGATCTAAGAGGAGTGGAAACACTAGATTTGATAGCGAAAGCTTGACAAACATCACAGGTTTTACAATACGTCAAGCAATCTCTAAACATCCCCCTCCGGTGATATCCTGCGTCGAGTATCTTATGAGCCGTCAACTTGCCTGCGAAATGTCCTCCACATACTGGACCATCATGGAATTCTTCCATGAGTCGTAGAGACTCCTCCTTGCTCGCAGCTCTTCTCAGGACCCCATCAACTCCTTCACGGAATAACACACCTTCCACCACCGAGTAAGGTTGACTTCGTTTCACCAACGCCTTCTTCTCTCTGGTCCGCATCCCATCTGGATAGACACCTTCCGTAACAAAATCCCAAATTTCTTGATATTCTATTGGGATAACAGAGTTGCTTATCAAGACCATCAAATCTTCGTCAGGAAAGGTGTCATCCACCGGCTCCTCTCCATCGTCATCGTAAGCTCTAGATAGCAAATCTGCATTCGCGTGTTTCTTCCCTGGTCGATCGCAGATCTCATAGTCGTACTCTGACAATAAGAGCTTCCACCTTGCTAATCGTCCTTCGACCATAGGTTTATTGAAGATGTACTTCAATGCCTTATGATCTGTAACGATAGTGAACTTGCCTCCTATGAGATAATGTCGAAATTTTCTCAAAGCATAGATCACTGCTAATCCTTCTCTCTCTGTCACAGAATAATTTCTCTCTGCCTTGACCATTTGCCGACTAGCATATGCGATAGGATGATCTCTACCTTCAACATCATACTGACTTAAAGTACATCCTACTGCTATATTTGAAGCATCCGTATATAGAATAAACTGTTTATTCCAATCGGGCTTAACCAAGATCGGAGCTGAAGTAAGAGCTTTCTTCAGTTCCTCAAAGGCGGCTAGAGCTTCTTCATCTCCTAAAATCAACACGTAATCTACTCCCTTCTTCAGATATACAGTCAAAGCATACGCTTTATGTGAGAACGAGAGTATAAACCTTCGATAATACCCCACCATACCTAAAAATTGTCGTAGCTTAGTGAGAGTACTAGGAAAAGGGAGCTCTAAGATCTTTTGCACCTTCTCTGGATCAACGGCAATGCCGTCCTTGGATATGATATGACCCAAGAGTAACCCTTCCTCACACCCAAAAATACATTTCTCCGGATTGAGAGATGCATTTGCTACATCTAAACATTCTAAGACCTTCACAAGGTGCTCAAAATGCTTCTCCTTACTCCCGTAAACACAAAAGTCATCTATAAAATCTCTCACAAACTTTCCTAAGAAAGGTTCGAACACTTTGTTCATAAACCTTTGAAACGTCGCAGGAGCATTACACAGACCAAATGGCATGACTCGAAATGCAAACGTACCCCGCGGAGTAGTGAAAGTGGTCAAGTGTTGATGTTCTGGTGCAATTTTGATCTGGTTATATCCGCTATAACCATCTCCAAAGCTGTACCATTCGTTTCCCGCCACTTCTTCCAAGATCTCGTCGATGAAAGATAGAGGATAATAATCCTTCTTTGTGACCGCATTGAGCTTCTTGTAATCAACACACACCCTCAATTTGCCATTTTTCTTCTTTACGATCACAATAGGTGATACCCATTCAGAATGCTCCACCTCGTAAATGAATCCAGCAGTGTGCAGCTTCTCGATCTCTTCTTTCACCAGATCTGCAATTGGAGGACTCACTCTTCGTTGCTTCTGTCGTACCGGTTTGACTTCTTTCTCTAACTCGATACGGTGTTGCTCCAGTATGACCTCCCTCAGATCCTTGTAACTAAATGCAAATACATGAATGTATTTGCGAAAGATCTCTTCGAAACAACTCTTCTCCTCTTTAGTAACCTTCGATCCATAACGTAAGGTGGCAATTCTTCTCTCCACCTCCTCGGGAGTCAACGGTTCTTTGTCTCTATCTCTTTGCACTTCCGGAGAAGGGAAAAGATCCACTACGTTCACACCCACATTTCGTTCTTCTCTCTCCTCTTCTGACGATGTATTTTCAGATTCTGAATCTGAAGAATTGGTACCTACATCAGAAGTAGTATCGACAACTTCTGACTCCCAGTAGTCCGATGTGGGTCGATCCGATTCCGACGTCCCAACTTGATCTCCGAGCAATGGAACTTTGATCCGGTGGTGATTCGGTCCGATGCGTAGATAACCTTTGTGCCAGTTATCCGTTGCATGTACTGCTCGAAGCCAAGGTCTTCCGAGTAACATTTCATAACTTGACTCTTTCAAGATTTGAAATGTCATGTTTACTTGCACTCCTATTACTGACACGCAAACTCTCTCCAGCACTCCCAATGGCCTAACTCGCTGTCTGTTAGCCATGCCAACCGTGATACTAGAAGGACGCGTTGGTACTAGATCCAACTTCCTCATGAGTCGTTCTGAGATGGCGTTTACTGCCGATCCTCCATCGACAAGAACATCTGAGACATCTCTCCCATTGATACGAGCCTCTACTTTTGATGCCTTGTTGCACACCTCTCCTTCACTAGCATCTAAAGCACTCACGCCGATATTAGAAGGATTTACCTTCTTCTTCCGACCTCGTCGAGAGCTTAGACCGCTACGAAGTTCTTTCCTCACCGAAGGATTCAGAGCAATCAACTGTCCCACAGTAATGTTTGCTCGTTGCTTACCCACGTCCTCCACCACATTGTATTTTGATTGCTCCATTGAAATTGTGAAATCAGTATTTCCCAATTTCTTCCGCCGCTCTTTGGTTTTTGAAGAAGATTTGCTACTCCGAGTATTTTGACTTGGAGAATCTTCCATCACGACAGGTTCTCTCTCGTCGAAATGCGTCCTCATCCTCTTTCTCTCTTGAGCCAACAACTCTACAGATTGAAAACCTTCTCGTACATCTCGTGGCTCCAAGATGTCAATGCATGCCACACCCTTGTCCTTGCTTTGTGAAGTTGAAGCTCCATCCACTGTTCCACCATTACGACTTGGACAATTACGTTGGAAGTGTGATCCTCCACACGTAAAACATCCTTGGCTCGTGTAGTTACTTGGTGATCCTTGCGGTGGTCCACCTCTGGACTGATAGTTCCCATAACCTCGTGAGCCCCCTCCCACATTTGGACTCCGGTGTTGCAACAAATTCACCATGTTGATCTTCAAATCTGCCAGAGACTCTGTCAGACTTTTCAACTCATCACGAAAGTCGGGAGTAACAGATCTGGATGGTACAATGGCTGTAACTGCACTAGTAGGAGCTATCGGAGTCAGATTCTGAAATCGAACAGTCGGAACACTCGCAGTCGTCAGAGTTGGCATGTTCGGCACTTGCACATCCCCACATGATGCCCCAACAGTCATTGGTTGCAAGTCGTCTCCATCCAGACTCTCTTCCATCCTGGTTGTGATCTTCACTGCATCAGCCTTCGAAGTTGATCTCTCATACCGCAGTTGTGTTCGAATCTCCGGCCTCAATCCTCCAATAAAATTCTTGGTGAACATTGCTCCAATGCCCACCATCGTTGGCTCTACTACATCTCCACTCTTTGGTAAAACCACCCGAAACTTTTGTTCTAATTTCTCCACCCTCTCGGCGCAAGTCCTTACTTTCTCTTTCTCTCCTTGTTTGAGGTAAGTTACCTCTACCATTAACTTCTCGTAACTTTCATCGGGAAGAAAAGTTTCAATTAAGGCCTCCGTCAATACTTCCCAAGTATCAACTGGAGTCCCCACTACGCTTCTCTTCTTCCTATCCTCATACCATGTCAATGCAGAATTCTCAAGAAATTCAGGTATCAACCCTACCCACTCGCTCTTCTTTCGATCTCCATTGCCAATGCATGCTCTTTTGAAGTCCCTCACAAATCCTTCCACGTCTTCTCCATCCTTTCCGTAAAACACCGGAAGTTTCCCCATTCTTCTCTTCTTTTCTTCTTCTTACTCAAGGAACTGCTTGCGGATGTGAAGATCGCACTTCACCGCAATCCACAATTTCCCCGTTGAGCTCTTTCCTCTCCAAAGGTTGGAATAAGTTTGACCCTCATGGTCATCTTATCTCTCGTGTGACAGACTATCTCCATCCTCGCTAGAGGTCTTCACTCGTTCCGTTTCTACACTCAACCTTCTCTCGAGCCCTTCGGCTACAGTTTCTAGCAACGCAACCACTGCGCTACACTCGTGCTCAACTGGAATCCCGTCCACTCCACATCTAGGACAAAAGGTTGTAGGGTCAATGACGCCTTGTCTAGGGGAAGAAGGACCTATGTGTAAGCTTAAGTCGACCAACCCTCTTCGCTCACGCAAAAGTCTATTCTTCGTAGGACACTTGCTCACTTTATGTCCTTCTTCTCCACATAAAAAACACCTCGAGTTCTTCTCCTGGTTCTTACGACTTTGCTTCTTCCTCAAATTCTAGTCGAAATTCTCCTTTCGCCAGATCAGCGGTAACTATCACCGCATAGCCTTGAGGGATCTTGCTCAACCTCAATTTCCACTCTTGCTGTCCTTCCATGACGATGATCCGTCATACATCTCTCTCGCTCTATAGTTTGTTTGACACTTTTGATCACTCGACTATCTTCTCGCTTAGCAATCTCTCACATTACTAAGTAGAAGCTTAACTTGTCAACCCTGAGCCTCAGAGATCGAACATAACCCTCTCAAGAATTCTGAAATTCTTTCACTCTTTTACTTCAGCAAGCGATATAACAGATTTGACCCCCCTTCGCTTCGAATGCCATAACTCCAGTTCTACTCGATCAATTCACGCATGATTTGGGTGCCTAGATAGCTTATCTTGCAAGCTATCAGCATGGAAGATTTCAAGGTCTAATTCTAAAAACTGAAAATATGAAAATGACTGTAAACTCCTTCCCGAGAGCTCACTATTTGATACCGAAAAACCTCCTTAACTTCCGAAAGACATAACTCTCTCCTTACAATTGATCTCTCGGAGATATCAAGCTTATTGGAAAGCTTATCTTGCCCTCTATAACATGGTGTATGTACAAAGGTTCTGAACTCATGCTCAAAAACAGACATGAACTGTACTAACAACTAAATACGAATCTTTGTATCGAGGTCCCGGCAACGGAACCAAAATGTAAGCCGGCCTGTCTCTTACCCAGGGGTACCTCAGATGACTAGGATTACTAGTGCACCTCAATTACAAAGATTCTATCATACCCGTGCTCACTTCACTCAACACTCTGACCCGTATGGTCACATCGGTCCCTCTAATAGCGTTCCTGCAAACAAGTTCTAACCCCGCCCTCCACATTGCATCACATAGTACTCAAGGACTCCCAAGGTCTCCAATGCTCACTTTATTTATAGACAGGAAAATGAGAGTGTCTTCCACCTTCTCAACTCCTCCTTATATACTCTACAACTTCTTACCGTGGTAACTTTCACTAAGTTACGTTACCTCATGGTAAGTGCGCAATCCAAAATAGTAAAACTTCTAAAGGCTACTAAGACCTAAGAATAGCACACACATTACTTGTTCTACTTTGCTAAAGTAAGAGATTCTCCTACTTTAGCTTTTGTAAAGTGTTAACTTTCCACGCTATCCAGTCGAAAGACGACAACACACTAATACGTCTTTTGAGGAGCATCTTTAGATCTTTGTGCATGACTTTTCATCATGCATCCAATCAGCGATGGTCAACAAAGTTACATACTTTTGGAAAACATATCTAGAGCTCCGCACTTGTCCTATAGTGCCATAGTGGAACCTCTAATAGTTTCCTCAACTTAGTTATAACTATCTCAGCTAGTTATGACTACTTTTGATCACTCTAAATTTAGATCTTCAAACTAGAGTAACCTTTAAGATAGTCATACCTAATGAAATGTATATAAGCATACACACAAATAATGGGATACTTGTGCTGTGACAGATCTACGTACGGACGGTCTTATGGGTAAGGGATCCCAGAAGACAGAGTAATCGGAGCAGCGAGAGAAGAAGAAAGAAGCCTTCTTCCCACCGCAGAAGACGACATCCTCAAGTAGAAGATTGTGCAATTGTACGCACGTTTGTTGTCTTCCTCCCTAAACTATTACAAGCAGGGATGGCTTGTTAGTCAGGATCCGGACTAGAAGCCTGTCAGAATCTTAATTTCTTATTCTTAACTTGTTTTTCTCTTGTTTGGATTTTCTCTTCTTCCCCATCTTCTCTCATCTTCCCCATCTTCTTACCTTCTTCTAGTGAGCTTCCGAGACTTCTATTGAGCTTCCGTGAAGGTGAATGTCGTTGTAGTGCTGCAGGAAGACAGTTTCCGTAGGCAGAAGCCTGGGAAGGCTACAGGGGGCATACACCATGTGATTAATCTAACCCGTTGGAATGTGAGAGAGTAAGGTGTAACCGCCGTTGCTAGTCGACTTCTGCGAAGCAGGAGAATTGCTTCGAGAAGATGGTACTGAGAAGATCGGAAGAAGTGACCTGGAAGCAGGAAGCGTCTTCCCGAGCTTCTCTGTGAATAGTTGTGTGATATTTTAGTTAGTAGTTGTTTGTTTAAGTCCACAGCACCTTTTGGCGAGTTTGGAAGACGCGTGGTTTTGAGAGAAGACGGGATTTCTAGACAAAACTCGTGTGTTTGTGTGTTTGAACAGATCTTAGAACTTAGAGCAGCGTTACTTGTGCAAATCCTCTGTGGGAACGATATCTTGTATACTAGATGGGCAAAAGGAGTAATCCTGCGACACTACATGACTCACACATCTTCATCTTGTAGTTATATGATTTGGTGTCGTTGACATCACGAGGTTCTCTAGCAGTAAATCAACCTTGTCCTGTCTCTCTCTCGAAATCTTTCTTGAGTTTTGTTTCTCTTGAAAGGTAAGTTGAGTGTCCATGGTAGCTTACTTATTTCTTTGGTCCAAGCTTTGAACTCCGTGTTCGTCAATCAACAGTCATACTCTCCAATTGTAAGGAAATGAATACAACCATCTATCTAGTCGACTTTCTACTTCATCAAGAAAATGCTCCAATGATGGTATCTCTAAGTCGACACAAGCAACAATATGCGTTTTCAATGCTTTGTAATTAAAACATTTTTAAATCTGATTAATCTGTGCAAAGATCATGGTATGTAGAAGTCTTGTCGATAAGTAGATTCGTCGACTGATTGAACAAACCATGCCATCCATGCATAGTAAAATATTCTTTTCTCAATGACAAGCAAAAGACTTCGTCTGTGAAGCTCGACCTACTTGCTTATTGCTCTCCTCCACTTGAGACTTTTTCTTTGACCTCTAGCTCGATGATTGTTGTAATGGAGGTTTGTATTTTGCATTCGGTAATTCTTCTCCTTTCATCAGTGTTAATGCTGTTTTTGGAACTACAGATTCTTGTCTTCTTCCACAAAACAATGCCTCTGCCACTACAACACCTTAGCACAATACTTTACATGTTACAACACCTCCAACTGTCCAACTCCAACCACAACCACAACCACAACTGCAAACTCACACTAACACAACTGAACACAGCTCAATATACCACTAGCTCGATGATCAAATCACACTAACCCAATGAGAATCGCGCGTACAATCCACGTAGCTAGCAATATAAAAAATGTAACATCTTTGTCAATAATTGCACCACACACTCCTCACTGCCTCTCAATATACCACTAGTCCAATGATCACATCACCTTAATCCAAATGAGAATGACAAGTCCTCTCACATAACAAGCAATATAAAGAAAGTAATCTCTTCGTCAATAACTGCCCGGCACATTGTCATTACCTCTGAATATACCACTAGTCCAAATGAGGATCATGAGTGCAGTCCATGTATCTAACAGTATAATGAGGACTATCTAAAAAGTAAATATCGCAAGGAGACAAAAGAAAGAAAGTCAAAATAGCTTGATAAATAAAGGAAGTCAAAAGAGAAGAAGAGAAGAGAGAAGAAAAAATAAAAGAATTAGAGAGAAGAAAGAGAAAAGAGGAGATTAAACAGAAGAGGAAGAAGGAGGAGGAGGAGGAGTAACGTTTTTGAAGGACAATCGATGGACGGTGGATGGTAGATTATCGACAAAAGATGATATGTAGACGATGGATGGCGGTTTGTCAGCGGAAGACGACAAGATTGTAAACAAGAGGGGAGATCCTTTCACCGGCAAAAAGCCTAGATGGTTTGATCTAGATCGCCAATCATAATTTGACGGTCAGCAGATGCTTCATCAACGGACGAGACTATCCATTCGTCAGCGAACAAGACCAGATGGATCGATCTAGATCATTGGTCTTTCATCAGTGATAGTTTTCGAGCTGGTTTATCGTTATCGTTATGAACCTTCTACCGCTGAATAGAAGGTTCATCAGCGGTTAAGTTCACCCGCGAAAACTATCTAATTTCGATGATCGCGCATGTCATACCTCCGTCCATCTATGTCTATCTATATTTTAAGTAATAAAAATGAATTCAAATTAAAAATAATGAAATCTTCAAACTTATGAGAAGGATAACCAAAATTTTATCACTCAATTTCATCAGAACTTGACTAATTTTATTTGATAATATTATGATAATATTCAACTTACAGTAATGAATTTATTATTTTTAGTTGTTATGATCTAAGATTAACTATCATCAAACTGTATTATTTTTCTCTGGATAATGTGGAATCTAATCGCTTAAAGACCAACAACTCTAAAAAGCATATCATTTAAAAACCATACATGGAAATTGAGCTGTTTCAAATTGAATCATTTATAAAATTCTAAACCAAATTGTTTCGAAATTGGTCAGATTTGAATTGAATCCTCCAAAACAATTTGGTCTTTTATTGTCTGGTTTGGACTGAACCGGATCCAATTCAGTCCATAACATTAGAGGGTCATCGAAAGAAATAAGACAAAAAGAAAACAAGAAAGATAGATATATGTCATACATCTTGAATTGTGCTTAATGTGGCTCGACAAAGAGCACTTGAGGCAAAATAAACACAAATGAGGAAGCATACAAGAGAAGTTCTGCATGCACTTTGCACCCACTTTTTTGTTGCAATAGGCTTAAAGTTTGTGGAGGAAACTGGAAACAAAATGACAGAGGTGGTCAGGCTTGTCGTCCTTGCATTTTGCTCGTTAAAGTTGCAATGATGTTGAAGAAGTAGATCATTCTTGGATTCAGTTGCATGCTATTATCTTATTGTGTTTTGTTACACTGATTTTTGGATTTTTCATAAGAATATTTGTTGTATGTTAAGAGACATCACAAGAAGGACATATAGTTCATGATATTGTGGACAGTTGTTGAAGGTTTTGGGTCTCTGTAACAGAATGAGCAGTCCCAATGTATTTTAATCCTAGGTCGTGTTTAATTACTAATTAACTGTGCAACATGCTAGATCTGAGAAGTCTGCTTTCAATAAAAAAAAAAACATACCCAATGCCTTGTCCAAGCTCATCATGCTTGCATTCGAATTATAATAGAGCATGCACGTTATGTTTCTCAAATCTTGCAAAAATGTCGCAAAAATCTGAACTCGTTGATGGTTCTCTCAGCCGTGCACCCCTCTGCTCATGAAACTGCTTGTTCGACAATAACTCAACTTTGGCAGCTTGTTCTTTCTCGTCTCTCTTCTGCAGAGTCTATTCTCTATGTTAGTCGACTGTTGCAAGCTCTGTATTTTGTTAAGACAATCATGTACGATCGATACTTCCACATAAGCCATTGATGCCAACGTGTAAATCATCATTGGCATCTTGTTTCTTTCCCTTCCTTGTGCTTGGAGTCTATTCTCTATGCCAGTCGCCTTTGTAAGCTCTTTATTCTGATAAGGCAGCCATGTACGACCGATACTTCTCCATAATCCACTGATGTCAGCATGCCAATCATCGTCGGCAGCTTGTTCTTTCTCATTTCTCTACTGTGGTGTCTATTCTTTATGTTAGTCGACTGTGCAAGCTCTCTACTTTATTAAGACAATCATGTATGACCGGTACTTCCACATAAGCCACTCATGTTAGCATGTCAATTTCAATTCATATACTTAGTCGATTTTTACCCAAGTAAGATATTTGGTGCAAGGAAACAGCCAATTGCATCGAAGGATTAAGTAATAAATCAACATATATTTTGTTGTAAGAGCTCGCACTTGTACATTCGGAGAACATCCTTATGGGTTAAATCTGGATTTTCTCGCACCGCTTTCTTCTGTTAACAGTTAAAATTTACCTAAATTTTAAATTTTAAATTTTATTTATTCTATAATCTACATATTATACTTACATATTTACTGATAAAAAACAATAAACATAGCACCAAATGATATTAATTTATTAAAAGACTTAAAGATTTCTTATTTCAGACCCAGTTGCAGAATCTAATCTTCCCGTGACACAAACAATCTCATCCAAGATTTTCTCCGTAGTTCCTTTTCCTCTCGGACCAAAATTTCAAGTTAAATGCATATTCTTTGACCGATATGTATACGTAAGATGAAAGTCATTAGGAACCATTTACACCTTGAGAACTATAGTTTTAAACGTACAGTTCTTTTTCTAAGATCCGATCCACAACTCACCTCTCATGAACTTATCAGTCTTAGCGTCGAGAGATACGGGAACGAAGAATTCCTTCACCCCAAGTGTGGTGTGAGAACTACATCACTCTACGGGTCCATAAGGCACGCATCACATACTTGCCCATGACTTTTAGTGCAAAAACCCCAAAAGAGTTACCCTTCATGGACCTAAAGTTACATCCTTTTTGTCAAGTTCTTTCTTCTCCACTTTTCGGATGGGAAAATTTTTCGGATGTACAATCTTCTGTTTATTACAGAACCTAGTTATAACATGAAAAGCTATAGTCTTCCATCCTGGTGCGAATGGGCTCTTACTCATGTCAGGTGAACTACAATGTATGGAACGATGGAGATCGTTGTAGGAGTGGTCAAGCGTACGAAGACTACCAAGATTGCCCAGTGAAGATGGAATATTTCCCGTGAGACCAATAGAAGACAGATCAATACGCTGCAAACTTATCAGATTATTTAGAGATGGTTGTTGGAGAGGTTGAGTGTACTGAGATTCTCTAGTGAACCTAGCTAGCCTTTCTGGAATGGTATCATCGATGTCGTTCTCAGATATGTCCAAATACTCCAATCTTTGTAGTTGTCTCAACCACTCAGCTGTAGCCATACTCCATGCACAGAGTGACGTTAAGTCACATAATTGCGTAGGATTGACAAGTTTCCAAGAACACTGGAAGGTTACCTTCGAGTGCGTTGTCGATTCGTGTTAGATTATCGAGTAAATCAGGAAGTTTATAACGCACATATGCGAAGATCAAATCAAGATGGGTCAACTGCAAAAGCGACCCAACAATATTTTACTTGTTTATCTACATGCATATCCACCCTCTTCCAAGTTCGGGAAAAAAGAAATATGCAAACGATTTAATTTATTCACTAATATTTTTAAAAGAAAATGTATAATGCATAAATTAACATTAACAAAAAGTAATATTTTTACTCGCCTTAGAACAGCAGTTTTATATTACAAAGGAGATACTTTCTTATCCTTTCTTATCTACTTATGGGTTCTCGAATCACAGTAACCAAGTGTACTATAAGAAATGTAGTCTATTTATAAATCTAACTCGAAAAATCTAACTTTAATTGTTTAAAAAATTACTAAATATAATACAATATATTTAGCTAACATTTTTCACTCTCTTTAGAATTAGGTAGGTATGTGATTATTATTTTAAAACTGTGCTGAAGCCAGTCACTTGAAAAGCAAGCTACACATGGATATGGAGATTTGTATGATGGAGAGCAATGTCACTGTGCTACAAACAACCTTACTGACACAAGCGGAAAAGAAGATAACAGAAAGAAAACAAATATGGTGAAAAAAATAGCACATACAGTTAAAGCAACGACTATGAGAGGAAGTGGAGCAGAGGAACAGAGGCAAGCAACTACCACTACAATGCTGAAGAGCTAGAAGTACTTAGATGGACTTCGGAGCATAAGATACTTCCCAATCAAATGCTACTACATGAAACAACCAGTTGACATCGGGAACAAGGGAGAAGGAAACTTCACCACTAGGAACAGCAAACAAAAAGATGATGACAGTTATTGGATCAAAGTACTGAACCAGCAGACCAAGTCAACCTAAAGTCGCATAAGGATGAATATGTGAAAGTATGGAGAAGGAGGTGGATTAGACTATGGAAAGCAAAGATCCCTCCGAATGACAGGGTCTGGGTATGGAAATTGATGTAGAAAGGTTTTGCTACTGCGCAAAGACTAACGAAGTTGCAAAAATGCTTAGAAAGGTATAGGAGATAAAAAATCTAGATAATTATTTCTGGACATGTAGAATTGTAAAACCAAATGACAATCTCGAGAGGAGACGTCATAAATACAACCCAACCAAAATCTCTACTAGAAGCAACTGCACAATAGGTCAGTGAAACTCACAACGATAATCTGCAAATCACAATCACATGTTACTGTTCATGCACTAATCTTTATCTCGTCTTTATCGGACCAGAACCGGATCATCTCCATAACTCTCAATCTCAACATTCCGTAAGTCCCGACCTAGACCTGGCTAGATCGGTCTCAAAACATGAGCAAGTCACAACATGACTTGGTGCGGACTTCTCATAAAGTCTAGGATCCTAAACGATACCTCTAGCACACCTACCGATCCAACCGTCCGTGATGTCCGTTCTAGGTCCAACTCTCGAACGGTGGTCTAACCTGCCCGTCTCATTTTTTAGTCTTGCCTTAATCCTTGGGTTGTCATAAGTCTGGAGTGAAATGCGCTTTGGTACTAACCCAGCCGTCATCTCATGCCACAAGAGTTCGTCTGCCAAACCATGAGATCGGGTGACTCGTCATGGTCAACCTAGGCATCGAACCCCTCTCATATAAACATATGAGGATCGGCGGCTTTATCCTCCTCTTTGGTCGTTGATAATTATATCACAACCTGATCATTAGATCGGTCATAATTCTCAACTCCGAGATCAATTAGAGGAGTTCTTGATATCACTGAAAGCTCACGCCCAGACATTTTCAATGATATCCTCTCAAGATCTTACGTGAAGCTTCATCCACGACCTAAAACATCACTAGAGCTCCAACACTTAAGATTTTTCTAGTGTCAGATACGTCGAGTTTCTTTTGTGTTTTTGCTTTTAAGGAAACCGGATGGAACCGTGTAATATTTATTGACCGGTCATGGTAAGAGATCCACCTCTTCCCATGACTTGGCCAATTGGCCATCTCAGTACCAAAAAAGTGAGCTTAGGGACCTTAGTCCCGCCAAGCTCTAACCTAACAGGTCACTTCATAGTTTTAACATAGTTCTTTTTTTCCACAATGCGTCTATAATAATGATGGATCTTTTTCACATTCTTGGTGTTAGGATTGGTTTCCATGATGTTGTTGATCTCGATCTGAAACTGACATTCACTCGCAACGTATTTAATCTTCATCTGTCACTTGTTATCCGTTCGTCGTTCATGTTGAATGTTGATGTTACAATGTCATCTGAGCTGCTTCTTCGGTTGAATCTCATGCTCATTTTTTCTTCCTGCTTTTGTTTGCTCCTCCGTTTTCTTGTCATTATGCTGCTCGATTGAAGTCGCAGTATGTTTGACATCTTGGACTCTCGTGGTGATACGATTCAGATCTCTTCTTGTCTTTTCGTGCAGCAGTTCCATGTTTCAGTTTGATTCCAAATTCGTCTGAATTTGCAGTTCGTCACTTCTATCTTGTTCTCATCTGCAGTTTGATTCATGGAAGACGTGAATTCTATCAATTCGCCCAACAAAATTCTGACTTCTTTTCTTATGGGGTGATTCTCAAGTGTATGCATGTCGCAACTGTCAGTCTCAAAATCGAACGCATAAGTGAACAAGAGAACCTTAGTGGACTTGCGCTAGATTGTGAGCGTTACGAGCAAGATTTGACGGTTTGATAGGGAAGTCGAGAACAGAAGAACCTTAAGTGGTCCTCTGAACTAAAGTTGAAACATTGGGCAAGGACGTGAGGGCCTATCTCAAGAAGACCCAAACAAATACTGACTTAAAGTCTGAAAACAGACCAAAATGCAAGATCGAAATATAAGTCCGAGATGTGGATCTGACATAGTCGGACGTTGGTCTGAACCACAAGGTCCAAGTCTGACAGTGGATCACCGTTTTTTAAGTTCCCATTCACCCTTGTCATCCACTCTGCTTCTGATTATCCACTCTGCGACTGTATGGATTCCACCGTGTTCTGATCGCGACCCTAGTAAATACCGACATCCCCAACACGACTGTAGTCAATACCAACAAGCCCAACTGATGAAGGACTCAAGGAGCTCTAATGTTCTGGGAAGAACTGAGGAAATAAAAAAGTGGTGTTTAATATGTTACTATTAAAAGAGATTAAAAATAAACGGGCCGTAAAAATATCTACGAAAAGGAAGAACTATACAACTACTGAAAATATATTATATACAACGTACATCATGAAAGATTCTTCTGACTCCATGACTCAACGACTACAAACTTGCCAACACGTCTGATCTGCGGATGAACATCCGACTAACAACTATAGGTATTATATCACACCTCTCGATGCAAAAGTCGTCGAATACATCCAGTTCACAACTAAAGTATCTGAAGTCTTCTTCAACAACATACGTATAAAAACCTTTTCTGCTTGGCGGCCAGCCGGGATAGAGCAAATGACACGTCCCTATCAATCAACACAAGACGTACTAAAGCATATTCGGGAGCAGCTGCCAAGATAGTAGGGGGTGTCAAAGTTTGGGGGAATTATTTTCTAACGAGAGGTGGAATCTTTTTCGTAACTCGATGACGGATATTTTTTGGATTTAGCCGCGTCTAACCTTTGTCGGCGTACTACATCTTATAGTCGCAGCTATAAGATGGGGCGTCTTAAACATACCCGTGTTACTTATAAAGTACACTTAGATTAAATTACGTCATACTTGGAATGATGAGAGACACGTGAATGGAAGTCCGCATTCAATCGATCCTGAAATAGTGGAGCGAGTGATAGATCAATCTTCAAATGAACAAGCGTCTTTTGAATAACAAAAGCGAAACGATGACAAGTATAAGTGATGAAGTGGAGTGTGATGTTGAAGTGGACTCTCTATGCAGTGCGATGGCTCCAAAAAGTTCAGACGTGCTGAAGTGTAAACCCTCCGCGGTCTTATTGGTCAACTACCCCCCGATCTCTCAACCTCCACGATCGAGGGGGTAGTTGACCAATCAGGGATCACCTCTGATGGCTTTGATGGAAGCACACCATGAACTTAAAGGGAAAATGTTGAGTTCACTCATTCATACACCCACAAACTTATCAACTAAAAATCTCCTTAAACACATCAACTAAAATCTTCCATTCTAACGACGTTTCTCAAGTTCTCACATGCTAAAAATATCCCACACTCTCTATATTACTCAAGTTGTCATTACGACAATGTGAAAACAAGGATGAGGAGCTCTTCTCTACTCCTCTATTTATACATTTTAGGTTTTTACTTTGGTACCCCCGGTAACTCAGCCGTAACTACTTTTACCGGGTTTTACTAACCTATTACTTAAGGTAAAAGCATTAATCACATGGGCTTCTTACCTTTTCACATGAGCTTATTCCTTCAAAGTCAACAACTTCTAGAAGGATTCTGGAATATTCTCAAGGAATCTCGAATTTCCACCCCCCCCTACACTAGGACCCACTAAAAAAGAAACATGTGGAATCTCTTCTTGTTTTTAATGCCCACAAAGTCCACAACTTTAATCCAACCACTAATATCAAGTCAAAAAGAAGATAAGGGATACTTTCCACCTCCTTTCTACCTTTTAGACAAGATGACAAGATATTAGTGCTCACTCTTTAGCAAATATCTGAATTCTACCAAAAGTACAGTTAAGTTTAACCATAACTAACTTTTAGCTAGTCATGACTAACTTGATACCTCCTTAAAGTACTTTAGCAGCAAATAAACATTCTCAACACTTAGTTATAACTAAACACCTTACTAATAGACAAACTTCCTATGTGTAACATAGGTCGTTACAGAAGAAATCACGCATCCGTTTGAATCTAGACGATTATGAGAAGATAGTTGCGTTGTCCTGTTGTGGGATCAGTTAGTATGTAAATTACCCGTGTAAGTGCGTTTTGCACACAGTTGTGGAAGTTGTGGTGTAATGAGATCTAAAACATTGCTCTTATGAGCTTAGAATGCTCTATTATCTGCTGGGGGTCTCCATGGGGCAGAAAAGGACAAGGTTGAGTCCTTTAGCTTCTCATTGGTCCTCCAAAAAGTGAAGATAACTTGTCTTCTACCTAAGTGTGCGCTCTGGGAGGATCGGGGCACTTTGACGAGGGATTTGGAAGATCAGAGGTTATGGGCGGAGAGCTCTCGACGGGAGGAGCAATCTGACCACAAATTTCACTCGATTTGGAGGTCCAGGGCATACGTTATGACGATTTGAAGTTCATAGAGTGATGAGAGTACATAGCTTTCTCTTCCGATTGTAAGATTAAGGAGTTTGAGTGATTGGACCGTCAGATTGAGACCAGATTTCATGAGCTTGTAGTCTGTCAGTTGCTGAAGCTCTGACCACAAATTTCACCACCGGATGTTCTGCGGATTGAGCGCAATGGCGATTTGAAGACGACGGGGTGCAGAAAGCGGCAGCTGGCGGAAAAGTATCTAGTGTGACGTTTGTATTGCTTGGGGGTGTATTCTAGGCGTAGAGAAGACTTTTGCGACCTACGTTGTAACCACGTCATGTGATTGTCAGGTTCGCACTCAACGTGACAAAGTGCGATCCTTGACCTGTAAAGTCGACTAGCTGTCTAGCCTAGTCTCTTGTTTTGGGACACGTTACGGTGCATGCATTAGAACCTATCACCCAGAAGACCCACACGTGGATGAGTATGACGACACCAAACATGCGATGTGCATGTGTGCCACCTCATCGGTCCGTGAGGCTTGGGTTGCTTGGTTAGGGAGCTTGCACCTATCCTTGTTTTGTGTTCGAAACTTTTAAGCAAAGGGGAGTGACCTGTGTGGGGGCATTCGACCTTGAGAAATCCAAGAGATTGTTCGTGGAGAGATCGTGGTGATCCTAGGAGATTGTATCAGAGTTTTATGGATCGAGATACCTTTGTAGTTGGAGTGCACATGTTGTGAGAGATGGACGAAGGACTCTACTTACCGCCCAGATTCCCTTTTCAAAACCCTTTCTCGATTAAACTGATGTATATGGAACGAGTTCACTTTCAACAGTTTCTGATAGGATCCTTCGGGCATAACTTTACCGCGCAAGTCATGCTCTCGCCTGTCCCTATGATCTTACCTGTTGTCACTTACGGCCAAGAATGGGATCTCACCGTCTTTATCCTCATCTAACGAAGGATGGATCTAAATCAGCTCCCTCCTGTAAACTTTAACACCCAGTGCGAGATAAGACACATCTGTCGACCCAAAGCCATGTACGAAGCCCTAGTAGTGAGAAACTTCGGAGAGGAATACTACCGAGAGATCATGTCATCACATATCCCGTTTGTCGTGCCCATGATCATCCAACGTTTTCGTGTAGTTATCTTGACCCTTTATTGAGAGAGGAAAGCGCTTAGTTATCAAGGAAGTTAGAGAGAAATCTACAAGAAACTTGTCGCTCTGCTGTGCATTGATCGCTAGCCACAGCAAGAAGGTACGCCCTTGCTCAAAGGAAAGGCTCTCGCTACGACATATTTGGTGCTTCCACTGAGAGCACGCTTTGAGGTGGTTGAGTGAGTTGTTGCCGAGGAGCGTCAAGTATGAATCTTCCCGAAGCAATGGGGACGAGTGGAGGAGGAGCGGACAATCTGCTTCGAGCATTGACGATGTTGTTGAGACAACAACAAGGGGGCGATGTTGGGGAGCAGAAGTCTACAAGAGCTCTTCAAGCGGTGGTGAAGAAGTTGGGGAGGTTCGATGGAAGGAACATCATGAAGTATGTTCGTGAGTATATTTGTGAGATGGAGGTAAATCGTGTGCCTGAGACAGAGATGATTTCTAGTTTCTAGTTGGCTGTGATACCTGAGATCCGTAGTCAAGTGACAAAGTTGAAGGATGCACGTACGAGTTCTTGGGAGGAGTATGAGCAGAGGTTGAAGAGTGAATTTTTTGATGATGATGCGGATAGAGTAACCAAGAGAACATTCTTGGAGTGGATAGAGCAGCGTCCGGGGAATGAGATGACGCCAAATGAGTTGCTGCGTGAGTTTGAGAAACGGTTCTATCAATTGTCTCCATTCGAGAGGACAACGCTTGACTTAAGGAAGACAGAACTTTTTCTAGAAGCTGCTGATGAAAATCTAGAGGACAAGCTTTTCTTGATGTTAGCAGACAAGGGAGAAGAAGGAGGAGTGAGCACAGACTGGAGAAAGGTAGAGGAAGCTGTTACTATTCTCACGAAGCAGAAACGTGGAAGAGGTAGAGCTGCAACCTTGAGGTCTGATGTCTCTTTAGCTCCATTGCCCAAGCCTGTCAATAGTAAGATTGAAGATTCTGCAATCGATGAGTTGGTTAAGGGTCTGAGAGAGTTAAGGATAGAGATGGCAGAGCTAAAGCATAGTCGAAGTCCTGGTGATACCAATGCATCTTCAACTAGCAGAAATTTTGTTAGAAGATGTATTTGGTGTGACAGTACTGAACACCAACGTCGGGATTGCGAGGAGTTTTCCGAGGCTCTCAGAACCGGAGTCGTGAATTTTAGAGATGGAAAGATTCATCTCGCCCAAACTGGTGCGCCGTTGAATACCAACTTTGGTAAGGGAGGAATGAAGAGCTTGGTGAGAGGTCAGGTTGGTATAGCTACGGTAATACGTACAATAGAGCCTGAAACATTTGCGACTGAAGTAGATGTACCAGTTGTAGCAGCTGTTAAGAGCGATGTAGTTGAAGTTCCACGAGAAGTAATGTTGCGAGGTGCGGAGGCAATTCGCCGCATTACTGGATGGGATGATCCTGTAGAGGCAGGGTGTGTCAAGGCTTACTTGGTACAAGAGAAGCATGTAAGCTGGCAAGATGCGATTGTGGAAGAGAAAAGGAGACGTGATGATGATGTTGCTGATCCGGAGGAGGCTACAAGGAGAGCCAGAGCCACGAAGAGGAGAGGGCAACAAGAGGCATCACCTTCTGATATCCCTTCAACGTCTCAAGGTGCATCTACATCTGAACCTATGGTTGATGTTCCTATTTATGACACGGAGATGAGAGAGAAAGGCAAAGGAGCTTCTTCAAAGGGCAAAGGTAAAGCACCGACCTACAGACTACAATCTGATATCGAGACCATCACCAACTTGAAGGAGATTCTTGAAGAGAGAATTTTGGATGCAAAGATAGAATTTTCCTTGCGAGAGGCCTTAGGGATAGCAAAACGTGACTTTCATGAGTTGATCATAGATGTGATCAAGAGAAAGAGGCAGATGACTGCAGATACATGGTGAAAGCATTGGATACTGACATCACTGGGGAAGAAGACGAAGAGTTAGGTCGCGTATTTGTCCAAAAGCATGTACTACAGGCGTCGAATGGAAGAGAGGCAAGAGTTTCAGACTGTGCTGCAGAACATGGCGACGAGAAGCAGCATGAGAGTCACTATTCTCGAGCATATTGGGCTCGTGCAACTACAGAAACAAGGGTCCGACTAGGTAACTTGTCAGAGGCTATAGTGGCGTTGGTGGATCACGGTTCGGAGATTAATATCATGTCCAAAAACGTTTACGAGAAAGGGAAGTGGCCAATCGACACAGGACATGGATGGGTTCTTCGTGCTGCTAACAACCAAAGAGGTGAACTTTTTGGTGCTTGTCCAGCTGTCAAGACTCGGATAGGAGATGTAGAGATAGAACAAAACTTTTTTGTTCAGAGTATAGCTGCGTATCCTGTGATCCTAGGTCAACCGTACATTACTGCGTCTAGGATGGAGACGAAAGTAATCGACGATGGGTCTCATTATGCTCGTATCAGAAGTCAAGATGGTACGAGGGCGGTACAGTTTCGTACTGTACGTACAGGTCATGAAAGGAACAGAGAGAAGCTGAGAGACAGTCCCTTAAGGACTGACAAAGAGTTTCCGGATTTTTAGTTAGCACTCCTGTAGAGCGGGAGTATGGGAGTGTTGATAGGAGAAAGAGCCTTCCGCTAGTGCCAGAAGATGAAGAAGAGATGTTTAAATGTGGATTTGCTCAGTTTTCTGAAACATGTGTAAATAGATTTCGAGTGGTAGAAGAGATGGATAGTGTACAAAGACGAAGTGTGAAGAAGCAGGAAGATCTCTTCAAAACTCAAGAAGTTTTGGTAGATCAGGAGTTCATTAACGGGGTGTATGAAGAAGAGGGCTTTGAAGATACTCTTGAGGAGGTTTTGTCGTTTATAAGCACCGATTCTTTGGTTAATGGATTAGTCGCAATCCGTTCACGTGAGTTACATGAGGAGATTACAAGATTCGTCGAGGATGTCTACAAGGTTCAGCTTCAGATGAAAGGAGATCATGAGTTGGAGTTAGAAAGGAGTAGAGCCATGAAACATCAAGAAGCGCAAGTTCATACAAAATACAAGACTGTGGCGCGAAAAGTGAAGCCGGTGGCTACTCAACTACCTGAAGACTCTAACAAGCAAGTGGAACGAGCATCGACTGAACCAGTTCTGCGGGATTCACAGAGAGTAAGGCAAAAGTTCACAGAAGAGACACTCAAACGACTGCAGATTGGAGGGGGTGAGTTTCTCACAGAGGAAGAGAGAAAGCGTTTTCATGAGATGTTGAGAAGGCATGGAAAAGCTTTTGCTTTCAGTGCAGAAGAGATTGGATGTGCAGATACGAGTGTCGTAGCACCCATGGTGATCTTCACAGTACCACATGTGCCTTGGGACTTGAAGCCTATACCAGTGCCACGAGCTATGTTGCCAAAGCTTGTGGAATTGTTGAAAGAGAAGATACGCATGGGTATTTTAGAGCCATCTATGGGACCTTACTCGAGTCGGTGGTTTACTGTACCTAAGAAGTCAGGGGCTCTTAGGTTCATCCAAGACATGCAACATGCTAACAAGGTGACTATTCGAAACATGGGAGCAGGACCCATAGTAGATGAAGTTGCAGAAGCTTTTGCTAGTCGTGCTATCTACTCGATTGGAGATTTATACTCTGGGTATGATCAGTTCCAGTTGGCAATGGAGAGCAGAGATCTCACCACCATGCGTACTCCGCTTGGGCTTGTAAGGATGTGTACATTACCGCAAGGAGCGACAAACTCTGTTGCGCATGTGCAAAATGCAATGAATAGGATTTTGAGAGAATTCATTCCAGAGAAGATCATACCTTTCATAGATGATATTCCTATGAAAGGGTGTGCGGTCGAAGACAAAGATGAGAAGCTGACTGAGGATGGATGTCGAAGGTTTGTGGTTGATCATATTCACGATGTGGAGATGATCTAAACAAGGCTTGAGGAGGTAAATCTCACTCTTTCAGCAGAGAAGTCGAGCTTTGGAGTACCAGAGATTGTTGTTGTTGGTCATCTTTGTGGAGCTTTTGGTCGACGTCCAAACCCATCAAAGGTTGATGCCATTGGGAGGATGAAAGATTGTGTCAACACCACAGAGGTTAGGAGATTCTTGGGAGCTTGTTTGTTCTATCGAGTGTGGATTCTTCATTTTGGTCACATGTCTGAACCGTTGTATGAGTTGCTGAGGAAGCGAAGGAGGTTCACTTGGGGTGAGGAGCAGAGGGTCGCTATGGTGCGACTAAAAGAAGCGTTGAAATCACCACCAGTTCTACGACAGTTGAGCTATGATTGTGGTAGACCCATAGTCGTTACTGTTGATACTAGTCCTATCGCTATAGGTTGGGCAATAGGGCAGGATGATGGTGAGGAAAAGAGGTTTGCAACAAGATTTGGTGCTCGTATACTTTCGGATCGACAAAGGAGATACCCTCAAGTCAAACGAGAGCTATGGGACGTTGTAACTGCAATGAAAGCTGAGAAGGAGTATCTCATTGGAGCACATGTACTACTTGAAACTGATTGCTTACCTCTGTTGGGAATGATAGCAAACTGCACAACGCTTGATATTGCTATGTTACGTTGGATAGCTTACATTAGGTCGTTGAATCCAGAGTTGAGGCACATAGCGGGGAAGATGAACTCGATGGCAGACATGTTGTCTAGAGCTAGGTACTCTCAAGAAGAAGATATGGAGGCGGAAGATATGGATGAAGATGATGTAGAGGAGGGGCAAGTTCTACAACTATCAAGCGAGGACCGGAGTCGCTTGGATGGTGTTCTTCCTTTCAGGGAAGAACTCTACTGTGGGAGGCTCAAAGAAATCGGACGCTATCTAAGCACTCTTCAGAAGTATGAAGAATGGACGGAGAAAGTCTTCAAAGAGATACGACATTAGGCCTATGGCTATCTATTACGAGATGGATATCTGTGGAAGAGGCCAAAGAGGAGAGATGGAGTACCCTTGAGAGTAGTGGATGATGCAGAGACCAAGAAACAAGTACTCGAACAATTTCATGATACCTTATGGGCAGGTCATCGAGGTACATGGGCGACTTTTACCAAGATCAAAGAGAGGTATTGGTGGAAAGCATTGTATCGAGATGTAGAGAAGTTTGTTGGGTCATGCATTGAATGTCAATTTCAATCCAAGATTCGGTATAAGGATGGATTGAGACCCACATATCCCTTGTCCATTCATTTCCAATGGGTTTTGGATTTGGTTGCCATGCCACCAGGAATTTGGGGCATGCGTCATTTAGTTTTGGCTCGGGAAGAGCTATCTAACTTTGTAGAAGGGAGGGCTCTACGCACCAAAGCTACTGAACCTGTTTGTCGATTCATATTAGAAGATATAGTTTCTAGATATGGAAGCGTGGGGAGAATCCGTGCAGATAGAGGAGAGTTGAATGCAGATGAAGCACGTGAGTTCTTCAACAGATATGGAATACGATTGAAGTTGACCACTTCGATGAACCCGGAAGCGAATGGGAAAAGTGAATGAGGGCACCCACCAATCATCCAAGCATTGGTGAAAGCGTGCAGGGGGCGTCATGGGGACTGGCCTAGACTTCTTCCTTTTGCGTTGTGGGCTGATAGAACTACTCATAGTCCTGTCACTGGTTACATGCCCACAGAATTGATGACCGGTCAAAAACCTATCATGCTAGCAGAAGGAGACGTTCCTACTTGGGTATGTCTACCTTGGGAGGATGGTTCTGATAGGGAAGGACTATTAGCACTACGAATTCAGCAGCTTGAGCGACGTGAGGAGGACCTCGAAGAAGCATTGGTCAAACTCAAGGAGGCGAGGTTGAAGAACAAGGAGCGGTTCGACAAGACACATCGACTGCGAAAGAAGCCGATCCGCGAAGGTGACTGGGTCATAGTATATGACAACAGTTTGGATAACCAACACAGCACTATCAAGAAGTTTGCACGACGTTGGTTTGGTCCTTATGTTGTTGTTGTCGTTCACGACAATGCCACATATGGTTTGCGAGAATTGGATGGTACACTCTTGAAGTTACCCATTGCTGGTAAAAGGGTCAAGGTTTTCCGAAGGCGTGAAGGATTTCTTGATTTCGATGAACTTCTCGAGTCTGATTCTCATCTTTCCAGACCTTATGCAAGAGAAGATGATGATGAACCTGACAATTCAGAGCACGATGATGACTATGGATAACAAGTTGGCACATACCGGAGGATGTGCAGGTTTGGAGGGGGTGAATGTTCTGTTGTGAGATCAGTTAGTATGTAAATTACCCGTGTAAGTGCGTTTTGCACACAGTTGTGGAAGTTGTGGTGTAATGAGATCTAAAACATTGCTCTTATGAGCTTAGAATGCTCTATTATCTGCTGGGGGTCTCCATGGGGCAGAAAAGGACAAGGCTGAGTCCTTTAGCTTCTCATTGGTCCTCCAAAAAGTGAAGATAACTTGTCTTCTACCTAAGTGTGCGCTCTGGGAGGATCGGGGCACTTTGACGAGGGATTTGGAAGATCAGAGGGCATGGGCGGAGAGCTCTCGACGGGAGGAGCAATCTGACCACAAATTTCACTCGATTTGGAGGTCCAGGGCATACGTTATGACGATTTGAAGTTCATAGAGTGATGAGAGTACATAGCTTTCTCTTCCGATTGTAAGATTAAGGAGTTTGAGTGATTGGACCGTCAGATTGAGACCAGATTTCATGAGCTTGTAGTCTGTCAGTTGCTGAAGCTCTGACCACAAATTTCACCACCGGATGTTCTGCGGATTGAGCGCAATGGCGATTTGAAGACGACGGGGTGCAGAAAGCTCTTAATCTGGAGCAGCAAGTTTGCAGATTTATGAGGGATGATCGGAACGGTCAAATCGGCTCAAATTTCCTGAGTAGTGAGTTTACCTTCTGAATTGATAGCACAGGGAGTTTGAGTGAAAGTGGACGGTTCATTTAGGCGAAGAAGCTTCTGTCCTGAATCTGAGATTGGAAGTACGTGTTAGTTTCTGAGAATTTGTGTTAATTGTGGGAGGAGATCTAGCCATCAGATATTCCTGAAATTTGACCTGTAAGTAGAGATTCTAGTATCCTACCTACGTGGCAAGTTTGAGAGGAGACTGAGATGTAGATCTGTACCTCTGATGTGTGAAAGTTCGCTGGTTTTCTGTCGAGTTGTATCGACAACGGTATCTAGTCCAGGGCCCGAGTCTTGTTAGCGGCAGCTGGCAGAAAAGTATCTAGTGTGACGTTTGTATTGCTTGGGGGTGTATTCTAGGCGTAGAGAAGACTTTTGCGACCTACGTTGTAACCACGTCATGTGGTTGTCAGGTTCGCACTCAACGTGGCAAAGTGCGATCCTTGACCTGTAAAGTCGACTAGCTGTCTAGCCTAGTCTCTTGTTTTGGGACACGTTACGGTGCATGCATTAGAACCTATCACCCAGAAGACCCACACGTGGATGAGTATGACGACACCAAACATGCGATGTGCATGTGTGCCACCTCATCGGTCCGTGAGGCTTGGGTTGCTTGGTTAGGGAGCTTGCACCTATCCTTGTTTTGTGTTCGAAACTTTTAAGCAAAGGGGAGTGACCTGTGTGGGGGCATTCGACCTTGAGAAATCTAAGAGATTGTTCGTGGAGAGATCGTGGTGATCCTAGGAGATTGTATCAGAGTTTTATGGATCGAGATACCTTTGTAGTTGGAGTGCACATGTTGTGAGAGATGGACGAAGGACTCTACTTACCGCCCAGATTCCCTTTTCAAAACCCTTTCTCGATTAAACTGATGTATATGGAACGAGTTCACTTTCAACAGTTTCTGATAGGATCCTTCGGGCATAACTTTACCGCGCAAGTCATGCTCTCGCCTGTCCCTGTGATCTTACCTGTTGTCACTTACGGCCAAGAATGGGATCTCACCGTCTTTATCCTCATCTAACGAAGGATGGATCTAAATCAGCTCCCTCCTGTAAACTTTAACACCCAGTGCGAGTTAAGACACATCTGTCGATCCAAAGCCATGTACGAAGCCCTAGTAGTGAGAAACTTCGGAGAGGAATACTACCGAGAGATCATGTCATCACATATCCCGTTTGTCGTGCCCATGATCATCCAACGTTTTCGTGTAGTTATCTTGACCCTTTATTGAGAGAAGAAAGCGCTTAGTTATCAAGGAAGTTAGAGAGAAATCTACAAGAAACTTGTCGCTCTACTGTGCATTGATCGCTAGCCACAGTCAGAAGGTACGCCCTTGCTCAAAGGAAAGGCTCTCGCTACGAGGATGAAGAAAATTTTGCTGCACTGCATGGAGCTGGTCGAAAACCGAAAGTTGGTGCTAGAAAGTGCTTGAACAAAGCCACTGCATTTAGCATCATGGCGGCACAACTTTCAGAGAAAAATGGATTTTTTGTTGTGGCAGGTGTAGAATTGAAAAAAGATTTGACAGATACGTTGACATGTACAAGAAAGTGAAAGAGATTCAAGATAGTACTGGGAGAGGAATGACAAAAGATGAAATGTTGAACAGATTGACGTTAGAAGAGAAGTTGAGTGAAAAATGTCCTCACGTTTATCGCATGAATGCTATTTTTGATAGTCGTGTCAACATTGATCCTCTTGCTATCCTTGCATTTAGAATTCCGCCGGAAGAAGAATTTTTAGGATATGATTCTCAGTTTCAAGCAGAGAGTACTCTTTCTCGATCCAATGGTACATTGCGAGCTGAAGAAGACGATGAATATATGGATATTTTTCATTGCGATGAAGATGAAATGAGTCCGAATGATGAAGAGAGAACGATTAATGAAGAAGGAGGTGATGGACAAGAAGAGATGAGTCGAGGAGCAGTAGCAGAGTCCTTGCAAGAAATGTCTAGAAATCAAAGATCTGGAGTCAACAACAGCAACAAGAATATAAAAGGAGGAGTGTTGAATTTTTACGAGGAGAGTATAAGAGAGAAGGCACAATATAGAAAAGTGTTTGTTGAATACCGGATGGTCCACTTGGAAGAGAAAAAAAGATCGAGAGAAAGTCACAAGAAGGAACAGAGTAGAAAAAGGCATAATTCTTTGTTTGTCGAATTGCATAAAGCAAGAAAGTCATTCGAGGAAATCAAAGAAATTATCGAGGAGCTCGATAACATGTAACTGAGGTTTTGGAGTAAAAAGTTCGCTGTACTTTCATTGTTCATTTGCACTTCCATTGTTTGTTCATTTCTGCATGTGCTAATTTTCTAAAGCTTCTTCATCTTGTATCGTTCATTAAACAGCTCGGAAGTGTTCTATTTTACTTAACTTCGTAGGTTTACATAAGATGACGCATGAATTTCCTGGTTGACAAAGGGACGAGTACCGATTGTAAAGGTCTACGAAGAGAGATTTAAGATTCACGTCATATTTTTGAAAGTTTAGCAAAAGCTTGAGTACTCTAAAGATTCCAAGATGATTGTCGATCGGGTCACCGAAGGGTTTCTTGCAGGGCGTTGTCGTGGTCAGAGTCTTCCTTGGGGAGGACGGACCTCCTGACTGTGATCGATCAAGAGAAAGATCAAAAGAAAAACAGATTGCTGCAGGCGGTGAGAACTCCAAATTCTACCTCTTGCATCCACCAAATACAAATCAAACACGCAGATACACACACATAGGTCTTTCAAGGCTCAATAATCTTTATTCCAATGTCGATATCACCATCTCTTCAATTGTCAAAAATCTCTCCTCTCTCTCATGCGCACGTCTCCTCTCTCCTCTGTCAGCTCTCTGTAAAAAGCCCTCGTCGAAACCTGCCGCAAGTTTATTTACCTAAAAGGTAAGCCCCTAGCTAAGCTGCCCCCTGCTGTCCTTATGCGTACACAACCCTCTTTGCTAAGATGACCCCTTTTTTAATAAGGGTTACACACCTTGACACGCCATCCATTAACACGAGTGGTCATCAAGGTATCATCTAGCTCTTCCTGTTATAAGGAATCATTGTCGAAGATCTCCAAGACTCGATAAGGATCCATCAAGCGAAGATGAAGCTTCCCAGAGAATTTTAAATGCATGTTGTCGTATAGAAGAACCAAGTCTCCATCCTTGACAATCACCTTCTTCAGCTTGCCATCATAGTTAACCTTGCGTTGTGCTTGTATCTCGTAAGTCTTCTCCAGAGCTGCATTCCTGTCTTCTTCGAACTCCACAAAGTTCAGAAGACGCTGCTCCTGACTTTCCTCTTCTTGCATGCGTTCGGTAACAACTAATCTGTAAGTATGGACCTCTAACTTGATGTGAACAACGGGTGTCATCCCATAAGTTAGGTAGAAGGGTGTCTTCTGGGTGGTGACCTTAGGTGAAATCTTAAAAGCTCACAACACAGACGGCAGCTTCGTGTCCCAATCATATGCATGGTTTATAGTTACCTTATTCAAAATATTGCAGAGAAGATCATTCGACTTCTCTGTCAATCCGTTAGCTTTCGGATTGTACGGTGTCGTCTTCCGATGCTTGATCCTGAAGTACTGAGCCAGGAGAGAAATAGTCTCATTCAGAAAATGAGTGCATTTATCTGACACTAGTTCTAGCGGGCATCCATCGAGTGATGATGTTATGTCAAGAAACCTGGCCATCACTGCAGCGTCGTTCTTCCTTGTGGCTTCGCACTCTACCATCTTCGTGACATAATATGTAGCTATCAGGATGTACCGTGCTCGTGTTCTTCTAGCTACCGGAGCGATTGGTCCAACAAAGTCAATTCCTCACTTTTCAAAAGGAGCGAGAGATAAAATGAGAGTAAGAGGTAACCTAATAGTAGTTGTCGGTCTTCTCATCCTCTGGCACGCATCACATCTTCTGATCTCCTGAAAAGTATCTCTGTATATGGTTGGTCACCAGTAGCCGACGTCCAACATCTTCTTCATCGTTGTCTTCAGTCCATAGTGACCTCCAGCATCTTCGTAGTGAAGACCTGTGATCACTGGCTTAATCTCTGAAGGCTCAAGGCATAAATGTGGAAGATCCTTTCTCAATCAGGTGGCTTAGGACAGGAGATTCTAACAGAAGTCTTTTCATCTTCTCAAACACTTCCTGACAAGAAGACCAGACATAAGGTTCTTCCTTCTTTAGCAACTTGGTAAGTCTTCCTGCTATCTCTGCATACCTGTCAATAAACCTCCTGTAGTATCTTACGTTGCCAGGAAGCTTCTCAACTGAGTCAGGTTAGCAGGTGGGTGAAGTTTCATGATAACTTCCATCTTAGCACAGTCGACTACTATGCCTCGTCCAGAAATCCTATCCTAGCAAAATCTCTTTTGACATACCAAAGAAGCACTTCTCAAGATGAAGAACCAAATGATGCTCTACATTTCAAAAAACACTTCCTCAGAAATATCAGATGATCTTCTTTCGATCCAAACACACAAAAATCATCCAAGAAGATCTTCATAAAAGTATGAAGATACTCCTTAAATATGATAATCATCAGTCTCTAAAATGTGGTGGGTGCGTTGCATAAACCAAACGGCATTTGGTTGTACGCTTACGTTGTCATGATGTGAATCATTTCACATAGTGAATAATTCACCTCTTTGTCAGGAGTTAGTCTCTCTGAGTGAAGTTAAGATGTCAAAGAAGTCGATTCTGGAGGTTGTGAGCATTGGCGACTACTTGTTATGCTTCTACTTCGACACTTGAGAGTTAGTAGTCGTAGAAGTTAGCTTAATATTACTCCTAGTTCTTTTATGCATATGTTAAACATCGTTGTGTTATATGTTTTGAGTCCTAGTAGGTTGATAATATGTTATTTATCTTGTTGAAGCATTCACACGCTTGTGCAAGTGAATTCATACTTATCTTTGATGTTCAAAGTACATAACTTAGTTTTACCATGTTGATAGAGATTAAGTTCATGGGTTGTACTTACTTATCGCCCATGCATGCTTTCTAGCTGGTTTAAGTTATCTTTCAGTGTTGCGTGTCATTTTAGGTAGTTTAAGATTTACGTTGGCACTTTAGGGGGCTGATGTTGCAGCCTATGAGTGAAGTAAAGTAACTACGTGGATTAGGGCACTAAAGGACAGCCAAGGGGACCTATGAACTCCCATTGGTCCATCTTTATCTTTTATAAAACTCTAAACATAGAAGTAGAGGTCTAAAGGAGAGTTCGAGCATTTGGTGAGGAAATTGTGAAATCTGAGAGTACAGGAAAATAGAGCTCGTCGTGCCAGTCACTGTCAGTGAAATTCTTGATCGATTTGGAGCAATAAAGAAGGAGTTATGCCAAATTGAAATTCGGATTGTGCTAGAATTGCATCACTTTTGTTGATTTTGGAGTTTTCAGTGTCAATTGCAGCAGAATTGAGGAAATTATTTCAAACCTTCGTGGCTGCATTCAATGTCAGCAAGGCTACGACTGTCCAAAAAGTTTCAAGTCATTTGAGTGAGTGAGTAATTCAGGACGACCACTGAAGTAGAGGGGGTCTGAAAAGCTCTCATTCTGGAACAGCAACTTCAGAGAAAGAGATCTGGAAAATTGTGTACAATCAGGAGGTCAAATTTCACGGAGGCGTTCAGCTCCTGTAGACTCCAAATCCTGTAAAAATCATCGAAAGTGATCAAGTCAATTCTCTGTTCTAGGTTGAAATAGCTATCTGGGTACTAGAAATTGCCGTAATTTTCTTACTCAGAACTTTTCTGTCCACATCTCGGTGCTAGAATTTGATCTGAGGCTGAAACTTCGTGTGTGTGTCCAGTAGGGCCTCTTTTACATATAAGAGAAGTTTAGAAGTCCAAACCTTCACATATTTCCTATTCTTGAGTATCAAAGTTCACCGTCTAATCTTATCATTACTAGTTCAACTTGATTTTTCGTTTCCTGAACATATCTGAGGAGCCAAGAGACCTTGTGAGTGTCTTACAATGCCAACTTGTAATTCGAAGCCTACTCCTTTGAGTTAGCAACCACAGCTAGAAGCCCATCGCTTCTCCGAGTAGACTTAACACAGCCTTCACGATCACTTCACAGTCAGAATGTTCCGCCCTTCCCAAGAAACTCTCATTTCGACAACGTGCCCCAATCAGTAGTAAAAGTGATCTTCGACTTGTCTTCTTCTCTGATTGAAACTTGGTTGTATCTAAAATACCCATCCAGGAAGTTGTAGAACTCATGTCATGCTACCTGGTCTAACCGAATCGGTGAAGGGTAAAGGATGATGATCCTTCTTCGTGACCAAGTTCAGCTTCCGGAAGTCTTGACACACTCGGATCTTACTTGTTTGCTTCTTCGGCACGATGACAATAAGAGCTATCCAGTCACTGCTAACTACTGGGAAGATGACCCCTGCCTTCAAGTACTGATCGATCTGATCCTTCACCAGAAGCGAGTACTTGGGGTTGAATCAATACTGTCTCTACCGTGTAGAAACAATGCCTTCCAGCAAGTCAATGCGATGCTCTTTCAGTTCTCGAGGTATGCCCTTGTAGTGTCGCAAGATTACTCCTTTTGCCCATTTAGTATACAAGATATCGTTCTCACAGAGGATTTGCACAAGTAACGCTACTCTAAGTTCTAAGATCTGTTCAAACACACAAACACACGAGTTTTGCCTAGAAATCCCGTCTTCTCACAAAACCACACGGCTTCCAAACCCTTCAAAAGGTGCCCTGGACCTAAACAAACAATTACTAACTAAAATATCACACAACTATTCACAGAGAAGCTCGGGAAGACACTTCCTACTTCCAGGTCACTTCTTTCGGTCTTCTCAGTACCGTCTTCCCGAAGCAATTCTCGGCTTCTGGGGGTTCAGCTCAGCTTCTCACACCTCCAGAAGACTGCTCCTGCTTCGTAGAAGTCGACTAGCAATGGCTGTTACACCTTGCTCTCTCTCTCACATTCCAACGGGTTAGATTAATCATAGGGTGTATGCCCCCTGTAGCCTTCCCAGGCTTCTGCCTACGGAAACGGTCTTCCTGCGGCACTACAACGAAATTCACCTTCACGGAAGCTCAATAGAAGTCTCGGAAGCTCACTAGAAGAAAGTAAGAAGATAGGGAAGATGAGAGAAGATGAGGAAGAAGGAAAATCCAAACGAGAGAAAATCAAGATAAGAATAAGAAATTAAGACTCCGACAGGCTTCTAGTCCGGATCCTGACTAAGAAGCCATCCCTGCTTGTAATAGTTTGAGGAGGAAGACAACAAACGTGCGTACAGTTGCACAGTCTTCTACTTGAGGATGTCGTCTTCTGTTGTGGGAAGAAGGCTTCTTTCTTCTTCTCTCGTTGCTCCGACTACTCTGTCTTCTGGGATCCCTTATCCATAAGACCGTCCGTACATGGATCCGAAGTGCTCGACTGGACGAGCCAAGCTGCGAATCTGCGCAACTGCTGACAGTCACCGCCACTCAAGAAGAATGCTTCCCATGCACAATCGGGAGTGAATTTAAAGAAACCACCACCCAAAAGACACAGACAAAGCTTCTGCACTCAAATCAGCAATCCATTCCCCGAGAAGAAGGCACATTGGTGTTGAGAAGCTCACTCCCTCTACTTTCTGCTCCTACTCCTCGACACACCAGTCTAGCCAGCAGGACTACACGAGGATGCCGTTCCCTGCTCTTAAACTGTCCACTACCTCCATCTACATCTTCGAACCAATGTTGACAACGAGCATGCAGACCCCTCTGGTATAATCTCAATCTATTCGTATGTCTCTAACATCGGGTGTAGTGTGTGTGCGCACAGTTGTGTTTGTGTCTAATGTGCATGAAATCCACTCTTCGATCCTACTTATGCATCTGCCTTGAGGCGCAGAGGGAATCCTCTCCAATCCTCAACTACAACTAGGAAGAGATGAGAGCTGTTAGAAGGCTGCCACCCCACATGCAAGCGGTTCTCCTTCCTAATTAGCCATCCACCTTACTACTCCTGCGCTGCCTACTTTGCCACATGGTCATCTATCTAATATTACACTAAACTGCCACCTCTTAAGATAGCATGTTCGATTCCTACTAAGTTTGGACAAGTCAACTTGTCTTCTACGCTTGCTACCTACTCTAATTGCTCGGATGCAATCTCCATTGGATCTACTCCTACCTGAATTACTAACTCGGCTTCTGATAAGCTAGGAAGCCCTGCAATTACCTCGGGTGTCACTGAGGTGGCTTCCTCCTCAACATTCGTCGCTGGCTCTGCTGCTGCTACTTCGGAAGACAGAAGCGTCTTCTCAAAAGCTGGATCGACTTGTGCTTCTTCGCTCTTTTGAGACACTAGTTCGACATTGAGAGCCATGGTGACCTCATAGAGGTTCGGGGAAGTTGCTTCCTCCACTCGGAATACCTGAGAAGACAACTCTTCTTCCTGTCTTCCAGAAGACATCTTGTCTTCCGGGGCTTCTTCCGGGATCTTCTCGACTTCCAACGCTGTCACTACCAAGTGGACAGCGAGGTCGAACTCCTCCTTCTCCAAGTCTGATCCGATCGATGGTGCTGGAGCTTGAGAAGATGCAGTTACGGGTGGCGGAATCAAGGAAAGACCATAGAGTGTCTTCACTTCCTCTATCTGCCGATCCAAATACCTAAACATGCTCTCCTTACACTCTACCAACATCGCTCTGGACTCGTCTTCCCATTCTCTAGCTAAGGTAAGAAGCTTCCTACCCGCGGTGAAGTTAAACTTCTTCTGAAGCGCTTCCACCGACTGAGCTAGCATCATCTGTGCATGAGCTTCCGCTGCTTCCCGCTGCGTCTTCTCGGCTGCAGTCTACGCTTCTGCGGCTTCCCGCAATGTCTTCCATGTCGTCTTCTCCTCTGCAAGGATGGTGATCTTGCTCCGGACTCGCAGAACCTCCTGGTCATGCTGTTGTAAACGCGCATGCAACTCCTGGTTGCTCTTCCTCAGCTGCGCTAACTCCTTGGCAGAAGCGGCTACTTCTGCCTTGTACTTTGCTGCGAGCTTCTCCGTGATGCGGAGGTTGACTTCCAGCGCTTCTATCCTCTTCTGGCCTTCTTCTTGCTGCATCAGGGTGCGCAGACCGAATCCAAGCTGTAGTGGCTTCTCCTGAGCTCTCTTCTCGATCAACTCCATAGCTGACTGATCTCTGAGTGAAAGAAGGCACTTAACTCCTCCAGTCTTCTTCCCGCGGAAGACAAGCTCATCTCCACAATCCGATCGGAGGTATCGACCTTGTCTTCCAGAGACAAGGATGCCTCGTCCACCACTATGGTCTTCTGCTTCTGTGAGCGAGAAGAAGCTACTCTTCTAATCTTCCGGGGTGGAAGATCTCTCCTCATGGAAGAAGCGGTCCTCTTTACTGCGCTTCCTCGCATTGCAGTAGAAGTATCCAACCAACCTTCATCTTCTAGAGTCTTCGGAAGACTCCTTGGTGTTGCAGAAGCGGTATTCTGCGCAGCTTGGGTACTCAAGGGCTCCTCCTGTGAGTCAGACTCTGATCCAGAATGAATCATCGAGAAGGAGGTGGTCTTCCTAGGCACGCTCCTAGGACCCATCTTCTTTGGTGGTGTCGTGTCTTTCGACCCACTGGAGTCGTCTTCTCTCACCAGAAGCGTCTTCTGGTGAGTACCGGACCTCATCTGCGGCATCAGAGTGGGAGGGGGAGTCATCGCTGCTGCTCGGTCGTCTTCTCCCGAGGTCTCCTCCTTCGCCTCATGCTGCCATGTTGACTCATATCTCGCCAACTGATCTTCCGTGAGATCCCTCTTCCACCTTTTGTATATGGTGTTAACTCTGTCATATATTTTGAGTCCTAGTAGGTTGGTAGTATGCTATTTATCTTAATCAAGCATTCGTGCGCTTGTGCAAGTGAATTCATACTTATCTATGATATTGCAATGTACATGACTTAGATTTATCATGTAGATAGGGTTTAAGCTCATGGGTTGTACTTACGTGTTGCCCATGCACGCTTTTAGTTGATTTAAGTTGACTTTCAGGGCTGTGTGTCATTTTAGGTAGTTTAAGTTATACACTGGCACTTTAGGGGACTTGACATGGTAGCCTTTGAGTGGAATTAAGTTACCACATGGTTTAAGGCACAAAAAGACAACCAAATGGAGCTATGAATTCTAATTGGTTCATTTTTGTCTTTTGTGTAATTCTAAATTTAGAAACAGAGGTCTAAAGAGGATTTCGAGCAATTGGTAAGCACACTGCAAAATCTGAGAGCACAGGAAGGTAGAGCTCGTCGAGCCAAGCACTGTCAGTGAAATTCTTGATCGATTTGGAGCAATAAAGAAGGAGTTATGCCCAATTGAAGTTCAGATTGTGTCAAAACTGCATCACTTTTGTTGGATTTGGGGTTTTGAGTGTCAATTGCAGCAGAATCGAGGAAATTGCTTCAAACTTTCGTGGTTGCGTTCAGTGTCAGCAGGGCTACGACTGTCTAAAAACTTTCAAGTCATTTGAGTGAGTGAGTAATTCAGGGCGGCCGCTGAAGCAGAGGGGGTCTGAAAAACTCTCAATCTAGAGCAGCAACTTCAGAGAACGAGATCTGGAGTTCTGTGTACAATCAGGAGTCCCAACTTCACAAGGGTGTTCAGCATCCTGTAGACTCCAAATCCTTTAAGAAACTTCGAAAGTGATTGAGCCAGATAGGTCGAAATAGCTGTCTGAGTACCAGAAACTGTCGCAATATCTTTGATCATAACTTTTCTGTCCATATCTTGGTGTCAGAATTTGATCTCAAGCTGAAACTTCGTGTGTGTGCTCAGTGCAGCCTCTTTTACATGTAAGAGAAGTTTAGGAGTCTGAACCATCATAGTTTTCCTCTTCTTAAGTGTTAAAGTTCACCATCTGATCCTATTACTATCAGTTAGACCTGAACTTTGCCTTCTGAGTAAATTAGAGGTTCATAAAGATCTGTATGAGTGTTCATAGTGCTCTGTTGTAACCTGAAAGGCCTATCCCTTGAGTGGTCCACCACAACCAGAAGCCCAACGCTTCTCTGAGTAGGCACAACACAGCCTTCACGGTTAAATCACAGCCAGAAGGTTCCGTCCTTCCCAAGAAAACTCTCAACTCGACAACGTACAGATAACAGAAGAATTGAGTAAGATGTCCTCCTGCTGGGGTGCCTAAGTACACCAACTCCGTCTGTACGTATGCGTGGAAGGATGCGCCCTAGTTGATGGACAGTCCTTCCCAAATGGCTTCCAGGAATTCCACGTCCTGGTCTCCAAGGTACCTCGTCTTCTGCGCCTTCTCCTTAGGAAAGAGATGAAGGAACAGCTTCGCCAGGAGACGCTTCTGCAGCTCCCGGTAAGCTTCAACCTTCCACCCGTTTCTTCTCTGCCTGCCTTCCAAGAAAAGACAAGTTGTGCTTCCAGGCACATGTCACCTACCCGAGATCATGCGTAAGATCTTCTTCTCCAATTCGTACCCCTTGTTCTCTGCTTCTGACCTGTGGAAAGCCCTGCGTCACCATTCTGCTGTCCATGAAGATGGTTTTCCACGAGCTACTCCTGCCTTCGCAGGTACACGGTTGCGAGACGATAAGGCTGCCCAAACCTCCTCCAGAAGACCCTGGTCGACGAGGTTCCAATCCCACAGGAAGAAGTCGAGACCCAACTCCTTGATGAAGGGCTCGGCCTCGGTCAATTCTGCTGCCGGTAACACCAACCCTCGAGGATGCATCAACATACTTGAAACTCTGTTGCACTAAGCCACACGTACTTACTGTGAGCCGAAGACTCAGTCCTTCCCAAGTTCTCACAGTCTAGCTTCCACTCTCAGAAGACGAATCTAGTCTTCCAGAAGACAGCTACTCTGTCTTCCGGGATTCTAACAGTGCTTCCTAAATAGTTCTCGTCTTTCGAGCTATATCTAAACAATCCTAACTACCGTCTCCTCGAAAATGATCAAGACTGTCACATCAAATACATCTACGAACATGAGCACTTCCTGGACGTGCAGCAGCAAGTGTCGGTGGCTGCTCTCTCTGCAATCCAGCTAGCTCTACCTTCAGCTCTCGCATCTACCGAATCAGGTCTTCTATCTGGTTCTGTTGACCATGGTTCTCTGCAGGTCTTTGAATTGGTGCCCTTTGTGCAAGAACTGACACAACTAGCATCAAAGGAACTGCAGCCGAGACAACAGGTCTAGGAGCAAGAGCCAGAGGCTGCTGTACTTGAGGAGCATCATAAGGTTGAGTGATCACTTCTGCAAGCGGTCGTCCTCCTACAGCCACTCTCCCTCGTCTCTGTCTTGTTAGAACAGCCACGACATCTTCAACTCTCTCTCAATCCATAGTAACACCTCCTTCAGCCGATCGATCTGCTAACATGAAGCATAATCGATCTGCCGTAACATCGTTGGTAGCTTGCGAGAAAATCTTTGTTCTCCTAGCATCCAAGGTTATGCGCTCAAGCGTTGAGAGCTGCCGGTATCTCCGATCAAACTCTCTCAGCATTCAGGCTCATCATCCGACCAGGTTGCTGCTCAACCTAGTCCAGAAACGTCCTCCTAGTAACTCTCTCTGAATCCTCCTCAAGAAACTCTTCTCGAAGAGCTCGCTCAAAACTAATCGAGATACCCAGATTTCCCTAACTTGGTCCCGCAACTCAAGAATGACAGCTAACTCAAAACTTGCTATCATCTCAACATCAATAACTCTAACCAGCTCCATCTCTCCTCTATACTCACGCAACTATCTAGAAATATCTCTACCCTCAAACTTTCCCCATCTGTTCACAGTTGCTTGCAAAGTCTTGGTGGATTTTAACTCACCCCTTCCAACGATCGGATGCTGTTGGACCAGGGCCGCAAGCGTCTTCAGAATCTCAGCCGTATCTAGACCAGATGCAGATGCCGCTGTAGCCGCTGGTGCAACAGAAGGTGCGGCAGTAGACGTAGATGCAGCAACCGTAGAAATAGCAGCACCATCGCCCTTGCGGTCCATCTCTTCTCCTTGTAGTAAACTCAACCTTCTCAATCAATCACCCCAAGAGCTCTCAGTGGAAGCACCAAATGTCGTGGTGAGAGTTTTCTTGGGAAGGACGGAACCTTCTGGCTGTGAAGTGATCGTGAAGGTTGTGTTAAGTCTACTCATGGAAGCATTGGCTTCTAGTTGTGGTTGCTAACTCAAAGTGTAAGCTTCAGGTTACAAGGTAGCACTGTAAAACACTCATACAGGTCTCTTGGCTCATCAGTTATACTCAGGAAACAAAAATTCAGGTTGAACTAGTAATGATAAGATCAGACAGCGAACTTTAACACTCATGATTGAGAAATATGTGAAGGTTTAGACTTCTAAACTTCTCCTACATGTAAAAGAGGCCCCACTAAGCACACACACGAAGTTTGAGCTTGAGATCAAATTCTGACATCGAGATATGGACAGAAAAGTTCTAGGCAAAGATGTTGCGGTAATTTCTGGTACTCAGACAGCTATTTCGACCTACAACAGAAAATTGGCTCGATCACTTTCGAAGATTCTTACAGGATTTGGATTCTACATGATGCTGAACATCCTTGTGAAGTTGGGACTCCTGATTGTACACGGTTCTCCAGATCTCGTTCTCTGAAGTTGCTGTTCTAGATTGAGAGCTTTTCAGACCCCCTCTGCTTCAGCGGTCGTCCTGAATTACACACTCACTCAAATGGCTTGAAACTTTTTGGACAGTTGTAGCCCTGCTGACAGTGAACTCAACCACGAAGGTTGGAAGCGATTTCCTCAATTCTGCTGCAAATGACACTGAAAACTCCAAAATCAACAAAAGTGATGCAATTCTGACACAATTCGAACTTCAATTGGGCATAACTCCTTCTTTATTGCTCCAAATCGATCAAGAATTTCACTGTCAGTGCTTGGCACGACGAGCTCTATCTTTCTGTGCTCTCAGATTTTGCAGTGTCCTCACCAAATGCTCAAACTCTCCTTTAGACCTCTATTTCTAAATTAAGAATTTTACAAAAGATAAAAATGGACCAATAGGAGTTCATAGCTCCACTAGGTTGTCCTTTTGTGCCTTAAACCATGTGGTAACTTAATTCCACTTATAGGCTACCACGTCAAGTTTCCTAAAGTGCCAGCGTAAATCTTAAACTACCTAAAATGACACACAGCCCTGAAAGTAAACTTAAACCAGCTAAAAAGCGTGCATGGTTCAAGTTTACACATGTAAGTACAACCCATGAGCTTAACTCTATCAACATGGTAAATCTAAGTTATGTACATTGAACATCATAGACAAGTAAGAAGTCATTTGCACAAGCGTACAAATGTTTGAACAAGATAACTAGCATACTATCAGCCTACTAGGACTTAAAACGTTATCGTAGGGCATGAAATGTGGTCTAGGAATACACGGGGTATCTAGCTGTGGAGAGATACAAAAGGATCTACGTCCTAACCGATGAAAACTTACGCTCTCACTATCTAATCTATTCAATCTTTTGTCTTGGTTATTATCGATCTAATCCTGACCCAAGTGCAACACATGTGCATCGCACAAACGACTCGGAGCTCGATCTCATTTTAGGTAAAAGCAGGACTCATACATGGTACATGTCTGCTTTAGATCTAAGCATCTTTCATACAATCTTTCATCAATATCTGCTTCACTACTTCTTCTCGACAAACTACCTAAATGCTAGATTTCGGCCTTCTATTGTTCGCTGATACGAGCTTCGCTCAAGAAGATGTCCACAGCAAAAGACAGCCTACTACACAAGCTTCCCAACGATACAAGGCATATCGGCAGCAAACAACTAGAAACTCGAGACGTGACATCGAAGATAACGGTACCTCAGCTTCAGTAAGGCGTGACACCTCCACTGAACGTGGTCGCCGTAACCAATCTCACAATACAATCTCTTTGTCATCCATGCGACACCTCCAAGAAACTCACCTCCAATCCTCAGGTCGCTTGCTCAAGGTCATTCAAGAGATTTAGGCGAAATCTCTCTTCGTCACCCTCCCGTCCCGTTGTAAACTGAAGTTTGAAAACCTCGATCATCCAATCAGGCTCAAACTTCACATGAAATCCCCTCCGACCCTTCTCTATTACTGTATGAAATTTCAGTCTCAGATCTGAACCCAACTGCCCGCGATGGATCAAGCCACCCGCCTGTGTTAACCTATGAGCTTTACAGATCTCGATGGCTAAAATCCTAGATCTCCACACATTCTCTTACCCAAATGAGCTGAAATTTCACATGTGACTAGCTGATAAGGCACACTCTCATCCTGGAAAGTTTCACTCAGAGATCCAATCCCATGTGCATGGAGCAACTCAAGCTTTGAACCCAAAGAAAAACGAATTTACTCATATCTCTCAACTGTAACAACCAACTTCAATCGATCATTTCAAGAGCAAATCCAATCCAAATGTAGGACTATTTTACATCAATGTAACCAACACGGAGTGAACTACTTGGATAGCTCCTAAAGATCCCCTCTCAAACTCTCGGACCACTCCAAAACATGGCTCGAGATACCGATTTGACCCCTTGACTTTCAGTGTCCATCACTCTCTCCTCAGAACTCCAAATCGTGCGATCTTTGTCTCTAGAGTGTAGCCTGTCTCGAGCGCTTTCCAACAAGACCAATCACTCCTCGAATGACTCTCGGGAAGACCTCCAAAACCCTAAAGCCGTCTGCAGATTGTGAATGACGTTGATTGATCGAAAGTAGACCAATAAGAAAACAGATCTGAAAACCACTTTTCCTCCTACTTGGTACCGTAGAACAACTATAACCCTATTACCCTCTCATGCCTCCAACACATCGGCCCCAACCTTAGGATAACTACTCTCGTCAAGCTATAGAGATCATACTTAACATTTAAGATTCAATACAAAGTCAAGATGATGACTTGAAATCGATCTATGATGAAAGGTACTACAAAAGAGAATGGAGAAGCCATCACTTGATTACAGTACTCCTCGCCAAAGTTCCTTGCGATCCACGCACGATGATTGATCTTCCGCCGACAGTGACGTCAAATATCCACCCAAACGTTGAAAGAGACGTTGGCTCGATAGTTTAGGTCCATTCACCTCTGTCAAAGTAAGATATACATTGTCATATCTCAGTTCTCTTCATACGTGATGATTGGTAAGATCACCGGAGTAGGCGAGTCCATCATTCTCCTCATGAACTCTTCTCCAAAATAGACGACGAACCACTATCGAAATTGATCACGGTGGATGCAGTGAAGCTTGATATGAAACGAGTTCGGAAATGACAGATTCGAAACTAGATTGATTCCTCCATCGATAAATACAACTCCTGCCGCTCCTCCTTATCACGTAAGACACTAAGACACACTCATGAAATCTACCCAAAGAAGAATGCCTCACGAACCCTCGACCCCCATATCTTATATCTAAGTTTTCCAATAAGAGCCATTCACGCGAATGTTCACGGATCACTGAGTCGACACTTCTTGTTATCGTGCGATCTCACATCCAGATCTCTGTGAACGCGACACTTAATACGCTTTCATGCGAACTACACGAAAGGTTCGAGGAACACAAAGAAAAACACAATACACGTTTTGTACTGAATTCACATGTGAGACATCTCACAACATGACATCCACCCCCTCTAAACCTGCGCATCCTCCGACATGCGCCACAAACACTTACAAGTTGTGGATGGTATCACACAACGTCTTCGTCCTCCTGAATGATATCGTCGTTATTAACATCCTGAAGAACCAAGTCATCTTCGTCGTCATCCAAGAGATCAAACTACACTATGACTTCCTCCACGCTTATTTCTTCATCTCGCTTCTTGAAGAGTTTCAGACGCTTTCCTGCAATGGGAACTTTGAGCTCTGATCCATCAAGCTCCCGAAGTGAATATGTAGCATTGTCATGTATAACAAGAACCACATATGGTCCAAACCACCGCTTAGAGAATTTTCTAAGCGCATTGTGTTGGTTGTCCAAGCTACTATCATACACCAACACCCAATCGCCTTCCTTAATCTCCTTTGGCCGTAATCGATGACGTTCATCAAACATGCACTTATTCTTCAACCGTGTCTTCTTCAACCTATCAATTGCAATCTCTATGTCCTCGGGTCTCCTTTTCAGTTGACGAATTCGAAGCGCAAGAAGATCCTCCTTAGACATATTATCCTCCCAAGGTAGAACGCTCCAAGTAGGAATATGCTCTTCGATGGGCATGATAGGTTTTTGCCCTTGCATTAGTTCCGTTGGCATGTACCCAGTCTCTGAACTATGTGTGCAGCGATCAGCCCATAGAGCAAAAGATAAGAACCTCGACCACTCCTTCACCTTTCCCTTACAAGCTTTCACAATGGCTTTCACAATAAAAGGATGACCTCGTTCACTCTTAGCATTCCGTTTTGGATTGTGGTTCGTAATGAGAGCTAGTTTCACCCCGCATCTCTCAAAAAACTGCTTAGCTTCGAGAGTATTCAGCTCTCCACGATCTGCTGTAATCTTTCCAACACACCCGTACCTACAAATCACGTCCTCTAACAAGAATCTGCAAAGTCCTTTAGTGGATTTTGTACATAAAGCTCGTCCTTCTACTTGATTGGACAAATCCTCTCGTGCAAGAGCTAGATACCACATTTGCCATATCTCCACTGGCATGATAACCAGATCTACTACCCATTTGTAATGGATTGCAAGCGGATACGTAGGGTGCAAATCGTCTCGATGTCTGATCTCTGAGTACATCTGACAAGTCTGACACGATTTTACAAACCTCACAACATCTCTATACATATTACGCCACAAGTACCTCTCCTTGAGCTTTGTGAAGGTTGCATAAATACCTCGATGTCCAGCCATAAACTGTCATGGAACTCTCGAATAAGTTGCGTCTGCATTTCTTTCTTGCACACAACTCTTTGTGGTAGATCAACATCTCGTTTAGATTGCTTCCACAAGTAACCACCTTGTAGTAGGTAGTTGTAAGCCTTCCTCCTGATCTGTTTGAAATGTGTATCACTCCATTCAAGGTGCTTCAGCAACGTGCTAAGATAACGCCCAATATCTATCCATTCATCCTCGTACAACTCCTCTTCGAATGATTTTGGATACACTACTTCTCTCTTTTGCGCTCTAGAAAAGACGGTAGTGCCAACATCTTTTGTGTCCTCGGTCATATCTTCCTCTCTTTCATACATTGCTCGAGACAACATGTCTGCTACTGGGTTATCCTTACCAGCTATGTGCTTGAATTCAAGATTTAATGATTTGATGTACGCTATCCACCTTAGCATAGCAATATCAAGAGTGTTACAATTCGTAATCTTTCCCAACAATGACAAACAACCAGTCTCCACAACCACCGATGCCCCAATCAGGTAATCTTTCTCAGCCTTCATAGCTGTAACCACCCCCCATAGTTCTCGCTTCACTTGCGGGTACTTTTTTTGTCGTTCGCTCAACACCTTTGCGCCGAACCGCATAGCAAACCTGTTCCTTTCTTCATCATCTTGCCCCACAACCCATCCAATTGCTATATGGCTACTATCAACAATCAGAACTACAGGTTTACCTCCTTCATAGTTGACCTTACGAAGTACAAGCGGGGAAGACAGTAGTTCTTTTAGCCTTCGAACTGCCACTGAGTGCTTCTCGTCCCACTTAAACTTCTTGTCTTTCCGAAGCAAGCCGTACAAAGGATCAGCAACATGTGCAAAGTGAGGAATCCAAACATGATAGAACACACAAGCTCCTAAGAATCTCCGTACTTCAGTTTGAGAACTAAATGTATCATTCATTCGTTGGATAGCATCTACCTTACTTGGATAAGGCCTACGACCAAACCATCTACACAAATGTCTCACAATCACAACCGCGCGCACTCCAAACGAGGGCTTAGCTCATGATAGTGTCAAGTGGACTTCCTCAAGTTGTGATAATATCTTATCAACATTTGCAATGTGATCAGCAACAAACTTACGGCACCCCCTTTGATCTGTCGCTTCATCCTTCTCCTCCTCTAGACAACCCTTGATTGGAATGTCATCAAGAATGGCATTGTCTTCTCCAGAATAAAATCTCGTAAGACTTTATTCATCTCATTCATCATGTGCGCCACTGAGTTAGTAGCCCCTCGCGGTAATGTGCACATCCTTATCAGTCCCAACGGAGTCCTCATAGTGATGACATCCCTGCTTCTTTCGGCAAGTTGAAATTGATCGTATCCGGAGTAGAGATCTCCTACGGAATAGATCGCTCTTCCAGCAAATGCTTCAGCAAACTCTCCTACAATCGGTCATATCTCTGTATTTCTGATAGTCACTTGGTTCATCGGCTGCATATCTTGAATGAAGCGTAACGTTCCACTCTTTTTCGGAACTATAAACTAACGACTGGAATACGATGCAAATGAAAGTTCGAGAATCTTCATATGCATCTTCTCCTTCAGAAGCTCCATAAGCTTAGGTAGATGAGCCTTAGGTACAAGGATTGGCCTCAAGTCCCAAGGTGCATGCGGCACTGTAAAAATAATCATTGGAGCTACTGCGCTCAGATCCACGCATCCTATCTCCGAAGCTTCAAAAGAAAAAGCCTTTCCATGCTTACTCAACATCTCTTTGAACTCTCGCTCTTCAATAGGAAAGAGAAAATCTATGGATCCTACCTTCAACTCCTCGAGTGTAGCTGCAATAAACTTGTGACCCACTTGGCAAAGATCCCTTAAGCTCTTCTCCTTCGAACCTTGCTGAACTTGGTGGTTGGAGTCATCAGGTAAAGGTTGAGCTACATGCTTAACCTTTCTATCTACCGTTTTATACTTGGTTTCAATCCTGACTTCTGATTTCTGGAATGACTCTATGATCGAATAGAGCTCTCTAGAATTTATTTCCACCAGTTGATCTTTACTCCTTTTCTCAATCTTGGTAAGTTTCTCCAAAGGATCCTCTAATCTCATCTCCACGTAAACACCCGCTATTCTATCCTCCTTGTCAAGCACACACATTCTTTTTAGATCTTTCTCAGCTCTTTCCACAACCTTCCGCTCCCACTTTCGTAAAACAACAAGCTGCGTATATAAAGCAAATCCACTCTCAAAAAATCCCACAACTCTTGTACAAAAGACACTTCCCTTCGCTGGCGAGAGTACCTCCTTTTGTGTATCGGTATCACTATACCCTCGCTCTATAGTGACCTTATGCGAAAATCCTTAAACTCTTCAATGACTTTAGGAAGAGAACCACTCCGCAAGTTCTCCCGATTGCGCTCATGGTTAGGAGGTACAGTCAAAAACTGCACTGCTCTCTTACCGTCTTGATTTCTAATCCTAGCATATGTAGATCCATCATCCAACACCTTGGTCTCCATCCTTACAGCCGTAATGTATGACTGTCCAAGAATCACCGGATACGAAGTAGTGTCTTGAACAAAAAAGTTTTGCTCTATGACTACATCCCCAATCTTCACCCTTACATCCGGACAAGCACCGTAGAGTTCTCCTCGCGTGTTATTCGTTGCCCGGATCATCCAACCATGCTCTGTGTCAATGGACCACTTCCCTCGCTTGTAGATATCTTTAGATACGATGTTAATCTCAGATTCATGATCAATGAGAGCGACCACCGAATCTACCAAATCTCCTATCTTCACCAAGGTTTTCGTAGTACCTCTAGCTCAATGTCCATAGTATAGTAACTAGGAACCTTATCATCTCCCTCGTCTTCATCTACAGCAAATTGAACTTTATGGTTGGTGCAATATTCAGCTAACTCTTGCTCCTCCTCATTTGTTATTCTCGTGTCTAGAGCGTTAGTCATAGCATTCTCTCTTGTCAACTGCCTCTTCCTCTTGATGATGTCAATAATGACATCATGGAACTCCTTCTTTGCTATTCCAAAGATCTCTCGTAAAGTAAACTCAATCTTCGCGTTGAGCACTCTCTCTTCTAACACCCCCTTCAAATCTGTAGCGGCTTCAATATCTGACTGCAGCTTGTAGGTAGCAGGCTTATCTTTCTTACTCCTTTCTGAACTCTTTGTGGTAGATGGAGAGACTTCCTCCATAGTCTCTTCTTGCACCGGTGTTGTGTCTAGCCGAGGTTTCTCTCCTCGTAACTGCCTCTTAGGAGTACTTCTCTCCTCACTAGGACCAGCATCGTCTCTCCTACGCTTCTCCTCCATAAGAGCCTCATGTTGACTCTTGGTCAAGTAGGCGTGTACAGACATTGTATCTACTGGATCATTCCATCAAGTAGCACCTTTGATTGTCGTGGCCACCTTGATTAACTCACCCCTTGTTGCTATTCCTTTCTCCATTTGGTTAAGCATGACTCCATATTTTGCTCGCCTTTACTTCTTTTTCAGATGTACTATCTCTATCTTTCACTACCTCAACCCCATAGATAACGGCTTGTACTGATACCTCAGCATGTTGCGAAAGATAATCCTCTAAAACTTACCTCATCCCTCCTCTTCCAAAGTTAGTTTTGAGGATCTCACCTGTCTCTTTCAAGGCAACCTTTCTCTCCTTCCAATAAATCACTCCTTGCCGTAGGACGTCAGCAAAATCTCCGCATTCCTTCCGATGATGTTCAGTGCTATCGCACTAAATACATCTCTGCACATATCCTTGCTTTAGAGCGGGTTTGCTCTCAGATACTCCCCCTTTCTCCTCTAGCTTTGCTAGCTTAATCTGCAAGTCTCTCATCTCTTTTACCAATTCTTTTATTGCATCTTTTTGAGGTGCAACCATAGGGACAGGAACAACATGAAACGAAATAGCAGGTACTTGTACCATAGGTGCTTGTACATTAGGCATTGTTGACTGCGTACGAGGCAATACGATTGACAGTGGTCTCACTTCTTGCCTTATCACCACCTTCTCTCTCCGATATTCCCGCTTCGCAAGTACACCCACTGCTTCAGAAACCTTCCTCCAATCAGCCGTGAGTCTAGTATCTTCCATCCTATCTTCTAGAAGTAGGATGGAAGATACTGGACTCATTGTTAGCTGCTTGCAGAAACAGCTCCACCTTGTCGTTCTCCAATGTGAGCTTCTCCATCCGAGACAATTGAAGGAATTGTCTCTCGAATTCTCAAATAACTTTGTAGCAACAAGCTCTTTATTGGATTTTTTTCCCACTCCATGAATGACTTCTTAGTCACTCGATCTGCATCTTCTAAAGAATATTCTTCTTTTAATTGATAAGTAAACTCTTCCCATGTAGCGCTATGAGAGTGGATGATCTCCTTCACATGCTCTCGTATCTCTGGTACGACAGCAAGCTCAAATGTGTTGATCATCTCTCTCTCCGACACTTTACTCAACTCCATCTCCCGAGAATAGTACTTAAGGTACTTGGAGATGTTCTTTTCATCAAACTGATCTAACAAACGCACAACAGATTGCAAAGCTCTAGTAGCCATTGCCTCCTTTCGTTCAGCGGCTTGTTGTTGTTGCATGATCAACGCGAATGTCTCAAGCAATCGCATGTCAGACCTTTTAAGTGGATTCACCTTCGGGACCTCTCCAGACGTAGAAACCTCATCTATGAATTGAGATAGGCTCTTAGCGTCCATGGTTGCAAGAAAATGTATCTCTCAACCCCAGACGTTTCACGTCGAGTTCATCAACAGTCGTAGGGCATGAAATGTGGTCTGAGAATACACGGGGTATCTAGCTGTGGAGAGATACAACAAGATCTACGTTCTAACCGATGAAAACTTACGCTCTCACTATCTAATCTATCAATCTTTTATCTTGGGTTACTATCGATCTAATCCTGACCCAAGTACAACACATGTGCATCGTACAAACGACTCAGAGCTCGATCTCATTCTAGGTAAAAGCAGGACTCATACATGGTACATGTCTGCTTTAGATCCCAAGCACCTTTCATACTATCTTTCATCAATATCTGCTTCACTACTTCTTCTCGACAAACTACCTAAATGCTAGACTCCGGCCTTCTATTGTTTGCTGATACGAGCTTTGCTCAAGAAGATGTCCACAGCAAAGGACAACCTACTACACAAGCTTCCCAACGATATAAGGCATATCGGCAGCAAACAACCAGAAACTCGAGGCATGACACCGAAGATAACGGTACCTCAGCTTTAGCAAGGCGTGGCACCTCCACTGAACGTGGTCGCCGTACCAATCTCACAATACAACCTCCTTGTCATCCATGCGACACCTCCAAGAAGCTCACCTCCAATCCTCAAGTCGCTTGCTCAAGGTCATTCAAGAGATTTAGACAAAATCTCTCTTCGTCTTCCTCCCGTCCCGCTGTAAATTGAAGTTTGATAACCTCGTGCTCTCACCTCGATCATCCAATCAAGCTCAAACTTCACAAGAAATCCCCTCCGACCCTTCTCTACTACTGTATGAAATTTTGTAGTGACGAAGGATCTCTCCTTTTGTCCATTTAGTATACAAGATATCGTTCCCACAGAGGATTTGCACAAGTAACGCTGCTCTAAGTTCTAAGATCTGTTCAAACACACAAACACACGGGTTTTGCCTAGAAATCCCGTCTTCTCACAAAACCACACAAACCAACACGTCTTCCAGACACGCCAAATGGTGCTCTGGATCCAAACAAACAACTACCAATTACAGTATCATACAACTATTCACAGAGAAGCTCGAGAAGACGATCTTCCTGCTTCCAGGTTGCTTCTTCCGGTCTTCTCGATACCGTCTTCCCGAAGCGATTCTCGTCTTCTGGGGGTTTAGCTCGTCTTCTCACACCTCCAGAAGGCTGTCCGGCTTCGCAGAAGTCGACTAGTAACAGTCGTTACACCTTACTCTCACACTCACATTCCAACGGGTTAGATCAATCACAGGGTGTATGCCCCCTGTAGCCTTCCCAAGCTTCTGCCTACGGAAGTTGTCTTCCTGCAGCACTACAACGACATTCACCTTCACGGAAGCTCAATAGAAGTATCGGAAGCTCACTAGAAGAAGATAAGAAGATGGGGAAGATGAGGGAAAATGGGAAGAAGAAGAAATCCAAACAAGAGAAAACAGGATGAAAAAGGGCAATTAAGATTCCGACAGGCTTCTAGTCCGGATCCTGACTAACAAGCCATCCTTGCTTGTAATAGTTTGGGGAGGAAGACAACAAACGTGAGTACTGTAGCACAGTCTTCTGCTCGAGGATGTCGTCTTCTGTTGCGGGAAGAAGGCTTCTTTCTTCTTCACTTCGCTGCTCTGACTGCTCTGTCTTCTGGGATCCCTTACCCAGAAGACCGTTCGTACGTAGATCCCAAGTGCTCTACTGAACGAGTCAAGCTACACTCCACAACTGTTGACATTCATCGCCACTCAAGAAGAACACTTCCCGTGCACAATTGGGAGCGAGTTCAATGAACCCACCATCCAGAAGACATGGACAAAGCTGCTGCACTCAAATCCACAATCTATTCCCCGAGAAGAAGTCACAATGGCATTGGGAAGCTCACTCTCGCTACTTCCTGCGTCTACTCCTCGACACACCAGCCTAGCTAACAGGACTGCACGAGGATGCCGTTCCCTGTTCCTAGACTGTCCACTACTTCTATCTACATCTTCGAACCACTGCTGGTGCGAGTATGCAGACCCCTCCTGTATATTCCAAGACTATTCGTATGTTTCCAACAACGGGTGTAGTGCGCTAAGACTGTCTCTGCTCTAATGTGTCTCGCCTGCCTGCTTGTAGAATCGGTGTGTATGTTCAATTACTGCCGAATTCTACAGAACTGGCAGAGCTCTCAGAGAGCTTTTCTCCTACCATGCTATCCTACTTAACCATCTGCCTCGAGAGTCAGGGGAGGCGACCACCAAGGAGAGAGAGAGAGGCGCTGACAAGAGGTTGTCACCTCACATGCATGCGGTCCCTCTTCCCAATTAGCCCTCCACTGTGTTACTCCTACGCTACCTATGCTGCCACATGGGGTCCTAACTATTTTTACATGGAAAACTGCCACCCTTAAGATAGCATGTCCGATCCTACTAAATCTGGAAGTGTCGATTAAGTTTGCTAACTACTCTGATTGCTCGGTGGCAATCTCTACATGATCTGCTCCTACCGGAGCTACTACCTCGACTTCTGATGGGCTGGGAAGCCCTGCACTTACCTCGGGTACCACTGAGGTAGCTTCCCTCTCCTCGCTCTTCGCTGGCCCTGCTGTTTCTGCGGCTGCGTCTTCCTCGGCTTCGACTTCGGAAGACGGAATGATCTTCTGGGAAGACGAGTCGAATGGTGCATCTTCGGTCTTCTGAGGCACAGATGCAGTACTAGGGACCATGGCGACCTCATGGGGGTCCGGGGAAGTCGCTTCCTCCACGCGGAATACCTGGGAAGACGACTCGTCTTCCTGTCTTCCAGAAGACATCATGTCTTCCGGAGCGTCTTCTGGAGTCTTCTCGTCTTCCAACGCTGTCACCACCAAGTGTACAGCGAGATCGAACTCCTCCTTCTCCATTTCGGATCCAGTCGAGGGTGCTGGGGCTTGGGAAGATGCGGTTGCAGGTGTCGGAAGTGAGGGAAGACCATAAAGTGTCTTCACTCTTTCTATCTGTCTATCCAGGTACCTGAACATGCTATCTCTGCATTCCACCAACCTCGTCTTGGACCCGCTGTCCCATTCCCTAGCTAAGGTAAGTAACTTCTTACCCGCGGTGAAGTTGAACTTCTTCCGAAGCGCTTCTACCGACTGAGCTAGCATCTTCTGCGCACGGGCCTCTGCTGCTTCCTTCTGCATCTTCTCTGTTGCAGCTCGCGCTTCTGCGGCTTCTCGCTGCATCTTCCAAGTGGTCTGCTCTTCTGCGAGGGCAGTGATCTTCTCCCGCACTCGGAGAACTTCCTGATCGCGCTGCTGTACTCGCGTCTGCAACTCCTGGTTGCTCTTCCGAAGTTGCATCGACTCCTTGGCAGAAGCGGATGCTTCCGCCTTGTACCTGGCTGCAAGCTTCTCCGTAGTGCGGAGACTAGCTTCCAGCGACTCCGTCTTCTGCTGGCTGTCTTCCTGTCGCAGCAAGGTGCGCAGGCCGAATCCAGGCTGTAAGGGCTTCTCCTGTGCCCTCGCTCTCCTCTCCAGCAACTCCATAGCGGGCTGGATCTCCTTCTGGAAGTAGGCACTGAACTCCTCCAGTCGTCTTCCTGCAGAAGACAAGTTCATCCCCACCACTCGCTCGATGGTGTCGACTTCGTCTTCCAGAGGCAAGGAAGCCTCTTCCATCACAACGGCCTTCATCTTCTACGCACGAGAAGAAGCTACTCTTCTCATCTTCCGGGGTGGAAGACTCCTCGTGGCAGGAGCGGCTCTCCTCTTTGCGCTTCCTCGCATCGCAGTAGGAGTACCCATCCATCCTTCGTCTTCTGGAGTCTTCGGAAGACTCCCAGTGTTACAGAAGCTGTCTTCTGTTCCGATAGGGTACTCAGCAAGTCTTCCTCCGAGTCCGACTCCGATCCTGAATGAATGAGGGAGATGGGTGTCCTTGGTACACTTCTGTGACTCATCTTCCTCACTGGCGTGGCGTCTTCCGACCCACTAGACTCGTCTTCCCTCACCAGAAGCGTCTTCTGGTGAGAGCCGGGCCTCAGCTGTGGCATCAGAGTGGGAGGGGGCGTTGCTGCTGTCTCTCGGTCACCGTCTTCCGAGCTCTCCTCTTTCACCTCTTGTCGCTCCGTTGGCCCATACACTGCCAGCTGATCTTCCCTAAGATCCCCCATGGCTACATACAAGTAGCAGAAGAAGGGCGTCAGATGTCCTCCCGCGGGGTACCCAAGTATGCTAGCTCCGTCTGTACATAGTTGTGGATGTACGCGCCCCAGTAGATTGGCACTCTGTCATCCCACACTGATTCCAGGAACTCCACGTCCTGATCTCCTAAGTACCTTGTCTTCTGCGCTTTTCCCTTGGGGAAAAGATGCAGAAACAACTTCGCCAGAAGTCGCTTCTTCGGCTCCCGGTAAGACTCTATCTTCCAACCGTTCCTCCCCTGCATGTCTTCCACGAAAAGGCAGGTGGTACTCCCAGGTACATGCCATGAACTCACAATCCTAGGCAAGATCTTCTTCTCGTACCAATATCCTCGGTTCTCGGTCTCAGGCCTATGAAACGCCTTACGCCACCAGTCTTCAGTCAAGGAAGACGGTCTTCCTCGAGCTACTCCTGCCTTCGCAGGTACACGGTTACGCGGTGGTAACGCGGTCCACACCTCCTCCAGAAGCCCTTGATCTGCAAGGTTCCAATCCCACAGGAAGAAGTCGAGACCCAACTCCTTGAGGAAAGGAGTGGCCTCGGCCAATTCTGCCGCTGGTAACACCAAGCCTCGCGGATGCATCGACATACCTGGAAGATCTGTTGCACTAAACCACAAGAACCTACTATGAGCTGAAGGCTCAGTTCTTCCCGAGTGCCCACAGTCTAGCTTCTACTTCTCAGAAGACGAAACTAGTCTTCCAGAAGACAGCTACTCCGTCTTCCAGGATTCTAACAGTACTTCCTAGATAGCTCTCGTCTTCCGAGCTATATCTAAACAATCCTATCTAAGCAAGGCCTCGCATGGATTACCAAGAAGACAACCCACCTTGCATTACATCCTACTTCCTATCAGAAGATCAAGATATGCGAGAAGTAGAGTATGAGAAAGGTTCAGAAGATGGTTGCGGGCTCCTGCGGTGACAGTGGCCTCTGGGAAGACACTTGGGACAGCTTCCGATTCAATGTCGTTCTCGGAAGACTTCTCGAAGTCGGACTTCCCTTCACTGGTCTCACCTGTCTTCGTCTTCCTACACGCAATCTATCCTCACAACAGACTCAAGACATTTGCACTCTGTTCTTCTGACTTCTCACCTCTCATACACACTCAGAAGAAACTTGCTGCATGATGGGAAGACATGACCCTCGACCATTCTCTCCAGATTCTGCCAGCAAGACTTCTCACAACTCTCTTCTAAGTTCGGGAAGAAGAAGGAACGGCTGCTATGGATCGGACAGAAGAGACCCGAATGGACCCTCGCGTCTTTTCGCTCATTTTGCCAGCCTTCCAGTCTTCTAGTCTCTCTAGGAAGATGGGGAGTTGAGAAGCTTGGAAGACCGGGAGGCACAGGCCTAGTTCTCGACTTCTAACTTCTCGAAATAACAAAACAACTCACCAAGCCACTCAGGATTCGTATCAAGCCTCTCTAAACACAAAAGCAAAGCAAATCCACTCTTGATACGAATTGTGTTTAGTCGACTTCCGAAGACAGTCAAGTTCAAGAAGCGTCTTCCGAAGATGTTCCCATCTTCCGAATCGTCTTCTGTTCCAAGTTTTGGAGATAGAGAGGTATGGGGGTAGGGAAATTGATAGTTGGGGTCTCCAATTTGAGGGCTAGGAGTAGGGAAGTTCGAATTGAGCTTGGGAAGAAGCAAGGAGATGTCTTGACAGAAATTGGGCAGCGCTTCCGCGCCCAATGTCTCAATAGAAAGAATGGGGGTGGGGTAATCGATCAGGCTGCCTGCACACAATCAAGGAAGCGCGGGGAGTACCAAGAAAAGGCGAGAAGAAGTGGGAGGGGAAAAGAAGAACTTCTACAGTCTTCTTCGGCTCCCCGAGTTGCCTTCGACCTCCGCGCGCTTCTGGCTCTTGTCCTAGCTTCCAATGTGACTCCACACGACTGCGCCTGCTGTCAATTTCGGTCCACACCTCGATTCCACCTCTGCTTCTACTCGCCACTCTTCACTGTCAGCTTCTCGGAAGCTCCATAGAAACGCCTTCGCTTTCTCTGCTGTTTGTGCTCCCGCAATTCAATCTCACCCTTCGCCTAGCTGCCAACTTACTCTCTCCTACCTCGATGTCTCACTTGATTCCTCTCTCAATGCTAGCTCGCGAAGCTCACTCTCTCAATCGATCTTCTTCAGGCGCGCTATGCTGCGGGAAGTTAGAAGGTGTCTAATGTGCTTCCTCACGCATCTTCCCCGCAGATTAGGGGTTCTCGTCCTTGGTGTCTTCCTGACCTACCTACCTATTCGGTGCGCTCCAGTAGGTACACCTACTGTCTTATCCGAAAACTCGTGGTTGGTCCTTCGCGGTCGCTGTCTTCTGGAAGATAGGTGTCTTCCGTCGTCTTCTCATCTTCCTACGTCTTCTCGTCTTCTGAAGACGCAACTGAGAAGATGATCTTCCGAAGACGGTCGTCTTCTGAAGAAGTCAACTTCTTATTACAAACAGCTCTTAAGATCATCTTCCCGTTAAGGAAGACGTATCCTTAAGTAACAACGCTTCTTCAGTTATGCAACAAGTCATTATCCTTAAAAATTTCAAAAATTCGTGCATCCTGTAATTTGTGGGCACCACAAATTTCAGTCTCAAATCTGAACCCACTGCTCGCGATGAATCAAGCCACCCGCCTGTGCTAACCTATGAGCTTTACGGACTTGATGGCTAAAATCCTAGATCTCCACACATTCTCTTACCCAAATGAGCTAAAATTTCACATGTGACTAGCTGATAGAGCACACTCTCATCCTAGAAAGTTTCACTCAGAGATCCAATCCCATGTGCATGGAGCAACTCAAGCTTTGAATCCAAAGGAAACGAATTTACTCATATCTCTCAACTGTAACAGCCAACTTCAATCGATCATTTCAAGAGCAAATCCAACCCAAATGTAAGATTATTTTACATCAATGTAACCAGCACTGAGTGAACTACTTGGATAGCTCCTAAAGAACCCCTCTCAAACTCTCGGATCACTCCAAAACGTGGCTCTGGATACCGATTTGACCCCTTGACTTTCAGCGTCCATCACTCTCTCCTCAGAACTCCAAATCGCCCGATCTTTGTCTCTAGAGTGTAGCCCATCTTGAGCGCTTTCCAACAAGACCACTCACTCCTCAAATGACCCCCGGGATGACCTCCAAAACCCTAAAGCCGTCTGCAGATCTTGAATGACGTTGATTGATCGAAAATAGACCAATAAGAAAACAGATATGAAAACCACTTTTCCTTCTACTTGGTACCCTAGAACAACTATAACCTTATTATCCTCTCATGCCTCCAACGTATCGGTCTCAACCATAAGGTAACTACTCTCGTCAAGCTATAGAGATCATACTTAACACTTAAGATTCAATACAAAGTCAAGATGATGACTCGAAACCGATCTACGATGAAAGGTACTACAAAAGAAAATGGAGAAGCCATCACTTGATTACAGTACTACTCGTCAAATTTCCTTGCGATCTATGCACGATGATTGATCTTCCGCCGACAGTGACATCGAATATCCACCCAGACGTTGAAAGGGACGTTGGCTGGATAGTTCAAGTCCATTCATCCCGTCAAAATAAGATATACACGGTCAGATCTCAGTTCTCTTCATACGTGACAATTTATAAGATCAACGGAATAGGCGAGTCCATCATCCTCCCCATGAACTCTTCTCCAAAATAGACGACGAACCATTGTCGAAAGTGATCGCGGTGAATGTAGTGAAGCTTGATATGAAACGGGTTCAGAAATTGCAGATTCAGAACTCGATTCAGTCCTCCATCCATAAATATAACTCCTGCCGCTCCTCCTTATCACGTAAGACACTAAGACACACTCATGAAATCTACCCAAAGAAAAATGCCTCATGAACCCTCGACCCCACTATCTTATACCTAAGTTTTCCAATAAGAGCGATTCACGCGAATGTTCATGGATCACTGAGTCGGCACATCTTGTTATTGTGCGATCTCACATCCAGATTTCTGTGAACGCGACACTTAATACGCTCTCATGCGAACTACACGAAAGGTTCAGGGAACACGAAGAAAAACACAATACACGTTTTGTACTGAATTCACATGTGAGACGTCTCACAACACGACAACGTATAACACAACGGTGTTAATATATGCATGAAGGACTAGGAGTAACATTAAGCTAACTTCAACCGCTACTAACTCCCAAGTGTCGGAGTAGAAGCGTAACCCGTAGCCGTCAATGTCCACAGCCTCCAGAATCGACTTCTCTGACGTCTTAATTTCACTCAGAGAGACTAACTCTTAGTAGAGAGATGAATCATTTACTATGTGAAATGATTCACGTCACGATAACATTTTGACAGAGAAAAAGAAAAAGACAAACGTTGATATAGCAAAAAGAATCATGAGAAACGATTTACTTGCAATTATTTTGTTTCTGGAGAAAACATGATGCAGAATACGGAGCATTGATTTAACACATAGAAGCATGCAAGATAAGGATCATTGACTTTGTCCAAACATCAAAAGAGCAAACGTCTAAATTTGCTTATGATCTAAATGACTAAATTTAATTTTAAGTTTGAATTTCCTGAACTTACGAGGTCTGTTTCAATGGAGTAATACAGTTAGATATTGACAAACCATAAAATGAAAAATGCAATGGACGCGGCGGTTCTCATGCTGCAATAAAGAGTCCTCTTTACATGGAATAATCAAATTTAATTCGAGTGTTTTTAATTTATGCACTAACTTTCCAAAAAGAAAAATTAATGCATAAATTAAAAATTCTATATATCTTCCCTTTTCCCAACTTGGAAGAGAGAGAATATGCTATCATTAATACATTTAAAAGATAAACAAGAAAAACAAGCAAGCATATTGCATGCTACTTTACGGTAGATTATCTCGATACTCAAGTCTCAAACATGTGTGTCCCAAGTGTTATGAGAAATGGGACCATGGAAGCATCGCGAACTCCGACGATTAACTTGAATGCGCTCCGTTGTCTCACTGGGTCCCGCTCCAAGTTTGACAGTCGACAATGATCCGTAACGCCGGCGAGCCAATGCGAGTCCCTGAAAGGATTATACGAAACCCCAACTGTTCCGGCGTGAGTCCCTCATAATTGCGTAACATATATCGCGTGGATGGTAACTTCACACTAACCTGGTGTGCCAGCGCGGAGGAAGTTGCGGGTCGAGAAGAACGACGCGTGGTCGTTGTAACAGATAACAAGCGATAGAGCGTCAGTTGCCGAATGTGGTCCTGTATGTAGTAGGGACCTGGCAGGCTTTCCTTACATGTCCGGCCTTCCGCAACGAGGAAAGTATCGACTTTGGTTGGCTCAGTTTAAAAGGTCGGTTGCAAGGGAATTTGTCCGTATGTCTTAGACACGTGGCGGCTGTACATTCGTGAAAAGGTCCGGGGTGGGCCAAGCAATTTTGTCTCACTGTAGTGCATCTGCTGTGTACTGCTGCTACGGTCATTCGCATAGTTCGCGTGATCATCTGGATATCCAACGGATTGCTGCACGAGCTCAGAATCTTTGGCATTCTGTGAATTCGGGAATGATCGGGGACTCCTTTTATACTGAACCTTCACAGGTACTAGTATCGCATTCTCCAGAAATTTCCCCCCAAGGGCAGTCGAAAGAACTTTCTCGTAGTTAGAAAGCTCACTCTGCGAATCCTCGCTCCAAGGCAACGAGTCGAAGTTCCTTCAGTTCTCAGTAGATCTTAGTAACAACTCTCCTGGTATATTTGTGCTTTCTCCATTGTGTTTCTGATAGTATCTGAATCTTACGCACTTCGCTGCTTGCGTTTCGGTTCTGCAAACACTCCTGTGTTTGAATCTGTTCGCTGAACGGTAGCCACTATTATTTCCGTCAGATTTTCACATCCTTTGCATTGGTATGGACTCTGACGTTTAGTTCGATGCACGAATTCGAACTGCGAAACAGTTGACCAGAAGTGAGTCTGCTGTAGTTTCCTACTCGGTCTAGACGCTGGTCTCACTGACTGGACTCCGCACATTATTTGATAGTGCGCATTCTACGGTAGCTTTCAAATTGGAGGTGACGCGAATTCTTCCAGCTATCGATGGCGATCTCCCTGGACGAGGTGAGCCCTGACATTTGCTGGAACTGGATTGAGATGTGGCCACTTACTCTCGTAAGATTGCAAATTTCCCCTCTCGAGGCTTCGATTCGGCGCCCTTGAACGTCGTGGCATTGACCTGCTCGATGTGGAACGCAGCTCTTCTCCGACGAAGTGAACAGCGAACTGGGTAGCAGACATTGTAGCAGGCACATACGCACGTAGCTAAGCTGGAGAGATATGAATCCATCGATGGAAATGTGTAATTGAGAGAAAACTCCGTGTCACTTCTCTTTACTAGCTTACACTGGCAATCAGTAAACTTGAAAAACTCTCTAAGGCTACAGTCTCAGATCAAGAGTGTGAATGAGTACAAATGATTCAGAAAGCCTCCGAAGCTGGAAATTTATGCGTCGATGTAGTTGGCTGTAAGAAGACAGGTAATAAACTTCGATGTAGTTGGCTGTAAGAAGACAGGTAATAAACTTGCAGGTAGCTGGGACTCTAACAGTCACCAGCCTGCAAGAACATCAAGACAGATACGGATCGGCACCTCATACTTCTCGTGTGGACTGGCATATTCAACACTCCTTCTCAGAACACTACGGCCTTAGTCAATTGGGTAATACCCCAAGCTTGGACCTAAATAATGTAAATTTTGGTCTCGCTAGTGATTTTGTGAGTATATCAGCAATGTTATCATTTGTTGATATATTGACTAATGAAACAGACTTACCGATATGTGATCGGATGAAGTGGAATCTTACATCAATGTGCTTCATTCTCCTGTGATCTATTAGGTTATGCGCCTGATGTATACAGCTCTGATTGTCAACAAAGATTTGGGTAGCTTCAGTTGCAGGTAACCCAATGAAAAAAATAGCTTGCACATCCACACAGCTTCCTTCACTGCATAGCACAGAGCAATATATTCCGCTTCTGCTGATGAAAGAGCGACCACCTCCTGTTTCTTGCAGCTCCATGATATCAGCCCACTGTTCAGTTGAAAACAATAACCAGACGTAGACTTCCTATCATCTACATCTCCAGCAAAGTCAGAATCTGTCCAACCATGGATGATAAACTCGCAATGTCTGCACTATGTGCGATAATAGTTATATTCTTATCAGTTCGCAATGTCTGCACTATGTGCGATAACAGTTATATTCTTAAATGTGAAAAAGTATACAGAGCGAATTGCCGTTCATGTTCTCTGTGTGCAGAGTGGTTGAAGACCAGTTTCAGGATTCTTCTTCCCTTCGGGGCGATAGTTGCTTGGCACTTCTTTCGGTTGTAAGGTTTGATGGAGTCTTTCCATCCGTTGGCTGTTAATTGCGTCGCGTGTTCTGCTTCACAATAGGGAAATGTGTACAGAGCAAAGTTCTGCTTCACAATAGGGAAATGTGTACAGAGCAAAATGCCAAGCATTTTATGTCTGACTATGTAACCTGAGTGAAATGCGTAGCATATCAAGTTGGGAAAAATACCAAGTTTGAATATAGAAATAGGTACATGAGCAAAATGCATAGCATTGTAACTTCGGAAGATCTCAGGTATTGAACATGCTGACTTTACCTCAGCGAAATACCCACAACAATACAGGAGATAACTAATAACAAGATACAGGCATTGAACATGCCCACTTTACCTCAGCGAAATACCCACAACAATCCAGGAGATGACTAATAACAAGATACAAAATGAATAAGTATGAGGACTGTTATGCGATATGTGGAAATTCCAGCCTTTGGAAGTTTTCCAATCTAGGACTATCGTCAATTCTCCTTGTGCTTGAACTTTAGAACAAAGTCTTTAGTTCCTTGTAGGTACCGGAAGATCCTCTTTACTGTTTGTCAATGAACGCTCCCTGGATTTGCTGTGAATTTGGTTACTCTAGACATGGCATACGCGATATCTGGTCTGATCCCAACCAGTAAGTACATCAAACTCCTCACTGTTGGTAAGGAATTTGCCGCATTACAGCATTCTCAGTCTCCGTAGAAGGACACATAGAGAGGTTGAGACGCTTACCAGCCTCCATCGATGTGTCTACAAGGTGACATTCAAGCATTTGGAATTTCTCCCAAATGGCAAGAATGTAGTGCGCTTGGGAAAGAGTAAGTATTCTTAGGTGCCAGTCATAGACTACAGTGATCTCTAGGAGGAATCTGATCTCCCATAAATCAGTCATGGCATACATGCTGTGAGAGGCCGCCTTGAATGTTATCAGTCGTTCCATGCTGCCACTTGCCAATACACAATCATGTACCCAGACAGTAATGATGAAGAGGTATCTGCAGTGTATGGAAACACTAGGATCGGCAATACTTGGTACAAAATCTTGAGATTTCAGAAAATCACGTAACTTTCCATCCCAAACTCTGTTCGTCTGCTTCAGTCCGTAGATGCATTTTCTGAGACGGAGAGATTCCCCTTCCTGATGTGGGGAGCCAACTGGGGGCTCCATGTAGATCTCTTCCGCTAATTCTCCATGTAGGAAGGCAGTTACCACATCCATGTGATGGATTTCCAAATCTAACTCCGCTGCAATATTTAATACTGTTCTAATTGAGCTGAACTTGGACACAGGAGCGAATGTCTCCGTGTAATTCAGGCCCTTTACTTGGGAGTAGCCCTTAGCTACTAGTCGCGCCTTGCACTTGTCAATGGATCCGTCTGCTTTTCTCTTGAGGCGAAATACCCACTTACAACCTATCACTTTCTCCCTGCAGGTAACGTAGAGGACTCCCAAGTCCCATTATCAATCAGAGAGTTATACTCTTTGTGTATGGCTTCTGTCCACTCACGCTTCTGTCTGCTTTCCATTGCTTCTTCAAAGGTAACTGGTTCAACAATTGCCTCTTCCCCATCAATAGATGCAACAAAGCTGTTGTCTTCATAACCAAATCTTGAAGGTGGTACACCTTTGTTTGACCGAGAACTTACTCTTGGTTCAAATTGCTCCAGTACCTGTTGCTCACCAGTGTCACTCTCCTCTTGATCCGTAGAATCTTCATCATCTTCTGAAAGAGATGGTTCACTTCGGGATGTATTGGGATCCATTGCACTGTTCGGTGCATTATGATGTAAATCACTTCCTTCACTTGAATTGCTTCCCGGACTTGGATGAAAAGCTCCACTTGAAGGTACGCTGGCTGGAATCAAGCCCCTTGCTTGCTGATGTTGAGATCCGAGGAGAGTTGTGCCGCTCCTTAGAATACTAGACGTACTCCCTCTCAATTCTTCTATCGCTACTAAATCCTCATCAAATTGAACGGATAGGCTATAAATTATCCTCTTGCTGTCCTCATTAAACAGCTTACAGCTAGTACATGTATTATCATGTCTATATCCCAGAAAAATGCATTTCTAACTTTTGGGATCCAGCTTCTTTCTACGTGTATCAGGAATATGAGTATATGCTACACCCGAATACTCTCAAGTGGGACACGTCAAGTTTAGAGCCTGTCCACTTCTCCTCAGGTGTAGAATTAATGGGCTTGGTTGGACTCTTGTTGCTCACGTAGAGAGAAGTAAAAATAACCTCGACTCAAAATTCTCGACCCAATCTAGAGTCAATGAGCATGGATCTAGCCTTCCATCAGTGTCCTATTTAAACGCTCTGCTACTCCATTGAGCTCAGGAGAGTCTCTAGGAGTAATTTGGTGTTTAATCCCACTCTGCTTGAGGTAAGATGTAAACTTACAGTTCACATACTCCCCACCTCCATCCGAACGAAGAATATTGATCATCATCCCGCTTTCCTTCTCCACTGCAGCCTTGAAGTATTTGAAGTGAGTGAACGTATCTTCTTTACGTCGCAAGTAGTAGCACCAACTCTTACGACTGAAATCATCAGTGAAGATAAACAACCACTTAGCACCTAAAAATGAAGGAGTGCTCATCGCACCACATAAATCAGAATGTATAAGTTCTAATTTCTCTGTGGTTCTGTGCTCATGGTTATCGTGGAAGGTTGATCTACTTTGCTTGCCCATAATACAGGGTTCGCATATCTTGTCACTCTTGGTAGTGTCTACAAGATTAATTCCATCGACCATCCCCTTCTTCTGCATCAGTCGTAGGTTGGCATAACCAAGATGTCCGAAGCATCTGTGCCACAAGCTCAGGTTATCCGTTACTGAACTGATGAGACAAGCAGAGCTTGTGGCCTCCATGATCGTACTTCCCTGCAGCTTAAAAAGATCTCCGCTGGTCTGGGTTGCAATTGCAACTAGAATCTCTTCTTTGTAGATAAAGCACTTGTCTTCTTGGAGTGTCATCCTGCACCCGTTCCGCGTACCAAGAGAAATTAAATTCTTGGTAAGGTTAGGCACATAGAGTATTGAGGTGAAGGTTCCAGTCTCCGTGACATTTCTCGGATGGTGAAATAGCATTTTCACTTCTCCAATACCAACACCAGTAAGTGCTCGTCCATCTCCTAATTTCAAGCTCACAGGGTTACAAGCACGGAGGTTAATCATGATGTCACGGTTTCCAGTAACATGCCTGGATTCTCCGGAGTCTAGTAACCACTCACCTTCCATGATCTCTGAAGATATGGTAAGCAAATGATTTGATGCTTTCTGGTCGTCCTTGCTACTCTCATCCTTCTTCTCGGTTCCTGATGCGGAACCAGTCTCCTTCTTCTTCCCTTTACGCTTGCCACCCTGTGCCAGCCACTTATAGCAATCTTTCTTCAAGTGCCCAGACTTCTTGCAGAAAGTACAAGAAATGCTTGATTTCTTCTCTTTCTTCACAGAAGAAGCCAGGTCCTTGTGTTCACCGTGACCACAATGGTTCCAAGATTTAGACGGCGTGTGGTGTTCACGTCCTTTCATATGCTTTGACATGTAAAGAAGACTCTCATCCGAAGAAGTTTCTTCTTCCTTGAGAGAATCACTCTCCGCTTTCAATCGGGTGATAACGTACTCAAATTTCTTTTAGTCTCGAGAGAGTAAATCAGTTGTTTCCAGCTTTTTGGTAGAGTACTCAAAAGCGTGATAACTAACTGATTATCATCGAACGTACCCCACATTCTTTCAGTTTTCTAGCTAGAGACTTAATCATCTCCACGTGCTTCTCTAAGTCTCCTCCTTCTCTCAACTTCAGATTCATCAGCTGTTTATGAAGAAAGAACTTCTTGGACTCTACGTCTCTCCCAGCATAATGATTCTAGATTGTGCTCCACGCTGCCCTGGTTGTATCTGCATCAGCGATCAGCTCAATCTTGGAAGAATGCATGGTAAAGAAAATGCAAAGCAGTGCTGTCTGATCCATCTTGGTCCACTCAGGTGTGACTGGACTCGAGGCTGCATCTGTGATCACAGTCCAGAGATCCTGCTGGACCAAGTAGCGCTTCATAAGCAATTTCCACTGAATGTAATTTAATCCATCCAGCTTCTCTATGAGACTGAGACTAGAATCTATAGATGACCCACGTTGTGGACCCATAACCTGTTGGACGGCAGCAGCAGTTGTCACTTCTCTTTACTAGCTTACACTGGCAATCAGTGAACTTGAAAAACTCTCTACGGCTACAGCCTCAGATCAAGAGTGTGAATGAGTACAAATGAGTACAGATGATTCAGAAAGCCTGCGAAGCTGGAAATTTATGCTCCGATGTAGTTGGCGGTATGCAAGTAGCTGGGACTCTAACAGTCACCAGCCTGCAATAACATCAAGACAGATACGGATCGTCACCTCATACTTCTCGTGTGGACTGGCATATTCAACAGCAGCTGCGGCAGCGGAAGAAGCTCCAGCAGCACTTCCGCCTGCAGAAGACCAGAAGGTGGACTACTACTCATCTGTTCACTTTTTTTTCTTCGTCAACTAGGCTAAATAATCCCTTGTCTTGTATATTTGCGTGTATATTCTTATAGTAGAACGAAGCATCCCCACAATATCTACTTGAACTGCTGCTGCCGAGTGGTCAGCTGGTTTGCTTGCAGACACCTCACTGCTCTAACGCTTGCGAGTATTAATTAATTCGTATACGTTCTTCATGACCAGGAAGGGGGAAAGGACGAAGCGCAGGAGGGAGCAAAGGAGGAACCGAAGGAGGAAGTCATTGAACTGAGAGTGCCAATTTGCTGCGAAGGGTGTGTTGAGAAAATGGAGAAGAAGCTGATACTCCTGGACGGTATGCTGATTTCCGTTTCCTTGTCACCATCATCGAAGTCGATACTTGTCTAGTCTTGTGGAAAGTAAAGAAAACTCTAGCAACGTTGCTCTTTTTCACCGGCTGCTCTGTGACTTGATCGTTCTTTGGCATGTGAAAGGAAACTTGCGGTGATTCAGAGTCGGTCCAGGGGCGAGTGCTTCAAAATGATAGAATGTGGAATTCAGCTCTTCTGCTAGCTCGCCGATGATACTTGGTTTAGATGTGGAAATCCTCGTCATTTTGTTCGCTCAGGCATTTGCTTGATACGTGCAATGTGCGTCTAGATCTGGTGCGAGTTCTTACGGCTTCCCTTGTGGCCCTGCAGGCGTAGTGGCTGTAGAATGTGACGAGGAAATGCAGAAGGTGACTGTACGCGGTACAGCTAAACCTGAAGTCGTTTTGGAGAAGGCGCGGAAGGTTCAAAGGCATTCTGCAATTTGGAAGGAGTGAATCGAAGCTGATGGCAACCTTTTGAGGGTGTTCTAGTCGAGACGGGATCTGCTTGCGTACGAATGTTGCAAATGTTACAGCGCCAGTGGAGTTCGGTCGGTTCCATTTCTGACTGGGAACAGGATTTCGTCACGTACGTGATTTTGTATGCTGCTCAGAAAGGTCATCCGCATTTTGGAGGACACGTACACGAGCGGAAGATCGGATTCGGAATGCGGGAAACGATCGCATATTTGGACTAGATTAATTTGCAGCATCAGATATCGAGATGAAAACTGGTTTCTATGGTGTACGCAGCTGGTCAAGTACTCTACCCACGTTTGAATGCCCGAATGAGCAGGGCAAATAATCCCAAAGTCGAGCATGAACCAGCACATCATGTAGAGTACGACTTGTATGTATCCATCTTCTGAACCTGCGCGCGAGCCCCAGCCTGAAAGGTGATTGCTGTGTACAGAAATGAATCAGGAGAAACTCCACGTTTCTATAGGTTATGCATTCATCGTCTGAACTAGTACTTTTGAGCTAGGAATCTGGGACTGTTGAGATATGCGGGTAGGTTATGGAACCCTTAAGCTTCAACGACTATGAAACAGAGTTAGAACTTTGACCGCAGTTCTGCTTCTGATCGATGTATCCACTGTCGAGAGACTGTTTGAGAGAACTGTACATTTGAACTGGAAAGTTGTATGTCACGGAGACATTAAATTAAGTGACATATCTTTTGTGTATGACGAAGAACTGGAGAGGGTGACTTTTATTCATGTCTGAATTCGTTGATATGATATATTATTCATGACACTTCCAAAATTGATTTTGAACGTGAAGGTAACTCCTACAGGTGAGAAATATCTGAACCCACGAAAGTAAACATCACTCCTTGATAAGATACATACTTCTCCAGGAAAATGAGTCAGAAAGATTGGCTTCGAGCATCCAACGGAAGCATGCTTCGGGTGTCAGGTCTTGGACTGAATGTTTCGGCTGGACCCGACGTGATGTGTTCGGAGGCTCGAGCACACTTCCATGGGCTCTCTCTTTTGTCCTCGTCCCACTGAGTATGAAGATACCCATAGCGCGTAATATATGAAGATTTTCCGGTCGGGTGATGAACTCCGACCTGCTGCTGGGCACTGAGAAGAAAAGAGAACAAGAAAGATATGAAGATTCAGACGGTTGTTTGATTAGCAACTCGTTTGTGTGGGGGATATCCGACACGAATGTATGGTGGTCATGGAGGTAATCGGATCTCAAGCTTCTGGGACTTGGATGAAACACCAATTCTACTTTGCAGCTGAATCGGATTCGAATCTAGGCAGAATGACGAAGAGTGGTGGCTCAATGCACTTCGTCGTTGACAGCCCGTTCTGTTTCACCACAATTATCGTCCCTGTGGCGTTCGGCCATGATCCAATGACCCTTAATCAAGAGTTAATCAAGCAAGGTATACGACGTGAAAATCACCGCAAATACTTTCTAAAACTTTTGAGCATCAAAAAAGATATTCAAAATACATGTTACTCGTATTTCAAGGAAAAAAAAATGATGGAATCACTGGTTCTACACACAACAAGATACAAAATAAAAATTGGTTGAAGGTTGTTCCTTAACATTATCATCAAGTTGACGATGACATAGTGTTAGAAGTGATTTCAATTCTTCAAAAGAAACTATCAACATCCATGTTGTAGTAACGGTCAAGAGCTGGAGGAAAGGGTGTTCGAAGAAAGAAGATTATTGTACGCAAAACCACGTCAAGCAAGACCAGTGAGTTCTACATAAGACAGACTACACAAAATTAGCGATATAAAAGATTTACCTGTAGATCAACTGTTAGCATTTTGGGTTTATAAGGTTCTTCAGATAATCACTCGTGATGAGAAAGAAGAACTTAATAAAGTTGAAATCCGATGGTATGCAACAGAATCGTCAGAACTTTATGTTGATAAATACTTTCTAGAGGAAAGAGAAGTAGTAGGTGGCAGAAGGAGACCAATTTTCTACAATCAAGAAATTGATATTCTGAAATATGAATTCTGGCTTTTGATTTTTTTCTGATTGTAAATAGTCAGTTGTGGAAGATCACTTTCACACATATTAGAAATCAGTTGTTTCGTTTATAACAAGAGATAGCAATTGAAACTAGAGTACGAGAAGAGAACGAATATGAAGATGATGAGACTATTGGTGACACGATAGAAGAGTCAGAATCAGATGGCTCTGATCATTCGGATTAATAGTACTAGAGTAAAACAATATGGCAAAAATTTGAGGAAATTGATGATAGTTTTGGTGTGTAATGCGTTATACAAATGATTACAATCTTCACAATTGTGTTATATAGAGTAGAACTTCAATTGAATATTATGTTTGAAATTCATATTATATTTGAAATGATACATCTTAGAAATTCATGCATTCGAAAGAGATTCATCTCTAAGATAACACAACATTCTCGGTTCAAGGCCCTCGCTCCATGAAGTTTATGGGCTTACGTTTGATAAATCAGAAACAAGAATCATTATCTCACCGTTCGGTGTATGAAAATTAATGTGCCATCTGTGCGCAATAATACTTTTAAGGGTTCTAATTTTTGTGTCAAAACCATCCTCCAGTATATGAAAAACTTATATTTTTTATAAATGAAGTGAAAATAAGATATTGCATGATAATACGAGGATATATACATATCCGTGCAAAAATTTGAATCCATTGGACAGTATAACTTATCAAAATATTTCATATAAAAATCAAGTAATAATTGCAGAAATGTATTATATTTAAGTGTCCATCTCATAGAAGAGTTCGAACAAGATCTGAGATATGTCTAATTTTCAATTTTACAACTTTTGCAGCTGACTAACTGCAAAAATTTGTAAATCAGTTTGATTTTTATCCTAGATCTTTTTTTGAAATACCGATTTTGATCCTGAATTCTTATTCCAATTAACGAGTACCTGATTGTTATTAACGGCTGTTAAAGCCGATAAAGCCAGTTTGTCTTAACTTGCATATTCACCTCTTCCATATTTGGAAGAGGAAAATATGTAGAGGTATTTAATTTATCACCTAATCCATCCGACGAGAAGGATTAGGTGATAAATTAATAATCTTGAAAATCAATTTAATGATAGAACAGCAGACTGGTCTTATGGTTCCTACTGCGAGTTGGAACCCATATGTCTTATGGGGTTTTTTCTAGAAAATTTGGCATGTAGTCTGCAGTTAACATATAATACTTTATGTAAAATATATATTTTAATTTGAAAAATATTGAATATTTTTTAAAATACTCATAGAATTTCTAACTAACACGTCGATGACACCCACTGTAATGTCCGGTCCAATGGAAGTTATAGATTTTGCTCTTTTCAATACGTTTTTTCTTTTTCTTTTTTCAAAAAATACGCTTTCGATGAATATTTAGCCAATAAAGTAAAAAAGTGTACAATGTACCGACTCAGCAGCAAGAGATTGACATTGACACTCCGCATTGGCTTGGTCTAAAAGGCATGTGATGACGTGGGTTAATATATAGTACTATGATGTGAAGAATGTATGAAGTAACCCTCAGCGAAGACCATCTAAAGTTATCTCGTGGAAGTATTTATCGTAGCTTGTTTATGTCTCGCAAACAGTTGTTGATTTGGACCAAAAGCTGTTCACTAGCACTTTCATTGTTGGAACCAAGTTCAAACTATTTGCTGACTCCAACTGTTTGCTATTTATTTTATTTGCACATTAATGTAGCTTGTTGAAGATTTTCAGACAAAGGGGAAAGAGACAAGAGTCGGATAGGAATTACCAGTGTTTTCCATGCTATTTTAAATAAAGTCCGCAGTATTTTGTTTTTATGTTACGTATAGAGTACCAATAAATCTTAGTTAAAGGTTCATAACTTTCGTGGTGAAAGATAGTGGTACTCAACATCTCCCAAAGTCTTTCGAAGTAAAATGTATAGAAGCCGTAGCATAAACTCCCACCACAATCGATGTTAAAACCCTTTTCCAAGGCTAAGGTTCTGATGGAATTCCAAGTTGAAGTCAAGACAGACATTTTGGTGATGAAATTTCAATCTTAACTCTACTTTCTTTGATGAGTTCGGTTTTAGAAAAAGGATACATGGAATGTAACTGAAAACTTAAGAATAAAGTTTCCATATTAACAAAATACCCAATTTCTACTTTCGCTCTCATTACACCAATTCCTCCTGCTATCCGTCGTCTAAAAAGACCTGGCTTATATAAGATACGGGACAAATCCTTAATACATGTATTATAGCGACCCCTCCTACCAATAGCTTACATTGCACCATGCTCTAGAGTCTAGACCTGTCATCCTCTTAGCGTGAAGATACAGTGTCATGGTCTATGGGAATAGAAGACCTGGCAAGTTATTTGATGTGCCATGTCTGGTTTAGATTACACCCATCCCATCGTCAACACAACTCAGTACAAGGATGCGGACCTGGCAATGGAGATCTTGCTCGGCAAGCCCAACCAGGGTTTATATTCATTATTTAACCTGTAGCTTGAGCAAGAACTTAGTTTTCTAGGTAGATGATATAAACTTTTATAGACAAAAGAGGATGAAAACATGATTCTGGATCGTCTAGACTACATATTTATGGATCGAGGATCATACCACTCAAGAGAGTGTCTTTTACATCAGCTTTAAATATAACTTCATCATCATATTGAATGCCTCTCTAGGTGTCATGAAGTTAGTCTTATTTGCTCCTAGACTAGGACTTGTGATCAATTATGAAAATTTCTGTTCATAAGTGATTGTTTCTGAATATATAGAGATTTGAAATTCAGTAACCTAATATTATGTTACCCAATTGAAGCGCACTGCGCATATATGACTCAGATTCGAATAAAATCCATGGTACAACCATGCAGATACTCTAACTGTCTTAGTATGACCATTTGTTTATACAGTATACAGAGAGCTCGAGGTATATTAAGCTAATGCAAGCGGATATAATATCAGGTGGTTAATACGTAGATGTTGTCTAGCTTGTTATATAATATTATGCGGTTCGGGATATTTATTATTTTGTTATTAATACTTCTATAGTGGCACTGAGTGTTCTGCGTTTCTTTTTTATAAGGTTTCTTCGCACTCACTCACTCCGGTTCTCGAGTAAGATAATATTCAACTTTCAAGACTGTCAAGAGTACTAGTCTTTAATCAACATATATTTAACTGTGTAGTTTATCGTCATTTTTCTCTCATGCAGTTATTCATTCCCAAAGTGCTCCGTTAGAACTCAACTAGCGCAGTTGAAAACAAGGTCTGGACAGTAGAATGGGACTGACCTAGAACTTGGTAAGGTTCCTACTGTGGTAAACATCAAATGGCTATGAATTTTCCTCTTTCTTCTCCTATTTGTTATTTATTTGTTAAGTATATCACGACCTCAAGGAATGTACGAGGGATATTGTGTTAGCAGAAATAACGGAACTTCAATGTGATGAGTGTGGGCACAATGGATTTCGATCCAATTTGAACCAGAGAGATTGATACCCACCATTGCTTTAAGGTGCTACTTAGAGTCAACTCTAAGGAGAGCTTAGCCTATAATTATGCCTTGTATCTAATTATAATGAGCAATCACACTAAGATCTGCAATCCGGACTGAAATGAGTCTCTACGTAGTGTTAATTATAGTTCACAATATGGAAAACTACCCAATCCAGAGAATAACTTTTAACTCAATTAAAGCTAAGTTAGCTTACTGTCATTTGAATGAGCTACAGCCGTGTTATCACTTGGGACCGGCCGGAACCCTGCAGCCATCTTCGGTCGGTGTGACGGTATCGCTAATTCCGAAGTGCTTTTGTTGAAGGAAAGCTATAAACTTTCTATTTGTTCGAATTCGATGATGGAACACTAGCTGTGTGTAGCTAGTACAGTAACCAGTTCTCCGCCTACTGTAATAATCACATGTACTGGGCTGTTTCTCAACATCGTTGTTTGGTACAAGAGCTTCCTTTGATGGTAATATGATTCAGAAACTTGGGAATTAAACTTCTCTTCTGCTGTATTTGTTTCAGTTCTAGCCCAAACATGGCCTGACACGAGGAGGAAATGTTCTGCTTGTCAGAGTTTCGATCATGGTTAGTTTCTTTGAAATATATAACCCATGACTTGGTTTCCTAACCTGGGCAATCTATCTTACGCTCGTTGGATGCACTGAGAATATAAAGTTCAACTTGAATCGATACGTACAGCCAGAAAAGCACCAAGCTCATGATTCAGTTACCCATCTGGCTGGATCTTGTTCCGTCCCGTACCGCAAAGCACTAAACTCATGCCTACTACGTACTTGAGAACGTAGAATCTTAAACCTACTGGTTCTGAATCTACCGAGCCATAGCTAAAGAGTACGGTTTTCGGACTGGACGTTCGAACCATAACCGAACCATAATCCATGCCAATTTGCTGAGAAGCGTATGTGCGGAGCATGCATGGCCATCCATCCATCTTGAGCGCAACTCGCCGGCGCCCGCGCGCTTCCTGTAGCCACGATCGTATGCCGCACACTTGGAGGTGAGATGTTCACGACCCGCATCCAGTCTAGCTATTGGAGGACCACATCACCCTACACTACCCTACGCTGAGGTTCGAGTTTCCCGCCCTTCCTGAAATCAGTCGCTTCTGAGGGAGACAATATTTCCCCCATTAGGGCACTTCTTGTGTGCTTACGAAACCGGTAAAGCTCGACAAGACGCAGCTGGCAGCAGCAGCCATCCTAAGCTTCATACGATTGCATGCTAGATCGATCGATCATGAGTGGACGGACGGACCATCCACTAAAAGGTATCTACTTCTGTACTGTACTAGCTTCGTCATGCATAATGCGAGGCGGATCTTCCTTCGTCCCAGTTGTTCGTATGGTATATAACAGCGTTATCAAGATCGCCTATTTGGCAATATATTACCGACTACCGTACTAACCCGGAGCAGTTTTGCAGCCAGCAGGTCTCGTTTGTATTGTATGTACCCACTGGAATGTAGCAACGGCTTCATTTGTAAGTACGTTTGGGCTCCCAAGTTTTGAGGAAGCGGCAAGCGCACAAGAAATGACGGATGAAGGCCCGGAACATTTCCTGCCAGGATGAGGTTTGAATTTCAATAAGTACTATCACGCTCGATCGTGGAGCAGAAAGCTCTACCAAAACAGAAATATAATTACTCTAATTAATATCCTGAGTTTATGTATGCGGCTCAGTCCGTGACTATGTAATTATAGAGGCCCAGGGGACATTCAGTATTTTATCGATTAGTTTTTTCCCAAGACTAGGTTAGATAATAAGACTTATCAGCGGACTTGTCAGTTTATCGGTTCTCATTAAATTTGGAGCAGATTATAGTCTTGAAATTAGTAAATTTATAGAGTATTTTGGTGGCATCTTCAGGTTTTCTAAGAGCGGTTGTTTTCTATATTGACACGTGCCAATAGTATTTGTTAAAGTATAATTAGCTACAGAAACTAATCTCTTTTAGTCATATTAAACTTAGGAACAGAGATCATGGTTCCGTTCACAACAATTATCTCATGGTTGTGAAGTGAAAAATAGATCTAGGTGTTACCATGTCAAATACTCGACTTCAGATTCTGAGGAAAACCTGATAAACTGCTGATAAACTACTATGGGTGCGTGGGCCCATAAGCAGGACTCGTAATTCATAAGATATAGACGAGTTCTTTAGGATATACATCGGATGAAAAGTTATGATGCCAATAGAATTGATTAGGATTTATGCTTAAGGCCAAGTGAAATGATCTTTCACATTTCTACAGATTTTGATCCTTTTCGGACTTGTATGCTTCTTTCAAGAATATCCTCCATACAATCAAATTAAATGCGAACTACCGATCGATTCTCGAGCTTTCGATCTTATACCGAGAATTGAATTGAAGTCATACCTGTATGACGTAACGTTTTGTTGACTGAATCGTGAATGGCTGCTTTCGCGAAGGCTCGAGGTGCAGGGACTGAGAAGAAGAAGGAAGCGAGCAGAAAGCGAGATAGAAATTCAGTGGAAACTGCAGTCAACAACCGAAGCGTCTGCAGTGGCCATTGGGATCAAGGGTAGTAATAACTGCACATCCTCATTTCGCACCTACTACGTGTACCAAATGTCGTGTACTCGAGTAGAAAAGTGAGATAGCGACGTATCTGCCTGGAAGGTGAAGATGTTTACAATCTATCTGTCTACACTTGTTGTATTTTACATTCATAAATGTGCAGTAACAATTAATTTAAAGACATATATATAAGCTAACGAATTACATTTCCACCTTGGTACAGTACAGTAACTTACGACAGGAATTTACATGACCCTAACCCTTTTAACTTTGTGTTATTTGATTGCACCTTTGATTGACTGGTAACAACAAGTTTATCGTTAAGTAAAAACATTGCATCAAGACAAATAAGAGATAACCTTAGTTGATAATGTGTTGAACTTTTCGTGTAGATACATGGATGACGGTTAATATACACTTATCGCATACTGATTACGTGACATTTTGACCTACTGAACCTGCTGTATCCAGTCAAAGATGTGATAAAGTAATGCAAAGTTAAGGAGGGTGGAATCAAGTAAATTTCTGTCGGTTATGAAGATCCATCATGTACCGTAATTTATGTAAAATATGGTATGTATCTATATCATATTTTACAGAAAATTAAATTTTACATATAAACCGAACACTTGAACGTAGAATATGCAGAGATTTACTTCACCGCATCTCTAATACAAAACAAAAGTATTTTCTACAATTATTTTATATTTATCATGGTGTAATCTCTTTACATAGCGATAAACCTGCTGAACCTGCCAGTGCTGATAGGGGTGCGATCAAGTTAGAAAAATTTATGAAAGGTGGAGTCAAGTCCGACAAATGTATTAAAGATGGGGTGAAGTAAATCTCTGCATATTCTACGTTCAAGTGTTCGGTTTATATGTATCATATTCTACCCCGGTACTTTATTTGTTGATCAACTATCATCTTATCGACCAAATTGATTTTCACCAGGAGTCAGGACTCACTTACTAAAATACTCAAAGCATATTGAAAACTGCATTCATGACATGTTAACCTTAAATTTGTCCCGATGTTCGGGAACCATTTCCTGAAATCTTTTACAAACACTGATCATGAAGATCCCTCCGTACATTCATAATTAAAAGTTCATCGAAAATGTAATTATGAATTTACTGTTAATGAATCTTGACTAATTGAAAAAGAAAATTAATTATTTAAGGACTTCTTACAGCCCAAGTGTCCATAAATATGCCTGGTAACCAGGAGGACTTCATTCTGTGGTCGGGTAGTCCGAGACCAAAGAAATGTACTCTTTATACCCGAAATACTTTTCCATACTGGTAATTAAGGGATTAAATCAGAACTCTCCTAGAGCTTATGGTACTGCAGAAATGATTAATTGACTGAGTATCATTGAGAGCCAAAAACATATATCTCTCTAGACAACCTAAAGTACACGGGGAAGAAAAAAAAATACTGGTTTCTTTGTTTTTATACCCGCGCATGGGGTTTAAGGAGATAGATGAAGTTTTCTTGACAAAAATACCTTATTAGAGAAACTGATCGTATATACAAACATTTATGTCATTTGGATCTGTCAAGTTACACTGCAGGAAGAAAAACAATATTTGGAGGATGAAATTCTGATTCGAAATACGGAAAATGAACAAAAGATACTGAAGATCGTACACTTGTAACCTAATTTATAATTAATGATGTGTAATACAGTAACATGTATATAACGCTATCATATCTGTTATTCTAAAAAAGCTAGTCATTCCTTTTGTGCTATATATGGGTCTGATCAAACCCCTTATTATCTTGGCAGTTCACAAGTTCAGTGTATTGTTTTCTTTTTAGCTTTGGCATTGTACTTACTAGGTAACCCTAGACACACCTTTCGACAAGCTTTTAACGCATATCAGTGAATCTATTTGCCATATTAGGTTCACGATAAGGGTGGAAGTTCAAGAGAGAATATTAAATTGACCTTTTCCTGGAGCCCGAGGAGTTTTTCATGTGCCCATGTATGCTTTCACGCATCTCCGGCAATGAGTGAATAAATAAATAAATACATATCCGTTTGTGTAGTGAACTGTATGCGCCAACATATTCACCATGATACTACCTAGTCGAGCATGCATATTTCGACTATGTATCTCATATCTCACAGGTACATAATTTAAATTCAATTTTGGAGCTTCTTGGCAAGAAACGGATGCAAAATGTATATGGTGTAAGTTCGAGAGTGAAGCCGACGGAGATTGAGTCCTGAAGACCTGGAAATGACCGTACCGTAAGTTTACTAGGCCGAGGCCAAATAAATATCTGCTGTCGGCAGTTGCAACTTCTGTTCGTTCTAAGACTTTCATTTACGCAAGATACAATTGAAAGGTACCGATCTGCTGCAGTGCTGTCAGTGAAAATACTAAGCCCTCCCATACACATATATAGGATCTTGACTTCAAAAAAGTGCTCAAAAGTGATCACCGAAGGCGAAAAAGCGAGCAGCAGAACTTCATGGTGGCTCTAGAATTGGATTTCTCCGGAACTTCAAGCGAATGTCATTCGACGGATCATTGAGGAAGGAGACAGGGAGACGGAACTCAAAACTAGTAGGCTAAGCCTTGCAATCGCTTGCTGGTGGTCAAAGGCAAAAAGCATGGAAAATCAGCAGCAGCAGATGCAGTCAAAGATGAGTTAGCAAGCAGAGGAGTGGGGATTACAGTGGTCCCAAGTAATTAGCTGTAACCTGCGAAGGAAGAAAAAGGACGAGACGGGGGCTGATAGTAAAGGCAGCCACTCTCTTCTCTTCATCTTGGTCACACATTACGTGTGTGCCCTTGCAACTGACTACGTGGACGACATATCCATCAGAGTTTCTAGCTACAGTTGAAGATGAAAACGTTTTAACTGAACCCGACAGTCTTTGGCATGGACTTCTGGAACTTGGGAAGTAGAAAAGCGCGCAGAGCTGCAACACCTTCGCTAGAAGAGGGTGGTGTCAGATACCATCATTCTCAGTCCCTGTCACGTACCTGCCTTCTGCCTCTCTTGACGGCGGACGGGAGGGGAGAGGGAGTCTTTCTTCCTACACTACAAATCGCTGCTTTCTGTCGGCTTCTGAGATTCCTCCGATCCTCTTGCTTCTTTCAGATGCTGCAGAATCCCAAAGATGGGCGCGAAGATGAGGAGAACAGATTTCTACATCGTCCTTCACTGAGTAATGAATGCTTGTGGACAGTTTCACTTTTTCCCCACCAGGTGTTGATATGTATATATAGCCAGTGCTTCTCCGTCGTACGCAAAGGCCTTTCTGCATCATGAATGAATCCATCGTTAGGTCCAGGCTCTTGAAGTTCGTCGAGCTCCAACCGGAGAGTCGATATCCAACTCCTGGAAGCCGACTCTTGGCAGACAGACCTCTGGGGATTGGATCTAGACTGGATCCTCGATTGTTCGCTAGCTAGCTAGCAGCAGACGAGCGTACCTGTAGAGTCAAGCGTATATATGGTCATGGTTGGTTGCTGTCGTTTCAGAACTCTGGATCCGGATCCATGATGCCAGTTGTAGCCCTGTGATCCAATTCTTCTAGCTTGAGGTTCTCATCTGTTTCCCGCGATATTACTTTTGACGGTCGTTGGATCCGGAGATTAAAATGGAGTTGCGCATGCGCGTACGAACACAAGAGTTAAAATCGTCTCCCTGGGCAAGCAAACGTTAACATTCTCGTGCACACACAAAGAAATATGACATTTCTAAGCCACCATGCACCGGTCTGATCTTCTTTCGTTGAGGTACTTCACGGTCTCCAGTACATATTACTACTTCAGTAGTAGTATATACAGTTTACTCGTCGTTATGTCAAAGTTGGTAAATGCATATTTTGAGTGAATCTTCCTCCCAGTTGGTCTAATCTTGAATGCTCGATTTTCTGTGTCTCACAGTGTTACTCTTATGTTCAAAGCTATTTTTGGTTCTGACCGGCTGAACTGTGACAGTCCCCTTTTGCAGCATGATGCAGTTAAACTTCGCCTGAGGCTTGTGAACGTCATCTTACGAAGGGGCGACGCAAGTCGGTGATAGATTCCAGACCAAGGATACCTTTTCACAAGCTTTAGGTCTCTAGATATGATCTTGAGAGCAACTTTGAGCATTGCCAAGTTTTCACGCTATCACGGCATCCAATACGCATGATAGATCACTGTCCATGTACAGCCCTGTACAATACATTATCAACAAGGTTACGCATGATCAAGGGTAGGTCCCAGATGGATCCTCAAATCAATGCTTTAATTTTCTCCTCAGATTCTCTCTAAAATTGCCTCGAATTTGCTCTACGTCAATCGTTTTCGACGCTTACATATCAGATGGTGTGAGGAAAGGTGCCAGTTTAAAGTAATTGGTGTCGTCCTTTAATTATGAACCGGAGCCTGAGTTATAATTTTTCATGTCATATGAAACTTCTGAGTCTTGAATTCGTAAGTAATCTGTATCAAAGATGGCTGAACTGGTATCGATCGTACCACTCTCAAGTTCTAACATCCCGCCGTTTCAATTATTTTTAGGGCTTTTGGTTCCTTCGCTCGACAGTGCCCAGTAAACTCTCTAAACTCTGGTGACCGTAATTCATGAATTTGATTTCAGTTTTTGCTACCTATAGTGCGTACAAAAGTAGTCGACAGCGAGTCGACATCCCGTGCGTACATTTGGATATAGCCTTGGGCCCAGACGTGTTTCGGAGGCAAGCCAATTGCAAGCTAGCTATCTACAAGCCACCTACGGTCTCCCCGGTACGTAACTTGAACACCTTCAACTGCACATTGTGATGGACCAAGTTGTATTTTTCCCTGTACTAACGTTTTTTAGTAACTGTGCCGTATGACCGAATGGATCCAAAGAAGCATCAAGTTTTGCTACCTTCTTGAAGTATCTCCGAGACAAGAATCTTCATGACCGGACTAAATACGTTTTTCCCTGAATATTTTTGAGAAATTCATCTTGTTATTGGCAGCTGTATCATAATCTCCTCTGCATAATCTTCTTCGAAGACCTCGGGTTATATGATTCGTTGTTGAAGCAACTTTCTGAATCTCATGGTTGACAGGCTCAGTCTTACTTGTCAAGTGCTGCGAATCCATTCGAAATATTCACGTTAAAAAGATTATGGAGAGCAGTCACGCGAGAGAAGCCATGCCGCCCTTCTCTTACTGTAACAGTGCAAAAGACATTTGTGGGAGTGAGATAGACACTTACAACAATCGGAAGGAGAAGGAAGTACAAGTGGAGATTCAGGCAATCGCTGATTCCAGCCTGAACAGTGTTCTCCTTGGCCTCTCTGGTTCATTGGACCCACAGCCCCGCTACGTGGGACTGACACTAGGAGATATTCCGCTGTCGACGGAACCCCCCGGCTTAGCTCATCATCTGCAAGGCAGTCATGGTCATCCACCTTCAGAAGTCCCATTCCAAGTGGCCATGGGGGTTCCCCACGGACTACTGGACGAGAATAATCATCTAGTGATGCAGGAGCTGCAGATAATCCATCAGTCGGAGCAGCAGCGGCAGCTACAGATTGTCCATGAGTCGTTGAAGCAGCAGCAGCAACAGCATGAACAAAGTTTCCACCAGTCAGCGGAGCAGCAGCAGCGTCATCATCAACAACTTTTGAATTCTGAGAGCTGTAAGATCGGTCCAAATCAGTCTCCTCATGATCAGACCACTGAAATGCAGCAGAAGGGCCGGAGGAAGTTCAGTTACGTTGACGTCGACCACAAGAGCGCTGGTTTTCTAACGGCCTGGGAAGAAAGCGTGAAATACATGGAGAATCTGCGGCAATTACAAGAACAGCATGTACAGAACCAACATCAGCAGCCAGTTCTACAACCGAACGTTAACAGTGATCAGTTCTGCTTGAACAATATGCCATTGGCAGGACCTGGCTTGTCTGCAACTCAGAGTTTTAACAGCTTTGGTGATTTCGACCCGGTTCATCAGGAGAATGCTTTTCCAAGGGACAAGTTACCTGCAGACAACAGCAACTTGCCGTCGGATTTGTACAATCTTCCTCAGCCTTCACGTATATCCATGACAACCTCCAGTTCATGTACAGCACTGGGCTTTCCTGGGAGTTCTGTCTCTGTGCAATCACCGGGTTCTAATGTAAGAAGACCCACAGGGCCAGTGAATTCTTCTCACAGTCCTGCTGCAGTAGCTGCTAATCCGTTTTCTTATCAGCTACCTGACAGGAATTCAAGTTCAGACTTCTTCGGAACCAGTCATATCCAACCTCCTGCAATTATGTCATTTTCCGGACTTTCTAACAAGCTCATGAGTTTGAACTCTGTCCCTGGGCCAGCTGGATCATTCTCCAAGTTCCAGAACAACTACAACCCGGCTCTAGTTGGTGGTTCTGCAGCACATTTTCCGTCAGATCTCCCAATCAAACCTGCTTACAGTGTCGACCAGGAGCTGCAACTGGACTATGGTCACAGAAATGAGCCTCAAGATGTCTTTGGTCCTCCCGCTGCAGGCCCCCATGGCCAGTTCCTGCAGGAGATACCAAGACGTTCCAAGAGCAGTCTCGGAAGGTTACTCGGAGATCTTGAGCCAAAACCACTGCATCACTTTGCCACGGAGAGGCAGAGACGGGAACATCTGAATGAAAAGTATCAGATGTTGCGGTCTTTGGTCCCAAATCCTACGAAGGTTCATCTCTCTCCTTAATTAATTATTCCGTCCTACATATGTTCCCATGCAATAATTACTTCTAAATTCTCACTTGGTGGACATTTGATACATGTTTGTTATTGCCATGTTGACCACATAACTTTGATCCCGCCAGAAGGGATTGTCTTCAGGCTCCATATGTATATGACATGTATGGTGGTCATGGCTATAGGCTGATCGAGCTTCCATCGTGTCAGATGCTATCAATCGGATACACGAGCTTAAAAGTGAAGAAGAGACGTTGCTGGCGGAGAAAAAGGACAGACAGAGGAGGAAACACTTGAGGCATGAGATGAGAAGCAATGGCAAACGACCGAGGCTGCAGCTGGATGGTGGCGAGATGGATCAGAGATCTAGAGACGAAGGGGAAGATATAACCCTGAGAACTCAGTGGATCAGGAAGGTTTCCGAACATGGTACAGAAGTCGAAGTTCGCGTTCTCTATAATGAGGTGGAAGTTAACATCAAGCAGATACATTCGCCTAAGTTTCTTGTTCGAATCATGGCAGCTATTGAACTCGGGCTCAAGCTTCAAGTCCTAGACGGAAGTGGTGGTGTAATAAAAAACTGTGACATTTACAGATTCAGACTGAAGGTACAGTCCCTTGCCATATTTGTTATTTAAATTTGCTCTTCAGTATCCACGCCGTTAACTATCGATTGATCGATGACTTGTTTGAGGTAGGAGAAAATTTAATACACTACACAATTGAACTCATCCACTGAAATACGTTGTTAATAATTCACTAGTTTATTGTTTGTGGGCGCAGATGAAAGGAGATTCATGTACCTTCATCGGCCTCATCGCGACCAAAATTTTAGAACTTCTAGATTCAGCCTTCTGAATGTATATAGAGAACTTTGAAAAGTTTCTAATGATTGCCAAGGTTGTAACAGTTATAACGGATTCTTTTACATACTCAATAAATCTAAGAGTTAAACATACATAACTTTCTAAATGAGCTAGTGATTTCTAAATTAAACTCAGAAAAAATCTGTAATAGACAAATGATTTCATTAATACAATTAAAATCTGTGACGATCTAACAATTCCCACAGAACTTTTGGAAGCGAAGAAGAAAACATGAAGAGAAATGAAAGAGAAATATCTTGCAATCATCTTGTAACTTAACATCACTGAAAACACTACACTCATTAAAAATAAACATACTCTAGAGAAATTTTCAGTCTCAATTAACGCATAGCTGTTTAGTAACAGTAATTAAGCAGACTACTGAACTTAGAGTCTCTTTTCTTGACATATCTTGTCCAGGATTGTCTTATCATTGAATTATGTTAACGTCTGCATGGTTTAGAGTTTTTATGCATAATCCACTGATTCTCTAGTAATTAGCATATTAGTTAGCGCTCAGAGAAATTCTTCTCATCAAACTTATGCCTCAACTTAGTGATGTTATGTACTACATGCAATTTCATTCTTTCCGTCCAATCCTGCCAGTGGTACAAGGTGCAGCATAACAAAAGATACAGCGGATGGGGTTGCCAACAAGCCGCATGATTCAACTTCAAATGCGGGATTTTTTTCCGTAAGAGTCCAGTACTAGTGTTATAATTAGACAACTGCAGTAATGTACAAGTTTATCTTGTGTCATTCAGAGAACTACTTTATCAGTGATTCAAGAGGTGGCAAATAGAATCATATCAGCCGCTGTCAAAAAGTGAGAATTCCAAAACTGCTCAAATTTTGTTATGTGTGTGACGATTCGCACTCGGAGGAGAAATATTTCTATATACGAGTGAGTGGCTTCTCATGAGAAGTCCAGGATTGATCAATCCTAGACTGGTATCATGTTGGTTTCCATAACCATCAACTGCAGATCGCAACCCATACTGAAAATCATTGCTTAATTATAGTTGAATGGAATGGGCTTCCATGCCACTGTCATTCTCGCATAGTATTTGTCACAACGAGTTGGAGTTGGAACAGATATTTAGGTAAAGTAGGGTGTCTCTCGGATCAAGTAAAAGACTGTTATTTATCTTCTAAGATTCTAGATATCACTTCCCTCGAGTTGTTATTATCACTCCTATCGTGGAAGCATGCACTCCCTTCTTCATTTCAGATGAACAAGGCAGTATGTTCATTAATTTTATCTTTTCTGTCAGAAACGATTAGGTTCTAAATTAATTTCTATTATAAATCAGTGTTCATTCGGTATCAAATTCCTACTATTGTAGTTTCAGAAACGTGCGTTCACACGTTATGGTTATGGATTATGTCTAGATCGGCCTGTAACTTGGTTTGAATGAAAATAATTAAGGGACATGTAAGATACATGTGATCATGACATCTCTCGTTGGCTTTGTCCCGTTTGAAACTATTGTCGTTGTATTTTTTATCAGAATGGACAAAGTAATCAAAAATAAAAAACTAACCAAAAATAACTCATAAAAACATGAAACTTTGTTGAACGCATTTCAAATGTGCTAGGTCTCGAACCATGATGGCTTTGGATTCCCAAATTCTCAACACAATGCTTTACATTTTGGGACATGAGCAGTTTGGAGCGCAAACAAAAGTGTCTGAAGCTACAATTTATGAGCATGGATGGATGAGCCATGTCGAGCTGAAAATTTTCCCAAAATATATCATCTATTAACTTTTAAGGGTCCAACAATCAAATATTGACTTTTTAGCTTAGTGTTAATAATATTCTATAGAAACAAAGGTTGCATTTGAAGTTTTCGTATCGTTTGGAAACAAACAGACAAATTTTGAGTTGAAACTTTCTGGATAAGTTGCTGTCCCAACAAGTGTGCTTGCGACATTCTCAAATTTTGGAGCTGGATGGCACTTCATAGTTGAAAAAATACTCCAATCAATTTAACTCCGTTTTTCAAAGCAAGAGGTTCTCAACATGCAAATGCTTCAAACACTGAGGACACTTGTCACATGATATATAATGATCATTTTACAATTTTAGTACATGATATTCTGACCTCATATTGTTATTTTCAACTATTTTGTTTTAACTAATATATAATTTTTGATTTATAATTGAATAAACTAAATATCACATTATATCAGTGATGGGTATCCAAGAGTTCAATATCTCTAAGGCATATGGTAACCTTGGAGAACATAAGTATTGCGTGTTCTCACAATATTACAGTCTGAAAAGTAAAAGAACATTACCTTAGTTTATACAAGTCTTTGAAAGCAAATGGATGAGGAAACTAATAGATCTTGAGTTGAAACTTGTTGGGAAGGTTGTCTTCCACTGTAGGATGTGTGGCATGCTTAAAGTTTGAGATTGCAAAAATGAGATGTCACTTCTTGCTCATAAACTTTGGCTTTTAGTTAATGTTGCCACCAAAAGGTGATTCAGAATAACATAACATAGCCGAAAACTCCACACTCTAATTTGGTACTAGAATAGTTTACATTTCAGTAGTGAATTATGAATGTTATTAGATATCTCTGTTACCTTCCTTTGTTTTTGAAAACTCCTTCAATATATTAATTTAAAATATCCTTATGTTGTCTTTAAAACTGAATTATAATAAAAATGTCTTGTTTTGTTAGTTACATACTTTCAATATTCTCCTAAATTCAACAAATAATACCCTTACTTTGGTTGCAGATGGCTTGTAGGTGAGCTCCTCGAGTATGGATCATTTTCTTTCTCTAGAATTTTCCCCCTTTGCTTCAATCTCTACACTCTTGCCTAAAATTTCTGTGACAACGACGCTTGAAGATTCAAACATTTGGGTTAAATCAATCTATTCTTTCGAGTATTTCTCCAATAACGACATCTAGTGTAGTGTTATCAATGGGACATTAGATCTGAACAATAACCACTCAAGGTTTGTAGTCTTTCTCCCGTGGCGGTTGTGTGAATCATGTTGCCTAGCTAATTCTCTCATGTTTAGCTGACAGTGCCTCCATGTGTCCTAACCTAAGACCTCTAAGGCCCCATTGTCTTGAATGTGGAGTGGTGCACCCTCGAGGAGTGTTTTGCATGCTCCGAACTACTACTCTTATCGCAAAAAGTGACTCTTCTTCAACTATGCATTGTGCTTCCATGGCGTGTTGTCGTATAATATGTTTTTTTGTCTAAGAATACACTAGGTATTTGGCTGTGCAGAGGTATGTGATTTGAACATGTTGGCTCTAGACCTTGATCTTTCAACCCAGATGTTCCTTATCTACTCTTCTAGCGTAAGTGAGTTTGTACTCCCTCAGTTCAAAATTAAGTTTGCTATGATCTAAAAGATATGTATAAGTGATAAAAAAATTGTGTTATAGATCGATCTTTCTCTGCTTCCTAGGGAATACTCAGCTCTGTAGCATTTAACTGAAAATAACTCTATATCATTAGAAGCATGACTCAATAGCTTTCCAATGACACTAGCTAGCGGTCAATTCAATCGTCACAACTCTATCTAATACAAATCAAAAGATGCTATAAGACCACTCAACCAAACTTGATAGAGTTATAATAGAACTTGTTGTACACCTGGGTCTCCTAAGTATTCCAGCAAGGTAAATCATGCATGCTTCAAGACAATACTCAATTCACAACATAACATCAACGATGACTGTACATGACAGCTTTTAAAATCCAAAAAGTGACCTATGATTCATCACGAGTCCTTATTCTTTTGTCACATAGAGTTGACAGATCAACCAACATGATTCGAAATACAAACGTACCTCGCGGAGTAGTGAAAGTAGTTAGGTGTTGATGTTCATGCGCAATTTTGATCTGGTTATATCCGCTATAACCATCTCCAAAACTATATAATTTGTTTTTAGTCACATCTTCCAAGATCTTGTCGATAAAAGACAAAGCATAATAATCATTCTTCGTGACAACATTGAGCTTTTTGTAATCAACATACACTCTTAATTTGCCATTTTTTTATTATCACAATGGATGATACTCATTCATAATGCTCCACCTCGTAAATAAACCCAATAGTGTGTAGCTTCTCGATATCTTCTTTCACTAGATCAACAATCAAAGTACTCAGTCTTCGTTGCTTTTGTCGCATCGGTTTGACCTCCTTCTCCAACTCGATACGATGTTGCTCAAGTGTGACCTCTCTTAGATCTTTGTAACTGAATACAAATACATGAATGTATTTGAGAAAGATCTCCTCGAATTGACTCTTCTCCTCTTTAGTAACATTCGGTCCATAACGTAAGATGAAAATTCTTCTCCTCATCTCCTCAGGAGTCAATCGTTCTTTGTCTCGATCTTTTTGTACTTCCAAAGAAGAGAAAAGATCCACTACATTCACACCCACATTTCGTTCTTCTCTCACCTCTTATGACATTGTACTTTCAGATTATGACTCTGAAGAATTGATATCCACATCGGAGGTAGTATTGACAACTTTTGACTCTCAACAGTCCAATGTAAATCAATCTGATTCTGATGTCTCATCTTGCTCTGCGAGCAATAGAAATTTGATCCGGTGGTGATCCGATCTGATGCATAAATAATCTTTGTATTGCTCGAAGCCAAGGTCTTCCGAGTAACATTTCATAACTTCACTCCTTCAAGATTTGAAATGTCATTTTTACCTGCACTTCCATTACTGACACACAAACTCTCTCCAACACTCCGAATGGCCTAACTCGCTGTTTGTTAGTCATGTCAACCGTGATATTAGAAAGACGAGTTGGTACTAGATCCAACTTCCTCATGAGTCATTTCGAGATGACATTTACTACCGATCTTTCATCGACAAGAACATCTGAAACATCTCTCTCATTGATACGAGCTTTTGATGCCTTGTTACACACCTCTTCTTCACTAGCATCTTAAAGCACTAACATTGACAGTAAAAGGATTTATTGTCTTCATCCGACCTCGTCGAGAGCTTAGACCGTTACGAAATTCTTTCCTCACCGAAGGATTCTGAGCAATTAATTGTCCCATAGTAATATTTGCTTGTTGCTTGTCCATGTCTTCCACCACATTGTATTTTGATTGCTTCATCAAAATTATATAATCAGCATTTCTCAATTTCTTTCGTCGCTCTTTGGTATTTGAAGAAGATTTGCTACTTCGAGTATTTTGACTTGGAGACTCTTCCATCACAATAGTTCTTCTTTGTCAAAATGCGTCTTCATCCTTCTCTTGAACCAACAGCTCTACGGATTGAAAACCTTCTCGTACATCTCGTGGCTCTAAGATATCAATGCAGACTACACTCTTGTACTGCTTTGTGAAGTTGAAGCTCCATCCGTCATTCCACCATTACGACTTGGACAATTACGATAGAAATGAGGCCCTCCACAAGTAAAACATCCTTGGTTGGTATAGTTACTTGGTGAAACTTTGCGGTGGTCCACCTCCAGACTGATAGTTCTCATAACCTCGTGAGCCCCTCCATCTTGGATTATGATGTTGCAACAAATTCATCATATTGATCTTCAAGACTGCCAAAGACTCTGTCAGATTTCAACTCATCACGAAAGTCGATGGTAGCAGATCTAGATGGTATATTGACTGTAACCGCACTAGTAAGAACTACCAGAGTCAAATTTTGAAATTGTACAATTGGAACAATCATAGGTGTCAGAGTCTACATGCTTGGCACTTGCACATCCCCAGATGTTGCCCCAACAGTCATTGGTTGCAAGTCATCTTCTCTAGACTCTCCTTCATCTTGGTTACGATCTTCATTGCTCAACTTTCGAAGTTGATCTCTTATATCGCACTTGTGTTCAAATCTCTAGTCTCAATCCTCCAATAAAATTCTTTGTGAGCATTGATCCAATACTCACCATCGTTGGTTCTACTACATCTCCACTCTTTCGTAAAACTACTCGAAACTTATGCTCTAATTTCTCGACTCTCTAGACGTAAGTCCTTATTTTTTCTTCTCTCCTTGTTTGAGATAAGTTACCTCTATCGTTAACTTCTCATAACTTTCATTAAGAACAAAGCTTTCAATTAAGGCCTCCGTCAATACTTCCCAAGTATCGATTGGAGTCCCACTCCACTTCTCTTTTTCCTATCCTCATACCCTGTCAACAAATTCAGGTATCAACCTTACCCACTCACTCTTCTTTCGATCTCTATTGCAAATGCATGTTCATTTGAAGTCCTTCAACGTCTTCTCCATCCTTTCTGTAAAACATGGAAGCTTTATTATTCTTCTTTTCTTTTTCTTACTCAAGGTATTGCTTGTGGATGTGAATATCGTACTTCACCGCAATCCACAATTTTCTCATTGAACTATTTCTTGATAGAAAAATGACTCTTCTAAGATAACAACAACAAGATGAGCTCCATCCTCGAGTAGTTCATCAACGGAAACACCAATGAAGTTCATTGTTTCACGATGATAGTAGCTCTTTCTCCTCCAAGAGTTAGAACAAACTTGACACTCATGGTCATCTTATCTAACACATGATAGATTGTCTCCATCCTCACTAGAAGTATTCACTCATTCTATTTCTATACTCAACCTTCTCTCGAGACCTTCAGCTATGATTTCCAACAAATCAATCACTGTGCTACACTCATGTTCAATTGGACTCTCGTCCACTCCACATCTAGGATAGAAGGTTGTAGGATCAATGACGTCTTGTCTAGATGAAGAGGGACTTATGTGCAAGCTCAAGTCTACCAACCCTCGTCGCTCACGCAAAAGTCTATACTTCGTAGGACATATGCTCACTTTAGGTCCTTCTTCACACAAAAAACACCTCGAGTTCTTCTCTAGATTCTTACGACTACTCTCTACTTCTTCCTCAAACTCCATTCGAAATTCTCTTTTCGCAAGATCAGCGGTACTATTATCGAATAACCTTGAGGAATCTTGCTCAACCTCAATTTCCACTCTTGTTGACCTTCCATAGCAATGATTTTTCATATATATCTCTCACTATGTAGATTGTTTGACATTTTTGATCACTCGATCATCTCCACACTATAGCAATCTCTCACATTACTAACTAGAAGCTCTACTTGTCAGCTTTGAGCCTCACATATCAAACAAAATCCTCTCCAAGAATCCTGAAGTTCTTATATTCTTTTACTTCAATATGAGGTATCACAGATTTGACTGCTTTTTGCTTCGAATGCAATAACTCAAGTTCTACTCGATCAATTTATGCATAGTTTGGGTGCCTAGATAGCTTATCTTGCAAGCTATAAGTTAGAAGAAGATTTCAAGTTCTAACTCTGAAAACTGAAAATATGAGAATAACTGTAAACTCTTTCCAGAGAGCTCACTATTTGGTATCCAAAAAATCACAAAAATCCCCCTCAACTTCCGAACGACATAGCTCTCTCTTTACAAATGATCTATTTGAGATATAAAACTTGTTTGAAAACTTATCTTGCCCCCTATAACATGATGTAGATACAAAGGTTTTGAACTCGTGTTCAAAAACTAACATAAAATGTAATAAAGACTAAATATATAGATATATTTATATCAAGGTCTCGACAACAAAACCAAAAATGTAAGTCTCTCACCCAATGGTACCTCAGATGATTGGGATTACTAGTTTATCATAATTACAAAGATTCATTTACACCCATATTCATTTCACTCAAATATTTGACCGTACGGTCACATCGTTCTCTCTAATAGTGTTCTTGCAAATAAGTTTTAATCTCATTCTCGACATGACATCGCATAATACTCAAGGACTATCAAGGTCTCCAATGCTCACTTTACTCATAGATAAGAAAATGAGAGTCCTTTCATCTTCTCAACTCCTCTTTATATACTCCATAATTTCTTATCGTGATAACTTTCACTAAGTTACGTTATCTCATGATAAATACGATATGTAAAATAATAAAACTTCTAAATGCTACTAAGACTTTAAGAATAGCACACACATTACTTGTTCTACTTTACTAAAGTAAGAGATTCTCCTACTTTAGCTTTTCCAAAGTCTTAACTTTTCATACTATCTAGTAGGAAGATGACAACAAACTAATACGTTTTTTGAGGAGCATCTTTAGATATTTTTCTCATATTTTTTAGAAACATATCTGGAGCTCCGCACTTGTCACATAGTGCCATAGTGAAATCTCTAATAGTTTCATCAACTTAGTTATAACTATCTCAGCTAGTTATGTCTAGTTTTGATAACTCTAGATTTGGATCTTCGAACTATAGTAACTTATAAGATAGTTATACCTAACGAATATAATATAAGCAAATACACAAATAATGAGATACTTGTGGTGTGACAGATCAGTGACATAGCCTAAGTTTGGTAGCTCAAGTCTATGATGGCATTCAGATATATGAAATTCACAAGTCAAAGAATCAACTTTATGCACTCTTTCTATAAGGAGAATGAAAAAGAATCGTCTATGAACTATAAGCGTTCAAAACACGACAAGGAAAGAAAAAAATAGACCAAATGAGATCAAAATGGATGCATGATATTTTGAAAATTTGAAAATTTTCGAAGTATCAAAACCCAATATTTACTTTGGACTCAAGTATGATAATTTTCTTTTTGATCGAATAAGATACTTTTGGAAAATTATTGCTATAAAGTTCTAAACTGGTTGAAACTTGACCGAATATACAACTTGCACCTTCGGTTCAAGACCACTCCTTTGAGACTTATCAACTTAGCAGTAAGAAAAAACCGTACAAGTTTCAAAATTGCATTCTAGGTTTCTAATGACAAAAAGAGAGTTCTTTCTCACTTGAACGCATGAACATGAGTATGTTCGACTTCAAGCACCTCTCTAGTTGCTCTCTCTTGTACTTCTCCACGTATTCTATATCGATTTGATATCGTATGAAAAGATCAATACTTTAAAACGACACTTCAAGAAAAGAGAGCGAGAGATAAGAAAATAATAAGAAATCACATGAGAAAGGTTTTGTCTCTCCTTGTATATAAAGGATGAGTACAAGAGAACCATAATGGTGGAGAGCTCTATATAAAGGATGAGTACAAGAGAACCATAATGGTGGATTAGCTCTATAACTAACTATACTAGATGTACGTAATAACCTTAACTACTCTGACTTATATCAATCGTAGATCTATTTGAACTTTGGACTATATCAACAAGATGAAAAATAAAAAGATGAAAAATAATCATTTTATCTATTTTAGTTTGGATGAATGAGACTTCTTTCTTTGTTTCTTGTGACTGATTTTGTTTAGTTAGTTATTTTTACTTTATGTCTTTTTCAGTATTGCAATTAGTATTCATCCAAGTTTCTCGATCTCGCTTCATCATGAAAAGTCAAAAATGAAATCATGAAAGGAAAAATGTCTAAGAAATAAAGTTCCAATATGTGACAAATTATAGCTTAAGAGCAAAGAAGTTTCTTGACTAAATTTTTTTAAAAGTATTAACTTGAGAAGTTCACAAAATAACAACATCGCAAAAAGACAAACCATCTGGAAGGACCTTTGGAACATATTCTCTCGCATATTTTGGAGATTGATCTTCATCTCGAAAGATACAAAATGAACGAAAGTGTGAAGATGTGTCGTCTGAATCAACGATCAAATGATTTGGAAATTCATGTCTCTAACATAAGAATCGTTGTAAATACGTGATGGAAATTATAACTCTATTTATCTTTGTTGCATAATCACTTCGAAAGTTCAAGACTCTTTACAAAAAAAATTAAACAATTTTTGATCAGTTGTTTTTTGTCATAATGAATGAGAGGGAAAGTTTACCATGACTTTGTTCTTTATCATATTTGGCACACCTTCTTTACCAAAGCCAAGAAAATACATTCATATAGATTTAATTGTGGGTCAAACCGTTTCTTGCAGAAAGGTTTGATCAAATCGAGACATAAGTCAAAAAGAAATGTTCATTCCTTTGCATCTAGAAAATTTATGTGCACTTGTTGCATGCGTTGTCGTTCCATTTATAGTTTGATTCTTTTCTTCTTCAAACCACGTCTAAGTGTATCCCCTTCTTGAAAGATAAACAACTATAAAATCACGTTATAAGACAGATGCATGCAGGTGGAAAGTGTATTTTTTCTAAAATCTTGAATTTAGCTCTATTAGGCCAAACGCGAAACACCAGATGTAACTATGAACTTGTTGTTTAGATTTTCCTCTACTATTGCATTTCTTATAAAGAATATGATTTTCACAAACTACGGAAGGAAAGTTATTTTTATAACTATTTTTTTTTGTTTCCACCAAGATTACAAATTTTCACAACAAGTTAACTTTTTTCTTTCTGAGAGAGGTTATGCACCAATAATGAAAACAAATTTTGTCCTTAACTCATGTTTGTCCTCTTTCTCTCTTCTACATATGCACTTTGATCGCAATATTCCTCTCTTCACATTTGTGAACACTCGTGCATATTCAAGAAGATGGAGGAAGAAAATATGCAAGAGTTTAAATATTACTTAACCTTTTCGTTGAGAAGGTTAGACACTAAATTAACCTTTTTGCAAAATAGACTGACATGTTGATTTTATACTTTGGAGAGTGCGTCTCTGAGCACTTCGCTTATAGTTTGTGTCTGGATTTTCTACATGTTCAGGTTTGGCTAACGAGTAAAAATGTCGAGAGTGTTTTAACTTTCCTCTTAGAAGATCGGTCCAACTGACGTACCTGCTGAACTACTCATCAACAAGTGCCGCTCGTGCATGCAATATATGGCAAGATCACGCAAAAGAAAAAATTACATTTTCACCAAGCCCGTCCATTCTAACGCCGCACTCTATTCCAGATGATTTTCACCTTCTTGTCTTATTAACATAGTGTATTTATCTGGCTTGACATTCCAGCTTGTCTTTTTTTTCTGTTTCGACAAACGTTCAATTGTCCTCTTTCATATTCATCTCTTCCAAATTCGAAAGAGAAGAATATGCAAAGAGTTTTAATTTATGTCCTAACCTTTCCGCTTGGAAAAATTAAACTATAAACTAAAGTTTTGAAATTAAAAATGTTTCTACTCATGAGATGAACAAGTCTTTATACCAGAGAGATGTTCTGTTAGTGTGAGTCTTTTATGGGGTTTGTATAACTCTAGTGATCATGTGTAATCACGTTATCTGATGAGTTTTAAAATTTAATAAAATTAATTTAGAGCACTTTGTCACCAAGTCAGAATTTGCAAACTCGTTCAACCAACACTCTTCAGCCTTCTCTTTGAAATTTAATGAAGCAAATTTAAAGAATTTTATCACAAGTCATAATTTGCGAACTCACTCCAGAAGCACTTTTCCCCTTGACTCTGCGCTTTAGTAAACTGTATCTTTCACTAAATGTTTTTGAAAGATGTTTTCAGCCAATTGCCCATGTTTTAACGTTTCTCTTTTTTCTCTATTTTCCTAAAAGTAAAATTTGGATGCATATTTTGCTGGGATATGGTAGTCAATCTGTCGTATTTGTAACGGTTAGTTCCACTTGTCGCTTGTTCTACAAGTTAACACGATAAATCTTTAGATGAGATCACTAAAAACACTCTCACATACTGATTTACGGGCAAAATTATACGAGTTTAATCTACAACTGTCGTAGAAAACACCTCTATGGAAACCAACCCTTAGTCTACGTACACATGCCAAGGAGAGATTTTTCCTTTGGCAAGGAATGTCTGGTTCCAAAATACAGAGTTTGCGTAACGAACTGCAAATATGTAGTACTGTGCAGCGACCAAGCCAGCCTAACCTGAGGCAAGGAATGTCTGGTTCCAAAGCCTAACCTGAGAGCTAGAACCCTGCCTGTCTACTCTCTAGTGGGCGTCTGTTAGCCGCCCAATAGGACGGACGGGTGGGGTACAGCAGCCTTTCTGAAACGTGTTCTGTGCCCTTTCCCTTTCCGTCAACCGCGATGGCGAACATGGTTCACGCTTCTGAGAGCAGTTTACTGACGACCACAACGACGACGTTTTTGACGATTACAACGTAAGCTGTCTTCTCCTGCGTTTTCTACTACGTGTTGTAATGTAGTATGAGAGAAGCACGTACTCGAGTGTATATGACGTCGAAGGAGGAAATGAGTACAAGAGGTGCACAGTGCACGAGCGAGGAAAGGACGCATAAGGATCACGTAATGTACTATGCTTTTGACAAGGGCAGGACTGGCGAAAGGTGAGTAGCTTCATTTCCTCCCTTGCTTCTGCCCTTCCTTTGTTACATGGTAGAAGGAAAGAAGAGTACGGCAGATCCATGAACTGTGAAGGAGAAGAAGAAGGGGACGAACATTCTTGCATGTCTGCATCTGTATGTCTACAAGTGTCGCTAGAGACGGATTCCATAAATCTCCTCTTTCGGCTGTTCTTACGCTTGCTGATGCTGTGCCCTCATTCGCCTTGCCGTACACCGCATCGCCTGGCATATGAAGGTCTGTTTCTTTTCTTCATCCAGCAGTCCTCCCTCCTCCTCAGCTCCTGCCCTCATCCACTCGCTGTGGGACAATGGCAACGCGAATTTGATTGCCAGCATTTGTGGTTTCTTACGCTATTCTCGGTGTCGTTCATCTTTGCAACTCAGTTTGAACAGATTTTGTTTGGTGGGCTGAGGTCGTATGCGAACAATCTTAGTCACGGGGGGTTGCCCTCCGTTGGGAAGATCTAGAGTCGTGAGGAGGATTTTCTGTTCATGTGTGTTCGCCTTAGGATTACGTTTGCTTGCATTAAAAGCGCGGTTTCTCACACTTGTTTCATCGGGGGAGAACAGACTTCAGTACTAAAATTCTTAGTGCGTCACTCTTTACTGCAAGCTTGACTGCTGTCTAGGAAGCGTGCAGTGTAATTACTGTATATGGTCCTAATTCAGATGCGTGGCCATAGACTCGAGCGTTTCTCCCTGAGCTTGTTGGTGCGAAGGAACTTTTAAGATGCTTTCAATGTCGAATTGGCGGTAGGATGAAGGGGTACCTCTTCCTGGTCGTCGCTAGTTCAAGAAGCCTGTCTTGCCTTGAATGCCCCTCGTGTTTTCTAGCAGGAGCACAATCTGGGGTTACAGTTTCCCAGCCATTCCAAATTGAAGTTGTATACCGATTACAGTTGTAACGTTGGTGGTTGTTTCGGTGAGATGGTAAATACGAGGTTCACTGCAAGGGCTCCCTCGGCAAGTTGGTCGTGAGCGGCAAAAGGTGACAAATTGTGAACATAATATTGTCACACTTGACACCTCTGAAAGTGTCTGTGAGACTGAGTGTGTGGCCGACTTATCAAGGGTTCAGTAGTTAGGCAGAGACTGGGAATTTATTGCCCCGTTATTAGTTCCTATTTGATAGTATGGTTCATGAGTTAGGGTAACGAACGCCATGTCAGTTATTGTTTTGCATGATAGGTTGGCTATCAGCTGCTGCAGTACAGTCAGTTAGTCATTGTTTTACGCGGCTGCAGGATTTTTCATGCCTAGAAAGATACTTGTATTCATCGCATTACGTTATTGACTTATTTTGCTTGGTGAAGGTAGTATTTTCTTTTGAAAAGGCGAACCATACGAGAAGGATTTGAGGCTTTTTTGCGTGAGGAAGGGAGAAGTTACGAGCTGGGTGTAGGCGAGACGAGCGGGAGGTCTAAGAGCAAATAAGTTGTGGCGATCACTTATGAATAGTCAACTTGAGAAGTAGTGAGCTAGGGAAGAGACTCGGAATGCGATTTGGAGGTGAAGGAACTGTAATTTAAGGCTGTTGATGCTCTTACGTACCGATGAACTCTGTGACCACAGATGGAACGAGTCATAAAGAGCAATCAACAACGGTTTGGTGTTGCTGTTGACCAGAAGCCATGTGTATACGTGGGAAGATGTACAATTTCATCCAAGTCATAAATTCTGGATCAGGACGTTGAGAAATCTAGCTGTAGTAGGGGGATGTTCTGGCGCTATCTTGCTAGCAGAGAACCAGGGAACTGTTACTCTAACATCAGCGTGAGGTGTTGGCTCAAGGGAATTGGGGACCTTAGTTGAAACTGCAGGAGAGTTCAAAAGGCCTTGCGTTTGAGATTCCGTGTATGAAAGACTAGGTAATTTCATCGAGGATCATGACTCGTGTGGTCGTACAAAGAGGAGCAGCAGCTTCAAATACCTCCCACAATCGCACGTCGACGACACCCCCTTCGTCCACGACATCCTCGCAGTCTTCGTCGCAAGCTTCTGTACAGCCATCTCACAACCCTCACACTGGTGCGCATTTGGAAGAAGAGATAGTACTCGATGCGAGGGAGGCTGAACCAGTCAACTACTACGGTGGGGACAGTGAGAGTCTGGTTACAGAACTTATCAGTAAATCTGTAGGTCACGGTGGTCCTTATGACGGCAGGCCCTTGGAAAGAGAACAGACATATGGACATGGGGAATGTTCAGAGGATGCGGCGGCAGGTCCCAGTACCGCTAGAGAGCCTGATGGAAGAAAAGACCGGGACGGTGTTGCCCAGGCTAACGCATCTCATGGGCAGTGGCAGGAAGCAGGAAGGGATTCATCTGAAATAGTTGAGTTAGGGTGCTTGCAAGAATCCGAGGCATCGAGGGAGTTCGGAGAGGACACCCGGATCTCAAATTTCGCAGCGAAGAATGACCGAGATGGAGGTTCTTCTTGTGATGCAGGCGGACCGTCCAGTGAGTGGAAACAGGATCAGCAGTGGCATCCTCCTCAAGCCTTACCCCAGTCCGTTTCTCCTCACCATCCATCCTCATCCTCTTGGCATACCAGTGCAGTGCCGTGGTCAGGATCATCTGCGCCATCTACGTCAGTTCCATTCATTTTTCCATCCCAATATTCACTCGATGTCGCTCCGTCGCTTGAATTTGATCAAGCTAGACCTAATTTCTTACCAAATTCTGCTGAGTTAGTTGGCTGCTCCTACAATCCCACCTCGGCTGCTGCTCAGCCTTTACCATCTTCGTCGAGGAGAAATACCTGGGTTGGATCATCTAGTCCAACTACATCTCGAGGAGGTCTTTCAAGACGGGGCTCAAGAGCCTGCAAGCCTTCGCGTATCTCTCCCAGCAGTTCCAGGCCAACTTCTCCGAAGTCGTATGGAGAAGGTGATGGTTACAACAGCGCAGATGAACAAACGCCATGGTCGTCAGGGTCAGCTGTTTATGAAAACAATGTAAGATCTTTGCCCGTCCTTTCCGACTCGGTTCACATAAATAGTTGAACCACCGTGAAGTAGGTTATGTTCTTGGGCGGAAACGACCTTCTCGTTATCTGATTATGTTATGACTTGGATTTCCAAGCGTCTGAAATGCCTAGCACCAGTTCGAGCAGCTTGTTGGAAGACCAATAGCCTTCAGGTCATCATTACGGTCGGCAATGGCTTTGGTTTCTTGCCCTGATTGTGGAAGGCGATTTGATGCTAGTTCTTCATGGATGTACGGCAGGGGGAAAGGGAGCATCAGTTTGAGGTGGAAATTAGGCGGGCAAACAATATGGAGGTGCGGCGCATGGCTGAAGATGGGAACTGCTTGTTTAGAGCTGTAGCGGATCAAGTATATGGAGACGCGGAGATGTATGACGAGACCCGGCAAATGTGTATAGACTATATGGCAAGTTCTCTCTCTCAGAGGGTCATGGTCGAAAGGCTACGGCATGCAGTTCTTAAGGAGTACATCTCTCTCTTTGTCTCTTTTTGTGTTGCTTCGTATGTGCATATGCGCCTATCTTTGTCCAACGCCGAGGTCTTGATTTTGTGTTGTTGCCAAAACGCAATTCTGCAGCATTGGAACGGAACAGTCGAGAGTCTCAGTATTCCTATTTCATTTTGAAACAAAATTCAGGTGCGGAAGGTTAGTCTGTCTGTGCTTCCTTGACTGAGGAACCTTTAACGGCTTTTCACGTCAAGTAGTACTGTCCCGCATTTCTACCCCTGTCATGTCTCTGTGAAAAATGTGACCACGCAATATACTAGCGTCATGCGTACGTGTCTTTATGGTTGCATTCTCTTTTGCTGGTGAGCTTTGAGTCTTGCGTACTGCCGGAGAAGGTACACTTTTAGTCCAGACCTTCAAAAGCATACGCACTGTAATAGCACTAGATGGCTGTGGTCAAGGTATTGATGATCGTTTATCTTGAGCAGTGTCTTCTCGCTTGTGCTTTTTGTGTGTAAGGTTACTATATCATTCGCTAGACGTATGCTTCTCTTCGTTGCACCTTCTCATCTCAATATTTTTATTTGTATAGGTTTGTAAGAACCCTTTAATGTTAAGACATATCAAACTTCTTACTTAATTCCTGTTAGCCACGCATGCATTCTAATTGCATGCTACCTCTGTTCTGGACCTGTTTCTGCATTAGGACGATCATTGGCATAGAACAGCTTGCGCTCCATCCAGTGCAGGGCATCTATCTTGTTCTTCTATACCAGTAGGCCCTGCTTTCGGGAAGGTGCTGTGGTTTGCTACACATTTCCAACACTGTCTTCAGGTTATACATATTTCCGTTAAACTCTTCAGTTTAGCGTAAATTAACTCCTCCATTGTCCTGACTATGTCCTTCTCTGGGTTCTATTTAACGGGATACCTTTGGATGTATGTGGGTAGTTCTTGCACAACGCCGCTGTCTACTTAGACCGAAACATCATTCTTGACTCGCTATCTGATGACTTTCTAGAACTAGAAGTGGACTCTTCTCACACGCACTTCCGTTTTGATTGCAGTAAACAGGTTAGTCCGAGAAGAAATAACTTACAGGATTAGAGGAATTTAACTTCCACTTGTTGGCCTCAGGATATGTTTTTGGAGACAATACCTTGTTGGAGTTTATCAAAGAAGCAACAGGGCGCATTCTTTTTCCTGTAATTGTCCTATATTACGTAGGAGACTGCTGATTGGAGGGTTCGAAAGCCACCTATTTCCTTCGTCCTGTACCGGATGATGATCATGTAGCAATCTTTGACCGCTGTGACATTCCGTCTGTGCCGGCCCGACTTCCTTTGTCTTTTTACCATAGGAAGGGTAATACAGTGGGCGTTTCGGGGCAATGTAATTGTTGGCAATGTGGATAATTACGGTGATTGACTGAGTGGGTCTGCATAGGGGCGGCAGAACGTGGAAGGTAGCCGCTCAGTTGCAACCAACCGCACTCAGAAAAATCTGTAACATTACCTTGTTGAAATCCTTATGAGTTATGTGCCACATGAGCAATGAGGCTGAGTTTGCATCAGTCGTGCTCGATCGACCAGATTGATGTCAGCTTCAAACGGTTGTGTGATACACGTTGCCCATTTCTAGCTCTAAGCATGTCCCATCGCATGCTCAGTCTAACACTCGCTGAATACTAGCCGGTACCAGTGAACGCAGAACAACTAGGTTTTGGTATCATCCTTTCCTTTGACACAACATGGATGGAACTTCTGCATTTTCATATTTTAATTACGAAATGCTGGAGAGCGGTGCAACTTCTTGTGAACGGTCAACTCCTTTTCTTGGTTTTGCCTAGTAGCCGTAGAGGTTCGAACTCGTGCCTTCAGTTATCTACGTTTCCTTTCAACTGTCTCGCTCAAGCTACAAGGAACATGTGAACTCGTATCCTATCTTGTGTGGCGGCGCCGAGCTACTTTGAGTCGACTGTTTCTCTTGTTGACTTACTGGAAGTTTTGCCAGGAGAGAGTAACGATGATTCAGTTGATTTTCTGTCGGTTTCCACTTAAACTTGCTCAAATCTTGGGTGCACCCTGTGAACTCCGTCAACCTGTGTATCTGAAAATCTATTGCGTCTGTGAACTATCGAGGCTTCTCAAGGGTAAAATTTTATGTTACTGCCCTGCGTCTGGGCTGGAAGATCGCAGCCAATATGAGCCCATAGTTTCCAGCGAAGTGTAAGTCAAAGGTTTCTCTTATACTACACTACAGGTTTTAAGTGTAGTATAATTTTGACTTCAGACTGTTAGGATGGTTAGATTTTGCCTGAATAATGCAAAGTTGTCCTTACTTTTGTACTTTGTCTTCGGACAGGAAAAGGAGAGGGATCATTTTTCGCAGTTTGTAACGGAGAGCTTCACCGCTTACTGCAAAAGGAAACGCAGAGACAAGGTAGGCGCGGAGTCAGGACTTTGTGGGTAGAAAGTTGATGAAGTTCACTTGCTGAAACGATAAGTGATGCTTATCGTTTTAGTTCACATTGTTATCACAGAAGATGCATCTAATAGATATAGGAACTTGCAGAGGCTGGAATATATACAATTTTCCAAGATATTCATACTGTTTTGACACTCCATTCGTCATTTTCGAAGGTGTATGGTAACAACCTTGAAATTCAAGCTATGGCGGAGATGTACAACCGGCCTATTCACATTTATTCATACAGCATGGGTATGACTTCATGATCGCCAATGTTGATAACTGAAGGCGTTTCTTGGACATTCTCTTCTTGTTGTTGTCGTATATCTTGTTTCCTGTTCAAGGTGTTAGCAGTTTTACTCGATGATGTCGAGTACATGCTACTGCTATTAGGCCAGCAATATTTCTGGAATCCAGGGTTTCAAGAAGATAATGAGCAATCAATGAAGAATATTGAGCAAATAAACAACATTTATAAGGGATCAGCTATAAACATAGTGTACTCCCTCTATGCTACTTATCATGTACTTGTCTTCTCTCTGCGTGGGTAAATCTCTCCTTCCTCAGGTAGCTGTCTCTTATGCATTGTCTTCATCTATTCAACCCATCCTTGTGTCTAGCACTGTCCAGCCAGGGCGCGGGGTCGGTGGTCGAAAGGCTACGGCACGCAAGTCTTAATGTGTACATCTTCTCTCTGTTCAGTATTGTGGGTTACCTTAAGTATGGGAGTATAGTTCTTGTAGCAAACTACTATACTCATGGACCAAGATATATAAATACAGGTTACTCACACCCCTCTATGCTATCTATTTTTCTGGGTTCTAGCACCATCCAGCCAGTGCGCGGGGTCTACATGCGGTCCTAATTAGTACATCTCTTTAGGTCCAGCTTTTCGGGTTACCTGAAGTGTGCGAGGATAGTTCTTGCATCCAACTGCTGTACTTATGGATCGAGATATAAAATGTGGAGTAGATTATCTGTTGTTCTTTTATCTATATGTCTTAATATTTTAGCATACATGTTCACTACTCTTTGTTACTCACCTTGTACTTACACGGTTCGTAATTATTGGGGGTTACCTTAAATGTGCGGGGGAAGTCGCTGTTTTCACTGAAAACTGCTTTAACCGTGTATCAGTATATATGTCTTAATTTTTTATACTACGCAATCGAGGTTAAGACATGATTGAACCTGTTACTTCCTTCACGTTAGTTACACATTCATTCGGTAGTTAACATACATACTAGCTCGGTTCAGAACTATTTGTGGGTTACCTAAGTGTGCGGGGGACGGTACTGTTTTGTCCTGTATCTGCTATACCCGTGTACCATTATTATGTATACTAGCGCTGGTCACTGGGTTATTCTACTGGGTGTTACCTCTGTCTTTGAGCGTGGTTCTTGCTCCTTAGCTGGGCTGCCGTTCTCCCTGACGAACCATACGTACTAGCTCGGTTCTAGACCTCGGCATAGCACAATCATAGACATTGAACAGCTTGTACTCCATCTAGTACAGGTCATCTGTCTCCTTATTCTGTACCCTAGGGCCCTGTTTTCAGGAGATGTGCGGTTTGCCATACATTTCAGACAGTCCTCATGTTCTACATTTTCGGGCTCGTACTTCGCAGTTTTAGCGTACATTAGTTCCTTCATTGTCCAGGCTATGTACTTTCCCTCGGTTCTTTTTTCATGGGTCACCTTAAGTCTATGCGACTAGTTCTTGCATTGCGGTGCTGTCCACATGGACCGAATAGTTTGATGGTCAATGTAGTGGAGACTCGAATGTACATCTTCTTAGTTTTATTATACTTGTATGTATAATAAACCATGGCCGCAGTCTTACTGCCAAGTCCACTGGTCTACCACTACACAAAGACAGGGGTTCACCTACAGATGTTAGGACAGAATAGAAACCCTTGGTCGACTAGAAGCAGCTGAGACGGAAATGTGTGTCTGAAGGTAGACACATTGCTGGTCTATATTCTGACCTCTCCCGTGATGGCGTCTTTACATCCGGGACGTCATATTTGGAGCGTGACAATGGTGCCTACGAAGTCAGAGTCAAGGTTGAGGTGCCTGCTAGGGAAGAGTGCATACCAGCATGTTTGGCATGTGTTTGGTACTTAGGTATTTGCGTGCACACTTACTCATTACCTACGGGCATGTCAGGGAACCTTGAGCGAAAGACTAATCGACTGGTTTGTCGGACATGGACTATGGCTTGTTGCTTGCTCTGTTTACTCATCGTTTACTGCTACAACGAATATTCACTCCCTTCCTTCGCCTTAATTTTCTTTCAAGTTCTAATTTCATTAATTCATTATTCAGTTCACTTGGTACGCTCAATGTATGCTTCCTTGCTTAGCCGCACTTCCCATATTCTCTATGCATGAGTTGGCGATGCAACCCCTGTCCTTGGAATGTTTTCTCACTTTCAGTCGCAGTTTCTCAGGTGCATTAGAAAGATCATTCCCATAGATAAGCATGTGGGACATGTCATCAATGCTGCGTTTCCATACCAGGTTGCCCAATCTCACACCCCGAAGCACATTTCCACAGATTCCCGGTTGTCTGTTCCCTGGTTAGAAATATTCGCTAAGAGGACGCTCAACGTTAGCGTACATTCACGCCCCGTCTATGCTCTTACTATGTGGTAAGAATCTATCTTCTTTACTATCTTCTTTGTGGTAAATTAGGTTCTTGATTGTACACCTCCTCAGTAACTAAATGCATAAGTGACCCTGTGGCAAAAATTCTTCCTCTATTCTGTATTCTTTATCTTTTGCCTGTCTAATAGCTGATTTCACTCATTTAAACTAAGGCTCTTCTTTTGTGTATTGGCTATCTCATCCTATGCTCGCCATCGACGCACTTCATTTATTACACTATCCTCCTGTTCTAACTCCCTTTTTTCAGTTCAAATCCAGTTCTTTCAGTTCTGCATTAGATTCTACATTAGAACCGATCAGCTTTCATATATCTCTGCTGCGTCGCACTCTATACCAAGGGGAATCTTCTCTGGAAATGTGCTCCGCATTACACTCCTGTCGGCACATCCTTCGGTTACAAACAATTGGCTAACTCCATTTGGCAAGTTAGCGCACACTCGGCCCCTAATCGCTACTTACTATGTACTTTGCGGGCTAATTGCGGGTTACCTCTGTACTAGAGAGTGGTCCTTGCTAAAATCTGCCATTCTCGACGTATGAATACATGTACTTCTCTGGAAGTACTTACGGAAGTACAGGGTACCTTCCTTGTGTGAACTCTGGGTGAGTCACCTCTTACTTACTACAGAATAGCTACCTTCACGGCAGTCTACGGAGGATGCAAGTAACGTTCTTTCTTCGTCTGACGGTTCTTTTCCTTTTCTAGAGTTCTCCTCGCTGCTGTTTTCATCATTTTTTCTTTCATTCATGAATGTAAGAGTGACCCTTCGCACATACGCATATATGCTTATTTGCAATTTCTCTGCCATGCTCACTGACCTACCACTACTTAAAGACTGGGAGTACCAGGAACTGAACAGAAAGCCCTGGACCGACAAGGCGCTGATAAGTTGGGAAAGTCCTCAACTTCGTTTGAGTACTTTTCCCACTCATCGATAGCCTAACCCTCTCTGTTGGGTGCTGATGAAGTCAGAAAGCTGGTTGAGGTGCATGGGACGGGAGAGTGTACACCTACTCTTTAACTAGAGCTGCATTAGTACCTTCGTGGAGCAATTGTTTGTATACGCATTTGCCTGGCTGATCGCTGATTTCACTCGCAACTTCCGGCTGCTTTTACTGATTGTTCTTGGACTCATGTACACTTACTCTCTTTCTCTGCGGTCTCATAATCCCATTCCTTACTCGCCATCTAGGCACTTTACGTATTTCACTTTCGCTGTATTAAACTCCTGGATTTCAGTTCTACATTAGATTCTTCATTCGCTTCGATCAGCTTCCATTACTGCATACTGTACATGTCGGCTACATTGCACTCTATACCAGAGGGACCCATTTCTGGAAGTGTGCTTCGGATGCACATTCCCGTCGCCACACCCTTCGGTTACAATCAATTGCTGACTCCAGACGGCAGCCTAACCCTCTCTGTCGGGGTGCTGATGAAGTCAGAGAGCGGGTTGAGGTGCATGCGCCGGGAGAGTGTTCTGCTGCATGCTCCGAGTGCTTATTGTGGTAATTAGGTTCTTGGTTGTACACCTACTCAGTACCTAAGTGTATCAGTGATGGACGGGCAAATACAGGCTCCTCTTTTACTACCTCTGTCTTCCTTCTTCTCTATTCACTCACTACATCCGTTATCGGTATCTTCGTTCTGCTTGGATAACCTTCGTTTCTTGCAATGGATTCTATAGTTCAGCGCTATCTACGTTTTGATTTCATAACCTTCGCTTCTTTCAACATTGCAGCAGACGAATCTAGTTCGACTTCAGTTCGGCAAGGGGTTTGCATTTAGCCTTTGAAGCATACTGCATTCGTTCTCTTGTCATTGTCTACTTGAATTCGACTACATACGGAGGGGAACCTATTCTGGAAATGCGCTTCGCACTACACATTTCCATCGGCACACCCTCCGGTTATATAACAAGTCGCTAACTCCGCTCGGCATTGTTAGCGCACATTCGGTCCCTAATTGATTCTCACTGTGTACTTGGCTGGACTAATTGCGTGATACCCCTATACTAGAGAGTGGTCCTTGAGCATATTTGCCATTCTCCACGTATGAAGATAACTCCAGACGGCAGGTTAGCGTACATTTTACCCCTGTTTGCTGCTTACTATGCATTTCGCCGGGTTATTTGCATGTACGTAGGTGCTAGGGCGTGCCCTTGATAATATCTGTCATTCTCGACGTAGGAATATATATACTTCTCTGTTTTCTTGTCCAGCCAGGGCACAGGGTCTATGGTCGAAAGGCTACGGCATGTAATTGTTAATGAGTGCATCTTCTCTGGGTTCAGTATTGTCGGGTTACCTCAAGCATGTGTAGGTTGTTCTTGCAGTGTGCTGCTATCCACATTGACCGACATATGTTAATGAATCGACCAATTACTAATTGAATCATGTTTTGTTTATACGTCACAGCGTGTGATCTTACCGATTCCTGCATTAACATGGTACTCCATTGATCCCACTACTTTCTGAACTAGCTCCTTTGCCTGACTACAGATCCTATCAACATTTTTCACGGAAGTTACGAAACCGACTTGCCACCCATTCGCCTCAGCTATCATCGAGGAAATCACTACAACTCTTTGATAGATCCTAGCAGACCGGCAATTGGAGCAGGGCTCGGTTTTGGCAGCCTGAGGGGGGTGAGGCAGTTATAAAGCTTTTTCTCTTTCTTTTGCTGCTAAGGACCAAAATCGATGAACATATATGCGGAACTTTGGTCGCATGAAAGAAAGAGGTGGAGGGATATGCAGTTATAGAAATCCTTGGCTCGTATGCTAGGGAACAGTAGTTATGCCAGACAGAGCAAAACCATCAGCCAGCTTCTTGTCGCCTCTTTAATTTGATTATATGCATCATTGTTTGTTAAGGAGTCCCGATGGGAATTTTGGATAGGGCCATTTATGGTTCTTCGTTCATAAGTCGTAGGTTTTTGTTGCCGAGCGAGATCACGTCAGTTTGGGGGAGCATTTCCGATCTGTTGATGTATAGCAGTGCTGCATACCAAGAAGCTCACAGGAAGTGGATCATGTGTGGGGATTTTTCAGAGAAATGTGGATAGAGAGCAAGTGAAGGCTGCTTTGAAAGCTCAACAAGATCAGCAGATTGACAAGGTAAATTTTGTCTTTTGGCTTGCAGAGATCGTTCCGTAGCAGCAAAATTTTCCTGCTAAAATGTTTAACATGTGAGTAGACAGCGATTTACCATGTCGGGAGTTTTAAGGGTAGTCAATCTCATCACTGATTGAAACACCTTAAGCTTTGTGCTGTAAACGGACGGCCCGTAGTGTAAGAGGACAGTAAGTTTGCTTCAGTTCTTTGTTTCCTCCAGCAAGTTCTTAAGGCTGACGGTATAAAACTGTACTTCGTGTCCTGAAGCGTTGGGGTTTGATAGTTGAGCTTTCCTGTCGAATAGGCTCTGTTGGCAGAAGGACGGTTCTACTCAGATCTCGAGTTGACCGAGCAAGAGATTCAGCGCATGGTGATGGAGGCGTCCCGAGCTGAGTTCTTCGAGGAGGAGAGTCACCGACACCTGGTTCCTTGGTGCGAAGAAACTTCTACATCAGCTGCTGCCGAACCCTCGTCTTCTGGCACAAGTAAGTTTAACTTCCAAGATTGCGCGCAGTCGTCACAGGCTTCAGTGTATGGAGGTGACGTAGCTTTAGCCATGCCGTTTCTTTCTTTGGGATGTGCGCATAAGAAAATCTGACTGAGTCAAGAAGGAGTTTTGATCGACTGAACGCTCTGTAGGCTGATATCCGTTGTAACGATTCGACGTCGAAGACAATACTTGTCCAAGAAACTCAGTTCACTTGATGTTGGAATATATGTAATATGTAACTCCAAAGAAGACCTCACTCAGTTTTGGTGAACGCTGAGTTGTTGGCGTTGCTAGGCTGGATACGTAGAACTAGCTGTATCGTGTTTAGGACAACCCTTGCTGGTACATCAGGCGGCGTATTATTTTGCTGGTACATCTCCGAACGAATTCAGGGGAACAACATATGTGAGGTGGTAACTATGAACTAGATTGACTTTGCAAGTTTGAGGAGAATGATGAGGGTTGACACCCTCCCTAACAGCAGGGCGACTGAAAGAGCGAACCCAGTTATATATTCCACATCTGGAAAATGTCAGCCTACCACGAAGCCGGCAACCATGCCTTTGTCCAGCTGTTGGATGGATCTTCGCTCGCCTGGGTCTCAGGGGCCATGTACCACGTTTTGCGTTCACGATTTAGTCGATTCCTTTGTTCTCCGTGCGCAGTTACCTGTGAGGAAGTAAGTCATCTGAGTGAAGAAGTATCCGGTACTCCCAAGTACTTGCCAAAATCTTTACACCTGTTTTCCGTCAAGTACTATGGAACTTCACCTAGGTTACACTTCTAATGCCGGAGGGACTTAGGTTGTCGATCTTCAGGAGTGTCGTTGCTACTCTAACTCAGTGATTCCGTGATTTCTGCTTCCTGCAGTAAACATCAGTAGATGGTAAACTAACCAGGTGCGCTGACTCAGTACGAGACTTTGATCGATGATGTGTCACCTACTGACGTTCTGGATGTGATACACCATCGTTCCAAACTTCTGGAGCCCTCGTATTATCAAGCTTGCATCTTCGCGTTGTGTAAAACGGACTGGTAGAAACTGGAGACGTTGTTATAGTATCTGCGCTGTAAATTAAGATGTTTACGCAGATTTTTTATATGACGTGTGGGCCGATTCTGCACCTGGCGATGCATTTTGTCCGCAATACCTTTATGTACTGGTACGCTGGATCCCACATCCCACGCTGGATCACACAATGTGCTTTCCCAACATATTTCCCCTTTGACCCGACCTCGGTTATATACATTCGCTAATTTCTGAAACCAAGTTAGTATACATGTTACCACTCTTTGTTACTCACTTTGTACTTGCATGGGTTCAAAACTATTTGGGGGTGACCTAAGTGTGCGGGGAAAGTTACTGTTTTCTCCGGGAACTGCCTTACCCGTAATATATATAGTCTTCCATTTTATGGCACAGGAACACTCTCTTCTCCCTTTTTGGTTGCTCTTAAGCTTACTGTATGATTCGCTCTGTACCCGCTTGAAGTCTGTTAATCCTTGCGCACGTCTAGACCTCAGTTCTGTTATAAACTAGAAACATCATACGCATAAATTTATTTGCACTGCATTTTCTACCTAACATCTCTGCGCTTACACAACAGGAGGCCCAATCTCTGGAATGTGCTCTGTGCTACACATTCCCGTTTGTCTATCCCTTGGTCAGAAATATTCGGTAACAGCTTAGAGTTAGTGTAGATTGACGCCCCTCTATGCTACTTACTCTGTACTTCGAGTTAACTCAACTGCGTATGGGACGCTGCTATCCCCATGGACCGAAATATGTACAGTCTTGGACTTGATCTAGTACAGTTCATCTATCTTGTTGTTCTATACCTGAGGGCGCGGTTTTTAGGTGCTGTTTGCGGCACAGGTCCAACGCTCTGTCCTCCGTTTGAAAAAATTTCCGCGTACATTAATTCCTTCATTCTCCGTCCCGATGCTTCCTCTGGGTTCTGGTTTCATGGGTTATCTTAAAGTGTATGTGGGTGGTTCTTGCTTGCGCTGCTATCTCCGAGATGTATTAGTCTTGCTACTGAGTTATTGTACTGAATGTTACCTCTGTTTCTGAGCGTGGTTCGTGTTCCTTAGCGGAACTGCCATACTCCAGAACGAGTCATATAGTCTTGCGCTTGTCGTTTTAGGCCATTAGCCTAGTTTCCCAAGCGTCAGATTTCCAAGATACAGTATGTTCCCAGGAATGTCAAGGCAGAAGAAAGCGAGCCTGCGCGAAATGTTATGGAGGTGTCATTTATGACGGCTTGGAATAGAACTATGGTGGGAGGATCTGGGCCGAGGCTGTTAGCATTCCTTGCTTCAGGAACTCGTGCTTTCAGGTATGGGTAAAGTCAGCTCCATGCATATCTGGTTGAACATGGTTTGCGACCATATTCGGCAGGTCAACTGAGACGTTATGGACCTTTCTTCCTCAGGGGACGTGAACAGCACTTTCTCTAGGCAGGATTGAGAAGACTCGTTGTGCCGCCAGGGAGCAAGTACTGTCATATATACTTGCATTGTAGGATACCCTTAATCAAGCGGGAGTTATCCTTTAGACGTATACGGATTTTGTTTGCTTTTAACTGTTCGTATTACTGCTCGAAACCCTGGTTGGTATCACGAAATACTGCGCGCGAAGTGACTTCGTCATTGTAAAAGCGATAAGCAGATTTTCTGTCGTTACTATAGCAGTTACTCTACTTGTTGATATATCTAGAGTTAGTTTCGTCTACTGGAGGTGGAAGTAATTTCTGATAAGTGCCATGAGCAACTGGTTATCACCATCTGTTTCATAGCTTCCATATTCTGAATGTGGAGTACCCAGGAATTCCGTCATTGTTTCTGAGAAAGAAATGGGGTAGTTATGGGAAGGCTTGAAGTAGGTCGTCACACCTTGGCGATACAATGTATTATGCTCACCAACATATTTTGCTTGTGGCAAGCCCCACCTGGACTACTACTTTTCCGGCAGGTAATAGTACTAATCCATTTCTACCTTGAATAGTGGCTACTGGTCAACATCTTCTTATGATGTATCTGTTGGGATTGCAGCTGGAAGCCCCAGAAGTGCGGCACGCACCATGAGTCTGGCGGCTACGTCCACAACGGGTACAGATTCTGCTGGGCTTACAAGCAATGTGCGAATGCTGTTGTCAATGGGGTTCAGCTATTTGCAGGTTATGGAGGCAAGTAGCATTCTCGGTGATGACGTGAACAACATGTTGTGCTATTTGTTAGAGACAGAGGGTACTCCTGGTGACGGGGAGAGTGTATACAGAATGAAAGGTAAAGCTGCAGAGAGGTAGCCGTGTGTCAGCGTTACTGCACCTGTCTTTGTCGGACTATAGACACAAAGTGGGACTTTTAGGGCTAGTAGATTTGTTCCTTGTGGAATTCTGCACAGTAACGAGCAGTGTGAAGTTCCAGTAGTATTCGTGAGAAGATGTTACTTCCAGTGATTATGCTGGCGTTGTAAGGGCTGAAGCACGACCATGTGCTTCGGAAATGTACGAGGGAGAGAGGTATATTGTTTTATGCTTCTTGATGTGAAATAAAGTTCAGTTTAGCCGGAGGTCAAGGGACGCCTTATTGCTTAATTTCCAGCATCTTGAACTTGTGGAAGTTTGGTCGTGTAATTATGATCTGAGAACGTTGAACTGTCATTTCCAATCAAGAGGGTGGTTCGCAGCCGACACGTAAATAGATGACGATACTCGAGATTATGCGAGGGAAACAGTGTGGTAACGAATGGTTAGTTGTCGTTCTATGTCTTTGTTTGTTGCACAGCACGCATTGACGTTTTCAAAGGGCTTCCGCCAGTATCAAAGGGATATAACTAAACTCGTCCCCAAGTAAAAGCATGGCGACATCCGTGTATATACCGGACGGATTGAAAAGAGGTAAGCGTAAAACCTCGATGGGCTTCTGGGACTGTTCAGTATACTCTTCGAGAGGAGGCGCAGGTTCAGTATGACCTATGGACGATGCTCTTGTACATCTTCACAGTGCACGACTTGAAGGACTGCTATATTCAAGGCAGCGTCCGGATATTCATCTTCTGCGCTAGATGGTTTAGTAGAAGGTAGCTTCTGGTACTGGCATACTTTATGAGCATTTGTGTAGTTCCACGTTGAGGAGTGAATCTGATTACTATGCATTTAACAAACGGATGGTCAGAAGTACTGCCAGCAAGACACCTGAGCTACTCTTCCCTCGCAAATCCACTGGGTTTTACTGTAGCCTTTAGAGAAATACCGTCGGCGAAGACAACATATTTGTGCTACTCGTGCATATATATTGCTACCCTTCGAGCAAGTCAAAACCTGGATTCTGTCAGGTTCCCTCGTTACTTGACGCAAGTTGAGGGTACCCGAAAGTAACGAGGGTACCCGGAAAGAAAACCTGGGGATCTTATGTGTTTACGTATCTGCAGGAATGGATGCCTGACATGAGCTTGTGTACCGAGCATAAAGTCCCGTGCAGGTGCGGTTCTGTGTTTTCTTTCATAATGCCACATCTAATGATTCTAATTATATCTCATGTTCCGGTGTATGTTGTCTTATGCACGAACTGTGAAGCTTTATAATGATAAGCGTGGTTGCAGTCACTTGGTCAAGTGACTTATGACGTACATTATGCACCGTGATTTTGTCGCCCTCCTGCCACAGTTCGCTTTAACATCGGCGAGGTAGTCCGCAATTGCCTATATTCTTTATACTCGTCTTTAACGAAGAACTTGTGATCCAAAAGTTGTCGGAAAGTGGAAAATCGAAAGAAATGAATTTTCGTGGACTGACGGGAAGGGAAAGGTTTGGTTTCCAGCTCCCCACCTTCCTGTGTTTACTTACACGGTGAGGAGGAAAAATACGAGATGCTCCAGGTCATGTTGAATCAGCCGCCGTGCAACGTATGCGTTGAGTTGTGTTGTTTAATGTCTGGTTCTACTATGCCAAAATAATCAGATTCAGCTTTATTCTCGCTGTCAATAGAGTAGCGTTGAGGCGTACTAGGTACCTCGGCTATTTCTTCGTCCAAACTCAGCTCAAACCTTGTTCCAAGAGCAAATCTCTCTGAGGCGTCGACGGAGGACACTCCGCTATACACATAGCAGAGTCTGGAAGTAGCTGTAAAGGATTCACCTCTGGCATCGTTCTTACGTTTCTTAGGTGAATGCTTTCACCCGACACTCTTACCGGAGTATGCGTCTGAGTTAGGGGATCTTCACAGCTCGCGAGTACCACAATACATGTAGTGTAAGTAGAGTATGCTGCAGGTCGGCGACCTAAGGAAGGCGTTCCGCGGTACTCGTGTTTATGCGTTGTCAGAAGGTCTGTCTTTTCCTTCCTTCTCCTCCTGAACCCTTTGGCTTTTACACAGATGACATGACACTGGATTACAGAAACTCTGATTGGAAAGAAAGCAGGAGAGGAACACAATTTCAACGTAATGGTTGTTCATGTCAACTCTGGGGACGGGCAAGACGACGAGTAAGTAGGTCGTTGCTCACGACGAAGAACGCCTCAACGACGAACGCAGGACTCAGATGGGGAGGTAATCCCCATTGGTTCATGTGCAGGGAATCTTAAAAAGGAAGCGACGATAACGGAAGTGGGGACGATAAACAGACAACGCGTTCAAGCACTTTCAAACGAGTCAATGTGGGAAAGCCGAAAGATGTATGTAGGAAGAATCATATAATCGACTCGTACAAATCTAGCAATTTGCCGAAGGAAAGGTTCGTCCGTGACCATTCTCTGTCCAGCCAAGTCTACCGGTCCCTCTTTTCCTCACGGAAATTCAGTGCCCCTTCCCCCGAGAGAACTGAAAAGACCACCCCAAACACCAGTAAGCTGATTAGCATGCCTCGTTTGGGAGTTTCTCCTCCTCTAGACTTTCGGCGTTAGTACCGTAGTTAGTAGTAGTTCAGTGGTAGTGGCCAAAACTAACGGGAGCATGAAGTGGAACTGGGTAGGCTGGGTTCTCGACCGCCTCAGCAACGCTTGCTCTGCTGACTACGTAGTCAATGAGTCAGTCTTCTCATGAGCTTCAGCCTTCAGTGCTGCGGCTGCTGCCTCAACAGTGATTATGATGCTCTCAATCTTCACGACCGAACGCCCGCCCGCCGATCACAATCATGCGTATCGAAATGATTCATCAATCAGCAAACAAGGCAGGCGGTCAGCGAAAGAGGGAGAGAAGAGAGCGCGAAGAGATTAGGAAGAGTAAATTTCCCGACAGTAGCTCAGCAGTCACTGAATTGAAGAAAGGAGGGGAAGGAAGAAAGAAAGTCAATGTTTAGAGAAAGCCGAAAGTCCATTTGCAGCGCCGCGATCCGATGGCTGATCGACACCGGGATCTGGACTTCCCTCTTGGTTTTCCTTGGTGCTCGAGTGGTCCTTGGAAGTTGGGAATCCTCTTCCTATCCACTCATTAGCCCAGAAGCACTTCTTCTTCTCCTTCGAGAAATTTATAGAATCCAACTCTCTCAGCAGTTCTGTCCAAGCGGGCACTTTTTCAAGTACTTTGTCGGAATTAGATAGATGCCCTCCCAGTTATACCTTCGAATAACCCTATAACATTTTATATAGCGTGACAAATGCACAAGCCTCTTGTTGGTCAGTCCCGCAGACTCCCGCTCGATTGAGTAATTCACGATTCCTCTGGGGAAAAGTAACCTCCAAGGGCCACGAGTCACGAGTGGCGACTCTGAAATGAGGCGAGTACATCATAATATTTCTTCGTCGGAATTCTGAAGAAAGCGGAAGCTGGGGAGCATGTCTCCGTCTGTGGATCTTCTTGGAAGGAAGGGCTTCGGAAACAGAGGAGATGGCTTCAAGAATCAAGTTGTGTCCCGCCCTAAACTAGCCTTCCTCTTCCTTTAGGCGCGACAGGTAAATCAAGTAGACCAACCAGACAGGGAGTCACTTTTGCTAATCTTGTCATAATCGTTGTCGGGACTGCAATCAGTGAGAGACGAGAAAATGTTCCATTAAGGTGTTGTGTGACTTGTGCCATCTGTATGTGTCGCTTCGCTTTGACAGATGTCGACAGCTTTTGGTGCACTTCGGGGGTTCATTCGCAGTAAAGTACATTCCTTTTCTTCTATTTTTGGTAGTGTGTATTATGGAACAATGACATAAACTGAGAGGGAGAGAGAGAGAGAGGAAAAGGAGGGGCAGTAGAACTGTAGAAGTGAAAGCGTTTGCTGACCGTAGCAATATGCTCTGCTCTGACTTATTGTTGTAGGGACAGACGGGGAAAAGTGAAGAGTTTTGGTATTGTTTGAAGACGACAATCCTATATGCATTCTCTAACGGCCGTGTAAACCAGTGTCATCGTACAGGTGCCTACTGTCCAACCATGCTAATTCATATCCTCCACTTTGGAGTTTCAGCTCCCAATTACACGAGAGGAAAAGTATAGAAAACAAGAAAATTCTGGGTGTGCATGGAGTTGGTTCTCCTCATAATCGCGGCTGTTGTGGGTGAAGAGGTCGTGAATAGGAATAGACACTATAGGTCTCTTTTTAAAGCACTAGAACCACCAGCAATAGGGAGGTATTAGCTCTGAGCTGAGTTCCAGAGGCATAAGTAGACCTGCCAGTCAGTATGTGTGTATTGTCGTCATGTACGAAAGAGCCTGAGCCCACAAGATGGTGGGCTGCGGGCAATGGGCATGACGCCTATGCTGAATCAAATCTAGTTGATGATGGACGGTATGCAGGAGATAAGGTCAAACCGTATAGTTACCCTCAACCAGCTTGATGTGTAAACTTTAACTTTTCGGACCAGGGCTAGTGGCAATGTAGCAGCAGAACCAGGACGAATTAACTGACTGATTGGAATATAACACCCCATCTAAACTTAGGTGAAACAGTTCATGGAAAAGCATCTCTTTGTTTGTTTCTGCTGAGTCTAGACTGATACTGTATTTTTTTCCTGAATCCTGACATCCAACAACAAGAACATCACACAACTCCCTTGACTTTCGGACACCATGAACTTTGAAAGAAAAGCTTGTTTTGCTGTAGAACCAAACCACTTCCCCTCAGGATCCCCTGCTTGATTGTCCACTTTATGTGTAGCATTGTGTACTATGTCCAGGTCTTCTATCATTATTGTTGTTTACCAGATGTGTCCTTTTATTTTCCGATCTCTGTCAGTGTTGTTCCAGAACTGACGGGCCATAGCAGACAACGTTGATCCTTCTCGAAGAAGAGCACTCAGAGGAGAGAGTTTCTTTTGTAGAATGCCTGATATGAAATGACGTTCTCTTACAAGCTCCATGATTCAGCTACTGCATAGCCAATATATACATAAACAGTTCTCTAGTGACATCTTGTAACTGAGAGATGAAACCACACAAGATACAGATGCAGCAGTCTGTGTATTAAACCCCAGGTGCAGGTATGAAAGCAAAGAACGGAATATTCCTACTTCCCTCCCGGTCAGACAGAAGATACTGTTTTGTTCCAAAGAACCGCCAAAACTCCGTTTCAGTATTTCTCATCGATACTCAGTCATTACTTGTGAAGTGAATCACATAGTGTAAAGCTCCAAGAGAGCGTTGTACTATTATTGATTCTGTTCACGCAGGCAAATTCTGTCAGCAAAGATATCTTTGCTATAACGATTCAATTGGTTTGTTCGCAAACAGCCCACTCGTAGAATCAAGTCTCCTTGTTTGCAGGCATATTTACAGGGGCACCTGGGCTTTAAAAGTCGAAATTGTTTCAGTCGAATGCTGGAAGGAATCAGTCAAGAGAGGAGAAGCAAAAAGAAGACAAGAGATGAAACTTGCAAACAGGAAAGCAACCAATGGTGTGAGTATAACATGGTCACCTGGAGCACGAGAAACCTAGAAGTGAATTTTTCATCCTAACCTTCTCCTTCCGTGATGGAATCAGATAAATGAGGATTGAAATCAAAGCTTTCTGTGAGCTTTGTACTTGTACTTTAAGCTCTCCCTAGATTAAAGAAATTGGTCTGGTTCTTGCTTTATACACATATCCGTGTATAAACACAAAACTACATGTAGTCCACCCTATACACTGAGGTGCTAATGGAGATGCGGGGACTCGAACCCCGTACCTCTCGCATGCGAAGCGAGCGCTCTACCAGGTGAGCTACATCCCCAGATGAGATTATCTGTCCTTAGGCTAAATAAATAGCGTTACAGTCGTGGTGGTTGAATAGACCCATTTCGCCCTTGTTTCCATCCAGAGCAGGTTTCAACCACCGCCTGATGGCAACAAATGAATTATTATTTGGGAACACTGAATGTTAAGTTCAAAGTGTCATATGAAAGCTCCTTGGAATGCGCTGTTGAAAAGTTCTCCATCTTCTTCTCTTTATGTTCGGTAGATAATGAATGGGTCCAAAGTTGTCGTTTCGAGTAAACTGACACAAGCATGTTACACTTTTGTCGTTTGTCGTCGATCACCTGGAACTTGCAGTCTTGCAGATTGACGGTCCTGCAATACTTTTCACGTCATTGAAGGGCTTTTCAAAGTTATCACGTTCGTGAGGAATGCCATTTGCTTCATGATATTGTCCTAAGACTGGCTTTAATTGACTACCACGTCAGTTTATCACAAAACTTCATGTTACCATATACATAAGTTCAAACTTCAAACTTCACTTAGGAAGTTCTAAAACTAAAAACACAGAGCGAAATGACTAGAACTAAATGTCAAGATGTATTATATGGATTGCATTATTTTGAACTTTAGAGTAATGTATTTTAAGGTTTATTACTAGTTCCCCATTCTTCAAATGATCGTCATGATATTACTTGCAATATGTTCCTCCTATTTTCAAAACAAGGTTAGCATTTCAGTTTAACTTCTTTGTTTCGTAAAGGAAGTGCAAAAGTGAACGTCAATTTCCAAGACTGCCTGGAAAGCTGGAAGAAGGAAATTAATGATTACTATTACGCAGGATGTAAACTAGTTTGATTGAAGTGGAAGTAGACAAAACTACCGTAGTAACGAAGACTAATTTACAATCTAACGCTATGAATATTCATCTCTTCCATCTTCAGAGTCAGTATGTAATGACCATTGTTGCAAAACCATTTTCTCAGAATTTTAATTATAAAAGTAAAGTGAAATTTAGGAAATAGTCATTTGTTGATAAAAGAAGGACTTATGTTGGAGTTTGAGCATCTCATTATTCTACCTTTATATATATATGTTCTGTTTCACTTTTTACGATTTCTGCATCCAAGTATAACAACTCTCTGGGTTTAAAATACCTACTTATTATCAGACCTTGGGTCTCCTGAAAATGTGTGATTATATATCAAAATGACATATACATCTAAGCACATCACCAAGAGGACGAAGACTTGTTTGTCACTAGGTATATGAATGTAAAATCATTGTTTTAAAGTGCAAAAATTTGCTTTATCACTTATCTCACAACGATAAATTACTTTATCACACTTTTGACTAGTTATGGATAGTAAATTCGTTTTAATCTACACTTTAAATCATTTAAACAGTAAAATACATGTCAGACAATAAATTTTCAGAAAGTTGATGTGTAAAGTTCTGTATATCACTAACAATTGATAATCAATCAGAGGTGTGATTAAACCATATATAGTTAAAATGGGCATGATCAAGTAATGAGAACTTACTGGGGTGTGATCAAGCCCATTTCTGCATAAAGTGAGATGAGATATATATATATATAATAGGCTTCAGGTGTTTTGCAATGATATCATTGAGAATTACAACTGACTGTTGTGGCAGCATTCGAGCATCTGAGAAAGGTGTGAAAATCGATTAGTGTAATGTAAGGTTGATTAATTTGTTTAGTCTTTGTTTAATCCTTGTTCTTAGTGCATAATTTACTATTTATTTAGTTTTATTTTAATAAATAATTAGGATCACGCTGCTTCATATATTTGCTATTAGTGCTCTTATATAAAACGCGATAATGACTATAACGGGGCAAATTTACAACAAAAAGCTAATCCGTGCTCTGGAGAAATGTGAGTATAAGTCGACTGTGACTACAGTAATTATATACCGTGTGATTATAACGACGGTGCACTGTAGTTGGAAGAAGTTTGAACTTCCCAAGTAACCGTGATTCGGGCCTTTCGTCGCGTGCTCGCGTCGCTTGGATGTGTTTGTCGCGATCTAAAGAGCGCGCCGGCCCCCAAGACGCCAAACGAAAACACTGTGATGGAAATGGAAACAGGAAAAGGGTTTCCTCTTCAAGATTGGGCAGCGTGCCGTAAAGGTAAAGGCCAGACGAAAAGACTGCCTCTTGTCTTTATCGCTCCTCAGTCACTTTTCCTGTTTGATTGATGCTATGCGAAGTGCATGTTCTGCTATCCTCCTGGTTTATGAATGTCGTCAGATCACAAGAAGGCGACTGTCCGAAATTCCTGTACATTCAAATGGGACCGACATGGAGGAAGCTTCTCTTTCACGTGAAGTCTGAATCAGTATGGTGCTTGTGATGATGATGATGACGTGACAGACGCGCCACATGCGCCCTACACATTTCAAATCATGACCAATTAGACACCCGCGCGAGTTTATGTCATGCTTCGCCGAGAAATTCCTGAAATTTCTGCGGTCGGAGTTCAAGGACTTCCTTGAATCCGGCGGAGGTATGTAGGCTCCCTTGTTCCGGGAGGCCAGGACAGTGGACTTCGTCCCGAGACATTCGGACTGGGTCACGGTGACGCACGGCGCACAGTGGGAGCCCGCGATTTCGAGGTGACGGGCAGATGAAGACTGTAGTGGTTTTGCTATTGGCGTATTAAACTGCAGGTACTCATATAAATGGAGGGAAAAACATATTTTCTCTCCTTTTCCACTTTAGGTTAAAGATATTCTCTTTTTTCTCCAGGAAATTTCAAGTATATAAGTTCAGATTCCTCATGCATTAGTAACAACGAGACTATATTGAAATAAAGAATTGAATACTAACTCCTTAGTTCCCATTACCACCAACACTATAATAAGGATCAAAATCATTTTCTAAATAACGATCACTTTCTTGTAATAATCAATTGAGACTCCGGGAGACCGGAGCCCTTATAGTGATACTTAGTGGTTTGTTTATTTGTTTATACTTAAGTGAAGGTTAAGCAAAAACGTCCGGAACGGCAATCATGTGAAACGATGGATCCTTCTGAGTTTTCCGATGGGGAGTTGGGATGCATACTCAGAAACGAAAACATAAAGTAAACTAAAGAGCATTATAGTCTTTCCCCCATTAATGATGATTGGGAAGAGGGGGAAATATGCAGGGTCTTTAATTTTCTTTTAAGAAGAGTTAGGTTATAAATTAAAGTATTCGAATTAAAAATATGTCTAGTCTTCAATGCAAAGCTGTTTATACCAAGGGAAGGATCAACTATCACAACTTACTTATGGGTTTCTGACTGCCGCAGAATGAAGTTCATTACTTTCAGTATAAGATTTTTAATTTCATACTTTAAATATAATAAAATAAATTTAGAACAATTTATCCTCATCTCTAGAATATATTTTCCAATAAAGTCGATCATCAGTCTTCCCCGTAAATATTCATCGTTACCTAATGTATTTTAAATACATTTATTAAACTTCTCCCAACCAATTACATATGATAATTTTCTGGGCTGTGTTATCAGTTGTCTTTTTTTTCTCCTCGGCCAGAACTGCAGTTTGGATGCTTATTTATTTAATCTTTTCCCCAACACAAGACCTATGTTTATAATAAAGAAACAATATTTGTAACGTGTGTCTTATTCGAGTACAAAACATAACGTTATGCTTGTGTTATGTTTAAATTATATATATATATACACTATTGTTTAAAGTAGACCGCAAATACCGGTATAAGAGTTCCGAGAGTTTCATCCAGAGTTGCTCATTTTTTGGGTTTACAGTCATGATCACTGATCACTGAACACAGAAAAACAACCATTAACGTAAAAATAGAATTCTCATTTACTCATAGAATCAAAAGAATAAAGATTCAATTAAAAGCTATCCACTAGCTTTACACTCTGTGATTTATTCTAGGCGAGTCTACTTACTAGTAAGGACCTGCATAGTTTCTTACAGAACAATAGAATCTTCTCCCCGACCTAAAGTACAAAGGGATTAAAAAGGAATACTAAATTATTTTTTTCCCTCCGGATCCTTTTATACCCTTACTTGCTCTTAAGCTAGAAATATTTTCTCGTATTCTCGTATTTGAATTCACATTTCTTATGAAGGTACAAAGAGTATTTTAGCTTCAGTAGTCTTACTTTTCATTTCTGAATGAACACATAACGAAGAAACTAAAACTTGTGAATGAACGAAAGAATGGAGAAACGAAACTGAATGAACGAACTGAATAAATATTCAGATAAAATACCTAAATTTTCTTTTGAGATATTCTTTTAATTTGAAATATCCTAACTTTAACGGATGATTCGAATCCAACGTTGTGCTGGGGGAAGACGGTACAGTAGCTTGTTGGCAAATGACGTGGGACCCACATCCACACCCACTCCCACTCCCATTCCCATGTCCAAAGCTCACGCCAAGTGGGAAGCGATGGCGAATACATCAAAGAAACCATTTGTAATGTCGATGAACAATTAAGATAGTTTGCCAAGTGCGCAATGGGCGAGCACAGGCATCGCACAATTAGGCAATACGCGTTGGGACAAGCGGCGAGCACAAGTGGGCAAGCCCACTACCAGCGCATATAAAAGGACTGGAAGAAAGTATTTCAAGAGCACATAATATTTTCTTCTTGCAGTCACGAGCTGAACTTGACTGGACTCGCTCGACGCATGCTCCATTGGGCCCTACTGCAATAAGCCATAACGGAGAGGTACTTTACTAGAGAAATCCAGACGCAATTCTCGATTCGACTCGCCACTGAAGCATATCGGATCATGGCCCGGATGGGCTCGAAGCCGCATCCATCGACTGAGCGAAGTGCGAGCCTGAAATGGAGTCGATATTCGAACGGAGGTGGCGCCCACGACGACAACGGCTGAATTAGACCTGGCTGACATTCTCAAATCGATGGTTCTGTTTCTAGAAGAGTCTCTTCGGCTTGGAGTTTCAACGCAAAACTGGGAGCAACCAATGGCTTACTGCAATATAACAACCCTACAATTCTCAGTTCGTCTTCGTTCATCCAAGAAAGTGGACGAGAAAGAGAAAAGTTGGTGATAATATTAGAAGAAAAAGAAATGGAGAACTTCCTGCGGTAGCTTCCATGATTCTTTACTTTGCTTTGCTAGGGTTGCTTTGAATTTGTTAAGGTTTTGTGTCGTGGCTTCGATGGGCTCCGATGTATGCAGGGCCACGTCCTCCACCTCATCATTTGCTGTCACTACGGTAATGTCATATCGTTTGAATTCCATACGCACGCATTGAGCTTTCACATGTTCTTGACAGCGACTAAAAGGTTTATATTCCTCGAGAGATGATCTCACACATTATAAGTGTGGGGTGGGGTTTATGCACTTTAGGGGACATTCTCCAGACCGAGTTTAAGCATACTGATTTAACTTTATTTTAGTCAAGTCAAGAAGCGGGTTTTGCCCGCGACGCCATTTTTTAGGCTCTTTCGCTGTGGGTCTTTCTGCAGCCGAACGCTGCTGTCCTCCCGGGAGAGGATTCGAACCCACTCCGCTCCGGCTACGGGCGGATGGATTTAAGCACGGACGCACCCGGCCAGCAGGTTAATGACCGAATGACCTGTAAATGGCAATCTCTTAGTGGAGCACCTTAGTCTTAGTGAATCTCTTAGTGAATTAGTATTGGTAGTGGGAGGGTGGAAATTAGGTTCTTTTACTTTGCGGCCTGTATCGGTGGAGGAAGTTCCAGCAGACTCCATCCATCAGGATTGGACAACGGTTCTGCCCGCTTTCGTATCTTTCCACTCAACTCGCAGTGCAGTTGAAACGGGATCCGAAAGTAAGAAAAAGATTGGCCATGGTCCGGAGCGAGCAGCATGAAGACAGCCGGCTAGGAGGACCGAGTTGATACAAGGATCCTGTTCGATTCTGGATGACAATCAGCCAGATGTGAGTTGAAATTCATATTTGGACGAAGAGACCCTTGTCTCGGCATCCAGTAATAGATCTCTTAAACTCTCAGATACAGAGCATACCAACTTTGCATGTCAGGTGCATTCTTTGGCCGTTATGTAAATAATACATGTGTCAAATTTGGTTGTCAGTTCTCGTTTCTGGCGACAGAAAAGTGATCGCCGTTACTAAAAGCATGCATGTTTCTTGAGGTTCCGACGGGAAAGGAAGAAGAAGCAAGCGAGAAAAGAAGGAAAATTCATGATATACATAGTTCAGGAGCAATGCTGGGGGAAAATATGAACTGCTACTAAACCAGACGGCGTGAAGAAAACATTCTCAGTGGTGTTTAAGGTAATTCACATGGTTGATGCAAGTATACTGTTTCGTGACATGTCAGAGAGAAGATTTGAATTAATGCGAACGTAGAACGCAAAAGCGCAACTCACTCTAGGCAAATTGTTTCTTTCTCGTAATACTTACGCTCGAAAGTTGAAATCGTGATAAATTTGTAAAGTTTATCACGATTGAAAATCAAAACATGGTTCTTATAACTAAACCCCGGGTGCTAGTATAAAAGCGGCTATGTGATCAAACACTGATGTTCGGAGTGTAGTCTGAGTTTTTGGAAATTTGGAGGTGTAATCTTGATTCTGAAATGATCAAGGCCGAAAAACCAAGTGAAAACCTTAAACCTTGATTCTAAATTTCTAAATCAGGCGTCAAAAATCAGTTTTATGCATTTAATTTTGGCTTGGAGACTCAAGATGAGTGAACTAGGTAAGAGTCTTTTAATAAAAAAAGATCCATTAGATTTGCAGCTAGGTTGAAGAAACTACAAGCATTTGAAGTTTAGATGCATTATTTTACTTCAGAGGTCACTACTAACTTCAAAACCTCTAGACGTCATGTGCAATCTTAAATATTTTCTTATCCTTTGTTTTTATTAATATTAGTTCTAGAAATAAATTTATATCGACTGTGATACATAAAGAATTTTTGAAAGTTCTACTTTTATCATACCTTTCATTTCATTTCATTTCATTTCATTTCATTTCATTTTATTTTATTTTATGACTCTAGTCTATATGTTAGTGTGCACATAACATGCTATATATATATTTATTTATTTGTACATATTTATTTCTTATATATAATTCTAAAATATATAATTTTCGAAATATCTTTATTTGTACGTATATAGCTTTGGAGGAGAGAGTGAGAGTGACCTCCAGACTTTTAAGGCGGAATGCTGAATCATTAACATGGGATATCGTTAATGATACTCGACTGATTTATATTTTTACGATATAAATTTGTATTGATATTTGAGACACAATGAATTAAAACTAAATAATAACATAACAAAAATAATGAATAATATAAGTAATTTTCACGTATGGTCACATGCCTGTACAATATCTTGAAACTCAGAAACAAAGCCAGAGTATTAAGTCCACATTAAGTATTGCATGACAAATTCACATTCTCCTTGCGTCAAACAGTAGACTGCACCCGTGGAAGTGAGGAGGGACATACAGAGATGAGCTTTCCAGTGGCATTTGCGCGACTGGAAAGCATAAATCACATAAATGGCGTGCTTTTCCTCAGAATTATGCATAAAGTTCTTAATGATAAGGATATATAAGGATGATTATATATATAATTATATTAATTATATGATACTGTATATATACATAGAATAAAGATTCTTGTGGTGTTTTCTCCTCGGGCACCGGGCACCGGGCACCCAGTTTGCTCTGCCGGGGAACATCCATCGTGGTGACCTAAGCGACCCCCTTGGTTCTTGCAACCAGCGCCATTCCTATTGATGACTAGTGACTCGTCTCGCTCCCAGAGACCGCTCTTGACCTTCGTCTCTTCGGGGTTGGTTATATACAGAATGGAGAAATTCTCCAGCATCGCCCTGATCACATCAAGGCAAGCAGGAGGAGAAAGGTTGCTTACACGGATGACCACCACCCGGCCCGGATCGGGCATGATGGGGAATCCCACCCGACTTGGTGCGACCGCCACAAGCCAACCCGCGCCGGTGGCCCTAGGAATTGAACCCCAGACCTGAAATCCCCAGGTCGAGGGCCAGAGCAACACGCTAGGCGTGCTGGCCCAAGAACGCCGATGGCTCGCGGTCGACTGCAGAATTGATAATGCATGATATGTAAGCGGGGATAGATGCATCAGGCCACCCACCCTAACATATCTGGTTGGTGCAATTGTGCAGATCCTCCTGCACATGTGCCCACCTTGTTAGTCGACCATCATCAAGTACCGAGATCTGTAAGCTATGTCTTCGCTTGGGCATCTGTGGAGCCGACTCGTTAGGAGCTAGGACTCATCAGGTAAGCCCTGTGAGACCTTCTGTTCGCGCTGATTGTTTACCGCTGCCAAGAACGGCTGGGCATAGATTCTCAGAGCGTATGTTACTGTCCCGGGAGACCAACAAGCTCTAACCAATATCCAGGCTACCTTGAAGGTTCGTTTCTTGAAGACGGACGCCCGATTTTCCCTCAGCCTTTTCTCCTGTCGAGAAGCTTAGATCAGACATGCTCGTGCACGTTACACTTCGAAAAGGTTTCGGGACCATTCTGTTAATAGTTTGTGCCATGCAGCTTTTGAAGTACATTGGAATATCGCGGCGAATGATGATCAACATTGCCCGAGTTGCGTAAGTGTGATCCATCTACTTTTACAGTTCCGTAGAGATGATGAACCCCGGCGCACCGGAGCATGCTCGCATTAGTACTTACTAACCTGAAGAATGATGGAGTCCCTCCCTGTCGGCACACGTGCGCGCAATTCTGTCCAATGTGTCCATCGGTTAGTACATTAGGCGCGCGGGCTGGACGCCTGGACTCCTGGAGCACACTCTCCCTTCGCGAACTTCAGATGATATACTTTGTGAGACGAGTATCTCTCCTAGCTCTACCTGGTCGCGGACTCGTCATCCGAGAGATCGAGGCGGAGCGTCGAAGGAGCGGGCAAGTGCCTCTTTGATTTCTGATCTCTCAGTTTTCTGCTAGCTCAACGAGCGAACCTCAGCTCCTTGTGTTGAAGTTGGGCCACCAAAGAACGGACATTTCAGCGACACAACCTTAGCACTGCATGTATTTCGCATGCGTTACGCATTGATACCATTGCTGCTGTGAGGAGTCAGACGGCGAGATCAAAAGTCAAAGCTCCAGCAGTATCAATGTACAGATGACTTCCGGTCCCACTCCATTGTCCTGGGTTTCGGGGTTGAATACTTCGCTAGATAGCATGGAGACATATACCGTGGGTCATCCACTTTATACTTTTTCCTCTACCTCGCTGACCACAGATGTGAAGCTAACTTCTCGGAGCTATTCTCGTCTTGCGTCCGCGTTCCGTCCGCGCGCAACAATTTGCTGAAGCCTGAGGATCTAGCCGTGGGAGAAGGTGATAAACGTAGAATCCATCAAGCAAGCCTTGAGGCGCACACCGTGGGGTCGTCGTTCTTGTGTTTTCACTGTTTGATCGTGTCTAGATCTCATGAGTGACTCCCGTGACTAGTACTGTTGAACTAGAAACACCATGAACGTGGTTGCCTCGGGGCAAAGAAGAGTTCCGCCGGTGACTATAGCAGAAAGGCTTTGGAGAATGATTGTTTCCCTAAGTCAACAAACAACTTATGGATGGATGGGTGGAAGATTATTACGTTCCGGTGAAAGGTCATTGGCTTTTTGTCTGAACAACTGACCTACCTCCTGTGTTGGGCACTTCTGTAGGATAAATTTTATGCGCTCTTGCAAATTCAGATCGTTGCGCAGCGACTGTAGTTTCTTACGGCTAAAATTATGATCTTTCTTGCAGGTGAGAGAGCTTTGGTCATGACAACTCACAATTTGGAGAAGCAAGATTTTCACGCATGCACAGCACAGTGAGTTGGCGGCCAGCGCCCTCTGGATGTATGTCAGGGACTTTGAACGACGTGTTGATGTTCACAAGTAGAAGTCGACCGGCAACATTGGAGATGTCGGAGGACAAAGATGTAGGGGACAAGGAACTGAATTCCATCGAGTGGCAGCTCCTGAGAGATGGTGCAAGTGGCAATAACAGTCGACCAAAGCACAGCGATCCGGAGTTTAGATTACCGTTTGGCAGTAGTCAAAAGCATCACGTAATGGTGCCGGCAGCAGCTCAGTGGGATAGCACACCGAATTCTATGGATGGTAGAGGTGTTGTCAACTACCTCCGATCGTTCGGACCCGGGCGTTCGGATACAAGCAGTTGCAGTGTCGATGGCCAGGTTGGAGGAGGAATTAGAAGCACCTTAGACGGGCAGTTGCTGAGTAGTATGGTGAATACGGACGAAGTCACTGATAGGGAGGAAGAATTTGGAACGGAATCGCCGGGTCTTTCAAGCCATATTCTGGGACAAAGCGGGCATAGTTCAGCCCAGCTATTCGGTTGCGGCTTAGTCGTTCAGTCCACTGCTACAAAAGGACAACAGCAGGTTCACAGGGCTCCGCACTTCCGGAACCTTTTTCCTGAGCAATCATCGAGCTTTTCGAGTGTGCTTACCCAGGAAAGTTTGTCCAACGACGTCAATGAGCACATTCATCCCCAGAAAAAGCCAAGAAGGTACGATTTTGTTGATGGTCCAGGTCCTCTTAATCAGGCGGAGATCGACCCAAGTCGTTACCGAAATTCATATCCTCCGCGGGGTGCTCCGCTAGCAGATTTTATTGATACCCACCAGATGCATAGCTACAAGATCCCTACGGCGTCTTTTTCTACATCTCTGCCTGACAGGCAGGCTTTTAGTTCCAACATACCATTACAGAATCTTAGCCTTTCTAGCTATCAAGTGTCTAATTCGTCGCTACCTCTCAAGTCGTCCTCAAATGATACTTCCTCGACGAGAAGTCATTTAGTCGACTTCCCCTACTCATCAGTCGAGACTAAGTTGCATAATGGGTTGAGGAGCGCTGCGCGAGGCGGTCTTTTACTTTCCGGTGGATGTGGATTCAAACCACTGAATCTCATGGACGGAACGAACCAGACAACGATTAGTCGAGATTATCTCCAGTCGGGAGCGATGGGCCAGGTCTGCTCCATTCACCCGACAGCTGCTGAGAGTGGAAGCAGGGCTGCCTGGCCTGCAGGCTTCATCAACTTCCCTTCAGCCAGCTTAGACGGTCCTGGAGGGATGATCGCAGGAATGTCCTCGAGGCGAGGCCTGCTCGACCTGGAGCATCGTCATCACCACCACCATCACTATCATGAATTAGGCGCGGACGAAAGAGAGGTACGACTGCCTAATTTGAGACGCCGGCGGAATCGTTGTCCACGATATGGAATATAGCGTCTGATAACGGTGTCCACGGTTCAGTAAATGTTCAGCAAGAGGAGAGACATGAGCAACTGTAGAGATTAGTGAGAAAACCTTATGCTGCACTGTGCCGCCGGGTGAGCATGTGGGCCTCTGTGAAGGAGTTTTTGTTGATGTAGGTATATTTTCCATAGTGGGATGTGACAAGGTCACATTGACCTCGAGAACAAAGATTGTCTGTCAGGACAAGGCTTTGGATATCCTTCTGCGTCAACTGGGCTGAACTTGGCTGTTTGGGTTTATCCCAAGCATGTGTTGTATTTGCAGGTTCACAGGGTTCATCCCATTTCAGAATCGCAAATACGTTTGGTGATACAAAAACAGCTCACGACAACAGATGTCGGCTCTCTTGGCAGAATAATCTTACCAAAGGTGAGGTTTCACTTCATGAGGTCGCGCTCGGAGTACCAGGTCGAGAGGTTATGGCAGGACTCCTTATAGCGACTTCCCGTAAGACTTTAGTCTCGTCATTGTCAAGCGGATGGTCATTTTGAAGCATGGCGGTCCAAATCGAGAGATTACGAAGCAGCATATCGGGGTGCTTATTTCTTGACGTTGTCCTTTTAATGGAGCTGGCTCAGCACCCGATTCTCCTTCCCATTGTCTTCGAACAATGATTTCAAACAAATCAGCGTTCCGGGCAGATACTAACGTAGTTGCGGTCACACGACGTGCCTTGTCTTTTTGTCCGTGTAGCAATGCCGTAGTCTTTGTCTCAGTTTTCTGTGGTTGCATGGTTGGTGCTAGCGTACACAAGGCTTTAGTGGTCGATGTACTAGCACCTTAGGCGTGTACAGAAGTAGGTGAGTGGTCATACAGGGAGTTGCTGTTCTCATGTGATAGAATAGCACAAGACGTAGCCTACACGATCACCAATGACGTTCTTTATACCTGGTGGTGCTTGCAGAAAGAAGCCGAGACTCATCTTCCACATCTTCCGGACAAAGAGGGGATTGAGATGCGCTTGTATGATTATGACGTGGATCGCACGTGGATAATGAAATACAGGTGGTTACAGCTCTTGCCTTTACGATGTGGCACGCTTTGCTTGGCTACTAGACAAAGGCAATTAGCTGTGATATGTAGACGGGAGAGTGGAACTTGATGATGAGTAATGAGATAATAATATTACTCCTTGACGTTGAACGTTGTTTAGCTTTCCGAGTCCTTAACGTGTACATTTGTTTATCATTGCAGGTTTTGGCCGAACAATAAGAGTCGGATGTATCTGCTTGAGAATACGGGTAACTAGCTTTTGGATCAATCCCATTCGTTTGCATGCAATTTGCATGCAATTTGCGTGTAACGATTAAGTACAAATTCCAGAAGCTCAATTTTCGGTGTCTAAGAACATGACAGCGAGTAAACATGAACGGAGTATACGAACCAACGATTTGCGAGATTATCATAACATTAAGACAACTAAGCCTCGTGTGCTGCTGACTGTTATATGATGATGCTGCTGCCACAGGTGAATTCGCCAAATACCATGGTCTCCAGCAAGGTGATTTGTTGCTAATCTATCGGCAACTACCAGCGCGTTATGTAAGCCCCGTTTACTTCCACTTTGCTCAATATAATTCTGAAATTTCGACGGGATAGCGGGAGCCCCTCGTGTCGTGAGTCCGAGATTGTCTATCAGAATTTTAGTCGAGGAGCTCGTGATCTGATACCTTCGTAGTAAAGCTGTGCAATGGAATCGATAAGACGAGACATCGCCCCAAACTGGTGGGTTGTACTCGTGTGAGGGCTGGGTGTGGACATGCTTGCCTTTGTCTAGATTAAGCAGATCTGTTGCCACATATTCCGACCAAGAGTAGAGAAAACTGAATCGTTATGGATTGTAATCGTCGTGTGCTTCCATTTTATTAAGGGCAAAGGGGTCTGTTTCTGCGCTTGCAGGTTTTGAGAGTCAAGAAAATGGCGCCACCTTTGCGTGTCGTGACCCCTCCACAGAGCATTTCTGAAACCGGGGGAGCCGAGGATCTGGCTGAAACAGTTTCTTCTCGTGCACTGACCTCCTCAGCATCTTCCAGGACTTTGAACTCCTCCTCAGCAGCAAGCAAGGAGGTTTGTGGAACAGACGTCCCCGCTTTCTCGTATGTGGAGGCAGCCTCCAGCCATCGTGCTCAGCTGCTTGTTGTAGATGGACAGTCTCAGAACTTAGGCAGCTTGAATAAGCATCACGGAAAGACATCTACAGGTGATCGCAATCACAGCCACATGACGCTGCAGGGGCAGGGGACTGCTTCAGACCACGATCCCACGGAGCTGGACGGAGAAAGTGTTTATAACTTGGAAGAGTTTCCGAGTCTGATTGAGGCCGAAGAAATAATTGACATTTTCCCGCTGGATAGTGACAGCAGCGAGGCTCAGCTGAGCCCGGTTGAATCAATTCAAGTCGTGCGAAAGACGCACCATATGAGGGCTGACCTAACTTAAGAGAGGGGCTTGACTCAAGATCGAGCAAGCAAGAAGAGATCTCTCATCTTTGGCGAGTGTGGTAATTCTTTTCCTTCCCTGTCTTCCCTGCAGGGCCTCTGTATCATAACATCAGCTCGACCCCACCTCCACACAATGTCATAGAGATCTTCTTCGGTGATGTAACACAAGATTGAAGTAACTTCTAGACGTCTACAGGTGAGTGGGGCTCGGCTCCGGACACTCCTGACATGAACAGTTGTCCATGGCCACCCAAGTGAGACCACCTGTTGTTGGAACACTGACCAGTACGAGTATGGTGGAGTCTCAATCACGCAAGTCATCATCATTCTACTACCGGTACGAGCGACCTCACGATCTGATCTAGCACTCGTCTCCAGGAGCTATAGTTAATAGCTTTTCCTGTCCTCTACTTCCACTTTTCTCTGAGTTCGGTAACCGCATACATATGATGCTGCTCCCCCTGCTGCTGTAGACTTTACCAATGTCTGCCTGCGACTGTTACAGTAGTACAGTGGGGCAAGCTTCTCTTCTTTCGGAACTGGGTCCGGTCTGGGTGGATCGGTCGGTCGGCTGCAAGGCGACGACGCTCGAGACTTCAGACACACAGAGGACTCCTGCCCCGTTTACATTCGTCGTAACTTAAAACTTTTTTATGTTACCTCCTCTCCTTTTCCTACTCGGAAGCTAAGCTAGCTATACGATATTACCGACTTAGCTTGAATTCATTTCAATTTTCATACAGTAAGGTATGTAGTAAGTAGCGACGTTCCGGCGAGAGACTAGAAATACATTCCCTTTGTAGATTCTTAAGACTTAGCTAAGCACTGCTCCCCACGCAGCAGGCAGGAGTCTTCTTCTTCTAGCCTCACCGTTGAATTCGGTGCCGACGCGTTGGCACTAGTGTACTATAGCGGAAGTGGAAACACATTACAGCTGCAGCTAGCTTCATCTAGTTACAGTCCAGACCAGATAAAAATTACGCCAAAAACTTAAGATGCCACCATCTCATCATACCAGCAGGGGCCACGCACAAAATTTGCTGCGAGCCTAGACAAAAGAGTAGCTGATTTGCAAATTGCTTGTACAGGAGGATAATTTACCTAGGACTTGTTCTATCTCGTTTGTCGAAATTCGTGGAAATGCGTCTCTCCCTTTGCGCACTCATTTGTCTCCTCATGGTGTGGAATGGAATGGATGACTGTTCTTTTTTTGTCCTCTCTCTCTCTCTCTCTCTCTCTCTCTCTCTCTCTCTCTCTCTGTCGCGCTCATTCTCGATGCCTGAGTGGAATTATGACAGAAGTGTATGAACTTCTATGCGCTTGCGTTTGTCATTGTGATCACTGTCGCCGCAGGCTTCATGTGGACTGCCGCTATAGTGAGGGGGACCCAACGAGTCAAGAGACACCGGCCCATGTACGAATTGGTGTTCGAGTTTCATTATAAAGACTGATGGGCTGTCGCGCGGCCCCTTCCGTATAAATAAACTGATCGGTCAACTGTCCGTCGTCCGGGGTGGGGGGGGGGGCCTGAAGGGTGAAGGCTGGAAATGAACAAACCTGGGGATGAGACTCTTATGTACCAGCACCGTAGTACCGTACTTCCGCTTGCTGCCTGCCAGGCAGACTCTGATTAATATACTTGATCAGATACATCTTACGTGTGCCTCGTTCCTCTTCTTGGTCACTTTTCACGTCCATGCAATGTGGTCACGATTCATTTATTATGAGGGATCATTCCCACTTCAGACTCTGCTGCTTATGAATCAGGACACTTGAATGCCTCAAGCTTTCCGTGCGAGTTCCGCCCACTGACGTAATCTGTGTACTTGTACCGTAGAGCGACAAACAGGCGCCAGAGAGAGAGAGAGAGAGAGAGAGAGAGAGAGAGGAAAATGAAACCCACAAAAGCACAAAAGCAGCATTCGTTCATTTCGAGAATATACAGACAGACAGTCCGACTGATGATGCAGCTCATTGACCATCTCGCACCGCCGATTTCTGTTGAGCGGCCGAATCGCCATAGCAGATTGACCCACCACTTTTAAGTAATTCCATTCCACAGGCCACGCTCGAAATAGAAGACCGCGCATCAGCAGACTCAAGGAATATGAATATCAGTCGTTCGTTGGGTTCAAAGCAGCAGCAGGGGACTTTGAGAATGGGAAGGACGGATACAAAATTCACTGACAACTTCCTTCTTCTGATTCAGAAGTAAATCTCCCCCGAATGCCCAACCCGAGAAATGAATTTGTACAACACGCAGGCTCTCGGGCTGGGTTTCAGTTCGAACGAGCGTGTAGTGAATAAGCATGCATCATTCGTTCCGAGCTCTCCTCCTCCTCTGAGTGAACCTGAACTCTGAACTCTGCGAGGGGTTCGTTCCCCTGCAGCAAAACAAAATCCGAGGCGTGATGATGATGATTACGGAATTTCAACTGATTGCTGCTGGTATGTCAGTCAGTTCAAAATGCAAATCGGTCAAAGTCTTTTCTACGAAGAAGATCCAACTCATCCATCCATTAGTTTACGATTAAAACCAGATTTTCCCGCATGCCCTTAAATTCAATGCTACATTCCATTACTTCCATGCCCTTTTCTCGAGACTAGGCACACCCGGAGTGCCGCCTAAGCCGGCCGGTTTACTGAGGGACAACTTTTCCGGAATTACCGGCTGTCGTAACGCATGCTTTGTCATTATCTGTTAGCTTTTGTCGGTAAAAATCCGGTCGTCTCCCATTTCAACCCGACTTTTCAAATTCCACCGGTTAAGAATACAAAGAACCCCGGTTAACTCCGAGCCACTAGCGGCAGCAGACAATAGAGGGACCCGGCGGGAGTGCGTAATCGCTGCGGATATCTTTCATGATTGCTCCACCGTAGATGTTGGACAATCGGACGAACGAGAAGTTAAGTAAGTCCTGGAGTTCCACGAGGGAAGCAGCCCTAAGAGATTTTGCCGGAAGGAAGACAAAGCGAAAAATATTTGGTGTGTTCTCGGATAGGATCCAGCGCCAGCCTAGATCCGGCATCCCGTGTAATGTGCCCCGGCAAAATTTCTGGAAAAGCAGGATAAGTAGATAATTTCTGTCTCAAAACATTAAAAAAAGTGAAAAGTATTCGGAAATTGCTAAAAAACATCGTTGATTTAACACAAAAATCCGTCACCTGTACCAAACCACCGGTAAATTACATGTAAGCAGGCAAAACCTAGGCTGGGTCTGAGAGGATCTCCAGTGGAGCCGGAATTCCTGGTCCTGTATCCCGAACACTTACCGGATCCCTTAACTGTCCACCGCCTACTGTAGCTGGAGGCAGAGAACTAACTTACCCCACACAACCACGCGGCCCCAGCCACGATCCCAAGGGTGTGGCGATTCAGTGGCGATAGCAAGAAAGGTGTGTGAAAATCACTGTAGCCTGACAGTTCTCGCTTACCGTATTCCGGGAGGTACTCCCAACAATCTGGAAACGACAAGAATGTCAATAAGGGCATTTAGGAAGGAATCAGTTTGATCAATAAGGGGAAGCGTATTTCGGAGCCAGGAGTCGCGGACTTACATCAGACGTCAGTCACGACTGAAAGGGAAAGTGGAGAGTAGAAAAAGGAACGGGAGGGGAAAGGAAAAGGCGAGTGATTCCGTCGCGAGCCCCGATATGACTTCCCATTTGAGGGGAAGGTGTTCAGTGACGACGACAGGAAGGGAAGAGTCACGCACAAGAGCAACCCCTGCAAGGCAGGCAGGCAGTTGACCTTTACGCGCGTAGCTGCCTGCCTGCTGCTACCTAGATCACAACTTAGCCACGGAGCGGGACGCGTCCAAAACTCCATCGCAACCTCAAATCGCGATTCGTGACCCTTTTCACCTTTATTCGTTAGCGGCAGAGCAGCAGCAGCGGTTTATGATTACGTCGATCGCTTCTGATTTTCCGTGTACAGATTTTACATGTACAGGACTGTACTGTACTTAGTGACTGGAATAGGATTGGATCCTCTCTCTGAGCAGACATAACAACGGACGGGACTGGACCGGACACAGTGACGTCAAAGTCTGTTATCCGTCCGTTTGTCTGTCAGTCATTCATTCATTCAGTAGCATAGCTACCGGTAGCTTCTCCTCCCTTCTCTATTACTACTGATACTCTGAGAGGGAGGTAGAATTAATCATCATAATCTCACCGGCCGTATACCTCCTTCTCCAGTTCTCGTCCTCCCCTTCGCCCCTTCCTTGACGAACGACATTCTCCTCCTCCTTCTTCTCCTCATCCTCTCGGTGAGCGCATAATGTCGACTCCTCTTTCTCTCGCTGTCTGTTTATGTAAGTGCGGACGGACGGATTTCGCAAGACAGCTCCAATCTTTTTTGTTTCTCTCTCTCTCTCTTGAGTCTCTGACAGTAAGAGACAGAAACAGACACGCAGTTCAAGTTCCTCCACCTGCTCATGGTACGGAACTGAGTCCAAGTCTAACCAAGTTGGACTTTGTAGAAAGCGAAACTGTGAACAGGGCCGCAATGAAGGAATCTCTCGTACTGTAGCGGTAGGAAGGGGTCCTTGGGATTGAATCCGGCGCTGTAAGAAAGCAGAATGTTTTCTGATCGTCCCCAGCGCAGCGGGAAACTCGTCGGCTTTTGCCATGTGGATGAGTTCGAACTCTTGGCTTTCTCTTTACTTGAGGCGTTGAAGTGAGAGAGAGGGAGAGCTGCTCGCCTCACTTTTCGCAGGACTTCTTTTACACATCACAAGTTCCTCCTCCTTTCTTCTTCGACTTCTACTTCCCCCTCCCTTTTCCTTCGTACGGCCGCCATCCATCCATTTGCCACTTCAGCTAGTTTCACTTTTTCACTTTCTCTACCCCTTTTCTTTCCCGCTCCCTGCAGTCGGATGATGATGTTCCCACCATGTAAAGTTCGTACTTTTTCTCCTATAGAATCTGGAAAATACTAGACACTTATTTCTACCTGCGAGGAGGTTTTATTCATACACTTTTTCTGAATTTTGAGACTTCATTTACTCTAGTCAATGCATCCTTTTACGTCATTTTCATCAGTAGCTAGTTCGGTAGAGTGTGATGGCGTGCGCCATTAGCGTCATTAGTGCCGGTAGTTCCGTTAGGACCGTTAGATGAGTTTCTTGAGTTTAGATCAACAAGGAGTATATTTTGAGTTGGAACTTCTAGTCTCTCACTTTTCTCGAATTGTCTCATCAAGCTCCTAGCTATAGTAGATGCTCTTAGTGAGTATAACCAAGATTTTCAACGAGCACAGAGTGGATTTGGCTGGATTTGTGAGTGATCTGTTGCTGGTTGGCAGGTGTTTATGCATGTGTTCTCTGATTACTCGAGAAAAGTCATTACCGAAGTTTTGATTGAGAGAAATCAAGTTGCGGATTTTCTATCGGTGGTATCTCCAAGTGACCGTAGATTGATGATACCTTCAGTTTGTGAGGTGGGGGTGATTTACGCTTCGCTTGGTGCATTCACGAAGTGATTTGGTGGAGATTTGGTCGCTAGTAGGATCAAATTTTGACTGCTAGTGACAGTTTATCATTTTCTTGTTGGTAAGATACTTCTACCGCAACCAAAATTGTTCGAAAAGGAGTCCTTTTGAGTTCAGTAGAGCTCTTTTTGTGTTACCGGGAATCAAAATCAAGATTTATATCACAACTGATGAAATCCACGGGTTTGTACTAGGTCTTGTTGGTTGTTTAGAGTTGCTAATTGTGCACGGGTCTTGTGTGAGTATTTTCTCTTCGTGGAATTCTGTTTTTCATATCTCGAAGATGGCTTTGGTGATTTTTGTGTCAATTTTCATATTTTTGAGATTCTGTGTGTTTTTTAGTGTAGAGTGGATAGATTTTGTCTGATTTTCATCTACACCATCGGAGCGTAACGATGCGGAGAGTGTGCAAGTGTGTTCACACTGAGGAGCAAAGATGCGTGAGTGCGGAGACGTGAGAAGCAGAGTGCGAGAATTGCATAGACGAAGCCGAAGCCGAGCCAAGCGAGTGAGAGATAGGCAAATTTTCAATGGTGTGGGAATGCGTAAAACGTGATCACGCATCCCGACACTATTCTTGAAGCTTGGATTTAACTTCTTCATTCTTAGTTTTGGACTATACCACTAGATCACCTTTCTTGGTGTCTTACAAGGATGCTCATAGGTATTTATGGACTTGTTCTATGTCCTAAGAGGTCTTACTAGACATTCCGAGGAGAGTGATAGCGAGATCTCATAGTCCTAAGAGAAGCTACACTTGAGCTACCGTTCTCCATGCCGTAGGTGGATGCATGGATGATGTTAGTGGATGTTGAGTGTTGTGAGTTAGTATAGCTACATGGTTGAAGATCTTTGGAGTTACTAGAGGATTGGATATCTAGTTAGCAACTCCAAACACTTGTTATGATTGTTGGGGGCCATATATTATGCATATGACTATCCGATGTAGGAGAAGTCAGTCCGGATGAGGTTGGATTTCTATCTTTGTGAATGTTTGAGGGTGGAGGGTTGTCGTTTGGACTTCTTGTGGTTGGAACCTCTTCATGCTCTGCTTCCTATTTGTGCGTCGCGTTTACTTGTGTTGGCGCTTGAGTTTTGGAGTGATTACTCCAATTTGTTGTCGATAGCGAGTCTGGAGTTGCAGACTAGTCAGACTATCTATGTTTCTCTCATGATGAGGTTGGACTTGCGGACCAGCAGACCGTTATCGTGTCAGATTTTGCGTGAAGGTTGTGATTTAGACCTCCAAATCTCCTGATTTGTCCACCGATAATTCGCAAGTGCAAGCTAGTCTCTTATACTCTCTACGTCTCAATTTCTTCCAGAATACACTCATCGATATACCTCTTCACGAACCGTCTTAACCAGTGCGTAGTCTTGACAGATCTGAACTCAATGATGCCTTGCGCGTTTGCATTGGACCTCCAAATCTCCCGAACCGTCCACCGACAGATCGTAGGTACAAACTAACCTCTTAAGCTGCCCCATTACGTCAATCGCGTACATGAAGGTTTTCATAGATAATGAACAAGCAGACCCCTTGCATCCTTAGTATAGCACCAGGAACCGCAAATACCCAGTTAGCAATAGTAAGCTAGAGTCCAGCTTTATTTTCTCATCTTCTGAGTCTCGTAACTTTACCACTAAGCGTCCAAATGAAGTAGACGAAGTGCCCATGGAAAGCTGACAACGAGCTCTACCAATTGATGTAATGAAAATGAAGATCTGAAGTTGTGAGCTCATATGACAAAAAAAGCTCATTTTTTAGTCATATGAGCATCTTTGGAGCGAATATAAATAGATTTTTAGATAGGAGCCGGTCCATGACATGACACCGTGAGAGGTTGTCTGTGGTGATGACAGGTTCAGGTTGCCCGTACTCATCTTAGTAAGGGATAGGTTAGCTCAGTACAAGCTGAGTTACGACAGCAACGGTCACGTGTGGTGACGAGGTTTTGTTTTTAGTGCTCAAGTTGGAGCAGTTGGTTCATGGTTGGTGGTTGTCCATGATCGACATAGGATTTTGTCATCAAGGTGCTCCCGAGAGGTTCCATAGGAGATTTCTCTATAGTACGTGATGGGTTCACATGGAGTGGTTGTAGGTATCATCCAGTGATATCAGTTTCAGCAGCGAGAGATATCGTTTTGACCGGTGTCAGTGGTACTTCTCACGTTGTTATCCCATCTATCGTGTGGAATATGGATGAGATCTATGGGACCATGACGATGGAGGGACCCAGTAGATGCAACTTCTATTCGAGCGTTTTTAGAGATGAGTGGTGAACAAGATGCCATGGTGGAAGACAAAAGAAGACGAGATGCTTCTGATTTAGATGCAGGGGTACCAGAGGATAGTGACCTTCGGAGGATTACGAGGAGGAGAGCAGCGGAACCATCACCATCTGTACCAACTTGTAGATTTCCTGCTGCAGAGGATATACCTTCTACCTCTACAGCTCCACCACCTGCAGTAGATCCTATGGAAGGTGTACATGATTTGCCACAAGAGACTACTACTCCAGATAGAGTACGGGGAAAGAGGTTTACAGCACATGAGAAGGGGAAAGCTCCAGCTTACAAGTTAGCGGCAGACATTGAAACAACAACAGACTTGCGTGCTGTCCTGGAGCAACGCATTTTGGATGCTAGGGTTGAGTTTACTCTTCGTGAAGTACTTGGTATCGCAAAGAGAGAGTTTCATGAGTTGATAATATACATCATGAAGAGAAAGAGACAAGTATTGGCTGAACAAGTAAGTAGTCAGATGGTTGGAGCAGTAGATGCTATTGGTGTTGATCAGTTCAGAGATGATAAGTATGAGGCATGGGTTGCTGGTCCAGCTGTTATTGAGAACGAAGATGAAGAGTTTGAAGAGGATAGGTCAAGAGCGGACAGCGATTTCAAAGAGAAGCACTGGGCAAGAGCGACAACAGAGATGCAGGTTCGACTTGGGAGACTTTCTGAGTCAGTACCTGCACTTGTGGATCACGGGTCAGAGATCAACATCGTTTCCAAAGAGGTGTATGAGAAGGGGCAGTGGCCAATCGAAGGAATCATGGTTGGGTGCTTCGAGCTGCAAATAACCAAAAGGGTGAGTTATACGGAGCCTGTCCCAATATGCGTGTAAAGATTGGAGATGTAGAGGTTGATCAGCATTTCTTTGTACAGTCGTCTGCGTCCTATCCTGTCATACTGGGCCAACCATACATCACCGCTGTTCGAATGGAGACAAAGATGATGAACGATGGGTCTCATTATGCCAGAGTTCGGAGTCCTGATGACAAGTACTCAGTACAGTTTTTGACGGTTCGTTCAAGACATGAACGGAACCGACAAACCCTTAGAGATTCTCAGACGAAGAGATGTAAGGGTTTTCGCAGTCCACTCCTGTAGAGCGGGAAGACATGGGTGTAAAACCTACTGTTGAGATCCCGTCAGAGTTGGAAGCGAGACATGTACAGAGGTCTGGAGACAAGTGTGGTGTACAGAGTTGGCAGTCTGGATTGCTGATGTTTGAGGCAGATGGGTGGAGTCGATTTACAAGAGTTGAAGATATTGGGGAAAATACAAAAAGATGGGTGGTGAAACAGATATCAGAGTTGTGGCGTGTAGGAGTTCTACCTGAAGACGAAGTGGTTTCTGGGTTGTTTGAAGAGTTTATGTCTGTACAGTCAGTTGTCGGTTGGTTAGATAATGTGAGTGGATTGGTGGAAGGAAAAAATAGTGTGGCGGTGATCCCTATCCACTCTCGACGCATATATGACGAGATTGCTACATACGTGCAGTTCTTTCCTGATCCGATGCATAATAATGAAGGGAGAGAAGCAAGTTGTTGGTGTGCACTCACTCAGGAAGCAGATGTCCATGCGAAGTACAAATCTGTACTGAGAAAGGTAAGACCGGTAACAGCTCAACTACCTGCTAACTCCCGGCAGCAAGTACAGTTAGTGGGGACTGAGCCTATATTGCGTGATCATAGACGAGTAGGACACCAGTTTACTGAGGAGACATTGAAGGAGCTCCAGATAGGAGTGGGTGATTTCTTGACTGAGGTCGAGAAGACAGTGTTTGAACAGATGATAGTGAAGCATGGTAAAGCGTTCTCTTTTTCAGCAGAGGAGATACGTTGTGTAGACCCAAAGGTTATAGCGCCTATGGTTATATTCACAATCCCTCATGTGCCTTGGGACCTGAAACAGATCCCTGTCTCTCATGCTTTGTTGCCTAAACTCATCGAGTTGTTGAAGGAGAAGGTACAGATGGGGATACTTGAGCCGTCTATGGGACCATATTCTAGCAGGTGGTTCACTGTACCCAAGAAGTCAGGAGCTTTGCGTTTTATTCAAGACTTATAGCCTGTGAATAACATAACCATACGTAAAGTTGGGACGGGTCTTGTGATTGAAGAGGTAACAGATGCATTTGCAGGGAGAGCTATTTTTCCGATAGGAGATCTATATTCTGGTTATGATCAGTTCCAGCTGGCTGTGGAGAGTAGAGATTTAACTACTATGCGTACGCTCCTGAGATTGATGCGGATGTGTACTTTTCCACAAGGAGCGACGAACTCGGTGGCTCATATGCGATGCATAAGGCAGAATGCGATGCATAAGGTACTAAGGGAGTTTGTGCCTGATGTTATCATTCCGTTTCTAGATGATATTCCTATAAAAGGTTGCGCGGTTGAAGATAAGGATGGAGCAGTACTTGCGAATGGATGTAGGAGGTTTGTTGCAGATCATATCAGGGATGTAGAACGTATCTTGACTCGACTGGAGGAGGTGCATCTCACCCTGTCATGAGCTAAGTCCAAGTTTGGTGTGTCTGAGATTTTAGTGGTTGGACATCTGTGTGGTGCTTTTGGAAGGAGACCAAACCCGGAGAAGGTTGAAGCTATAGCTAGGATGGCAGACTGTAAGAACATCACGGAGGTTCGACGCTTTCTAGGTGCTTGTGTATTTTATCGTTTATCCATTCCTCATTATGCTCATGTTGCTGAGCCTTTGTAGCATTATTGAGGAAGGGTAAGAGGTTTGTATGGACCTCAGTCCATAGAGAAGCTATGAATAGGCTGAAGGAGGCTCTACAGTCTCCACCTGTTCTGAGAAAAGTAGACTATGGGTGTGGGAGACCTGTCACTATTACAGTAGATACTAGTCCAAAGGCGATTGGCTGGGCAATAGGTCAAGATGATGCGGATGGTATGCGGTTTATCTCTAGGTTTGGAGCTAGGATCTTGACAGACATGCAAAGAGATTATCCTCAGGTGAAACGTGAATTGTGGGGAGCGGTGACAGCGATGAAGACAGACCGTGAGTTTCTGATTGGTGCTCATGTAGTCCTAGAGATGGATTGTCTACCTCTACTAGGCATGATATCCAACTGTACCACACCAGACATAGCAATGTTACGTTGGATTGCTTATATTAGAAGCTTGAACCCAGAGCTGAAGCATATAAAAGGAAAGGAGAATATGATCGCAGATATGTTGTCAAGAGCTCGATTTGTAGACGAGGATGTCATGATTTCAGAAGCTGAGGAAGAGGAGAAAAAGGATGCTCAGTGTCAGGTTAATCGACGGGTTACGAACTTGGAGCCGTTGATGTTTAGAGAGGAGCTTTACACAAATAGACTTCGTGACATAAGGTATTATCTGAGCTTGTTGGAGAGGCAAGAGAGATGGAGCAAAGTAGAGTTAAGAGAGATAAGGAAACAAGCTTACAACTATCTTCTGCATGATGGGTATCTTTGGAGACGACCACAAAGGAGAGATGGGATGTTCATACGAGTAGTGGACGATCTGCAGACTAAGCAGCAACTAATGAAAGAGTTCCATGATACCTTATGGGCCGGACATCGAGGGATTTGGACTACCTACGTCAAGCTGAAGGAAAGGTATTGGTGGAAAGGTCTGTATCAGGATGTGATGAACTACGTCAGTTCTTGCTTGCATTGTCAGTTCTACTCAAGGATCCGGTATAGAGACGGTCTCGTGCCAACTTATCCGCCTTGCATCCACTTCCAGTGGGTTCTCGACTTAATGGTAATGCCTCTAGGATTATGGGGCATGCGATATTTGGTTCTGGCTCGTGAGGATCTCTCCAACTTTGTAGAAGGGCGAGCCTTGAGGACGAAGACCACAGAGGGGATATGTAAGTTTGTTCTTGAAGATATTATTTGTAGATATGGGTCTGTAGGAAGGCTACGTGCAGATAGGGGAGAACTACGTGGTACGGAAGCGAAAGAGCTTTTTCCTCGAATGGTGTGAAGCTCAAGCTTACTACTACGATGAATCCAGAGGGGATTGGCAAGAGCGAGCGAGGACATCCATCGATAGTTCAGGCTTTGGTGAAGGCGTGTGATGATAAGCATAGAGAGTGGCCTAGGTTACTCCCTTTTGCTTTATGGGCGGATAGAACAACTCATTGTTCTACTACAGGGTACATGCCTGTTGAGTTAATGCTAGGACAGAAACCGATGATGCCAGCAGAAGAAGACTGTCCTACCTGGGCTACCTTGTCATGGGAGGACAATGTGGACCGTGTGCAGCTTCTTTCACTATGAATCAGACATCTAGAATGTAGAGAGGAGGATCTCGCCGAAGCGCAGCGACGGCTGAAGGCGGCTCGACTTGGGAACAAGGAGAGGTTTGATAAGACTCATAGACTTCGACCAAAACCGATACAAGTTGGAGACTGGGTGTTGGTATACGACAGCACATTGGAGAACCAACACTCTACAATTCGAAAGTTTTCGAGAAGGTGGTTTGGCCCGTACCTTGTCTCTGATGTACATCATAATGCTACTTATTCCTTGCAAGAGCTAGATGGCACGCCTTTAAGGCTTCCAGTTGCTGAGAAACGAGTGAAGTTATTCAAGAAGAGAGGGGAGACTGTGGAGCTAGCTGAGTTCTTAGGTTCAGAGCAGACAGGAGCAAATGAAGACCTTTCTGATGCGGTCGAGGAGAACGAAGACGAATTGGAGGACCATGAGGATCGGTGATGGATTGGCACATACCAGAGGATGTGCAGGTTTGGAGGGGGTGAATGTCGTATTGTACATAGGTCTGTACAGTGAAAAGTATTGCAGAGAGATTTTTTTTCTATATTGCGTAAAGGAAGCTGCCCTGCAGCTTAACAAGCTAGGCAGGAGCTAAGCTGGGGCTATGCTTGACAAGCTGCCCCCTAGCTTGGGTTGGAATATCACCCCTAAAGGAGTCGAAAGACACCAGAATGCAAAGCTCGACGAGGAGAGCGACCTCATGCTTCTGGTTTTGACAGAAAGTGTTTTAAGCAATAGTTAGTACAAGTTTTAGACTGTGAAATATGTGAAAGAGGGAAATCCGTCGATTCTGGTTCGTGACTCGAACTCAGAATCGGATAGCTTGAGCGTGTAGGTGTTCACAAATACTATAGTTTTGACTCCTTGTTCATTAAAAACGGAGTTGTATAGAGAAGTTAGTGTAGGAAAGGCTAGTAAAGATTTTACAGAAAAATTTCTTCAGGTAAACATATGTACAAAAGTTTTTACCTTCTTGAACCGAACCAAAGGCCATCCCAGTGATATGGCGCCTGCCTAGGAGAGAAGTGGTCTCAGGATCAATCCCCCCGGCCTCTGGTTCCTATTCCAGCATGTTGGTCTCCTGGAAGGGAGTCTATGTTGGATATGCAGCCACGTCCTGCATATCTAGAGACAGGAGACCGGTATCTCCTTTAATCGTGGGCTTCCTGGCCTAAGCCTCCGCATGCCATCCTGAATATACTATGGGAGATACCTGGTGCGCATATGGGGGGGGGCTGTAAGCCCTGTGGGGCAGCCTCATAAGTGTTGGGGCTTCGGCCTACATTGGATGGCTTGTAGTATATTCAGGGTGGCATCAAGATGGCATCGAGGGCACGGGAAACTTTTGCTGATTATTATGTACGCATAAGGACAGCAGGGGAACAGCTTAAGATGGGGCCTTGAAATTAAAGCGAAAGATTACAGCGGAAGCAGAAGATTACAACGGAAAACTGAAGCGGAAGATTACAGCAGAAGCGGAAGATTACAACGGAAAATTGGAGCGAAATATTACAACGGAAGCGGAAGATTACAACGGAAAACTGGAGCGGAAGATTACAGCGGAAGCGGAAGATTACAACGGAAGCTTGAAACGGAATATTACAGCGGAAGCGGAATATTACAACGGAAGCGGAAGATTACAACGGAAAACTGGAGCGGAAGATTACAACGGAAGCTTGAAACGAAAGATTACAGCGGAAGCGGAATATTACAATGAAAGCGGAAGATTACAGCGGAAGCGAAATATTACAACGGAAGCGGAAGATTACAACGGAAAACTGGAGCGGAAGATTACAGCGGAAGAGGAAGATTACAACGGAAAACTGGAGCGGAAGATTACAGCGGAAGCGGAAGATTACAACGGAAGCTTGAAATGGAAGATTACAGCGGAGGCGGAAGGAGGAGAATTAGAGTTTAAGAGGGGGTCATCGATAAGGACAGCAGGGGGCAGCTTAGCTAGGGCCCTGCTTCTGATAAGTGACTGTGCTTATAAGGACAGCAGGGGGCAGCTTAAGCTGGGGCCTTAACTTTTAGGTAAAATACCTGCGGCGACTTGGGATCGGGGAGAGTTAACTTTTTGCAAAAGATATTTTCTGAGAGAGCTGAAGCCGAAGGAGGAGGATTAGGGATTGGGAGTGGAGGACACGCAGGAGAAGCTTGGACGCTGGGGGAAGAGAAAATTGCTGACAGACTGAATTGGGAAGTCATCGCAGGGAGAGGGGCAAGAATTTTAGGCTTGGACGTTGTCTACTAAACGGTTCTGAGGAGAAATTACTCTCAAGGAGCAGTTTTATTGAGAGAGATCAGTTGAGAATCTACAGAGGACTTTTGATCGTCGCTGTATAAAATTTCTGAGGGTTTCAGTTGGGGCAAAGAGAGGAATAAGATTCAGGGGCCTGAATTTCACTATTAGGTTCGGATTGAGACGTACTTGGTAGACTTATGGCTGAGAACTGATTGACAAGAGAGAGAGGCACGCAAGAGAGAGAGAGAGAGAGATTTTTCTTACGGTTGAAGAGATTGATGGTGTAGTGACACTAGAATAAAGTTATTTCAACTCCTGAGAGATCTACCTGTGTACTTGAGTGTGTATTTGAGTGTTTGTTTTGTAATCAGTGGGTACAAGAGGCTGTGGTTTGAGATTTCATGGTCAGTAGCGACCTATTTTCCTTTCTGGTCGTTTTTCTCTGATCGGTCACAGTCAGGAGGTCTGCCCTCCCCAAGGAAGACTCTCAACTCGACACCGTGCCAACGGACACTAAACAATCACTAAAGTCGAGCTAAATCCACTCTGTGCTCGTAGAGACTCCAGATTGCACTCACAAAAACTATCCACCATAGCTAAGAGCTTGAAGGCTCAACTTGAAAAACTAAGGCTTCCAAGCCCTACCTGCAAAGCATACCTCTAGTGGGTCATCTCATCCTAATGGCCCTACCGAGATTAGTCACTCCGCACTCGGCCAACCTAGCCAAGGTGCTAAACTGACGTGACATCTGTCGTGCGCATACACATCGTTACACAACATATATCGCTGTCAAAGATACACCACACACACATATAACACATAGACGATCTCATACACATACATAAGTGTACCACAATTGCCCCCTTAACTGACGGTTAGGTCTCTCTAACTCCAGATAGCTCCATATCTCAACTACGTGATATACACCTGTATGAGTGCAAGGATCAGGAGGTCGGATGCTACATCGCCCCATCGTTAGTCGTCTGTCTGCAATACATACCACGCAAAGATCTAATCGGCTATCCTTGCTATATACATCGATGACAAACTCACTGTCCAGTAAGAATGACACTAAGAGGTGGAGTCAAACATGACATGTGTCAACCTCTCGAACAACCGATAACCTCCTCCTCGAATAGTCGCATATCACAACGTGTCTCTATGCTGAGCAATCGCTAGGTTCTCAAAAGTCATAAGCATAACTCTTCGAAATATCTCTGCTCGTTGAGAACATGCATTCACTCACATATCCGGGTCATCAAGGTACCTAGCAGAATCACGACGAATGACCGAAGATAGATCTGGATCTCGACCATACAATAGAAAATACGGTGAGAAAGAAGTCAAAGACGCTTGTCGGCTAAAACAGTAGCCCGTAGCCAACCATGATAATTGCACATCTCAGTCTCCCAAGTGGTCCTTTTGCAAGCCATACTTGCGCAATCTTCTCTTCATCGTCTGAACTACCCTCTCCGTCAAACCATCCGCCTCAAGATGATCTCGAGATGTGGTCCGATGATCAACCAGCGCTTGATCACACAAGGTCTGAAACTCACCAAGAAACTCGATACCTTGGTTTATCAGCACTTCAGCTGGTTCTCCAAAACGAGTTAGCACTCGATCTAAGAACGCATACGCCATCCCTTCACTCATCTTGTCCGATAATGCCACCAACTCAATCCACTTGGAGAAGTACTCCACCATCACCAACACATATCGATGATGACATATGATCAACGGTAAGGGTTCCGTAAAATCCAAACTCTAATGGTAACCCAACCTCACAATCGATAAGAGGTGTAACTGTGGAGTAAGAGCATTAAACGATGCTCGTACTCGATCACAAACCACACATCGTGCAACAAATTCTTGCACATCGACGTGCATACCACGTCACCAATACTGTCATTGGAGTAAGCTATGTGTACGCTTCACTCCAAAATGTCCCAACTCCTCATGGACACGTCGTACTAATTGTGCCATCTGAGATGGATGTGGCACTATCTGTACTCTCCCATCATTCCACACTCGAAGTACATGTCGTCTTTCTCGTCAAAATCTCTTCGTTCGTTGAAAGACACGATCTCGCTCCTTGGCACTTACTATGTCTATCACCATGCCAGTACGTGTATTCCATTACAGTCACATCGTCATGGATATCTCGATGGTCTGGTACACCATCTCCACCCTCAAGATCTGGAGATTCATCATCTCTCTAACCCATACTAGAGTTCATGACCAACACACAAGAAAGACCGAGGCATGCCACCCTAGCACTATCTCCTCATCAACCTCGTCATGCCATCGAGCCCCAATCTGATCTTGCTGACTCGTGCATGGATTACGACTCAACCCATCGGCATCTAGGTTTGCAACTCCAGGTATATGCACTACATGGAAGTTATACTCTTGTAAGACCAGAGCCCTTCGTGCAAGCTTCCCTGTAAGATTGTCGGACTCAATCAACCACTTGAGCGACTGGTGATCAGTGATGAGAGTAAAAAGGTTCCCGAACAGATAACATCGGAAGTGTGCAACAGTCCACACTGCATCTAAACACTCCCTCTCGTATGAACTGTATCTCGTCTCCGTCGAATTGTTAGAGCGACTGGCATACGCCATCACAAACTCATTTTTCTTATCATCATGCTGCGCCAGCACTGCTCCAAGTCCCAACATACTCCAATCAGTGTGCAGTTCGAAAGGACGCCTTCTAACTAACGGGTCTCCTCAAGATGGGAGCAGATGTCAACCTATACTTGAGCTCAACAAAAGCTCGCTCCTGCTCATCTCTCCACTGTCACTCCTAGTCCACCTTTATCAGTTTGGTCAATGGCTTCGCAATTACACTAAATCTTTTCAGGTATCGACGATAGAAGTTCGTCAAATCAACAAATGCTCGAACTCGACTCACATCTGTGGGACGTGAGATACGTGCAATAGCCTCAACCTTCGTCTGTTGAACACGCAATCCACCTAGGTAGATGGTGTGACCCAGATACTCTATCAACTCCTGAAAGAATTACACTTCCCAACGTGTAACTTCAACCCATGAGCTCTCAATCGCTCGAACACATCTCGTAAGTGTCTCTCGTGCTCCTTCACAGTAGCACTATAGACTAAGATGTCGTCAATATAACATCTGACAAAATCCAATCCTGCTAGGATCATGTCCATCATCCTCTAGAACTCAACAGGGGCGTTCTTCAACCCAAATGATAAAAACTACCACTGATACAAACAATCCTTACCGTGAGAGTCAATTCTTCAGAATGCTGTCTTGGACTAATTTTCTTCTCTCACTGGCAACTGATGATACCCTACTCGAAGATCCAAAGTACTGAAGATCTTCACATGCCCTACTGCATCAAAGATCTCTTCAGGTGTCAGCATGACATACTTATCAGACTTCGTCTGCCGATTGATAAGACGGTAGTCTCCACACATCTACCTATTCGTGTAGTTGCTATACATATCCTTCTTTGCTGACATAACTGTGACAGATGCATACTCTCCATGTGACATCTCCATCAACCCAACCTCCAACAAGTCTTGAGTCCTATTATGGATCAAGGCTCTCTCCATGTCATTGTATCTATAAGGTCGTTGAAAGATTGACGTGTCATTAGCCAAGTCGGTCCGTATACCAGGTCCTTTCAAGGTACTCAAATCCTTCATACTAAAGGCAAAACAATTATTGTAGCTCTTCAAGAATCTCTGAACTCTTCGTCTCTCCTCTCTTATAAGCTTGGGTCCAATCTCTAACTCCCAAGTATCCTCTGTCATCATGCTAGAGATAGAAGACGAAGTCATTGATGCTATCTTGCAGACTCTAGAGTAGTTTCCTTCTGCTCACCACCAACAACCTCCACCGCCACTTTACGAAAGACTCCTGCAGTTCTAGCTGCAAGCTCCACACTCTCTTCTATAACATCCCATGATGTCCAAGGATGACGAACTCCACATGCCTCGCCCCCAATCTTTGCCTCCACTGACTCGATAGACAAAGAGCTCAGAAGTGTCCGAGTAGTAACACCCATCAATCGCATCCGACGCTGCTCAGCCAATCCAATGCTAACAATCCATGTCAAGCAATTCAAGTCCATTGCTTGATCCAATACTTGACGACATGAAGCCTCCGATACTGAAGCTCCTGCCATTGTATCTGTAAGGAAACCATTGCTCGCTCTCTCTCATCGGCATTGGGCTCCACCAAATGCCGTAACCGAGCATCCCACACGAGTCCAGGTCCTCCATCTCTGTAAGCATGTGACGCTAGAAAGCTCACCAAAGTGGACCGTCCCACTAGGTTCATCACTGTCATGAGTGATCTATCGACGACACTCACTACTTGAGATCATTGTCTTGCATCCAAGATGCCATCAGCTGTGAGGTGCGCTGGTCGTCTCACTGCATCGTGTGTACGCTTCAACACCTCCTTTGGTAACAAGTTCGTCCACCACAACCGTGCACGAGATCTCACTCTCGCTGCATCTAACAACACTGTCGATCCAATCTAAGACCGCACTTGGTACACACTCGTCATCATTTGTGTAAGAGCATCACTCAACAAAAGAACATTCTCCAAAATGTACGCTGGAGAATCTCCTTGATGCATCTGGAGATGTCATAAAGTCTGTAACATCTCCCAGAACATTCTACATCGCGGGTCATGTAAATCCCGACCTCTCTCAACACGTGTGTGACCTTGACATGGCCACCCGGCTATCACCAAGTGAATGATGTCAACAAACGTGAGATCCTGCGCCCTCAGCAGCGAAATATCCGACGATAATGCTTGCTGATATCCTCTAACGGCTGATATAGACAACAACTCAAGCTATCTCCGCACCAAACGTGCTACATGACGAAATGAGATGTGTCTCGCAACCTCATCTCTCTTCACATACAAGTATCGTTGTACTTGTATGCATGCCTGCAATACCGCAGCCAAACCTGTACTGATCTCTCCAAACAACTCCAACACACATACACCCTCCTCTGATACTGTCATACAATGAGAGTCGTATCCAACTGTGATAAGGTCACAAGGTCACAAGTAGGTACAACTCTTTGTTCCTTTATTGGTGATACAAAGACTTCACTCCAAGCCTGCTGCACTAACCGATCAGCATACTGCTGCAACTCTCCACTCGAACTCCAGAGTGGAACATCCAAGGCAGATGGTACTAACGTAGTCATGCTAGACATTTCCTCCATCTTCTCAAAGACGGGAGTATCCTCTGCATGAGCATTGTCCTCTAACAACTTGCTCGACCAAGTGATGGCTGAACTGAATCCTACAACGGATGCCATCGTCCTTGGTGTAGGCTCCATTGTTCCAACTCTAACATTGAACCACATTGGTAAGCGGCTTACTCGTCTCTCACCGGACTGCCATCCTGGTCTGTAAGATGTTGTCTCCGTCCAATAGTCGATCACGAACCCCATAGAGTATAACACAGCACCTCCAACCAATACATCATAAGACTTCACGGCTATAACGATGACATTAGCTCTCATCATGGAGCCATCCGTGGGATGATCTGATCAAACTTTCATCGTCAGCATCTCGCGTGTCGTGTGTAGAGTTGTACCTCCTGATTTCTGTAGAGATGTCTGTAGCTGGAATGGACATCTCTCCACCTCGGACTTCCTCAATCCCAAACCAATACACGTCGTCTTCTCCAATATCAACGACTGGGCTCCAAAGTCTAACAAGACTTTTTGTGATCGATACACCTTCCCTGAAGGTGCCACCAAACAGAAGATACCACTTCTGTTGTCCAACAACACCACACCCGGTGCCAAACCAGCACGGTCAATCGCCGGCCTAGCTGGTAACTCATCTAACCTGGCAGTCGCTGCTTGTCAAGTACCACTGGTAGCTTTTTTGATCCTCCACTCCATGGACACATCTACCGTCTCTCGCTGAACCACCTCAGCACTAGAGGTGACAACACCTTCGCTCTCACTGAGCATGGCCGCCAACTGGAACACTGGAGCCAAGCTGACTCCCAAAGCTCTCATATCCATGGCTGAAAATAATGAGGCTCGCAAAACTGATGTAGCCGTCCCAACACAAGATTCGACATCGCATCCACAGACGTCAAAGGTTGTCTCGCATCACCCCCACTCCAAGATGTCGATGTCTCCAACTCCACTGTATCATCGATAGGTCGTTTAAGAACCATAGACATGGTTCTCAACGCCTCTGATAACGTGAATGACTGAAGAAGCCTGATCTGTCTACCAGCCTCTTCGCGTTGTGGATCTAACTCCATCGACGCACCTCGTGACTCAGAGACACGTACTGCACCTCGAGTTACTATCGCAGATGTCTCAATCTGCACCACACCAGTCATGAAGTCAAAGTCACCTCCTTCTCCTCCATAAGACGTGGAAGCTTTTGTTTCATCAAATCTCCGCTAAGCCATAGTCATACTAGCTATCCTCTGCTCCAACTGCTCAATTTGAGCAGCCATACTTGCTTCTGACGTCGTAGCAAACGGTGGACCGACTAGTCTTCTCTCATGTATTGGATCTCTATCTCTAGCTCGACCACCATGGCCTCCTTGAGCTCCTTCGCCTCGTCCACGATCAGCCTTCCTTTGCCGTAGCTCGGGGTGGAGATCAAAACAACGATCACTACTGTGACCTGGTCGTCCGCAATGCTCACATTGCCTAGGTACCGCTTGAGACGTCCCAAACGTCTCATAACCACCTCTTCTCTATGGATAGTCCTTTTGCTGATGAGGACCATCACACGTCCAGCAAGGACCCGCTGTCGTGTCGTGGACCGACTCCTATATGAAATTCAAACTTTGATGCTTGTCGCCCCAAAGACACTCATGAGAAGACAAGCTAGACCCCAGCTTATGGGTTTTTGGCATCATTTTGGATCTCCACCTTCATCGCATCAGTGGGTAGAGCTCCTTGTCAGCTTTCCATAGGCACTTCTTCTACTTCGTTTGGATGCCTAGTGGAGAAGTTACAGGACTCGAAAGATGGAGAAAACAAGCTAAGCCTCAGCTTATGGATTTTTGGCGCAACTTCGGATCTTCGCTTTTAACGCCTCAGTGGATACAGCTCCTTGTCAGCACTCCATAGGCACTTCGTCTACTTCGTTTGGACGCCTAGTGGAGAAGTTACAAGACTCGAAAGATGGAGAAAGCAAGCTAGGCCCCAACTTACGGGCTTTTGGCACAACTTCGGATCTTCGCTTTCATCGCATCAGTGGATAGAGCTCTTTGTCAGCACTCCATAGACACTTCGTCTACTTCGTTTGGATGCCTAGTGGAGGAGTTACAAGACTCGAAAAATGGAGAAAATAAGCTATACCCTAGCTTACGGACTTTTGGCACAATTTCAGATCTCCACTTTCATCGCATCAATGGGTAGAGCTCATTGTCAGCTTTTCATAAGCACTTTGTTTACTCGTTTGGACGTCTAGTGAGGAAGTTATGCGACTCGAAAGAAAGAAAAATCAAGCTAGGCCTTAGTTTACTTGCTGATTGGGTATTTGAGGCTTCAGGTGTTATATCAAAGACGCAAGGGGCCTGCTTCATTATTATTATGAGAGAACTTCGTACGTATAGAGACTGTGACAAGGGGGCAGCTTGCCCCTTTGTCACTCTGTACGTACGCAAGGGGCTAGCTTGCACTTGCGATCTGTCAACGGACGGTTCGGGAGATTTGGAGGTCCAATGCAAACGCGCAAGGCGTCGTTGGGTTCAGATTTGAACAAGCTACGCATAGGTTAAGACGGTTTGTGAAGAGACGGAACGGGAGATGTGTACTGAGAGAAATTGAAACGCAGGAAGAGGATTTGGAGATTTCAGTCACTTGTGAATGAGAGTTGGACCGTTCGGACCGTTCTGGAGTCCAAACTTGCTGTCCTTGGATCCATCGGGATCAGAACACCAAGTTCTACAAGAAATTGAAGACGATATCAAGTTTCATCGGGCGATTTAAGAGTTTTGAGTGAAATTGGCTCGCAGGGAAGCGCTTACATCAGATTTTCGTTCACCTACGATCTGATATTGGGCTGTTCTTCGCGATCGGTGAGTCAAGCTTTTCATTCTTGATGCCTACGCGATCAAGGAGTCTTCATCTGCTCTAGGAGAAGACCGTACGTGGATTGGATTGTTGGTTTGGGTGAGGTGAGCGAGTTTGAGCCGCAGGAAGTCCATTTACGTCAGTGTTTTGCAACCTGCGACTAAATTTCTTGCGTGGTTTTGCAAGAGGAACTCCAAATGGCTTGTTTGGAGTCTTATTGGGTTCAAGGTAGCTAGATCTACCTGCCAGAGAAGATGGTTATCAGTTTGGACGATCCGTTTGTGCGGTGTGTGCGGTTTTAAGCCGCATGGAGGAGTTTTTGAAGGTTCGGTCACCTGCGATCGAAAATCGGTGATATCTCGGCTATCAGGAGTAAGATCTGAAGGTTTCTTGGGTTAACGGAGTCAGCGGAGGAGACCCTATCGACATCTGAAGTCCGTTCAGCGAAAGGAGGAAGTCCACAGATAGACCTTTTTCGGTTTCTTCGCTACGAGTTTTGCTCTTTTGAGTTCGTTAGAGTTCTGGTTGGCTATATACAGCTTGTGGTAGCTAGCTTTAGCTAAGAACTTGTACATGGATGTGGTTTGGACTTGGGTTTAGATCGCGTGATACTGTTGTGGCTCTGCTTGTTAGCAAAGGGAAGTTTCTCTTGCTTTGAGCTACGCTTCGGTGTTTTTGGATCAAGGTTGAGAATCATGGGTTGTTTTTAAGGGCTTTGAAGCAGGTTACAGACCGCTCTGGTCTCTTTTTCAGTTCCGTGCTCTAGGAGAAAGAACCGGCAGTGTACATACATCTGGAGTTGGTATATATCGCAGCGTTTGTTTTCGTGGTTGTTTTTCTTTGTCTTGTCTCTGTTTCCGCACGCAACGTCTCCACAATCAGGAACCTCGTATTTTCCTGGACATCCTTCACGCAATATCCGACACGATACGGTGATGAACTCGACGTGAAGGTCCAGGGTGGAGATATTTGTGTGTTAGAACTAGGCAGAAGAGATCAACAATCATAAACGAGGATGAAGATGGATTTGGTTGTTTGGGAGGATGTTGTGGACCTAGGATGATGGATTTATAGATGGTTGGGATCATGGGAGGATGGGACGAGCCATGACTATGGACGGGATGGACGGATTAGAAGGGATACCAGGGGTGCAGTTGGATGCAGCAACTGCACGTTTGTTTCAAGCCTTCATTTTGTTTTTGCAACAAGAGCAAGGGAACCAACAAAAGGAGGCTTTGGGAAAGAAAGCACTTGGAAGGGTGATCGACAAGTTCGATCTATTTGGTGGGAGAGACATCTCTGAGTACTTGAGATGTTACAAGATGGAGATGGATTTGGATCAGGTACCGGAGAAGGAGATGATCGAGACGTTTGAACTCGCTGCGGTGCTTGAGATAAGGGAGCATGTGAAGGGTCTAACAAAACATTTTGGGAGGAACTGGGATACATTTTCACATGCGCTGAGGGAGGAATATTTCTTGGGAAACTCAGATCGAGTAACCAAGAAATCATTTTTGGAATGGGTTAACCGATCCAGCAAGGGTTTGCAGTCCGTAGAGTTGTTGAAGGAGTTCGAGAGACAATTCTCTCAACTATCTCGGGTGGAGAAGCTAACCTTTGAGAGCTACAAGACAGAGCTGTTTCTTCAAGCTGCGGATGAACCATGGCAGGAACAGTTGGAGCTACTTCTGGAGGATGGAGAGGAAGAAGAAGGGTTGACAAAGAATTGAGAGGTTGTGCATGAAGCGGTTGAGCTTCTTGTCTGGAGACATACAAAGAAAAGAGTTACCAAGGTGACACCTGTATCGCTGACTACCACACCAGTTCGGGTAGTACCTGAGGTTCAATCTCCAATTGTGGTTGTAGATGAGAAAGATCCAACCATCGAGGACTTACGGCAAAAGATGCAAGATCTACAAGCTCAGGTTACTAGGTTGGAGGATAAAGGATCATCAACTGAGATGAAACTTGTACCCAAACCAGCTTGGGTACATCAGTTCGTGTGGTGTGATGATACTGATCATCAACGGGATGATTGCATCGACTTTGTAGAGTCTTTGCAGGGAGAGATTATTTCTTGGGAGGATGGAAAGGTTGCATTCACAAGTAAGGGTACTCTCCTTCAAGCCAAGGTTGGTAAAAGGAGGATGAAGAAGTTTGTGGATGATTATCTTGCGGCACATGCAGTTGTAGCTATCGAAGCTACAAGTTATGATGCTAGGGTGGAGGAGATTGAGCATGATCTCCATATGGATGATTTGGATGAGCATGAGGATCTAAACGAGCTCAGGTTGGATATTGCATCCATGATGCAGAGCGAAAAGAAGAGACAAGAAGAAACTTCTTCAGGGAAGCAAGCTGGGGAGGATAAGGTTCAACAGGAAACTATTCTTCCTGAACTGAGAATGGAGGATCCACAACCGGAGGAGATGGTTGGGATACAGACAATAGATATGGTTGATCTAGTTGCAGACATACAACAACCAGATATTGGTATAGTGATGGATGTGGTTGATCTGGTTGCATGCAAACAACAACCAGATATTGAGATGATGACGATAGATGTGAAGGGAGGTTGGGAGGAGCATATTCGAGATGCACATGTTGGATTCATTTCACGGGAGATCTTGGGTGCAGCTACAAGGGGAGTCCATGATGTCATCATTGGTATCATCAAGTACAGACATGCTGAGGGTGAACGAGAATGGATGGATGCTCTCGAAGCTACGGGTATAGGATGATGGGTAAAGATGGCTTACAAGAGAGAAGCCATTGCTGAAGGTGATTTGGGTTGAGAGAATGATGCTTGGAAGGTTATAAGGATTTTCAGAAGAAGAGATCAGGGAGAATGATGGTTGAGGAAGATATCATTGTACAAGGGGATAATGATGGTTGCGATTGAGGATTTTGGTTGTAGCAGTGTGGTTCTTTTTTTCAGAAAACAAACAAAAAAAACCAAAAAAAAAAGAGTTGGATACATACGATGACATGTACGGACTTGAGGTTGAGGGTTACAGTCAAGATATATGGTGATGATTGGGATGACGGGTTGTCTACTACGACACTCGGGTCACAAACCTCGACGATGAGGTTCTACAGGGTAGAAGACACATCTATGATATGATGGGTTATTCTTTCTATGTCTTCGCATATTGAAGATGTGTAGATTTAGAGGGGGTGATTGGATGAGAAGTTCGAGGTGAAGGTCGATGAGCATGGATCTAGGGAGGATCATGGCAGGATAGCAACTTCAAGATGACGATCAGGTTGCAAATCTTGAGGATGAAGATTATGAAGAAGACCTTGCAGATGAGGTTGGCTACGATGGGAAGTAAGACGTATGACGAAGTGCGTGCCGGTCCACTCCTTGGTTGGTATCTCTGGTGCATACCGGAGGATGCACAGGTTTGGAGGGGGTGGATGTCGTGTCGTGGACCGGTTCCTATCTGAAATTCAAACTTCGATGCTTGCCGCTCCAAAGACACTCATGAGAAGACAAGCTAGACCTCAGCTTACAGATTTTTGGCACCATTTTGGATCTCCATCTTCATCGCATCAGTGGGTAGAGCTCCTTGTCAGTTTTCCATAGGTACTTGTTCTACTTCGTTTGGACGCTTAGTGGAGAAGTTACAAGACTCGAAAGATGGAGAAAACAAGCTAGGCCCCAGCTTATGGGTTTTTGGCGCAACTTCGGATCTTCGCTTTTATCGCATCAGTGGATACAGCTCCTTGTCAGCACTCCATAAGCACTTCGTCTACTTCATTTGGACGCCTAGTGGAGAAGTTACAAGACTCGAAAGATGGAGAAAGCAAGCTAGGCTCCAGCTTACGGGCTTATGGCACAACTTCGGATCTTCGCTTTCATCGCATCAGTGGATAGAGCTCTTTGTCAGCACTCCATAGGCACTTCGTCTACTTCGTTTGGATGCCTAGTGGAGGAGTTACAAGACTCGAAAGATGGAGAAAACAAGATAGGCCCCAGCTTACGAGCTTTTGGCACAATTTCGGATCTCCACTTTCATCCCATCAATGGGTAGAGCTCATTGTCAGCTTTTCATATGCACTTTGTTTACTCCGTTTGGATGTCTAGTGAGGAAGTTATGCGACTCGAAAGAAAGAAAAATCAAGCTAGGCCTTAGTTTACTTGCTGACTGGGTATTTGAAGCTTCAGGCGTTATATCAAAGACGCAAGGGGTCTGCTTCATTATTATTATGAGAGAACTTTGTACGTATAGAGATTGTGACAAGAGGGCAACTTAAGTGCTAGCTTGCGCCTGCGATCTGTCAACGGACGGTTCGTGAGATTTGGAGGTCTAATGCAAGCGCGCAAGGCGTCGTTGGATTCAGATCTGAGCAAGCTACGCACAAGTTAAGATGGTTTGTGAAGAGACGGATCGGGGGATGTGTACTGAGAGAAATTGAGACACAGAGATTGAGACGTTTGGAGATTTCAGTTACCTGTGAAGGAGAGTTGGACCGTTCGGGCCGTTCCGGAGTCCAAACTTGCTGTCCTTGGATCCATCGGGATCAGAACACCGAGTTCTTCACGAAATTGAAGATGATATCAAGTTTCATCAGGCGGTTAAGAGTTCTGAGTGAAATTGGCTCGCAGGGAAACGCTTACATCAAATTTTCGTTCGTCTGTGATATGAGATTAGGTTGTTCTTCGCGATCGGTGAGCCAAGCTCTTCATTCTTGATGCCTACGCGATCAAGGAGTCTTCATCTACTCATAGGAGAAGACCGTACGTGGATTGGATTGTTGGTTTGGGTGAGGTGAGCGAGTTTGAGCCACAGGGAGTCCATTTACGTCAGTTTTTTACAACCTGCGATCAAATTTCTTGCGTGGTTTTGCAAAAAGAACTCCAAACGGCTTGTTTGGAGTCTTGTTGGGTTCAAGGTAGCTAGATCTACATGCCAGAGAAGATGGTTATCAGTTTGGACGATCCGTTTGTGCGGTGTGTGCGGTTTTAAGCCGTAGGGAGGAGTTTTTGAAAGTTTGATCACCTGCGACCGAAAATCGACGATATCTCGACTATCAGGAGTCGGATGTGAAAGGGTTATTGGGTTAACGGAGTCAGCGGAGGAGACCCTATCGACATCTGAAGTCCGTTCAGCGAAAGGAGGAAGTCCACAAATGGACCTTTTTTCAGTTTCTTCGCTATGGGTTTTGTTCTTCTGAGTTCGTTAGAGTTCTGGTTGGCTATATACAGCTTGTGGTAGCTAGCTTTAGCTAAGAACTTGTACATGGATGTGGTTTGGACTTGGGTTTAGATCGCGTGATACTGTTGTGGCTCTGCTTGTTAGCAAAGAGAAGTTTCTCTTGCTTTGAGCTACGCTTCGGTGTTTTTGGGTCAGGGTTGAGAATTAGGGATTGTTTTTAAGAGCTTTGAAGCAGGTTAAAGATCGCTCTGATCTCTTTTTCAGTTCTGTTCTCTTAGGAGAAAGAACCGGCAGTGTACATACATTTGGAGTTGATATATATCGCAGCGTTCGTTTTTGTGGTTGTTTTTCTCTATCTTGTCTCTATTTCAGCACGCAGCGTCTCCACAGCCAGGAACCTCACGTTTTTCTGGATATCCTTCACGCAATATCCGACACGATACCGCTTGCTGCTGACTAGAGAAAGACGGCATGGGCTTCTGTCCACTACATCCTCCAACACCTCCTTGGGATCGTGATTGCTCCGCACGATCCTTACCACCACCACCACCACCACCACTACCACCACGTTGTTGTGCAGCCTGTGATCCTCGAGAAGAGGTGGTCGCCTCATGTGGTGCCTCCCTGCTGAACCCAACAATCACCACCCTCTCCTCCATCATGTTGAGCTCAATCCGCTCAGCTAGATCAAAGACAACCGCCAACGTCGGAGTGGAGTCTCTAAGGAGAGTTGCATCCTTGACTCTCCTACGCAGCTCTCTGTCTAGTATCTTCTATCAGAACTGGACTGCATGTGCTTCCGTCATTCCTTGGATGACGCTGATCAACTGTCTCATGCGAGTAAACGTCTCGCATAGGCTCTCTTCAGTCTTACGTTGGAACTCCTACAGACTCCTCAATTTGTCGATCCGCACACCTTGATAGTTCTTTTTCAAACAATGAAAGAACTGAACCATAGGGTTAAACCTTGGTGGTATCCCGCTCACACTACCACATGCTCCACTACTAGTGGACGCACCGTCAATAATAGGTACTCCGCCATCCGTGGAAGTACCACTGCTACAGACATCCGAACTCGCAAGTACTACGCCTCTCGAAACTGCGCCTAGACACAAGACCATCCCTATATCACATCTTCGAGTAAAACTAACAATACAAGCACGAATTGATAATGTTCACTTCATCTCGATACAGACCTTTCCATCAATATCTTTCCTTCAAGTTTATATAAATAGCCTAAATCCCTCGATGTCTAACCCACATGGTGTCATGAAACTCCTTCATTAGTTGTTGCTTAGTCTACAGATCGTCCACTACTCGTATGAACATCTCATCTCCTCTGTGACCGTCTCCAAAGGTATCCATCGTGTATAAAACATTTGTAAGCTTGTTTCCTTATCTCTCTGAACTCCACTTCACTCCATCTCTCTTGCTTCCTCAATGAACTCAAGTAATATTTTATGTCACGAAGTCTACATGTGTAAAGCTCTTTCCTAAACAACAACAGTTCCAAGTCTGGAACATGTCGACCAACTTGACATCGAACATCCTTTTTTTCTTCTTCCTCAGCTTCTATAAACATTTCATCCTTGTCTATATAACGAGCTCTTGACAACATATCTGCTACCACATTCTCCTTATCTTTTATATGCTTCAGCTCTGGATTCAAGCTCCTGATGTAGGCTATCCAACGCAATATCGCTATGTTTGACGTGTTACAGTTGGATATGATGCCGAGTAGAGATAGAGAGTCGATCTCTAAAAGTACATGAGCATCAATCAGAAACTCACGATCTATCTTCATCGCAGTGACCATTCTCCACAACTCATGCTTCACTTGAGGATAATCTCGTTGTCTGCCCGACAAAATTCTAGCCCCAAACCTAGAAGTAAATCACAAGTCACTCGCATCATCTTGATCAATCGTCCAACCAATCGTCTTTAGACTAGTATCCACTATGATAATGATGGATCTTTCACACCCATAGTCTACTCTTTTCAACATAGGTGGAGACTTCATGGTCTCCTTCAACCTATTCATAGCCTCTTGATGGACTGAAGTCTATACAAACCTCTTATCCTTCTTCAATAATGCACACAAAGGTTCTGCTGCATGATCATAATGAGGAATGGATAAGCAGTAAAATACACAAGCTCTTAGAAAATACCAAACCTCTATGATATCTATACAATCTACCATCCTAGCTATAGCGTCAACTTTCTCCGGATTTGGTTGTCTCCACCAAAAAGCACCACATAAATGACCAACCACTAGAATTTTTGGCACATCAAACTTAGACTTAGCACTTGACAGGGTGGATGTACCTCCTCCAGATGAGTCAAAATACGCTCTACATCTCTAATATAATATGCAGCAAACCTCCTACATCCATTCACAAGCGTTGCATCATCCTTATCTTCAACCACACAACTTTTTATAGTAATATCATCTAGAAATGGAATGGTAACCTCATGTATAAACTCCAGTAATATCTTATGCATCGCATTTTGCATATGAGCTATTGAGTTTGTTGCTCCTTGAGGAAGAATACACATCCATATCAATCGCAAAAGTATATGCATGGTGGTCAGATCTCTGCTCTGGTCAACCAACTGAAACTGATCATAACCGGAATATAGATGTCCAATCGAATAAATAGCTCTCCCTGCAAATGTCTCAGCTACTTCATCAATCACAAGACTTGTCTCATCATCACGAATGATCATGTTATTCATAGGTTGCAGGTCTTGAATGAAGCACAAGACTCTTAACTTTTTGGGTATAGTGAATCACCAGCTAGAGTATAGTCCCATAGACGACTCAAGTATCCTCATCTATATTTTCTCTTTCAGCAACTCAATGAGTTTATGCAACAAGACACTAGGAACGAGAATCAATTTCAGATCCCAAGGCACATGTAGGATTGTGAATATAACCATATGCACTATTATCTTTAGATCCACACAACCTATCTCCTCTGCTGAAAAAGAAAATGTTTTAACACGATCCTCTATCATCTGCTCAAAAATTGTCTTCTCAACCTCAGTCAAGAAATCACTCTTTTTTATCTGGAGCTCCTTCAACGTCTCCTCAGTAAACTGATGTCCTATTTGTCTCTGATCACGCAATATGATCATAGACACCAGCCGCTCAAGTGATTAATGCAATCTAAAAAGCTTACAGGAAAGCTTGCATGGTGAGCTCTTCTGCAAGAGTACGACTTCCAAGTAGTTCATAGACCTGGGATAGCAAACAAAGATGTAGATGGTTTGAGTAGAAATTCATGTACGAGTAAAAAAATGATACAAGAGCTCGTTGGCATGATGAGACAGACGAAGAGGTGATGCCAAGTTGGCATGCATCGACCTTTTTATGTATGTTGGTTTCGGAGGATCATTCGATAGCTCTCATGAGTCAAGAGGTAGATGGTGAGTCCTCGGATCGGAAAGATAATGATGTTTCGACGAATCAGCAAGATATCCATGATATGTTGGTTATGAAATATCTATATACTGACGTCGTGGTGGACACAGTAAGTGCCGAGGAACGAGATCGTGTTCTTCAGCGAGCCAAGAGGTTTTGGTGTAAAGAGAAACACGTTCTTTGTATGTGAGAGGATGATAGGGTACGTGTTATATCACATCCGTCGTAGAGAGCATAATTAGTGACATGTCTACGAGGAGTTGGGCATTTTGGAGTGAAGCGCATGTATAACTTACTCCAAAGACAATATTGCTGGCGTAGTATGCACACCGATGTGCAGTAGTTTGTGACAGGATGTGTGATTTGTGATCAAATACGAGCATCATTCAATGCTCCTACTCCACGGTTACACCCTTTATTGATTATGAGGTTGAGTTACCGGTGGAGTTTGGACTTTTTGTGATCATTATTCGTGATCGTATGACACAACTGATATGTGTTGATGATGGTGGAGCACTTCTCCAAGTGGATTGAGTTGGTGACAATACCGGACAAGGAAAGTGAGGGTGTAGCTTATGCTTTCCTAGATCGAGTGTTGAGTCTTTTGGTGCACCAGCCAAAGTGTTCCCTGTCCATGATATAAGTTTGGTGGTGAGTTTCAGGCCTTGTGTGACCAAGAGCTGATTGATCACCGTACTACTTCTCGATATCACCTTGAGGCTGATGGCTTGACAAAAAGAATTGTTCAGACGATGAAGAGAAGATTGCGCAAGTATGGCTTGCAGAAAAGTCATCATAGAAACTGAGATCTTCAGTTGCCATGGTTGGCTCTGGGTTATCGTTTCAGTCGACAAGCATCCTTGGCATCCTTCTCATCATACTTTCTGCTATATGGTTGAGAACCAGATTTACCTACGGCCATTCGTCGTGATTCTACTGAGGTTGTGAATCTTGATAATCCGCATATGTGGGTGAGAGTATGTTCTCAACGAACTGAGATATTTCAGCGAATTACGTCGATGGCATTTGAGAACTTGTTGATTGCTCAACATAGAGATACTTTACGGCATGCGACTATTCAAGGAGGAGGTTATTGACTATCGATTCGTCCGGTTTCATCTTGGAGATTACGTGTATTTGCAACAAACAACATCGATGACATCAGATGTGACTGCAAGACGCATTATCTTACGAGTGTGTGAGGTGTTATTGTCTGGTATTTTCGTGTTTGAGGGCCATGATGGTGTAGGTTGGAAGGATCATGTGTGTAATTGTGCGCCATTCATCTTCCTAACATCGGCGGTTTTGTGGATCCAAGCTTGGCGGTTATACTTGTAGGCTTGAGGTGTATGTTATGTGGAACTGCTTGTGGAGCTACTACTATGTTGTTATGTGATGGTTGTTTGAGAAGATGACACAAGTCATGTTTGACACCATCTCTCACCATAGTTTCTCAAGGTCGGTGGATATGTCCTCGGTGTAGTTAGCGAGATAGATCATTCGATCTTCAAATAGTATGGATTGCAGATAGGTGACTAATGATAGGATGACATAGCACCCGGTCTCTTGATCTTCGCATAGAGGTGCATATCACGTAGTTGGATCAGATGACTATCTAGAGTTTGAGAGACCAAACCGCCAACTAGGAGACGATTGTTGTATATTTGTGTATTGCTTGTTATGTATTTTGTAGTTTACACAGCGATGTATGTTGTGTAACGATGTGTATGAGCACAATAACTGTCATGTCATTTTTGCTAGTTGCTAGTTCGGTCGAGTGCAAAGTGACATGTGCCGTTAGTGCCGATAGTCTCGATAATGTCGTTAGAGCCGTTAGTGGAGTTTCTTGGGTTAGGATCACCAAGGAGTATATTTCAAGTTGGAGCTAGTAGTCTCTCACTTTTCTCGAGTTGAGACGTCAAGCTCCTAACTAGAAAGCTCCTAGCTAGGAGCTATGGTAGATGTATTTAGTGAGTAGAACCTGGATTCTACGAGTATAGAGTGTGATTGGCTTGATTCGTGAGTGATTTGTTGCTGGGTGGCATGTGTTTATGCATTTATTTTCAGATTATTGTGATATATTTGTGTACGTGTATGACACTTTGTGCTTGTTATGTATTTTCTAATTTAGACAGCGATCTATGTTGTGCAGCGATGTGTATGCATATGACATTACTCGTAGCATATATTTCTTATCTAATTTGATCTAAACGAGATTTTGATTAAACTACTTAGATAAGCACTCGTGCATATAATGAAGATGGAGAGGTGAATGTACACGGGTTTAATTTATTATCTAATATTTTCTCCAAAAAGAATTAGAAATAAATTGAACTTTCATCAAAACAGTTTTCTACTCTCTAAGCTATTGCTGATATAGTTTCTCAAACACTTCATTTAGAGGTTTTTTGTAACTCTTGTTGGGACGTAGCATTTAATAGTTATATTCTATTTTGGTTTATCACTCTTGTTTAGTTAATAATTTAATTTTTATATTATATATTTTTTACAATAATATTTTTTTCATATCTTTCAAAAGTGTACACATTATTTGATGTATCATATTGAGATAATATCTATTATTCTGAATTTACCTCAAATTGAACATGCATATTGAGAGCTCATGCCAACCAATGACCAACCGGGGAATTTATAACACAACACAACTTGTTGTTGATCTCTTTCTTGATGGCAAGAATCTAGGTTGCATACATATTCACTATATTTACTATATTTACAGTTGGAGTTCTCATTCTATTCTTGTTATTTGCACATTCTTCAAACTCAAGTTTTGGTTCTAGTGACAATAAAAAGTTAAATATTTCCATGCAAGTTATTTAGAAATGGATTAACGAGAAACAACTTTTGATCCTTCTAGACCAGCTACTGTTTCTTGGGCAACTTGTTATATCTGACTTTCAAGTTACATATCCAGAAATATGTGATTAAAATTCAAAATTAAACTTTGATAAAAGTAAAACTTGTACACAATACTGTATGCATATGGAAACCTGCAGCTATTGCTATGCTAGTGCACCACGACACTACCCAATATGCTGCACTGTATATGCACTTAGTGATAGTTGTCCCTCATGTAGCAAATTATGTAGGGATATACGTCCAAATTCATTACTTCTTGCTCTAACGAGTATACCAAGGATGATCAAATGGGATAAACAATGAGATAGAGAAGATCTAATAAATTCCCATGCACTGATTATATTCGTGGAATTGAAGCAAAGGAGATTTCATCTAACATCCATCACTTCACCAATCATATGAAATTGTTGTACCAAAAAAACTGAAAAAATGATGTAAGAAAGCAAAGACAAATCCCATCTAATATCCATTGTTTAATCGTGAAACTACATATGAAATAGACTTAACAAGAAATGTTACATCAAATTGCAATTGACGAAACAAAGTGATGTTGAGTTATGAGTTCTCCTTCACTTTAAGTAATTGTTTATCTCAATATTGAGTTGAATATATCACAATTAGTTTATGGTTATTTTTTATTTCATGTGAATATGGCTTACATTGATCTTGATCAATAAGTCAACATTAACTGCATCGTCAAATTTTTACTACCACCATTTTGCTTTTTTTTGTAGTAGAGGATGTAACACATACTCATCTAATTAAGACTATCCATGATCAACAAAAGTGAGAATTCTTATCAGAATTGTGTTAGAGATGGATGAATAATGAAAGACTTTTTCAGTCACTAAACTTTTCATTCGGAAATCTCTTTCAAATCAAACTGATGTACTTCAAGAGTATTCATTTCTAACTGTTTCTGATAGTCTAAGGATTCATTAGACATAACCTTCCGATTTTGATAACCATGTAATCTTCTGATTCTATGTCAAAAGTTAAAAACAGATGATACAAGATTTATACACGACTCAGAATATCTATAACTTGTGCTTTTGATTGTTGGATTGAACAATGGATAACTTAGATATCACTGAAATTTATCAAGATAATCCGATTGATGAGAATAAAATTTTAAATTTTGAAAAGATTAACTTCAGTGTTACATGAATTCAACATTACAGAAATAGTAATATATACACAGTAAAAACTAGAAAGAACTGTCATGTTTGGAGTCAATATTATTCTTTTAACTGAAGAAGTGAGAGTTGAACATGAGAATAATATTTAAATATGTTATTTTTGAAGTTAACAAGATCTTGATAGGAAAATGAAACTATTATTACTACAAAAATAATATATGTATATATACATTATTTTTATAAATATTATTTTTATTCTTATCACGTGTTTTAGTAATGAATCCTCCTAGAGGTTATTTGACTGCAACTCTAATATATTTCTCGGACTTGACTCCATTTCTCTTTAACTTTGCATTACTTGATATCACCCATGACTAGCAACAACAAGTTCAACAAGTTTACAGTCATGTGAAGAGACTGCACAAGAGTAAGATCTCGCATAAGCTGAAAATATATTGCAAAGACACTTTAAGTAAACTGTTCGTGCAAATACATGGCTGGTTGCAAGCATGCACATCTCACATTCAGATGATGTAACATTTCGACACGTTGAACCTGTTGTTGGTGCGGGTAAGTTAGAGAAACGTATTAGGGGTGCGGTGAAATAAATTTCTGTTACTCCTCCTAGACTCCTAGACTGTTACGGACGTCACTCGACAACCCCAGATATGACATTGTGTCTATCGTGACAATCATGACCGATCAAGATCAACTAAGAATTTGATCCCCCACACTTTTTGTCCGGAGTAGTTAGTCCATATGGGCAGAGAATGAGCAGCTAGCTTGTCAAGGAGTCGGTGGACCCCCTACTGAAAGCGTTGATTCGTACTTTACAGTAACGTGTGCAATTATCAGGTGTATAATTCACTAGCACCACCATCATCGAGCTCTAATAGTTTCTAAGTTGCTGATTAAGATTCAAGTGTCCGTTTTGTTCGTTGCCACCACGTACTCCTCACTTGATGCGTGTTGCTTGGCTGCCATCGCCCGAGGAGTCAGCAGCAAACGAACTGAAGAAGAAACAACGACCAGCAAACGACGTTCATTTTCTACTCGAGTCATTTTCTCTCTCGACCATCATGAACCAAACCGATTGGCAAATTCACTCACTCCAGCAGGACATGTCTCACGAAGCCAAGCAGCGAGCATCAAACTCAAGCAGAGTGCATGAGTGTAAAAGTGTATTCATACTGTCCTTGCACAGTGCACACATTGTGCTTCCTGTCGACTGCTTCACTTCACTCCCCGGCGGGCCACAGCTCGCTCGCCTGGACTCTGGGGGAGTCCCGTCAAGCACCTTTTGCACTTTAGTGAACTTGGGCTTTCCGAGGGGAAAGTCAAGTAAAGAGTGTACTTACTTAGACTCAGTCAAAGGCAAAGGAAGAAGACTGGACTGGACTGAACATTCTCCTCTCAGACAGAGAACGAAGAATATTCCTCTGAGAGGTGAATCAATCATGATCTCGGTCCAAAACCAACGCAAGCAGCAGCAGGAGGGAGGAGGAATTCTGATTTTCTTTAATTTAACTGATTTACTAAAAGATTTATACAGTGAACGGCAAAAGTTTAACTGGGGAGGTGTCGCAAGACTCCAAGTACGATAAATATTCAGGTGGTGGGAAAGTGGAAATGGACTCGATTAATGCCAGGAAAGGTAAGAATAAAAATAAGAAAGATCCCTCCTCGTGACTCAGTCCGCTGGTCCTTCCGGCTCGGGCGACTGGAGGACGACCCCCAAGGGACTGACGCAGTTACTGACTCACTGACTGACTGGGACCGACCGACTGGAATGATGGGTGGGTTGCGGCTCTAAGCCTCTAGGAGAGAAGGCGGATGTAAAGTTTATTACTATACTATGTGTCGTGATAGCGTCCATGCATGTGTCGCACTATCTTTATTACTCTGACGCAAAGAAGGTGGGGTCGGTAGTGCCGAAGAATTTCACCGCTTTTCCTTCAGCAACATTTTGGATTCTTCCGCTTACGGAGAACCTCTTCCGCAGACAGAGCATGCCGCCAAACGAAGGGTGCCGGAAGTCCGATGTGGACGCAGACTTCAGGGCGGCGGAACAGTTAACTGTTAAGGCCGGTAAAAGCACGGACGTAATGGAATTAATCTCTGCGTCATTTGACATTTATGACATGTTCGATGCCCCCTATCCTACGAAACCGGACCTATCTAAAAAGTGCCTCTTGCATTGGACCAGGTGTCGTTCATGCAAAGCCTGGTGGCATCCCTTCGCGTAGCATCACAGCATAATGTTGGTAGATCTTAGAAGAGTATCACATTACACACGTGGCATGCATGCAAACTCAGCAGCCTAAAGTGAATGTCAATCAACACATTCCAAAAATTTGGCAGCTCCCTTCGAGTGAACTTTTGGGTGTATGTGGGAGGACGAGAATGAGCAGTGCTGCGGAAGTAAAGGCCAGTTAATGGAGGTCAATACTGGCGAACGAGGGAGTTGAGTGGAGTGTTTCTGAACTTTTCCGGGGGTTGAAGTGAACGTTGGGGAAAAGTGTAGGAACAGTATCTTGTGGAAGAACACTGTGCTGCAGTATATGAGGCTTGAAAAAAAGGCACAACAACTTTAGATGCCACAGTGCTGTCTTGTCAAAAGTTTAACAAGTCAGGGTGATCGAACCATTCTTTATGACTATAGTCAGAAGATTCAAATTATGACTACAGTCCGCAACAAACTACAGTCGTCACTCGTCATAATCACACACTCGATGCTCGATATTTTTGTGACTAAGGATATTTTCTTATATTTTTTATATATATATATAATCATTTATGCAGTTAACAGAATTCAAATATGTGTTGAAGGTATATAAATACATTTTTTACGTACCCGATTTGAGATATGAATTATAATACCTTTTCTATGCTCACGATTAGATGATGCAGATCTAACGGCTTAGATCTGATCTGGGTCGTATAAAAGGGATTGGAAGAGAATAAAATTTCAGAGTCTTTTTATAATTTGAATTTCAAACTTCAATCCAACGAACGGTTAGTCTTTGTCCAAGGACCAACATTACTTTTCATATAAGTGCTTCTTTATTTCTTGTCTATTTCATCTGAATCTTTTACAGAAAAAAGAGCTCTGTAATCACTTTCTATCCGTACTAGAGTTGCCGGATTCTCTTAAGAAATACACTGTTTCCGAGTAACAGAAAAACAATTTTTGCTAAAGCAACTTAGTTAAAATGATGGTCAGGGTTACCTAAATACAGAACGTGGAGGTTTAATAGTTGATCAAATGTAGAGTTGATACTAATTTACTCTAAATTTACTTAAATTAATTCTCGTTCACTTTGAACTTTAAAATTACAACCTAAACTTTATTCTTAATCTCTAGCCTCTCTGTATATCCACTCTAAGGCTACTTGCCCCTCTAAACCCTACTTATGATCTCAAACCTAAACCCGTGGGTAGTTATAAACAGTACACTAAGTTACTTTAATCTATTCCTAAGCATTTTAATCTGTAACCATGTGTTTCAAAGGAAAGTGTTTTGCATGTGATTATACATGTTGGAGTCATTAATTCAGGGTTTATGTTAGGACCGGACTAATATACATCAAGAAGTCAGTATGCTCAAACATGGATCAAACATCCGTACCCAGATATCAATCATCCGTATGCAGATGTGAGTATAGATTTGCTGGAGTTATTTATAATCACATTCCTTCGTAAATTCTTTAAAAATTGTTTATAGATATATATAATCATATAAACTGTATATTAAATTTATGTCTCATAAAAACTGTATTGTATGAGTTATTATGACAAGAACTTACAGCACTTTTGTGATCTCAATGATTCATAAAATCTCATCGGGACTTGAATTCACACATAGCTGCGAATACTACTCTCTCTCTCTCTCTCTCTCTCTCTCTCTCTCTCTAATAGAACACCAAACTATATAATGTGAACAAAGCATATTTATTTTACGTGTCTAATTCCCATATATATAGCTTAGAGACTATTCCTTTGCTTTATAAATAATAAATATTAAAATTAACATTAATCTTTAAATAAATATTTTAGATCTAGATTACTATGATAAATATGGTATGAAAAGAATGATGATCTTTCGTTTATCTCATCTATATATGTTAATCGTGGCACTTAGTCCCAAAGATATTAGTTTCAAAAGATAGAAGTATCAAGCTAGGTTCTAGCTTGTTGATTGTGCAAAATAATGTTCCCATCTTGGTCCAAAATACTTTTGTATTGTGTAACTCTCATACGAAAGATCAAAATTGGTAGTTTGACCTAACACGAAGAAGTTTTAGAAGTTAGAAGTTTTAGAGTTTTGCTGGTTACAGATGTTGACATGGTAAACAATTCTGATGTAACCGAATTTTTGATTTTGTAGATGCTGACATGACAACAATGCTGATGTGGTGCTGCTGTTCAAAGGTTCGTGACATATCGACATTCAGAACTTGAGACTAAAATTTCTGAAATTTCAATCATCTAAAATTTCTAGTAAACTTGTTATTATATATATATATTTACAATTATTTAAATATAATAATTTATAATTTAGCTGTATAGAATCATGCAGCTGATTTGCATGACTACAGCCAGCTGTTCAATAGTAGTTCTAGAGCTCATAGTCCTATCTGCTCATGAATACCATGAGAATCGGAGTGGATGAATGTGTCGATTTCAACGAGATGAGTAACGAAGAAACCCAAAGAGACTGAAAGAAGGAACGAGAAGCTGGTGCTGACAGTGAACTCGATCCCAATGGGAGACGGATAAGAGTCTTCCTCCCTTCTGATAATTGTGAAAACTTATGATGCGAAAAAGATGATGAGCAGATTAGAAGAGAGAAGAATCTTTGTACTTTCTTTTGCTCTCTCTCTCTTTCCTCTTCATTCGTGTTCGTGTATTTATTGAGCTTTTGTATGATGTTGAAACTATATCCACGACTATGCGATAGATAGATATCTTATTCACAGTAGAAGTAAAAGCAAGTTAAAGAAGCGAGCAATGGAAAAGTATCAGCGATCGATGAATAACATAACTATAGCTTATAATAATAAGCGATCAGTCGATTTTGCACAGAGGATTCCGAGTATCAAGTTTATGTAAGGACTCATTTTGACCCAGCTTCTTCTTATCCAGTCCCTTGAGAGTTGTTGCTTCGGTAAATAGTATTAATTGCCTTTGGAAGAGAGTTCTCTCCCACAAACGATTAGCTCGAAAGACTCCCAAAATGTACGTAAATATTTTCGAGCTTTTTCCTCCAGAAGAGATTGTATACCTCTCCATGTGGATACCACCTTTAATTTTGCTTAGGAGACGAGTTGCCAAGTGCTCCCCAACTGGGCGTAGTTTGAAACAGATCCATGCATGGTAAAACTAATTGTGTTGAATAAATGCGAAGACCAAAAGCAATGCATGCTCTCTCCAACACAAGATATGGTACACTCGTAAACTGATCAGAACAAACTTCATATCCTTAGAGGAGGGTTGTTATATACTGTTATACTTTAACCTAAAGGTTAGAAAGGTTACGTAATACATTAGTGATCAATCACAAAGAGATCAGGAAGAGTATGATACAATAGAAAGACTGAACTTAGCAGAGTAGAAATGACTGAAGTGTTAACGTAAACATTATCTTTAAACTTTCCAAAACTAAATTTCCATTCATTTCAGATTTCTTGAGCAAATTTCCGAACGAATGGTTGATGGTTGATTAAAATTTGAACATGGTTGATAAGACCATGTTCTAGGAAAAAATGAGCAATGCATCATATCAAACTAAATGAAATGAAAAATGATGGAGAGTTTGTTATGCCGTGATAGAAAATACTAAATAGTAGTACCTTGAGACTAGAGGATGTCACCGTTCCATATCATACAAAACCATCATGTATGTATGACATAATAAAAATCATAAATATAAAATATAAAAATTTACTAATCATCTTATATACTTGATATCTGTATTTTTGGGCAAATTCTTTTCCGCTAGGTTATTCCTTACTATCTTTTGAATTCAAACAAGATTCATGTCTGATTCTTTTTCTCTCCTTCTGGAAGCTGCATATTGCATTCAAAAATCATATTAACTCAGAGTCTATTTATCGTAGCTCCTTGAATATTCTTTTACAATGATCTTCGATGTCACTTACACGAGGCAGTATTTACAGTTTGGACACTGTGAATTAAGTGATCGCCGCGACTATGACGAACTACAGTTGTTATAGAGCAGCATGATTTTAGAACTACAACTTGTTCCATTGCACGCTTCGCTTCTTATCGTCGTGTGCTATATTCACCCTCTTCCGAGTTCGGAAGAGGAGGAATAATCATTTCTACCTAACTCTTTCTGCCGGAAGGGTTAGGTATAAATTAAACGTCTCATTAAATTGTAATGTAATTGTGTACATTTCTTCGGTAGATAAGAGTGCATTATTCTGAAGCACGAGAGCAGAGCAATCACTTGTGGATTTTTTCTGTTTTCCCCGTGTTTCCAGGAATGGGCTAGCAAATAATGTTTATAAAAATTTTTATATTTTACATTTATTTAATATATATTTTTCATTTAATATTTATATATTGTTTGAATAACAATAAACGAGTAAAAGTTCCCAAAGTTCGTCGGGGATGTATATTATTTGCCGTGTGCTTTTACTTGTAAGTAAAAAATTATGAAAATATAAAGTATTTCCTGTTTCATGTTTTGGAGTGGCTTTAGCTACGATACATCATAAGAGAGAGAGCGGAGCGGCGGAGCGGCGGAGCGCACGAAGGGGGAAGAGTGAGGTTTTTCATCTCGTGGGGCGTGGCTATGGCCGCAACTGCGCGCCATAGCCTGTGATCGAATCGAGAGACGAGAGGTGAGAAACGTAGTGGGAGAAGTGAAAGCCGAAGGGGGAATGCAAGCATCAGTGTCACGATCGAGATGTGAGGAAAACAGGCATGAAAGAGAAGGAGCAGAAGTAAATTTGAACCCAGGTGAATTTATTTTCTCTGCGGTGTCAAAATGTACTGAGGACGAAACTCCCCACCAGCTGACAACGAGCAGGAAGAGAGGCAGCAGAACCCAGAAAGTACTGGGTGACATTACGAACAGAGACTTTCGACAGGCAACTAAAACTAAGCTCTCCCCTCCATTGCCACCTGCAAAAAAGGCGAAAGAGGACAGGATGTCAGAATTCGAAATTCTTGGCAGCCAGAGTGCAATGAGAACACCCCTGGCAAACGCATAGCCTACAAAAAGTACCCCGACACCAACTATTCCAATGCCAGAAGCGAATGACAGAGGACAGCGAGAGTACCAGGGACAGGCTGTAAGGAATATTAACGCGGAGTCAGGACCAGGAACCACACCAACTCCAATAACAGGAGCAAGGGCAGGAGAAGTGGTAGGACGAAACCTGGGGAAACAAAACTCGCAAAATCCCACAGACCCAGTTAACCACAGAGGAGAAACACGCAAAGAGCACATCGCAAAGGAAGGGAAAAAGCGAAATGAGAGCAAAGTAGAGAAGGAAAAGATCGAACAAAACTGGGCAGCAGTGGCAGGGTCAAAGGAATCAATCGATAGAAACATCGCCCGATTCAAGAGAGGGGAGGAGGCATACAAGAAAACGTACTCGGAAGTGTATGTAGGCCAAAGCGTGTCAACTGCGACTCTTGAAAACCTTAAAACTGCACTGCAAGACCTCAGAGAGAAGGATCCACCGAAAGAAGGTCAAAGAGTCACAAGGATTCAGACCTCGAGTCGACTGCTTCTAAACAGGATGGTAATGCTGGAGCGGACCGCCTTCGTGCTCTACACAGCAGACATAGCACCGTCCCGGGACATGGTGAGAGAATGGGCAGAAATAATACTCACGCAGCAGATGGGAATCCACGTAGAGAGACTCAGAGTCCTAAGAAGAAATTGTTTTCTGATACAAGTCACAGGAAAGGAGGAAAGAGATAGGATTCTATCGGTTTCTCCTCTGTTCAAGGGAACAAGGATGGTGTTCGCGTTCCCATGGGAACCATCATTCGACCCAGCCAACCTGCGAACAAGAAGAGCTCCAGTATGGGTGGAATTAGCAGGTATCCATGCAGGATATGAGTACCTAGGAGAAGAGATGTTAGAAAGTCTAGGAGAAGTAATATATCTTACCAACGAGAAAAAAGAATGTCAATTCAACTGCATAAGAGGTTGTGTGCTACTCGACCTAGACAAGGACTTGACGGAATACGTGGAGGTGGAAGTGGAGGACGATCCTGAAATCACTGTATATCGACAGAAGGTAGCATATAGAAATTTACCTGACGCCTGTTTTCGTTGTCACCAACGCGGTCACATCGTTCGACACTGCCCAAGAAGAAGAGCAGCACAAGGAACAACAACGGAGCAGAGAAACAATAGCGTCGAAAGAGGAGTAGACGGGCACACCAGAGAAATGTCGCAACAAACGAGAGGCCAACCGACGGAAGACGGGTTCCAGCAGGTGGAGGGTAAGAAAAAGGCAGCGAAGGCAACGGAAGCAACTAAGGCAGGAGAGACATCAACATCCAACCAGTTCGCAGTACTGGAAACAGAGGAAGAGATACACCCACCAATGAGCGGAGAGGCAGAAGGAAGAAGTGGAACAAGGGACAAGGAGAAAATCTCAGGATCATCGAACCTTGAAGAGAATCAGAAATTAGAAGAAACAAGGAAACGAGAACGATCATCAGGAAACGAGGAAACTAATGACGAGGTGGAGGAGGATGCGGACGGAGACATCACAGAGAGACAAGACTTGAGCAGTGGAAAAGACAGACAAGAAGGACGACAGGGAGAAGAAGAAATGAAAGTAGAGCAAGGAATAGAAAATTTCAAAACGCAGCACGAACTGGCAGTGGAAACGCAAAGAAGAAGAGAAACTATCGGGAAAGCAGGGGGCAATCCCGCTCAGGTGAGACTTCCTTCCAGGTCAACAGATAACAACAGTATCCTTGGAGAGACAACTACCACGGGAAGAGTTCGAAGCAACCAAAACCCAAGATGATAAAAGACCTGAAGATCGCCACCTGGAATGTCCGGGGTTTGGGAAACCCAAACAGCGTCAGAAGGCTGAAATCATGGCTGACACAAGGAGCTAGGAACCCAGATATCCTGATGCTTCAGGAGTTGAAAACCAAGGAACAGAAAACGAGCTTTAACCTACAACAACTCACCAAGGCGGAGAACATCGTGATTGACTACAACGGGGAAGGGAAAGCAGGCGCGGCTCTAATTATCCAAAGCGAGTGGGTGGTGGAAGACAAGAGCACCAAAGGAGACGAGACAGTGGCATGGGCGAGAATCAGAACAAAGGAAGGAACAATCAATGCGGCCTCGGTGTATGGACCTAATGACAGAGCCGGAAGAATTGAAGTATGAGAATGGCTACAACAAACACTGGCGGATGAAGAATGGGTGTTAGGGGGAGACTGGAATGCGGTAGAGACACCAATTGATAGCATTGGCAGAACAGCGGTACAACACGGGACCGAGAGAAGGAAATGGCAAAACCTGGTGTACACCCTTGACCTGGAAGATGGTTTGCAATTGACATCATCACGGGAAGGGCCATTCTTCACAAGACAGCAACAAGTGGGACAAAGATACGACCAAGCAAGGCTAGATAGAATATACTTCTCAAGGAGAGGTGAATGGCTGCCAGGGAAACCTCGGATGTACCATGATGGAAAGCAGACATTATCAGACCACGTACCCGTCTATGCAGTCTGCTCAAGCGCGCCCCAACAGCACCAGCGAAGAAAAGAAACTTACTACAAAGTGTCACCAGAGGTTCTACAAGCGGAAGAGTCGATGGAGGAAGGAAAAAGGACCTGGGGAGAAACATCGAAGACCAACTTAGGAGAGGATAGCAGAGTCCGATGGGAGAAAAAATGGAGTGCCACGAGGAAAGTACTACAGAATAGAGAAAAAGAACTAGCTAGAAGGAGGAAAGAGAGGATTGCTCGACTAGAATGGCTAGAGGGAAAACGAATCGAGATGGCTCTGAGACGGACCAGCGTGGTGGACGAAGAACTTGAAAGAATGGAGCAGGAAATAAAAATCCTAGAAGCCGAAAAAGCCACACATTGGCGTAGGATGAGTAAAATCAGGTGGATCAGGGAAGGCGATGCACCCTCAAAATTCTTCTTCGCAATCATGAGGGCGAAAAGAATGAGAGGAACCATCACGGTCCTGAGAGACGAGAAGGGAGAAATACTCACAAAGGAAGAAGACATCATTAAAGAGATACATACATACTATCAGAATCTGTTCAACAAGGACGAAGAGGTGGAGAAGGCCACAATAGAGAGACAACGGGTACTCAGTCTCATTACAAAGAAAGTGGATGAAGAACAGAACAGAATCCTCACGAAGAAACCGACAAAAGAGGAAGTAGAAGAGGTAGTCAAGAACCTGGGCGATGACAAAACGTCAGGGCTGGATGGCATGACAAGCGAAACGGTGAAAGCGCTGTGGCCGGTGATGGGGGACGACTACATGGAACTCCTCAACAGCTTTTGGGAGGACAAAAAGCTAACGTGGAAGATGACACAAGGGGTAATCAAACTGCTTCCGAAGGAAGGGGAGTTAGAACTTCTCAAGAACTGGTGTCCCATTTCGATGCTTAGCACTGCCTACAAAATCATCGGGAAACTGTTAGCCAACAGACTCAAAGTGATCATCCCCGAAATAGTCGACAACAAGCAAAAAGGCTTCATCAAAGGACGACACATTGCGGATAATCTTCTCACCTACAACCTTGGGAAGGAGTGGGCAGAACAGAAAAATCAACCGTCAATGTTCATCAAGCTCGACTTTGAGAAGGCATACGACAGAGTGAACCACACTTATCTCTGGGAGACGATGAAAACGATGCAGATCGATAATGAATTCATCAAACTCACTAAAGGGCTGGTAGAAGAGGCCTCTTCGAAGGTACACGCAAATGGGATCTTCACAGAGGAAATCATGCTGAAAAGAGGGGTGAGACAGGGATGCCCATTAGCGCCGTTACTTTTCGCGCTCGCAACGCAGCCTCTGATGAGCCTCCTTGATGAAGCTGCGAGAGACAAGAAACTCAGCGGAATACAGATCAAAGATCAGAAACAGTTACTGCACCAACTTTTTGCAGATGATACGGGGATATGTATAGAAGCGAAACACAGCAACTTCATTCAACTCCAAGAAGGTAATAAGCAACTTTGAGAAGGTGTCGGGGGCGAAGCTGAACGTCACGAAATCAACAATTATCCCGATCACCATGTAGGAGGTACAAGCGTGGATGCTAACAATGGGGTGCCATGTGGCGAGGGAAAGGGAGATCGTACGATATCCGATAGGGTGGAATATAACGGAGGAAGAACAAGCGCAACTCATCCTCTCAAAGATGAGAAAGAAACTGAGTAACTGGTTGTACAAACAGCTATCAATGGCAGGGAAAATTGTAGTGGTCCGCCATGTCCTCAGATCGATGCCAACACACATCCTTACCTGTCTAGTCTTCCGGAAACCAACCTACGAGGCGATGGAAAAACTATGCAGAACCTTCATCTAGAGCAAAAATGGAGGAGGAAAGGACAAAGTGGCGATGATAGCGTGGGAGGAGTTCAAGAAACCAAAAGGGAAAGGGGGCCTGGGCCTCTTTGCCTTCGACATACAACAGAGAGCGCTTAAAGCAAAACACTGCATGAGAATTATTCAAAAGCAGGAGGAGGATTGGATAGGAGTGGTAGAACAGATGGCAATGCAAGGACACACGAAGGCAGGGAGGTGGAAAAAGGAGAGAGACCGATGGACGGCGCAAGAGATTTGGCTTCTCACAAAGCCTCCGAAGATTGCAAAGGCGACAACGTACAATGGACTTAGAACAATCTGGTGCGACTTGAAAGGACACCTAAAGATGAGGAGAGAGGAATGGACTATGGGAAGAAAGCTTACAATAATACAGCTGTCCTTGTTGGCGGTGGAAGAAAGATGGATCGAGGAAGAGCACGCACAGATACTAAAAAAGTGGACTAAAAGACACAAAATCGAACTGGCTAGAGATCTCAAAGAGAAAATCTGCACCCAGGAGAACATACGAAGGGTGAGTATCATATTAGAGAGGCAGGCAGTACAGTGGCTAAACACACTGGAGGAAGCACAGGACGATATCAGCCTACAAGATCACAAAGGTTGGCGATGGACGATAGGGAAGAAAGAATCCAGCGGGTGGGAAAAACCTACTAATCAGTGGAGACTGGCGATGATGAGAGAGACTGATAACCAAACACGCCTAAACACAAAAGAAACCACGGACAAATGGGAGAAAAGATGGAGGAAAATCTAGAGAATGAAGTTACCGGACAAAGATAAGGCCGGGCTGTGGAAAATTTGACAACAGGGATTCTCGACAGCCAGCAGATTGGCAAAGATGCAGAAAGGCACAGGAATATGCGGGAGATGCCAAGAAGACCAGGAAACCTTCGAGCATCTTTTCTGGAAGTGCAGATGGGCGGCAGGGAAGTGGGGACAATGGTTCCTAATCTCAAGGGGAATCTAGACGGGAAATAATCAACCGGGAAATCTTTTCACTACTCTGGAAGAAGCAATGAAGGGGAATGGCTCGGCGAAATTAGTAGGAACCTTGATGATCCTGGACACGATCTGGAAAGAAAGGAACGAAAAGATTTTCAACAACAAAACGATAGACGTTCCGATGCAAGTGATCCTGGCTAATGCGGAGAGAAAACTAACGACGATGGAGGGGAAGAGCGGACAAGCGGAATGCTCCATACAGCAACAAAAAGAAGCTAGAAGGGATCTCACTACACTACAGGAAAGAGTAAGAGTGCCGCATTTCATGAGACAGATTAGAGAAATGCGCGAAAGGTACAGTAGACCGACAAGGAGACAGAGTGAGATTGGGGAAACTTACGAGAATCGGAGCCAGCACGCGATGGAGCGGGAAATTCTCTCTATGGATAACCTGGTCGATAGAGAAGAAAGCACGATGACCAGAACTGAGAAGGAGAGGAGAGATGATACCAACGAGAATCAGAGAGGGGATGGCGAATTAGGCCCTCATGATACCAGCGACAACATGCTACCTGGCTGCATGATCCAACACATTATGCCTAGAAACGTTGCGAGATCAAGCGAGAATGATCTGCCGGGAAGTATCACCAATGAAAGTAACGAGACGGAGTAAGGAGAGAAAGCGCAACCCCGACCGCCAGAGGGAAATCAGCAAGAACGTCAGCAGAGATTCGAAAACGAGTACGAAGGACAACTATACCGAGGCGAAGGCGAGAGACTCCACGAAAGAGATGGTCAGGTTGAGGAGACAAGTGGGCCGCGAGCAAAACAAGAAACAAGGGCTCGACACGTACCGTCTTTTGTGGACTCAGGAGATTCAGAAGGCCAGAAGAAATAATTCCAAGAACGATGACGCTAACAAGACGGTCACGAGGAGGTTGACGAGGATGTCGTGCGCATACACATCGCTACACAACATACATCGCTGTCAGAGGTACACCACACATACACATAACACATGGACGATGTCATACACATACACAAGTGTACCACAATAATCTGAATAGAGAAATTACCATCTCCAACACCACAACAAGGATTACTCACAAACGGTCAAGCCAAACCCACTCTAAGCACAAAGAGAATCCGGGTTACACTCAACTAGACTATCCACCATAGCCTGGAGCTTGAAGGCTCAACTCAAAGAACTAAGGCCTCCAAGCCTTACCTGCGAAGTTTACCCCTAGTGGGCTCTCCCACCAACTCGTCCTAACGGCACTAACGGCCTTACCAGGATGCGTCACTTCGCACTTGGTCAACCTAGCCGAGGTGCCCAAACTGACGTGACAGCTGTCGTGCGCATACACATCGCTACACAACATACATCGTTGTCAGAGGTACACCACACATACACATAACACATGGACGATGTCATACACATACACAAGTGTATCACAATCGCCCCCCTAACTGGCGGTTAGGTCCCTCTAACTCCAGATAGCTCCATATCCCAACTACGTGATACACACTTTCATGGGTGCAAGGATCAGGAGGTCGGGTGCTACATCGCCCCATCGTTAGCCGCCTGTCTATAATCCATACCACGCAAAGATCTAATCGACTATCTCTGCTATATACATCGAGGACAAACCCACCGTCCAGCAGGAACTACACTGAGAGGTGGAGTCAAACATGACATGTGCCAACCTCTCGAACAACCATCACACACCAACATACGGGCTGCTCCACCAGCAGACCCACACAACATACATCTCAAGCCCGCGCGTACAACTGCTAAGCTTGGGTCCACGGTACCTTCAATGTTGGGAAGATGACATGGCACGCAATTACGCACATGGTCCTTCCACACAACACCATCACGGCCCTCTAACATGAGTACTCCAGAAGGTAACACCTCACGCACTCGTAAAATAGTGCGCCATGCGATCACGTCCAACGTCGTCGGTGCAGTCTGCTGTAGATAGATATAATCGCCAGGATGAAACCTACGAATCGACGGCCGATAACCTCCTCCTCGAATAGTCGCATATCGCAACGTGTCTCTATGCTGGGCAATCGCTAGGTTCTCAAAAGCCATAGGCATAACTCTCCAAAATGTCTCTGCTCCTTGAGAACATGCTCTCACCCACATATCCGGGTCATCAAGGTCCAGCACCTCAGCAGAATCACGACGAATGGCCGAAGGTAGATCTGGATCTCAGCCATACAATAGAAAATACGGTGAGAAGGAAGCCAAAAACGCTTGTCGGCTGAAACGGTAACCCATAGCCAACCATGGTAACTGCACATCCCAGTCTCCCAAGTGGCCCTTCTGCAAGCCATACTTGCGCAATCCTCTCTTCACCGTCTGAACTACCCTCTCCGCCAAACCATCCGCCTCAAGATGATCTCGAGATGTAGTCTGATGATCAATCAGCGCCTGATCACACAAGGCCTGAAACTCACCAAGGAACTCTGTACCTTGGTCTGTCAGCACTTCAGCTGGTGCTCCAAAATGACTCAGCACTCGATCTAAGAACGCGTACGCTGTCCCTTCACTCGCCTTGTCTGGTAATGCCACCAACTCAATCCACTTGGAGAAGTGTTCCACCATCACCAACACATACCGGTGGTGACGTACGGTCAACGATAAGGGTCCCGCAAAATCCAAACTCCAACGGTAACCCAACCCCATAATCGGTAAGGGGTGTAACTGTGGAGTAGGAGCATTAAACGAAGCTCGTACTCGATCACAAACCACACATCGTGCGACAAACTGTTGCACATCGATGTGCATGCCACGCCACCAATACTGTCCTTGGAGTAAGCTATGTGTATGCTTCACTCCAAAATGTCCCAACTCCTCATGGGCATGTCGTACTAACTGTGCCCTCTGGGATGGATGTGGCACTATCCGTACCCTCCCATCACCTCACACTCGAAGTACATGTCGTCCTTCTCGTCAAAATCTCTTCGTTCGTTGAAGAACACGATCTCGCTCCTTGGCACTTACTGTGCCTACTACCACACCAGTACGTAGATACTCCATCACGGTCACATCATCATGGATATCCCGCTGATCTGGAACACCATCTCCACTCTCAGGATCTGGAGACTCGTCATCTACTCTCTGACCAGAGAAAGATACGACTTGGTCCTCCATACTAGAGTTCATGGTCAACACACAAAGAAAGGCAGATGCATGCCACCCTGGCACTATCTCCTCATCAACCTCGTCATGCCAGCGAGCCCCAGTCTGGTCCTGCTGACTCGTGCATGGGTTGCGACTCAACCCATCGGCATCTAGGTTTGCAACTCCAGGTCTATGTACTACCTGGAAGTCATACTCCTGTAAGATCAGAGCCCATCGTGCAAGCTTCCCTGTAAGCTTGTCGGACTCCATCAACCACTTGAGCGGCTGGTGATCAGTGATGAGAGTAAAGGGGTTCCCAAACAGATAACATCGGAAGTGTGCAACAGCCCACACTGCCGTCAAACACTCTCCCTCATACGAACTATACCTTGCCTCCGCTGAATTGTTAGAGTGACTGACATACGCCACCACGAACTCCTTTTTCTCATCATCATGCTGAGTCAGCACTGCTCCAAGTCCCAACATATTCCAATCTGTGTGCAGTTGGAAAGGACGCCCCCTAACGGGTCTCCTCAAGATGGGAGCAGATGTCAACCTATCCTTGAGCTCTATGAAAGCTCGCTCCTGCTCATCTCCTCACTGCCACTCCTGGTCCACCTTCATCAGCTTGGTCAACAGCTTCGCAATTGCACTAAACGTATCGACGATAGAAGTTCGTCAAACCAACAAATGCTCGAACTCGACTCACATCTGTGGGGCGCGGAATACGTGCAATAGCCTCAACCTTCGTCTGTTGAACACCCAATCCACATGGATAGATGGTGTGGCCCAGATACTCTACCAACTCCTGGAAGAACTTACACTTCCCAGGGTGTAACTTCAACCCATGAGCTCTCAACCGCTCAAACACATCCCGTAAGTGTCTCTCGTGCTCCTCCACTGTAGCACTATAGACTAAGATGTCGTCAATATAACATCTGACAAAATCCAATCCTGCTAAGATTTTGTCCATCACCCTTTGGAACTCAGCAGGGGCATTCCTCAACCCAAATGGTAAGAACCGCCACTGATACAAACAATCCTTGCCGTGAGAGTCAATTCCTCAGAATGCTGTCTTGGACTTATCTTCTTCTCTCACTGGCAACTGATGATACCTTGCTCGAAGATCCAAAGTACTGAAGACCTTCACATGCCCCACTGCATCAAAGATCTCCTCAGGTGTCGGCATGGCATACTTATCGGACTTCGTCTGCCGATTGATAGGACGGTAGTCCCCACACATCCGTCTATCCGTGTAGTTGCCATACATATCTTTCTTGGCCGGCATAACTGTGGCAGATGCATACTCTCCATGTGACATCTCCACCAACCCAGCCTCCAACAAGTCTTGAGTCCTACTCTGGATCAAGGCTCTCTCCATATCACTGTATCTGTAAGGACGTCGAAAGATTAGCGTGTCATTAGTCAAGTCGATCCGTATCCCAGGTCCCTTCAAGGTACCCAAATCCTTCATACTGAAGGCAAAACAATTCCTGTAGCTCTTCAGGAATCTTTGGATTCTTCGTCTCTCCTCTCCTATAAGCTTGGGTCCAATCTCTGGCTCCCAAGTATCCTCTGTCACCATGCTAGAGGTAGACGACAAAGTCGTTGACTGCTATCTTGCAGCCTCTGGAGCAGTTTCCTTCTGCTCACCACCAACAACCTCCACCGCTACTGTACGTAAAACTTCTGCAGTTCTAGCTGCAAGCTCCACACTCTCTCCTACGACATCCCATGATGTCCAAGGATGACGAACTCCACGTGCCTCGCCCCCAGCCTTTGTCTCCACCGACCCGATAGACAAAGAGCTCAAGAGTGCTCGAGTAGTAACACCCGTCGATCGCATCCGACGCTGCTCAACCAATCCAAGGCTAACAATCCATGTCAAGCAATCCAAGTCCATTGCTTGACCCAATACTTGACGACGTGAAGCCTCCGACACCGAAGCTACTGCCGTCGTACCCGTAGCGAAACCCATCGCTCGCTCTCTCTCATCGGCATTGGGCTCCACCAACTGCCGTAATTGAGCATCCCACACAAGCCCAGGTCCTCCATCTCTATAAGCATGTGACGCTAGAAAGCTTACCAAAGTGGGTAACGCTACCATGGGCCGTCCCACTAGGTTCACCACTGCCATGGGTGACCTATCGACGACTCTCACTACTTGAGATCGTCGTCCTGCATCCAAGATGCTATCAACCGTGAGATGCGCTGGTCGTCTCACTCCATCGTGTGCGCGCTTAAGCACCTCTCTCGGTAACAAGTTCGTCCACCACAACCGTGTGGACGATGTGCACGAGATCATACTCTCGCTGCATCCAACAACACTGCTGGTCCAACCCAAGACCGCACTTGGTGCACACTCGCCATCATCTTTGTACGAGCATCACCCAACAAAGGAACGGTCTCCAAGATGTACGTTGGAGAATCCACCTGATGCATCTGGAGATGTCGTAAGATCCGTAACATCTTCCAGAACATCCTAGATCGCGGGTCATGTAAACCCTGACCTCTCCCTGCACTCGTGTGACCTTGACATGACCATCCGGCTATCACCAAGTGAATGGTGCCCACAAACGTAAGATCTTGCGCCCCCAGCAACGAAATATCTGACGGTAATGCTTGCTGGTATCCTCTAACAGCTGATATGGGCAGCAACTCAGGATATCTCTGCACCAAACGTGCCACATGTTGCAATGAGATGCGCCTCGCAATCTCATCTCTCTCCACATACAAGTATCGCTGTACTTGTATACCTGCTTGCAATACTGCAGTCAAACCTGTGCTGATCCCTCCAAATAGCTCCATCACACACACACCCTCCTCTGGATACTGTCATACAATGGGAGTCGTATCCAATGGTGATAAGGTCAGAGGGCCAGTAGCAGGAACAACCATTTGTTCCTCTATTGGTGGTACAAAGGCTTCACTCCAAGCCTGCTGCACCAACTGATCAGCATACTGCTGCAACTCTCCACTCGAACTCCAGAGTGGAACATCCAAGGCAGATGGTACTAACGTAGACATGCTAGGCATGTCCTCCACCTCCTCAAAGACCGGAGCATCCTCCGCATGGGCATTGCCCTCTAACAACTCGCTCGGCCAAGTGATGACCGAACTGAACCCTGCAACGGATGCCATCGTCCCTAGTGTAGGCTCCGTCGTCCCAACTCTAGCACTGAACTGCACTGGTAAGCGGCTCACTCGTCCCTCACCGGACTGCCAACCTGATCTGTAAGATGTTGTCTCCGCCCAATAGTCGATCACGAACCCCATAGGGTACAACACAGCACCTCCCACCAATACATCATAAGACTCTGCGGCTGTAACTATGGCCTTGGCCCTCACCATAGAGCCATCCGTGGGGTGATCTGGCCGAACTCTCACCGTCAACATCTCACGTGTCATGTGTAGAGCCGTACCTCATGATCCCCCTAGAGATGTTTGCAACTGGAATGGACATCTCTCTATCTCGGACTTCTTCAGACCCAAACCAATACACGCCGCCTTTCCCAACATCAACGGTTGGGCTCCAGAGTCTAACAAGACCTTCTGGGGTCGATACACTTTCCCTGAAGGTGCCACCAAACAGAAGATACCACTTCTGTTGTCCAACAACACCACACCTGGTGCCAAACCAGCACGGTCAATCGCCGGCCTAGCTGGTAACTCATCTAACCTAGCAGCCGCCGCTTGTCAAGTACCACTGGTAGCTGTCCTGATCCTCGACTCCATGGACACGTCTACCGCCTCTCGCTGAACTACTTCAGCACTAGAGGTAACTACATCCTCGCTCTCACTGAGCGTGACCGCCAACTGGAACACTGGAGCCAAGTTGACTCCCAATGCCTTCATATCCGTGGCTGAGAATAGTGGGGCTCGCAAAACTGCTGTAGCCGTCCCCAACATCGGGTTCGACGTCGCATCCACAGACGTCGAAGATGGACTCACATCACACCCACTCCTGGATGTCGATGCCTCCAATTCTACTACACCATCGGTAGGCCGTTTAGGAACCATAGATGTGGTCCTCAACGCCTCCGATAACGTGAACGACTGAGGAAGCCTGGCCTGTCTACCAGCCTCCCCGCGTTGTGGATCCAACTCCACTGACGCACCTCGTGGCTCAGAGACACGTACTGCACCTCTAGTCACTGCCGCAGATGCCTCAATCTGCGCCACACCAGCCATGAAGTCAAAGTCACCTCCTTCTCTTCCATAAGACGTGGAAGTCTCTGTTCCACCTGATCTCCGCTGAGCCATAGCCATACTAGCTATCCTCTGCTCCAACTGCTCAATCCAAGCAGCCATACCTGCTTCTGACGTCGTAGCAGACGGTGGACCGACCGGTCCTCTCCCAGGTGCTGGACCTCTACCTCCAGATCGACCACCACGGCCTCCTTGAGCTCCTCCGCCTCGTCCACGATCAGCCTTCTCTTGCCGCAACTCGGGATGGAGATCAAAATAACGGTCACTACTGTGACCAGGTCGTCCGCAATGCTCACATTGCCTAGGTGCTGCTTGAGACGTTCCTGACGTCTCATAACCACCTCTCCTCTGTGGACAGTCCTTTTGCTGATGAGGACCATCACACGTCCAGCAAGGACCCGCTTGCTGCTGACTAGAGAAGGACGGCATGGGCTTCTGCCCACCAGATCCTCCAACACCTCTCTGAGATCGTGACTGTTTCGCACGATCCTTACCACCACCACCACCACCACGCTGTTGCGTAGCCTGTGATCCTCGAGAAGAGGTGGTCGCTCCATGTGGTGTCTCCTTGCTGAAACCAGCAACCACCACCCTCTCCTCCACCATGTTGAGCTCAATCCGCTCAGCCAGACTAAAGACAATCGTCAACGTCGAGGAGAGTAGCATCTCTAACTCTCCTACGCAGCTAGTATCCCATACCTACTACTCTAGTATCCCATACCAGAACTGGACTGCCTGTGCTTCCGTCACCCCTTGGGTAACGCTGATCAACCGCCTCATGCGAGTAAACGCATCGCGTAGGCTCTCCCCAGTCTTCCGCTGGAACTCCTGCAGACTCCTCAACTTGTCGGTCCGCACACCCTGATAGTTCTTCCTCAAACATTGGAAGAACTGAACCACAAGGTTAAACCCTGGTGGTATCCCACTCACACTACCACCTGCTCCACTACCTGTGGACGCACCGCTGGTAGTAGGTACTCCGCCACCTGCGACTGTATCACTGCTACTGGCACCCGAACTCGCAGGTGCTACGCCCCCCGAAACTGCACCAGTAGTGATAGAAACGTAGTTGGGAGACCAATGTTGTCTCCACAACTCGATCTCAACACTGTAATCTCGCCTGAACTCATGATAATCGTCCATCGGCGATCCCTCCAAGTGCTGGAACAAACCCTTCCACGCCATGAAGGGTGTAAACAGCTGTGGGTTCCGCATCTGCTGCAGATCGCACCAACTGTCGAACTCCTGGATGAAGTCATCCAGCTCAATGGTACCAACTGTACCCGAGTAACGTCGAGGCCCCTTCGTGGCCCCATAGATCTCGTCCATGTCCCACAACAACGGTGTGGCGACACTAGACTCACCACCAGAAAACGCGCTGTCTGCGTCTGACTCGTCTTCTGGAATAACCGACGGCAATGGTGTAGGTAGTCGGTACCTCACCCCACTCCGTGTATACCCACTGTCCGAGAAGTCCCCACCAGAACCTCCCGAGAACTCCGTGATGAGAGAATCCCGCTAACACACTCCGCAACTGGAATGTCGCAATCCCCGTCACCACCGTAACCACCACTTGCTTAACCCGCTCCTACTGAGCTCACCTATCCCCTACTAGGACGATCAAGGTAAGGGCAACCTGTACCTGCCATCACCACAGGCAGCCTCTCACAGTCTGTTGGTCGTCACTCCAACCGCACCGTGAGAGAGACAAAGATAGTCTGACTGGTCCGCAACTCCAGCCTCACTACCGACAGCACACTGGAGTGAACTCACTCCGGAAATCAAGCGCCAACACAAGCAAACGCGGCGCACAAACAGGAAGCAGAGTATGGAGGGGTTCCAACCACAAGAAGTCCAAACGATAACCCTCCACACTCAAACATTCACATAAAGAGAAACCCAGCCCCACCCGGACTGACGACTCCTTGTCGGTGACCACATGCACAATATATGATCACCAACTGTCGTAACTGACACAGGAGGTCACTAACTAGATGTCCACACCTCTAGTAGCTGCAAAAACATCCACGTGGTAGCTCTACTAGCTCACCCAAGACAACTGTCACCAATTGTCTCCATACGCGCCTCTACGGTGTAGGCAAACACTACCACAACTATAGCTTCCCCCTAATACTGTGGGGTCGCCCTACCACTCCTCTAGGGATGTGCGAGAAGGTCTCCTACTACCTTATACAAGTTCATAAGTACTTGCACGCATCCCTGTAGGACACCAAGAGCTATTGGTCTAGTGGTAAAGCCAAAGCTAAGACTACAGAGTCAGGAGTCTAGGTCCAGGAATAGTGTTGGGATGGGTGACCAGCTGGTTTTACCCTTCCCACACAACTGAAGCTTGGATACCTCTCTCACGCACGCCAGCAAGCTGGCTTGCGGCGGGCTCAGGCTCAGCTCCGCTCCGCCTCCGCACTCTCGCACTCCGCTCTCACGCCTCCGCACTCACGCACCTCTGCTCCTCGAAGCCTCGAAACACCTCGACACTCCCGCTCACTCTCCGCTCCGCTCCGCTTGCAGTAGAGTAGAACATGTACAACACACCACACTCTCGGCTCCACCTCGAATTGCAGAAGATTGCACCAAAACAGCCTCCAAAACAGCGAAAACAGCTTGCGGGTGCACACGGGTAACCCAAAATCTGACGTAAAACAGCAAGAACACCCAAAGCCAACCCGAAAACCACCACAACAGATTCGCAAATGCACCACACACACTTCGCGAATGCACACACACACAAAACAATTCCTAAACTCGAGTTTCCACACGAAATTGAGCCAAAATCTGACGTAACTAGCCTTTTTGTGCTTTCGGGTGACACGGCAGCAAACTTCGACATGTCATAACTTCTTCAATCCTTGGCCAAACTCCACGAGACTTAGTGCGCTAGAATCGTCTCTCCAATGCCCTTCCAAAGAGCCCACTCCGGCCCGACATTGACAAGTATTCCATCTGCCATGCCCAAACGCGCAATCCGGCTCTAACAACACACTTCAAGAACATTCCGCAAAATTTCTGCAGCGCTTCCGCATGACAGAAATCTCCACTCGACCCCAACAACAACAAATCGATCTGCGACCAGCAATGTAGCATGCGCCCACACACCTCGATCACAACTCCAACAATCACGCACGAACGACAACGCCCGAAGATACCAGCGGACGATTTCAGATCAGCGGGTTCCTACTGAACTCCATCTCGACCTGCACTGAGTTCTTTGAGTAATCTGAATAGAGAAATTACCATCTCCAACACCACAACAAGGATTACTCACAAACGGTCAAGCCAAATCCACTCTAAGCACAAAGAGAATCCGGGTTACACTCAACTAGACTATCCACCATAGCCTGGAGCTTGAAGGCTCAACTCAAAGAACTAAGGCCTCCAAGCCCTACCTGCGAAGTTTACCCCTAGTGGGCTCTCCCACCAACTCGCCCTAACGGCACTAACGGCCTTACCGGGATGCGTCACTTCGCACTCGGTCAACCTAGCCGAGGTGCCCAAACTGACGTGACAAGGAAGTTTAGCACCGTGCTTAGCAGCAGTGGCAGAATGAAGAATCAGAGAAGTCAGTGTGGTCATCAGGAGATCAACAGACAGAGTAGGAGGGCGATGCCCAGTCTCGGTAGGAGCAACAGACATGGTAGGAGGGCGCGGCCCGGTTTAGGTAGAAATGATCAGAAGTGTAACACCAGGACCAGTTGGTCCAGGCACGGGAGCGACCAGGCGTTCAACCTGGTTCGCGACCGGCAAATGAAGTTCACCCGGTATCGTCCGGATTTTTAAAAATAAAAAATAATATTAAATTAAATTAAATTAAATTTGGATGGCCCCCTTTGGTCAATAAATAAGGTCCCCTCGTGTTCGTTTTCATCAAAAAAAAAAAGAAAAAAAAAAGCAAAAGCTACTATACATCATTCTCCGTACTGGGATGGTATGGACGACGGAGACGGCAGTCGTTCATAATTTCGCATCCCTGATTAAGGTAATATATATTTCTAAAGATAAGACAGAAATGAATTTGCGGCTTTTCGTCGCATTAAACGGCTTTTCTCCGCAAGATAGGAGTGCATTATCCTATGCATGTATACCCTAATTTCTCCGCGTATTAAACGGCTTTTCTCCGCAAGATAGGTCTCCGCGAGATAGGAGTGCATTATCCTATGCATGTATACCCTAATTTCTCCGCGTATTAAACGGCTTTTCTCCGCAAGATAGGTCTCCGCGAGATAGGAGTGCATTATCCTATACATGTATACCCTAATTGATACGGCTTTTCTCCGCAAGATAGGAGTGCATTATCCTGTACATGTATACCCTAAACCCTATGCAACCGGGAGAGGTGCTACAGACTGAATTAACCGTGGTTAGAAATGGTGCTGTACAAGCCTACTGTAGCTATTTGTTGACTGTAGGGGCGTAGGGACATTCAAGTTCCGGTGATGTACAAGGAGAAGCCTCTCGCGTCGCGTCGCGCTCTTACCTTACCATCATTTGTCTGCCGCTCCTGTCGACCTCGAACTCTGTGCAGGCGTTACCAAAGGGCCGTGAGGCGGGCTGGGCTTGGCTTGTGCTTGGTTTGGGCGGGGACTGGCTGGGCTCGTAGGACAGGACTACAAGGAGCACAGATCGATGAATGGATGTACGGTTGTACAACGCCTTGGTGGCCAGCGTAGGACAATCACCATGCTTTCCTTCCTCTCCTCGTCCTCGTCCTCGTCCTCGCTCGCTCCTCCTGCTCTCCTCCTCTCCTTCCGAGGGACAGGACTGGAGCGTGTCCGGCCCTTACTTTCCTTGGGAGCGGCGAAGGAGGGAGGAGAACCCTGGGATCGAGGGGGGCCCTACCCTTCTAGGTCCCTCTACACAACGTTATGCTCCTACTGGCTCCTCCTCCTGCTTTTTCTCTCATTCGTCTCCGTCCCTGCTCTTTGACTCCGACTCGATCGCCCTGACTGACGGACTGACGGACGGAGGACGTCCACCTCACTACTGTGGCGGCAGGAGGCTGCGCGCCTGACTACCTCTGCCTCCGTGTCTACGACTTTCCGGAAGACCAGCGGGAGTTTCTTGGAACCAGCCGCATTGACGGGTGAGGCTTGCGGCGGGAGCATGTGCATAATTTTATGGTCTTTTCTTTTTCTCGAGATATTTTTTCTCTTTTCTCTTCTTTTTCTTCTTTCAATATAAGTTACATGCATGCGGATTTCTTAACTTAATTTAGTACCTACTTTTCATCATATTCTTTTCTTAGGTGTCTTGCGAAGGTGAAGCTCAGATCTCCTCAATCTTTTCCACCTTTCCAGCATATCTTTTTTTTATATGTATAAAATATATATATATATATCCCTCTTTGTTTCCTTTTTGAGTTTTGGATCCAAGGACGTGCAGCGAATGAAGGTTCTGAGGACTGCGGTTTCCTCGTTGCCAGCAGCCAGCCGTTTCTGAGACCATTGGCAGAATCTCCTCTCGTAAATATCTCTGCAGATTGTGTACTTTGAACTATGTTCAACGTGACAAGTTTGAATTCACTGCCCGAAATGCCACAAATTTCCATCCTCGTGTGTAGTCTGTCTGCTTACATATGCAAGGGGGGGTGGGGGGGGGGGGGGGGGGGGGGGAAGGAAAGAAGAACAAGTATAGCAAGGCTACGATACATAGCACTATCCACTATGTACAAAACTCACACATCTTTTCTTCATCTCTTATATTATATAGCTTTCAGAGCGTATGATAGGGTCCCCGTGTGTTCAAGCATGTGTGTGTGTGAAGAATAAGCTAAAGTGGGAGCTACTTTTTTGCCTTTCTCTGAGAAGTTAGATTTTACTTTATGTGATGGTCTCTCAGAAAGCATTCACTGATAGTTCGAAGGGAAAAAGAGAAATAGAGAGATAATTTGAAGTAGGATATATTCTGATAGGCTCAATGTCCAAGCAACAGTTTCTGGTTAAAAACTCACGAAATGCTTCTCTTACGTTCACTTGGCCACTTAGATGTGGCCTTTAGAGCTTTATAGTCGAGCTCATGATCACAGAGAGGTATAACCTGAAAAGTAAACCTGGCACCTTTTCAGTTAAAGACTAGCTAAGAAAAATGCTCTGATCTGTTTTTGGACCTTTCATCCGTACCTTCATTTGCTCCCATCAGGAGCGGAGTGATAGGTAGTATATATATAAACTTCAAGACATAGGAGTTTAGTACGTTTCTGATCACTTTACAGAGTTTAATAGAATGGGTTAATTACTTGGTCACACCCTTTCATGTTTCTCTTCGTCACACCTCTGGCAATGCTCCTGGTCATATTACGTGGAGTCCTCACTAGACTCACCATTCCGTTAAATGGCCATGCTCCGATCATCTGTGTGACGTGGATGAATGACAATGTACAACCATTCACGATACTGATATCTGAGGCCCTGAAAGGTGACTGCTATTCAGTGTAGATGATGCGAGCTGACTGAACGGCAGTAGTGTGTCCGTCGATAGATATGCTATTTTCGTTGATGTAATGAAAATATACTCCATTCAGTGAATACATGTATATCTTTGAATGACATTATGATGCTATTCAAGTTCTAATGTTTAACCTGGTCCTCTGAAAGAAACAACAGTGTAAGATTTGATCTGAATGACATTATACCGCTATTCAGACTCTAAATTCTTTTCCATCACTGGTCATCTAAATGATATTAAGTCATTATTTAGTGTAAAATCATATAACAGTTGACTTGACCTGACTCTATTGCACCCACTTATGGAAAACCCTCTGGATTACTGAACTGCTTCAATCAAATTTAGTGTGCTCTATCACCTATCACGTGTTCCTTCTCTTTCTTCTCTTTCAGATTCACAAGTGCTCTTCCCGCACGCTCGTTCATTAAGTAATCGTTACCACGGAGTATGCCAAATAGCCACGTCAAGTTCCCAATGCCCCCTAATCAAAACTTAGTCCAACTAGGACTCCATGTCACGCAAGTGACCGGGAGGATAACCGGAGGTGTAACCAAGAGAAGTCTGAAACCTGAGGGTGTGACCAAGTGACAAGACTCTTTTAGAGTGTGACCAAATAATTAACCCCTATAGAATACACCGATGCTATGCCATTGGGATGATATCATCATATTCCTCATAAGGTCCAAGAGCTTTTTATGTACAACAACTACCGACTTTGAGATTGGGCCTACTACTACCACTTTATTATTGCTGCTTATTATTTGCTGCTTGCTGCTTATATCAGCATATCATCCAGGAATGAATATAAAACATTTTTGGCAACGCTGTTGTATGTAAAGGAGACATGATATTGATGACCGAACTCTGTTGTCACTTTGTGCTTTTGAGTGACATCTATCTTACCCAGCTTGCATAAATGCATGCGGGGTATGGACGAGAAAAGCTAGATTGCAAGAGTCTCTTCTACCACACTCTGTTCTTCTTGGACTGCTGCTGCTCCTTCTTTTGGTTAGCACTGAGTTTTCTGCTCATATCAAATGTCAACCGATGGGTAAAAGGTAGGTGGTAGCTAGTGTGGTCACTGTGTGTAGATGATCATGAACCTGCACCATTCAACTCCCATTGGTTATGGATGGGACTAACCAACAGGAACCTAGTTGGCAAATTAGATGCCAAAAAAGCTGAGGCTGTTGATCAAAAGAAGCGACAGCAGCAGCCTGTGAGCTTCCTCCTCACTGGTCAAGGATTTCTTCGTACAGTATGATGAACTCTTTCAAACCGATGACATATATATACAGAGATCCAGGGCCTGAAAGGAAATAGCTGGCAGTGCGCTGAAATCATGAAATGATGTAAGCACTGAGAAGCTTGCAAGAAATATGCACCTGGATATGGAGCTGGGTCGTTGAGATTAAGAAATGTTTCTTTTCTCTCTTTCGAGCTCTTGCCCGGTTCAGACCGGTAGTTGTTGTTGCAATAGCAGACAAAGGGCAAGGGCGTTAGAGGTTATTGTACGTGGGTCACGTCATCATCGATACGTTACCGACTTGGAGCCAACTGTTGGTTGTCTCAAAAGTGAAAGGAAGTTAATAAGAGGATCGGAAGTGCCTACCTTTCACTCCCCCATCAGACGAGCAAGACTAGATTCGTTACTTCAATTCTTGGCAAGCTTTCTCTCACTGAATCATTACACTGCAAAGCTTTATATATGCATACATACCTGCAAGTCCTCATGACGGATTGCGTTGCTCAAGCGAGAGATGCAATTATTCTGTATGAACCGAGATAGACCTGTGCAAGAGAGAGAGAGAGAGAGAGAGAGAGAGAGAGAGAGAGAGAGAGAGAGAGAGATATGTTACATGAGAGACACGGTGAGTGGTACTTGCTAGAGCAACCCCTTTAATAATTTGCATCGATGCCTCAAAGTCGACAAGCTGGAAAAGACGTCCAGGTCTGATTATTTCGATTGTGATCCTCCTGATAGGTAGGTATTCCAAAAGTAGACTTTCACCGGTGGCTGCAGCATCGTCATGGTGCAAGGAAGAAAAGGCAAAGAGTCGAAAGCGCCCATGTTCCTGGACCTTGTGTCCCGTCCCGAGCTCTCTAGTGCCATCTGCCGACCCACGAAAGCATAATTCGGTGCAAGGGGAGCGAGGGAGCTAGGTGTCTGATTCCTCATGCTTCGATGCTTCGAATCCAATAATTGAGACAACGAAGCCTTAACAGTTCCGTTTGTTCATGTTACCAAGTTTGCCTCTGAAGCTGATTGAAGATCAGAAGCACCTTCGCTGGGATCTAGAAACTTCTGAAACCTGCTGAGTCTGTTTCCTTCCCAGCTTCGCTTCATTATGATTAAGCAACGAACCTTTAGACACTCGTATATATGTGGGCATGGGACTCTCCTGGGAAAGCTGATCTGTAGCGAATTCCGGAGTCAGATTTGGAAGGTATCTTAGACAGAAGCTCCGATACCACGGACCTTTAATTGTGCCTGAAAAGCAAAATCAAAGATGCGTGTTACCACATTACCTTGTCCGCAACACGCTGCTATTATTAAAAAGCTTCAATCTTTGTTAGGTAAATGGACAGCGTCGACTGCTTTTGAAGAATTCTCCCGACCTCTCGGGTATGTTTCTGGTGCTGCTTTTGACCTTTTCCTCAGATAACTATAATACAGTAGAATGACATCAGAAACATAAGCATCAGATACGAGCACCTATCCATCCATTCCTCCGTCCACCTAGACAAGATGCTCTGATTAGCTGACGATGAGTCAGCCAGCATGGAAGCAAGTGCAAGCTGGGTGAATGTCTTGGTCACCTCACCAAAATATCTGAACACAGACCCATCGAGCAGAAAGGAGTATTTAACTGATATAAACGACACACACATCCTTCCAACCACCCTGAGCGCCACCATACACACCGACAAGCGTAACCCCTCTCTCGAACGATCCTCTGGAGTCTGAGTTCATTGGTTTCCTCGCGAGGATGCACCAAAAGAGCTGAAAGAGATTTTCGGTCTTTTGTCCCCCCGCCCTCCCCCCGCGCTGTCAATTATATAGAGTGGGAGGGGGACCAATGACAGGTGCGCCAGACGACAAGTACTGTGCTGCTCATGATCAGATGCTACTGATGATGATTGGATTTCCATTTCACTTGGACTAAAGCTGCGCGTCGATCCCCAAAGTTTCTTTAAGAGAGTCCAGACTCCAAACTGCTTTGGAGATACTTCCTACACTGCTACTCCCTCAACTATGGTAGGCCCTAACATGATTTAACCCCGCTTCAGATTACCAACCCTTCAGAATCGAAACTTGGCTGGACTCAAGCAATTCGTCTCGGTCGCAGTCTGACTCTGTCCGAAGAGGAAAGGTCTTCTAGAACGTTCCACTGGTCGAGACTCGAGAGTATCTTGGCTTTGCACAGAAAGTAAACAAAGGGAGCAGAAAGGCAGACCTAAGAGCATCTCCAGCGGCATAGTCTATGTAAAGTCTCATCACACTTATTACTGTTTAGTTTCCGATAAAATACGATATAGGCGTGTTGTTTCTGTCCCGTCATACTCACTATACAGAGTATTCTGCTTTATCAAAGATGCAGCTTTGTGCTTTATCAATCCTGCAATACCTAGTCGAGTTTGATCGGACCCTTGTTATGGTTACTCGTCTTAGATCAGATCCTTGACTGACAGTAGACGATTTTACCAGTCATCTTTCCACATCAGTTTGTATTTTCGAAGTTCAATTCGCACTTGGAGACTGATCAAGCAAAAACCTATCAGAGATGGTTCTCATTAGAGTATCCCATTTATCGGAGATGGTTTAGGAATCAGAATATAATTTTATTTCTATTATTCGTAATTCAAATATAAATATATATTTTGTTTCCTTAACTACGTAAAGTATTTTTCCTTATCAAAATAGTTCTCTTTGGCAGTAAAACTATTTTCAGTATTTCCAACGGAAAACAGGATTGTTGTTTCTGTCCAGCGAATAATTTAGTCCATTAGAGATAGTTCTCTCTAGTAGTGAAGCTCTGTTTTCAGTATTCTCGACAGAAAACGCAAACGCAAGTAACGGTCGTACTCACGTGGGAATAGATAAGAGATGTTTTATATGAAAATCCAAAACAGAATTTGAAAAGCCTTGCATTGGGTGATTGCATTGGGTGATTGCATTCGGTGAGAGTAGTGCACCCACTGGATGACTTCACAATGATTGTTAGATGACTTCACAACAGTGTGACTTTACAACAATGTGTTAGATTGTTGTAGGCGTCAGTCTTTGTGGTATGCATGAACCAAAGTCAATCTGATTGCAACCAGTTCATCTCACTCTGAAGCAAGTTACCTGTGAATTCCATCCAGTTTGCTCTAATCAACAGACGACCAGAGTGAATACATCGCTCCCGATATCCCCTCGAGCTCTGAACAGATTGATGTTCACGTTTAGTCATCCGTCTTTCATCTTCATTCTTCAAGCAGACTGAGCCGGGCGAGGAAACACCAACAAGGATATGCGAATCTATGCTTGTCCGTTAGTATTACCTTCCAGTCACGTCCCGTCCACAACCGCCCAGGACGTTGTGTAATCCAGTGAAACGACAAATTGCGTTAGACCGTTTTCAATCTTGAGGACCCTCGAAACTCCACGAGTTATGTTGTCGAATTCAACCAGCCATGCGTTAGTTGCACCCCTAACTTTCACAAAGGCTTGGTTCTCGGTTCTAGAACTTTTCCTCGCACATTCACATGCCGGAGGCTTGGGCCTAACTGGGAGGAAATTGATCACAGAGATTTCAATTCTTGAGCATGTTTTAGGCTCTCTACACGTAGGAGATAGCGCGCCGCGTGATTTGGCCTTAGCCTAAGACCCTGGCAAGGAAGGAAAGGCAAGCGACAAGCATAGATCCTAGCGCCTGTGGTGTGCTCGATACAGGGAGCTGTTGATTGCTAGCTCATCAGTGACTGCCGGAAGTATAAGTCGTAAGGACCCAGTAGGATCCTCGAAATTACTGGCTTAAGAAGACGTGCGCATTGGTGGAAGAGTGATCCAAGAAGCGAGTTCCATACAGAAATGATTCGGACCAAATATGCTAGCTAGGAAACACCACTGAGGAAGAGCCTTTCCAAACATGGCTGAGTGAGCAGACCGAGCGCTTGCTCTGCTTCGTCCTTACCTTTCATCTGTCCGCTCAAAAGTTCAATCATATCGCCTACCTCCACGCCACGACAGAGAGCTCTCTCTCTCTCTCTCTCTCGGTTCATGGTTCCAAAGGTCCCAATCGTACCCGAGAATATGCGGGATGATGAAGACGTGTTGAGGTGTTTACTACGCTGCACGTCCCTCCCCACTCTCACGAGCGTCTGGTTTGAATCATTGCCACGTCAAAACTCGTCAGAACGTCAAAGACAGCAGCTCCAGATCCAGAATCATTGATGGAATGAGGACATGCCCTGACCCCCATCTAGAGAGAATCCTGCAAAGTAACCTTCACCTCTCTGGGACGAAATCGAGTGAAGAAAGTATATATTCGTCCATGAGTATAGCTTGAATGAGGAAGGTACAATATACTCCCTCATCGCTGGAAGTCCGGGGAACTTACTGCATGTTGGCCATCTCACAACTTTCGCCTTCCCTCCTGAAGTCGTTTGTTGCATAACTCATCAATCAACAAAGCGATCCTGAAGGCGGTTCTCCTCTCTCTAGCTGCTCTGGGACTGGAGGACCAGACGACCCGAACCCCGAAATAAGGGAACGATTTAAGAGGCTAAGAATGGAACAGGACTCGGACAATTAAGTCGTCTACTAACTTGTCGGGATCTGGGAAAAGGAAATTATCCTCGTCATTATTTCCCTACTCATAACAGGACGAACGTTCATGAACATGTTGTCGAGAACGACAAGAGTCACCCCAGAAGGAGAATCCAGTATCCACTGCTTGGACCAAAACCAACCCTCCGACCCAGCAGCATGTAGTTACTTCACTTTCAAGCACTTCAACTCCACCTTATAATCAAAGACCAAGAGAGAGAGAGGAACCATTAACAATTAGGCGGCAGCATAGCCGCAAGAATGAACGGGGAGTAAAAGTACAGTCCTCAGGGAAGCGTCGTACAGCAGTATAAACTATACTGCTTCAGTGCTCCACTAGGCATTAGTCGGAACCGCCTGTTGAGAGAGTCAGCAGGCACCGCAACTAGCGGTGTTCTAAAAACATACACAGACTGAAGCTTAGATTCCATAGGACGAGAAGAGGCGCACCAAGTCCCAACCCTTATAAAACGGCCAGGGTGCTTTATCAGAAACAATGAAAATGGACACTCTGTTAACATCTGAATAAAATAGGAGATTACGCTGGATGCGTCGGAGTCTTCATTGCTCATTATCGGTGTCTTCGTTCTCCTTCATAGGTGGTCAGGGCGATCTCTCGGAACCCCTAACATGGGGACGAACCAAAAGCATTCCCACCGTAAGGGCGTTTCCACCGGACAAACCCCACCAGTTTCCAGTCGCTGAAGTGACCTGGGGCGCTGAAGTGACCTACTGCGCCAAGTAACCTTAACCCCAACCTGGACTGCCCAAAAGATTCCGACACTACTGAGGACGTAATCTCCAGTTCTAATGAAATTTTACATGGAGTTTAGATACTTACTGAAAGCTCTGAATGAGTCCAGTGGCCGAATCTTTCCCATCTCAGAGCTCAAAGAACCAAGCCCGGTGGGTTGACAGACCTTGCATACCGCCCATAAAGACAAGATTTGACATCAAATCGCACCCCTATCTAAAGTTCTGGCTGAAGTTTCTTTCTAGTCTCACTTCTAGCTTCCAAAGAAGTGCTCATTAAAACTGCATGCCGTAGCCTTTCAACCAAAAGCCCGCGCCCTGGCTGGACGGTGCTAGAAAGAAGGATGGTTTGGGTTGAAGAGGAACACAAAGCAGAAGAGACAGCTACGTGAGGAAGGGGAGACTTACCCAAGTTGTAACATGAGTTACCATATAGGACCTTCGTCCTCACCAACCAAGTCTCAGCCAGGAAGGATTTGACTAGACCATCGACAAAAGAGACTTTGTCAGGTGATCCCCAAAGAGTTGGACAATAAGGCACCTGCTTCGGGTTCCGATTCCAGTCGTTGAATCTTGTGAACATATCACCGTATCAGCTTTCTGATCTAAACAGATCTGGGAGTACTAAATTATACGCAGTCACCTGTAATGCAAAGTATCTTTGTCCCCATCTTGACAGAGAGTACAGAGCTTAAGTCTGCTGATTCATCTTACTCACCTGATGTTCAACGTGATGGTACCGGCTCGAAAGTTAAACTTCGGCCTACTACCTAGGGTACGGGCTTTGTGATGCCTCCACTTTGTCTTAGGTCGGGAAGGCTGCCCCATTGCCTCTTTCAGTCTTGTTCATTTCGAGTTCAGACATGTGCCAGGGACTCTCTGACAGGTCTGGAACTCCCAGAATCTCTGCTAACCTTCGTTGTCAAGTCTTGCCCTGTTTAACTGCCCGACCTGCACCCAAGTGGTGTTAAGGCTTCTTCGTGTATCTGCTGGATTCTAGTTGCTTCAGTGGCGAGGGCATAACTTCTTGAGCTTAGCTATGTCCTTCGCTCTTCCAGTGGTTCTACACGAAAATCCTCCCGCACCGCTATTCTTGCAGTAGTAGAAGCGGTACCCATCATACGCCGAAGAGCTTTCAACTGGATAGCCTCCAACCGAGGACTTTGCTTGGTGTTAGAATCCAAACAGCAGCTTCATACTTGAGGACAAGCGTGTGGTGTGCAGAAATACAGTTCGTTCAGCTATGGATGTAATGTCTCTGCAAGCAAGGAAGTCGTTCAACTAACTTACCCTCCGACGGGCCTTCTCGACAGAACGAGAGATGCTGCCGTCCCACACACAATCCTCCGAGAATTCCACCCTAGGTAAGTGTAACTTCTACTAACTTCTAGAAAGCATGTCGTGTGGTGAACAGTGCTCATAACCAGCGAGAAAAACTTTACAGCGGAAAGATGGTCGCCACAGGTCGACCCGCAGCAAAGGAATCTAATTCCAGATTTTAGTTCCAAAACTATAACTGTCCTTACCTAACTTGTGCGCAGGTTATGATATGTCGTTGAAAACATTCCTCTCTCCTCCACAGTTTTGTATGTCTTGGAACCTTTGTCCCTAACGTCAGTGACCCAGTGTTGAAGAGAAATAATCACTGATCATGAACCAAAGTTAGACATGACGAGACTCAAGAAATAATTTACGAACTTCCCAATTCCCTCCGTAGCATATCATCTGTCCAAAAGTATACGAACTTCCCAAATCCCTGCGTAGCATATCCACAGTGGTTAAAGTCCTTGATCATGATTTATTGGCAGACTGAGGAGAAATCTCCAGCCTCACGCTTTTCCAAACGCTGCTCAGAAGTTCATTCCTTACACGTATCCACTGGAAGCTGCCAACAACAAGCTCCTGGAGACACCTCTACAAAGTGAATACCAGTGTCTACACTGAAAAAATTAGACAAAATGGACGGTATAAAGTAAAGAAGAACCCCATCATATTACATCATATACCAGAATCTTAACAGATATGCGACAGATGAGAGACTATAAAAAGACACAGAAGACTTCTCTCAGCTTAGACCTTCCATTCTAAGATCATAATTCCTTATTTCCCTTATTTACAGTGCGCTAATCAGCCCTTACCTGAAAGCTTCTACCCTTTTCGGTTATGAACTCTAATTTCCATGTGTCCATGTGTCCTAGAGAAGGGCTCAGTAAGCCTGAAGACCTTCGGCGAAACAGTATTACGCAAACACCAGACATATTTCCTCAATTTAAATGAAAATTCTACAGCTCCTCACTCCCTTTTAATAAAATAGGCCACGCACAGACATGTACTCATAACTGCTGGCAGAAATACACCTGCACCAGAGCAAAACTACTATAAGAATTGCATCAGAACCTGAATCGACATTCACGCTCTAGTATAATCTCTCCAAGCCCAACAAAGAGAAGAGAAGAAGCGAATTCCAACTCAATCCTTGTGCGTACCCATGGCAGGGTGGTACTTTAGAAGGCACCATACTTCTTGTCGATCTACTTAAGCACTGTCGGCTTACATCCCTACCCCAGTTTAACTACCATTAACTCCCGCTAGGTGATCTTATTAGTGAATAGAACTTCCAACTTATGTCAGTACGCCGCAGCACGGAGTTAATAAGCTGGAAAGGTACCTGACCGGCTCTTGCTTACTGTCTTGCCAGCTCTGTTCCTCGAACTTCCTGCAGCCCTCGCACAAGACCACATTGACAAGCAGACAAGAAGACTACCGAACTTTTCCCTGACCAATCTATGATTCATATCGAGAGAAATAAAGTCTTCCCACCTGAAACCGTTCTCCACGTAGCAGCCTTTAAAAACAACTTTCACGAACAGACTCGTACCAGCAACGAGACCAACATGTGACAGCGTTCTGCTTTTGGTAAGGAATCGAGTTGTCGTGTTTGCCAAGCAGACGAAACTTGCTAGGCTGTAAAGTGGTAACCACAAATACCAATCTGCGGCGACCACCATGGGTTAAGTTCAGACAACTGACACCATGAGCACTCTGAAACGAAGGGACGGCATTGCATTTGAAACACAGGGACGGCCAGGCAAATGGTACTGGAAGTTCAATCAAGGTTAACGTGTGCATTCCACACCTTGACCTAGCTGTCCGCGATAGCAGCACTAGCTAGAAAAGGAAGGTGGCGCGGGATAGAAGGGAGTTACCTAAACATCTATAAAGGAGAACTTTGGTTCGACGGGTGATATAATGGTCACAAAGTGGCTTACCACCCTGCAATACAGCAAGCGCTAAAACTTCACTGCAATATCTCACACTGATACTTTTGCGAGCCGCGGGCTGCAGTGTAAGACAGGAGCACGGAAGGTACGCAACATCACCCGCATTCATAGGGTGAAAGAAATTGACAAGAAAGAAGCGACGGCTTGGCAAGCCACCCTGAGAGAGCCTCAGACACCTACACATCTACTCGTTGGTGCGTTAAGTAACTACTCCTCACGGGTCTGGACGGAGCAACGATGTAACAGATTAATCAGGTAAACAAATAGTCCGCAATAAAATGATGCTTATATTCTTGTCGTAGCTAGTAATAATCTGATATAGTTATACTCCCCCCAGTTAGCATTTTATGGAAGATTGTCAGTTAAAACTACGAAAACAGGTAAAGGATAGGGTTGATCACATATGCTTGTAAGTTGCTGCCAAGAAACCTGTTGAACTTGGAGCCCCAACCTCAGCCCGTGGACTGTTGTAAACAACCAAATAATGGAGTGTTCAAACACGTATCCACTCATTTCCCCGTAAGGGAAGTTCAACGGATAGGCCCGTTTTCTCTTCATACAACACAACCATGTGTCCAGAACAACAAGAAGGTTACTTCGAGACAATTTTAAACACACACAACCCACAGGGTGACGAATACTGGCATCGTAGTCGGTAGCTCAGGGCAGAACTAACTAACTACTCCTACGATAAGGACAGATTGTAGACGCCTACAGAAGTAGCGAACCAGGTACTTAAAACTCTCGTAATCTGATCAGAACTTAAGATCCTAGTTTCACCGACCGATACAAGAATGAACGGTACTGTCTGCGTGGAGAACGAGTTCAGTAAGTCGAATTAAAGAAAAGCATTGACATTAGGAAAGAAATCTTACCAATATCATTAAGCTGAACTGAGGCCGAATAAGCAAAGACCACTGCCATAACAAAGCTAGAGAAAGAAACGCTTCTGGCCTGTAAAGCAGCACCCTCTCTTAGGGACACATCTCCACTCGTTTGCTCCATGGCGCAGAGCACGTCGTGAGTTCCTTGCTCGGGTGCTCACTGGAAACAATACGGCAACCAAGGCCCCTGATGAACGTTAAACCTGGTGTCTGCTCTCATCCCGCTCTCAGAACCCAGAAATTTCTCCATATATACGATCTGTCACAGGCCCGAAAAGCGGGCAACCTAGCTCCGCGTCCTACATATATTCATACGTCGAGAATGGCAGATATTCTCAAGGACCACTCTCTAGTATAGAGGTAACCCGCAATTAGCCCGGCCAACTTGCCAAATGGAGTTAGCCAATTGTTTGTAACAGGAGGGTGTGCAGATGGGAATGTGTAGCTCCGTGTCCTACATAGTTAAGGTCGAGGATACAGCAAGCTTCTTTTTCTCATTCACGAAGCTGTCCGAGAAAAACCGACACACCTCTTTTACTCTCCTTCCCCTCTCTCAACATCTAAGACTGACTATTGACATGGAGGCAAACACACACGGAGTATTACTGGGCCTCCCGGAGGAGGTCCATACAGCACAAATTTTCTCTAGCACAACCCCAAAAGCATGACCCCTGCCGCTTGGGCAGCAGAAGCTGATATGAGCTCAATGTCTATCCTTCCCGATGCGAATTGAACCCCTTTACACTCGCAGCCGAACACAACTTCTGAGTCGCTGAAACATTTACACATCGAACTGTACGGGGTGTGCGCGGAGATGCGAGTGCTGGTGGGGATGGAGGACTGACATTCTCAGGCCCGCACCCCATGCAATTGTGCATCCATCATTTCACGGATCGCATCAGATCATCCCCTACACGCCACTACTTGCAGACGCAATTTGCAGCGACTGCACCGCCATATCTTCCCGTACATGATCTTACCATTCATCAACCTGCCATGAATCTCTACAGCACTCACAGTAGCTACTGTACTGTACTCTTGTGATCGTACTGTGCTCATCAATCGGTCTTACCAACGAACGGACCACCTCAACAGAGTTGAACGGATTTCTATCAATACTTACCGTATTTTCACAGCTAAGAACGGTCCCACCAGCTACGTCAAAGCAGGCAGCCATGTGGATGAGAGAAGTTTCCACCGACGACGACTGCCGTCAGGCAGTCACCGCCGACACGCGCCGAGTGACGAGCGGCACCAGCCTTGGGAGCGGGCAGCCTCTGAAACAAAGGAAGAACTGCCTTCGGAGGAGGAGGAGAGTATAATAGCCGTGGAACGGCACCGATTACTCATTCTCCTCCTTCTCCCTTCCTCTACGGGAGTCTAGCGCTTCAGGGCCTCTCCCTCTCTTTTGCTTCAGGGCAACTCTCTGCTCTCGCTCGCGTGATCGCTCGCTCTGCTTACCGCGCGCATTTCTTGTTTGATCCGTGTGCCGACGTCGTTCTCAAGAAGATGCAGATCTTTGTGAAGACTCTGACTGGCAAGACAATCACGTTGGAGGTCGAGAGTTCAGATACGATCGACAACGTCAAGAGCAAGATTCAAGATAAGGAAGGCATTCCTCCAGACCAGCAGCGATTGATTTTCGCTGGAAAGCAACTCGAGGATGGTCGGAGTTTGGCAGACTATAACATCCAGAAGGAGTCTACCCTTCATCTTGTGTTGAGGCTGCGTGGAGGTATGCAGATCTTCGTCAAGACATTGACCGGAAAGACCATCACGCTTGAGGTGGAAAGTTCGGATACAATTGACAATGTGAAGACGAAGATCCAAGATAAGGAGGGAATTCCTCCCGACCAGCAGCGGTTGATTTTCGCAGGCAAGCAACTTGAAGATGGCCGCACTCTTGCGGATTACAACATTCAGAAAGAGTCTACTTTGCACCTTGTATTGAGATTGAGAGGAGGTATGCAAATTTTCGTCAAGACTTTGACAGGGAAAACCATCACCTTGGAGGTAGAAAGCTCTGATACAATTGACAACGTTAAGACTAAGATTCAAGATAAGGAGGGAATCCCCCCGGACCAGCAGAGGTTGATTTTCGCTGGTAAGCAACTGGAGGACGGCCGTACTCTGGCCGACTACAACATCCAAAAGGAGTCCACGCTTCACCTTGTCTTGAGGTTGAGGGGAGGCATGCAGATTTTTGTGAAGACTCTGACGGGGAAAACCATCACCCTGGAGGTTGAAAGTTCGGATACAATCGATAACGTGAAGACGAAGATTCAAGACAAGGAGGGGATTCCTCCTGATCAGCAGAGATTGATTTTCGCAGGCAAGCAGTTGGAGGATGGTCGTACCCTGGCAGACTACAACATCCAAAAGGAGTCGACGCTTCATCTTGTGTTGAGGTTGAGGGGAGGTATGCAGATATTCGTTAAGACCTTGACAGGAAAGACTATCACGCTGGAGGTCGAAAGCTCAGACACAATCGATAACGTAAAGACCAAGATCCAGGACAAGGAGGGCATCCCTCCAGACCAGCAAAGGTTGATTTTTGCCGGTAAGCAGTTGGAAGATGGCCGGACGTTGGCGGACTACAACATTCAGAAGGAATCGACTTTGCATCTCGTGTTGCGACTGAGGGGGGGAATGCAGATTTTTGTGAAGACACTGACTGGAAAGACCATCACGCTGGAGGTCGAAAGTTCCGACACGATTGACAATGTGAAGACCAAGATCCAGGACAAGGAGGGTATTCCTCCAGACCAGCAGAGGTTGATTTTCGCCGGTAAGCAATTGGAGGATGGTCGCACTCTGGCCGACTACAACATTCAGAAGGAATCCACTCTGCATCTGGTGTTGCGATTGAGGGGGGGAATGCAAATTTTTGTGAAGACTTTGACTGGAAAGACCATCACCTTGGAAGTCGAAAGTTCCGATACTATCGACAACGTAAAGACGAAAATTCAGGACAAAGAGGGTATTCCTCCAGATCAGCAGAGGTTGATCTTCGCTGGAAAGCAGCTTGAGGACGGTCGCACTCTGGCTGACTATAACATCCAAAAGGAGTCGACCCTCCACTTGGTGTTGAGACTTAGAGGTGGCATGCAGATATTCGTGAAGACTTTAACGGGGAAGACCATCACCCTCGAGGTTGAGAGTTCTGACACTATCGACAATGTGAAGACAAAGATCCAGGACAAGGAGGGTATACCTCCCGACCAGCAAAGGTTGATTTTTGCAGGAAAGCAACTCGAGGATGGAAGGACTCTGGCAGATTACAACATTCAGAAAGAGTCCACCCTTCATTTGGTTCTTCGTCTTCGTGGTGGCCAGGAGATGTTTACAATCTAGGAGGACCTTTGCTACACGGCCAGTAGTTTAGGTAGTGAATTGGAACCTATGTATAGCCGGCAGAGTCCCTGTTGTCTCTGCTGATAACAATAAAGACTCGATTCACGATTTTCTGTACTATGGAGCAATCTTATATTGGTATTGATGGGCTTATACGTCAGCATTACCATGCGTCTGGTTGTCGTACGATATTGATGTATATGTCTTAGTGTTTTGTATGCTGGCACCCTGCTATGTCGGCACTCAATGATTTACTTCCTTGTTGTAAATCGGTAGTGTGTTCATAAAGCGATTTGGTAATCGAGCTTTGCTCACTGGCTACATGCGCAATGCGTGTTTCGAGTGGGATTAGTTTGAACGATGAAGCTGGTCCAGTTAGCAGCTGTGGGGTAGCTGTCACCACCTTCGTTGGTGGAGTAGACGGAGCTAAACTTCCAGTTTGAGCTACCAGCCACAGTAGGATGTTATAAGTGTAAAAAGGGTACCAGAAATTCGTATTTATTTGTCTTACCTCCCAGAATTTGTGTGAAGCATCATCGAGTGAAAGAAATGGAACAGGAGTCACGAGTATCTGCAAGTGGAAATGGTCTGTTCCCGAAGCATAGCGCCATTGTTACCTCCCTTGTCTCACTGAGGGCAAGGCGGGTTTTCGCCCGACGTCTGTGGCCTGCGCCCCTAGGATTAGCGGCCGTTGGGACTACAGGCCACAATGAGGAAAACTCCAAAATCGGAAACGAGAATTTTGAATCACTTTGGCAAGTAGAGAGCTTCGGTTATTCTACTTAGATGAGGATCATCTGAACTTGCTCCTCGCTTCAGCTCTTTGTACATGGTCTGGTCTGTTGGTGGAGGTTGTTGCAGATGGCATTCTGTATTCACACGGTCTCTTTCTTCGTAAATGCGGCACATGGAGACGAAACTAATCAAATATTTGTCTAGTGCCGTCTATAGAGTTCACGGTTCAGACTGTTTCGCAGATACCACTACAGATCTCCTCGCAGGCCACTCGATGCTGATGCTGTTTGCGATGCCTCCGTCCTCCAGGTATGAATGAAGGCTTCGAACTGGTTGCTTGTCATTGGTCCGACTCGAGGGTTTAATTTCTCTAATCTCTTGCCAGCCTTGGCATGGAGTCTGTCTCGCACTCCTCAGTACCACGGATTGTAAGTTGACAGGTACCGACGGGAAGCTAACACTTACAGATATTTAGACAAAGATATTCCACGCACCGGTCGCTACTTCTAATGTCAAGCGGATAGGTATGGAAATGAATCATGTTTACCTCGAACTTTAGTAGCCTTCTTGATACAGGCAAGCATCTTCGTTATGAAGGATGTTAATATCGTGGACCAAATGTGAACTTCTAGAGCGTAGTCAGGCTGATGTGTATTTGGCAGTGGACAAGCAAACCGGAAAGTTGTTCGTGGTGAAGACTTGTAACTGTGAAGACAAGCGTACTACCAGAGAAATGCTCAACGAGATTACGATCTTTTTGGTCCTAGAAACACCACGAGTTGTTCAGTATCTTGGCTCTTCTTTCACGGATGAAGATGGTAGAGAGAAGCTGAATCTGTATCTGGAGTATATGCCTGGGGGTTCGCTTCGGAAACACATCAACAGGCTCGGAGGACGGCTGGAAGAATCGCTAATCAAAACGTACACCAGGGATATCCTTGAGGCGCTTGACCATCTGCACAGCAAGGGAATTGTTCACGGCGACATCAAAGCCGACAACATCCTGGTAGGGGTGGACGGTGTTAAGCTTTGTGATTTCGGTGGATCAAAGTTCCTCGATCACGACTCTCGTGGTGCTATGAGAGGTACTCCCGCATGGATGGCACCTGAGGTGGTGGCGAAGTTGGACCAAGGTTTCCCATCCGACGTTTGGTCTATTGGCTGCACTGTATTGGAGATGGCTACAGGACAAGATCCTTGGGGTAAAGTACCGTCGAAAACAGCACTCCGGTCAATTCAGCTCTCGCGTAAAATTCCTGACGTGAGCGCATTATCAGCCGAAGGGCAGAGGTTTATTAAAAGATGCCTCGCAAGAAATCCGAAGCAACGATGGACTGCAGCACAACTTTTGGAGGAAGAGTTCATACTTAATGAAGTGGTTGACACGAAGACGGCTGCTATGTCGCCTGCTCTCGCTAGAATCCGGGCAACATTCCCATATCTACCTGGGAAAGGAGTTGAAAGAAAGAAAGCGAGAGCCAAAGTAGAATCGCTTCGAGCACAGAAGCCAAAGAAAATGTCTCACGTCAAAACTCCCTCAAAACTTGTGCCTCTCCATCCCTTGGAGTCACAAGAAGCTGGAAGCGAAGTCGGCGTCAGGCCTCCTGACGGCGCACCTATAAATTTAACCTCTTTTGAACCTGCCAAAGTTTCGGAAAGAGACGTTTGTATTGTATCTGAATCACAACCATCACACTTCCGGAGAGAATCATTGTCACAGGAGAAGACTAGAAGTTCCGAAAATGCTAAAAGGCGTCGTGATCGAGTGTATGGTCTCGGGCGGTCGCAACATCTGCAGGAGAACAGCCAAAAGGTGGAGAATTCTCAAGTGCCTGTTAGTGCACTCGTGGAACCACTGCACCTTCCGGAGAACGACAGAGACCTGGATAACTCGGAAACGCCCCCTAACCGAGAGTTGATTCCTTCTGAATCGAGACCCTTCGAACCACGGGAGAAGGCCACATGTCTGGACAACTACAAGATGTCTTCCGACGGACTGCGTGCGAACGGTAGAGAAGTGACGCATTCAGAATCCTCAACTTTGCGAGGGTCCACCACGTTTCCTGTAGAACGCAACTTCACAAATCACTCTTCGGCTCCGTCGGACCTCGAAAAGCTACATGCACCACGAGATAGAGCCCAGACAGCAGATTGCACGATCCCATCGTGCACCCGGCAACTGCTAACGAAGTCTCATGACCCAGCCGAGAAGCTAAATGAACCATGCAATGTGCATGGAATAGTCTCTCTGAACGCTCAGCCGAGGCAACTTGAAAATCCACCAACCCCTTCACACACACAGTATTTTAGCTCGCGTAGACTTCGAACTCCACTAACTCATATACCTCCTCCGTGGAATTTGCGCCGCGACCACTCGAATCACCAGCTCGGTGAAGGTTCTAACCCAACTTCCGACGCTCATCCAACTCCCAGTACTCGCCCAACTTCAGACAGCACCTTTGGAGAGACGCTAAAAGCTCATCAACACAGCTCCGGTCGGCTCCTTGGATGTTGCATAAGCTTGGGTTCCAACAAAAGGAAAACCATTCCAGTGGACGGTAAGGCAGCCTGTACGGTGCGTACACCTTCACCTGCAAGCATAGATCTGAGTGACTCGGCTCACTCGGCTACTCTGGTCTACAGCGACAGTCTGGACACCAATACATGGGGAAGTGAACATGAAGCGAACGACACATGTCCATCTCCATCTTGCTTGCCACACATACTCGGTGCAAACTCGCAACCTACGTCGGCTTCCAGAAGTATGTATTTAAGATTCCCATCCGCTTCCAAAAGCGCCCGCTCAGATTGCTCTGCTGCTTCTCTTTTGAGCTTAGAAGACCTAAAACACTACTTCCACGAAAAAACGGCTTGTTTATGATTGGTTTCCCAAGGAATGGAAGTCTTTGGACGATCAGAGCAAATTACTCATGCTAAAGGTGGTCCTCTGAAATAGCATGTGTTACGAAGCTCTGAAAGAAGAATTAAGACCTATATCAAGGCAATCTCTACCCCTTCACAGCAAGGTAAAAATGATTTCAACAAGTTCCAGATAAAAGGAACAGCGAGTAACAGAAGATGCAGAAAACTGAAATCATTCTTCCTCCAGATTTATTGAATCCTTAAATTTGCTATACAAAATTGTCTTCAGCTCTGCCATCTGGACTAGTACAGCTTTCTTCTCCTCTTCTAATTGCCGTAGCTCCTCCTCGTTCTCCTCTTTCAAGTCCTCTAGACGAGTCTCAACGTCATCTTTAGGGATGTGGCTGAACACTTCCCCGATCAGATACCTTATTTCTTCCTCGTCAGTAAGAATTAACTCGTTACTTGCATCTTCAAGATTATCCGCCATGTCCTGTTTAACAACGAAATGCAATAAAAGCACAATCAGTCGACAAGTTCGCGAGGGGACTCCCGCATCCTGCACGCCGGTAATTGCAACGGAGTAATCCAAGGACCTCAGCTGGAATTATACGCAACGGTAAACAAGATCGTGCTCTGAAGTTAGGAAAGTAGAAGCTCGGACATCCTCAGGGACGTCTAGGTCTTTCTTCAAATTTACTAATTACGAGCATCCACCCTCTGATTCACAGAAGCGTTAAACAGAGGGTCGTAAGGTAAGGTCTTCCCCTACTATCTCTCAGACTGAATTCATTCATCGGAATATGAATTTGGGTGACTGAAAACCTTCTCGAACAAAGACAACAATCCCTCTTCTGTAGTCTGAACCGGTGAATCTCCAGAGTAACTTTTATGGTGACACTTAACTTACTGAAGTGATTACTTCCAGAAGAAAAGATAAAATCTTGACAATCACACCAATATCCAATCTTGCGCTTGCCTACCTTCTTGGCCTTAATTTCATCTTCAAGCTCGTGGAACTTATTATTGAGACGCCCAAACTTGTTGATATTCTGCTGATCCTCCCAGGTCACCTCCGTCTCTTGTCCATCACCCTGGTAACTCATTCAACCGAAAATTCTGTCAGCGTAAGCATCGTCACACTCGCAACAAATCAAATCTCGATCCACCCGACTCCGCGGTCAGACACACTTTAACCACTCACATTCCGAATTCATGTCCTCAGTTCATCAGGTAACTAACCGAAAAACCGTCTCCAGAAACAAGCGCGATGGTGTTTTAAAGTTGTGCTTCAGCGCAAACCCTACTGAGGAAGAACCAAAACCGCCGAAGTAATACATCAAGAACGAAGGAAAGATTCCAAACATCCTTGAGTGAAGCTACTCCAGAGTTGATACCACAGGGTGCACAAGAGGAGATTGTCGTCGACTGTACTACTATCAAGATCTAGGATGACCTCCCGGGAACGAGGGTTTATATCTACACAGGATCAAAGTGACACTCCACAGAACCAACCACAAGAACAGTACCTGCTGCATCCTCGCGAATCTGACAAGATTGAGGAATTCTAGGTATGAAACTTGATTTGTAACGAGCCCCGCCCACAGCAACCAAAGCGAGCGAGCGAGCGAGCGATCAGCAGGAGGGATCAACAACAAGCTGCACAACACTCCACTTCCAGTCTCGATAATGAAGTGAACCACAACTCCAGCCCTCCACTTTGCTTTCTTCCTGCTCTCGAGGATCCGACGAAATAACGTACTTGCTGTATCTTCCCGGCCGTTCGGTATTTGCGTCTCTCCGCCTGACGATATTTCGAAGTGAGAACACACCAACTGATCACCAAAACAGTGACTTCACTGCGAGCCAACTGAACCGTACATCGGTGTGAGCAATTCGTCGAGTACCCGGCAAATATTAAGTAGTGAGTTCCGGTAAGCCTAGGAACTTAAAATATTTAAAACGTCTACTAGACTTTGCCATTTTGATTTTTTCAAAAAAGATATTTTTAAATTGTATATTCAAAATTAAATTCATAATTTTTGTACACAGTGAGATTTATAGTGGAAGCGAAGGAAAAGATGTACCTCGGGCCAAGAAAATTGTTTCCGAACGAAAATGTATCTCAAAGGAAGAAAGCGTTTTCCTTTGGCTGGAGATGTTGGTTCACTTCATTACCAAGCATTTCACTTTCCTTTGTGGCTCTGTTAAAAAGGAATAGACTCTTCGGGATCGCAATGGAAAGACTTGCGTGGCAGGAGGAGATTTTTATTAATAGAAAGTATACATTTATTAATAGTAAATCTATATGATAAACAATATAATGAAAATGAAAATAAGATTGCTGCAATCAAGTGACATAGAATCTTACACTGTATGATTAGTAGTAAATGTACTTGGTACGTTTTCATTAGAGGTAAGTTTTACGTTAATTTATTTATAAATAAATATGTGCTTGTGGCGTTGTAGTAATAACAGCAAGAAGAGGAGGAGCCACAGCAACAAGAATAACAAAATTTTGAATTGGCGGTTGCCTCACTTAAGGAACAACACAAGATTAATATTTGATTAAGATCCCAATACTCACGTAAGTATTTGGAGATCTCATTGTCCTCAAAACGTCTACATTGACCAATGATTGTTTGAAGAGTTTTGGTAAAGCTCAACTCAATCTCTCGGATAGCAGGTTGTTGTTGGATTAAGCTTGCAAGATTTGAGTTATGTCTATTGCAAGCAGCATAGGTTTTGAAGGAGCATCAATCACATGAACAATAGTTGCAACACCTCTATCTGCACAATCCATGCTCAAATTGTGTTCAAATAGAGAGTGTCAAAATTAGTGGTCGTGGTGATTATTCTGTTCCCCGCGGACATGAGTTCCGGACAACGGCCATTTCGGTTGCGGGTACCTCTTGAGGTACCCGCAGAAACTAGCCGTGGTTATTTTCTCATTGCTCGTTATAGTTTTGGCCGTGAATAAATACGGTGGGTAGTACATGATTACTAAATGCGCTTAGTAGTACATGTTTACTGGAAAGCATTAAAAATCTCACTTTTATTTCAAAATGAAAAGGAACTCCACACGCAGCATCTTTAGATCCTGAGAGCGTTTCATTTCAGCATCGCGATCTAGCAAAAGTTATAGCTCCTTTAGCGCCTGAGAGTCTTTCAGCATGTGTCATTTCAACATCTCCGTCTAACACTCGAAGTGAGCAATCTCACCATCTCCACCATGCCTCGTGTTTCAGCGAGAAAAGAATTGTTAGCAACTTTGGAAGAAATTTTAGAGATGCGGGTGATGTTAGCATCATCTAGCTCCGATTGTTCAAGTGAATCGGGTAAAGATGAGATGAAAACGTCAGAGAGGTCGCAGAGCGAGTATTTCATTGAGGATGAGAGGAGAAGACTCGGGAGTAGAGAGAGTGAGAACTTCACTAACTCTAGTGAGGACGATGATGATTCGGATGATGAATTCTTGGAGCTCTATAGGATTCTATCTACTTCGTGCTATTTAGAAAGACCGCAACAGTTTACGTTCTCCAAGAGTCAAGATTTTTATCAGAATTATTTTGAAAATCTTCCTGCTGATGCTTTCCGTCAACTCACAAGGATGGATCGAAGAAGTTTTGCTACGTTGGTAGCTTTGGTTGAAGAACATCTTATTTTTCACAATAGAGCTCGTGTGAAACAGGCTCCTGTATCATTACAAGTTGCTTTGACACTCGACCGATTTGGACATGATGGAATGGTGCTGCACTTGGACGGCCTATGTTCTTATGGGGTATAAGACATGGAACGATGGTTCTATATACTCAAAGAGTGATGAAGGCTCTGGAGTCGACTCTGAAATCATCAATACGATGATCGAATCGAAAAGAGAGGAAGATAAACTCTGAAGCTTTTGCAGCGAAAGGATTTCCCGGATGTATATGGTTGATAGATGGTACCTTGTTACCTTTATCACAAAGACCTAGATATGATGGAGAAACATATTATGACAGGAAATACAACTACTCGATAAATACACAAGTTGTACGTTGTCAGAGAAAGAGGATTTTCTTTTTATTCTCAGGTATGCCCGAGAGCTGTCAAGATATCACATGTTTGCGAAAGTCTTTTCTTGAAAACATATGGACAGGGTTGGTCCTTTATTTGATCCTGATCAATAGTTACTTGGAGATTTTGGATACTCTCTTGTGCTTCACCTCGTTCCTTCTTTCAAGATGGCCACCGGAGATAAGGAGAAGCAAGATTTCAATACATGCTTAGCACGCGCAAGAGTTGCAAATGAGCACTGTATTGGTATACTGAAATCGAGATGGCACTCCTTGAAACAAGTGAGAACACAACTGAAAAATAGATCTGAGAATCGATTTTTAGTTAGATGGGTAGGATGTTGCGCTATGTTGCATAATTTTCTAAGCAAGAATCAAGACGAGTGGACAGAAGACGATGGAGAATTAATTATAGAGACAGAAAGAGATACAGAATCACCTCTTAGATACAGCGGAGCTAACACGAACTCGAGAATACAACAAAGAACTCGAGTTATGTCTGTTTGTCTTCGACAGAATAGAAATCCAGGAGGAGTTTTATTTAAACTTTAATAAAAGTCATAGTTGTTTCATTGCGATATCTCGATGATTTCTTTTCTTTTATTAAAGTTTATATTTGTTGTATGATTCGTTCTCTCTGATTTCCGTGAGTGTAGTATGATCCCTTTTCTCGCTAAGACGGAGAGTTATGTGCTTCACCAAAATGTATAAAAGATAGTGTTATCTCTTTCTCTCGGAAAAGTATCAGCGCTTGTCTCGTGCATGAATGTTTGTGTTATTTGCGAACAAAGACAAAGAGATCGCACTTGTATTCACAGTGTGTAGTGTCAGTAAAGTGCGTTACAGAGACATAAAGTGCGATACAGAGAACTGATCAGTGCGGTACCCACAGTGCGTCATCGTATCGCACTTGTGTTCTCAGTAAAGTGTAGTGTACCAAAGTATGTGGTATGAGTCCATCAGAGTGTGATTTACAACGGATCTCAATGCGATATCGATTATTGAGAGTACGATACCAGATCGCACTATGTTAATGTAGCACGATTTAAAACAAATCTCTAAACGATATTGATTAAGCTGAGTGCGATATCAGATCGCACTATGTTCAATACCGATTAAGTTAAGTGTGATACCGGGTCGCATTATGTTCGTGTTTAGCAAAAGGGTGTCGCGTTGAGTGCGATGTGAGACGAGTTAATACCACTCAGTGTGAAACGAGCCGCACTGGACTATTTGTGCATTAATCGCATCGCACTGAGATCACCTCAGTGCGACGTGTGACGACTAAATACAATCCCAGTGCGACTTAAGTCGCACTAGGATAAAGATCTATAATATAATCGCACTGAGACCACCTCAGTGCGACTGACAGTCCCAGTGCGACCCAAAACTTCCTCACGGGTCGCACTGGGCTTTGCACTTCCTTGCGGGTCGCAGGTCGCACTGGGACGCCCAGTGCGACTCTAAACTTCCTCACGGGTCGCACTGGATCTTGCACTTCCATCGCAGGTTGCACTGAGACGCCCAGTGCTACTCTACACTTTCTCACGGATCGCACTGAGTCTTGCACTTCCTCGCAGGTCCCAGTGCTATCGTAAACTTCCTCCGTGCGATCCGTGATAACTTCACTGCGACTATATGGATGATTTGTTACACAAGTACGACTTGTTACACTTAAACCACCTCAGTGAGATGCGAGTCGCACTAAAACTACCACGGGATAACACATTCTCCTTATGTAATAGAATCACATTAACATAACATACCAAAACATACCAAGAGAAGAATGTGCAAAAAGAAAATAGAATAGTCCTCTGTTACTTGAATCACTTCTTTATCGTTCCAAAGTTACAAGGCCACCGAGGGCACGAAGAAAATAGCGACCTGTAGTACATAAAAAGGAATCCTGCCTGTACTACGTAAACTTACAAGTACTCTCAAGGAGTACTTTTAAATTTTCTGATAAACTCTAATCGTTGCTGGCGAGATAAAGATCTCCAGGTTATCTCAGTATCTTCTTGGGTCACCTCACCCCAATACTTCTTCAACGCAAGAAAAGGATCTCGTGCAAAAGCTTACGAATACCTAGTTTGAACATACACGGGAGTTTCCCATGTATTGTTTCTCCATCCTCTCAATCGTCTCGGTCTAGATCGGTTGAGTCCGGAGAGAACGAAGGAGGATGAAGTGCGCTATATGAGTGATTGATGATGTTTTTCTCAAGGGAATCATCTATCAGAAGACAATCTCGAGTACAAAGATTAAAAGTATATAAACGTGTAAAGTCTTTCAAATAGAGATAATTCCCTGTGGCAGCTTCTCTTATCATTTTGAATCTCACGCACATGTTTTGTGTCCATACTTTGCACACCTGTAAAAGAGAAAAATAAGACAAAACATGTTTTAGATAACTCAAATAAAGCATATATGATCAATGCAAAACAATATTGAAACAGTTCAACTAAATATAAGCAAAACAAACTTTGAATTATCACTTACTTGACGAGAAGCGACTCCATGAGGAAGATATTCCTTCCGTTTCATATCTCGGAGGATGACGTTACAGTTAGTCTGAGTCCGTGAGGTCCATATCATAAGATGAAACTCGCTACAACATGCTTCCATGAACTCTCTCACGTCTTTTCAAACTACATAACAAAGAGGATTCTTCTGACACATCTCTACCTTGTATCCTCTTTCTTTAGCCCTTGGAGTTCCATGTTATTGCGACCTACTTTTATTAACATTCCATTCAAGTCCACTATCAAAGTTTTCTTCCTGCAAATGCTAGGATCCACCAAGTGGGGAAAAAAACTCTCAGAAGCTTGGACACGCAAAGCCTCCACTCGCAGTCCTGACACCTCCTCATGTATCCATGTTAACACCTTCTCTTGGGCAGAACTCGCTTCTTCACCTCATACTCTTCCTTCTTTGCTTCAACGATCCTTCTTTCTATTTCTACTTCTTCTTGTCTTTTCGTGATTAGACGCATGTCCAACTCTTCTATCCTTTTGTTCTTGTCAGTCGTGCTGCATCTTCCTCTCTTCCTGTAGGAGACAATCCCGCTGCAAAGAGTCGAAAAGTGCTCGTTAAGCGTTCACATGGGTTATGGAGTCACAGAGAACCGCATTGAGACTTCTCGGTGCACTATGAAATCACAGAGATCGCATTGAGACTTCTCAGTGCGGTCCACAGTCGCAACAACCCTTGACCGCACTAAGCGATCTATGACGCACTCAGAAGTCTCAATGCGACTCACAGTCGCACCGAGACTCCCATGGTCGCATTGAGGGATCTTAGTGCGGTCTATAGTCGCACTGAGTAACCTATGGACGCACTGAGACTATCGGTGCGACTCACAATTGCACACAGCTGCAATGCGAGCAAGCACTCGATCAATGCGATCCTAAGACTCTATCATGAAAGAAACTATGCAACTAACAAAACAAACATAATGTTGAAAGAGAATGTACAAACAAACATATATTTTATCCATGATGCTGGATTACAACTTGGTGATGAAAGATGTTTGGAACATGGATAGTTTCTGGCCTTGACAGATCGAGATGAAGGAACACATGAGTCAAAGCTATTCCCGCAAAAGTCTCCAAAGTCCCAACTTTTCTCGTCTATCCCATGTGTTTTTGGATACGTAAGATTTCTCCCTCCAGATTATCCACCATGAGTTGCGCAAAGTCGTAATCTACATTCATTTCCTCGACTTTGGATTTGACGTACAATGCATTGACCTGTGACTGTCTTAGGTCTTTTTCTCGTAAGAAATACAGCGTTAAGACATTGGAAAACTAAAATCCATTCTGGATAAGTACACTCTCTTGCGAAATACCTCTTTCCGACTTTATCATAATCTGAAAACCAATCTGATATTCGGACATGCCTTACGAAAGGAGGCATATCAACAATATCAGTTGGTATCACAAATGCTTCTCGGAGTAAATCAACGCTCAGTGAAATCTTCTCTTCACCGATGGTAGAAGTTGAAGTCTCCACGTCGCAAGACTCAATAAAAGTTTTACATAATGTAACCTTACACAAACAATCATGAAGTCAAAATAAACGAACATACCACATGCAATACGCGTGTATCCATCTCAAAACAAAAAAAGAAATAAAAAGAAGCAGAAAAGTTACTTACATCAGGCGGTGTAAAATCGAATGACAGTGATATAAGCAAGTCTGGCTGATCTAAGGCTTCTTCGTCGATTTCGCTGACTGCACTCCGTATATCATCTTTCTCCATCCACCCCCACTTAATCCGAGACTCTTCATCGTCATGTGAAGAAAAAGATATATAATAAGATCCTTCTTCCTTGGGTGTTCGCTTCGGCTGCACTTCTTCTTGAGTAGTCATCTTAAACAACAAAGCCATCACACGAAATTCTAACTTCTCAAACTCTAAACACGATCCAAGCTTAGAAATTACAATCTCTGAACCCTTAACACGATCCGAGCTTACCAAATCCTACTCTCAGCGTGCCTATAAACCTAAACTGCACTAAGTGCGATCCGCAAGGTTCTCTTGAAATGACACACCTCAATGCGGTTTGCAGGTCGCACTGAGCGATGCGAACCACACTGAGTGCGGTCCTCACTAATCGCATCCTCGTAACAATGCTCAGTGCGATTTATAATCACCTTGAACAATGAGAACCGCACTGAGTGCGACCCTCACTAATTGCAATCTTTTGATTATGCTCAATGCGATTTAGGGTCGCGCTGAACTGCGAACCGTACTAATTTGCTGCAAACCGCACTGGCCGATATTTGCTCATCGTACTAAGCGATAATAAAGTTAAAACAAACCGCACTGAGCTCGATCAGTCGCACTTTGAACCGCACTGAGCTTGATCGAGCTTACTAGAAAATGCTCTCGAAACGACTCTCTGCCGACCGCACTTCGAACCGCATTGATCTCTCGGCCGCACTGAATTGAGCTCAATTGACCGCACTATGAAATGCTCTCAAAGCGACTCTCTGCCGACCTCACTAACCTCAAAGTGACTCTTTGTCCACCACACTTTGAACCGCACTGACCTCAATCGACCGCACTGAACCGAGCTCGATCAGCCACACTAAGAAATGCTCTCAAAGCGACTCTCTACCCATCGCACTTCAAACCGCACTGACCTCGATCAGCCGTACTAAATCGAGCTCGATCGACCGCACTAGGAAATGGTCTCAAAGTGACTATTTGCGCTGCGAAATGCTCTCTCTCTCGACGTCCAACTTCTCGTGTCGTGACGTCCAGGTTCTCCTCTGATGGTCGAGAACGAAACTATCACTTTACACACAATACAATCACCTTAAACACGAGCATAAGAATACACAAGAGCTATACCTCTCGCACGAGAGTAGACCCCAACTTAAACGTGATGACTACACCCTAAACCTAAACCGAATCAATGTTAACACATCTACCAAAAACGTAAGTTACACGGCATTTTATAAATATCAAATTTACTCCTTATCTATGAAAATTACATAGTATCGAGTTTCTCGATAATTTCTTTTATTTCCTCAAAAGACTTGCCAGCTTTATGCAACTCAACAAACAGAGACGTGTGTCTCTTTCTACTTTCCTCCCTCTCGTGACTTTCTAGGGTTCTTTTTTTTCTTCCAATGAAGTCATACGATATTTTACATACACCTTTCTATATTGGACTTTCTCTTGGATACTTTCCTCGTATAAATTCAAAACTCTCACTTTTACATTACGGTTGGCTCTATGATTTCGAGACGTCTCCTGTGCAGACTAAGCAAGATCAGGGACAGTTCCTCCCCTCGTTTCACCGTGAATACCTTCTTCTTCCTCCTCATCATTCATAGGTCTTTCTTCCGCAGTTGGATTTTCTTCCTGGTAAGCTTGATATCCGCACTGAGAGATATCCATATCTTTGTCATCTTCTTCATACCGAGGCAGTATACTCTCGGTCTCATATCCATACAAAGGCAGTGTACTCTCAGTCTCATATCAAAGAAGTGTACTCTCAGCTTGAAATTGAGAGTCGTAACCCAAGACTTCTTCTTCTGATGATATAGAATATAACGCGGGAGGATCGTGTTTGCTCTACTACCAAAAATTGCATTCATTCTAAAATAGTGAGGACATTTTCCATCCAATTTCTCCTCCAATGTCAAACCTCTAATCACTTCATCTTCCGTAAGACCTCCTCCTGTGCCGTCTTAAATCTCTTTAACTTTTTTGTACATATCCACATATCTCTCGAACCGTTTTTTCAGTTCTACGCATGTAACAACAGGAAAACCCATTCTTCTCTGAAAGCTGTGCTGCCATAATTCCATAAGTTGTTGCTTTACTCAAACACTTTCTTGCTCTTACTTTTGTTTTCTGACCCGCTCCATGAAGTGATGCAAAATTCTCCTCGTCCTCGATATAGACAACAATCTTCTCGTAATCGTCATCATTTAGACGAATACGAGTTCTCTTCAAAGAGTCTATCATCTTTGGAGCCATATCACTCTCTGATCCTCCTCTACTGGATATCTCTGGTTTGATCTTTTCACAACTCTCGCAACTGTTTGTATGCGAGTTCAACTTTTCTGAGTTGCCGCTCTTCCCCTCACATGTATCACTCATCTTGGAGCTCTTCCTCTCACATGTATCCCTCATCTTTGAACGTGAATCCTTCCATTACTTCCATTACTTCACGCACCTTCAATGCTGGAGTTCTTGCTACGCGGAAAATCAAATTAGTTTACACGTATTTAAATGACAAGTACTATTAGTGAACCACGGCTAACTTTGACAAGCTCCCCTAATTACCCGCGACCATAGGATGTGGATACTTGTCAATGTTGTACGCTGGCGGCTCTACTGAATGAGTCCTCAAGTTATGATAAATATTCTCTTGCTCGTAAAAGAATATATTCTTTTAACTTTGACACCCCCTAATGTATCTTCAAGATGACCATTCTAAGATTCTCTTAATAGAAGTATCATATCTTATTTCAAGATCATACGTTTGTTTTGCTCATCTGTCGTGAGGTTCCCAAATGAATATGTGGAATCTGTTCACTACACTAGCTATCTTAATTTAGGAGTTCTTTTATTATTTTTATGGTGTGAATTTAGATCTTTGGATCATAATGCTTTTTCATGATTGAATGTCAAAACACGACCTTAGATACACATAAAGGGCGCTATTTTTCACTGGATTATTCTGTTGGATGTTTTGTGTTCCTTAGGTGGACTGTCAGTTCTCTTTGAAGAATTGTCATTTTTTTCATCTATCTTCTTCTCTCACATCATAACTATTTTGGTTGAGTAAAATTTCACAAATTATCTTTTGAGTTTATTTTATCTGATGTTTGTTAGATCATTCCATTATAATGTTACTTTTGGTATTTTATAATTGAAGTGCAGTTTGTTTGTTACGTGAGCAGGTTTCCAAAATGGGTGTCCAAAGCCCATCGATCAAGACGTGGTTGCATCATACCCTCTGACGAATGTTATATGATCTTTTTTATTTCAGTTTTATCATGAGTAAACTTCTCAACTTGGACGTTGGTGTTTATGTTATATGATGGATTTTGAAGCACCTAAATTATTTTTTATTTTGCTGCAAATGCTTGATCTCCAATGTTAAGGAATGTGTTTCAGTATTAAGGAGACTGTTTTTTGTGCACTTCATTTTTTGAACATATAAATAGATATTTGGAGTTTTTGCATTGAAGAATTGATGTGAGTTACACACATTGTACACAATAGACTTCCAGTATGAAGTTTTATGGAGAATATATAAAAATTGATGCAAAGTTTATGATCCGATCTTGAGAGAATAATTGCACGACAAGTATTCTTGGTATTCTTTATTGTCATCTGAAATATCGGTTGGTGTTGACAAGAAGGTTGAGGAGAAAGTATCTAACAGTTACGGGACCGTTTGATAAGCAAGACTGAGATACATGTAATCGATAAAAAAAAGTTCTTTTGTTTGGACGGAGAACTTGAAGAGATTGGATTATAAATCGACAAAGTGGCGCGAAGTTGTGTCTCGGAAAGAATGTTGGAACATATTTACAAGTTGATTTGGGAGCTATTTGCTGCTAAAGATTCTTATTTGTATAGAGTTGGGAGAAGACATGTGTGCTAAGGACATATACGTATATAAAAAAATTTATAATCATCAAATAATGCTTAAAGACACGAAGATTATATATTGCGAAAGAAACTACATGTCCAATTTGAATCCTTGAGAGAATTTGAACATTATCAACAAGCTTTAGAAAAGCACTTGCACCCTTGCATACATGATTATGTGATAACAATATGTATGATTTGGTTTCCTATGATTCTATAGGATTTGAAACATAGCACCACCATATCTATTGGATGAAGAGAATAAACTCATCTTTGATTTACAAGAAGGAGAAAATCACAAGGACAGTCTGACGTATTCTGTTTTTTTACTAGAAACTTCAATAATAAATGGCATAGCAACAAATATGATGTAACTTGGACTTTGATTGATGTTTTTAATCTCATAGAGGTCACAAAATGATATTTCGTCATCGATCTCACAAAGTAATAATTGAACTTCAAGACATAAATGTTATATACTTCAAATGGGACATGTTGCACGCAACAAAATTTAGAAAGAGAGTGAAGTGAATCGATTACGCAAAAGATCTTGACACGCCATATGTAGCTCTCTGTTAGTTAGCATAGTGTGAGGTATTAGTGTCGTTATGACAGTTAATGTTGTTATGAGATGTTCTTGGTTCAGCTCGATTGGAAGTATAATGCGGACTAGGACTTGAATGCTCTTTTTTTTTTAGTTGAGCTTCAAGCTTTTGGTTATGGTAGATGAGTGAGAGAAACTTGGATACTTTGATATGCAATGTGAGTTTGGCTTAACTAGAGTGATCTTTGTGTTATATGTAGACATTTCAATACTTGCATGGAGGATTACTCGAAAGAGTAATTGTGGTAAACTCGTCCATGGAATCAATAATCATGATGACTAGTAGTGGTTCATGACAAACCACGTCTATTAGATTGTCGGAGTTGACAGCTAAGCAGACCATTGCAAGGACTAAGTTGCACCATGTGTGGTGCAACTTAGTCATGTAAACTTTTGATTCGGTCATGTAAACTACAAATATAAGTAAAATTTTTATGTTAGATCCGAGTATAAAATCACTGTTAAGTATAAAAAAAATACCAAAACCTAGTGAAGTGTGAAAACAAAATTCTTAATCTTTATGAATTGAGAAACTTAAATTTCAAATCAACATCAACTACAAAACTTATCAAATTGTTATGAATTTAGAAATATAAATATCAAGTCACTTTGCGTTGTAAAACATAAATCTCAAAATGCTAAGAACTACGAAGAGATTTGATATTTATTTTTCTACAGTGGATACCAAGCCAAGTTATCTAGAAACATGAAAGTTTAAATCATAAAATTAAAATTTCCGACTTATCTCCCATATTATTGAGAGTTCAAACACTGAAACTAGTTATCAGTTATCACCGCAGGGTGGTGAAGCTGAAAGAATCTCCCTCCCAAGAGCCAAAAAACGCTAGCCAAAAAGCAACGGAAAGTTTCAACAAGTTTTTTCTCTAAACTGTGGAGGCTACCAGACCGACTGGAAATTACAAAGCAAGATACGATGTCGGTATTATTACCCACCTTAAACTCCTAAGGAAAGCAATAAAAAACTAGGGTCAAAAAACATGATGCAATTATGCCCTTACAAGGTTTATATCTTGGACTCTGGATATTTTAGTACTTGATAATACAACAAATGTTTACTAAATGAAAAATAAGCTAACGACATTATCCTTCTTATCAACGTCAACTTTCATATTTGTTCTAGCATTTTCCAACTTGAATTTATACCATCATTTCGAACAAGACGGAAGAAAACTAAAGTTTGAGACCTTACCACTTTTATTTGTTTTCCAGTTCAAGACTTAGAGTGAAAAACCAGTGTGTCATTCAACAGATATCAAATTATTTTGCTTGGAAAGTATTTGTTATATTCACCTAAACTAGCTTGAACATATACTATACTGTATATTTAGTTGATATATAAATAATCTGTTTTTTGGTCATCTTCACCACGTTTTTAACTCTTATTTGCATTCTTGTTAGCTTCTAAAGTGTCAAAATTATAAAAAAGAATATATGGTAGCATTATTCATTTTTGAATCTTTTCTAATTCCTAGTTTCTAAAATAATTTAATTAATATTTATTATAAGTCTTGATAATTTATATAAAATTTTTGAGTTAGGTATCAATAATTAAGAAGATAAAGTTTTCAAAAAACTCATTTTGATTATAAAATCAGTAAACACTTGATTGATATATACAGATTGTTGATTTTAAAAACTATTAATTTGAAATTTTCTGGTAGCTTTTTATATCAGAATTCATATTTTTAAAATGTTATTTCGATTATAAGATTCTATAAAGTTTCTTTCATTTGTTTGAGAAAAATAATATTATACTTTTAATTATATATACTAAAAAGTTTAAAAACCTTTTATCATCGATATACATCTTGCATTTAATGATATCCCTTAGGCTAAGCAACATAGGGTGCTGTTGTGCGTTCCTTAAGAAATAATATGTCCAACTTATAAAAGATCTGACAATTTTTTGAGTCATGGATTTTCAATAATAAATGAGGTTTTACTCCACTATATGTTCCTTTTTTACCACATGTGAGGAAGAACAAACTGACATATTACTTATCGAAGCTTCATCTATGTACATGTTGTGTTGTCATGATGGTTGTATCAATAGACTTATGACTTGGATCCGGAAGAACTCTTAAATGAGTATTGACAATACGTAAGGATCATATTTTACTAAGTAAAATAAACGAGTAGGTCTGAATATTTCAAGTGCTTCCAAATGTAATTTAAAGGATGATGGACCGATAAGAACTAAAGAAGGGATGTGTCATTTTGGTGACCCTGGTATAATTATGTTATATTATATGCTGATAGCCACTAACTTTAGAGTTGGGCGTCCATTTTGGTTCTGAACAGACTAAGACCCAAACATAATATTTTATTCTATTCAAAAGTGTTATGTTATTTACAATAATGTGGTTAAATTTGAATGATTATAAATTTGTATGAATATGCATCCCAAATGCCTTGGGAAGGTTGTAGGAGAAGAAGACAAGCGTGATTACTGAGACTATTAACAATGTGGATTTGCTGTTGGTGTAGGAATATAATACAATCGGTGTTCGAGGAAAAATAATACAAGACTGAGAAATACATTTTAGAGAAGAGAATAAGTGATAATTTTTTCTATTTTTTTTTACTAAAATTAAAATCTATAACTGAACATAGTTGACTTGATTACATGTGACCGCTGTTGTAACAAAACCCACAAGCAAGGTACATAAATTTATCTCTTTCCTGATCTAAACAACTGTGCTTAGAAGAATATAACATTAACTTTTGTACATTTTAATTTATTACTTAACTTTCCAAGAAGAAGGTTAAGATATAAATTAAAATGTGTGCATATTTCTCCTCTTTCAAACTTGGAAGAACCTGAATATGCATCCGAAGTGTATAAATATCGATGAGAGAGAAGAGGTCAAGCTAGAAGCCGATGGTAAATTATAGTGTATGGATAGGGACGGAGTGAGAGGGGTGGCGTTTAAGACAAGAGGATTGCTGGATGCCTAATTTAAATGGTGAACAAAATAATCAAGACTGCTTTGCTCAACAAACAATTGACTATAAACATCACGAAATAATTACTTGACTGATTTGACTATTGTTAAAATATCTAATATCTGAATAAATTATAAGTTATGTAAATCACAAATTCAGATTTGTAGAACGAAAAGACCCATAAGTGCTGTATGTAGAGCCGTTCTCATGCTATCATAAAAATTGACCTTATCGAGTAAAAATATTTGATCTCAAACACTTTAATTTATAGTCTAACATTTCCAAAAGAAAGAGCTAAGACATAAACTAAAGCACATGAACATTTCTCTTCTTCAGAACCTGGAAGAGGTGAATATGCATACAACTTGCACTTCTGACCGAAGAGAAGAAGACACAAGTTTACACAATCGAGAAAATTATCATGAATAATTGGCTGACAACTGTATTCAACTTAGTGAAAAACAACATGGAATAAAGCTCAAACTTATGGAAAAAAAGTACAGGACTGATGGTCGACTGGCTTTGAAAATATATTTAGAGAGTGATAATATTTATCTAACTAATTAAGTTACCAAATTTAAGTTATTAAAATTAAAAGTCTATAACTGACTTAGTTAACTTGCACATAACACATGACAATTGCAGTGACAAAACTCATCAACAAGTTACGTAAACTGATCCTTTTCTTGGTATAAAGACCTCTGCTTTGAATGAATAAAATCTTTTTTTTTTTTAACCACTTCAATTTATAACCTAACTTTTCTAAGAGAAACGATTAGGACATAAATTAAAGACAGTGCATATTTCCTTTCTTCTGAACTTGGAAGAGGTGAAATATATGCATGCTCATAATGAAAATAACGATTTAATTTTAGTTAGATTCCTATCTTCAGTGGTTCAGTTTAAAGTCAAAGTTCAAACTAAATTGAATATACAAAGTTGTGCTTGTTACTTTATTGTTGACCAACCTGACTTGGACGTGCTCGATGAGGAGGAGTACATTCTTGCAGCATCTCTCACAATTCCAAAGACACGAATGATACACAACTTCCATGATGTACATTCTCTTCCCGAATATATGTCCATTTGTAGCACTTTGGAGCGTAATCTCGGAGCCACCAAACAGTATTAAGATAACACATCTATGTCTATTTTGATGCCTTATAGTTTGTACTGGCTTGCTCTTACAGTTCTTACTCATATGGTTTAAAATGCAGCCAGCACAGATGACCATGAAGCAGAACAACACACCGACATGAGAAACGAAGATTGTCGTCGATCATTGTCATAACTCTGACTCTCCATCGTCATCTCTGCACATGTTTCAGCACACAACCCTTTAGTCAGATGCACTGCATCTCACTACAGCTAGTTACTTGTACGTTGTTCCACTCTGCTCGAGCTCTGTCGATACTATATACCCACTCGTATACCCTTCATGTCACTGCTGCTGGTCACTTCAACTTGTGCAATGCTTTATTTTCTGACTTCTCGAATCAATAAACTTTCATATGTATACAGTTCAAAATTAACATTGTGCAGTTTCGTGAATCACTTGTTATCAGCATTTTGTGATTGATTTTCAAACTGCAGCATGACGGCATAATATATTTCTCAGTTTATACCAGCAACTACTGCTTGCCCTAAGAAATAATTCAAAGCATCACACATGCCAAGTTTCGTACTGGACTGCTGCTTTACACTTTCGCTTGCAGCCTGGGCAGATCTAACGTAATATAGAAATTAAATAAAGATTAATAATAAAAATAAATCACGGAATAGAACAACCTGTGCACGAGATGAATTAATGAGTTCATACGAATGCGAGAACGTGAACCATCCCGTACATGGGTGAATAATATCCTTCATCAAAAGCAAAATGCACTCTTGCATAATTGTAAGTTGCAATTGGGTGAAGAAGACAAGATAATCGAGAATAGAGAACATAGTCGGGCATGTTAAGGGCTTCTCGTAGGTTGCCATATGCTGTCCTTTGATGGGGAGAAGAAATTAAAGAAATTAAAAAATTACCCCTATGTTTAGTACCCCTTTGTATAAATTCCAGAAGCTTCATTAGAGCTCTTTCTTGAGAAACTTTTCTAATGGTGCAACTTCGTTGACTAGAGAGTTATCAAATAGAAGTTTCTAAATTGACCTCGTGGAGGATCGTGGAAGGTCACAACGAGAACCGTTCTTGTTGATTGCTTCCGAAGTTCAGAGAAGTCTTTTCTTTTGTCTATCATGCTTTAGCTTTTTGGTATGACGGAGTTAGAAAGATGGATGCATATATTGCATCTTGCATACGAAGGCATGATATTCATGCATGCTCATTCATTTATGATCTAATTCTTTCATGGAGAAGAGATTACTCAAATAACGATTATTAGAAACTGATGACTCAGTAACTCGAAGTATTTTCTACTAACATCTCGGTATTGTGGTTTGAGAAGTGCGTGATCGCGCTCTCTGTTTACGGGGTATGCCTGGATCAGCTCGTACAACTGTTGCTTCATCTATCACATAATATCTAGAGTGAAATTTTAATTTAATAAAAATTATAATTATATAATAAAAATTAAACAAAAGAGTAGAGGTAATAAAACACTCCGTCAAGCAGAAAGTGAGACAGGACTTCCGATACTCTCCGAACCCACTCCACCAGAGAGCTAATCCATATTCTCAATTTTTTCTCTGTTATCACACTGTTATCTGTTTTTCTCTGTCCCTGATCTACGTTCGATATGGCATTTTGGATGCATATTTAGTCAAGAAAAAGACGTACTTTGTGCATATTCATCTCCTCATCTTCTGATGGAAGAGAAAAGTTTGTAAATTTATTTCTTAATCTTTTCATTGGGAAAGTTAGGTGATAAATTTCACTACAATAGCCTCTCACACTTGTAGTCTTTGAAGCGCGTCTGTTTGTGCTCTCTTTATGCTACGTTTGAACTGCCTCTCAGTTCTAGGTACGCATTAATATTTAACACTTACAGTTAGTTTTAAATTTTCCTTACAACTTGGAATAGAATTTTCATATAATACGTATGTCTTCTCCCAAAACAGAAAGAGAAGAAAATTTCTCCAAAAGTTCATTTGGATGCCTCTTAATTTATTAAATAACCCTTCCAGCAAGAAGAATTACTAATTAGTAAAAATGATGCTCCTCATAAATTAATTCTTTTTTGATATCCAGAGCTGGATCTTGTAGTTTTCAGAAGCGAGTGTTAGTTTGTTCTGCTTATGGGTTGTGTTTGGATCGAACCATAACTCTGAGTTCATTTTTCACTTACCATTTATACAGAAACTTAAATTTAAACTTAATATATAATTTTACATATATTAAAAGTAAATTTCTATAACAGAAAGAAAACGAAAAACAGAAATAGTACAAGACGCCATAAAACAGAAGATCAAAAGCTTCTAGAATGTTCCCTGAAACATCTAACTTGTCCTCTTCTTGGTCTAAGTTAACCACGGCACTTTGGATGTATGTTTATCAATATTCAAAGGAAAAGTAGAAAATCGAAGAAGAAAAGAAGACACCACTTCAAAATGTTGCGGTACTGGAGACTCCTGGATAGTATACTCGTTTAGTTTCCAAAGTTGTATAGTTTACGAGTTCTCGAAGTTATCATATGAAGGTTTGAATTTGGTCCGTACTGAAAGCACTTCCTCAATGACAAAGAGCATTTGCTCATGTCCTAATGTAAGTCATGCTTCCCGTTACTATCTATTTCCAACCTTCAAAGAGAAGCCTTTAGTTTCGCATCTACATGACATTTTTTGAGGGACCTTGTTGGAAGCAACATACGTTTCTTATGGCATTCTGTATGACTGTCTTGAGGTCTCAAAGCACAAACTTACAAGCACACCGTTTACATAAATCATTTCTGTTTCTTTTCCTTCTGTATTTCTGCATGACTTATATCTGGTAAACCATTCATCTTCTTCATGCATCACTATCGGATGGAGGAACAACAAATCAGTCATCCGTAACTGATATGCTGATATTAGCAGAATTTTTATCTGATATCAGTAGATTATTTTTGATATCAGCAAGTTATTAGATATTTTTTATAGTAATCTAACTTTGATTTTTATATTATAAAAGATAAATCCAAAAAAAATTTAATAATCAACTTCGATTACTATAACCATAGTAGCAATAGACATAGATTAAGATAAACACGTAATAATCAAACTTCGGTTACTATATACTATAAATACAATAATAATCGAAGTCGATTATTGTTTATTGATATCAGTATATCAGTTCCTGATAACTGAAAAGCTACTATCCCCACCACTATCTAGGTTAAGAAAACTCAGAAAACATAGTTTGAAACGCGATTTAGTTTGCGAAATGGATATGGCACTACTTAGGTTCATATGATAAACCATTATTTAAATTTATGAAATTGATAATTTATTATTTACATTTCAAATTTAATAAACTATCATTTAGGCTGGAGAAACTGATATGCCACTGTATAGATTCATTAATATAAATAAATTAAACGAAGAAAAGGTTAAGCGATGGTGAGAGTTACCCGAAGATTCAAAAAATGCTAAAGTGATTAAAGTTATCCTGCGGCTAGAACACACGTTTCAAAAAGTGCATACACGGTTGAGGTAACTTTTTAAATGTAGGTTCGAGGCGCGAGTAACTTCAATCCTTAGCTCTTTTGGATCATACAGTAACGACCGTCGCTTATACCCCTTGTGCTTCTAGAAATAGTCTTGGTAACTAGCAGAAACTCATTTTGCGGTGTGTCTACAAACCAGGAAATCTAACGTTGAATCTAAAACACTTTTCCTGACAAAGTTTTTATTATGAGAATAGAATCCGTCAAGTAAAGACTTACATCAAAGTTCTCTAAGAGTTCTACAATTTATACTTCAAAACAAGAAATGTATTATCAGTTCTTCCATGTTCAGATCACTGTTCGGGGAGAAATATCTGAAAACCTGCTTGATTTCCGTCTTCTTTTATGTTTCTACGGACGATTATATTATTCACCGGACGACAGCCGTTTTATTATTAAGGTTGTCAGTTTTATTCCAAAAACCCTAGTTTTCACAACGGAACCTTGTCCTTCAAAAATTGACAGAGTGCCGGAAATGGCCAAAACTTACCGGAACGTCTGACACTAAATGCCGGATCTCCCCGAACAGTGGTTCAGATGGAGGAGGTATATGCATGCTTGAATTTTTACTTCATTCTTCCATCACCAAGAGTTAGATAATAAATTATAGTAAACCTAAATTGATGTATATTTGGTAAGAACATCTCAGACTTGTGACTTCTGAAGTGCATTAGTGTGTTCTTCCCTTATAAGTTATGTTCAGATTTCTCGCTTGGTTCTTCTCTGTTAACAGTAAATATATAACAAATTTTTTATATTTTCACTTTACTGTATTTTAGAGTATATACATTTATTTATTTCTTAATAACATAAAGTGAAAATGGTACTGAATGTCTTTAATTGATTTCGATGTACGACTAGTTGTAACACCTACTCCTGACGTAATCAAAGCAAATGTCCATCTGGAATTCGTTCACTATTTTCTCGCTTGTCGTCTTTTCCTTCCTTGAAAGCTCCAAAAAGCATAAATATATATTCACTTCAAAACAAACAGTTCAGTACCGATTGAGAAATATAGAGAAGAAAATGGAACAAAATATTCTCTTCACTAGCACAAGGGGAAAAATAAAATAAGAATATTGTTTTCCTTAGTTTTATATCCGCACTAGAAGTTTAACATTTTTTTACATTTAACTTATTCTCTACCAAACCTAAATAATGGCGTATCAAGTTTCCAAGTCTAAACCGAGCCTACACAATGGTTTATCAGTTTATCAGAACTAAATCTAGCCTAAAAGGAATATCAATTTCACAAACTTAAACCGAGTTTAAATCGTGGTTTATCAATTTTCCCGAACCTAAACCGAGCATAGACAATGGGATTCCAGTTTCCAGACATAACCCTAACCTCAATTGTGGTTTATCAATTTCAAATCTAGACAATGGTGCATAGGAAACAGATCAATGGTTTATCACATATAAACTATGGAAAGATACAAAAGAAGAAAGGCAGAAATGGTATATATATATATGTATATATCATATACTGTTCCACGATCCGGTTAGGCTCACGTTGGGATGTATGAACAGTGCGTTGATGACGCGAAGCTAAACCCTCACAGTCTCCTGTCCTTCCTCCTCTTTCGAAGAGGTCTCGGTCTCGGCAAATACGCGGGTCGAAGAAGAAGAATCCTCTTGGAGGCAGAACAAGGAGATAAGTGGAATCCTGGATTGATTGCGGGATAACGAGGATCCATCAAATGCCTCGCCCACTCAGTCGCGACAATGGAGTTAGTCGGACGGTTGGAAACAAGGAAGCCAGTTGTTGCAATTGGTTGGTCGGTTGGTGAGAGCAGAGGTTTCAAGTTGCAGTGCAGGGGAGACATCCTCGTCATCATCTAGCAGCTTACACCTTCTTACCTATTGTTTTACAGTATGTATGAACTGCCACAATCTTGGAGGGAGTCGTTGTCTCCACCATCCTTCGTCTAGAGAGGAGGAGATCGATCTGGTGAGTACTGTATGTGCGCTGGTAGAGCTACGTATTCATGATCCAGTTGTTTCATATATTTCTTTTGTGTCACATCAGAGTGTTGTTAGAACGTATTTTGTCAGTTCGAGGTTGATTTCAATGATAGATTTCATTTCATGGAAACTGGTTGCACGTGCATTGGATTTTAAAAGCAACTGCGAAGTTGATAGTTTTCAGTTCTTACGGACAGAAACACAGACAGTCCCAGGAATTCATTGATGTTGGAGAATCTATGTTACGTGAATGAAAGCAATCGGCTCCCGTTCGGATGCCGAAGTCAATGTTGGGATATATTTCTCATAGTTGGAGAAAAGTAGTCATTGTAGGGGGCTCTCAAGAAATCTCCTTCGCTGTCACAAGGTCCACTGTTGTCTAAATCGGAAATTCATCGCTGCAGAATATCCAATGGTAAATTTTAGCAAATTAGGAAGTCCAGCAGGACACTTTTCTGCACAGTATACATGCAACCATGCAAGGCATTATTGCATGGCTAAAAACTGCCGCTGGTGGTGGTTGGCAGTTTCCTCTCAAAATGATGATCCTGAGTTACCCAGCTGCCTGGTTGAGGTCGCGGAGCACCAGCACAATAGCTAATGCGTGTCGATCATCAATGGAGGGGGAGGAGGCTGCCTCCTCGTTTAATTTGAAAGCGTACATTGCAGAGAGAACCAAGGCGGTGAACAAGGCATTGGATATTGCTGTACCTATGAGATATCCTGAGAAAATTCATGAGGCCATGCGGTACTCGCTGTTGTCACCGGGGAAGAGAGTGCTCCCTTTAGTGTGCATCAGTGCCTGCGAGCTAGTGGGTGGCTCAGAAGACATCTCCATGCCCGCAGCGTGTGCATTGGAGATGATTCACGCCATGAGTTTGATTCATGATGATCTGCCCTGCATGGACAATGACAACCTGAGGAGAGGACAGCCCACAAACCACAAAGCTTTTGGAGAGGACATAGCAGTTCTTGCAGGAGATGCTTTACTCACACTGGCTTTTGAGTATATGACCAAAACTCCCAACATTGTTCCAGCGGAAAGAATAGTAAGATGCATTGCACATCTAGCAAAGTCTATAGGGTCGGAAGGATGTGTAGGTGGTCAAGTAGTTGACCTTGCTAGTGGAGGAGATCCCCATGTGAGTCTGAAAACTCTAGAGTACATCCATGTTCACAAGAGTGCCGTCCTGGCGGAATCTGCTATGGTATGTGGAGCCGTCCTTGGAGGTGGGTCAGAGGAGGAGATCGAAACTTTGGGTAACTTTGGTCGGTGCCTTGGACTGCTGCACCAAGTGAAGGATGACATATTGGACGTGACCAAAAGTACCGAGCAGCTGGGAAAAACGGCGGGAAAGGATTTGGAGGCTGACAAAGCTACTTTCCCCAAGCTGCTTGGCTTGCAGGAGTCTCGAGAGTTTGTTCAGGACCTTGCTCTTAAAGCCAAGGGGCTCCTCTCACCATTTTCTCGACAAAAGGCAGCTCCTTTGTATTCCCTCGTAGAGCACCTTGTACATAGGCAATCATGACGATTCTTTTACAGAGAGAAAGAACGCACTGGACCACCACCCGAATGCCATTTTCACACTATTATATTTCACACCATTTAGATAACTTCGCTCATTCTCATCAGTGTTGATGCCGTAGTTCAATCCACTGAACCAGCAAGACAAGCGACCTCGATGTTCTAGTTGGCGAAAAGTATAACAACATGCAGATGAATCGTCGTTTCCCGTTTTGAATCGACTGTGGCTATACCTAGTCACTGGAAAGAGATTTCTTAACATCTTGAGTCTTGAGCTCAGAAATGACAAGGTGTTGTAATTAGCATCAAGCTAGAAGATTTCATCAGATTTAACACAGATTAAGTAAAAAGCAGAAACATCACGCTACAGTTTCTTTTTACACCGACTCTGAAATCTCTCAAATTGAGGTATCCTTCAACGTGTTTGACGGTACTTTGACCACAAATGCACTTTGAACAGGATTTGCCGAACAAACTGAAAAGGAAAAAGGTCCTTCTCGTGTGCACTCTACTCCCAAATCACCAGTTACTAGCCTCCCACCCAGCCATACAACCACCCGACATGCGCCGCATTCTGCGGTCAAGGGAAGGTGGTATACAATAACTTACCGGACGCTTACTTCCACTGCCATCAACGAGGACATATAGTGAGACACTTCACTTATAAAAAACAAGAGAATGACACAAGGAAACAAGGAGCAGGGGTATCATATACTACTGCAGAGAAATCAAGGGGAAGGTAGACGAGGAGAGTTTACCTCAATTGAAGAGAGAAAGCACATAACAAAATCAAATCGCACTTATGTCGTGTGGTCCTCAAGGAATCCATCAACAACGAATCAGTTCAACATACTACCGACCCTGGTAAGAAGTGATGAAGAAGAACATGCACCACAAGTATCCAAAGGGATGGAGCACAAGGGAGAGCAAGAAGAAGATCACAAGGAGCTTCGAGCAAGTGAAGGCAATGAAAGAAAAGAGAACATGCCCAAAAGGACAAGAAGGAATTAGAGGAGGTCAGCGATGAGGAGCAGAACCGTCAATGGAGTGGGTAGCCACAAAAGACAACGCATGAGTATGCAGTAGAGATGCAGAAGCAAAGGAGCAGGAAGAAAAAAGCAGGAGCACATATGCTCAGGCAGTGTCTGCTTCCAGGTCCGAGGGAAACAATGTAAGCGCAGGGGATCCAAACGAGACGGGGAGAAACAAACAACTGGATATAGATGATAGTACAACTAAGAGTGGCAACGTGGAATTTCAGAGGTCTTGGCCATCCAAACAGTATGAGAAGAGTGAAGAAATGATGGAATGGTGTGGTGGACAACCGGACATTTTGATGTTACAGGAACTGAAGATCAAGGAGGAGAATACTATATTTTGCTTACATCAAAGAGCGAAGAGTGAAAACATTATAGTGGATTATACAACTGAAGGACGAGCAGGAGTTTCTTTAGTGATACATGATAGATGACGGGTGCTATGGAGGAATGAAAGATGACGACATAGCAGCATGGGAGAAGATTCATTCAAAAGATGATGAATTCTATGCAGCATCGATATATGGACCAAATGACAGAAGGAAACGTACGCTGTTATGGGACTGGTTAAGCATAACACTTGAGGAAAGCAACTGGATTATTGGAGGAGATTGGAACTCCGTAGAAACTCCGGTGGACAGCATAGGTAAAACTGCGGTCTAGCATGATTTGGAAATGGCAGCAACTCAAATTCACGATGGACCCGGAAGATGACTTGCTGCTTTCATCATCGCAAAAAGGACCATATTTTACCAGACAGCAAAAAGTGAGAAGCAGACTCATCAATCCAGGCTGGATAGAATCTATATTTCTCAAAGGGGAGAATAGTTAACTAGAAGACCTACCACTATGCATGATAAGAAACAAGTACTATCAAATCATCTACGGATTCTGATGACATGGACACAAATAACCAAGAATAGAGCAAGAAGAGCACATACTATAAATGTGCTTTGTTGAATCTCTCCAAACCACTTCACTTCTCAACGAAAGTAAGAAAGCTTGGAAAGAGTCTGACGGTCAGACGAATGATCCAAGAATAACTTGAGAGCTCAAATGGACAAAAATGAAGACAGTTTTGCGGAAAAAAGAACAGGAGATAAGGAAGAGAAAGAAGCAGAGGATGGAGCAGTTGGAGAGACTAGAGAACAAGAAAATAAGCTTAGCAAACAGAAGAAGTAACTCAGCGGATGAAGAACTTACGCGCATGGAGCAGGAAATCGAGAAACTAGAAAGAGAAAAAGCTGAGTACTGGAGGAAGCTAAGTAACTAAGATGGACTCGGGAAGATGAGACCTCATCAAAATTCTTCTTTGTCATCACCAAAGCGAAACGAATGAAAGAGATAATCACTGCCTTGCAGACAAAAGACGGGAAGAAATTGGTGGAAGGACCAGACATCATAAACGAGATACATATATTTTATCAGCGACTATTCACAAGAGATGAAGAAATGAAAAAGACGACAGAGCAGAGGAAAAAGACATTAGCACTAGTGAAGAAGAAAGCAAGTCGAGAAGAAAATGAACTACTAACTAGAATCCCATCTAAGAATGAGGTGAGAGGAGTGGTTGAAAGCTTGAGAAATGACAAAACTCCTGGACTGGACGGGATGTCAAGTGAAGCAATCAAGGCTTTGTGGTCAATGATGGAAGAAGACTTCATGGAGCTAATCTACAAATTCTGGGAAGAGAAGAAGATGACATGGAAAATGACACATGGAGTCATTAAGCTGCTACCCAAAGATGGTGACTTTGAAGCGCTGAAGAATTGGAGGCCTCTGTGATGCTCTGCACACCTTACAAAGTGATCAGCAAGCTCCTCGTCAACCGTCTCAGAGAAGTAACACCTACACTTGTAGATAAAAGACAGAAAGGCTTCATAAAAGATAGACATATTGCTGATAACTTGTTAGCCTTCAATCTAAGGAAAGAATAGGCGGAAAGAAGCAAGCTTCAATCTATGTTTTGTTAAATTAGATTTTGAAAAGATTTACGACAAAGTGAATCATACGTACTTATGGGAAACTATGAAAGGCTATATAAGGCTGGTTGAAGAGACAACTTCAAAGGTCCATGTAAATGTAACTCTACAACAAGGAGTAAGACAAGGATGTCCACGAGCTCCGCTCCTTTTTGCTCTAGCCACTCAACCACTGATGAGTATGCTAGACAAAGTTGAGCAGAGAGGAGAACTGCAAGGGATCCCTCTGACACATACGAGAGACAAGACGCTTCTGCATCAACTCTTCGCAGATGACACGAGGATAAGTCTCGAAGTCTCTATGAGCAACTTTTGTAACTTTCAGAAGGTGATTGAAGAGTACGAAAAGATATCCGAGCGAAACTGAATGTAGCTAAATCTACAATAATACCCTTGGCTATGGAAGAGACTCTGGAATGGATGAATCAAACAGGATGCCATATCACGAAGAAGAAGGAGATTGTAAGATACTTGGATTACCCGAGGATGGCAAGTGACAAAAGAGGAGCAAGCACAACATATTCTAGAAAAGATGAGGAAAAAACTGAAAAACTGGACATACATGATGCTCCCGATGGCTGGAAAAATTGTAGTGATAAAACATGTTGTGTGCTCGATACCAACGCACATACTGACATGTCTATCATTTAAAAAGACCACGATTGAAGCGATTGAAAGATTATGTCGCTGTTTCATATGAGGAATCAATAAGGAAGGACAAAACAAAGTCTCATTGATAGCGTGGGAGGAATTCAAAAAGACAATGAGGGATGATGGAGTGAGATTGATACCCTTTGACATACAACAAAAAGCTCTGAAAACTAAACACTGTATCCGCTTCATCAAGAAAGAAGAGGAAGATTGGATTCAAGTGATTGAACGACTGATAGAAGACAATGTTAACAAAAGAAAATGACAAAGCGAGAAGAAGAACTGGACTGCTCAAGAAATTTGGCTTCTGACAGCTCCTTCTAAGGTAGGAAGAGCCAGAACATATAACTCCTTACGTAGTCTTTGGTGTGAACTCAGAAGTAGTCTTCATCAAGATATGAATCACAGAGTTTATGGGTCAAACACCATTGTATTACAAGACATACTGCTGGATGAAACTGAAGGGAGACTGACTTCGGAAGCTGCTGAAGCAGTTAGAAGACTTGTCAAAGAATGTAAGGAGTCTCTACTTGCCCCCTTTATAGCATAGTTCAACTGAAATTTGAGAAGATGGGAGTGTTGCACTGCTGCTGAACTAAGAGTTCAAGGTTGGATTCAAAAGATTCAAGTGGAAAACACACCTCGACTACTACAAGATGTAGAAGGATGGAGGTGGAGCCTACACCAGAACAAGAAGAGTGAAGGTTGAGAACTAACCATGAAAGATTGGAGACATGTGATGGAAAAAGACAGCGAATCCTACACCCGGTTCAACAATAAGTGGAACAACAATGACACAAGAAAATCCTGGAGGAAAAGATGGAGAAGGATATGGGATGCCAAGATCCAGTCAAGAGACAAAACATGGCTCTGGAAAGTAATGCAGCAAGATTTCTGCCCGGCGACGAATGATCAAGATGCAAAAAGGAAGTGGAATATATGTTTGTTGTAACTGAGTTGAGGAGTCGTTTAATCATTGTTTCCAGGAATACCACAAGGCCCAAAGTAAATGGCAGCAGTGGTTCAAACTAACACAAGGGATCTGCGCAATGCCACATACCCTAGTACTCTTTTGGAAGCAATTGATGAAGCCTACAAGAGAAGAAAAGTGATCAAGCAGATTGGGACCTTCGAAATCTTGTCTCAGATTTGGATGGAACGCAACGAACAAGTTTTCAAAGAGAAGGACAGAGACATACTGATTTTGACCACCATCAACAACATTGAAAGAAAGATGAAAGCACTTACAGCGAAGAGAGAAGCTGACCCGAACTCCGAAAGAAAGCAAAATGAGAAAACAACTACTCAAGAACTCATCACCTTACGGAATATATATAAGGCGTCTTTCTTTCAGCATCACCTGAAAGAATCAGATATTGAAGTCAAATCCAGACAAGAAGCAACTGGTCGGAGATCGAGATAGGGTAGTTTGCGAATGACGCTTTGCAAAAGAACATTGGTCTAATCAACAACACTTACCAATAGATTAGTAGAGCGCAAGCACAGAGAAACTACCAGAGGTAAATTAACAACGATGTTGAATGATAGAAGCGTAAGAGAAAAGAGGAATGAGTGGAATCAACTGGCCGAGAAGGCGAACGCCTACTAGATTGACGGTATTCAAGATCATAGAATCCAATTTCAACGCATCGCCAAGGAGAAGATCCGGATTACACACAATAGAAAAGAGACGAGAAAGCACAGAGGGAAGGATGATCACCTCCATGGGATTGAGAGGCACACGGGGCGGAAAATCTACACGATCAGTGAAGTCGTGAAGTCGATCTGTAAGAAGCATGTGACGACGAAGTGACACTTCTCGCGATGGAAGTGGAAGGTCATAAGACATACGATCGAGAGGCAAAAAAGAGATGAGAGAGAGCAGCTTGAGGATATCCGAGTGTCCAGCAAACATAGCAATAGTGAGCGTTTGAGCATCTACACGAGAAGTGTAAGGACAGACACAATGATTGCGACAATCATGAGGAACAGAGAAACTACAAAGGTAGTCAACTGAACGGTAGGTATGCTAGTTCTAAAATGGAGAAGGAGGCTACTAGCCTCGGACATGTTTGTACGGATAAGTCGTCTTGACTTAGTCACGAGGAGAGCGGGAAGATGACCATGACTTGACTTGGTTAATAAATCTTTTCCGGCACCGTCCGGTTCTTGTTAAAAAAAAAGAAAAACATCTCCACCTGAACACTAAAATAGTCCGAGAAGAGCCAGTTCTCAGTCTCTTGAAACCAAAACGTTCAAGAGAATACCTTGTCATGTGTTTAAAGTTTAACCTGGAAGTTTATTGAGACGAGACTCGAGATAAATTTACAATGAAAAGTGTGTTTGCTCGTGGTCACATTGAGTGTAAACTTCTGACGTCACGCTGAATAAAATGAGCGCGTTCAATGCGATTTGAAGATCACACTGAGTGCGTTTGCTCGTGATCACACTGAGTGCAAAAATCTTAGATCATGTTGAGTGCGTTTCATTCAGGTCGTGTTGACTATCATTTAGGTTATTCGCACCGCGAGTTGGAAATTCCGTTGATTTCTCTCACGGCTCGTCTCACGTCTTCTTTAAACATCCATCTCCATTTGATCTACATATGCAAATCATCTTGTGTTGTGAATGTGATAAGAAATGGTCCTTCCTCTCGTGGTGCTCGAGTCTTGTACTCCTCTTGAGATCCTCTTTTCTTCAAAGTCATACATGCACCTCGTTCACTGCACGGTCCGAGAAAATGCAATATATTGATTCAGAGACATCAAATTTTAGACAAAGATCCACAATTTTTCTCTCAGGCATACACGACATGACAATCACAAAAAAAATAAAATATATGCTTAAGCAATGATAAACATTCAAGCAAAAGCTGATCCATAAACTTGAAACACAAAGCTTAAAATGAGATCCAATGGTAGTTTCTTATACATCACACCGAACAGAAAACATGATCTCCACCACACAATGTTAGTTCCTAGTACACCACCCACTGAACGAAGCTACGCAGAAAACTCTTGTAAACCATCCATAGAACAAAGTTTCACACAGAACTTTTGATTATATTCTTATGCGAGAAGTCTTGTGTATTCTTTGTGAGAACCACTGTAATCCTTTTTCGATTTTTGAACTTGTTAGGGTAAATGTCACATAATCACATTTACATGATAAATCAACGTGAGCATTTACTCTATGACTTAAATCGTGACGGGCAGTGAGACAAAACTCTTGGGTCACTTCTACTGGTACCTCCAGACCCACCTGCATCCAAAACGGCCGTTGTTCATAACTCAAGCCCGCGAGTCATGGAATAAACACGACGACCACAACTTTGATAACAAAAATTGCAGTGAATGGAATTAACTTCCGTTCTCGTAAATACCTGCCAAATGAACTCATTTTTAATCCTTTTATGTGGATAATATGCATGCTCAATTTCTCCCCGGCACAAAGAAAAAGACAAACAATGTATGTAGTACAAAAGTTACAGAAATTAGTTAAAGTCGTACCTCATAAATGGTCTCAGAAGGATACTGTTTAACAAAATTTACATATGCAGTTGATTTTGTGTGCAAGCAGAGAAGAGAAGAATGACTAAGAAATGCTTTCTAAATTTAATTTGTTAGATATAAATCACTAAAGTTAAATTCTATAATTAAATATAATTAGTTTGGGTACACTTGGCTGTTGCAATCAAATAAAACTGTAAATGAAGTATTGCAAATGCTCACATTCCTGATATAAACAAGTTACCCAAGGTGTATTAAAATATTCATCCATTCACATTTTCATCTATGATCTATCGCTTTCAAGAAAATAAATTAATGCATAACTTAAAGAGTCTGTATATTTCTCCTCTTCCTAACTCAGCAGAGTGTGAATATGCACACCTCCTCATCATTATGAAGCTCAATTTGCATAAATGCAACCGAGAGATCGTTGTTTGTATTCTGGATACCACTCAAAAGTTTTCCATTATTAGAACTCTAAAACTACTAATTTTACAGAGAGTGAATAAGCAAGCATGCAGTATAAACTTCAAGGAACTTTTGCTCGCTTGGTGTTCTCGGAAAAAAAAATTAACATGCTATGTGAAAAATTTTGTAAGTTGAAAAGAAAAATTAAATGTATCTCTAGATATTACATGATAACAGTACTTCGAGATGCAAGAAGATTCAAAGATGATTCTATAAAAGGGGCGAAAATAACCACATTCCTAAAACTATACATCCTGGAGATTGCTCACAAACACATCACCTCTGATTGCAATTTTTATTTATTACTTAACTTTTTCCAAGAAAAATTAATTTTAGTTTATCTCCGTTAAATAATAAACTAAACCCTTGTATATTTGCACCCTCCAGGAAGAATGTACAAGGAATCCTTTTTTGATTATTCGTTGCTTTTCTGCTAAAACTTACTTCTGCTATTCCAAAGGAGACATGAATGTAACTTTTCAATTAGGAAACTTAATTCTTAACCAAAAGATGATTTCACCAGAGGAACGCACACAGACACACACTAGCTTAAGCACAAAGACAAAGGAAAGACATAGACTAGGTGAGACGTGCTGATTCAAATCAACTCTTTGAATGGCTAGTGATATCTTCGAGCCAGCTGGTTCTCACTTTGCATACAGGAACTGAAGAGAGACTAAGAAAATCTTCGTATTTAATTTCATTATCGTAATTGTTACAATTACAAAACTGCTAGTATTGCTACACACACAAAATTGTCTTCTCGACATCAACTGGGACTACAGTAACATCAACTGCGAAATGCGGTGACAGGTGTTCTGCAACGTTTTCTCTGCGGTAGTCTCGTCTGTATGTGACAAATTCCTCGATCATTCCTAGAGGGACACTCCCGTCCCACTGTAAGAATGGTAATCAGTTGAAGCTTTCGACCGATCAATCACAACTTGGTACGTTTTGAAGCATTGCCTCTTAGAGTCAAGCGGAGACTCTGGGAGGTCTCGACGGACATCCTGCATCTGGGCAGGTGGCTTAGCAGCCGATGAGTGTTCAGGTCTGCACCCAAGTTGACACAACGAACTGAAATAGAAAAAGAGAACAGCAAAAGACAGATTCTGCGCTGAAGTGCTGGATGTCTAAAAATGCACTAATTCTCGTACTCACATGCAGCCTCGTTCCTAATAGCTTTATGGGAAGAAAGAAAGCTCGCTCTCCTTCACCCTGCAGGCATCGTAGTAGTGACTCGTCTAGACGCCAGAAGCGTGTGGGTTTCTGCAAGGAGAATGTCACGTCTGGGAGCTGATAAGATCCACGAATTCTTCAAGAGCTTTCTGGGATGTTCCATCCGCTTCGACCGCGGCATGGGCCTTCACCTTGAGGTCTTGCGCTATCTTCCTCATCGCTCTCCCTTCTTCTTCCTTCATGACTCTACTGATTGCTCTTTCGAATGCTTCAGCCTCCATGACTATTGGATCATTACTCTGCTGTTTCGGACCATCGCCACCTATTTCGACCGCCGTCTTCACTTCAGTCACCAAGAACCTGCAGTTGAGATGTTGCTCCGCCTGCTGAGGCCAAGCGAGCATCGGGACTCCCATCAGTATGCTCTCAATGATTGAGTTCCAGCCGCAGTGTGTCAGGAAGCCACCGACAGACGAGTGACCGAGCAGCTGGAGCTGCGGCACCCATCCATTCACGACTTTTCCTCGCCCTTGCAATCTTGCTCGATAGCCGGGAGGGAGCACATCGTCCAACTTGGAAAAGTTCCCGCCGCCACTCGGGAGTATCCACAGAAACCTTTCCTGGCTAGCCTCCAGAGCCGAAGCGAGTTCGTGGATCTGCGGTGGAGCGAGACGAACACCGCTGCCGAGGCAGATGAAGAGCACAGACAAAGGAGGTTGCTCGTCGAGCCACAGCACGCATTCGGGCCCTGCACCTTCCAGCTCCGATACGATAGTCTTATCTTTGAAGTTCTTACCGGTCGAGATCGGGCCGATGGGGAAAACTTTAGCTCTGGAATCCTTCCGTGGGGAGGTTTCCCGCAGTGCCATGTCAAGGGCGTCGATGGATGCAGCTCCTAAGTCGTAAAACGTGTTCATTACAATACCGTGAGATCCTTGTATGAACCTTCCGACAGCTACGACCCCATGGATGAACGGGCGTTGTCGGAGTGCAAATGGTATATCCTGGAACCGAAGAGGCGGAAGTCCAGATATATTCACAACGCCGTCGAATTCCTGCACTTTGTTATCCACCACTTTGAGCGCACCTTGCGAGATGAGCTGGGGAAGTGCTTGTTTAAACCTTGCACCCACTGATCCGTTAGAGAAGAACAAGTAATGTGGAATCTTCAGTTGCTTTGCCACACCCGCTGTCCAAGGCATAAATCTATCGGCAATAATGCAGCTCGGTGTGGTAACCCCCGCCTTCTGATCAGCTAGCAGTTTCTCCAAGTAAGGTTGGAAGGCCTTCTCCATCAATATGGAAGCTGTTAACGGAGTGAGCTGATCGAAAGCGAGCGCATCTGGATCGTCAGCCAAAGCAACAAAGTTGAAATCGAGCCCCCGCAGCTCGTCAGACGACTGTACGCGCGAGAGGTGCTTCGTGGGACCTGGAAAGGTAATGGTGACTCCTTTCTTCGCAAGCGCAAGCGACATCCTGTAGATTCCAGCGAAATGGGCCTGGAAGAACATACACATTACCAGCGCATGCCCCTTCTTCTTCTCCTTCATGGTGGTCACCCCATTCGCTGAGCTCGGAACCTGTTCAGCGATTGCTTCCGAGATACCTCCCATACTGCGAATATCGCTCTTCGTAATCGTGTCGTCGATACAGCTCCCCAACCAGAAGCTGCAGCATACAAGACGAGGACTAGGAACGTATGGCTTCGAATGTTGAAGTCGATCGCTTACTGTCGGTAGAGCACATGAAAATATGAGAATATATGTTGCATCCTTCAGACATCCCGATGAGCAATAGACCGGGAGTTCCGAACTTCAGCAGCTCAGCTAGCACACTGGTCGAACCATTTTGGACGATTTTGAATGGGAAGGAACCTTCCGCCTCAGCCTTCAGCACGTAAGTTGTGTAGACTCGCCCACCTTTCAGTGTAGAACGTGCCGTACCTTGTTACCATCATTGTGCTCTGCCGTGCCTTGTTATCATCGTGCTTGTACGTGCGTGCAGCATTCGAACTACCGTACTGACAACTCAAATAATACTTATTAATTACCCGGTTTTTTGCTTTAACGGTCACCGTGTTTGGTATTCTTCCTCGAACGGCTCGGGTCTAACCCTCTTCCAAAAGTAAATGCTTCCAGCATTTACTACCTAGAAGGGGAGGACGGGGTCCCTACAGGGCTCGGGGCTAACCGGCATTCTTTGTATTTTCAACCGGTTGGAATTCTGAAAAGTCGGGTTGAAATGAAGCTCAGCCGGATAATTTGTAGGTTAAAATTTTACAAAACGACAAGTTAGTCGTTAAGAAAACCGGTAAAATTAATAAATGACTGAAAAAAACCGGTTTCATTTATTACCCTCGGATAATTACCGGTTACCGAAATTTTTTACCCCGAGCGCTGGGTCCCTAGGTCTCACTCTTGGTGCTGAAGTGTAATTAACTCTCAAGTGTGTGATCATCATTTGGAGGATTGAACCTAGAACCTCTCCCTCCTACTCTCGAGTTCTCACCATCATGCTATCACGAGATGATATTAGATTCTCTCTCGCACAATAATAACCATGTTTGGCTCGACTTCCACATCTTTTGTAATTTCTCTCTTGTCTATTCGATATCGTGTCGAATATTGCATGAAAGATGTCCAGAAAAATGCGAGGTTTTTGACTGTGGAGATGTTGTGTGCTGAACAGAAACAAGAAAGAGACAAACAAACATGGAAGTGAAACGTCGCAATATATACCAACTCCCAACGTATATACACTGCCGGTTCTTTCACTCTAAGAACTCCAAACTGAGCAACAGACCACAGCGGTCTATAATATGCTTCAAAAACTTTTAAAACGAATCACTGAATCTCAACCCTGACCCAAAACTATTGAAGTGTAACTCAAAGTAAGAGAAACATCCCTTTGCTAACAAACAGAGATGCACATGTATCACACGATTCAAACCCAAGTCCAAACAACGTCATGTACAAGCTCTTAGCTACAGCTAGCTACCACAAACTGTACATAACCAACTAGAATTCCAACGGACTAAAAAGACGAAAACCGTAACGAAGGAACCGAAAAAGACCTATATGAGAACTTTTTCTTTTCGTCAAACAATCTTTAGATATCGATAGGGTCTTCTTCCTTGACTCAGTTGGTCTCAAGAACTATCAGATCTGACTCCCGACAGCCGAGATACCGCCGATTTTTTATCGCAGGTGACCGAACCTTCAAAAACTCCTCCCTACGGCTTAAAACCACGCACACCGTCCAAAGAGATCGTCTGAACTGATATCCGTCTTCACTGATAGGTAGATCTAGCTCCTCTAAACTCAACAAGACTCCAAACAAGCCGTTTGGAGTTTTTTTTGCAAAACCACGCAAGAAATTTGATCGCAGGATACAAAAAACTGACGTAGATCGGCTCTCTGCGGCTCAAACTTGCTCACCACAGCCAAACCACCAATCCAATCCACGTACGATCTTCTCCTACGTATAGATGAAGACTCCCTGATCGTGTAAGCATCAAGAACGAAGTACTTGGCTCACCGATCGCGAAGAACAACCCAATTTTAGATCACAGGCGATGAAAAACTTGACGCAAGCGTTTCCCTGCGAGCCAATTTCACTCAAAACTCCCAAACCACCCGATGAAACTTCGTATCATCTTCAATTTTCTGAAGAACTTGCGTTCTGATCCCCATGGATCCAAGGACAGCAAGTTTAGACTCTGAAACGACCCGAATGATCCAACTCTCCTTCACAAGTTACTGAAGCTCCCTCAAATCCTCCCCTTGCGTTTCAATTTCCCCCATTACACATCCCCCCTATCCGCCTCTTCACGAACCGTCTTAACCAAAGCATAGCCTGCACAGATTTGAACCCAATGACACCTTGTGCGCATGCATTGGACTTCCTAATTCTCCAAACCGTCCACAGACAAGTCGTAAGAACAAGCTAACCCTTTAAGTAGCCCCCTTACGTCAGTCACAATATGTACAAATTTTCTCAAATAATGAAGAAGCAAGCCCCTTGCGTCTTTAGTATAACGCCTAGAACTGCAAATACCTAGTCAACAAAAGTAAACCAAGGTCTAGCTTGATTTTTTCTTCTTTCGAGTCTCGTAACTTCTCCACTAGGCGATCAAATGAAGTAAACAAAATGCCTATGGAAAGCTGACTATGAGCTCTACCCATCGATGCGACAAAAGTGAAGATCCGAAGTTGTGTCAAAAGTCCGTAAGCTGGGGCCTAACTTGTTTTACCCATCTTTCGAGTCTCATAAATTCTCCACTAAGCGTCCAAATGAAGTAAACAAAGTGCATATCGAAAGCTGACTATGAGCTTTATTCATTGATGCGATGAAAGTGAAGATCCGAAGTTGTGTCAAAAGTCCGTAAGCTGAGGCCTAACTTGTTTTATCCATCTTTCGAGTCTCGTAACTTCTTCACTAGGCGTCCAAATGAATTAAACAAAATGCATATGAAAAGCTGACTATGAGCTCTACCCATCGATGCGATGAAAATGAAGATCCGAAGTTGTGTCAAAAGTCTCACTTTTAGTCTCATGAGTGTATTTGGAGCAAAAAAAATAAGTATCAAAAATAGATTTTCAGATAGAAGCCAATCCACGATAGACATCCCTTCTAAACTTATGCATCCTCCGATATGCACCAAAGATATGAACCAAGGAGTGGATCGACACTCACCTCGTCTTATCTCTTTATTCTCTATCGTAGTCAACCTCATCTTCAAATTCTTCTGTACAATACTCATCCTCAAACTGAAACTCTATCAAGATATCTGCTAGATCGACCTCCTCATCTCTCTTTTTGAAAATCTTGACACGTTTACTTGCCACTGGTATCTTCAAGCTCATTCCGTCCAACTCTTGTAAGGCGTAAGTTGCGTTGTCATGAACCTTCTTCACCACATACGGACCAAACCATCACCTAGAAAACTTTCGGAGTGCACTATGCTGGTTGTCTAGACTGTTGTCAGTGATCTTTTCTACACATCCATATCGACAAACAACCTCTTCCAAGAGAAAGCTACATACCCCTTCAGTTGTCTTTGTCCGAAGTGCCCTATCTTCAACTTGATTTGAAAGATCTTCTCTAGCAAGTACCAAGTATCTCATCTGCCACAATCCAACTGGCATAGTCACCAAGTCTACAACCCACTTGAAGTGGATTGCCAACGAATAAGTCGGATGTAATCCATCTCGATGTCGGATGTTCGAGTACATCTGACATGTCAAACAAGACTCCACAAAAGATACGACATCCCTGTACATATTTTTCCACCAATACCACTCTTTCATCTTTGTAAAAGTGTCCGAAGTCTCTTATGTCCAACCCAAAGACTCTCATGAAATGCCCTAAGCAACTTCTGCTGATCTTCTTTATGAAGTAAACAAAGTGCCTATAGAAAGCTGACAAGGAGCTCTACCCATCGATGCGATGAAAGTGAAGATTTGAAGTTGTGCCAAAAGCTCGTAAGCAGAGGCCTAGCTTGTTTTACCTATCTTTCGAGTCTCGTAACTTCTCCACTAGGCGTCCAAATGAAGTAAACAAAGTGCCTATGGAAAGCTGACTATGAACTCTACCCATCGATGCGATGGAAGATCCGAAGTTGTGTCAAAAGCTCGTAAGCTGAGGCTTAGCTTGTTTTACTCATCTTTTGAGTCTCGTAACTTCTCCACTAGGCGTCCAAATGAAGTAAACAAAGTGCCTATAGAAAGCTGACTACGAGCTCTACCCATCAGTGCGATGAAAGTGAAGATTCGAAGTTGTGTCAAAAGCCTCACTTTTAGTCGCATGAGTGTATTTGGAGCGATAAGGATAAGTACCGAAAACAGATTTGTAGATAGGAGTCGGTCCACGACACGACACCGAATTCGTGCGTGTTGTAATTAAACTGCAGAAAACAGTTCTATCACATAGAAACATTATGACAATGGAACATGAGAAGTCATGAGAGACAAAGCTCTTAACTTAGAGACAGAGAACACTACTTGAGTGCCAATTTGAGTAGAAAAAATCACTTTTTTGAGTTCAAAAATACTTTTTTATTATAAATGAGGACGGTAACGTCCGTAACAAAATGAACGTACATGTTCACTAATTGAAATTATTGACGATATTTGAGATACGTTCATGCACTTCATCCAATTTAGGCTGGAGTCTAACCCTACTCCAAAAGTAAATGCTCCCAGCATTTAATGCTTAGGAGGGGAGGAGGAGTTTAATTACAACACGCGTGAATCTGAATAGACAAGAGAGAAAATTCGAGTAGAAGATGTGGAAGTCGAGCGAGACCTGTTTATTATTGTGCGAGGGAGAATTTGATCATCATCCCGTGATAGCATGGTGGTGGGAACCCGAGAGTAGGAGCGGGAGATTGTAGGTTCAATCCTCCATATGATCATTTTGACGATGCGACTGCAAGCCGTAGTCTTAGGGTCCTTGGAGCTCTACTGTGCGGCCTCCGGCCGTAGGCTTAGGGTTCATGCTTTCAAAAAAGGACCTCTCTTTTCAGGTTTAGAAAATAACGTGCAGCTCCCCGTCACACGCATGGGCAGCTCTTTGTCACACACTTGAGAGTTAATTAGGCTAGGCCCCAGTCCTCCCCTCCTAGGCAGTAAATGCTGAGAATATTAACTTTTGGAGGAGGGTTAGACCCAAGCCAATTTAGCACGAACACTGTCAGAGATAGCATACAAATCATCGACTACATTTTTGCGATTCCAAGTTAAGAAATAAAATCTTGTAAAACACGGTGTTCAGAACAAACATATCTATTCATTTTTTATTATCTGCGAGGCGCATCTCATCAATTGTGTTCACAACACTAAGCAAGAAAGGTCAATATAGAACGAGATGTAACTCTTTCTTGACACACGAGATGGAAAATCATGCGTTCAAAATTATTCTGGTTTAAACCCACTTCGAGTTCTCATATCCTCATATTAAAAATTGGTGTTTAGACCAGTTCCGACTATTCTAGAAACGATAAAAGTGATCAATCCAAAGAGCTCTTTCCTCCGAACGAAATATCTCTGCTTATCACACTGTGAAAAGTGGACAATACTCCAACGGCACATGCTTGATAGTCTGGTTCATCAAACATATGTGGAATCGTCAAGCGAATGACGACTCCAAAGACACAGCAAAGAAGACAGAGACTGCATAGTTTGAACGGTTGACTCGATGATCTTGTGACAGTTATTGCATGCGGGATAAGTCAAGTCTCCATTCGTGTTTCGAACCACCCGCATCATATCACATTTCATCCAGAAGCGTGCTCCACAATTCCCACGAAGACAATTCACACTTCGTGGGAATTGTGGAGCACGCTGTTGTAGTGTGAAAAATTAGACGAGAATAGCCATCACAGAATAGTGCACAAAATGAATGAAAGTGCAATCAAGAACTGATCTCACCAGAATACACCTTTCACTGTTGCGTCCTGGAAGGAATGTTCAAAGTAAGAGGCCAGTGTGCCTTAAGCAGACTTGCATCATACAAGCTACACGGTTCAAACTAAACTCAACCACGTCAGTTCAAGATGGACAACGTCTTCGTGAGAATTGTGGAGCACGCTGTTGTAGTGTGAAAAATTAGACGAGAATAGCCATCACAGTGCACAAAATGAATGAAAGTGCAATCAAGAACTGATCTCATCAGAATACACCTTTCACTGTTGCGTCTTGGAAGAAATGTTCAAAGTAAGAGGCCAGTGTGCCCTAAGCAGACTTGCATCATACAAGCTACACGGTTCAAACTAAACTCAACCACGTCAGTTCAAGATGGACAACGTAGTAACTTCTTGATTGCTTGTCAGTGGAAATGGAAGAAATCAAACACACTAGCTCGTAGACACGCAAGATTATAGTACTGAGACATTTAGGAACATTAGCATTTATATAAATCAATACATCACTTGGGTTGATAGGAATCATGTGCTACTTTGAAAACACAATTATGAAATCATTCTTCTTCTAATTCGAAGTCATCGTAATTACAGTCTGAATCTATTGAGCTATCAGAAATGCATATTTTAGTCATGGTCCAGAAGCCAACTTGATCACAATTAACAGGAGTGGGCAAAACATCCTCTTACTCAAAATTAGATCAACATTTTCTTGTTCAAGTGATGTAGTCCCTTAATCATGTTGGGAAGTCCATCTTGCTTGCTTTGGACATGTGCAACGATTATGATTCTCAGCGTGACAGAGATCACATCGAGCAAGAGATCGTGAAGATGATGCTCGGACTCATCCACCCCTTCCACAACCTGCAGACTGAGATGATGGATCAAAAGAGATGTAGTTCTTTCTCTAAGCATCGGATCTAATGTTGCATCAGATATAGAGAACTCCAAATCTAATGCATCGGTGTCATCATGGAATGATGGATCTGCAGCACGTCTCACTTATCCACGTGAGATTTTCTGTACGCACGACACGATGCCTTCTGTGTTTCACTGCAACAGATAAAGCTCGAACATACAAAAGATTGCTCCAAGACCTCTAAGGAAAATGCAAGAACAAATGTTTGTCCGTAAATTGCACTTAGTGAACTACTGAACCAGATGAAGTTGAATTTTTCAGTCCTCTTTCAACTCATGGTCCCAAGAAATGACATATGGTGCACGACCCCAACATATCTTGATACTCAAAGCATGAACACTCACTCATAGCTCCATCAGCTAAATGTTTCACCACATTTTTTTTGCCAGAAGAGTTTATGATATATCACAAACAAACTTTTCACATCTCTGTTCATTCTCCTAGAATCGAGTCCTTGCAAAGGGATTCAAGTGACCTGCAATGCGATCCAATGCGTGCTGTCTTCGAGAAAAAAAAGTCATTACATAAGACTATAAATTAACTAGAATCCGAAATGGAGCATTTTGCCATATAGGTTTAATTGCATAGTTGATGCATTCAGCCAGATTAGAGTTCACTTTCTCATACCAAAGGAGAGGAAACATTGCTCGACTGTACCATTCTGGTTTGATGATTTTCAAGTAATCCGCCATTGACTTTCTTTTCTGACTTGACGGCTCGATCGTGTTCATCACTTGTTGAAACCTGCTTATGAGAATCGACGTGCATTAGAATAAACTTGGAAAACTTTACTTGCATTACAATAAAGTCTCTTCTAGTGCATATATTGAGAAAAAGCACAAAAAAAACTAACTTGCACGTATACATGCAAATGAGAGGAAACTTTATCAATGCGAAATGCTTGAGTGCTAAGTGTTATTTGTCAAGGTTTGAGCATACAAGAGGGCAAGAAAAGGCTTATTCGCTTCGCGTCTTAACTTTGCTCGTTAATTCATGCAAATATGGTGACCACAATGTGCATGTACCTTGCTTGAGAATATTTTTTCAATAAATGCTGGTTTTTCGATAAAATTTTGAACGATTTTTTAGCTAGATCGTTTTTGCATTTTGGATATGAAGTCTCATTTAAAGCTTTAGACAAAGGTGCTATTGAAATATAGGACTACATTCTTTGGCACGGACATGCGTCTCAAGTTACTCCTTTTGCGGATGTTTTCTCTGAAATTGTGTGTCATTTCATGATATATTAGATTCGCACCCTCATATCAAAATGATCAGCAACAAGCGCCGTGCGAGTTGTAACTCACGCACGTAATGCTAGCAGCTCATCCGACGCTATAAGCAAAAGCAATCCAGTGACGTATCGCTCAAGCATTGTCTAGACTATTTTGACGTCTAAAATTATAACAACCAAAGTAGAAACGATATTGTGAACTGTTGTGTTCAACATCCTACAAAACCAACTCCACGTTTGTGTGCTCTCCTCCAGAGCTATTGCATAAACTATCACAATAGCTTGATTATTTCCATCAAGTACAAATGCTAAGAGAAGCTAACAAGGGTACTTCATGTTCTTTGAGTGACAAACATCAAGAGCTATCACTCTTTGACAATAGTTCAATACTCCTCGACATGCAGATAGACAGACAAAAGCATGTCTAAACGTTCTGTTGTGATCTCATATCCTCCAATCTACTACTGCACTTGGGTCTATCTCGTGGATTCTTCTACACATACTAGAGATAAAATGAAAAGAGGTCACTTCATTTCCGTAGAGGCTCTCTCTAGCATGCTCTCGCATTTTCCATAGTTGGAAGTAGTTGCTCCGTTTATGATAAGATCCTCGAAACTCTTCTACCAAATCTCTCATTGCTGCATTCTGATTCACAACAACCCAATGAAAAAATACTGTAGTTAACCATTTCAAATTATTTTATGGACCTCGTCACTTATGTACATTTCTCAGACAATTGTGCTCAGTTTGATAGATAGTGATGCTAATTATCTCCATTCCTCGACTGAGTTGAGCACATACACGAAATGAGCACTTCAGACTTTTTACATGAGTCTCTAGACCAACTACACCTTTGTGGTAAGTTCTTTTTCTTGCGCTTGGGTACCTTAGCTGTTTGCCGCAAGCTCCACGCAGAGCAGCCCGTCGTTGAACTGAATGAGGTCGTGAATTTCTCTCGTCCGGTGCAATGCTACCTTCTCGTGATTGATTCAAAACTGCAGGTGGCATCCTTGGGATAAATTCATGAAAGGTACTAGTCATGCTTGGATTAAAACCGTCAGATGAGCTAGAAGTCATAGTAGGATCCTCACTTGTCTTTCGGCTTCTCATCGTTGTTCCATATCGACATACACAAACTTTGCACGCAACTTTTGATTTCATCTTTTGACAAGCTCGTCCACTGACCATACATAAACAATTCAATGCAAAATTGAATTCCTCAAATGTTTCAAAACATTCTCCCAACTTGATTCTTGCAGCTACAAGCTTCACTTCTTCCCACGACTGCCCTTCAAAATTGATCATTTTCATAAAAAGTGCTATTTCTAGATCACCACAAATTTACCAATTCTTGTCTTGAAACCCAAGGTTGCTTACTTACAACCTTGGGATTAGCTATTATTTGTGATGGTCTCCATGTCACATTATTATTAGCTGTAATCTATTTCTCAGAAGTATCTTTTGTGGTTTTGAAGGTAATCAAGGTCTTATAAATTCACCTACATTTTGATCATGTCATCTACTTACGATTGAATGCAAGTATGAAATCTGCTTGCATTTGAAGCTATGCATTTGGAGATGTTTTGGCATAAGAGTTGAGCGCGTGGAGCTATACCTCATGTTCAGTTGATACAACCTTCCTTCACGAGTAGAACCTAACACATTTTTGGAGTAGTGAAACTCAAATTATGATCGATTGTGGTCAGTTCAAGCGATGGTTTAAAAGTTTCAATGTGACAGCTCCGGTTTACTATTTTCTTGAAGTTCAAGAAAAATAAAAACCTATCTTTTGATAACACAGACGTACACATCATCCAGTTCACACTTGTATGTGTTTTCTTTTGTGCACCTATCGCCTTGTTGTGTCAGCAGAAGCTCTTGCTTAGTAGGTCACAAAACTCACAACGCTAACATGCAAACCACAATCACAAGTTAGCGTCCATGCACCACTTATCTTAATCTTGTTTGGTCCGGACTAGAGCCGGACTGTCTCTCTAACTCTCAAGCTTAACATTCTCTAAGTCTTGACCTAGACTCGGCTAGGTCGGTCTCAAAACATGAGCAAGTCACAACATGACTTGGGACGGATTTCCCATCAAGTTCAGAGTCATAAACGGTGTCTCCAGCACACATAACTGTCCAACCATCCGTGCTATCTGTTTGGGTCTAGACTCTCGAATGATGGTCTAATCTGTCGTTTCGTTCTCTAGTCTTGTCCTAGCCTTTGGGTTGTTCTTAAGTCCAAACGTCCAAGTCTCGACCAGCACACGTCTTGGTATCAGTCCAGCCATCACCTCATGTCTCTAGAGTCCACCCCCTTGAACCCTGAGGTCGGGTGATTTGTCTTGGCCCACCCACGCATCGAGGCCCTCTCATATATACTTATGAGGATCGGCGGCCCCACTCTCCTCTTTGATCTCTGAAAATTATATCACAATCCGTTCACGAGATCGGCCATAATTCTCAACTCAGATGTCAGTTCAAAAATAAAGTATCACTAGAAAGCTCTCGCGGGATCTTTCTAATGATACCTTACTCGCCTCCAGATCTTGTGTGGAGCTCCGTCCACGACCCAAAACTTCATCGGAGCTTCAACACTTAGGATTTTCTTGAAGAACCGTGGTCCAGCGCTAGACCTGAACCCTATGGTTCGGACCAGCGTCTAAATCACGACTCGTCTGTGTCAGACCCACGTCTCAGACCTATGTTTCGATCTGCATTTCAGCTCGTTTCCTTAGGTAAACTTTCATCTGTGGTCTTCTTGGGATAGATCCTTACGTCCTAACCTAACGTTCCAACCTTGTTTCAGAGGACCACTTAGGGTTCTTCTGTTCTCAACTTCCTGGTCAAGCCTTTAAGTCCTACTCACAACATTCACAACCTAGCGTAAGTTCACTAGAGTTTTGTTGTGCGCGTTTGCTCCCAATCTTGAGGCTGAGGGTCACGACATTCACCCTCACTTTGGAGGTTGATGCCCTCATCAACAATGATCCTTAAGTTAATGCCAAGTTCAAAATGGATAGCCAACCCCCTGACGCCAAAATTACGTTTTGGTAACTAACCCGCAATTTCCTTCTTGGCTTGAGTTTGAAGTCGTTGCTAGAACACTTGGAAGATTCCAACTAGTCTTGGAGAAAGCTTAATCTTTTTGGCCATCCTTAAACAAAACTAGTTGACAATTTCTAAACATTCTACTTAAGACTCTAACTTGCTAACTTATAAGTATTCACACCTACTTACGAGATCTCCCGAAGCTCACTTTCTGGTCGCAACTTGACTTGACTTAGACGCACGACTAAGTTTACCTTGCAGTTAGAAAATCGCAATGCAAGATCACCCCAAGCACCAAGACAAGTATAAAAAATCATACTTGCTTTGCCAACGCTGAGGCAAACCTAAGTCTTGACTTCAAGACTTAATCTTGATTTAGATGCTTATCCAAACCAACTCGCTTCTTTTGAGTGTGCTTCGTTCCTCCTCTTGACAACATCTTAGACATCTTATCAGAACAAGTCATACCCATGCACTACCAATACACTTAGATAAACTTTCAAGAAATAAATTCTTTATCTTCACAAAATACGAGTCAAAGCTACAAAATCCATCGGTCCAAATCGCCTCAAGTTGCTACTCGTATGGTCTGTTGTTCTTTCACTCCTCGCTGGAAGAAGATGTCCTCATATTGCTAACGCCCTTTTTGTCCTTGTCACCATTTGAAGAGATCCAATACTTCACTTGCATGTTCTAGATCTTCCTCTGGCACCCAAGTTGCTTCTTTCAAATGATGTCCACGACATTTGATCAAGTACTCCGTTCGATTAGATTTACACCGCAAACGTAAAATGATCTCCATCTCATATTCTGCTTCGCCTTGCACGACATCAGGTTGAGGTATGAGAACATATTTGCGCTTCGGTCGCAAATCATCTTTGAAGTATTTCTTTAATAAAGAGACATGGAAGATCGTATGCAACTGCCACTCAGGAAGAAAGTCTATAGTATAGACATCTTCGTGCTGATTCTTGACAATGTCAAAAGATCCCACAAACTTTGATGAGAACTTTGTCAATATTCTCTCCAGAAGGATGAAGTTCTTCGTACTTAACCATACTTCTTCGCCCACTTGAAACTTCATTTGCCGCCGATGCTTGTTTACCTGCTTCGTGTAACATTGTTGCGTCTTCTTGAGGTTCTTTTTTCACTTGTTCCTCGCATCGCTGCATTTCCGCCACCCAACTCTTCAGCTGATGTTTGTCGTGTTCTTGGTCATGCTGTCGTGCGCATACACATCGTTACACAACATACATCGTTGTCAAAGGTACACCACACACACATATAACACATAGAGGATGTCATACACATACAAAAGTGTACCACAATAAACAATACCATGATAAATTGATAAAGTGTCTTCAAGTGATAAACAATATGTACTCACTCCATCATGCCATGGGTACTAAACAATCACTAAAGTCGAGCCAAATCCACTCTATGCTCACAAAGACTCCAGATTGCACTCACCAAGACTATCCACCATAGCTAGGAACTTGAAGGCTCAACTTGAAGAACTAAAGCCTCCAAGCGCTACCTGCGAAGTATACACGTAGTGGGTCATCTTAAGAACTCGTCCTAACGGCACTAACGGCCCTATCAGGATTAACCACTCCGCACTCGGTCAACATAGCCGAGGTGCTAAACTGACGTGACAACTGACGTGCACGGAGTTCTACATCTGCTGATGTAGAACTCCCTGCAAGAGTCAAGTCAAGAGATCTTTCTGGCTCACTTCTTTTCACCGGTTGCTGAATGCTTTGTGGAGTTGTAGCAATACTCAGCAAGACTGAGCCACTCCGCCCAATCACTTTGGTCCGTGCTCACATAATTCCTCAAGTATTGATTCAAAACCGAGTTAACTCGTTTCGTTCGTCCATCCGTTTCAGAACGAAAAGTTGTACTAAATTTTAACTTAGTCCTCGACTTTTTGACAAGTGTTTCCAAAAGACACTTGTGAACTTGGAGTCTCGATCTGAAATAATACTCTGAGATAATCCATACAAATGCCACCAAGTATCTAAGAATAATCGAGAAGTCGTGAACGTTGTTGCGGTATCTAAGGTCGGTGCAAACTCCGTTAGTTTGCTAAACCGGTCAACTATCACAAAGATTGAAGTGTATTCATTCGAGTCAGGCAGAGAGGTAATGAAGTCCATGCTGATGCTTTCCCAAGGTCTGGCTGGAATCGGCAAAAGATAAAGCAACCCATGTTTCTTCTCATAAGAAACATTCGTTTGACAAGTTACGCATATTTTCACAAAGTGGACGACGTCATCTTTCATGTGGGATAAATAAAACTTTTCAGCTATCACTGCTAAAGTGGATTTTTCTCTTTTATGGCCTGATAAGGACGCATCATGACATTCCTTAAGCAACTTAGTCCTAAGTTTTCCTTGTCTCACATAAACCCAACTTTGCTTGAACATGAGTAAGCCATGTCTCAACTGCATGTTCTGCAACTTCACTCCTCGCTTGAGTTGTTCTAGGTACTCCTTCGTTTGGTCATCGCTCATGTAACCTTCACGTATTCTTCTCTCCAAGTCTGACACCTTAGGATACATAGCTCGCAAAATCTATGGAGATGATGAAAGATCTTCCTCCTTGTCACTCAAGGCATCAAGAACCATATTGCCCTTTCCTGCTTTGTGGATTAATTCCACATTCATGAGCGCCAAGGTATCATGCCACCGTAGTTACTTTGACGTCATCCGATCTTGTGTCTAAAAATACTTGAGCAAAATATTATTAGTATACACTGCGGTTTTGTGAAGTCTCAAATAATACCTCCATTTCCTCAAGCAATGAACCACCACAAACAGTTCTTTCTCGTGAGTCCATCATCAACCCTCCATCCCAAATAACTTTTTGCTTTCATACGCTACATGTTTTCCATCTTTTTCACCAACCTTCTGCCAATCGTCATTCGTGTGCATCTCGAATGATTTGTCAAACTCCGGCGGCTTCAAAACTAGCACCTTTGACAAAATAGATTTGATCTTTTAGAACGTATCATCCATCTCTTTGGTCCAACTTACATGCACTTCTTTTCTTGTTCAGTCCGTCAGTGACTTCCTGATCTTCGAAAACCTCTTCACATACTTTTGATAGAACTGCGTCAATCCTAAGAATCACTGCATAGTTTACTGTAGTCAAAGGCTCCCAAGTCACAACCGCATCCACCTTCTACATATCTGGACCGACTCCTTCTGCACTAATGACATGTCTCAAGAAGTTAATGCATTCTAAATCAAACTCGCTCTTGTCAATGTTGTCAAACAGCGTGCTCCCGCAGCTTTGTCAACACCACCCTTAGCTGGTATGCGTTCGACTCTAAGGTTTTGAGTAGACCAAGATGTCGTCGATGTAAATGATGACAAACTCGTCCATCTCCTCGCGAAGAATTATGTTCATCAATGTAGTGAATTCGAAAGGGCGTTGTAGAGTCTAAATGACATCATCAAGAATTCAAATTATCTGTATTTGGTTCGACAAACGGTCTTCTCAACATATGGATCAGCTATCCGGATTTGGTAATATCTTGACTTCAAGTCTATCCTGCTGAAGTACTTCGCGTTCGCTAATACTTTGTGTTCGCTACCAAACAAGTCATCTATCATTGGCAAAGGATAGTTATTCTTTACTGTCATCATATTGAGCGCATGATAATCTACACAGAGTCGTAACTTCATCCTTCTTCTTTGTAAAAAGAATTGGGGCTCCGTACGTGACTTGCTGGTTCGAATATATCCATGTGCTAATAGCTAACTGAGTTGTCTTTTCAACTCAAGGAGTTCTATCTGATTGAGTCGGTAAGGAGCTTTGGAAGATGATTCTGACCCTAGCAAGACCTTGATCTTGTGATCCACCACTCGCCTTGGAGATAATTCAGCAAATAACTGATCCGTCAAGACATCCTCAAACTCCTTAATCACTTCATGAAACAACTTCGGAAGTTTAGTCGCATTTCATAATGTTTTCACTTGTTCACTACGCCTTATCAAATCTACAACCCCCATCAAACACATGACTCCGTTATTGAAGTCCATCTATCTATCTTTGATCAGATTCATTGCAAAATAGTCAATTTTTTTGGACCTTTTGGATCAGCCTCACTCCCAGCTTCCGTTGTCGACTTGAAAGTTTTCCTGGGAAGGGCGGAACCTTCTGGCTGTGATTTAACCGTTAAGGCTCTGTTGTGCCTACTCAGAGAAGCGTTGGGCTTTTGGTTGTGGTGGATCACTCAAGGGATAGGCCTTTCAGGTTACAACAGAGCACTATGAACACTCATACAGATATGTATGAACCTCTAATTTACTCAGAAGGCAAAGTTCAGGTCTAACTGATAGTAATAGGATCAGGTGGTAAACTTTAACACTCAAGAAGAGGAAAACTATGATGGTTCATACTCCTAAATTTCTCTTACATGTAAAAGAGGCCCCATTGAGCACACACACGAAGTTTCAACTTGAGATCAAATTCTGACATCAAGATATGGACAAAAAAGTTCTGATCAAAGATATTGCGACAGTTTCTGATACTCAGACAGTTATTTCGACCTAAAATAGAAAATTGACTCTGTCACTTTCGAAGATTCTTACAGGATTTGGAGTCTACAAGATGCTGAACACCCCTTTGAAGTTGGGACTCCTGATTGTACACAGAACTCTAGATCTCGTTCTCTGAAGTTGCTGCTCTAGATTGAGAGCTTTTCAGACCCCCTCTGCTTCAGCGGCCGCCCTGAATTACTCAATCACTCAATTGACTTGAAACTTTTTGGACAGTCGAAGCCCTGCTGACAGTGAACGCAACCACGAAGTTTTGAAGCGATTTCCTCAATTCTGCTGCAATTGACATTGAAAACCCCAATTCCAACAAAAGTGACGCAATTTTGACACAATCTGAACTTCAATTGGCATAACTCTTTCTTTATTGCTCCAAATCAATCAAGAATTTCACTGACAGTGCTTGGCACGACAAGCTCTATCTTCCTGTGCTCTCAGATTTTGCAGTGTCCTCACCAAATGCTCGAACTCTTCTTTAGACCTTTATTTCTAAATTTAGAGTTTTACAAAAGACAAAAACTGACCAATGGGAGTTCATAGCTCCACTTGGTTGTCCTCTAGTACCCTAATCCACGTGGTAACTTAACTTCACTCATAGGCTACCATGTTAGCTCCCCTAAAATGCCAACGTAAAGCTTAAACTACCTAAAACAACACGCAGCCCTGAAAGTAAACTTAAACCAGCTAAAAAGCGTGCATGGGCAAAAAGTAAGTACAACCCATGAGCTTAAACCCCTGTCAGCATAGAAACCCTAAGTTATGTACATTGAACATCATAGACAAGTAAGAAGTCACTTGTACAAGCGCACAAATGCTTGAACAAGATAACTAGCATACTATCAGCCTACTAGGACTTAAAACGTATAACACAACGGTGTTAATATATGCATGAAGGACTAGGAGTAACATTAAGCTAACTTCTACCGCTACTAACTCCTAAGTGTCGGAGTAGAAGCGTAATCCATACCCATCAATGTCCACAGCCTCCAGAATCGACTTCTTTGACGTCTTAACTTCACTCAGAGAGATTAACTCCTAGCAGAGAGGTGAATCATTTACTATGTGAAATGATCCACATCACGACACCGTCCTCTAACTCCAACGTTTAACCTCAAAGGTTTCCGTCTAAGTTCCACTTCGAATTTATCCAAGAAAGTGTTTCCCAAAACTGCGTGGATATTATCCATCTTGCACACGGTGAAGTTCTCTGTGAACTCCAACTTCTCACACGCAAATCGTACGTCCAAGGTCACTTCAGAAGTTTAGTACGTCTTGTCTTTGACAAAGTGCACTTGCATACGCTTATCTACCTTGGAGGTAGACAAGCCCAACTTCTTAACTAACTTCGGACTTATGAAGGAGTGAGTCGTTCTTGTGTCCACAAAAAAAGTAACATCACGGTTAGCAACTTTGGCTTGTAGAAACATTAGTTCTGAGTCTTTCCGTGGTTCTCAAGGCCATAGTCATCTGACTCTCCAACAAGTCTTTTGTAACAAACGCATTCATGCTATAGTTATTAACCTTAGGTTTCGTGCACCCCTTAGCAATATGACCCGCCTCGTCATAGTTGTAGCAAGTAAACTTAGTATCATTGCCCTTCTGAGGTGTTTGTCTCTTAGATTTCGGTCTTGTTTGCTGCCGCTTTGCTGCCGAGGCAGAAGAGTCCTTCCGATCGTTCTCACCCCCATCTCATTGAAGCCCTTGTTCTTTTTATGAACCTTGTCTATGCTGCGCGGTTCAAAAGGTTTCTGTTGCTGGACTTCGTCGTCCTCAACCCGCTCTGCTAGTTTCAAAAGTTCGGCACATGTCTCAAGTAGCTTCGACATCCGGAAGAGAGCCTTCTCCGAGCTAGACTTGAGTCCCTCAATACATATTTTGGTCTCCTCAATCCACTTGGAGAACGAATTTAGCTTAGCACTAGACTCGCACTAACTCAACACCATCTCGAATCTTTTGATACTCTGGAGTGAATTGTCCTCCGAGCAACTCTTTGAACTCTTTTCAACCAAACGTCGAGACGGTCAAGACATACTCATCTCTGTATGCAGTCCACCAAAGAAGCGCATAATCTTTCAAAAACGTAATTGCCGCTCTCACCTTGTCTGACTCTTAGGTCTGTTGCGTCTCAAAGTATAGATCCAACTCAGTTAAGAAATTCTTAACCTTGCGAGCCCATCCTATACTTGAAACCGGGGTCGGAAAATTTGTCTTACAAAGCTTCTTGGTAGACGAAGAACTCCCTTGACCTACCTCAAGCTCGGCGATATGTTTATTCCTAGAGACCATACCCTCCTGCATGATCTTCATCATCTTGATGAGTTTTGCATACAAAGCTCCTTGATTTCCCGTGCTTGAATCGTTGGGCATCGTTGGCAAAGCTCCATCTTGTTGCACTGATGCCGCAGTTGGTCTGTCACACCACAAGTATCCCATTATTTGTGTGCGTGCTTATATAAATTTCATTAGGTATGACTATCTTATAGGTTACTCTAGTTCGAAGATCTAAATCTAGAGTGATCAAAACTAGTCATAACTAGCTGAAATAGTTATAACTAAGTTAGGGAAACTATTAGAGGTTTCACTATGGCACTATGTGACAAGTGCGGAGCTCTAAATATGCTTCTCAAAAGTATGTAACTTTGTTGACCATCGCTGATTGGATGCATGATGAAAAGTCATGCACAAAGATCTAAAGATGCTCCTCAAAAGACGTATTAGTTTGTTGTCGCCTTCCGATTGGATAGGGTGGAAAGTTAACACTTTACAAAAGCTAAAGTACGAGAATCTCTTACTTTTGTAAAGTAGAACAAGTAATGTGTGTGCTATTCTTAAAGGCTTAGTAGCCTTTAGAAGTTTTACTATTTTGGATTGCGCACTTATCATGAGATAACGTAACTTAGTGAAAGTTACCACGGTAAGAAGTTGTAGAGTATATAAGGAGGAGTTGAGAAGGTGGAAGACACTCTCATTTTCCTGTCTATAAGTAAAGTGAGCATTGGAGACCTTGGGAGTCCTTGAGTACTATGTGATGCAATGTGGAGGGCGGGGTTAGAACTTGTTTGCAAGAACGTTATTAGAGGGACCGATGTGACCATACGGGTCAGAGTGTTGAGTGAAGTGAGCATGGGTATGATAAAATCTTTGTAATTAAGGTGCACTAGTAATCCTAGTCATCTGAGGTACCCCTGGGTGAGAGACAAGCCGGCTTACATTTTGGTTCCGTTGCCGGGACCTCGATACAAAGATTCGTATTTAGTTGTTAGTACAGTTCATGTCTGTTTTTGAGCATGAGTTCAGAACCTTTGTACATACACCATGTTATAGAGGGCAAGATAAGCTTTCCAATAAGCTTGATATCTCCGAGAGATCAATTGTAAGGAAAGAGTTATGTCTTTCGGAAGTTAAGGGGGTTTTTCGGTATCAAATAGTGAGCTCTCGGGAAAGAGTTTACAGTCATTTTCATATTTTCAGTTTTTAGAGTTAGACCTTGAAATCTTCCATGCTGATAGCTTGCAAGATAAGCTATCTAGGCACCCAAATCATACGTGAAATGATCGAGTAGAACTGGAGTTATGGCATTCGAAGCGAAGGCGGGTCAAATCTGTTATATCGCTTGCTGAAGTAAAAGAGTGAAAGAATTTCAGAATTCTTGAGAGGGTTATGTTCGATCTCTGAGGCTCAGGGTTGACAAGTTAAGCTTCTACTTAGTAATGTGAGAGATTGCTAAGCGAGAAGATAGTCGAGTGATAAAAAAAAGTGTCAAACAAACTATAGAGCGAGAGAGATGTATGACGGATCATCGTCATGGAAGGACAGCAAGAGTGGAAATTGAGGTTGAGCAAGATCCCTCAAGGCTATGCGGTGATAGTTATCGCTGATCTGGCGAAAGGAGAATTTCGACTAGAATTTGAGGAAGAAGCAGAGAGTAGTCGTAAGAACCAGGAGAAGAACTCGAGGTGCTTTTTGTGTGGAGAAGAAGGACATAAAGTGAGCAAGTGTCCTACGAAGAATAGACTTTTGCGTGAGCGAAGAGGGTTGGTCGACTTAAGCCTACACATAGGTCCTTCTTCCCTAGACAAGCCGTCATTGACCCTACAACCTTTTGTCCTAGATGTGGAGTGGACGGGATTCCAGTTGAGCACGAGTGTAGCGCAGTGGTTGCTTTGCTAGAAACTGTAGCCGAAGGTCTAGAGAGAAGGTTGAGTGTAGAAACGGAACGAGTGAAGACCTCTAGCGAGGATGGAGATAGTCTATCACACGAGAGATAAGATGACCATGAGGGTCAAACTTATTCCAACCTTTGGAGAGGAGAGAGCTCCACGAGGAAATTGTGGATTGCGGTGAAGTGCGATCTTCACATCTGCAAGTAGTACCTTGAGTAAGAAGAAGAAAAGAAGAGAAGAATGGGGAAACTTCCGGTGTTTTACGGAAAGGATGGAGAAGACGTGGAAGGATTTCTGAGGGACTTCAAACGAGCATGCATTGGCAATGGAGATCGAAAGAAGAGCGAGTGGGTAGGGTTGATACCTGAATTTCTTGAGAATTCTGCATTAACATGGTATGAGGATAGGAAGAAGAGAAGCGTAGTGGGAACTCCAGTTGATACTTGGGAAGTATTGACGGAGGCCTTAATTGAAACTTTTCTTCCTGATGAAAGTTACGAGAAGTTAATGGTAGAGGTAACTTACCTCAAACAAGGAGAGAAAGAGAAAGTAAGGACTTACGCCGAGAGGGTGGAGAAATTAGAACAAAAGTTTCGGGTGGTTTTACGAAAGAGTGGAGATGTAGTAGAACCAACGATGGTGGGCATTGGAGCAATGCTCACAAAGAATTTTATTGGGGGATTGAGGCCGGAGATTCGAACGCAAGTGCGGTATGAGAGACCAACTTCGAAGGCTGATGCAGTGAAGATCGCAACCAGGATGGAAGAGAGTCTGGATGGAGACGACTTGCAACCAATGACTGTTGGGGCAGCATGTGGAGATGTGCAAGGGCCGATCATGCCAACTCTGACGTCTGCGAGTGTTCCGACTGTTCGATTTCAGAATCTGACTCTGGTAGCTCCTACGAGTGCAGTTACAGTCACTGTACCATCAAGATCTGTTACTCCCGACTTTCGTGATGAGTTGAAAAGTTTGACAGAGTCTCTGGCAGATTTGAAGATCAATATGGTGAATTTGTTGCAACACCGTAGTCCAAATGTTGGAAGAGGTTCACGAGGTTATGGAAACTATCAGTCTAGAGGTGGACCACCGCAAGGATCACCAAGTAACTACACGAACCAAGGATGTTTTACGTGTGGAGGATCACATTTCCAACGTAATTGTCCAAGTCGTAATGGTGGAACGGCGGATGGAGCTTCAACTTCACAAAGCAAGGACAAGGGTGTAGCGTGCATTGACATCTTGGAACCACGAGATGTACGAGAAGGTTTTCAATCTATAGAGCTGTTGGCTCAAGAGAGGAAGAGGATGAGGACGCATTTCGACGAAAGAGAACCGGTCGTGATGGAAGATTCTCCAAGTCAAAATGCTCGGAGTAGCAAATCTTCTTCAAAAACCAAAGAACGGCGGAAGAAACTGAGAAATACTGATTTCACAATTTCGATGGAGCAATCAAAATACAATGTGGTGGAAGACGTGGGTAAGCAACAAGCAAACATTACTGTGGGACAGTTGATTGCTCTGAATCCTTCGGTGAGGAAAGAACTTCGTAGCGGTCTAAGCTCCCGACGAGGTCGGAAGAAGAAGGTAAATCCTTCTACTGTCGATGTGAGTGCTTTAGATGCTAGTGAAGGAGAGGTGTGCAATAAGGCATCAAAAGTAGAGGCTCGTATCAATGGGAGAGATGTCTCAGATGTTCTTGTCGATGGAGGATCGGCAGTAAATGCCATCTCAGAACGACTCATGAGGAAGTTGGATCTAGTACCAACTCGTCCTTCTAGTATCACGGTAGGCATGGCTAACAGACAGCGAGTTAGACCATTGGGAGTGCTGGAGAGAGTTTGTGTGTCAGTAATGGGAGTGCAAGTAAACATGACATTTCAAATCTTGAAAGAGTCAAGTTATGAAATGTTACTCGGAAGACCTTGGCTTCGAGCAGTACATGCAACGGATAATTGGCACAAAGGTTATTTACGCATCGGACCGAATCACCACCGGATCAAAGTTCCATTGCTCGGAGATCAAGTTGGGACGTCAGAATCGAATCGACCCACATCGGACTACTGGGAGTCAGAAGTTGTCGATACTACTTCTAATGTCGGTACCAATTCTTCAGATTCAGAATCTGAAAATACATCGTCAGAAGAGGAGAGAGAAGAACGAAATGTGGGTGTGAATGTAGTGGATCTTTTCTCTTCTCCGGAAGTGCAAAGAGATCGAGACAAAGAACCATTGACTCCCGAGGAGGTGGAGAGAAGAATTGCCATCTTACGTTATGGATCGAAGGTTACTAAAGAGGAGAAGAGTTGTTTCGAAGAGATCTTTCGCAAATACATTCATGTATTTGCATTTAGTTACAAGGATATGAGGGAGGTCACACTGGAGCAACACCGTATCGAGTTAGAGAAGGAAGTCAAACCGGTGCGACAGAAGCAACGAAGAGTGAGTCCTCCAATTGCGGATCTGGTGAAAGAAGAGATCGAGAAGCTGCACACTGCTGGGTTCATTTACGAGGTGGAGCATTTTGAATGGGTATCACCCATTGTGATCGTAAAGAAGAAAAATGGCAAATTGAGGGTATGTGTTGATTACAAGAAGCTTAATGCGGTCACAAAGAAGGATTATTATCCTCTACCTTTCATCGACGAGATCTTGGAAGAAGTGGCGGGAAACGAATGGTACAGCTTTGGAGATGGTTATAGCGGATATAACCAGATCAAAATTGCACCGGAACATCAGCACCTGACCACTTTCATTACTCCGTGGGGTACGTTTGCATTTCGAGTCATGCCATTTGGTCTGTGTAATGCTCCTGCGACGTTTCAACGGTTTATGAACAAAGTGTTCGAACCTTTCTTAGGAAAGTTTGTGAGAGATTTGATAGATGACTTTTGTGTTTACGGGAGTAAGGAGAAGCATTTTGAGCACCTTATGAAGGTCTTAGAATGTTTAGATGTAGCAAATGCATCTCTCAATCCGAAGAAATGTATTTTTGGGTGTGAGGAAGGGTTACTCTTGGGTCATATCATATCCAAGGACGGCATTGCCGTTGATCCAGAGAAGGTGCACAAGATCTTAGAGCTCCCTTTTCCTAGTACTCTCACTAAGCTACGACAGTTTTTAGGTATGGTGGGGTATTATCGAAGGTTTATACTCTCGTTCTCACATAAAGCATACGCTTTGATTGTATATCTGAAGAAGGGAGTAGATTACGTGTTGATTTTAGGAGATGAAGAAGCTCTAGCCGCCTTTGAGGAACTGAAGAAAGCTCTTACTTCAGCTCCAATCTTGGTTAAGCTCGATTGGAATAAATAGTTTATTCTATATACGGATGCTTCAAATATAGCAGTAGGATGTACTCTAAGTCAGTATGATGTTGAAGGTAGAGATCATCCTATTGCATATGCTAGTCGGCAAATGGTCAAGGCAGAGAGAAATTATTCTGTGACAGAGACAGAAGGATTAGCTGTGATCTATGCTATGAGAAAATTTCGACATTATCTCATAGGAGGCAAGTTCACTATCGTTACAGATCATAAGGCATTGAAGTACATCTTCAATAAATCTATGGTCGAAGGACGATTAGCAAGGTGGAAGCTCTTATTGTCAGAGTACGACTATGAGATCTGCGATCGACCAGGAAAGAAACACGCGAATGCAGATTTGCTATCTAGAGCTTACGATGAGGATGGAGAGGAGCCGGTGGATGACATCTTTCCTGATGAAGATTTGATGGTCTTGATGAGCAACTCTATTATCCCAATAGAATATCAAGAAATTTGGGATTTCGTTACGGAAGGTGTCTATCCAGATGGGATGCGGACCAGAGAGAAGAAGGCGTTGGTGAAACAAAGTCAACCTTACTCGGTGGTGGAAGGTGTGTTATTCCGTGAAGGAGTTGATGGGGTCCTGAGAAGAGCTGCGAGCAAGGAAGAGTCTCTACGACTCATGGAAGAATTTCATGACGGTCCAGTATGTGGAGGACATTTCGCAGGCAAGTTGACGGCCCTCAAGATACTTGACGCAGGATACCACTGGAGGGGGATGTTTAGAGATTGCCTGACGTATTGTAAAACCTGTGATGTTTGTCAAGCTTTCGCTATCAAATCTAGTGTTTCTACTCCTCTTAGATCTATTCCAGTTCTTGGACCTTTCGAGAAATGGGGAATAGATTTTGTTGGGCCTTTGAATCGCACCCCTCGCAACAATAAGTATATTGTTGTAGCCACAGATTACCTTACAAAGTGGGTAGAAGCTAGACCTCTTGTAACTATTGGAGAAGTTGAGGTGGGTAGATTTCTGTACGATCATTACTCGGTTTGGATGTCCCTTGGAGTTAGTTTCTGATAGGGGTCGAGAATTTGTGAGCGGTATGACTACTGCTATGTGCACACACTTCTCCATTTCTCAAAGGGTTACTACATCATATAAACCTAGTTCAAACGGTTTGGTAGAGAGGACAAACTTTACCTTGTGTCAAATGTTAGCAAAGGATGCTAACATAGAAGGGGCCAAACACAACTGGGACAAGCGTCTTCATGCGGTGCTATGGGAGTATCGTACAACAGTGAAGACGTCTACGGGATATTCACCTTTCAAGATGGTGCATGGGTTGGAATCCAAATTACCAATCCAGTTCGACCTAACCACCTTTCAGACCTTGCAAGCTGGATTGAAGAGAAAGGGTGGTCCAATAGCTGAGAAAGAGCGGGGAGAAACCTTGTTGGAGCTGGAGGAGAATAGAGACGACGCAGCTCAACGCATTGAGATGGCTCAGCTACAACAGAAGAAGAGCTATGACAAGCGCTTGGCGAAGAACAAAACGAAGTTATAGCCATTTCAAAAGGGTGAGTGGGTGATGTTATGGGATGCTATTAGGCACAAGTGAGTTCAAAAGAAGTTCTTACGTTGATATTTTGGGCCTTTCATCATCTCCAAAGTGTGGAGTAATGACACCTATGATCTTCAAGAAAGGAGTGGTACGTTCTTCGACCGAGTGAACCACGACAAGCTGAAGAAGTTTCATCAACGTGATACTTCACTCCGAGGACGGAGTGAAAATTAAGTCTGGGGGTAAATGTCACACCACAAGTATCCCATTATTTGTGTGCGTGCTTATATAAATTTCATTAGGTATGACTATCTTATAGGTTACTCTAGTTCGAAGATCTAAATCTAGAGTGATCAAAACTAGTCATAACTAGCTGAAATAGTTATAACTAAGTTAGGGAAACTATTAGAGGTTTCACTATGGCACTATGTGACAAGTGCGGAGCTCTAAACATGCTTCTCAAAAGTATGTAACTTTGTTGACCATCGCTGATTGGATGCATGATGAAAAGTCATGCACAAAGATCTAAAGATGCTCCTCAAAAGACGTATTAGTTTGTTGTCGCCTTCTGATTGGATAGGGTGGAAAGTTAACACTTTACAAAAGCTAAAGTAGGAGAATCTCTTACTTTTGTAAAGTAGAACAAGTAATGTGTGTGCTATTCTTAAAGGCTTAGTAGCCTTTAGAAGTTTTACTATTTTGGATTACGCACTTACCATGAGGTAACGTAACTTAGTGAAAGTTACCACGGTAAGAAGTTGTAGAGTATATAAGGAGGAGTTGAGAAGGTGGAAGACACTCTCATTTTCCTGTCTATAAGTAAAGTGAGCATTGGAGACCTTGGGAGTCCTTGAGTACTATGTGATGCAATGTGGAGGGCGGGGTTAGAACTTGTTTGCAGGAACGCTATTAGAGGGACCGATGTGACCATACGGGTCAGAGTGTTGAGTGGAGTGAGCATGGGTATGATAGAATCTTTGTAATTAAGGCGCACTAGTAATCCTAGTCATCTGAGGTACCCCTGGGTGAGAGACAGGCCGGCTTACAGGTCCTCGGCTCTCATGAAAGATCATTGCCACGTATTCTCGAGTCAGAAAAGCACGAGCAGATTGTAGTAGTAGTAGACTATCCGAGGAGGCATAGTGATCTGCAAAATTGTCGACTATCAGTGATCAAGGAAGTACCGTAGCGTCAACTCTATTCGCGCACCCAACTATTCGTACATTACACTGCTTACGGAAAAGAAGTAAACATCGATGAGTGAACATTTTGCACAGAACATGTATTGTGAGCGAAATACTTCCAGAAACTTACATCTGGACAATGCATGAATTGTATAAAATATTTATAAATAACACGATTTAGCTTTTCACTCTTTGAGTCTCTTACATGGACAAGAAAATGTTATGAGAATAGAAGCATTGAAGCACAAGATCTTTTAAACATGATTTCTATTCAAGAGTTCTTGTTGGACTGTATGGAGTGAGGCTACTTGAATATCATCAGAATCCGAAAGCTTGTTGGACCCTGTCTACTTTTCTCGATGTGAAAATCTGAAACTATATACGTGTCTGCTTGAGACTCTAGAATATCATCAGAATCTTCTATCTGAAGTTAACCTAACAATTTGCACATAAGCACTTCGACAGTGAAGTCTCCATACCACATTGCATCTGTCGATTCAACTGATACGTCTGTAATTTCAGTTTCAAAGTTTGAAATTTCTGTGATCTGACTGTGATCTAGATTTATAATCTGAATAGTTTCTTCAGTGTCTGTATCGATAATATCTTTCTCCTAGTGTCTTTGTGGAAGTGCAATGACTTCACCTTTCTGTTTCACCTTAGCTCGAACAAGAGGTCCATTGGGGTGTTCACTTCAGTTGACTTGGAGGGAACTCCCTTACAATTTGCAAGAAGAGCTTCGGTCTGAACAGCTGTCTCATGCTGCACCTAAACCATATTTTTCCCAACCTTTCTGAACCATCAAACGCTTCTGACTGACTTCTGAATGAGCTATCAGTAGTGACTCCATGGCAACCTTCCGAACTCTATTAATTGAAATCAATTCTCAAGGTATATGTCGTGACATGTCTGATTTGTAGTGCAATTTTTGTTTGAGTACAACACCATTCTGAAAATTCTCTTTGAAAAGTGCACTTGATCGGCCGTTGTAGTATAACATCTGCAGGTTGCAACTTGCTGGTACACACTGCAAGAACAAAAACTAAACATATATTCTGATGCATTTCTTCAAGCCATGATCTAAATTCAACTGACTTATGTACGCTCCAGCAGTCTACTAACAAAATCATCTTCTGTTCATCCGTTTGAAGTTTGAGTTCTTCACAAACACTATCGTAATAAAGCAGTAGAACTTTAACCACCCAATCTTTCATCGACTGAAGTTTACTCCACCAGTCAGAATGAATGTCAAATGCTAACCACAAGCTCTCGCCGTCTCTACCACTGGACATCTTGGCAAAACAGCAGTCGTACGACCTTCAAATATCACTTGAAACGGCAACAAATCTCATGCAGCACTGCTTGCAACACGATAACTTGTCTTTTATCCTCTCTTCCTATTATGGCAACAGCTCTAGCTCCATGTGCAGCATAAGTGTGTTCTCCTGCTACTGGAACTAGATGAATACCACTTTGGTCCATATTGATGACTAATGCTTCAGGAACCTTGTGTACTATTACCAAGAAAGCCACTCGTTATGTTAGAAGATTTTGACCCAATCTGCCAGTAGCTTCTGTGCAGCAGTCGTGCCACAACGATACGTCTAGTTCATCTTCTGTTCAAGCCAAGTCCGGATCCACGAAATAGAACATCAGAACATCCCTCCAAACTCATGAAGAATGTATCATAAGAAAAGCTTTTAGTTGGAACTGCACAACAATAGAATTGATTATCATTCTTGCCCCCCCCTCTGGTCCACGAGATGCTTACAAAACTGATCTTCAAGCTGAGGTCTCAAACTCCAAAGACGGTCCGTAGATGCTTAATTTCTCAATCCTTCTCGGTAATGTGACTTTCAGTTGTGGTGGATTGGGATCAGCGAACCTTGCAGCAAGCTTTGGGTCCGCGGTCTGGAAGCTTAGGACTAGAGTATAGCGAACAAGAAATCAATCTCAGAATGTTATCTTTAAAAACACCTTTGTTCTTGAACCAACCTCTCACTGTGGATTCATCCAAGCTAGTGAAAAGATTGATCTCTCCCTTCTTGAAATATTTGCACTTCAGATAGAGCACAGTGAGTCTGTAACTAAAATTACAAATTTTCAAACGGTATAGATGAGCTTCCATTCCTCAGGATCTTGAAACCAATTTCTGTATCGTGTAACTAGCTCGAGCTTTGTCAATGCTGCTTGGAGTCATCTGATAGTATATCACTCAGTGTAAACTTCTGTGGACACTTCTTTCTGCTTGAAACTCTCGGGTGCTCTATCAACGGAAAGATATGATAATCTGGATCAGAAGGTGGATTGAACACTAAATCTTCTTTGATCTTTTTTTCTATTCATTCATCAGTCTCTCTCGCTTGTTGTTCAAAGAATTCTTCACAGAAGATCTTCGTCCATGTAAACTGTTTCATCTCTCTCGATGATCTCTTCTACGTCGATAACTAATCTCTCTTTTTGCAAAATCACGACGAAAACAAAAACCAATCAGATGTGTTTGCAAAACAGAAACTGATCAGATCTGGAATGTTTGCTAAGAGTAATCCAGTAAGTGATCTACGCAGACAAATTGAAGTGGTGTTTGCATCTTTTTCCCTCGTAATATCCAGTTCAGTACGAAGTTTTGTTTCAGTGATGATTTTCATTGAATTCAACAAGCTCAAGTTCCAGTTACCAATGTACGGTAATGTACAGCAGAGTTAAAAGAAATATTTATATGTATTCAATTCTAATCCTCATAGTGAACAAAAAGTTAATTAAATTAATTTCAACTGTATGAAAGATAAGAAGAGCCTTCGTTTGCTACGCGATATTTTTCCAATGAATACTTACATTTCTGACACTTTAAAGTGTCAGAAATGTCAGTATTGATTGGAAAGACTCATCGCTCACAAAGATGCAAGAATAGAGTTGACGCTACGGTAAATCCTTCATTCCTTTTGGTGTTGGATCAAGTAAAAATGCCTTATTGGCTTAGTGCCGGAGTTCGATATGCGATGCGAACCCACTCCACTTTCCGGCGAGAATTCTCCACTCCTTTGGAAATCCAACCGAAAACATCTTAAGATTTTGATAGCTGCCTTGCTTGCCAAGTGTATACAGGCTTTAGAAGCGATTCGTGGAAAACCATTTGAAAATTTATGACCATAACGACCTCGTCAGCAGAAATACTCAAATTACTTAAATATTTACTTAAGGGATTACTTAAATATTAATTAATTGAAAAGTAATTTCGTCAACTCATAAATTACACGACAATAGCCATTCGGGCTTCATGCAGCGAGGAACTGTTGCAACCTGTTACCCGAACTAAGGCCCTGGTTTTGATTATTTAAATTACAAACTGTCAATAAACTGTATCTTTGTAATAAAAGGTTTCACTGGGTAGACAGACCAGGTCGGAATGAAACCAAAATTAAAAAAAGAAAACTACTTTGCCTGATGTCGACACGAAGAGGAACGACTCCTCGAATTCCCGAGCCCTTCGAAATTTGTAAATAATATCACAGGCCTCAAGTTGACTACTAAAATCTTTAGTAGTCAAGAAAAATCCAACTAGAACAGTTACTGCGATAAGGAGACAGGCGGCTGACGGCATGGTTTGAAATGGCCGGAGCGGCGATAATGGCGGTACTATACAGATGCATCCCAAGTTTCCCACAATCGCAAAACAGTATCTAACAGTCTGAAATATTCCGACATGGTAAGCGAACCATTTTCCTTTTTTATTTGTGAGCGTTCAAGCCATTCTGCTCCATTCCCTACTACGTAGCTTCCCCTGGAGCAGTGATCCAGTCCAGTAGCGATCACAGTCCAGTAGCCCAGCTTAGAATCTGATCTTAGTCCACTGAGCTCAGACATGAAGGAAGATGAAAAGGCGTCGAGGAGAGTTCGAGCAGACATGGTTCAAGTTTTGCATGTCGTCAAATGAATGAATGAACCGACGGACGGAAGGGACCATGTGCAACTGGCACATGGCCGCAACGCGTTTTCTATCCTAAGAGAATCCTACGGGATACTGAGCTTTGTGGCATCGACACTCCTAAGCAACTAGGAACGAATTGACGGCTCCTTCCACGAACTTCCTGGCTCCCTTAAACCACCTTTTGTCACCGGCCTGTGCCTTCATGAGGTATAACTTGCCGTTGTCAATCGTGGCGTTGATGAGCTGGTGCTTGCCTCCCTCGTCGCCATCTGCCGTTCGTGTCAGAACGCTGATGTAGTAGTAAACCTTCCCATTCACCTCCTTCACTTCAGATTCAAGAATCGCGGCAGTGACCACTTCGTTGGTTGTAAATCCTCCCTGTGCAACGTAACGCAACGCAAGACAGTGCAAGTTAGATGGCACGACGGTCTGAAGGCAATCTCTCGAACCACCTGTGAGAGAGAATTTCAGCTTCAACTGAGAACAGCGAGCTGACTCCAAGTGTGTGGTTGACTGCTAGATGCATGACCCGTGAATTCGACCACTCCCACTTTATGATTTACCTCAGAATTAGTCTCCCCTGTGTAGCTCTGCTTTCCAAGCAGGTACGCGACCTGCAAAAGCCGATGATAAATGTATGAGAGAGAGAGGAAAAAGGGTGACTGAAAGTAACGCCAATTGAAATCTTCGTTTCTGAGGAACTCTTAATCGGGGAAACAGGCTATGACACGAGCCGTGATGAGAATGAACTACGAGAATACTTCTCTGCGCCACAAAACACGATCGGTTTTTCCATACGACGAGCCACAGTCTAGAAATGAGCGAAAGTGCTGCAGGCAGTAGGAAAACTCACTGATTTCAGCAGCTCCTCGGGTGATCCGAAGTCCTTGATCGAGGATTTCTCGGTTTTCACAATGCTGACGGTGAGGTTATTGGTGGCATCGAAATTGTCCTCGTATCTTACAACCTGTCCTGGGAACTCAATCTCCTTGCTAGGGTTCCACTTGGAAGGAACATCCAAGGAGAACCCCTCGCCCGCGTAAGGGGTGAATCCGCTTTGCTTCTTCGCTTCCCCGAAAACATTCGCTGCACGGTTGAAATCCGTGCCATTCAGTTAGAAAATCCTACAGAGTTCGGACATCTTTCCAACTGCAAACACCCACGAACCTGCTCAGAACACATAATGCGCTGCCACGAGTTACTATACACCACACTCAAGCGTCCTGATGAATGCATTGATTTGAACTGGTGAAGCAGAAAGAGAAGAGATGACGATTGGTTCAGAATTCAATTCACTTCACTTGTGCAGGGACGCATTCGAACAGTAAGGCATCCTTTCCTTCCAAAGTGTTTTAAGACATGAATGGAATTCATTTCCTTCTCTAATTCGGATCGATCTTTACCCGACTCTCCGTAGGCAGCGCTGGCAGGGTTGACACGGCTGCTGACAGCTGAGGCAGCAGCGGCAAGAAGGGAGAGTGCCAATCGGCGGGGGACCGGGGCAGTTTTCTCGACCGCCGAAGTGTTGTCAACGTCCTGGTCTCGACAGCTGACGGCGACTGACTTGTTTGTAAAGAAGAATGCGGCCCTGGACGGGGTCGCCACAGTGACCGCAACGCCACACACAGAGCTGCTGCGTGCGGAGCTCAAGGAGCTGACTGAGACGGAGGCAGCAGACATAGCAGCCATAGCTCCAGTTCCGAGCACGATCTAAGCGACACAAAGAGGGAATGTTGGTTTGTGTTCTGCGACAGAAAACGATTGATTGATGGATCGAGGGAAGGAAACGAAAATTATTGGACGAGAGTTGTATGTAGGCGCTCTGAACTAAAAGATCCCCGCCAAACAGCAACTACAGCCTTCTCGCTCTTAGTCTCGATAGGATAATATCAACCAATGCCGTCATATGAATATGAACCTCACGAGTTCCCTACTGAACTGGATAAGGCAGGTAACCAGGTAGCCCCACCACCTAGAGCCAGTTATTCGGTGGAAAGAGGGACCTGCCAATACAGTATGCATCAGTGATCGGATAGTTCTTTCACGACTCTCAGAAACACTATTATAATTACATATACATCTCAAATGGAATGTCAGCGTAATTTTACTACCAGGAGCTGGAAAACCAACATGCATAAGATATACAACTTTCATTGGTTGTACAACCAATGAAAATGATTTTGAATATCTTGTATTAAAAGACATAACGTATATTACATAACATTATGCATGAGAAAAGAAAAAAAACACGCTCATGGATTACCGTCTAGAAGAACTCGCCTGCTTCTTTGTTGTTTTTCTTCTGTCCGTGTACCAGCATGTTCAGTCCTTTCCAAGTTGCTGGTAAACAGCAAATATTTTAATAGTTAAATTTAAATTCTCATGCCTGAAAACACGAAGAGATCAAGATATAAACCATAAGGTACATATTCTGGCCTCTAGAGGTAGAGATCAGGATCCTAGAGGTACAAGTCCAGAAAATTTTACATTAATACATTTGTGATTTTAATTTAGTACCTAACTCTTTCTGCCGAAAAGATTAAGTACTAAATTAAACCTCTGTATACGAGCCTCCATGGAAAGATGCCCGAGGGTTCATATACATGGTGATACAAGGTACATAATATACATCTTAGTGACGGTGCGTATGAAAGTAGGGTAGACAAGACAAGCCGTGGTAACGGAGATTTTCGTCTCTTTTAACGGATGTAGTTTATAAATATCAGAAAGTGATCTGAAGTGCGAGAAAAATAATAAGAATATATAATATACATCTTAGTGACGGTGCGTATGAAAGTAGGGTAGACAAGACATGCCGTGGTAACGGAGATTTTCGTCTCTTTTAACGGATGTAGTTTATAAATATCAGAAAGTGATCTGAAGTGCGAGAAAAATAATAAGAATATATCAAAGAAACGTGATAATCTTCCTTGCATAAATCACCTGGATGTAGTAAAGAGGCAGTTAGCATTATAGTCGATAGCTGATTTATCATTGACAAAGCTTTGAAGCAATTTAGAGTTATATAGACTATTAGATCCTTACAAAAGAAGTATGTAATAGCTGGTGGACCGAATGGATGGTATGAATGAGTCAAGCATTGGAACTTGACTGGAAGTATTATTACAACATGGATATACACATAAAGATGAAACAAGTGAATGCTGATTTAGAGAGGAGAGAGTGGAGAGGTCGATATAAACTTGTGAGAAGAGAAATAGTTTATGGACTTCTAAGTCGGAGTTAGAAAACTGTTTATGATCATTTGTTGTGCTTGAGGAGCAATAATGCACGCATTGAACTCATTAATTACACAAAACCTCAAGACATTAATTGAACATTAATGTCTTGAGGTTTTGAAGGAGAGAGATGACATTCATTCTGTCTCTAGAGTTACATACATGATTGAGTTTGGTCGAAACTAAAGTGAACTTTTAGAAAGGCTATTTGGTACACAAGTAGACTTTTGTTGAACTAGCAAAAACTGGATGAGATCATGATTTGACACAAAGCATATCTGGTAATGACTTATCACATTCCACATGAGTTGGTAGTGAATGCAGATCAAAAAAGATCTCCAGCTTGTTGTTAATGATAAAACTCACTAGGGGTATATTCCGCAGGTAGGGCTTGGAGGTCTTAGTTCTTCAAATTGAGCTTTCAAGCTCCTAGCTATAGTGGATAGTCTTGGTGAGTGCAATCTGGAGTCTCTACGAGCACAAAGTGGATTTGGCTTGACTTTAGTGATTGTTTAGTGCTCGTTGGCATGGTGGAGTGAGTACACACCGTTTATCATTGTGGTACACTTGTGTATGTGTATGAGATCGTCCATGTGTTATGTGTATGTGTGGTGTGTCTTTGACAGCGATGTATGTTGTATAGCGATGTGTATATGCACGACATCCTCTTGGCTAGATCACATTAAATCATCATATATTTTTCAGGAAAGTTAAATTATTTGTAGTGTATTTTGGGATTTGAAAATTGATCTCTTATTTTCAGTTGTGAATGCAACTGTAGTTACACCGAATATCAAATACAACTGTTAAATTCCATTGCTGGAAAAGAGTTTTGATATTAATCAACTATGAAACAAAAGTTATAGAACACAAGAAAAATATGGTTACTCCATTCTCAACTGTAGAATGAACAATGATCTTCGGCAACAACTAGATGGAGAAGAGTCCACCAATTGTACGATCATTATACTAGTAGTAATATTGGAGCAAAGCTTGCTCCTCTTCACTTCTAGTGTTGAATTGTATGTGAACAAAGTGTTTGTGACGTTTTATCTATCGCTTTGCTATGTGTCTTCAGAGACCAAGTAGTTAGAACTCTGATCTTCGTCCAATCATTGTGAATCATTGTTTGACATTTGAACAACTACAAACTTTTAGTAACCACTCACCACACTAACTTGTGTAAGTGAACAATAAATGATTGCAATGAAATAGCATATGATGACACTCCTTCTCTAAATTTTTGTGAAATCCAACTCCCAGCAGATTCTTGATATGCAATGTGAGTGATACACTTGAATGGTCTTTGCAAGGCAACATCACATGAATGTAGCTTTGAAATATGATTTACAGAAATGAACATCAAATAAACATATATGTGTTCTTTTTCATCTAGGTCATGAAACTCTCAGCTCTATGATGAGAGTAGCAATCAAGAAGAGACACACTCTGCTTAACCGGATCTTTTTGTTGTACATAAGGTAGTAAGATGTGGGTTACATATTGTTTCTAGTGTCACCGTGGTGATTTGACGCTAGACCAGTGGGTCTCTGAGTTCGTGAGGTGTCATCCAAGATGACACATCAATGTACAATGCTCACCAGCGAGTACTACTGCACGTGCTTTCGTTTCAAAACTAGCTTGATCCAAAAGGGCGTCACCAGCAGCTGAGCAGTAGTAAGATCTGCTTCTTGTCTCCAGTATTAACAACTATACATCTCGTGATTGACCACCAAAAACTTCCACCGCCACTGTGCAAAAGACTTCTGCAGTTCTAGCTGCAAGCTCCACAACTCTCTCCTGCGACATCTCATGATGTCCGGATGACGAACTCCACACGCCTCGCCCCCAGCCTTTGTCTCCACCGACTCGATAGACAAAGAGTTCAGGAGTGTCCGAGCAGTAACACCCGTCGATCGCATCCGACGCTGCTCAGCCAATCCAAGGCTAACAATCCATGTCAAGCAATTAAAGTCCATTGTTTGACCCAACACCTGACCATGTGAAGCCTCTGACACCGAAGCTATTGTCGTCATACTCGTAGAGAAACCAATCGCTCTCTCTCTCTCTCTCGTCGGCATTAGACTCCACCAACTGTTGTAACCGAGCATCCCACACAAGCCTAGGTCCTCCATCTCTGTAAGCATGTGACGCTAGAAAGTTCACCGACTCTTCACTACTTGAGATCGTCGTCCTGCATCCAAGATGTCATCGACAGTGAGGTGCACTGATCGTCTCACTGCATCGTGTACGCGCTTGAGCACCTCCCCCGATAACAAGTTCGTCTACCACAACCATGGACGATGTGCACGAGATCTCACTCTCGCTGCATCTAACAACACTGCTGGTCCAACCCAGGACCGCACTTGGTGCACACTCGTCATCATCTGTGCACGAGCATCACCCAACAAAAGAACGTTCTCCAAGATGTACTCTGGAGAATCCACCTAATGCATCTGGAGATGTTGTAAGATTCGTAACATCTCCCAGAACATCCTAGATCGTAAGTCATGTAAACCCTGACCTCTTCCAACACGCGTGTGATCTTGACATGACCACCGGCTATCACCAAGTGAATGATGTCGTGAGATCATGCGCCACCAGCAGCGAAATATCTGACGGTATTGCTTGTTGGTATTCTCTAACAGCTGATATGGGCAACAACTCAAGATATCTCTGCACCAAACGCGCCACATGACGCAATGAGATGCGTCTCACAACCTCATCTCTCTCCACATACAAGTATAGCTGTATTTGTATGCTTGCCTGCAATACCGCAGCCAAACCTGTGTTGATCCCTCCAAATAGCTACTGGTGGTGTAAAGGCTTCACTCCAAACCTGCTGCACAATCGATCAACATATTGTTGCAACTCTCACTCGAACTCCAGAGTGGAACATCTAAGGCAGATAGTACTAACGTATACATGCTAGGCATGTCCTCCACCTCCTCAAAGACCGGAGTATCTTCCGTATGGGCATTGTCCTCTAACAACTTGCTCGGCCAAGTGATGATTGAATTGAACCATGCAAGGATGCCATCGTCCCTAGTGTAGGCTCCGTTGTTCCAACTCTAGCACTGAACCGCATTGGTAAGCGGCTCACTCGTCTCTCGCCGGACTGCCAAACTGGTCTGTAAGATGTTGTCTCCGCTCAATATTCGATCACGAACACTATAGGGTATAACACAACACCTCCAACCAATACATCATAAGACTCTGCGGTCGTAACAATGGCCTTGGTTCTCACCATGGAGCCATCCGTGAGATGATCTGGTCGAACTATCACCGTCAACATCTCGCGTGTCATTTGTAGAGCTGTACCTCTTGATCTCCCTAGAGATGTCTATAGCTGGAATGGACATCTCTCCACCTCGGACTTCTTCAAACCCAAACCAATGCACGCCGCCTTCTCCAACATCAACGGCTGGGCTCCAGAGTCTAACAAAACTTTCTGTGGTCGATACACCTTCCCTGAAAGTGCCACCAAACATAAGATACCACTTCTGTTGTCCAACAACATAACACCTGGTGTCAAACAAGCACGGTCAATCGTCGGCTTAGCTGGTAACTCATCTAACCTGGCAGTTGTCGCTTGCCAAGTACCACTGATAGCTGTTGATAGATATGTCTACTCCATAGACATATCTATCGTCTCTCGCTGAACCACCTCAGCACTAGAGGTAACTACATCCTCTCTCTCATGAGCTGACCACCAACTGGAACATTGGAGCCAAGTTGACTCCCAAAGCTCTCATATCCATGGCTGAAAATAGTGGAGCTCAGAAAACTACTGTAGCCGTCTCCAACATTGGGTTCGACATCGCATCCACAGACGTTGAGGGTTGTCTCGCATCATCTCCACTCCTGGATGTCGATGTCTCTAACTCCACTACACCATCGATAGATCGTTTAGGCACCATAGACGTGGTTCTCAACGTCTCCAATAGTGTGAACGACTGAGGAAGCTTGGCCTGTCTACCAGCCTCCTCGCGTTGTGGATCCAACTCTACCGACGTGCTTTGTGGCACTTCGAGTCATTGTCGCAGATGCCTCAATCTGCGCCACACAAGCCATGAAGTCAGAGTCATCTCCTTCTCCTCCATAAGACGTGGAGGTCTCTGTTCCATCATATCTTCATTGAGTCATAGCCATACTAGCTATCCTCTGCTTCAACTGCTCAATCCGATCAGTTATACCTGCTTCTGACGTCGTAGCAGACGGTGGACAGACTAGTCCTCTCTCAAGTGCTGGATCTCTACCTCCAGCTCGACCACCACGGCCTCCTTGAGCTTCTCCGCCTGTCCACGATCAGCTTTCCTTGCCGTAGCTCAAGGTGGAGATCAAAACAACGGTCACTACTGTGACCTGGTCGTCCGCAATGCTCACTGTCTAGGCACCGCTTGAGATGTTCCAGACGTCTCATAACCATCTCTCCTCTGTGGACAGTCTTTTTGCTGATGAGGACCATCACACGTCCAGCAAGGACCCGCTTGCTGCTGACTGGAGAAGGACGGCATGGCTTCTGCTCACCAGATCCTCCAACACCTCCCTGGGATCGTGACTACTCTGCACGATCCTTACCACCACCACCACCATGCTATTGCATAACCTGTGATCCTCGAGAAGAGGTGGTCGTCTCATGTGGTGTCTCCTTGTTGAACCAGCAACCACCACCGTCTCCTCCACCATGTTGAGCTCAATCCGCTCAACCAAACCAAAGACAACGGCTAACGTCGGAGCGGTGTCTCTAAGGATAGTGGCATCTCTGACTCTCTTACGCAACTCCCGGTCTAGTATCTCATACCAAAATTGGACTGCCTGCGCTTCCGTCATCCCTTGGATAACGCTGATCAATCGTCTCATGCGAGTAAATGCCTAGTGTAGGCTCTCTCCAGTCTTCCGCTAGAACTCATGCAGACTCCTCAACTTGTCGATCCGCACACCTTGATAGTTCTTTCTCAAACATTGGAAGAACTAGACCACAGGGTTCCCTGGTGGTATCCCGCTCACACTATCACCTGCTCCACTATTAGTGGACGCACCGCTAGTAGTGGATACTCCACCATCCGTGGATGTATCATTGCTACTGACACAAGAACTCGCAAGTGCTATGCCTCTCGAAACTATGCTAGTAGTGATAGAAACGTGGTTGAGATGTTATCTCCACAACTCAATCTCCACATTGTAGTCTCGCTTGAACTCATGGTAATCGTCTATCGGCGGTCCCTCCAAGTGTTGGAACAAACCATTCCACGCCATGAACCGTGTAAACAACTGTGGGTTCCACATTTGCTGCAGATCGCACCAACTGTTGAACTCTTGGATGAAGTCATTCAGCTCATTGATACCCACTGTACCCGAGTATCGTCGAGGTCCCTTCATGGTCTCATAGATCTCGTCCATGTCCCACAACAACGGTGTGACGACACTAGACTCACCACCAGAAAACGCGTTGTTTGCGCTGGCTCGTCCTCTAGAACAACCGACGGCAATGGTGTAGATAGTCGATACCTCACCCCACTCTATGTATATCCATTGTCCGAGAAGTCCCCACAGAACCTCTTGAGAACTCCGTGATGATAGAACCTCGTGAACACTCTCCAACCAGAATGCCGAAATCTCCGTCACCACCGTAACCACAACTTGCTTAACCCCGCTCCTACTGAGCTCACTTATTCCCTACTAGGACGGTCAAGGTAAGGACAACTTGTACCTGCCATCACCATAGACAGTCTCTCACGGTCTGTTGATCGTCACTCCAACCGCACCGTGAGAGAAACAAGGATAGTCTGACTGATCTGCAACTCTAGTCTCACTACCGACAGCACATTGGAGTCAACTCACTCCAGAAATCAAGCGCCAACACAAGCAAACGCGACGCACAAACATGAAGTAGAATGTGGAGAGGTTCCAACCACAAGAAGTCCAAACAATAACCCTCCATACTCAAACATTCACATAAAGAGAAATCCATCCCCACCCAAACTGACGCCTCCTCTTTGGTGACCACATGCACAATATATGATCATCAACTGTCGTAACTGGTACTTAAGGTCACTAACTAGATGTCCACACCTCTAGTAGCTCCAAAAATATCTACGTGGTAGCTCTACTAGCTCACCCAAGACAATTGCCACCAACTGTTTTTTCATACGCGTCTCTACGGTATAGACAAATACTACCACAACTATAGCTTTCTCCTAATACTGTGGGGCCCCCCTCCTCTAGGAACGTGCGAGAAGGTCCCTTACTACCTTAAACAAGTCCATAAGTACTTGCACGCATCTCTAGAAGACACCAAGAGCTATTGGTCTAGTGGTAAAGCCAAAACTAGGACTGCATAGTTAAGCATGCAAGTTCAGAAATAGTGTTGGGATGGATGACCTTTTGATTTTACACTTCTCACACAACTGAAACTTGCATACCTCTCTCACGCACGCCAGCAAGCTGACATGCGACGGATGCGGGCTCGGACTCGGACTCCACTCCGCCTTTGCACTCCGCACTGACGCACCTCTACTCTTCGAAGCCTCTAAACGCTTCCTAACACGCATTCCACACCTCGACACTCCTGCTCACTCTCCGCTGCGCTTGGAGTAGAGTAGAAACTCGAGGCAAATTGACACTCCATGCGGGTTTACGTCAAATTGGGTTTACACTGCCAAATTGACACTCGCAAGCAGGTTTACGTCAGACTACCCGTGATCTTCATCGACTTGTAACTCTTTCGATCCTTCATCACATCAAACAATTTTTGGTGCATTGGAATCGTCTTCCCAGCGCGTACCTACTGCATTCTTCAGCACCAGAAATTGTCGATCCATGTCAACTCGACATCCGTAGACGCACTTCTGTTGACCTCAAATTGATCACAAAAATCCGTCACAAGAAATTCCAGCAGCGCTTCCGCACTACCTCACCACCAAATCGACCAAGAACAGATTCAAACGACAGTAATCCACACAGCTATCGATCACCCAATAAAAAAGAACCACTCCGCGCATGCACGCACTTGCAAATCAAAGATATCAACGATCTGCCCACTCCGGAGATACCACCGGTTGAAATCTGCGACTTGAAAGCTCTCAATCAGACCCCACAATCTGAGTTCTTCAAGTGATAAACGGTATGTACTCACTTGAAGAACTCAGTCTCATGCCAACGGGCACTAAACAATCACTAAAGTCGAGCCAAATCCACTATGTGCTCGCAGAGACTCCAGATTGCACTCACCAAGACTATCCACCATAACTAGGAGCTTGAAAGCTCAACTTGAAGAACTAAGGCCTCCAAGCCCTACCTACGAAGTATACCCCTAGTGGGTCATCCCAAGAACTCGTCCTAACGGCACTAATGACCCTATCGAGATTAGTCATTCCGCACTCGGCCAACCTAGCCGAGGTGCTAAACTGACGTGACAAGGAAGTGTCTACGTAAGGAGTTCTAAACTCCACTTAGACTAAATGCCGAGTTTATTGTTGAAGCATGGAAGAATAAATGGCATGGAGGCAACGAGCAATTTCGGAAGACGGCCTAACGTATAGACAACAAAAAGAAAAGGAAAACAAGGAGAGGATCAAGACATAGAGAAGAAGAGTGAAGGAGACAATAATAAACATAGAGAGGAACATAGGAAGATGTCCCTTGATAGTTAGAGATTTCACCATATAGCGACTAAGACAAGGAGAGAGTAGAGAAGGAGATAGCCAGAGGAACAGGAAAATACTTGTTTAGCAAGCATGTGATGAGGTACTTACGCAGACTATAGAACTGATGTACCAAAGGTGTCTATATGAATCCAATTAGATGAAAATCTGATCACGTCATCTAGGTTGTCAAATTTCTGTTATCACGTAATTTGCCATTATCATTTCTAGACTTTTGCATCTTGTGCGTAGATAGTCCGTTAGTTAAAATTTTGTTTTTCTAGCATTTGATGTTAACGAAAGTTAGTAAACTAGAACTGGATCTTAGAGCTGCAGAATAATCTATGAAACTCTCGGTTAAGTTCGCAGTAGTTCAGTCAGATTTTAAACATTGACTATTCTTCCGTAAATTTGGAGCCTGATTGTTACATTATATGTAACATTGACGTTACATAATTGACGTAATTGAGCTAATTAATATGTACACATTTCTTTCTTGAATAATATAATGCTTTCAATATCAACAACGGTTTTTCAAGTTTGGACAGACGTAATATTAATCAAGACTTAGTTATAAAACTATTTACTCATGTCAACCTTAAGCTTATATAGAAGTAGTCTTTTACTCTCGAGCATTAGCTCACTGATACCGATGACGATTCTCACACTCTAAAACACGGGTTTCGTCGTTCGGGTCTCGTGCTTGAAGGTTGGATACATTGTTTTACTCTCCTTGGTCGAGTTCATGAGAATTTCAATATAAGTTTCTCGTCCAACTAAAACACTCAATCGATTGCACACCCTGAGCTGTGTTGCTTACGTCTCGAATGATATGTGCATCTTGTTAAACTGTTTATTCACAAGGATAGATGAGTATCACTCTGTACAATGATCGCCAACAGGCAATGATTTAATAGGAAGGAGGAAGGAGATCAGCAGAAGGCGAGAGATGAAAATGAGGGAACCTGGGAATGTAACGCGGGCTTCAGGAAATACAGAGGAAGACCATGTGCATGGTAGGCCCAGGCGTTAAACTGAGACATGCGCACATGCTCGAAACTAACACCTCCTCTCATGCCGAAGGATAACAAGACACGATCATGATTTCAGTCGAACCTGATCCGAGAAAGAATGAATTAAATAGGATGTATGTTTTGCCTCAACGAAGCTCATAACACCCAGATTATTGCGATGGATTCTGAAGAGTACTTTTCCCAGAGGTTTGGTGAAAATATCCGCAATGTTTTCAATGCGGATATATCAATTCAATGTTATCCGCAATGTTGATCCTGTAGAGTTCAATTTCACCAACTTGAATCTTACCGCGACCATAGTGATGCTTGACTTCGATGTGTTTGGTGCGTGCATGGTAGACTCGGTTCATGGCGATCTTACCACAACTTTCATTGTCGAAGTAAATTCGAGTTGCAAGCTTTGAATTTTCTCCAAGCTCGTAAGCAACCCTACGTAACCAGACAGCTTCTTTTGTACTTTCGATCAATGTAATGTATTCCGCTTCAGTAGAAGAGAGAGTCACCGTTGCCTGTTTTTTGCTATACCAGGTGATTGCACTGGATCCGAGTCGAAAAACAAATCCTGACGTAGAGCGACGACCATCAAGATCTCCAGCCCAATCCGAGTATGAGAAACCATGGATTTTGGAGTCAGGTGAACATCGGTAGAAGACTCCATAGTCAGCCGTGCCTAACAAGTAATCGAATATCTGCTCCACAGCCTGAAGATGCGGTACTTGTGGTTTGGACATGAATCTGCTCACTAGACCAACAGCGAAGCATATATCTGGACGTGTGTTGGTGAGAAAGACTAATTTTCCTACCATACTCCTGTATAGGTGAATATCCACCTCCTCTGCATCCATGTTTGCGTACAGCTTAGTATCTTCACTCATCGGGACAATAGAAGTATTCCGGTTCAAGATGTTGAACTCTTTCAACATTTGAAAGAGGTAGCCTTTCTGACACATGAAGGTGCCGCACTGAAGGTGAAAGAACTCTACGCCAAGGTAATGACTTACAACACCGAGGTCGGTCATGTCAAATTCTTTTTTCAGCTGTTGTATGATCCATTTGATCTTGACACTGTGATCACCTGTTATCAGCAAATCATCGACGTAGATGATCAGAATTACCAATAACTGATTCTCTTCCATGTAGTAGAGATTATAGTCAGCATCACTCCGATGAAGTCCTTGACCTTGTAGATATGAGTCGATTCGTTTGTACCATGCACGTGGGGCTTGCTTGAGGCCGTACAGTGCTTTCAGGAGTAAGCAGACTTTCTCCTCTTGACCTTTCTGGACGTAACCCTCCGGTTGACTCATAAACACTTCTTCCTCCAGTTCACCATTAAGGAATGCTGTCTTGACGTCTAGGTGGAGGATCTTCCATCCATGTAAGGCTGCATATGCCACAATTGATCGTACAGTAGGCCATTTGACCACGGGGGCAAATATTTCTTCAAAATGTAGACCTTCTGTTTGCTCAAAGCCACGTGCACACAGTCGAGCTTTGAGACGTTTGACCGAATCATCAGCAGCTCTCTTCACTTTGTAGACCCATTTTGCAGTAATCATCTTCTTACCGTGGGGTAAGAGAACTAATTTCCATGTGGAATTGGTCACAATGATCGCATTTCTTCATCCATGGCTTCACACCAGTCAGGGTCCTGACTTGTTGTGTAGAAATTCTGAGGTTCTGTCACTGATTCTACAAAACCAATAAAACCTTCGTATCGCTTGGATGGGACTCCAAAATTAGAACGGAAAGATCTTCTGAGACCGGCTGGGGACGGAGTAACAATGGTTTGCACCATTGTCGGAGTAGAACCATTTGTAGAGGGTGAGTCTTCAACAGTAAAATCCTCGTCAAAATGAAGACGAGTGGATGCGCCAGACAAAGTAGTTTGGAGAAGAGACTCTGAAAGAGACTGAGAAAGAGATGATCCAGGCGGTGTGATTTCTTGTAAGAGAGGATTAGTAGGTGAGGAATCCACTTTGGTGAGAGATGGGGACAGAGTACTGTGACTAGCAGGCGAGGATACCAATAATGAATCTTCTCTTGGAATAATTGTTTTAGGAAGATCAAGATCTACGGGATGTGAAGTAAAAGAAGAGACTGGAAGAAAAGAACTCTCATCAAATGTTACGTCTCGAGAGATTTGAATTTTCTGATTTTCTGGATTATAAAGTCGGTAGGCTTTTGACTGGGAATCATAACCGACTAGATAACAAAGTATCGACTTAGAATCAAATTTACTACAAGACTCTTTGGGAATATGAACATGAGAAGGACAGCCGAAGATACGTAGCAAACTGAGATTGGGTTTCTTACCAGTAAATTTTTCCTCTGGTGTAACACCGGAGTTGGCTCGTGTAGGGCATTGGTTTAGCAGGAAAGCAGCTGTGTTAACTGCTTCGGTCCACAAAAACTTTGGTAGTCTTGCTTCAAGTAACATGCTGTTGCACATTCTAACAGAGATCGATTTTTCTGCTCCGCGACACCGTTTTGTTGTGGAGTCCTTGCCTGAATAAGCTGTCGCTGGATCCCCAGTAACTGAAAGTATTTCGAGAACTGAGCTGAAAGAAATTCTCCACCACGGTCTGACCTTAACCTTTGGATTTTCTTGCCAGTTTCTCGTTCTATCATGATCTGGAATGCACGAAATTTCTCAAAGGCTTCATCCTTTTGTTTGAGAAAAAAGACCCATGTCTTTCTACTGAAATCGTCTATCATAGTCATGATGTATCTAGAACCTGACAATGAGGTTGTTTTCATTGGACCGCACAGATCTGAATGAAGTAGCTGGAGAATGTCATCTGCATGACTCAGACTGTGTCGAGGAAAACGTTCTCTGTGTTGTTTGCCTACAAGACATCCTGTACAGACAGTGGTTATGAAAGGCACCGAAGGAATACCAGTCGCTAAGTTTTTTGTAGAGAGAAAATTTAGGCTATGAAAATTTAAGTGACCCAAACGCTTGTGTCACAAAACAGCTTGACCGGTATCCTCCATCGAGTTGACTTCAGCCGTCGAGAGAGAAAGAGCCTGGTTGTTCATCTTGTACAGACCACGTCCCACTCTAGTCCTTTTCGCTAGAATCCTCTATGGTGCTTTCTGGATAATCAAGCATCTAGTAGCATCGAAAATGGTCATGTTTCCATTATCTGCAATGGATCCAACAGACAAAAGATTTTTGGTCACCCAGGCACGTACAGAACGTCATCGATCTTTATTGAGCCGGACACAACTTTCTCTCTACCAGCGATGCTATGGTAATGTCCTCCAGCAGATTTCACTTTGGAATGTTCTGAGTGTAACTTCAAATCAGTAAGCAGATCCGAATTACCAGTAACATGAGTTGTGGCTCCCGAATCTAAGTACCATTCTAGACTATCATCGACCACATTTACTTCCTCGAGCTCACTGATGTTGAGAGACGCTAATGCAGTCTCAAACAGTGCAACGTCTGGAGTATTGTTCTCGTCACTGTCTTCATTGACCAAGTTTATCTCTTTCCCCCTCCGGAACTGAAGAATCTTCATCGTCCGACTTTGAATGCCTATCTTTCACAAATTTCTTGAACCTGACGAACAAGGCTTCCTCGGCTGGTTCTTGTGTGGGATCTGATTGATGTCGATGTTCCTCCAGTTGCAGCTTGGCCTGAAGTGCATCAAGGTCCAGAAATTTTTTCTTGGTGGTGAGACTGATAACGAACTGGCCGAACCTTGATGGTAGTGCATTCAGCACAGAAGCTACTATCCTCGCCTCGTCAGCTTTCTCACCAAGTCGTGATAGCTGGTTCTTAAGAGAAATTACTTGCTCCATGAACTCTTCGGCAGTAGAGGTCTCTTCCATCTTCAGAGAATTTAGCTTCTTCCGAAGCAAGAGCTTCAATGCAGGTGAGTCGTTGCTGCCATAAAGCTTGATTAGCTTCTGCCAAGCAATATGAGGATCTATGATGTCTTCAAGATGCTCTATGATTTTGTCTCGGACAGACAAGTTGATTAGTGCAAGAGCTTTACATTTGCGCTCCTCAATCTCATTTAGCTCTAACGTTAGCTGGAAAATACCCAGTATCTACTAACTCCCAGAGTTTCTCTCGTCTCAAGATGTTAGTTAATTTGAACTTCCATATAGAGAAATTGACTTGACCCGCTAGTTTACTGGAATCAGAAACAGTGTACTCACTGAAACTGGACATCGTGAAACAAGTAAAACAAAAAAAACAAAAAATTAGATATGAAATCAGAAGGAAAAAATGATACCATAGAGGAAAAAATGACCTAAACGATAAGAGCAAAGCTCACTGTGAGATTCCTGATCGGAGAAGGTAGAGCAGTGCTCTACGGAGCCTGAGTGATAGTGCTTGAGAGACCAAGGAGCAATGCTCACTCGATCAGAAGAAAAAGTAGTCCAAACATCGAGAAATTTTACCCAGAGAGAATTTGAGCACCTTGCTCTGATACCATGTTAAACTGTTTATTCACAAGGATAGATGAGTATCACTCTGTACAATGATCGCCAACAGACAATGATTTAATAAGAAAGAGGAAGGAGATCAGCGGAAGGCGAGAGATGAAAACGAGGGAACCTGGGAATGTAACGTGGACGTCAGGAAATAGAGAGGAAGACCATGTGCATGGTAGGCCCAGGCGTTAAACTGAGGCATGCGCACATGCTCGAAACTAACACATCTCTGATGATGATGCATCCCAATCAAACATGATTCGAATTCTCAGACTTGTCCATGTCTGTAAATTTCTGTGTGCTTTTGAGACCGTGTTTGATCTCAGACTTGTCCATGTCTTTTAACTTCTGTGTGCCTTTGGGACGCTGACTCAAACATACTATCTATCATCTATCATCCGATTTTATTATCATTTAATTTTATCATCAGTCCTATACCCATCTACCAAATGTAATAAAAAATCCTTCATCTTAAAAAGAAAACAAAAAACGAAAGTTTTACATTACACGCATACCATTAAATAAGAAGTTTAATCCTTTAACGATCTTCAATACCAATATGAACTGAATCCTTTGATTCAAAGGTTTATTTAAATCGATGGGAGATTCCTCTACTGAAAGTAGTCATTTTAATCCAACACATTCATTTAATACTGAGATATACTGTATAAAGGATTATCGATACATCACTACACACTAAAAGAAACTTATCCTTACATTCTCAATTATTAGGATTCATAAGTAAGGTAAACAACCCTCCACAAGCGTCTGCGTTTCCCGATGCGGCTACGTGCGAATCGTAGGTGCCCACCTCCTGAACCTGGAAAAGAAATAAAGAAGAAAAACGAAAAAGAAGAAATAAAAATATATATTTATGCGTCGAGAATGGCAGATTTTATCAAGGTCCACTCTCCAGTATAGAGGTAACCCGCAATTAGCCTGGCTAAGTACATAGTAAGAGACGATTAGTAGCCGAATGTGCGCGATCTTGTCAAGTGGAGTCGGCCAATAGTGTGTGACCGAAGGTGTGCCGATGGGAATGTGTAATGCGTAGCACATTTCCAGAAAAGGTTCCCCTCGGGGTGCAAAGAAGCTGACAAATGCATGTATTGATGCAAGCTCATCGACTCTAATGTAGAAACTAATGCAGAACTGAAGCAACGGTAGTTGCACACTGCCACAACGAAATAAGCGTCGAGGCGAACATAGGATGAGATACCCAAAAAACCACGCCGAAAAGAATTAGTTAAAGTGATTTGAAAGAGCAATGATTTGGCGAGTGAAAGCAGCGAGAAGACAGTCAGAAATAGTAAGAGGAACGATTTTTACCAGTGCGTCACTGATGCATTCAGGTACAGAGTAGGTGTACACCCAAGAACCTAATTACACTGTACACACTGCATGCACCTCAACCTGCTCTCTGAAGGTAAGAATAGGAAACATAGTGAGCTCTACTTGCTCATGCCACGCCAAAATGAGTATCAAGCGTAAGGATGCTCACTGACTACAGTCAGTAAGTACCGACGAATTTCCTCACTACTGAATAAATCTATAGGTGTTCGCAATGCTGGAGTAACAAAAGAACCGACGTGCTCTAGATAATTAGATGCGTTGAAGTAATCCTTTTGTGATCTAATTCCAGGCGTACATGGTGATATACAAGAAACAGACAGCCTGACACCTAGGAACCATTTGACCTTCCCCGTATTTGCTGAAGAAGATGTGAAACATTACACTCTTCTGTGTAGCTCTCAAATTTCCAAGTTTTTACTGAGGGACTCCAAATCGTCCAAACACCGAATCATCCTCAGACCACGATGTCTGTACAGCATGTCACTAGCCTTGAGCACCACAATAACTAATCCAATTACTGCAACCTACCTCCCGGAGGGAGGGAGGTACGGAGTTAGTCAATCCAATTCACTACCTCCCTACCTCGGCTTAAGACAACTTGTAACAGAATGAATTCACCTTCTACATCTTCTCCTGCGCGTTTATAACTTTGGCTAGAAAAATTAAATAGTTCAGCTATTGTTCAGCTATCCAAGAAATGGAATCACATGAATGAGAATAGAATTTCTCTTCGAGTATGAAGCAACGCAGTTAAGTAATTAAGTGCGCTGGCTGGCTTCCGTCTTGAAAGCAAGCACCTGACTCCGTTAAAGAAGGCCCATCATGGAGGTGCGTCCCCAAAGCTTATGGGACGCGTGGTGCCACCAAGGTACTTGCTAGGTAGCGTCAGTACACGATCGTCGCCGTCCAGACCTACGGACTCGGAGGGGCACCTCTCCACCACCTCTGCATGTCAAGGAAAGCTACAAATCCGATCATCCAGTTGGTGATCTATCGAGCCCAAGCGGAAGCCCACCTCTGCTAAATCAACCTTGTGAGAGAAAGAGTTGAACCAGTGAGATGTCAGAGAGAATTTCAGAGACACGAACCACATCTTACCACTTCAGATGGAAGGCGAGAGTAAAAAACTCCAGCTTAGGGCTTCATTATCTCGAGACCTTGTAGCTCTAGAACACATGAAGAAAGAGTATGTCAACAGCAGCCGTTTACTACTCGAAGAAACAGGCGGGAAGAACCACATTGATTTCCCCTGAAGATGAAGGGACGAGCTGAGTCGTTACCTTCACTTTTGTGAGTAGCTCTTTGGCTTCAAGGTTGGTTTTGAAGTGCTCCCTTACAGGCTGTCAGCAAGAAACACCCAACTACGGAGTGAGACCCTATATCTCAACGAGCTACAGAAAAGAGTCGGTATATACCATGATACTTGCGTCAAGACTGATGATAGTACCTGAAGTATTCTGTTGATTGCCTTGGTCAGCGCCTGCTTCAAATCAGTAGGATGAAGTGCACCACTTTTGTAATCCTCTTTCAGCTCCTCGGCTGTTACATAGGTCCTGAATGGAGTGCAAACGTTTAATTAGATCATCTGCTTTGAGGGAGTAGGGCCGCATATGAGCGAGCATCGGTGTATAACATACATAGTTTGTTCTTCCCTTAAAATCTAAACTTAAAAGTGGACCTAACAACAAGCCCTAGTCTCAGAAATGTTAAAGTCAGGACCGAAGTGTCCTCTAGCGAAATCGGAGCGCGAACTACTCAACGAAATTCATAATAAGGACTCCAAACAAGTTCCAAACGAGGACTGATAACCCTGTAGACGACTAAAGGTAAAGCGCACTTAGTGACATACTTGTTCCCACCATTCTCCGCTTTGCGTTCCACTAGGAACTCGTTGAAGTATGGGAGTACAATGTAAATTGTATACTCGAAACAAGGATTTCCTTCAGTGATCACAGGTGGGCAATACGCCTTTTTTATTTTGGTCTTCACCTCAGACTGCAGAAAGGCAACAAGTCAAAACCCATCCGAACTGATACTTTCGATAAGGAAGTTGAAGGATGCGTACTGTCGACCGACTCGAAGATGAAATTCATTCGACTCACAAGATCGACACAGGGACAGACGAATTGTTAACCGAAGGATCTAATACCATCAATACACGAATACATATGAAGGTAATCACGATAAAAAGAAATAATCTAAGAGAAGGGCTCCAAAAGACGACACCACATAGGACTATCCAGAGAAAGGAGTTAGTTGACTCGTAGTTGAGCTAACATTGATGCGAGTTAAGGACCTTACTTCTTCGTCCTCCATGAATATGGCTGAGTCTGTCATACTCTTTGACATTTTCTCTTGACCTTGTAGCAAGCCAGGCAACATGTCTGCATAGTGCTTAAGGGAAGCAAACACTATGTCGTTTCCTCATTACCCGCTACCACGTACTCAACTATCACTCATACTCAGGACAGCCTGACGCAACGAAGATAAGTTTCACCCGTAAGTCCAAAAGTTTTAAGATCAGACTCGACACGAGGAATTGCCGAATGAGCAAGGATACGATGTGATAAGATGATTGGCTTCAACTTTCGCTTGGTATCACTGCAGTACTCACGTGCAAGAACATTCACTTTACGCTGATCCATGCCAAGCTGACAAATATCAGCCTGCGAGACACACAGAAAGCAGTAGTGTCAACATGCTTGTCATCACCGTGGCTATGCCGAACGTTATACTCCATTATTATGCGGAGTAACGCTTGCCATATTCTACAAGACGACAGATGCGAGACATTCCAGGTAAGTTAACAAATGTAAACCAGAAGGAGAATATATGTGTTGTGTTGTTCTTGAAGTCAACCTTCAAGAAGAAAATGTCGGCACACTGCATACAAGGATAGAATATCTGGGCGGCAGTCAGTTCATCCTCGTCATTGCGCCCCATAATCTGAGAACACCTGTATACAGGAGTTTGGCGGTTGGATCTCAGAAGGCGGCTAGTCAACAAAGTTAATAAGAAGAGACACCGTCCTAGGATTCATTTCTAAGTTCGATCAATCTGCTGAAAAGACGAATCTCTGCTGAATCTCTGTCCAACCTTTTAATGCGGGAGAGGTTGTTCCGACGAGCAATGTCCATCACAAGAGGCCAGTACTCATCCGGCCTTGCGTTGATTTCCTCCGAAGTCCACAAAATTTCGACTCGATCCATATTCATGCCAACGGCCTTCCAGATCTCTATCATGTACCGCCCAACGGTCTGAATCTTCTTCAAGTCTCCACCCATTTTGTTGTTGAGCTGAGCAAACCAATCGGCAACCCAGAACTTGAAAACGCAGCCAGCCCTGGTGAGTTTGTTGACATTAATTACCTTCATCACACCCTGCAGACGAAGAGGAAAATCAATCCTTAAAAGTCCACTTAACGGGACAACGCGAAGATCACTGCAGGTGATTCTAACGTTGAAAGCACTTACACTTGCAGACCGTCCGGCAGCAGTGCTGAAGCAATAAGAATGATTTGGGAACAACTATTCTTCTTCACAGAACAGAGAAGGATAAAGAAAAGACTGCGAACGCAATTACGCGGATTAGTTAGTTCGAGCTTTCCAGTCAAATCTACACATTGGTCGACTCTGCTCCTGCTGATCATTCCTAATAGGCGGCCCATTCTCGAGGGCTGCTCGCCGTCAAACCCATATGGTTTAAACTGGAGCCAACAAACAGACAAGAAATTCAAGTTCTACTTCAATATAAACCAAAATTCCAACTACGACCTTCTCGATGTCCTGGAACACTACATTTTTCGTTCCGTTAAGCCTCGTTCTCTGTCCTATATCAACTAAATTCGTCTGTTGCCGTACAATGAGATACAAAGCTAGCAGAAAACTCCAGGAAATTTGCGGAAAAAAATTGTGGTTGATAAAATCCCGGGTTCGCATCTGCCTCAATTTGTGCGTCTTTCTGCTTTCCCACTCATAATTGCACTGAACGAAGAAACGTAGGAACTCTAAAGCGTTCTTACTCGGCATTTCAAGCAGCACAGTATACCCGGCATTTGAATGTTCTAGCTTTGGAGGGATTCGAATTTCCAACAAGAACTCAAGAACAGAATGACCTAGCGTACATATGTACCTGAGCAATGTGCATTCTTCCAGAAGGTTCAAAACCATCATAGGCAACGGGATCCTTTTTCTTCTCCAACAAATTCCGGAGCTCATCGTCTTGAATGCACTCCTCACCAATACTACGCACCAAGGCGTACCTTTCATCCAAAGTCATCCTGTACCCAACATTCAGGCATTAAGTCGAAGTTCTCAACTTGGCCACTCGGAAAATCCAAAACTGATACGCAATGCCAGGCCCACTCCGGAGTCTGCGCAGCCGATCTGTTCCATGCCCCATCTCAGCTCGCTCTTTGTGCTAGGCACATGAGAGAGAAAAAACGAACGGCAATTCCAGCACGGGGGAAAGTCGTGAACATATCCAGACACACATTCATAAAAAGAAAGATTTGACTAACTTGGAAAAATGATCGGCCGGGACATCATCAGCTTCGGCTGGGGAAGGCGTGGTTGCGGGCACTACGGCTTCAGCGTGAGGCGTGGTCTCCTCAGCCGTGGAAGCCATTGCTTCCGGAAGTTGAGAATCAATCAACCGTTCTTTCACAGACAGCTCGCAAATTCCTCCCACAGATGCACGACTCTGTTCTCAGCAGCACATCACTCCGGAGTCGGGGCTTGCTCCTCTGCTGCACACTGATGAGCTCTCGCCAGCTTGTACCCAACCCTAACGTTTACAAGAGGAAAGCCCCAGGGCATAAGGTTCTGGTCTGATAGTCAATAGGCATCCCCAACGTACTGTACAGTGAAAATCGTTTTCTCTTAGCGGAAACATGTAAGTGTTATAAAAATTATAATATAATAAGCTATAATTAAAAATCAAAATTATTTATAAATATAAAAAGTTAATCTCTCCGGGAGCAGCTAACTGGTCGAGACCGAACCCATAAGTCGAGAGCAGGATGAGACGTCCCTCAGGGTATAAGTCTGAGATTAGAATTATAAATAAACGTCATTTAACAAGACATTTAATATATATCATAACCCTTCTCATAGGGAAAATTAAGATATATATTAAACACCCATGTACATGGGTGAATACGCAGCCTTGTTGGGTCAAGACTTCGTGTACATGGCTGAATAAGCAGCCTTGTTGGGTCAAGAGTAACAAACACTCAAATTCGAATCACGCCCAAGTAGAGACCAGCAGTCCAAACATAATGGAGAAAATGGAAATTAAAGAAGGAAAAAAAACGAAAATTATCTAGGTGTTGCGCAATGGAATTGTGAGACTTTGCCTTTCGTACTCTATAGTGAAGGCACCCGTATTGAAGGTACAAATTATTCCAAGTTAAGAAGAAGAGAATATGCACAAGTGGTTTAATTTATTATTTGATTTTTTCTATAATATATTAATTAATTAATTAATTAAATGAGTTCAGCAAGCTGCCGCATTTATATTCTTAAAGGTGCGTCTAGACTTCACTTATAAGTTAAGTCCGGTTCGGGTAGGTGTAGTTAATATAGAATAATTAACAAAGTTTTATTTTATTTTACTAATTTAAAATTAAATATAAAATTACACCTAACAAATATAAAAATATATATATCATAGAAGGAACAACAGTTCTCTAAAGTCTGATCGAGCATACTCTAATCTTTGCTTTTACCCTCCTGCATCATTCAGAGCATCCTGTATATTAGCAGAGAAAATAAACATAGTAGAGTAAATGAGAATAAATAAATGTTACATGTGATGCAAATCCGAAAGACGACAAACTATTTTCCATATTTTAGTTCTCTTCGAGGTTTTTGCATATCGCCTTTTTACTCTACAAGCATGAATATTCGCATACCCTTCAAACTAGACTCATTAGGGGGGATTATTTTCGTTTGAAGTTAAGTATTTTCTGGTTGGACCAATGGGGCGTCAGCGGCGCTTGTCCGCTGACGGTTTTTGACGGACGCATGTAACATTTGGAGGGACAGCAGGTTTTTTTAGGATACAGTATTTGATTTCTTTCATTTCTGAGGAGCGGCCTGGACGTGGACTGATATTTCTATTGTCAAGAGTCTGATAAACCGAAATCTAGATTTTACTGCCATAAAGAACTTTGAAACATAATATTTCCTTCTCGGGCATCACGTACAGGCCTCCGAGCTAATACACTGAACTACTCTTAAGGCTGCTTATTATTCACCCATGTACACTCAAGTGTACATGGGTGTTTAATATATGTTTATAACTTTTCCTATGGGAAGGGTTAGAAACATATATTAATACCTCTGTAAAATGACGCTAATTGACAATTTCACTCCCAGACTTATATCTCCAGCAAGGCCTCAGCTAGCTCTTCACTTATGGGTTCTGTCTGGGTCAATTTGCTACTCCCGGAGAGGTTAACATCTAATATTTATAAAAAATTTTAATTTTTTATTATAGCTTATTATAATTTATTTTTATAACACTTATACGTTTTCTGATAAGAGAAAACAAAATTCACGATACAAGGTCGTTGGGGATGCCTATGTGCTCAAGCGTCCGAGCTATGTACTAATAGGTCAGCCCAATTTACATCATCTAAATATACTATACTACACGTCTGTCGCTACAATATTTCTACAGCAGACGTCTATTGCTGCATTGTTATGTCAGGCATGCATATTATTCATCCTCTTCCGAGTTCGGAAGAGGGGGCATGTCTTTTAATTTAATACTTAATCTTTTCGGCCAGAAGTGTTAGGTCTTAAATCAAACGTCTGATTAATTTATGACTTCTTGAGTACAGTACCCCGGACTTGTATCTCCTGAAGCGCGACAATCCACACAAGACTTATTGATTTTTTTTTCTCTTTTCGTGTTTGCAGGCATGGGCTAATAAATAATATATATAGAACTTTTTAATTATTTATATCTACTTAGTACATATATTTTATTTAACACTTATATAATTTCTTGTTAGCAAAAGAAAAAAAAAGTTCCCAGAAAGTTCATGTTGTATGCATATTTACCGTAGGGAAGAAAATTACATAGAAACAGAGTATACTGTAGTGGTGCGTGAAAAACTAGTGGTGTACAAATAGGCTGCAGTGTCTTGTCTCCAACACACGTCAGTGACCTCTCTATCTGATCCTATGCTTCGGAGAAGCGCCGAGGTTCCAGGAATGAACGGACACAGCTATTATCAAGAGTACAGCCGATACCCAGAGACAGAGGTTTTCATTGGAAGAGGCATCACTGTCTTTTGATACTTCGTACATTCCTCTAAAACACCCAAGATTATAGTCTGATCTCGGTTCAAGCTCTGTATTAGAGTGTGTTGATTTATACAGATGAATTATTTTTGTTTCAGAAGTAATCAAATTTCATCTTGTAGTACTTTAGTCACAGCTGACTATTCATAATACCCCTTTAGTATTACCTCCTGATCTGAATTTATTATTCAGATCAGACGTGATGTATTCTCTGGGCTCGAACCCAAGACGTGCAGATCCCTACACGAGAACCTTACCTACTGCGGTATCTCCACTACGAGTAATAACACTAACAGGCTCAAATAAAGATGTAAAGACAAGCAGCAATACGTGAACAGCTAATGCAGACAAAAGACAGACAGCAGTACGTGATTTCAAATACGTGATATAGCTGTGCAGCATAATACTTTTGGACGATAACCATATCCGTTCTGTGAAATCTCCTCATTCTCGGAAGTCGCTCTAATGCCTACTAGCCGCCGCCCGCACAAACCAAGAAAATACAAGCTCGTTCCGCTTGGCGTTTTCTTGCTCCTAGCCGGAAGTACGCTTTGTATGCATATTAGCTTGTTTCACTTCCCAGAGACCGATGATTAGTTTTGACGGTAACAGCATACAACTCATTAGATCTTTTTCATATATGGACCTAGATTAAATGCTGTATCTCCATTTCCAACAGAGTGGTATATATTTATTCTAAGTCCACTCTTGATGTGAAGAAGCGAATTCTCCTTGCATTGGATGGGTTAGAGAGCACCTTGTGGACGACAAAATCTGTATCAAAAAGTGACTTAATATGCATGCAATTTCAACTTCGGGGAACTTCTGTTTGTTTATTGTTATCAAGAAAATATACAAATGTTAAAAGAAAAAATAAATATAAAGAATTAAAAATTATATAAACATTATTTGTTAACTTATACCTGAAAACACGAAAAGAATAGGAGAAAAACCATAAGCACTGAGTCAGCTCTTGTGCTTCAGAAGGTACAAAACCAGGAGGCTAATACTCATGAATTCACTACTCTACTCAAGCGTTAATTTTATATCTAACCCTTCTCGTCTGAAGGGTTAGGTATTAAATTAACATAGATTTTCTCTCTTCCGAACTCAATATGAATATGCATGCTTGACTTGAAATATTGCAAGCTAGAAATCCAAAGAGCTGAAAGAAGGTGGTTCTCAAAACAAAGGAGATGAGCAGATACTGAGACAGAAGAAAAGCTCTTGGTCTTCATTATTAAAGCGGCCTCCACGAAATAGTACCACCTCTAAACTCAGTTTAAATATTTTCCAACCGCACGCAGAAGTGAACCATCGGAGCCGCTGAAAAAAACTCACTTCAAATATTTTCCAACCCCAAGCCGAATTGAAATGTCCGTATTTATCTTTTCCCATCGCATGGAAAAGCGAATCGCACAACTACCTTAAAAGTATTTCCAGTTCCGCTTCTGCTGCTTGTCCTCTTCTCGTGTTTCCCCAAATCCTCGCTTGCCATGCATATATATATATATATTTAGCTATAGAGCTGCATGTAGAAAATAGAGACACTAAGGTCCAAAATGTTCTTTCAATATAATCCTCGCTTGAAGGCTTCTCTTCCTTTCCACTGAAGAGAAGTCCCAGTCTGATTGGCAGGCAACTCAAGGACGATTCGCATTTCATTTTGAATGTTATCCTTTGTTGTAAAGCTAGAATTGGCGATCGCAATTTCACTGAATGTAATCGTTTTGTTGTAATGCTAGGTTAATAGTAATAATAATAATAAGATTTTCCGTTCTCTGTTTTGCATAGCCAACCGTCTATTATAGAAACGATGACTATTTTATTAGATGTCAAAAAGAACAAGTGGAAGGAGCTTGAGTTTACTTTTAATGCAAGGTAAATACTAAATAGTAAGTTATACAGTAAAATGAAACACAGAATGAGGAAGACAGTCGTTGTTGACTTAAATAAAGTAATAGAGATGAATTTGATGCTATAATGAATTAGTTAAAAATATAAATAGTAATCCAAGTTAGAAAAAGAAAGTTGGACTTCAGTAAAACCAACTAGGGAATTTAGTGTGAAGGAGCACTCATTTTGTTTACTGGAGTCATTCTCCATAGTGCTTGTCCCTGTATTTTACCACCTTTGGTAGAATATACTCATCTACATTTAACAATAATAATATACAGCAAAATCAAGTAAAGGTGTATTGATAAATGTTAAAACAAAGAGAGAGATATTTGACTTCTACCATGGTTCAATGCAATAATAAATTTTGGAGCTTGAGAATTCTCATGATGTTAAGGAATCAGAGCATTTTTAACGCTTACAAATCTCAAGTTGTTCACTTTCACTAATCCTGAAAATATTTTTTAAATATGATATACATATGTGTAAAGAAAATAAAATTACATAAATAAACTTTATATACTTTATATACTTTTGAAGAATTTCAATTTCAGCTCAGCGGTAGCTTTACCCAATTCAAATTAATTAAAAGGAATCCCGAGAATTCTTCAATTTGCCTTAAATATATAGTCTTTGTTCTTAATATCTACAGAATTCTATATATATCTTCTCTTATGCTCATATATAAATTCATATGTTGTATTAATAGAGCCATTCATCCTCAGATATCGTTCTATGAAATATTTGTTGTTCATGAATGCGTGTGGGACTGATATAAGTTACAAGATATGATGGTAAAAAAGAATAACTCCATTTTTTCGAAGACACCAAATGTTAATTCTTCACGAACGCATCTACAATCTCAAGTAAAACATAACTCTTGCAGTTGAAGTACTAGAAATGATATGCAATTGTATATGAGAGTACGCTATCTACCGAACTACTGAATCCCGTTCTTAATCTATATTGTGTAAGTTTTGACATTCTCCAGTCTTTATATGTTTACTTTCCCAACATATTTAGTCATGCATGTGGTTAATTTATTCTCTATCCCGGTCCCTTCAGCTGAGAAGGGTTAGATAATAAATTAAATGTCTTTTAATTTCCTGAGTCTTTGCTTCTAGTCTCTCGCACTTATATTCCCGAGAGCGTGTCCATTTTTCATGCTTAATGGATTATATAAGGATTTTATTGCATCTCCAAGTTTGTATAATATTTAATATTTATAGATATTTTAATTTCTCTTTTCAACTTAGTATACAATTTTTGCTTAACACTTGTAAATTTTCTTGATAACAGAAACCGAGCAAAAGTTACTAGATGTCGATCTTGTATGCATATTTGTTTGTGAAGCGTGAATATTCATCTCTTCCAAGTTCGGAAAAGGAGAATATGCAAGGGTGTTTAATTTATCACCTAATATTTTCAACGGGAAGGGTTAAATGATAAATTAAAATACATATAAAACAATATTATGACAAGACTGTAGCTCGCACTTATGTTTCTCGTTGCGTGCTCCAACCCACTTCTTATTGGGTCTCCGCAAAATCCGGAATGTACTTCAGAGTTAACATATAACATATAATATATATAAATTAAAAATTTATTTTAAAAATATTAAAATTTATTTTAAAAATATTAAAATTAAAATTTATATAATTTATATAATTTTCATTAACATCTCGAAGGCACCCGCGCTATAGTGTCTGATCCAATGACCCGGATATATTTTGACATTTGAAGCTTCTCGTATTAATATCCTTTTCTGTTTCGTCTCATTTTCCATCCCATCTCCGAAAAAGACATGCTGTTATGGGAAGGAAGGGGAATTTTTTTATGTTTGTCTTTTTGCTCCACCGGGCCAGAAGTACACTTTGGATGTTTATTTTTCCTTGTAAATACAAGCTAGTGGTTGTTTCTTCCAACAACGATATACAAAATGAGTCTTGAGTGAAGATGTAGTGCTGAAACCAAGAAGAAGTACTAGTGCCAAGACAACACAAGAGAAAGAAAAACAACAAGTCTAATATCTCCATCAAGAAAAGTATCGAACAAAAAAAGCATTATGTCCAAGATCTCTCGGCCAAAAATCTACTTAGAATTTAAGGTAAAACCATAACCATAATAACACCGTATGACATCAATAGTGCTGAAGAATTTCTTGATGGTTTCAAAACTACTGAAATTTCAGTAGTTTTGTAACCATCAATAAATTCAAAATAATTCATACCATGTGATAAAGTTAAGTTTGGTGACACAATTATTGGACTTATAACAGCTGTATGTGCAGACACTGCATAGTATCTGAATGGTTAAAGTATCTCAATCGTCTGCAATCAGAGTTTGATCAACATAAGTAAGAAATTAGCTGGACTAATTAATGTGTATGAGAATGAGATGAAATAAAACACAAACTTAAGCTTCAAGCTTAGCACCAAATAAGCTATCATTCAACACCTTACTTCTTCAATCAAGCTATTAATAAAGTAATAAGCATGCTCGGTTATCGAACTTTTGCTCCTTTTATGTTATCAAAGAAAATATAAATATTATATGATAAATAATCTATGATAAAAGTTAAATATATCTGTAAATACTAAACATTATACCTACGGTCATAGAACATGCACAGATAACCCATAAGTGAAACGTAGAGAATCGCTTCCGAGGTACAAGTGAAGCAGCCCACTCAAGAAAAGAGTTGCATTCAACCTCGAGTATCAGTATAAAAGCATCAAATAGAATATTCTTATTTTCCTCCCAATGAATTTTGAGTCTAAAGAAAAGATTCCTTTTATTATATCTTCATCATAACATGTCTATGTCAATAGTAGTTTGTTTCGAGATGAATCATAACTTGTAAAGCTTGTGAATAACTTCAAGTGGATTTCTTTATTTCACATATTCCATGTTGAGATGAAGACCTAGTCACCAAAACCATTTTCTGCATAACGGTTAAAAAGAAAACCTGCCAAATAAGATCTTCTCGGTCACCTAGAGCACTTGTAGTCATACTCGGGTTTAATTAATAAATTAAGCTTGCTAAGCATGCTAAGTTGAGATCCAACAAGGAGAGAAAACTAATGATGATATAAGGAAGCTTATGGATAAACAACAAGTGCAATTGGTGAAAACTCTGCTCACGAGTTCATGAAGCTAAAAGAAAACATCCGAACGAAGAATGAATTAGTTGCCATCTTGTATATGACTAGTGTTACTCAAAAACTATGTAAATATATCCTCGTTGTATACATCCTTATTATTTCAACTGTTCTTTCATTTTCTGGTAAATCTCTACTCACATTTTTCAAAGATTCATCTCACAAACAAAGACATGGTTAATTTATACCGATATAAAGAATTGTAACAAGAACTAGCTGAATGTAATATATAACTGATATTATATGTAGTCATCCCTCATCCATCACTATCTTAGTATAACCCAGATATGACACATTAGAGAGTCTCATTATCATGGACAAACATGATCATGAATTTTTGTTTATTTTCCGATTGAGACTAACGGACCATCAGTCTTCCCACTAGTCTTTTATTTCACTTATCAGTTGTCATCATGAGGTTTGGTAATAAGGATGTCTTTCTCATTGTGTTCACTTTTTGCTATGATGAGGATATTCATGAGAATAAAGAATCTTCATGATGTTGGGCCAAGGATACATCCACCCTAGCCTTTTCGATATTTTTATCAATGTAGTCTGGTGCACAGTCCACGTGATAAACCTCGAGTGGTCATACACCAAACAAGACAAACTCACAGGAGAGAAGAGCGCGAGAATTTATCTTTTATAGTTCTTTGACTTCTCACGACACACTTCAATCGTATGAAGTCATCTTTTTCTCTAAAAAGCTGAGGGTTAAAATTGCCCAGTGAGAAGTCATCCTTTAAGAACGTGACTATCGAGGAGCCGTACACTTTTTCGCTTGGAATAGTTCAGGGTCGGGGAAGCATGATTAGCGAAATAAGATCCAAAATGCACAGAGATCCTAGTGATCTGTACATTATTCATGTCCTTGTGATAGCAAGTGTAGCTATAAGTCTCTATCATTCAATATTATTCGAAATCTCTCTATTTAACTTTCTATACATTTTGCATCCTCTTATCATGATAAATATGCATCCCACGTGAGGACAAGAAAGAAGAGAATAAAGACAAGCGGGGTTATCGATAATAAAAATTGAGAAGATTGGAGTCGTCTATAGCTGTTAGATCTATGGGTAGGAGAAATGAGAGCGACTGGAATGACTCTTTATTTCTTGAGTTAGTTGGAGTTTGGACGTGGAGTTGGAGTTCTGGAGATTGTTCTTGTGATCTCGCTGTGAAGAGCAGCTGAAGTGGTAGTTAATTATCATTGGTTGGTTCGTTATTTTGGAGCACATCTCATGAGCTTTCTAGACTATAGTCTCTTCTCTTCTCGTGTCTTCTCTTTTTTATGTTGTTGCAGATCGTGCTATGACGAGCTAGAGGTACATGCTTTCTGTCTTGTTGTAGCTTCTGGAGTGACCACAACGTTAGGGGTGTGGCTGAACATGTCCTCGCTCTTGTTGTTGCTGTCGTTCTTGTATGACATTACATTCGATGCGATTTTTGCATGTATGCTTATGATTGTGTGCTTGATGTGTGTTTGAGTAAGTGAGATTCAACTTTAAAAGTGTAAGAGAGGTGGTGTCTCACAAGCAGCGATGTCATGCTCTTCATTCATTCTATTGTACTCTGCTCTTCTTTCCTTCAATGTCATCTTGTAGAACATTGTTTTTAATCGTTATCGCTCGTCTATGTTCTCTTCTATATGATTCTTTTTGGTCGTTATACTGGCGGTAAGTTTGATGACATGTCACTACTAGTGGTATTCCATTTTTGTTCTCATCATTGGAGGCATGGCTGGCGGCTCTGCTACAGAAAAAAGTATGAGCATTTTTGCATTCTTCTTCCTCGTGTTCTATTATTCCTCGCTTGTCAATAGCAATCTATCACTCATTTTCTTTCGTGTGCTGCTGCAGGCACGTTCCTCTAGACAGATATTTGACATGGTGTCCAGTACGTTTTCGCTCCATTACCTTCTTTGTATGTTATTACTTCCACATGACAAAATTTCTCCTCTGTAGTACTGCTCGATGATAACAGACGTGGTTTACTGCTCCGTGCTAGGATGAAAGAAACGAATATTGTCATAGAAGTCTTCATTAATCTTTCAGAAGTTACCACTCCATTCTCCCCAGAGTCTTCAACTTCTGATCATATACTTGAGTCCGGCGTCACTGCATTGGATATAAAGGAATTTCTGTATGTTCTTATGGATTTCTCCGCTTCTCTCCCTACGTTGGACAAGCTACAGAGAAGTGCGCATTGTATCCAAGGCTTTAGTGATAGATGGCTGGAACATAATCGTACCTACATCTATCTTGACCTTGATTTCTCTTAACACATGGTCGATTTTCTTCTAGATGATGACTTTCTAAAAGTTACAAGGAATTTCTCTTCCTTATCAGGTCCTTTGATAGCATCAAGATCGAGAGTTCTTGAGTGAAGCTCGTGTTATCTTAGAAATAGATTGTTTATCTTTGCTTGGTATGATAGCAAACTGCAATATGTCAGACATAGCAATGGTGCAATGGATTGCTTACATCCGGAGTCTAAACCTTGAACTGAAACACATATCCGAGAAAGAAAGTCCAGTAGCATATATGTTATCTAGAGCTCGTTATGTAGATGAGGATGAGATAGTAGCAGAAGTTGAGGATGAAGAGAAAAGAGATGTTTGATGTCAAGTTGGTCAGCTGACTTCAAACTTGGAGCCACTGTCGTTCAAAGAAGAGTTCTACATGAGAAGATTACGTGACATTGGGTTCTATTTGAGTTCTTTAGACAAACGAGAGGGTTTGAGTGATGTAGAGTTCAAATAGATCAGACAGAAGACGTATGATTACCTTATGCTTGAAGGTTATCCGTGCAAACGTCTGAAGAGAAAAGACGAGAGGCTTGCTAGAGTGATGGATGATTAACCAACAAAGCTAAATCTGCTTAAAGAGCTTCATGACACCTTGTGGATTTGACACCGTGGAGTTTGGACTACTTATACGAAGATGAAGAAGAGATATTGATGGAAGGGTTTGTATCAAGATGTGATGGATTTTGTTGGGTCGTGTTTGCACTGTCAGTTCTACTCTAAGATCCGTCACAAAAACGAGCTTGTACTTACCTATATATCAAGTATCTATTTTCAATGGGTCCTTGATCTTGTGATAATACCATCAAGATTATGGAGAATGCATTATTTGGTGTTGGCTCGAAAGGATCTCTCCAACTACGTGGAGGGACAAGCACTATGGACGAGGACTACAGAAAACATATGTAGATTTGTGCTCGAAGATATCATTTGTCGTTACAGATCTGTTGGGCGATTACCAGCAGATAGGGGTGAGTTGATAGATGCAAAAGTGAAGGAGTTCTTTGCTTGTTATGGAATAAAGCTTTGACTTACTAGTGCCACGAATCTAGAGGAGATTGGTAAGAGAGAACATGAGGCATCCATCGATTGTTCAAGCCTTGGTGAAGATATGTGATGATAGGCATAAAGAGTGACCTATGTTGCTCTCGTTTGGTATGTGGGTTGACAAAATGACTCGTTACACTGCTACTAGATACATGTCCATTGAAATGATGTTGGATCAAAAGTCAACAGAGGAGGACTCTCTTACATGGACTACTTTATCATGGGAAGATAGAATGAATTGGGTATAGCTTCTTGCACTTTGCATAAGACAGTTAGAACAGAGAGAAGAGGATCTTATAGAGACACAACAGAAGCTGAAAGAGGCTCATCTAAAGAATAAATAGAGATTTGACAAGACCCACAAGCTCCGATCAAAACCCATACACTTTGGATATTGGATTTTGGTGTATGACAGTACTCTAGAGAACTAGCACTCTACAATTCAAAAATTTTCTAGGAGGTGGTTTGGTCCATATGTTATGTCAGACGTGGATCAAAATGCTACTTATTCTTTGTAGGAGCTTGATGGTACACCTTCAAGACTTCTTGTCATCGATAAGCGCATCAAGTTGTTTAGACGGAGAAGAGAATCTGTTAAGCTAGCTGGATTTTTGGAGTCGGAACAAATCATGGATACTAATGAAGATCTTCTACTTGATGAAGACGTTGAAGAGACCAGTGGCAACTTAGAGATTATGAAAACTAATGAAAGAGTTGACACAAGTTGGAGGATGTGTAGGTTGGAGAGGACGAATGCCGTGCTACGTGATGTCTCATACAGTGAAACAGGTCTATAGAGAACACCCGAGTGACATTTCCACAAGAAGTTGTGCCTGAGCTTACCAAGCTAGGTAGGAGTTAAGCTAGGGCTGAGCTAGATAAGTTGCACCTTAGCTTGAATTAAAATATCACTTTGAAGAAGAGTGAAAGTATCAAAATGCACAGCTCGTTGAGGAGAACGACCTCATGCTTTCAATTGTGAGGAGTAACTTTCTGTGTAATAGTTACTACAGTTTATAAGTTATGAAAAATATGAAATACAGAAATCCATCGATTCTGACTCGTGACTTAATCCATAATCTGAAGGTACAAGTGGGTAGGTGTTAGTGAGTCCTATAGTTTTGACTCTTCATTCATTAAAAATGGAGCTATCCAAAAAGTTGACACAGAGAAAGTTAGTAACGATGTAAAAGTAACTTCTTTTAAGTTTATGTACGAGTTTCAGTTATCTTTTCAACGTGAACAGATTTCATCTTCAATGGTAGAGACGCTCACCTATGAAGAAGAGGTCTCAAGATCAAATCATCCTGACTTCTGTTCTCTATTCCGATATGTTGGCCTCTTGGATAGGAGTCTATGTTGGATATGTAGTTACATCTTGCATATCTAGGGACGAGGGATCCGTATCCTCCTTAGTCGTGGGCTTCTTGACTTAAGCCTCTACATGCCACTTCAGTTATAGATCATGAGTTATCTGATGTGACTATGGAGGAGTTGTAAGCCTTATGGGGTGGCTTCATAGCTGTAACTTCGGCTTACGTCGGATGACATGTACTATAACTGAAGTGGTATTAAGAGTCGAGAAATTTTTAATAAGCAACGACTTAGCTTAGCAAGCGACCTGCTTGATTTATACAAAAATATGCTTATAAAGACCTTAAGTTAGCTGGGATGTTAGGATAGAAATGATCGGCATCGCATGATGAGGGGTATTGTACTTTTTTTCTACCAAGAGGAGCCGTTGACGCGGACGGGAGGAAGACAAGGATTGATGAGATCAATTTTTGAGGATTTTCAAGTATGAGAGGATCATAGGAGAGAAATAAAATGTTGGGAGTTCGAATGTCATCTATTGTTGTATTTGGAGATGAATCTACCTTTTGGTGAATGAGAATCGATCTTATTGAATAGCAGACTATTGATGAATTGGAATTGATCTTATTGAATAGCAGACTTCTAGTGAATCAAAATTGATCTTATTGAGTAGCAGACTTCAGGTGAATGGAAATTGATCTTATTGAGTAGGGACCGACTTCAGACATAAATCGTTATATGTGGAAGACTTCGGTTGTCACAGACAAGCTGGTTGGCTATTGTCTTCTTATTCAGTCTCTACCACAGAATTAATCACAATTAGAAGGCTCTCCTTCTTGAGAAAGACTATCCTCTACAAGGAGAGAGAATTATTCGACATAAGACGATACTTAAGTACTATAACTAAGCAAGTTGGTTGGATTGACAAGCAATTTTGAAGGGTTTAAAGAAAAACCTACAACTTCATATTGCAAGGCAGATTTCTTTGGGAGCGACCTAAGCAAAATGGTACTCTTTACTACGATCAATTATAACAAAATTTACAAATAGATTCAATCTATGTGATAGCAACACAAATCTCTAAGACCTTGATCTAATGCTACAACTACGTAACCTCCGGAAAACTGAATCCGACAATACTCAATACATCTCCAACGAACTTCCGTGGAAGAAGTTATGTCACTTTCGCATTGAAGTCTTCAATCCCCCAACGCTTCAAACCTATTTACCAAAATCCAAATTAGAATGTGTTGCCTTTGAAAATCCGGTTCTGTAACATCTAGGGGTTGCATAGTAGTAAATATGTGATAAGTTATAACTATGTGTGATGAGTCTTCTAAATAAGTCCCAAGGCTAGACCATACTGTAAGTTAGTGACAGATAACTAGGAGTAGTCACAGTTAGAGTTAGAGGTATTTGAGGACAGAATATTAGAATATTCTAAGTGTGAGAACTACTATTTTGTTTGGTTGTGCATAAAATGACAAGGATGTGAATAATACACTCTTGTCTTATGCGTGACTGATTTTTATTGGTTGTAGAGACTTAAGGGTCAAACAATCAAGAGGGTTGTTGACTTTTTTGGCTCAATTATGTGTTAGTATTTTGTCTTATAAGGAGCAATATGAGATTCCTTTATACTTCTAGAAGGTTCATAATGATTAGAGTAGAGTCAAAAGAGGAGAAATCTACTCTTGACTTAGGACTTTTACCTTTGACTTGGTCTCGGTAAATTACAATAAATCAGATTTACAAGTAGTTACCATGGTAAATCTACAGTAGTATAAATAGAGAGGTTGTGGAGTGATCTCTCATCCTTCCTTTGCCTTGTATTTGAAAGCCGTTAGACCATATCTATAAAGGGTGTGTTTTTCATCTCTGCGTCTCCATGAAAGTTCTCGTTCTCAGTGAGGAAGAGATATGAGAATGTTGAGAGTTGGATTTAGTCGAGGCCTCCTAGTTCTATGATGTGCCTCATCAAAGGCCATCAGAGATTTACCTCGGGTGAGAGACAGGACCGGTAGCAAGCTTGAGGGTCACATTTTTGGTACCGTTACCGGGACCTCACTAGGAGGTTTGAGAGATATGTTTCACGTGCAGTTTTACATCAGACAGAAGGACGTTATAAGAGAGCATATCGAGAGAACTCTTGGAGAGGCTAGAGCTACTGCCATGCTAGAGACCTTAGAGCCATTCGTGTATCCTGTTGTCATATACGATGCATTTGATGTCATCTTGTACATTCTGTACACATAGGATGTTAGAATCAGCTGAAGGGAACGTGTCGAGTGTTAGAGTTTAAATCTGAGAGTATAGTGGTTCATATAATCCTATATGTTGATGAGGGTAGAGGATCAGATCACTCTTATCAGGTTTTTTAAGTGATAGTTCTTATCGTTGCAACTAAAAAGGAGGAGAGACTAAGGGTTCAAAGATGTTTCTGATCAATTTTACAGTCATCGTCATTTTCTCTGTATTTCTTGGACGTCCTTGAAACTTCACGACGGACTGGAGGAGCTCTGATCTATCTATTGATACAAAGATCATTCGTTTTGGAGCTACATAGCTCAAGATATCGCTGTCAGAAGTTCAGTTGGTAGTCCAATCAATCAAAATCTGCATGGGGTCAAATTTAAGTCGAGATCATGGAAGGTCAAAAAGAGTGGGTAGTGAGGCTTAGGAACCTTCCTCAAAATCTTGATGTGATAGTGTGTGGATGAACGTTTTAGAGAATTAAAGGTCGAATTTGAAGAGAGGACGGAGAGAAACAAGCAAGACTCTTCCAAGAAGAAGTTGAGGACAGAACCGTTGTGCTACTTTTGTAGAGGATTGGATCACTATGCAGCAAGTTGTCCCGTGAGATTCAAGAGAGAAAATCCTCGTGAAGGAAGGAGTTCTATCGATCTAGGTCTTCGAGTTGGTCCATCGTCTCCTTCGCGTGTTTTTAAGGACGAAAACATCTGCTCAAACTGTGGAATTGAAGGTTTGTCAAAGGAGCACGAGTGTGGAGACGTGATCGCACTATTGGCATCTACGTCTAGAAGATTGAGAGAGGAGCAAGGAGTTGAAACGGAGAAGCTGTCATCTTCAGACGAAAATTCAGCTAATGCATGATGGAGATGATAATCCGGATGGTGGAGAAGGTGACGATGCGGATGCGACTCATGCATACATTCGGTGAGGAGATAGCGCATGTGATTATGTGGAGCTATTTCCTTTCTTGCTACCGATGGTTGATTATGTTCGCATGGAGTTAGTGATGTTCATCTTATACTAGAAAACGAAGAGAGATATCGAGTTGAAGAGAGGAGAAGACATCAAGAATTTAAGATGGAGAAACTTTCTAGTTTTCTACGGAAAGGATGGTGAGGATGTAGAAACCTTTGTGCGAGATTTCTAGCGAGCATGCATTGGAAACCATGAGAGGAAGAAGGAAGAGTGGACATTACTATTACCTGATTTTCTAGAGGATACCGCATTGACTTGGTATGAGGAACATAGAAGGAACAAGATTGAGGTTGATACATGGGAAAGTTTGACGGAGGCTCTAATTGAGAACTTTCTGTCGGATGAGAGCTATGAAAAGCTCATGACCGAGGTGACCTTCTTGAAGCAAGGAGATGCGGAGAAGGTGAAGGTGTACGCGCGCATACACCTTCATCTTCTCCGCATCTCTCATAAGAAACGGCCAACCTCTTCCTCACTTGTGGCTTTAAGGGGTCTGGCTTCCACCCACTTGGTAAGATAGTCGGTTGCAATCACGATATATTTGTTGTCACGAGAGGTTTTGTTTAAAGAGCCGACATGATCAATTCCTCACTTCTCAAACGGACCTAGCATAGGAACTGATCTCAAGAGAGGAGTGCTAGTAGACTTCTTAGCAAAGGCTTGGTACACATCGCAAGTTCTGCAATACTACAAATAGTCCTTGAAAATACCTTTCCAATGATATCCAACGTCTAAGATTTTGAAAGCCGTCACCTTACCAGCGAAGTGACCACCACATACAGATCCATCATAGAACTCCAGCATCAACCTCGCAGCTTCCTCCTTGCCCACAGCTCGTCGTAAAAATCCATTAACACCATGATGGAAAAGAACTCCTTCAACAATGGTGTATGATTTACACCTTCTCATTAGAGCATTCTTCTCTCTCGCTCGCATACCTTCAGGAAATGATCCGTCAGAAAGGAAATTCCACACCTCCTTGTACTCTTTTGGCACCTCGCTGCTCAACGTGATGGTCATCAAGTCTTCATCTGAAAAAGTATCATCTAATGGTTCTTCCCCCAATTCGTCGTAAGCTCTGGACAACAAATATGCGTTGGCATGCTTCCTCCCCGGTCTATCCTCAATGACGTAATCATATTCTGCCGTGAGGATCTTCTATCGAGCTATCCTTCCCTCCGCGTTGGGCTTATTGAAGATGTACTTCAAAGCTTGTGATCAATCACTATAGAAAATTTTCCTCCTAACAAATAGTGCCGAAACTTCTTCAAAGCAAAGATTACGGTCAACCCTTCTCTCTCTGTCACGGAATAGTTCTTCTCAGCCTGCACCATCTGTCTACTAGCATAAGCTATTGGATGGTCGTGTCCATTCTCATCTAACTAACTTAAGGTACATCCAATCGCAACATTGGACGCATCAGTATAAATAATGAATGACTTACTCCAGTCATGTTTGGCGAGGATTGGGACTATCACCAATGCCTCCTTCAACTCTTCAAACGCCTCCTTAGCCTTCTGATCTTGAAGTATCAACTCGAAGACTACACCCTTCTTCATGTAGTTGGTCAACGATTTGAGCTTTATTGGAAAAAGATGAAATGAATCTACGATAGTATCCCACCATCCCAAGAAATTGTCTCAACTTGGTCAAGTTAGTAAGGAATGGCAGTTCGATTATCTTCTTCATCTTGTCTAGATCCACTCCTATTCCATTTTTGGAGACGATGTGTCTCAACAACAAACCCTCCTCGCATCCAAAAATGCATTTTTCTGGATTCAAAGATGCATTAGCTTGCTCCAATCGCTCTAAGACTTTGATCAGATGATCAAAGTGATCCTCCTTCCGCCCATACACACAAAAGTCATCAATGAAGTCTCTAACAAACTTCTCAAGAAACGGTTCGAACACTTTGTTCATGAACCGTTGAAAAGTAGCTGGAGCATTACATAACCCGAACGGCATCACGCGAAACCAAATGTATCCCACAGAATATTGAAGGTCGTTAGATGTTGATGCTTAGGTACTATATGGATCTAGTTATATCCACTATAACCGTCTCCAAAACTTGTATCATTCGTGACTTACGACTTCTTCCAAGATCTCATCGATGAATGACAACGGGTAGTAATCCTTCTTCGTGACTGCATTCAACTTCTTGTAATCCACACATACGCGAAGCTTACCGTTCTTCTTCTTCACGATCACGATGGGTGATACCCATTCTGAATTCTCCACTTCATAAATGAACCCAGCTTCCTTCTGTTGATCAATCTCTTCTTTGACGATCACTGTTGTTGACGGGCTGATCCTCCGTTGCTTTTGTCGAACAGGTCTCACGTCCTCCTCCACGTCGATCCGGTGCATCTCCAATTTCACCTCCTTAAGATCTTTATAGCTGAAAGCAAACACGTGGATGTACTTCTTGAATATCTCCAAGAATCTTCTCTTTTCTTCCGAAGTCACCTTGGGATCAAACTTGATGGTTGCTAGTCTTCGTTCTAGCTCCTCTCCACTTAATTTTGTTTTGTCCGGGTCCTTCTCAACAGATGGACGAGAGAGCAAATCAATAGCTCCAATATGAGACGTGATGCAATCCATATCAAACTCTTCATCTTCTGACGTCTCCTCATCAGAAGAACCACCTGTATCTACTCCGGAGACACTTCCACTGTCTTCGGTTTTTGACTCCTAATAGTCGCTGGTTGGTCTATCAGAATCAGAAGTTACACAACCATCACTTGAGAGAGGCACCTTCACTCGATGATTGTTAGATCCTATTCTCAAGTAACCTTTGTGCCATCTATCAGTTGTACGAACGGCTCTCAACCAAGATCTTCCAAGGAGCAAGTCATAGCTGGAATCTTTCAGAATTTGAAAAGACATTAAAGTTTGTACTCCCATAACCGACACCACTACTTTCTCTAGGACCCCGAGAGGTCTCTCTTGTTTACCATACCAACAATGATGCTCGTCGATCTCATAGGTTTCATCCCCAACCGCTTCATCAAACGTTCAGATATCGCATTCACAACAGAATCTCCATCCACCAACACATCAGATACAAAATGTCCGTATCAAACGAACCTCGATCTTGGATGCTTTAGTGCATACCTCAGAGGCCTGAGCATCCACTACACCAACTCCCACACTTGAGACGTTGGTCTTGCCTTTAGATTTCTTCTTCTTGGTCCTTCTCGAGCTCAATCCTCCTCGAAGCTCTCTCCTCAAGCTTGGATTGAGTGCAATCAATTGACCCACTGTTATGTTGACTTTTTGCGTGCCAACATCCTCCACTACGTCATATCTAGGTTGAGCAGCTGAAATGGTGAAATCCTCCATCTCCACTTCTTCCTGGGCTCCTTTTGAGAAGAAGACATTGTGCTGGAACAGTTGCTCCTACTGAGAGAATTCTCAATGATCATAGGTTCCTCCGAAAACCTCGTCCTCTTCCTCTTGTGAGCTAAGAGTTCCACTTGAGAAGAGTAAGAACATTCTCCTCTCTCGTAGACATTTGGCACCTTCATCGCATCAATTGTGGCAACGTCTTTGTCTTTGTTTTGTGGCGGAACTCCTCTTCTTAAGTTTCCTCGTGGACCTTCATTGTTCCGTCCTCCATTTTGGATGGAGTGTGGACAATTCTTTTGAAAATGAGGACCACCACATCCGTAACACGAGATACCACCGAATTCATTTTGAGGCCCTCGATTGAAATTTCCTCCATAACCTCTTTGACCTCCTCCTCCTCCTTGGTTCCTCCGCTCTTTCAACTGTACTACATTGATCTTCAGATCTACCAACGTTTTTGTTATCTGTCTCAGTTCATCTTGAAGATTAGACGTCGGAGGATTGACAGCAACCACAGCAGGTTTGTTAACCACAACAGGCGTCGAGATTCTTTGACCAGCTCTACCACCGATTGTAATCCCTGCAACACTTCTGCCTTTGCTTCTCCTGGAAGAACGTCATCATCTTCCAAGCTCTCTTCCATTCGAATCCCTTGTCATTCGAATCTCCTTTCTTGAACGGCTTCACCTCTCTCGTACTTCACTTGAGTTCTGATTTGAGGAGCCGTTCAAGAAAGGAGATATGGTAATGCTTTTTGATGCCATTAGATATAAGAGAGCTAGAAAGAAGTTCCTTCCATGTTACTTTGGTCCTTTCATTGTCGAGAAGGTATGGAGTAATTTTACATACGACTTGAAAGAGCTAGGAGGACAGAGGTTTGACTGGGTGAATCACGACAAGCTCAAGCTCTTCCATCAAAAGAAGTCACCGTTCACTCCGAGGACGGAGTGAAAACTTAGTCCGGTGGTAAATGTAACACCTAGGGGTTGCATAGTAGTAAATATGTGTTAAGTTATAACTATGTGTGGTGAGTCTTCTAAATAAGTCCCAAGGCTAGACCATACTCTAAGTTAGTGATAGATAATAAGAGTAGTTACAGTTAGTGTTGGAGGTATTTGAAGACAGAACTACTATTTTGTTTGGTTGTGCATAAAATGACAAAGATGTGAATAATACACTCTTGTCTTATGCGTGACTGATTTTTATTGGTTGTAGAGACTTAAGGGTCAAACAATCAAGAGGGTTGCTGACCTTTTTGGCTCAATTATGTGTTAGTATTTGTCTTATAAGGAGCAATCTGAGATTCTTTTCAAAGATTTCTTTATACTTCTAGAAGGATCATAATGATTAGAGTAGAGTCAAAAGAAGAGAAATCTACTCTTGACTTAGGACTTTTATCTTTGACTTGATCTCGGTAAATTGCAGTAAATCAAATGTTTAAGTAGTTATCATGGTAAATCTGCAGTAGTATAAATAGAGGAGTTGTGGAGTGATCATTCATCCTCCCTTTGCCTTGTATTTGGAAGCCGTTAGGCCATATCTATAAAGGGTGTGTTTTTTATCTCTACGTGTCCATGAAGTTCTCGTTCTCAGTGAGGAAGAGATATGAGAATGTTGAGAGTTGGATTTAGTCGAGGTCTCCTAGTTCTATGATGCGCCTCATCAAAGACCATCAGAGATTTACCTCGGGTGAGAGACAGGATCGGTAGCAAGCTTGAGGATCACAGTTCTGATTGTATCTTTTGTAGCCTAGACGGATATTCCAATAGAACTATAAGAGTTTCAAGTTTTCAGGACCAAACTCTCTTTACCTCGAATCTAGACGAGTCCTCGCTTAGATTTGTCATTCAAGTTCAAATGTCTTTTTAACTTTAAACTCGTGCATTTTCCTCCTTATACCTTGTCAGTGTTGTGACACGGTTCACATGTGAATTTAGCATAGAACTTGTATTGTGTTATTTTCTGTGTTTCGAGAATCTTTTCATGTAACTCGTCTGACAACATATTAGATGTCACGTTCACGATTATCTAAGATGTGAGATTGCATGATAATGAGACGTGCTAGCTCAATGATCTGTGGACATTCTCGTGAGTGACTCTTGTTGTGAAATTGAATATAAGATAGAGGGTCGAGAGTTCATGAGGTATTCTTTCTTGTGTGGTGTTTCATGAGTGTTTCTTAATGTTTTACATGAAGGGTGAGGGGCCGCGAGGGTTGTGATCACTTTCGACAGCGGTGCGTTGCCTACTTTAGTGAAGAATTCATGAGATGATAGACTTGTCCACTCCGGTGATCTTATCGATTGTCACATACGGGGAGAATTGAGACTTGACTGTGTACCTCTACTATTGGGTGAATGGACCTGAACGCCTCTTTCAACATCTTGGTTGATATCCGATGTCATTGTCGGGAGAAGATCAACCATCGTGCATGGATAGCGAAGAACTTTGGTGAAGAATATTGTAATCAAGTGATGGTTTCTTCATTTCTTTTTGTGATATCTTTCATCATAGATCGATTTAAAGTCATTATCTTGACTTTGTATTGAATCTCGTGTATTTTCATATCATTGTTATCTCTATCGAGCTCGACGAGAATAATTATCTTATGTTAAAGTTGAGATTTGAAACATTTTGTTCAAGCTTTGAAGATGTGAAGGTGTTCTAAGGTTACAATTCTATCTATAGTGCCAAGTAGGAGAAAAAGTGATGTCAGATTGTTTTCTCATTGGTGTATTTTTTATCAATCAAGTTCATCCAAGCTCCAAGGACGGTTTTGAGACTTTGGAGGTCTTCTTGGAGGTCATTCGAGGAGTAAGGGATCTCGTTGGAAAGCTCTCAAGCTGTGGTACAATCTTGAGATGAGATCCATTGATTTGGAAATCTGATTGTGAAGTTATGATCATTCAAAATCAAGGGGGTCAAATCAATACCTCAAGTTACATTTTTGAGTCCTCGAGAGTTTGAGACATGATCGAGGTCTCGTGCAGATTTGCTGGTTTCATCCTCTTCAACCCAAAAATCCAACCCAAACCTTATTAAGTTCCAAAAATTACACCAAAAAATTTGGACAATATCCCGACATCTTCCCAAAATTACACACTGAACTACAGAATTGCTGAACTGAATTGCAGATTACAGACTGAACCCTAGAACCTCTAACTTTTATAGTGTTTGCAAGTAGGGGGATAAAAGTCCAAGAGTTACCTTGTGTGCTTGTCAAGTTTCATCTATGCATGCATGCCAAGTGTCACTTATACCCGACCACCAAGTGACACACATGCACAATGACACTTCATCTCGATCTATCACTTCAACCCTAACGTCTTGTCAGCGTCTCCGTCCAATCAGCACCCATCATGTCAACACTCTGCTCCTTCAGCGTGTTAGATGTCACGTCAACCCATTAGACGTATATGACATACGAAACTCTAAAAATCACAACTGTTCGTAATTTCTTCATCTTAGCTTCGTTCACGACGTAAAAAGATCAATTTTGACCTTCTCAACATGAGTTATCCAATGGTGCAGTCAGAAATATATTTCGAACAAGTTGATAAAATCTCATTCTAGAAATTTCATTTAACACGATAGTTGGTCCACGACAAGACAACGCCACCTCTCTTGCAATTTTCAAGATCAAATCTCACTTACTCCAATGTCCATCAAGCACACAATCATAAACGTACATGCAGAAAGTACATCGAACACCATGTCATACATAAGTATGCTCGATCAACTTCACTTAACTTTTGCTCACTTTTTATATTGGAGAAAATGCAAGTGATATGTAGAAACTATGTACTAAGCTGCTCAATATAAATAAATTCATATATAACTTGTAAATGAAAACCGGGTTTGGAGTTGCGAGGAGATCCACACATAACCCATAAATAAAGTACGGTATCACTTCCAAAACTACAATATCCATAGAATGGTATCAAAGAGCATCGAGTTATGCTAAACATTAGTTTATTACCTCACATTAATTACTGAGCATGCGAATATGAATATGGATATATATGCAAGCAATGAATGACACTTAAGTGTTACTTCCGTGAACCCTAATTCTTTTCTGATCCAAGAAGTCAAATTATGATTCCAAAACGTACAGAACCATATGCTGGAAAACACAAAATAGTTTTTCATTCAAAACAGCCTCATATATATAAACTTTATTCTCGACATGGTAGATACTTTTCACATTCACCCTCTTCCACGTAGTATTCGTGCGATTTAATGTATATCTATGAGAAGAGTTAGGTAGTAAATTAAATATCATTTAATTTCTCAGTTTTTGCTTCTAGTGCTCCATACTTATACTCTCAAGACGCGTCTGTTTTTCCTTACCTCATTGGTTATGTAAAGGTATTTAGGTTCATGTAACATATAATATTTAGAGATATTTTATTTTTCTTTCAACTTAGTATAGTTTTTTCTTAACATTTGTATTTTATTTTGAAAACAACACGTGCCAAAAGTTCCGAGAAGTGGATCTCGCATGCATATTATTGATAGAGGAGAGGAAAAGACGAGTGGCAACTTTCAAACAGCAGTTGTATGGATAAAATCCAACCACCTCAACGTCTCCGTCCGTCCGGGTGCTCCAAGTCTCTAACCTCTAACTCTAACCTTTTTCTTTTTTTCTTTTTTTTTCTTTTCTTTCTAACCACGCTCGACGTCTCCCGAGTCCGGTGATGTCTTGGTCCGGAAATTCATTTCTGGACGAACGTAGTGCTCCAGGGTGTATACGGGTTCTCTATTAGGAGAAGAACGTACAAAGCTGTATTTCCGTTATGACACTGAGTGTACGACCCTCCCTTCCTGCGGGGACGTACATGAACGTAAGTGCCCTCCAAGAAACCTTTTCCATGTGTGTAACGGCATCTCTCAGTCGGTCAAGTCAGCAGTCAGTCGACGATCAGTAACCGAGGCGAGGCACAGTAACTGACCTGGATGACGTTGTCCGATACCCGCCGGTGTCTCCGCTTTGCACATTTGAACCGCATGTCCGTTGGAAGTCTCAGAGCTAAAACAAGCCCTCCTTTTATCCTTGAGAAGGAACCTCGGCTAAATCGAGCTGTCACTCAAGAATCTCCTACACACTGATAGCAGTAACATAGTTCATCAGACCAGATCAAGGCAAACCTTAGTTGACAGAACAGGACGCATGATTGGGTGGTATATATATATATATCAGTTGGTTTCTGTCGGTGGTGACAAGAGCTAACCATCGAGTTCAAAGTTCCCCGGCAGAGAAAGTCCTGATGGAAACCATCTTCCCCTACCGGAAGTCCCGACTGATGCGAGAACGGGAGAGAAACGTCAAGTCTCATTGATCATGACTGGTGATCGAAGACCAGGTAGCGGAATCTAAAATGAATGAGTAGCGACGGGAAAGAGAAATTCCCGTCGGATATTTCAGATTGAACATCGATCAGTCGTCGACGGACTTGCAATTTTGGGGTGTATGGAGTCTGGATTACAAAGCCAGGTCTGTGAGGATCGATCGTTGTCAGCCTGGTGCATGCTGTCTCGATCAATCGTCTCGTCGATCGCGCATGGCGAGGGAATCGAACAGGCTGAAGCGAAGCTAGCAGCTCCTCGGGTGTAGCTGCTGACTAGCTGCGTGGAAGCGTGGATCCTCAGGATCTGCTCAAAAGAGCATGTGCATGCGCAGTGCTGCTAGTACAAAAGCATTCTCTGAAACGGACCGTCAGCACACGCTCGCTTTCAGGAATCGGTTGAACTTGATATAAAAAGACCAACTTGTCGTCACCTCTCCAACCCAACTCACAGTTCTTCAAAACGACCTTCGAGTGAGTCGGTCAGCGAGCTAGCGAGAGAAGAGAAGAACGAGAGGAGGAGAGAAACAAAAAGGAAAAGGACCTCTGAATGATTTTGGGCTGTCTTGCCGGCAATCATCATGACCGACCCTTCGTGCACTTCTGACCCGTTCGTTAGTTCGTTGTACGTACGTACTTCAGGATTTGCTCCCGACTGTGAGCTGACTCTTAGAGATGCTCTGGTGGGAGATCGATCGTGAGCGCTATCTAGCTAGAGTGCTCTTGAATAAAAGCGACGAGTTCCTTCTGGGAGCTTAATCACATGGACTATTAGATCGTATCGAGCTCATGATCAGGGCCATAAGGCATTCTAGTAACGATCGACTGCTAGCTGCGTCTCTTTAATTAATTGCATGCAGTTGAGCTCACCGCGATCGATAGATTACCTGACATCTCGACGACTGGCGGTCATGAGCATGTCGCTTGATCTTCTGTAGAGAGAAAGAGAGAAAGAGAGATCACAGTGCAGGAATTCATCTTTGGATTTCAAGTAATTAAGCTTGACGATCGATCGATCGATCGATGGCGCAAAGGAACGGCGCCATCCGCTTAGTGCTTAGCCTAGCGCTGTTCGTCTCAACTTCCGTCGCTCAGAGTGAACCCCAGGACGGATACTTATCACAGGTATAGTGGTACTGGTTCCTGAAAGGCAAACCTAGAATTTCGCCATCTTTCTAACTGAACTCGTCTTGTTGAGGAATTGCACTATGAAAATTTGCAATCCAGCTGCAGGAACGAATTCCACTATAATCGTAGTACGTGTTTTGTGCGTCTAAATTTGTCTAACTTACTTTCTGAATTCTCGCTGAATTCTCGATTTTAGAGCTACAGATAGCGGGGCTTAGCCCCGTTGTTCTTCCCTTCGGGGTTGTTGTTGCTTGGCCCTTCGGGTCCTTCTTTCCCTTGTAAGGCTTGATGGGGTCTTTCCATCTGTTTGCTATTCAGTGGGTCGCGTGCTTTCTAATTCTCGTTGAAAGTGAAGCGCAGTGCAACGACAGAATTGCCAGACGCATATATATCTAGTTTAATTTCACAAGGGTCTCTTGAATTCCATTAACATCCCTGGAGACTGAGTACTGTCAGGATCACCGTGTATCTATCGTGTGGATTTCTTCAGGTGTTGATTCCTAGCTTCTTTACATTAGACTCGTCGAATCGTAAGCTAGTGCATGATCGAATTTAAATTAACGGGTGTGTGGCTTGAACAGGCAACGATAGTCCAAGAAAGGTTCATCTGGCCATTATTGAGCGACTATGTTGGGGCTGGAAATCAAGTGATGGAGTTCATGGCGGCAGCCATCGTCGCGCATGCGCTCAACAGAACGCTCTGCTTGAGTCCTTTCCGTGAAGGACCACCGAGACACTTCGGTAAGTGCTGGTAATTCATTTAACCCCCTTATCCTGTACGTACTACAGCTAGAATTCGAGTCGGTATCTGTGCGTTGCTGCTGCATGACAGATAGGAATTCACAAGCTCGGTCGTCCTCGACGGTGGTGGTTTCATATGCATGTTTGCAAATGGAAGTGACGATCTCGAAAGTTGATGGGGATTTGCCTGGCACTTGACAGGTCTCCTGTGGAAAAATGGACACGGGTTGGCGATCGAGGATCGGTACAATATAGACGAGCTAAAAAAGTTCGTGAGAGTTGCGACGTCGGAGCACTGCTTGGAAACGTGCCATCGGAAGCTCGATGCGACCTGGTTCCTCAGAGGCCAAAGAACCCCAAGCTTTCACAACTGGGAGAAGAACTCCACCGATAAAGTACGTACGTATACCGACGTCGTGATCTTTCGGAGTTTTCGCAATTCGTCGACCTTCTTGCATTTGAAAAACCAATTCTTCCATGATCATGAATATAATTTCAGCCCATATTTCAGTGGAATTCAACGAAGTTCGAATCAATTGAGCATGTCAAGGACCCCCGGCCTCTGCTCTTTATCTACTTATTGACTGCAGTTCCTTGCATGTCTGTACTGCTGCAGACACTTTACGAGGCTACTAATCTGAAGTGGTCTTTCGTATCGTGGACGTCGATGGAGGACATAAGAAACGGATTTGGATATTCCAATCTGAGCTGCGTGGCTCTCGGAGGTCTTTTCCCAGGTCTGAGATGGCGAGGAGCGTATCTCGCACTGGGTGCCTACTTACCGTCTTCAGAATCCCTCCGTGGAGCAGCTACAGCCTTCCTGAATAATACTCTCGGCATCCATACGAAATTTATTGCCCGTACGCGCCAAAAACCATTTCATACTTTCTAGCTAGATCCACATCTGATTCAGTTTCTCTATCGAGAGTTCGTTAGGTTTAGTCCTGAACCAAACCCTCCTGATCGTGACTGACCCAAAGCTCGATTCCAGAGTACGACTTCACTTAGGGCCCCATTGATGTTTTCTGTGTCGTGATGCCTGTAAACTCATGCTATCAGCAGAAATGAATGGTACTAGTTGACGGTCCAGGGAGTGGGCTCTGCTGCAGTCCGAATGCCAGAGAAAGCATAGAATGGTTAATTACTAGTATGTGTGTGTGGGCAATCGTCTTTGTCTGTCTGTGTAGTTCACTGGAGATTTGAGGAGTCCTTCTGCGGAGGAAGGGAGCTGGGAACTTGCTTCCTGCGGTGTGGTGACGGTGCTATAGTCGCCACAAGGCTCAGAGTCGAGGCTGAGGAGTGGCGTGTGCATGAGAAGAAAATCAAGGACTGCCACTTCCATGGCGTCAAAGTTGCCCCAGAGGATATCGTGAGCGCACTCTTTGATAAGGCGGCCGAAAGCGGCGTTCGAGCAGTGTACATAGCGACTGATGGCTGGGTCCGAGGCAAAGAAGGCAAAATCCTGATCAAACAGGTGAACAGAACAGAACAGACCACACCAGACCAGAATGGAACAGAATCTGACAAGGGAAAGGAGCCATAATTAAGTTTTCAAGTCTCAGTTCTCTCAAGATTATGCGACTGTAATGGTGCCACTGACATGGAATTAATCAAAGGTTGTTCTAACTGTGACTGTTTGTTTACTGAAGGTGGTGGAAATGTTGCGGGAGCAGAATATTTTAGTGGTTGGTATGTGGAGGATCGACGAGCTACCGAATTTCCCCGACGGCAGCTACGTTCCTGGGGATCCTCAGCAACTAGCTGCCCTTTTCGGGGTGACTGGTCCGGATCAGCAAGTTAGCAACAGAATGATCGCCGGCGTCGAGCAGGAAATCTGCGTGCGCTCTGAGGCATTTCTCGGGACCGGCCAGTCGACTTGGAGCTTGGCCGTATTCCGCCAGCGTCTGGCCCAGAGGTGAGCAAACAGATGCACACTTTTTACGTTCGAATTCGATACTGAGTCCATGAGATATGTCGAGAATACCTGCCTTTCGGCTAAGTCCTTAGAGTCGAGGCGGTTTCATGGTTATTGACCTCTCCGCTCGTGGAATATTGAACATACAGGAAAGCTCGTCAGGCGATTGAGAAGCTGGTAGGTAACGTCAGCGAAGTAGAGTTTCGGGCGCTGGAGCAAACAGTCCATGATCACGTCATTGAAGAGCTTGTCAAGGATAATCATGAGGCAGGGCTTTTGTGCGGGTATCAGCGTCAGTTTGGTCGGGTGCCTGTGAATGTAACAGCGGAGGCCAGGGAGGACGAGGCCCCCGATGGTTGGATCGATCTTGAAGCCTGCGAAATGCGGATAGGCAAAGGAGGCCGGTGCGAGTTCGCCACTTGTGATTAAAACGAGTTCGAACATCGAGCTTCTTCAGGAAATCCCATGTTGCACACGGTGGATCCGGACAGCAGACCCCACCTGTGCATATAGTTAATTCCATATTCACGAAAAATTGCAGGTTTTAAAATGGGTGCCAGCTTAAGCTTGGGAGCTGTACGTAACCCACTTAAAAGTTCGATAAACTTATGATCACGAGTCGCTCGGTCGATCGATCCCCTTTCGACGAATACTGGATCGACTGACGGCGTTTTCTCCTTACTCTTGCAACTGGTGAGCTCTCTCCTTGTTGTTAGCAGGAAAGAGCAGCCCGACGTCCTGTCGAATTTCGTCCGCGGGCCTTTAAACCCTTGGGAGGCTTTGCAGCAGGAGCACGCATGCAGGACGGACTTGTTCACTTCGACGATAACGCTCATGAATGCGTAGAGCTACTGCAGTCGACTCGGAATTTCGGAAAGTACTAGAAGTAGACTAGAAGAATGTCCGATCCATATGCATGATCGTCTCATGATTAGGCATCATCGTGGATAAGTGATTTTGTAACTGGTAGAATTTTCTAGATAGCTAGGAACAGAGTTATCCCATTAATTAGGGTTGTCGGCCTGACAATTTGTAACATGTAAGTAATTTATCAGAGTCTACATGTGCGAATGTCTACATGTGCCACACTTCTCGACTCGGGGAGATCTATGACACGTTCGGTGGAGGACTGTACATCTCCACCACCGAGCTCAGAGCAAAGATATGATTGCCATCGAGTCGAACTCGAAACTGAGGTATGAGAGTCTGGACTAGTGAACTGGCAATTCATTAGCTTAATATCAGAAATCGGGCTATCTAATGAATCCTTTGAATCGGTCTATCCTGTTCCAGCTTTATGCTGTTCAAGCCCTTATTTTTCGAGCGGTGTACGCAAGTGCTAGAACTCATCGTTTATGTCGTTACCGGGACATCTTATATATTTGACACCCTGAGCGGAAAAGAAGATAATTCCATTGAGGTTTTTGAGATTCTAGTCTTCCCACATACCCAGAAACTTCGAGATTCAAATCTCCCACATGTAATTACAGCGATGACATGGAATTTGCGAATATAACAGTCCACAATTGAATCATACATTTTATTTTTTTCTATATGTTACATATTATTGAGTTTTTTGGAAATTTTTTTAACCTCTTCAAAAGACTTATCGCTCTTAAGTAATTCAACAAACAAAGAGGGATTTTTTTTTTTATTTTCTTTTATCTAAGAAAACTTAGAAAACATGAATTTTTTTTCTATACTACACTTTCTCTCGGATATTTTGTTCGGTACAAATTTAACACTCTTATTTTCATATTTTTCATGGATCCGGTTCTAAGATTGTTAGATGTTTCTTGAGTACCTGAGTACCGGCAGGAGACATATCAAAAACAGTTTCAGCATCGCGGCTTGTTTTACCGGGTTCTTCTTCTTCTTCCTCATCGTTAATAGCCCTCTCTTCAGCTATCGGACTCATCCTCTTCGTGCGTTTGATTTCTTGCTGCTTGATATCTACACTATGAGATATCCATGTCGCCATCTTCATGAAGGAGTATAGATGATTCATCAGCGTTATGAGCTTCGCGTGTATTCTCAGGATCATATTGAGGAAAAGTATTCTCTGCTTGACATTGAAAATCAAACCCGAGTAATTTTTCTCTTGATGATATTCCAAATGAACTTATAGCAGGAGGATCAATGTTAGCTCTACTACCAAACACTGCGTTAAATCTTATAAAAATGAGGACATTTCACTTTCAACTTGTCTTCCAATGTCAAACCAATCAGCATTTCTTTTTTTGTAAGTCCACCTCCCGTGCCATCTTGGATTTCCTTAGCTTTCTTGTACATGTCAGCGTATCGTTCAAATCATTTTTTCAACTCAACACCGGTGACAACAGGAAAGTCATTCTTCCCAGAAAGTTGAGCAGCCATGATTCAGAAAGCAGTCGCTTTGCTGAGATATTTTCCGACCTCGACTTTGGTTTTTCGTCCCGTTCCATGTAATGCTACAAAATTTTCTTCATCTTCGATGTACGTCACAATTTCCTCATAATCATCAAGATTCAAATGAATGTGCGCTCTTTTCATCGCTTCCAGACTTTTAGGAGCCATTGCATTAAAACGGTCTGCACATGGAAATATATTGACCGAGTCTACATCACTTTTGATCTCTTCACATAGGCAGTCCATTTTCATACATATATGACTCATCTTCAAACTAAAAAATAACCCTGAAGCAAAATCGTTTTGTCATTTGTTTCATCACTTCATCGATTCAATGTTATATTTAAAAGTGTTAGTGGTTTGATCTGCTCATGCGGAGTATCATTCAGGGACATTTAATCTGAAGTACATATTTCTGGACGCGGATAAGTTTGACACCCCTCTTTAGATGACTGCGGGTATGGGATATAGACCTGTGATAATGTTGAAAGCGTTAAATTTTACATAGTGACAGTTGTTGAGTTACGACAAAGATTCTTTCTTCCATTAGAGAATAATTCTTCTTAACTTTGACACCCCTATTGTTCGACGAGGGAATGTCTTGTAACGCCGTTTACTTTTAAAAAGGGCTGTGATTAAATGACGTCACATGGTGGCTACAAGGTGATACGAAGGGCTCTCCAGGACTAGATAAGGGGTTCGCGAACCCTAAATGTCTCATTGAACATTTTTCATTTCTTGGCTTCAGGTCACTGCGCATGGTTCTCAGGTTGGTGGCTGGCAGAGAGACTGATTAGAGACTGTACGAGACCAGAGAGTGAAGTCTTATCAGACCAGGGAGCATAGGTTGAGTGGATCATTAGCAGAGCCTTACTAGAAAGAATAGAGGCAGGCTGGAACTGTGTTTTGACTACACTGGGCATAGACTGTGGGTGAATAGTTACCGGTCAAGGGTACCAAGGAGATTTCAGTGCTGATCAGATCTGTATTTTGAGATAGTTTGTTGAGTGGAAGATTTCAGCGTTCAGGGTGAAGATTCCTGAAGAGATAGCGTTCTGGAGGGAAATTATCAGGAGATTTGCAGAGCAGTGAAGAATTTCTGACCTAAGAGCTCTTCGAGACCTTGTTAGCAAGAAAACACCGTGTAATGTATATGAGCCCGTGATTTGCTTTGTTATATGATAAGCAAGCTTGGATTGAGTGTCAAAGTTGGATTGAAGAGTCTGGTGTGGAGTTGACTCTATTTCGGTGTGCCTTCCTACTTCCTAGCATCTACTAGGTCTCCTAGTCTTGGCGGTTGTTCCTTGTGGGTCTTGGCGTTCCGACTTGATCACCAGTAGCGGAAGCGCTGCCCAAATTTTATGCAACCCAGGTCTAGAATAGTTCCACCTGTATTTAGCAACCTAAGATTGACCAGAGACCTACAAAAGACTAGTTGGTTATTCGAAACCCGTCCAACAGTTATCAAATCCTCGGTGCTCATTAGCTGATAGTTTAACGAACTGGATCTGGAGACACAAATAAAGTATACAGGTCTCTAGGGAGGTTCACGTTCGGCAGTTCATTGGTTAGAGATTAAAGAATCTGTTCCGAGATCTGCGGTCGAACGTTACAGTTGGTATCAGAGCAGGTTCAGGTTGAATCTTTGCTGAACACCATCGACAATGGAAGCCGTGCCGACTGGGATGGACGAGATGCATGCGTTTCTGAAGAAGTTGGAAGGCAGACTTGAGCAAGTGGAAGCTGAGAACAAGGTGCTTAAGGCGGATTTAGCTCAAGCAAAAGCGACACAAGAGAAAGAAGCAGAGGTCCTTGTACTACAAATTGAGCAAGTCAAGGATTTAGCACTGCTGGGTGAAGGAGCAGTTGATGCTACTCAAGCAGATAAGAATGAAGATGGGTCACAGAAGGCGCAAGAGAATGTTGCGGAAGGCAGCTCAGCCAAAGAAGGGCACAAGCGGAAAGTGAAGTGGGCTGAACCAGCGACACCATCAGCCTTCAACGGTGAGAAAAGCTTTTCCAGGTTTGAGTTATGGATTACTGAAATGGAGAATTACTTGGAGAATTTCGATGAGCGCAGTTGGTTCACCTATGCTGTTAGTAGACTGGAAGGAGAGGCTAAGGAATGGTATGGAGGTCAACAGCGGATGAGGAGTTTGAACGGTACAACTCCTATGTCCACTTGGCAGGAGCTGAAGGATGAACTCAGAAGACATCTGGTACCGGTGGATGAAGCTACACAGTTTCGGCTGGAGCTCATTCATCTGAGACAGACAGGGAGTATCAGACAATACCTCCAGCGATTTTCTGAGTTGGTTACTCGTTTGCACATGGTGGATCGCACCGACTTGCTGTTTCACTTGAAGAAAGGTCTGCAAGGTTTTTATGCTAGTGTGTTTGATAGCTGGGTTATGTTTCACAAGTCCGAGGACATGCAAGACTTGTTTGCATTTTTGGAAGCAGCAGAGAACACTAGAGAGCGTAATTATACCGTGCAGCCTTCCAAGTTTCAGCGTGGAACAAGTGGTGGCGAGCCTAGTAGAGGATTTTGGCGCAATCCTCAAGGACAGATAGCGTCCTCTTAGAGTAGAGGTGGTAGAGGACGTGGCGGTGGAAGATTTGGTGCAACGGAAAGGAGGTTTCCTCGTGGATCTCAACAGCAAGGAGTTTCTCGTGGTCCTACTCAGACACGACCTACTGGATCCTATGCATCCAATGCAGGATCCAACCAAGCTTCGACTTCAAGTGCTAGGAGCAGTGGAGCTAGCAGTGCTACACCTTCAAAGACGATCATCTGCTTTCAAGGACGGTCATATCGCTCGTGATTGTCCTCAACGTTCAACAACGAGCAACGTGCGTGGGTTGACAGCTGAAGAGACAACCAGTATTGAAGAACCAGTTGAGACGACTACTGAAGCAGAGGTATGTGCTGGTGAGCATTTGGTAGAGCATGGGGATTTTCTACCGTGGATTGAAGTGAAAATAGGAAACCACCGGTGTTGTTTGCTTATTGATACTGGAGCAGATGTGAATGTCTTGGATGAAAAACTAGTCAGGACCTTAGGGGTGACTAGAACCAAGATCATGAGCCCGTTGTTGATAAGGTTTGTGCAAGGTAGCACAACCGTTACAGAAAAACTCATGAGTGTTCCTGTTACTGTTGGAGGGTAACTAGGAAGCACGAGTTTTTAGTTATGAGCTTAGGTGACACGATGGAAGGTATCTTGTCCTGGTCCTGGTTACAAGAGACCAAGGCAAAGCTAGATGTTCAAGAAGGGAATGTCATTGTCATGGATCAATGGGGCTTGGGTCAACCACATCCTTTGATCATCAAAGAGAGACCCAAGGAGCCAAACCATGCTGCTCGTAGGTTCCAACGAGCCAAGGTGGTATTTCAGATCTGCACAGCTAGACAGTTTGGAAAGCAGATCAAGTTGGTAGACGAAGCTTGGGTTGCAGTGATGTCTAAACCCAAGGTGGAGACGGATGAGGAAGAACGTGTTGCTGCTCTTCCCATACATCCTGATATGCAGGCATTGTTGAGAGGTATTCTCACCTAATGCCGGACCAGTTACCAACAGGACTTCCGCCGAGGAGAGCCTTGGATCATGCTATTGATCTGGTTCCTGGGGCTACCCCTACTGTAGTGCCATCAAGACGGATGTCGTTTGATGAGCTGACAGAGCTGAAGACTCAGTTGAAAGAGTTGGTAGCTCAGGGTATCTTACAACCTAGTATATCACCTTATGCTGCCCCGGTGTTGTTCGTGGCCAAGAAGGATGGTGGTATTCGCATGTGTGCGGACTATCGTGCACTCAATAAGGTTACTGTCAAGAACAAGTACCCTCTTCCTCTCATGGATGAAACCACCGATCGGTTGGCCACAGGAAGGTATTTCACCAAGCTGGATCTGCGTTCTGGATATCATCAGATCCGGATCAAAGAAGGTGATGAAGAAAAGACAGCTGTAAGGACGAGGTATGGCTTGTTTTAGTATACATTGTTGCCGTTTGGATTGTCCAATGCACCTGGTACTTTCTGCAGGCTAATGAACGAGATCTTCAGAGATCTCTTGGATGAGAGTGTTATCGTGTACCTAGACGATATCATCATCTTCTCATCCACTTGGGATCAACATCTAGTAGATGTTGAAATGGTGTTTAAGCGCCTAGAAGAACATCAACTCTATCTCAAGAAGAGCAAGTGCTCTTTTGGACAAGAGAGTGTAGTGTTTCTAGGATGTTTGATCGATGCGCAGGGCATTCATCCTAACAGGGCTAAGATTCGAGCCATTGTTGAATGGAAGAGACCTGAGAGTGTTCATGAGCTCAAATCTTTTCTTGGATTAGCCACATATTTTCGGCGCTTTGTTTATCAGTATGCGCATAAAGCCGCACCTTTGTTTGGCTTATTGCGCAAGGCTTCCAAAGTTGTTTGGAATCCAGCAGCTGAACGAGCGTTTCAAGGATTGAAACAAGCACTGACAGAGATGCCCGTGCTAGCTCTTCCAAAGATGAGAGAACCTTTCGAGGTTCACACAGATGCTTCTCAATGGGCCATTGGAGGAGTGTTGATGCAAGGAAAGCATCCGGTGGCTTACGAAAGTCACAAGTTCTCAGAGACTGAGGCAAAATGGCCTGCTCATGAACAGGAGATGTTCGCAGTTATCCATTGTTTGAAGCGTTGGGAGCATTATTTGTTACCAAGCAAAGTTACTGTTGTAACGGACTGTGAGGATAATACATACTTTCAGAGTAAACCTCGTTTGTCACGTAAACAACAGAGATGGCAAGTGGAGCTTGCACGTTTTGATATCGAATGGCGATATCAAAAGGGGAAGGAAAATATTCCAGCGGATGTGTTAAGCAGACGTGTCCAGGCGTTAACAACCCAAGACACAAGTGAAGAGCTTTTGGATCGAATCAGACAAGCATTGCCAGATGATCCTCAGGCTCAACGTTGGACCAGTCAACAAGGGAGAGATCCATTGGTACGTCATCTCTCATTTCGCAATGGCCTTTGGTTTTACAAGCAAACCAAGGTCTATGTTCCAGCTGGATCACTAAGGACACTCGTCATGCAAGAATGTCATGATTGTGAACTGGCTGGACATGGAGGACAAAATAGAACATTGCAACGAGTTAAAGAGCAGTTTTATTGGCCGTCCATGTTGGAGGATGTAATCAAGTACGTGCAGACTTGCTTGACATGTCAGCAACAACGAACTGAGCGGAGGAGACCTGCAGGGTTGCTGAGGCCATTGCCAATACCTGATGGGCCTTGGGAGAGCATAAGTATGGACTTATGCACAGGTTTACCCGAATCAGGAGGTTTTGATGCTCTGTTAGTTGTTATAGATCGTTTCAGTAAGCAAGCTCACCTCATCCCTTGTAGGGAAGCAGTGACGTCAAGAGGTGCCGCTGAACTGTTTATACGATATGTTTTTAAGTATCATGGGATGCCTAAAAACATTGTTTCAGATCTGGATAGGAGGTTTGTAGCTGATTTTTGGAAGGGTTTGTTTCGAAGGCTCGGAACTACCCTCAAGTTCAGTTCCTCTTATCATCCTGAAACTGATGGTCAGACGGAAAGGACGATCCAGATAGTAGAACAAGGGTTGAGAAACTATATCATGCGAGATCAGAGTGATTGGAGCGAGCACTTGGATTTGGTGGAGTTTACATATAACAACACCAAGCACTCGAGTACAGGATTTAAACCATTTGAAGTGGTTTATCGGGGCTCTCATGCACCTTGGACTCCTATAGCTCTGGCTACCAAGGGGCATGAAAATACAGGAAGGTCGAATCAGGATCCTCCAGATCTAGAGACTTTCATACGTGTTCAGGGTACTGTGTTTCAAGAAGCCAAGAAACACATGGAGAAGGCACAACAACGGTATGCTAAGTATGCAAACCGTGGTAGACAAGATTTACAATTCGAAGAAGGACAGAGAGTCTGGTTGAGAACCAAGAACTTCAGAATCCCAGCAGGGGTGGATTTAGCCAAGAAGCTTCTTCCAAAGTGGGCAGGACCGTTCCTGATCGAGAAAAAGTTAGGTCCTGTGACCTATAAGTTACGTTTTCCAGCTAGTATGAAGCATTATCACCCTATTATTCATGTTTCTAACTTAAAGATGTTTCGTGAGGAACTAGAGTCGTTGCCAGGAAGATATCAGAAATGGCATCCAGTGTTAGAAGCATTACCAAGAGCTGATGATCTTGAGTTGATTGAGATAGTAGATCATCGAGCATCACCGAATCCAGATGGAGCTGGAGAACCCGTTACTCAATACCTATGTCGTTGGACAGGTAGAGTTCCGGGATTGGTAAGTGAAGCTTGGGAATACCTAGATGATCTAGCATTGTACAAGTTTCAGGAACCACTGCGTAGATATTTTGTGAGACGACAATCTGCAGTGGTCTCTTCCAGCTAAGCGGTGGATTGAATCGAGTCAGGAGAGTCATGCAAAGGGCCCTTCAAGGACACTGGAACCGAGTAGATCTGGCCAATCTGCTCGTCTAAAGGTGGAGTTGTGGTCTGCTGACTTCTTATGACTGTCGGATGTCAATCAGGTTTAGGCTGACGCTACTATGGTGTATCATAGTAAGGAGGTGGATAAAAAGAAACTGACGAGTTCACCACCTGGAAGCTAGGGTTCTGTCTCACCCGAAAGCTTCAACGGATGCTCGGTAATGGAGCATAGTCCTGAGAAAGGGTTTAATCTTACCCTGGATGGGATACTGTTCCTCTGGATTTGAGGAAGTGTTGTTCCTAATGTGGTATTGCAGGTACCGCAGTTCAGTGGAAGAACTGCTTTTTCTTGGTTGGGGCGATTGTAACGCCGTTTACTTTTAAAAAGGACTGTGATTAAATGACGTCACATGGTGACTACAAGGTGATACGAAGGGCTCTCCAGGACTAGATAAGGGGTTCGCGAACCCTAAATGTCTCATTGAACATTTTTCATTTCTTGGCTTCAGGTCACTGCGCATGGTTCTCAGGTTGGTGGCTGGCAGAGAGACTGATTAGAGACTGTACGAGACCAGAGAGTGAAGTCTTATCAGACCAGGGAGCATAGGTTGAGTGGATCATTAGCAAAGCCTTACTAGAAAGAATAGAGGCAGGCTGGAACTGTGTTTTGACTACACTGGGCATAGACTGTGGGTGAATAGTTACCGGTCAAAGGTACCAAGGAGATTTCAGTGCTGATCAGATCTGTATTTTGAGATAGTTTGTTGAGTGGAAGATTTCAGCGTTCAGGGTGAAGATTCCTGAAGAGATAGCGTTCTGGAGGGAAATTATCAGGAGATTTGCAGAGCAGTGAAGAATTTCCGACCTAAGAGCTCTTCGAGACCTTGTTAGCAAGAAAACACCGTGTAATGTATATGAGCCCGTGATTTGCTTTGTTATATGATAAGCAAGCTTGGATTGAGTGCCAAAGTTGGATTGAAGAGTCTGGTGTGGAGTTGACTCTATTTCGGTGTGCCTTCCTACTTCCTAGCATCTACTAGGTCTCCTAGTCTTGGCGGTTGTTCCTTGTGGGTCTTGGCGTTCCGACTTGATCACCAGTAGCGGAAGCGCTGCCCAAATTTTATGCAACCCAGGTCTAGAATAGTTCCACCTGTATTTAGCAACCTAAGATTGACCAGAGACCTACAAAAGACTAGTTGGTTATTCGAAACCCGTCCAACAGTTATCAAATCCTCGGTGCTCATTAGCTGATAGTTTAACGAACTGGATCTGGAGACACAAATAAAGTATACAGGTCTCTAGGGAGGTTCACGTTCGGCAGTTCATTGGTTAGAGATTAAAAAATCTGTTCCGAGATCTGCGGTCGAACGTTACAGTCTGCAGGAAAGCGGAAGGCTCTGCATGATACGCGACAGAGGGACGTACAGTACCATAGATGGTTTTAGTGTAGGCCGACCTTTTGCTCGTCGATCTTGCATGCATACTACTACTAGTCGATAGCGTCGCACACCCGTCGAGGAGCATTCTACCTACACTATGTATTTACCGTTATTTACTGTGGACCACTCTAATTCTGAAGTAAAAAGTTGAAAGGTGAATACATACATACACATGTGACCGTGCGGCATTACTGGAGCTACGTATTATACACTATTATCGTCGGTCTATGAATACAGTGGACCTCAGATCACAAATAATCTGAGGTACAAATTCTAGATTAATCTGTCCACTAAAATTAGAAATTACTGTACAGATTTTCACATTAGTTGTACGTGTGTATCATCTTATATATGGTTGTATAAATTTGAATGATTAAGACAGCGCATTAACTACATTAAAAACCTATACGGCATTTTAATGTATTCACATGTCATTAAGTTCACAAAAATAAGCCAGGTTCTCACTTAAAAAATTTAATACTCCTGATTATTTCATTATGAAGCGCTACCTCCCAGAAAAGCTCTCCAGAAGTGAAGTAAACCTGTAAGTTAAATAATAGTTCATACTTCAGTATTCATTTTCATGATACATTTTTCCATGCATCAACTCGTTTTACCTTTCTGATGTATACCTATTATAACGTATATGATGTAAACAAGTTTTCAGTAAGAAGTATAGCGCAAGATACAACGACAAGATAAAAGTGAACAGAAAAAGTGAACAGAAAACATGATAAAATTATATTTCTATATTTTATTTAATAAAATATGTTTTGAGTTCTAAATTGTGATGAATATTAAATAAAATTCACACTTATTAGCCTTATACATGCTATCATACATCATGTATAACTTTAATAAGCTCCATACATGATTTAGTATGCACCACCTTCAACTGAATAATATGCATGCAAAATGAACTTGCGGAGTGAGTAGAATAATCTACTAGTTCAATTGGATCAGATAGTGCAATGGAGTGATTAGAATTTCTAAAAATTTATAAATCATGTATATTAAAATGCACTCCAGAAACTATAGATTGATTTAATGTTTTATTTATCCTTTAGTATTTTTATCAAAACTATTAAATAATAAATTACACTGTTTCGCGTTATTCCTCTTTCCCGGAAAAGGAAGAGGTGAATATGCAAAAAAGTTAAAGACTTTTAGAAGCTGCATTCAATACAGTAGACAGTGTTGTCGTCAGTTGAGAACCTCGAACCTAACCTGACCTGGTTATAAACAGATTATATGACTGCGCTGAGTCGACGTGGTACCGACTGGAGCCTTATCTTCTCCCCGCCGCGCCACAAAGAAATAAAGGCCATGCGTGCAGTGATGGAGGTTAACGAAGTTGTAACCTATCAACTTCAGTTCATATTTGCATTTCAGTAGGGGATCCCGAAACGAGTTTGAAATTAATTAATTAGTTAATTAATCTGAAACCATCGTCATCCACTAAATTAAACAGCAAAAACGGTAAATGGTATTATGTACCTTGGGTTCTTCACATAACACAGGAATGTCCATGTGAGTAAATCACATGTAATTTAGTGGATTACTAAATTAAATCATAAAAATGATAAATGATATTTTCTGTACCTTGGGGTCTTCTCCGACCATAGGACTGTCTTGTGAGTCTATCACAGTGGGATCTGGTCCAGAAAGTTAGTTAACCATAGAACTGTTCATGTGAGTCTATTACAACGAGACTCTTTGCGGATCATAAGATTGTCCATGTAAGTCTACCACAGCTGGATCCGGATCATAAGATTGATCATTTTAATCTAGTACAACGAGACTCGGATCAGAAGTTTCGTTAACCATATAACTATAAGACTGTCCATGTGAGTCTATCACAACAGGATCCGGATCAGAAAGTTCGTTAACCATAAGACTGTTCATGTGACTTCATTAGATTGATCATTTCAGTCTAGTACAATGAGACGCGGATCAGAAGTTTCGTTAACCATAGAACTATAAGACTGTCCATGTGAGTCTATAATAACAAAACTCGGCTCAGAAGGTTCATTAATCATCGGACTGTTCATTTGAGTCCATCACAATAAAACTCGGATCAAAAGCTTGCGTCAAGAGTTTACAAAGCATATATCTCTAACGATAGAGTATATTACAACAAGACTCTGATCAGAAGATTCGTTAATCATAAGATTGGCCATGTGAGTCCTTCGCAACAAAAATCGGATCAAAGATAAGAGTTTACAACGCATGTAACTCCAACCATATCCAAAAAAGATTGAACCCTCTAACTATCTCTGAGGGGATTGTAAGCTAAACCACTTGAGACACCCATCTTCGTTGTGACATGAAAAATTTCTGGGAGAGTAGTGCGGCAAAGGGCATCATATGCGCATGCTCCTCTGTGAGTCTAGATCTGGATTCAGTCTCCTCGTCTCGGTATGTTAGACGTGTAGGCACGCATCACATCGAGGGGCCGACATGCTACCTTGGCTTGTCGCCGACGAAGAGAAGAAACATAAACGTGGAAAGGGAACTGCAGTCAACCATGTGTCTTTTGGAATAGTTGGTGTCAGGTACGTGGCAAGGGAATGTGTAGATTGTCGCCTAGTGCATGCACTCACAGGGTGAACTCTACTTCGAATGACAACTCGTCGACAACTTCATGCGTCTTACCACTAACTAGGGTGTTCGACCCCGGTTCAGTTCAAAACCGACTGAGCTGTATTTTGAGCTTTTCGGTTCTGTTTATTTTCTGGTTCGGTTTCCAAGCGTCGGAAAAGCGTTCGGTTCTAAGTGAGAATTCTAGTTCAGACAGGTCGATTCCAGTTCGATATTTTTTATTTTTCGTGGTTAGATTTATGTTCGGAACAAGAGTAATTATCTTATATGAGATGATCGATTTCAAAAAGGGTCCTATGGTTCTGTTCTAAAGATTGAAAGATGGTTGAAGTTTCGAAGCGGTTCGATTCCGGATCGAGTTTCGAGCGGATCCATTCTGAACCCTTCGATCTTGAACAAGGCAAAAATACTACAGTATTTTTGTTGATCAGTTCCTCTAGTATGAAAGGCTCTTGATCAGACCTTTGATTGGTAATAGACTGTTTTGTTAGCCATTTTCCATGTCAACTTGTATTTTCCAGTTAATGTTTTTGACGTGTATTTCAAAGATTGGCTGTACGAATTGCACGGTTTCCTTTCTACAGTTCACGGTGAACTTCGCACGTTGACATTATTATGGACCTTGAAATGACGCGATGACTAGCAAGACGTTCTGCTACCAGTCGCAAGTATGATCAAGACATGATTTGATAGAAAGGTCCCTTCAAACTTGGACACCGTAACTAGGAGACTGATAAAGCCAAAAACTGCTAATACTACCACCAACTATGATTCACTTTCAAACTTACATAAAGTCAACATCAAGACTACCGTAGTCCCCATAGTCTCTGATATTGACAAAACCTAAATTTTTGATAATTTCTTTTTAGACTAAGTTTATCTTTTATATAACGAAAATGTCTACAAGCAGTAGTTTATATGACGGGGTAGTTTATATTCCACCCCGTCCGCCAGCCGGGGAGGCGTGAGGTCGACTCCTCCTGCCGACCCTCAGGATCTGAAAAAATGATAAATGGTAAATTTTTTATCTTGTCCGTTTATCCCTTCAAGGGACATCGGACGTGCTTTGTTGGTAATCACAACGTACTTGGATCAGATTCACAAGACAACTACTTTGTTGCATCTCCAACCGAGAGCAAAAGGGTTTGAATCCTAGACCTTTCGCTTAGAGGTCTGGGACTCAACCATCTCAGCTACCGATCTTCGGTTTCTGAAGAGACATCAGGGCACGGCTGCAGACAACCTCAGAACGAAAAATGGAGAAACAAAGTTGAATAATTTGATAAAATTATCCTAGATTTTGGCACCTTTGATGCTAATTTATCCATCTTCATTCAAATTTATTGGCTGGTTTGCACGAGGAAGTTAGAGGAGTACGATATACTATCTCTTGGTTCATGGCTAGCTGGAAGGTGTATAAATATGAAATATATATTCCAAAGATCATCCGCGGAGATCTGCGAGCAGTATCTAGAGTATGGAATAACATTATTCGGCTATCAAGAGGAAAACCTGACGTACGGGGAAGAAGCGCTACATACTGTTAGCGAACATTAGGAGGTGTCAAAGTTAGTATATCTTTTGAAAGATTCTACACCCACAAGAGGGAGTTACGACTTCGACCAGATCATCTTGGTTGAAGTTTCTTGTGCGTATTTGGAGTTACCTGCAGCAAAACTTCATGGGCGTTTTCTTAACAGCTAATCATTGGTTCTTTTTTGCAGTTGAGTATCTTTTGCTCTGAGTAATTATCATGAGTATGAAAATTGAAAAATGTTTATTAAAAAAATCGTGGTGTCCAGTAACAAGCACGACCGCGAATGAATTGCGCTTCGATACAAAGTTATCTGGTGTGATTTTATGGTTCTTTCTCTCTCTCCTATTGATGAATATTTCTCTCGTAACTTTGACACCCCCTATTAAGTAGTAAGTACTCAATTAGCCGGACGTAGTTACTTGCTGGCTTGTCGTTTCTCTTTCGGTTCCGTTCATCATGCTCGACGTTCTTCACTTCACTTCTCCTTCAAAATTCCAGAAGAAAAGAAAAGAAAATTAGCAGAAATTTGTTTAATCACACCTCCAGTCGATTTGTTGAACTTGATTTTAGCTCTGACTGGTTATCGATAATACAATTAATTATTTTTTTATCATTTTTGTAACGAAATACCTCTACAATCTAAATTATATAACAATTAAATACAAACTAAAAGAGCTGATGTGTGCAGTAAGAAATATCACTAACATAACATAATAACTTTCAGAGTCTATAGTCAAGGGTGTGATCAAGCTCAAGTAACTTACTAGAGGTGTGATCAAGCAAATTTCTGAGAAAAATAGACTTTCTCGTTTCGAAGTTCATACTCTACTGTGGGTTCTCAGTTTGTCCGCCTTGTATATCATTTTCGTTCTAAACCAGCTTATTTTTGGTTTAGAACGAAAGGTAACACTTTAAAAAAATATAATTTGCAAGTTATGTTATTTAGTGTAGAATCCCTACATAACACAAACAAAATACTACTAAAATTGTATAAAGGAAGCTTAGGCGAAATAAAGGTTTAACTTAGCGAACTCGACCTCTATTATACTAGTTTCGCATGCGCAAAGTCTTAGATCTAGACTAATTATATCTTAAAATGTAATCATAATGATTATACGTCGTTTGCTTTTATGATTATCAAGGACAAGGAATTAAACTTCTGACACGAAGTTATGAGGAAAGTAAAATTTCTAAAAAATCTGACCAATACAAACTAAAGAAATAATATAGAAAAAATTTACAGGATGAAGAACGTGACATATTTGAAGAATTTAAGAATATACTCCAGGAGTGTCTATTTCTTTCTTTTGGAATATCGACTCCTCACATCTCAAAGCTCTGAGAAACTTGTTCATTGGTAATTTTAATTTTTCTGTTTGCATTGAATTACCAGCTATTTCCCGGGGCGGAAGGTGGCCACCATCATATATGAAGCATTACAGTACCACACAAGTTAAGACTTGATCCGTAATGTATTAACTATATAACGTTCTCTTCTCCTTTGTACGCCCGAAACTGAAAAATTGTGTTGGTATTCCGTACTACTAAAATGCATCGCAGACCCGCCGCAATACCTGCTGATTCGAAATCGGAATACAGTAGCCGCGTCAACACTAGGTCTCCTTGGCCCTGGCGCGTCCATGCATTGGCGCTAAGAAGGTCGATCTTTGTAGCTCTAGCCTCTACGTACTCGCATCTGGTTCCTCAAGCAAGCCACCGTCACGTATCCATACTGGAAACAGGAACTTTGTTGTGAGAAAATCTGCGCAAATCGATTGGGGAATCTATGCGAGGCCTTGAGCACTTTGTTGTGAGAAAATCTGCGCAAATCGATTGGGGAATCTATGCGAGGCCTTGAGCACGTACAGACGTATTTCAGCCCAACGTGCAGATCTGGATGTCCTCAAGCTTCAAAAGCAAGAAGGAATATGATACTCGGATTTCCGTCTCGTGTGTGGAGATGAAAACTGCATGCCAGGTGGTTCTTCTTACCTGTGACAACGACGAGGATGACTGCTTACTGTCGTCACTGGAATATGGTAAAGATTGCTAAAGCAAGAAAAGTCCAGTCATCATCAAGGAGCGTGATCATGAGAGGCCGCGCTGCAGGAATCAGGATTGCGTAGCCCGATGCTCGCTCGGTAGATCATGATGATGAAGATCGAGCAAAAAGTGACGACGTTGTCCAGGTCCAGACAAACCAGGTTGCGACCGAGAGGTTATAACTTATATGTTTCGGCCAGGTGGTGCCTTCATTTGAAATGGGAGAGAGGAATCTTCCCTGCACCAGGCGAGTCCTAGATGCGATTTTCGACTCGTGACTGCGCATGGTTAGGCTTTGAAGTCTGAACATGGCTCGAGGTCGTGGTCTTGTTGCTCTATAATCCGTCCGTGAAGAGCGCATGCTATAAGAGTCTTGTTCAGAACGTGCTAGCAGAGTGTTGTTCAGTCTAGTTCAGTGGACGGCGAGGCCTAGAGTAGGTTCGACCAGTTCTGAAGTTGTCAAAGGTGTCCTGTCCATTATATCTCCCAAAGGTTGAAACTTTTAATGCGCTAGAGCTTGCATTTGTAATTCTTTCTCATCTCTTCACTCAACTGGAGTTACTACAGCTAACAGTAGATTGCACAGATCGTAGATGTGGAAGCCAAGGTATCCTGCAGGACGCGACAAGGTCTCGCTCTCGCGATCGCAGGAAATAGCGGCCAAGGTATTTCGCTTAGAACTCGCTCCCTCTCGATCGAAATGTCTCTTGCTTCGATTGGCCTAGTCTCAAACTGTGCCTGATTGCTGTAAATGTATGCATGCGGACCCGAGTCAACTGCAACTCATGATCAATGACACAGGCGAGGACCAAGTCTCTCGAGTGGAGCCTGGCATGCGTCCTTCCATTTGTCGATTGTGGAGCTGGAACAACGGTTCAGAATTGGCCACCGCAAAAGTCAAAACCGTGGGTCACACGTTTTGGAGGAAGAATCTGCGGCTGCATCGTTACATCGTGACCGGTCGGTAAATCCTCGTACTAGGCCAACTCCAAGCATTTCAGCTTGCAATGAACGCTCATGGACCAAAGAAACGGGCAGTCGAAAATGAAGCGATTCAGATCTAGCTATCTAGAGTGAGAGGGAATGACTGATAACGCAATGCATGTAGGGCTGGCTGGAGGGTGCTAGAAACAGAGATGGCTTAAGAAGGAGAAACAGTAGTAGAAAGAAGAGAAGAGACAGCCACTCGGGAAGGGAGAGACCTACCCAAGTATTAGGGTGGGTTTAGGGTTTTAACATGATCTTCAGTAATACGATGTCATGCATTTTACTCAGCTGAGTTGGATAACGAGTTCGCTGAGCACTAGTGGAGAGAGAGCGAGTATTTCTTGGGTCGAGTGAGATGGTGCGGTCTTAGGTCTCGTCCCACAACTCTCTTACGCATGCTGTCTGTGTTGCGCAAACAAATCTGCATGCTTGCGCGCATGCACGCAAACTGTCGGGCGACCCGTTATTTGCTCCTCTATACTCAAGGTTCAGACGCGCCCCAGTAGACTTGCTTCCGACCAACACACTGCAGTATGCCGTGCATGAACATGGACTTGGGGGCAACAGAAGTAGTCTCCAAGGCCGAACTCGAAGGAAGCAATCAGCTCCTTTTTTCCTCTTTAGTATTTTTACTTTATTTTTGTTTTATATATATACATGAGGGGAACCGGACGAGACCGGATGAAACCGGTCGTGGTTGGATGCAGTCAACTCCTGGACCCCGGCGGTGACGGGTGGAAGTATAATACCGGAGCATGCAATTTCGTGCCATTACGATGCAGGTAACGTAGCTTGAAACGGATGGCTAATTGTTTAGAACGTAAATTCCGGGAAGGGAATTCTCTCTAGCATCGTCCGGCTTCTCCCTGAAAGAGATAAAAAATAAATAAATAATCCGAGATCCACACTTAACCCAATATGCATCCAAAGTGTACTCTGGCTGGTGGAGGAAAAAAGACAAATTATGAAAAAATATAGAAATATTTTTCTTTAATACGAGAAGTTTCAAATATATCCGGGTCATAGGACCAGACACACCAGCGCGGGTGTCTTCAAGTTATGAAATTATATAAATTATATAAATAAAATTTTTAATATTTTGAAATAAAATTTTTATTTTTATATACATTATATGTTAACTCAGAAGTACATGCCGAATGTTGCGGAGAAATCTTATAAGTAAAGTGGGTTGGAGCATGCAACAAAAAGTATAAATGCGGACTACAGTCTTGCAATAATAATATTTCTGTAGGCAGTTTAATTTATCACCTAACCCTTCCAGCCGGGAAAGTTAGGTGATAAATTAAACGCCCTTGCATATTCCTCTTTTCCGAACATGGAAGAGGTGAATATGCAAAGAAGTCTTCCATGAAGCAACCACATGTTCGCAGGTTTTTTAAACTAAAATTGAGAGACTCTTGTGACCCTAATTTATTCTTGGTTGTGAGATTTTGTGCGGTGTTATCCTTTCAAACTCGTGGAACCCTTCAGTGTTGACAGCGAAACACAAATGAATGCGTCCTCCTCGTGCCGGACTAATTGCCAGAGTACAAATGACACTAGTGAATCCTGGAAGACGAGAGGGAGAACCTAGCCACGAAAGGACGAAAGGCGACCAAAGTTTATTACTGTGCAGGAGAGATTTTCATCATCTCCTCTTGGTGGCATAGTGGTAAATACTCTAACTTGGTAGTGAGAGTCATCTGTTCGAAATCTTCCGTATACATTCTGACGATGCGTCTTCAGACCGCAGTCTTAGGGTGCATTGTGCTTTATCGTGCGGCTGCAGACTGTCGACTTAAGGTACTTGTTCAGTGCAATGAGGTTTTACTTCCGGGTTCAAGAATTAACGAGCAGCTCCTTCACACGTTTGTCTTAAGGTACTTGTTCAGTGCAATGAGGTTTTGCTTCAGGGTTTAAGAATTAGCGAGAAGCTTCTTCACATGTTTGTCTGATTTCAGAATTAACGGGCAGCTAATTAACCTTCTTGTTAGTTAATTAATTTGACACGAACGAGAACACATTAATTTGCAATTCTCTGCCAACACTGTAAGGTTCAAACCCGTGCCTTTCATCCTTTGTACTCTTTGTCAGTGTAGAGCACTGACAAAAGATACTAGAGTCGACTTCTAAGTTCTCAAGTAATATATGTGTATAATAGTATATATGTATGTATAATAGTAGATATTGAATCACATTCCATGGTCGCACAGAAGTAATACAATACTTCTTTATCTTGATTTTGATGTAATAATTAAAAAACATCTCATTTAATGATTTTTTACTTCAATTTTATATAATTAACGCTCTTGTTCACTTAATTAATTCGGCACGAACGAGAACACATTAATTTACATTTCTGTGCCAACACTATAGGATTCAAACTCGTGCTCTACACCCTTTGTCGGTGTAGAGCACCGACAAAAGATACTCGAGTCTACTTCTAAGTTCTCATGTAATATATGTATATAATAGTATACATTGAAGTATACATATATGTATATAATAGTAGATACTGAACACATTCCATGATCGAGTAGAAGTAATACAATACTTCTTTATTTTGAATGAAAATCTCTAACTATGAGATATTATTGTCTTCGTCACCACGCCTCGAGCTCATTGATTGCTTGCTGCGTGCATGTCTTATCTTGTTGCAAACTCTAGAAGACAAGCTTTCTAGTGATATGCTACATGTTTAGTTTGGAGCTTGTTTGATCAATCAAAATTTAGCTTAAACATATGGGTCAAGAAGAAGAGTTAAGACGTTCCGGGTTATAAGTGTTAGAAATGATCAATTTTGATCTATTGTGATAGGAGTTATCTCCTGATCCAATCAATATGATACCAGTATCATTGAAAAAGTTGTACAGTAGGCTATCCATTGTTGTAAAGTTCATCTTGAATGGAGCTTATATCAGCAAACCGTAGAAGATCAAAATTGAACATTTTAGATAGTTTGTCAGAGAAAAAGAAAGTATTGTTAGTCCACCAGTCAACGTAAGGGATTGTTTGAAGGTGCTTCTGGATCTAAAACATATGTTTATGATGTATGAACCCTTCTTGTACTTAGAATAAGATTGAAGGCCTAATTGTGTTTTGTCATGCACGGTGTTACAATTAAGATCATGTTAGGTTAGTAGAAATTGAGACAAAGCTTGATAGATTGGGTAGTGATGACACTAAGATTTCATTGAGTTGATCCAAAGTCTTGTCGTATCTCTCTATAGTCAAATAGCACCTGTATTCTCATACCAAGCTTCATGCTCTACGATCAAATGCAACACCAATCATGTCCAGCTTCTCCTGCGATACTATTCTATCTGCAAAGAGTCTATTTCCTTCTTCCTCTTTTGCTACATTCCTCGAAGAAAACTCGATTCCTCATCCATGCTCTCAATAACACTTTGCAAGATGATTGTCAGCTGCAACAAAAAATGAATACCGCCGAATTGTGGGAACCAGCCTCCTCCCGGGTGTCGGTGTTGGCTTCTTCGGTCTATTATTCTCCTTCCGCCGGCCGACAGCTTGACACCGCCTGCTATCATGCTGTATGTCACATGCTTTAGGAAGAACCAAACCGTGTTTCCTCATTAGTACCAACTAGAGGGTAGTGGGTAGGGGTTGGCACACTTGGAATTCCGTTTATAGCAATCGGTCGGCTTTCGTGCTAGGTTTCTCGACTTACCTTCCTTCCTGCCTGAAACGGAAACTTAATTCCTCCAGCTATACTTTACTTTTTACGTGATAGAGGTCATGCTTCTAACCAGTATTCAGCTAGGTTAGAACCAAGAGACCGGTAACAAGAGGCTTTCGTGGTAGGGGCTTCCTCTAAGCAACTACTTCTCCATTGGCACGTTACCTAACTGAAGTTGGTAGACTTAGGTATATGGTTATTGGTTAGAAAAGCAAGAGCGTCTCCGCTTCACATCTCAAGCTAGTATCACGTAAGGACTTTTCACCTTGGTAACGGCCATCGTGGTAGTGACTACTATAGTCTCGCCTGACTTCTACCGGCTAGCTCCGTCTTCTGTTTGTTGTAAGCTTCAGGAAAGACACAAGACACTACTACCGGTTCGGAGTACTCATGGGATAGCCAAGAGCCATTCCTTCCCTTAACTAGGAGATATACCAGGCTTTCTCCGATTTCTGTCCTTCGACCAAGAATATCATAAGTGGTCCATTTTCTCCCCTTAGGCACCTAATGACCTGGTATCCCTCTGCTGTACCATGGTTACCGAAGGCCCATATTAGGTAGCGACTTCCAACCGCGTTATGAATCATATCAAAGACTCGGTTCCATCTTTCCTCAACTGTAGGTACTACATGGTAGAGATTGTTCCATATAACTAAATTTCCCCCTAAATACTATAAGGAACTCATCCACTTACTCTACCTTTATCCAGAATTTCCAGAGATGAATAATTCTATGATAGTTCTGGATTAAAAGATAGTAGACTAAATATTTTACTAAAACATAATTTCGAGAATTGCTTAACTCACTCCACTAGCTGATTCGAGAGGATTGTTTTTGTAAGCTGGCTGAGTAAGATAAAAATCAGTATTTAGAAATCATTTATCAGTAACATCCTAGGTTTTGGATATTAAAAATAAATAAATAAATAAAAGTATTTAAAGAAAAGTAAAAATATTATAAATGTAGTAAGGGACAGATAATAGAACAGGCGGGTGCATGTGGCCATGGGGGCACGGAACTCATCCGACTAACTTGTAATGTGACGGTGAAGAGCAAAAGGAATTGAGTAAAGCGTCTTGTGCAGACTTTCCACACTATACAACAAAGATCAAACGATGAAATAAGGGAAGGAAGGAGCCTGAAGCTCTAGTTGATACTAAGTCTCTTGGGCAGGTACCAAGGCAGGTACCAACAACGCAAGTTCCAACCTACACAACGAGAATGAATGGTAATATGCAAGGAAGGTACTATTTTGGGGAATGCATGAGAAGAAGCAGAGCTAGACCCCACTCTTCATGAGGCAGGAAACTCTCTACAGAGTCCCACCTTTTGCTTTTGCTTTGGCTTACTTGGATAAACAGGCCTAGACACGTTGCATTGCCCGGTCATAAAGTTCCAGGCTAGCTTCTTCTCGCGTAAAGAGAAGAAAGAAACAACGATAAAGTTACAGAATACTGTTCTATCTCCGAGCTCGAGGTACTCTGAGTATGTGGAGACACAGGAAGGACACAATCGCCGTTCTCGAGATGCGTTAGCTACAGACATCAACTTTTGACCACTTCTGTGTCCTGAAGCTGGAATATTTGGAAATGCGCTCGAGCGAGTTAACCAATCTGGGAGCCACTGGAAAGGAAGTCTGAAAAAGAAAAAGACTAGAGAAGATGAATAAGGTCAAATCTGAACGGTGCTGTTTATAAAGTACTCTGTTTGGACGCCAGGACCACCACGTGCACTTACAGTTGCTGCAATGTCCATGATCATAGCACATGTATAGTACCTTCCAAATCTATTTTGAGCATCCACAGCGATCTCGTAGCCGGGAAAGTATTTCCGCACATTGGCGTTCACGTGCCGCAAACAAAAATTGACTCCTTCACGTCTGCTTAAATACAGGAAAACTGCGCTATACAGTTCAGTTTCAAGACCCGATTACTGTAGACTGGTGTAAGTGCTTGCGGTCTTCGCAGATGAACTGCGTTTCCTGGCTTGCAGGACCCGGACCAGTCCATGACTTTTGCAGTTGCATGATCGACACCTCTCAGGTCTAAAATTCCTTTCGGACGTAGTTACGCTTCCAGAAACCAGCAAAGATTTGGGTTCAGAGGATGAAGACCGACTGATTCGTCCTGGTCCAGCCGTCGTTCGAACCAATGGAGGCTTTCAGAGCCAAGGAAGTTCCTATATAGGATTCGGTATGAGGTTATGAGCCCCACATATCTGCGTGACGATGTCACTGCCGCAACAGGTACCTGTTCGCATTACGGTCCCCACAGTCGCACTTTGCGGCCGGCAGGCAATCTCCTCATACAAAAGCTTCTATTTCGCACAGGAGACTTCCTCAGACCTCCACTCGTCCTCCAGAAGTCCGCATGACGGACGTCCTGAAAAGCCTTCCACACTGCTGTTTCCAGTGTCAAAGTCTGCTCATTGACACCTGGAAGTGGATCTTGCTCGCCTGGTATCTTTCGCGAGCGATCAGCTTGACAGTGAAGGATTCGATGGAAGGTCAAGTTGAAGTTAGGTCACAAGTAGGCGCCAGGCGGGGGCACATGTCCAAGGGCTCTGGGCACCCTGCACCCTGCAGCTAGCCACTGGCCGTGACTGATGGATCTATCGAACGACTTCTTCTGTTGTCAGACTTAAATATATAGTGCCGCAAAAATTCTCTCTGTGTTCTGTTCTGAGCTAATGTTCGAATGAATGGTTTGTCTAACTATTCGGTCCGGATTGCCTATAAAGGCTTCGCTGTTCTGTGCTAACGTTGGAATGAATAGTTCGTCTAACTAACTACTCGGTCTGGTTTGTTCATGGAGGCTTAGTACCTGTTCTGAGCTAAATAACGTTCGAACCAATGGTTCCCCTAACTATTTCGGTCTGGATCGTTCACGAAAGCTTGGATCACTCTTCTGCTATACATGTGCATCTGTCAAGCTAGTGGGGGCCCAACGTGAACGTAACGGCGCTGTTAAATTGTAATCCCCGACACGAGTCGTACGCACTTCCCTCCAAGATCGATTCTCTTCTCGCAGCCTTCGTAGTCCAACCATCCGTCGGGTGCCTCGTCCTGGTAGGTCTCGGGAATTCCTCCTCTGATTGCGTGACAAGCAGGACCTGCTGCGTGCCTGTCCTCGTATAGATGTTCGATCACAGCTTCGTCCATGTCTCGCACTGAGACGGTGCCGTTGCTTCTTATACTCTCTTCAAGGTCCAGCCGCCGCCTGTAATTAATGAATACATCACCGTATGTCAAAACCAAGCCAGTTAAACTGAACCGGATAAAAACTGCAAGCTCAGCCAGCGTCGACGGCGCCTGTAATATAAAGCAAAGAAGGGTTGACCAAGCAGAATCCAGTATGATCTTGGTACGTACAGTAATATTTACATGCAGCTGCACGTTAGTTATAATACCTGCGGCTTCTGCGAGCATCGAAGACGGCAAGGCTCCATGAAGACTGACCGCTTCCGAGGAAAACAACGGAGCGCGCACATATTTCTTGCTCCACGAGCGCGATTACGTGGTTGCTCACTTTCTGGTCCGGCGGAAGGCCGAATAAACTCGGCATCTCCTTCGGTCCGATGAAGGTTCCGTCTGCAAAGTTCGGCAGACCTTCGATCTCCCATAGACCAGACACGTTCAAGCCCCTTCTTCGAATATCATCAACTACCTGCATGCGTTCCAGAAAAGGGAATTTAGACTGAAAATTATCATTTCTGAACCTGCATACTCTTTAGTTATATATGAAGGTAGCATATAGAGCTTTAGAGCTCAGCAGGCCTGACCGGTTTTTGGTGGAGGCAGGTCTAGACGTTCTGAAGCTTCTGATCACGAAGGGCTTGCGCACTTTGATCAGCAGGGGCCTTGCGTATTCTAGCTTAAGCTTGCAGGTGGACGTCCGTGTGAGAAATGAGATTCGTTTCATGTTAATTTGGAGTGATGAAGCTGAAACTTTACCCATTTGATGTTCGCCCTGCTCTCGTTGCCTCGAAGCCAGCCGTCAGTCGATAGATACACACTTCCCAAGCCTTGCTCCACAGCTTTATCGTAGAGAGCTGCTGATAAGTCTTCCCTCGTCAAACCAGCTCCATGAAAAGCAACTCCTTTGCGGAAATTCCCCATCACCGTGGGCAGCTCCATGTACCTCGGAGACTGCAGACCTCCTCCGATCAGGGCACCATCCTCGCATCTTGTGAAGCAAAGTCCCAGCTGATGTCCTTGACAATTCGACTCCTCGAATCTCCAGTGAACTACAATAGCAGTAAGCTTACGAATTAAAGTGAGTACCCAGTCAGGCAACAGCATCGGTACGTCAGACAGCAGCTCCTGCAGGACCTTACGAAATGTGTACACGGGAGATCCCGGGAAAGGTAGTTACTAATGAATTCATGCATCTCCAGATCTAGACTGGAAATATATCCATTCGAATTCCTCCAGGGAATGCAGGGTCTGGCATGGGCTCCATGAAAGTTCAGTTCGAACGAGCACTCCGTTTAATTTCTGAATCTTCGATGAGTCTCTTCTTTCGACCGAGAAGCCGTACCTGAAAGGTAAGGGCTCACTCCGAGGGCTCGAGCCTGAAATACGTCTGATGCATTGACGATGGCCGGGGTATGAATCATGTAAGCGGAAGCGGCCCACATGGCCCCCCTCCACCTCAAACCTGGAAACGCGCCTCCCATTCCCACGCACCTCGCCTCAGGCTCCTCATTCAGCTGCCCGAGAGTGTAGCTGATGTCGGCTGGCGAGATCCACTTCCCGTACTGCCGATCAAAACTTGAAATTGTCTCCTGAAATATGAAAGCACGTTCTAGATTATTAGAGACCTAGTAAATGTGTCAAAACGTGAAGGGCCTAAAGGGTCCACAGATTCCATCGATTCTGAATGAGTCCTATTCGGTAGTAGTCTTTGAGTGGTCCAAACAGAGCACAACGTACTAACTGCTGCATAATAATCATCGCTTCCATGCATTAGACTGCTCCTTTCTGATCATCACTACTAGTCCCACTTTGCTGCTGGTCCACTAAAACAGATTGTCCCGAGCTCGCCGAGCGCGTGGGCCTGGAATTCTGGGAAGCTGAGGCCGGGAGTTCGAATTCCTGCTGGCGGGGGTTGGCTTGTGGTGGTCACCAGGGCACTAAACTATCCCGGTAGCCAGTCGCCTATTTAGCTACGATGAAGAAAATGTTACTAACGTTTTCCCTCGCATGTGTATAGTTTCAAAGAAAACTGGTAACTAGATCTTCCCGGACCGTTTCCAGTGTCGCGATGGAGATGCTCCCCATGGCCGACGCGGGTTCTCACGAGCGGGGTCGGATAAGTCCCAACCTCGCCCCAACTGTAGTCATGTACAGTCCCCACGTGAGTCGAACGGATGCTACTTCCTTACCAGAATTGAGGTCCAGAGTTCAAACCTCGGACTGAGGAGGGTTCGCGACGTTCTGGGCTTCGATCACAGGCCTAGGCGCACGAGTAAGCAGCAAGAACATCGTCCCAAAGGATAATTGTGCATATTATGGGACAAACATGTCCCCTCCTCTGTGGTCCCCATCCTGTGAACAAAGTAAGTTTACTCTGATGAAGTGTCCATGGAGCAAACGAGCAGTAGCTTGTTTGCAGCCCATCCGCCCGTAGCCGTGGCGGCGTGGGTCGAGTCTTCCTGCCGGGAGGGCTCAGTCCGTGCAAGGAAGCAGGATTCGGATGCAGAAAGCCCTACGAAGAAGAAAGGCCTAAACAATGGCGTCGCTGGCCTAACCCGCTTTTTACTTGACATAAAAGCCGACGTGGTCATGGAATAGTAGGAAACGCCCAACGTCGTTCCTGTCCTATAGAGTAATACGCAAGATGAGCAGACTTTCGCTAGTCAAGGGATTGGACAGGAACGAAGAAGACAGGGACTTGCAGATCAGCGGTACCTACCCACGACGGTATGTTGGGAAACCACCATGACCAGTCTGACGACCTGCTGGACCGCAACTTCCAAACCCTGTGGAGGGTCCCGTTACACTCTTGTATACACTCGTCGATGTTGGCAAATTTCACGAACCTCGACAACTCGTTCAAGTCGTATCGGTCCTCGATATGCAGCCCATAATGATTGCTCCCGAGAAACCCTGTGTCAACGTCGACGAGCGATCTTGCTCAGTAATAATTAATTAGATCACTGCAGCAGCTCATGATCAAGCGATATGGTACTGGGAACTGTCAGTGATCAAATTAAAATTGCTGATCGAATCAATGAACTGGTTCCTACATATGAAGCCTAATCCTTGTTATAATTCTATATCCGAAACGAAAGGTTTTGCCTGTATGGTTCCAACTCTCAACTATCCACGAACAGATCGAGCAGGAAATTTAAAGCAGAATTACCGACTGCAACGATCGATCGCGGAGAAGAAGTAAGTTGCTATCTGAAAGAAAAAGAAACCGACGAAGAGAGAAGACAAGAAACACGAGAAAATTCTGGGAGATGCATGGGTTTCAACTCATAAGTTTCAACTTTCGACTAATTGGCATCCGGGACTCTTCAAACTGAATTCTTGACCGATAGAAGACGAATTTTTCGAGAGACCAATCATCCATGCAGGTGCAGGGAAGGGGATTCCAAGAGGAATAGAAAGCGCACCGAAGTGCCTCTGAGGGCCACCGAAGAAGGGAACCAAGCATAAAGTGCGATTGAGTGTCCTGGCGATCACGGCTGCAGACTTGTACTCCATCAGTTGGTTCCCCGTTCCCACGAAACTGCTCAGCATAGGGAACATGTACCTCTCTCCCTGTAGAATCATCATCACCATCATCGAACGCCACTTTCAGTTCAGGAGCCTGCAGGTCACTTCGTTTCTACTTCTTCCTTCGAACTGTAAGTAAAATTAATTCTCGACTCGAATGCTTAACACAATGCATGCAGACAGACGTTCTCGTACACGCATACCTTAAGCTTCTGTTCGGGCTCGGGTTCGATGTCTTCTAGAGAACCTGGTAATGGTGCTGGTGCTGGGGACGGGGACGGGGACGGGTCTGGAGAAGGCGACGATGAAGGCGCTGGGGATGAAAGTTCAGTCTCGTAAATATCCACAGGAACTTGAACTGGTCCCTGTGCGACTGCGTAAAGCTCAAGGTCATCTTCTGACATGTACAGGCGCTTGTCATCAGCTTCTCCGGATCCGGGGGTCGGAGCTTCGACAGGAGCACTAGAATTCGAACTAGAGTGCGAAGGTGATGGTGATGGTCCCTGCGAAGGTGAGTGTCCATAGTCATATTTGCTACCGCCAGAAACCGATCGCCAAGATGCGATCGGCGACAAGGGCTCCGGATCCAGTGGATTCACATCCGAGTCGTCAGAATTAGCGTAGAAGAGTTCACTGAAAGATGGACCTTCGGCCCCCGGCAGCGGCGCGCTGGCGTCGAATTGGGAGAATTCGTCGTCCGTAGCGTACGCACTGATGTTGACAGGAACGCTGCTGACAGGCCCTCCGAATTCGTGCGTGACATTCGTAGCTGGGGATGCAGACACGGACGGTTGAGGCGGCGCATTGATTGGTGGCATGTGAGCTTCGAGAAAAACAGGGCTGCTCAGGAAGGCATCGAGCGAGAGCCTGGTCGGAGAAAGAGTGGATGGCACCGTGTACCAAATTGCCACCAGCAGAAGCAGACTGATCGTAATTGCAGCTGACACTTTCATGCCGAAATTGATCATCGAGGGATGCTCCGAGACTCGATGGTGGTGCTGATGACGAACCGCTTCATGCGTATGGGCCGTCATGGTCGCTGTGCTGTCGTCGAGATCCTGAATCCCTTAGTTATTATTCTACACTACTTGGCGAATTCGAAGTGACGATTACTCCCTCACTCATTATCCCAGCCCTCATTTGAATTCGTAAGCTGACTTGTAGTTGTGACTGTCCTAGAAAATTTCCTGTAGACTCGATCTCTCACACTCGAGGACCGACCCTCGCCTATAGCTAGCATCCGCCGGGCGGAGGTCGAAATTCCTTCTCCCTCCCATAGTCAGTACTGTACCTCAGCATGCACCTCCCGCTCGGCTTCCAGGTGGACGATAATACACACATATATATCTCTGTCCGCGCTTCTGCCACTTCCTCTGCTGCTATTCGTCGATCATACGGTGCAATTGCCCGATGACTTGTGCACGCGATTTAGTGCACGCTCGAGCTTCTGGATCCGACACGGAAGCTGAAACCACCCATTTCTTCGTATTCCCAGTCGACAAGGACGCACTCATTCCGTCTGCCTTCTTGGCACGGGAAGAAACAACTCTCTCTCTCTCTCTCTCTCTCTCTCTCTCTATGACGAAGCAGATTCGAACACAATTTCTGCTCGTTGTTGCTCTCACTCGCTAGCTCTTTCTATCGAATCTGTGTACAACACAAATACGGAATCAGTGTCAGGAAGCCAGGAAATCTCTTGGGAAGTGCGAAGCGAAGCAGCACTCTAGAGAGAAATGCTCTGCATGCTGCACTGACCGGGTGGAGTCGGCGCAGGCTCTGAGAGGTCATGGGCAAACATGAGAAAGGATGTACGAATAGGATGAGATTAGAAAACTGAATTTTGATTCTCGACTCCAGCAAAAGCGGAGCCTGATCATATGAAGTGAGTTGAGATGGCTCTAGATTCTTGCTCTTCTTATTCTCTAACACTCAACGTTTTAACTAGTGCGAAGTCAAGCCTGGCCTGGTAGTGAATTTTCGAATGTAGCTTAGAGAACAATAACAACAGCCTAGTCTCGATTGTCGACTAGTCTGGTGTGATTACAGAAAGCTGATAAGAGGCGACCTTCTATGTCTTTCGATAATCCAGAGCAGCATGTATGGCGTGACGTGCAAATATACAACTTCTTTTCTTCTAAGACTGCAGAGCCGGATCGTATGTAATCAGCATTACAACGACATGCATGTGAGTGTGGGGAAAAGCGACAGACAAATCTCCTTCATCTACGCTTCCTGCACCATCTCCGATGATCCAACAAGTGTAGACCTGCATGCCGGTGCTGCAGCAGCGGCCGAGTCGGTCGACTTCACAAAGATCCCATGCCAGCAGACTCATCGACGGCCATGGAACGATTATCGCTATTATAATGGTGACTATCGATGGAGTGAGTCTAGGAATCCTCAATTATGCATGGCCTGTGAATCAGCGAGCGGCTGGCTCACGATCTCAGAGCTGTGTGACATAACGAACGCCTCTGAAGTACAATATGTCAAGTCTGTACTGTGCTGCTGCTAGGAAGGCTCAGAATCCGGAGCAAATCTGGAAGGCGTAGCGACAGCAAGCGCTAGCAAAACAGTTCAACAGCCGCGACTGCTGTTACAGTTGCTCAGAGATCGATCGAATGTCCTCTCTGATTCTACATGTACAAGTGCTGTCGTGCACCTGGTGGGAGAAAAGAGTTCGAACGACAGAAAAAGTCGGTCGAACTCTGCAGGTCCTCACAGTTTGTCTCTCGGTCTGCTCTCGTGGGGAAGACTTAGTGCGAAGAGGTGCCCCTGCCGAGACTTCCGGACGGATGTGCGTACAGTCTACCGGTGCAGACCGGGCGGAAACTGCTTCCAAGCAGAACCGGAATGATCGCCTTTCACTCCGATTTCCGGGTAAACTCACTCACTTCGTCCGCGCCGTGCCGCAATTTGCACGCGGAACGGACTTTGAAGAAAAGGAAGGAAAGTTTAAGGGAACAGTAGTGAAAGAAAGGAATGAGAAGGAAGGAAAGTTAGTCATCGGAAATGTACTCGTCGTTGTAATAAGGAATATCGCTGGAAAGATTGGTCGTCGAGTGCTGTAAAGGTATTTCTTTCTAACTACGTGGCTGGACGACTCTTCTCAACATGATTTTCGTCTTGTCGGTGCAAACATTTCCGATACCTTTCAGAACCGGAAAGGCTCTTTTGCAAATGCGGTTGATAGTAGAAAGGAAAGGATGCCGGATCCACCCGAGCACTGGACTGATATTATTATGCCGGAGCACATGATTGTCCTCCATCCACGGCGGCGAAAATGAAGAAGGAAAGAAAGCGGAAGGATGAGAAGCACCGCCAAACATGTTTGTTTCAGCCCTTTTCAGCAACTACAACAAGATTGATGGGCGGAGGATCGGACACTGTAATCTCCTTTTTAGCATGTGTTCCGACACCTTCCTCATTTAATCACTTCCTAGGCTTATCGGATACAGTACTCAGTTCCATTGCAAGGGCAGCAGCGCACGGTTGCTGAAAGCTCCACGGGGAAAGAGGCCTAGAAACAAATCAAACAAAACAACGACAGAATATGTACTCTGTTCCATTCGTTGTACTTCTGACTGTATGTATGTGTATACGTGGGTGAAGTGGGCCAGAGGTGTGTGTATGATGAGTGAGAAGTAATCATGAGATGGCCAGATTGCTAGATTTCGCCTCAGCTGGTACTGTAACAACGTTTTGTTTCAATTTCCTCACTTCCAATTTTGGTCCCTGTTGGAAATGGCTAGTGTCCAACTTAGCCCCAAACAAGCCTTCTATGAATTTCCACTCATTCTTCTTTCATGGTGTGGTTTCAATAACTCAAAAAAGGACTACCGAGAGAGGTCCCCGGTTTCTAGTGTGTTGGTTAAATCTTACCTTGTTAGAATGAGGTATAAGGTTCAAAATGATGTTGTGTTTGGTGATCCCTGTAAGATTCCTCTGGGAGAGTCTACCAGTGATAATAGGTTTAGTGATCTGTCCGTGATTAGCTGGGCTATAAATAGGGATAAGATGACGCTCTTGAGAAACTTCGATTTAATTGCGAGCAAAGTGATATTTTTCACACACAAATATGATTGCAAGACTTACGAAGAATAGACAAAAGATATTGATGCGAATCAAGTAACAGAAGCACACAGAAGCACTAAGACATGGACAAACCTAGAAATCTAACTTTTTTATTGAACCGTACCGATTTCACTGCCGTGAGGCAAGAGAGCACATATATCTAACGAGGTGACAAGGGAAGCAAAGACCCGAAGACATTGACAAGTCTAGGAATCTAACTTTTTTATTGGGCAACATAGATTCCACGGGCAAGCAACTTGAAATCACAAGTTAATTCACTGCTCGGCATGTGTTTACGCGCAGCGTGCATACGCTCGTAAGCCCACTGCGTGCAGTGCATAGTCCTATTCAAGAATCTCTAGAAATGCATCTAAGAAGTCTTTTTCTCCCAAGAAAACTGACCGGTCGATAGAGTTTCTACTGTAGGTACAGTCATGATTATACGGTTTCTCATTTCCAACCTGATTGTAGGGTTTTTTCAGTTCTGAGTAAAACCTGACTATGGGTCGGGAACCATTACAGTATGTCGGTTTTCTGATTCTGATATGCAAATGCAACTACATACTAGTTAGACACAGCTGGAGAATGTACGTTTGCTCGCATAAGGGGATTGCATGTCGTAGCCGAAATTTCGATCGACCTAGCTGGTCGATGTTAGACCTTAGAACAAGCAACTGGCAGATGGTTCGAGAAAAGGAAAGAGCAGAGGAAGAGACGACCAACGTGGGAGACATAATTACTGGTTTTTACCTTCAAAGTTCGAGTTACAAGAGCCTCTGGATGTAACTATCTAAATCATCATGTGTTTACTGAATGTGTATATTGAATGCAATACACACATGCCATCTTTGTCATGCTCACTGGAGAACGAGCTGGACAACATGGCAGCTGCTTTGCAATTGGGCCTTTCACCTCAAGCCGCCAGGCGGCTAAATGTGTACTTAGTCTAACTCCGATGGTATGGATCATCTGAAGTGTTCCTGTCGGTGAGAAAGTTTATTGTGAGTCCATGATGATACTTCACAGCGTCTGTCTAGTAGATAATGCACAGTATTTAGTTTCATCCCTGGCAGTCCCAGCCTCAGACTGTAGAGTGCACACCTTCGTCTCAGAGGGCTGCTCCACATCTCAACTTGAGCCTGGCTAGCTAATTCCTATACACAGACACACAGAGAGAGAGAGAGAGAGAGAGAGAGACTGCGAAACTCGTGGTTTCGGTCGTGGTCACTCCCTTTTCTTCAGCGCGGTCGGCTCAAAAGACTTCAAATGACCACGAAAGATAGTCTCGAAACTCATTAGTTGGCTCTCGGTGGTATACTTTCTGAATTAAGTGTCCACTAAATATGAGATATATATATTAATAATGAGGACCCGACCAGCTGAATCATCCTTCTGCGGAAGAGACATCTAAGACAAAAGTTTACATACGTGAGTAGGAACCAACTTATACACATCACGGTCACTGGAATACAAATATAATTTTATATATTTATTTATTTATTTAAGAGTTATTTTCTTCATCACAAGTCGGTTGGAAAACGGTTCAGTTCTATCGTTTAGTGGTTTAGTTCGATTCCGAATCGAATCAAACTGAATAGTGGATCCGGAGGAGGGTGTAGTTAATTTCTCTTGTATTAGATGTCACAGGTGATCACTTCCAAAACGGTAGCGATAGTACATATGAACGAAAGTCTGATTAAGGCTTCACTGGCGTTCCTGACACAGGATCTACTAACCTAAGAGTTACTTCACCATGGAAGGGAAATTTGCTTGTAATAGTTCGATGGAGAATGAGACAATCAGTGTCCTAACGAGTAGATTCTAACAATCTTGCATGCATTCCCACGTCTTCCGTTTCTATGTAATATACTGTAATCATGAGCGCTTACAAGAAGAACCATGAAGTATAACTGTTTATCTCCATGATGGATGCTTGAAGTTGTACTCCAACTACGATGTGCTCTGAACATGTGGGCGTTGAACTTCATTCAGTGTTGTTGGTTTAGGAAGAGTGAACTAAAAACCTGGCCACAGGAAAAGTACGTCTCTGGTCTGTACAGCTGAGGGGATTTCCAAATAAATATACCAGCTGTGCGAGATAGATGTTCCTTTTAAACTTCCTACAGAATGATATACTAGTGAACATATTGTTTCCTGAGAGACGAACACACAGGACTTCCTGAAGTCCTGTGTGTTTGTCTCACCGACAGATTTGACTCTCTTGTCTTCTCCCTATAAGACTCATATTATGTTATGGACTGTTTGCTCTGTGGTCCTTTATTAGATTCTAACGTTGTGGGATACATATATATCTCGCATGTGCTGTCCTCGGAAGCGTGCCAAGCGAAAAATCCAAACCTTGTGACAATCACATTGGAAGATGGAATGGATTCTGTATCATATCAATCCACATGTGGTCGTTGGATAAAGTCCACTGTGCACGGTGCACACTGTTTCAGGAACCTGATACTGCTGCATGCTTTGTCCTTGATCCTCGTCTTCTCACTCAGTCTGGAACTTGCCTGTCCTAACATCCGCAATACAAGCATGCATCTCTCTGTCAACCAAAGCTTATGTGTTGTGTAATCCACTGGTGGTTGACTTGATGAGTGACAGCAACAGAGACTGGACACCGAAATCGTGGGGCTTGTGCGTGGCTCACGTGAAATTTAAATGTATATCAGGTCTTTCTCTCAAACTGCACTGTAACAGTTACTACTTCCAAGCCATAGCAACTCGTTTCAGTGTTAACCGAAGCATACAGTTTAATCAAGTTGAATACTGTCAGCCATCATCAGAGGGGCGATTGATGAATGGTGAATGTTCCAGTAGTACCTTCTGACGAAATACAGCTACCATAACTTCCAAGTTCGTTACTGTGACAGAAAAGTCACCGATTCTTGCCGTCTGGCCGGCTCGGAGTCCACTGCCATGCACTGCATCTTGTATCTTATCCATCTTCTTCGTTTCGTGTGGTCGACACAGGGGACCCGAACAGCTCCACTGTATAGTAAGTACCATAAAACCGTTGACAAGAACGTTGTAGAATGAAACAGCCCTAAAAAAGAGTCTTACTGCCTACTGGGTGTTTTCGAATTGAGGGAAAACGAGTTGTTCACCGACGTTCAACCGATACGTCTTGGTTAGAAACATCCATGATATTATTTCTCGTGCATGTACCATATACAGGCTTTCGACTGAGCCTGATTGGACTTCGACAGCACCGAAGCTGCATTTGGTGGTCCTAACTTGAACTTACGGCTAGTTTTTAAGTGTTTCGTAAGCTTCCTAATTTCTGCTATTTAATCATCTAAACCACGAAAAGCTGCTGACACTCAGTAAACCTCGATGGTTACATGAGACAGAGCTTCACAGCACTCACTCCTATCGATATCCTTCCCGTACTGAACTTCCCTTCAAGCCGTGTTCCCGGGGGAGTTCATACATAATTTCGTGACGGCTACAGCCAAACCGTTTTCGATTCATGCAATTCTGTATAATGGAGATCATAGCCCTCTTTTTTGTGGACGTGCAAAAGAACTTTTTGGTGTTTTGAAAGCCTACCTCCATGACGATTCTCTTTGTTTCCGACAAGAACGACTTCGTTTCAACTTCGTCTGCCCGGCACGGCACGAGACCGTTCGTTCATCAGAGCTACGATGGGTGACTACGGATAATCGGAGGTGCACCGTCAGTCAAGTCGTCGCTTCATGGAACAGCGTACAGTCGAGAAGAACTTGACGATTTCTGTAGTTCTTCCTACTCACGGAACAGAACAGCAGTAGCTTTTGGTCGTGAATAGGAAACGATCCAAGGTTCTGAAGCGTGTGAGAAGCAGATCAGAGGTTCCGAACGCACTCTCGACACTGATATCGGCACCTCCCAACATTCGCTCGAAGACTCTGAAGTTTAATCTCATTACTGAGTCTCAATAACGTCGCCATCCATTCGTCAAGTACTGTATAATATAATACCGCAGAGACCGCTTTGTCCTCTTGCACTTGCACTTCTTGCTCTCCAACGCGCACTCAAACCCCCCACTACTACAGTACCGTCATGTTACCGTGACTTGTCACGTTGTAATGGGAAGACGATTTTGGTGATCACTTGAAAATATTTGAGAAGCATTGTACACGCTTATCTCGGAGTTGAGTGGATGCAGCCAAAGCCGTGAGGAAATTGGATGTACTTCTGGTTGGTCCCAAATCATTCAGTGACAGTATTTGCAAGATAATAGTGGCGTTTGGGTCTTCTAATGGCTCTAAAATCAGATTCATCTCATCTCGTTTTTCAAGCAGTACTGGAGATCTAGACAGTGTCCAAATAGTACCCAACTGAGAAGAGTATCTTTGCTTCAAAGTAGCACACCGAACAATAGCTCCATATGTATTCAATACAAGTAAGTAACTCCATGTGTGGGAGTACGGCTGGTTTAATTCAGTAGAAATAATCCCTACTGATCATATGTCTTCTCGTGGCCTTAAGTTGCCAAAATCAACTTAAAACTTGAGGATGTAGTTTCTCCCAAATGCAACCTTCCAAATTAACTAAGCCCTCTCTTTCTCGTGACAGATGAAGAAGAGGGTATTTATCTTCCTCATCTCCTTGAATACAAGTCAAGCATGCATATTCACTCTCTTCTGAGTTCGGAGGAGGGGGAAATGCATGTTAATTTAATACCTAACCCTTCTTGCGAGAAGGGTTAGGTATTAAATTAATGTCTGAGTAGAGTAGTGAATTCATGAGTATTAGTCTCCCGGTCTTGTATTTTCTGAAGCGCGAGAGCTGACTCAGTGCTTATGGTTTTTCTCTTACTCTTTCCGTGTTTCCATGCATAAGTTAACAAATAATGTTTATATAATTTTTAAATTATTTATATCTGCCTAATATATTATTATTTTTAAATATTTATATATTTTCTTGATAACAATAAACGAACAGAAATGTTCGTTTATTGTTAACACTATTGAAGTTTCCCAAAGTTGAAGTTGCATGCATACTGGTCATTACTCCACTACCACATATAGAGATTTACTCGTCACTCCAGATATCATCCTCCGGAGTCAATGGCAAACATCATAGTTTGGTATACATATCTATTTGTCAAGAAGCGTAGTGTCACATGCAAGCAACGTGAAATCATGAGCACGGACGAAAACACAATAAAGAGTGTCATTTTTTCTCATGAAGATGATGAGAGTCGGAAGAGGTATATCATGGACATCGTCCGGCGACAATGTCTAGCGATGCCCGCAAGCAAAAAATGTGGATTATGTGTAGCAGCTTGCTGTGGAGACATGCTGTGGATAGTGACCGTGAAATCATTTTTCCTAAGGGACGATAGGCGACCTTAGCGCTATGGGGGCGATAGACGACCTTAGAGCGGGAAAAACGCCACCCAATGAATAGCAAACGGATGGGAAGACCCCATCAAGCCTCACAAGGGAAAGAAGGACCCGAAGGGCCAAGCAACAACCACCCCGAAGGGAAGAACGTCAGGACTAAGTCCCACTATTAGTAGCTCTAGAATCGCCTGTCGCACCTATAATGTCGGAGATCAGAAAATCAGTAACCCTACAAACAACTGGCGTACCTGAAGAGGCATCACCTACTGCGATTGCTCTCCTGAGAACGGCTCCTGCTAAAGCTCTCTGTAGAGCAATGAAAACTCGCTGCCTAAAGAAAGTGGTGCAGAAAGAAAGAGAAAGTGGTACCCCTGGCGCCTCTCATGATAGACTCTAGCACAGTCTCTCAGAAAGACGTCGAACTCCAAGTCTGTCGATCCGTATATCTCTAAATCTTAGAGCTACTGATAGCGGTGTTTAACTCTGGTGTTCTTCCCTTCGGGGCGTTAGTTGTTGCTTCGCCCTTCGGGTCCTTCTTTCCCTTGTAAGGCTTGATGGGGTCTTTCCGTCCGTTTGCTATTCATTGTGTCGCGTGTCTCAACTAAATCACATCTAGTGTAGTCTGAGGAAACCAGACTACTCTTCTGAGTTTAGCTGTTTATCCGTGGACCTAACCGGCGAAAATGTGGATTAAGTGTAGCGGCTGTTGTGAAGACATGGTGGGTGGTGACCGTGAAATCATCATGTAGTTCTGAAGAAACTGGACTACCCTTCCGGCTTCAGCTGCTTATCCGTGGACTAATCTGCAGACCTATATAACCCGTGAAGGAAAAAATTCCAAAACAAAAACCAATTGTACCAAAAACCTAGAAATGACATCCCTAATGCACTTCCGATCGTAAACCCACTGCGAGATTATTATTTTATTAAACTAATGCATTATTCTGCACTTGCTAGATTTCCATTCAGGGTTCACTAGTTGATTTCGTTAAATACAGGAGTAACTAAAATAAATTATTTTTTATTTGAAAAAACTAATTTGTAGAATTTTATTTTCATAAAAAGAGAGTTTTTATATCATATTTTCAATCTTTAAAATAAAAATAATTCAGAAAATTCAAAAGTGATATTTTTTATAAACATCTCTTTTTTATTTAATTAAAAAATACAATAAACTTTTTATTTATGACTTGAATAGCAGGTGTATGGACAATTAAATAGAAGTGAACAGTTCCATTAGGTTATATTATATCCCGTCAAGCCATATAATAATAGCTTTTGATAATAATATAAGCTTGTTGATATGCAAGAGCAAAACAGAACCCAGTTACCCTTCACTAATTGTAAACCATTTTTAACTTTACCCCTTTGTAATTTTTTCGTGGTTTATATCTGTAAAACCATCGATGTCATTTTCCTACACCACTGTCTATGTTCGGACACTTATAAAACACAGTTTAATTTCGGAAATTGGTAAACCACGGTTAGTCGCGGTTTTGGGTCTCTAATTTGATATTCTACTCTTTGGATTCTATGAGGACTGAGAAATAGATATTCTTTTGTTTAGATTGGGTTTTGGTTGGGAAATTAATTGACCGCTGTTAAGGTTCGGTTTAAGTTACATAGGATTAACATGCCATTGTTTAAACTCGGTTTTGATTTGTGTGCTTGAAAGATCACACTCAAAAGGTTTGGCAAAAGGATAGATACAGGAGAAAACAGATGTTAAAGCCGCAAATGGTTAATGTTACATAAACCATTTTTGCCTTTTCCTCTTTCTATTTTTCAGTGGTTTATATTAGATAAACCATCGCTCTTTTCTCCACACATCACTGTGTAGGTTTACCAAACTGATAAACCCTTAGACAGTTTAGGCTCGATTTAGGTCTAGAAATATTAAATCACAATTTAGGCTCTGGAAATTGATATGCCACTGTTTAGACATGAATTTACGTTGATAGTAGTTACATTAATATTCAAGAAAAGACATATATGGTTTATGTTACATGAACCTCCGAAGGGTTATGGTTTATCAACATAAACTATTCTTTTAGAGGTTTATGTACAGCGGGAGGAGCCACTGGAAGAAGTGGTTTCTAAGTTCTTGATGCGGCAGAAACCACTATCGTAGTGGTTTCTGCAGCGTGAAGGATAAAGGGAATATAAAGTCTGATTTTCTTCAAAATTCATGTTCAAATTCGGAGGAGATCTAACATTTGAACTATAAATCTTAATAATATTGTTTAAACAACATGGCTTATCAAATTAATATATGAAAACTTATCATATGTTGTCAAATGTCTTGCTTGATAATCCATTGTAGATAAAACCACTCCAAACTATGAAAGAAAAAAGGCTTTATAGTTCCAGAATCCTTTACAAAGTAATTAAACCACTGCTTGTTTCTGGCTTGTTTCTTACAACAACTGTTCCGCAGTGACAATCAAAGACAACCCTCTGAAATCCATCTCAGTAGGCTGCGGTTGATTGTTGGAGCATCTCGATCAGCTAGACATACTTGTAGTTTCATAACGATGTCTTGTGGGTTATGCCCGGATCCTTACAACTCTCTCCTCCGTTAATATTCAGCACTTATCAAGAGTTTCGACTTAATCTTGCAATATTGACTTAATCTTAAGTAAAACCGTCGGACCGCTGTCTCCTCCTTCCTAGACCACAGTCAATCTCCATACATAGCTTTTTCTTGCTCTATTTCCCCGCTTCTACTCTTCTTTCTCTTCTGTCTAAACTCTCAAGAAGCATGTATATTTTGATTTGTACTCATCAGATGGATGCTAACGGTTGGAATATACCACTTGAAGAGTTATGTTCTCAACTAGAACATTTTGAACTTTAAAAGCAAGCGAGAAATGGATCGAGACACCCAAGCGTCAAGATGAATCTAGTGGAAGAAGAGAGAGATCAAATGAGTATCAAACAGAATCCCGACCGCGATACCAATCCTTGATGAACATTGGGTGGATAATATGCATGCTTGAATACCTAAGCCCTCTGAAACCAGAATTGACACTCCTTTGCATTTTCAGTATCGCCTTAAAGGACACGTGCTTGAACACATTAGAGTAGTCTGATAGTTCTGGTTTGACATAAATTCTCAATTTGGTATTAGTAACTGGCATACTCATTAGGTGCTACCAAATACTTATGCATATGGTAATCCCATCTGAAATTGTCGATATTTGCTTGGTGCTTCGAGCTCTACTTTCAACTAATCTATGTCTGCTTTCATTTTTCATACTAGTCTTGGCTGTTTCTGTGCTTCTTCTTCTTCTTTCAAGTTTATTTTAGTCTAACATGTTTTCGTCACTAAGTTTACTCGACCGAACGTGATATCCAACACAAAGAGATATTTTACTCAACACAGAGAAGAAAATGTACTCTCCTTCTGTTGTTCATGAGCTCATTTCTCATATTAGTTTTGGTTGTGTGCGTGTTTCTTCAATTTATTTATTTTTCAGGTTTTTTTAACCTAACACATTTTTCTCATTTTCTGTGTGTGTGCTTCTTTTATTTATTTATTTATTTATTTTACTTTAACATATTTTTGTCATGAGTTAAATTTATCCTCAAGTTGACTCGATTGAACGTGATACTTAACACAAAAGAGAAATTTTATTCTCGTTCATTAATCGAACCCCAGCTAGAGTTTCTCCATCTCTTGCTCAAAGAGGTGGGCCTGATCGAGCTTGATTATGGGAGGTGGAGACTCTACGTCATGTATTAGCTTGATGACGCTAACGCATGATGGGTTTCTTTATGAGTGATTATCTTCGTATTGTGTGTGAGTGATTACCTTCATACTCTTTTACCACCTAAACACACTTAGACATCTCCAGGTGCAGCTTTGACAACTTAGGCAAAGATTCACTCAAGCCATACCACTAAAACACAACACCATTTGCTATAATGGCACTGAAATATCACGACTGATTTTATGTCTCTTTCTCAACTCATAACTAAGACACAATCCTCTTGGGTAAGGTGATCTACTATCCTTTTACAAAAACCTAATACATAGTCTCCTAAACTCGATTATACACTCAAATGATCGCAAAGGAGCTTCCACTTATCATTTATAATCTTGTTTTCAAAATCGATGCAGTGGAGAGTCAAATCCTTATCATCTCCAAACTGCAAAAATTATATCACTAGAAATATCTCCAGCGCAGTGGAAATCATACCAATTGGACTCTTATTGCTCCATCCAAGATCTAACAAAGTTTATTGTAAAACAAGATATCTCCAGGATGTTCTTGAATGACTTCTAGAATGACTTGCCTGTGGACTCCAAACTCAATTACAAATACCTTGTGAAGTGGCTAGAAATTGACACTTCTACTTCCTCCACTCTCAAGGATTCAAGTATGCATATTATTCACTTTCTTCAGTATGCACGTCCATTAATTTATGTCCTAACCCTTTCTCTTGGACAGGTTAGCCCATAAGTTAAAAAAATTTAAATCAAATTCGTCGACTGAACATGGCAACATGAGAATGTTTGTGGGTACTGCACTTATGAGTTTCCTCCTTCCCGGAACATGTGTAGTGCTGCAAGTAATAGAGAACTGTTTTTAGATTTTTACTTTTTATTTTTTATTTTGAAAAACTCTATTTTAATTTTATTGTCAGTTTGTTCTGAAATCTGTTTAGTTCGATTGTCAGTTTGTTCTAAAATCTTCATTCATCTTTGGTTTTCAGTTTGTTGTAAACTATGCATTGTATTTCACTAATGTATTTTTCAGTAAACACTAACCCGGTTGTTAGTCAATTGTTTATGACAATTTTCTGAGTTATGTTAACATTCTTCTTCTTCTCCTCGGGCCGAAGTGCAGTTTGTATGCATATCCAAAATATTCCAAACCCTACTTGCGAAAAAGTCAAGAATTCTCAATCCCCTCCAATTCTTGGAAAAGTATTTTTATCTCGAGAAAGGAACCAGGGAATGAATTCTATAATTCTAAACTATATGTCACTTTGGATTTCATCCTCTATCATCCACCACGTATTCATTCGTTAGGTGTTTACGTGAGACTACAAACCTCCATGCATATACATTCTTATAAAGTATAATAGGTTACATAAATACGCTCTATATCTTAAACTTATTTCTAGGGTTGCATCTGATGTGACTCGCTTCTATTTAGGTAAATGACTTCGTCATTACAATTCTTTTTTGCAAAAAAGCTTTCCGTATACTCATTAGGATGAACTTAACTTAAGCAATTAGGTCCAGTGTTTATAAACTAAATGCTCCTACTAGTATGAAAAGGTATCATCGATCATCTGTGTTTCAAACTTGAAATCTTTTAGGAAATTAATGAAGATCATTACTTGGAAGATACGGAGAATGGCATCCAATGGTAGGAGTTTTGCAGAGAGCAGATGAATTGCAACTGATTGAAGTGACAAGTCATCCAGCAATCAGAATCAGTTACCCAATAGAAGGAATCTCTGTGTAGTAAATGAAGCATGGGAATACTTGGATGATCCGACAAGAATGCAGTGGACAACTTCCTGTAAATGGCGATTAGATCGAGCTACTAAAGACTATCAATGTCCTACTGCACTTGGAAGATATTAGAATCAAGAAAATTGGGTCAACGATATCTGTTGATAAAGTTCCCACGGCCTCGTCCTTTGGCTGTATGGCAAGTTGATAATTTGTGGGAGTGCTGTTCGTGTGCGCTGAAAGAGGCTACCCAACTTAGCATGAAATTGTTCAAAGCTTACGTGAAATGTAGATAGATTGGGAAGGAGTACAGACAGTGCAAGCCGAGGTTTAAGGAACGAAAATCCAAATTTTAACTTAGAATTCTGTTCTTCTTTTCTGACTTTAGGGGATTTGTGGCCGACCTGACTGGGGGATCACTTCATCCTTCCAATCCTTCTCATTCTCATGCACTTCAGAGAAGAGCAGAATGCGTGTTTCCTGTAAATGTATCAATTAAGATGAGTCAGGTCCACAGCTGAGAGAAGACTAACGTTCCCCGATTATGAATCTCGCTTTCCTTGGGAGAACTAACCTCCGCAACATCAACGGAGGCCGAGTGCACTCTGAGCTCCGAAATCTAAAAGTTCCCTAGAAGTTCATCGAGCATGCATATTTCATCTTTTCATAGGCTGTAATTCCTTGAGAAGAAACACATTCTCCCAGACTTCCATCCAACTGATCTCTTCGTTTATCTTTGATTCATTTGTTTTTAGGCCTCTTTCGCTGTGGTTTGGAGCAGCCGTGCGCGGGTGCCGTTTCACAGCCTGAGACTCGCCACACCCCAGCCCGGCTACGGGGGAATTGGGCTGCCAACAAGCTACCTGAAGTATTGGTCTTGTTCTTCCATCATTCGCTCATCCATCCTTAACAACGGATCATGCACAGAGTTCAGAGCCATTGTCCAAATATTCATGGTTCCAACACTAAACTACAGAATTCCTTCTGTGTGGAACTTCGTCCAGCACTTAGTGGAAACACATGCAAATGATGCTTCGTTTAACAAAAGCAAAGTTGAAACTGACTCGTTTCACACGTTACAATCATTGTAACAGAATGGAGGGTACAACGAAAGAACCAATTTGTACTTAAAATAAGCTAAGATTCCACAAAACTGTACATGAATCTTTTGCCGTGGCTGCGATGTCCTCGCCCTTACTGCAGAATACCTGTTCAAGGTTTTCGACCTACCTGCGGATCAGATCACGTTCACTCTCTTTGACTTTCACAGACACGCTATCCACTTCCTCCCTCCGTCGGGAAATCAGATCAGGGAAGTCTTGCCAACATGTCACTTCATTGTCACTACATTGCGACACAACAAGGGATATGTGAAAGTGCTAAAGCAGAACAAAGTGCAAAAATTTCCATATCGTGAATGGCTTAGTGGGGTTAAACTACTGAATTATGAGCTACACTGTTATTTGTACCACATTACTCCCCCTTTGGAGGTAACATCAGAAAGTGGCCATATGAACATTAGGTGTCCACCCGTTTAGCCAACTTACAGCATATCACTTACGTTACATGACCCTATCAAAACTGGAATATTTCTGTTTCACTGGAACAACACGGTGGGTAATGTACACTCGTACGCGGTGAAACGAGCCGTATATACATTTAGAACGTATCCTTGGAGCACTTTAAGTCGGTAACTTTTGCAACTCCCTCCCCACGAAGGGCCAATGGCCCCTGCACTCCGGCATCTCCATAATATTCGAGACCAGTGCATACAGTAACTTCCTACTGAAACTCGAATTCGCTTGACAGTGGGTGCAGATGGCAGGTCCACAAAAGTGAATTGCCTCCTATCAGCCCAGAAAATCAGCTCCCTTCTTCGCCTCCATCATGATCTTGATCATTGTCTCCCTCGTAGAACTCTTCATCCTTTTGTATGTGCTTATCTTGTAGATGTTCTGTATCAAGTAAGACAGAAAGTGAAGTAATGAGCACAATTAGGTATAATGCTTTGCAACCAACTGTGCATCGGGAGATAAAGTAGCCTGATGGACTCGTGATGTGATTGTGCAGCAAACGTAGTGAGAAAGGCTAGCATCAGTAGTTAGGCAGCCCCCAAAAACACTACTTACACTCTGCTTGTGCAGCTTCCTCTCGCTCAAGGAGAAGCTAAGAAACAACCCTGAGCAAAGAGGTTAGCTGTCCTATTTCCTGTCGATCGCCGGCCACCAACACGACCTAGAGTTAAGGCGCTGGCAGATTGACTTAAAGTAAGAACAGGATGCGATTGCGGATTTACTTACGGTCCATCCGAACATCAGGATTGATATCGTCCTCATCAAACTCCGGCAAGTACGTGTCTGGTGGGACCTGTAGTGCGAACAACGGAATTAGAACCAGTAAGTTTACTTTCTCAGAAGCAAAAACTTTGATGAAGTACTGGAAATAAACCTTAAATAAAAGAAGATTGCAAATTCGGGAGAGAAAGGGGACCTCGTGCATCTGCACACCCGGTGCGTGTTGAATGTAGCGAAGATTTTCCAGCACCTGCATTTTTATGCTACTGAGATAGGTCTTCCCATTAAGATTCTCCTGCGAAAGCGTGGCCCAACGTACCGTAAACTTCTTGCAATTACGGAAGGCCGTGTAAAACAGTAAGGAGACCTGTCATTCGAACTTTCAGGAAACCTGCATCTTAATGTGCTTCTAAACTGTACCACTTAGACCAAACAGTAACCAATCCCTGGTTCAGTACAGACCTGTACTAAGATAACCACTGGGGCATGTCAAAGTTATCGCCCGAAAGCAATATTCTTTTCCCGTTAAAAGTAATTCCGGTTTCTAGTTACAGCCCTTAGGCAATATTCTTCTCCTCGTGGATGACCATTACAATTTCAAGTGTAAACGTACAGGACCATCAAGTTTCTTCCCAGGTGTTTGGAGTGTGCTCGAACGTGCCCGAAAACATAATTGTCGTATGTCTAGATTTGAAATTTAACAAGTATAATGTTAAAATTATTTCTCTCGTGAATAACTATATATTCCTAGAGCGTTTCGGTTGACTCTGACGCCTTTCCACAAAGTCCCCACAGCAGACATTCTGATTCAAAACCGAAGTTATCGGCGAGTTTTAATCAAATCACCTAAATAGAAATTACAAGCAAAACAGAAGTGATAAGCAAGATTCGTTCTCCGTCAGAGGATCCATATTTCATTTGACATATCAAGGTTAACCACACATTTTAGATCCGTTAATACACTATAATCAAAATACTAACATATCTTGGTGCTGGAGATGAACATATCATTCGCGAAAATACATATTTGTGACCTCTCACACGCGAAATTTCAAATCTAAGCTGGCGGATGATGATGCTTTCGAGCAGGCAGGGGCACAATCCAAACACCCACGGGTAAATTTCACAGTACCCCAGAAACTACCCGCAAGATTTAAACTCGAAACCTACGGGCTAAAGCTTTGATAGTTTCCGTCCATGCAACACCTCTGTCCTCATGCAAATCACTGGTGTGAAGTAAAGTCATGACCCCTTGAGTACTATGAAACTTAACCAAAAGGCATGCACAGACAAAAAGCTCCGCTACTGCAAAGATAAAGGGGTACGCTACGAACCACATGATTTCCAGAATTTACTCTCAGCGTGCAATCGGGCTTGAAATATTTCAAGTAATCATTGTCTGGAATTTCTGCATAGAAAGAACCCCAAGCACGTGAAAATGAGATTCCGGAGTTGTGAAACCACTTCTACGGCTAGCGTGTGCCGATAGACACCTCAAGTAACATCCCGTCGTGATGTTTAAGGGAAAAGCACTCCAAAGTCATTCGGAGACAGACAGGAACACTGACGAAAAGAACAGAGGGACTTTTGCCTGATGTTCCCAAGCTATAACCGTAGTCAACAGAAGCGACACCAGGAACTAAACAAGTTAGCTTCATTTTAACTATCCCAAGACGAAGGACGGAGAAAAATCATTTGTATGGATAGTAACTGCCCTATTACTTCGAATAAACGAAGGTTCCGAATGTTTAGAGCTGGAATCGGGATATACGGAGTTTTAGTCATCAATGCATAAGCTTTCTGCCTTTGATTTACAGTAGCAAACGAGCTTGGTTTAAGTAATCGATGAATGTAACGCCAATGACAAGCAGTCGGTGATTATACTTCCTCGTACCAAAAATCCGTTTCGACTTACAATAGAGGACATTCAGCTTCCAAGTTTCACCCAGGAAGGACTAAACTAGATGATCAACAGACGCGACTCGGTCAGGCTGACTCCAAAAAGCGTTGGAGGCAGAAAGGCAGCTCAACAAGGCAGCTCCTAAACAGTTTTGTTTAGGAGTACTAAATTTCACAGAGCCTACCCAATAATGCACAGTACCTTCGTCCCCATCTTCACAGAGTACCGACCTTAATCTGGTGGTTCATCTTTTTGTTCCTGGTGTTTGACTCGATGGGGATCCCGCGTACCAGTACATAAAAGTAACTGAGTAAAAAAGCAGAAGGAAGCCCGTAATTTGTTGGAAGCAGCAGAAAACGGTAGAAGGTGGGACAACACCTGTTTTGGGTAAGAAGTTGAGTAAATCATATTAGATGAGGAAAGTGTAGAATGCAGTAGAAGGAACATTCGGGAGCGTGAGAGAAGGGAGCCAAGGTGCAGTAACCTGAAACATAAACATAATTTGTAGATCCTAATTAGTACCGCTCTCCCTTCTTTAGAATTGCCCCGTAGGGTGTCGGGAGCAGGGAAACACAGGGTTTAGGACTTCTTAAAGAAAGTATAGAGAATGGAGACTAGTACAGAAGCATAGTAGAGTAGAACTTAGAAAGTATAGAGCAACATAGTAAGGAAACATATATAATGTGCGTTCATTATGGCTGAAGTGCGCCTCACAGTGTGTTGTGGTAGAAGCGGTACCGATCATTAGCCGAAGAACTTTCAACTGGATAGCCTCCAGCCCGAGGTCTTGGCTTCGTATTACCATTCCAAACAGCAGCTCCATATCGAGTATAGGGCGTGTAGTGTAAGACAGTTCGTTTAGCTATGGATGTAATGTCTTCTGCAGACAGAGAAGTTGCTACACCCATTTCCCTTACGGTGGCCTTTCTCGACAGTAAGGCAGATGTGGCCCTCCCAATACCATCCTCCAAAATTTCCACCCCTACGTAAATGTAACATTTCGCTAGTGGAATGAGGTCTACGTTCCAGTTCTAGTGATGGTCTACTTTCTCCCTTGTCCCATTAAAAACCATTACCCCACATTTAGAAACATTCGCCTCCAATCACCACATATCACACCATATTTTGACAGGTTATTCATCTTATTGGGCTCTTTCGCAGGTTCTTCCATATCAGCGAACAATAACGCTGGTATCCGCATGGCTCCGATCCAGGAATTTACCGATAAAATTTACCGATTGTTCTGTCCAACCGTTCGACAAGTCCTTGACAAAAATGCTGAAAAGGGTTGGAGAGAGGAGACAACCTTGAGCCACCCTTGATTACCTCGAAAGGATTCGATGTTAATGATGGTCCCATGCGGCAAATACAGAAACAATAGTCTACAACTTCTACTCAGACGAAGGCATGGGAAAAGAATGGCACCGTTAGGAAGATCTGTGTCTACTAAGACGCCTGTTTCCACTGTCCAGCACCGCGCTACGTTCTCCTTTGTGTAGCCACCTCCTCCAGTGACCTGAGAATTTCATATAGCATGAACTGATTACGCTGCCAAGGGACGACAACAGCTTACACGCCTGTTGAGAATCTAACTGTAACTACAAAGCTAAATACCATGAGCGACTGGTCAGAAGGTGATTAATCTCTGGTCAATTCCCTATCAGGTTCAGGAGACAGACAAGCAAGAACCCAAACGATTTTGTATACAAGGGAAAGCCTTACAACAGAACATATCACCTTGCTAGGTAAGTCACATCCAAGATGGTGGATGCTGAACACTTGCGTCTTCAGATGCAGAACGTACCAATAGAGGAAGACCAAGCTTCTTTACATACCGAACACACTCGGAATGACCTGTGCCAAGCACATATATACGATAAACCGTCAGCAAAGAGTCTGAAACTATTTCGCTTCCACCATAAGCTTGTGATTTGTTTTCTTCATATTCTGTTTATACCGAAAAGGCGAACTACCTTCTGAGATTAGAGGACTTATTAATAGTACGCACTTCAACGACCAAGATGTAGCTGATATTGTGATGACCGACCCTTCAAAAAAATAGAACTTGCAATCCTGGGGGCAGTTTGATAGCGCACCATCTATAGAAAGATTGAAACAACCGAGACGATCACCCGCGAGCGAATCTGCACCACACTGGAGAACAATAGCACCTGGCTGGTAGAACTCCACAACTTTTGAGATGATCTGCGACCAATATAAACACAGTACTTTAATACTGGTAAAGGATTGGATAATATTTAAAACGAAAACTGAACAGCAACGTCAAGAATCCAATAATTAGTAAGATAACTACGTGGAGCAATTAACAAAGACAGACCGTCTTGAACAGTCGTGAGAAGCTTGCATCGTCAATCCCGTCCTTCAGAGGAACATTTATCGCGTAATGCTTACCATCCTTGTCCCCGGTGTCCTGCCAATAGAGGCCAAAAGAGAGACATCAAATGTCTGAACCAAGAACTACTGAAACCTTGATCTACAAGCAAGTCTCCAATCAAAGAAAAGAAAGAGAGGGCCCCTTCTACACGTCTATTCTTAGAAGATTACACGAAACACATCACAAGTTGTCGTCCTGTCAGCATCTATCGTAAGACTTAAAGACTCATACAAATAAGTTGTGAACTCTCTCACCTTCAAATCTCCAGTTCCTGGAAAAAAGTTGTCACCATATTTATGGAAGCTCACTGTCATCACTCTGGACAGAGGCAGACGTGGGTCGTCGACGATCCGAATCAGTCTTTCCACGCGCAAATAAATCAATAAGATGCTAAAAAAGCTGGTCTCCTTACGCATCTCAAGAAAAATTATCACGTAGTGATGGCCTACATGCCTTGCTTTCTTAGTAGTGCTGGATTTACCCTCCAAGTCTAGTGCTGATGTTTTACCTGTCTGTGAGATAGAAAGCCTCTTCAACTCCATCCCCATGATGCACATCGATGTCGATGTAAAGAACTCGAGCATGGTATTTCAACAATTCCAGAATGCCCAGCACCAAATCGTTCACGTAACAGAACCCAGAAGCTTCGCACTTTTTCGCATGATGTAACCCCCCAGCCCAATTGATAGCAACATCACACAGCTTATGGTTAAGTCTGTTGGCAGCATCTGCGAACCGAACACGCATAGCTCTGAAGGTGACAAGCTCGAATAGATGAACATCTCGCTCGCTGTTCGTATATTGCAGCAGACTGGTTACAGTACACTTCTAAACATTTCTTTACGGACCCTGGACATAAATACATACGCAAGGGCAGCTCATCACGATTTGCAGCAGCGGCTGTTGGCATCACAATAAGAATCGGCATTGCAGCGCAAATCCGAGAGTTATGCATAAGGAGCCACACCTATCGTGCCTCCAGCATATATTTGACAAAACTCGAACAAGTTGTCGAAGACAGGACAATCCTCCCCCATGTTATCTGCATAAAAACAACCAGAAAGATCCTCAGAGGAGTGAGCGGGAATTTCAGGCTCGGTTCTGCAAGAAAAGAAGGAGGTCTCTCTGTAGGCACTGTCAAGAGGCAAGGAACTCTAGGACAGCTGGTGTCACATTTAACCATTTGACGACAGCCATATGCAAGAAATAGTTCACTGACCATGGTGAACTTAATAACCGCAAATGAACTGACTGTGAATGATGAAATACTCTGTATGTATGCACTTACATCTCAAGAGCTCCTGATGGTATTGCTCTTGCATGTTGGGAGTTATTCTGTGTAGAAAATCGATGTAATCCTCCGAATGAAATTGTGCAAGCTCCATCGGATATGCTTTGTGAGGTCTCTGCAGTATACATACTTGAAGTGAGCATCTTCCTCTCACCAGATAAGCAAAGAAGTGAAGCAATCACATGCATGTTCAATATCTTATCAATCGGTGCAGCAAAAACCATTTCCATACGATCTAAAGTTTTGAAAGTTTCCTTTGACCTCCAGTCTCCAGTCCTATACAGCTATAAAGTATAACGGTCTTTTCTCCTGAATTGTACCTGTCCTTCTATAATTACTCTCTATGACAGACAATACTTGACACAGCCACTCAATACTGCAGCGTTCACCACCATTCTTCTGCAATGCGCAGGAAGATATCTCTTTCAGAATCTTTGCTTCCTTTGTCCGTTCAAACTCGACATAAAACTGCAATGACCTATTGCTGACGTTTATATGTCCGAATCTCTCGGCAGTTGTTATCTAGAGGTCTTGTCGATATAGCTGAGCCGGAATCCCGTGGCACCGGAAAGTAGAAGCTTACTTCTTATAGGGACATTGGCCGAGTGGGTAAAGGCGACAGACAGTAAATCTACTCTACATTTGAGTTCCAAACACAAGAACGTACACGTTAAGAAAATCTTATCTCAAGAGTTACAAAGGAGAAGATAGACATTTGTTACGATATTCCCGGGAATATCGACAAGCAAACAGTGAAAATCGATTGGTTCACCAAGAAGTTCACTATAGTCCCTGTCGATAATAGTCCAGGAACTCGGAACTCAAAAGATATGAAACAAGGGCAAAAAGAAGACGCAGACCAGAGCAGAACGTAGGACGTACATATATCTCCATCTTGTTGTGAAGTCCATATGCAAGCACCAGGCTGTGAGTCATACACAGGCGATGTGGCTTCATCGGATGATTTGGCCCATAATAGACATTTCCAACGTCCCCTGCAAAAAGTCAAGTCGAATAAGAAGAACTCCCACAAATTCACACCAAACTCAGTAAGAAGACAACTGCAAAACGCAGTTACATTTAGACAGCATCCACCCGGCGCTCTACGAAAAGAACAAGACTCATACCGTCATAAAAGTAAGACACGCGATCTTTCGACGGCATGGTGACAAACAAATCCTCGGCCTCGCTTCTCGAGTTCGAACAATTCGAAGAATTCGCATTCGCTGCCTGGCGCTCGAGCTCGTTCTCGAGCTACCTGCGCGGCTCTGCACTCCCAATCTCCACGCTCAACCTCGCCGGACTGCAGTCTCCATCATGTCATAGTTTCCTCTATGCGAACTACAGTATGTACTCTAAACAATCCCCCTTCTGCCTACTGCGTTTGATCTCGACTGCTCCCTTCGATGTGCACTGAGAAAAGTGTATATTGAGTACAGAAGTGCGATTACTGTACTGCAGAACCTGGAGACTAACCGTGCCAGTTAAGTCTCCAGGTTCATTCTCGGCCGTGTCTCCGGGCGCAAGAAATCTTACTTGTCCAACTCCGTTCGTTTCTGCGCGAGCCCGTATGCCACAACAGTCTAACTTACTGTAGTGATTGGAGTGACTGTAGTACTGTAGGTCGCGCGGAGTGCGGGAGGATGAGAGTGAGTGTGAGCGAGGAGGGTGTTAGAGTGTGATAGAGTGATTATTTTTTATATTTTTATTTTTATTTTTTAGTTTTTTATTTTAGAATTGACACATTTGATGGAGAGATAAGTGAGTATTAAATAGTTTCAGATTTTTTAAGAATTTAGAGTTAGATAGTGTTTTTTTTAGAGTTTTTATCACATTTAGTGTATTTATTTTTTTATCTCTACATATCAAGGTTTAGAGTTTTTTTTTCTTTTCTCTTTTCTTCGTTTTTTTTCTTTTTTTTCTTTTCCTTTTCTTTTTCTTTTCTCTTTTTTTTTCTCTTTTTATTTTTATTTCTATTTTCTCTTTTTTGTTTGGAGATGTTTCTATCACGAGTACCGTTTGACCGGATGTTGTCTTTTTTTTTAGCTATACGTACTTTCTCTCTCATGAGATCGAGATTGATTCGAGACACATCATGTCCGGTGTGCAATTAGTTATTTATCTCGTAAGGGATAAAATCTCATGTGAGAAAGATGCACAAGAGCTATGATACGACCACATGGGATGCTCAGGTTAGCCGAGATCGGAGGTCTACACGTGCAGTCATTATGACATCATTATCTCTTCTTTTTGGAGTTCCTCCAGAGTCGTGAGAGTGGTTGAGAGTCCACTTTGGCACTATTCTGAGTTTGTTCGAGACGAGTTTCTCTTGTCCGCGTTTGTTCCATCGGTTACCTCGTGCTCTTCATGACGAGGTGAGACATGCATTCCGTCTACCTCTTGACATGTTGGCACGGAACACCAAGGACGAGGCGGCGTGATTATTGTTCCTCCTACTTCCTCGTTGGTGTCTCCGTTATACTCGAGGTGGCAGAGGAGGACATCGGGAGGTGGTGGTCCGTCTTCGGATATTCCGTGCAGGTGATTAGACGGCCTCACAAGAGGAATCAGTCCGTGCGGTACGAGGTAGGAGTGAGTCTGTCTCTACACGTGATGTCTCATCTTCCGTCCGCATACGACGTTGTAGGATGTTATGTCAAGTTGGAGAGTACAGTAGAGCTGCTAAAACACTGCATCCTTTGTCATTGGCATGTCCTACTGAGGAGATGATCGTTGCGTTGCGTTTCCTTCACCTCTCACTGGGTGATCCCTCACCACCTGAGGTTCAGGACTATCAACCTGATGAGTCATTATGTCTCGATAGATCATTGTTTGCGCATGCCTTGTGTATAGCTCCACGTCTATCCTCTAGAGGTCTGTCTGGGATGGTCTACGAGCACCTACGGGATTGTTTCCAAACAGACGACCCCTCTAGTGGTTTCACGGAGCTTTTTCAGGTAGCGGCAGCAGTAGCTCAGGGACATATTTCTCAGTCTATAGCTCAGGTACTAGGGGCAGCTAGACTTTTGGCCATGACGAAGGATGGGAGAGGGATTCGATCGATAGCCATCGGTGAGATTCTCTTACGACTTATCAGTCGTATCATTGTCCTTCAGCTTCGAGATACTTTTCAAGACCACATTTGCCCACATCAGTTTGGAGTTGCGACGCTGGGAGATTGTGAGTCTGTGTCTTTTGATATTAGGGCTCTCTTGGACATCCATCCCGATTGGGTTGTCCTACAATTACACGTGAAAAATACTTTTAATAGCATTTCTCGCGCTTCTATCTTTAGAGATCTCATGGATGGCAAGGGATCTCTGACGGATCTCGTCCCTTTCGTGCGATCGTTCTATGGTTCTTCTTCTTCTCTTTACTACCAGCACGGTCCTATGATACAGAGAGTTACAATCATCAGCTCCGCTGCAGGTACTCGTCAGGGAGATCCTTTGGGTGGACCCCTCTTTGCCTTAGCTCACTATAGAGCTCTCTTGGCCACCGCCTTGGCTGCTCCAGGTTGTGTTTTTCCATCTCTAGCTGATGATACGCACATCGTAGGTCCGGCGGACCAAGTCGATGTTGCCTTTGACCACCTTGTCTCTCAATTGACCTTGGTATGGCTGAGGGTGAAGGTGTCAAAGTGCAAAGCTTGGTCTCTCATATGTATACCGTCAGACCTACAACTCTCGGAGGAATTTGTTACCCCTACAGATGGTTTACTCATCCTCGGAGTACTTGTGGGTACAGAGGACTTTGTCTCTCGATTCTTAGATGTTGCTTTGGCGGAGGACATTTTGCATATCGAGGATATCTTTATGTTGGAGGATCCTCATGTTGTCTTTGGTATTCTTTCCTCTTTGCAGAGAGAACGAGTGATGACATTATAAGTAAAAACCTTATACTGTTCATCCTGTCTTAGGGGAGGCTGAACCCAAACAAGAAGGCTCGGGGTCCGACCGCGCTTAGTTAGATTGGAACCCCCTGTGACAAGAACACATTGCACGACGTCCTAGTTACTTACTCCGCACAGTACTTTCATTTTCTATCTTCATCTCGCGGCTTAGAAAGTTTGATAGGAAGATCATGGGGGTGTTTGACGACATCATAGGACCGGGGACTTTTGACTGTGTGACAGGACCTCTCGCACGTAGGCAAACATCTTTGTCGATATCATGTGACGGGGTGGATCTATTATCCATGGAAGAGACTGCTGCGGCATCCTTTTTGGGTAGTTGGGTCCTCTCAGCACCTTGGCTCTGTTGCCGTTTTCTCGTGCAAGATAGACTTATTTTGGAGAGCTATGTGACAGAGGTGGAGGATGGTTCTTACTCACTACAGATATGTCTCCGTGAGACAAGAGATAGTTTGACTCTTGAGGCACATGAGGCACACCATCAATTCGATACCTTAGCTACCGATGGATCTCGCGGACTACAGTCTTCTCTTACGGGACATCACTTCCAACAGGTTCTCCATGCGCTCTTAGTGGATCTTTCCATCTCACGGGATACTAGAGCTCGACTCCGCTCTTGTTTGGACAAGGGTGCATGCTCTTGACTCATAGCTCGACCTTGCATTAGAGCGTTCCGACTCGCACGGACTATCTTCTCTACAGCGATGAGGTTCCGCCTAGGCTTGGTCCAGCCTGTTGCTTCGGCACTATCCACCTGCAAGTGCGATGTCTCGCTCGACACATCGGGTCGCCATCTTGCTCGATATCCTCATGATGGAGAGCGGATAGCTACCCACGATGTCATCAGAGACGTCGTGTTTGTCTTAGCACGGGAGAGCGATCACATGACGTAGAGAGATCGTTGGTATGCCCTTCAGACAGGAGGATTAGAGAGAGCTGACTTGTACATGATGAGGAAGAATCAGGTCTCAGTGGCTGATGTGGTTGTCACGGATCCGACACGGGACTCAGTGGCGGCACATGTGATCATCCATCCTCTAGGATGGGCTGCAGGCGTGACGACAGCAGCGAAAGTGACCAAGTATAGGGATATGCAAGTGAGACATCGCTTCATCCCCTTAGCTTTGGAGATATACGGATCGACAGGCTTGGAGTTCGACGTCTTTTTGAGAGATTGTGCTAGAGCCTATCATGAAAGGCACCAGGGGTACCACTTTCTCTTTCTTTCTGCACCAAGTTTTTTAGGCAGCGAGTTTCCATCGCTCTACAGAGAGCTTTAGCAGACGCCATTCACAGAAGAGCAATCGCAGTAGGTGATGCTTCTTCAGGTGCACCAGTTATTTGCAGACATATTGACTTTCTGGTCTCCGACATTATAGGTGCGACAGGCGATTTTAGAGCTACTGATAGCGGGGCTTAGCCCCGCTGTTCTTCCCTTCGGGGTGGTTGTTGCTTAGCCCTTCGGTTCCTTCTTTCCCTTGTAAGGCTTGATGGGGTCTTCCCATCCGTTTGCTATTCATTGGTTCGCGTTCTTGGTGGTTTCAGGCTTTAAATAAAATAGAAAAAGCAAACAAACAAACTGGAGTGATTAGACGTACTGGTTAACATGTGATCTTTTATGCCATTTTGATGTTTAATTACGCATCATATTTCCATTCGTGCACTGTATACTTTATTTTATATCCGGAGTGCGTGTATTTGGTGCTTTTGCATTATTTATCGCAAAAATTTACTTAATCAGGCTCTCACAACGAATGTCGAAACTTAGTCACACCAAAAACTGAAACCAAACCGCTACGAAGTTTGGTGATCCTGCATAATCACCTAGCTGATGCTCAATGGCAGTTAGCATAAATATATATATATATTTTTGTCACAGACTAATGACAACATGCATTACTTTCTCATAAACATTTTATATTTTTCTTTTTATCTCTTTAAACAATATATAAACTAAGTATAAACAAACTAAAAGATAAAAATGAGAACACATTTCTTGAGGTGATTCACTTCCATTATTCTGCAAGTGGCGCACTGCTTTTCTCAGTGCTTACAGTTCTATTATCTTATTTTGATGATTATGCATCCAGGTGGACTAAGTTTTGTTTTTAGAAGTATACATTTAATTATTATTTTTTATCTCGAATAAATATCACCAGTGGTCTACAATAGAGTTAATATTTTTAAAAATGTAAATTTAACTTTCTGTCTCGAACAAGTATCACCTTGATCTGTTAAAATTCATGGTCTTCTCTTTAATAAGTGACACTTTTATTTCTGAAAGTTTTCTAATTATTTTTATCATATCATACAACATTATCTTTTACCTTGGAGTTCTTGTAACCAGTAATAAAAGTGAATTTTTACTCTAATTTCCTGCTTGTCCTCTTCTTTCTTTCTTTCTGGCCAGAAAGGAAGTTGCATGCGTATTCACATCAAAAACTCAGACTTGCTTCGATTTCCAGACAGGAACAGTGATGCCAAAAAAGTCTGGAAAAATAATTAGATTGTTGGTTTATTTATCTCTATGTATACATAGCTTCTTGGGTTAACACATTGCTGACTAGGCAAAGTAGTATGTACCACTAGTAACTCCAGTGAGGGGTCTGACCAAGTAAAGAATTATAAGAAGGGTACGATCAAGTCGAATATCTTTTCTAAAAATCTGATCAAGTAAATTTCTGATATTAATCATCAATTTCGGAAGATAAGACAAAGTGAAAACAAATCTTGAAACAACATTGAACTCTGCATACTTCTTGGATTAATGAGAAATATAATATTATGCTGTAGGACTTTTAATATTAAGTTAACGAAATCTGAAAGGAAGAGATGGGTAAGAGGGTATGCAACCAAATAAGCATCCCCAAGTGGTTTCGGGGTTTCGACGGCGTTACTTCTTTTTTCTTGATCGACGGTTGGCTTACAGGGTGTTACAGCTAGAATTTATCTTCTGGCTATTGTGCCGCCTATACTGTCGGCACGTACAAACTGCCTTTTTTCACGGAGCCGCTTGATAAAACGACGAGAGTTGACGAGCAGCGCGATGATCAACCGAGGCCAAACGTGGAATATTGCCTCCCTTTTTTCTTTGGCACCCGTCGAAGGACAGACGGCTTAATTTTGAACGTTTTTTCTTTGGCACCCGTCGAAAGACGGACGGCTTAACAGCAGCGTGAACTTATCAACTGCAAAAGTCACTACTTGTACAAACGTTTGAATTAGCACAGAGAGATGCGTGCGGATTAACAGGTTGTACGTCCAGAGTTCGACCCTAGAGCCCAAACAGCTCTGCCCATAAAAAGCGGTCGATCAGGACTTCACTAATTTGCGGGAAAGGCAGGTTTGAAAATGAAAACCAAACACTAGCACAGTCTAAAACGAATTGGGAAAAAAGAAAAAAGATTTCAAATGACCAAACCCAAGGCCAAGGGGAAAAATACCGACACAAAACAGTCAAACTTACCTCAGTGCAAGCCAGGTGAATAAGCAGCCAGATAGCATCTGATCCGTTCTCAGATATGCAACCAAGATGCATCTACGCTAGAAAAGATAAATCTACAACCGTTGAAAGAGAGAAAGAAATCTAGAGGTGCAATTAGCCTCAACAGGAATAGTGGGTTGTTTTAATTCATATTGATTTTAATTATCGAGGTTAAAATATTTGTTTCCAATGACTTGTTATATTCATTATTTTATCAAATTTAAGCTATTAATAAGGACTCGTTTAAGGGATAAAATTATGTAAATGGAAATATACATAATACTGGAAATAGTAGAACAAATAATGCAATTCAAACCATGTTCTACACATAAAACCAACTGCATATCCATGAGGAGAAAACATTTATTGCATCCATTGTAAGTTTAATTTATAACCTAACCCTTCTCGCAAGAAGGGTTAAGATAATTTAAACACCTTGCATATTCCCCTACGTTCGAAGATAGAAGAGGGTGGATAGTATGTTGTAATCGTGCTATTTAAAACTGATTTTTTTCAGATTCTGTATGTTATGAAATTCTTCACCGCAACAAATGATTCCGATATCAACTTATTTGATTTATATATCTTTTCTGAAGTGGTAAATTTTAACGCTGAATTAAATTAATTCATAAAGAAGTTACATTTAACCATCATTCAATGAGATACCAATAATATCCATAATCGTGATATCGCTAATAAATAATAATAACATGTATTTTGAAAGATAAAGGTATTCGGACAATGAGTCTCATTAGGCTCAAAATACACTTCACACTACTTCAAGTCTTCTTCCTTCACAACATGTTATCCTGCATCATCTCGTATATATATTACTAATATTGTTAGAGCATCGGTTCGAAATTGAAGTCTTCCTCATAAATAAAATAACAACAACAATAAATATTTTAGTTAACATAAACTGAAATGAGTAACATAAAGTGCAGCTATCTCGTTCACTGGTGTGTGCTATATAAGTAGTATCTTTGTACGTATAAAGCTTATAATAATCATTAATCAAACCTATAATTTTTGCTTTTTAACTTTCTTGTCGTGTCGTTGAGATTCTAATGTTTTAAGCTTCAAGTGTGTACCGAAATAGCAAGATCTATAAAAAAAAAACAAGGTACTCCATCCGCAACTTTAAATTCCATACTTTTGTTTCTGAAATTATGTAGGTAAATCTCTTCTAACACTCCTTGCAGTCGAAACATTTTCTAATTGAGGAACTATTTGAAAACATGTATGATTAGTAATCGTTTATATTTTATTGCATGCTTGGTGTTGGTTTCAACTTTGGTGGTTGGAGATAATGATAAATACATCTCACTTATATCATGTAAACTGGACATCAATCATAACAGATACATGAGACAGTAGAGGATTCACTATTGAATAAATATGCATGCAATCTCTCTTTTCAACCAAACAACAACAAAGCCGAGGAAGCGAAGAAGAAATTCATGAAAGATATTAGCGCTGACCGGAACCGCCACTGCTATGCATATTCACCTCTTCCTGAAGATGGAAGAGGGCTGCAAGGTACATTCATTTATTACCTAACCCTTCTTACGGGAAGAGTTAGGTAATAAATGAATGTATTTATTAATATTTCGTTTTAACGTTGTAGACTCCTGCACTTGTATCTTCCGAAGCGCGTAGACGTGCACAGCACTTATGGATTTTTCAACAACGCCTCTACTGTTTTTGGATAACTAACATATAACATTTAAATTATTTATTTTTATTTTTATTATACTTAATCTAAAATATTCATATAATTGTTATAATATTTCATGTAACATAAAAACGTACATGCTTTTTTCATACAATTTTATTCTGACTCATACTGTATGTGTTCGTTTTGTACAGATGTCGTAAGACTTTATCTATAAAATGAATAATCGAAATATTTAAAAACAAACCTCATTTAGAAAACTGAATAGTCCAGATGTTCATTCTGCTTTGACTTTATTATAGAAATAGTTTAAATTTACGTTTCTAACCTGAAGCTGGTCTAACTAGTCTCGTGAATATTTTCTCCCCGATACCTCTTTGCTCTCCCCGATATAAAAATTTACCGATAAATTTTTGTTCTTTCTTAAATACATTTTATCAATACTCATGGAAATGCAATCAGAAAACCAGAAATGCACAAATCACTACCAAGAATTTCTAAACGCTTTTCTCGCTTGTTGTTTATCTTCCCTCTGACCGGAACCGCCACTGCTATGCATATTTTGCGCTCTAGTAGTTGAACGCATTGTTAAACACATCGAGTTTGATTCGCTGCTGCTGTCATGTTTCTACTAAAGTTTTATCATTTTTTAAATATGGCACGTTAGCTGGTTATGTTTTGGCACCACAGTCTGATGGTCATGGCTGTTGTGAGTTTTTTGGCTAGTCAGTTCGAAGGTATGACTATTTATGCAACTTTGTCCGTTCTCAGACAATTGCTATTGGAACAATGTTGTGTATCTGACCGCGACATTCATTCTTTCCGTTGACATAGTACCATGGGTGCTAACGATGCTTTGCCAACTCACTTTGAAACTAACACTATTGATGTTAGTGGCTTGCCTCTAATGTTTGATTTTCTATATTTGTTTCACATCATGCTTGTTCCCATGTGGTCCTATGGACTCAGATCACAATAGTCATTGTTTCAAGAATCATTGGTGGGCCTATCATGGATGATTTGTCATAGCATTGATGTTTCTTGTGCTTTCTTTAGGACATATCATCCTTTCAGCATACCAATGACTACCCGGTATCAATGATGACTTAGATTTGTCCTTCTTTTATCTATTATGGCATTTCCTACACACTTAATGGAAAAAAGTGGAGCACTGCACCACCTCTGCTTCAATGTGTCATATGTGCAGAAGAATATTATAACAAATTTGGAGAGTAATAGAAATAGTACATGAAATATTTACATCTATATTGTACTTGCAATAACCAACACATAAAATTTATAGTTTGGGATCAACATATGTCAAGAAACACATTATAGTAGTTCTAGCCTGCAGGCCAATATTCCGTTTTGTTTATAAAATATACTTTTTAAATGTACTTTTTGAAGAAAATTAAAAATTAAAAATATCTCTTGACTCGTAAGTGTTATCAACAAAATATAACAAGTTTTCCTCGCGAGTGGAAAGATCTTTTCATTATTTATTTGTATTTTTTACATTTTACAATACAAAATGTAACATAGTATGTTTCATTAACATTCAGTAACATTGTTTATTACATTGAACTTTCAAAGCGTGTATTTAATATATGCTATATATGAATTATTGATATGTAAAATTTATGCTTCATAACTAAATCATTTTAATTTCGTTATTAAAGATATCGTCAGAGACCCAATATTCCATAACATTATATAAATACTTTTTACTTTCATGCGTAATAAAGTTAATGCGCACTGTGGTCATTAATCTTGCGGAGAAAACCTGGGACGAACAACATGGGTCTTTGAAAAGAGTATCAAGGTCCGAACGACATAACTACAACAAGAGAAAGTAAAAACAAAGAGGAAACAACATTTTATTCAAAGTCGTAATCCAATGTGATAATACATAGAACTATACTAAATTTACATCCAAAGTACTTTGACGAACATAGATCGAGAAGAGGACAAGCTCGATAGCATGAGGAAATTTGAGATAGTTGATGGCTCCCTAGTGGGTGGGTTCATGAGTACATTTAAAGACTTTTTTTAAGTCCTTCTTTTACGGAGTGTTCTATTACCTCTTCTTTGTTTTCTTTTGTCATACATATATATAGTATTTTCATACTAAGTTAATATTTTGATTTTAATTCCTCTATAAATATTAAGTGTTATTTAAATCAGAATTTACGGCTTGAACCAGACATAACCCATAACCCATAACCAAAGCACGCGAGCACGATAATATAGAGAAACTAGTATCAAAGAGCCATTGAGTTAAGGCAAAGATCTATTTATCATTTAACCCTTCTTGACGGAAGAGTTGCTTATGTTTTCGATGGTGTAAGGGTGGTAATATTATGTACAGCATTCGTACATAATCATCATTGAATTCCCAAGGGTGGTAACGATGATGGATGATCTTTTCATACCTTATTTGTATTTTTCAACGTTTTATTATACAAAATGTAAGATAACATGTTTCATTTACATTCGATAAAATAGAAAGTAATATGGTTTATTACATTATATTTTCAAAATGTGTATTTAATAATGCTATATGTGAATTATTGATCTGTATATTTCTGCTTCACAATTAAATCAGTTTAAATTTATTGATGAAACAAACAACCCAGAACCAATCAAATCATTCCAATCAATGTTAAATTTCAAACTTATATCATTATTCTTGATGATGTAAAACATAACTAAATAATATACCGATTATACATTGATTATATGATTATAAAAATCCTATATTTACATCATTGACTTACTATTATTTTTCACAAATTGCTTCAAATGTTCACTAGAAGTTTGATTCATAATAAGCAAGACAGGAAAAGCTTGAAATTTCCTAATTACGAAAAAAACGAAATATCTCTGTTATGTATCTGCGTTTAGTCATATGAATGTTCTTTTCCGATACCAGTAATTTACTACTATCGAATCCAAGTACTAAGATCTTATGTAAGGGCGTGAGATTTTATCAGTGTCTTATTTAAGGGTGTAAGATTCTGTTGAATCCACATACTAAGATCTTATGTAAGGGCGAGAGATTTTATCAGTATCTTTTTTAAGGTTGTAAGATTTTATTGAATCCACATATTAAGATCTTAGTTAAGGGTGTAAGATTCCAAGCTAAATATAAGTACTTCTAACATGCAACAATATTGACAGTGTTTCTACACATTCCTTGAATGCAAGCATAAATATAAAGAAAGAAAACAATGATAAATCCAACAACTGTAAACAAAACAAGTAAGTCATTCACTTTAGAGTCATAAGCAGGTAATGACTACAGTTAGGGAGGCACTTCCTTCACATACTCCTTTAACTCTGGTCCAAATTTGTATAACTTTTATATTATGATGTGACTTATTTCTTTATAAATTAGTTGATGTTTCTATATTGCATTATGGTGGAGGAAAAATATATTTGAAATAAATTACATATGGTGCCTCTTCTAATTATTTTATACTATTTTATATAACATATTATTGTATATTATTTCAACTTTCCATTATCCCCTTAGAACTAACACTTCAACCATCACTTTCTAAACTATTTAACCAAGTTCAAGGTTATTCGAATGTGCCTTTACATGGTTATGGGATCAAAGATATTTGTTCCTTGTTACAAATTTATTTTCTCAGCTGACTTATAGTTCCATATGTAGATGCAAACTTGTGGAATAAATTTGATACCCGAATAAAATACTGAATGATGAAACTATTGTTCCCTCGCAAGTGGAAAGTTATTAATGACGTAAAAGTTAGTTATACACATATATACCAGGTAAAAAGTTATCATGTGTCCATTTCTCTTATGACATTCATTGATAATATTTATACTTTGATATTTTAAGCTACTTAATATGTTTTCAGTTAACTGGGCAACTTCACATCGACTACGATTCACAAGAGTATAATCTTGAACTTCTGATTATATGTTCATATTGTAATAACACTTTATACAATTTTCTTCATCTACAACAAACATTGAACACCACATGGTAGTTAGACAAGCTTGATACTCTAGTTCAAAGCAAACCAAGAGATAACTATGATTCACATATAACCATCTTCAATATCAAAACTCAAGTGTAATTACAAAACTGGAATATAACATAAATATTCATGAGCATACATAGCTTGAAATTTTTAATTACTATATTTTATGTGGAGATATAGCAACCAGGCATATGTGACATAAAGAGAACGACCAATATAAAATATGAGAATCTATGTTAGAGTGAGCTTAATTAGTTGACTCGTGTCTAGTCAAAAGATGTCACAGTCTAGAAAAATGAACTTCAAGTCTGATAAATCAAAATGATATGTTATTGAAGATAGACTGGTTAAATCGTTTGTGATTGAGGTTTCACAATATGCAAAGATGTACCTCAGTTCACCCAATTCTTTTGTTTTGATTTCTTCCTTAACGACGTGATATAGTAAAATTCTCACTCCAATTTGTTGACACCATTGTACACTACAGGTTTATTAATCATGAACAAAAACTTTAACAATTATCGTGTACTAGTTAATTTAAGAAAACATTTATTGTAATATTTATAACTGTTGTAATGACTGCATTTGAACAATGTATATATCACTAAATAATATTTTTATTGCATATATCTAATTTTAACAAGAGGATCACAAGTATTGTCGATGAGATAACTGAATAAAATGATGGAAAATATTTGTATTTTATAGGAAAGGATAGATTTGTTATACGTAAAAGAACGCAGATGATGTATGACAAATGGTCATTGTAGTTGGTATATGTACATAATGGATATTATTATATTAAATATCCCCAACTAGCAAGTAGGAGGTTGTCCTTGACATTTTCTTCCTCTTGTCTCAAAATAGCTTTTATCTTTTCAACCTTCTTTTCTGTTGGAAAGAGAAATTACACTTCTTTTGACAGATTGAAACGAAAGTGCCAAGTGGAGAGATCCTCAAATTATATCATTGTACGAATCTTTTTATGTAATCTTTCCTTTTTTGGTAAAAATTGAAACCTAGTTGATCTTGTTATATTACTTGACCCCTTAGATATTTACTATTGTCTTACTTGTTTTTATATACCTTCAAGATCTCAATTATGATTATTTATTTTGATGACTAGCATTGTGATAGATTATAATTTGAAAGAAGAGTCATTCTAATAGAGAAGATTTATGAAGTACAGTTTAAATATATACATCAAGAGAAAACTACCTCTTCTGTTTTCAAGTTCTTATATTGGTAGTCAGTTTTCTCAATCACTACATGAGGATAATACTTATATATAAGCTTACAAACAAATATATTTTGTTATTTATGTAATTTTTATTTTATTTAAATGATTGCTTAATAAATCACTCTTTCTTTTATTTTCATTTAAAACGCAATAAATTTATCTGTTTATCCTATTTTAGATAGTACTACCTGTACAAACAACTTCATGCTTAGACATCTTATGTGGTAAACGTATATAAAGCATACTTAGACTTTAAAGCAACATATCTTCTTTATTTATCTCTAGTTATGATTTTATACTCGGGGTTCACTTAGACCTACTTTTCCATACCAGTCAAGACATAAATCAGATATTCAGTTCTATTTTATTTTAGAGAAAAAACATATTATTTTTGAATATAAATATCACTTGTGAATTTTTAGAACTTTATTTTACCTTAAAACTGAATATATATATATATATATATAATATATATATAATATATTTTTTAAAATAAACTTGAAACTTTTTTATTTTTCAAATAAAACATACTCTATTTTACTTGCACTAATGTTGAACGAAATTAACTAGTGAACGCCCGAGGTTTTATATCATATGAATCGTTTAATCTTAGTATTGCACTTCATCTCTTGATCGTAATACTTACTACTTCAAAACATGATAAATAAAAAGCAAAACAGATAATATGAAATGGTTCTATTTATGGACAATATATACTTCATTAACAATCAAACATATAGTTAAAATAATATATAAATTATTCACTACACAAAACTGAATCTATTAATCTATTAAAACTTATAAAATAAGGAATGTTGTATTAATATCCAAAGATATAAAGATATGCATATTACCCGAGTCTCATTTGGATGTGTCATCTTTGATTTTACTAGATGTGAGCTCCTCCGGATACCAAGGAATCCTATATGAGGTTTGAATCTCCGTTAATTTAACTAACAAATTATAATTTATCTGTTATTTTTGGTTGAACATTCCTCGAATAATATAGACACATCATTAATCTTTACGATTATTGTGAACTAATTTTGTGGGAAGTGCAAATATTCGTTATTATCAATAATAAACTTTATATATCATTAAATATATATTTCATTAAGTAAAATAATAAATATTCAGTATCACTATCGTATATTTTTACATGATATAATACATTTCATAATAATGAAAATGTGTACTTCTTTATTATAGTTGAATTATTATGCATCTCCTATACATATTATTGTATTATACATATATATAGTTTACACGTAAGATTCTATACCATCAAAATCACAAGTATATGGAATGTCATGCAATTGTAACATTTCAATAAGTTTGAGATATTAAAAAAGAGTGTAACTTAGCTGAACCGAAAGTTTTGGGAATGTTCAAAAGTTACTGTTTTGACTAGCAATTACATCGCTGTTGTGAGCACATGTTCCTTCAAGAACTTCGAAATCAGCAAATATGTAGTTTTCCGATTTTCTTGTTACAAAATTAAGAAATATCAGTTATATGAAAGTGTTGTTATTGACTTATTATATAAAATATTTCACTTTGATAATTGATTCATCTATTGAAACTTGAGTGAGATTTACGGTTCAAGGTATTAACTTAAACCACCAGTTCCTTATAAAAGGGGCGTACTGGAGGTCAGCTGACGTGGCATTGTACCGCGTACAGCCAGGTTGCACGGCACAGTGCCATGCCCGGAACTTCAAGTGACTTTCAGGGGGGAGCGCATCGCCGAGTTAGGGTTCGCGTAAACTTTCGCTCGCTGCCATCTGCGGCATCGTCATCGTGGCCACTTTCGCTTCCTCTTGCCACTTCCGCAAGCTCGCTTCCTCGTCATCGACGTTCTTTGGACTTGTACTTTGTCGACTTTTCTTAGTGGCTGTCAGGCGGTTTTAGTTGTTTTTTTGCAAGCTCGCTTCCTCGCCATCGACGTTCTTTGGACTTGTGATTTGTCGACTTCTCTTGGTGGCTGTCAGGCGGTTTTTGTTGCTGTTTCAGGTGGTCGTCGTCCCTCGTCGTTTTGCGGGGTTTAGTCCATCACTCGCTCTTTGGCGGTTTTCCATGCGGCGGCGTTCGGTCGATGGTCTTTGGACATCATTTTCTGTGACTTTTCTTGGTGGCTGTCAGGCGGACGCGTTGCTCTTTCAGGCTCTCGTTTGTCGTCGTTTTGCGGGTTTAGTCCATCACTCGCTCTTTGCTTTCTTCCCTATGACGGCGTTCGGTCGGGCATTTCTGGACTTGCTTGTTTGGCTTTGGACTTGCTTGTTAGACGGACGCGTTGCTCTTTCACTCTCGGCGTTATCGTCATTTTGCAGGGTGCCAGCGGGTTTAGACTCGTCGTTTTGCGGTGCATTGCGGTTTCAAGAACATTGTATATCGATGAGTGATGCAGGTTCAGGCTTATCCCAGCCATCGCTGCGGCTTCACGCTCGCTGTTCCTTCGTCATTTCGTGATCGTTCTCAGCTTTCCGGTTTCACGTTTTGCAGGTGCAGGTTCAGGCCTCTCCCAGCCATCCCTGCGGCTTTACCGTTGTCACTGCGGCTTCACGCTCGCTGTCACTTCGTGATTTTGTAAGGTTCTCAGTTTTCCGGTTTCACGTTTTGCAGGTGTGGGTGCAGGTTCAGGCCTCTCCCAGCCATCGCTGCGGCTTTATCGTTGTCGCTGCGGCTTCACGCTCGCTGTCACTTCGTCATTTCTTATCAGTTCTCAGTTTTCCGGTCTCAGTCGTTTTGAGCTTTTCGTTGTCGCGGATCTTTATGGTTCTCAGTTGCAGGTTTTGGCTTGTCTCTGGTTCTTTTCGATATATGAGAGATCGAAACTTGTGTTTTTTATTAGGGGGTGCACTGTGAGTGATATCTTCTTTCTGGGTTCATCTTTCTGAGTTCAGAGAGGCTCAATGTCTCATAAAGTGAAGAGACGGAGGGTGATGGCTGATGAAGAGTTGAGAGATGTTTGGATAGTCTCGGGCGGCTGTCTTGGTGACAGTCCTCTAACTTTCACAACACAAGAACTGCGAGCATCATTTCCTACTTATAGTGCAGCTGTGGTGGCTTTTGTTACCTCTGATGGAGGTGCACACCTATGGGATTTTGAGAATGAATTGATAGCTTGTATTTCTGCTTCCTACACTGAGGATACTTCGAAAAAGAAACGTTTTGCAATTTACAGAGAGCTCTCTTTTCTTCTTGGTTATGTAGAACGGAAGCAGCTGCCTGAACTCCTTGAAGCTGCAGTAAAATCCGAATTTCATGATGAAAGCGAAGTCTTTGTAAGTTTACAGAATTGAATTTCATGTTTCTGTTGTTTCTGTTGTCTGTTGTTTGATGTACAGTTTGTTTTTCATATCCCTGTTTTCTTTTTAGCTGCATGCATTATGCATCCTGAATAGCGTGTCTAGGAGCTGCTGCATCAGCTCCTACGAGATGCTATGCCCAGATGGGGACTTTCAAGGGTTCAACCCCCTTAAGCATGTCAAGAGTCCTTTGAATTATAATGTAAACTCTTGTAAAGAGTTAGTATAATTTCATGCAGATAGTCTTTGAGAAAAAACGCGCTTACAGGAAAAAACACTCTTTTTGAAAAAACAAACTGAATACGGGCTTACCAAAAAAACGCGGCTTACAGAAAAATGTCACGAACAGGAAATTTTTTCTGAAAAAACAAACTGGATACGGGCTTTGTCGAAAAAATGCGGCTTACAGAAAAATGTCGCGAACAGAAATTTTTTCTGAAAAAATGCTTATACTGAATTTTCTGCCTTACAGTAAAAACTTGACCTGCCAAAAAACGAGCTTACAAAAGAAACGCGCTTAGAGAAAAAACTAACTTACAGTATAAAGTAGGTTACAAACAAACGAGGTTATAGTAAAATGCCGGAAAAATTTCCAGAAAAATGCTTATACTAAAATTTCGGGCTTACAGTAAAAACTTTCTCTGCCAAAAAATGAGCTTACAGAAAAAATGCACTTACAGTAAAAATTTACTTACAGTATAAACTAGCTTACAAAGATTCGAGCTTATAATAAGTCTCCTCCCTAGCATGTCTTCACTGGAAGGACATGTCACGTCAGTTTGGGCACCTCGGCTAGGTTGACCGAGTGCGAAGTGGCGCATCCCGGTAAGGCCGTTAGTGCCGTTAGGGCGAGTTGGAGAGAGAACCCACTAGGGGTAAACTTCGCAGGTAGGGCTTGGAGGCCTTAGTTCTTTGAGTTGAGCCTTCAAGCTCCAGGCTATGGTGGATAGTCTAGTTGAGTGTAACCCGGATTCTCTTCGCGTTTAGAGTGGGTTTGGCTTGACCGTTTGTGAGTAGTCCTTGTTGTGGTGTTGGAGATGGTAATTTCTCTATACAGATTACTCAAAGAACTAAGTGCAGGTCGAGGCGGAGTTCAGTAAGAGCTCGCAGATCTGAAATCAGAAATCGTCCGCTGGTATCTTCGGGCGTTGCCGTTCGTGGTTGATTGTTTGGAGCTGTGATTGAGGTGTGTGGGCGCCGTGCTACATTGCTGGTCGCAGATCGATTTGCTGTTGTTGGGGTCGAGTGGAGATTTCTGTCATGCGGAAGCGCTGCAGAAATTTTGCGGAATGTTCTTGAAGTGTGTTTTGGAGCCGGATTACGCGTTTGGGCGTAGCAGCTGAAATACTTGTCAATGTCGGGCCGGAGTGGACTCTTTGGAAGCACATTGGAGAGACGATTCTAGCGCACTAAGTTTCGTGGAGTTTGGCCAAGGATTGAAGAAGTTATGGCATGTCGAAGTTCGCTGCCGTGAAACCCGCAAGCACTAAAAGGCTAGTTACGTCAGATTTTGGCTCAATTTCTGTTTTGTGTGTGTGTGCATCCGCGAAGTGTGTGTGGTGCATTTGTGAATCTGTTTTGGTGGTGTTCGGGTTGGATTTGGAGGTTCTTGCTGTTTTACGTCAGATTTTGGTCACCCGTGTGCACCCGTAAGCTGTTTTCGCTGTTTTGGAGGCTGTTTTGGTGCAATCTTCTGCAATTCGAGCCTCTTCTGGTGTGTGTGTACCTGTTCTACTCTACTTCAAGCGGAGGCTTCGAGGAGCAGAGGTGCGTGAGTGCGGAGGCGGAGCGGAGCTGAGCCTGAGGCCGCGCCCGCCGTAAGCCAGCTTGCTGGCGTGCGTGAGAGAGGTATCCAAGCTTCAGGTGTGTGGGAAGGGTAAAACCAGCTGGTCACCCATCCCAACACTATTCCTGGACCTGGACTCCTGACTCTGTAGTCTTAGCTTTGGCTTTACCACTAGACCAATAGCTCTTGGTGTCCTACAGGGATACATGCAAGTACTTATGGACTTGTATAAGGTAGTAGGAGACCTTCTCGCACGTCCCTAGAGGAGTGGTAGGGCGACCCCACAGTATTAGGGGGAAGCTATAGTTGTGGTAGTGTTTGCCTACACCGTAGAGGCGCGTATGGAGGCAATCGGTGGCAGTTGTCTTGGGTGAGCTAGTAGAGCTACCACGTGGATGTTTTTGGAGCTACTAGAGGTGTGGACATCTAGTTAGTGACCTCCAGTGTCAGTTACGACTGTTGGTGGACCATATATTGTGCATGTGGTCACCGACAAAGAGTCGTCAGTCCGGGTGGGGCTGGGTTTCTCTTTATGTGAATGTTTGAGTGTGGAGGGTTATCGTTTGGACTTCTTGTGGTTGGAACCCCTCCATACTCTGCTTCCTGTTTGTGCGCCGCGTTTGCTTGTGTTGGCGCTTGATTTCCGGAGTGAGTTCACTCCAGTGTGCTATCGGTAGTGAGGCTGGAGTTGCGGACCAGTCAGACTACCTTTGTCTCTCTCACGGTGCGGTTGGAGTGATGACCAACAGATCGTGAGAGGCTGCTTGTGGTGATGGCAGGTACATGTTGCCCTTACCTTGACCGTCTTAGTAGGGGATAGGTGAGCTCAGTAGGAGCGGGGTTAGGCAAGTGGTGGTTACGGTGGTGACGGGGATTGCGACATTCCAGTTGGGGAGTGTGTTAGCGGGATTCTCTCATCACGGAGTTCTCGGGAGGTTCTGATGAGGACTTCTCGGACAGTGGGTATACATGGAGTGGGGTGAGGTACCGACTACCTACACCATTGCCGTCGGTTGTTCCAGAGGACGAGTCAGACGCAGACAGTGCGTTTTCTTGTGGTGAGTCTAGTGTCGCCACACCGTTGTTGTGGGACATGGACGAGATCTATGGGACCACGAAGGGGCCTCGACGTTACTCGGGTACAGTTGGTACCATTGAGCTGGATGACTTCATCCAGGAGTTTGACAGTTGGTGCGATCTGCAGCAGATGCGGAATCCACAGCTGTTTACACCTTTCATGGCGTGGAAGGGTTTGTTCCAGCACTTGGAGGGACCGCCAATGGACGATTATCATGAGTTCAGGCGAGATTACAGTGTTGAGATCGAGTTGTGGAGACAACATTGGTCTCCCAACTACGTTTCTATCACTACTGGCGCAGTTTCGGGAGGCGTAGCACCTGCGAGTTCGGGTGCCAGTAGCAGTGGTACAGCCGCAGGTGGCGGAGTACCTACTACCAGCGGTGCGTCCTCAGGTAGTGGAGCAGGTGGTAGTGTGAGCGGGATACCACCAGGTTTTAACCCTGTGGTTCAGTTCTTCCAATGTTTGAGGAAGAACTATCAGGGTGTGCGGACCGACAAGTTGAGGAGTCTGCAAGAGTTCCAGCGGAAGACTGGAGAGAGCCTACGCGAGGCGTTTACTCGCATGAGGCGGTTGATGAGCGTTACCCAAGGGGTGACGGAAGCACAGGCAGTCCAGTTCTGGTATGAGATACTAGACCGGGAGCTGCGTAGGAGAGTCAGAGATGCTACTCTTCTTAGAGATACCGCTCCGACGTTGGCGGTTGTCTTTAGTCTGGCTGAGCGGATTGAGCTCAACATGGTGGAGGAGAGGGTGGTGGTTGCTGGGTTCAGCAAGGAGACACCACATGGAGCGACCACCTCTTCCCGAGGATCACAGGCTACGCAACAACGTGGTGGTGGTGATGGTAAGGATCGTGCGGAGCAGTCACGATCTCAGGGAGGTGTTGGAGGATCTGGTGGGCATAAGCCCATGCCGTCCTTCTCTAGTCAGCAGCAAGCGGGTCCTTGCTGGACGTGTGATGGTCCTCATCAGCAGAGGGACTGTCCACAGAGGAGAGGTTATGAGACGTCAGGGACATCAGGGACGTCTCAAGCAGTACCTAGGCAATGTGAGCATTGCGGACGACTTGGTCACAGTAGTGACCGTTGTTTTGATCTCCATCTCGAGTTGCGGCAAGGGAAGGCTGATCGTGGACGAGGCGGAGGAGCTCAGGGAGGCCGTGGTGGTCGAGCTGGAGGTAGAGGTCCAGCACCTGGGAGAGGACCGGTCGGTCCACCGCCTGCTACGACGTCAGAAGCAGGTATGGCTGCTCGGATTGAGCAGTTGGAGCAGAGGATAGCTAGTATGGCTATGGCTCAGCGGAGATCAGGTGGAACAGAGGCTTCCACGTCTTATGGAGGAGAAGGAGGTGACTTCGACTTCATGGCTGGTGTGGCGCAGATTGAGACATCTGCGGCAGTGACTAGAGGTGCAGTACGTGCCTCTGAGCCACGAGGTGCGTCAGTGGAGTTGGATCCACAACGCGGGGAGGCTGGTAGACAAGCCAGGCTTTCTCAGTCGTTCACGTTATCGGAGGCGTTGAGGACCACATCTATGGTTCCTAAACGACCTACCGATGGTGCAGTAGAGTTGGAGGCATCGACATCCAAGAGTGGGTGTGATGTGAGTCCACCTTCGACGTCGGTGGATGCGACGTCGAACCCGATGTTGGGGGCGCCTACAGCAGTTTTGCGAGCCCCACTATTCTCAGCCACGGATATGAGGGCATTGGGAGTCAACTTGGCTCCAGTGTTCCAGTTGGCGGCCACGCTCAGTGAGAGCGAGGATGTAGTTACCTCTAGTGCTGAAGTAGTTCAGCGAGAGGTGGTAGACGTGTCCATGGAGTCGAGGATCAGGACAGCTACCAGTGGTACTTGGCAAGCGACGGCTGCTAGGTTAGATGAGTTACCAGCTAGGCCGGCGATTGACCGTGCTAGTTTGGCACCAGGTGTGGTGTTGTTGGACAACAGAAGTGGTATCTTCTGTTTGGTGGCACCTTCAGGGAAAGTGTATCGACCCCAGAAGGTCTTGTTAGACTCTGGAGCCCAACCGTTGATGTTGGGAAAGGCGGCGTGTATTGGTTTGGGTCTGAAGAAGTCCGAGATAGAGAGATGTCCATTCCAGTTGCAGACATCTCTAGGGGGATCAGGAGGTACGGCTCTGCACATGACACGTGAGATGTTGACGGTGAGAGTTCGGCCAGATCATCCCACGGATGGCTCTATGGTGAGGGCCAAGGCCATCGTTACAGCCGCAGAGTCTTATGATGTATTGGTGGGAGGTGCTGTGTTGTACCCTATGGGGTTCGTGATCGACTATTGGGCGGAGACAGCATCTTACAGACCAGGTTGGCAGTCCGGTGAGGGACGAGTGAGCCGCTTACCAGTGCGGTTCAGTGCTAGAGTTGGGACGACGGAGCCTACACCAGGGACGATGGCATCCGTTGCAGGGTTCAGTTCGGTCATCACTTGGCCGGGCGAGTTGTTGGAGGGCAATGCCCATGCGGAGGATACTCCGATCTATGAGGAGGTGGAGGACATGCCTAGCATGTCTACGTTAGTACCATCTGCCTTGGATGTTCCACTCTGGAGTTCGAGTGGAGAGTTGCAGCAGTATGCTGATCAGTTGGTGCAGCAGGTTTGGAGTGAAGCTTTTGTACCACCAGTAGAGGAACAAAGGGTTGTTCCTGCTACTGGCCCTGTGACCTTATCACCGTTGGATACGACTCCCATTGTGTGGCAGTATCCAGAGGAAGGTGTATGTGTGCTGGAGCTATTTGGAGGGATCAGCACAGGTTTGGCTGCGGTATTGCAGGCAGGTATACAAGTACAACGATACTTGTATGTGGAGAGAGATGAGATTGCGAGACGCATCTCATTGCGACATGTGGCACGTTTGGTGCAGAGATATCCTGAGTTGTTGCCCATATCAGCTGTTAGAGGATACCAGCAAGCATTACCGTCGGATGTTTCGCTGCTGGGGACGCAAGATCTCACGTTTGTGGGCACCATTCACTTGGTGATAGCCGGATGGCCATGTCAAGGTCACACGCGTGCAGGGAGAGGTCAGGGTTTACATGACCCGCAATCTAGGATGTTCTGGGAGATGTTACGGATCCTACGACATCTCCAGATGCATCAGGTGGATTCTCCAGCGTACATCTTGGAGAACGTTCCTTTGTTGGGTGATGCTCGTACACAGATGATGGTGAGTGTGCACCAAGTGCGGTCTTGGGTTGGACCAGCAGTGTTGTTGGATGCAGCGAGAGTGGGATCTCGTGCACATCGTCCACGGTTGTGGTGGACGAACTTGTTACCGAGAGAGGTGCTTAAGCGCGCACACGATGGAGTGAGACGACCAGCGCACCTCACGGTTGATAGCATCTTGGATGCAGGACGACGATCTCAAGTAGTGAGAGTCGTTGATAGGTCACCCATGGTAGTGGTGAACCTAGTGGGACGGCAGTAGCTTCGGTGTCAGAGGCTTCACGTCGTCAAGTATTGGGTCAAGCAATTGACTTGAATTGCTTGACATGGATTGTTAGCCTTGGATTGGCTGAGCAGCGTCGGATGCGATCGACGGGTGTTACTGCTCGAGCACTCTTGAGCTCTTTGCCTATCGGGTCGGTGGAGGTAAAGGCTGGGGGCGAGGCAAGTGGAGTTCGTCATCCTTGGACATCATGGGATGTCATAGGAGAGAGTGTGGAGCTTGCAGCTAGAACTGCAGAAGTTTTACGCACAGTAGCGGTGGAGGTTGTTGGTGGTGAGCAGAAGGAAACTGCTCCAGAGGCTGCAAGATAGCAGTCAACGACTTCGTCTTCTACCTCTAGCATGGTGACAGAGGATACTTGGGAGCCAGAGATTGGACCCAAGCTTATAGGAGAGGAGAGACGAAGAGTCCAAAGATTCCTGAAGAGCTACAGGAATTGTTTTGCCTTCAGTATGAAGGATTTGGGTACCTTGAAAGGACCTGGTATACGGATCGACTTGGCTAATGACACGCCAATCTTTCGACGTCCTTACAGGTACAGTGACATGGAGAGAACCTTGATCCAGAGTCGGACTCAAGACTTGTTGGAGGCTGGGTTGGTGGAGATGTCGCATGGAGAGTATGCATCTGCCACAGTTATGCCAGCCAAGAAGGATATGTATGGCAACTACACAAATAGACGGATGTGTGAGGACTATCGTCCTATCAATCGGCAGACGAAGTCCGATAAGTATGCCATGCCGACACCTGAGGAGATCTTTGATGCAGTGGGGCATGTGAAGGTCTTAAGTACTTTGGATCTTCGAGCAGAGTATCATCAGTTGCCAGTGAGAGAAGAAGATAAGTCCAAGACAGCATTCTGGGGAATTGACTCTCACGGCAAGGATTGTTTGTATCAGTGGCGGTTCTTACCATTTGGGTTGAAGAACGCCCCTGCTGAGTTCCGAAGGGTGATGGACAGAATCCTAGCAGGATTGGATTTTGTCAGATGTTATATCGACGACATCTTAGTCTATAGTGCTACAGTGGAGGAGCACGAGAGACACTTACGGGATGTGTTTGAGCGGTTGAGAGCTCATGGGTTGAAGTTACACCCTGGGAAGTGTAAGTTCTTCCAGGAGTTGGTAGAGTATCTGGGCCACACCATCTATCCAGGTGGATTGGGTGTTCAACAGACGAAGGTTGAGGCTATTGCACGTATCTCGCGCCCCACAGATGTGAGTCGAGTTCGGACATTTGTTGGTTTGGCGAACTTTTATCGTCGGTACGTGAAGGGATTTAGTGCAATTGCGAAGCCGTTGACCAAGCTGATGAAGGTGGACCAGGAGTGGCAGTGGGGAGATGAGCAGGAGCGAGCTTTTGTAGAGCTCAAGGATAGGTTGACATCTGCTCCCATCTTGAGGAGACCCGTTAGGGGGCGTCCTTTCCAACTGCACACCGATTGGAGTATGTTGGGACTTGGAGCAGTGCTGACTCAGCATGATGATGAGAAAAAGGAGTTCGTGGTGACGTATGCCAGTCCCTCCAATAATTCAGCGGAGGCGAGGTATAGTTCGTATGAGGGAGAGTGTTTGGCGGCAGTGTGGGCTGTTGCACACTTTCGATGTTATCTGTTTGGGAACCCCTTTACTCTCATCACTGATCACCAGCCGCTCAAGTGGTTGATGGAGTCCGACAAGCTTACAGGGAAGCTTGCACGATGGGCTCTGATCTTACAAGAGTATGACTTCCAGGTAGTACATAGACCTGGAGTCGCAAACCTAGATGCCGATGGGTTGAGTCGCAACCCATCCCATGCACGAGTCAGCAGGACCAGACTGGGGCTCGCTGGCATGACGAGGTTGATGAGGAGATAGTGCCAGGGTGGCATGCATCTGCCTTTCTTTGTGTGTGGGCCATGAACTCTAGTTTGGAGGGCCAAGTCGTATCTTTCTCTGGTCAGAGAGTAGATGACGAGTCTCCAGATCCTGAGGGTGGAGATGGTGTTCCAGATCAGCGGGATATCCATGATGATGTGACCGTGATGGAGTATCTACGTACTGGTGTGATAGTAGGCACAGTAAGTGCCAAGGAGCGAGATCGTGTCCTTCAACGAGCGAAGAGATTTCGACGAGAAGGACGACATGTACTTCGAGTGTGGGGTGATGGAAGGGTACGGATAGTGCCACATCCATCCCAGAGGGCACAGTTAGTACGACATGCCCATGAGGATTTGGGACATTTTGGAGTGAAGCGTACACATATCTTACTCCAAGGACAGTATTGGTGGCGTGGTATGCACATCGATGTGCAACAGTTTGTCGCACGATGTGTGGTTTGTGATCGAGTACGAGCATCGTTTAATGCTCCTACTCCACAGTTACACCCCTTACCGATTATGGGGTTGGATTACCGTTGGAGTTTGGATTTTGCGAGACCCTTACCGTTGACCGTACGTCACCACCGGTATGTGTTGGTGATGGTGGAGCACTTCTCCAAGTGGATTGAGTTGGTGGTATTACCAGACAAGGCGAGTGAAGGGACAGCGTATGCGTTCTTAGATCGAGTGCTGAGTCGTTTTGGAGCACCAGCTGAAGTGCTGACAGACCAAGGTACAGAGTTCCTTGGTGAGTTTCAGGCCTTGTGTGATCAGGCGCTGATTGATCATCGGACTACATCTCGAGATCATCTTGAGGCGGATGGTTTGGCGGAGAGGGTAGTTCAGACGGTGAAGAGAGGATTGCGCAAGTATGGCTTGCAGAAGGGCCACTTGGGAGACTGGGATGTGCAGTTACCATGGTTGGCTATGGGCTACCGTTTCAGCCGACAAGCGTCTTTGGCTTCCTTCTCACCGTATTTTCTATTGTATGGCCGAGATCCAGATCTACCTTCGGCCATTCGTCGTGATTCTGTTGAGGTGCTGGACCTTGATGACCCGGATATGTGGGTGAGAGCATGTTCTCAACGAGCAGAGACATTTCGGAGAGTTATGCCTATGGCTTTTGAGAACCTAGCGATTGCTCAGCATAGAGACACGTTGCGATATACGACTATCTGAGGAGGAGGTTATCGGTCGTCGATTTCGCAGGTTTCATCCTGGCGATTATATCTATCTACAGCAGACTGCACCGACGACGTTGGACGTGACCGCAAGGCGCACTATTTTACGAGTGCGTGAGGTGTTACCTTCTGGAGTACTCATGTTAGAGGGCCGTGATGGTGTTGTGTGGAAGGACCATGTGCGTAATTGCGCGTCATGTCATCTTCCCAACATTGATGGTACCGTTGACCCAAGCTTAGCAGTTGTACGCGCGGGCTTGAGGTGTATGTTGTGTGGGTCTGCTAGCGGAGCAGCCCGTATGTTGGTGTGTGATGGTTGTTCGAGAGGTTGGCACATGTCATGTTTGACTCCACCTCTCAGTGTAGTTCCTACTGGACGGTGGGTTTGTCCTCGATGTATATAGCGGAGATAGTCAATTAGATCTTTGCGTGGTATGGATTGCAGACAGGCGACTAACGATGGGGCGATGTAGCACCCGGCCTCCTGATCCTTGCACCCATGAAGGTGTGTATCACGTAGTTGGGATATGGAGCTATCTGGAGTTAGAGGGACCTAACCGCCAGTTAGGGGGGCGATTGTGGTACACTTGTGTGTGTGTATGACATCGTCCATGTGTTATGTGTATGTGTGGTGTATCTCTGACAGCGATGTATGTTGTGTAGCGATGTGTATGCGCACGACAGCTGTCACGTCAGTTTGGGCACCTCGGCTAGGTTGACCGAGTGCGAAGTGGCGCATCCCGGTAAGGCCGTTAGTGCCGTTAGGGCGAGTTGGAGAGAGAGCCCACTAGGGGTAAACTTCGCAGGTAGGGCTTGGAGGCCTTAGTTCTTTGAGTTGAGCCTTCAAGCTCCAGGCTATGGTGGATAGTCTAGTTGAGTGTAACCCGGATTCTCTTCGCGTTTAGAGTGGGTTTGGCTTGACCGTTTGTGAGTAGTCCTTGTTGTGGTGTTGGAGATGGTAATTTCTCTATACAGATTATTGTGGTACACTTGTGTATGTGTATGACATCGTCCATGTGTTATGTGTATGTGTGGTGTATCTCTGACAGCGATGTATGTTGTGTAACGATGTGTATGCGCACGACAGACATGATGTTTTCCGACGCGTACAGAAAAAAGGCGCCCAGAAATAATACTATCAGTAAAAACAGAACGGGTACAAATGAACTCTGTGTTCAGAAAATGCAAGAGAAAAAATGTCTAAGTCTTATTGTGATAAATAGTGTATCTGAGTACACAGCTGAAATCTGAAGTTTGGTAAATAAGTGTGAGCTGTATTGAATAAAAGGAAGCAGGCCCTTTCCTCATTATATCTTTGAAACAATTTGTGCTTATCAAGTGCTTAGGAAATAGTTCATAGAAAACCTGTAACATGATAACTGACAAGTATTTGGAGTGGAAGTTGCACAAGGAGGAAAAGAATACCTTATTGTAAACAATCATGATTTGCGACACAACAATCGATGTTCAAAGATATTTATCCTTATACAAAAAATATCAAGTTATATAAGATGATGAAAAAGTGTATGTGGTATGTTGAATATTCAACAACGGTAAAATATGATAAAATGGTACTTTGGTACTTGTTGATCGTTATCTGCATAGATACAATCAAATTGTTAGTTTGAGTATTAATCTACATTCACAACCAAAAGATATATTTTAGATAGTGTGGAATGAAGCACACTCAAATCGTGAACAACCTAGTTTAGTACTTACATAGCCGCTTCAGTATGCTCGCCGAATATCATATCCCTCAACTCAGTCTTCCATGCAGTTGTTCTCTCAGGTAGCTCTCGACGTGTTTGAGTCCGGTGGCGTACTGTCGTATGTTGAGGACGTCGTTGATAAATCTTGATGGACTCTCGACGTATGTTCTCATTCCATTCCATGCAACAGGCTGTCAATCGAGCTTCATGTGACTTCGCAAAATGCGTCCTTTTCGTGGCAAACTTGTTTATGACCGAATTGAAAGTCTCCGACATATAGTTCTCTCGAGCTCTAGTATAAAATCGCATCTTCACTGACGTAATGGTCTTCTTCAAGAATTCTACCATAGCTCGATGAGTGGGAGAATCTACAACGCAGACATCATTTAAGATTTACATCATAATGAAGTGCTGAAGTCTAAGCTAATCTTAATCTAAGCAATTATTCATTATAGAATATTGAGAACATACCTCGTAGATAATATGTGTCTGATGCGGGTCTATTTAAGTATGGGATATTGCTGCAAGGTCTGTCTCCGGGTAGAGTCATGCACGTCCTGTGATCTCCTGCCCAATGATCGGTTGCATTCTGAATGTCCTTGACTAAGATGCTCGTGTCGTCTTCACCATCATTACGATAACGACCACCAACCATGACTGTCCTCCTCGCATTTAGCTGACAACAAGTGTAGATCCATCCCTTCAGCTTGTCTGCAATACCGTGAGTCATCAGCTCTGGATACATATATCGTCGAGAACTGACGACCTCACTATCTCGAAGATCTCGTATCCCAGCCACTCGCTGAACCAACACGGGTTTATTTCCCATAGTCGAAGCTCCTTGAGATCGAAGCAATCCTTCCAGTTGTCTCTTTGTAAGGAGCTCAAGGTCTGCAATCACCTCAACATCATCAACACCACCGGGAGGACGCTTCTTGATCTGCACCTCCGCTAAGAACTTCTTGATCACGTTCTTGCACTTGTGTCATAGGTCCTTCTGGCTCACAATGCCGTGTCGATGCAATATAACATCCACCGATGACTTGTCATCATGGACAACCTCGTCCAGAACAATACCACGTGCTAACAATCGATGGATCCCGATCTCAAATGCCGCATCCTCGATCAACCATGAATTTCCTCCTGCCTCGACTCGAGTCATATTCACCATCTCGATGACTCGACCATCAGACGCATCAAGGAATGCACAAGTGCCATTGTAACCATTTCGGGTGGAGTCGTAACGAAGATCAGCATACACAACAAAGTTTCCTAATACATACAAGACAAATTCAAAAATACATATTTAGGACATTATGAGTAAGAATACTTATGCACATGATATGACAACATGAGTAATAAACAAGTGACTTAGCTCAGTGTGAATACACTCACCTCCCATGGGTACATGGTTCAAGTCCGGAAAATGCCGTGCAAGAACTTTCGACTGAACCTCCTCTTTCTTGATCGTCCATCGGTCAAGTGTTGCTTGAATCCATCCTATTCTTCATCTCCTCCCGCTCTGAAATCCATAAAAGTGCTTTCGTCCTATAGGATGTAGGCCAACCTCTCGATAGATTGAATCCAATTGTGTATACCTTAATCCCGCACATAGTGCAGAATGATACATACGGCACACGACATCGGAGATCCCATAATACAACTCCATCTCCGTCGACAACCAAACAAACTTGTGCTGACACTCACAACTGAATTTCAACTTCCAAGTCTGATGAAAAGCCTTGATCGTTGGAGGTAACAAGAGCTTATCACATCTTGGGTGAGGACACTTCACCTTGAAGTCCTGAAAGAATTCCCGCAATCGAGACAAAGATACAAATCCAACCCTCGGGAGATCCTCGACAAGTATGTCAACTTCTCTCATGTCTCTCTCATGTGGCTCACGATCATCTACTTCATTGGGGATCTGAGAATCTAGTATTGGATCTAATGGGACTTGAGAGTCCAACACGTCATCTGCCACCTATAGATAAAATATGCCAATTCAAATAAGAAAACTATAATGCACACACATTCACAACTTTACATGCATATTTGAGCTTGCTTGGAAGAGATGGAAAGACGATCATACTTGAACACCCAACGCATTCAAAACATCTAAATCGGCCACAAACTCATCATGATCCATCTCAGGCACAAGTAGATCCAAATCACCCTCCTCTAGAATTACATCTGGAATCTCATTTCGAACCTCTGCCTCTCTAATCATTGATCAATAACGACCCGAGCAGTTGCAAACAGAAGTATTCATAACCGCAGCATGCCCTGCACCAGGTCCCAAAAGTTGCATCAGTTGTACATATTGCGGAAGCAACGACTCTGGGACCCTAATCAACCCTCCATGGACCTCCGGACATCCTCTAGGTGTATGTCTATCGTCCGGTCGTGGTGGATGTACCCTAAGAGGCATGAACGCCAAACTTGACAAGTAAAACGGACTTATTCGTCCGGAGGTCCAGTACTCGTCAGTTAGAGATCCAAAAAATCACCTCAAAAAGAGAAAAATATTGAAATAAAAATATAATAATCTAAACTAAATACAAAATAAAAATATAACCACTCTTATTTTCCAAATCAGAAGAGGAAAAATAAGCTCACAAAAACAATCCTAACAACAAAAATACAGCTATAATTATTTGAGAAGCGAACTGAAATTATAAAACAAAAGACAGAATGACTAAGAGACTTAGACTGAAAACTGAAAAATAGAAGAAAAAATATATTTCTGCGATCTGAAATGCAAAGCTAATAAAAAACAAAGGAAGGCAAAAGGAGAGAGGGGAGGAGGAAGGGCGGGCGGAGGAGGACTCAGCGAGAAAGGGGGCAGTGCGGGGAAAGGGAAAAGGGAAAGAGTGGGGAATGGCGGGTCCACTGCGGGGTTAGCTGCGGGGAACGGCAGAAAAAGCCGCGGGGATTTCCGGTTTCTGCTCCGGAAAAAAAATCTGGTACCGGAAACGGGACCGGAAAGCAAGAGTTCGGGACCGGGAACAAAAATCCGATAAACCGAAATAACGTTTCCGGCAGCATATTCAGTACGCGGCTGTCCTCGCCGACCGGCGTCGTACGCTCCGGGAAAAAAATTTCGTTTTTTTGCTTTTCAGGTAGAACCTGCTCTTATTTCGAATCCACTTCGTCACAGTAACAAAATAATTTTATACTAGAACTTTTTGAAATTCAAAAACAGAATATTTTTGAGATTCTGTCACAGATGCCAAAATTTTCTCTTTGTCTTCTTGTCCACGTCAGACATCCGTTTTGAGTCTGGATTGGTTCAGATTTTAGATCTCAAAGAGATGAACGTTTTGCATCGTAGATGAAGATCAGAGAGTAAGGAATAAATTCGTGATAAGTGTTCGCATTACTGGTGGTAAACCCACCTCCGCCTGATTTTTCTAAGTCACGACTAAAATGATTAGAGGTGGGTTAACCCACCGTTAAAATAGGGGCCCAGGTGGTTTAATAAATTGGTGATGATATATTCAATGGAAAATATTGCAATGATGATATTTTCCTTAACAGGTGGACAAAAAAGTATAGAATGGAGAAACTTTGGCGTTAATTTATAACATGATGATTTGTTCTCGTTCGGGACTTGCGCAACAACATTACCTTCCATATTATCTCATTCCACGTAGTGGGGAAGGTTACAACATATGCATGTTTCACGTAAACACTTGAATTGTTGATGTGAAATTTTACATACATGTTTTTTGTAGTTTTCTGTAAATATTAGATATTATTAATCATGTAAGTAGTGGGGAATGTTTATCAAGTATTTATCACCTTTTTATTTGAATAAATTGTTCTAGGACGCAATTCTTTCCACTGGATTTTATTAGGAGTTGGAAATGCTTCAAATTCTATCTTCAATACATCATATTCGTTCAAACAACTTAAAATAATTAATTTAATAAATTCGCATATTTTAGTGTCCTCTATAGTCATTAGATTTTTCCTCCGAGGTCACTCACCACATGTACGCGTGGAACCAACGCAGTGTGATAAAATTAACAAAGTACCAAGCATCTCTCTACTGGCTAAACTTTACAACATGAAGTCTGAAAATATATTATCATGGAATTATCGATTCTTATCATGATGATCAGTAATTATTTAAATTAATCAGAAACTGCAATCAGGATGTAAAGTGAATTTAGTGTTATCCATAAAATTAATTCTCCTGTTATCATTATGTTATGATAGATACATATT